>QXEO01000291.1:0-2661134 GCA_007115705.1 Dactylis glomerata | reverse complement strand
GGTATCTCTAGAGATTACAAATATAAAGCACGGGAGTAGCATAATATCTAAATAATAACATCTACCAATTCAACTAGATACAAAGCTCACGATCACATAAAGATCACATCATAGGAGAGAGAGGTGAACCACATAGCTACCGATAGAGCCCTCAGCCCCGGGGGCGAACTACTCCCTCCTCATCATAGGAGACAACAAGGTTGATGGAGATGGCGGTGTGGTCGATGGAGACGGCGGAGATGGCGATGGAGACAGATGGAGATGGCTCCGGGGGCACTTCCCTGTCCTGGCAGGGTGCCGGAACAGAGACTTTTGTCCCCCGAAATTCATCGGCGGTGGCGGCGGATCTGCGGAACTCTTCTGGAAATTTTGCCGATTGTTTTAGGGTTTTCCGTCCCGAGGCTTCTTATAAGCGAAGGGGCATCGTTAGGAGTGGACCAGGGGCTCCTCGCCACAGGTGGGCGCGGCCAGGGCCTGGGTCGCGCCCCTCATGGTGAGGCTGCCCTCTGGCCCCCCCTCCGGCTCTCCTTCGGTCCTCGTCCTTCGTTCGGGAAAAATAGGAGTTTTGGTGGTCGTTTCGTCCAATTCCGAGAATATTTCCTGTGTAGCTTTTCTAAAACACAAAAATAGCAGAAAACAGGGAACTGGCACTGTGGCATCTTGTCAATAGGTTAGTTTCAGAAATCGCATAAAAACGCCACGAAGTGTAACAAAACACAAAGCAAATGGTGTAAAAACAAGCATGGAGCATCAAAAATTATAGATACGTTTGAGACGTATCAGTCGCAAGGCCTTTCCAATAGGCAAGGTCACTTTGCCGGTGACATTCGGTACTCCTGACAACTACCGCACCGAGAAGATCATCTTCGAGCTGGTCAACTTCTGCAGTCCCTACCACTATGTTCTGGGGCGACCAGCGTTCACCAAGTTCATGGCAGTCTTCCATTACACCTACAACCTGCTCAAGGTACCTGGGCCACGCGCAATCATCACCATCCATAGCGACTTCGACCTGGCCCATGAGTGTGAGATCAACGGCGCCATCGCTGACGCCGTCATTGCGAAGGAAACGAACAACACTAGCAAGCTCACCAGGTACTCCGATAAGGTCAACCTCGACGACCCATCCCTCTTGAAGAAACCCCATCTCGAGGAAGCCCCGAAGACCTCGTTCGAGCCAGCCGTGCTCACTCGTTAGGTAGACCTCATCCCTGGTGACTCCAGCAAGCAAGTTACCATGAGTGGGCAACTGAGTAGCGCATAGGAAAGCGCGCTTGTCGAGTTCCTCCGTGAGAATCGGGACATCTTTGCATGGAAGCCATCTGACATGCCAGGTGTCCCGAGGGAACTTGCCGAGCACAAATTATACGTCGACCCAAAGGTCCAACCCGTGAAGCTGTCGCTCCGCCCCTTCAACACGGAGAGACATCATGCGATTGGTGAAGAAGTCAATCGGCTCCTCGCCACCGGTTTCATCCGGCCTATCAAGCACCCCAGATGGTTGGAAAATCTGGTCAAGAAGGACAAGACCTGGTGGATGTGTATCGACTACACCAACCTCAACTCTGCCTGCCCCAAAAGGAAGAGTTTGTTCTACCACAGATCGCTCAAATTATCAATTCAATGGCAGGGTCAGAGTCCCTCTACGTCTACAATCGGATCAAGATAACAGAGGAAGATGAAGAAAAGATAGCCTTCATCACGCCGTTTGGTTGCTTCTGCTACACCGCCATGACCTTCGGCCTTCGAAACGCCAGGGCCACCTATCAGTGGTGCGTGCAAGAATGCTTCGCGAGCCAAGTTGGCTACAACATCCACGTCTACATCTAGGCCCGGTCCTGAGATTTCAGGGGCCCGGGGCAAAACTAAATTTTTGGGCCCTAGCATAGAACTTTTAAATAGTATAATCAATACATGCTATTAATAACCCTCAAAAAAATACATGCTATTAATAAAAATTGGAGTGTCTCTTATTGCAATATTCATATCAAATATGTGTACATATTATCTCAGAAATTTCTTCTCACACTTCTAGATACGAAGTAATTGATGATGGTCTTAATATCAATCTCATCTAATATATTTTTTAACAATCGATGCATATAGTAGCCAAACCATTTAACCTCTCTTTGGTGGCATATGGCCCCTTTTGGGTGCCATAAACACTCTGAAAATTAATAGACAAAGACAATTACTAATCAAAATTACCTTTGCAAATTAGGGCATGGACTACACAAAGAATTGGAGAAATCCGGATACCTTCTGTAGAGGAACGGGCGAACTGTGTTGATGCCTTGGGTACTAGTAGTTCGAGACAGTCTCGGCGACAAGGAATCAGGGGAGGGCCGAGGAGACGTCGAGTCCAGTGATCAATCAACTGATCTAGGGGACTGGCATCTCGTGACAGACAAGTGACAGCGAGCGTGTGTGTCTGGTTGGTCAAGACTTCACTGTTCCCAAATCCCGATCGTCCGTGGTGAACGCGAGCAGGCGATGGGATGAAGGTATCAATGAATCAATCAATCTTGTTCTCGTCCGGTCGGCCTGACTGCGTCCAGGAACAAAGTTAGTGGCCCGATATCCAATTGTTTTTCAGATATGGGCTGATACTACTACATATAACATACCTGTGGGGGGCCCCTAAATTTTTTGGGCCTAGGGCGGCTGCCCCTCCCCCCCTCCTTGGCCTGGGCCTATCTACATCGATGACGTGGTTGTCAAGTTGAAGCATCAGGGAGATCTGCTCGCCGACCTCGCTGAAACTTTCACCAATCTGCGGAAGTACAACATCAAGCTTAATCCGCATAAGTGCATGTTTGGCATCCCCTCAGAGCAGTTGCTCGGCTACATTGTCTCAAAGAGAGGCATCGAGGCTAACCCTGAAAAGATCGATGCCATCAGGCGACTTCGCAAGCTGGAGTGCCTCCTCGACATGCAAAAGCTTGTAGGACGTGTTGTAGCTCTCAGTCCCTTCATCCCCAAGCTAGGGAAAAAGGCAATGCCTCTCTAGCTTGTCAATCAGCAGAAGTCCCACCACTAGGATCTAGAGGACCTACAGGCGTCCCAGACCTAGGAGATGGCGATGGCCAGATCCCGCGATGTTGTTGTGTCTGAGGGCAAGGAGGCCATGACCCGGGCATAGGACCATGTCCGCGACCAGTTTTCCTAGATCTAGATGCTCCGGGGCACCGTGGCCGAGCTAGAGAGGAAGCTGAAGGAGGCCGCCAGTGACACGGAGAAGATCACCTGGAACTCGCAGCTGCGTGACACTGAGCGCAATGATGAGCTACACGAAGTCCATGCCACGGCCCATCAGGTGCTCACCGACGCCCAAGCTAGAGCGTGGAAGTGAGGAGGGCTTTCGGAAGCACACTAGTGGAAAAAGGGCTATAGGTGGCGCATTTTTTTTCTTATGCGTGGCGCATATGGAATGCGCCACCAATGGCACGCCACTAGTAACAGTTCATTGGTGGCGCATTTGCCATATGCGCCACGCATAATTTGCTTATGCGTGGCGCATATTGCTATATGCGCCACTAGTAGCCTTTGAAAATTCAAAAATTTCAAAAAATAATTTAAAAATCGAAAAAACCAATTTTTTTTTGAAAATCATAAAAATCAAAATAATGTGAAAAAACTATTGTATTTGAATTTTTTGAGGATTTTATCACATGAGGAACATTTTCAAATCATACCAAATTTCTTGACTTCCCGGTAGGTCACCCATCCTTAGACTACTCCGGGGTGAGCACGCTTAACTTCTCCATTCTATTTGCATGAGCTGTCCCTAACCTATCCAAGTTCTTATTGATATTACTATCATATCAATCCTATATGTGTGTGTATTTGTGTATATGTTTGTATATGTGTATATATGTGTGCTTGTGTATATATATGTGTATGTGCATATATGTGTGTGTATTTGTGTATATGTTTGTATATGTGTATATGTATTATGTATATGTGTGTGTATATGTGTATGTATGTCCGCGTATATGTGCGTATATATGCGTATATGTGTGCGTATAAGTGCATATAAGTGCGTATATACATGTATATGTGTGCGTATATGTGTGTATATGTGCATATATATATGTATATGTGTATGTACGTCCATGTATATGTGCGTATATATGTGTATATGTGTGTATATGTGTATGTACGTCTGTGTATATGTGCGTATATGTGTGTATATGTGCGTATATGTGCATATATGTGTATGTATGTTCGTGTATATGTGTGTATATGTGTGCGTACACATGTGCATATATGTGTATGTACGTCCGTATATATGTGCGTATATGTGTGTATATGTGCGTATATATGTGTATATGTGTGCGTATATGTGCGTATATGTGTATATGTGTGCGTACATGTGCGTATATATGTGTATATATGTGTATATGTGTGCGTATATGTGCGTATATGTGTGTATATGTGTATGTACGTTCGTGTATATGTGTGTATATATGTATGTACGTACGTGTATATGTGCATATATGTGTGTGTATGTGTGCGTATATATGTGTGTGTATATCTGCATGTGTGCTATATGTGTGTATATAACTAATCCAAAAGTTTAATCCAATAGAAATTATGATATAAAAAAATAAAAAAAAATTGAAAATATAAAAGTGCGAAAAAGTCTATTTTCCCTTTTGAATTTTGAGATTCTAAAATTTGTCGAAACAACCGTAGGTGGTTGAATTCGGATGTAACTTTTCGTTCTGATACTTTTTCATATAAAAAACTTTTTAATCCGACTTCGTATGCAAAAGTTATGGCCGTTTTACCGAGACATAAAGTTTTTTTGTAAAAAATATCAAAATTTATTTTTATTATTTTTATTACTTACTAGATCACATAACATAACTAAATCTGATTTTTTGAATTTTTTTCAAACCTTTTAACATTTTCCTTTATTTTTTAAAAGACTAAAAAGGTGACCCACGGGGGGGGGCGTGGGTGGCGGGTGAAAAAAATTTCTCCAGTTATGCGTGGCGCATTTGCCATATGCGCCACGCATATGGCAAATGCGCCACGCATAACTGGAGAATATTTTGTCGACGACCTTTTTGGTGGGTCCCGCCAGTTATGCGTGGCGCATTTTAAACAATATGCGCCATTAGTAAGAAAATTATTAGTGGAGCATATTTGCAAATGCGCCACTAGTAAATACTAGTGGCGCATATTAAATAATATGCTCCACTAATAACACATCTATCTATAAGCCTTTTTCCACTAGTGGCAGGCCAAGGATGCATGGTCGGAGCTTGCCCAGGTGCACGATGAGCTCAAGAGGACGACAACCCGCTCGAAGACCTACAAATGCCAACGTGAGGAGTGTATGAAGGGGCACCTTGACGTGGAGCAGGAGCGCATCAAGGACTCAAGGTCGCCACGGAGCGGAGCCGCGTTGTTGTGTGACCCTACAGGTTCGAGAATGCGCGGACATGATCACCATCAATAATCAATAGCGGGATTTGGAAATCCATATTGACTCCCATGCACTCAACGATGATCATATCGGATGAACAACGATGTCAGGATTCAATCAATCCCGTATTTGCATTCTCTTCGTCTCGCGATATTTTACTCGCCCGAGATTTGATCGTCGGTATCGACATACCTAGTTCAATCTCATTCATAGCAAGTACTTTACTCGTTACGTAATCCGATATCACTTTGCGATTAACTCCTTAACCACGTTCTTGCAAGCGGTGTTGATATCGATTACCAAGTGGGCCCAAAGTATATCTCTCGACTCGGGAGGGACAAATTCCATCTCGATACATGTAACCCAACATGTACTTTTCGATTACCTGAGAGACACCTTTATGATCACCCTCTCATAGGGTGACGTTTGATGACCTCAAAGCTCTCTTCCAGTACTAGGGAGTTGCATTATCTCATGTCTAAGGAATACAATACTTGACATAGGAAAAAGCTTTGCAAAGATTAACACAATGACATGATTTAATTGATGTGCTTTATTTGGGTCTCTCCATCACATCATTCTACTAATGATATGACCTCATTATTAATTAACAACTCATGTATACGGTTAGGAAACCTTAACCATCATTAATCAATGAACTAGTCTAGTAGAGGCATACTAGGGACACAGTGTTGTTCATAAACCACATAAGTATTGATGTTTCCGCTTAATACAATTCTAGCATGGAATATAAACATTATCATGAATAAGAAATATGATAATAACAATATTATTATTGCCTCTAGGGCATATTTCCTTCATCATTGTAGAGGTTGTTGCATTGGTTTTGCAGCAACTCCTAGTCCTTCAACAGTAGCTCAATGAGAGTACAGGTATCATTCTGCATGTTGTAATGGTCCGTCGATAGCTTGGCCCACTTGTTGATCTCTTCCTGCAGCTTGTGTTTTTGGTCATGAAGATCGGTCACCGCATGCGCAAGAGACTTGTGACCGAGGTCATGTTTGACAGCTTGGTCCTGAGGCCATCAATCTCTAGGTTCAGAGAGAAGGTCATCTCTATGACCCTTGAGATCTTCGCATTTATCTCGGCCATCATATCCTCGTTCCCGCCCATGGCTTCCTACAGGTAAAGTCTAAAGCATGATTAGTGAGGAGATAACAAAGTAAGAAAATTGATCTCTTGTTGAAATAATATAGTACACAGAAAATATCAAGTTCCATATTGTTCTGATTACAAACTAGTAATGCACCAAGCACATATATTTAGAAAAACACTACATACCAGGTCAACATCCTTTGTGTCTGGTAAACTAAACAATAATCACACATACTTTGTAGTTTACTGATGGCATGCAGATTACACCCCGTTGAGAACCCCAAGAGGAAGGTATGATGAGCACAGCAGCAAGTCTTCCCTCAGTTGTGAAACCAAAGTTTATCGAACCAATAGGAGAAAGCCAAACTTCAGAAGGTGATGCTTGCTAGCTTCACGATAGCTCCGGACAATTTATAAGGCGCCTCGTCCAGGGCTTTGCTTTGCACCAGCAGCAACGTGGAACCTGCACATAAGACAACCAAGAACTTTGCCCCAACTTACGATGAGATTGTCAATCTCACCGGTTTGCTGTAAACAAAGGATTGAGCGTATCGAGTGTTAAAAGGTAATAGTATGTGTGAATGTAAATAAGCAAGTAAAATAGTAAACAGGAATAGCAATGTAAAGGAAATTGGACCAGGGTCCACAGTTCACTAGTGGTGTCTCTCCATAAGATAAATAACAACATGTTGGGTAAACAAATTACAGTTGGGCAATTGATAGAGTAAAGATAACATACATATGTCACGAGGATCACTATGAGATTCACTCTGGGCATTACGACAAAATACATAGACCATAATCCAACTGCATCTATGACTAATAATCCACCCTCTGAATGTCGTCCAAGCAAACATTGGGTATTAAGTTGCGAACAACGGATAATTGCATTAAGCAAAGTGCATAAAGTAAACAAAGCAAATGTCCTTGGACACAAGAATGTTGTTTTCTCCCTAGTGGCAACAGCACATCTACAACCTTAGAGGTTTCTGTCACTCCCCCAGATTACTAGAGGCATGAACCCAACTATCGAGCATAAATACTCCCTCTTGGAGTCACTAGCATCTACTCGGCCAAGATATCTACTAGCAACGGAGAGCATGCAAGATCATAAATAACATAGAGATAACAAAAGATAATATTCAGCACATCAACTTAACATAGTACCAATACTCATCGGATCCCAACAAACACAACATGTAGAATTACATAAAGATGATCCTGATCATGTAGGTCAGCTCACAAGATCTAAACATGAAGCACATGGCGGAGGATTCGACCATCTAGCTACTACTATGGACCCGTAGTCCAAGGTAGACTACTCACACATCACTCCGGAGGCGACCATGGTGGTGGAGAAGGCCTCCGACAGGGTGTCAGGAAGAGCTCCTGGATCCTTCCGATCTTGCGATGGCGATGGCGGCCACTTGCAGTATGTTTTGAGGAAAAGCGATCCGTCCTTTAGGTTTTTCTTGTCGAGGGGAATATATAGGCAAAAGGGGGGCGTCAGAGGGTGGACCAGGTGGTCTCACCCCTTGGTGGCGTGGGCTAGGGGTAGGCCGCGCCACCCTAGGATGAGCCTGGCTCCTGGCCCCCCTCCGTCTCATCTTCGGACTTCGTGACGCTTTGAGAAAAATAGAAGGTTTGGCTTTTGTTCCGTCCAATTTCGAGAATATTTCCTGTGTAGCTTCTCTAAAACACAAGAACTGCAGAATACATGGAATTGGCACCGTGGCATCTTGTTAGTAGGTTAGTTCCAGAAAACGCATAAAAATGCCATGAAGTGTAACAAAACACAAAGCAAATGGTGTATAAACAAGCATGGAGCACAAAAAATTATAGATACATTTGAGACGTATCAAGCATCCCCAAGCTTAACTCCTGCTCGTCCTCGAGTTGGTAAGTGATAACAAAATAATAATTTTTGAGGTGACATGCACCATCACAATCTTGATCAACGATGTAAAGCATTGAGTGCTGGATCAAAGAACTTAAAACATGGGCATAAGAGACATAATCTTAACAATAAAACTTAGCAACCATGTTATAACATGAAAAGAAACACAAACAAAAGATCATGAATAATGAATAATGAAAGTCAAACGTGTGTTCACATCATATGGAAAAACATAACAAGTGGTTTTCAACTTGTCCTTCATGGAATAGCAAAACATAAATGCATAGGACACCTTCAAGTTTAAGAGGGCGACTAGATACAAATAATTTAAGAACAAGCAAAACCATAATCATGAATCAATCAATGATAAACTTTGGGACTATGCACATTAAACTTAGAATGGCAGCTATGCTCTCTTATACGGTGCATAAAGGTAGAAGGTGGAGACTCAACATAAAAGTAAAAGAAAGGCCCTTCGCAGAGGGAAGCAGGGATTGCAACTCTTATAAACCTTCAAAAATTATGGTACTTACTAGCTTTGAGCTCTCATTGCCCCCATCATAGGCATCTTGAGTGGTTAAAGTTATTGCGAGTACAATTACGAAGCATATGCTTAACAAATCATAAGTTGAAAACCTCGTGTCCCATGAAGTACGAATACCCAAACCTCATGCTACTCGACTTAGGTCCCAAGCAAGCTCTTGTCATTGTAAGCATACACGTATCATCGAGAACCGCCAACGGGCCCGATGAAATGGAACAAGCCCACATCAAAATGACAAGACAAACAGACAATGAACACCTCGGCATCTCTTTTATTTACCATTGGTATAACTTTTTATTGTGAGATGCATTGTCGAATGTCCACTATGGGCATGCTGGAAATTTCCACCATGAATGATGCATGGCTTAGATTAGTGGCCCAGGCGTTTCTCTAACACATATACAAACTCCATGATCTCGCAAGATCCCAACTTATTTCACATTGCGAGTATCCACAAACAAAAGATCACGATATCAACTCAAATAAGAGAAAGTGCAATGTTGAAAGCTTGCCCCATGACGACATGGTTTGGCTAATTTCCAACTTACAACTTGCAAGCATAACATCAACATAAGAGAGCCACAATGTCAAAATTTTATAAGCGAGAAAAGTAAAGTGTCCCGTCAGGTTCGTGAGAGCTTTACTGACAAATTTTTTCATAACCCCAAAAAGAGTTTAATTTGAAGGATAGATAAAAGCAAGTCAAATGTACTTTGGATAGCAAATTGCTAATAGGTATGTATGGTGGAATCATTGGAATAACTTGGTTTTTGGGAGTTGAATGCACGAGTGGAGCTCATACTCAGTACAAAATGAAGGCTAGCAAAAGACTGGGAGCGACCAACTAAGAGAGCAATAACGGCCATAATCATGCATAGTGACAAAACATCATTAAAAGAAGCATAAAGTGGCATCACAAGTCAAAAACCAAATGATCATAGAGGCTTATGGCAACTTATTAGAGTCAAACATGTTGTAAGCATGCGCCAAGTCAACCCAAATAAAGCATCAACGAGAAAACCAAATAAATGCTTCCATATAATAATAAAAATGCATGATTTTTTCAAAGGCTCATTAAGCAATCTCAGTCATTTGAGACAAGTCATGCTACAACAAAAATCACTAAGCATACTATCAAAATGACATCAAGCATGGCATGCAAAAGTCTAAGCCGCAGTCTAAACAAACCCCTTTTTGTACCACTTTTTGCATGAAACTTTTTCTCTTTTCCAACACCATTGAAACCTTTTTGAAACAACTCTTTTGATGAAAAAAAATAGACCAGTGTTCTAAATACACCTTGATGCAAAGATATAATAAGATCTGAACAAAAATCAAGGCAAAAAACGAAAGCTAAACGTAGTTCTAGAAAAAGAGAACACTCGTTGAAGGATAAGAGTGAAAAAAAGAGTGTTCTTGGCAAATGAAAAGCGGAGTGCGTCTCCTCCAAAAGAAATTTGTTGGGGTCCAACCATTTACTTCAGCAAACAAAAAAAAGAAAACTGAAAGCGAAAGTAAAGACGCTCCAAGAAAAACACATAGTGCATGAAGCAATAAAAATATAGTGTGTTGAAAGGTGACCTGATTTTTGCCGATGAAGAAGGGGTGCTTCGGGGGCATCCCCAAGCTTTGACGCTTGTACCTCTTGGATATTTACTGGGGTGACATGGGCATCCCCAAGCTTGAGCTTTTGTCCATACTTCATCTCATCTGATCTCTCTCCATTCCCTACACTTGAAAACTTCCTTCATACAAAACTTCACACAATTCTATTGGCAACGTTAGTATATACATAATAGTAAACCAACCCTTTTTGGTTAAGTTTCAAACTCAAAAGCACCACATATAAAGCATATACTACTGTAGCAACTTCCACAAAAGTTCCGTGATCAAAAGAACTAAAAAAGAAAGCGATCGAGAGGAAAACACAAATAGTGGCAGAAATCTATCAAAACAGAACATCTGACAAATGTCGATTTTTTTGAGGACCTTCTATTGCTCAAATCGAAAAGTGAAAACTAATGAAAGTTTGGATATAACCTGGGGCATATGCACAAGAAATTGCAGATCAAAATGATATTCTGAGAATTTTCACGAATTTTTACGGTGCAGCGCAGAAATCTGTTTCAGGACAGCAACTTCCCCAAATCTTACCTCCCTCAAATTACAGGTTCTTCTTGGCACAACAATGAAAAAAATGATAAGGAGAGGTAATTACAGTAGTAATAACTTCAAAGACTCAAATAAAAGAAAAAGTACCAAAAAGAAAACATTGAGTTATCTCCAAGAGTGCTTTTCTTTAATGCCTTTGAGCTAGGCGCAGAAAGTGGAAATCAAGTAATATCAAGCGATGAAGCATCAAGTTCATAATTTGCTCTAAGAATAGAGTAAAAAAGAAATTTCTTCCTCCTTCTAGGGAAGTGTTCCATACCTTTCTTGAGTGGGAATTGATATTTAATGGTGCCTTCCTTCATATCAATGATGGGACCTATAGTTCGAAGAAAAGGTCTTCCCAAAATAATAGGACATGAAGCTTTGCATTCAACATCCATGACAAGGAAATCAACGGGAACAAGGTTATTATTAACCATAATGAGAACATCATTAATCCTTTCAAAAGGTTTCTTCTTAGCAACATCAGCAAGAGGAACATCAAAATAGCACTTTTCAAGCGGTGGTAAACCAAGCATATCATAAATCTTTCTAGGCATAATAGAAATACTAGGACCTAGATCACATAAAGCATGGCAGTCAAAACCATTAACATGCATATCAATGATGGGCTCCCAACCATCTTCTAACTTCTTGGGAATAAAAGCTTTTTGTTTCAACTTTTCCTCCCTAATTTTAATGAGAGCATTTGTAATATGATTTGTAAAAGCAATATTCAAAGAATTAGCATTAGGACTCAAAGCAAGATTTTGCAAGAACAAAATAACTTCAGATATATTGCAACCATCAACATCAAAATCATTAAATGAAATAGAGCTATTATCTCCCATACTCAGAAAAATTTCAGCACTCTTTTGAGAAAAAGTTTTTGCAGTTTTGGGCTTTTTCGCACAAGGAGTAGGAGATCTCTCTACACCAATCAAAGTAAGAGGATTGCTAGCATTTGGAACAACATCATTAGAGGTAGTAATAGTACATACCTTCATCTTTCTAGCCATCTCATCTTCTCTTTCCCACCTGGCATGCAATTCTGCTAATATTCTAACATTTTCATCAATTCTAACCTGAATGGCATTCAAAGTAGTGCTTTCTTTCACATCATTAGGCAACACTTTTAGTTTCAGAAGTTCAACATCATAAGCAAGTCTATCAACTTTAGAAGCAAGAATATCAATTTTACCCAACTTTTCCTCAACAGACTTGTTAAAAGCAGTTTGCTTACCGATGAAGTCCTTGAGCATGACTTCAAGCTCAGAGGGCATGCCCCTAGTGTTGTTGGAGGAATTACCATAAGAGTTACCATAACCATTACCATTGGTAGAAGGAGACGGTCTATAATTGTTGCTAGCAAAATTGTTCCTATAAGCACTGTTGTTGAAATTATTATTTCTAATGATGTTTACATCAACATGCTCTTCTTGAGCAACCAAAGAGGCCAAAGGAACATTATTAGGATCAACATGAGCTCTATCATTAGAATGCATAAGCATAATAGCATCAATCTTATCACTTAAGGAAGAGGTTTCCTCAACAGAATTTACCTTCTTACCTTGTGGAGCTCTCTCGGTGTGCCACTCAGAATAATTTACCATCATGTTGTCAAGAAGCTTAGTTGCGGCGCCCAAGGTAAGGGACATAAAAGTGCCTCCAGCAGCTGAATCCAATAGATTTCTTGAAGAAAAATTCAGTCCTGCATAAAAAGTTTGGACAATCATCCAAGTAGTCAGTCCATGAGTGGGACAATTCTTTATCATAGATTTCATTCTTTCCCAAGCTTGAGCAACATGTTCATTATCAAACTATCTAAACTTCATAATATCACTACACAAAGCTATAATCTTAGCAGGAGGATAGTATTTTCCAATAAAAGCATCCTTACACTTATCCCAAGTATCAATACTATTTCTAGGCAAAGATAGCAACCAATCCTTAGCTCTTCCTCTTAAAGAGAAAGGGAACAACTTAAGCTTAATAATATTACCATCTACATCCTTATACTTTTGCATCTCACATAGCTCAACAAAATTGTTGAGATGAGCTGCAGCATCATCAGAACTGGCACCGGAAAATTGCTCTTTCATAACAAGATTCAACAAAGCAGGTTTGATCTCATAAAAATTTGCCTCTGGAGCAGGTGGTGCAATAGGAGTGCAGATAAAATCATTGTTTTTGGTGCTAGTAAAATCACAAAACTTGGTGTTCTCAGGAGTACCCATTCTAGCAAAACTAAAAGCAGACAAGTAAAAGTAACAACTATAAGGAAACTAATTTTTTTGTATTTTTGATAAAACGATGCAAGTAAAAATAAAATAAAATAAAGCAAAACAAATAACAAAGTAAAAGATTGAGCATGAGAGACTCCCCTTGCAGAAATCTACTTTCTCCCCGGCAACGGCGCCAGAAAAATTGCTTGATGGCGTGTAGATTACACCCCATTGGGAACCCCAAGAGGAAGGTATGATCAACACAGCAGCAAGTCTTCCCTCAGTTGTGAAACCAAGGTTTATCGAACCAGTAGGAGAAAGCCAAACTTCAGAAGGCGATGCTTGCTAGCTTCGCGATAGCTCAGAACAATTTATAAGGAGCCTCTTCCAGGGCTTTGCTTTGCACCAGCAGCAACGTGGAACCTGCACACAACACAACCAAGAACTTTGCCCCAACTTACGATGAGGTTGTCAATCTCACCGGTTTGCTGTAAACAAAGGATTGAGCGTATCGAGTGGTAAAAGGTATAAGTATGCGTGAATGTAAATAAGCAAGTAAAACAGTAAACGGTAATAGCAATGTAAAGGAAATTGGACCGGGGTCCACAGTTCACTAGTGGTGTCTCTCCATAAGATAAATAACAACATGCTGGGTAAACAAATTATAGTTGGGCCATTGATAGAGTAAAGATAACGTACATATATCACGACGATCACTATGAGATTCACTCTGGGCATTACGACAAAATACATAGATCATAATCCAACTGCATCTATGACTAATAATCCACCTTCCGAATGTCGTCCGAGCAAACATTGGGTATTAAGTTGCGAACAACGGATAATTGCATTAAGTAAAGTGCGTAAACTAAACAAAGCAAATGTCCTTGGACACAAGAATGTTGTTTTCTCCCTAGTGGCAATAGCACATCTACAACCTTAGAGGTTTCTGTCACTCCCCCAGATTACTAGAGGCATGAACCCAACTATCGAGCATAAATACTCTCTCTTGGAGTCACTAGCATCTACTCGGCCAAGATATCTACTAGTAACGGAGAGCATGCAAGATCATAAATAACATAGAGATAACAAAAGATAATATTCAGCACATCAACTTAACATAGTACCAATACTCATCGGATCCTAACAAACACAACATGTAGAATTACATAAAGATGATCTTGATCATGTAGGTCAGCTCACAAGATCTAAACATGAAGCACATGGCGGAGGAGACGACCATCTAGCTACTTCTATGGACCCATAGTCCAAGGTAGACTACTCACATATCACTCCAGAGGCGACCATGGTGGTGGAGAAGGCCTCTGGCAGGGATTCCCCTCTCCGGCAGGGTGCCGGGAAGAGCTCCTGGATCCTCCTGATCTCGCGACGGCGACGGTGGTGGCTTGAAGTATGTTTCGAGGAAAAGCGATCCGTCCTTTAGGTTTTTCCCGTCGAGGGGAATATATAGGCGAAAGGGGGGTGTCAGAGGGTGGACCAGGTGGTCTCACCCCCTAGTGGCACGGGCCACGTGTAGGCCGCGCCACCCTAGGGTCAGCCTGGCTCCTGGCCCCCCTTCGTCTCATCTTCGAACTTTGTGATGCTTCGGGAAAAAAATAGAAGGTTTGGCTTTTGTTCCGTCCAATTCCGAGAATATTTCCTGTGTAGCTTTTCTGAAACACAGAAACTGCAGAAAATAGGGAACTGGCACTGTGGCATCTTGTTAGTAGGTTAGTTCCGGAAAATGCATAAAAATGCCACAAAGTGTAACAAAACACAAAGAAAATGGTGTATAAACAAGCATGGAGCATCAAAAATTATAGATACGTTTGAGACGTATCATTTCCACACGACAATCACTTGCATATATATGAACTCCACTTAAGGAAATTATACAATCATCATATTAACTTGATTATATAACTTCAGTCTAGCGGTTGTTGAACAAAAACAATTAACTGGAGATAACTTTCACCCTAAGAGTAACTAGATCTAGCATTGACCTTGGCTACAAGATGCTGGGGGCACTTCGAGATTGATGGTGAGGTCCTGACGTAACTGCTGCCTTGGGGCCACTTTGTAGTCGTCAGCGAGGTGCTATCGCGGCTGCTACTGGGGAGCTACTTTGGAGTCGATGGAGAGTTTCTGGCGGCGCCGCCGCAGGAGGACCTACACGGCGTCACGGCTTACACCGGTGTCGTGGTCTTCCCTAGTTGTCGGCTTCATCGCACCAGCTAATGGGAAATGCACGGGGTGGTAGTATCACGATTTTGGAGATGAGAGAGAGGCACCAGCGAGGGGTGCACAGGCATTTGGGGTTTTGGATTGGGGATTTGGAAGAAGAATGCGAGGGGTATGTCCGATATGTGGAGAAAATATCTAGTGCCAGTTGGATATAATGACAAGCTCAAAAAACTATTCATGGCGATTAATACAAGAATAAATGATGGACTATTGTTCTTGTTAATACTACCTTTAAGGTCAAAACGAGCCTTGACTATTCCACCATTTCCTCCCCATCTCACTATTTCCACATCTCGCTGCTGCTGCCTACCAAACTCCCCCGGTGCATCCATGTTTAGGTGAAATAATGGCAAAACCTCTAAGGAGTCCAATCTCGATGGTGTGAGTCACCTCCCCCCATATTTCTTCTGTGGTTGGGTTTTTAGTATTCCAAATATGGGATTTGATTGACCTAAGACTTGCAGTTTGTCTGCATGGATGTATAGTTCACTAACCTAGACTATGCACCAGAGTCCATCCTCGACCCGGATTTCTGTAGCATTGCAGCTAAATCCAGCATCGTATGTCTTATACCTAAGTCACTGCTATAGAAGTGTGTCCCCTTCGAAGGAACTAACACAGGGAGGTGTTTTTATTGCTGTGCACACAACAACGTGAGTTATATGTCCATTTACTTGAAGGTTTTCAAAAAAAATTAGTGAACTATTTGTTCATATGTGGTGATGACAAGTCATATCAACTACAAATTGAATCCAATTAATTAGTGCATTCATTAGTACAAAACTCAAGCTAAGTAATGTAGTAATTAGTGCAAACTTTTTCTTTAGCTCACATGGTTTGTTCAGATTTTTTAAGTAACTCCCCCCATTTCCAAATATAAGATTTTTGGCTGCTCAAAATGAATTTCCAGACTATCTTATATTTAGGAACAGAGGAAGTACTATCTCAAGTTAAAAAATGTGCAAAATGAACTAGGAGTGTTCAGTGTTAATAAGTTTGTGAAATTAGACCAAGCTTTAGCTCATTGTTTTTTATTATTTCTTTGGTCCATCGTGAAATATGGTTTTGTTGAGTGGGTGGATTTTGAATGGCTTGAAGAAATGCATAAGGGACTAGCTAGACTGGGAAATGTATGATGATGTCAACAACATGAAAATAGAACATAAAATTAAGCATGTTTAGGTGATCTTCAAATTAACCAAAGAGAAGAAGAAGATGGAGAAGACATACACAACAGGCTGATGTGAACAAGTGCATCAATGTCACTGTGAAAAGGTTGCTAGGAAATATGTATAATATCAAGGAGGACAGTTTAGCATAAAAACTAGTTCTATCTGCTTTTTTACCTTTTTATAAGGAGCTATCAGAGATATATTTGCGTGAGGTTGAGCAGGAGAATAACAAGCTAAAGAATGACCTCGAGAAGCTAAAATTTGTTCTTGATTGTGAAAATGATGCCATGAATGTGAACATAATAAAGTGGGGTGTGGAAAAGAATACTCTCAGCAAAGAGGTGAAGAAATTGGAGCACAAGATTGCTGAGTTGCTCAAATATGATGATAAGCACAATGCCAAACTAAATAAGATCAAGACCATGCGTGATGAATAAATTTTAATGCTAGCTATGTTTTTGTTAGACTATTTGAAGTTTGTAATGAAGGTAATGTTGGATTGTCAAAAAGTTATATTAACAAACAAGAGAGATGAATGATGAAATATTGCAGTCCTCAGTTATATGTGACCTACTTTTCTGTTGTTCTCAACTAAACAAAAGCCTGTGACTTGGATTGCAGTCGACCTGCTATATGTGGACCTGTTTTGAGTTTGCACTTGATATTGTCTCTTATGCAATCCTTCGAATGGAATTGAAGTTATGTTATGAAATGAGATCTGGCATTTCATATTGCATAGGTATTCTAACAACAAAACTACCTTAGATAAGTTTTATATATTAGCTCACGAAGTCATGGGATAAAGTAATTCAAATAAGCAATCTACACATAAAAAGAAGCCATATATAGTAAAGGGGTGACTTGGTTTCCATGGATCGTGAAGGAAATATTCCTTAGAGGAAAATAATAAATGGTTTATTTGCATATTTCATTTAGTTCATAATAATTTTAATAATGTGCTATAACTGTGTCAGTTGGAGAACACTGATACATGTGTGGTATTAAACAACCAGAGTCCCTAGTAAACCTCTATTACTAGCTCATTGGTCAACTGATGATCAGTTTCCGGATCATGTGATATTTATGTCTAATTGACAATGAGGTTCATGCCATTGAGTAAATGCCATGATGAACATGCCCAATGTTATTATGTAACACAAATGTGTCATGATGTTTATGTTGCGATAATAAGAAACATTGTAACCTAAATCCTTGGACTATGAGATCATATATAATCACTACTTCCGGCAGAAGCTTTGATTGCATCAACCGTCACTACCTTAACTGGGTGACTGAAAAGGTGTCTTTGGATTTTCCAATGGAGTATGTTGAGGCGTATGCATCAAGAGCAGAATTTGTTCTTCTGCATGAAAAAAAGATACTATGGGCCCACTTGGTGAGATTTCATCCAATGTTGCAACATGTGACTAGGTCACAGGAATGGAATATCATAGAACGAGTAAATGTAAATGTCGGTAACGAGATCGAACTAGGTATGGTGATACCGGTGATCAAATCTCGGATAGTGCAAGTATCACAGAAACAAAGGGAATAGGACATCGACATTTGCGGTTCAACGACGAAAGACCTTCGTGAATGCACAGGGGTCATCACAGATATCTAGATCTAATTGATGATCATTTACTAAAGAGGAGCCTCGGTGATGTCTGGGCATTCCCAAACTGTTAGGGTAATACGCTTAAGGGTTTGATGATGTGTGAGATTGGTTTTGGTACATTCGGAATTGTCGGAGTATTGACAAGAGGGAGACAAAAAATTTCCATAGTGATCCGAAAGTCGTTCGGAGGATTCTGGAAGAAGTTTTGGAGCAACAACGATTAAATAAAATAAGTAATTAATATTAATTAATGGAATTAATATTAAATATATGGATATTTTTAATAAATAAAGGCAGCCCACCTAATTGGGGCCTCCCCGGAAGGAGATCCCATTAGGAGGTTAGCCAGGCCACCCAGATGGGCTCTAATTAAGGGGCCCATGCGCCTATGGACCCTAGGGTTAGGGTTTTCGGTCATACTAGGGCTTGGCCTCTGGCCCTAGCCCTCCCCTTGGCTGCCGCCCCTTTCCTTGGGGAAGGGGCAAGCTTGCCCCCCATTCCTCTATATAAGGAGACCCCTTGGAGGAGAGTTTGACACAAGTAGATTGAGGGAGTTCCTTTGGAAGAGATCTCCTCTCCTCTTCTCCTCATGCGCCTCGCCTCTCTCTCTCATGTGGCTCCCCGAAGGGCTGCGTAGGACTGAGGGAAACTCCACCGCTGCACACCGTTGTGCTGTGGAAATTCTCGATCTGATCCAAACCGATCTACTTCCGCAATCTCGGCTAGATCGGAGACACCGGAAGAAGTCATCATTCACCGTATGTGTACAAAACTATGAGGTGTTGCACTTGTGGCACTAAGTCATTGCGCCGGTGTTATCGCACTGGTGTCATGACATCAAGTTCTACACAACCTTGAGGTCGGCTAGATTGGCTTCATCATCAACGAATGTGTGTGTGTGTAATCCCCACGTTCGGTTTACAAGGGTATGTCACCAAATCTCCACTAATCATTACAACATTACTAATAGATAGGTCTTGGGCAATTCAGGTTGTGTAGCCAATAAAATTTTTGTTATTTGCATCGAACCCCAACAATGGTATCAGAGCCTGATCTATGCTAGTATACTTGTACGATTAGAACACATAGCAATATATGGCATTGATCTTCTCGTTGTTACCCTCCCATGTGCATTTGATTATATCTTTGGCATAGTTGGATCAAAGCAGCCCGAGACCGACCTTACACATACTCTTACGCGAGACTGGTTCCACAACTGACATACGGCTTGCACCGTATAAGTGGCTTGTTGGGTGCCAGTTTCTCTAACTATAGTGGATATGTCGTCTGCAACGGAGGGCCCTTAATGGGGAATCAAAGAAACAATCCGTTGATCAATGTTGTGCCTTCATGTTCGTACATAAGAAATGTTTCTTGTGCGAAAGCCCTAGAAGCCACGTAAAACTTGCAAAAGGATAAAAGTAGAATCGTCTAACTCTGTTTTGTAGTTGGGCTTGTGATGTGATATGGTGGATATGGTAAGTTGCTTTGTACTAACTACAGCTTCACGATGATGACACCATGGATGTGGTGCCATACCGGTGGAAAAATGGAGATCATGTTGGATCTCTCGATGGAGATCAGGTCCGTCGATGAAGAACCATACCATATCACGCAATATTTACATTTGATGTTATTGTGTAAATCTTGTTTGTGCTAGTATTTTGATACACGACAGTAGCATAAGATAATCCCTAATCAATACCAAATAATTATGTTCTCCCTTATGTGTGCAATCACCAAGAAAGCTCTTCGATATGAAGCCGGCCGTGACGATCGGGGGCTAGATATATCTAAGTTCACATACGGTGTGGGTACAAGCCATGTATGTTCCATGCAATACACTAAGGTTGTTTTGGAGAGCCTAGCATGTGTAGACATGGCTTCAGGAATACGGAGACCGAAAGGTCGAGCATGGGTCACATGGATGGTGTGATTGACATAAGTTCTTTCTACCTTTGAAATTATATAGCCGGCCGTGATCGGGGGCGGTGTAGTCGATGGGGAACATGTAATCACTAGAACATTTTAGGGATGTTGTTCTAAGTGGGAGCTCATAGGATTTGTGCTCATATTATGAACTTAGTTTTATATCTTTGAAAATTTGTGTAGATGAATACCTATATCCATCTTAGTCTTTTTATGCATAAAGGAAAACTTAAAACTGAAGGATCAAAGTTTATCATTTATACCAACGCATGAGGAATGTCCTATATAGCAATGGCTAGCTCTATGTGATACAAGAACCATTAGAAGACGCATCAGGGGATTTCGCGATCAAGAATGATAATAGTGATTGTCGTGATCGTGGTGAAAATTCTATAAAAGTCCATAGCACCATGCTTCATGCAATGAAGTCTGAATTGCGGGAGCATTCTTGAAACACCAACTCATATATGATGATTGTTGAACTTGAGGCGCTCTTTGCATTGTAAGTCAGAATTATGAAGTGTGATTGCATGTACAAGTTCTTTTTCAATTAAATTGGAAAAAACATATGCTTAAAGAGTCACTTGGCAACCATGATAGGATTCATGGGTGCCTCACCGACTAGGTCTACTGAATGACAAATGAAATTGCGATAGATTGGGGTTGTGTTGAGTTCCTCCCATCTACGAATACATTGTCATAGACAATGACATGCAAGGAGAATCGTTCAACTTCCATGGATCATGGACTCGGTTGAGAACCGTGAAAGCAGAGCCAATAGCAGGGGAAATCGTCAAACCCGAAAAGGTATGTTTGGTATACAAGTTATACATGTTTCATATTAAACACTTATGGCAGATTTTGTGTATTCGACACAAATTTCCGTTTATTCGAAAACAAGACCTTCTGCATAAGAATTACATGAAGGAGTTTATGGCGCGTGTTAATGTCAATCAAGATGTTGATGGCCATGAATGCCCTACCTCCACATTTATTATCAGGATTAGGGATAGAATAGATTTTGTAATCAATAATGGTTGAGGACCTTATTTGTGTGTCTTGCTTTTCGCGAGACAAAGTTATGGTCACATTATGATTATGAATGCATTATTCTTGTTTATCCTTGATAACTATTTAATGAGCATTTATAAATATTAAACATTAATTATCAAAGCTAAATAATGACTTTATTTTTAAATGACACTACTATTTGAAAGTCATACTTTATGATTAAGTACATGTGAATTTTCATGTTGATTAAATATGTATTGCTACTAGATGTTTGATCTTTATACAATATGAATCATGTTTTGTTTGACAAAATGAATCGAACTCCATGATATGGAGAGAACTCCTAATTGCTGAGAACATACAGATAATTCCAACATAGGAAAAAGGAATGTACTTTAAATTGTTAAGTACTATACATGTCAATGTATAGTATGCATACAAGTAGTGGATATCATTATTTCGCATTCTTCATTAATCCAAAGTGAATATTTTAATTCATGGGGTTTTGAAACCATTTGATGTATTCAAAAGATTTTGAAAATGAAGAAAGAATTATAATTAAGTCCTTATGATTTTGATCGTCGTGTGTCGTGGGGACGACTTCTGGGGTATGCCAAGGGCAGCGCTATCTGCTGGCTGGCATCCCAGGAATCTCCGCGGCGGTAAGTCAAGAAGACCGGCTCTGTCCAAAGGGTCGGCTGTGCCAGCAGCCGGCTGGCGACTCCACTGAGGAGAGCCAGAGCCGGCAAAGACGACAAGACCTCTCCAACGGCCGTTTCGCCGAAAGTGGCCTAGCCCCGACCAGATCGACAGAGGCGAAGGACGGGCATGACGCAAGCCACGTCCAGACTCCACCAACCAGCGAGCAGGAGCCTTCCCCACGAAAGGATCCGAGGCAAAAGGGAGAGGATATGCCTCCAAGATGCCGGTCCAAGGAGGGAAAGGCACTTTATAAAGTTGCCACCGTCAGACAAGGAGTCAGAGGCCAGAGGATCACACCGAGGACGCAGCCACGGAGGAGCCGGCAGCCGGGCAACTGGCCACCTAACCTGTAACCAGACCCCCGCCTATATAAGTGGGTCTGGACCCTTAGACTAGGGAGATTCGATCCTTCTTCTTCCCCCTCTAGACTGAACAGCTCGAGGAGCATTGTAACCACTGTGAAGATAATAAGAAACAAGGCAGGAAGTAGGGGTCTTACCTCCGGCGTGGAGGGCCCTGAACCTGGGTAAACCATGGTGTCCTAGTTACACAATCTCGAGCCGGACCCATCGTCGCACACCGTCAAGCCCCTTCGTTAAGCCATCCCCATGGCTATTGTCACTAAAATCCCACGACATCGTGACAAGATTATAAGTTGTGATTTTGGTATAAGAATTTGTAGAAGTCATTATAACAAATTAATACCTAGAAGACTTCAATATGTTGATGTGTGTTGGATATTATGTGATGTTGAATTATCTCCTATAGCGTTAGAATTTATCTTTAAGAGCGGTGCATTAAAATAGCAAACACTCAATTTTAATAAATAGGAAACCATAATATGAGTTATAGTATGATTCTTAGCATGATTTTGAGTTACATATGATAATTCGAAATTGATATGAATAATTCTTTATAGTGTGTCCTTATGTGTAATATGGACATGTTTTCCATGAACCAAAAGTGCAAAATTATATTGCGGAGTTTTGGTGCACTCTAGATAAAAGAGTATTCTCGGTAAGAGTGTTAAACGGAAAAAAAATAAAGGACCAAAATAAAGTTATTGACTTTATCTTGATAATGTCATAATAGCACAACAGAATATGTTCTGAAGCGAAGGTCTGCATTAGAAGAGAGAAAATTAATGATGATGATCATATCATTTTCAATTGAAGTCCCTTATTGAAGAAAATAGGATTCATGAATAATATTGTGCCTCTTCGAAAAATATAATTCATGATCTACTTGTCATGTTATTAGAACAAGACATACCTACGAACTATGAAGAAAAGATGGTGGACCTAAATGCGAGAAATGACTTAGAGTCATGAAATCCTATTAAGTAAAGTTGTTACTTAATTCCAAGTTACATTTAAGATTGCAAAGTAAAAGTACTTGATCTTATCAAGTAAAGATGTTACTTAATCTTCCCAAATAATGCAAGGCTATCAGGAAGAAATAAAACTTCAAAAGAAATACCTAAAAGCTTGATTTGTCACAAAAGTGTATTTCTGACAAATTCAATAAGTTGACTACAATATGTGGTGATGCTTAAGTCTTTAGGTAATCAAAACCATTAGGTTGCAAAATTGCATGTTCTTAAAATTCGTTTAAGAAGAGGCAAAGTTTTATGAACCTTTTGGAAATTAATGTCTCGCAACTGGAAATCTTGATTTGATGTATGATCAAAGAGTTCTGGAATTTTCCAAAATGTCGAGAAGACCTATAATTTACATTAAAATGAGTGGGAGCTAAATTGAATAGTTTTCTCCTCATTATATGTACAAGAAATATTTTTGAGTGGGAGCTATGGGAAGCTTTTTTGTCTCATAATATGTGATTGACATATTTTTGAGTGGGAGCTTGATGACATTCTTATATGTAGATGACATATTATGAATGGACTAGTTGGTATTAATAGGTATTAATAGATAAAAAAACATTGATATCTATCGAGATAGATTGATATGTTAAATAATCATTAAGTTAGAATATTTTCTTGGATGACTGAATGGCTAGGTGAAACATTGAGTTGGAAATCAGTATAATAATAGTGGTTGATAGATGTGTCACGTTGATTACGTCATCGAAAACCATGTTGTGTACACGACATAATCTGACCCAAGTTCTTAGTTAGAAGAACACGTTATAGAATGATTTGAGAATCATTGAACAAAGGATAAGTTTGAAGAACAAGTTCTAGAACAATTTGAGAATCGTTAAAAAAAAAGTTCACCCTTCAGGTTCCAGTAGAACTAAGGACATATTTCTAAAGAAAAGTAAGCTTGGCCACAAGTGCGAGTTTACCGGGTTTGGAAATTTGCAAAATGAAAGGCTTAGATAAATGGAAGCGTGGTTAGACATTAAAGTTGCATTCTACACTATCGATTGAATCTACATACATTGAAAAGTTAGAGGCTACTTGAAAGTGGCAAGTATAATGTTATGGCTTGGAAAGTTTGTCTTCTAAATGATTGTGCTTTTGGTATGCATGTCGATAGAGAAAGTTCTTTTTGACTGATTGAATGCCATTGCAAACACTAGAATACAAAGTCTCACTCTTCTGCCAGAACATATATACTTTAGCGACATCATTTGATGATGGAATAATGTCAGACTAGTGGACAAGTTGCAAAGAATATAAAAGGTCTGAGTTATATAGATTGTTGAAGAAACACTCTCTTACGAGCAAGCATGGTCAAAGACACACATGTCTGATATGGTGTCATGATTGACTACAGCTGGATTATTTATCCTCTATTGCAAGTGGGAGAATGAAGGAAATATGCCCTAGAGGAAAATAATAAATGGTTTATTTTCATATTTCATTTAGTTCACAATAAGTACAATACTGTGCTATAACTATGTCAGTCCGAGAACACTAATACACGTGTGGTATTAAACAACCAGAGTCCCTAGTAAACCTCTATTACTATCTCATTGGTCAACTGATGATCAGTTTTCGGATCATGTGACATTTATGTCTAATTGACAATGAGGTTCATGCCATTGAGTAAATGCCATGATGGACATGCCCAATGTTATTATGTAACACGATTGTGTCATGATGTTTATGTTATGATAATAAGAAACGTTAACTATGAGATCATATCTAATGACTACTTCCAATGCAGAAGCTTTGATTGCATCAACCCTCACTACCTTAACCGGGTGACTGAAAAGGAGTGGTTGGGTTTTCCAATGGAGTATGTGGAGGCATATGTATCAAGAGCGGGATTTGTTCTTCCGCGTGATGGAAAGATACTCTAGGCCCACTCGGTTAGATTTCATCCAATGTTGCAACATGTGACTAGGTCACGGGGATGGAATATCACGGAATGAGTAAATGGCAATGTCGGTAATGAGATTGAACTAGGTATGGTGATATCGATGATCAAGTCTCGGATATTGCAAGTATCACAGAAACAAAGGTAATAGGACATCAACGTTGTGGTTCAACAACGAAAGACCTTTGTGAATGCATAGGGGTCATGACGGATATCCAGATATGATTGATGATCATTTTACCGGAGAGGAGTCTCGGTGATGTCTGGGCGTTCCCGAACCCTTAGGGTAATACACTTAAGGGTTCAATGATGTGTGAGATTGGTTTTGGTACATTAGGAATTGTCGGAGTATTGACAAGAGAGAGACGAAAAAGTTCCATGGTGATCCGAAAGTCGTTCGGAGGATTCCAGAAGGAGTTTTGGAGCAACGGGTATTAAAGAAATAAGTAATTACTATTAAATATATGGATTTATTTAATAGCTAAAGGAAGCCCACCTAATTGGGCCCTCCCCGGAAGGAAAGCCCATTAGGAGGCCGACCAGGTCACCTAGATGGGCCCTAAGGGGCCCATGCGCCACGAGACTTTAGGGTTAGGGTTTTGGGGCATGCTAGGGCTTGGCCGCCGACACTAGCCATCCCCTTGGCCACCGCCCCCTTGCCTTGGGGAAGGGGAAAGCCTGCTCCTCCATTCCCCTATATAAGGAGACCCCTTGGAGGAGTGTTTGACACAAGTGGATTGAGGTAGTTCCTTTGGAAGAGCGTTCCTCTCCTCCTCATACGCCTCCCCTCTCTCACATGTGGCTCCCGAAGGGCTGCATACAAGTGAGGTCGACTCCACCGTTGCACACCGTCGTGCTACGGAAATTCCGGATCTGATCCAAACTGAAATACTTCCACAATCTCGGTTGGATCAGAGAGATCGGGAGAAATCATCGTTCATTGTATGTGTATGTAACTACGAGGTGTTGCACTTGTGGCACTAAGTCGTTTCGCCGGTGTTATCGCACTGGTGTCATTGATGGGTTCGTAGCATAGAAAACAAAAATTTTCCTACGCATGAACACAAAACTAGCCAAGAAAACTCTACAAGATGGTAGCAACGATTAACTGACCCTCGATGACCGGAAGCGGCGATTACGTTCCCGCACAAACGTTGACGATGGAGAGTCGATGTAGACGCACGTAGTCGACGTAGTTGTTCACTTGACGTAGTCGACGTAGTGGTTCACTTGACGATCACAAGATCGTGTACACGGCGCCACAAGTGGCAGCGCCCCCGTGCTCGGTCACACGTATAGCTCGTCGTCGACTCCTCCACGTCCTCGGTCCAGCGGGGCAGCGGAAGAAGGGATCCGCCGGACACTCCACCACACACTTCTCCAAGTGTATGTACTACGAACTACAATTCCGGCAGAGCTTCGCTAAGCTCAGACGGAAATTGGGCAGCAACTATGCGGGAAGGGGAGGATCAAGAAGTGTGTCACATGGAGGAGAGGGAGGGGTTTATATAGGGTAGGAGGGGCAGCCCCCAAGGGGTGGCCGGCCAAGGAGACTCTCCTCCTCTTCATGGTGGTAACCCCCTTCTTCATTCCCTTCATGGTGGTAACCCCCTCATCAACATGAGGTAACCCCCATTTTAATTTTGCATGACATTCATGCTAATTAAAATTCACACTTATTGATTTAATAAAACATTTTTATTTCTTTAATATTTGTTAATTCATTCAATTAAAAAACATTAACAAATACACCCTTGAGTTATTTCGATATCCCGAAACAGTTTCGGTGCTTTTCTGAAACAACCCTTATGCTGTCCTGTAATTCGATCGGAGTATCGTATCCACTCAAAAACGATGGCGAACCTTAAGTGTGTCACCCTACGGTTCGTGAATAACGTGGACATGATCGAGACTCCTCTCCGATCAATAATCAACAGCGGGATCTGGAAATCCATGAGGACTCCCACTTACTCAACGATGAACTAGTGATCGTGTGAACCAGTAACGAATATAGTTAATTCCTTTTGTCTCGCGATATTATTACTTGTCCGAGATCCGATCATTTGGTATCAACCATACCTAGTTCGATCTCGTTCCCGACAAGTCTCTTTACTCGTTCCGTGATAATGCATTCATGTGACCTAGTCACATGCTTGCAAGCGATTCCAATGCAATATCACCGAGAAGGGCCCAGAGAATATCTTTCCATCATCCGGATGGACAAATCCCACTCTTGATCCATGAGCCTCAACTAATACTTTCAGAGTACCCAAATCAACCTTTATAATCACCCTATTATGGTGTGACGTTTGATATCATCAAAGTACCCTTCCGGTATCAGTGATTAACATGATCTCATGGTCTAAGGATTAGAACTATTTCGTATGAGTTTGATATAGCAATGAACTTGATGACTTGATCGTTTTGCTATTCATACTATGGGTGTGAGTGTTCATCACATCATTCTTCTAATGATATGACCCCGTTATTAACAACATCTAATGTTCATGATCAGGAAACCTTGATCATCAGTTAATCAACGAGCTAGTATAAAAGAGAGGCTTTACTAGGAACCTTTTTAGTTTATTAATCACACAAGTATTAATGTTTCCGATTAATACAATTCTAGCATGAGAAATAAACATTTATCATAAACATGGAATATGATAATAACCACTTTATTATTGCCTCTCGGGCATATTCCCTTCAGTCATGACATCAAGCTCTACACGACCTTGTGGTCGGCTATGTTGGCTTCATCATCAACGCATGTGCGGGGGTGTAATCCCCGCGTTCGGTCTATAAGGGTATGTCACCAAATCTCGAGCTAATTGCAACACCATTACTAATAGATAGGTCTTGGGCAATTCGAGTTGCATAGCCAATAATTTATTTGTTATTTGCATGGACGCCCAACAAATCGAGGGGACAGACTCCTCTACTGGACGGTCTACTCGACCACCTTCTCTACATGATGTTGTGCAGACCTTCACATACGAAGAAAATAACTTGAGGCATATAACAAAACGGGGGACTTGATTTCAGGGCTCGGTCTACGCGGTGACCTTAGAGCGTAGGGCTTTGAGTTCCTCCTTCGTCTTCTTCACTATTCAGCACTAGCATTGTGTCATTCCACCATTCGGTAGTGGTGGCCGAGATGGCAGAATCGAGATCCTCGATTTGCTCCTCCATAAAGGATAGACACAGCTCATACAACTCCAAATTATCATGTGTGAGCTTAATCGCGTCCTATTCAAAGACCAATTCTCATCTTTGATCCTGGTCATCTCGGCCTTTAATACCTTAACACGAATAATAAGAGGGGATAAAGATAAAGAATTTCCAAAAAAAATGGTAGACAACATGTAGATCGTCTCATGCCAGCAATAATGCACTAATCAAAACAAAAAAAAAACAACCAAATATTGTTGTCATACTAGTAATGCAAAAGCAGAACAAAATCTAGGATTAACTCGACATAAGTCAGATCGAAACCGAATGTAGGATTAACTAGCTTTAACATTGGAAAAAACTGGATCTACCACTGAGCTAGATTTGATAAATTGTTGGGTTTATTTGAACCCAATTCTTACATACGAGCTCCGCCACCGCCGGGGAAACTACGAAGAGATCGTTGTGCTGCTGCAGTAGGGTCAAGTCCAAGTCTACAGTGAGGTCGTGGATCTCAAATCTGGGGGTAAATCAGACTCGACGACGAGGACTCCCTGGTGCTACTGAGGAGGGGCGGCCGAGTCGGTGGCGGGATTCTCGAGCTGTTGCTGGGGGGCACGCCAGAGTCCACTGCGAGGTTGTCGTGCTGCTGCAGGAGGGTCATGTCTGAGTCCACGGTGGTGAGTTCGTGAAGCCGTTGCCTCTTGAGCGGTACATCGTACTCGACGACGAGGGCGCGCCGGTGCTGGCGAGGAGGGGCGTCCAGGTCAATGGTGAAATCTTGAATTTGCTGATGGGGGGCACACCGTAGTCCACGACGAGGTTGTTGTGCTGATGTAGGAGGGGCACCTCTGAGTCCAAACACACTTGAGGATTACCTTTTTGAGCTCCTAATCCACGTATCTGCCACTCTGCTCCCCGTGGACGAAGAGGGAACCGACACGTTAGGCCCCTGTCGGAGCCCGCCCCCGGTCGAGGGAACGGTACAGGCGGTGTTGGCCAACCGAACACGCCGAACAGTGGCGGTGCACAAAGGATGAATAGGGAAAAGCTGGGCTACTTGTTAATAGTTTAAGGGTGTGTTTGGAGAGCAACACTTTATAGATTCACCGGTGGAACACCTGCAGCTACTTGTTATATGGATTACTTGGCAATTGATTCCGAGAAATTGGTACAGAATTAAGGGAAAAATATGAATCTAACTATATTTCTTCCTACCAACGAGTCCACCATGTCTGACCAACGCACGGGTCCATGCACTACTACATCTCTGCTATTCCACCTCTTCGATTTCAGATCTGCGACTCCACTTT
The DNA here is from genome assembly GCA_007115705.1 of Dactylis glomerata. Taxonomy (NCBI): domain Eukaryota; kingdom Viridiplantae; phylum Streptophyta; class Magnoliopsida; order Poales; family Poaceae; genus Dactylis; species Dactylis glomerata. The sequence goes on along the minus strand of QXEO01000291.1, from coordinate 2,631,317 downwards.
GTTGACAGGGTCCATTCATGCTTTCTTTTCGGCTTGAGCTCTCCACATAGAACATTTGAGAAAAAAATTAGTACTCACATAAAAAATACAGTACCATGAACCAAACATCCCAAAACCTGAATACCCTGAGAAACAAAGTCATTCTCATAACCTCTAAGTATGTTGACAGTACAAACACACATACAAATGCATACGCGGTAAGTTTCTTTTTCCATGCGAGCCCCCATGGGGAACGATTTTCATTACGATCAGATAACTTAAATAACAACGGCAAGTAGTATAACGTAATCGGCAGTTACATTTGAGGTCTCACCCAGAAAACATCTCCATGATCTCCTTCAATGAGTTGCAATTTTGATGATAAAAAATACATCACAAGATCACCAAATCAAGCCTGTATTATTTTCATAAGATCTGTACAGTAAAGTAATATAAGATCCTTACCAGATTCAAGTAATGTTGGATTCAAGTAGAAAGGTAGCCACACATAGAATGTGTAGGTAAGCACTGCTAAAACATGTAAGGGGAACCATTTCTTGTCTTGACATGTTAGCATAACACTGGACTATAAAAGTGGAGCAGGAGATCTCACTCCAGTTCATTAATAAAAGAGTACTTTACAAGGCAATTAGGTAGGAGATACAAGATGCTCCCTCCAGATGGTTCAGTCTACTATGTACACACCAACATCGCACTGCCTAAGCTCTTCTGTACTACTAAAAAGTCAGAATTCTTGTTGGTGAGTTACTGCTCCACCAAAAGTCCTACACAATGGTTCTTTTATTATGCAAAAGAGCCGCTTCATTTTGGATAAGGGTGCTTAGCTGCTAGCATCTGGATCTTATTAATAAGTTCCCTATCAAGATGTTTATTTCTCCCCTGAAATTAAGGAAATAAAAATCAGGGGTGCTCCAAAAAGAGTTAAATAAATTTATGAAATATCACCTTCTTTTTGGAGGTAGGCCTCACCACATAAGCTTTCACTAAATTTCTCCACTTATCCTGAAATTAATATACCAAATGTAAATTAGACACTTTTGCTATTGAAATTATAGATGAGTAGAAGATGAACAGAGAAAGAGTAGTGCGTTGCAGCTCAAGCCAAGCAACATCTAAGAAAGCATATTCTTTGAAGTGCAATATATCACAAACTTACTAATACCTTTATATGCACAGCCGTTCGAACTGAATCTGAAAACCACCGATCCTTCAACTCTGTCCAGTGGCCAACTCCACATTCAGTTACACCTTTCACTAATAATTTCACCTCTTTAGATGTCCACTGTTCGTTGTTTTTTCTGTTTTCACGTTTTTGGCCTATACTGGCAGAATACAAGCCTGGAAAGCATGGTGTGTTCTGTTGAAACAACAAAAATATTTACAGAGGGTCTTCTTGATGACAGATAGATAAATAGTACTCAAAGGGGAACAATACAGATCACTATATATATATATATGTAAAGAACTCAACATAGTACTTTGCTGAACTTCTACCTGATAATAAACATATTCTTACCAGTAAATGTTTAAGAAACCATGTACCGCTCTTCCATGTTCCTCTCTTCCTTTGTCCTCTCCCGCCACTACCTCTCTTTGGTATGTGATCTAAATCACATTACATATGTATTTAATTACTTAAGTCTATGACAAGTGATATATTGAACATAAGTATTAGAGACTCCATAATTCATACCTAGGAAATCTACTATGGAGGAAGTGTGTCCCTCCTCGCCCCGAGGTGCAGTGGTTGGTGTGGGCCTCCTTAGCCGGTGAGAACGCAGCAAGCGGGATAACCCTGCTCCCTCTCTTCTCTCCTCATTGCCTTCATCCTCCTCCCCATTTCCTGGTTTTTCACCGCCGAGAACCATGGTGGTAGGGGTCTCCTCTTCCGGCGGTGCGGACGGCATAGTCCTCCTCCTATGCCTCACCATCCTAGACTCCGGTGGCACATGATCACACGTTTTTATTGTCATGCCATCATAACTAACTGGTGAATAAGATCCACATTCAATCTGCCATAACGAAACATAGTTTCAACACCATTTGCCACATTCATTTGTTTATCAAGTTATACTTCTACATGTGCCAAAATCATGCGTCTAGAGTTAAGTTCACCTCCTTCGTATTGGTAGGAGGATCAAATGGACCTGCAAGGAAAGATTCACAACTTAGTTTCAAAGTCGAAACCATAGATAAATTTGTTTGCTTGTGTAAAATAGTTTTGGAATAGAGAAGAATAATTAAACATCGTACTTCTCCACAATTCAGCCAGATCATGCTCATCTTGGGGTCCTTCCAGCAACATTCCCATTCTATAAGAATGCTCATATTCTGAATAATACTCAAACGCCATCTGCCATCAAGAACAAAGAAAAAAAATATTGATTCAGTATTAGGATTTTGATGATCCCACGGCAAACTCTACAACCTAGTCAGATTTAAGAAGATTGAAAGAATTAGGATCATATCCTCCACATACATTACGTCCAATTAAACTGAGAGCTGAAGAAATTAGGGAATCTGCTTCAACACTTTTTATTGCCTATTTTGATTTTCCTTATACTCTTCTTCCAGTCGAATCACGACTCCTAAGTAAAAATAGCTAATTTACATGTAGGGATCCATTTCGTGCACTCGATCCATCACAACTCCAGAACACCAGGTAATTATCAATCACCGAATATGCTCAGCTAGCGAAGAGGAAGATACTGTTATTGGTGCAGAACATATCTCTCCTGATACCTCTGCTGTTTAATCCTTAGGCAGCGAGACTGAGGAACAGAGCAATGAGCAATGCAGTACAACAGCAGAATGTGTTCCCACAGACTGCAATCACTCTTTCATATGCGAGCTATCTAAATCAGGAAGAAAATTGCAATTCAGAAGGGACTCCCTCCAAGAACAGGAATAATTGTTGGCATGAAGAGTTAAAGACCGGCAAGATGACTCTGGGGAAATTGGTGACTTCACTGCAACCAAGGGAGAAGATAACGCGTACTGACAGAGGCTGCACGATCCGATCTGCTGAACCCAGGATCGTTTTCTACTTATGATTCAGAAAAACAGTCGTAAAGGAACAATAGCAAACCCAGGCGATTCGCCAAAAAAGGAGCGTGCTTCCGGGTTCATTACTGAAGATGTGTGCAGGAAATAGTTTCAGAGAAAAACATCGGTTTTGCACTCGGACTGATTTCAGAGAAAAACACGGAAAGGCAAAGAACGCAAGGAAGCAGAAGAGAAAGAAAAGACAAAGCTTTGAGATTAACAAGTCATCTTCTCCACAGGAACTGATTTCTTCAGAGGAGAGAAACAAGATGCAAGAAAGCACAGGAGCAGCAGCGGAGCTTTACCTGGGCCGGCAGTATAGAAGAGGACGGGCGCCTGTAGAGAGGATCGGAGAACACATCGCCGGCCGGAAAGCTCCCGGTCCACCTCTCCATTCTACTGTATCTGCTAGTGCATCTCTCTCTACAGCAGCGATGTTTTGAAGGGGAAACTGCACCGGCTGCTGCCTTGGCAGACGGCCTGCCGGGGTTTGGCTGCGAGCAATTTCGAGGAAGCAACACACCTTCCGTATAAGTGTAGGCATGCAAGGATGGGCATTGTCCCCCACTTAACTTGTCTAGGCCTTTATTTCCATTCTCGGCAATGAAACTGTGTCACGTATTCTACTAGCTGTTTTCTTTTCTTTACTATGCGTCTTGTTTCTTTGACACATCTTTTTACAATCGTAAAATCTAAATCTTGCCTGGGCACTGTATTGTCCTACCGCGTGCGCGCATGTGTGACTCGTTGGATCAGCATCATGTGGCGTGGTGGCACCTCGGTGGGGCCACACGCACATGCTAACCGCTTTTGGGCCGAACGCGAGGCGTGGCGTAGCGCTGACCTCTCGTCCACTCCATCCCCAACCCCCACCCCACGAACTCAACCTCCAGCGCCCCCATGGTGGTGGTGCGGATTCACGGCACTGGCGCTGCCGATGCGAAGGGCAGTGGCCATGCCGTTGGGGAGTCGGAATCGAGAAGGGCGCGGCCATGGCGTTAGGGAGGGGGGATCGAACGGCGTCGACGCTCCCAAGGCAGAGGGCGGCGACCATGGAGTTAGTGGTGGTGTGGGCTAAGGGGGAATCACACGTCTTCCGAGCTCCCAAGGCGGACGGCGGTGGCCATGGTGGCCAGCTGGTGGTGGTGCGGGCGGGAGGAATCGCACGGCACCCGTGCTCCCGAGGCGGAAGGCGACGACCATGGCGGTGATGGGGTTAGTGGAGACAGCGGTAGCCTAGAAGGCGAGGCACGGATGAGGTGGAGGAGGATCTGGTGGTGGAGTGGCCAGGTCCTCCTCATCCTATGCTGCGGTGGGGCGGGAGGGCCAGGATGCGTCCTGGTTTCTACATCCTCACGCTGCAAAAACTTCATGGTTGGGCTCTGTTCTATCGATGGGATGCGTCCTAGTTTCTACATCCTCCCGCTGAACAAAGGTGAGGTTTCGCTTCGCCCTGGTTGTGGTGTGATCTTTGCGTGATGACCATCGATGCATAATTTGCCGAGAGATGGGGGATCAGAAGTTGGATGTTACAGTAGTAGTGTTTTCCCCCATTTTGGCTACTAGTTTTCAAACTGGATGTATTTCCTATTTTTTTTGTACATCCAGAATGATTAAAATCTCAACTGTAAATTTTCCCCAATTACTGATGAAACTTATGAATTTGGATGTAATTTTTATATTTTTTCTACATCAAATGGATCAAGGTATAAAACACTATTATGCGTGTGATCTTGGTCCATGTGGATGTAATTTTTATCTTTTTTATACATCCTGACTATTGAATGGATAATAAAGATGTAAAACGCCAGTATGTTTGTGATCCCAGTTTGGTGCAGTTGGATGTAATTTTTATATATTTTCTACATCCACCGCTGCAATTTTTACATTCTCAATTGGGATTACAAACTAGATGGTATGGGTTGTTTTTGAGGAATGTAATTTTTGCTACAACAGGATGAAGTCGTGCGTTATGAACACCTCATCAACACGGATTGAAAGTTGAAGTACTGCATTCGTTTTTGCGCAAGGCTATGAGAAGGAATCTGGCGAACTAGAACTGTTCTATTTATAGAAAGCGTGGGGACAGTTGCATGTGCGGGATGGTTTCTATTTATGGTACATGTCGCTTTCGGACAAGGGGGCACTGCGGAAGACTAACCAGTAACCGCGCACCGTGTAGCCAAGCCCTTTTACAATACGGAGTCACGGTTTGCTCAGCCCCTCTGCGACGCTGCCGCCCACACCACAATCCGTCCTTCTCTTTGGTGATCATGTAATTTTTTTTAAAGCATCTCCAGCGGCGTCCTAGCATCCGGCAAATTGTAAACACGCTGGACCTGCTAAATGCATTTTGCCGCGTTTAAGAGATGCTTCTTTGCAGTCACGTCCCCATTTTAATTTATGTAAAACTTAAATCGGAACTAAAATTTAAGATTTTGTTTAAAATTGAAGATATTTAAAATTACTTCCTCCGACCCATATTACTCTTCACTAATATGGATGTATCTAACACTAAAGTGTGTCTACATACATATATATATTAGCGAAGAGTTTTATGGATCGGAGGGAGTAATAATTTTTGTATAAAAAACCTTGTTGTTGCGGCAGTGGAACCAGCTGTAGTCGGCAGCCTCCTCCTCATCTTCCTCCTCCTTCTTGATGCGGCTAGGACCTCCGTCGGTGTTCGTGCCTTCGCCGCCCATCAGGTCGACGTAACGGCCGGTGTCGCAGATCGAATGCTTGATGCTGACATGCAGTGGCGCCACCAGGCGTTGTGGTCAGTCATGGAGTCTAGGAGGGCCTTGACATAGCCCGTCTTGTCATCGGGTCGTTGCCAGAGCACCGCAGGGGATGCGTCGGAGACATGGCCCACCAACAACTGCTCCTTCTTGGGGCGGCGAGGGTAGAGCCTTCCGCGAGGCGGTTAAGGCGTGGGCTGCAGCGGCGGCTTGTGAAATACGATGCCACACGAGGTGGTGTGCTTCCTTGGTGGTGATGTGTCCTCCTCATTGACCTCGCGCTTCGGGGCGAGGTAGGCCGTGCGGAGCACAACGCCTTGGACACCGGGGAGCATGGTGCAGAATGCAAGGACGACAATCACAATGTCTTCCTTGGTTCCCAGCGCCACGCGTTCCACGGCTCCAGCCTGCATGGCCGTGACAGCATGGCGTCTCTAGACGGGCACCACTGCGCTCAATGTACGCGAGGACGTACCCTAGGGTGTGAATCAATATAACGCAAAATGTAACATCCCAGGATGTCAGGCTAAAATAAGAGAGGAAACATATGTGTGTATTGCATTCATGCATAGAAAATCCAAGGAATTTTCGCGCTTTTAAATAAAACTTGTCAAAGTGATTGAAGTTTTACTTGAGTTGGTAGAATTGAAGTAGCTCATCAACTGAAGTGCGATAAACTTCAACATGACCTTTATTAACAACCTTGTTTTGGGTAGAGATAATCACAATAGTAAACAAGAGTAAAGTGAGGTAGAACTAAGATGTTAACACATCACTTTAGGATCCCATATCTAATGCTACCATGATCATCATGGTATTTCATAAACTTAAATCACTGAAACCATATGTAGTATAAAGGAAGATAACACAGGTCTTACCCTTGAATCTTGATATATCTTATCATCATATCTTGATCCGTTGGATGCTTCTTCATCCCAAACCTAAACCCTAATTCATATTTAGGTAGAACCAATATTGGACTAACTCTATTCTAGGAGTGATCATTACGCTTTAAATAAGGAGGGTGCAATCTTATTATTTTCATGCCTTTTCAGTTATCCAATTAGAACCTATCCTATTATTCTTATTTCAACTTATGCATCACTTTTTGAGCATGAGTAAAACCCTATAATCATATCTGATCCACAAACCTAATAATTGTGTCCAAACCATAATCCTTCTAAGATCTATCATATGCTTTATCTAGTGATCAACTCACATCTTATTAGATACCTTGACCTCAGATAAATAAATCTCATAGAACATTTCCACGTTATTCGCAGAATTGTGATAAACATACAATTATACATTTAAACCAATTCCTTAGTAAGAAGGCAGATAATTGTTAAACCCTGTTCATATCTTCCTTTATGAAATAAAGAGGCAAGGTAGTATTTCTACATCTTGCTATATGATAATTTGAACCTAGGCAAAATACTTTAAATACTCCATAAAGGCTATTTGAATTCATTCACTAAGAATCACAATAAAAATTCCTGATGATCTTTAAAATATATTTTGTGCAATTGAACATACAAATATCTCTAATACAGTAGATTGGACCATTAGCATCATAGTTATATTTTAGAAGAATTCATAAACTTGAAATTCCTCCAAAACAGATTTGAAAATCAAATTAGTATTTAAAAGAATAAAACAACAAATAGAAAAAGATTAGAGACAGAAAAAAATAAAGGGAGAGGCTTACCTGGCCAAAGCCCACCAGCGTGGACCGCTTAGCCAGCCCAAGCCAGCCGACCAGTAATACCGATTCATTTTTTCCAGTAGAAGAAGGCCATCACCTTCGTCTTCCTCAGCGCGTCCGACAGAGCGACGGAGAGATCCACGTCGCCACGGCTGATAAGCTCCATCCCTGACCCCGAGGAACTTCCACCGTGTCTTCCTAATCCTTGAACATCCATTGGAAAGCACGGCGCTAAGATTCGTGCCCAAACCCTAACAGTTGCCACCGCCGCATCTCGGCCGACACCGACAATGAGGTGACGGAATCGTCCTCATCTCGACCAATAACACTGCCCCGAGCATCGCACTGCAACTCGAGTACCTCTCCGCTATCTCCCAGTATTACAATCTCTCTCATTTCCTCTGTATCTTCTATCCACACCGAAAGGCCTCGCCAGAGTTCATTTCGGGGCCATCGATTGCGGTCACTCCGAGCTCTAGGAGGTGGTCCATAGTAGGCGCCTTATCCCGTAGATCATCTGGAGGTAGTCAAGCATCTAGGGGGAGGGATCAGTCAAGAGAATCTCGTTGTTCCCTTCTATAGTCGCCGCCAGAATTTATTGATCAAGAACTCATCTCCGGTCATCATTTACCTAATTGACTGGATCATTAGTTTCATGGTGAGCCTCCGCATCTCTAGAATCTTTATTCGGATATTCTAGTAATCAGTGTCGTCCGTTCGTTATTTAGCCGGAGTTGTCCGCCGTAGTAGGGTTCATCGGAGGCATCTTCGGTGACCAAAACTCGGGGGCGCCGCCCCTAAACTGCACAGCGTGGAGTATCGGTTTGGGTGAGCATATTCTTGCAGTTTCGAAGTCCCCGAAGCTCTGCCGTCGTCATCCACTGCCTCACCGACGCCAAGCCATGTGCAGTCAGCGGGTTTGACATTCATAGGCCGCATGGCAGCTGACCTGGCCACGGACCCCACTAGTCAGTCTATAGGGCTAGGTTAGCTATGGGTGTAATAGCGTTTCCCTGTTAATTAGAAATTCCAGGAAATGCTTATAGCTTAGAAAATTAATATCTAATTCATTATAAATCATAAAAATGCATATAAGATATAAAAACGATCATAAAAATAATACCTATCTGCTTATGTGATAAAATTTTATACTTGTATTTAATAGTTTTGAGTAAAAATTTAAAACATGTTTTAGTATTATTTTCAAAATAGGAATTTAAACCAAATTTTAAATCCAATAATTTTCTAAATAGCAAATAAATGTTTGTATACTCAAACAACCTTTTTGCAAATACTTTTTCATGATTTTAGGATCTTAATTGTAACTTTGCTTTTAGCACTTTAAAACCTTGAAACTATTTTTCCAAAATAATTCTAAAGTACTAAGATTAAGGAAAATGTAAGCAAATACTAACCTATATTCAGGAATTATTCTTAAACTCTAAAAGGTTGTTCCACAATTGTTCCTTAAGACTCATATTTGATCATTAGTAGTTTTTAACTCAAGTTTACAGGTAATGATCCAAAGTCCAAACCCTAGAAAATAGTGATAGAAGAAACTAGTGTCTAATTAATCATCCCAAGGTTTCTAAAAGGAAATATTAGAACCTAAAATGAATTCAAATGCTAATTACACACGTAGGAATATGTTCTTCAAAAGTTATTCTTTTTGAGATACCTTGAAAATAAACATCAAACAATTTCCTTTTAGCTTTAAAGTAAAACCCTAAATTATATTAAGATTATTTTTAACCCTAAAAATAATTGGGTGTTGTTATATGACAGGCTTTACTTCCACTTTGCATATCTATGCTCAACTAGTTGATTTCTAATTATAAGATGCAATTTAAAACTGTTACTTCCATGTCTTCACCTTTATCAACTATTCTTTGGTAATAGTCAGGAGTTATGGTAAAAACTACAATAGTAACCATGCTTTAATCTTTACTCTTTTATCTGAAAGAATAGTAACTTAACCTAAAACCCTTATAAACCTTGTATGTGCAATTGAACTTAAAAGTGCAACACAGTACTAAGAACACTACAAGAAATATGTCAGCTTATGACCTTCTCGTAATGACCATGGATAAAATCGTCATAGATTTATGACAAATTTGTAGCAAATGGTCGTAAGCCGTTTAGGAGAGGTTAAACCCTAGAAAATTACGATGATTTGAGTCAAAAACATCGTAATTAACAGAACCAAAATCGTCACATAACCTATGCAGTGCAGCTTACAACCTTCTTTATAGACGATAACGACCAATTTAGATCGTCATAGCACTCTAAATATTACTCCCTCCGTTTCAAAATATAAGATGTTTTAGCTTTATAAAGTAAATGTATTTAGACATCTTTTAGTGTATAGGTTCACTCGCATATACACACTAAAATATGTCTAGATACGTTTGCTTCACAAATTTAAAACATCTTATGTTTCAAAACAGGGGGAGTATATATATTTGTAATACAAAGGGGTGACTGGACTGCCACCTCAACAAATCGTCTACGTGTCACGTCTACCTGGCTATTTTATAAATTACATATTCTACTACACGATTGAGATCTGATAATAATCTACAGCAGGTCCGACAGAGCTAACAGACGGGTCCCGCCAACAGAACTGACAGACGGGTCCCACAACCTGACAAGAAGTCCCATAGACCAACCAAACCAGGGCCCAACGGAGCTGACTGGATGGTCCCACCTGTTAGAACTCAAGTGATTGAGAGTGAAAACTTATGTTTATTGCTTGTGGGCAAAGCCCTATTTATACAAGGATTTTGGGGTGCCTCCGAAGAGGTGCCTGTTACAAGAGACATGACTGTTACAAGAGATGCAACTGCTGAGAGAGAGAGAGAAGAGGTGTCTATACACAAGAGACATGTCTGTACGGAAAGGATGCTTTGGGCATACTAGTAACCGCCTAGAGCGGTTGCAATTTATTCCTAACACTCCCCCTTGCACAAAGATTCTTCTTGTATGTCTTGTATTCCTTGTATAATCTTGAATGTAATGGCCTTGATCACAAGCGATAAATTTTCTTGAATAAACTCCCCCAAAAACCCTGTGGGAAAAATATGAGGAGACTAGAATTTGATATGTTGTCAAAACTCCTTTAAAACCTGATGGGAAAAGTAAGGAGAAAATAGTACAACATATAATGATTATTGTCTCTTTGATAACTTATATGAGAAAACCTTGGAAGGATAAAACTCATTCGTAAGTTTAGAGAACAATCAATATGTCTTGTATACATCCGTTAAAAACCCCGGTGGGGAAAATAGGAGGTATGGCATATATTCTTGTGTTGATATTACCTCATTAAAAACCTTGATGAGAACCATAAGAGTAAACTCATAAAGGGAAAAAAGAGTGTAATATAATGTTTGAATGGGTTATGGTTCACAGGGATACTCCCCCTGATCCTTTCAAATCTCGAAGTCGTCTCATACCAATTCCATGAACATACTTTTCAAATGTTGAAGTTGGTAGTGACTTTGTAAATAGATCGGCGAGATTATCGCATGATTTGACTTGCAAAATGTTTATATCTCCACTTTTCTGTAATTCATGGGGATAAAACAATTTGGGTGCAATATGTTTAGTGATATTGCTCTTTATGTAACCCGTTTGCATTTGAGCAACACAAGCAGCATTATCTTCATAAATAATGGTCGGAGATTCGATAGAACCTTTTCCACATGATTGTTGTATGTGGTTTATCATTCTGCGAAGCCATACACATTCACGTGATGCCTCATATAATGCAATTATTTCAGAATGATTGGTGGATATAGCCACTAAGGTTTGCTTAGAAGACTTCCATGAGATGGCTATCCCACCATGTAGGAACACAAAACCGGTTTGCGATCTGGCATTGTGGGGGTCTGATAAGTAGCCAGCATCGGTATACCCAATCATATCAATGTCCAGATTTCTCTGAAATTGAAAGAATAGGCCAAGATCCTTTGTGCCTTGGAGATATCGAAAGATATTCTTAGCTCCTGTCCAATGTCGTTTAGTAGGAGCTGCGCTATGTCTAGCTAGTAAATTTACTGCAAATGCAATATCAGGCCTGGTGCAATTTGCAAGATACATAAGCGCTCCAATAGCACTGAGATATGGAACTTCGGATCCCAGTATCTCTTCTCCATTATCCCTTGGTCTAAATTGATCTTTCTCTACGTCTAGAGATCGAACAACCATGGGAGTTTTGGATGGATAGGATTTGTCCATATTGAATTTCTCCAATATTTTCTGGATATAGGCGGTTTGATGAACCAAAATACCTGAGGGAAGGTGCTCAAGTTGTAATCCTAAGCAAAATTTGGTTTTACCCAAATCCTTCATCTCAAATTCTGTCTTTAGGTGATTGCATGCTTCATCAATATCTTGTGTGTTGCCAATGATATTAAGGTCATCAACATACACTAAAATAATGCAAAATCCTGTTTTAGACTTTTTGATGAAGACACATGGACAATCATCATTGTTGGAGTACCCTTTTTCAATAGGAACTCACTAAGTCGGTTGTACCACATGCGTCCCGACTGTTTTAAGCCATATAAAGACTTATTTAGTTTTACACAATATACCTTGCGTTTTGCGTTTGGATTCGGAATTGGGACTCCATCAGGAACCTTCATATAGATGTCCGAATCAAGTGAGCCGTAAAGGTAAGCGGTCACTACCTCCATCAACTGCATAGATAGACGATTTTGTACTGCCATAGATATGAGGTATCAGAATGTAATACCACTCATTACTGGAGAATAAGTTTCATTGAAATCAATGCCTGGTCTCTGCGTGAAACCTTGGGCTACAAGCCTTGCTTTATATCTCACCACCTCATTATTTTCGTTCCACTTACGAACGAAAACCCATTTAAATCCCACAGGGAAAACTTTGGGAGGTGTAGGTATTGCTTCGGTGAATACCTTTCGTTTATTGAGCGAGGCTAATTCTACTTGGATTGCATCCTTCCATTTAGGCCAGTCGGAGCGTTTCTCACACTCTGCCATGGTCTTTGGATCATGATCATTTAGAAGGTTGTTTGCAATTGTAGTAGAGAAATTTATGTCGACAATTGTAGACTTACGGTTGTAAGATTCTCCAGAGTCTATATAGTTTGTGGAAATTTCATTTACCCTTGTTGACTCGTCATGATTTCCCAATACGGTTGAGTCTGGGTTTTCCGATGTCCCAGTCATTGAGTGCACAACTGAGCTGGGTTGTGGAGGTTGTCCTTCCACTGGATTATCAACGCTAGGTTGATTTACATTTACTTCTTCAGTGGGTTTCTTCCTCTGTTTCCTTTGTTGCTTGTGAGGAGCTGAATCCTGTTTTAGATTTACTTGTTCAGAGGGTTTCTTCCCCTGTTTCCTTTGTTGCTTGCGAGAAGCTGAATCTTGTTTTATGGTCGTACTTCTCCCCCTCTTATTTTGAATAGGGGGTTGAGTGGTTTTCGTTGGTACCTCCACTCTTTCAGGCGCATTTATTGCAGGATTATAGGATTTAGTGACACCTTTATAGTTAGTAAATGAATCTGGCAGATTATTTGCTATATGTTGCAAATTAATTATCTTCCGAACTTGAAGTTCGGTTTCTTGAGTACGTGGGTCAGAGGAGGAAATGCCATGGGCATTCCAATCGATTTCCGGGCATTCTTTTTGGTACTTGATATCTCCCCCTAGTGCTGGGAAATGATCATCATTAAAGATGCAATCAGCGTGACGGGCTGTGAATAGATCCCCTGTGAGGGGTTCAAGGTACTTGATTATTGACGGTGATTTGAACCCCACATAGATCCCCAGTTTCCTGTGTGGGCCCATGGATGTACGCTGCGGTGGTGAGATTGGCACATATGTGGCGCATCCAAATTTACGCAGATGGGAAATATTAGGTAGATTTCCACGTACTAATTGCAGAGGGGAAGTGCTATGATATGCAGTTGGTCGCAATTGAATTAAGTCAGCAGGATGTAAAACTGCATGACCCCAACATGAAGTTGGTAATTTGCAATTCATTAGCAAAGGTCGTGCTATGAGCTTAATTCTCTTTATTAGAGATTTGGCCAAACCATTTTGAGTGTGGACATATGGGACCGAGTGCTGAACTTCAATTCCTAGTGCCATGCAATAATCATTGAAAGCTCGTGAAGAAAATTCAGCAGCATTGTCCATTCGAATTGATTTGATTCGATTCTCGGGATAATGAGCTTGTAATTTAATAACGTGTCTCATTATTTTGGCAAATGCATGGTTTCGTGTGGATAATAGACACACATGGGACCATCGTGTAGATGCGTCTATGAGAACCATGAAATACCTAAAAGGTCCAGACAATGGTTGGATAGGACCACAAATATCACCTTGAATTCGTTCAAGGAATTGGAGTGGTTCTGCTTGGATTTTAAGACGAGAAGGTCTTAAAATGAGTTTCCCAGTAGCACATGCAGTGCACATGAAATCCGAAGATTGTGGGAATTTAGTTTCATTTAGGTCATGACCATTGGAATTGCAGATAATTTTTCTCATCATCCCGATATCAGGATGACCTAAGCGATCATGCCAAGTTTGAAATGCATTGACATTTTGAAAAATTACCTTGTACGCAACATGTGCTACGGGTTTTATGTATGTGTAGTACAATCCTGATGATAAAGAAGGAATTTTCTCAAATATTTGTTTGCCATATCCGTTTTCTTTGGTAAAGAGGAGATATTCCTCTTTGTTGTCCTCATGGGTTTCAATGTGAAATCCATTTTTGCGGATATCTCTGTAACCGATGAGGGTACGAGTTGAATCGGGATACAATAAAGCATCCACAATTATAATTTGCGTACCCATAGGGAGGGTAAATATGGCACGTCCTGTGCCAACAATTACCGCATCACGTCCAGCGATTGTTAAAATATTTCCATTTAACTTTTTGAGAGTTTGAAAATACTTTATTTCCCTAAGTATAGAGTTTGTGGAACCACTGTCCACAAGGCACATTTCCTCCTCCATTTGGATTGACTCCCGTAGAAATCTATATATTAAAATGTAGAATTTTCAGTGATGAAAAGACTTCTATTGAATATATAGAATACATACAACTTTCTTAATATCAAAGTGCTGATACAATACATATTGTGCTTTACAATATAGGGTGATGACACCAACAACACTAATAATATGTTTGATACAATACATATTGTTCTTTACATATTATTATTATTTTATTACAACAATCTGATGGATGTAAATAAATATATTATATAAAGGAGTTGATTGACTAGTGAAAGTCCCCGAACACGTCGTTTGAGGTGTATTCTATCATCATGTTCTCCTTGTCCATGGAGTCCTGTGGTAGATGGAATTCTTTGGTGTTGCTTGGTGTTCCTTGAACATCTTGCGAACATCCCGCTTCCATGTTATTATCAGGTTGAAGATTGAAGTGAGATTCATATCTTGCTCCTTGGGCATGTCTGTTACGTCCCATGGATTGCAGGTAGAGGTTTACCAGATGTCTTGGGGTGCGGCATTTCTTGGTGACATGCTTGTAGCATCCACATTTCTGGCAAAGAATTGTCTTAAACTTGTTCTTTGCTTTGCCCTTCCCCTTATCTGAATTGTGTGGCCTGTTCTTCTTGTTGCGGTTGCGGTTGAATTTACCCTTAAAGTTCTTGCCTTGGCCTTTAAATGAGCCATTGAACTTATTGTTTTCCTGAAAATTTGCATGTACTTCGGGGAGAGGGGCAGCCCCAACCGGGCGTTGATGATTATTCTTTAAAAGAAGTTCATCATGTTTCTCAGCCTGGAGGAGTACATGTATAAGTTCAGAATAAACTTGGTAATTCCTGGCACGATATTGTTTCTGTAGGATCCTGTTCGCAGGGAGCATAGTTGATAGAGTCTTTTCTATCTTCTCCAGTTCTGAAGGTTCCTTCTCGCAAAACCGCAATTTAGAACAAATCTTATGGACTTCATGGTTATAAGCTCCAACGGATTTGAAATCCTGGAGTCTTAAATGGGTCCATTCATGACTAGCTTTAGGCAGTATGACGGCCGTTTGCTGTTCATATCTTGTTTTAAGTGATTGCCACATATTGCTTGGAGATTCCTCCATCAAATATTCAGATTTCAAATCTGGGTGAATATGTTGCCTTATAAGAGCTAAGGCAGTATATTTTTGTTGCTCAGTTACTTGTGCATCTCCCTCCCGAGGAGGATTCTCAGGTGGTATGAGTGCACCTGCAATGCCACGGGATGAAAGACTAATCTTAACATCCATTGCCCATGTAGTGTAGTTATGTCCGTCGAGCGCAAGCTCTTCAAAATCTTTAGCGGCCATGTTGTCCTACATGAACGAGAACCAGAGATTTGATTAATTTACATGTATGTAAATTAAAGTCATCTTGGTTATGTTGTAATAAAAATTGCAAAATCTTGTAAACTCAAGTGAACAGTTGGGTTTTAGTGTAGGCCTCGAATCATCTATCATAACACATTTATGGAGTACATCTCTCAGTACTAAGAAGCATAATCTGACCTAAGTCAGTAGATGCTTTTTTTCTTAGCACCTTATGTTATGATTTGATTTAAATATATGGGAGAGCACATTGAAGGTAGTCATTGTGTCAATTTTGACAAAATGTAGACCTCACAATATTGTGGATAATCTGCACATTATGCAGTAGATGCCACATTACCTTGTGATCCCATATATAAATTTGAAGTAGTCACTTTTAAAAAAAAGATTTTGCGTATCAATTCACTTCAAATTAAGTCAATTTTGTGTCTTTTAAGGCATTTTTGGACTTAATTGATGGTAAATTGACATTTAATTTTTCATATCAATTCTTGCTCGTATTGAACCAAAAATAGCTCAATTAAGATGAATTGATTACCTTATTTGCAAGAAATTAAAATCTCAATTGCAAAATATATAGCGTAATTAATCTCGACATGTGCACACATGGAAATATATTACATCACACATACTCCGGAATACAATGTATTCTAGAGAAATACAGTACTAAAATAGATGTACTGAACTTAACAGGGTCTAAAACAGGAATTAATCTACTGCTAGAACTGCTGTTAGGAGAGTGATTTGCTAAAAAGCTGAAATCAACAAACGATATTGTAAATAGCAGGAACTGGAGAGGCTCAACCGCATGCACGTGGGCTACATTAGGCAGCCCCTGCGAGGACCAACCTGTACGTAGAGAGGATAAGGAGAGATATGGAGAGCGACCGACAGCCACAATATCGCATCGCATCGATCCCCAATTTCTCCTTTCTTTTTCTCGACGGACAGAGGCGACAACCACCACGCAGCTTCTTCTTGTGCCGCTGCAGCGAGAGGATTCTCACCGACGGCGAAAAGAGCTCCCTCCGCGGCCTCGTGCCCGCGATCTGAACTTGGTCGACGTGGTGCCCAAACGCACCGAGCACCACGCGCCCGATGCCGCACAGGCGGACTTCCTCGGCGGCCGGAGCCGCTCCTGCTGCGGGCGTCCTCGATTGGAGGAGCCGCTAGGGAGGCGGGCGCCGGGCGAGGTGCCGTTCACGAGCCCCAGCGCAGCCGGGCTCCAAGTGCCGGCGGCCGGGGATAATCCCGCTCAGGGCGTCCTTGTCGGAGGAATCGCCGGGAAGACGGGTGCCGGGCGTGGCGCCGTTTGCTCGCTCGTGGCAGGGAGGCCACCGCGATGATGCAGGGCGAGTGCCGCCGCCGGCGGTTCCTGGAGAGGTGCCTCGACGTGGAGGGCCGAACAGCGCGGCGCCGGCCGTTGGCTGTCCCATCGCTGGCCTCACACCCGGTCTGCCTCGCTGCCTCAAATCGAGGACGAGCGCAATGCATCGCAGGGAGAGGGCCGCGGCTTGGCACGGGGTCCGGTCTGTGCGGGAGGAGGCGCGTCCGGGAGGCGCACCACCGCCGGCAACATCAGGAGTGGCGTGCCGCCTGCAACTTCAACAACCACAGGGGTCGAAGATGCGGGCGGTGCGGCCTCATCCTCTTCATCGTCTACGACGACAATGGCGTCCTTAGGAGGCAGTGCAGCCAGAAGAACATGGAAAGAATCCCTCCAGGCATAGTTTCTTCTTACCTTTTGCCTTTTTATTCCGGCGATCGCCGGAGTTTGGTTACTGCTCTCTCGGTAGAGCGTGCTGATAACCGTGTTAGAACTCAAATGATTGAGAGTCAAAACTTATGTTTATTGCTTGTGGGCAAAGCCCTATTTATACAAGGATTTTAGGGTGCGGTTGCAATTTATTCCTAACACCACCGACCTGACACCGGGCTCCACCCGCCCTTGAGGATAAAGCAGCAAAATATTCGTCAGTGGGGTGAGTCGAACTCGCGACCACCGCGTGGGGCAAACAACTCTCTACCACCGAGTTCCGAGTTAGATGGACACTTGTGCTAGATTGGAAAGCTCAAATCCTTTCAATATAGTGGCGCTCGGTTGCTCTTGGGCCTGGGCCGCTGTGGCAAGGTATGGGCCTGCTCTCAGGTCATTGATACCATTTTTTTCATGTTTATCTTTTCCATTTCTCTTCCGATTTTAACACAACTAATTCAAAGAAGATTCAAAACAAGGGTAAATGAATTCAATTCTTAGCAAAAAAATTATTTTTTAGATATAAAATAACATCAAATCTTTTTCTCTGCAAAACAAATTTAGAAAAAAATATCTAATCACTAGAATGCCATTATGGTGTATTCAAAACGGCAGACATGACCCTTCTTAGCTAGGGGTTGAGATTTGCAAAAATATCATTGGATCTATGATGAAATATATACTTGTGAATCTAAAAATGATTTTTGAAAAAAATCATGAACATACTATGAGGCACCTGTAGTTCAAATTTGACCCCTTTTCATCTCATTCAGCACAAGTTTGTCTTTTTCATGAAAGATGTATGAAAATCATTGGACACTCAAACAGTTGATGATTTGTGCATAAAATATCATATATTATATTATAAAATTCTGGTGGTATGATTCAACATCAAATATTTGGTACTTCCTTCACAAAAAACCCCATTTTTTGCAATCGGAAAATAGAAAATGAATTTTTTATGCGAAGAAAAGGAAAACACCTAAAATGAACATTGTTTGTCATCCCAAGTCTCACACATGTGCACAATATGGAGTCATTTGAATAAACTATCATATGGATTTGGTCATGACCTAACTCATTTTGGCTTGAAACCCATGGAACTCTGTACACGGTATCTCATTTCTAAGAAGGGTTTTCCAGAATATTTGTGATAGCCCAAGTTTGTTATTTTTACTTCCAACTAGTTCACATAACATGACATAATGCTAAGGTTTTGTATATTTTTGATTTTTTTGAATTACTTATGCTCGATCCAAAATGTGCTCAAAACGGCAGACATGATCCTTCTTAGCTAGGGGTTGAGATTTGCAAAAATATCATTGGATCTATGATGAAATATATACTTGTGAATCTAAAAATGATTTTTGAAAAAAATCATGAACATACTATGAGGCACCTGTAGTTCAAATTTGACCCCTTTTCATCTCATTCAGCACAAGTTTGTCTTTTTCATGAAAGATGTATGAAAATCATTGGACACTCAAACAGTTGATGATTTGTGCATAAAATATCATATATTATATTATAAAATTCTGGTGGTATGATTCAACATCAAATATTTGGTACTTCCTTCACAAAAAACCCCATTTTTTGCAATCGGAAAATAGAAAATGAATTTTTTATGCGAAGAAAAGGAAAACACCTAAAATGAACATTGTTTGTCATCCCAAGTCTCACACATGTGCACAATATGGAGTCATTTGAATAAACTATCATATGGATTTGGTCATGACCTAACTCATTTTGGCTTGAAACCCATGGAACTCTGTACACGGTATCTCATTTCTAAGAAGGGTTTTCCAGAATATTTGTGATAGCCCAAGTTTGTTATTTTTACTTCCAACTAGTTCACATAACATGACATAATGCTAAGGTTTTGTATATTTTTGATTTTTTTGAATTACTTATGCTCGATCCAAAATGTGCTCAAAACGGCGGGCATGGCCCTTCTTAGCCAGGTGTTGAGATTTGCAAAAATATCATTGGATCTATGATGAAATATATACTTGTGAATCTAAAAATGATTTTTGAAAAAAATCATGAACATACTATGAGGCACCTGTAGTTCAAATTTGACCCCTTTTCAACTGATTCAGCACAAGTTTGACTTTTTCATGAAAGATATATGAAAATCATTGGACACTCAAATAGTTGGTGATTTGTGCATAAAATATCATATATTATATAATAAAATTCTGGTGGTATGATTCAAGATCAAATATTTGGTACTTCCTTCACAAAAAACCCCATTTTTGGCAGTCGGAAAATAGAAAATGAATTTTTATGCGAAGAAAAGGAAAACACCTAAAATGAACATTGTTTGTCATCCCAAGTCGCACACATGTGCACAATATGGAGTCATTTGAATAAACTATCATATGGATTTGGTCATGACCTAACTCATTTTGGCTTGAAACCCATGGAACTCTCTACATGGTAGCTCATTTCTAAGAAGGGTTTTCCAGAATATTTGTGATAGCCCAAGTTTGTTATTTTTACTTCCAACTAGTTCACATAACATGACATAATGCTAAGGTTTTGTATATTTTTGATTTTTTTTGAATTACTTATGCTCGATCCAAAATGTGCTCAAAACGGCGGGCATGCCCCTTCTTAGCCAGGGGTTGAGTTTTGCAAAAATATCATTGGATCTATGATGAAATATATACTTGTGAATCTAAAAATGATTTTTGAAAAAAATCATGAACATACTATGAGGCACCTGTAGTTCAAATTTGACCCTTTTTCAGCTGATTCAGCACAAGTTTGACTTTTTCATGAAAGATATATGAAAATCATTGGACACTCAAATAGTTGGTGATTTGTGCATAAAATATCATATATTATATAATAAAATTCCGGTGGTATGATTCAAGATCAAATATTTGGTACTTCCTTCACAAAAAACCCCATTTTTGGCAATCGGAAAATAGAAAATGAATTTTTTATGCGAAGAAAAGGAAAACACCTGAAATGAACATTGTTTGTCATCCCAAGTCGCACACATGTGCATAATATGGAGTCATTTGAATAAACTATCATATGGATTTGGTCATGACCTAACTCATTTTGGCTTGAAAGCCATGAAACTCTCTACATGGTAGCTCATTTCTGAGAAGGGTTTTCCAAAATATTTGTGATAGCCCAAGTTTATTATTTTTACTTACAACTAGTTCACATAACATGACATAATGCGAAGGTTTTGTATATTTTTGATTTTTTTTGAATTACTTATGCTCGATCCAAAAATGCGCTCAAAACGGCGGGCATGCCCCTTCTTAGCCAGGGGTTGAGTTTTGCAAAAATATCATTGGATCTATGTTGAAATATATACTTGTGAATCTAAAAATGATTTTTGAAAAAATCATGAATATACTATGAGGCACCTGTAGTTCAAATTTGACCCCTTTTCAGCTGATTCAGCATAAGTTTGTCTTTTTCATGAAAGATGTATGAAAATCATTGGACACTCAAATAGTTGGTGATTTGTGCATAAAATATCATATGTTATATTATAAAATTCTGGTGGTATGATTCAAAATCAAATATTTGGTACTTCCTTCACAAAAAACCCCATTTTTGGCAGTCGAAAAATAGAAAATGAAATTTTTATGCGAAGAAAAGGAAAACACCTAAAATGAACATTGTTTGTCATCCCAAGTCGAACACATGTGCACAATATGGGGTCATTTGAACAAACTACCATATGGATTTGGTCATGATCTAACTCATCTGGCTTGAAAGCCATGGAACTCTGTACACGATAGCTTATTTATGAGAAGGTTTTTCTAGAATATTTGAGATAGTCCAATTTTGTTATTTTTCCTTTCAACTAGGTCATATCACATGACAAAATGGGAAGGTTTTGTATTTTTTAATTTTTTTAATTACTTATGCTCAATTTAAAATGCGATCAAAATGGCGGGCACAACCATTCTTAGCTAGGGGTCGAGTCTTATGAAATTAATATTGGATCTATGATGAGATATATACTTGTGAAGCTAAAAATGATTTTTGGAAAATTTTCTGGCTTTCTGTTAAATTTTCTGTTATCAAAATGGAAAATGTTTAAAAGAAAAGCAATAAAAACACACAAACCGGCCAACCCTATTAGCCAATCAGAGGGCAGGAACATCCTACTCACGGATCGCCCGTAGGTACGCATCTGCACCGTCCACGCGCGACCGATCCAACGCACCAAAACGCACAAACCACCCAAACCCTAGCCCCTGGCTCCTCTACCCCCCCGCTCCCCACGACTCCTCCCACCCTCTTGATCCAGTTGCCTCCGCTGCCGCCCCGAAACGCAACCCTAGCGATCTGATCGGATCCAGCAGCCACCCCCTTCTCCCTGCGCGAGCTGCCCCCGGCTCGATCCGCTAGCCTTTGGCTCGTCTGCGGTCACCGGCCGGTGGTGGCCTTCGCCCATGCCTCCGTCCATGGCGGATTCCAAGCAGCAGCAGGGGCCGATGCTGCTGGAGATGAGGACCGTTCTGATCTCCTCTCCCCTCCTCTAGCTTCCCCTTCCCCCCTCTCTAGGTTTCTCTATCTGAGTCTCTCTTTCTGTAGATTTTGGGGCTCTGGATCGAGCAGATGGCGGCGGGATCTATAGCAGCGTGAGCGTACGAGACAGCGGCATGGACCGCGCTTGCGGCGCTGGAGCGCAACCTCCTGCCAGACGCGGTCACCTGGCGGCTGACGCGCCTCCTGCTCGCGCAGCGCCTCCGCCTCGGCTACCTCCCCTCCCCGCCGCTCCAGCTGCAAGACCTCCTCCTCTTCGCACACTGTAAGCGCCGTCCATGCCAAATGCAGCATCTCTATGGCCGGTTACCGTGCTGCGCAGTTCTAGGATGATTTCTTGGGGATGAAGAGGTGGTTATAGACTTACAGTGCAAGTGGGACTAGAAAAATATGTAATTTTTGGCCTGTGCATCTGGTTTGTTCCTAGTTGCAATCGAGGGATGTGAAATGCATTTTGTGAGTGCTAGAATAGGACGATTATTCAGTTAGGGAACTCCTGAATTGATCCTATTGGTCCTGAATGGAGGAGATCTTCTTGGGTAGGTGCAAATCTTTCATAGGATGAGTAGGTGACCTGAATGTTTTTCCTTTCTACAGTCAGCTTGAAGTTATGCATGCATTAGGCTATTCGCTGTAAGCATTAAAAAAATCAAGCGCTTTGCCTACTGAATTATCAGGATTAATATCCATTATTAGAATTTCAGCCATAGGCCCATAGCAACCAAGCATTAGTTCTTACTTAGTGATCATAAGAGAACATAACTGGAACTATTTACCGATGAACATTCCAGCTCTTCCTTTTTGCTGATATAAGTGAAGTACAATTTGTTGATTTTACAACAAGATACTTTTACTATTAAGATTATCCAGGACTAGAAGATTGATTGGGAGTTTTATTAAGACTATTAGGTAACAACTGTATAACCTCCCTTTCTTTAATCTCTTACAATCAGTTCTGGTTGTGGAGCTGCTTGACTGTAGACTATTGACTTGTTAGGTTATTTTTAATAAGCCATCAAGTCCTGTAAGCTGTGAGTTTCTGAAAGGTACTACTAAATTGCCCTACTTGCTAAATGGCGTCCGCCTACACCTTCCTGCCTCGCCTGTGTGTATTGTGTGTACATGTTGTCTGTATAGAATCCAGGTCATGAGTATATTGTGTGCGTTATGCTGTTTTTGCTTGCTGAGATCGCTCAACCCCTTTGCTAAAAAACTCTTGCATAATTAATCTGCTTTCATAAGTTCCCTGCAGTTATTAGCACCTTTTATTTCATCACTGTAATGTCACTTTCCTTATGATCATCATTTAGTACCAATGCAATGCCAACAATCTAATCCTTTTCTGTATCCTGCTTGCACTATTGTTCTATTGTAGGTGTGATGGCCCATGCATGAGGTCTTTCCATGCCAAAATAGGAACAGGCGAAGATTCATATTGTGATACCCTTGGGTTCACCGTGGCAGAAGTTGAGGTAGCATTTGAAACTCTGACTGGTAAAGATGGCTGAAATGCAGATTATCATGTTATGTATTGACTTTTTCTTTGTTATGTGTTGAAGGCAATGAAAACATTTTTGTGCAAGAATTGTGAGTACAAGCTACATCAATGCTTTATTTGTGGAGTATTGGAGCCCTCGGATGGATCAACTGCTAAGGTACGTTGCCATTGTTCGAACTTTTTTCACTTGGTTTCATTGTTCACTCGACAATAGTGATTTTCATTGCTGATCGGCAATACATAGTATATATTACAGTGACTGCTCAATTGAGCTGCAATGGTTATTTGGAGATTTTAGGCTTTCAACCACTGTAGGATATAGAACTTGAAGTGGTACTTTGAAAGATTATCTAGTTGAGATTTCAGAAAGTAGTTACTTTATTAAATGTTCTGAAAGAGTGTAATTGTTCTATCAATTAGATAGTAGGGCCATTTAACACTTATTTGTAGCATCTGTCTATTGAATAGCTAATGACCACTAGATAATTAAAATTTTAAGTATGGCCATATGAAAAGCATTAAATATTGAGTAATTGCAACATTCCATCTGTTAGAAAGGTCATCTGATTAAATATAATGTGAACCATATATCTTCAGTACTTTCTTTTGATTATGTAGTTTTGCTAATTCTGGCATCATTCTTTAGGTGTTTCTTTGTAATAATAATGCTACCTGTGGGTACTTTTACCACCCCAAATGTGTTGCACGACGACTTCATCCTAACAACGAGAATGAAGCCTTAGAAAATGAGAACAGCATAATAGGTGGATCTTCATTTACGTGCCCCATTCATTGGTGCTTTCAATGTAAAGATCTCCAGGCCGTGAAGAGTTTCTATGAAGTGTGAAGCCCCAGTTAGCAAATATTAGATTTAATATTCTATTAGGCTGTAATATTGTGACTGAGAAGAATTATGTAACTTATTTTTTATGGCTCTGGTTCAATTTGTTTTGGCTGTGAACTGATATTATTCATTTGTGAATATTGATTGTTTCCTGGGACGTGAGTAATTGGAATCTGTGTAATTGAAACATAATTGATTGTTTTCTTTGTATTTTCGAATAAAGAATTAATTGAAAAGACTACGTCCCAAATATATTGTCAGAATCATTTCAGAGAAAGATGAGAAAAAGGCCCAAAATTAAAATAAAAACGTTTGAAACAGGCTATGGCCCAAAAGAGAAATGAAATAACAACCCAACAGAAAATGGAAAGAAAAATGCAATGTAACAAGCCAAGGCCTAGGAAAATGCTAGAATTATTGGGCTCGGCCCAAATAAACTACCAAAATGGACTGGGCTGTATTTGCATTACAACGTGACACGTAGGATTGACCACGTAGGATCTGACGTGGCCTGGCCAGAGCGCCAGTGACGATATTATGACGATCCAATATCGTTATAGACGGTTATGACGATTTCATCAAAATCGTCATTATAGTTCATTTGCGACGCCCAGCTTTTGTCCATCCTATTTACGTCATAAGATCGTCATAAACGACTTATTATGACGATTTAGTGACGAAAATAGAGGGTCGTAAGTTAGCATTTTCCTTGTAGTGAAAGTCACCACAACTCAATGATACCAAATCATCGGGGTTAGATTACGCTTAGAACGTTGCATAGCATCTATTATGCATATCATGTTGCCAATCTTGTAACATCATCCTTATCGGATGATGATGCTATTTTAGAATTGGGAATTCTTTTGTAGCGAAGACCTTGACTTGCATAATCTTGCAGTAAAAAAGGCAAGTTCACTCTTGCTTATACCTCTTGAGTATTTTTATCAAATTACTTGCAAAGCTATATATATCGGATCACTCCTGCTATCGTGGTTTCGTCAATAGATCTGCCATAGGGGTAGGTGTATAGCAGTTTATTAAAGGGGGTGAACACGGTGGAGCAATCTGGGACGGTGGTAGCACGAGTTTACCCAGCTTCAGATCCCGCAACGGTGGCGAAACCCTACGTGCTGCTATAATTCACTATATGGTAACAAATGCCCAGTTACAATGATGGGGTTGGCTGTTTCGCTATGCGATTGGTCGTATGTCTAAGTCGTGCCTCAAGGGCTCCTCCACGCCATCTTATAAAGGCGCCTGGCATGGGCATCATGGTAGTACCGGGGCGGATACAATATGGAGTCCTAGACTAAGTCCTATACAATGACGTATACTACATGGCAAACCGCCATGGGCCTATCTAAGGAAACTGCCATAAGCTCCTGCGTCCTCCAGAACCGCCATGGGTTGTCCAGCAACTGGGCCGCCCGGTAGGCTATCCGCTATACCACCTCCATGGGCCACCGTGGCTTGCTAGTTTAGGACTACGTCGCAGGTATACCTATTTGGTACATCCCCAACAGTAGCCCCCGGGGAACTTCATGATCGCCATTTCCATCTGCTATGCTCGTCCTTCCTGAAGTCATCCGCCATAGCTCTTTCTTACTGCGTTTGGATGGCAGACGTTGGTGTTCCTCCCATTTTCAACTTTCAATCCGCCATAGATAGCGGATTGTGCGATGTAGTTTATGTTGGGCGAGATTCCTGGGATCTGTTAGATCTTACCATGGAATCCGCCATAAATTTCTCCATGTTGTTCCTTCTAGGGTAAGATTCGTGGTATAGACATCATTGGTAAAGATTACCATTTTACCCGTGGACATGTGGCATTGATCTAGGGTTTTAGAATTTGAGATGGAGGGTGCAGATGGCGGGCATGAATCTCGAGGCCAGAGGTCTATAAATACCCCGCCGGTGAGCCCTGCGTTATTCACACCTCTCGCTCTCACCTTCATAGCACCGCCCAGGAGCTCCGTGATCTCCATCGAGCCATCGCCCAGAATTCTTCATCGCCGGTCAGTTTTCTCGTCGGAGAAACTCATCCTGGCATCACCATCGTCTTTGATAGAAATTCTCGAGGTTCTTAACATCACACCACTCGCCGCCATGGATCCTGAATCGCCTTTCTCCCGCCATCCCACCAATGCTGAGGAAGAGGACTCCCCTCTGCATCAATCAACCTTTGCCCCTGGTCACCCCACAACGGATTCCTATCCAGAGGATATCGCCTTTGAGGCTGAGGAAGATGCCGAAGATCAAGCTGCAGGAGATATGGCGGATGAGGAGGAACAAGATGGCGGTGGTGAAGCTGGATAGACTGAGCAAGGTGGCGGAATTGAAGCTGAGGAAGCAAAATAAATCCCAGCCAATCTTAACGGATACTGGGTGAAGTGTCACATAAAAGACGCTCATGTCATGGCCCTGGAGAAAGAAGGCACAGTGGCTACAAAAGTTGAGTCCCAATGGCGGACAGATCACAAAGCTTTAGTGCCTGCCCCAAACAAGACTGAGATATTAATGCTCAAGTCTCACATTGAGAGAAGCCTCTGCATGCCGCCATCACATTTCTTCAGCAACCTTCTTCAATTTTATGGGCTCCAGCTCCACCACATCGCGCCAAAAAGCTTGGTATCTATGGCGGGTTACGTAGCTCTGTGTGAAGGGTACCTCAGAATCCTTCCAAAGGTTGACCTCTTCCAACTTTACTTTTCAGTCTGGCGCAATTATGAGAATGAAGGATTTCCTTGGACCTGCGGAACAATCTGTTTCCTTCCTCGGAGGTTGATACGTCTCAAACGTATCTATAATTTTCGATGCTCCATGCTTGTTTTACACCATTTGCTTCATGTTTTGTTTACACTTCGTGGCGTTTTTATGCGATATCCGGAACTAACCCATTGACAAGATGCCATAGTGCCAGTTCCCTGTTTTCTGCTGTTTTGTGTTTCAGAAAAGCTACACAAGAAATATTCTCGGAATTGGACGAAACAAGGACCAAAACTCCTATTTTTCCCGGATGAAGGACGAAGACCAAAGATGAGACGAAGGGGGGCCAGGGGCCAGCCTCACCACCAGGGGGCACGGCCTAGCCCCTGGCCGCGCCCACCTATGGTGAGACCGCTTGGTCCCACCTCTGATGAAGCCCCTTCGCCTATAAGAAGCCTCCGACACAAAAACCCTAGATCGATCGGTGATTTTCGAGAAAGAGTTCTGCAGCTCCGCCGCCGCCATCGACAAATTTCGGGGGACAAAAGTCTCTGTTCCGGCACCTTGCCAGGACGAGGAAGTGCCCCTGGAGCCATCTCCATCGGTCTCCATCGCCATCTCCGCCATCTCCATCAACCTCACCGCCATCTCCATCGTTGTTGCTGCCTCCGATGATGAGGAGGGAGTAGTTCTCCCCCGGGGCTAAGGGCTCTACCGGTAGCTATGTGGTTCACCTCTCTCTCCCATGATGTGATCTTTACGTGATCGTGAGCTTTGTATCTAGTTGAATTGGTAGATGTTATTATTCAGATATTATGCTACTCCCGTGCTTTATATTTGTAATCTCCGGAGACACCTTGTATCATGATGTGAAGGTGACAGTGTGCGCATTATGTGTGTCTTTTTGGTTAATGT
The DNA here is from genome assembly GCA_007115705.1 of Dactylis glomerata. Taxonomy (NCBI): domain Eukaryota; kingdom Viridiplantae; phylum Streptophyta; class Magnoliopsida; order Poales; family Poaceae; genus Dactylis; species Dactylis glomerata. The sequence continues at coordinate 2,603,225 of QXEO01000291.1, read as the reverse complement.
CTCTATGAATTGTTGGTGTTTGTTGGAACCATCTAGTGCGTTCACGGTGACAGTGTGGTACAATCTAGTTTGGGTACATGCAAACTTTGAGGAGTGCTTCGTAGCCCTACGCATGATTAGTGTTTGTTATCCATTGGGGAATATTTTTGAGTTGCATATTGAAGATAGTATCTATTGGTTCAATTATGTTATATTTGTTGGGAGTGTGTCCACTAGTGAAAGTATGATCCCTAGGCCTTGTTTTCAAGCATTGCACACCAGTTACATTCAGTTTTGTTACATGTTTGCTCGCAGCGATATTTATTTCAGATTACATTTACTACTTATAATTATCACTACTACTTGTATTTCACTATCTCTTCGCCGAACTAGTGCACCTATACATCTGACAAGTGTATTGGGTGTGTTGTGGACACAAGATACTTTCTGTATCGTAATTGCAGGGTTGCTTGAGAGGGATAGCTTTGACCTCCTCCTCCCTGAGTTCGATAAACCTTGGGTGATCCTCTTAAGGGAAACTTGCTGCTGCTCTACAAAACTCTGCACTTGGAGGCTCAACACTGTCTACAAGAACGGACGCGTGCGTAGACATCAAGCTCTTTTCTGACACCGTTGCTGGGGAAGTAAGGTAAAAGGTACTCACATTCTTTGGTTACTAAGTCTTTTAGTTGCTGGTGAGTGCTCGAAGTTATTTCCTTTATATTCTGCAATTATATCTTTTTGTTTCTTGTTTTTTATTTTCACTAGTTAGGCTTAATGGAAAATAAAGAGTTTTATAGTGTCTTTCCTGAGTTTAGATTTGAAGTGTTTGAAAAACCTTTGGAGCTTATTTCGCATAGCAATGTTGTTAGTATGAATGCTCTGAATACTGTCGTTGCTAATGCCATAAAAAGGTCTAAGCTTGGGGAAGTAGGTTTTAATAACATGATATTTTTAGTTCCCCAACTTTAGTGGAGAAATTTCGCTCTGATGATATTCTATCTCCCACATGTGATGTTTCTAATGATGTTTGTGATCCTCGCTCTTTTAAAATACCTATGAAAGTTGTTGAACGTGTTATGAATAACCGCTACTCAGGAGATGGAACTGTCCATCCGGGTGATCATTTACTCTTTATACATGAATTATGCGAGTTGTTCAAGTGTGCAGGTATTTCATCAAGCCAGGTTAAGAGGAAGCTATTCTCTTATTCACTGAAGGGCAGAGCTGCGGAGTGGTATAGGCTGCTAAAGGATGGTCCATCTATTGGCTTGGAGGAAATTGTACCTCTCTTTTATTCTAAATTCTATCCTCCAAGTGAGATTCATAAAGATCATAATCGGATATATAATTTTTGGCCTCATGATGGAGAAAGCATTGCCCAAGCGTGGGGAAGATTGAAGTCGCTAATGCTCAAATGTCCTATTCATGAGCTTCCCCGTAATATTGTTATTAATAATTTTTATGCAAGGATTTTAGGATATTACAAGGACTATCTAGGTGCATGCTTTGATGGGTCTTTCACAAGCAAGGATGTTGACGTCAAGTGGGATCTGCTTCAAACAATTCATAAAAATATTGAAGATTGGGATAGCGACAAAGGTAAAGGATCAGGTATAAATTATGAGTATGATTGCATTAAGTCTTTCGCTGAAATTGCTGATTTTCAAGAGCTTAGTGCTAAGTACGGTCTTGATCCTCAAATTATGGTTGACTGTTTTAGAGCCTTTGCTTCCCATATTAATGTCCCAAAGGAAATGGGGATGTGTATCATGAACCTTTTAAAGACACTTGCATAGAAAGTGATATTGTTATTGATGATTACAATAAACATGCTCAAACCTCTGAAAGTACTATTTCTTATAAGCATGTTAATTTTTGTGGAGTGCTTAGACCTTGTGAACAGAGTCACGACAAGGAACATTATTGTATCCACCACAGGAATGAAGAAACCCGAATGTGGCACAAGGCTCTAGATGAGCTTGGTGAAAAGGTTTGTGAGCTTTATCCTTTTATTTGTGAACTTTGCCATGAAATGGGTCATTTTAATTTTCAATGCTCAGGCCATAATAATGACCTTTCTCATCCAATGAGGACCGCAATTTTGTCTTGTGATGATAAGATCACTCCCAATCAGCATGATGAGTTTACTTTATTTTTGGGGTGTGAAGAGTTATCTAGAAAGACTTCTTTGGTAGATATGAGTGCTCTTGATATTAATAGCATCCTTCGTGGTTGTCATCTCTATTGTGTTAAAGATTGCCTCGCAAATACTTACTTACAAAATGTTATAAAACATGATGTTTTGCCAAGCTATGACAGGACTAATATATGTTTCCATCTTATTAATAGAGAGGAGGAATCCTCCAAAGTTTCTTCTATTGTTTCTGTCAGTACACCAGATTATGTGGAGAAGATGTCTTTCAAGCCTCTCCCTCCTAAAGAAGAGAGTAAGAAGAGTAAGAAGAAGAAGAGGAGTAAAAGGAGAGAGGAAACGGTATTTTCCCTTAAGCATGTTGCTCCTATTATAGATTATGATGATTCTGAACTTGATGATGTTCTTATGCCTGTTACCTATGTTAGTGATCATGATTGGGAAAAGCACTCTACTTTTGATATTGAACATCTTTTTGGTACCAATTCTGAAAATTATGAGGTTAATAATTGTTGCACCATTAGTACTATCCATGTTCCTTCCTATGATGATATGTTTGATGAATACGATTTGGAAGATAGCTATTCTATTGCTTATGATGATTACAATGATGAGTATAATATTTTCAGTTCACCTACTATTGAGGAGGAAACAAGGTATTATTACAATATGCCTCCTATTTTTGATGATTATGGTGATGAGAATAGTTATTTTGGTGAATCTGCTCCTACTACGATTGTTCATTTGGGGAGTATTAATTCTTTTATGCATGAGGCTCATGATAGGGATGTTTTATGTGATAGTTATATTGTTAATTCTATTCATAATGCTACTGAAAGTTACTATGATAGAGGGAAACATGGTTTGATGGATCTCAATAATATTGAGTTTCCCCTCTTTATGTTGCAAATCTTGAAGTTGCACTTGTTTTATCTATCCATGTTTGCTACTATGTGCCTCATTGATTTATTTTCTTACAAGATTCCTATGCATAGGAAGTGGTTTCGATTTAAATGTGTTTCATATTCACTTTTTGATGCTCTCTCTTGCTTCAAGTTTCTTTACGGCTCCTTTGCCTTAAGCTCTTTTATGGCGCCTACATGAGCATCTTTTCAAATTACTGCGCCTAGCTCAAAGGCGTTAAAGAAAAGCACTCTTGGGAGATAACCCATTGTTTTATTTTTAGTACTCTTTCTTTTATTTGAGTCTTGGAAGTTATTACTACTGTAATAACCTCTCCTTATCCTTTTTATTTCATTGTTGTGCCTAGAAGAACCTCTAATTTGAGGGAGGTAAGATTTGGGGAAGTTGCTGTCCTGAAACAGATTTCGGTGCTGCACCGTAAAAATTCGTGAAAATTCTCAGAATATCTTTTTGACCGGTGATTTCTTGTGCATATGCCCCAGGTTTTATCCAAACTTTCATTAGTTTGCACTTTTCGATTTGAGCAACAGAAGGTCCTCAAAAAAATTGACCTTTGTCAGCTGTTCTGTTTTGACAGATTTCTGCCACTATTTGTGTTTGCATCTCGATCGCTTTCTTTTTGAGTCTTTTGATCATGGAACTTTTGGGGAAGTTGCTACAGTAGTATATGCTTTATATGTGGTGTTTTTGAGTTGAAACCTGAACCAAAAAGGGTTGATCTATTATTATGCTTATGCTAACGTTGCTAATAGAATTGTGTTAAGTTTTGTATGAAGGAAGTTTTCAAGTGTAGGGATTGGAGAATGATGAGATGAGATGAAGAATGGACAAAAGCTCAAGCTTGGGGATGCCCATGTAACCCCAATAAATATCCAAGAGGTACAAGCGTCAAAGCTTGGGGATTCCCCCGAGGCACCCCTTCTTCATCGGCAAAAATCAGGTCACCTTTCAACACACTATATTTTTATTGCTTCATGCACTATGCATTTTTCTTGGAGCGTCTTTACTTTTGTTTTCAGTTTTCTTTTGCTTTGTTTGCTGAAATAAATGGTTGGATCACATCATGTTTTTTTTGGAGGGAGACATACTCCGTTTTTCATTGCTAAGAACACTCCAGTTTTCACTCTTTTCGTTCAATGAGTGTTCTCTTTTTCTAGTACCGCATTTGGCTTTCATTTTTTTCCTTGATTTTTATTCAGATCTTGTTTTATCTTTGCATCAAGGTTTAGTTGGACCTCTGGTCTATGTTGGTATTCATCAAAAGAGTTGTTTCAAAAAGGTTCAAATGGTGTTGGAAAAGAGAAAAAGTTTCATGCAAAAAAGTGGTACAAAAAGGAGCTTGTTTAGAATGTGGTTTAGACTTTTGCATGCCATGCTTGATGTTGTTTTGATAGTATGCTTAGTGATTTTTGCTGTAGCATGACTTGTCTCAAATGACTGAGACTACTTAATGAGCCTTTTAAAAAAAATCATGCGTTGTTTTTATTATGTGGAAGCATTTATTTGGTTTTCTCCTTTGATGCTTTATTTGGGTTGAGTTGGCGCATGCTTACAACATGCTTGACTCTTACAAAGTCGCCATAAGCCTCTATGATCATTTGGTTTTTGACTTGTGATGTCATTTTATGCTTCTTTTAATGATGTTTTGTCGCTTTGCATGATTATGGCCGTTATTGCTCTCTTAGTTGGTCGCTCGCAGTCTTTTGCTAGCCCTCATTTTGTACTGAGTATGAGCTCTACTCGTGCATCCAACTCCTCAAAACAAAGTTATGCCAATGTGTCCACCATACATACCTATTAGCAATTGCTATTCCAAGTACATTTGACTTGCTTTTATCTATCCTTCGAATTAAACTCTTATCAGTGTTATGCGAAAATTAGTCAGTAAAGCTCTCACGAACCTGATGGCACATTTTACTTTTCTCGCTTTTAAAATTTTGACATTGTGGCTCTTTTATGTTGACGTTATGCTTGCAAGTTGTAAGTTGGAAATTAGCCAAACCATGCCGTCATGGGGAAAGCTTTCAACATTGCAGTTCTCTTATTTGAGTTGATATCGTGATCTTTTGTTTATGGATACTCGCGATGTGAAACAAGTTAGGAATCTTGTGGGATCATGGAGTTTGTATATGTGTTAGAGAAACGCCTGGGCCGCTAATCTAAGCCATGCATAATTCATGGTGGAAATTTACAGGATGCCCATAGTGGACATTCGACGACGCATCTCAAAATAAAAAGCTATACCAATGGTAAATAAAAGAGATGCCGAGGTGTTCATTGTCTGTTTGTCCTGTCATTTTGATGTGGGCTTGTTCCATGTCATCGGGCAAGGAGGTACCCTGTTGGTGGTTCTCGATGATACGTGTATACTTATAATGACAAGATCTTGCTTGGGACCCTAAGTCGAGTAGCATGAGGTTTGGGTATTCGTACTTCACGGGACACGAGGTTTTCAACTTATGATTTGTCAAGCATATGCTCATAATTGTTCTCGCATTAACTTTAACCATTCAAGATGCCTATGATGGGGGCAATGAGAGCTCAAAGCTAGTAAGTACCATAATTTTTGAAGGTTTATAAAACTTGCAATCACTACTTCCCTCTGTGAAGGGTCTTTCTTTTACTTTTATGTTGAGTCTCCACCTTCTACCTTTATGCACCATCTAAGAGAGCATAGCTGCCATTATGAGTTTAATGTGCATAGTCCCGAAGTTATCATGGATTGATTTATGATTATGGTTTCACTTGTTCTTAAATTATTTGTATCTAGTCGCCCTCTTAAACTTGAAGGTGTCCTATGCATTTATGTTTTGTTATTCCATGAAGGACAAGCTGAAAACCATTTGCTATGTTTTCCATATGATTTGAACACACGTTTGACTTTCATTGTTTCATTATTCATGATCTTTTGTTTGTGTTTCTTTTCATGTTATAACATGGTTGCTAAGTTCTTATTGTCAAGATTATGTCTTTTATGCCCATGTTTTAAGTTCTTTGATCCCAGCACCCAATGCTTACATAGATGATCAAGATTGTGATGGTGCATGTCACCTCAAAAATTATTCTTTTATTATCACTTACCTACTCGAGGACGAGCAGGAGTTAAGCTTGGGGATGCTTGATACGTCTCAAACGTATCTATAATTTTCGATGCTCCATTCTTGTTTTACACCATTTGCTTCATGTTTTGTTTACACTTCGTGGCGTTTTTATGCGATTTCTGGAACTAACCCATTGACAAGATGCCATAGTACCAGTTCCCTGTTTTCTGCTGTTTTTGTGTTTCAGAAAAGCTACACAGGAAATATTCTCGGAATTGGACGAAACAAGGACCGAAACTCCTATTTTTCCTGGACAAAGGACGAAGAACGAAGATGAGACGGAGGGGGGCCAGGGGCCAACCTCACCACCAGGGGGCGCGGCCCAGCCCTTGGCCACGCCCACCTATGGTGGGACCGCTTGGTCCCACCTCTGACGTAGCCCCTTCGCCTATAAGAAGCCTCCGACGTGAAAACCTTAGATCGATCGGTGATTTTCGAGAAAGAGTTCTGGAGCTCCGCCGCCACCACCGACGAATTTCAGGGGACAGAAGTCTCTGTTCCGGCACCTTGCCGGGACGGGTAAGTGCCCCTGGAGCCATCTCCATCGGTCTCCATCGCCGTCTCCGCCGTCTCCATCGACCTCACCGCCATCTCCATCGTCGTTGCTGCCTCCGATGATGAGGAGGGAGTAGTTCTCCCCTGAGGCTAAGGGCTCTACCGGTAGCTATGTGGTTCACCTCTCTCTCCCATGATGTGATCTCTTTATGTGATCGTGAGCTTTGTATCTAGTTGAATTGGTAGATGTTATTATTCAGGTATTATGCTACTCCTGTGCTTTATATTTGTAATCTCCGGAGACACCTTGTATCATGATATGAAGGTGACAGTGTGCGCATTATGTGTGTCTTTTTGGTTAATGTCTCTATGAATTGTTGGTGTTTGTTGGAACCATCTAGTGCGTTCATGGTAACAGTGTGGGACAATCTAGTTTGGGTACATGCGAACTTTGAGGAGTGCTTCGTAGCCCTACGCATAATTAGTGTTTGTTATCCATTGGGGAATAGTTTTGAGTTGCATATTGAAGTTAGTATCTATTGGTTCAATTATGTTATATTTGTTGGGAGTGTGTCCACTAGTGAAAGTATGATCCCTAGGCCTTATTTCCAAGCATTGCACACCGTTTACATTCAGTTTTGTTACATGTTTGCTCGCAGTGATATTTATTTTAGATTACATTTACTACTTATAATTATCACTACTACTTGTATTTCACTATCTCTTTGCCAAACTAGTGCACCTATACATCTGACAAGTGTATTGGGTGTGTTGGGGACACAAGAGACTTTCTGTATCATAATTGCAGGGTTGCCTGAGAGGGATAGGTTTGACCTCCTCCTCCCTGAGTTCGATAAACCTTGGGTAATCCACTTAAGGGAAACTTGCTGCTGCTCTACAAACCTCTGCACTTGGAGGCCCAACACTGTCTACAAGAATAGACGCGTGCGTAGACATCAGAGGTCCAAAGATTACCCATTCATTACTCCATTGGATTCTGCTATAGGCTGGAGAGGCTCATGGTTTTACATGGCGGATAAGGCAACCCCTTCCCGATCTTTCGGTCTTCGTTCCTTTGTGAACACAACGCAGAGCCCCTCGATTCCTAGAAGCGAGTCAATGACGACTTGGCCACCCCCTATGTCAAGCTCCTTGCACGGCGAATTGCTAAGCTTACCCAAGATGGCCTCAAAGGTATTGATACCATCAATTGTTGGATATCTAGGTGGATCCAGCCTCTGCAATATCGTGATTGCCTCATGCATGAATACACTGTTGCAAATGATGGCATGCGATGCTTAGAAGTTGACCTAGATCCCAAGGTAATCGAGAAACACATTCGCTCGCTGATGAAGTCCCATAGGGAAAAACACCTCAAGTTTGGTATGAATATGTTCGAGAACGGCAATTGCCCCAAGGTTTGTTGATTATCCGCCATAACACACGTATGACTTTTGTTGCATGTGGATGCTAATATTTTAGCTTTCCAATTTTCAGCTGAAGTCTCTTGCTCCTGTGGATTTTGCTACCAACGCCCGCCAACCTCCTTCTCAAGATGTCGCTGGTGATAAGGAAGAAGTTCATTCCAGTGGGAACAAGGAAGAGAAGGTGGCAGATGTGGAGGACTCAGCCCGCAAGGGCAAAGAGAAGGTGACAGATTTGCCAAAGAGTACGAAGAAATGGGGTGGTAGCGGAAGGTCTCGTGGCACTGGCGGAAAGTCTCTTGACTCCCGCCGTTTTGAAGCTCAACGTCGTGCGGAGCTAGAAACGCCATCCGAAGCTACCGCCACCATTAGCATGCCCAAATCTAAGTAATAATTCTTGCTATAAAGCTCAATTCACTATTGGTATCCCTTCACTGATCACTTTTTTACGTAGGAGGAAGAAGCCTGGAGTCAAGGAGCCGCTACCCAAGCATGTTGAAGCTTTACCTGCAACTATTCCAGCAACACCTGATGCACCAATTCCATCTCCCATATGCGATGATGTTCATAAGGAGGAGACTGGTGATCAGTTTGATTCGATACCTGACAAGGGTATATATAATAGAGCCCGTCAGTTGAGTACCCCTGAGGCCCGTTAAGCTAGGCCCAATTGTAATGCTAGTCGAAATACGAGTTCTTACCGTATGTCGATATTGTAATCTGTGTCGGATACCACCCGATCCTTGAGACCTGGCCACCTATATATAGGGGCCAGGAGGGGACGATGTGGGGGAGATTGAAAGCAAGCCAGGTTCTACACCCACGTTTACTTTCATAGCCACCTTGTTTGACTGATTTTACCTTCGAGTTCATCCGATGCCCTATCTCCCCGATCCTAAGTCCTTCATTTAGGACATTTGTCGAGTTAACCCCTCGTCAATTGGCGCCGACCTTGGGGACTCTGGGCGTTGGAATCATGAATTCGACGGCTTTTCTGCTTTCAGCCAACAACAATCCACAAGTCGACGAAATTCAGATACCCTTCAGAACCGTCGATTTTCAGCCTCACCAGTCAAGCTTCAGGCAAGTATTCGAGAGTATGGATCAAGATATGGATTTGACGATCAGAAGTCTAAATTTTCGCGTCGGATCACTAGGTTCGATTCGCCTTTCAGATCCGACAAAACCGGATCCGTCGGCAAGTGAGCCCGAGACAGTAGCAATGTCGGAATCATCAGAAGGCTCTTCCAGCGAGGTAAACTCGCCGATCAGCTTGGCAGAAGCAGAAGAAGGAAAAATTGCAGGAGGCAACGAAACTATGGAGAATTTCGACTTAGAAGCGCAACTCGAAGATCTCATGATCTACCGCGACGACACCTCAGATCAATCAACAGACACTTGGAAGACAGGATTAGAACTTTCTGAAGATGACAATTCGATCTTCTCAAGTTACAACGGCAAACTCGACAATCGATGCCAGATACTAGCTATCACAGAAGACAATTCAGAAGAACTTGAGGACAACAACAATCCAGTGCTCAATCCAGCAAACATAAACAGAGGAGCAAACCACTTAGCAGAAGGAGAAACCACAGACTCCCTCACAACAAGGGAGAAAGTTCGACTATCAGTCGATGAGTGGAGAATAATCAAAACAGCCGTAGAGCACGGCACGCCAATACCAACAAATTCCAGCAAAAACATGCTTTTGAGATACCATTACGTCCTAAGGCAGCAGGCGAAGCAATTAGCAAAGGAGAGGATTGAAATACAGAAGAGGAAGGACCCAGCCATTGCAGCAAGCGACGCTGCTCGCAGAGCACGAAGTGACGTGTCATACACAAACAGAAGGCATCATCGACATGGATCAAGATATGAAAATCTTGAGTACTCAGATAGACAAAGCATCTCCAAAAACCTCGACTCGTCTTTCCTATCGGTCGACGAGCAAGGAAACATTATACCAAAAACAGCTGAGGCAGCGTTGGTGGCAGCTCAAGCATACCTATATACAACACGACCAAATCCAGGAGACCCGAGGGAACATATGCACCGCGCAGCACTAAACGGATTGAAGATGGTAGGCAACAAATTATCAGCAAAAGAGGAGCAGGCGTATCGCAACAAAGGAACCCATAAACCAAGGTCACCATGCCATCACAACAGTCCTCGGCGTAGAAGTGGAAGTCGACGATCTAGGACGCCGTCACCAGGATGATACAACAATCCAAAGAATAAAGGAACCCGACGATCCAGAACTCCTAACAAAACACATGACTATGAAGATGATGAAAAGGAGATGGGGGCGCCATGCTTTACCCGTAGGGTTCGCATCACGCCAGTACCCAAAGGTTTTAAATTACCTCATGACCAGCAAAAGTACGACAGATCTCAGGAGCCACAATCATGGCTTTCAGACTACCTACAAACAGTAAAAATATTAGGAGGAACCAGGGAAACAACAATGCAAAGTTTGCAGTTACACCTCACCGGTGCAGCAAGGTCATGGTTAAGCAAATTAGGAGAGGAAACAATTGGAAGCTGGGAGGAGCTCACAAAGCAATTCACGAGTAACTTCAAGTCGACATACAAGCGGCCAGCATCTATAGAAGAAGTCAAAGCCTGCGTGCAGCAACGCGGGGAGACATTAAGGGCATATATCCAAAGGTGGAGTATAATCAAAAACTCGGCAGTCAAAGTCTCGGATGAAAGAGCAATAGACGCATTCATAGTCGGGTTACGGCGAGGAGACCTAGTCGAAGAGATGGGCAGGATCAAGCCGAAAACAGTATCAGATCTAATGGATGTAGCAAATAGATTTGCAGATGGAGAAGATGCGTTTAACAATAAGCGCACGCGATCACCAGAGGATGATAGAGGAAACAGATATGGAGGTCAACGAAGAAGATCCCGCAATTACGACAACTATGGCTCTCACAGCCAAGTAGCCGCAGGATACAAAGATAACTGCTACCAAAGCAACGACCGTAAAAGTTCGGGATACCGTAGCTACGGCAAAGAAGACTACAAGAAGTTTCAACCAAGGGAGTCTAGAGAGTACAACCCATCACCAGAAGATATGCTCAATGGACCATGTCATATTCATTCTGCGTTTGTCGATGGGAAACGAGTATCCAAACACGCAATGAAAGATTGTACTACGTTCCTGAAATTGCAGGAAGCAGCACTCAACAAGCAAGCCGAGGCAAAACGGCAAGGATATGAAGGAAACACAAGCAGCGCACCTGCAACCCAACAAGGAAACAGTGGAGCTCTCAAGGGCCAAGATCAACCAAACCAGGGACGCGATGACGACAAAGGATATGTTCCATCTAAAGGGCACATTACAACAATGATACAACCAGTGCCCAACTCGAACAAAGAGGAGAAAAGCATAACTCGACAAGTCAACCTCGCAATAACCTCACCTCCAGCAACAACGGAATATCTGCATTGGTCAGAGCAACCCATAGAATTCAGCAGAGATGATCACCCAATAATAGTACCTCGGCCAGGAAACGCGCCCTTTGTACTCAAAGCTCAAATTGGGACCTATGATGTCGACAGAATATTCATGGATGCAGGAAGCGGGATAAATCTTATATACGCAAAGACCTTACAGGCAATGCACATTTCATTGGAGTTCCTGAAACCAACTGATCACTCCTTTCATGGAATAGTCCCAGGAAGTGCTAACTATCCACTTGGTCAAATAGCACTCAACGTTTGTTTCGGAAATCGACAAAACTACAGAAGGGAGAAACTTGACTTCGAAGTCATGGACTGGCCATCACAATATCATGCGATCCTCGGGAGACCCGCGTTTTCGCGATTCATGGCAGTACCTCACTACACCTACCTGGTACTAAAAATGCTAGGACCCAAAGGAATTATTACAGTAAAGGGAAGCTTCGAGTTATCAGATCTATGCGACAAAGAGTTTCATAAGATGGCCCAAAATTTCAGCATGATGGCAAACTACGGAGAACCCGACTGCAAAGCAAAAAGCACGACTACAGAAGCGACATGGCAACTCGAAGGAAACCCCAAGGAACCAGAAGTAAAGAAACCTCGGGTACAGCTTCCCGAACAAGAGAAGACTACAGGAGAAGAAGAGAAGACTCAAGCAACATAGGAGACAAGACATACAAATTAGTCGAGTAGTAAAATAAGCCTGTAAAAGCCACGAGTTATTCCAGGGCAATGCCCTCTAGATCCAGAACATAGGTCACTAGCCGGATCTCTTGGGTCATCCCATGTATCTTACATTACACGCATAAATAAAAGACAAAAGTTCCTCTTATTTGAGTTTACGTGTCTTCAAAAGCCACGGCAAGCGCATCAATATACACACAAAGTAAAAATGCTCTGAGGATAAGAACTCTCGCATTTTACAAAAAACATACAAGTAGCACATCATAACATCGGGTTATCAGAATCATCCACCCCAGGGGATCCAAGTAGTGATGCTCGCGGAAAAACGCGGCATCCTCTCGCAACAGCCTAGCTATAATCCTTCTGGCAGGCTGCAGAGTATTCTCCAGATGAACTAGCAAACTAGCTCCACCTGAAGGATAACTCAGTGACATGGAACTATAATTAAGCCTTGGATGCCACTTACGCATCCACCCAAGAGCAAAATTGGCTCCAGCCACCAAGTTCAGCTCTATCAGACGATGAATTCGCTGACTGGATCTGAAAGCATCGAGTAGCAACGGAAAGCTTCCAGGCAGAGGATTGCGAGGAAGCATGACAGAATGCATGGTTATGAGAGATCTTCGACAACCATCAACTGCCTCTCCGATATGCTGAGCACGATCTTGAAGCAACACAACACCACGACGGCATCGAGGATCAGACCACAAACTGTCGATCCCCTCTGATGCCTTCTCCAGAGCTGTATTTCGCTCAGCAACTCGACGTGCCTCAGCAGCAAAGTCCAGACAAGTACCTAAGACAAAACAGAAGATATCAGACGGCAGCAGTGGAATAAAAGGAAACAAGAGAAGCCACAAGAAATCTCACATCGCAACATCTCACAAGAAGACTCGACAATACCGATAAGGAAGGAGTCGCATTCTTCAGGATGCACGATTTTCGCCATCAGACCAGACACCTTATCCTCAAGAATGGATATCTGTTTCATAAAGCCGCAAGCTTTGCTAGCTTTATCCATAGCCATCTGCGCTTGACGTTTCACCAAAGACAAGCGGCTCTCAAGTTCTGAAATCCTCAAGGAATATTCAGCGCATTGACAAGAACGATGAGAAGTCGATGAAACTCTGGAGTCGAAAGCATCGGCAGGAGATGGAGCCTGATAGCGGCTTGACGATCCACCAGCATGCACAGGCTGGAAGCCAAAAGAAAAGAAAAGAGAAGCATCTCAGAAGCCAAACAGAACGTGATATTTCACAAAAGAAGAAATATTTACATAAGTACAAGCCCCTGACTAAAGTTCTCGGGCTACATACGACTAAGAGCTCACTACATCAGAAGCAAAAACTAAAAATTACAAAAGGAGGCCAAGTCTACGCCACCTCGGCCTCATGATCCGCAGCAGAAGAAGGCGTGGCAGAAGCAGCGCCAGCATTCGGAGGAGGCACGGATCCACTCGTTGCCGGAGTCGAAGAAATCGGCATAGAAGAAGCCGCAGAAGCCACTGAAGGAGAAATCATCGCCACGATACCTGGCGCAAACCTCTTCGCCTTCTCAAAGAATGCCTTCAGCTATGAACGGGAGCGGCCGTGGGAGGAGCTAACATTCTCCCAGTCAATCTCCTCACCATGCGCATATGAAAGCGCAATGGCCCCCTTGGCACCTCGCTTCAAACAGAGGCCCTTCATATGAAGGATGGGGTCGTCAGTGGTGTCGAAAGCCTGGGCGAGTTTCTTAACATCATTATCTGGAACCTCCGCCTTCTGGTTGGGCCACAACCCGACAAAAATCCGCGTAAGAACGCGGTTAACCAACTCGAAGATTTCCCGGACGGATATCCAGTTCGCTTCCAGTAAGCTAACTGCGGCCATGAGAGGATCATTGTCTGGTTGCAAAGTCAACGAGGACACCTCAGTGAATTCTGCAAAACCAAGGAAACAGAAAACAGAGAAGAGGAATATATCAGCAAGTATAAGAAAGCAAGCAAGTCAACAAAAAGAAAAAGAAAGGTACAGTATGTACCTCTAGCAGCAGCAGACATCATGTTCAGCCGCTCAGCCACAGCCTGTTCTCGCTGGAGGTGCTCCTTGTTAGCATCAGTCAAGGCTTTTTCTGCTTTCTTCGCCTTAGCCAGTGCTAATTTAGTCGACTTCTCAGCACTGACCTTGGCAGCAGTAGCGGCGTCAAAAGCCTTCTGGGAAGCATTGAGTTTAGCTTCCAGCGACGAAATGCGAGCATTGGCTGTCGCTAAAGCATCTACAGTTCAACAAGGAGGAAAGGAAAAGTCAAGCAAAAAGCAAAAAGCAAAAAGCAAAGGAAAGCATACACGATAAGCAGAGATAGGAAAAGGAATTTACCCTCAGAGGCCTTGGCAGCCTTCAGATACTCAACGCATTCATTGCCCAAGGCGACAAATTTCTTCATCAAATTCTGTTCAGAAATAGCACATGAGTATCAACACGCAAAAACAAAAGTAAATATGCCAGTATTCTCACATACATCGTCGGAGGAGCTTGTGGACTGATGGGCCTCAAGAGAAGCACCGACGTCTGACGATTTCTTGACGCGCGAAGAACTACGAACAGCGACTACCTTCTTAATAGGCTTATTCGAAGCTTTCAAAGGTTTCACCGCTGGACCAACCTCCTGCGGCGGTGGTTCGTTGACAACAGGAGTATCAATGATAGGGGCGGCAGCAGCAAATCTCTTCGGGTCCTCCTCGTCACTAAGGAAAAGAGCAACAGACAAGGTCACCTATCAAAGTCGACAGGGAAAAGATTGTATATGAAAATAAGCAGGATGACACTCACGATTCCATGAGGTCGAAGAGCTCTACATCGTCCTCTGGCGCGGGGGTTTCCCCAGCCACAGTTTTATGAGCGGAGGCACTCGAGGAAGTGAACTCTTCGGCACGCTTCCTCTTCTTGCCAATGCCAATATCTTCAGAAAGCGCAGGAGAAGGCGACGTCGTCAAGCTGGTCCTCTCCAGCGAATCTCCGCCTTCCTCCCCATCTGGCAGTCCTCAGCCTCGGGGGCTTCAGAGGCCGCAGAAACAGGAACATTTGGAATGGCCCCCCCTTCTGGGAGAGAAGGGCGAGAAACGAGAAGTCGATGATCCTGGAGAGAAAATATCCCAAGTTTCACAAGGCAAATGATGATAAGAGAAAAACAAGGTGAATACAAGACAGTAAAACATACCGTAGGCCAAGGGTGCTGGGCATCGAAATAATTAGCAGTCAAGTCTGGGATTTCATCTTCTTTCGTGAGGATGGTCAAAGCCCTCACTCGCTTGTCGAGATCCTTCTTTTCAAAGAGATCATCAGAAACTCGCAAAGAATCGCCCAAACCAGAAAAAGACCACAGCTTCGAAGGACGGTGCTGAAGAGGTTGAACTCGACATTGAAGAAAAAATGCCATGAGTTGAGTTCCAGTTAAAGCACCACTGTCATCGCTCTTAAGAGTTTGGATGCGCGCTAGCAGCAGCTTAACATCCTCCATCTCAGCCTCTGTGGGAGATGAATCCCACGAGGCCAATTTTTCCAGATTTTTTGCGGCATCGAAAGGGGCAATGCCGAATAAGTCAGAAGGAGAAGATTTTTGGTCCTTTATGTAGAACCATTTCTTTTTCCAGCCTTGTACTGAGACAGCCATGGAAAATTCCAAATACTGGGATTCAGTACGAACAGAAATTACGGCCCTGCCCAGTTCAGGCCTTTTTGTTAAAGAAACACTGGGGCGGAGCCGAAAAAGATACTGCCAGAGGAGAAAATGGGGCTCGATCCCCAGAAAGGACTCGCAAAGAGTTACGAAACAAGCAATGTGGAGAATCGAATTTGGTGTGAGCTGGTGAAGTTGCACACCGTTGACAAAAAGAAGTCCACGAAGGAATTCGTGGGCAGGGAGAGAAAGTCTGCGCAGAAGAAAATCAAAGAACATCACCTGAAAGCCACTCAGGGGCTTGGGGATGCGATCAGTGCTAGGGAAGGTAACCTGATCATCATCGGAGATAAGGCCATCAGCTTGGGCCTTCTCCAGATCGTTCTGCTTGAACTCCGAGGGCACCCAGCTGGTTGCGGCGTTCCCAGTCTTCCCCTTGGTCATCTTGTTCTTCTGCGCCAGATGCTTCACGCGCATCTAAGATTTGCGCATGGGGGCTGCGCAGGAGGTCAGAAGTGCGCAGAGGTTACAACAATGGTGGCGGCGGCGGAAGCAATGAACTGGTAAACAGTGATTTTCCCCACTCTCCCTTTATATAGGTTCCCGGTAACAGAACGTGGGCTGAGACGTGGCGCAAGGAGCGGAAACGGTAGCCCACTAACGGGCAGATAAATTCTGGAATTACCGTTTTACCCATGGGTAATGGTCAAAAATCAAGAGATGATTACAAATGGACTCCTTGTATTAATGACATCACACATGTGAGAGTAAACCGGAGTGAAGGCTATGGTGGCAATGGATACTGGTACAGATGAACATTTCGAAGATGGTTCGATATGGCGAATTTGTATAAGGGAAGATCATGGAAGTTGACGAAAAATTGAGTCCGGTGAAGGAGAAATCATTCTTTGAGTCTATACCCAAAAATATTCGGCTATAGCCTCGGGGGCTACTCCAATCGGGAGCGCTGAGCGCGCACCCGACGATATTATTGAGTTACGTTATGAGTTTGTCTTTGAGCCTATACTCGAATTAAGCTGTTCGACTATAGCCTCGGGGGCTACTCCCATCGGGAGCGCTGGGCGCGCAACCAACGATGTTTTATGATGAATAATGGAGGAAAGGATGCAAAGAGACTTTGAGGATATCATTACTCCCATTGGGAGAGAGTTTTATTAGTTAAGGTTGAACAACCCGAATATCTGACACGTTAGAACAGTCAAACAAGGCTGCGACATATGATTCTCGAGTTGCGTCATCGCGACAAAACTCGAATGCCGTGATTGAAATATATCACGAAGGTAAGACCCCAGGATCCGTCTTGTGTGGCCCAGTATACGCACATGGATGCGCTCTGCTGGTATGTATCCGTGTCTACGACACAAAGAAAAATCCTGGTGGATGCACTAGGTACCCTGAGAACCACTGGGATTCATTCTTTGTAAGTCCTAAATGCGGCAAAAGAATGGATTTGACCGGTTTCCCGAATTCAAGTCCAAGGGGATTGAATTTGAAGTAGGTGACAAGTATCTGTTCCGGTAGTTAACTGGCCTCTTGATCCGTCAGAGTTGTCAGGCTTGTTCATCAAAACCCCTTGCGAGATATTATAATGAAAATAAGTCGAAAGACCAAGTCAAAGATTTGAAGATATGAAGAAGTCAAAGAAATGATCAAGTCGAAGATTTAAAGATTAAAGATTAGAGATTCAACCCGAATCTACAATTCTGGTAGAATCTCAGGGGCTATTGACAAGGGTATAGATAATAGAGCCCGTCAGTTGAGTACCCCTGAGGCCCGTTAAGCTAGGCCCAATTGTAATGCTAGTCGAAATACGAGTTCTTACCGTATGTCGATATTGTAATCTGTGTCGGATACCACTCGATCCTTGAGACCTGGCCACCTATATATAGGGGCCAGGAGGGGACGGTGTGGGGGAGATTGAAAGAAAGTGTCGTGGAGATGACTTACGGGGGATGCCACGTACCGAGCTACTTGCCGGCTGGCGTCCCGGGAGTCTCCACGGCTCGAAGACAGGAAGACCGGCTCCGCCTGGAGAGCCGGCTGTGCCCGCAGCCGGCTGGCGATTCCACCGTGGAAGGCCGGAGCCGGGCGACGAAGACAAGAGCCCACCAACGGCCGTTTCGCCGAAAGTGGGCTGGTCCCGACAAGAGCGACAGAGGCCAAGGACAGGAGTGACGAGCGCCACGACCAAGTCCAACCAATCAACGACCAAGAACCCTTCCCCACGATAGGATCCAAGGCAAAAGGGAAGGCATATGCCTCCCAGATGCCGGTCCCAGGGGAAAGGTGCTTTATAAAGTGAAGCTGTCAGAGCAGGGCGAGGGGATCACGCCATGGGCACCGCCGCCGAGGAGCCGGCAGCAGGCCGAATAGTTACCCAACCTGTAACCAAGCCCCCGCCTATATAAGGGGGCCTGGACCCTTAGCGTAGGGGATCCGATCTTCTTCTTCCTCCTCTAGCCCGAACAGCTCGAGGAGCACTGTAATCGATACTCTCAAATCAATACAAAGCAGGCAGGAAGTAGGGGTTTACCTCCAACCGGGAGGGCCCTGAACCTGGGTAAACCGAGGTGTCTCTGTTGGCACGATCCCGAGCCAGACCCATCGTCACCATCGACGAGCCCCTCCGATAAGCCTACCCATGGCTACTGTCTCCAAATTCCCACGACAGTTGGCGCCCACCGTGGGGCAAAGCGCGGCGGCGAGCGGAGCCAAGTTCCGGCCGGGACCCTCCGGTGAGAAGGTTGCCTCCGGCCTCGTCTGGAGGTTTGGCACCTTCGACTGCGTCAGCGACAACTTGTCCCACTTTGAGAACGGCTTCGGCAACAGCGGCTCCTTCCTCGACGTCGGCAGCCACCGCTTCTACGTCGCCAAGCCTTTCCCGGAGGAGGTGACCGACGTCTTCGACTCCCCCTGCGACGGAGGCTCAAGCTGCGGTGAAAGCAGCAGTCTTGGCGCCATGGTCGAGGCGATGGCCCTGGGAGAAGAGGAGGGCGGAGACTCTCTGCGCCCCGAGCGCCCGTCGCCCGGACGCCTTCTTCCACAGGAGCAAGATGCTCCACTCCCAGAGCGGGACGCCTCGGATGTCTCCGTGGTGGACCTGCGCGCTCCCCTCGGCCGCGTCATCGATCCCACCCGGGTCGCCGAAGCCCTGGAGCGGACGCGTCTCGTCCTCCTCAGCAAGGTTGCTGAGGACGAGGCCAACCGGTGCCGCGCGAGTACCACGCTCAGCGAGTTCTACGACGTGCGTAGAGGCGCACCGACCGAGCTCACTCGCGACCTGCAGCGCAGCTCCGCCACCGCCGTCCCCAGCCAGGTCCAGCGGTCGCCATCGGCAAGCCGAGGCCGCGGAGGGTGTGGACAGGGCGGCCGTGCTCCGAGCGGCAACGCCCAAGGCCGCCGCGCCCAGCGGGGCGGTGGAGCAAGCAGGCCACGCTTGATCGCGGAGTCAGCGCCAGGGTCGGAGTCTCAGGCTCGCCCATCGGCGTTGCACATCCACCTGTGGCTTGACCACGTCGAGACGTCCCCTAGGGGATCTGCTAGCTCAAAGCGAGTGGCTTCTGACCAAGGAGGCCCGGGGGCTGCAGGCAGCGGTCATCGGCGCAAAGAGGGCAAATACACCCTCGATGCCGCACTTGATCAGCCGTGTAAGTTTCACACCTCCCCGGGCAGGGAAGCAACCCACTCCACGCGTCAGTGCCGTTTCATGAGAGAGCTGGAGCAGCGCGCTCGGCAGATCCCTGGCGCGTCACAAGCGCAACCGGCTGGAGGTCAGGAGGACCAACAACGCGACCCGGCTGGACGCGAGCCGGATCAAGACGATGACTTCCCGGCGGATGTTGAGCAATACCATATCTTCATTACCCCCGGCAAGGATAAAAGGAATGACCTTTGGCATGAGGCAGAGGTGAACGCCGCAATGCCTGCAGAGCCCCAGTTCATGCACTGGTCTGAGGCGGCCATCACTTGGGGGCGCGAGGACCATCCACGGCTAATGCCCAGCCATGGAGAATACGCTCTGGTTCTGGACCCAGTTGTGTGCTCTGATACGCACATGTGCCGGTTCTCCCGCGTGCTCATCGACGGCGGTAGTAGTATCAACCTTCTTTACCGAAGCTCTCTGGAGAAGTTGAGCATCCCGCTTGCTCAGCTGAAACCGAGCCAGCTCACCTTCCATGGCATCGTGCCTGGGCATTCTTGCACCCCTCTGGGTAAGGTGGAGCTGGAGGTTCTCTTCGGAAAGAAGGGGAATAGCCGCCGCGAGCCTATCTGGTTTGAGGTGGTGGACATCAGCAGTCCCTACCACGTGCTGCTTGGCCGTCCAGCCTTGGCCAAGTTCATGGCGGTGCCACATTACGCCTATCTGAAGATGAAGCTCCCAGGACCCCGAGGCGTGATCACTGTCTCGGGAAGCTTCAAGAAGTCCCTGGCCTGTGCAAAGGAGAGCTCACAACTGGTAGAGGCACTGGTTATCGCCAAAGAAAAGCGGCAGCTTCTACATCGCATGGAGCTGGCCCAGCAAGATGTGCCGGTTCGCCAGTCGCCGGTGGAGCAGTTCAAGCCGGCTAACGACACCAAGAAGATCCTATTGGACGAGAGCGATCCATCCAAGTACGTCATCATCGGCACCAGCCTTTCTGCTAAATAGGAAAGCGAGCTCACCAGCTTCCTCCATGAGAATCGGGATATCTTTGCATGGTCCCCAAAGGACATGCCAGGTGTGCCGAGGGAGCTGGCTGAGCATTCACTCAACGTCAGGCCGGATGCCAAGCCGGTCAAGCAACCATTGCGACGCTTTGCAGAAGAGAAGAGGAAAGCTATTGGCGAGGAGATCACCCGACTCCTTGCAGCCGGCTTTATCATGGAGGTGTTCTACCCTGACTGGCTCGCGAACCCAGTCTTAGTCCTGAAGAAGAACAATACTTGGCGAATGTGTATTGACTATACCAGCCTCAACAAGGCTTGCCCCAAGGATCCATTTGCATTGCCGCGCATCGACCAGGTGATCGACTCCACAGCCGGCTGTGACCTGCTGTCCTTCCTGGATGCCTATTCAGGCTACCACCAGATCCCGCTCTTCCAGCCGGATCAGATCAAGACCTCCTTCATCACCCCGTATGGAGCCTATTGTTACGTCACCGTGCCGTTCGGCCTGAAGAACGCTGGAGCCACTTACCAGCGAACCATGCAGCGATGTCTGCAGGGGCAGATTGGGAGGAACGTGCACACCTATGTGGACGACGTGGTGGTGAAGACTAAGCAGAGTGGCACGCTCCTGGACGACCTCAAGGAGACCTTCGCCAACCTGCGGCGCTATCGCATGAAGCTCAATCCTGAGAAGTGCACCTTTGGAGTGCCGGCTGGACAGCTCCTAGGTTATATCGTTTCCCAGCGAGGGATCGAGGCTAACCCCTCGAAGATAAAAGCCATCGAGGCCTTAGAGAAGCCCACCCAGCTCAGAGATGTGCAGAAGTTTGCTGGTTGCTTGGCCTCCCTTAGCCGGTTCGTCAGCCGGCTCGGGGAGAAGGCCATGCCGCTGTACCAGCTGATGAAGAAGACATACCACTTTGTCTGGTCCCAGCGTGCTGATGACGCCTTCAACGACCTCAAGCGAGCCTTGTCTACCGCGCCAATCTTGGCTGCGCCGACTCCGCGAGAGCCAATGCTGCTCTACATCGCGGCTACTCCGCGAGTCATCAGTGTCGTGATCGTGGTGGAGCGCACCGAGGAAGGCAAAGAGCTGCCGGTTCAACGCCCGATGTACTACCTGAGTGAGGTCCTCACTCTCTCCAAGCAGAATTACCCGCACTACCAGAAGGTCGCGTACGGCGTGTACATGGCAGCCAAGAAGCTGAAGCACTACTTTGAGGAGCACCCAATCACGGTGGTGAGCACCACTCCGCTCTTGGAGATCATCGGGTGCAAGGACGCGTCGGGAAGAGTGGCCAAATGGGCGATTGAGCTCGCAGCTCATACCATTCAGTACAAGCCCAGGACGACAATCAAGTCGCAGATCATAGCGGATTTCTTTGCTGACTAGGGAGAGCACCAGTACCTGCCGCCGGCTCCAGACTCCACCCACTGGCGCATGCACTTCGATGGCTCCAAGCTGCTCGGGGGCTTGGGAGCCGGTGTCGTCCTCACCTCTCCCAAGGGAGACAAGCTGCAGTACGTGCTGCAGATGCACTTCCGTGCGTCGAACAACGTCGCTGAATACGAAGCCCTGGTACATGGGCTCAAGATGGCCAAGCAGATCGGCATCAGGAGGATCCTCTGTTTCAGAGACTCCGACCTAGTGACGCACCAGGTCTCAGGGGATTGGGACGCCAAGGACGCCAACATGGCCTCCTATCGCTTCTACGTGCAGCAACTCAGCGGGTTCTTCGAGGGCTACGAGTTCCACCATGTCCCCAGAGCAAACAACGAGGAAGCAGACCGGCTGTCCAAGATCGGCTCCACCAAGCAGGATATCCCAGCTGGGGTGTCCCTGGAGGTCATCCACAAACCGTCTATCAACATTCGCCGGAGTCCATATCCATCTACGTGCCTGGAGACCCAGCCCCGGCTCAGGTACCGTCACCGGACCCGGGGGCTGCCGTCTCGGGGCTAAAGGAGGCAGCCGGCCAGCCCAGCGTGGCCGGCTCGATGAAGGACAAGGGGTCTGCCGGCTCCACGCCTACTCCCCCAGCCGGACAATCAGATGAAGCCGGCACAACGACGGACCCGGGGGCTGCTGATCCTCTGGTCGCCAGTGTCTTCCATGTACGGGAGATACCTTCCTGGGCGGAGCCATTCTCCAACTACCTCATTACTGGGGACTTGCCGCAAGACGAAGCGGAAGCTAGGCGAATTCAATGTCGAGCCGAGGCGTACACCATCATCAACAGCGAGCTGTACAAGCGCAGCGTATCAGGCATCTTCCAGAAGTGCATCGAGCCGGAAGAAGGGATAGAGCTGCTAAGAGAGATACACTAGGGGGAGTGCGGGCATCACGCATCCTCCAGAGCCTTGGTGGCCAAAGCCTTCCGCCATGGCTTCTACTGGCCAACAGCCAAGCAGAATGCAGAGCAGCTGGTGAAACAGTGCAACGGCTGCCAGCGCTTCTCCAAGCACATAAACACTCCAGCGGCAGCCCTCAAGACCATCCCACTCACCTGGCCGTTCGCCGTCTGGGGCCTGGACATGGTAGGGCCATTCAAGACTGCACCTGGGGGCTTGACGCATCTGTTGGTTGCTGTGGACAAGTTCACCAAGTGGATCGAAGCCAAGCCAATTAAGAAACTCGACGGCTCGTCCACAATCAAGTTCTTCAACGAGATCATCACAAGATATGGAGTTCCCCACAACATCATCACCGCCAACGGGACAAACTTTGCGAAGGGAGTCTTTGCTGATTACTGTGGCCAGAAAGGCATCCGGCTGGACTTAGCGTCAGTGGCGCACCCGCAGACAAACGGGCAAGTGGAGAAGGCAAATGGGCTGATCCTAGCCGGCATCAAACCAAGATTGGTCGAGCCTCTCGAACGCTCAGCCAGCTGTTGGGTCGAGGAGCTACCCTCAGTGCTCTGGAGCCTGCGCACCACTCCAAATCGCTCTGTCGGCTTCACACCTTTCTTCCTGGTCTATGGAGCAGAAGCGGTGTTGCCCATGGATATCGAGTTCGATGCGCCCAGAATCGTCCAGTATACAGAGAAGCAAGCAAAAGAAGCTCGTGAAGATGGCGTCGACCTCCTCGAGGAGGCATGAGAACAAGCTCTGGCCAGATCAGCGCTCTACCAGCAGCAGCTGTGACGATACCATAGCCGGAAGATTCGCCCACTCGCGTTTCGCGAAGGAGATCTCGTACTCCGGCTGGTCCAAAGCACCAAGGGCATGCACAAGCTGTCCCCTCCCTGGGAGGGACCGTTCATCGTCAGCCGGGTGCTGGGCAATGGGGCGTATTACCTCATCGACGCACAAGAGCCCAGAAAGAACAAGGCAGATAACTCTGACAAGGAGACGGAGCATCCCTGGAATGTCAGTCTCCTAAGACCTTTCTTCTGCTAAGGCAAAAGCTTGTACCCCGAAAAACGTGTCAATGAATAAAGGAAAATGGAGCGGCCAGTTACGGCCGGCTCCGAGGAAAACACTCCGTGTATGTTTTGCTTCCTTCGTTATTGACTTGACTGGCAGCCGGCTCCGAGTACCGAGCCACAGCCGGCAGCCCCAAAAAACGATTGGCTTCTCGCCAGCCGGATGAGTACTACGTATGAAGAAGGTCTCGAGCCCAACCTCCACCTTCCGGCTCCGCGTAGCCGGATGGATAGGAGCCAGCAGGCCACATATGAAGGAAAGCCGCAGAGCAGAACCGTAAACGATAGAAAAATCGCTCAACCAGGTGTTAAGGGCAGTGTCTGTTAACTAAGCGTTGGCTAGCACGAGTCGGGGGCCCGATAGACTGAAGTACTACTTCTCACTCCGTGGCATGCTCCCACCCTAGGCCAGCATTCGGCGGCCGGCCCAAGGGAGACCAACCGGCACCAGGCTGCCGGTTGGGGGTAGAAGGGCCGAAGGGTGGGAAGATTAAGGAAAAAGTTTAGGGAACCGGACAAAGGCAAGCCCAGCGAGTGGTTGATAGGCGCAGTCTCTCGACGCCTGGGCTGAGAAGCCACGCCCAAGAGGTTGGAAGCTAGAGCTGCCTCGCTTGGCGTTGGCATCGTTCGCGAAAAGTTAGTTTCGAGCTAGCTGTCAATCTAGCTACCCCAAAACTCGGGGGCTAGGGGGAAAGGGAATCTGCCCTCAAAAGTAGGCCGGTTCCAGTACCTCGTCGGCTATCCGATTAGCTGGCGCTGCGACATGATTGGCAAACGAGCAATAAAATTGAAACCTGACACGCGCAAAATAACGGCTAGAGCCGGAAACCAGGAAATCTACTCCAACCGCAGCAAGGAACGTGCGAAGGCCAGGGAAGGGAAGCATGCCGGCTCCGGCCCTCGCCCGAGCCGGTACAAGACTCAGCTTCCACTTCGACCCTGCCGAGTCGGAACTAGTCCGTCCCCCCCCGGAGCCGGCCAGCAGAAGCACCGTTTCCCTCTGCGTTGAAGCCGGAGGAGTCTGCCCGAAACGTCTGCGCAAGCCAGTGACTATCGTAGTCCCTACCTACGGATTTGCATCACAACGGTGTCAAACAGAAGACATTTGCGCGATGGCAAAGCACACAGTGAAGAAAGGCAGTCACACAACAAAGATTTGCAGGAAATTAAAAGAGTTCTTAGTCATATGGCGAGCGGTTACATAATGAAGGCCACACTAAGGGCCGAAACAGCAAAAGGACTCCTCCTAACCCCTAGACTCTTGCTGACGATGCCGTTGTCAAGAAGGGGTCTTCGAGGGCGCTCGCCGATTATGGCCAGGGGGAGTAGGCGCGGGCGCAGCCGGAGCCGTCGACGACGCAGACGCAGAGGATGGGTGACCTGGCGCGGTGGGTCAGGATGAGAGACCATATCCGCTCCAGGCCATAGTCGGTGAAGAACCGCCCCCACCCCCCGGTGAGGTAGCTCTTCCCCTCCTCGTCGTGGAGGACCTCGATGTTGTACAGCGGCTGCCCGCCGCTGCCATCTTCAATCATGAAGCTCGTTGGGGGGTTCTTCCCCATAGTGCCGATGAAGCTGGCTGGGAGCGGAAGGCGCTCCTCACTCCCGGCCACCAGGGGCACCATGGCAGTGGCGAACCCGTGCTTCGGGACGTAGGAGAGCCGCTGTTTAGTCGGCGGGCGCGGTGGCGGCGTTCGTACCTTTTTGGCGGCCGCGCTGGAGGAGCCGCCGACACTCAGGCCAGCGAGGCCCGGAGGGGCGGCCCCGAATGCCATCGCGGCACCGACGAGGGCGGCCGCCGCCTCCAGGGGCATTCCGGTGAGACCGGCGACAGAGGTTGCGGCCGCGGGGACCACGGCGCCGCCGGCGGCCGCAGCA
The DNA here is from genome assembly GCA_007115705.1 of Dactylis glomerata. Classification (NCBI taxonomy): domain Eukaryota; kingdom Viridiplantae; phylum Streptophyta; class Magnoliopsida; order Poales; family Poaceae; genus Dactylis; species Dactylis glomerata. The sequence continues at coordinate 2,577,364 of QXEO01000291.1, read as the reverse complement.
ACGGTCCCACCAGGGGCCGCGACGACGGCGGTGGAGCGGCCGGCCCCGAAAGGCTCGGCGGCGGCCGCGGCCGCGAGCGCTGCTAAATTTTTCTTGTTGCGGTTGCCCAGCGGGCGGCCACGCTTCCGGGGCACTGGCGGCATCGCTGCCAGGCCTCTGGCTCCGTCCTGACCTCCGAGCGGGCAACCACGCTCGCGATCGCCCGGCCCATCGCCGGCTCCGGTCCCGGTTCCGTTGGTTGCCCTGAGAGACGACATCAAGATCGAAGCGGGAGTAGCGGAGGCGACGGTTTGATGGGGCGAAGGAATGGAGGCGCTCGGGAGTGAGGAAAACCCTCGAGAGCTTCGAGATTTAAGGGCTGGCAAGACACGACAAGCCGAGCCGGTTTAATGCAATTAAATCGTACGCGTGGCGTTTCGATGGGACGTGTCGCTGACGCCTGCCCCGTTTCGTTACATGACGTCTACCGAAATCATTGTGGTGGCCGAAGGGTCAAAATGACAAGACCGGCCACTGGCGCGCTGCGCCGGCCACCGCGTGGGAACAAGACCCGAGGCGGCGCAAGTTCCCAGGAGGTAGCACGCCGGCTCGCGGCCGCCAGCCGGGTCGCGTCTTGGAACCGGCTCGTCTCGAGACGGCCGGAAAACTCCGCAAGACTCAACCTCGATGATTAGAGCGACCAAGCCGGACCAGAAATCCTGGGACTTCGATAAGAGCGAGCAAGACTTCGGCAAGAAGAGGAACCCGCCGAAGCCCCATGCTAGCCCATGAGACTTCGCCAGTTTCGGGGGCTAGTGTCGTGGAGATGACTTATGGGGGATGCCACGTACCGAGCTACTTGCCGGCTGGCGTCCCGGGAGTCTCCACGGCTCAAAGACGGGAAGACCGGCTCCGCCTGGAGAGCTGGCTGTGCCCGCAGCCGGCTGGCGATTCCACCGTGGAAGGCCGGAGCCGGGCGACGAAGACAAGAGCCCACCAATGGCCGTTTCGCCGAAAGTGGGCTGGTCCCGACAAGAGCGACAGAGGCCAAGGACAGGAGTGACGAGCGCCACGACCAAGTCCAACCAATCAACGACCAAGAACCCTTCCCCACGATAGGATCCAAGGCAAAAGGGAAGGCATATGCCTCCCAGATGCCGGTCCCAGGGGAAAGGTGCTTTATAAAGCGAAGCTGTCAAAGCAGGGCGAGGAGATCACGCCAAGGGCGCCGCCGGCGAGGAGCCGGCAGCCGGCCGAATAGTTACCCAACCTGTAACCAGGCCCCCGCCTATATAAGGGGGCCTAGACCCTTAGCGTAGGGGATCCGATCTTCTTCTTCCTCCTCTAGCCCGAACAGCTCGAGGAGCACTGTAATCGATACTCTCCAATCAATACGAAGATGGCAGGAAGTAGGGGTTTACCTCCAACCGGGAGGGCCCTGAACCTGGGTAAACCGAGGTGTCTCTGTTGGCACGATCCCGAGCCGGACCCATCGTCACCATCGTCGAGCCCCTCCGATAAGCCTACCCATGGCTACTGTCTCCAAATTCCCACGACAGCAAGCCAGGTTCTATACCCACGTTTACTTTCATAGCCACCTTGTTTGACTGATTTTACCTTCGATTTCATCCGACACCCTATCTCCCCGATCCTAAGTCCTTCATTTAGGACATTTGTCGAGTTAACCCCTCGTCAATACCAGAGATCAACCCAACGAATGAAGCCATATCTAAGGATGTCATAGAAGGTGACAAAGCCCCCCTGGTTTGTCTCATGATCCATTGGTGGACATGCCCGCGGGAAGTTTTTCTGGCAGCTTGTTTTGGAAGCAAAAACAACTTGAGATTATCGAGCTGATTACCAGCCAAGAAGATGCCAGCAATCATCTTTCCACCGGTATGAGTGTTTTTGTGGAGAAAACGTCAATAATGAAGAAGGTATGTATTCCCTGTAGCCCCCGAGCGCCATGGCAGATTCTCATAAAAAATCCATCATGGTGCTCTTAGATAAAGTACTTTAATTTTTAGCCTGTAGCCCCCGAGCGCCGCTATGCAAATTTTATTCTAGCGGTGCTCTTAGAAGACATATGAATTTTTTGCTAGCTGTAGCCCCCGAGCGCTATGGCGGTTTCCAATCCAGCATAGGGATCTAAGAGAACTAAGTTAAAATGCGATGAGTAGCCCCCGAGCGCTTATGGCGGGTGTGAATCCGGCATAACGCTCTAAGAGAACTATGTCTATAAATTTGATGTGTAGCCCCCGAGCGCTACTAGGAGAAACCCTATCTGTGGGGCACCATTTTAGGGCTTCGTGGCGCACCTGGCATGCGCCATGCATATGCAGCCACAGATAACTTTTATCTGTGGCGCACGTCTATGTGCGCCACAGATAGGTGTTATATCTGTGGCGCACCCAATTACGTGCGCCACGCACAGTGTCTGCGGCGCACCCCCCTTCGGTGCGCCACGGATAGGGTGCGCCACTGACATTAAAAATGGTGCACCACAGATATGTTTTCCATTTTATTTTTTTCGAAAATATAGCAGAAATACACAGTATACAACAGAAAATATACATTATATAGCAGAAATGCAAAGGTATACATCAGTAACACAGGAATTCACCGAAATACATCAATATGAAGTCAAGTGTTGAAATACATAAATATGAAGTCAAGTGTCGAAATACATCAATATGAAGTCAAGTGTCGAATCATTAGACAAGTTAAGTACAACTTTGATCATTACATATTATATATGGAGTTACATATCACCTAGACTACTATATGAACGAATAGATCACACCGGCGACGACGATGAGCAAGATCGGGACCATGATCAAGATCTTCATCCGGTTCTTCTTCCACATGTGTCTCCTCCACTTGGAGACCGCGAGCTCTCTTGTCTTGTACCCTTTAGAGCAGTTGCCGCTGAAGTTAGTCACCTGTGCCTGGCAGTCCTCCCACTCCTCGTATACTCCTGGAACCCGACCATTGTATACCACGTACCACTTCGCCATCTCTCTATAGACATGTAGTATATATATTATGCAATGAAAGGAATGACAAAGTGCAAACATGCTTGCATGATCACAAATACTATGGCAAGGATTCATAATCCTGGAATAAAACATAGCATGGATGACGATCGATCATATATAAGCAAGTCCAACATCGATCGTCAAGGCATTACGAGCCTCGGGAAGTTAATGTTTACACACACGTCCAACAATAGTTCAAAAACAACACTAGGATAGTAAAGTTCACGATACATAGACCCAACACCGCTAGCTAGCCACAGACATCATGTAGTCCTCGCCGGGAACGGGCGCACGCCCTCTCTCGTCATGAACGTCCTTGTGTCGCGCTGCCTGTCGAGGAGTTCTTCGATCTCGCGGTTAGTCAACGCTATGCCACAATGCATGACCCCCCCCCCCCCCGGTTGAATTGATATCTTCATGAAGGACTTGCGCGATCTGAATCTGCATGCGCCAGAAATCTTCCATAAGGTCTGCATCATCGATCGCGCAAACTTTTCGGCCCATTGTCGAAGATTAGCTGGTAGCGCCCTGATCCGTGAATCCCGCACGATCCCCTTCATGTGATGGAGGGCGTAGAAGGCCTCCTTCACACTGCCAGGCGGCTGCTTGATGCATGGAAACTTCATGTGGTGCTCGAAGATATGCTTGCCATTCTTGACTCTCTCGCCACCCTTGGTGAATTTGCCCCCCTTGTCGGCATAGAATTGTAGAGCATCATCAAGCACACTCTTGATTCGGCCATAGTTCTTCATCGGCTTTGTGTCACTCGATGAGTCGAAGTACGTCGCTTGCGACCACCTTGGGCAAATGGATATGAGTGAGCAGTATATGCCTCTGCGCAACACAATTGAAAATAAATTGTTGTAAGAGGACCAACCGAAGAATCTAAGAAAGAATTATTCACGGTGGTGTTCACTTACTCGGGAAAGCAAGGCAGAAGAATGGAGTCGATGGTCGGGTTCTCCACAAAGATATTCCCAAGGTACTCCTTCACCGTTGCCCGGTCCCCCTCGTTCGCCAAGGCAACGTCACGCATGAAGTAGGGGTCTACTATCACGATGCCCTTGGTCTTCTCCCTTTTTGCCTTCAATGCCATATGAAGCGTGTATAGACAGACCAAGTTATAGTCCAGGCGGTTGGAGTGCAGCAGATTGTAGATGTCCTCGTACCGCATGTAGAATATTTCAGCGGGTGATCGATCGACGAAGCCATGGCCCTCCGGCACCTTGATTGTGTAGACCGGGTACCTGGGATTCTTTTCTTTAAGAAGGCGCTCCTTGAGATACTGGATGCTGTTGTGCAAATTCACGATCGCTCCACCCGTGTTGGCGAGCATCTCCTTTGTCAGCATCGGCTGACCCGCTATGTGCATGGGGAAATCACAGGGCTCTTCTCGCACGCTGTCCTCAGCCTGAAGTATCTTCCTCGAAGACGGCTGGCTCGAAGCCTTCTTGCTCCGGCTATGCTTTCGGCCCTTCTTCTTCTCATCGACAGGAGCTGTGGATTTCAACTTATCCTCGACGGGAGCAGCGGATTTCAACTACTCGTCGACCGCCTTGTGGAGTGTGGTGGGGCTGATAACATTGGTCGGATTGGGTTGTGTGGCTGCGGCTTCTGGAGGCGTCTCCTGAGAACCGCCGCCGAACCGCAGACGCTGCGTGCATGACATGGGACGACCGGCTTGTTGACCACGGGAGGCTGGATCTCTAAGAGGAGGCATGTAGATTCCTTTGTTGGCCCCGGTGTCGAGGAAGCCATTAATTTCATCACCCTGATCATCGCCGTGGTTAGGTGCAGCGTCCACGTGCTTGGGTGGAGGCGACGGCGTGTGCGCGGCTAGCTGCTGATGCCTCTTGGTGGCGGCGACGAACACCAGTGGCCGTATCTTTTTAGCTAGGGCAGCGGGGCACTGCTCTTCCTTTGCAACGCAAATCTGTGACTTTGGCCATAACAAGGGCCAGCCGACGCAACCTCCGAGAGAGTAATGCTCTTCGGATCCATGAGGTTGCATGGGAGGATCAACGCCGTCGCAACCCTTCAAAGGACGCACCAGGGCGAGCCTGAACATGCCAGCAGGGATGGGCATGTTGTGCATCAGAGGGTTCTTCGGTTGGCATATGGTACCCTTGCCTACATCCTTCAGCACGCCGTTCACATAGTGCAGCAATGTGCAACTAGTGTCCTGCGGGAGAACAAGTTGGGCATCATTATCAGATGGTACTCATCAAAAAGGACGGCAGAGTATGAAGTCAAGCCTATGATTAGTTACCTTGGTAAGGGCGTCGAGCTCGGCTAAGGTGGACACGCGAGGCTGCATCGGCTGCGGTGGAGGCGGCAGCTGCACGTTGGTGTTGGGCTGTGGCGGAGGCGGCGACTGCACGTTGGTGTTGGGCTGTGGCGGAGGCGGCGGCCGCGTGTTGGTGTTGGGCACCGGCACCGGCTGCGCGTTGTTGGTGTCGGCGGCCAACGAGCTCAGCCCCGCGAACGGGTTTGCCAATGGGTAGGAGGGCGGGGTCACCATGTTCGGCGACACGTGTTGGGCCGAGTTGCTGCCGGACACGCTGGGCACCGGTATCGGCCCAACTCCACCAGCGGCATTCCACGCCGCTAGACCCTCCCACAGTTGAGGAGGAATGACCTGGCGCAACCTTGCTTCGAACTTCTCCTCCATCTGCGCTGGCAGCACGACCACTTGCACCTTGAGATCTGCAATCTCCCGCCTCTGCACCTCCTCAACCTTGCTTCTTCTCTCTTTTCTAATCTTTGAGTCCTCTTTGAAGTGGACGCCGACTTTCGTGGTCAGCCCAAAGCCGGAAACACGTCCAGTGGATGTCATCTTCTTGTGCTTGGGCCTCTTCTTCATAACATTCGTCGCCCTGTTGAAAGGAGTGTCCCAAGGCTCCGATAGCCCTTGGGTAGAGCAAGCTACCTCGGCCGCTATTTGAGCTTCCTGCAAAAGGATTCATGAACCCATTTAGAATCATCGTTTCATTATTGATTGCAAATCGACTTGAGATCCGCGATAAGTTGCTTACCACGAGTTTCTCAAACTCTTGCATAGCCTTGTCTGAGGTTTTGAATTCCTTAGTCTTGGGGCACAGGTAGCAGCGGGCCCGCACAAAGTTCCGGACCTGCGGGTCTGTGAATTTGTCAAACATGTTGGGCTTGCCAAGACGAATAAGCTCGGCGTCCTCCTTGTCCCACACATGCTGGATTCCTCTGTAACCGCCACTCCCAAGACGGTGGTGACCTAAGTTCTGTTCATACATCTTCTTCCCCAACGCCGATAGAGCTTGGAAGGTATCGGTCTCCAACTCCTCCTTGAAAAGAACATAGTCGTCGTGTTCTAGAAGTGGCTCATGCTTCTTGATCTCTTCCCAGCTTTCCTTCTTGTCAATCCGCTTCTTTACCCGGGTTCTCCAGCTGGCCAAGGCCGTGCTCATCTTCGTAAGGGCCAGCTGGTTCACCTTGTTGTCCTTGAGGTTTAGGTTCTCGTACTCCGGTGGGAACTCGTATCGCTCGCGAAGCTTCTGTAGTAGGAGTTGGACAAGATGTGCATTGCTGGGATCTCGGAGGTTCCTCATGTTGATCGTCACGGTCTCCCGGACGATGCAACCGATCTGCGTCCCGTATCCTGCGGCAAGGGCTTTAGGCTCCTCGGGTACGCCGCTTTCCGACACTTGGGTGAAATCCTCGCGTTTTGTGCCGAGCGTCGGCGGGTCCCGATCCTTCCTGATGGCCTTCTTCTTCTTAGCGGCTGAGGCAGATCCACCATCCGTATGTTCGCCAGCATCGGTGGTGTCATCCTCGGCACCATCGGTGCGCTCGCCGCCAGCATCGGTGGTGTCATCATCGCCGGAGTCTCCTTCTCCACCCTCGGAGTCTCCGTCTCCACCCTAGGAGTCTTCGTTGCCACCCTGATCATCTCCACCTTCGTCTTCGTCCATGACATCTATTTCCTTCTCCTCAGCCGCCCTCTGGGATTGCATCCAAAACGGCAAGTTGGCCTCCCAGGCTTGTTCTTCGACACTCATTTGATTAGAAGGGCCAGCGCCGTCGTTGACGTGTCCGGTCGACATGTTTCCACTAAACAAAAAGAGAAAAATGTTTAGTACAAAAAACATTCGATCGGAAAATTTTGCAGCACCTCCCCTATAAATGGCTACCTAGGAGTGCCCATTTCTCACCGAAACAAAAATGAATCAACATTTCAGGAGTAACAGGCACTCATTTTCAAGTACCTGCAATAATTCACAAAAAAGCACAAAATATGTGTCTTTCCAACACAGAATGTCGACAACATGTCGACAACATACACATAAAAGACACAACATGTGCCTTTCCACTATTGCTGTCCACAGAAGCACAAAATGCACCCAAATTGAGTAAAAATAGCTCACAGTAAAAATGTGTGCCTTTCCACCATTGTTGCTCACAGTATAAGAACATGCTCACAGTATATCTTTGCAAAAACTGAGTAAAAAAAGCTCACAGTAATTAAGAGTGATGATGATAACTATTGACATAAGCACACATTAAAAACTGAGCAAAAACTGAGTAAAAACTGAGTAAGAACTGAGAAAAAACTAAGTAAAAAAAGCTCACAGTAAAAAATGCATGCCTTCATAATATACCAGATAACACATACCCAAGGAATACTATTAGCTAGTTGCTGGTTGAAGTGCATTCACATATCATTTGTTTTCTTCTATCATTTTATTTAGGGACCATTGACTATTTATAAGCAAAAATAGCTCACAGTTATTCAATAATTTTAGTAAAAATAGCTCACAGTAAAAGCTCAGAGTAAAAATAGCTCACAGTAAATAGCTCACAGTAAAAGCTCACAGTAAAACATGTTAGCAAGCAAAACTCAGTGAAAACAAAAACAGAAGCTGGCTTGCAAGCACTCTCACTGTCCTAATTGTTTGCCTATAGACTCATAATTATTTTGTCAACTAATTTTAGTTTCCATTTTTTATCATTTAAATGTCTATGAAGCTGACAAAATTGGATAGATGTATAAAATAACCCCAAAATACATTTGATAGCTAAAAACAGATGGTATTTTCAGTTACAAAATCAATTACATCCCAATCTAGAAAGAACTTAATAATTGTTCCTTTGGGCCTAAGCAAAGAAGACTCACTTGTTCATATGGGCATCAGGACTTGACCAGCCAATAATTACAGTAGGATCATAGCGTACTAAAATAATTACTAGTTTATGCCAGCTCACATACTAATTACTAAGGAATCATATAAGAGGCTGGTCCTGTCTACTCTGAATTCAATAGTGCTCCAACTTCCTATTCTTTACTCAAATTGACACCATGCGTCTAAAATACCATTGCTTGGATGTATTTCTCAGTTTAGGAAAAAAAGAGTTCTGAACCTCTTCCTTAGAAACTGCAAAAATAATGCAGTATATCTAATACTACAGTTAGGAACACAGTAGGAACAATTCATGATGGTGCAAAAATAATGCAGTATAGCTATGCCCTTGCAGTTTTGATTAACTTTGCTATATGCCTGTATGTGCTACTAACTGCTAAGTACCTTATGTGCTGTCCATTACGTTTACCAATTCATGATGGTGTAACAATCAATTTTGCATCACCTTAGCACACTCCAGTACTGCTGACCTGTGAGGTGCTCTAACTACCAGAGTTTGAAATTAGTAAACCCTAGTTAAATCAACCCATCTCGGTCGCAATTCATGCTTAACATAGAGTGACAGTGATGCAGTGCCCATTATGAAGGAATGTGTCACATTGGAGAAGTCATTTTTCTTATAAATAGAAATTTTTATATATACGATATTCAAAGCCAAGCCATCAAATAACTAATTCTAGAAAGGATTTATACATTTTTGGCCAGCAAAATCTAGTTCAGTTAACAAAGAGTCACAATGACCTTTACAGAGCAATGTGCTTATTAGGAGGGGAGCTGACCAGAAATTGACAGAACACTAACAACAGTCCCAATAATGTGATAAACAAACAACAATGATGATTTGGGTGGATCGTTTCACACCACGCTGCACTCGTTTTAGAACAAGAGCTAAAGAAAAGGAGAGGATTCAGAGCTAAGAAACAACTCATAGCACACAAAAGGAGAGGATTCAGAGCTAAAGAAAAACAGTAATCATGTCCAAGCAAACTTGATCAAATGATGAGGAGGTGGGCACCTTGGCGGCGGAGAGGATGCAGTGGCGGCGTGGATGCAGTGGCAGCGGAGAGGGTGCAGTGGCTCCGAGAAGAAGACGTCGCGCCACCAGAGCAGGCCTTCACGGACCGAGGAGGGGCGGCACCTTATCTGCAGCCTCCGGGAAGAAGAGGGGCGGCGGCTCCGATCCGGGGAGAAGAGGGGCGACGACACCGAGGAGAAGAGGGGCAGCGGCTCGAGCGAGGCGAGAGCGGCGAGCGGAGGCGAGGCGAGAGCGGCGCGGAGCTAGGGTTTGGGGAAGAGAAGGGCTCGGGGAAGAAAGTGGGAGAGAAAGGGAGCCGGCCGAACCGTTTTACACCTAAGTCCCACATCTTCGTGGCGCATCCCGCAGAGGTGCGCTACAGATAAGCTAACTGTGGCGCACCATATAGGGGTGTGCCACGCATATTTCTGTATAGTTCAAAAGTAATCGCAGTGCAATGTTGACAGCAACATGCACATAGCCTAGTGGTTCTGTTGGCTGTTTGATACTGGGAGGTGCCAGGTTCGAACCCTGGACCTCCCACTTTTTTTTGTTTTTACAAAAACCATATTTCAGAAAGTTTAAAAGTACTATATTGCAACAAATAAAATTTTCTTATTCTAAAAATAATAATTTTTCAATAGTACCAGTCCGACATTTACAAATAAAATGCAAGAAATTCATAAGACAATAAAACCATCCATCATGCATATGATCATTGTTACAAAAAACCATGAATCATATATATGATCATTGTTACAAAAAACCATGAATCATATATATGATCATTGTTACAAAAAACCAAAAATCATTTATATGATTGTTCCTCAAAAAATGACACATGTTGGCCGATGTCGATTCCGAACGAGCTACCATCGTCGACTCGTCATGATCTTCTTGCCCTTCTTCGTCGCGGTTGAATAATTGAGCCCGGAAACATGGGGATTTCTTCTCGTGTACGAGCATCCTTTAGCGGGTAGGGTGGTCTTCCTTCTTCCAGTGACATCACTAGGCCAGTCGAAGTACTTGTCGAATTCCTCTTCTATCTTGGGATCGCCGTACTTGTCGAAGTCTTGCTCGGTGGCCGCTCCCTCCATTCCGATGATGCTCCTTTTTCCCCTCCTAACGACAACGCGGCTAGGCCTTACCGGGTCGGTAATGAAGAAGCATTGATCAACCTGGCTCGCCAGTACCCATGGCTCATTTTTCGCCTAGACGTTCGAGCTAGATTTGGCTTCGGGTATGACCATGGTGGTGAAGTACCGACCTTCTTTTTTGATGTTCTTGGCCCATCTGACCCGAAACATTGGCATCTTCTCTCCACAGTACTTGAGTTCCCATATCTCCTCGATCCTCCCGAAGAACCTTTCATTGACGGTGGATTCCTCGTCTGCGTAGGACAACATCGTGACTCCCGAGTTCTGGTGTTCATAGCTCTGGTCCTTTTTCTCGGTGTAGAATGTGTAACCATTGATGTCGTACGCCTGATAGGTCCTCACGTTCATCATGGGGCCCTGTGACAAGACAAATAAGAGTTTTTCCACTTCCGTGGAAGGCGTGTTACCATGATGAAGCTGGAGTAGCTTTTCCTTGAACCAACGCGTAAAGCTGGAGTTGTGCTCTCTAGTTACGTCTCCCTTCGTTCTCCGTCTGCCCGTGTCACTAAACTTCTTCTCAATGAAGCTATTGTGCTCTAACACCCAAGGTGCGACCAATTCAAGGTGTTGTAGCGCGACTCGGTGTGCCCTGTCAAAGTCTGGTTGTCGGGCTTTGAAGACGATGTGCATGGGGATGAAGCCATCGCGGTGACCAAACCCATGATCCTGCCGAGGTGCCTCCTAATTGGCAGACCAATAGGGACGTCCTCATCCTTGTTTTGTAGATAATTCTGGCAGAACGATATGCACTCATAGGACAGGAAGCCCTTGGCTATGCTTCCATCCGGACGCGCCCTATTGTGAACGTAGCCTTTGAGAACGCTGATGCGGCACGGTGTGTTAATGTAAATCACCGTCCAGTTGGGAACCCCAAGAGGAAGGTATGATGAGTATAGCAGCAAGCTTTTCCCTCAGTAAGAAACCAAGGTTTAATCGTATCCAAGAAAAAGCCAAACTCCAGAAGGTGATGCTGGCTAGCTTCGCGACAGCTCCGGACAATTCATAAGGCGCCTCGTCCAGTGCTTTGCTTTGCGAGCTGCAACGCGGAACCTGCACACAACACAACCAAATACTTTGCTCCCAACTTACGATGAGGTTGTCAATCTCACAGGTTTGCTGTAAACAAAGGAATGAGCGTATCGAGTGGAAAGCAATATTAATATGCGAGTAAAGTAAATAGTGCAAGTAAAGTAAGCAGGTGATAGCAATGTAAAGGAAATAGGATCAGGGTCCACAGTTCACTAGTGGTGTCTCTCCATAAGATAAAATAACACATGCTGGGTAAACAAATTACAGTTGGGCAATTGATAGAATAAAGATAACGTGCATATGTCGAGAGGATCACTATGAGATTTACTCTGGGCATTACAACAAGATACATAGACCGCCATCCAACCGGATCTATGACTAATAATCCACACACGGGGAATCATCCAAGGACACCTTGAGTATTAAGTTGCAAACAATAGATAACTGCATTAAGCAAAGTGTGTAATGTAAACAAAGCATATGCCCTTGGACATAAGAATGTTGTTTTCTCCCTAGGGGCAACAGCACATCTACAACCTTAGAGGTTTCTATCACTCCCCCAGATTAAATAGAGGCATGAACCCAACTATCGAGCATAAATACCCCCTCTTGGAGTCACTAGTATCTACTCGGCCAAGATAGCTACTAACAACGGAGAGCATGCAAGATCATAAACAACAAAGAGATAACATAAGATAATTCAGCACATCAACTCAATCATAACACCAATATTCATCGGATCCCAACAAACACAACATGTAGAATTACATAACGGTGATCTCGATCATATAAGGCAGCTCATGAGATCTAAACATGAAGCACATGGTGGAGAAGACAACAATCTAGCTACTGCAATGGACCCATAGTCCAAGGTAGACTACTCACTCATCGCGCCGGAGGCAAGCATGGCGATGAAGAAGACCTCCGGTGGCGATTCCCCTCTCCGGCAGGGTGCCGGGAAGAGCTTCTGGACCCTCCCGATCTCGGGTCGACGACGGCGGCGGATCGCGATGTGTTTCTGGAAAATTGATCGGGTACTTAGGTTTTTCCTGTCGAGGGGTCTTTATAGGCGAAGGGGCATCGTCAGAAGTGGACCGAGGTGGCCTCACACATAGGGGGCGCGGCCAGGGCCTGGGCCGCGCTGCCCTACTGTGTGGCCGGCCTATGGCCCCTCTCCGTCTCCTCTTCGGTTCTCTGGAAGCTTCGGTAAATTTCTGGATGTCTGGCTTTTGTTTCGTCCAATTCCGAGAATATTTCCTGTGTAACTTTTCTAAAACACAAAAATAGCAGAAAATAGGGAACTGGCACTGTGGCATCTTGTTAATAGGTCAGTTCTGGAAAATGCATAAAAACGCCACGAAGTGTAACAAAACACTAAGCAAATGGTGTAAAAACAAGCATGGAGCATCAAAAATTATATATATGTTTGAGACGTATCAGCATCCCCAAGCTTAACTCCTGCTCGGCCTCGAGTAGGTAAGTGATAACAAAAGAAATAATTTTTGAGGTGACATGCACCTATACAATCTTGATCATCTATGTAAGCGTTGTGCGCTGGGATCAAAAGAACTTAAAACATGGGCATGAAGACATAATCTTGATAGAAGAAACTTAGCAACCATGTTATAACATGAAAAAGAACACAAATAAAAGATCATGAAAATGAAACAATGAAAGTCAAATGTGTGTTCAAATCATAAGGAAAAACATACAAATGGTTTTCAGCTTGTCCTTCATGAGAGAGCAAAACATAAATGCATAGGACACCTTCAAGTTTAAGAGGGCGACTAGATACAAATAATTTAAGAACAAGTGAAACCAACATCATGAATCAATCAATGAAAACTTTGGGACAATGCATATTATACTAAAAATGACAACTATGCTCTCTTAGATGGTGCATAAAGGTAGAAGGTGGTGACTCAACATAAAAGTAAAAGAAAGGCCCTTCGCAGAGGGAAGCAGTGATTAAACATGTGCTAGATATTTTCATTTGTAAAACAGAGAGATAAAAATTGGGTTTTGAGAGGTGGTTGCTTTTGTCAACGACTGGCAATGGGGTTCTTACTATCTTCCATACAAAAATGAAGCAAGTTTTTGAGAGAGAGATTGGCACTTTTGTGCTCTTTTGTAAAGCTTGGCACTCCTCCCCACCTTTTTTCCCTTTCACAAACCATGGCTAACCGATTCCATCGGGTGCCCACCAACATTCACATACCATGGAGGAGTGCCTTTTTTTCTTTCTTTTTTCTCTATTTTTTTTCTTTTTGGAATAAAACAATATGGAAGATAGCAAATCCGACCACTACGTCCCCATGAGCTGAAAACAGTGTCACAAAACGAGAAGTGATTTGAAGGTTTTTTTTTCAAAGGTAGCACATGAAAATTTACTTGGAATGGCTTACAAATACCATGCATCGGAATTTATAGTGGACACAATGGCAAACTTGGTTTTTAGGAGTTGGATGCACGAGTAGAGCTCATACTCAGTACAAAATGAGGGCTAGCAAAAGACTGGGGGCGACCAACTAAGAGAGCAATAACGGCCATAATCATGCAAAGCGACAAAGTGACATTAAAAAAAGCATAAGATGGCATCAAAAGTCAAAAACTAAATGATCATAGAAGCTTATGGCGACTTTGTATGAATCTAACATGTGTGAGCATGCGCCAGTTCTAGCAAATCAAGGCGAAAAACGAAAACTAAACGCAGTTCTAGCAAAAGAGAACACTTGTTGAACGATAAGAGTGAAAAACGGAGTGTTCTTGGCAAATGAAAAGCAAGGCAACTTCTCCAAAAGAAATTTGTTGGGGTGCAACCATTTATTGAAGCAAGCAAAACTAAAGAAAACTGAAAACTAAAACGACTAACGCTCCAAGAAAAACGCATAGTGCATGAAGCAATAAAAATATAGTGTGTTGAAATGTGACCTGATTTTTGCCGATGAAGAAGGGGTGCCTCGGGGGCATCCCCAAGTTTTGACGCTTGTACCTCTTGGATATTTCTTGAGGTGCGTGGGCATCCCCAAGCTTGAGCTTTTGTCCATTCTTCAACTCATCTCATCATTCTCCGATCCCTACACTTGAAAACTTCCTTCTTACAAAACTCAACATAGTTCTATTAGCAACATTACTGTAAGCATAACATTGAATCAACCCCTTTTTGCTTCAGGTTGCAACTTAAAACCACCACATATAAAGCATATACTACTGTAGCAACTTCCCCAAAAGTTCCGTGATCAAAAGAACTAAAAAAGAAAGCGATCGAGAGGCAAATACAAATAGTGGCAGAAATCTGTCAAAACAGAACAGCTGACAAAGGTCGAATTTTTAGAGGGTTTTCTGTTGCTCAAATCAAAAAGTGTTAAACTAATGAAAGTTTTGATATAACCTGGGGCATATGCACAAGAAATCGCAGATCGAAAAGATATACTGAGAATTTTCACGAATTTTTACGGTGCAGCACCAAAATCTGTTTCAGGACAGCAACATTCCCAAATCTTACCTCACTCCAATTAGAGGCTTCTCATGGCACAAAAACGAAATAAAAATGATAAGGAGAGGTTATTACAGTAGTAATAACTTCCAAGACTCAAATAAAAGAAAAAGAACTGAAAGTAAAAACATTGGGTTATCTCCCAAGAGTGCTTTTCTTTAACGCCTTTGAGCTAGGCGCAGAAAGGTGGAACTCAAGTATTTTCAAAAGAAGCATTAAGATCAACTATTTCCTCAAGATCACCACTTACCACACTAGGCACTTTAGAGGTTCCCGAAGATGATTCAACCTGCAAGCCACTCTTAGTTGAACTAAAAGTCTTACCAATCTTAAAAACATGCTGCGGTTTAGGCACAGACACCTTGGAAACATACATAAATTTTTGCTCTTTTCCAACAAAAGTTTTCTCCTGCTTAAACTTAAGAGAAGAGAATATTGAACTTAAAGTTTCCATAGATTCCTCCAGTTTCCCAATCCTAAGATTTTGACTATCAAGAGTAGTGCTAGCCTCTAAAACGGTGATTCTCTTACCAATACTTTCTATCAATTCATTAACCCGGCTAGCATTATCAAGGATATTTGGCAAACTTTTCTCTAAAGAGCTAAGCTTTTCTAAAACTTCCTCCAAAGTGACCTTAGTTTTAACAATATGAATAGGTGGCACTCCCACTAAACTTTCAATTAAAGTGCACGCTTCAAGAGCGGGAGTACCTAGAAAATTACCTCCTGCAAGAGTATCAAGAACATACCTATTCCAACTAGTTATACCAACATAAAAATTTCTAAGGAGGATCATGGTAGAATGCTTCTTAGTACACCTATGATGAGAATTGCTAATACGGTACCAAGCATCTTTCAAACTCTCTCCCCCTTGTTGCTTAAAGTACGAACTTCAACTTCAGGATTACTCATTCTAACAAGACTAAAGGCAAGTAAATAAAAGCGACTATAAAGGAAACTAATTTTTTTGTGTTTTTGATAAAACGATGCAAGTAAAAATAAAGTAAAGCAAAACTTAAAACAAAGTAAAGGATGTGATTGCGAAACTCCCCTTGTAGAAGTCTTCTTTTTCCCCGGCAACGGCGCCAGAAAAGAGTCTTGATGCGGCACGGTGTGTTAATGTAAATCACCGTCCAGTTGGGAACCCCAAGAGGAAGGTATGATGAGTACAGCAGCAAGCTTTTCCCTCAGTAAGAAACCAAGGTTTAATCGTATCCAGGAAAAAGCCAAACTCCAGAAGGTGATGCTGGCTAGCTTCGCGACAGCTCCGGACAATTTATAAGGCGCCTCGTCCAGTGCTTTGCTTTGCCAGCTGCAACGCGGAACCTGCACACAACACAACCAAATACTTTGCTCCCAACTTACGATGAGGTTGTCAATCTCACAGGTTTGCTGTAAACAAAGGAATGAGCGTATCGAGTGGAAAGCAATAGTAATATGCGAGTAAAGTAAATAGTGCAAGTAAAGTAAACTAGCTGGGTGGCCCGCGCAAATTGCGCGGCTAGAAATCATTGTCTAATTCTTCACTTCTAATGTAGTTGTGTTCTTGTTGATACTCCTTTTGGAACATCTGAAGAGAAAAATAAGAAGTTAACATACATTTAGTTATACTCAATTTAGAAAGGCTCCCTTTTGCTCACTCTTTTCAACATGGGCAATTTTTTTAACATGTTACAAATACAAATCCGAGCGACTTCAATTTGGATTCTTGTAAGGTCTATTATGCTGATAGTTCAACTTGTATTATTTCCCAAAACTCCAACAATTAATTGTGTCTCATCGCTATTGAGTATACTTTTCTATGTTCAGAAACATCAATAAAGATAGGCGATGTAACAACTGATTTCATTAGTGAGATCCCCTACATATTAGGCTCATTCTTGATCAACATGTGAATTATTTTATCTATAACATTATCGTTTGTTTAAATAATTCAGTAAGTAATACTACCTGACATCTGTCCAAATAATTTTACTCAAATTGCATTGTTGTCATGTATTCAGCAAACCATTATCTAAAAGGACGTGGAATCTGCCAAAATAAGTTAGAAATGAATTTAAAAAAACAATGTAGTGTTTTACGTAAACTGGGGGCAACAGTGAGCATACATGTCAAGCAAAGTAGCAGCAATTTGATCTCTTGTGAAAAAAGTTTCCAGTCAGCCATCTATCTGCAAGCAAAGGATTTTATGTGCAACATACTAATCAAAAAATATGATTGTCTTAAATTAGTGGCGTGATCTGAAAATAAAATAATATGTAATATGTACACTAAGAGCCGTTCAAGTCATTAGAATTAATAGTGAATTTTTATTACCTTCTTTTTTGCTTCATGCCAAACTCACCAGGTCACAATGACTCCTGTGAGTAAATACACCGGATAGAACTATTCATCTGGTCCTTGCTCTCCATGGTTTCTCTTATCATGTTCTCCTTCTGGTCCTTGCTTTAGATGCAGAGATCGTCCTTTCAACATGCACGAACAGTCTCGCACAGTGCAAGTACAACTCACTGGCCGCGCAGTCAACATTCAGTGATTCTATAGGTTCATGCTATGATCGTCCGCTATGATTTTAAGAGAAAAACCCGGCGTTGCTAGCCTAGCTACTATCACCGCGGCTTCTAATGCTCCACCTCAACATCTGGCTCCACATCTCGGTCTCTGCAGTTCTCGCCGTCTGAACTTTACCAACTCAGTGTAGCTTCTTCCTCGTGCTCTTCCGGCAGTACGACATCCGCGACAATGTCGAAGGCACCGTACGTGGACGCTTGTCTTCTTGACAAAGTTCCAGTGACGCTTGCGTAGTCTCCTTGTTTTACACCACGGGCTCCGCAGAGTAGCAGAATGCTCTGGCCGGACGACCGGCGTCTGGACGGCCATCCGCACCATCTTTCTTCTAACCGGAATTAGCAAAGTCGTCCACGCGCTCCGGAAATTTCATGAAATGTTCCTGGGCGACATGCAAGATTGCTACATGCTCTTCCTGATTACTAACGGAGTTCTGCCGACAACGGCCGTGCTTCTCATCGCTGGAACACCACCGCATGAATTTTACGTGCATTCTAGATTGGCTGTGTGTGGCCTTCCGCGCGACCTTTCTTGCTGGCTAGCTCGACGTATCTAGGTTGAGCGCTTGTCCCGACAGAATCGCGGGGGTGGTCCTCTGTACCCGGCGCCGGCGGTGTGAAACGCTAGAATCGACATTGTCGGTTCTCGGTTGGTCGTCTGCGCGCCTCCATGCATGACACGCCCATAGATCTCTTTCAAATTATTCAATTGCGAGCTTCATTGCCGGATCTCGTCTAGTTATTTGGTTCTTTTCGAAGACATCTCCTACACCAACACGATTGGTAATTTTTCTAGCTAAGTCCGTGAGACGTACGTCTCCTATTCTCTTTGCCTTCCTGGTTCAATCCTACAAAACCTCTTCCTTTCCTATTATACAATCCGCCTAAAGCTTTGACTACACGTGAAGATCTAAATATGTTTAATCCTAGCCGTTCTTATTTTTCTTTAAATCCTGGCCATCTATTGTTTGTTGTTTTAATAATATAATAGATAGGTGATAGCAATGTAAAGGAAATAGGACCGGGGTCCACAGTTCACTAGTGGTGTCTCTCCATAAGATAAAATAACACATGCTAGGTAAACAAATTACAGTTGGGCAATTGATAGAATAAAGATAACGTGCATATGTCGAGAGGATCACTATGAGATTTACTCTGGGCATTACAACAAGATACATAGACCGCCATCCAACTGCATCTATGACTAATAATCCACTCGCGGGGAATCATCCGAGGACCCCTTGAGTATTAAGTTGCGAACAACAGATAACTGCATTAAGCAAAGTATGTAATGTAAACAAAGCATATGCCCTTGGACATAAGAATGTTGTTTTCTCCCTAGTGGCAATAGCACATCTACAACCTTAGAGGTTTCTGTCACTCCCCCAGATTAAATAGAGGCATGAACCCAACTATCGAGCATAAATACCCCCTCTTGGAGTCACTAGTATCTACTAGGCCAAGATAGCTACTAACAACGGAGAGCATGCAAGATCATAAACAACATAGAGATAACATAAGATAATATTCAGCACATCAACTCAATCATAACACCAATATTCATCGGATCCCAACAAACACAACATGTAGAATTACATAACGGTGATCTCGATCATGTAAGGCAGCTCACGAGATCTAAACATGAAGCACATGGTGGAGAAGACAACTATCTAGCTACTGCAATGGACCCATAGTCCTAGGTAGACTACTCACTCATCGCGCCGGAGGCAAGCATGGCGATGAAGAAGACCTCCGGTGGCGATTCCCCTCTCCAGCAGAGTGCCGGGAAGAGCTTCTGGACCCTCCCGATCTCAGGTCGACGACGGTGGCGGATCGCGATGTGTTTCTGGAAAATTGATCGGGTACTTAGGTTTTTCCCGTCGGGGGGTCTTTATAGGCGAAGGGGCATCGTCAGAAGTGGACCGAGGCGGCCTCACACATAGGGGGCGCGGCCAGGGCCTAGGTCGCGCTGCCCTACTGTGTGGACGGCCTGTGGCCCCTCTCCGTCTCCTCTTCGGTTCTCTGGAAGCTTCGGTAAATTTCTGGATGTCTGGCTTTTGTTTCGTCCAATTCCGAGAATATTTCCTGTGTAACTTTTCTGAAACACAAAAACAGCAGAAAACAGGGAACTGGCACTGTGGCATCTCGTTAATAGGTCAGTTCCGGAAAATGCATAAAAATGCCACGAAGTGTAACAAAACACTAAGCAAATGGTGTAAAAACAAGCATGGAGCATCAAAAATTATAGATACTTTTGAGACGTATCAGCATCCCCAAGCGTAACTCCTGCTCGTCCTTGAGTAGGTAAGTGATAACAAAAGAAATAATTTTTGAGGTGACATGCACCTACACAATCTTGATCATCTATGTAAGAGTTGTGCGCTGGGATCAAAAGAATTTAAAACATGGGCATGAAGACATAATCTTGATAGAAGAAACTTAGCAACCATTTTATAACATGAAAAAGAACACAAATAAAAGATCATGAAAATGAAACAATGAAAGTCAAACATGTGTTCAAATCATAAGGAAAAACATACAAATGGTTTTCATCTTGTCCTTCATGAGAGAGCAAAACATAAATGCATAGGACACCTTCAAGTTTAAGAGGGCGACTAGATACAAATAATTTAAGAACAAGTGAAACCAACATCATGAATCAATCAATGAAAACTTTGGGACAATGCATATTATACAAAGAATGACAACTATGCTCTCTTAGACGGTGCATAAAGGTAGAAGGTTGTGACTCAACATAAAAGTAAAAGAAAGGCCCTTCAGAGAGGGAAGCAGTGATTAAACATGTGCTAGAGCTTTTCATTTGTAAAACAGAGATATAAAAATTGGGTTTTGAGAGGTGGTTGCTTTTGTCAAAGACTGGCAATAGGGTTCTTACTATCTTCCATACAAAAATGAAGCAAGTTTTTGAGAGAGAGATTGGCACTTTTGTGCTCTTTTATAAAGCTTGGCACTCCTCCTCACCTTTTTTCCTTTCACAAACCATGGCTAACCGATTCCATCGGGTGCCCACCAACATTCACATACCATGGAAGAGTGCCTTTTTTTCTTTCTTTTTTCTCTTTTTTTCTTTTTGGAATAAATCAATATGGAAGATAGCAAATCCGACCACTACGTCCCCATGAGCTGAAAACAGTGTCACAAAATGAGTAGTGATTTGAAGGTTTTTTTTCAAAGGTAGCACATGAAAATTTATTTGGAATGGCTTACAAATACCATGCATAGGAATTTATAGTGGACACAATGGCAAACTAGGTTTTTAGGAGTTGGATGCATGAGTAGAGCTCATACTCAGTACAAAATGAGGGCTAGCAAAAGACTGGGGGCGACCAACTAAGAGAGCAATAACGGCCATAATCATGCAAAGCGACAAAGTGACATTAAAAGAAGCATAAGATGGCATCAAAAGTCAAAAACTAAATGATCATAGAGGCTTATGGAGACTTTGTATGAATCTAACATGTGTGAGCGTGCGCCAAGTCAACCCAAATAACGCATCAAGGAGAAAACCAAAATAATGCTTCCAAATAATTAAAACAACACATGATTTTTTCAAAGGCTCATTAAGCAATCTCAGTCATTTGAGAAAAGTTATGCTACAGCAAAACCACTAAGCATACTATCAAAAAGACATCTAGCATGACATGCAAAAGCCTAGGCCGCAGTCTACACAAGCTCTCTTTTGTACCACTTTTTTGCATAAAGCTTTTTCTCTTTTCCAACACCATTCGAACTTTTTTAAAACAACTCTTTTGATGAATTCCAACATGGATCAGAGGTCAAAATACACCTTGATGCAAAGATATAACAAGATCTGAACACAAATCAAGGTGAAAAACAAAAACTAAACACAGTTCTAGAAAAAGAGAACACTCGTTGAACGATAAGAGTGAAAAACGGAGTGTTCTTGGCAAATGAAAAGCAAGGCAACTTCTCCAAAAGAAATTTGTTGGGGTGCAACCATTTATTGAAGCAAGCAAAACTAAAGAAAACTGAAAACTAAAATGACTGACGCTCCAAGAAAAATGCATAGTGCATAAAGCAATAAAAATATAGTGTGTTGAAATGTGACCTGATTTTTGCCGATGAAGAAGGGGTGCCTCGGGGGCATCCCCAAGTTTTGAAGCTTGTACCTCTTGGATATTTTTTGGGGTGCATGGGCATCCCCAAGCTTGAGCTTTTTTCCATTCTTCAACTCATCTCATCATTCTCCGATCCCTACACTTGAAAACTTCCTTCTTACAAAACTCAACACAATTCTATTAGCAACATTACTGTAAGCATAACATTGAATCAACCCCTTTTTGCTTCAGGTTGCAACTCAAAACCACCACATATAAAGCATATACTACTGTAGCAACTTCCCCAAAAGTCCCGTGATCAAAAGAACTCAAAAAGAAAGCGATCGAGAGGCAAACACAAATAGTGGCAGAAATCTGTCAAAACAGAACAACTGACAAAGGTCGAATTTTTAGAGGGTTTTATGTTGCTCAAATCAAAAAGTGTTAAACTAATGAAAGTTTTGATATAACCTGGGGCATATGCATAAGAAATAGCAGGTCCAAAAGATATACTGAGAATTTTCACGAATTTTTACGGTGCAGCACCGAAATCTCTTTCAGGACAGCAACATCCCCAAATCTTACCTCACTCAAATTAGAGGCTTCTCTTGGCACAAAAACGAAATAAAAATGATAAGGAGAGGTTATTACAGTAGTAATAACTTCCAAGACTCAAATAAAAGAAAAAGAACTGAAAGTAAAAACATTGGGTTATCTCCCAAGAGTGCTTTTCTTTAACGCCTTTGAGCTAGGCGCAGAAAGGTGGAACTCAAGTATTTTCGAAAGAAGCATTAATATCAACTGTTTCCTCAAGATCACCACTTACCACACTAGGCACTTTAGAGGTTCCCGAAGATGATTCAACCTGCAATACACTCTTAGTTGAACTAAAAGTCTTACCAATCTTAAAAACATGCTGCGGTTTAGGCACAGACACCTTGGAAACATACATAAATTTTTGCTCTTTTCCAACAAAAGTTTTCTCCTTCTTAAACTTAAGAGAAGAGAATATTGAACTTAAAGTTTTCATAGATTCCTCCAGTTTCCCAATCCTAAGATTTTGACTATCAAGAGTAGTGCTAGCCTCTAAAACGGTGATTCTCTTACCAATACTTTCTATCAATTCATTAACCCGGCTAGCATTATCAAGGATATTTGGCAAACTTTTCTCTAAAGAGCTAAGATTTTCTAAAACTTCCTCCAAAGTGACCTTAGTTTTAATAATATGAATAGGTGGTACTCCCACTAAACTTTCAATTAAAGTGCACGCTTCAAGAGCGGGAGTACCTAGAAAATTACCTCCTGCAAGAGTATCAAGAACATACCTATTCCAACTAGTTATACCAACATAAAAATTTCTAAGGAGGATCATGGTAGAATGCTTCTTAGTACACCTATGATGAGAATTGCTAATACGGTACCAAGCATCTTTCAAACTTTCTCCCCCTTGTTGCTTAAAAGTATGAACTTCAACTTCAGGATTACTCATTCTAACAAGACTAAATGCAAGTAAATAAAAGCGACTATAAAGGAAACTAATTTTTTTGTGTTTTTGATAAAACGATGTAAGTAAAAATAAAGTAAAGCAAAACTTAAAACAAAGTAAAGGATGTGCGTGCGAAACTCCCCTTGTAGAAGTCTTTTTTTCCCCGGCAACGGCGCCAGAAAAGAGTCTTGATGCGGCACGGTGTGTTAATGTAAATCACCGTCCAGTTGGGAACCCGAAGAGGAAGGTATGATGAGTACAGCAGCAAGCATTTCCCTCAGTAAGAAACCAAGGTTTAATCATATCCAGAAAAAAGCCAAACTCCAGAAGGTGATGCTGGCTAGCTTCGCGACAGCTCCGGACAATTTATAAGGCGCCTCGTCCAGTGCTTTGCTTTGCCAGCTGCAACGCGGAACCTGCACAGAACACAACCAAATACTTTGCTCCCAACTTACGATGAGGTTGTCAATCTCACCAGTTTGCTGTAAACAAAGGAATGAGCGTATCGAGTGGAAAGCAATAGTAATATGCGAGTAAAGTAAACAGTGCGAGTGAACTAAACAGGTGATAGCAATGTAAAGTAAATAGGACCGGGGTCCACAGTTCACTAGTGGTGTCTCTCCATAAGATAAAATAACACATGCTGGGTAAACAAATTACAGTTGGGCAATTGATAGAATAAAGATAAAGTGCATATGTCGAGAGGATCACTATGAGATTTACTCTGGGCATTACAACAAGATACATAGACCGCCATTCAACTACATCTATGACTAATAATCCACTCGCGGGGAATCATCCGAGGACCCCTTGAGTATTAAGTTGCGAACAACAGATAACTGCATTAAGCAAAGTGTGTAATGTAAACAAAGCATATGCCCTTGGACATAAGAATGTTGTTTTCTCCCTAGTGGCAACAACACACATCTACAACCTTAGAGGTTTCTGTCACTCCCCCATATTAAATAGAGGCATGAACCCAACTATCAAGCATAAATACCCCCTCTTGGAGTCACTAGTATCTACTCGGCCAAGATAGCTACTAACAACGGAGAGCATGCAAGATCATAAACAACATAGAGATAACATAAGATAATATTCAGCACATCAACTCAATCATAACACCAATATTCATCGGATCCCAACAAACACAACATGTAGAATTACATAACGGTGATCTCGATTATGTAAGGCAGCTCACGAGATCTAAACATGAAGCACATGGTGGAGAAGACAACCATCTAGCTACTACTATGGACCCATAGTCCAAGGTAGACTACTCACTCATCGCGCCGGAGGCAAGCATGGCGATGAAGAAGACCTCCGGTGGCGATTCCCCTCTCCGGTAGGGTGCCGGGAAGAGCTTCTGGACCCTCCCGATCTCGGGTCGACGAAACACTAAGCAAATGGTGTAAAAACAAGAATGGAGCATCAAAAATTATAGATACGTTTGAGACGTATCAAACGCCGTTCAGCCTTTCGAATGGCATCATGTTGTGGAGGAATGGCGGCCCGAGGTGGATGACATCATCCACCACATGGACGAGCAGATGCACCATGATGTCATGGAACACGGGGGGGAAGTAAATCTCGGGCTTGCATAGTATCATGACGATCTCACCTTGTAGCCTTTCGAGCTGCTTCATGCCGATCGACTTCCTAGAAAGGACGTCGAAAACGTTGCAGAGGCCAAACAGCGTCTCACGTACATACTCGTCCATGATCCTTCGGAGCGCAACTGGAAGTATCTACGTCATCAGCACATGGCAGTCGTGAGATTTCATCCCGGAGAACCTCTTCTTCATTTCGTCCAGGTATCTTGATATCTTCCCTCCGTAACCGGTAGGAAGCTTGACTCCGAGGAGGACGCTAAAAAACTGATGGAGCTCCGGCTCACTAAGAGTGAAGCAGGAAGGTGGGCAGTAGTAGTCGTTTCTCTTAGCCTTTTTGCGCATATGACCTTGAGTATCCGCCTGCGTCTCATCATCATCAGCGTCATCGGGGCGTCCTCCATGAAGTTCTTTCCTGATACCCAGCTTGATCAGGTCGTTTCTTGCCTTTGGACCGTCTTTGGTTTTCTCCGGCATGTTGACGATAGTGGCAACTAGACTCTCACACATGTTCTTTGTGATGTGCATGAGATCAAGGCTATGAGGCGTGTGGAGGTATTTCCTGTATGGCAGGTCCCAGAAAACGGACCTCGCTTTCCATACACCTCGCATCGGCTTTACCCTCGGACGCTTCTTTCTCGGCGCAGGGCACGCTTCCCATTCTTCTAGCAAATCATTGATATCCTCTCCATTATAAATAGGTGGGGATGATTCGAGCTCCTCACTACCATTGAACAGATCTCCGCGTTTTCTCCAAGGATGATCGGCGGGAAGCCACTTTCGAATGCCAGGAACACGGTTTTTGAAGAACCGGGGTCCTTCGGTAGCTGGACATGCGACGTTTTATGCATGCACCTGACACATGCATTGTGTCCGTGGGCCACCTGGCAAGAGACATATGCGTATCCAGGATAGTCCTGCACCGTCGTGAGCAACGCGGCTCTCAGACCAAAATACTCTCCTTTATAGGCGTCCCACGTACGTACTGGCGTCTCCCACAACGTGGCTAACTCCTCTTTCGACAGCTCGAGATACAGGTGCGTGTCGATACCCGGTTGTTTTGGCCTCTGAATAAGAATACTCATGTGTACATATCTCTGCTTGGTGCACAACCAGGAGGGAAGGTTGTACGACCATACAAAGACGGGCCAGGTGCTATGCGTGCTACTCTGGTTGCCGAAGGGATTGAGTCCATCTGTGCTCATACCCAGCCTAATGTTCCTTGCATCGTCCCCTAAACCGTCTTCCATGTCCAACATGAGCCACTGGCTAGCGTCCGCAGGGTGTGTCAGGATCGTGCCCTTCTCCGGATCATCTCCGGGCTTCTCCCTTTCTGCGTGCCATTGCATGAGCTTTGCTTCCTTAGGGTCTACGAAATACTGCTTCAGACGGGGGGTGATAGGAAAGTACCATACCACTTTTCGAGGAACTTTCCTGCTCCATCTCTTGTATCGTGATTGGCCGCACACCGGGCATGTGGTCAGTTCCTTGTACTCGTCCCGATAAAGTGCACAATCATTGATGCAGGCGTCGTACTTCATGTGCGGTAGATCGAGAGGGCACACAACTTTCTTGGCCTCCTCGGTACTCCTTGGCAATGTGTTCCCCTCGGGAAGCTTCTTGTGCCAGTATTCCAGGTTATCATCGAAGCTAACGTCGGTCCATTTTTGTTGCACCTTCATCTCCAAAGCTTTGAGGGTTACGTTCAGGCGTGTATCCCCAGGCCGGCACCCAGGATACAATGGAGTTTTCCCGTCTTTCTCCATTTTCTCTAGCTTGTCTTTCTCACAGGCAGCAGCTTTGGAATTGCTTGTCTCTTTGAGGAGCAATTCTTGAACATGAGGTTCCCGCAAGGCTGAAGTTAGCGGTGTCTCCGTGTCTGCATCTTCTCCACCACCATTGGATCCGGTGTCATCATCATGATCATGTCCCACATTAAATTTATCATGTCTAGGTGACTCTTCGCCTTCTCGTCAGCCTCCCACATCACCATTTCCTACCGGCGGGGGCCCGTTGTTGATGTCCTCGTCAATGTAGCCTTTCATGAAACCACTCATGAGCAAGTGCTTCTCCAATGTACCGGAATCAGGCTTGATTAGGGCCCTGAGGATGCATCTATGACAAGGACATCTTATCTCGAACATGTTGTTCTGAATCATGATGGCCATCGCGCGTTCCTTGTATCTAGCCACCACACCTTCGCTCATGTGGCGCACCATCGTTGCCTGCACGGTATGGAGCAAATGAGAATATTTAGAATAATTTATGCTCATCGCCAAAAAAATTCGGCATGACCTTCCCTATAAATAGGACATATGGGTAGTGCAAAAGTTTGCCGAAACAGAAATTAATCAACATTTTGGCAAACATCCATGCACCACGCGCCGGTACCTGCACAAACCATACACAAGCATGCACGCAAACATATTGTGTACATCGTCCGAGCAACGACGACAAAGCCCCTCTCGACACCGCCAACGCGTACATGCCGCATCGGCCGCCACAAGGAAACAAGCATGCATATGTTTTCATCCAACCATATAGTCACCTATTAGACAAGTTACCGACGAATCCGTGAGCGGAGAGCCAAACTTGAGGGAGACAAGATATGTGCTAGCTAGTGGGAGGAGTAGAGAGCTAGATATATGTGGGAGGAGGAGGAAGTCAACCCTTACATATCTATCCAATCCAAAAGGGTTTTGGCTAGCCACCTAAAATGGAGAAATAATTGAAGAAAATGGGGTGGAGAGGAAGAGGAACTAGAGCTAGATCTATGGGAGTGAGGGTTTGGAGTGGGAGGTAGGGGAGATGGCACCTTTATGGTGGTAAGTACCATGACATACCCGTGGCGCATGCCAATTTGGTGCGCCACAGATATCTACGTCAGTGGCGCACCTAAGGACCGTGCGCCATGGATGTTCCTGCCACCTTTTCCAGAGAATGGGCCCACTGATATCCGTGGCGCATGGAAGTGTGGTGCGCCACTGATATCTGCCATATGCATGGCGCACTCCCATTTCATGCGCCACGGTTGTGGGGGCCTGACACCCCCGACGATGGTGCTTGTTGGGGCCCACATATGCGTGGCGCACCTCTTGTTCGGTGCACCACACATAAGGAGGGATCTGTGGCACATATTGCTAGGTGCGCCATGGCTACTTATCCATGGAGCACCGAAACGGAGTGCGCCGTAGATAATGGGCCCATGGATAAGGGTTTTCCTAGTAGTGCTTATGGTGGATCCCAATCCGGCATAGCGCTCTTCAGAGGAACTAACACTTTGTTATGCTCAACAGAATTACAAGAAAGTTGTGGAGGATCTGGTCCAGGCCATCAGCTCGTAGGAGAAGGGTCTAGTGGAGAAGAATGTGCTGGTGGCAGATCTGCAGGAGAAGCTTGCGCATGGAGGTAATCTTCTTTTGCTATTACTATTGCAAGTATAGAACTTTTGCCATTTAACAATACTTTGTTATTGTTCCGCCATGCAGATGTTGCCAAGCTGGAGTCAACGCTCGAGGGGGTAAGGAAGGGCCACGCAATTGCGATGGAGGATTTGAACACTCAACTCCAGAAATCTCTGGCTGAGAACACCCATCTCGAAGAGCAGTTGAAGGACCAGAAGCGCCTTGCCTCCAAAACCAGAAAGAGGTGGATGACCTTCATCAAGTGATGGCTGGCGTGTAGTTGATGATGATTATGGCCAGACAGTTGGGAAACTCCAAGCGGAAATTATGATGAGCATAGCGGCAAGTCTTTTCCCTCAGTAAGAAACCAAGGTTTGTCGGTCAGGAGAAGAGCAGACCGTACGACTGAAGGTGATGCTTGATAGCCTAGTGACACTCCAACAAGGGCGCCGTTTCACGATAAAATGAGTTAGCGCGTCTTCAGCTAGTAGCAACGTGGAACCTGCACACAACACAACCAAATACTTTGTTCCCAACTTGCGATGAGGTTGTCAATCTCACCGGTTTGCTTGAAACAAAGGGTATGAGCGTATCGAGTGGAAAACAGTAGAAGTATGCGAGTAAAGTAAACAGTGCGAGTAAAGTAAACAGGTGATAGCAATATGATGGAAATAGGACCAGGGTCCACAGTTCACTAGTGGTGTCTCTCCATAGATAAATAACACATGCTGGGTAAACAAATTACAGTTGGGCAATTGATAGAATAAAGATAACGTGATATGTCAAGAAGATCACTATGCGATTTACTCTGGGCATTACAACAAAATACATAGACCGCCATCCAACTGCATCTATGACTAATAATCCACTCTCGGGGATATCATCCGAACACCCCATGAGTATTAAGTTGCGAACAACAGACAATTGCATTAAGCAAAGTGTGTAATGTAAACAAAGCATATGCCCTTGAGCATATGAATGTTGTTTTCTCCCTAGTAGCAATAGCACATCTACAACCTTAGAGGTTTCTGTCACTCCCCCAGATTAAATAGAGGCATGAACCCACTATCGAGCATAAATACCCCCTCTTGGAGTCACTAGCAACTACTCGGCCAAGATAGCTACTAACAACGGAGAGCATGCAAGATCATAAACAATATAGAGATAACATAAGATATATTTCAGTATAGCAACTCAATCATAACACCAATCTTCATCGGATCCCAACAAACCAAACATGTAGAATTACATAACGGTGATCTCAATCATGTAGGGCAGCTCATGAGATCTAAACATGAAGCACATGGTGGAGAGGACAACCATCTAGCTACTGCTATGGACCCATAGTCCAAGGTAGACTACTTACTCATCGCTCCGGAGGCAAGCATGGCGATGAAGAAGACCTCCGGTGGCGATTCCCCTCTCCAGCAGGGTGCCGGGAAGAGCTTCTGGACCCTCCCGATCTCGGGTCGACGACGGTGGTGGATTGCGATGTGTTTCTGGAAAATTGATCGGGTTACTTAGGTTTTTCCCATCGGGGGGTCTTTATAGGCGAAGGGGCATCGTCAGGAGTGGACCGAGGCTCCCTCACACATAGGGGCCGCGACCAGGGGCTGGGCCGCGCCGCCCTAGTGTGTGGGGCCCTCGTGGCCCCACTCCGTCTCCTCTTCGGATCTCTGGAAGCTTCCGGGAAAAATAAGACTTCAGGAACTTGTTTCGTCCAATTCCGAGAATATTTCCTGTGTAGCTTTTCTGAAACACAAAAATAGCAGAAAACAGGGAACTGGCACTGTGGCGACTTGTTAATAGATGAGTTCCGGAAAATGCATAAAAGTGCCACGAAGTTTAACGAAACATTAGGCAAATGGTGTAAAAACAAGCATGGAGCATCAAAAATTATGGATACGTTGGAGACGTAGCCACCGTAGATTTCGAGGCTCAGCGAAAGGGCTTTAAGAAGGTCCTAGACCACTTCCAGAAGACACTGCTAGGTAGCTCCTTTTCTCCATACTTTGCACTTTTTGCTATAACCTATTTTTAGAAGAGTGCTTGACATTTTTTGCTATGCAGCTCCATTGGATTAGGAGGAGGTTGACACTGCCTCAGGCTTGCGCACCGCCACCGATGCCACGAGGAAGGAGCTGGATAGCCTCTTTGACGCAGGACGTGGTGCATGTGCGAGCCTGGAGATTGCTGGATCTTCCAATCTTTCCCCCACAGGGCTCTCAGAGAAACCCAAGCTGGTTCCTGGACTAGTGGCTGACTGGAAGCAGTCCGCTGCTCGGGGTGGTGCAAGAACTGCACAGACGTTGGCAAAGGCCCACTACCCCGAGCTCAACCTAGACTTGGTCACCTCCGACATCCCAGAGAGCGATGACGACGGAGCGCCAGTGGACGAAGCCACCATCCGGCATCTCAGTTATGTGCTATGGGCACTCAGCTGGACGTATACTACGAAACGTATGCTCTGCTTGGGACTCCGAGCCACACGTCCGCGTCCATCTATGGAGCTGTAGATGCTGCCGATGGCGGTGATGGAGCCACCTCTGCTGCCCCTAAGTCCTGAACCATGATCTGCAATATGACAGAAAAAACAATGCATTAATTCGGCCCCTGAGTGGGTCTGTAATATAACTTATGGATGTGAATGCTTGTACTGTGCCCAATCTGCTTATGGCGGATTGGAAATGCTTTTGAACTTTTAGTTGCACAGTTTTTATCAAGCCTTAAAGTGGTTTGTTTGCGAAAAAACTGCCAGGCTTATTTTTATGCTACTTTAGCAGTTTAACATGCGAAAAAACAACACTTAGAATTTTTTTTACGCGTGGGACTATGCAATCCGCCATCCGGTTATTTGTGCTTGACTTTTTGTGAGATGGCAGCTTTTAGCACAAACAATCCACCAGGGTGACAATACTTAATAGCAACCATCCAGAACCCTAGCGGATGGCGGCTTGGAGCACCAAAAAGTCACTACTCGGGAATCCACAAAAAGAACATCCGATGGGAATCAAAACACAGATATGCTACGCGGACCGCCCATGGCGGATTTAAAAGACATAAGTGTAGAGCACAATTGTGCAAAGGTTCCATACGATCTAAATGAACAATAAAGGAGGTAAAAAACTCAGAAAAAATCAAGAGTGAACCAGATGCTTTATTTCATTGATCATACAGAGGTAGCTATTACATAGCCGAAACATATGCTAAGTGTAGAAATGACGTAGTTGTGCGATGTTCCATGGACGATCTATCTCGTCATAGATATCGTCAGGGTCTCTTTGTTTGTGCTTCTTACTGGGTCGTTTATCTAGCTCGCGAATATCGATGAGGTAGTAGGAGCTGTTCAGTAGAGCTTTTGCTGATGACGAAGGGTCCTTCCCAAGGCGGGGATAGTTTGTGTGACTTCTGCTGCTTGAGGCGTAGCACCAGGTCCCCTTACTTTAAACGAGCATTTGCGAACTCGGCGGCAATGATAGCGATGGAGATTCTACTGGTAGATGGCGGATCGCTAGGCTGCTAGGTCTCTTTCCTCTTCCAGTAGGTCCATAGATAGTTGGCTGGACTTCTCTGCATCTTCCTCCTTGTAGGCCTCCACTCGTGGAGAATCGTACTGGACATCACTTGGCAGGATAGCTTCTGCTCCATATACTAGGAAGAACGGGGTAAGGACTATTGATCTGTTAGGTGTGGTCCTTAGACTCCACAGCATAGATGGCAACTCTTCTGCCCAGGCTCCAGCTGTTCGATGTAGCGGTGCTTCTAGGCGTGGCTTGATCCCTGACAGAATTAGTCCGTTGGTCCTTTCAACTTGGCCATTGGAATGTGGATGTGCCACATTGGCAAGGTCAAGGCGGATTCCGTTGTGATGGCAGTAATCCTGAACTTCTCCTTGAGACAGGTTGGATCCATTGTTGGTGATGATGCTATGTGGGATACTGAATCTTACCACAATGTCCTTGACAAACTTAAGGGAAGTTTTGTCATCAAGATTTCTAATGGGCTTAGCTTCAACCCACTTCATGAATTTGTAGACCGCTACCAATAGGTGCGTAAATCCCGAAGGTGTTGTTTTCAGCGAACCCACCATGTCTAGCCCCCAGACCGCGATAGGACAAGTTATAGGGATCGTATGTAGTGCTGTAGAGGGCATGTGGGTTTGCTTGGAATCATCTGGTAGCCTTGGTAGAGCTCCACGATTTGGTCTGCATCTTTCTTGGCTATAGGCCAGTAGAACCCATGGCGTAACGCTTTTGCTACTAGGGATCTGGCGGCGGCATGATGCCCACATTCGCCTTCGTGAATTTCCCTTAGTATCTCAATTCCATCCACTTGGGATATGCATTTCATGAATACTCCTGAAGTACTTCGTTTCTAGAGTTGACCATCAATGATGGTGTACGCTTTTGATCTACGCTCGCTTTGCCTTCTCTGGACTTCGTCTTCAGGTAGCTTCTTGTTCGTCAGATATTCCAGGTAGGTTTCTGCCCATGGCGGATTGCTAGGCAAAACCGCCATAACAGGGGAACTTGCTAACTCTGGGTTTTCTGGATCCACCATCTTCACTGATGGTACATGCAGATGCTCAAGGAACACGCCTGGCAGAACCGCCTTGCGGCTGGATCCTAGTTTGGACAGGGTGTCGGCCTCCATATTGTCTTCTCTCCGTACGTGCTTTATGTCTTACACTACAAGGATTCCGGTCTATTGCAACAAGAATATTCGTTGCAATAAGTGGCAAATTGTCGCAATAGGTGTCTATTGCCACGACATTGTGTTCGTTGCCAAGCGTTGCAATATTAAGCATGGTAATAGGTTATTGCCACAAAAACCAAAATGTGGCAAGAAAATCATCTATTGCAACAAAGATGTTGGAAGTTGCCACATTTTTTCTTGTGGTGGCACGTTCTTGATGCCACGATTTCTTTTTGTGGGGATAGCTTCCCGCAACAGGCAGCAAAACCGTTGCGAAACCCATTTGTGGCGATATGTATTCGTGGCGATAGCCTATTTCAACACCACTTGTTTCGTGGCGTGTGCCCTTCCGTGGCAATAGTCAATTGTTGTAATACCTTATGGCAACAGTTCTTGACTTTGTGGGTATAGTTGTTTTACCACGAATCCAATGTTTGTGGCATTATCATATTGCAACATACTTATTATGGTGGTGACAACTACTTATTACACCAGATAAATATTTGTGGCAAAAGGCTACTGCGACAATGCAAACATTTTGTGGCAAAAGGACTCTTTCAACAACAGTGAAATTGGTGGCGCCAAGCCATTGTCACAACAGCAAAATATTTGTGGCGAAAGGATACCGTAACAATGCAAATATTTTGTGGCAAAAAGACTATTTCAACAAAGGTGATATTCGTGGCGCCAAGGAGTTGTCACAACGGACAAATTTTTTGTGGCGGGAGGCTACTGCGACAATACACACATTTTGAGGCGAGAGGACTATTTCAACAAAAAGTGAAATTGGTGGCACGAAATAGTTATCTCAACAAGATGACTGTTTGTTGTGACAAGTTATTACGACAATATATTGTTTCGTCGCAACAACCTAGCGCAACAAATTAGGTGGGCGTGGTTGCTTCACTTTAATGCCACACTAATTTTTTTTGTGGTGCAAACACATTGCAACCTTAACTAGGTTGTGGTAATAGCATATTGCAACCAAAAAAAAAATACATGCATTCAAATATATAATTCAAACAATCCGTATATGAATATTATAGTTTGCATAGCCAATATCCATACAGAGAAATATAAATTACCACTTTTTTTGCAACTGAAAATATATTAATTAGCCATCAGGTAAAAGATCCTCATGGACCAAAGCAACAATTGTCTAGAATTGGACCAGGTCATAGTACAAACCTGCGAACGACGAATATTTGCCAGTAAATGGCTTACATAATTTATACCACGCGAAATATAAATTAACACTCAAATCAACATTTTGAATGTGCCATCCTAACTAAGAGCAAATACTAAACTTGGACGTATCCTGAATGTTCATTAGAAAACCACGTGTTGATGATCCCACTTAATTATTTTGACCCTGCAATAAAGAAACAAAAAATAGATGAAGTTACATGATAGATGCACAGATTAGAAACGAACAGGTCAAGGACAAGACGAAATAACTAAAATTGAGATGCTACTAGTAATCTTGTAAATGTTGTCCTCATTTAACAAGAAAAATTCTATAAGGAACATAATATATGCATCAGTACATGGGACACTATTAGGAATTGTTCTACAAGAAGGACATGTGTAAAAGCAATGTGAAAGAAGTGATCCATTGGTTCAACTAGTCCATCAGTAAACTTGGATTCTTTGATATTATTTCATATTATGATGGGTTCTATATGCAATTAACATGCACTTGTTGCACACGATGATACTCAATCTAGTATGCTTCCTATGACATCTCTTGATCTCTACAATGAAAAATGTTAGCAAAAATCATGGGTTTTTAGTGGGAACATGATTATTATAAACAATATTTGTTTCACGCAAACAAACAATACTATGCTAATAGCTTTTCTCTCTACGACATCACAGCACTGTAATTTCAAAAATATTAATTGGTGCTAAGCTGCTTTAACCATTAAGAAAACAATATCGTGCCCATCCACCAATCCTTCAAAATTTAGGTAAATCATGTAAATAGGCTAACATTATGGATCAGAGGTAGTACTGTACAGTTAGAATCTATAACCAGTAGGATCAAGTTAAAGATGCATTATTTTACTTAAACGTTACTACTTCAGAAATCATAGACATTCATATAAGTAATATAACAGATCACCACCTAGCAGTTTGCACAATAAAATCAGGAGTAACACCTAGCAGAAAATCTATATGAGATATGCTGAAATAGGCTAATAGTAGCGGTTACATGCTATTCTATAGCAGTGTGATCTGAACACTTTGTGTTACGAATTTTACTGTCACTTGTGCGTAGACTATGTATGCTTTGGTGCAAATGATTTTGTACTACCACTACTCCACATGGTGCAAAGGCAAGCAATTTCAACCAAAGCTAGCACGCAGCCACCTCATGTAATGAAAAGTTCACAAGGGCAATTAGCCATCTGAAATCGATAATCCATCAGAATTTGAGAACAGCAATTGCAACTTTGATTGCTAATCCATGAACGTGAGAAACAGGTAAATATTGTGACTAGATTTCAAACTTTGAAATAATTAGGAATAAGTACGATTATAGGGCCTACAGCAAGCAGATCACTTGCTTATCAGAAAACAGAGCAACATTCAACAAGCAACTCATTTTTCTACAGTAGCAACTAGTGTGTCTGACAACTAGTGCCAACAACAAAATGAAAATAGAAGCCAAGTTCAAATTTTGGTTCAGCTTACGGTGCATGTTTTTATTATGCTTCCAGCCAACAGACATTGTATGCACATTATGCGGGCTCAAATAAAGGTGAACATGAAGAGAAACCAAGGTTGTTGACTTACCATTGCTTTAAACATTCTGCTGTTCTTTGTTGACGCATGTATCAGCGCATTTGAAGAAATTACATTCTGCCTTACACCTAGAGCCCCAGCAGCAGTCTTTGGAAGAATATTTTGCAGGTTTGGGTTACTATTTTCTTTGCCAGAAGTTGTTTTCTTAGGCGTCTGCAAATAGAAGTGCACTTTTAGCAATGCATGTAAGCAAAATAAAACTTACAAGTTTGCAAGCATATGACTACAATCACCTGATGTTGCTGCACCTCTTTGGTTACCACCTGTTGGCTCAACTGTGCAAACTTTGCCATCATCATGTTCTCAAATTCCAGTCTTGATTTTTGCTCCTTCTCCAACAATCTATCCCTTTCAGCACGCTCGTCTTCCAATAATTTTTCCCTTTCAGCACGCTCTTCTTTTAACCTCTCCTCAAGGTTTTCTCTCTCAGCACGCTCCAAGTTAATCCTCTCTTGTGTGCTTTCACGCTCAGCTTGTAACTGATCTTGTAATTCAGTGACATGATCTCTAAGCTCAGAGTTTACCTTTTGGGTCTCTGCTTGGGCACGGGCTTGATCTTCAAGCTGGGATTTAATCCTTTCAGCGCCACTTGGTGGTTTGGCCATGTAGCCATACCCACGTGGCTGGGATGACTTGCATTTCAGAGTGTCCTTATATGCAGTCTGGAAAATATTGCTTCTTTCTTCGCTTGAAAGTGGAGCTTGAGTTTCATTTTCTTTGTTTTGAACAAGTTGACATGCTTTGTCCTATATAAAACAAGTACAATCCCATCTGATGAAGAAGCATCCAAGGTGCACAACATTAAAGAACTAGAGAGTAAGGGGAATTTATTTTACTCACATAAACATCCTGCAACTCTTTGTTGGGCCATGCTCCATTCTTCTTGTGGGTCAGTTCCCAAAGAGCGACACAGTCTGGCTCTTCTCCAGCATTCTGGGAACTTTGCTAGATATGGACGAGAAATCAAAGGATGGTATGAAGGCTCGTCTTGATTTCCAGGACTTGAAAATTAGGAAGGATTAGCATCCAAAGCCCGGTAAGCATAAGTACAAGATAAAGAAAGGTTGCTACACTTAAAAAAAGGAAGAGAAGATAATGCTCCTCAAGTTTCTGCAGAGCATTAAGATGCCTGATGGCTACGCTTCACACATTAAGCGATGTGTGAACCTCGAGTAGTGCAAGATTAGTGGACTCAAAACTCATGACTGCCATGTTATATTTCAGAAACTTCTTCCTATTGCATTGCGCAAGCTTCTACCAGAGAATGTTGTCAACCCGTTACTTCAGCTGAGTCAATTCTTTTCTGATTTATGCTCTAAGGAATTAAGCGATGAAGATTTGGTGAAGTTGAGCAAATCAATTCTAGAAACTCTATGTCAGCTCGAGATGATCTTTCCACCAGCATTCTTTGATATTATGATGCATCTCCCAGTTCATCTTGCTGAAGAAGCCCGGTTGGGAGGGCCAGTCTTGTACAGATGGATGTACCCAATTGAGCGATACTTGCGTACGCTAAAAGGATATGTGCATAACAAAGCTCACCCAGAAGGTTCTATTGCAGAGGGGTACATCCTTGAAGAGTGCATGACTTTTTGCAGTCGATTCCTTGATGGCATGCCTACAAAGCAAAGTCAGTCCAAACGTCACGAAGATAAAGGAACAGATCAACAAACAACAGGGATTAGCATAATGAGTACCGTTGATTACTCCAAGAAAGGTTTTGTCTATGAACCGCTCTCTTTGGCTGAGATTAATCAAATGAGGCATTTCATAATAACAAACTGTGAGGAAACCGAGCCATGGATCGAGTAAGTAAACCTTTGTATTTATTACACATCATGACGTGCATTAATTATTTTAGTTCAACTAATACTCATTTATATCTTTGAAGTGAACATCTTGAGGAGCTCAGAAGGAATAATTCTCGAAATCCTAATAAGCAACACAATGAAGAGTTTGTTGGCTGGTTCGAGAGACGGGTAAGTTCCTTTCACATTTTCACTAACGTTACTCATAGTATGTTCATGTTTCATACATATCCTCTTCCATGAAATAGATCACAGAGCTCCACAATGATGGGAAGGTCAACAACCTTATTTATGCACTTGCTAAAGGACCTGATCACCGAGCTCATGTTTACAACCGTACAGTTCTGAATGGATATTTCTATCGGAATTCGTATATTGAGAAGGACTTGAGTACCCAAAATAGTGGTGTCATAGTCAAGGGCGATGACAGCATAGGCAACATTGATTATTATGGAGTGATCAAGAAAATAATATTTCTTGACTATCCTCCGGATAAGGAGGTCGTTTTATTCCAATGTCACTGGTTTGACGTGCCTCCGGCCCATAGATCTCAGAGTAGGGGGTATAAGAAGGACAAATACGGAATTATTGACATTGACACTACTCTAGCCCGATTCACTGGAGACCCTTACATTCTAGGCCTCCAAGCTCAACAGGTTTTCTATGTCAAAGATGTGAAGAACCCTGATTGGGCAACTGTGATTAAAATGAATCCACGCAATTTGTTTGCTCCTTCTGCTATAAATGGCGTAGGCCTTGATGAACCTGCTGAAGCCGACGAAGGTGAGGCAGACGTGCAGGATGTCGTCGACACATACATTACAGTGCCAGACATACCTGAAGGTATCACTAGTTGGTACAGAAATGATGTCGAAGGATACAACGTTGATGTTTCGGTCATCGAAAATATAAGACCCGCTGAGTTTGAAGAAGTTCAAATCGAATCCGATGATGATACGGATGACGATGAAGTTTACGTAAATGATGGCCATGTTGCTCCTTTCGGACAAGAAGGATTGGATGACGACGAGGGGTTCTTTGTTTAGGTTTCGATCTTTTGGTAAGTTGCATATTGCTGCTCATACCATCTTTCTGTAGTGCCTGGCACATGATACTGCACTCTTGCAAGCAGCAAGCTTGATCTCCGCATGAGTGGTGCATAGGCGGGCACAGGCTTATTCATGGGTATTCAGCTGAATACCTATTATTTTGGATAAGAAAATATCATGCAGTATTCAGCCAACCTAGCATAGTAAAATCACCTATCTTTCATCTTCACTAGTTCACTGAATGAGCTTCTAGCCCAACAAAATCTAGTCATTCTGTAGTATGCGTGCAGCCTCCTAGTTCGCTCTAGCCTCCATTAGCGACTAGGGACTTTCAATGAGGAGGTAGGCCGTACAGAAGTTTCATTTGAACACCTAACAGAGAGATCAAGAGGAGCAGTGTTGATTTTATTTTTTTACTTTGAATACCCATGGTCAACAGCCTGTGCCCGCCCATGGAGTGGTGGAGTATCTCACGTGCTTTGTTAGTTTCAAATTTATGCATCTTGACCAATAGTACTTAGTAGTACTACAAATTGTTATTCATCAATGTCCTAGCCTTATACTTGCTCTTGATCTTCAACATAGCTAGTATGCACTTGCTTATTTATTTTCCTGATGGCCTACACTAGTTATATATCAATTAATAGATGCATTGTATTGAAATTTCAGTTTGGCATCTGCCTGCACGCCGGATTGGTTCAGAGGATGTTCGTACGTGGAGTTCCAACATCAATGTTTAGTAGTTAGTTGCTTCTACACTTCACAATTGATAAAGTCTGATGGATGTAATGTGGATCTTTGCAACCTTTATTACATAGCACCTGGCAACAAGTTTTTAAGATACAGATAGCACCTGGCACTTGTAAGGTGGCATCAAAGTTTAGTTTGACAGTTTGATAAGAAATTCAAAGTTTACTGAAAAATTCGCAATTGCAGTAATCAAGCACACGTATGTAAGCTATCTGGGAAAGTTTCATTCGTTTTCAATGATATCTATGTGAGAACAGTCGATTTGAATGTAGACTTCCAATTTTCGACCGAAAATTCAAAGTTTTCAGAAATATTTATAAAAATTCCAGTAATTCAAATACATGTATGTAAGCTATCTGGGAAAGTTTCATTCATTTTCAATGAGTCATTTCACAGAACGGTCCATTTGAATGTACAGTTCCAAATTTTGACCGAAAATTCAAAGTGTCCAGAAAAATTTGCAAAAATTCCAATAATTCAAATACATGTATGTAAGCTATCTGGGAAAGTTTTATTCATTTTCAATGAGTCATTTCAGAGAACGGTCCATTTGAATGTACAGTTCCAAATTTTGACCAAAAATTCAAAGTGTCTAGAAAAATTTGCAAAAATTCCAAAAATTCAGATACATGAATTTAAGCAATATGGGAAACTTTCATTCATTTTCAATGAGTCGTTTGAGAGAACGGTCGATTCGAAAGTACAGTTCCTAATTTTGACCGAAAATTCAAAGTGTCCAGAAAATTTTGAAAAAATTCCAATAATTCAAATAAATGTATTTAAGAAATCTGGAAAAGTTTCATTCATTTTGAATGAGTCGTTTGAGAGAACGGCCAATTTGAATGTACACTATGGAAAGAATATTTCTCATACCAAACCCAACATCATCGTACACAACAAAAGCCCCGCACCAGCCTGTGACTACCGTGGGCCTTACTAGGGAATTTATAGTGCTAGCCCATGTATTACTCGTCTATTTAGCCCATGCACATATTACCTCGGATATACAATTTGTCGCAATATGTAAAACCTATTGCAACAAAGTGAAATCAGAGCAATAATTTGCTGTTGCAACCACGTTGGCTTTTGTTGCCATATGAAACCAAGTTTTTGCAACGACATCTGCAGGTAAGGCAACATTAATATATTGTTGCAATATGTATGCGGTTATTGCCACGGTGCTTTATTTCGTTGTAATATCTAACCTCTATTGCAACAAGATGCCTTATTGGTGCAACGGAGCTAAATCGTAGCGATAATGTTACTATATTACAACGCCCATGTAGTTCGTTGTAATATGTGGATCCTATTGCAACAAAATATGGGTTTATCGCATCTAACCTAAGTTGTGGCAATATGTGGGTCCTATTACCACAAATGGAAAATTTGTGGTGATATTGTGCCTTGTTGCAACGAAACATGGTTGTTGCAATAAATTTTGTTGCAATAGACCGGAATCCTTGTAGTGTTAGCTGATGAAGCTTTTGGCCATCTCATCCACCTCGTCCCTGTAAGCCGCCATAACCTCGTTCTGAGCCTTGTATGTGTCAACCACTTGCTGGGCGACAAGGTCAGAATCTTCACAGCACATGATGTGTTGTACTCCGATCTCCTTTGCGACACGTAGCCCGTGCAGTAGCGCTTCAAACTCCACGATGTTGTTGGTGGTGGGGAAGTGGATTTGGAGGACGTAGCTTAGCTCATCTCCCTTGGGAGATTTGAGTGTCACTCCAGCCCCCGAGAAGTGTAGCAACTTTGGGCCATCAAAGTGCATCATCCAACGCTCTGGTTCCAGGACGGGCGTAGTCTCCTGTGATTCCTTCCAATCCGCCATAAACTCCGCCAAATCCTCAGACTTGATCGCGGTGCGAGGCTTGTAGTTGATGTTGAAGGCGGCAAGTTCAATGCCCCACTTTGCAACTCGTCCTGTAGCGTCACTGTTGTTGATGATGTCCTTCAGTGGAGCCTTGCTTGAAGGGTGTTCAGAGCATAGTAAATCAAAATTTTCCTAGGGATGCGAACAACAAAGCCAAGATCCAATCTAGGAGATGTAATCAACGAGAGAGATAGATGAGATCTTCATACCCTTGAAGAAATCACATAGCGGAAACGTTCAACAGAACGTGGATGATGTAGTCGTACTAGTCATCTCCTCCTCGTGATCCGATCCAACACCGCAAGTGGCGACGCCTCCGAAAGATACACACGTGCAGCACACCAACGACTCCGCCTCCCGGTCCAACGAGATATGGTGGAGTGGTAGATGGGATCGACAGCACGACGGCGTGGTGTCTATGGTGGAGAGTTTTCGCCGACAGGGCTTCGCCTGTTTGCATGGTGGAAGAAGAACAGAAAAGAAGGCTTCAGAAACCAGGCAGTGGCTCCGTGCAAATTTTGGTCGAACTCAAAATAGCGGCGTGTCAGGTTATGCCTTTTATAGGCGGAGGCTGGCTAGATTACAGCTGTTGGCGTGAACTGCAAGATGGTCGACGCCTCGCTGCGTTGCTTGGTACGTAAGTATCTAGGATTGAGATCGATCCAGGTATCCAACGACAAGCAGCGCAATGCGCAGGCAACCAGCGACCAGCAGTGGCAACATGCAGAGCGAGCCAGGGAGTCAGCGCCTGGCCGCGTCGATCGAAAGGATCGAGCGAGCCAGGGACTCCTGGCCGCTGCGCTCCCCTCTCCTTTTTTTTCTTCTTTTTCTTTCTTTATTTATTTCTTCCAAATAAATAATGTTTAATATTTATTATTTCATATAATTAATAAATACTAATATTTTCAATTCGGAACAATTTGGTAACTTTTGAAATACTTTCCCATACATTCCAAAACTACCCTAGCGTTGATTTGCGTTAAGTGTGTGACCCTACGGGTTCGAGAATACGCGAACATGATCTCCATCAATAATCAATAGCGGGATCTGGAAATCCATATTGACTCCCACGCACTCAACGATGATCATATCAGATGAACTATGATGTCAACATTCAATCAATCCTGTATTTGTATTCCCTTCGTCTCGCGATATTTTCTCACTCGAGATTCGATCGTCGGTAGCGGCATATCTAGTTCAATCTCGTTCACAGCAAGTACTTTACTCATTCCGTAATCCAATATCACTTTGTAATTAACTCTTTAACCACGTGCTTGCAAGCGGTGTTGATATCGATTACCGAGTGGCCCAAAGTATATCTCTCCGACTCGAGAGGGACAAATTCCATCTTGATACATGCAACCCAACAAGTACTTTCTGATTACCTCAGAGAAACCTTTATGATCACCCTCTCATAGGGTGATGTTTGATGACCTCAAATCTCTCTTCCGGTACCAGGGAGTTGCATTATCTCATGGTCTAAGGAATACAATACTTGACATAGGAAAAAGCTTCACAAAGATGAACACAATGGCACGATCTAATTGTTGCGCTTTATTTGGGTCTGTCCATCGCATTATTCTCCTAATGATATGACCTCATTATTAATTGACAATTAATGTGTATGGTTAGGAAACCTTAACCATCATTAATCAATGAACTAGTCCATAGAGGCGCACTAGGGACATGATGTTATTCATAAACTACACAAGTATTAATGTTTCTGATTAATACAATTCTAGCATAGAAGATAAACATTATCAAGAACATGAATTATAATAATAACATCTTTATTACTGCCTCTAGGGCATAATTCCAACATTGCTCAACACTGTGATCTTATGGTCATAGAACTAGTGACGTAGCTTACGCGAAGCTAGGAACACTCCGTATGCCAACTTCTAGTTGTGAGGGTAGAGCTGCTTGGATTCCGTCAGGACCTCGCTAACACAGTAGACTGGTCTCTCTACGTCGTACTTCTGCAGCTTCTTCCTTGTGTTCTACCACGATGACGATGCTGACGCCCCTGTTGGTTGCCGCCATGTATAGTAACATGGGCTCTTTGTCTTTAGGAGCTGCTAGGACTGGTGCAGTGGGCAACACTCTCTTCAGATCCTTTAGCACAGCGTCTGCCTCATCGGTCCAGATGAATTCGTCTAATTTCTTCATCAACTTGTAGAGTGGCAAAGCCTTCTCGCCAAGGCGACTGATGAACCTGCTCACTGCTGCCACGCAGCCTGTGAGTTGTTGTATGTCCTTCAGGTCATTAGGCCAAGAGATTTCAAGGATGGCCTTGATTTTCACCGGGTTGACTTCAATTCTGTGGTGGGAGACGATGAATCCTAGGAGTTATCCTGCCGGCACCCCGAAGACACACTTTGTGGGGTTAAGCATAATGTTGTACTTCCTTAGGTTGCTGAAGGTCACTTGCAGATCCGCTATGAGGTCGTCCTGCTTTTTGGACATGACAGCGATATCGTCCACATAGGTGTGGATGTTGCGACCAATCTGATCTGCCAGGCACTTTTGCATTGTGTGCTGGTAAGTTGCTCCTATGTTTTCAGACTGAAGGGCATTGTCACATAGCAATATGTGCCATAAGGTGTTACGAATGAGGTAGCAAGCTGGTCAGATTCTTTCATCTTGATCTAGTGATAACCCAAATAGGCATCTAAGAAGCATAGCAGCTCCGATCCCGCCGTCGAGTCAATGACTTGGTCAATGTGAGGCAAGGGAAAAGGATCTTTGGGACACACCACACCTGCGTAAAACCTTTGTGTTCTTCTTAGGAACTAGAACAGGATTAGCCACCCACTTGGTATGGATCACTTCTTTGACAAAGCCTGCTTTCAATAGCTTCGATATTTGCTTTGCTATGGCGCGGCGCTTTTCGTCTCCTAAGTATCTCATTGCTTGTCTTACTGGCTTGGAGCCAGGTATTATTTGTAGTGCATGCTCGGTGAGTTCCCTAGGCACACTGTCGGGGGGATGACCCCCGATAGGGTCAAGAGGCTAGAAAGATACAAGGAATATGGTTGACTTTTATGTCGGTTGACCGAGGTTGGGTCTGGCTGGAATATAAGAGCGTCGGCCAGACCGGCATATAAGTATATCCCGGCTGGTGTTCAGATATACCAGTTTATCCGGGATATATGGAGAGATATGCCGGATCATGTAAGGATATGCCGGCCTAACTT
Organism: Dactylis glomerata; assembly: GCA_007115705.1. Taxonomy (NCBI): domain Eukaryota; kingdom Viridiplantae; phylum Streptophyta; class Magnoliopsida; order Poales; family Poaceae; genus Dactylis; species Dactylis glomerata. Next base: position 2,533,147 of record QXEO01000291.1, on the reverse strand, counting down.
ATTTGATACGCTGTGCGGGAGCAGGGGAGGCCGGATTACCCGACCTTCATAGGTCATTGGTCCGGTACATAGGTCCAGGATATGGCCAACGGTCATATCCGGGATATAGAAGTCAACCAAGGTGGCATGTCCCTACAATCAAGGAGAGATTCTGCCAAGCATGGAGGGAGATTATGATGACAGGGTGCACCGTGCTGGTTTACCAACCCTCACTGTGCACAAGTACAGTCCTTACCTCACAGTGGTAAGGTCACAGTCCAAGAAGTACAAGGTACAGGGATGGTGAGTCCCATCGAGAGCAATCAGGGCCAAAGTCAAGGGTGGCAGCCGTCGTCACCTAGTCCTATTTGGACTATAGCTAGTGTCATATGTATGTGTGTGACCGTTGTAACCCTGGCCATCACTATATAAGGTGGCACAGGGAGCCCTAGCCAGGGGTTGGTCAGTCCTTAGTCTCTCAGTTCATAGTTCGTCTTCCTCCTCTCGCTGAGAGCTTAGGAGAGCGATTGTTGTGTACTCCATCGATCCAAATATACAACCAGTAGAGCAGGAGTAGGGGTATTATCCCCTTACGAGAGCCCCGAACCTGGGTAGATCTGTGTTCCTTTCTGTCGTGCTTTTCAGCTCGTTCCCCTCTCCCGAATCCTCCAGCATCTAGTTCGGCCCCCATTTAAGCCATCCTATGGCATATGTTGTTTCACCACGACGACATTTGGCGCCCACCGTGGGGCAGATCGATATGCTGGGCAGAGTGTTCATTCGGACGGGGTCCGTGATAGCAGCTTCGGGAGTGCGCGTGGTCTCTGGCCTCGTCCAGAGGCTAGGCTCGCTCAGCTTCATTAGTGACAACGCCGGATGTCTCGGCAGCCGGCCGTTCCCCAGGGATGGCCGGATCATGTCTTTCGGTTCCCACGAGGTGTACGTGGGGACTGAGAGTATTTGCAGGAAGAAGGTGCTGGTGGCGGCGGATCCTCCGTCGCATCTGCTGGCTCATGCTGGGCGTAGCGCTCGCCCAGTAGAGTCGGCAGAGGTGATGATGGCCGGCACATCCGTGCCACCGGCAGATGGTGCCGGCAAAGCAGCAGCAGCAGCAGCAGCAGATACTCCCCCGGAGCCGCCGAAGGCCAAGAGGTCGGCACGTCCTCCGTTAGAGCGTGTTGAGAACCTGGCCGGCACTTCTGGCGTGCCGGCTAGGGGCCAGGTGCTTCTTCCCATCATCGCTCGGCTTCTTGAGCCGGTGCGATCCGGCGATGATCCGGAGCAGACGAAGGAAATTCTAGAGGGATCTCGCCAGGCCCTCGTCGACGAGGCCCTGGCCATGCATTAGGAGCGCGAACGATTTAACAGGCAACTCCGTGAGTATGAGGCAGCCCATGGTTTTACTCCCGTCGTAACCCGGCCTAGCCGGATAGATGAGATTAGAACTAGAGGTAGAGATCTTAACACTGAAATAGATAAGGGTGCTAGAGATAAGAGTCATAGTGCTACTAGTATAGTACCTAAGGTAATCTATAGCTCGCCTGTGAAGAACCTTAGAGCAGCAGCAGAGGTAGCTAAGGACTTATCTATGTTGTCCGGCGAAGCACTGCGTGAGCAGCAAGCCCGGCTTAACCATCTTTTGTCTGAAGCTACCAAGTAGCCGGAGGCCTTTAAAAAGGCAAACCCAGGTGCTGGGGCACCCCAGTACGTTGTGTCGGCAGGAGGTGCCGGCGCGAGGTCGAAGGGCCAAGCTTCGTCCCCGCATCCAAGCGCCCGGCGTGCCGGAAGTGTGACCTCTGGCCGCCGGGACAAGGAGATCCAAGTGTATGATCCGGCAGTCGCCGGAAAGCAGGCGGTGGTGCAGAAGAGTGCCGGCTAAGCTGACAAGAATGTCGGCAGCAAGAGGGCCGGTCAGAATGTGCCGGCCGGGCAAGGAGCAGCTTCGGCCGGAGGGGGCCAAAGTAACAATGCAGCCCGGCATCAGCAGCAGGGCGCCGGACATGCGGGGCAGCAGCAAGGCACGGGTCAGCCGAGACACCGTGAAGATGATGGGAACTCCGCCCTGGCAAGGACAGGATATCAGCAACAATATCAGCAAGGTCAGCAAAATGAGCAGTGTCAGCCGGAGCAGCAGCAGCAAAAAATGATCGCAGGTCCTATTGCATCCCGGCTCGGACCTCGGTCCCTGGCTGCAAATGACGCGCGCTTCAAGCTGGACAGGATCCACCAGTCAGAGTTGGTGGAGAGACAAGGAGCTCCGGGTCCTATGTGCTTTGGACCCCGGATTATGGGTGAGCCAGTGCCTTACTGTTTTCAGCTCGCGCGTGGCGCGAGAACATATAACGGCAGTACAAAACCGAAAGATTGGTTGGAGGACTACTCCACTGCGGTGAATATCGCCGGAGGAAACCTCAGATGGGTGGTATGATATGTGCCACAGATGCTTGAAGGACCAGCCAGGATATGGCTAAACAATCTGCCGGCCGGAAGTATCAACGGCTGGGTTGATTTTGAAGAGCAGTTTGTGTCGAACTTCACCAACACTTACAAGAGACCCAACCGACCGCAGCAACTAGCTAGCTTCTGGCAAGGAGAATATGAAACCGATCGTGACTACCTGACCAGGTGGTGCACGTTGCGCAATTCCTGCGAAGGAGTTGTGGAGCAGCAGGCCATCATGTGGTTCACTCACGGGTGCCGGCATGGCACCATGTTGTGGCAAAAGCTTCAGAGGGAGATGCTGGCCACATTGGCCGAAACAATCAAGATAGCTGATAGTTATGCATTGGGGGATCCCATGCAGCCCACCCTTGATTCACAAGGACAGGGGCAGACCCAGCGGAACAATAACAACGCCGGGAGACCGGGGCAGTTTTATCGCCCTGATAACCGGAATAAGAGGAGAGATGAACGGCTGGATTATCGGTATGGCTCAGCACAAGTAGTGGCCGTGGAGGAAGAGCAAGGGGGTGCTGGCAGTAGCCAGCGTCCGAGATATGAGGGCTATCAGCAGCCTCAGTAGCAGCAGCAGCAACAACCGCAACAGCAAGCGCATCCCTTCCAGAAAAAGAATGTCTGGATCAACAAGAATGCCGGCGGCGGCGCTGGCCAGAAGAAGCAATGGCCGAAGTATACAGTGGGTTTGGCCATGGACAAACCTTGTGTGTTTCACACATTCCAGCCGGGTAAGCCGGCGAATCATTTGACCAGAAACTGTTCATGGCTGGACGACATATTGGCAGGACGTGCAGGTCCTTTTGGGCCGGCAAGACCACCTATCCCGGCAGCTCCATCGCCGTTGACAGGTGCAAATACAGTTGCAATCCCGCCCAGGCCGGTTAATCCCGGAAACCAGAGCAATGCCGGAAATGCCGTCGTAAATCAAGTAGATCAGAGCTATAATCCGGAGTACTGTGCCAGAGGCCCAGGAGCGGGCCGGAATGAATACAAGGAGCCTGATCAGGGCTACATGGTCTTTGAGACCAAGAGAACGGACAAGCAGAGTTTATACCGGCGAAGTTTGGAGGTAAACGCCGTTATGTCGGCGGTCCCGAAGTTGATGCGCTGGTCTGACCAGGTAGTAGGCTGGGACAGGGCAGATCACCCCAAGATTATGCCGAACCCCGGAGGGTATGCTCTAGTGATGGATCCGACATTCATCGGGCCAGCAAATAACGTGAGGTTCAGCAAGGTCCTCATTGACAATGGAAGCAGCATCAACATCATGTACCATGATACGATGCAAAAGCTGGGCATCAAGGATAATATGCTGGAGCCAAGCAGGACAACATTCCACGGCATCGTGCCGGAGCTTTCATGTGCGCCGATGGGCAAAATCCGGATGGATGTCATGTTTGGCAACCGGGATAACTGCAGGGTGGAGAACCTCATGTTCGAGGTGGTGGATCTGGACAGTCCTTACCATGCGTTGCTGGGCAGGCCGGCATTGGCCAAATTCATGGCCTCTACTCATGTGTCCTATCTAAAGATGAAGATGCCGGGGCCCAGAGGGGCGATTACCATCATTGGTGATTACAAGCGCTCGATGGCGTGTGCCACAGCCGGGTCTAACCTGGCCGAGACTCTGATCATTGCAGAGGAAAAGAAGAGGCTCAAGCAAGCAGTGGAAATTGCTGAGACAGTCGCGACCGGCAAATCTATGCCGGGCATGACAAACCCAGGTGGTAGTGCTTCTTTTCAAGTGGGCAAGGAAGTCAAGAAGGTGCCTCTGGATGAGGTTTTCACGGAGCGCCATGCTCTCATCAGGGCGGGTCTGGACCCCAAATAAGAAAGTGAGCTCACCAGCTTCCTCCGTGAGAATCGGGATATCTTTGCATGGTCTACTTCGGACCTGCAAGGTGTGCCGAGGGAGCTGGCTGAGCACGCACTACATGTAAGGCCGAATGCAAAGCCGGTGAAGCAGCCGCTTCGGCGGAATGCAGATGATAGGAGGAAAGCAATTTGGGAGGAAGTGGCCAGGCTCCTGGCAGCCGGCTTTATCAAGGAAGTACTGCATCCGGATTAGGTGTCTAATCCAGTCTTGGTGGAAAAGAAAAAGGAAGAGCCAACCGTAGTAAAAGTATGGTGGATGTGTGTTGATTACACCAACTTGAACAAGGCATGTCCTAAAGATCCATTCCCGCTCCCTCGGATCGATCAAGTGATTGATTCCACAGCTGGATGTGAACTGTTATCATTTGTAGATGCCTATTCTGGTTTCCACCAGATCCCTTTGTATGAGCCGGATCAAATAAAGACATCTTTTATTACCCCGTACGGGGCTTATTGCTATCTCACTATGCCGTTCGGTTTAAGAAATGCCGGCGCAACTTACCAGAGGTGTATGCAAAAGTGTTTGCATGACCAAATAGATAAAAATGTGCAGGTATATGTCGATGATGTCGTCATAAAGACCAAGGAGAGCAAGACTCTAATAGATGACCTCCGGGAAACCTTTGCAAATCTGAGGAGATTCCGGATGAAGTTGAATCCGGCTAAGTGCACCTTCGGTATGCCGGCAGGTAAGTTGCTCGGTTTCCTGGTTTCCATCCGGGGAATTGAGGTGAATCCCGGCAAGATTCACGCCATAGAGAGAATGAAGCCGCCGACGGATTTGAAGGAAGTACAGAAATTCACTGGGTGCCTTGCATCCCTGAGCCGCTTCATAAGCCGGTTGGGAGAGAAAGCGTTGCCGTTATATCAATTGATGAAGAGGTCCGACACATTTGTCTGGACAACGCAAGCAGATGCAGCTTTCAAGGAGCTGAAGCAGATGTTGTCAACAGCGCCGGTGTTGGCATCTCCGATGCCTAGGGAACCGATGTTGCTCTATATAGCGGCGATCAACAGAGTTGTCAGTGCAGTGGTGGTAGTGGAGCGAGAGGAAGGAGGCAAAACCGTGCAGCGGCCGGTATATTATTTGAGTGAAGTCCTTTCCACCTCGAAGCAAAACTACCCACACTATCAGAAGATGACTTATGGGGTCTATATGGCGGCCAAGAAGCTCAAGCATTATTTTTAGGAGCATCCAATCCGGGTAGTGGCTGAGGCCCCTATCTCAGAAATCATAGGCAACAAAGATGCCAGCGGCCGGATAGCCAAGTGGGCAATAGAGTTGTCACCGTATACTCCTCAATATGACAAAAGAGATACAATCAAGTCACAGGTGTTGGCTGATTTCTTCATTGACTGGGCAGAGATACAATATGAGCCGCCGTTGCCCGATGCAAACTATTGGAGGATGCATTTCGATGGGTCCAAGACAATCCACGGCTTGGGTGCCGGCATAGTTCTCACTTCACCCAAGAATGACCAGTTGAGATATGTTCTGCAGATCCACTTTGCAGCATCAAATAATGTGGCGGAGTATGAGGCACTTGTGCATGGTTTGAAGGTGGCCAAGGATATAGGCATTCGCCGGATTATGTGCTTCGGTGACTCGGATTTGGTGATTCAGCAGTGTTCCGGCATATGGGATGCCCAAGATGCAAACATGGGGTCCTACCGTTTCGTGGTGCAGCAGCTGAGCGGGTATCGAAGGTTGTGAGTTCCGGCATGTTCCCCGGGCTCAGAACGAAGCAGCCGATACATTGTCCAAGCTGGGATCTTCCAGAGATTCAATTCCGCCCGGCATTTCGCTGGAACATTTAAGGAAACCATCAATCAAGCCCTTGCCAGAGTCATCGTCCATATATGTTCCGCCAAGCCCAGAAGATGCAGTTCCGATGGAGATAGATGCCGGAGCTAGTTCAGATAACCCGGGGACTGCCCTCTCAGTCCCGGGGACTGGGCCGGCATATGCAGTGAGTGCAATATTCCAGAGCAGAGATAAAGGCAAAGGCAAAATGTATCAAGAGATTATGCCGGTATACCCAGGGACTGCTCCGGCCTACCCGGGGACTGATCCATTTGTCCCGGGGACTTCGCAGCCCATGGAGATCAATTATATATCGGTCGAAATGATGGAGATAGATCAGGCAGTGTTCACTGTGAGGGAAGTACCCTTATGGGCACGTCCCATAATGGATTTCTTGGTAGATGGTCAAGTGCCGGCGGATGAAACTGACGCACGCCGGGTTGCAAGGAGATCCAAAGGATATACCATCATAAACAAGGAGATCTACAAGAGAAGTGCCACCGGAGTATTGCAGAGATGTGTTGAATCTGCTGAAGGCCTAGAAATGCTCCGGGAAATTCATCAGGGGGAGTGTGGTCACCACGCTTCATCCAGAGCACTTGTGGCAAAAGTATTCCGGCATGGGTTTTACTGGCCGATGGCACTGCAAGAGGCAGAAGACTTGGTCCGGAAATGCAATGGGTGTCAGATGTATGCCCACCAGATTCATCAGCCGGCATCAGCGTTGAAGACTATCCCGATAACCTGGCCCTTTGCTGTTTGGGGCCTGGATATGGTCGGGGATTTTAAGCCGGCAAGGGGAAAGATGACCCATATTCTGGTCATGGTGGATAAGTTCACCAAGTGGATTGAGGTGAAGCCCATAAGCAAGTGTGATGGCCACACAGCAGTGAAGTTCTTAAAGGATATAATTTTGAGATATGGTGTTCCTCATAGCATCATCACTGACAATGGGTCAAACTTTGCCCAAGGGCCATTTGCCAGATTTTGTGAGGAGGTGGGAATCCGGCTAGACATTGCGTCGGTCACTCACCCTTGTACTAATGGCCAAGTAGAGAGGTCAAATGGACTAGTGTTATCCGGCATAAAACCCCGGTTGATAGAGCCACTGGAGAAAACTCCGGGATGTTGGCTAGATGAATTACCGGCAGTGCTTTGGAGTTTGAGGACAACTCTGAATAGGTCAACAGGCTATACGCCATTTTTCCTTGTGTATGGAGCAGAAGCTATGCTTCCAACAGATGTAATACATGATGCACCAAGAGTTGTGCTATATACCGAGGAGGAGGCTAAAGAATCCAGAGAAAATGATGTTGATTTGCTGGAAGAAGCAAGAGAAATAACACTATCAAGAACTGCGGTATACCAGCAGAACCTCAGATGTTATCATGCGCAGAAGGTGAATCCAAGGAGATTCCAAGAGGGGGATCTAGTGCTCCGGCTAAAGCAAGGCACAGAAGGCCGGCATAAGTTGACTCCGCCATGGGAGGGCCATTCATTGTGAGCAGAGCTCTGCACAATGATGCCTACTATCTTATAGATGCACAGGCACCCAGGAAGAACAAGGTGGACAGGTCCGGAGAAGAAACCAAGCGACCATGGAACATAGCCCTACTCCGACCATTTTACTCCTAAGCGGCATAATGTATGTATTTCCATTTTTGCTTTGTGTGCCGGCATTATGTGTCGGCACAAGACTAATGAATGAAATGTTGGCATCCCGAGGAGTTCGGGCACTGCCTCCGGTATAAATCTGTTGTTTAAATTCAGTTTTTGTTTATATGTCGGCTGGCCTGATTTGAATGTTTCCTATGTCGGCCTAGTAGTGTGTCGGCACCGAAGGCCGCTCTTCGACTTAGCTGCTGTCCGGAATCCGGCTTAATGGCTAGCAAGAGTAGATGTCGGAGATTGTCTACACATGGAAAACGGCTAAGGAAAGATAAAGCAAGCGAACCGACATTTACTTTACCGCACAAGTTAAAACTGGGTGCGTCGAATGATTTGAAGTCTAAGTTTCAAAGTTTAAGTACTGTATGTTTAATGAAGCAACCTTGAGACTCATAAGTCAAAAGCCAAAAGAGGTAGACAAGTAGCCAAGGTTGTGGAGTTAGGGAAACAGGAAAACAAACTCGGTGACTTAGCCAAAAGATGATCCGGCATTGATAAAACAAGCAAACAAAGTTAAAACTTGTTCAGGTAGCAAACCAAAGGGAAATTAAACGTATATCTTACAATTGCACCCGGCATACCGGGGATCTGATAAAGCTTAGAGTTTTTTGATGCAAAGTTCAAGAGGCCGGAGTGGAAGCAGAGCCGCCAGCGGGTGGAGCTGTCGCAGTAGAGACATCGGCTTCAGGTGTGCCGGATCCAGCAGATGGAATGGAGACATCACCTCCGGCCGGGACAGATCCCTGTTCCGGACCTTAAGTGTTGGCTTCTTCAGCTTCTTCTTTGTCTTGGCTAGAGTCGGAGCCCTCAGCGTCGGCAACATCCTTGGCATCGTCCTCCTTCTTCTCCGGCTCGCGGATGTCCCGAACAAAGGCTTCGGTGTCGGCATAATCCACATAGTTGTGGGCCAATTCCTGCCGACGCTAGATATGTTCCGGATCCGTGGTCCAGATAGATCCTTCGCGCACAGTGCGCAAAGTCTCTAAGTCGGCCTTTTCGTACTAGGAGAGGAAGTATGTGAGAGCTTCATCGGCTCCCACCCTTGCCCCGGAATCCCGCCATTCTTTGAGGCAAACCTTGGAGAGCTGCAGATCATTGCCAAGATCAACAGGGTCAGTGGGCGTCCTTTGTCCCGGCCAGAGGGCGGAGTATGCTTCCTGGGCACCAAGGAAGAGATCTTCAGTATAGAATGTCATAGCGTTCTTCCGGGCTTCCAGGGCGAGCAGCTGCTCCGACATAGTCCAGTTGGGAGAGTCAACTGGGGTACCCCGGTTCACTCGGTCCGCCTGTAGAGCCTTCTCAACGTCTTCGACGGAAGCAGGAAACAGGTCTGAAAGATGGCAAACAGGTTAGTAAGAGGAATATGTGTCGGCATAAAGATTATGCCGGAAAAGATGTATCGAACAAGATGCGTTGGGCAGAAGATGATTTGAGGCTTATTGGCGAGATCGACGTTGAGCCGGGCAATATCAACTTCCCATTTGGTGGCCTGCTCCTTCAAGCCATCCAGTTCTGTGTGGGCGTTGGATGCATCAGTCTCTGAAGTAACGAGCAGCTCCTGGGCTTTCTTGAGTTGGCCCTCCCTCTATTCCTTCTCCAGAAGCTCAGCAATCCGGCCCTTCAACTGCTCCACCTTAGCTTTGTGGGCGGTATCCCGGTCGTCCAACTGCTTGGCCACATCCACTGAGGGCGTACAATCCTGGTGGCGTGCTTCCAGTGCAGCCTTTTCATCTGCAGGGATTCGAAGTCAAAAGGATTTGAAGTTAGAGGAATAACATAGAATGTGAAGGATTTGAAGTACAAAGGGTTTATTTGGATAATAGCAGGATTCGGCATACCTGTGAGTTCCTTCACCCTCTTAAGAAGCTCGGTGACTTGTTCTTCAGCAGCAGCTGCAAAATGCCGGTAAAAGGTTATGAGTAGGCATATTAAGGTGTGTCGGCAAAAGGTGTATGAAGAAGTAAAGAAGAGGAGAATAATCCGGCATATAATAGTATGTCGGCTGAGTTTACCTTTTTGGGTCAGTTCCAGCCGGAGCCTGCTATGCGCATCGGATAACTTCCGATGCTCGCACACCAAGTCATGGTACATATTGGCGCGTGTGTTGTTCATGCGCTGCAAAATGTTGGGATTTGAAAGGTTATGAAAGAAATCTAGCATATCACTTAAGGTGAAGATTATATCAAGTGTTCATTCTTTTGAAGACCCGGCACAGGTGCTGCGCACCTATCCTGGCCCTCGGTGACTAGGATTTGAAGCTCGAATCGAGCTTATATCTCGGTCAGGAGGATTTGGAAATTGCTTAAGATTTTAATTTGTTGAAGACCCGGCACAGGTGCTGCGCACCTATCCCGGCCCTCGGTGACTAGGATTTGAAGCTCGGGTCGAGCTTATATGTCGGACAGTTGATGTGAAAACAGCTAAGTGCAAAAGGTATTGGAAAATCCCGGATGTCCGTATCCCGGACAGCCGACATTTTTGGGGACTGGGGATATATCTAAGGAGAACACTCTCGCTGGCAATAGGAATGGGCTTCGCAGCCAGTATATCAGCAGAATTGCCAGTGGCCGCAGCTTCGGCCAACTTCTTATTCTTAGAGCTGGCAGTGTCCATACTGTCGGCGTCATTCCACTTCTCACAATACTCCTTAAGAGATCCAAGACTTTTGTCACTCTTGGTCAGCAGGGAGACGCGGCCTTCGAGTTCCGGCGTCTCAAAGAAGCTGGGCCAGGCTGCTGCTTTGCCAAAATGGAGTGCCAGGGCAGAGCTGGGCCGGGCTGCTGCTTTAGCAGGTGCAGTCACAGCAGACTGTGTCCCGGTCATGATGATATGCTTCATCTTGACAGTACCGGACTTGGCCGGGACAGAGGCCTTGGCCGGGGCAGAGGTCTTGGCCGGGGCAGCGGTCTTGGCTGGGGCAGAGGTCTTCTCACCTGTTGGAGTCTTGGGCGCTGGTTGTTCCGGCGCGGCAGGTGCAGCTTGTCCAGCAGAAGCAGGTGCTAGGAAAGTCCGGACTTCTGGTACTGCGGGGCCCTTTCCTTTATTATCTAGGTCGGCGCTCATGTCGCCTGCGCCGGCGTCTTCAGCAGTTCCGGCGCCGCTTGTGGGCGCGCCGGTGTCAGAGGTTTCCTGTTGAGCCCCGGAGTCCATGTGGACTTTGGGGGCAGAATCGTCTTGTTCCGGCGGAGGATCATCCTTCACCGGGGAAGAGGTATTTTCCGGCGCAGGCGAAGATGCCGGCGCCGGAGAGGTGGTGTGACTGGCTGATGGTATGTCGGGGGTCTCAGTGGCCACCGGCTTTTCAATGTTGGGGCTGGCACTTGAGCTGGAAGCATGTTCCGGCGCAAGAGGAGCCCTGAAAGAGAGAAAACACCAAGTCAGTAATCAAAGAGAGAAATATATCGGAAATGATGCAAAGGAAAGAAACTTACCCCGAGGCGACAGGTCTTTGCCTTTTTGGCTGGGGCACACCAACCTTCTATCTTTTCGGTGGCTGGGGTGTGTCGGGCTGGGGCTTCACGCCTCGCTTCCGGCCGGCACGCCCGCCGGTGGAAGGAGGTCCCTGGTTTAGAGGAGCGGCATCGACAACCATGTCATCCGGGATAACTGAGGATGGCATTGGAAAGGCATAAGCAAGAGGTGTTTCTGGAAGAGCATAAGCAAGAGGTGTCGGGCAGATAAACATCTGGCAGTCGTCATCGGAATCATCGTCACTCCAGTCTTGAGTGAAATGCCGGGATGAAGAGGCCTTACCCGCGGCAGAGGCAGCACGGGTGTTCCTGGGAAGCTTGTCCCAGTGATCCGGATCTTCTGCGTCCACTGCAGTACGGTCTGCCGCGATCTGGATCCGGGAGTTCTCCATCTTCTGGAAGCTAAATTTATGCATAAAGACAAAGTCAATTGATCAAAAACAAGGAATATGCCGGTACAAGAAGTATGTCGGACCAAAGGAATATGCCTGTACAAATAGAGATATGTCGGCCTACGTATCTATATGCCGGGCAAAGGGATTTACCATCGGTGCGGGCCGATCCCGGCTGTAAGGTTCCAGCCCCCAAGCAAAGGTAGCCTGAGAGGACTTGCAGATGTCCTTGATCCGCCGCAGGATGTCGGACGGAGTCAGCTCGTGTGTAGAATGCCGGGTGGGGTCCATGGGCCCGCTCATCTGGCAGATTTTATGTGACCGGCGCTAAAGAGGAGAGATGCGCCGGCTGATAAAGCAAGCCACCAAGTCTTGAGGAGTGAGGCCGGCATCCCGCAATTCGCCCTTAACCCGGTGGAGGGCGTTAACCGGCCCGACAGTGGTCTTCGGGTTATATGTCCAGTTCTTCATCGCTAGTGGTGGCTCGTCCACGAATGGCGGCAAGTTGAGCAGATCGACGTCCATGGTGTTCTTGACGTAGAAGAAGCTCTTTTGCCACTTCTTGCAAGACTCGAGCAGTTCCACCTTGGGGAAGTCCGAGCCCTTCCGGGACATAATGGTGGCCATGCCGCATTGGGTCATGGGGCGGTCCTTCTTCTCCTGGGCCGTTTCCGGCGGGTCGTCCTTGGACCGGGGCGGTTCCTGGATAACTTGTTTCCGCAGCTGGAAATACTTCGCCCAAGCTTGGGTGAAGGCTTCTATGCCGGCAAAGCCCTCGCAGAAAGCAGCGAAGGCGGAAAGGATCATCACCGCATTGGCCGTGATATGATGAGGCTACAGGTCGTAAGTGTCGAGGAGGTCCCGAAAGAAATCTGATACCGGCAGGCCGAAGCCCCGCTCGAAGTGGGCAATGAACACGACACGTTCGTCGGGTTCGGGTGCCGGCACAGTCTCTCCCGCCGGTAGCCGGCATGCAACGCCATTCGGAACTCTTCTGGTGGTGACCCAGGATATGTCGGCCGGAGTAACCTCCGACCCCTCCCAGCCGGAGCGCCCTTGGAGCTGGGCCAAGTTATCCTCCTCAGAAGCCGAGGTGGCCGTCATACTTGAGGAAGCCATCTTGGTGGCCGGGACATGGCGTGAGAGCCGGAGTCCCGTGATGTTAGTCCTATCAAGATCAGAGAAAAGAGGGAAGTTAGTCTCTCCGGTATACCAATCTCACAGAAGTTAGTAGGAAATAAAGATCTACCATCACAGTCAAAATAGGAAATAATCATGAGTAAATTCCTACGAGAAGAACATCAGCGAACTACTGAAGAACGTCACTGGCAATGCTAATCGAATCTGTGAGATACTAAGCAAAGAAGCTACTAGAGATCTAAGTGAACGAAGTTACCAAGGCAGAAAAGGAGAAGGACAGAGGAAAACGAAGAACTCACCGAAGCTCAACGGCGGCGATGGAACGGCGGCGAGCTCCTAGAAGAAGATTCAACCTCCCCCGGTACAGTTCGGGAGAAAAGCGGCAGCGGCGGCGTCATCGGCAAAGGTGTCGGACGTCGTCGAGCGTCGGCGCCGGCGTGGAGCAAGTCGACGGCGGTGCAAGTTCTCTGTTCTCTCGGTCCGGCGGCGGAGCGCAGGAGACAGAGGAACGGAGGAAGAAGACGATGGTGTGGGGTAAAAAGGAGAAGTTTACCCCCGCCGCCCTATTTATATATCGCCTGGTAAGGGTTGTGGGGGTGGTAGTGCTCCACTACCCCGACCGTTTCTGTGGTAAATCGCCACGTGGCGGCATGGCGTGGGGCGGTGGTTCTTGTAACCGTGCCACTAGGCAATGATGGTACGCAGTAAATGCACTGTGAACCGTCACATCGCGTGACCGTTCGTGGTGGCAGGGCAGTTGCAAGTTTCGATGCAAACTGTCAGACTTGGCTTCTTAAGGAAGTCTCATCTATGTGCCGGCGTAACTGTCCGGGGAATGAGTTCCGTCCGGAATACCCCCGGGACCGGCCGGGTTAACTTTTTGAAAAAGATGAGGAGCCGGAACATATGCGGAGCTCCGGCATGAATAACCCTGACTCCAGCATATAATCAAGTGCCGGGATATGAGGAAAAGATGATATGTTGAAGCTACCAAGGCTCCACATTTGAGACCGGGGAACCTCGACAGCTTCGGGGACTAGTGTCGGGGGGATGACCCCCGATAGGGTCAAGAGGCTAGAAAGATACAAGGAATATGGTTGACTTTTATGTCGGTTGACCGAGGTTGGGTCTAGCCGGAATATAAGAGCGTCGGCCAGACCGGCATATATGTATATCTCGGCTGGTGTTCAGATATACCGGTTTATCCGGGATATATGGAGAGATATGCCGGATCATGTAAGGATATGCCGGCCTAACTTATTTGATATGCTGTGCAGGAGCAGGGGAGGCCGGATTACCCGACCTTCATAGGTCATTGGTCCGGTACATAGGTCCAGGATATGGCCAACGGTCATATCCGGGATATAGAAGTCAACCAAGGTGTCATGTCCCTACAATCAAGGAGAGATTCTGCCAAGCATGGAGGGAGATTATGATGACAGGGTGCACAGTGCTGGTTTACCAACCCTCACTGTGCACAAGTACAGTCCTTACCTCATAGTGGTAAGGTCACAGTCCAAGAAGTACAAGGTATAGGGATGGTGAGTCCCATCGAGAGCAATCAGGGCCAAAGTCAAGGGTGGCAGCCGTCGTCACCTAGTCCTATTTGGACTATAGCTAGTGTCATATGTATGTGTGTGACCGTTGTAACCCTGGCCATCACTATATAAGGTGCCACAGGGAGCCCTAGCCAGGGGTTGGTCAGTCCTTAGTCTCTCAGTTCATAGTTCGTCTTCCTCCTCTCGCTGAGAGCTTAGGAGAGCCATTGTTGTGTACTCCATCGATCCAAATATACAACCAGTAGAGCAGGAGTAGGGGTATTATCTCCTTACGAGAGCCCCGAACCTGGGTAGATCCGTGTTCCTTTCTGTCGTGTTTTTCAGCTCGTTCCCCTCTCCCGAATCCTCCAGCATCTAGTTTGGCCCCCATTTAAGCCATCCTATGGCATATGTTGTTTCACCACGACGACACACCAGTCATGTCAGATGGCTGCCATGCAAAGATGTCCCAGTTCTCATGGAGGAACTCGACGAGCGCGCTTTCCTATTTGGTACTTACGTTTGTCCCAATGGAGGTGGTCTTCGCGGCATCGCCAGGGACAAGTTCCACCTATTTTGTGTCGACTGTAGGCTTGAAAGTGGGCGGGGAGGCGGAAACTTCCTGCTTGGATGCCGGCATCTCCGTAGGATCCATGGCGGCATGGATTTCCTGGAATTCCTCGCCGAAGAACACGGCCTCTACGAAGGCGGCTTCGCCCTCCTCGAACTCCTTTGCCTTCCTAAAGCTCCCATAAACAATGATGACACCATCAAGTCCTGGCATTTTTAGCTGATTGTAGATGTAGCATGGCCTGACATGGAAACTGTGGAAGGCGGGGCGGCCGAAGATCATGTGGTATGTGCTTTTGAAGGGAACCACCTCAAAGGTTACATGCTCTTTGCGGAAATTGTTTTCATCATCGAAGGCAACCTTGAGGGTGATGGACCCTAGGGACTTAGCTTGGCAGCCAGGAACCACTCCATAGAAAGTGACAACACTATGGCGGAGTTTGGGTCTTGGTGAGGCCTAACTTTGTCAAGGTTTCCACGTACATGATACTCAGGCTGCTGTCGCCATCCATTAGGCACTTGGATAACTCGTAGCCTTGGATCAGAGGGTTGACCACCATGCATAGTATCCATCTGGGATGTGCTCTGGGTGATCTTCGTGGCTCCATTGCACCGGTACTTTGGACCATCGGACATACTAGCGGATCTTAGGCATGGTGGCGTTAAGGGAGTGCATGGCGGCTCTCTGTGCCTTAGCCGTGGGAGGACCAAGGAATGTGTGGAAGGCTCCCTTCTTGGGATTTTTATACGGGTTTGCCCCGCCAGTTCCAGCCTCGGCTTTTTCAGCAGGGTTGGGCGCAGGGTCTTCTTCCATATCGCTGCCATCCTTGGACACCTTTTCCTTGTCTGCTTTTCCTTTGCCACGAGGTCTTTGTCATCAGGTGCGTTTGTAGCCAGCTTCTTAGTCCGCCTTGATGTCATTGACAAACCTGCAGTTCCAGTTGGTGTGATTGCACTTTCCCGTGGCATCCCGATGGGCAAAGCACAGCATATCGCGGTACTCATTGTAGGACATGGGAGGAGTAGGCACCGTAGCGGGGGCTGTGGAGCTCCGCGGCTGACTGCAGTTGGTAACGTGTCCCCATCCATGCTTTCCACTTTGGCCCTTCTCGGAGAAGGTTGTTGCCACCATATCCGGAGTGTGCTGTTCTTCGGGCGGACTCTTCCTTTTGTTACTATTCCGCTTTCCAGTATTTTGGATGGCGGATGCCTTCAATGATTCGCGGGCGTCATCATCGGTGGCTGCGTAGTTACTTGCGATGGAGATCATGGATTTTAGGGTCAATTTTCCCTCGCTCCTTTCTCGTAATAGGTGATGGCGGAGAAGTTGGCCTCTTTCCAAACTGTTGATGAACATAATGATGGCGGATTCGTCAGTAACCCCTTCACAGGAGTTCTTCATATCCAACCACCGCGCAAGGAAAGTTCAAGAGGTCTCATCGTCTGCCCACCGGCACCGTTGGAGGTCTCCGATGTTGTGAGGTCACTTGTAGGTACCCTCAAAGTTTTCAGTGAACGCAATCTGCATATCAAACCAGGTGACAAGAGTTAACTCGACAGATGTCCAAGATGAAGGACTTATGATCGGGGGAATAGGGCGTCGGATGAACTCGAAGGTAAAATCAGTCAAACAAGGTGTGTATTGAGAGTAAACATGGTGGTCAACTTTGCTTACTTTCAATCTGTCCCTGACCGTCCTCTCCTGGCCCCTATATATAGGTGGCCAGGTCTCAAGGAACGGGAGGGGTCCGATACATATTACAACATCGGTATACGACATGAACTCGTATTTCGACTATGATTACACTTGGTCTTAGCTTAACGGGCCTCAGGGGTACTTAAGTAATGGGCTCTATTATCTATACCCTTGTAAGTAGCCCCCGAGATTCTACCAGAATTGTAGATTCGGGTTGAATCTCAAATCTTCATATCTTCGACTTGATCAATCTTTCGACTTCTTCTTCTTCCTATAAATAATAATCAACTTTCATTATATTACCTCGCAAGGGGTTTTGGTGAACAAGCCTGACAGCTCTGATGGATCAAGAGGCCAGTTAACTACCGGAGCAGATACTTATCCCCTACTTCAAACTCAATCCCCTTGGACTTGAATCTGGTAAACTGGTCAAACCCATTCTTTTGCCGCATTTAGGACTTACAAAGAACGAGTTCCAGTGGTTCTCAGGGTACCCAGTGTGTCCAC
This sequence comes from Dactylis glomerata, assembly GCA_007115705.1. Lineage (NCBI taxonomy): Eukaryota > Viridiplantae > Streptophyta > Magnoliopsida > Poales > Poaceae > Dactylis > Dactylis glomerata. The sequence continues at coordinate 2,516,051 of QXEO01000291.1, read as the reverse complement.
CAGGATTTTCTCCGCGTCGTAGACACGGAAAGTTACTAGCAGAGCGCATCCAGGTGCGTATACCAGGCCACACAGGACGGATCCTGGGGTCTTACCTTCGTGATTTCTATGACCACGGCATTCAAGCTTTGTCGCGATGACTTAGCCTGAGAATCATTTTACTTCTTATTACAAGCCTTGTTTGACTGTTAAAATGTGCAAAATATTCGAATTGTTCTTCAAATATCTCATGAATAACACCCAATGGGAGTAATCGATTTTTATTTTGTCGACAATGAAGTCGAAGATTGTTGTCGACGAAAGGTAGTCGATTACGCCTTTGATTTTTTCTTCAATGTTATCCATTATCATTGGGTGCACGACCAGTGCTCCCGATGAGAGTAGCCCCCGAGGCTATAGCCGAAATTTTTCGGGTATAGGCTCAAAATATACATATTGTCTTTTCAACTTTTGTCCTGCGATTCATCATGGCACGATTGTGCTTAGCTGCTTTCCCAGATCTTCAAATGATAGTAGCCCCTGAGTCCATGAGGGGGTGCGTGGTGCTCTTTTATATACTTCAATGTTGTTTGTCCACAGTGCTCTTTATCCTTGTAACTTTGCATGCTATCGCTGCCTTATTTCCTGCTCGGGATAAAATGTAAAAGCCTGTAGATTTATTTGGTACTGTAACTTGCTGAGGCCCATGAAAGGTTGCTTATAAATAAAGTACGCCGGCTAGGGAAAAACCCTAATCCCTTCATTACCAACTTCCTCCGCCGCATCGTCTTCTTCTCCCACATCTCATCTAGGGTTTTCCCATCAAGCACATCTTCTCAATGGCAGATGCTGGTGGTGCCAACCTGGACGCCGGTGTGCAAATGGAGAAGCGAGGTCACGGCCGCCCTCATGGCAGTAAGAACAAACCGAAAGACCCCTCTACGGTGGCCTCGTCATCTGCATCTATGAAATGGCGCCCTGGCCACCCTGTGGGGAGTAAAAACAAACCCAAGGTATCTGCTGCTGCTCCGCACAATGCTTCTCCTCCTCCTCCTCCCAAGATCTACTCCTTCTTCTGCATTGCCGGCGCTCAATGCCGTGAAATTCAGCGTGTGCCACTGAAATTTACCAAGTTCATGGATGGGCGTGAGCTTCGTGAAGCAATTCTTCGCGAACAATCTGGGGGAGGAACTCCCTATGAAGTGGAGGTGTGGATTCTTTGATGTAACCTTTTGTTTTAGTTCTCTCTTGGCGTGCTTCATGTAATAAGTAGTCGTAATGAACTTTATTTTATGCCATCGTGTTTGTTTGTTAATCGACTAGAGGAACTAACAGTGTTCTGAGGTATGTTTTAATTTACCAGCGCATTGCCTTGAACTGTGCTTGCTCTTTGTCGAATATCGGGTTGTAAACAACCTTGTAAAAATTCTCAAATATTCATTAGTACGGGATCTCTATAGTTTTATGTTCTTTCATACGACTCGAGGGTCGGAGCCCCCGAGTGGAAAATAGGGACATATTATACATATTGTCGAGTTGGCCCAAAGAACCCGACCTGTGGCCTCGTGTTCTGGGTTCAGAGGGTCATAACTCGAAGTTTTCTGCCGCCATACTCCTTCTACGCATAGAACCGTCGAAGTTGTTCTGCATTCCACGGGTTGCTCTCATCTTTCCCTATCTTCTTGTCTTGTAGTCGATAGGCTCCTCCTGGAATTACATCTGTCACGATGTAAGGTCCCACCCATGGGGACTCTAATTTGCCATGACCGTCTTCCTTGAGACGTAAGACCAAATCTCCTACCATGAAAGAACGTGGGCGAACTCGACTACTATGGTAGTTTCGTAGACTTTGCTGATATTGCATAGCTCTGGCTAGTGCTACATCTCTTGCTTCGTCGAGTGCATCAACGTCGTCTTGAAGTACTTCTATAGAAGTTGTTGCATCGTAAGCCGCAATTCTTGGGGCTTCATGGGTGATTTCGACTGGAAGTACGACCTCTACGCCATGGACCAGGAAAAAGGGAGTTTCTTGGGTAGCCGCATTAGGCGTGGTTCTAATACTCCAAAGCACAGAGGGTAGTTCATCTACCCAGGCGTGTTTGGCTTTTTCGAGGGGCGCTAATAGCCTCTTTTTTATTCCGTTGCATATTAAGTCGTTGGCTTTCTCGACTTGTCCATTTGTTTTTGGATGTGCTACAGACGCAAATTTCAGTTTGATTCCCATACTCTCGCAGTAGCTTTTGAACTCTTTTGATGTGAAGTTTGTCCCATTGTCTGTGATGATGTTGTGCGGTACTCCGAAATGAAATACTATAGACTTGATAAAGTTGATTGCTGCTGTGGAATCTTGGGTTGTTACCGGGGCTGCCTCTACCCATTTAGTAAATTTGTCTACTGCCACCAACATGTAGACATGACCTCCTGGCCAGGATTTGTGTAGTTTTCCTACCATGTTGAGACCCCATTGTGCAAAGGGCTAGGATAATGGTATCGGCTGTAGTTCTGCTGCTGGTGCGTGTGGTCGAGATGCAAATCGTTGACAGGCTTCACACCTTATGACTATATCTTTTGCGTCTTCAATGGCCATTAACCAGTAGAATCCTGCACAAAAAGCTTTAGCTGCAATAGCTCTGCTGCTAGCGTGATGCCCGCATACTCCTGCATGGATATCTTTTAATATATCTTGTCCTTCTTGAGGGGTGACGCATCGCTATAAAACGCCAGTTATACTTTTCTTGTACAGCTTCCCTTGTAATACGACGAAAGCTTTGGATCGTCGTATTATCCTTCTTGCTTCAACTGTATCTTCGGGTAGTACTTTGTTTATCACGTAGGCCAAGTATGGCTGCATCCAGGTTTCTTCGACCATCATAACTTCCTCTGGTTCTGCTGTGCCTCCTGCGCCAGGCTTGCCAGCCCCCGAGCCTGTTGTTGGGTGCTGGCCTGATTCTCCTATAGTCAAAATTTTGTTATGTTTTATTGATCTCTCTATGATTTCTTCCCAAAAGACTCCTGGCGGTATGGGCAGGCATTGGGACCCGATATTTGCTAAATTGTCGGCTTCCTCGTTGCTGGCCCTGTGTGACGACCTCAAATTTGATACAAATTCGAAGTGCCCGTTATGTAATCCATCACAATCCCAGAATCAGTGTTGTGATTTACATAACGTACTTGATACCACAGTCATAGCCATTAATAGTAAATAAAAGGGGATTACATAGGTGGTCGCACAGACCAAACCTTACAATACATCAATATGCAGCGGAATAACACTTTGGGTCCATATTGTCCAGCTTCAATCGCACAGGCAAAGCAGACAGTAGGAAACGAGCCTAATTCGCAAAGCCATCAATGAGTCCCTGCTTCTTGATCTTGCTCCTTCAAGTCTGGCCAAGTTGATAGCCAGGGACACAGCCGTGAGTACATTGGATGCACTCGCAAACCATCTTATAAACAAAGTGATGAAAGAGATATGCATGGTTGATATGGTGGACTAAGCACTAAGTTTATTTGCAAAAGCTAGTTTTATTTCCCAAGAATGTTCATTTGGTAGAAAAGAGGTTTAGTTCTCTAGGTTCAATATAAAGAGGAACTTCAAGTGTGTCAACATCAAGTTCAAGTCAAGTCACTCACCATGTTTACCATTGTGATTTTTATCTTTGACAAAAGTCAAGTAGAGTTAGCCAACTGTCCATGACCGCGGACGTGGCTATTCGAATAGTTTTACACTCTGCAGAGGTTGTACACTTTACCCACACCATCCGACTACTCATCGTGTGGGCAACTTCCCCGCATAACAACATATGCCACGACAAGTAGCCGACCATAATGTTTCACCTGCCCGCCTTAGCATAAACACTACCGCCTAGAGATGTACCCCTCAACACCGGAGTCTCCAAGAAGCTGTCCGGAAGGTGCAAGGTTCCCAGCCAATTGGTCTCCGGAATGCCACTAACCGAAATAGAGTCCTACCCCGGCAGTACATTTTCAATGAGGGCTCTTCGGCTTGTACCCCAACCACCTATGAAGAGGAGGACAAGGCGAAACTCGGCAACCGCCAAGGGTGCCCTGGAAAAGGAGTCCCGGGTCGGACTTCCATTTACATTTGTAGGGTCTACACTAAGGCGAAACAAACTACTCCACTAAGCCCTGTCCCATACCAGGATAATGTGGTCGTACGGTATGGTTGGCTCCCATGTACATCACTCGTTGTCATTTGAGAAATATATTTCATAGTTCTTAGTCAAGATTAATTTCTTTCATAAAGCCATTACGTAGGAGCAATCTCCAGTTCCAGTTTCAAGTTCAAGTCACCACTTCTTCAAATAGAGTTCCCCTTATAGAAGGCCTCAATATTATTAGCGACTAAGCAACTACCTTGAGTGATGATACCACTAAATATGATTGGATAAACTCAGCTTGATGCTCTTGTTAAGCAAGATATCACTATACTTCTATCATTCTACTTTAGCAATTCAATCATGCAATTTACTTAAAACAAGTAGAATGCAATATTAATCTAGGCATTGGGAGTATGAATCAAAAGATGGCTTGCCTGGCTTGGCAAAGTCAAAATAGTCTTCATCTCCATCTTTGATTGATTGATCTCTATCTCCATTTCTTGGTTGACTTCGGGATCCATTCTCCTTACTCTCGTTGTCGTCTAATCGTCGAAAATCAAATAAGCATACAATCACCACACAATTTACAAGCAACACATACTCAAGCAAATAAGGATACTTGGGGTAAGAGAAACGCTCTAGGACGTCTATGGGGAGTGGTTTCGAAGATCATTGAGTTCCGATGGATGAGATTATCGAGTTGTTGTATTAAGTAGGGTTTATTTATTTTGGATGATGAAAATATCTCCTGCAAATCCTTATTGACCAAGGTCATGGACAAATGTAGATATTTAAGATTAGGGTTCAACCAAAGTGGCTTCCTAGGATTTGGAGTATTTTTCTTTTATTGAAGCCATTTCTAGTTTGCAACTATTTAGTGATCAAGTTTGAATCTATAAGTGAAAAATTAATCCTAGTTGGATTGGATCAGGGTTTATAGATTCATATTTAGAAATGTGGTTGATTAGAATTTGGTTTTATATCATTTCCATATTTTGAGATTGGTGTGCAAGTTTGAGTTTCTAATTACTACTATGTAGTATTTAATTTCCAAATACTTCCTACAAGCTCACATGGACTAAGATCAATACCTATAGATAGGTATTTGGAAATATGGTTTAACAATAAGAGTTTCATAGAAATTTTGATTATAGGTGTGAGTTTCATAAAATCCCATATGGCAAATGCCTATTTAACCATATAGGTAAATAGCATTTACTTTAAAAGGTTCAAAATTGAGATCTAATGGTATAGGCAGATGGGTATCACTAATTGTGAATTTCTAAAGTTGGATTTATATTTTTAGGAATTTTATTTGAATTGATATGGATTTTCTAAGTTGGAAAAGCTCCTGTTTTGTTATTTTTACTGCAACCATTATGTAAATCTAATTGGGTTGAAACCACTTTTAATGGATAGCTTATGTTCTAAGGTTTCCAAAACATATTCATTTGCTAAATTTGAATCGGTAGATCTCCGGGAAAATTAAATATACGAAAGCATCTGAATGAGTTTTTCAAGAATCGGAAAATAGATTTAACCCTTTTTTTTTAACTCGGGCCGGACACACAGAGGAACTGGGCCGGCCCACTAGGCTGCTACGGGTGTGAGAGCTAGAGGGAAAAAAAGTAACCGGGCTGACCAAAGGGGCCCGGCTGTCAGGACGAAGGAACCGGTACGTACGACTTCCTCGTCTCGAGTTACTGCAAGGGACTCACAAGGAACCGGTACGTACGACTTCCTCGTCTCGAGGAAGGGCGCGGTGGCGGAGCTCGACAAGAAAGGCACGGGAGGCGCCGGCGAGTTGCAGTCCGGCGGAGGAGCTCCTCCTCTTCCACCTTGTCCAGCCGGAAGCTCGAGGGAGCTGCTGGAACGCCGGGAACGCGTGGCGCTCTGGGAGCACGGCCACACCGGCGAGCTCGATGGAGAGAGCTAGAAGGGAGAGGAGGATGTCTGGGAGGTAGAGGGAGGTGAGGTGCATCTTTTCAGGAAAGAAGGGAGGCCCTTTTATAGGCGGGAGAGGGAGCACGGGGCGAGTGGATCGGCGGCCAGAGCACGGCCGGTGTCGGCTACAGAAGGGACGCGGCGGTCGGGGCTTTCGGCGGAGGGCTGCTACGCGCTGTGGTGGGCTGCTGGCGCGTTTTCAGGCGGCGGCTTGGTCTGGTGCAGAGGGGGCAAGGAAGGGGGGGTCCGGGTTGCTCTTCCTCTTCTCCTCCATGGCTCACGGCCGGGGCCTGGGCAGGGGTGACTGGGGATCGACAGCAAGACACTCTAGGAGAGGCAGGGACACTGTGGGAAGGGCAGAGAGGGGGCTGGCTACTGGTCCTTGTACTCACTTGTAACTTTGCAGAATTCTGCCCACCAAGTGTTTGTTGAAATGCCCGAAAGAATTCAAATTTTGAATTTTTGAAATCTGCCACCGTGGGTTGTCAAGATATTGGATAAGGACTCCAAACATATTTTTGTTATGAAGAAATATATTGTTTTGCAAAAATCTTATTTCAATTTTGAAGTATGGTTTCTGTTTCAGATTCAAACTTTGGACAGATTTTGAAAGAGGTTAGGGTTTGAGTTTTTGCTGGAAACTTCTTGGTTGAGTTAGTATGTGAGATGGTCAAGCTCAACTAACTGACCACACCTTGGCTTGAGTTACAGATTTCTTATTCTAAGTGTCCAAAGTAGGGTAGTGGTTAACTTTTTCTAGATCATCTTTTCTTCTCTTTTTCTTTATTTCTCTTGCTTCTGGTTCTTTTGATCTTTGTGGTTCTTCTCTAATGCTTCTATTGGTTAAGTTTGAATTAACTAAACACTGCACAACAAATTAAAACCCACATGAAATCATAAAAGACCCATATTGAAATTCGATGCATACATGCAATATGAAGTGCAAAAAGTTTTAATCTTGGTCCAAAGGTGTTGGTTTTCTTGTAGATGACATGGAGTTGGGAAATGACCTCTTATTTGAATTCAAACTTTGGTAGAATATTAAATAGAGTTCCAAGTTGATTTTTGTTTCACACTTTATTGTATTTGATTCTTTTCTATTTGTTTGTGATTGCTTGACTAAATTTTGGTTTGGCCATTGACCCAAATGGGTTTAGCATGTAACCATACACCAAATTTAATAGTTAGAAAACTATTTCAATTTAACAAAAATCTTTATTTAAAACTTTGGGCTCAAAGGATTTGTTTTCAAACCTTTCTCATACTCTTTTTATTTGAAGCATGGGAGCAAATGCTCAAATTCACAAGTTTTACAAGATAATAAATTAATCTTGTATTCCAAATAAAAGTTTTTGTTGTCTCCAAAATTTGGTATTTTGATAAATTCCATTTATTTCTATTTTCCAAAAACTTGGGTTGTTACAATCTTCCCCCCTTAAAAAGAATCTCGTCCCGAGATTCACAAGTTAAGATTGGGAAAGATTGGGAGATGAGATTACTAGATAAAAGATAGAGTGTATATTGATTCCTATCAAGATAGGAAGATTGGGGACACCCAAAATGTGATAAGGCCATACGGGCCAAAAACACATCGTCATCAATCACATAGCAACTTCAACAAACAATCACACTTTTAAAAACAAAACATTTGGCATCTAAACCATAGGCTTTTATTAAAAAGGGTCTTGCGGATTACAAGTCTTGCTCTTGATTTACAAAGAAATAAACACGACTACTAGTACCAAACTAAGATCAGTCAGGCTTCTTCTTCGGGATTAGGTTCAAGTGGGACCTCCTTTGGTATTCTCGAGCAATTCTATTGAGGTGAAACTCGAACTCCGAGTTGGCCTGAAAGGGTGGATTTGAGAGCATGGGGTGCATCAAAGGGGTCAAGTCCTGCAGTAGATGAGAGGGAACATCTTTCAAAAGGTTTCTTATGCGGGATTGGTAGGGTTAGAGTTTAGTTTGGGTGAGAAAGACAAAAAACATTTTTGAGCAACAAGTTTTCGGAGTGGTTACTACATGTTGCCGAATGGCATATGAGCAACACCTCTCAAAATCAATCATTCAAACACACAAGGCACTAAGCACACTTATTAATCGTGAGGTAAGGGTAGCTCAATACAAACAATTGAGCATTTCCTATAAGTCCTATTAGATCAAGGCTGTTGAGGTCTTCATCATTTCTGATCACTCTCGCTTGGCTCTTGAAGTCTTTGTCTCCTAGGGTTGACTCTTGTTGGAAGATTTCTGGATCAGGTGAAGAGACTCTCTTTCGATGGTAGCAGTTGTAGTTAACATCCAAGGTTGAAGTCTTAAAAAATATTGAGTCCCTAATCTTTTGATCCAAAAGTCCTTCGGTCTTAAGGTCGGTATATCGTCCATGGTATATATTTGAAGTAGATGAGGAATAGAATAAAACAAATCTTTTAAAAATAAATTGTAATCAAAGATGTTCATACAAAAATTCTTTGTCAAAATATTTTGAGAGCATAAGTTGAGAGTGTAAGATATTTGAAGTGAATAGGATGGGAGTATAAGTTGGGCTTTGGGTACCAAAGCAAATAAATTTCTCTTGTAGAAATAAGTTTTTGACAAAATATCACTTTCTTAGCTAACGACCATACTAACTAAGGTCTCCTAAGGTCATGATAGTCCTGATACCAAACTTGTGATATCAGAGATATCATTTTCTAACGACCATGCTAACTAGGGTTTCCTAGAGTCAACCTGGCTCTGATACCAACTTGTGACGACCTCAAATTTGATACAAATTCGAAGTGCCCGTTATGTAATCCATCACAATCCCAGAATCAGTGTTGTGATTTACATAACGTAGTTGATACCACAGTCATAGCCATTAATAGTAAATAAAAGGGGATTACATAGGTGGTCGCACAGACCAAACCTTACAATACATCAATATGCAGCGGAATAACACTTTGGGTCCATATTGTCCAGCTTCAACTGCACAGGCAAAGTAGACAGTAGGAAACGAGCCTAATTCGCAAAGCCGTCAATGAGTCCCTGCTTCTTGATCTTGCTCCTTCAAGTCTGGCCAAGTTGATAGCCAGGGACACAGCCGTGAGTACATTGGATGCACTCGCAAACCATCTTATAAACAAAGTGATGAAAGAGATATGCATGGTTGATATGGTGGACTAAGCACTAAGTTTATTTGCAAAAGCTAGTTTTATTTCCCAAGAATGTTCATTTGGTAGAAAAGAGGTTTAGTTCTCTAGGTTCAATATAAAGAGGAACTTCAAGTGTGTCAACATCAAGTTCAAGTCAAGTCACTCACCATGTTCACCATTGTGATTTTTATCTTTGACAAAAGTCAAGTAGAGTTAGCCAACTGTCCATGACCGCAGACGCGGCTATTCGAATAGTTTTACACTCTGCAGAGGTTGTACACTTTACCCACACCATCCGACTACTCATCGTGTGGGCAACTTCCCCGCATAACAACATATGCCACGACAAGTAGCCGACCATAATGTTTCACCTGCCCGCCTTAGCATAAACACTACCGCCTAGAGATGTACCCCTCAACACCGGAGTCTCCAAGAAGCTGTCCGGAAGGTGCAAGGTTCCCAGCCAATTGGTCTCCGGAATGCCACTAACCGAAATAGAGTCCTACCCCGGCAGTACATTTTCAATGGGGGCTCTTCGGCTTGTACCCCAACCACCTATGAAGAGGAGGACAAGGCGAAACTCGGCAACCGCCAAGGGTGCCCTGGAAAAGGAGTCCCGGGTCGGACTTCCATTTACATTTGTAGGGTCTACACTAAGGCGAAACAAACTACTCCACTAAGCCCTGTCCCATACCAGGATAATGTGGTCGTACGGTATGGTTGGCTCCCATGTACATCACACGTTGTCATTTGAGAAATATATTTCATAGTTCTTAGTCAAGATTAATTTCTTTCATAAAGCCATTAGGTAGGAGCAATCTCCAGTTCCAGTTTCAAGTTCAAGTCACCACTTCTTCAAATAGAGTTCCCCTTATAGAAGGCCTCAATATTATTAGCGACTAAGCAACTACCTTGAGTGATGATACCACTAAATATGATTGGATAAACTCAGCTTGATGCTCTTGTTAAGCAAGATATCACTATACTTCTATCATTCTACTTTAGCAATTCAATCATGCAATTTACTTAAAACAAGTAGAATGCAATATTAAACTAGGCATTGGGAGTATGAATCAAAAGATGGCTTGCCTGGCTTGGCAAAGTCAAAATAGTCTTCATCTCCATCTTTGATTGTTTGATCTCTATCTCCATTTCTTGGTTGACTTTGGGATCCATTCTCCTTACTCTCGTTGTCGTCTAATCGTCGAAAATCAAATAAGCATACAATCACCACACAATTTACAAGCAACACATACTCAAGCAAATAAGGATACTTGGGGTAAGAGAAACGCTCTAGGACGTCTATGGGGAGTGGTTTCGAAGATCATTGAGTTCCGATGGATGAGATTATCGAGTTGTTGTATTAAGTAGGGTTTATTTATTTTGGATGATGAAAATATCTCCTGCAAATCCTTATTGACCAAGGTCATGGACAAATGTAGATATTTAAGATTAGGGTTCAACCAAAGTGGCTTCCTAGGATTTGGAGTATTTTTCTTTTATTGAAGCCATTTCTAGTTTGCAACTATTTAGTGATCAAGTTTGAATCTATAAGTGAAAAATTAATCCTAGTTGGATTGGATCAGGGTTTATAGATTCATATTTAGAAATGTGGTTGATTAGAATTTGGTTTTATATCATTTCCATATTTTGAGATTGGTGTGCAAGTTTGAGTTTCTAATTACTACTATGTAGTATTTAATTTCCAAATACTTCCTACAAGCTCACATGGACTAAGATCAATACCTATAGATAGGTATTTGGAAATATGGTTTAACAATAAGAGTTTCATAGAAATTTTGATTATAGGTGTGAGTTTCATAAAATCCCATATGGCAAATGCCTATTTAACCATATAGGTAAATAGCATTTACTTTAAAAGGTTCAAAATTGAGATCTAATGGTATAGGCAGATGGGTATCACTAATTGTGAATTTCTAAAGTTGGATTTATATTTTTAGGAATTTTATTTGAATTGATATGGATTTTCTAAGTTGGAAAAGCTCCTGTTTTGTTATTTTTACTGCAACCATTATGTAAATCTAATTGGGTTGAAACCACTTTTAATGGATAGCTTATGTTCTAAGGTTTCCAAAACATATTCATTTGCTAAATTTGAATCGGTAGATCTCCGGGAAAATTAAATATACAAAAGCATCTGAATGAGTTTTTCAAGAATCGGAAAATAGATTTAACCCTTTTTTTTAACTCGGGCCGGACACACAGAGGAACTGGGCCGGCCCACTAGGCTGCTACGGGTGTGAGAGCTAGAGGGAAAAAAAGTAACCGGGCTGACCAAAGGGGCCCGGCTGTCAGGACGAAGGAACCGGTATGTACGTCTTCCTCGTCTCGAGTTACTGCAAGGGACTCACCGACGGCGAGGAAGGGCGCGGTGGCGGAGCTCGACGAGGAAGGCATGGGAGGCGCCGGCGAGTTGCAGTCCAGCGGAGGAGCTCCTCCTCTTCCACCTTGTCCAGCCGGAAGCTCGAGGGAGCTGCTGGAACGCCGGGAACGCGTGGCGCTCTGGGAGCACGGCCACACCGGCGAGCTCGATGGAGAGAGCTAGAAGGGAGAGGAGGATGTCTGGGAGGTAGAGGGAGGTGAGGTGCATCTTTTTAGGAAAGAAGGGAGGCCCTTTTATAGGCGGGAGAGGGAGCATGGGGCGAGTGGATCGGCGGCCAGAGCACGGCCGGTGTCGGCTATAGAAGGGACGCGGCGGTCGGGGCTTTCGGCGGAGGGCTGCTGCGCGCTGTGGCGGGCTGCTGGCGCGTTTTCAGGCGGCGGCTTGGTCTGGTGCAGAGGGGGCAAGGAAGGGGGGGTCCGGGTTGCTCTTCCTCTTCTCCTCCATGGCTCACGGCCGGGGCCTGGGCAGGGGTGACTGGGGATCGACAGCAAGACACTCTAGGAGAGGCAGGGACACTGTGGGAAGGGCAGAGAGGGGGCTGGCTACTGGTCCTTGTACTCACTTGTAACTTTGCAGAATTCTGCCCACCAAGTGTTTGTTGAAATGCCCGAAAGAATTCAAATTTTGAATTTTTGAAATCTGCCACCGTGGGTTGTCAAGATATTGGATAAGGACTCCAAACATATTTTTGTTATGAAGAAATATATTGTTTTGCAAAAATCTTATTTCAATTTTGAAGTATGGTTTCTGTTTCAGATTCAAACTTTGGACAGATTTTGAAAGAGGTTAGGGTTTGAGTTTTTGCTGGAAACTTCTTGGTTGAGTTAGTATGTGAGATGGTCAAGCTCAACTAACTGACCACACCTTGGCTTGAGTTACAGATTTCTTATTCTAAGTGTCCAAAGTAGGGTAGTGGTTAACTTTTTCTAGATCATCTTTTCTTCTCTTTTTCTTTATTTCTCTTGCTTCTGGTTCTTTTGATCTTTGTGGTTCTTCTCTAATGCTTCTATTGGTTAAGTTTGAATTAACTAAACACTGCACAACAAATTAAAACCCACATGAAATCATAAAAGACCCATATTGAAATTCGATGCATACATGCAATATGAAGTGCAAAAAGTTTTAATCTTGGTCCAAAGGTGTTGGTTTTCTTGTAGATGACATGGAGTTGGGAAATGACCTCTTATTTGAATTCAAACTTTGGTAGAATATTAAATAGAGTTCCAAGTTGATTTTTGTTTCACACTTTATTGTATTTGATTCTTTTCTATTTGTTTGTGATTGCTTGACTAAATTTTGGTTTGGCCATTGACCCAAATGGGTTTAGCATGTAACCATACACCAAATTTAATAGTTAGAAAACTATTTCAATTTAACAAAAATCTTTATTTAAAACTTTGGGCTCAAAGGATTTGTTTTCAAACCTTTCTCATACTCTTTTTATTTGAAGCATGGGAGCAAATGCTCAAATTCACAAGTTTTACAAGATAATAAATTAATCTTGTATTCCAAATAAAAGTTTTTGTTGTCTCCAAAATTTGGTATTTTGATAAATTCCATTTATTTCTATTTTCCAAAAACTTGGGTTGTTACACCCTGCTAACGTGCGAAACTTCGCATCCATCGAATGTTCCCTCTAGATAGTAGTATAATTTTCTGTATGCCGTTATGTTGTCACTGATAGCGTCGCACCGATTCATCACTTGCTAGACGACGAGATTCAAGTCCCCGAATATTTTCAGTCGGGTTGCTCCGCATGCTTTAGCCATTTTCATTCCGTGGAGCAGAGCCTCGTATTCGGCTTCATTATTGGAAGCTTGCGGAAAACTCATCCTTAACACATACTTCAATTTGTCGCCTTGCGGTGATATCAAAACTACTCCTGCTCCTACACCTTGCACTCTTTTTGATCCATCGAAGTACATTGTCCATACACTCGATAAATCTGGTGGCCCTGTGTTTTGTAGTTCTAGCCACGCTGTTGTGAAATCCAGTAGTACTTGAGATTCGATTGCTTTTTGTTTCTCGTACGTGATGTCCAGGGGTGATAATTCGATTCCCCATAAAGAGACACGTCCTGTTGCTGCAGGGTTGTTCAATATATTGGATAGTGGGGCTTCGTTAACACTATGATTGGATGCACCTCGAAATATTGCCGTAGCTTTCATGCTGTTGTGAATACACTGTATGCAAGATTTTGATAGGGTATCTCTGCTTTGTTCGAGATAGTACTTCGCTGAGGAAATATACCGGCCTCTGGACTCCGTGCGCCTTTCCTTCTTCGCTTCTCTCGACTACTAATACTGTGCTTACCACTTGATGTGTGGCTGCAATATACATTAGTAACGGCTCTTTTTCCTTTGGTGCGACCAACACTGGTGGTGTGGAGAGCACTTTTTTTAGTTGTGCGAAAGCCGCATCTGCTTCTTCTGTCCACTCGAACTTGTCATCTGATTTTTTCATGAGTGCGTAGAAAGGAAGAGCTTTTTCTCCTAATCGCGCGACAAATCGACTTAATGCCGCGACGCGTCCTGTGAGTTTTTGTACGTCGTGCAATTATGCTGGTTTCCCCATTGTTAGTATTGCTTGGATTTTCTCTGGGTTTGCTTCTATGCCCCTTGCTGACACCAAGAATCCCAGAAGTTGCCCTGCTAACACGCCAAAAGAACATTTTGTCGGGTTAAGCTTGAGCTTGTACCTGTTTAGGTTGTCGAAGGTTTCTGTCAAATCGCTGATTAAAGACTCCTCTTTTTCTTGTGGTGATGACCACGTCATCGATGTAGACTTGGATGTTGCGTCCTATTTCACTTCCAAGGCAGTTTTGCATCATCCGTTGGTAAGTGGCTCCCGCGTTTTTTAGGCTGAAGGGCATGACTTGATAGCAGAACACGCCGTATGGTGTAATAAAAGCTGTTTTTTCTTCGTCTTCTTTCTTCAACACTATCTGGTTGTAACCAGAATATGCGTCCAGGAAGGAAAGCCTTGCACACCCCGCCATTGAGTTTATTATCTGATCAATGCGAGGTAGCGGAAAGGGATCCTTGGGACAATGCTTGTTGAGAGATGTGTAGTCGACACATACTCTTTGTACGTCTGTATTTTTCTTAGGGACGATAACTGGATTGGATACCCAAGTTGATGCTTTGATTTCTCGGATGAATCCTGCGTTTTCTAGCCTGTGTAGCTTGGATGCTATTGCTTTTCTTTTGGGTTCATCAAACCGTCGCAAAGGTTGCTTGACTGACTTTGCTTTTGGATCCACATTTAGTGTGTGCTCGACGAGTTCCCTGGGAACCCCTGGCATGTCTAAAGGACACCAGGCGAAGATTTCCCAGTGCTCACGGAGGAACTCGACGAGCGCGCTTTCCTATGCAGGGTCCAAGTTTACCGCTATGGAGGCAAAGATTTCCTTTGTCACAAGTGTTGGATACTTCGAAACTGCCTTGTACCGTGATGGTCCCTTTAGGTCCTGGAATTTTGAGTGTTAGGTATGCGTAATGAGGGACTGCCATGAATTTTGCAAATGCTAGGCGCCTCAGGATTGCGTGATACTGTGAAGGCCAGTCCATGACTTCGAACTCTAACTTTTCTCTGCGGTAATTGCTGCTATCGCCAAAGCAAACGTTGAGTTCTATTTTCCCGAGGGGGTAGTTTGCACTCCCTGGTACTATTCCTTGGAAAGAGCAATCTGTCGGCTTCAGGCTTTCCAACGAGATGCTCATTGCCTTTAGGGTTCTTGCATATATTAGGTTTATGCCGCTTCCTGCATCCATGAATACTCGCCCAATATCGTATCCTCCTATTTGCGCCTTCAACACCATTGGCGCGTGCCCTGGCCTGGGCACTTTCCTTGGGTGGTCTGCTCTGCTGAACCTGACTGGTTGGTCGGACCACCTCAAGTACTCTGTAGTGGCTGGTGGCGATGATATTGCCAAGTTTACCTACCTTGATATACTCTTATGTTCTTTTTTGGATTTTGGCACCGGCTGGATCATTGCGGATATGTATACTTTTGATTCCAGATGTTTTGCAAGGCGTTGCATCTGATATCCTTGACTTGTACTCCTTCCTCCCTGACGTGTTCCTTGGTTCGAATCCATAGCACTTTGCAATCTTAAGAATGTTCTGCATTCCTTCATCTGCTGATTAGAAACTCTCTTTCTGTCCAAGTATGCGTAGTGAATGCGACAGGGGCCATGAAGCATGTCTTCTGCCGACGGGCCAGAGTATTTTGGCTTTTCTTTTCCTCGACTGCTTCCGTCTTGAAACTCTCTGCTTTCATAGCTGTCGGTGTTCTGGATACCGGGGTATCCCGGTCCACCTGCTCCTGGGCCCCGTCATCGGCCCATCTTCAGCCCAGGGGAGAATCAACGACCCAAGCTACGGAGAAGACCCTCATGAGGAGAACGACGGCCAAAACTGCTAAGGACCAGAAGACCTCCTCACGAGCCCCCGCTGGTGAGGAGAGGGACCACGTCCGCATCAGCTCAGCACGTTGGCGTGCAGAGCAAGAAGATAAGGGACAGAAGACCGCGTACCGCCCACGCTACCCCCGACAGGGAGGAGACCAACTTTCGCTGTGCCTGCCCAAAGCGGCACAGTGGTTGTTTGCCACCCCCCTAAAAATAGCGTGGACGGTGCAGGGCGCCAGAAGAAGACGTCAGCTACTCCACCCACTCCGGTGGACCGGCGCCACTACCCTACGAAGACTACGTCCACGAAAGAGTGTAGTCTACAGCTGTCCTCCCTCCTTGGCCGTGTGTGTGGCAACCCCTTCCCCAAGAAGATAAGGGGAAGGAGGACCTTGGCGCTATAAAAGGAGGGGAGGCCGCCCCTTAGAGGGGATCGAATCTTCATCTTCCTCAAGCTGCTAGCTGGGCACGCAGGTTCTTCATCCTCTGGCCAGCTAGAGCTTTGTAACCAAGACCTTGTACTCCTCGCGAGGTGTCGCGTTGTAATACAAGAAAGCAGGAAGTAGGGGTGTTACCTCACCACGAGGGCCCTGAACCTGGGTAAAGCTCGGCGTCTCTCTCTCTGCAGTGCGTAGTGCGTTCGACAACTCGAGGCTTCCGTCACCGTGCTTCGTTGCGATCCTAGATCTCACACGTTCAGCCCCCTGCGTTCGAATCTTTGGGTCCGTCGCGTGGTACCCCGTGTTCTTGCGACACGAAATCCATCGACATTTGGCGCGCCAGGTAGGGGGCTGTGGTGTGTCTTCTTCCAGATCTGCTTCGACATGGCCGACGCCAACGCAAGGCTCGAGCGTCTTCGCCATCGCAATGCTGTTCGGGGGCAAACCGAGCCCATCTTCAATCGTCGTGAAGCTTCGGCCGGGGAGGAAGAGGAGGAACATCTGGAGTCCTCCTACCTCCCGTCCGGGCGTACAGAGCCTTCGCTCTCCTTCACCGCCACCGCCACTTCTCGCGCTCGTTCTGGGAGTCAGCTGTCTCCTGCGCAGGCTCTCGCCATGGTGCAGGAGCTGCTGCGCTATCAACCCACTGATGACGGGCGTGAGGGGTGGCGCGCTCGAATCGCCGAACTCGTCGCCATCGCCAACGAAGACTCGGCCCAGGGAGGAGCCCAGGGCGCAGGAGACCCAGATCCGGCGGCGGGGCGTCGCGCCCCGGGCGCCGGAGATGGGAAGGCCGCCAAGGCCAAGAAGGTGGTTTATCGCGCCGAATCTTCGCCGCGCGGGGAGCCCAGCTGCCAAATCGTCCAACGCGCTCTGGAAGACGCACGCGTCTCTCTCGAGCGCCGCCGCGAAAATCATGACCGCACCATCGACGACATCGACGAAGCTGGCAAGAACGTCAGGACCCCCGGCGACCCTATCTACAACCCTGGGTGTCTTGCTCTCACTCGCCAGCAATGCTACGTCGTCTGGCCTGACAAGTTCAAGCCGGACATCGGCGCGCGTTACGACGGGACCACCAACCCCGTCGAATTCCTCCAGCTCTACGTCGTCGCCATCCAGGCCGCGCGTGGAGATCAGCGTGCCATGGCAAATTGGTTCCCCATGGCCCTCAAGGACGCTCCGCGAACTTGGCTCATGAATCTTCCTCACGAATCCGTGACTTCATGGAAGGATTTATGTCGTCAGTTCGTTGCCAACTTCATGCCCACGTACGAGCGCCCCGCTACCAAGAACGATCTTAAGGCGGTGCGTTAGTACAAGGGCGAGACGCTTCGTCTGTATATCCAGCGCTTCAGCCAGATGAGGAACAAGATTCCCAGGATCTCTAACGAGGAGGTCATCTCCACGTTCTCCACGGGCGTCTCCGACATCAAGATGAGGGAGAAGTTGTCCGTGAATGATGAGCTGACTTTCGTCGTCAGGCTCTTCGAGATCGCCGACCGCTGCGCCAAGGCCGAGGAGGGGAGGCTCTTCGTGCACAACCTGCCGGAGGCGCTTCCCCCAAAGCCGAAGTCCAAGGACCCCAAGCGAAAGGAGGCCGCTGTCCTCGCGGTGGAACCAGATCATAAGCAACGCCGCGGGGACCGCTCCGAACGCGACAAAGGTCGTCGTCATCGCTACTGCATTCTCCACAAGAAGGACACCCACAATACCGACGATTGTTGGATTGTCCGAAAGTTTCATGAAGAAAATGGTGTCTCCAAGCGCCGCGGAGGTGGCCGTAGCTACGGCAAGAGTGGATCCCGGGGCGATCGCCGCGACGACGACCGCGAGGAAGGTCGCCGCCGCGAGGGTCTGTCTCGAGCCGATCCCGAGCCGCTGCCGCTGCCCCCACCAGCAAACGATCGTCGGGAGGAGAACCAGGGGGGCTATCAAGAGCCGCGAGACTTCGCCGCTTGCCTCCTGGGTGGAGCTCAGGCTCCTTTGTCTAACCGACACTTCAAGCAGCTATCGCGAGAGATCGCGGCGGCACAGCCCAACGTCGGCAACCGCCTAATGAAGTGGTCAATGTGCAAGATCGGCTTCGACGAGGAGGACCATCTGGCCTCCACCAGGGGCATGGGCACAATTCCTCTCTTGTGCACGCCAACCATCAACAACGTCGCCGTCAATCGCACTCTCATCGACGGAGGGGCGGGCCTCAACATCATCTCGGTCGAGATCTTCGAGAAGATGCAGGTGCCGTACCACTGGCTCATGCCAACTCGACCATTCTTTGGGGTAACCGAAGGGTCTACAACGCCAATTGGGCAGGTACGCCTGCCCGTCACCTTCGGCACCCGGGACAACTACAGGACCGAGAGCCTCGACTTCGACGTCGCCTACATTGTGCTGCCGTACAATGCCATTCTCGGCTATCTAGCCCTGGCAAGGTTTATGGGAGCCACGCATCATGGCTTCAACGTCCTCAAGATTCCGAGCGCCAACGGCACGATCACCGTGCGCTGCAATGATAAGGATGCTATCCGATCGGTGGAGCATGTCTACCGTGAGGCCGCCACCATGTTCCCCGCCGACGAAGATCTACTGGAACACTCCGGCGACCTCACGAGGAAGAAGCAGCTCGTATCCCAAGAGCGGGCTGCTGCGAAGAAGGCCTCTGTTGAGCCCCACCTGCAGGGCTCAACAGGGAAGAAGTTCGCCGCCTCTGCATCGCCTACTCCCAGCGAGGACCTGGTCCATCCGATGCTGGACATGAGCATTGGGGAAGCCGCGGTACCCTCAGGGAGGAGGCCCCAGTTCACCCAAGAGCGCTCTGCAAGCAAGAAGGTCCCGCTTCAGGCTGGGGGCTGCGAAAACTTCATCACCATCGGGGCAGGGCTTTCCCCCAAATAGGAAAGCGCGCTCGTCACCTTCCTGCGGGCAAACTCTGACATGTTCGCTTGGACTCTATCAGATATGCCTGGCGTTCCCAGGGAGGTGATTGAGCACCACTTAGCCGTGTGCCCTCAGGCACACCCCATGAAGCAGAAGACTAGGAAACAAGCGCAAGAGAAGCAGGACTTCATAGTCAAGGAGATAGAGAAGCTGAAGAGAGCCAAGCTAATACGCGAGGTAGCCCACCCCACCTGGATTGCAAATCCGGTGGTCGTCCCAAAGTCAAATGGCAGTGGGCGCCTCTGCGTGGACTTCACAAGTCTCAACAAGGCCTGCCCCAAGGATCCTTATCCGCTCCCAAGGATAGATGAAATCGTCGACTCCACCGCCGGCTGTGACCTCCTTTGCTTCTTGGATGCTTTCTCCGGCTATCATTAGATCAAGATGGCAAAGGAGGATGAGGAGAAGACCGCCTTCATCACGCCTTGTGGTGTGTACTGCTATGTCTGCATGCCCTTCGGCCTGAAGAACGCAGGAGCCACCTTCCAAAGGCTCATGCGCAAGGCCCTGGGGGCTCAGATGGGAAGGAATGCGGAGGCCTACGTCGACGACATCGTCGTCAAGACTCGCGAGAGTCACACCTTCATCGAGGATCTGGAAGAAACATTCGACAACCTGAGAAAGGTAAACATCAAGCTCAACCCTGCCAAGTGCGCCTTCGGCGTACCGTCGGGAAAACTGTTGGGGTTCCTCGTGTCCCATCGCGGGATAGAGGCGAACCCTGACAAGGTCAAGGCCATCAAAGAAATGCATCCACCGCGCAATCTCAAGGAGATGCAACACCTCGCGGGATGCATGGCACCCTGGGGCGCTTCATCGCGAGGAGTGGGGAGAAAGCCCTGCCCTTCTTCAAGCTCATGAAGCGCACTGGGAAGTTCGAGTGGACTCCGGAAGCCGACAAGGCCTTCGCTGAGTTGAAAAGGTACCTCACAAGCCCACCGATCATGGTTGCCCCAACATTCCACGAGCCCTTGCTACTCTACATCGCGGCAACTCCAAGGACTACAAGCGCCATTCTCGTCGCGGAGCGAGACGCAAAGGTGATCGCCAAGGAAGAGGTCAGTCCTCCCGGTCCGGGGGCTCCTCGCGAGGAAGAGGCCGCTGCACCTCCCGTCCCTCAAGATGAACCGCCCGCTGCATCTCCGCCGACTGAGCCGCTCTCTCAGAGCAACGCTCAAAAGCCTCCCGAGGAGGAAGCTCCCGAGGGTGTCACCAAGGTGCAGAAGCCCGTATACTTCGTCAGCACGGTGCTACGCGACGCTCGGGAGCGTTACACCATGCAGCAAAAGCTGCTCTACACCCTGCTCATCGCTTCGCGGAAGCTACGCCACTACTTCCAGGGTCACCCGATAAAGGTGGTAACCGATCGTCCCCTGGAGACCATCCTACGCAATCCCAACGTCACCGGGCGGGTGGCAGAATGGGCCGTGGAGCTTCAACCCATCGAGATCTCATTCGAAACTACAAAGGTAATCAAGAGCAAGGCTTTGGCCGAGTTCACTGCAGAGTGGACCGATCCGTTCGCCGACGAGCCTCCAGAGGTGGAGTCAACACTCCCAGGAGAGGAGGCCCCAGGCCTCTGGGTCATGCACTTCGACGGCGCCTTCAACCTCCCCGGCGTGGGAGCTGGTGCTGTCCTAACCTCTCCCTCTGGAGACAAGCTCTTCTACGCCATACAGCTCTGCTTTAAGCCTGAGCACAAGGTCTCCAACAACATCGCGGAATATGAAGGACTACTCGCCGGCTTAAGGGCGGCGAACGCTTTGGGCATCAAGTGCCTCATCGTCAAGGGAGATTCACAGCTGGTTGTGAACTTCTCGAACAAGAGCTACACTCCAAAGGATGAGCACATGGCGACTTATCTCGAGGAGCATCGAAAGATGGAAAAATGCTTCCAAGGCTTGGAGCTGAAGCACATCCCGAGAGGAGAAAATGTGGAAGCCGACGAGATCGCCAAGCGCGCCTCTCATCGCCTAGCACAACCTGTCGGCGTCTTTGAGGAGTGTCTCTTCAGACCGTCCGCTTCTCCATCGTCATCCGGATCAGACACTCCACCTGCCCTGCCGCCGCCGCCGGAGCAGGGGGCTCCGGACTGCGGGCCTCCTTCGGGTGACCGCGTTCTTCTGGCATTGGCACGGCAGGAGGGAGTGGATTGGATCCTCGAGCTCAAGGCCTTCCTCACCAGCAGCAGGCTTCCCAAGGATGAAGAGGAGGCTGAAAGGATCGTGTGCCAAGCTTCGGGCTACTGCATCAAGGATGGTGACTTGTACCAGCGTCGCCTGATACGTCTCCAACGTATCTATAATTTTTGATGCTCCATGCTTGTTTTTACACCATTTGCCTATTGTTTCGTTACACTTCGTGGCACTTTTATGCATTTTCCGGAACTAACCTACTAATGAGTTGCCACAGTGCCAGTTCCCTGTTTTCTGCTGTTTTTGTGTTTCAGAAGTGATACACAGGAAATATTCTCGGAATTGGACGAAACAAGTTCCTGAAGTCTTATTTTACCCGGAAGCTTCGAGATCCGAAGGAGAGTAGGAGAGGGGCCACCAGGCCTCCTCACACATGGCTCGTGCGGCCAGGGGTCTGGCCGCGCCGCCATAGCGTGAGGGCCCCTGGCCCCACTCCTGACATCGCCCCTTCGCCTATAAGAAGCCTCGGGACGGAAAACCCCAGGGGATTCGGCAATTTTCTAGAAAGAGTTCCGCAGCTCCGCCGCCGTCGAAGACTAATTTCGGGGGACAGAAGTCTCTGTTCCGGCACCCTGTCGGGACGGGGAAGTGCCCCCGGAGCCATCTCCATCGGTCTCCATTGCCGTCTCCGCCGTCTCCATCGACCTCACCGCCATCCCCATCAACCTTGCTGTCTCCTATGATGAGGAGGGAGTAGTTCATCCCCGGGGCTAAGGGCTCTACCGGTAGCTATGTGGTTCACCTCTCTCTCCCATGATGTGATCTTTATGTGATCATGAGCTTTGTATCATGTTGAACAAGTAGATGTTATTATTCAGATATTATGTGTACTCTAGTGGTGTTATTTGTCGGTGTTCTGGATACCGGGGTATCCCGGTCCACCCGCTCCTGGGCCCCGTCATCGGCCCATCTTCAGCCCAGGGGAGAATCAACGACCCAAGCTACGGAGAAGACCCTCACGAGGAAGCACCTCGTGAGGAGAACGACGGTGGAAAACGCTAAGGACCAGAAGACCTCCTCACGAGCCCCCGCTGGTGAGGAGAGAGACCAAGTCCACGCCAGCTCAGCACGTTGGCGTGCGGAGCAAGAAGATGAAGGATAGAAGACCGCGTGCCGCCCACGCTACCCCCGACAGGGAGGAGACCAACTTTCGCCGTGCCTGCCCAAAGCGGCACAGTGGTTGTTGGCCACCCCCCTAAAAATAGCGTGGACGGCGCAGGGCGCCAGAGGAAGACGTCAGCTTCCTCCACCCACTCCTGTGGACCGGCGCCACTACCCTACGAAGACCACGTCTATGGAAGAGTGTAGTCTACAGCTGTCCACCCTCCTTGGCCGTGTGTGTGGCAACCCCTTCCCCAAGAAGATAAGGGGAAGGAGGACCTTGGCGCTATAAAAGGAGGGGGAGGCCTCCCCTTAGAGGGGATCGGATCTTCTCCAAGTTGCTAGCTGGGCACGCAGGTTCTTCAACCTCTGGCCAGCTAGAACTTTGTAACCAAGACCTTGTACTCCTCGCGAGGTGTCGCGTTGCAATACAAGAAGGCAGGAAGTAGGGGTGTTACCTCACCACGAGGGCCCTGAACCTGGGTAAAGCTCGGCGTCTCTCTCTGCAGTGCATAGTGCGTTCGACAGCTCGAGGCTTCCGCCACCGTGCTTCGTTGCGATCCTAGATCTCACACGCTCAGCCCCCTGCGTTCGAATCTTTGGGTCCGTCGCGTGGTACCCCGTGTTCTTGCGACACGAAATCCATCGACATTTGGCGCGCCAGGTAGGGGGTTGTGGTGTGTTTTCTCCTAGATCTGCTTCGACATGGCCGACGCCAACGCAAGGCTCGAGCGTCTTCGCCGTCGCAACGCTGCTCGGGGGCAAACCGAGCCCATCTTCCGTCGGCGTGAAGCTTCGGCCGAGGAGGAAGATCTGGAGTCCTCCTACCTCCCGTTCGGGCGTACAGAGCCTTCGCTCTCCTTCATCGCCACCGCCACTTCTCGCGCTCGTTCTGGGAGTCAGCTGTCTCCTGCACAGGCTCTCGCCATGGCGCAGGAGCTGCTGCGCTATCAACCCACCGATGACGGGCGTGAGGAGTGGCGTGCTCGAATCACCGAACTCGTCGCCATCGCCAACGAAGACCCGGCCTAGGGAGGAGCCCAGGGCACGGGAGACCCAGATCCGGCGACGGGGCGTCGCGCCACGGGCGCCGGAGATGGGAGGGCCAACAAGGCCAAGAAGGTGGTTTCCCGCGCCGCATCTTCGCCGCGCGGGGAGCCCAGCTGCCAAATCGTCCAACGCGCTCCGGAAGACGCACGCGTCTCCCTCGAGCGCCGCCGCAAAAATCATGACCGCGCCATCGACGACATCGGCGAAGCTGGCAAGAACGTCAGGACCCCCGGCGACCCAATCTACAACCCCGGGTGTCTTGCTCTCACTCGCCAGCAACGCTACGTCGTCTGGCCTGACAAGTTCAAGCCGGACATCGGCGCGTGTTATGACGGGACCACCAACCCCATCGAATTCCTCCAACTCTACGTCGTCGCCGTCCAGGCCGCGCGTGGAGATCAGCGTGCCATGGCAAATTGGTTCCCCATGGCCCTCAAGGACGCTCCGCGAACTTGGCTCATGAATCTTCCTCACGAATCCGTGACTTCATGGAAGGATTTATGCCGTCAGTTCGTTGCCAACTTCATGCCCACGTACGAGCGCCCCGCTACCAAGAACGATCTTAAGGCGGTGCGTCAGTACAAGGGCGAGACGCTTCGTCAGTATATCGCTTCAGCCAGATGAGGAATAAGATCCCCGGGATCTCCAACGAGGAGGTCATCTCCGCGTTCTCCACGGGCGTTTCCGACATCAAGATGAGGGAGAAGTTGTCCGTGAATGATGAGTTGACTTCCGTCGTCAGGCTCTTCGAGATCGCCGACTGCTGCGCCAAGGCCGAGGAAGGGAGGCTCTTCGTGCATAACCTGCCGGAGGTGCCTCCCCCAAAGCCAAAGTACAAGGACCCCAAGCGAAAGGAGGCTGCTGTCCTCGCGGCGGAGCCAGATCATAAGCAACGCCGCGGGGACCGCTCCGAACGCGACAAGGGTCGACGTCGCCGCTACTGCATTCTCCACAAGAAGGACACCCACAATACCGATGATTGTTGGTTTGTCCGAAAGTTTCATGAAGAAAATGGTGTCTCCAAGCGCCGAAGGGGTGGCCGTAGCTACGGCAAGAGTGGATCCCGGGGCGATCGCCGCGACGACGACCGCGAGGAAGGTCGCCGCCGCGAGGGTCTGTCTCGAGCCGATCCCGAGCCGCTGCCGCTGCCCCCACCAGCAAACGATCGTCGGGAGGAGAACCAGGGGGGCTATCAAGAGCCGCGGGACTTCGCCGCTTGCCTCCTGGGTGGAGCTCAGGCGCCTTTGTCTAACCGACACTTCAAGCAGCTGTCGCGAGAGATCGCGGTGGCACAGCCCAACGTCGACAACCGCCTAATGAAGTGGTCAACATGCAAGATCGGCTTCAACGAAGAGGACCATCCGGCCTCCACCAGGGGCGTGGGCACAATTCCTCTCTTGTGCACGCCAACCATCAACAACGTCGCCGTAAATCGCACTCTCATCGACGGAGGGGCAGGCCTCAACATCATCTCGGTCGAGATCTTTGAGAAGATGCAGGTGCCGTACCACCGGCTCATGCCAACTCGACCATTCTTCGGGGTAACCGAAGGGTCTACAACGCCAATTGGGCAGGTACGCCTGCCCATCACCTTCGGCACCCGGGACAAATATAGGACCGAGAGCCTTGAGTTTGACGTCGCCTACATCGCGCTGCCATACAATGCCATTCTTGGCTATCCAGCCCTGGCAAGGTTCATGGCAGCCACGCATCATGGCTTCAATGTCCTCAAGATCCCGGGCGCCAACGGCATGATCACTGTGCGCTGCAACGAGAAGGATGCTCTCCGATCGGTGGAGCATGTCTACCGTGAGGCCGCCACCATGTCCCCTGCCGACGAAGATCTGCTGGAACACTCCGGCGACCTCGCGAGGAAGAAGCAGCTCGTATCCCAAGAGCGGGCTGCTGCGAAGAAGGCCTCTCTTGAGCCCCACCCGCAGGGCTCGACAGGGAAGAAGTTCGCCGCCTCTGCGTCGCCTACTCCAAGCGAGGACCTGGTCCCTCCGATGCTGGACATGAGCATTGGGGAAGCCGCGGTACCCTCAGGGAGGAGGCCCCAGTTCGCCCAAGAGCGCTCTGCAACCAAGAAGGTCCCGCTTCAGGCTGGGGGCTGCGACAACTTCGTCACCATCGGGGCAGGGCTTTCCCCCAAATAGGAAAGCACGCTCATCACCTTCCTGCGGGCAAACTCTGACATGTTCGCTTGGACTCCGTTAAATATGCCCGGCGTTCCCAGGGAGGTGATTGAGCACCACTTAGCCGTGTGCCCCCAGGCTCACCCCGTGAAGCAGAAGACTAGGAAACAAGCGCAAGAGAAGCAGGACTTCATAGTCAAGGAAATAGAGAAGCTGAAGAAGGCCAAGCTGATACGCGAGGTAGCCCACCCCACCTGGATTGCAAATCCGGTGGTCGTCCCAAAGGCAAATGGCAGTGGGCGCCTCTGCGTGGACTTCACAAGTCTCAACAAGGCCTGCCCAAAGGATCCTTATCCGCTCCCAAGGATAGATCAAATCGTCGACTCCACCGCCGGCTGTGACCTCCTTTGCTTCTTGGATGCTTTCTCCGGCTATCATCAGATCAAGATGGCAAAGGAGGACGAGGAGAAGACCGCCTTCATCACGCCTTGTGGTGTGTACTGCTACGTCTGCATGCCCTTCGGTCTGAAGAACGCGGGAGCCACCTTCCAAAGGCTCATGCGCAAGGCCTTGGGGGCTCAGATGGGAAGGAACGCTGAGGCCTACGTCGACGACATCGTCGTCAAGACTCGCGAGAGTCACACCTTCATTGAGGATCTGGAGGAAACATTCGTCAACCTGAGAAAGGTAAATATCAAGCTCAACCCCGCCAAGTGCGCCTTCGGCGTACCGTCGGGAAAATTGTTGGGGTTCCTCGTGTCCCATCGCGGGATAGAGGCGAACCCTGACAAGGTCAAGGCCATCGAAGAAATGCGTCCACCGCGCAATCTCAAGGAGATGCAACGCCTCGCGGGATGCATGGCAGCCCTAGGGCGCTTCATCGCGAGGAGTGGGGAGAAAGCCTTGCCTTTCTTCAAGCTCATGAAGCGCGCTGGGAAGTTCTCATGAAGCGCGCTGGGAAGTTCGAGTGGTCTCCGGAAGCCGACAAGGCCTTTGCTGAGTTGAAAAGGTACCTCACGAGCCCACCGATCATGGTTGCCCCAACCACCCGTGAGCCCTTGCTACTCTACATCGCGGCAACTCCAAGGACTGCAAGCGCCGTTCTCGTCGCGGAGCGAGACACGAAGGTGATCGCCAAAGAAGAGGTCGGTCCTCCCGGTCCGGGGGCTCCTCGCGAGGAAGAGGCTGTTGCACCTCCCGTCCCTCAAGGGGAGCCACCCGCTGCATCTCCGCCGACCGAGCCGCTCTCTCAGAGCAACGCTCAAAAACCTCCCGAGGAGGAAGCTCCCGAGGATGTCACCAAGGTGCAGAAACCCGTGTACTTCGTCAGCACAGTGCTACGTGACGCTCGGGAGCGCTACACCATGCAGCAAAAGCTGCTCTACACCCTGCTCATCGCTTTGCGGAAGCTACGCCACTACTTCCAGGGTCACCCGATTAAGGTGGTAACCGATCGTCCCCTGGAGACCATCCTACGCAATCCCAACGTCACCGGGCGGGTGGCAGAATGGGCCGTGGAGCTTCAACCCTTCGAGATCTCCTTCGAAACTACAAAGGTAATCAAGTCCAAGGCTTTGTCCGAGTTCACTGCGGAGTGGACCGATCCGTTCGCCAATGAGCCTCCAGAGGTGGAGTCAACGCTCCCAGGAGAGGAGGCCCCAGGCCTCTGGGTCATGCACTTCGACGACGCCTTCAACCTCCCTGGCGCGGGAGCTGGTGCTGTCCTAACCTCTCCCTCTGGAGACAAGCTCTTCTATGCCGTACAGCTCTACTTCAAGCCTGAGAACAAGGTCTCCAACAACATCGCGGAATACGAAGGACTACTCGCCGACTTAAGGGCGGCAAACGCTTTGGGCATCAAGCGCCTCATCGTCAAGGGAGATTCACAGCTGTTTGTGAACTTCTCGAACAAGAGCTACACTCCAAAGGATGAGCACATGGCGGCCTATCTCGAGGAGCATCGAAAGATGGAAAAACACTTCCAAGGTTTGGAGCTGAAGCACATCCCGAGAGGAGAAAATGTGGAAGCCGACGAGATCGCCAAGCGCGCCTCTCACCGCCTGGCACAGCCTGCCGGCGTCTTTGAGGAGCGTCTCTTCAAGCCGTCCGCTTCTCCACCGTCATCTGGATCAGACCCTCCACCTGCCCTGCCGCCACCACCGGAGCAGGGGGCTCCAGACTGCGGGCCTCCTTCGGGTGACCGTGTCCTTCTGGCGTTGGCACGGCAGGAGGGAGTGGATTGGATTTTCGAGCTCAAGGCCTTCCTCACCAGCAGCAGGCTTCCCGAGGATGAAGAGGAGGCAGAAAGGATCATGCGCCAAGCTTCGGGCTACTGTGTCAAGGATGGTGACTTGTACCGGCGTCGCCCAAACGGCGTCGCTCTGAAGTGCATATCTACTCACCAAGGCCAGGAGCTACTCAGGGAAATCCACGCCGGCGAGTGTGGCCATCATGCTTCTGCTGTAACTCTAGCCGCAAAGGCCTATCGAAGTGGCTTCTACTGGCCTTCAGCGCTCGGAGATGCGGCGGAGATGGTAAAGAGGTGCGAGGCGTGCCAATTCCACGCTAAGCAGATCCATCAGCCGGCACAGGAGCTGCAAACCATCCCGCTCACTTGGCCCTTTGCAGTTTGGGGGCTGGACATCCTTGGTATGTTCCCCAGGGCTCAAGGGGGCTATCGCTACCTCTACGTTGCCATCGACAAATTCACCAAGTGGGTGGAGGTGGAATCGGTGTGCACCATCCCGGCCAGGTCCGCAGTCAAGTTCATCCAGGGGCTGGTCTGTCGTTTTGGTGTGCCTAACCGCATAATCACCGACAACGACAGCCAGTTCACCAGCGGACTATTTCGGGAGTACTGCGCATCGGCCGGCATCAAGATCTGTTTCGCCTCCGTCGCATACCCCCGGAGCAATGGCCAAGCCGAGCGTGCCAACGCCGAGGTCCTCAAGGGACTCAAGACGAAAAGCTTCAACGCCAAGCTCGAAGCCTGCGGCAAAAAATGGTTAGACAACCTCCAATCCATCTTGTGGTCCATGAGGACTACCGCCACCAAACCCACTGGAGAGACCCCTTTCTTCCTGGTCTATGGGGCGGAGGCTGTTCTTCCTACCGACGTCAAGTTCGGGTCGCCAAGGGTGCTCGCCTTCGATGAAATTCGCCAAGAGGACCTCATCAAGGATCGCCTCCTCCTGCTTGAAGAAGCTCGGTGCCAAGCCGCGCTCCGCGCCGCGAGGTACCAACAAGGACTACGCCGCTACCATAGCCGCCATGTTCGAGCAAGGACTCTGTCTCCAATGTGGGAAGGACCCTTCAAGGTGACGCACATCGCCGGGCCGGGCTCGGCGCGGCTGGAAACCGCAGAAGGCGTGCCGGTGGGGAACCCGTGGAACATAGCTCATCTGCGAAAGTTCTACCCTTAGGTTCCTCACGAGGAGATAAAGACCGTTTTCACGGCACTTGTATCAGCTCAAACTGCTCTTAAGCACTGATATTAAGTTATCACGCAACATAGCGCCTCTGCTTCGGCATGACATTAAAATGGCATGAAGTCCATTTATTTTCTGTTGTACTCCACGCGGAAGGGGGCTAGGCACGGTGTCTATGCTGGGGCCTTCGCCCGGAAAACAGCAAGCCCGAAAAACCCGAAGGGAGTGAGCTCTGGACGGGGGCGACGGCCCTGTTATCAATCACCTCCAAATACCCATGGTGCTTAGTTCCTCGCGAAGTACACCAGAAAATAAAAAATCTTCGAGGAAAGTCCAAGGTGTGCCCAAGGCACCCGCTAAGGACCAGCACCTCGTGAGCAACCCTCACAAGGAGGCAAAGATGCGTCGATGCATCAAGCATCCGCAGGAAGATTCCCTCTACCGAGGAAGGCCTAATGTGGCAGGATTATTGAAGACCAAGGCCGCTCTGATCATCTTGCGAAGGAGACGCAGATCCGGAGGTCCGCTCCAGGCCCTTCACCACGTGAGCAACCCTTGCGAGGTGTCGACGGTCTCTGGGCTCTCTTAAGCGTCGACGTTTTCACGTCCGTGAGGGTCTAGCTTCCCTCAACGACGAGGAAGGCCCCATGAATCGCCACGCGCGGCAATTTGCTCTTAGCTGCTGGCACAGATAGTGCCGCGCTCCTCCACGACGGAGAAGGTCCCTGTGCCGGTCACAGGGGCATCTTATTTGCTTTCTTTTCTCGTTTGTTTTATCGACTTGTTTTTCCGTTTTCGGGGATTTGGGGTTTTTTCTTTTCCAACTCTTTCTTCAACTTCTTGTCTCAGGAATCGTCCAATGTGTCGTCGGCGCCGACCCCATCTCAAGTTCTGAGGCAAAGGGAGGCTTCCCGTCGACGCTAACAGCTCACCAGGGCTCTCGAGCATGCGTATGACCAGGACAATGAAGAACAGTGAGAAGCGAATTACAAGACAGCTAAAAAGCGGACTTCATTGAAGTAATCCCATCGAAGGGAGGAGCAAAAGTACGGCGGAGCATAACCCGCCGGCGAGGATTACACAACAAAAGTGGGGAGGAGACTAGCTCCCCTCCCCAGAAGACTACTGCGCCGGGACCTCCCCTTCACTGCGCCGCGGGCTGGGGGTAGGTGCGGCGGACGCCGCCGGCGGTGAAGATCCGCACCGAAGCCTCCAACGTCCCCAGCTTGAAGCGGAAGACGAGGTGGTCGCCGACGCGGAGGCGATGGCCAAGGGCGAAGGCCCTCCAGCGGCTGGAGAGGTTGGCGTTGCCGCCCACTCAGAGGAGGATGTCCGCAGGCCAGAAGAGATCTGGCCTGCTCTGCTCCCCCAGGGCGATCTCCCCGGCGGCCGCGCCGGGGGCGTAAACCACCCTCCGGACTGCATCGGGCAGCCGAAGGGAGTTGAAGCCCGGGGCGTCGACGACGACGAGGAGCTCCAGGAAGCGGGACCTCGGGCTGATGAGGGGTCCCAGCATCGCCGCCGCCAGGTGGCGCGGAGTGGCCACCACACCGTTCGCCGGCGGGGCCGGAAGATTTGCAGCAGGGGGAGGGGGGCCCAGGGCGGCCTCCACCTCCCGGAGGACTCGGTCGACGCTCCCCGGGGCGCGGGGAGCAGGCGCCGCCGCCAGTGGCGACGGCGAGTTCAGCGCGCCTCCGCGCGCGGGACCCCTGAGGGTCAGGGCGCCGGAGGTCCCCGAGGCAGCGCGGGTCACCTCGGCTTGCCTCGGCGCGCCAATGCGAAGGGGGCCGCCGGCGCCGGGCGTCCATCGGGCCGGGATCTTTACCTTGCTCCCGCCGCCCGGGGGGCCTCCGTGGCGCTTGGCCCCAGAGCTCGGTCCAGCGGCGGCGACGGAGGCGGAGGGGTCCATCAGCTTGGGGGCATGGAGGAAGAAGTGGCACTTGAGGAAGGAGGTGAAGTGCCGGAGGTCTCGAGGAGACTCTATTTAAGGGGGGCGTCCGGCGTCGATGCGTCAAATCTCAGCGCGGGAATCGAAGCGTCGACGCAGCGCTCCGCAGTGAAGCGACGCGCCATCATGACGGTTTGACGCCTCGGAGACTGTAGCGTCGCCCGCCGTTTCGTCTCTCCAGCTACGGCCTCGCCACGTGTCCGGAGCCTCTGCTTCTTGACATGGTCCTCTGACCGCGTGGTTGACGCGTGCCGTTGGAGGGCCCAGCAGCTTCGGGGGCCCCCGGCCCTTCGCTTCCTCAAGAGGGCGCGTTCGCGGGCCGGGCTCCCGGGGGCTACTGTCGGTGTTCTGGATACCGGGGTATCCCGGTCCACCCGCTCCTGGGCCCCGTCATCGGCCCATCTTCAGCCCAGGGGAGAATCAACGACCCAAGCTACGGAGAAGACCCTCACGAGGAGGCGCCTCATGAGGAGAACGACGGTGGAAAACGCTAAGGACCAGAAGACCTCCTCACGAGCCCGCGCTGGTGAGGAGAGAGACCAAGTCCACGCCAGCTCAGCACGTTGGCGTGCGGAGCAAGAAGATGAAGGACAGAAGACCGCGTGTCGCCCACGCTACCCCTGACAGGGAGGAGACCAACTTTCGCCGTGCCTGCCCAAAGCGGCACAGTGGTTGTTGGCCACCCCCCTAAAAATAGCGTGGACGGCACAGGGCGCCAGAGGAAGATGTCAGCTTCCTCCACCCACTCCTGTGGACCGGCGCCACTACCCTACGAAGACCACGTCTATGGAAGAGTGTAGTCTACAGCTGTCCACCCTCCTTGGCCGTGTGTGTGGCAACCCCTTCCCCAAGAAGATAAGGGGAAGGAAGACCTTGGCGCTATAAAAGGAGGGAGAGGCCTCCCCTTAGAGGGGATCGGATCTTCTCCAAGTTGCTAGCTGGGCACGCAGGTTCTTCAACCTCTGGCCAGCTAGAACTTTGTAACCAAGACCTTGTACTCCTCGCGAGGTGTCGCATTGCAATACAAGAAGGCAGGAAGTAGGGGTGTTACCTCACCACGAGGGCCCTGAACCTGGGTAAAGCTCGGCATCTCTCTCTGCAGTGTGTAGTGCGTTCGACAGCTCGAGGCTTCCGCCACCGTGCTTCGTTGCGATCCTAGATCTCACACGTTCAGCCCCCTGCGTTCGAATCTTTGGGTCCGTCGCGTGGTACCCCGTGTTCTTGCGACACGAAATCCATCGACATTATTAAAGTAATCTATTCCTCCTGCCATGGTGTAACGGTGACAGTGCGTGCATCATGGTGGTACTTGGTTTAGGCTATGATTGTGATCTCTTGTGGATTACGAGAATAATTATTGCTATGATAGTATTGAAGTGATCTATTCCTCCTTTCATGGTGTAATGTTGACAGTGTGTGCACCGTGTTAGTACTTGGTTTATGTTGCAATAATATCTATCTTGAGTTGTGCTTTGATTTGGGTATCTCTATGAGTGGTGTTTGTCAAGTACTTGATGAACTTTAAGGGGTGCTTCTGTAGCCACTACACAATGATTAGTGTTATTCAATAGGAGAGTAATTCAGAGTACCATAGTGGAGAGAAGTTGTTTATTTGTTCAATCATGTTATATTGTTGGGAGTGTGTCCACTAGTGAAAGTATGATCCCTAGGCCTTGTTTCCAAGCATTACACACCGTTTACTTGATGTTTTGTTACTTGTTTGCTCGCAGCGATTTTTATTCCAGATTGTATTTACTACTTATAATCATCACTACCGCTTGTATTTCACTATCTCTTCGCTGAACTAGTGCACCTATACATCTGACAAGTGTATTGGGTGTGTTGGGGACACAAGAGACTTTCTGTATCGTAATTGCAGGGTTGCTTGAGAGGGATAGCTTTGACCTCTTCCTCCCTGAGTTCGATAAACCTTGGGTGATCCACTTAAGGGAAACTTGCTGCTGTTCTACAAACCTCTGCACTTGGAGGCCCAACAAGTGTCTACAAGAATAGAAGTGCGTAGACATCAAGCTCTTTTCTGGCGCCGTTGCCGGGGAGGTAAGGTAAAAGGTACTCGCATCCTCCTGTGTGAGTACTCGGAGTTATTTCCTTTAGATTCTGCAATTACATCTTTTTGTTTCTTGTTTTTATTTTCACTAGTTAGGCTTAATGGAAAACAAAGAGTTCTTTAGTCTTTTTCCTGATTTTAGATTTGAAGAGAAAATTGAAAATCCTTTGGAGCTTATTTCGCATAGCAATGTTATTAGTACGAATGCTTTGAATACTGTTAATGCTAATGCTATAGAAAAGTCTAAGCTTGGGGAAGCTGGTTTTGTTGAGTATGATATTTTTAGTCCCCCAGCTTTAGTGGAGAAAGGTTGCTCTGATGATATTTTATCTCCCATATGTGATGTTTCTAATGATGCTTGTGCTCCTCATCCTTTTAAAATACCTACGAAGATTGTTGAACATGTTAGGGATAACTGCTACTTAGGAGATGGAACTGTCCATCCTGGTGACCATTTGCTTTTTATACATGAATTATGCGAGTTGTTCCAGTGTGCAGGTATTTCAATGAACCAAGTTAAGAAGAAGCTATTCTCTTTCTCGCTGAAAGGCAGAGCTGAGGAATGGTATAAAACATTGAAGGATGGCCGATCTATTGATTGGGAGGAAATTGAACTTCTCTTTTATTCTAAATTCTATCCTTCTAGTCAGGTTTATAAAGATAGGAATTACATTTATAATTTTCATCCGCATGAGGGAGAAAGCATTGCCCAAGCTTGGGGAAGATTGAAGTTACTAATGCATAAATGTCCTATTCATGATCTTCCCCATAATATTGTTATTAATAATTTTTATGCAAGGCTTTCAGGACATTACAAGGACTATCTAGATGCATGCTTTGATGGGTCTTTCACAAGCAAGGATGTCGATGCCAAGTGGGGTCTGCTTGAGACAATTCAAAACAATATTGAAGGTTGGGATAGCGACAAAGGTAAAGGATCTGGTATGAATTACGAGTTTGATTGCATTAAGTCTTTCGCTGAAACTGCTAATTTTCAAGAGCTTAGTGCTAAATATGGTCTTGATCCTCAAATTATGGTTGATTGCTTTAAAGCCTTTGCTTCCCATATGAATGTTCCTAAAATAAATGGGGACGTGTATCATGAACCTTTTAAGGACACTTGCATAGAAAGTGATATTGTTATTGATGATTGCAATAAACATGCTCAAACTTCTAAAAGTCCTATTTCTTATAAGCATGTTAATTTTTGTGGAGTACATAGACCTTGTGAACCGAGTTACAACAAGGAAGATTATTGCATCACCCACGCAAATGAAGAAACCAGTATGTGGTACAAGGATATAGGTGAGATCGGTAAAAAGGTTTGTGAGCTTTATCCTTTTCTTTGTAAACATTGCGATGACATAGGTCATTTTAATTTCCAATGCTCAAGCCCTAATAGTTACTCTTCTAGTACCTTAAGTTTGTATTGTGATGACAAGATTACTCCCAATTAGCACGATGAGCTCACTTTGTTCTTGGCGTGTGAAGAGATATCTAGAAAGATTGCTTTGATAGATATGAATGATGTTGATATTAATAGCCACCTTCGTGGTTGTCGTCTCTATTGTGCTAAAGATTGCCTTGCAAATACTTACATTCAAAATCTTATAAAACTTGATATTTTGCCAAGCTATGACAGGACTGATAGATGTTTTTATCTTATTAATAGAGAGGAGGAATCCTCCAAAGTTTCTTCTGTTGTTTCTGTTAGTAAACCAGATTATGTGGAGAAGATGCCTTTCCCTCCTAGAAAACATGTGGAGAAGATGCCCTTCAAGTCTCTCCCTCCTAAAGGAGAGAGTAAGAAGAATATGAAGAAGAAGAAGAGGAGTAAGAGGCGAGAGGACACGGTATCTTCCCCTAAGCGTTATGATCCTGCTATAGATTATGATAATTCTGATTGGGATGATGTTCCTATGCCTATTACTTATGTTAGTGATCATGATTGGGAAAAGCACTCTACTTTTGATATTGAAAATCTTTTTGGTACCAATTCTAAGGTTAATAATTGTTGTACCATTAGTGCTATCCATGTTCCTTCTTATGATGATATGTTTGATGAATATGCTTTGCGACATAGTAGTTCTCTATCTTGTGATGATACTAAGCCTCTAGTTTATGATGATGATTATAATGTTTTCAATTAACCTACTTTTGAGGAGAAAAATAGTTATGATTACAATATGCCTCCTGTCTTTGATGATTATGGTGATGAGAATAATTATTCTGTTGAATCTGCTCCTACTACTATTGTTTATGTGGGGAGTATTAATCCTTTTATGCATGTGGCTCATGATAGGGATGCTTTACGTGATAGATATATTGTTAATTCTATTCATGATGCTACTGAAAGTTATTATGAGAGAGGGAAACATGGTTTGATGGATCTCAACAATATTGAGTTTCCCCTCTTCATGTTGCAATTCTTGAAGTTGTACTTGTTTTGCCTTCCTATGCTTTTTGCTTTGCGCTTTTATGACTTGTCTCTTTACAAGACTATTTTTCATAGGAAGTGGTTTAGATTTAAATGTGTTCCATACTTGCTTTTTGATGCTCTCTATTGCTTTAAGTTCCTATATGGCGCCTTTGCCTCAAGCTCTTATATGGCGCCCACATGAGCATCTTTGCAAATTACTGCGCCTAGCTCAAAGGCGTTAAAGAAAAGCACTCTTGGGAGATAACCCATTGTTTTATTTTCAGTACTTTTTTCTTTTATTTGAGTCTTGGAAGTTATTACTACTGTAATAGCCGCTCCTTATCCTTTTTATTTTGTTGTTGTGCCAAGAGAAGCCTCTAATTTGAGTGAGGTAAGACTTGGGGATGTTGCTGTCCTGAATCTGTTTTCGGTGCTGCACCGTAAAAATTCGTATAAATTTTCTGTATATCTTTTCGACCTGCGATTTCTTGTGCATATGCCCCAGGTTATATCAAAACTTTCATTAGTTGAACACTTTTTGATTTGAGAACAGAAAACCCCTCAAAAATTCGACCTTTCTCAGCTGTTCTGTTTTGACAGATTTCTGCCAATATTTGTGTTTGCCGCTTTATCGCTTTCTTTTTGAGTTCTTTTGATCATGGAACTTTTGGGGAAGTTGCTACAGTAGTATATGCTTTATATGTGGTGGTTTTAGGTTGAAACCTGAAGCAAAATAGGTTGATTCTATGTTATGCTTACACTAATGTTGCTAATAGAATTGTGTTTAGTTTTGTATGAAGGAAGTTTTCAAGTGTAGGGATTGGAGAATGATGAGATGAGTTGAAGAATGGACAAAAGCTCAAGCTTGGGGATGCCCATGCATCACCCCAGGAAATATCCAAGAAGTACAAGCATCAAAGCTTGGGGATGCCCCTGAGGCACCCCTTCTTCATCGGCAAAAATCAGGTCACCTTTCAAGACACTATATTTTTATTGCTTCATGCACTATATGTTTTTCTTGGAGCGTCAGTTGTTTTTGTTTTTTTAGTTTTCTTTTGTTTTGTTTGCTGCAATAAATGGTTAGATCACATCATGTTTCTTTTGGAGGAGATGAACTCGCTTTTCATTTGCCAAGAACACTCTAGTTTTCACTCCTATCGTTTCAATGAGTGTTCTTCTTTTTCTGCTACTGCTTTTGGTTTTTGTTTTCACCTTGATTTGTGTTCAGACCTTGTCATATCTTTTCATCAAGGTGTATTTTTTTTCCTCTGATCTTTATTGGTTTTCATCAAAAGAGGTGCTTATAAAAAAATTTCAAATGGTGTTGGAAAAGAGAAAAAGATTTATGCAAAATAGTGGTACAAGAAGGAGCTTGTGTAGACTGCGGCTTAGGCTTTTTCATGTCATGCTTGGTGTCTTTTTGATAGTATGCTTAGTGGTTTTGATGTAGCATGACTTGTCTCAAATAACTGAGATTGCTTAATGAGCCTTTGAAAAATCATGCGTTGTTTTTATTGTTTGGAAGCATTATTTTGGTTTTCTCCTTGATGCTTTATTTGGGTTGACTTGGCACATGCTTACACCATGTTGACTACAAAATAAGTCACCTATAGCCTCTATGATCATTTAGTTTTTGACTTTTGATGCCATCTTATGCTTCTTTTAATGTTGCTTTGTCACTTTGCATGATTATGGCCGTTATTGCTCTCTTAGTTGGTCGCTCCCAGTCTTTTGCTAGCCCTC
The DNA here is from genome assembly GCA_007115705.1 of Dactylis glomerata. Lineage (NCBI taxonomy): Eukaryota > Viridiplantae > Streptophyta > Magnoliopsida > Poales > Poaceae > Dactylis > Dactylis glomerata. Next base: position 2,478,590 of record QXEO01000291.1, on the reverse strand, counting down.
ATTTTGTACTGAGTATGAGCTCTACTCGTGCATCCAACTCCCAAAAACTAAGTTTGCCATTGTGTCCACTATAAACTCCTATGCATGGTATTTATAAGCCATTCCAAGTAAATTTTCATGTGCTACCTTTGAAAAAACCTTCAAAATACTTCTCATTTTGTGACACTGTTTTCAGCTCATGGGGACGTAGTGGTCGGATTTGCTATCTTCCATATTGCTTATTCCAAAAAAAAAGAAAAAAGAAAGAAAAAAGGCACTCCTCCATGGAATGTGAATGTTGGTGGGCACCCGATGGAATCGGTTAGCCATGGTTTGAGAAAGGGAAAAAGGTGGGGAGGAGTGCCAAGCTTTATAAAAGAGCACAAAAGTGCCAATCTCTCTCTCAAAAACTTGCTTCATTTTTGTATGGAAGATAGTAAGAACCCCATTGCCAGTCGTTGACAAAGACAACCACCTCTCAAAACTCAAGTTTTATCTCTCTATTTTACAAATGAAAAGCTCTAGCACATGTTTAATCACTACTTGCCTCCGCGAAGGGCCTTTCTTCTACTTTTATGTTGAGTCACCACCTTCTATCTTTATGCACCATTAAGAGACCATAGTTGTCATTCTGAGTATAATGTGCATTGTCCCAAAGTTTATCATTGATTGATTCATGATCATGGTTTCACTTGTTCTTAAATTACTTGTATCTAGTCGCCCTCTTAAACTTGAAGGTGTCCTATGCATTTATGTTTTGCTCTCCATGAAGGACAAGCTGAAAACCATTTGTATGTTTTTCCTTATGATTTGAACACACGTTTGACTTTCATTGTTTCATTTTTCATGATCTTTTGTTTGTGTTCATTTGAATGTTTACAACATGGTTGCTGAGTTCTTATTGTCAAGATTATATCTTTCATGCCCATGTTTTAAGTTCTTATGATCCCAGCTCACAATGCTTACATTTATGATCAAGATTGTGTAGGTGAATGTCACCTCAAAAATTATTTCTTTTGTTATCACTTACCTACTCGAGGACGAGCAGGAGTTAAGCTTGGGGATGCTGATACGTCTCCAACGTATCTATAATTTTTGATGCTCCATGCTTGTTTTTACACCATTTGCCTATTGTTTCGTTACACTTCGTGGCACTTTTATGCATTTTTCGGAACTAACCTACTAACGAGTTGCCACAGTGCCAGTTCCATGTTTTCTGCTATTTTTGTGTTTCAGAAGTGATACACAGGAAATATTCTCGGAATTGGACGAAACAAGTTCCTGAAGTCTTATTTTACCTGGAAGCTTCCAGAGATCCGAAGGAGAGTAGGAGAGGGGCCACCAGGCCTCCTCACACATGGCTCACGCGGCCAGGGGTCTGGCCGCGCCGCCATAGCGTGAGGGCCCCTGGCCCCACTCCGGACATCGCCCCTTCGCCTATAAGAAGCCTCGGGACGGAAAACCCTAGGGGATTCGGCAATTTTCCAGAAAGAGTTCCGCAGCTCCGCCGCCGTCGAAGACTAATTTCGGGGGACAGAAGTCTCTGTTCCGGCACCCTGCCGGGTTGGGGAAGTGCCCCCGGAGCCATCTCCATCGGTCTCCATCGCCGTCTCCGCCGTCTCCATCGACCTCACTGCCATCTCCATCAACCTTGCTGTCTCCTATGATGAGGAGGGAGTAGTTCATCCCCGGGGCTAAGGGCTCTACCGGTAGCTATGTGGTTCACCTCTCTCTCCCATGATGTGATCTTTATGTGATCGTGAGCTTTGTATCATGTTGAACAAGTAGATGTTATTATTCAAATATTATGTGTACTCTAGTGGTGTTATTAAAGTAATCTATTCCTCCTGCCATGGTGTAACGGTGACAGTGCGTGCATCATGGTGGTACTTGGTTTAGGCTATGATTGTGATCTCTTGTGGATTACGAGAATAATTATTGCTATGATAGTATTGAAGTGATCTATTCCTCCTTTCATGGTGTAATGTTGACAGTGTGTGCACCGTGTTAGTACTTGGTTTATGTTGCAATAATATCTATCTTGAGTTGTGCTTTGATTTGGGTATCTCTATGAGTGGTGTTTGTCAAGTACTTGATGAACTTTAAGGGGTGCTTCTGTAGCCACTACACAATGATTAGTGTTATTCAATAGGAGAGTAATTCAGAGTACCATAGTGGAGAGAAGTTGTTTATTTGTTCAATCATGTTATATTGTTGGGAGTGTGTCCACTAGTGAAAGTATGATCCCTAGGCCTTGTTTCCAAGCATTACACACCGTTTACTTGCTGTTTTGTTACTTGTTTGCTCGCAGCGATTTTTATTCCAGATTGTATTTACTACTTATAATCATCACTACCGCTTGTATTTCACTATCTCTTCGCCGAACTAGTACACCTATACATCTGACAAGTGTATTGGGTGTGTTGGGGACACAAGAGACTTTCTGTATCGTAATTGCAGGGTTGCTTGAGAGGGATAGCTTTGACCTCTTCCTCCCTGAGTTCGATAAACCTTGGGTGATCCACTTAAGGGAAACTTGCTGCTGTTCTACAAACCTCTGCACTTGGCAGCCCAACAAGTGTCTACAAGAATAGAAGTGCGTAGACATCATCGCCCAAACGGCGTCGCTCTGAAGTGCATATCTACTCACCAAGGCCAAGAGCTTCTCAGGGACATCCACGCCGGCGAGTGCGGCCATCATGCTTCCGCTGCAACTCTAGCCGCGAAGGCATATCGAAGCGGCTTCTACTGGCCTTCAGCGCTCGGGAATGCGGCGGAGATGGTCAAGAGGTGCGAGGCGTGCCAATTCCATGCCAAGCAGATCCACCAGCCGGCGCAGGAGCTGCAAACCATCCCACTCACTTGGCCCTTTGCAGTTTGGGGGCTAGACATCCTTGGTCCGTTCCCCAGAGTGCAAGGGGGCTACCGCTACCTCTACGTCGCCATCGACAAATTCACCAAGTGGGTGGAGGTGGAACCGGTGTGCACCATCCCGGCCAGGTCCGCAGTCAAGTTCATCCGTGGGCTGGTCTGTCGTTTTGGTGTGCCTAACCACATAATCACCGACAACGGCAGCCAGTTCACCAGCGGACTGTTCTGGGAGTACTGTGCATCGGCCAGCATCAAGATCTACTTCGCCTCCGTCGCCTACCCCTGGAGCAATGGCCAAGCCGAGCGTGCTAACGCCGAGGTCCTCAAGGGACTCAAGACGAAAAGCTTCAACGCCAAGCTCGAAGCCTGTGGCAAAAAATGGTTAGACAACCTCCAATCCATCTTGTGGTCCATCAGGACTACCGCCACCAAACCCACTGGAGAGACCCCTTTCTTCTTGGTCTATGGGGTGGAGGCTGTTCTTCCCACCGACGTCAAGTTCGGGTCGCCAAGAGTGCTCGCCTTCGACGAAATTCACCAAGAGGACCTCATCAAGGATCGCCTCCTCCTACTCGAAGAAGCTCGGTGCCAAGCCGCGCTTCGCGCCGCGAGGTACCAGCAAGGACTACGCCGCTACCATAGCCGCCATGTTCGAGCAAGGACTCTGGAGGTCGGCGACCTGGTGCTGAGGAGAATACTCTCTCGCGAGGGCCTGCACAAGCTGTCTCCAATGTGGGAAGGACCCTTCAAGGTGACGCACATCGCCAGGCCAGGCTCGGCGCGGCTGGAAACCGCAGAAGGCGTGCCGGTGGGGAACCCGTGGAACATAGCTCATCTGCAAAAGTTCTACCCTTAGGTTCCTCACGAGGAGATAAAGACCGTTTTCACGGCACTTGTATCAGCTCAAACTGCTCTTAAGCACTGATATTAAGTTATTGCGCAACATAGCGCCTCTGCTTCGGCATGACATTAAAATGGCATGAAGTCCATTTATTTTATGTTGTACTCCACGCGGAAGGGGGCTAGGCACGGTGTCTATGCTGGGGCCTTCACCCGGAAAACAGCAAGCCCGAAAAACCCGAAGGGAGTGAGCTCTGGTCGGGGGCGACGGCCCTGTTATCGATCACCTCCAAATACCCATGGTGCTTAGTTCCTCGCGAAGTACACCGGAAAATAAAGAATCTTCGAGGAAAGTCCAAGGTGTGCCCAAGGCACCCGCTAAGGACCAGCACCTCGTGAGCAACCCTCACGAGGAAGCAAGGATGCGTCGATGCGACAAGCATCCGCAGGAAGATTCCCTCTACCGAGGAAGGCCTAACGTGGCAGGATTATTGAAGACCAAGGCCGCTCCGATCATCTTGCGAAGGAGACGCAGATCCGGAGGTCCGCGCCAGGCCCTTCACCTCGTGAGCAACCCTTGCGAGGTGTCGACGGTCTCTGGGCTCTCTTAAGCGTCGACGTTTTCACGTTCGTGAGGGTCCAGCTTCCCTCAACGACGAGGAAGGCCCCGTGAATCGCCACGCGCGGCAATTTGCTCTTAGCTGCTGGCACAGATAGTGCCGCGCTCCTCCACGACGGAGAAGGTCCCTGTGTCGGTCACAGGGGCATCTTATTCGCCTTCTTTTTTCGTTTGTTTTATCGACTTGTTTTTCCGTTTTTGGGGATTTCGGGTTTTTTATTTTCCAACTCTTTCTTCAACTTCTTGTCTTAGGAATCATCCAATGTGTCGTCGGCGCCGACCCCATCTCGAGCTCTGAGGCGAAGGGAGGCCTCCCGTCGACGCTAACAGCTCACTAGGGCTCTCGAGCGTGCAAATGACCAGGACAATGAAGAGCAATAAGAAGCGCAATGCAAGATAGCTAATAAGCAGAGTTCATTGAAGCATTCCCAACAAGGGGACGGGCAAAGGCACGGCGGGGCATACCCCGCCGGTGAGGACTACACAGCAAAAGAGGGGAGGAGACTAGCTCCCCTCCCCAGAAGACTACCGCGCCAGGACCTCCTCTTCACTGCGCCGCGGGCTGGGGGTAGGTGCGGCGGACGCCACTGGCGGTGAAGATCCGCACCGAAGCCTCCAGCGCCCCCAGCTTGAAGCGGAAGACGAGGTGGTCGCCGACGCGGAGGCGGTGGCCGAGGGCGAAGGCCCTCCAGCAGCCGGAGAGGACGGCGTTGCCACCCGCTCCGAGGAGGATGTCCACAGGCCAGAAGAGATCTGGCCTGCTCTGCTCCCCCAGGGCAATCTCCCCGGTGGCCGCGCCGGGGGCATAAACCACCCTCTGGACTGCGTCGGGCAGCCGGAGGGAGCTGAAGCCCGGAGCGTTGACGACGACGAGGAGCTCCAGGAATCGGGACCCCGGGCCGATGAGGGGTCCCAGCATCGCCGCCGCCAAGTGGCGTGGAGTGGCAACCACTCCGTTCGCCGGCGGGGCCGGAGGATCTGTAGCAGGGGGAAGGGGGCCCAGGGCGGTCTCCACCTCCCGAAGTACCTGGTCGATGCTCCCCGGGGCGCGGGGAGCAGGCGCCGCCGCCAGCGGCGACGGTGAGTTCATAGCGCCTCCAGGCGCGGGACCCCTAAGGGTCAGGGCGCCGGAGGTCCCCGAGGAGGCGCGGTTCACCTCGTCCTGCCTCGGCGCACCAAGGCGAAGGGGACCGCCGGCGCCGGGCGTCCACCGGGCCGGGATCTTCGCCTTATTCCCGCTGCACGGGGGCGCCCGCGGCGCTTTGCCCCCAAGCTTGATCCAGCGGCGGCGACGGAGGCGGAGAGATCCATTAGCTTGGGGGCGTGGAGGAAGAAGTGGCACCGGAGGAAGGAGGTGAAGTGCCAGAGGTCTCGAGGAGGCTCTATTTAAGGGGGGCATCCAGCGTCGATGCGTCAAATCTCAGCACGGGAATCGAAGCGTTGGCGCAGTGCTCCGCAGTGAAGCGACGCGCCATCATGACGGTTTGACGCCTCGGAGACTGTAGCGTCGCCCGCCGTTTCGTCTCACCGGCTGCGGCTGCGCCACGTGTCCGGAGCCTCTGCTTCTTCACATGGTCCTCTGACCGCGCGGTTGCCGCGTGCCATTGGAGGGCCCAGCAGCTTCTGGGGCCCCCGGCCCTTCGCTCCCTCGAGAGGGCGCGTTCGCGGGCCGGGCTCCCGGGGGCTACTGTCGGTGTTCTGGATAACGGGGTATCCCAGTCCACCTGCTCCTGGGCCCCATCATCGGCCCATCTTCAGCCCAGGGGAGAATCAACGACCCAAGCTACGGAGAAGACCCTCATGAGGAGGCGCCTCATGAGGAGAACGACGGCCAAAACTGCTAAGGACCAGAAGACCTCCTCGCGAGCTCCCGCTGGTGAGGAGAGGGACCACGTCCGCATCAGCTCAGCACGTTGGCATGCAGAGCAAGAAGATAAGGGACAGAAGACCGCGTACCGCCCACGCTACCCCCGACAGGGAGGAGACCAACTTTCGCTGTGCCTGCCCAAAGCGGCACAGTGGTTGTTGGCCACCCTCCTAAAAATAGCGTGGACTGTGCAGGGCGCCAGAAGAAGACGTCAGCTTCCTCCACCCACTCCGGTGGACTAGCGCCACTACCCTACGAAGACTACGTCCACGGAAGAGTGTAGTCTACAGCTGTCCTCCCTCCTTGGCCGTGTGTGTGGCAACCCCTTCCCCAAGAATATAATGGGAAGGAGGACCTTGGCGCTATAAAAGGAGGGGAGGCCGCCCCTTAGAGGGGATCGAATCTTCATCTTCCTCAAGCTGCTAGCTGGGCACGCAGGTTCTTCAACCTCTGGCCAGCTAGAGCTTTGTAACCAAGACCTTGTACTCCTCGCGAGGTGTCGCATTGTAATACAAGAAGGCAGGAAGTAGGGGTGTTACCTCACCACGAGGGCCCTGAACCTGGGTAAAGCTCGGCGTCTCTCTCTCTGCAGTGCGTAGTGCGTTCGACAACTCGAGGCTTCCGTCACCGTGCTTCGTTGCGATCCTATATCTCACACGTTCAGCCCCCTGCGTTCGAATCTTTGGGTCCGTCGCGTGGTACCCCGTGTTCTTGCGACACGAAATCCATCGACAATAGCCTTCCTCTTCCCTTCTTTCATTTCCTGCGGCTATCTGGTTTTGCCTTGTGCGGCTGTCCTCATTGCGAGATCTTCGCCTTTGCCTGCTTGCTTTGTCGACTTCTGGCGAACGCACCCTTTTGTTGTTGTACGCGTCTTCTCCATCCACGAATTTATTTGCCACTTCCATTAATTCTGACACTGTCCTAGGCTTCGTTCTCCCTAACTCTTCCACAAGATCCGAACGGCAAAGACCAGCCGAAAAAGCATCTACTGCCCGTTCATCGGAGAAGTCTTCCGCAGAGTTTTTTTATTATACTCCACCTCTATATGTACGAACGTAGAGTTTCGTCCTTCCTCTGTATGCATGACTTGACTTCTTCTAGCGACGTTGGACGTTTGTATGTTGAACAAAAGTTTCTTGTAAATTGACTCTCTAGTTCTCCCCAACTTCCAATGGAATCGCTGGGTAGGGAGCTTAACCAAGACCATGCTGCGCCGGTGAGGTGTAACTGTAGGCTTTGCATCGCCGTTGCTCTCGTTCCTCCAAGTATTTGCACTGCTTGTAGGTAGTCTGATAACTATAGTCTGCGTTCTTGTGACCCATCATACTTTTGCTGATCGTGTGGTAGTTTGAATCCTTTGGGTACTCGCGTTCTGCGAACCCTTTGGGTAAAGCATAGCGCGCCCATCTCTTTCTCGTTGTCTTCATAGTTTTCTTCTCTCCACGCGTAGCACACATTGTTTACCCTTGCTTGTGCTATAATATTCCTTGCATCCTCTTTTTGCGCCCTACGCTTTTTGTCGCGTGATGACTCACTTGTTTGGCTTTGCGATGGTTTGCGCTTGAAGTTTTCCTTTTCCTCGTCCTTGTAATATGTCGCCTTCCTCTCTGGAGAATGTTTCTTTAGTTTATCTTCTAGTAACCCGAGGCTTCTTATTGCAGCTTGGTGCATGTGCTCCCATGGATCTCCGGGTTCTGGTTGAGTGGATAGTAGGTACGCTTGTGCTGCTACTAATGCTGCTTCTGGCGTTTCTTGCAAAAAATCCTCCTAATTTCCTGATGAACGTAGACTTATGCTCCTTGCATGGTTTTCTTCCCTTGCTCGCGCCGTTGTTCTCCTATTGTGTTTTGGATCTTTATGTCTATCTCTGCTGGATTCAGATGCTTCGCTGTACTCATCCCAGTATTCTCCACTTGATATACTATTGTTTTCTTGGCTCCTTCTGAATTTGTCTTTTTCCTCCATCAACTTCTTTTTGTGTTGGTGCAGGGCGTACTGATATCCCATCAGAACTTCTCTTCTCAAATTGGCAGGTACCTCCGTGCCATGATTGATGGCTCACATGATGATTCTCCACTCCCCGGTGGAGACATGAATTTTCTCCTTCTCCTTCTTACTATTGCTCCTTGATTTGTCGACTTGCGTGTCAATTGCTGTGTTGTCGGCATGATCGTTCTCTTCTGCTGCTTCGGTGATGATGACACATAACTGTTGTATATTGCCGGAGATGCCACCAGTTTGGGTGACAAAGTCCTTTTGGCTAGGATACAATTGGCCCACGGTTTCTCCTATGTCGAGTTTATCCGTGATTTTATCGAGTTCTTTGATTTTTTCTCTTGTGTCTTCTACTGCTGTGAAGCTGACCGGCGAGTTTACCTCGCTAGAAGAGCCCACCGATGATCCAGACATTGTAACTGTCTTGACATTGTTCGCCGACGGATCCAGTTTCATCGGATCTGAAGGGCGAATCGCACCCGAAAGTCCGATGCAAAAGCTCAGACTCCCGATCGTCAACTCCATCTTCTGGTTTTCGTCAGCTTCTGAACTATTGTTGGCTAAAAGCGAAAAAGCCATCAAATTCATGATTCCAATGCCCCTGGTCCCCATGGTCGGCGCCAATTGACGAGGGTTAACTCGACAAATGTCCTAGATGAAGGACTTAGGATCGGGGAAATATGGCGTCGGATGAACTCGAAGGTAAAATCAGTCAAACAAGGTGTGTATTGAGAGTAAACGTGGTGGTCGACTTGGCTTACTTTCAATCTGTCCCTGACCGTCCTCTCCTGGCCCCTATATATAGGTGGCCAGGTCTCAAGGAACGGGAGGGGTCCGATACATATTACAACATCGGTATACGACATAAACTCGTATTTCGACTATGATTACACATGGTCTTAGCCTAACGGGCCTCAGGGGTACTTAAGTAACGGGCTCTATTATCTATACCCTTGTTACCAGGTTTGGATGGAATTTTCTGACAAGTCGTTTATCCACTGCCGCGCCATGCCGGATAGCATCAGGGACAGATAGCGGACAACGACATTGGGTGATCCTCCTGCGAACTGCACTGCGTTGAAGTAGTCTTGCAGCCAAGTCCAAGGCATTTCGACTCCATTGTACTGGCGGATGTTCTTCTTGATCTTGAATCTATGTGGTATGGGCTCATCGCGGATCCGCTATCCAAAGCACTTAGGGCCGAGGAAGAAGGTTGTTTGAGACTTGGCAATCTCATTTAGGTGGGTGCGCGCGTCATAGGGCTTGTGATCCTGCAAATCTTTTTGGGAGCTGCGTGACCTGGCTAGGCCAGCAATGCCACCGCCGCCGCAATGGGGGCTGCTTGGTGGGGATGGTGAGGGGTCACATCTCATGCCCTCGACGTCCTGCGATGGATCTCTGCAACTACGATAGCTTCCCTCTGCTCGACATGGAGCTGGATCTTTCTGGTTCTCGTCATGCCGGCGAGAGCCTTGCCCTTTGTCATCGCGGCGGCGTGACGAGTGATTTTTATCTTTGTCACCGATGTGGTGCGCACCGTCGTCATGTCGAGCATGTTCCCTTTGCTTGGATCCGCCATCCCGACTAGCTTCCCGTCGTGGCGGCTTGTCTCTACGGCCAATGTCATAGCTTCGTCCCCTCTTGCCTTCGTTTCCACGTATGACAATTCCTCTCTGAGGGATCTCGAATGTCTTATACTTTGGTGGTGGCATGTTGGTCTTATGGCAGGGAGCAGCTTCGTCTTGATGGTATCTGCCATAAGCAGGGTTATTTTTTGTGAGGTGGTGAGGGATTTCTCTGATGGCCTTTATCATTGGAGGATATTGGGATAGCATCGGCCTTGTTACGAGCTTCTGTCCTTCAGACCTATATGGATCTGGTACGAGATTCGTTGTCAGGTCAAGCACCATGATAGCCATCACGCCGGTTTTTAGTGGCGGTACTGGATCAACACATCGTAGCATCAGATTCGAGCCTTCGCGATGATGTAGCCTTCTCCTGTTGTACCAATGCTTTCGTCATTAGTTTTACCGCCGTCTCCATTGCTGTCGGGGTTCGGTTATTTTCCAATAGCTCCTTTGCGGCCACAATGTTCTTGATTCGAGTGGCCCTGACCTCATCACGGTTCTTATCCACATATGGTGAATTCTTGATGTATATCCTGGCTAACGTCTCAACGGTTGGTACAGGAAACTCTAAGTTCGATGCCAACTGCGGGTCACCGCCTTCTTCCATCTGCTGCTAGATGAGAGTAATGTCCTTCTCCTCCATGATTCTTGCGCGCTTGAGCGTGTCTTGAGCTTGGGTATTATCGCCATCCAGCTTTTTGCCCATCTTCTCGACTCGCTTCGCCTCTTTTAGGATTTGTCGCCTCTTCTTCTCCAGATCGTTCATGTCCTTGATATAGTCAGGGGTGCTTGGATCTCCTAGATTTCCATAGACGATTTTGTCCATCGGGGTCGTGAAGTCTTCTAGACGATGCACCACGGGGATGGCGGGTTGGAGTGGCCTAGGTCCGCCGTGAATCTCAGGCAGCTATTCTATGGCGGTATCAGCGGCTAAAGGCGGGTCACCCTGCTCTTTGGTGGCTTCTACATCCTGAGCTGCCTGTGATGTCGGATCAGCGGCTCCTTGCCTAGCGTCATCTCCTTTGGTGGTCACAGACACCTACTTGACGGCAGCTTGCTTCTCTTCTAGTTCTTTCTTAGCTAATTCTGCCTCGATTCGTCTCATGGTGGCATCATACTCGTCAGAATCATAGCCTTTGCTATCCCAGTCATCTGATTCACCACTTTCGTTAAGTGCCTCTAGGATGGATTCACCCGGGCTGCCATCCCCATTAGAGGAAGATCCCGAAGTGGTTCCTGCAAAAGCAACAAGGCAGTACCGCGGTGTCTCTAACGCCTGGTTGCCCATGGCAGATTCATAGCGGTCTTCCACCACTTCCTCCACCTCTAGGGCGGGTTGGGTGGCATTTGTTTCTAGATCTAATCCGGGAAACTTGGAAAGTCCCAGAACAGATGATTCATCCTCCGTGTCCAGCTCAAAAGCGGTCCGTATGGGGGTTTCAGCCGTACCGATCCGCCAGAAATCAGTTTCCGTAGCGGGGGTAGGATTTGTCTCTTCGATGAAGATGTGGATTTCTACGATCGGAACGACGGTGAATCGAGCAGGGTTTTCTCTAGCCGGCACCCAGAGGTTATCCTCTAGGACGATGGGGAAGCCAGAATCTTAGAGGACACGCCAGATGGCGACGGTGTCCCCGATGCCTACAAAGGTGGATCCTGCCTGGATCCGCGCTCCTGACGCGTTTTGCCCCATGGTGGGCGCCAACTGTCGTGGTTTCGTGAATAGATCTTCCATAGCGGTAGGTGTATGGCGGTTTGTGGAAAGGGGTGAACACGGCGGAGCGATCCAGGATGGTGGTAGCACGAGTTTACCTAGCTTCAGATCCCACAACGGTGGCGACACCCTATGTGCTCCTATAATTCACTATACGGCAACAAATTCTCGGTTACAATGATGGGGTTGGCTGTGTCGCTATGCGATTGGCCATATGTCTAAGTCGTGCCTCAAGGGCTCCTCCATGCCGGCTTATAAAGGCGCCTGGTGTGGGCATCACGGTAGTACTGGGGTGGATTCAATATGGAGTCCTAGACTAAGTCTTATACAATGAAGTATACTACATGGCAAACCTCCATGGTCCTATCTAAGGAAACCGCCATAAGCTCCTGCGTCCTCCAGAACCGCCATGGGCTGTCCAGCAACTGGGCCGCCCGGTAGGTTATCCTCCATACCACCTCCATGGGCCACCCTGGTTCCTAGTTTAGGACTACGTCGCAGGTATACCTATTTGGTATATCCCTAACAACTGCATTTAAAAGCAAAAGGTTCCCTTTTTTAAGTAGTGGTTTCAACCGGAATGGTTGTTGCCCTAGGATGGTGGGAAGTGGGACCATGGTATGATATATGTGGTTGGTGGAGGTCCCACCGCAACCGGAAAGTTCACCTAGGATTAATAACAAATGTCACCAGTGATTCTAGCGCCGTATAAAATGGTCACCATGAGATCTGTTATGGGACGCAGAAGTCAGTTGTATCTTTTCCTTTCACATATCAATGGATCACTAGTGGAGGACTGTCTAGAACGGTCTACCTATAGCATAAGGAGAGGACAAATGTCCAATCGAGATACCTATAGATAAGGAGAGGACACATGCACTGGCAGATCTATGATGGATTGTAAGGGTTGCCTAGATCAGGCTATCTATAGTGTAAGGGGCGGACAAGGCATGGTCTGGCCCGGTCTACCTCTAGATAAGGAGAGGACAGACTTACAAAAGGGTGGGTATGTGGGGACGCGGAGAAGAATAGTGATTGGATTGGATCATCGACTAGGCCCCACACCAAAGAAGTGTGGATGAAGCTCGCGGCTCGGATGTGCAACAAAGCTTTGATCTCTTATGGGTACAAGTGACCACCTCTACAGAGTGTAAGAAAGTATGTGGATACTCCCTGTTTCGGGAAGGTGCTACGAACGCGGCAGGAAAGGATCCCATCAAAGCCCTGGTCAACCTGTGAAGACTGACGGACATAGTTCTTTAGAATAAAAGAAACCTCTTGAAGAAATGTTTACGAAAACCTGCATTGCCGAACGACTCTTTGGTCTAAGGCTATAGATAGTGCATAAAACACCTTATTCCCTATATGAACTTGCTGGGTAACGCTCGTTACTCGCCCCACTCCCTCTTAACCCTTGCTTAGATTGGAGGAAACTCAAGGAGGCAACCTCGAGACACTGAAGATGAAGATGGAGTTCTCTACCAATGTCAGAACTATCAACGGAAAGTATGGTGGAAAACTAGAATAGGTGTAGAAGGGAACCAAATCCCTAATCCTAGAACCAAAGTAGTTAGGGTAATTCTATAGCTTAGTATCAAACCAACTACATTAGTTGTAGCTCTATTTTAGTCTTCAGTTTATTCTTTTTCGATTGTAGTCACTGATGGCGTGTAGATGACTGCCCAGTTGGGAATCCTAAGAGGAAGGTGTGATGCGCACAGCAGCAAGTCTTCCCTCAGTATGAAACCAAGGTTTATCGAACCAGTAGGAGAAAGAACCAACTTCCGAAGGTTGATGCTCGCTAGCTTCGCGACAGCTCCGGACAATTTATATATGGCGCCTCGTCCAGGGCGTAGCTTTGTGCCAGCAGCAACGTGGAACCTGCACACAACACAAGCAAGTACTTTGCCCCAACATACAGTGAGGTTGTCAATCGCACCGGTTTGCTGTAAACAAAGGATTAAGCGTATCGAGTGGTAAAATATAGTGGTTTGCGAGAATGTAAATAAAGTGAGTAAATAGTAAATGGTAATAACAATGTAAAAGAATGGACCGGGGTCCATAGTTCGCTAGTGGTGTCTCTCCATAAGATAAATAACATGCTGGGTAAACAAATTACAGTTGGGCAATTGATAGAATAAAGCAAGCATACAAATGTCATGAGGATCACTATGTGATTCACTTGGGCATTAGAACATAATACATAGACCGTAATCCAACTACATCTATGACTAATAATCCACCCGCCGGATGTCATCCGAGCAACTGTTGGGTATTAAGTTGCAAGCAACAGATTATCGCCTTCAGCAAAGTGTGTAATGTAAACAATACAAATGTCCTTGAACACAAGATTGTTGTTTTCTCCCTAGTAGCAACAGCGCATCTACAACCTTAGAGGTTTCTGTCACTCCCCCAGATTACTAGAGGCATGAACCCACTATCGAGCATAAATACTCCCTCTTGGAGTCACTAGCATCTACTCGGCCAAGATATCTACTAGCAACAGAGAGCATGCAAGATCATAAACAACATAGAGATGATAAATCAATAAATCAACTTGACAAAGTATCAATATTCATCGAATCCCAACAAACACAACATGTAGAATTACACAACGATGATCTTGATCATGATAGGCAGCTCACAAGATCTAAACATGAAGCACATGGAGGAGATGACAACCATCTAGCTACTGCTATGGACCCGTAGTCCAAGGTATACTACTCACGCATCACTCCGAAGGCATGCATGGTGATGAAGAAGGCCTCCGGTGGTGATTCCCCTCTCCGGCAGGGTGCCGGGAAGAGCTTCTGGACCCTCCCGATCTCACGTCGACGACGGCGACGGCTTGCAGTAGGTTTCGTGGAAATTGATCGGGGCTTTTAGTTTTTCCTCTCCGAGGAGAATATATAGGCGGAAGGGCGGCGTCAGGAGGTGGGCCAGGGGGCCACACCACCTGGTGGCATGGGCTAGCAGCTGGCCAAGCCACCCTATGGTCCGACTGGCCCCTGGTCCCCCTCCGTCTCTTCTTTGGACTCTGTCTCATGTCGGGAAAAATAGGAACTTTGGCTTTTGTTTCGTCCAATTCCGAGAATATTCCCTATGTAGCTTTTCTGAAACACAAAAACAGCAGAAAACAGGGAACTGACACTATGACATCTCATTAATAGGTTAGTTCTGGAAAATGCATAAAAATGCCACGAAGTGTAACAAAACACAAAGAAAATGGTGTATAAACAAGCATGGAGCATCAAAAATTATAGATCCGTTTGAGACGTATCAAGCATCCCCAAGCTTAACTCCTGCCCGTCCTCGAGTAGGTATGTGATAACAAAACAATAATTTTTGAGGTGGCATGCACCATCATAATCTTGAACAATGATGTAAAGCATTTAGTTCTGAGATCAAAGTACTTAAAACATGGGAATAATAGACATAATCTGGACAATAAAACTTAGCAACCATCTTATAACATGAAAAGTAACACAAACAAAAGATCACGAGTAATGAAGCATTGAAAGTCAAGTGTGTGTTTCAACCATATAGAAAAACATAGCAAAGTGGTTTTCAGCTTGTCCTTCATGGAGTAGCAAAACATAAATGCATAGGACACCTTCAAGTTTAAGAGGGCGAATAGATACAAATAATTTAAGAACAAGCAAAACCATAATCATGAATCAATCAATAATAAATTTTGGGACTATGCACATTAAACTCAGAATGACAACTATGCTCTCTTAAACGGTGCATAAAGGTAGAAGGTGGAGACTCAGCATAAAAGTAAAAAAAAGGCCCTTCGCAGAGGGAAGCAGTGATTGCAAGTTTTATAAACCTCCAAAAATTATGATAATTACTAGCTTTGAGCTCTCATTGCCCCCATCATAGGCATCTTGAATGGTTAAGGTAAATGCGAGTACAATTATGAAGCATATGCTTAAGAAATCATAAGTTGAAAATCTCATGTCCCGTGAAGTACGAATACCAAAACCTCATGCTACTCGACTTAGGTCCCAAGCAAGTTCTTGTCATTGTAAGCATACATATATCATCGAGAACGCCAAGGGGGTACATCTTGCCCGATGACATGGAACAAGCCCACATCAAAATGACAAGACAAACAGACAATGAACACCTCGGCATCTCTTTTATTTACCATTGGTATAGCTTTTTATTGTGAGATGCGTCGTCGAATTTCCACTATGGGCATGCTGTAAATGTCCACCATGAATGATGCATGGCTTAGATTAGCTGCCCAGGCGTTTCTCTAACACATATACAAACTCCATGAGCTCACAAGTTTCAACTTATTTGACATCGCACGTATCCATAAATAAAAGATCACGATATCAACTAAATGAGAGAAAGTGCAATGTTGAAAGCTTGCCCCATGATGGCATGGTTGGGCTAACCTCCAACTTACAACTTGCAAGCATAACGTCATCATAAGAGAGCCATAATGGTCAAATTTATTAAAAGCAAGAAAGTAAAGTGTGTCGTCAGGTTTGTGAGAGCTTTACTGACTAATTTTCACATAACACAAAAAGTTTAATTTGAAGGATAGATAAAAGCAAGTCGAATGTACTTGGAATAGAAAATTGCTAATAGGTATGTATGGTGGACACGTTGGAAAACTTGGTTTTTGGGAGTTGGATGCACGAGAAGTAATCCCTCTTAGTACGAAATGAAGGCTAGCAAAAGACTAGGAGCGACCAACTAAAAGAGCAATAACGGCCATAATCATGCATAGCGACAAAACATCATTAACCAAGCATAAAGTGGTATCACAAGTAAAAAACCCAATTATCATAGATGCTTATGGTGACTTGTTAAAGTCAAACATGTTGTAATCATGCGCCAAGTCAACCCAAGTAAAGCATCAAAGGAGAAAACCACAATAATATGCTCCCATATAATAAAAACAACACATGATTCTTTAAAGGCACATTAAGCAATCTCAGTCATTTGAGACAAGTCATGCTACATCAAAAACTACTAAGCATACTATCAAAATAACATCAAGCATGACATGCAAAAGTCTAAGCCAAAGTCTAAACAAGCTCCCATTTGTACCACTATAGTCATGAAACTTTTTCTCTTTTCCAACACCATTCAAACTTTTTGAAACAACTATTTTGAGATAAAAACCAACATAGACCAGTGGTCTAAATACACCTTGATACAAAGATATAACAAGATATGAAAAAAAATCAAGGCGAAAAACAAAAGCTAAACGCAGTACTAGAAAAAGAGAACACTCGTTGAACGATAAGAGTGAAAACTAGAGTGTTCTTGGCAATGAAAAACAGAGTGTGTCTTCTCCAAAAGAAATTTGTTGGGGTCCAACAATTTATTGCAGCAAACAAAATAAAAGAAAACTGAAAGCAAAAGTAAAGACGCTCCAAGAAAAACGCATAGTGTACGAAGCAATAAAAATATAGTGTCTTGAAAGGTGACCTGATTTTTGCCGATAAAGAAGGGGTGCCTCAGGGAATCCCCAAGCTTTGACGCTTGTACCTCTTGGATATTTCTTGGGGTGACATGGGCATCCCCAAGCTTGAGCTTTTGTCCATACTTCATCTCATCTCATCACTCTCCTTTCCCTACACTTGAAAACTTCCTTCATACAAAACTTCACACAATTCTATTAGCAACATTAGTGTAAGCATGATAGTAAATCTACTCTTTTGGTTCAATTTCAAACTCAAATATGCCATCCATTAAAGCATAAGCTATTGTAGCAACTTCCTCAAAAGTTCTGTGATCAAAAGAACTCAAAAATAAAGCGGTCAAGAGGCAAACACAAATAGTGGCAGAAATCTGTCAAAACAGAACAACTGACAAAGATCGATTTTTCGAAGAACCTTCTGTTGCTCAAATCGAAAAGTGCAAACTAATAAAAATTTGTAAATAACCTAGGGCATGCGCACAAGAAATCGCAGATGAAAAAGATATTCTGAGAATTTTCACGAATTTGTACGGTGCAGCACAGAAATCTGTTTCAGGACAGCAACTTCCCCAAATCTTACCTTCCTCAAATTAGAGGTTCTTCTTGGCACAAAAATGAAATAAAAATGATAAGGAGAGGTCATTACAGTAGTAATAACTTCCAAGACTCAACAAAAAGAAAAAGTACTGAAAAGAAAACATTGGGTTATCTCCCAAGAGTGCTTTTCTTTAACGCCTTTGAGCTAGGTGCAGAAAGTGGAAATCAAGTAATATCAAGCGATGAAGCATCAAGTTCATAATTTGCTCTAAGAATAGAGTCAAAAAGTAATTTCTTTCTCTTTCTAGGGAAGTGTTCCATACCTTTCTCAAGTGGGAATTGATATTTAATAGTGTCTTCCTTCATATCAATGATGGCACCAACTGTTCTAAGAAAAGGTCTTCCCAAAATAATAGGACATGAAGCATTGCATTCAACATCCATAACAAGGAAATAAACGGGAACAAGGTTATTGTTAACCATAATAAGAACATCATTAATCCTTCACAAAGGTTTCTTCTTAGCAACATCAACAATAGGAACATCAAAATAGCAATTTTCAAGTGGTGGTAAACCAAGCATATCATAAATCTTTCTAGTCATAATAGAAATACTTGCACCTAGATCACATAAAGCATGGCAATCAAAATCATTCACATTCATATCAATGATGGGCTCCCAACCATCTTCTAACTTCTTGGGAATAGAAACCTTTTGTTTCAACTTTTCTTCCCTAATTTTCATGAGAGCATTTGTAATATGCTTTGTAAAAGCAACATTCATAGAACTAGCATTAGGACTTAAAGCAAGCTTTTTCAAGAACAAAAGTACTTCAGAGATATTGCAACCATCAACATCAAAATCATTAAAAGAAGTAGAGCTATTGTCTTCCATACTCCAAAAATTTTAGCACTTTTTGTAGAAAAAGTTTTTGCAGTTTTGGGCTTTTTCGCACAAGGAGTAGGAGTTTTTACACCAATCCAACTAAGAGGATTGCTAGAATTTGAAACAACATCACTAGAGGTGGTAATAGTACATACCTTCATATTTCCAGCCATCTCATATTCTCTTTCCCACCTGGCATGCAATTCGGCTAGCATCCTAACATTTTCATCAATTCTAACTTGAATGGCATTAGTAGCAGCAAAAGGATCGGGTTTAGTAGCCATTCTATTAATCAAAGAAGATTTCACATCAGACAAAAATGAAATACTGGTTTCAGCTTTAGAAACCTTAGCTTGCAACTCAGGAATATCCCTATTCAAATTATCAAGTTGATGACTAATTGTCTTCAACAAGGCAGATTGTTCCTCCATGGTCTTGGTGAACAACTTGTTCTGCTCATATTGCATCTGCATAAAATTCTTAGTAGCCCTTTCAAATTCTAAATCCTTTCTTCACTAGGAATTTTAGGTCTACCAAGATAGCCATTATCACTATTAGAAGGATACGGCCTATAATTGTTGCTAGCAAAATTGTTCCTATAAGCACTATTGTTGAAATTATTATATCTAATGAAGTTTACATCAACATGCTCTTCTTGAGCAACCAAAGAGGCCAAAGGAACATTATTAGGATCAACATGGGCTCTATCATTAGCAAGCATAAGCATAATAGTATCAATCTTATCACTTAAGGAAGAGGTTTCCTCAACAGAATTTACATTCTTACCTTGTGGAGCTCTCTCGGTGTGCCACTCAGAATAATTTACCATCATGTTATCAAGAAGCTTCGTTGCAGTGCCCAAGGTGATGGACATAAAAGTACCTCCAATAGCTGAATCCAATAGATTTCTTGAAGAAAAATTTAGTCCTGCATACAAGGTTCGGATAATCATCCAAGTAGTCAGTCCATGAGTGGGACAATTCTTTATCATAGATTTCATTCTTTCCCAAGCTTGAGCAACATGTTCATTATCAAACTGTCTAAACTTCATAATATCACTTCGCAAAGCTATAATCTTAGCAGGAGGATAATATTTTCCAATAAAAACATCCTTACACTTAACCCAAGAATCAATACTATTTCTAGGCAAAGATAGCAACCAATCCTTAGCTTTTCCTCTTAAAGAGAAAGGAAACAACTTAAGCTTAATAATATCACCATCTACATCCTTGTACTTTTGCATCTCACATAGCTTAACAAAATTGTTGAGATGAGCTGCAACATCATCAATACTAACATCAGAAAACTGCTCTTTCATACCAAGATTCAACAAAGCAGTTTTAATCTCATAAAAATTTGCCTCAGGAGCAGGTGGCGCAATAGGAGTGCAGATAAAATCATTGTTATTGGTGCTAGTAAAATCACACAACTTGGTGTTCTCAGGAGTACCCATTCTAGCAAAACTAAAAGCAGACAAGCAAAAACAACAACTATAAAGGAACTAATTTTTTGTATTTTTGATAAAAAGATGGAAGCAAAAATAAAATAAAGCAAAACAATAACAAAGTAAAAGATTGGAAACGAGAGACTCCCCTTGCAGAAATCCTCTTTCTCCCCGGCAACGGCGCCAAAAAAATTGCTTGATGGCGTGTAGATGACCGCCCAGTTGGGAACCCCAAGAGGAAGGTGTGATGAGCACAGCAGCAAGTCTTCCCTCAGTATGAAACCAAGGTTTATCAAACCAGTAGGAGAAAGAACCAACTTCTGAAGGTTGATGCTCGCTAGCTTCACGACAGCTCCGGACAATTTATATATGGCGCCTCATCCAGGTCGTAGCTTTGCACCAGCAGCAACGTGGAACCTGCACACAATACAACCAAGTACTTTGCCCCAACTTAAAGTGAGGTTGTCAATCTCACCGGTTTGCTGTAAACAAAGGATTAAGTGTATCGAGTGGTAAAAGATGGTGGTTTGCGAGAATGTAAATAAAGTGAGTAAATGGTAAACGGTAATTGACAAGGGTATAGATAATAGAGCCCGTTACTTGAGTACCCCTGAGGCCCGTTAAGCTAGGCCCAAGTGTAATCATAGTCAAAATACGAGTTCATGTCGTATAACCTATGTTGTAATTTGTATCGGACCCCTCCCGATCCTTGAGACCTGGCCACCTATATATAGGGGCCAGGAGAGGACGGTGAGGGACAGATTGAAAGCAAGCCAAGTTCATCACCACTGTTTACTTTCGATACACACCATGTTTGACCGATTTACCTTTGAGTTCATCCGACACCCTACTTCCCCGATCCTAAGTCCTTCATCTAGGACATTTGTCGAGTTAACCCTCGTCAATTGGCGCCAAACATGGGGATTCTGGGCATTGGAATCATGAACTCGACGGATTTTTTGCTTTTAGCCAACAGCAATCCACAAGTCGACGAAAAACAAAAGATGGAGTTGACGATCGGAAGTCTGAGCGTTTACGTCGGACCTTCGGGTTCAACTTGCCTTTTGGATCCGACGAGATCAGGTCCATCGGCAAGCAAAACCAAGACAATCACAAGGTAAACTCGCCGGTCAGTTTCGCAGCAACAGAAAATACGCAAAAGAAACTCGAGGAATTCAACGGAACTCAGAAAGAACCCGACATGGAAGCAACAATGGACAAGTCACATGACAGTCAAAGGGACTTCGCCACCGGAAGTAGTGGCCTCTCCAGAAGCGTACACCAGTTATGCGTCATTATCACTGAAGCAGCAGAAGAGAATGATCACGCAGATAATGGGGAAGTCGACATGCAAGTCGACAAACACGGGAGCAACGGTAAGAAGGAGAAGGAGAAAATTCACGTCTCCACCGGGGAGTGGAGAATCATCATGTCAGCCATTAATCATGGCACAGAAGTACCCGCCGATTCAAGAAGAGAAGTTCTGATGGGGTATCAATACGCACTGCACCAACGCAGAAAGAAGTTGAGGGAGGAAAAAGACATGTTTATGAGAAGCCAAGAAAACAACATCATATCAAGTGAAGGATATTGGGAATGAATACAATGATGCATCAAAGTCCAGCATAGAAAGGCACAGAGATCCGAAGCACAGCAGGAGGACAATAGCATGGGCGAGAGAAAAAAGCCATACGAAAATTATAAGCGCCCACCCATCAGATTATGAAGAGGATTTTGTGCAAGAAACACCAGAAGCAGCATTGGTAGCAGCATATGCGTACCTACTAACTACGCAACCAAAGCCGGGAGATCCGCGGGAGCACATGCATCAAGCCGCAATACAAAGCCTCGGGTTGGTAGAAGACAAGCTAAGGAAACATCTTCTAGAGAAAAAGGGGACATATCATAAGGAGAAGCGAAAGGAAGGACTCAAGCGCCAACCTTCGCAAAACGAAACAAGCGAGTCGTCAGCCGACGAAAAGCGTAAAACACAAAAGGAGGATGCAAGGAATATCATAGCACAAGCAAGAGTAAACAATGCGCACTACTCGTGGAAAGAAGAAAATTACGAAGATGATGAAAAAGAGATGGGCGCGCTATGCTTTACCCAAAGGGTTCGTAGAACACGGGTACCCAAAGTATTCAAGCTGTCACACGATCAACAAAAGTATGATAGGTCGCAAGAACCCACGCTATGGTTATCAGACTACCTGCAAGTAGTACAAATAATCGGAGGAATGAGAGCAACGACAATGCAAAGTTTGCAGTTACACCTCACCGGTGCAGCGCGGTCCTGGTTAAATACTCTACCCAACGATTCCATCGGGAGTTGGGGAGAACTAGAAAGCCAATTCGCAAGAAATTTTTGCTCAACATACAAACGCCCAGCGTCGCTGGAAGAAATCAAGTCGTGTGTACAGAGGAAAGACGAAACTCTATGCTCGTACATACAACGGTGGAGTGTAATCAAAAATTATGCAGAAGACGTCTCCGACGAGCGGGCAATAGATGCTTTTTCGGCTGGCCTTCGTTGTTCAGACCTCGTGGAAGAGGTAGGGAGAACAAAGCCTAGGATAGTATCGGAATTAATGGAAGTAGCCAACAGATTCGCCGATGGAGAAGACACATATAACAATAAACGGGGACGTTCACCAGAAGTCGACAGAGCAAGCAGGCGAAGGCGAAGATACCGCAATGAAGACAGCCACGCAAGGTGAAATCAGATAGCCATGGGATATGAAAGAAGGGACGAGGAAGGCTATGAAAGCAGGGAGATTCAGGAAAGAGGTAATCATGGAGTAGAAAAGCCAAAGTACTCCGGCCCGTCGGCGGAGGACATGCTCCATGGACCTTGTCGCATCCACTATGCGTACCTAGATGGGAAGAGAGTTTCTAATCACCAGATGAAGGATTGCAGAACTTTCCTGAGGTTGCAAAGTGCCATGGACTCGAACCAAGGAGAACGTCAGGTAGGAAAGAGTACGAGTCAGGGATATCAAGTACAGCGTCTAGCAAAACATCTGGAGTCAAAAGTATATATATCTGCAATGATCCAACTGGTGCCAAAATCCAAGAAAGAACGGAAGAGCATATCCAGACAAGTAAATCTAGAAATAACATCACCACCAGCTACTACAGAGTACTTGAGATGGTCTAATCAACCAGTCAGGTTCAGCAGAGCAGACCACCCGAGGAAAGTGCCCAGGCCAGGGCACGCGCCGATGGTGCTAAAGGCGCAAATAGGGGGGTATGATGTAGGGCGAGTATTCATGGACGCAAGAAATGGCATAAACCCAATATACGCAAGAACCCTGAAGGCAATGTGCATCTCATTGGAAAGCCTAAAGCCAACAGATTGTTCCTTCCACGGAATAGTACCAGGAGGCGTAAATTACCCCATCGGGAAAATAGAACTCGACGTTTGCTTCGGCAATAGCAGCAATTATCATAGAGAAAAGTTAGAGTTTGAAGTCATGGAATGGCCTTCACAGTATCATGCAATCCTGGGGCGCCCAGCATTTGCAAAGTTCATGGCAGTACATCACTACGCATATCTCATGCTCAAAATTCCAGGACCCAAAGGAACAATCACGGTACAAGGCAGCTTCAAAGTATCCAACACTTGTGACAAAGAATTCAATAGGCTCGCGCAAACCTTCGGCATGATAGCGGAATACGCAAGGCTGAAGGGCGAAACCGACCACAACGTGCTACCCGACGTCGGGCGATCCCTGCCAGATCAGGCTTTCGATGCAACCCAAGACTCGAAGAAAATTCAGGTCCACCATACGGACCCGAACAAGACCACCTCCATAGCAGTAAACTTGGATCCCGCATAGGAAAGCGCGCTCATCGAGTTCCTCCGTGAGCGCTGGGAAATCTTCGCCTGGTGTCCTTCAGACATGCCAGGGGTTCCCAGGGAACTCGTCGAGCACGCACTAAATGTGGATCCTATAGAAAAGCCAGTCAAGCAACCACTAAGACGATTTGATGAGCCCAAAAGGAAAGCTATAGCATCCGAGCTAAACAGGCTAGAAAATGCAGGGTTCATCCGAGAAATCAAAGCATCAACTTGGGTGTCTAATCTAGTCATTGTCCCCAAGAAAAACACAGACGTACAAAGAGTGTGCATCGACTACACATCTCTTAACAAAGAATTGTCCAAAGGATCCCTTCCCTCTACCTCGCATTGATCAGATAATAGACTCAACAGCAGGGTGCGCAAGGCTTTCCTTCCTAGACGCATATTCTGGTTACAACCAGATCAAGCTAAAGAAAGAAGACGAGGAAAAAACAGCTTTTATCACACCATACGGCGTGTTCTGCTATCAAGTCATGCCTTTCGGCTTAAAAAACGCATGAGCAACCTACCAGCGGATGATGCAAAACTGCCTCGGAAGTCAAATCGGACGCAACATTCAAGTCTACATCGATGACGTGGTCATCACCACAAGAAAAGAAAAGTCCTTGATCAGTGATTTGGCAGAAACCTTCGACAACCTAAACAGGTACAAGCTCAAGCTTAACCCGACAAAGTGTTCTTTTGGCGTGTCAGCAGGACAACTTCTGGGATTCCTGGTATCAGCAAGGGGAATAGAAGCAAACCCAGAAAAGATCCAAGCAATACTAATGATGGGGAAACCAATAAAACTGCACGACGTACAGAAGCTCGCAGGGCGCATCGCGGCACTAAGTCGATTTGTCGCTCGATTGGGAGAAAAAGCACTTCCTTTCTATGCACTCATGAAAAAATCAGATGACAAATTCGAGTGGACAGAAGAAGCGGATACAGCTTTCGCACAGTTGAAAAAAGTGCTCTCCACACCGCCGGTGTTGGTCGCAACAAATGAAAAAGAACCGCTACTACTATATATTGCAGCAACACATCAAGTGGTGAGTACAATATTAGTAATCGAAAGAAGCAAAGAGGGAAAAGCTCATGGAGTCCAGAGGCCAGTATATTTCCTCAGCGAAGTACTATATCCAACAAAACAGAAGTACCCGCACTACCAAAAACTTGCATACAGTGTATTCACAACAGCACAAAAGCTACGGCAATATTTCACGGTGCACCCAATTATAGTAGTTAACGAAGCACCACTATCCAACATATTGAACAACTCTTCAGCAACAGGATGTGTCTCCTTATGGGGAATCGAATTGTCACCCCTGGACATCACGTATGAAAAGAGAAAGGCGATCAAATCACAAGTTCTGCCGGATTTCACAGCAGAGTGGCTAGAGTTACAAAACACAGGACCGCCAGATCTATCAAGTGTGTGGACAATGTACTTCGATGGATCAAAAAGAGTCCAAGGCGCAGGAGCAGGAGTAGTCCTGATATCACCGCAAGGCGATAAGTTAAAATATGTTTTAAGGATGAGTTTTCCTCAAGCTTCTAATAATGAAGCCGAATATGAGGCTCTGCTCCACGGAATGAAAATCGCCAAAGTGTGTGGAGCAACTCGACTAAAAATATTCGGGGACTCGAATCTCGTCGTCCAACAAGTGATGAACAAGTGTGACGCCATCAGTGACAATATGATAGCATATAGAAACTTATACTACTATCTAGATGGGACATTCGATGGATGCGAAGTTTTGCACGTCAGTAGGGCCAGCAACGAGGAAGCCGATAATTTAGCAAATATCGGGTCCCAATGCCTGCCTATACTGCCAGGAGTCTTTTGGGAAGAAATCATAGAGAGATCAATAAAGAATAACAAAACTTCGACTACAGAAGAACAAGGCCAGCACCAAGCAACAGGCTCGGGGGCTGGCAAGCCTGGCAAAGGAAGCACAACAGAACCAGAAGAAGTTATGATGATCGAAGAAACCTGGATGCAGCCATACTTGGCATACATGATAAACAAGGCACTACCCGAAGACACAATAGAAGCAAGAAGGATAATACGACGATCCAAGGCTTTCGTCGTGTTACAAGGGAAACTGTACAAGAAAAGTATAACGGGTGTTTTGCAACGATGCGTCACTCCTCAAGAAGGACAAGAAATATTAAAAGACATCCACGCAGCAGTATGTGGACATCACGCTAGCAGCAGAGCCATTGCAGCTAAAGCCTTTCGTGCAGGGTTCTACTGGTTAACAGCCATTGAAGACGCAAAAGATATAGTCAGAAAATGCGAGGCTTGTCAGCGTTTTGCATCTCGACCACATGCACCAGCAGCAAAATTGCAAACGATACCACTATCCTGGCCTTTTGCTCAATGGGGTCTCGATATGGTAGGAAAATTGCACAAATCTTGGCCATAAGGACATGTCTACATGTTGGTGGCAGTCGACAAATTTACCAAATGGGTAGAGGCTGCCGCCGTAACAACCCAAGATTCCACAGCCGCAATCAACTTCATCAAGTCTATAGTTTTTTGCTTCGGAGTACCACACAACATCATTACAAACAATGGGACAAACTTCACATCAAAAGAGTTCAAGAGCTACTGTGAAAGTATGGGAATCAAACTGAAATTCACATCTGTAGCGCATCCAAAGACAATTGGATAAGTCGAGAAAGCCAATGACTTAATATGCAACGGGATAAAAAAGAGGTTGTTAGCACCCCTCGAGAAAGCCAAACACGCTTGGGTAGATGAGCTGCCCTCTGTGCTCTGGAGTCTCAGAACTACACCCAATGCGGCTACCCAAGAAACCCCCTTCTTTCTGGTCCACGGCGCAGAAGTCGTGCTTCCAGTCGAGAACACCCATGAAGCCCCAAGAATCGCGGCTTACGACGAGACAACTTCCACAGAAGCACTTCAGGATGATGTCGATGCACTCGACGAAGCAAGAGACGTAGCGCTCGCCAGAGCTACGCAATACCAGCAAAACTTACGAAACTACCACAGTAGCCGAGTTCATCCACGATCTTTCGTGGAAGGAGATTTGGTCTTACGACTCAAGCAGGACGGCCACGGCAAATTAGAGTCCCCATGGGTAGGACCTTACATTGTAACAGAAGTAATACCAGGAGGAGCTTATCGACTGCAAGACAAGAAAACAGGGAATGATGAAAGCAACCCGTGGAATGCAGAACAACTATGGTGGTTCTACGCATAGAAGGACTATGGCGACAGGAACTTTCGAGTCATTACCCTCTGAAGCCAGAACAAGAGGCCACAGGTCAGGTTCTTTGGGTCAACTCGACAATATGTGTAAACATGTTTCTATTTTTCCACTCGGGGCTCCGACCCTCGAGTCGTACGAAATAAAATAAGCATTTATCGAGATCCCGTATCTATGATTATTCGAGGAAAATTTACATGGTTGTTCACAACCCGATATTTGACAACAAAAATAAGCACAGTTCAAAGATAGCTCGGAGATAAATCAAAAGCATACCTCAGAACATTACTAGTTCCCATGGTCTATTAATAGATAAATAAGGAGACACAAACTGAAGATCATCACGAGTACTTATTACATCAAGCACTAAAAGGGAAAGATTACATCGAGGGAGCATCTAATGAAAGTTTACTTCTGCCTCATACTTCTTCTGGCACTAAGTACCATCATAGATCTTCACATCAAACTTCGATGTACCACAATGGTAATCAAAGATCATGAAAAACCCTTGGTGGAGGTCGTGGTCTTCTGCAAAATGGGACCAGCCACCCCTGAAGTACATCTCGCCATCCCCATCGTACCACACCTCTACCTCATAGGGAGTTCCTCCTCTAGAGTGTTCATGAAGAACTGCTTCACAAAGTTCTCGCCCATCCATGAATTCAGTAAACTTCAGCGGCACCCGCTGAATTTCACGGCATTGAGCACCGGCAATACAGAAGAAGGAAAACAATTTGGGAGAAGGAGGAGGAGAAGCATTACGCGGCGGAGCGCTAGGAATTGGTGCAGCAGCAGGATCCTTGGGTTTGTTCTTACTCCCCACAGGGCGGCCAGGGCGCCATTTCATAGGCGCAGACGGCGCAGCCGCCGCAGCAAGGTCTTTGGATTTATTTTTACTGTCACAAGGATGACCACGACCCCGCTTCGCCACCTGTGCACCGATGTTTAGGTGTGAACCACCAGCATCGGCCATGGAAGGCAAGCGCTTGGAGAGGAAACCCTAGATGGGTGAGGAAGAAGAAGACGATGCGGCGGAAGGAGATAGTAATGAAAGAGTTAGGGTTTTTCCCTAGCCAATGTGCTTTATTTATAACCAAATTATCATGGGCCTCAGTAAATTAAAGGTCCATGGGCTTTTATATTTTGCCCCGAGCAGAAGATAAGGAAACGACAGCGTATCATAGACAAAGATACGTGTAAAAGATGAAAAAGTATATGTCAAGGAGCACAACGCACCTCGTCATGGACTCGGGGGCTCATATCATGAGAAGAGAAGGAATGAAAGCACAAATCGTGCCAAAACTATCACATGAGACAATTTATTAAGCAGACATATTTATATTTTGAGCCTATACCCGAAAAATTTCGGGTATAGCCTTGGGGGCTACTCCCATCGGGAGCGCTGGCCGCGCACCCGATAAAAAGAAGACGACAGAAAGAAGAAGAAGAAATTAGAGTCTATGGTCGGCTACAAGTACCCATCCATAGCCTCGAGGGCTACTTACATCAGGAGCACTGGTTGTGCACCCAATGATAATGGACCAACTTGGCGAGAAATAACATAGGCGCAATCGACTACCTTTCATCGACAACAAACTTCGACTTCATTGTCGACAAAATAAAAATCGATTACTCCCATCGGGAGCTATTTATGAGAGTCTAAAAGAACAACTCAAATATTTTGTACATTACAACAGTCAAACAAGGCTGCAACATATGATTCTCGAGTTGCGTCATCGCGACAAAACTTGAATGCCATGATTGAAACATATCGTGAAGGTAAGACCCCAGGATCCGTCCTGTGTGGCCTGGTATACGCACATGAATGCGCTCTGCTAGTAATTATTCGTGTCTACGATGCGAAGAAAATCCTGGTGGATGCACTGGGTACCCTGAGAACCACTAGGACTCGTTCTTGGTAAGTCCTAAATGCGGCAAAAGAATGGGTTTGACCAGTTTCCCGGATTCAAGTTCAAGGAGATTGAATTTGAAGTAGGTGACAAGTATCTGCTCCGGCAGTTAACTGGCCTCTTGATCCGTCAGAGTTGTCAGGCTTGTTCATCAAAACCCCTTGCGAGATGATATAATGAAACATGTTTATTTTTGAATAAAGGAAGAAGAAGTCGAAAGATTGATCAAGTCGAAGAAATGAAGATTTGAGATTCAACCTGAATCGACAATTCTGGTAGAATCTCGGGGGCTATTGACAAGGGTATAGATAATAGAGCCCGTTACTTGAGTACCCCTGAGGCCCTTTAAGCTAGGCCCAAGTGTAATCATAGTCGAAATACGAGTTCATGTCGTATAACCGATGTTGTAATTTGTATCGGACCCCTCCCGATCCTTGAGACCTGGCCACCTATATATAGGGGCCAGGAGAGGACGGTGAGGGACAGATTGAAAGCAAGCCAAGTTCATAACCACGTTTACTTTTGATACACACCTTGTTTGACTGATTTACCTTCGAGTTCATCCGACGCCCTACTTCCCCGATCCTAAGTCCTTCATCTAGGACATTTGTTGAGTTAACCCTCGTCAGTAATAACAATGTAAAAGAATGGACCGGTGTCCACAGTTCACTAGTTGTGTCTCTCCATAAGATAAATAACATGTTGGGTAAACAAATTACAGTTGGACAATTGATAGAATAAAGCAAGCATACAAATGTCATGAGTATCACTATGAGATTCACTTGGGCATTACAACATAATACATAGACTAACGAGGGTTAACTTACCAAATTTCCTAGATGAAGGACTTAGGATCGGGGGAATAGGGCGTCGGATGAACTCGAAGGTAAAATCAGTCAAACAAGGTGTGTATTGAGAGTAAACATGTCTGCCTGTGCCTTTGACTGGGGCTACATATTCAAACGTGCAGGTTTTATTCGGATGAGGAACGAGTAGTAGGATCTCAAGTCTACATTCCAACATGTCTGCCTGTGGCACGTGATGAAGATGGAGGCTCATTGCAACTATGCTTTATGTTGTGTACTCGTAAGGTTGAAGACCTATGTGACTGGATTTACGTTGTAATATTAATGCTATTGCAAAGATTACTATATTTTGTACTGTGGTGCTATCTACTGATCCAGGGAATGGCACAGTAACATAGGAGTTCTGCCTTTAGCAAAAGGTGGGGCGCTACACGGATCAAGAGGCCAGTTAACTGCCGGAACAGATACTTGTCCCCTACTTCAAACTCAATTCACTTGGACTTGAATCTGGTAAACTGGTCAAACCCATTCTTTTTCCGCATTTAGGACTTACAAAGAACGAGTTCTAGTGGTTCTCAGGGTACCCAGTGCGTCCACCAGGATTTTATTCGCGTCGCAGACACGGAAAGTTACTAGCAGAGTGCATCCAGGTGCGTATACCAGGCCACACATGACGGATCCTGGGGTCTTAACTTAGTGATTTTTATGAACACGACATTCAAGCTTTGTTGCGATAACTTAGCCTGAGAATCATTTGACTTCTTATTACAAGCCTTGTTTGACTGTTGAAATGTGCAAAATATTTGAATTGTTCTTCAAATATCTCATGAATAACTCCCGATGGGAGTTATCGATTTTTATTTTGTCGATAATGAAGTCAAAGATTGTTGTCGACGAAAGGTAGTCGATTACGCCTTTGATTTTTCTTCAATGTTATCCATTATCATCGGGTGCATGACCAGTGCTCCCAATGGGAGTAGCCCCCAAGGCTATAGCCAAAAAAAATCGGGTATAGGCTCAAAATATACATATTGTCTTCTCAACTTTTGTCCTGCGATTCATCTTGGCACGATTGTGCTTAGCTGCTTTGCCAGATCTTCAAATGATAGTAGCCCCCGAGTCTATGAGGGGGTGTGTGGTGCTCTTTTATATACTTCAATCTTTATCCTTATAACTTTGCATGTGTCTTTTCCCTGTCCTTTATATGCTGTCGCTGCCTTATTTCCTGCTCAGGGCAAAATGTAAAAGCCCATAGATTTATTTGGTCATGTAACTTGCTGAGGCCCATGAAAGGTAGCTTATAAATAAAGTACGCCGGCTAGGGAAAAACCCTAATCCCTTCATTACCAACTTCCTCCGCCGCATCGTCTTCTTCTCCCACATCTCATCTAGGGTTTTCCCATCAAGCACATATTCTCAATGGCGGATGCTGGTGGTGCCAACCTGGACGCCGGTGTGCAAATGGAGAAGCGAGGTCGCGGACGCCCTCGCGGCAGTAAGAACAAACCGAAAGACCCCTCTACGGTGGCCTTGTTGTCCGCATCTATGAAACGGTGCCTTGGCCGCCCTGTGGGGGGTAAAAACAAACCCAAGGTATGTTCTGCTGCTCCAGGTCCTAGCGCTGCTCTGCACAATGCTTCTCCTCCTCCTCCCAAGATCTACTCCTTCTTCTGCATCGCCGGAGCTCAATGCCGTGAAATTCAGCGTGTGCCGCTGAAATTCACCAAGTTCATGGATGGGCATGAGCTTCGT
The DNA here is from genome assembly GCA_007115705.1 of Dactylis glomerata. Taxonomy (NCBI): domain Eukaryota; kingdom Viridiplantae; phylum Streptophyta; class Magnoliopsida; order Poales; family Poaceae; genus Dactylis; species Dactylis glomerata. The sequence continues at coordinate 2,447,214 of QXEO01000291.1, read as the reverse complement.
GAAGCAATTCTCCGCGAACAATCTGGGGGAGGAACTCCCTATGAAGTGGAGGTGTGGTATGATGGATGCGGTGAGATGTATTTCAGGGGTGGAAGGCCCCAGTTTGCGGAAGATCATGACCTCCACCAAGGGTTTTTCATGCTCTTCGACTACCACTACGGTACATCGAAGTTTGACGTGAAGATTTACGACTGTACTCAGTGCCAAAAAGAGTACGAGGCTTAAGTGCACTTTCAGTAGATGCTTCTTTGATGTAACCTTTTGTTTTAGTTCTCTCTTGGCGTGCTTCATGTAATAAGTACTCGTAATGAACTTTATTTTATGCCATCGTGTGTGTTTGTTAATCGACTAGAGGAACTAATAGTGTTCCGAGGTATGTTTTAATTTACCAGCGCATTGCCTTGAACTGTGCTTGCTCTTTGTCGAATATCGGGTTGTAAACAACCTTGTAAAAATTCTCGAATATTCATTAGTACGGGATCTCGATAGTTTTTATGTTCTTCCATACGACTCGAGGGTCAGAGGCCCCGAGTGGAAAATAGGGCCATATTATACATATTGTCGAGTTGGCCCAAAGAACCCAACCTGTGGCCTCGTGTTCTGGGTTCAGAGGGTCATTACTCGAAGTTTTCTGCCGCAATACTCCTTCTATGCATAGAACCATTGAAGTTGTTTTGCATTCCACGGGTTGCTCTCATCTTTTCCTGTCTTCTTGTCTTGTAGTTGATAGGCTCCTCCTGGAATTACTTCTATCACGATGTAAGGTCCCACCCATGGGGACTCTAATTTGCCACGACCATCTTGCTTGAGACGTAAGACCAAATCTCCTACCACGAAAGAACGTGGGCGAACTCGACTAGTGTGGTAGTTTTGTAGACTTTGCTGATATTGCGTAGCTCTGGCTAGTGCTACATCTCTTGCTTCGTCGAGTGCGTCAACGTTGTCTTGAAGTGCTTCTATAGAAGTTATTTCATCGTAAGCCGCAATTCTTGGGGCTTCATGGGTGATTTCGACTGGAAGTATGGCCTCTGCGCCATGGACCAGGAAAAAGGGAGTTTCTTGGGTAGCCGCATTAGGAGTGATTCTAAGACTCCAAAGCACGGAGGGTAGTTCATCTACCCAGGCGTGTTTAGCTTTTTCCAGGGGCGCTAATAGCCTCTTTTTTATTCCGTTGCATATTAAGCCGTTGGCTTTCTCGACTTGTCCATTTGTTTTTGGATGTGCTACAGACACAAATTTTAGTTTGATTCCCATACTCTCGCAGTAGCTTTTGAACTCTTTCGATGTGAAGTTTGTACCATTGTCTGTGATGATGTTGTGCGGTACTCCAAAGCGAAATACTATAGACTTGATGAAGTTGATTGCTGCTGTGGAATCTTGGGTTGTTACCGGGGCTGCCTCTACCCATTTAGTAAATTTGTCTACTGCCACAAACATGTAGACATGACCTCCTGGCCAGGATTTGTGTAGTTTCCCTACCATGTCGAGACCCCATTGTGCAAAGGGCCAGGATAATGGTATCGGCTGTAGTTCTGCTGCTGGTGCGTGTGGTCGAGATGCAAATCGTTGACAGGCTTCACACCTTCTGACTATATCTTTTGAGTCTTCAATGGCCATTAACCAGTAGAATCCTGCACGAAAAGCTTTAGCTGCAATAGCTCTGCTACTAGCGTGATGCCCGCATACTCCTGCATGGATATCTTTTAATATATCTTGTCCTTCTTGAGGGGTGACGCATCGCTGTAAAACGCCAGTTATACTTTTCTTGTACACCTTCCCTTGTAATACGACAAAAGCTTTGGATCGTCATATTATCCTTCTTGCTTCAACTATATCTTCGGGTAGTACTTTGTTTATCACATAGGCCAAGTATGGCTGCATCCAGGTTTCTTCGACCATCATAACTTCCTCTGGTTCTGATGTGCCTCCTGCGCCAGGCTTGCCAGCCCCCGAGCTTGTTGTTGGGTGCTGGCCTGATTCTCCTATAGTCAAAATTTTTCTATGTTTTATTGATCTCTCTATGATTTCTTCCCAAAAGACTCCTGGCGGTATGGGCAGGCATTGGGACCCGATATTTGCTAAATTGTCGTCTTCCTCGTTGCTGGCCCTGCTAACGTGCAAAACTTCGCATCCATCGAATGTTCCCTCTAGATAGTAGAATAAGTTTCTGTATGCCGTCATGTTGTCACTGATGGCGTCGCACCGATTCATCACTTGATGGACGACGAGATTCGAGTCCCCGAATATTTTCAGTTGGGTTGCTCTGCATGCTTTGGCCATTTTAATTCCGTGGAGCAGAGCCTCGTATTTGGCTTCATTATTGGAAGCTTGTGGAAAACTCATCCTTAACGCATACTTCAATTTGTCGCCTTGCGGTGATATCAAAACTACTCCTGATCCTGCACCTTGGACTCTTTTTGATCCGTCAAAGTACATTGTCCATACATTCGATAAATCTGGTGGCCCTGTGTTTTGTAGTTCTAGCCACTCTGCTGTGAAATCCGGTAGTACTTGAGATTTGATTGATTTTTGTTTCTCATACATGATGTCCAGGGGTGATAATTCGATTCCCCATAAAGAGACACGTCCTGTTGCTGCAGGGTTGTTCAATATATTGGATAGTGGGGCTTTGTTAACCACTATGATTGGATGCACCGCGAAATATTGTTGTAGCTTTCGTGCTGTTGTGAATACGCTGTATGCAAGCTTTTGATAGTGCGGGTATCTCTAATTTGTTGGAGATAGTACTTTGCTGAGGAAATATACCGGCCTCTGGACTCCATGCACCTTTCCTTCTTCGCTTCTATCAACTACTAATACTATGCTTACCACTTGATGTGTGGCTACAATATACAATAGTAGCGGCTCTTTTTCCTTTGGTGCGACCAACACTGGTAGTGGGGAGAGCACTTTTTTTAGTTGTGCGAAAGCTGTATCTGCTTCTTTAGTCCACTCAAACTTGTCATCTAATTTTTTCATGAGTGCGTAGAAAGGAAGAGCTTTTTCTCCTAATCGCGTGACAAATCGACTTAATGCCGCGATGCGTCCTGCGAGTTTCTGTACGTCGTGCAATTTTGTTGGTTTCCCCATTGTTAGTATTGCTTGGATTTTCTCTGGGTTTGCTTCTATGCCCCTTGCTGACACCAAGAATCCCAGAAGTTGCCCTGCTGACACGCCAAAAGAACATTTTGTCGGGTTAAGCTTGAGCTTGTACCTGTTTAGGTTGTTGAAGGTTTCTGTTAAATCGCTAATTAAAGACTCCTCTTTTTCTTGTGGTGATGACCATGTCGTCGATGTAGACTTGGATATTGCGTCCTATTTGACTTACGAGGCAGTTTTGCATCATCCGTTGGTAAGTTTCTCCCGCGTTTTTTTGGCCGAAGGGCATGACTTGATAGCAGAACACGCCGTATGGTGTAATAAAAGCTATTTTTCTTCGTCTTCTTTCTTCAACTTGATCTGGTTGTAACCAGAATATGCGTCCAGGAAGGAAAGCCTTGCGCACCCCGCCGTGGAGTCTATTATCTGATCAATGCAAGGTAGCGGAAATGGATCCTTAGGACAATGCTTGTTGAGAGATGTGTAGTCGACACATACTCTTTGTACGTCTGTATTTTTCTTGGGGACGATAACTGGATTGGATACCCAAGTTGATGCTTTGATTTCTCTGATGAATCCTGCATTTTCTAGCCTGTGTAGCTCGGATGCTATTGCTTTTCTTTTGGGTTCATCGAACCGTCGCAGAGGTTGCTTGACTGGCATTGCTTTTGGATCCACATTTAGTGTGTGCTCGATGAGTTCCCTAGGAACCCCTGGCATGTCTGAAGGACACCAGGCAAAGATTTCCCAGCGCTCACGGAGGAACTCAATGAGCACAATTTCCTATGCGGGGTCCAAGTTTACCGCTATGGAGTTAGTTTTGTTCGGGTCTGTAGGGTGGACCTGGATTTTCTTCGAGTCTTGAGTTGCGTCAAAAGCCTGATCTGGCAGAGATCGTCCGACGTCGGTTAGCACATTGTGATCAGTTTTGCCCTTCCGTCTTGCATATTCGGCTGTCATGCCGAAAGTTTGCGCCATCCTATTGAATTATTTGTCACAAGTGTTGGATACTTTGAAACTGCCTTGTACCATGATGGTCCCTTTAGGTCCTGGAATTTTGAGTGTTAGGTATGCGTAATGAGGGACTGCCATGAATTTTGCAAATGCTGGGCGCCCCATGATTGCGTGATACTGTGAAGGCCAGTCCATGACTTCGAACTCTAACTTTTCTTTGCGGTAATTGCTGCCATCGCCAAAGCAAACGTCGAGTTCTATTTTCCCGAGGGGGTAGTTTGCGCTCCCTAGTACTATTCCATGGAAAGAGCATGTCTGCTTCAGGCTTTCCAATGAGATGCTCATTGCCTTCAGGGTTCTTGCGTATATTAGGTTTATGCCGCTTCCTGCGTCCATGAATACTCGCCCAATATCGTATCCTCCTATTTGCGCCTTCAACACCATTGGCGCGTGCCCTGGCCTGGGCACTTTCCTTGGGTGGTCTACTCTGCTAAACCTGACTGGTTGGTTGGACCACCTCAAGTACTCTGTAGTGGCTGGTGGCGATGATATTTCCAAGTTTACCTGCCTTGATATACTCTTCTATTCTTTTTTGGATTTTGGCACTGGCTGGATCATTGCGGATATGTATACTTTTGATTCCAGATGTTTTGCAAGACATTGCATCTGATATCCTTGACTTGTACTCCTTCCTCCCTGACGTGTTCCTTGGTTCGGATCCAGAGCACTTTGCAATCTTAAGAATGTTCTGCAGTCCTTCATCTGGTGATTAGAAACTCTCTTTCCGTCGAAGTACGCGTAGTGAATGCGACAGGGGCCATGAACCATGTCTTCTGCCGATGGCCCAGAGTATTTTGGCTTTTCTTTTCCTCGACTGCTTCTGTCTTGAAACTCTCTGCTTTCATAGCCTTCCTCTTCCCTTCTTTCATATCCTGTGGCTATCTGGTTTTGCCTTGTGCCGCTGTCCTCATTGCGAGATCTTCGCCTTTGCCTGCTTGCTTTGTCGACTTCTGGCGAACGCGCCCTTTTGTTGTTGTATGCGTCTTCTCCATCGGCGAATTTATTTGCCACTTCCATTAATTCCGACACTGTCCTGGGCTTCGTTCTCCCTAACTCTTCCACAAGATCTGAACGGCGAAGGCCAGCCGAAAAAGCATCTACTGCCCATTCATCGGAGACGTCTTCCACAGAGTTTTTTATTATACTCGACCTCTGTATGTACGAACGTAGAGTTTCGTCCTTCCTCTGTATGCATAACTTGACTTCTTCTAGCGACGCTGGACATTTGTATGTCGAACGAAAGTTTATTGTAAATTGACTCTCTAGTTCTCCCCAACTTCCAATGTAATCGCTGGGTAGGGTGCTTAACCAAGACTGTGTTGCACAGGTGAGGTGTAACTGCAGGCTTTGCATCGTCGTTGCTCTCGTTCCTCCGAGTATTTGCACGGCTTGTAGGTAGTCTGATAACCATAGTCTGGGTTCTTGTGACCCATCATACTTTTGTTGATCGTGTGGTAGTTTGAATCCTTTGGGTACTCGCGTTCTGCGAACCCTTCGGGTAAAGCATAGCGCGCCCATATCTTTCTCGTCGTCTTCATAGTTTTGTTCTCTCCATGCATAGCGCTCGTTGATTACCCTTGCTTGTGCTACAATATTCCTTGCATCCTCTTTTCATGCCCTATGCTTTTCGTCGCCTGATGACTCACTTGTTTGGCTTTGCGATGGTTTGCGCTTGAAGTTTTCCTTTTCCTCTTCCTCGTAATATGTTGCCTTCCTCTCTGGAGAACGTTGATACGTCTCAAACGTATCTATAATTTTTGATGCTCCATGCTTGTTTTTACACCATTTGCCTTGTGTTTTGTTACACTTCGTGGCGTTTTTATGCGATTTCCGGAACTAACCTATTGACAAGATGCCACAGTGCCAGTTCCCTGTTTTCTGCTGTTTTTGTGTTTCAGAAGTGATACACAGGAAATATTCTCGGAATTGGACGAAACCAAAGCCAGAAGTCTTATTTTTCCCGGGAGCATCCAGACATCCGAAGAGAGGAAGGAGAGGGGCCACGGGCCACCCTCACATAGGGCTGGCGCGGCCCAGGCCCTGGCCGCGCCACCCTAGTGTGAGGAGGCCTGGGGCCACCTCTGACATCGCCCCTTCGCCTATATAAAGCCTCGGGACGGAAAACCCTAGGGGGAGTCGGCAATTTTCCAGAAGCAGTTCTGTAGCTCCGCCGCCGCCATCGACGAATTTCGGGGGACAGAAGTCTCTCTTCCGGCACCCTGCCGGGACGGGGAAGTGCCCCCGGAGCCATCTCCATCGGTCTCCATCGCCGTCTCCGCCGTCTCCATCGACCTCACCGCCATCTCCATCAACCTTGCTGTCTCCTATGATGAGGAGGGAGTAGTTCATCCCCGGGGCTGAGGGCTCTACCGGTAGCTATGTGGTTCACCTCTCTCTCCCATGATGTGATCTTTATGTGATCGTGAGCTTTGTATCATGTTGAACAAGTAGATGTTATTATTCAGATATTATGTGTACTCTAGTGGTGATTGTTAAAGTAATCTATTCCTCCTGGCATGGTGTAACGGTGACAGTGTGTGCATCATGGTGGTACTTGGTTTAGGCTATGATTGTGATCTCTTGTGGATTATGAGAATAATTATTGCTATGATAGTATTGAGTGATCTATACCTCCTTTCATGGTGTAATGTTGACAGTGTGTGCACCGTGTTAGTACTTGGTCTAAGTTGCAATGATATCTATCTTGAGTTGTGCTTTGATTTGGATATCTCTATGAGTGGTGTTTGTCAAGTACTTGATGAACTTTAAGGGGTGCTTCTGTAGCCACTACACAGTGATTAGTGTTATTCAATAGGAGAGTAATTCAGAGTACCATAGTGGAGAGAAGTTGTTTATTTGTTCAATCATGTTATATTGTTGGGAGTGTGTCCACTAGTGAAAGTATGATCCCTAGGCCTTGTTTCCAAGCATTGCACACCGTTTACTTGCTATTTTGTTACATGTTTGATCGCAGCAATTTTTATTCTAGATTGTATTTACTACTTATAATCATCTATACCACTTGTATTTCACTATCTCTTCGCCGAACTAGTGCACCTATACATTTGACAAGTGTATTGGGTGTGTTGGGGACACAAGAGACTTTCTGTATCGTAATTGCAGGGTTGCTTGAGAGGGATAGCTTTGACCTCTTCCTCCCTGAGTTTGATAAACCTTGGGTGATCCACTTAAGGGAAACTTGCTGCTGCTCTACAAACCTCTGCACTTGGAGGCCCAACAAGTGTCTACAAGAATAGAAGTGCGTAGACATCAAGCTCTTTTCTGGCGCCGTTGCCGGGGAGGTATGGTAAAAGGTACTCACATCCTTTGGCTACTAAGTCTTTTAGTTGCTGGTGAGTGCTCGAAGTTATTTCCTTTAGATTCTGCAATTACATCTTTTTGTTTCTTGTTTTTATTTTCACTAGTTAGGCTTAATGGAAAACAAAGAGTTCAATAGTCTTTTTCCTGAGTTTAGATATGAAGTGTTTGAAGAGAAAATTGAAAAACATTTGGAGCTTAATTTGCATGCTAATAGTGATATTAGTATGAATGCTTTGAACACCATTATTGCTAATGCTATAGAAAAGTCTAAGCTTGGGGAAGCTGGTTTTGTTAAGTATGATATTTTTAGTCCCCCAGCTTTACTGGAGAAGGTTTGTTCTGATGATATTTTATCTCCCATATGTGATATTTCTAATGATGCTTATGCTCCTCATCCTTTTAAAATACCTACAAAGATTGTTGAATGTGCTAAGAATAACTGCTATTTAGGAGATGGAACTGTCCATCCTGGTGATCATTTGCTTTTTATACATGAATTATGCGAGTTGTTCCAGTGTGCAGGTATTTCAATGAACCAAGTTAAGAAGAAGCTATTCTCTTTATCATTGAAAGGCAGAGCTGAGGAGTGGTATCGCCTGCTTGAAGATGGTCCATCTATTGCATGGGAGGAAATTGTGCCTCTCTTTTATTCTAAATTCTATCCTCCAAGTGAGATTCATAAAGATCGTAATCAGATATATAATTTTTGGCCTCATGAGGGAGAAAGCATTGCCCAAGCATGGGGAAGATTGAAGTTACTAATGCATAAATGTCCTATTCATGATCTTCCCCGTAATATTGTTATTAATAATTTTTATGCAAGGCTTTCAGGATATTATAAGGACTATCTAGATGCATGCTTTGATGGGTCTTTCACAAGCAAGGATGTTGACACCAAGTGGGATCTTCTTGAAACAATTCAAAACAATATTGAAGGTTGGGATAACGACAAAGGTAAAGGAACAGGTATGAATTACGAGTTTGATTGCATTAAGTTTTTCGCTGAAACTGCTGATTTTCAAGATCTTAGTGCTAAGTATGGTCTTGATCCTCAAATTATGGTTGATTGCTTTAAAGCCTTTGCTTCCCATATGAACGTTCCTAAAGGAAATGGGGACGTGTATCATGAACCTTTTAAGGACACTCGCGTAGAAAATGATATTGTTGTTGATGATTCCAATAAACATGCTCAAACTTCTAAAAGTCCTATTTCTTATAAGCATGTTAATTTTTGTGGAGTACATAGACCTTGTGAACAGAGTTACAACAAGGAAGATTATTGCATCACCCACGCAAATGAAGAAACCAGTATGTGGTACAAGGATATAGGTGAGATCGGTAAAAAGGTTTGTGAGCTTTATCCTTTTCTTTGTAAACATTGCGATGACATAGGTCATTTTAATTTCCAATGCTCAAGCCCTAATAGTTACTCTTCTAGTACCTTAAGTTTGCATTGTGATGACAAGATTACTCCCAATCAGCATGATGAGCTCACTTTGTTCTTGGCGTGTGACGAGATATCTAGAAAGATTGCTTTGATAGATATGAATGATGTTGATATTAATAGCACCCTTCGTGGTTGTCGTCTCTATTGTGCTAAAGATTGCCTTGCAAATACTTACATTCAAAATCTTATAAAACTTGATATTTTGCCAAGCTATGAAAGGACTGATAGATGTTTTTATCTTATTAATAGAGAGGAGGAATCCTCCAAAGTTTCTTCTGTTGTTTTTATCAGCAAACAAGATTATGTGGAGAAGAAGCCCTTCAAGTCTCTCCCTCCTAAAGGAGAGAGTAAGAAGAAGAAGAAGAAGAAGAAGAAGAAGAAGAAGAAAAAGAGGAGTAAGAGGCGAGAGGACACGGTATCTTCCCCTAAGCGTTATGATCCTGCTATAGATTATGATAATTCTGATTGGGATGATGTTCCTATGCCTGTTACCTATGTTAGTAATCATGATTGGGAAAAGCACTCTACTTTTGATATTGAAAATCTTTTTGGTACCAATTCTAAGGTTAATAATTGTTGTACCATTAGTGCTATCCATGTTCCTTCTTATGATGATATGTTTGATGAATATGCTTTGCGACATAGTAGTTCTCTATCTTGTGATGATACTAAGCCTCTAGTTTATGATGATGATTATAATGTTTTCAATTCACCTACTATTGAGGATAAAATTAGTTATGATTACAATATGCCTCCTGTTTTTGATGATTATGGTGATGAGAATAATTATTTTGTTGAATCTGCTCCTACTACAATTGTTCATGTGGGGAGTATTAATCCTTTTATGCATGTGGCTCATGATAGGGATGCTTTATGTGATAGTTATATTGTTAGTTCTATTCATGATGCTACTGAAAGTTATTATGAGAGAGGGAAACATGGTTTGATGGATTTCAACAATGTTGAGTTTCCCCTCTTTATGTTGCAATTCTTGAAGTTGTACTTGTTTTGCCTTCCTATGCTTTTTGCTTTGCGCTTTTATGACTTGTCTCTTTACAAGACTATTTTTCATAGGAAGTGGTTTAGATTTAAATGTGTTTCATACATGCTTTTTTGATGCTCTCTATTGCTTCAAGTTCTTATATGGCGCCTTTGCTTCAAGCTCTTATATGGCGCCCACATGAGCATCTTTGCAAATTACTGCGCCTGGCTCAAAGGCGTTAAAGAAAAGCACTTTTGGGAGATAACCCAATGTTTTCTTTTCAGTACTTTTTCTTTTATTTGAGTCTTTGAAGTCATTACCACTGTAATGACCGCTCCTTATCCTTTTTATTTCATTGTTGTGCCAAGAGAAGCCTCTAATTTGAGTGAGGTAAAGATTTGGGGATGTTGCTGTCCTGAAACTGTTTTCGGTGCTGCACCGTAAAAATTCGTGAAAATTCTCTGTATATCTTTTGGACCTGCGATTTCTTGTGCATATGACCCAGGTTATATCCAAACTTTCATTAGTAGAACACTTTTTGATTTGAGCAACAGAAAACCCTCTAAAAAATCGACCTTTGTCAGCTGTTCTGTTTTGACAGATTTCTGCCACTATTTGTATTTGCCTCTCGATCGCTTTCTTTTTTTAGTTCTTTTGATCATGGAACTTTTGGGGAAGTTGCTACAGTAGTATATACTATATATGTGGTGGTTTTGGGTTGAAACCTGAAGCAAAAAGGGGTTGATTCAATGTTATGCTTAAACTAATGTTGCTAATAGATTTGTGTTTAGTTTTGTATGAAGGAAGTTTTCAAGTGTAGGGATTGGAGAATGATGAGATGAGTTGAAAAATGGACAAAAGCTCAAGCTTGGGGATGCCCATGCACCCCCAAGAAATATCCAAGAAGTACAAGCGTCAAAGCTTGGGGATGCCCCCGAGGCACCCCTTCTTCATCGGCAAAAATCAGGTCACCTTTCAAGACACTATATTTTTATTGCTTCATGCACTATGTGTTTTTCTTGGAGCGTCAGTTGTTTTAGTTTTCTTAGTTAGTTTAGTTTTGTTTGCTGCAATAAATGGTTAGGTCACATCATGTTTCTTTTGGAGGAGATGAACTCGCTTTTCATTTGCCAAGAACACTCTAGTTTTCACTCTTATCGTTCAATGAGTGTTCTCTTTTTCTGCTACTGCGTTTAGCTTTCGATTTTCGCCTTGATTTGCATTCAGATCTTGTTATATCTTTTCATCAAGGTGTATTTTTGCCTCTGGTCTTTATTGGTTTTTATCAAAAGAGGTGTTTATAAAAAGTTCAAATGGTGTTGGAAAAGAGAAAAGTTTCATGCAAAACAGTGGTACAAAAAGGAGCTTGTTTAGACTGCGGCTTAGACTTTTGCATGTCATATTTGATGTCGTTTTGATAGTATGCTTAGTAATTTTTGCTGTAGCATGACTTGTCTCAAATAACTAAGATTGCTTAATGAGCCTTTGAAAAAATCATGCGTTGTTTTTTATCGTTTGGAAGCATTATTTTGGTTTTCTCCTTGATGCTTTATTTGGGTTGACTTGGCGCATGCTCACACATGTTAGACTCTTACAAAGTCGCCAATAGCCTCTATGATCGTTTAGTTTTTGACTTTTGATGTCATCTTATGCTTCTTTTAATGTTGCTTTGTCGCTATGCATGATTATGGCCGTTATTGCTCTCTTAGTTGGTCGCTCCCAGTCTTTTGCTAGCCCTCATTTTGTACTGAGTATGACCTCTACTCGTGCATCCAACTCCCAAAAACCAAGTTTGCCATTGTGTCCACTATAAATTCCTATGCATGGTATTTATAAGCCATTCCAAGTAAATTTTCATGTGCTACCTTTCAAAAAACCGTCAAAATACTTCTCATTTTGTGACACTGTTTTCAGCTCATGGGGACGTAGTGGTCGGATTTACTATCTTCCATATTGCTTATTCCAAAAAGAAAAAAAAAGAGAAAAAAGAAAGAAAAAAAGGCACTCCTCCATGGAATGTGAATGTTGGTGGGCACCCGATGGAATCGGTTAGCCATGGTTTGTGAAAGGAAAAAAAAGGTGGGGAGGAGTGCCAAGCTTTATAAAAGAGCACAAAAGTGCCAATCTCTCTCTCAAAAACTTGCTTCATTTTTGTATGGAAGATAGTAAGAACCCCATTGCTAGTCGTTGACAAAGACAACCACCTCTCAAAACCAATTTTTATATCTCTGTTTTACAAATGAAAAGCTCTAGCACATGTTTAATCACTGCTTCCCTCTGCGAAGGGCCTTTCTTCTACTTTTATGTTGAGTCACCACCTTCTATCTTTATGCACCATTAAGAGAGCATAGTTGTCATTCTTAGTGTGATATGCATTGTCCCAAAGTTCATTGATTGATTCATATTGTTGGCTTCACTTGTTCTTAAATTATTTGTATCTAGTCGCCCTCTTAAACTTGAAGGTGTCCTATGCATTTATGTTTTGCTCTCTTTGAAGGACACGTTGAAAACCATTTGTATGTTTTCCTTATGATTTGAACACACGTTTGACTTTCATTGTTTCATTTTCATGATCTTTTGTTTGTGTTCATTTTCATGTTTACAACATGGTTGCTAAGTTCTTATTGTCAAGATTATATCTTTCATGCCCATGTTTTAAGTTCTTATGATCCCAGCTCACAATGCTTACATATATGATCAAGATTGTGTAGGTGCATGTCACCTCAAAAATTATTATTTTGTTATCACTTACCTACTCGAGGACGAGCAGGAGTTAAGCTTGGGGATGCTGATACGTCTCAAACGTATCTATAATTTTTTATGCTCCATGCTTGTTTTTACACCATTTGCCTTGTGTTTCGTTACACTTTGTGGCGTTTTTATGCGATTTCCGGAACTAACCTATTGACAAGATGCCACAGTGCCAGTTCCCTGTTTTTTGCTGTTTTTGTGTTTCAGAAGTGATACACAGGAAATATTCTCGGAATTGGACGAAACCAAAGCCAGAAGTCTTATTTTTCCCGGGAGCATCCAGACATCCGAAGAGAGGAAGGAGAGGGTCCACAGGCCACCCTCACATAGGGCTGGCGTGGCCCAGGCCCTGGCCGCGCCACCCTAGTGTGAGGAGGCCTGGGGCCACCTCTGACATCGCCCCTTCGCCTATATAAAGCCTCGGGACGGAAAACCCTAGGGGGAGTCGGCAATTTTCCAGAAGCAGTTCCGTAGCTCCGCCGCCGCCATCGACGAATTTCGGGGGACAGAAGTCTCTGTTCTGGCACCCTGCCGGGACGGGGAAGTGCCCCCAGAGCCATCTCCATCGGTCTCCATCGCCGTCTCCGCCGTCTCCGTCGACCTCACCGCCATCTCCATCAACCTTGTTGTCTCCTATGATGAGGAGGGAGTAGTTCATCCCCGGGGCTGAGGGCTCTACCGGTAGCTATGTGGTTCACCTCTCTCTCCCATGATGTGATCTTTATGTGATCGTGAGCTTTGTATCATGTTGAACAAGTAGATGTTATTATTCAGATATTATGTGTACTCCAGTGGTGATTGTTAAAGTAATCTATTCCTCCTGCCATGGTGTAACGGTGACAGTGCGTGCATCATGGTGGTACTTGGTTTAGGCTATGATTGTGATCTCTTGTGGATTATGAGAATAATTATTGCTATGATAGTATTGAGTGATCTATACCTCCTTTCATGGTGTAATGTTGACAGTGTGTGCACCGTGTTAGTACTTGGTCTAAGTTGCAATGATATCTATCTTGAGTTGTGCTTTGATTTGGATATCTCTATGAGTGGTGTTTGTCAAGTACTTGATGAACTTTAAGGGGTGCTTCTGTATCCACTACACAATGATTAGTGTTATTCAATAGGAGAGTAATTCAGAGTACCATAGTGGAGAGAAGTTGTTTATTTGTTCAATCATGTTATATTGTTGGGAGTGTGTCCACTAGTGAAAGTATGATCCCTAGGCCTTGTTTCCAAGCATTGCACACCGTTTACTTGCTATTTTGTTACATGTTTGCTCGCAGCGATTTTTATTCCAGATTGTATTTACTACTTATAATCATCTATACCACTTGTATTTCACTATCTCTTCGCCGAACTAGTGCACCTATACATTTGACAAGTGTATTGGGTGTGTTGGGGACACAAGAGACTTTCTGTATCGTAATTGCAGGGTTGCTTGGGAGGGATAGCTTTGACCTCTTCCTCCCTGAGTTCGATAAACCTTGGGTGATCCACTTAAGGGAAACTTGCTGCTGCTCTACAAACCTCTGCACTTGGAGGCCCAACAAGTGTCTACAAGAATAGAAGTGCGTAGACATCAACCGTTTCCTTAGTTTATCTTCTACTAACCCAAGGCTTCTTATTGCAGCTTGGTGCATGTGCTCCCATGAATCTCCGGGTTCTGGTTGTGTGGTTAGTAGGTACGCTTGTGCTGCTACTAATGCTGCTTCTGGCGTTTCTTGCAAAAAATCCTCCTCACCGCCTGATGAACATAGACTTATGCTCCTTGCATGATTTTCTTCCCTTGCTCGCGCCGTTGTTCTCCTGTTGTGTTTTGGATCTTTATGTCTATCTCTGCTGGATTCAGATGCTTCGCTGTACTCATCCCAGTATTCTCCAATTGATATACTATTGTTTTCATGGCTCCTTCTGAACTAGTCTTTTTCCTCCCTCAACTTCTTTTTGTGTTGGTGCAGGGCGTACTGATATCCCGTCAGAACTTCTCTTCTCGAATTGGTGGGTACCTCCGTGCCATGATTGATGGCTGACATGATGATTCTCCACTCCCCGGTGGAGACGTGAATTTTCTCCTTCTCCTTCTTACTATTGCTCGTTGATTTGTCGACTTGCGTGTTTATTGCTGTGTTGTCGGCATGATCGTTCTCTTCTGCTGCTTTGGTGATGATGACACATAACTGTTGTATATTGCCGGAGACGCCACCGGTTTGGGTGATGAAGTCCTTTTGGCCAGGATACAATTGGCCCACGGTTTCTCCTATGTCGAGTATTTCCGTGATTTTATCGAGTTCTTCGATTTTTTCTCTTGTGTCTTCTGCTCTTGTGAAGCTGACCGGAGAGTTTACCTCGCTAGAAGAGCCCACCGATGATCCAAACATTATAACTGTCTTGACTTTGTTCGCCTACGGATCGAGTTTCATCGGATCTAAAGGGCGAATCACACCGAAAAGTCCGACGCAAAAGCTCAGACTCCCGATCGTCAACTCCATCTTCTGGTTTTCGTCGGCTTCTGAACTGCTGTTGGCTAAGAGCGAAAAAGACGTCGAATTCATGATTCCAATGCCCCTGGTCCCCATGGTCGGCGCCAATTGATGAGGGTTAACTCGACAAATGTCCTAGATGAAGGACTTAGGATTGGGGAAATAGGGCGTCGGATGAACTCAAAGGTAAAATTAGTCAAACAAGGTGTGTATTGTAAGTAAACATGGTGGTCGACTTGGCTTACCTTCAATCTGCCCTTGACCGTCCTCTCCTGGCTCCTATATATTGGTGGCCAGGTCTCAAGGAATGGGAGGGGTCCGATAGATATTACAACATCGGTATACGACATGAACTCGTATTTTGACTATGATTACACTTGGTCTTAGCTTAACGGGCCTCAGGGGTAATAGTAACGGGCTCTATTATCTATAACCTTGTCATAGACCGTAATCCAACTTCATCTATGACTAATAATCCACCCGCCAAATGTCATCCAAGCAACCGTTGGGTATTAAGTTGCAAGCAACAGATTATCGCCTTAAGCAAAGTGTGTAATGTAAACAATACAAATGTCCTTGAACACAAGATTGTTGTTTTCTCCCTAGTAGCAACAGCACATCTACAACCTTAGAGGTTTCTGTCACTCCCCCAGATTACTAGAGGCATGAACCCACTATCGAGCATAAATACTCCCTCTCGGAGTCACTAGCATCTACTCGGCCAAGATATCTACTAGCAACGGAGAGCATGCAAGATCATAAACAACATAGAGATGATAAATCAATAAATCAACTTGACAAAGTATCAATATTCATCGGATCCCAACAAACACAACATGTAGAATTACACAACGATGATCTTGATCATGATAGGCAGCTCACAAGATCTAAACATGAAGCACATGGAGGAGATGACAACCATCTAGCTACTGATATCGACCCATAGTCATAGGTAGACTTCTCATGCATCACTCCGGAGGTGTAACGCCCCACCTTTGAATTAAGGTGGAACACCTGTGTTAAGTGCTATTCCCTGGATCACTGATAGCACCACAGTACAAATTATAGGGATCATTGCAATAGTATCAAATATTACATCGCATATCCAGTTTCATAAGTCTCAAACCATACAGATTCACAGTGGAAAACAAAGTGGCAATGAGCCTCCATCTTCATCATGTGCCACAGGCAGACATGTTGGAATGTAGTCTCGAGATCCTACTAACGATCCTTTTCTGAAAACCTGCACATTTGAATATGCAGCCCCATGAATGGGGGTCAGTACAATGATGTACTGGCAAATGACACATATTTGGTGGCTTTTGTGAAAGAGCTATCTACATGATATTTGGCTGGTGGAGTTTTTGGCTGATTTGCGTAAAGCAAATTTTATCCTATCATTTTTCAAATCAAAACCTTTTAAAACATTGAGAGACTTTTAATGGTCGAGATAACCCACAGGCGAAGACAACCACACACTTGCAGGGTATGTGGCCCTGAGTAGTTACTCAACAAAACCAGGATAATCCTCAGGCGAAGACAACCACACAAATCCTGGGTTGATAGCCAGGTGTGTAGTCCTGAGTAGTCCATGTCCTGATTGTTTCTAAACAATTTTATTTCATTCAGAAGTGGTGATGAGACTCTTCCGTACATCCATGTCTAGGAACTCAAGTTGTCCATAATCGGGGACACGGCTAATCGATTAGTTTGACACCCTGCAGGGGTTGTGCACTTTCACCTTAAGACTCATTTTACGCCCATACATAAAATGAGACAAGACCTTTCAGAAGGAGAGAGCAACAATACTGGCAAGATCCGTTCCCATCCTATAATTCTGCTACCAGCCCATATCTTGCACACAAGTTGAACCCTCACATCTTAATCAGTCAAGACAGAGCCCATATTGTCATAAGGCTGCACTAGAAGCTCACTAAAGCAAGGAAGACATGGTAGTCTCTTTGTTCCTGGGTGGCAATCCACAAGTGAGCGCCTAGGCGAAGACAACTACACAAATCCTGGGTTGAAAGCCAGGTGTGTAGCCCTGGGTAGCCACTCAACATCGCCTCCATTATCAAACCAATCCACCCAGGTGTTTCATTGGGTTGAAGTTTAATTTTCATATCATCTCAAAACAAGCATGGCATCATTTTCCATAGTAGTTTGCAATCCTAACAAGTGGGGTTTAAGGGATAGCTACACACTACTGGGAGCTAAGCATTTCATAAATTTCTTTGAAAATCTCATATCATGCATGGTAATGAAAACACTAATGCATATAATAAAGATAGGGAGAAGCATGCGTGTCACTTGCCTTTTTGGAGTTCAAACCCTTTCACTTCTCTCAACAAGACACGTTCTCTCCTTTCAATCTATAGCAATAGAAGTAACATAACATAAACACACTATTCCATGACAAACAAGATCAAGCAATGCAAACAATTGAAATGGGTTGGTTCAACATTTTAAATTTCTTATGATTTTGTGATGAGAAAGATATGGCTTGAAACTTGACTTACAAGATATGGATTGAAAGTTTGGATGGAAAGGTCAAGTGATTGGAAAGGATTGATCCTCCAAGATTACAATGTAATGGTAACAATCTTGTGCTTGGCATAAGTATGGATAGAGTTTAGAGATGACTCATGTGAATAGATTCACAAGAGTATAGAATAGTGCATCAAAACACTACTGAATAAAGTGTGACAACACTTACTCATAATAGTATAGTTACACATAGGTTTGGGTATATATATTGGTGGTACATTGAATTACTCAATTAGCTCATTTGTGATTGAATAGTTCAATATAGGTCAAGGGTTAAGAGTCAATAGGATAGGGATAGGTTGGTATGATCATTTGATTCACTTTTGTAGAAGGAATCATATTGAAAAGAATTATAGAATGAATTCTATAATGATAATACTCAAATTCTCATAATTGAATTTGAATAATTTACAAGGTGTTTCAATAATTTATGATAGTGATGTTATTGGATTGGTGACAGTAACACAAAGCTACTGCAAGTGGTTTCACTCCAAAAATCATTTTTAGAGTTCAAGTTATGATCAAAGTAGTGATTTCGATAGATTTGAATGCACCAAGTTTGTGCACATATCAACTTTGGTATTTCTTGATTCTAAAGTGTTCTACATGTTCAGAGGATTCCATAGACTACAAAATTATGATTTTTAGATATCCAGAACAAAAGATATAAATTATTTGGTGCTAAGGTGCCATTTTAACCATTTGAAATTTAGTTCAAAATTTTGTACAGTAGCCATGTGATTTTATTGCATAGTTGGATTCTACTCTTTCTCAGGATTCCAGTGATATATTATTTGCTATTTTTGGATCTGTGGTTCAGAAGATATGAATTTTGCAAGTTTTCAGCTATTTGAACTCTATTTAAATCTGGGCTTGACACATGGCTATATCTGATAGGAGGGTACGGTTCGGGTGGATTGAGGATATGAACTGTTGGATGTTATGAAATCTGGGCGGCTCAGATCTCACCGTAACGCTTCAGTTAAGTGGTCTATTATGGTACACTGGATCGAGATCCGACGGACATAGATGAAAGGGGAGGAATAGCTCACCGGCGGCTAGGGTTCCGGCGAGGTGGCGGCTCTGGCTTGGACGACGGTGAGGTTCCGGTGGTTCTACGAGGCAATGAAGTAGTCGACGGTGTGCAGTGCGGCTTGGGGAGTCCAGGGGCGAGGTCTGCTTCGAAGATCGATTCCAGAGGAGAGGGAGAGGAGCAGCCGGAGGCGCTCGGGCGGAGATGCCTTCGATCGTTGATCAAATCTTCGGTTAACTGCGGGATTGGGCAAAGGAAGAGCATCAGGGGGTGCATCGGAGGGTGGGGAGTAGGGAAAACCAAGCAGGGGTTGCGCTTACTCGATTTACCGACGGTTTCGTCTCGGTCTTGGCCTTAGGCGTGGGGAACTCCGTTGAGGAATTGTGGGATAGCCCGGCGGCGATTTTGCCAGAGAGAAGAGGGGAGAGTGGGAGGAGAAGGTGGGAATAGGAGGGCGCCAGCGCGGGGTGTCGTTGGGCTCTGGGGCGAGGGGGAAAAATGGGGAGGGAGCGGGGTAGTTGCAGGGAAGGAGGGGGGCGGTTGGAGGTAGAGGACGACTCTGACGGGAGGGTCCCACCTGTCAGGGGGAAGAGAGGAAGAAAGATAAAAGGTGTAACAGTTCGGTTTGAAGTTGGGCCACCACGGTTGGGCCGAACTGGGCTGCTCGGTCCAAAGTCCTTTTCCTTTTTTTTTCTTCTTCTTTCTTTTCTTTTTTTCTTATTTCTTAAATCTTTTGTAACTTTTGCATAAAAACTTCAAACAAGGTCAAACCAATTCCTAAAATATATTATCTCTACTAATAATCCCGCTAGCGGACGTGATGGTTAGCATAGGTTGGTACGAAAAAAAAATGGTTGGTAGACTTCGTCCGTAAAAAAAATCGCCGGTTGGTACGCTTTGTCCGTCAAAAAAATCTACGCGCAAGGCTGAAAAACCGCTCGATCGCAAAAGAAACAAGCGGCAGGTCAATCCCCATCGATCTCTGACCCGATCCCATCTTCTTCTTTTTTGTTTCTTCTTCCCTCCTCCGTTCCTTGCTTCCACCACCAAGTAGCGGTTCTCCTCGCCCGCCCATCTGCCTTGGGTCCATCGCTGACCAGGAGGAGGAGGACCTACTCCTCGCCGTGGTTCTCGTGTGGAAGCACCGCGGTGGCCGCAGGAGGCAAGCCCCAAGGTGGTGCCTCTCATCCTCCTCCTACATAGGACACCATCAAGGGAATGAATCAAACCAGACCACCTCCACGATAAATCAGATCAAAATCCATCAAAAAAATATGTCCCACACCTCGATTCTCAACGGAAGACTAGCTGGATGGACAAGGCCATGGACTTCAAGAAAGGGATCCCTTCAAGAAATCAAGCTTCGATTAGAAATCAAGCTTCGATTAGAAACCCACGCCTACTCCTCTCATCTCCCGACCTGAAGGGAAGGCGTCGTGCATCGTCTTCATCAATGAGAAAAATTAAGGCTGTATAGTAGATGTGGGAAATTAGAGGAATAGACTCTAGGATAGAAGAGGGGTCGAGGATCCCGTAGCAAGCAGTACTCCATCGTTGTCGGCAGCCTAGATTGGAGCGACATGGGCAAGAAGAAGGGGCTAAGGTCAGAGAAGTGTGGCGATTTAGACAAAATTAACCCAAACGTGAAACGATTTCAAATAATAAACCTTCGCCGAAACTATTTCAAAAAAATAACCCCTTTTTGCATCGCCATTCACGGTGGCGACGCAGAAGGTTGTGCATCGCCAGGAGGAGTGGCGAGGCGGTGGCGGCCACGTCGGCATGGCGGGGCCCGCAACGCATGTGCGTCGCCACCCACGGTGGCGAAGCAGGTTTACGTGCGTCGCCACGCACGGTGGCGAAGCAGAATAGGGTTAGGATAACCCCCCAGCGCCCGACCCGTCCCCTCTCTCCCTCACTTCTCCCTCCCAATCTCTCTCTCCCCATCCATGGCGGCGGCGGCTGGGACACTTCTTCCTCCTTCCCTTCTCTAAATCTCCAAGAACAAGAAGAATCCTTTGCTCAAGATCTTCACCAAGCCCACCAAGGTACTCTCCCTCCAATCCCCTTGCTCTTCTCCCTCTTCCCCTTCTCTAATCCCCTTGTTTGAGGGTTGATTCATGGATTGATATGGTTGATGCATGGATTGATATGGTTGATTGAAATCAATGTTTTTGATGGATGGATTTGGGAATCCTACTTAGTGATTGATGGATTTGTATTGATTTGTATTAATTTGTATGTTGGAGTTGTGATGTGCAATTTGTTTGAACAATGTAGCTTGTGACCTTGAGTTGACCCATGTTCCGTCCCCCTCACCTTTCTCTCCCTCTCCATCTCTACTTCCATGTTGCTTATCTTATCGTAGGCTCTCTTCATTATCTCGTCGTACTCACGAATGCTCTTTATTACCCCCTCCGCAAGCTCCTTCTGACGTTGCTCTTCTCTTTCTCTCCTCATTCTTTCCTCACGAACCCTCAATTGTTGATCTTCTTCCATCCTCATTTGTGTTGCCTCTTTCTTCTTCCTCTCGGCCGCATCCATCTCCATCACCTTCCTCCATGACTCATTGAAGGTCTGATCCCCCTCCTTGTTGGCTTGACTCCCCGCCATATCTACAATAAGAGTGGAGATAAAAGTTAGTACACACAATATGTAAAATGTTATCTCAAATTTAGAAATTGTAGAGCACAAAATAAAGTACATACGGAAATGGTCCTTGTAGATATCCTATCATACTAGTTCGATTTACACCACGGACTCCTCTAAGACCTAGTTGTCTTCCTCTTTGTTGCATAGGATTACGATAGCTTGGACCACCTCCGTGGCTTCGACCACCTCGGTGACTAGGACCACTTTGTTGGCTTGCAACACTATGTTGGCTACTCCTTTGTTGGCTTGGGCTTGGAACATCTCGGTGGCTTGGACCACTTTGTTGGGTACTCCGTTGTTGGCTTGGACCACCTTGTTGGGTACTTTGTTGGCTTGGGCTTGGAACATCTCGGTGGCTTGGACCACTTTGTTGGGTGCTCCTTTGTTGGCTTGGAACATCTTGGTGGCTTGCACCACCTTGTTGACTACTCATGGGTTGGCTTGCGTTCGGGTCATTTCTCTTGGTTCTTTTCCTTTGGGTACATGTCCTAGCATTGTGTCCATGACCATTACACTTGCCACAACGAGCTCTATCACATGGCTCTTGAAATTGGTCATTTCCTGATTCTCTCGCACCACCACGACCCCATCCATCCATATCACCCCTAAAACGCTTTGTCTGGCGTCTTCCACGTTTAACAACCTTCCATGACGGATGGGGCCAGAGTTGGATTCCATGATACTCGGGCCACTGTGATTGGTCTAGGTATGGGTTAAATCTAGGAGCCCATGTTTTCTTGGTCGTCGTGATGGAGAACTCTGACTCTCTCACGGTGAGAGGGTGATTGTAGTCCAAATGACGCACCCGAGCCGCCGTTAGCAAATACGAGCAAGCAAGATGGACCAAAGATGGCCTCGCACATGTGCACTCGCAAGTCCTTAGCGAGACCTTGAAACTCGGCCTCCGTGTTGGACACCGTCGGCCGTGGTTCCTCCGGGCTCGTTCACTTGATAAATGAGCTCTTCGTTATCATAAACGGTGGCAACTTCAGAATCTGCCTTACGAGACTGAAATGTCCTCCACTCGTCAACTTTGGGTGGGTACTCGTATTTGTGGTTTTGCGTATTGTCTCCCGCAATCTGCGAGAATTCCTTGATGTCGATCTGAGATGACACAAATTTCCCTTTGTGGCGGTAATACCTTGGTCCTCAAAAGGTGAAAAAACCACTGCCAGTTATTGTTGTTCTCCGCCTCAACGAAAGCAAATGACAAAGGAACCAAACGGTTGTTGGCATCATTTGCTATTGCAACCAAGAGAGTCCCCCTATATTGCCCGGTCAGAAATGTGCCATCAACGGAGATTACCGGTCTACAATGCTCGAAAGCTTTCACGCATTGCTGGAAAGCCCAAAATGCACGGCCAAATACTCGGACAGTTCTTCCATTGTAAATCCTTGTTTCCTGTCCATAAGGCTCTACCACATGAACCATGCCCGGGTTTGCATCGGCCATTGCTAACAACAACCGAGGAATTCGGTTGTATGCTTCTTCCCAATCACCATACAACATCCTGAATGCAGCTTGCTTCGCTTTCCATGCCTTGCCGTATTTCACATCATAGTGAAAGAGAGCTTTCACAAGCTCCATGACTGTTTTGATGCTCATTGTTGGAAGTGACGAGATTTGGTTGGAAAGTCTATATGCGATGAACTCAGAGGTGAGTTGTCGGTGATCGTGCTTTACTGCTTTGCCATCCACTCTCTTTCCGCGACACATGTGAGTTGGCACACAACTTGTTATGCGCCACTCGGGTCCTCCCTTCCATGGTCTTGCACGCACAATCCAAGGACATCGATCCTCCTCGCACTTAACAGTGTAACGCTTCTTCACGTCTGAGTGAAGCACCGTATAGGGACGATGATACTTAACCGAGAAGTCCTTGATCCATTGTTTAAATTCCAGCAAGGTTTTGAACATCAAGCCTTTTGATATACCATTACTCTCGTGATTGCCATCCCGGTAAGAAGTAGGCCTTGGTCCAAGCACTATACCCTCGCCGCCGTCAACCGTGGCTTCATCCGCGAGACTAAGATCGCGGAACAATGGTATCCGATGATCTCGCCCCAATACCTTCTCGTGGACTTCGGCCTCATTGGCCGTGAACCCTTCCTCATCAACTTCTTCTTCGGGACCATCGTCATCCGAGTCCGATGCATAGCATCGCGAGTACGGGATGTCATGGTCCATGTTTTCTTGCGTATAATACATATCCAAATCTCCAACATTGTGGTCATGAAGCTCAATATCATTGTCATCATCCCAGCACTCATCATCCTCCTCTTCCAATGATAGTGCCTCCTTTGAAATTGGCCTTCCATCCGTCATTTCTTCTTGGTGGTTCGGTGGAGAATTCCTACCATCAACCCGGGAGGCACTCCGGTTCAAGTCCACATGCAAAGTACCACCAACCTTTTTGGTGGCAAATAACTCAAGAGCCTTGTCGAGAGATTCGGCCACCACCTCCTTGTATGCACCCCAACGTTGCTCGGAGTTGATACGCATTATCTTCCAACGGAAATGCATGCCAAATCCGGCGTTGTGCCTACCCTCCAACTCAACAACATCACTAGGGTCCATCCATTTCAACTCTATCCTAACTTGTTCCAAGACCTCGGCGTACGTAGGAGTACGCCCGAACACCAAGTCAAGCTCATCCGGGTCGGGCTCTAAATTGCCTTTCAAATATGCTTCTTTGTCAACATGATGAACATGAACAATTCTCGCCATACCTATTTTTGTATAACAACAATAAGGTATAAAAATTAATAAGTACCTATGCCAATATTTACTAACACATCATACTTCATAACAAGAAAACCCTAACCCTAACCCTAACATAACAAGAAAACCCTAACCCTAACCCTAACATAACAACAAACCCTAACCTCACAAACCCTTACCCTAACCTACCAATCTACACTAAAATACTTCATACACATCATACAAGCCAACATTGACCAAATTAACAAGAATCAACATTGCAATTTGGGTGAATCAATTTTTCTAGGGTTTCCAAGATTTGGGGATTCAAAACCAAATATGCAAATTCCAATGGGTCAAATGAATGGCAAATGAGGGAGAGTACCTTAGGAGACTTGGGGAAGGAGAAATCCACGGAGAAAAGCTTCGATTTGAGTGGTTTTGGGTGGGAAGATTGAGAGGGGGAGAGAGAGCAGCCGCCTTTGCTGGAGATGAGGGAGGAAGTGAGGGAGGAGGCCAGCTCGGGGCTGGGCGGGAAACCCTAAACCTAAAGTGCTTCGCCACTCTCAGTGGCGATGCAGGCCATTGTGCCTGCCACCCGGAGTGGCGACGCACTATCGGGTTCGGGCCCCACCATGCCGACGTGGCCGCCACCGCCTCGCCACTCCTCCTGGCGTTGCACCACCTTCTGTGTCGCCACCGTGAATGGCGATGCAAAAAGGGGTTTATTTTTTGAAATAGTTTCGGCGAAGGTTTATTATTTGAAATCGTTTCAAGTTTGGGTTAATTTTGTCTAAATCGCCGAGAAGTGTGTGCGTATGTGGCTTCTGTCCTACCAGCTGCTACTCGGTGTGGTCCTACCAGATGCTACTCGGTGTGTACACATGTATAAGAAAAAAGAGAAATAGGCTTCAGGGTGAGGTAGGCTTGCGGTTTTTTGAGTCCGCCCGTGTGTCTTAGTTAGCAAATTAGCAACACGTTCCTACATCACACGTATATATACTCCGAGGCTTTATCGAAAAAAATTATATACTCCGAGAAGTGTTGGTTTGTTCTGCATTGCTGATCTCCTTATTCGAATTAATATGAAGAATAAACTATTATTGCAAACAATAACTACAATGTGTTGATTTATTGGGTTAAATAGAAATGGAAATTCAAGCTCGGCAATGTTCTTAGACTGACTAATCAAACATGACTTTAGTCCGCTTAAGTCTCACTTGTTCTCCCGAATTTTCCTGAACTTTTTCGTCCGTGTTGCTTGGCCTCGCTTGATTATACTATTAAAATAACATTACTGAAACTCTTATGCAACACATGCAATAGTTTTGGGTGGCAAATTCAAGTCATGGATGTAAGAACCAAAGAAAAAAGGAGTGAGAGCGCTTATAAGCAAAACAAAAAATTAAGAAGACAAGGAAATATGTAGAATTAGAGCCAAAAAAAATGCACAAAAAAATAGAAATATGCAAATATGTTGCCAGAACAAAAGAGATATAGATTAGAACAAATTATTGCTAAACGCGAGTTTAGACGGAACACACCAAGCAATTAATCAATTGCGATGGTGAACCCTACATACCCGTAGAGATATTGGTAGAGGATGTGATGGTCGTCGTGCGTGGTACGTAAAAAAACCACTTTGTACCTTCGTACGTCAAGAAAACCGGTTGTCCGATCGAAGAAAAAAACGAAGGAAGGTAACCCCGATCGATCCCTGCCCGGTCCACATCTTCTTCTTCCTCCCCTACCCTTGCCGTCCACCCCACTACCCGTCCATCATGGTCGATCCATGGACAACACGTCGGATCTAAGCTCAAAGACCCCTCCCTAGAGATCGATGGCCTTGAGGTGTTAACTATTTGTACATGTTCGTAATGGACATTGGACCTTTGGGCAAAATCAAGTAGCTGAGCGATCGAGCTATGGATTGCACCTTCCTTCATATGGCGATTTAAGATATATTTTTGCACAATTCTGCTAAACATCCGAGTCGATTGTGTATATTGTGTGTTGATGGGTGATGCCCCTTTTACCTTTTAACTGTCTACAACATATTATAAGTCTAGAAATATATCTGTAGTTAAACAAGATTCCTTGACTCTAAAACAAATAATGATGTTTTTTTATAATAATAATAATTAGGGACATATTTAAATTTTGTGAATCACACGTAGATTATGTTGACAATTTAAAAATTAAGTCTTCGACTGCCCATATTATGTCGAGAATTCTGTATTGTCATTGTTAGAGAGTATAACTATTACATCTAGAGAGGCCGCGACAA
The DNA here is from genome assembly GCA_007115705.1 of Dactylis glomerata. NCBI lineage: Eukaryota > Viridiplantae > Streptophyta > Magnoliopsida > Poales > Poaceae > Dactylis > Dactylis glomerata. The sequence continues at coordinate 2,420,900 of QXEO01000291.1, read as the reverse complement.
CGCACGAAAATTTTATTAATACATGACCAATTGTAGATCAAAAACTTATTCTCAATTAAAGGATTTTTGTATACTTTAAAAATGTTATGAATTATTATTATGTTAATGTGGATAATTATGTTGTATCATTTTAGTAAGAGAAAACTTATACAATTTAATCGATTCGGGGGAAAATTGAGATATGCCAACTAAAAGAACGGCTGGTTTATAAAAATCAAATGAGGTGTGCATGTAGTATTATCGTTATTCTTCTATGGATGTTTGATAAAATCACATATAATTTAATATTTAACATATGGTTTGATTTTGTAGAACGTTGAAACAAAATAGATATTCTCAATCATTTAAAAACTTAGTGAGAAAAATATTATAGATAAACGACCAACGATGTAGCAAGAAAACTTAACAGCCCGTAGCAACGCACGGGCATTCAACTAGTATTATTAAAACAACTAACAATAAACGGCTCAGATTGAACAAGCATCTAGCAACAGGAAATAACGGCTCAGATTAAAACATAAGGCTTCGGAGTTAAGATTACAGGATAGATGGAACGGACCGAGACCACGTGCACAAGTTAAAAAAAAGTGCCCATAACCGAACGCTATAAGGAGAAGTTCCTAATCGATACGAGCCATAATCCATCACGTCTGTCTATAACGGAGTATGCAATGCAGAGTCCTAGCCTCCTCCTAGGACACGTACGTAACACATATATGCAACTCATACGTGAAGACTAGAAACCCCAAACTCTATATATCTTTGAGCCATGATTGGTGCTATTTCGCAGAGGGAACCCTTAGCGGAGATTTCACCTACCAATTAGTTGTGCACGATGGAGTAGTAAGTACATGTTCATGGTTGATCGGTCTGGCTTTACAACAGCATCATGTGGATCTGGAGATGGCAGCGTCCTTGGCGCAGCATAAAGTCTTTGATGAGCTTGAGGCGATGATAGCAAGATCGCGCGGACAACGCAAGCTTTGCTTGAGGAGACGACGGTGATCATGTCCAACATAGCTGACAAAACACAGAAGGTTCTCCATCGCTACGGTGCCTGACTGCAGTAGACTATATCGATCTAGCATGAAGCGACCATATTAGAAGGCCACGCGGCGCGTCGGCAGACAGGGATCGATTATTGATCGATACTAAGGACCAAACACCGGTACGGCGGCCGACTGGCGACTGCAATAGCGGATTTGGTGACCCGACATGCAGTTTGCATCAGCGTGCATGGTTTTGATTATTTTCTGTTGATTCTTATGTCCTCTCCTCATATTTTTGCATCTAGATGACTCGATGAAAGCTTAAGGCGCATTGTATGGAAGACGCAGTAATTAGTTCCAGGTAATAACTGTTAACCCATGCCCCATAGGAAAATAGAAAAATCGCACTTGAACACCCGTACGGCGGCCGACCGCAAGAGGGTTTGGTAACTCGGCATGCAGTTTGCATCAGCGTGGGTTTTGATTATTTTCTATTGTTTCAAGCAGCTTATGTCCTCTCTTCATGTACTTGCATCTGGACAATTCGATGAAGGCTTAAGGCGCAGTGTATGCAAGACACAATAATTAGTTCCAGGTAATAACTTTCAACCCATGACCCATAGGAAAATAAAACAATCCACTTGATTACATAATTCTATCCATCAGCTGTATCAGTACGGTGAGATGTAGCTCGCGCTACATGTAGCTCTTTCTTTTTGAAAATTTGAAAATGACATTTTATATTTTCTAAAAATCTAGATAAGTACCTAGATGTAGATAGTGATATATTCTGACAACATGCCAAATCTTAACTAAACAACTTTATATCTAAAGTAGTGAACAACGTAAAATTTGAAACATTCAAAATTTGCAGATGTTGTGAATTTTTTATTGCCCAATATACAAAGTGTTTTGAGTTGAGAATTTCCAGGCTGGTACAAATTGTTATCTACATGTAGCCCGAGATAGATTAGCATCATATGAAAAGAAGGCAATAACATACACACCCAGGTGCCAGGATGGTGCGATATGACATACTTATAAGACTACAAAGAAACTTTTGTAAGGACTTGGAACACCACATACGCCTAATCTATAGTTAGATATATGAATCTATCCACCATTGTTTTATCTATCCGTAGTTGTTGTAGTATAAAGATAGTAAATGCATCACATTCCCATAGGGTTGATGAAATGTATTTCTATAGAATCAATTTTTGTAGGTCGATCCAAATATAACAATGCACACAAATTGATTTGGTCTACATAGAATATAGTATATTATTAGCATGGTTTAAATTAATTCATCACCTTCTCGGCATAGAATGAAATATCTCCACCACTCCGAGTGGTATACAATATACTGAGAAGATTCAATTTTTTAAATAATAAAAATCCATAGTAGATACAACTTTGATTACATGGGAACCTACGGTAGATAGCAGGTGGATAAAAACATACTTTCTGCATGGAATGTGATAGCAGAAATGAAGAGGTTGGAAAATTCAAATTTTAATTGGAACTACATATATAAAATCCAGATATTGACACATTTCACAATATATAATTATCAATTGGATTCACTTTGAAATACCCATGCAAACTACTTGTGGATTCAAAAAAAGGAGCGCAATGAGAGCAAACAATAGCTGGACAAGGTAATTAAGATGAGTATATGCACGGATGCATTATATTAACGGACTATCAATAGACCAAATGGTTTAAATATTCATGTTTAGATTTAATTCTTTGGGGCAGTGACTCAAATAAATATTAGTTCAAGAGGAGATTTAACGACCAAATAGAAAAATTAAAAATTTGAAATAAAAGTCTATAGTCTATATATTTTTTGCATCCATCTTCAACATGCACATATACATGGTACTGTATAAAATATTTAATGATGTAAAATTACTTGTGACTTTAAGTATAATAATAGTTGAGTGCGAGTTATGAATATTAATAAAGATAAAGTTCATTGGAAATCTAGCCACGCAAATGCGCGGGCCACCCTGCTAGTTTTCTAAAATTCAAAAGAACATTACAAAACAGTGAACAACATGATTTCATAATTAAACCAGATTTTTATTAAAACCTTATAAATTTAGCCTATGAGGCTTTATTGCCTAATGAAGAATGAAATTAGGATTTTCAAAATACTTTATTTTAAATTCAGAAAATAAACTCTAATAAAATAAATTTTGAACTTTATTTTAAAACACATTTTTAGAAATGAAAAACTTTACTTGGTATTAAACCCTTTTATTAATAATTCTCTTGCAAGGATGCTTGCATAAGATTTGAATAAATGCAAAATAATATTTTGAAATTTTATATTCTCAAACAATTCCTCAAGCAACAAAAGAAAGTTTGAAGAAGTTTCTGTAATTCATTAATTTAAATAAACTCAAAAGTTTTTAAATCCTTGTGAAAATTCAATCAATGCAAATAAAACAATTTTTTTTAATCCAAAATTTGATAAAAACTTGGGATGTTACAGGAGGCAGGCATGGTGATGAAGAAGGCCTCCGGTGGTGATTCCCCTCTCCGGCAGGGTGCCGGGAAGAGCTTCTGGACTCTCCGGATCTCGCATCGACAACGGCGGCGGCTTGCAGTATGTTTCGTGGAAATTGATCAGGGATTTTAGGTTTTCCTCGCCGAGGAGAATATATAGGTAGAATGGCAGCGTCAGGAGGTGGGCTAGGTGGACACACCACCTGGTGCCCCTGGCTTGCGCCACCCTATGGTGCGCCTGGCCCCTGGCCCCCCTCCGTCTCTTCTTTGGACTCCATCTCGTGTCGAGAAAAATAGGAACTTCGGCTTTTGTTTCGTCCAATTCCGATAATATTTCCTGTATAGGTTTTCTGAAACACAAAAACAACAGAAAACAGGGAACTGTTACTTTGGAATCTCGTTAATAGGTTAGTTCTGGAAAATGCATAAAAACGCCACGAAGTGTAACAAAACACAAAGCAAATGGTGTATAAACAAGCATGGAGCATCAAAAATTATAGATACGTTTGGGACGTATCAGCCACCAAAACTAAACCTCTATGATGAAATTGTAATCCTATAGACCTACATTGGACCTGCTATGTTACTGTTGTACCACTCTGATTGATGTAATACTAGTGAGATAGTGCTTTATTGGTTTTATGTCAACAAATTGCATACTACACATGCAGTGGTATGCTGGGTCACCACATAAAAACTCTCTAGCCTAGCCAAGTTCTTGCACGACAGCTCTGCCGTCGTGGCCCGCTAGGTCCAACTCCCGCCGCTGGCGGAAGGCGGCCTTCCAGTGCTCGATGTGGTTGGCACCCAACAGTGGGGATGTGCGCTCCTCTGGCGTGGTGTGGTGGGAGTGGACCTGGTGCCACCAGCTGGCAGCGGCATTACGGCGACTGGGCCCATGCTCAGGAGATGCATGTCGGGCATTGTCAAGACCGCTTGTGATAGACATCGCATGCCGCCTCCACCACGTGGTTTTATGGGCTGAGCCCATTGGCAGCAGCGCGTCTATTGTGATGGAACATGGTGTGCTTGCAAATACTGATGAGGCGGGATCTGTGGACGGAGAGAATGGTAGTGGGCACATAGAGGAGGCAAAAGTGCACGCGGTAGGCGTATTTAACACTGAAGGAAGGTGAGGCGGTGACTCAAATTTTGTCGTGTGAGTCATGTCATGCCCATAGCGTCGATGGGACGTCTCCCTGCGCTCCTCGCCTAGGGAACCGACACGCCACCAAAAGATTGACCGACGATTAGCACCGAAATTTAATCAAGCTGACTGTGCCGCTCTATCAATGATAGTCCTGGCCCGCAATGCGCCGTGTCATCCTCGACATGTGTTTGACGTGCCTGCATTGACAATGATGAGTCGAGGACAGCCTGAGCATGTTGGACAAGGTGTTTGGCAGCGTCGCTTGGCGCAACTTTCTGTTTGGCGCATCCAATTAGGGGCGAAGCTCCCAGTAGGGTAAGGTAGGGCAGCCGCCCTACCTTTATTTTTGGGTAAACATGTTATATGCACCTATTTTTTGAATAATTTGAGTGGTTATACGTTAAAAAAGGACTTTGTATGAGAAAGTTATGCTTATTTTAGTGAAAAGCTCTGCTTAAACCGATTTTGAACTAAAAACAAATACTACGTATATTATAGTAATGAACACATAATTGAAGATAGGTATTAAAGATATTAAAGACTTAATAGATTGTCCTGATATTTGAGAGGCTCACATCTTGTTTCCTCCAGTTTATCGCCTCATTGAGCTAATATTGGTTTTACCGACGACAATAGTTGAAGGGGCTTTCTTAGCAACAAAGATCATGAAGATTAAGTTGTGCAACAAGATTTTTATAATAGTTGCATGAATTTCAACATAATTCTTATGCAGGCCATTAGCCGCACCGAAGGCTATTTATAGGCTAAGGGACATACATATAAGGCTCTACTTAGTATAAATAACAAAATGGTGGGCGGTTATGGCTTGGGTTTGCTCTAACATAACTCTGCTTTTGGATGGCATCTTGATGAATTAATGATGTGCTATATCTATATTCAAAAATTTTGAATGATAAATGAAGATTTTTGAAAAAAGGATGAGCTTTGGCATTGCCTAGGACTTCTATACTATGTTATTAGGGGTTACTATGGGTATGCTACTTACATTCAAATATGTTTATGTTTGGTAATTGGCTTAATGGCCATTCCAAAACAAGATTTGGTGTATATTAGAGTAGGAGTCACTAGTACAGAAAAGGTCATTGGTAGCACGGCATTTTTGCCTTTGCTAGCGCGGATTTAGCATGCCACCAATTTCTCGCCACTATTCGAGGCGTAATGGTGGCGTGGCGTTGCTCGCCACTATTACCCTGAATGCTGGTGGCGTGGAGGTGGTCCCATGCCACCACATCGTGCGTTCAGTGGCGTGGCGTGGTAACACATGCCACAGTATCGTGCATTTAGTGGGGACCAAACGGCGTTTTTCAGGCGCGTCGAATATTTGACACAGGCGCTTTTTCAATTCAAATTTGCACACAAATCCAATAGAGCAAATATTGTTTTTTCATTCAAATTTGCATACAATTTATTTACATATGTTTGCAGTTCGGGCGCCGCTAGCAGCAAAGCGAAGGCGGCTGGGATGCTGTTACTCGCCTCTTCGGCAAGAAACAGCGCCTCCGAGCTAAGGTTGACGGGGATCAAACGGCTGGCTTCTTGGCCTCTAATGGCCTACGTTGCCGCTGGTCGAGGGACCGTCGTCGCTAAGGTCGACGAAGACCCGCGGCTGGGAAGGCTGGCTCGTCGCCTCCTTCCTAGCCGCCGCAGTCGCAGCCCTCTTTGTAGTCATTAGATTGTTCTGGACTTGTAGAAGGAGGTTGTCCAATTCCTTAGCGGCAAAATCCACCGAGATTTCTGTGACGCAGCTGGCGATGGCCGCGTTCGTCTGCTCGAGGGTGATGGTGTGTATCGCCCTCGTAGAAGCCTCCCTGTGCATCATCTCGAAGGAGCTGAGAAGGGCTGCCTGCAGCTGGCCGCACGGTGGTGGTGGCGCCTCCTCCTCCTCCTCTTCCGAGCTCGTGCTTACGTCGGTGTCGTCGTCCTCCAACGTGTCGAGGTAGCCTGAGGACTCCAAAGTCGGAGACGAGGGTTCCGGCGGAGGGAAGCCGTGATGGAGCGTATCGTAGGTGGTGGCTAGGCGGCGAGGCATCGTGGTGGCTGGCTAGATCTAGGGTTTGTTCTACTAGGCTCTCAATCTAGGTCTAGGTTTTGTGCTCCATTGCCGGCAAGGAAGAAGGGGGGTTTAATATAGCGGGGGAGAGGGCTAGGAGGGCATTAATCACCGGCGTAGTGGAGAATCTATACCGGTGTCGAGGAACAAGCCGTCGGTGAGCGCCCATTGATGCATCGCTCTGCGGTGGCAGACGATAGGACGGGACAAGTGATACGTCTCAAACATATCTATAATTTTTGATGCTCCATGCTTGTTTTTACACCATTTGCCTTGTGTTTCGTTACACTTCGTGGCATTTTTATGCGATTTCCGGAACTAACCTATTGACAAGATGCCACAGTGCCAGTTCCCTGTTTTTTGCTGTTTTTGTGTTTCAGAAAAGCTACACAGGAAATATTCTCGGAATTGGACGAAACAAGTTCCAGAAGTCTTATTTTTCTCGGAAGAGTACCGAAGACCGAACGAGAGCCGGAGGGGAGCCAGGGGCTGCCCACACAACAGGGGGGCGCGGCCCAGCCCCTTGTCGCGCCCACCTATTGTGTGACCACCCTGGTCGCCTCCTGTCGATGCCCCTTCGCCTATAAGTAGCCTCGGGACAGAAAACCCTAGGGGAATTGGCGTTTTTCCTAGAACAGTTCCGCAGCTCTGCCGCCATCGAAGACAAATTTTGGGGGACAGAAGTCTCTGTTCCGGCACTCTGCCGGGACGGGGAAGTGCCCTCGGAGCCATCTCCATCGGTCTCCATCGCCGTCTCCGCCGTCCTCATTGACCACACCGCCATCTCTATCAACCTTGCTGTCTCCTATGATGAAGAGGGAGTAGTTCTCCCCCGGGGCTGAGGGCTCTACCGGTAGCTATGTGGTTCACCTCTCTCTCCCATGATGTGATCTTTATGTGATCGTGAGCTTTGTATCTAGTTGAATTGGTAGATGCTATTATTCAGATATTATGCTACTCCCGTGCTTTATATTTGTAATCTCCGGAGATACCTTGTATCATGGTGTGAAGGTGACTAGTGTGCGCATCATGTGTATCTTTTTGGTTAATGTCTCTATGAATTGTTGGTGTTTGTTGGAACCATCTAGTGCATTCACGGTGATAGTGTGGGACAATCTAGTTTGGGTATATACGGACTATGAGGAGTGCTTCGTAGCCCTACGCATGATTAGTGTTCGTTTTCCATTGGAGAATTGTTTTGAGTTGTATATTGATGATAGTATCTATTGGTTCAATTATGTTATATTTGTTGGGAGTGTGTCCACTAGTGAAAGTATGATCCCTAGGCCTTGTTTCCAAGCTTTGCACACCGTTTACATTTAGTTTTGTTACATGTTTGCTTGCAGCGATACTTATTTCGGATTACAGTTACTACTTATAATCATCACTACTACTTGTATTTCACTATCTCTTCACCGAACTAGTGCACCTATACATCTGACAAGTGTATTGGGTGTGTTGGGGACACAAGAGACTTTTTGTATCATAATTGCAAGGTTGCTTGAGAGGGATAGCTTTGACCTCCTCCTCCCTGAGTTCGATAAACCTTGGGTGATCCACTTAAGGGAAACTTGCTCCTGCTCTACAAACCTTTGCACTTGGAGGCCCAACACTGTCTATAAGAACAGACACGTGCGTAGACATCAAGCTCTTTTCTAGCGCCGTTGCCAAGGAGGTAAGGTAAAAGGTACTCGCATCCTCCTGTGTGAGTGCTCGGAGTTATTTTCTTTAGATTCTGCAATTATATCTTTTTGTTTCTTGTTTTTATTTTCACTAGTTAGGCTTAATGGAAAGTAAAGAGTTCTTTAGTCTTTTTCCTGAGTTTAAATTTGAAGAGAAAATTGAAAAACCTTTGGAGCTTAATTTGCATGCTAATAGTATTGTTAGTATGAATGCTTTGAATACCGTTGTTGCTAATGCTATAGAAAAGTCTAAGCTTGGGGAAGCTGGTTTTGTTAAGCATGATATTTTTAGTTCCCCAGCTTTAGTGGAGACAGTTTGCTTTGATGATATTTTATCTCCCATGTGTGATGTTTCTAATGATGCTTGTGCTCCTCATCCTTTTAAAATACCTATGAAAATTGTTGATCGTGTTATGAATAACTGCTATTTGGGAGATGGAACTGTCCATCCTGGTGATCATTTGCTCTTTATACATAAATTATGCGAGTTGTTCAAGTGTGCAGGTATTTCGATGAACCAAGTTAAGAGAAAGCTATTTTCTTTATCACTGAAGGGCAGAGCTGCGGAATGGTATAAAACACTGAAGGATGGCCGACCTGTCGACTGGGAGGAAATTGTACCTCTCTTTTATTCTAAATTCTATCCTTCTAGTGAGGTTTATAAAGATAGGAATTACATTTATAATTTTCATCCGCATGAGGGAGAAAGCATTGCCCAAGCGTGGGGAAGATTGAAGTTACTAATGCAAAAATGTCCTATTCATGATCTTCCCCATAATATTGTTATTAATAATTTTTATGCAAGGCTTTCAGGATATTACAAGGACTATCTAGATGCATGCTTTGATGGGTCTTTCACAAGCAAGGATGTTGACACCAAGTGGGATCTGCTTGAAACAATTCAAAACAATATTGAAGGTTGGGATAGCGACAAAGGTAAAGGATCAGGTATGAATTATGAGTTTGATTGCATTAAGTCTTTCGCTGAAACTGCTGATTTTCAATAGCTTAGTGCTAAGTATGGTCTTGATCCTCAAATTATGATTGATTGTTTTAAAGCCTTTGCTTCCCATATTAATGTTCCTAAAGGAAATGGGGACGTGTATCATGAACCTTTTATGGACACTTGCACAGAAAGTGATATTGTTGCTGATGATTGCAATAAACATGCTCGAACTTCTGAAAGTCCTATTTCTTATAAGCATGTTAATTTTTGTGGAGTACATAGACCTTGCGAACAGAGTCACAACAAGGAAGATTATTGTGTCCACCATGCAAATGAAGAAACCCGAATGTGGCACAAGGCTATAGGCGAGCTTGGTGAAAAGGTTTGCAAGCTTTATCCTTTTCTTTGTGAGTTTTGCGATGACATAGGTCATTTTAATTTTCAATGCTCGAGCCCTAATAGTCACCTTTCTAATCGAATGAGCACCGCAAATTTGTATTGTGATGACAAGATTACTCTCAATCAGCATGATGAGCTTACTTTGTTTTTGGGGTGTGAAGAGATATCTAGAAAGACTTCTTTGATAGATATGAGTGATTCTGATATTAATAGCACCCTTCGTGGTTGTCGTCTCTATTGTGTTAAAGATTGCCTTGCAAATACTTACTTACAAAATCTTATAAAACATGATGTTTTGCCAAGCTATGACAGGACTGATAGATGTTTCTATCTTATTAATAGAGAGGAGGAATCCTCCAAAGTTTCTTCTGTTGTTTCTGTCAGTAAACCAGATTATGTGGAGAAGATGCCTTTCCCTCCTAAAGGATATGTGGAGAAGATGCCCTTCAAGTCTCTCCCTCCTAAAGGAGAGAGTAAGAAGAGTATGAAGAAGAAGAAGAGGAGTAAAAGGCGAGAGGAAACGGTATCTTCCCCTAAGCATTTTGATCCCATTATAGATTATGATAATTCTGATTGGGATGATGTTCCCATGCCTGTTACCTATGTTAGTGATCATGATTGGGAAAAGCACTCTACTTTTGATATTGAAAATCTTTTTTGTACCAATTCTAAGGTTAATAATTGTTGTACCATTAGTACTATCCATGTTCCTTCTTATGATGATATGTTTGATGAGTATGCTTTGCGAAATAGCTATTCTCTCGCTTATGATGGTACTAAACCTCTATTTTATGATGGTTATGATGATGAGTATAATATTTTCAGTTCACCTGCTTTTGAGGAGAAAATTAGTTATGCTTACAATATGCCTCCTGTTTTTGATGATTATGGTGATGAGAATAATTATTCTATTGAATCTGCTCCTACTACGATTGTTCATGTGGGGAGTATTAATTCTTTTATGCATGTGGCTCATGATAGGGATGCTTTATGTGATAGTTATATTGGTAATTCTATTCATGATGCTACTAAAAGTTATTATGAGAGAGGGAAACATGATTTGATGGATCTCAATAATATTAAGTTTCCCCTCTCTATGTTGCAAATCTTGAAGTGGCACTTGTTTTATCTATCCATGTTTGCTACTATGTGCCTCATTGATTTATTTTCTTACAAGATTTCTATGCATAGGAAGTAGTTTAGATTTAAATGTGTTTCATATTTGCTTTTTAATGCTCTCTCTTGCTTCAAGTTCCTTTATGGCACCTTTGCCTTAAGTTCTTTTTGGGCGCCTACATGAGCATCTTTGCAAACTACTGCGCCTAGCTCAAAGGCGTTAAAGAAAAGCACTCTTGGGAGATAACCCAATGTTTTATTTTTAGTACTTTTTCTTTTATTTGAGTCTTGGAAGTTATTACTACTGTAATAACTGCTCCTTATCCTTTTTATTTCGTTGTTGTGCCAAGAGAAACCTCTAATTTGAGGGAGGTAAGATTTGGGGAAGTTGCTGTCCTGAAACAGATTTCGGTGCTGCACCGTAAAAATTCGTGAAAATTCTCAGAATATGTTTTTGACCTGCCATTTCTTGAGCATATGCCCCAGGTTATTTCAAAACTTTCATTAGTTTTGCACTTTTCGATTTGAGCAACAGAAAACCCTCTAAAAATTTGACCTTTGTCAGCTGTTCTGTTTTGATAGATTTCTGCCAATATTTGTGTTTGTCGCTCGATCGGTTTCTTTTTGAGTTCTTTTGATCACGTAACTTTTGGGGAAGTTGCTACAGTAGTATATGCTTTATATGTGGTGGTTTTGAGTTGAAACCTGAAGCAAAAAGGGTTGATTCATTATTATGTTTATGCTAATGTTGCTAATAGAATTGTGTTGAGTTTTGTATGAAGGAAGTTTTCAAGTGTAGGGATTGGAGAATGATGAGATGAGTTGAAGAATGGACAAAAGCTCAAGCTTGGGGATGCCCATGCACCCCAAGAAATATCCAAGAAGTACAAGCTTCAATGCTTGGGGATTCCCCCGAGGCACCCCTTCTTCATCGGCAAAAATCACGTCACCTTTCAACACACTATATTTTTATTGCTTCATGCGTTATACGTTTTTCTTGGAGCGTCTTTACTTTTGCTTTTAGTTTTCTTTTGTTTTGTTTGCCGCAATAAATAGTTGGATCACGTCATGTTTGTTTGGAGGGAGACATACTCCGTTTTTCATTGCCAAGAACACTCTGGTTTTCACTCTTATCGTTCAATAAGTGTTCTCTTTTTCTGCTACTGCATTTAGCTTTTGTTTTTCGCCTTGATTTTTGTTCAGATCTTGTTATATCTTTGCATCAAGGTGTATTTTGACCTCTGGTCTATGTTGGCTTTCTTCAAAAAGAGTTGTTTAAAAAAAAGTTCAAATGGTGTTGCAAAAGAGAAAAAGCTTTATGCAAAAAAAAAGTGGTACAAAAATGAGCTTGTGTAGACTGCGGCTTAGGCTTTTGCATGTCGTGCTTAATGACATTTTGATAGTATGCTTAGTGGTTTTGCTGTAGCATGATTTGTCTCAAATGACTGAGATTGCTTAATGAGCCTTTGAAAAAATCATGCGTTGTTTTAATTATTTGGAAGCATTATTTTGGTTTTCTCCTTGATGCTTTATTTGGGTTGACTTGGCACATGCTCACACATGTTTGACTCATACAAGGTCGCCATAGCCTCTATGATCATCTAGTTTTTGTATGCTTCTTTTAATGCCGCTTTGTCGCTTTGCATGATTATGGCGTTATTGCTCTCTTAGTTGGCCGCTCCCAGTCTTTTGTTAGCCCTCATTTTGTACTGAGTATGAGCTCTACTCGTGCATCTAACTCCTAAAACCAAGTTGTTCCAATGTGTCCACCATACATACCTATTAGAAATTTTCTATTCCAAAGTACATTTGACTTGCTTTTATCTATCCTTCAAATTAAACTCTTTTTGGTGTTATGCGAAAATTGGTCAGTAAAGCTCTCACGAACCTGATGGCACACTTTACTTTTCTCGTTTTAAATTTTGACATTGTGGCTCTCTTATGTTGAGTTGTTATGCTTGCAAGTTGTAAGTTGGAAATTAGCCCAGCCATGCCGTCATGGGGCAAGCTTTCAACATTGCACTATCTTTCATTTGAGTTGATATCGTGATTTTTTGTTTATGGATACTCGCGATGTGACATAAGTTGGGAATCTTGTGGGATCATAGAGTTTTTATATGTGTTAGGGAAACGCCTGGGCCGCTAATCTAAGCCATGCATCATTCATGGTGGAAATTTATAGCATGCCCATAGTGGACATTCGACGATGCATCTCAAAATAAAAGCTATACCAATGGTAAATAAAAGAGATGTCGAGGTGTTCATTGTCTGTTTGTCTTGTCATTTTGATGTGGGCTTGTTCCATGTCATCTGGCAGGAGGTACCCCGTTGGCGGTTCTCGATGATACACATATATTTACAATGACAAGAGCCTGCTTGGGACTCTAAGTCGAGTAGCATGAGGTTTGGGTATTCGTACTTCACGGGACATGAGGTTTTCAACTTATGATTTGTTAAGCATATGCTTCATAATTGTACTCGTATTAACTCTAACCATTCAAGATGCCTATGATGGGGGCAATGAGAGCTCAAAGCTAGTAAGTACCATAATTTTTGAAGGTTTATAAAACTTGCAATCACTGCTTCCCTCCACGAAGGGCCTTTCTTTTACTTTTATGTTGAGTCACCACCTTCTACCTTGATGCACCGTCTAAGAGAGCATAGTTGTCAATCTGAGTATAATGTGCATTGTCCCAAAGTTTTCATTGATTGATTCATGATGTTGGTTTCACTTGTTCTTAAATTACTTGTATCTAGTCGCCCTCTTAAACTTGAAGGTGTCCTATGCATTTATGTTTTGCTCTCTCATGAAGGACAAGCTGAAAACCGTTTGTATGTTTTCCATATGATTTGAACACACGTTTGACTTTCATTGTTTCATTTTTATGATCTTTTATTTGCGTTCTTCTTCATGTTATAACATGGTTGCTAAGTTTCTTCTATCAAGATTATATCTTTCATGCCCATGTTTTAAGTTCTTTTGATCCCAGCACACAACGCTTACATATATGGTCAAGATTGTGTAGGTGCATGTCACTTCAAAAATTATTTCTTTGTTATCACTTACCTACTCGAGGACGAGCAGGAGTTAAGCTTGGGGATGCTGATACGTCTCAAAAGTATCTATAATTTTTGATGCTCCATGCTTGTTTTTACACCATTTGCCTTGTGTTTCGTTACACTTCGTGGCATTTTTATGCGATTTGCGGAACTAATCTATTGACAAGATGCCACAGTGCCAGTTCCCTATTTTCTGCTGTTTTTGTGTTTCAGAAAAGCTACACAGGAAATATTCTCGGAATTGGACGAAACAAGTTCCAGAAGTCTTACTTTTCTCGGAAGAGTACCGAAGACCGAACGAGAGCCGGAGAGGGGCCAGGGGCTGCCCACACAACAGGGGGGCGCGGCCCAGCCCCTGGCCGCGCCCACCTATTGTGTGACCACCCTGGTCGCCTCCTGTCGACGCCCCTTCGCCTAGAAGTAGCCTCGGGACGGAAAACCCTGGGGGAATTGGCGTTTTTCCTAGAATAGTTTCGCAGCTCCGCCGCCATCGAAGACAAATTTCGGGGGACAGAAGTCTCTGTTCCGGCACTCTGCCGGGACGGGTAAGTGCCCCCGGAGCCATCTCCATCGGTCTCCATCGCCGTCTCCGCCGTCTCCATCGACCTCACCGCCATCTCCATCAACCTTGCTGTCTCCTATGCTGAGGAGGGAGTAGTTCTCCCCCGGGGCTGAGGGCTCTACCGGTAGCTATGTGGTTCACCTCTCTCTCCCATGATGTGATCTTTATGTGATCGTGAGCTTTGTATCTAGTTGAATTGGTAGATGCTATTATTCAGATATTATGCTACTCCCGTGCTTTATATTTGTAATCTCCGGAGATACCTTGTATCATGGTGTGAAGGTGACTAGTGTGTGCATCATGTGTATCTTTTTGGTTAATGTCTCTATGAATTGTTGGTGTTTGTTGGAACCATCTAGTGCGTTCACGGTGATAGTGTGGGACAATCTAGTTTGGGTACATACGGACGTTGAGGAGTGCTTCGTAGCCCTACGCATGATTAGTGTTCATTTTCTATTGGAGAATTGTTTTGAGTTGCATATTGATGATAGTATCTATTGGTTCAATTATGTTATATTTGTTGGGAGTATGTCCACTAGTGAAAGTATGATCCCTAGGCCTTGTTTCGAAGCTTTGCACACCGTTTACATTCAGTTTTGTTACATGTTTGCTTGCAGCGATACTTATTTCAGATTACAGTTACTACTTATAATCATCACTACTACTTGTATTTCACTATCTCTTCGCCGAACTAGTGCACCTATAGATCTGACAAGTGTATTGGGTGTGTTGGGGACACAAGAGACTTTTTGTATCGTAATTGCAGGGTTGCTTGAGAGGGATAGCTTTGACCTCCTCCTCCCTGAGTTCGATAAATCTTGGGTGATCCACTTAAGGGAAACTTGCTGTTGCTCTACAAACCTCTGCACTTGGAGGCCCAACACTGTCTACAAGAACAGATGCGTGCGTAGACATCAACGAGCGGCGAGCGCAGAGTCACGAGCGGGCACCTTTACTAAAGGTTGCGAACATAAGAGACGGGACGAGGGTGCGATTAAATGCCGGCGTGGAAAATTTTGCAGCGCCACCATTGACCGCGCGCACGTGGCGCGGCGAGGCAAGAACGCCGCCATTATGACCGTGCCTGTGGCGTGGGAAACCCAGACCACGCCACCATTCTGACCTGGGTTTGGCGCATGGTCGGACCCACTAAACAGCGGCGCGGTGGATTTTGCTGTCACGCCACCAACCGGTAAACAATGATAGCGGATCGTGTTTTTCCACACCGCTGATCGTAATAGTAGCGTTGCGCCAAAACAGTCCGCCACCAGGTCGACCCCTATGAGGGTTTTCCTAGTAGTGAGTGTGCGCATTGTTATGAGCAATGTGGAATACTCGCAATGATTTTGTTTTAACAAACCAAAGAAACCATCGTTTATGCAGGTTATCCCCATGATTCCGCATTGGATTCGTGTGTGGTCCTATCTTTAGCCGAAGAAGAGGGGAAACATGTATTCTCGGTGTAATCATTTAGAGATGGTCACTTGGGATTTATTCAACCAGTACAGCTGGCGACAACTTTCTAGAATAAGAGCTTGATGTATTGATATATACATTTCTGTTGCTTCTTTCGGTGGCTGATTCACCGATCGACTTTGTGCGATCAGTGATTGTAATAAGTTACTTGTATGAACTGAAATAAAGTAATAAAGAGCAAGACCGTATGCATCTCTTTGATGTAGAGGCTAAAGCTGCCCCATTTCGAAAAAATATAACGTTAATGTCCGAGAAACTATTTTGATCTTGACATTATTTTCTAGAGTTTGCTCTATCTTAATTCTTAAATTATATTCGTCCGTCGCCACTGCGTCCAATAAACCTTTTGAAGCGCTGTTTGAGACACTCGATGTTCTTATAGAGTTACAAGTGCTTGAGCCATATTAGACCTAGCACTTTGGTGTGTTTTGGTAGAACTGGGCAAGTGACGTGATCCAGTGGCGGACCTTCATGGGAGCAAAATTGGCCGTCGCCCCCCTCCCCAACCCATAAAGAAACATCCTAATTTTTACATGTATTTGGCACATCCGAATCCGCGCTATGGTAAAAAGTCTGTGCTTTTTTTCTAAAAGTGCTGAGGAGGATAATGTAGTAGTCATCTGAATCTGCGCTATGGTAAAAAGCAACTTGCATGGACCTCTCTTCAAGGCTCATATGGCAGTTGGCAACGGCATCTTCACTGGACCGACGCATACTGTCTCCGTGTGTCAAAAGTGGTCCAACCGGACCAGCGTGTTTGTTGCGCTCTCTACAGCGGGTCGACGCAACCAGACCGATGCTCCGGCCCGATCTATTCCTTCCCCAAATTTGGGCCAGATTTGCATTGACACAGGCGCGGGCGGAAAACGCGCATGTCCTCCCATGTATACAGCGGGCCTGCATGACAGCGATCCAGATGTGACCAGACATCCTAGCGCATGCACTAGCCACGAAGCGGTAACACACAGTGGCATCAATGCCGGTGCAGAAGCTCGGGCGCTAGTCGCTGACTAACGCGGCGACGTCTAAGCTTCTACGTCAGCATTGATGGCGAAGGCTCTAGGCCCTGCGCGGGCGGTGGCCGCCCATGCCTTTTTAAGCTGGCGTGCGCGGCCATCGTTGCCGCACACACCACCGCAAATCCTCCATAGCCCGCGCCATGAAGAGGCCGTCCTGGCTGAAAAAGACGAAGAACGACGCCGAGGCGAGCTCGAGTCGCGGCCGCAGCCGCAGGCCTCCGTCCTCGCCACCGGTGACGTTCCTGCGCCATCTTCCTCTGGTGCCCCGGCCGAAGGATTACCTGACACGGCTAGGGCGCGTAGTCGTGCGCCCCAGGCGGCATCACAACAGCCGGTATGTCCCACTTGAGGAGCGCAAGCAGCAGTGGGAGGACAAGAAAGCGTCAACCACCCCGATGTAGGGCTCCCCCACGGCTGGCACCTGAACCATGCCAGGGTGCTGGTCCCGCCGGTGCCCGAGGAGGGGCCCAAGCTGATTGCGGAGATATGCTGCCGCATCCAGAACCTCCCAGAGCTGCAATGCTACATGTGCAAGTATAAGAACCCCTAGTTCTGGTACGAATTCCTCACCTAGGAGCACACCGCCCGCCGGCTGTCGACCTTCCATGACGAGTACCAGACGTGGGAGGCCTACCCCATCTAGGACTTCCCCCTCCCCCGATGACGAAGACGGCCAATACGACGTGGTCAAGCAGGAGGCTGACAATGGCATGGAGGACACCGCCGTGCTGGCCGCGGCCTATCTGCCCCTGGAGTACAGTCCTAGCTGCTGGGTACGACGAGGATGCGCTCCTGTAGCAGGTCTTGGAGGCATCTAGGGCTGATGAGGATGCGCGCTTCCCCGACCTTCAGGAGGCCCTCACCCTCACCGTGATGGTAGCAGATCATTTGGCCTCGCTGCCACCTTCACCTCCGCTGCCGCCGCACGCGCTGTCCCTGGCGGATAACGAGGCGCAGGAGGTGCCGCCTCCGCCCGGCGTTTCACGCCGCTGGCATCGACATGACCACCCGCACAGAGTGGTCATCAACCCGCCGCAGCTCCAGCCGGAGGTCATTGTCGACCTCGTGTCCGACGATGAGGAGCAGCTGGCGGCGGCATGACCGCTGGCCAAAGGGAACAACATCGTAGTTAGGGTTTTTTAATTAACAAATCGTTGTAAATTTTGTTTAAATGAATGCAAGTTTTGTTACAAATTCACGCCAATTTTGCATTAAGTTTAATTTTCAAAAAAGGCCTCGAACAAGATGTGTCGCGCTGCTACGCGCTCTGGCCCGACAGACCGGACAGCGATGCAAATTCTGTCCAGGCCCCGACATAATTAGACCATAATAGACCATTTGTGTCGCCGATTTGCGTCGGCTCTTAGTGCATCTCCACCGGCGCAACCAAATTTATAGCTAGTAGGGGCGCCGGCTGGGCCGTTTTGGGAGTGCCGGCGGACCCTCCCTTTGGGCCGGGCTCCCACACCGGTGCCCCCAAAATGCCGGCCCAAAGTATTTGAATTTGCTAAATTTCATTAAACTTGCTAGATTTCATTAGAATTAGACATATTTTACATATTTAAGTTTGGAGCCGAAGCACCCCAAATTGGTATTCAAGCGGAGTATACACCGCTTGAAATTATACTTTTATACTGCCTACTACTACTAGTAGGCGCCAGAGTTGCCCGCGCCGGAGCCGCCTGTAACAACCCAAATATTTGTAATCCACTTCCTATGAATTAAAGTGCCAAATTGTGGACCAAATAAAACTTTTTCATTCATATTGCATGTGTGCATGTATTTTCTATTATATGTCTTCTATGATTTTATGTGTGTTATAAAGTGTTGTGCAATAGTTAGTTACTTCTAACTTAACCAACAGAAACATTAGGGAAGAACATTAAGAGCTAAAGAAACCAGAAATAAGAATAATAAAGAAAAAGAGAAGAAAAGTTTGATCTAGGAAATATTATTGACTACCCTACTTTGGACACTTATATTAAGAAATCTGTAACTCAAGCAAAGGTGTGGTCAGTTAGTTGAGCTTGACCAAGTTGCATACTAACTCAACCAAGAAATTTCAAACCAAAATTCAAAGTGTAACCTAACTCAAACATCTGCCAAAGTTTGAATCTGATCCAGCAACCAAACCCTATTTTCAAATACAAATTTTTGCAAAACATGTTATTTCTTCAGAACAAAAATAGTTCTGGAACCCTTGTCCAATATCTTGACAAACCACAGTGGCCGTTTTCAAAATTTCGAAATTCAAATTCTTGCGGGCATTGTGTCGAACACCTGGGAGGCAAAAATCCAGAAAATCGAAGCTACTGTGATCATCACTGTTCTCGTTCGTCTTGAACCTGTAGCCATGCTCGTGGACATCCCCGCGGTCGAGCCCAGCCCCCTCTGCCCCGACCCGAGCCGTGACAAGTGGAGGAGAAGAGGAAGAACACGCCCAGGACCCCCTCTCTTCTCCCTCTGCTCTCTGCACGTCGCCGACCGTCGTGACCTCGCCAGCGCTGACCCACAGTGCCCCGTCGCCGCGACCAAGCCCCGCCAGCACGCGCCCAAAGCCGCAGCGCCCGGCTTTGCTCGCGCACGTCGCCAGAGCACCCTGCGCCGGCCACCTACTGGACGCCATCGCCCTCGGCCTCCTGGCCTATAAAAACCCCCGCCGATCAAACGAACGAACTCACCCCACTCCCAGCTAGCTCCCAGACATCTTCTCTTCCTCCCGCTCGCTCTCGTTCGACGTAGCCAGCACCGCCGGCGAAGCTACTGGATGCAGGCAGCGCCGCCGCGTTGGGCCGCCGCTGGATGAACGGACGCCGGGAACTGGAGGAGGAGTGCCGCCGGAGCCTTTTCCGCCCCTCGCCGTCAAGCCCAGCTTCCTCTACGCGCGTCGTCGTCGCCGTCGTCTTCTTCTCTGGACACCGGTGAGCTCCCTCCCTCGCCGTCGAACACGACGCAGACGCGCCGTTGGATTAGAATCCAACGGCAGCGTACCGATTTGGGTGACTTAAGTCACCTGACGAGTAGGCCCCACCTGTCAGTTTCGTTTTAAACGTTTCCCGCCCGGAGCGAAGCGGTACTGGGCCGGCCCGTTCGGGATTCTTCTGGATTAGGCCCGGTTCGGTTAGTTTCGGTCCGATTCGATTTTATTTATTTTCCCGCTCGTTTTGAATTATTTCAAATATGTTTCAGATATGATTTTCAAACTTTAATTCCAAGAGATTTAGAAATCCATTTGTAGCAAATAAATATGCGTTGGAAAGCTTAGGAAATGCTCTACCCTCTGAAACTAGTTAGAATTCACTTTGAGTTAGGGATTTAATTCAATAAGAACACTTTGACCATAGCTTTATTAATCATAGGAAAATTCTAGAAAATTGTTTAAGCCTCCTAAAATTATGAAACTTGGTTTGTGAACTCACTAATTAACTCCCCTCCTGTTTAGTTCAACCTTAATCAACTCAACCCTTGTTAGTGGTACCAATTAGACCCTAATCCAATCCTAGTTGGTAGCATAAAATGATAGATCTCTATTATACACTTAGAATTAGTTTTGCCCTCAATACCAATTCACCTAGGCATTTCCTCTCCACTTGAACTAGTCCTAATACCCTTAGTTCAATACCAATGCTTAGAAAGTAAACAACCTATGGCATAGTAGAAAATCTAACTTACACACTTGATGAACACTTGGAAGAAACCTTGCAACCCAACTCAATAAAATCCAACATGAATGCTATTGTTTGAAAACAAGTATGTGTGCTTGGTGTGTTGTTAGCATTGTGTAGTGATTGTGTGCCTTGTGTTTATTCGTTATTAGACGCTAGTATTGCTGAGGAGGATATTGAGGGGGAATTTTATCAAGAAGAAGAAGACTACCCCGGACACTTTGCCAACCAAGGCAAGCCATCTTTTGAATCATACTCCAAATGCCTAGTTTTACTATTGTATTCTACTGGTTTTAAGTAAATTGCATGATTGAATTGCTAGAGTAGAATGATAGATGTGTAGTGATACCTTGCTTAGCAAGAGCATCAAGCTGAGTTTATCCAACCATTTTTAGTGGTATCATTATTCATTGTAGTTGCTTAGTCGCTAATAAAATGGAGGACATCCCCGCGGTCGAGCCCAGCCCCCTCTGCCCCGACCCGAGCCGTGACAAGTGGAGGAGAAGAGGAAGAACACGCCCAGGACCCCCTCTCTTCTCCCTCTGCTCTCTGCACGTCGCCGACCGTCGTGACCTCGCCAGCGCCGACCCACAGTGCCCCGTCGCCGCGACCAAGCCCCGCCAGCACGCGCCCAAAGCCGCAGCGCCCGGCTTTGCTCGCGCACGTCGCCAGAGCACCCTGCGCCGGCCACCTACTGGACGCCATCGCCCTCGGCCTCCTGGCCTATAAAAACCCCCGCCGATCAAACGAACGAACTCACCCCACTCCCAGCTAGCTCCCAGACATCTTCTCTTCCTCCCGCTCGCTCTCGTTCGACGTAGCCAGCACCGCCGGCGAAGCTACTGGATGCAGGCAGCGCCGCCGCGTTGGGCCGCCGCTGGATGAACGGATGCCGGGAACTGGAGGAGGAGTGCCGCCGGAGCCTTTTCCGCCCCTCGCCGTCAAGCCCAGCTTCCTCTACGCGCGTCGTCGTCGCCGTCGTCTTCTTCTCTGGACACCGGTGAGCTCCCTCCCTCGCCGTCGAACACGACGCAGACGCGCCGTTGGATTAGAATCCAACGGCAGCGTACCGATTTGGGTGACTTAAGTCACCTGACGAGTAGGCCCCACCTGTCAGTTTCGTTTTAAACGTTTCCCGCCCGGAGCGAAGCGGTACTGGGCCGGCCCGTTCGGGATTCTTCTGGATTAGGCCCGGTTCGGTTAGTTTCGGTCCGATTCGATTTTATTTATTTTCCCGCTCGTTTTGAATTATTTCAAATATGTTTCAGATATGATTTTCAAACTTTAATTCCAAGAGATTTAGAAATCCATTTGTAGCAAATAAATATGCGTTGGAAAGCTTAGGAAATGCTCTACCCTCTGAAACTAGTTAGAATTCACTTTGAGTTAGGGATTTAATTCAATAAGAACACTTTGACCATAGCTTTATTAATCATAGGAAAATTCTAGAAAATTGTTTAAGCCTCCTAAAATTATGAAACTTGGTTTGTGAACTCACTAATTAACTCCCCTCCTGTTTAGTTCAACCTTAATCAACTCAACCCTTGTTAGTGGTACCAATTAGACCCTAATCCAATCCTAGTTGGTAGCATAAAATGATAGATCTCTATTATACACTTAGAATTAGTTTTGCCCTCAATACCAATTCACCTAGGCATTTCCTCTCCACTTGAACTAGTCCTAATACCCTTAGTTCAATACCAATGCTTAGAAAGTAAACAACCTATGGCATAGTAGAAAATCTAACTTACACACTTGATGAACACTTGGAAGAAACCTTGCAACCCAACTCAATAAAATCCAACATGAATGCTATTGTTTGAAAACAAGTATGTGTGCTTGGTGTGTTGTTAGCATTGTGTAGTGATTGTGTGCCTTGTGTTTATTCGTTATTAGACGCTAGTATTGCTGAGGAGGATATTGAGGGGGAATTTTATCAAGAAGAAGAAGACTACCCCGGACACTTTGCCAACCAAGGCAAGCCATCTTTTGAATCATACTCCAAATGCCTAGTTTTACTATTGTATTCTACTGGTTTTAAGTAAATTGCATGATTGAATTGCTAGAGTAGAATGATAGATGTGTAGTGATACCTTGCTTAGCAAGAGCATCAAGCTGAGTTTATCCAACCATTTTTAGTGGTATCATTATTCATTGTAGTTGCTTAGTCGCTAATAAAATGGAGGCCATCTAAGAAGGGGAAACCTATTTGAAATTGGTGACTTGAACCTGAACACTTGAATTGGAGAGTTCTCCTACATGATGGTTTTATGAAGGAAAATAATATTGACTAAGGACTATGGAATGTATTTGCTAAATGATACTAAGTGATGTACCATGTGAGCCAACCATACCGTACGACCACATTACCCCTAAATGGGAAGGGGCTGAGTCTGTAGCTTGTTTATTTTAGTATGGGAGATCTTGTATCATCTTTTATAGAAGTAAGCCATGCGTGGGTGCTTCCGAACCGAGTGGAAAATTTCCATTCATGCAGCACTCTGCAGCGGGAAAAACTAGGAGTGCCAAAATGGACTCTTAGGGAAGAATCCTATACTAGAGTAGACAAGTGAAGGAGTTTGTTTGATTATCTGAACCTCGCATACTTTGTGTATGACGATCCATGGATTTCTCCCGGCAGATGTATCGAATCTTGTGGGTAAAGTGTACCCCTCTGCAGAGGTTTCAAAACTATTCGAATAGCCGCGTCCGCGGTCATGGACAGTTGGCAAGCTGTACTTGACTTTTGTCAAGAATGATAATAACTTATGGTGAACTTGGTGAATGACTTGACTTGACTTGACATTGATCTTGACACACTTGAAGTTCCTCTTTAGATTGAACTTAGAGAACTAAACCTCTTTTCTACCAATGAACATTCTTGGGAAATAAAACTAGCTTTTGCAAATAAACTTAGTGCTTAGTCCACCATATCAACCTTGCATATCTACTTCATCATTTCATTTATAAGAGGGTTTGCGAGTGCATCCAATGTACTCATGGCTATGTCCCTGGCTATCAACTTGGCCAGACTATGGGGAAGAGTATCCGGAGGAAGGTTATGAAGAAGAGTATCAGAACTAAGATCTTCTACTGAGTCGCCATTGCCTGTAGGGTGAAGGCATGGACCCGAAGACGTTATTTCCGCTGCTATATTGTGTTGTAATATGAACTTGGTCACTATGACCATTGTATTTGAATCATCGTATTGTAATGTCTATGGAACTGGTTACCAACTACGTTATGTGTATCACAACAATGATTCTGGGATTGTGGTGGAATGCATAACGGGCACTTCGAATTTGTGATAAATTCGGGGGTGCCACAAGTTGGTATCAGAGCCTAGGCTGACCATAGGAGACCTTAGTTAGAATGGGCGTTAAATGAAACCTTTATAAAAGCAAAGATATAAGTAATGGTTTAAAATTGCTTAGTCTTTTCCTCTCTATTTACAAAGCTTAGTACATGATTCAGTTTTTGCCTACTTAAAATTTTGCACACTTGAGTTGATCACTAACTTAATCTAATCTAAAATTTTGTAGATGGCCCCGGTATTCACTGAGCAGTACCAGTTGGGCCATGGTGGCAGCCTTTGTTTCGAGCGCGACCTCACCACCCTGACCTTGTTCCTGGATCGTCTGTATCCGGAGTTCAAGGGAGTCGTGCTCAATGAGCACCCGGATGGAGAGCTACAGTGGCTTATCAAGGCCAGTTGCCGTGGCAAGAAGGGGGATCTAAGTTCTCCAAGGATCAAGTTTGAGCTTGTGGAGAACACTTGGGCCGATGGTTTGGTCCGAGGTATGCAGGAGATGCATGCCCACTTGTGCGGAATGCATGTGGAGGAGGTCCAGGGAGAGCGCTTTAGGAACTTTGCCCGGCGTGACGCGGACGGGCGTCCCGCAAACATGCCAGGGCAAAATGAGCCGAGTACCTATATCGATCACATGGACTTCTTGCTGTACTCCACTCAGCAGGAGGCAGATCGTGCCCGTACCAAGGCCAACCTTGAGCACTTCGCACTGGTGGAGGCAAGGAGCACCATCAGGATCCTTGCAAGGGATCGCAAGAGCCTTCGCCGCCAGCGCGATGAGAGGGATAAGACCATTGAGGAGTTGAAGGCCAATGTGGCTGAGCTGACTGAATACATTGAGAGTCTAGAGAGCCACCTTGGTGAGGAGGAAGGCATTGATCTCCGCAAGGAGGATAATGCCCTCATTAGTGACGAGGATGACTTCATGGAGGACCTTGATGATCAGGAGCACGATGAGGATGCTGGATTCATTGTGGATGATGAGGAGGAAGACCCCGAGGAGCCCGATGTTTAGAGTGGAGATCCGAGTGTTATCTAGTTATGAGTTCACCTTATGTCACTTCGTGTAGGTGTGAGTTGTATCCCCCTCTCTAGTAGACGAGTCACAATGGTTTGATGTAAACCATTTGTAATGTGTGAACTCGTACGTGTGGTATGTTTGATGTTTGATTGAATGAAATATGAATTTGGTCCTTAAGGCCTTAGTAAGACAAAATTGCATCATCTATGTTACATTAAATCTTAGCAATTAGTTTTTCCCTCTTGTCTTACACACCTTATCTTTAGATGCCGCGAGTACCCCCACCCCCGAACCCGGAAGTAGCAGAACTGCTAAGGTTGATCATGGAAGACCGGGAAGCAGCCCGAGCTGAGCGCCAAGCTAACTTGGCCACTCTTCAGCAACTAACCCAGATGGCAATGAACCACAACAATGGCAATGGGAATGGCCATGGTGAAGGAGAAAACAATGGCCATGGTGATCACCGATCCAAGTTAAGGAGTTTCCAAAACACCAACCCACCTATGTTCACTAAGTCTGAAGAACCCTTAGATGCTGATGACTGGCTTCACACTATGGAGAACAATTTGGCAGTCGCTGAAGTTGGTAAAAGTGAGAAGGTCTTGTACACCACCCACTATCTTGCGGGAGCCGCAAGAGCTTGGTGGGATAGCACTCGTGCAATGCAAGCCCAAGGGTATATGATGCCTTGGGAGGAGTTCAAGAGCAAGTTTAGCAAAGCCCATGTTCCTTTGGGATTGGTTAAAAGGATGAGAGATGAGTTTAGAAATCTGAAGCAAGGTTCCCTGTCTATGGTTGACTACCGTGACAAGTTCCTTACCTTGTCTAGGTATGCCCCAGATGACACCAACACCAATGAGAAGAAGCAAGAGAGGTTTCTGAATGGACTTCATGATGAGATGCAATGTGTCTTGGTCAGCATTCCCTTTGCAGACCTGGGGTCATTGGTGGACTCTGCCATTCAGATGAAAGGCAAACTCAAGCAAGCTGCAGAGAACCGCAAGCGCCGTATGATGTATCAAGGCAACTCAAGCAACTCGCAGAAGCCAAGGGGAAATCCACCTATGGGTTTTGCCCCTAGACCTATGAGTCCATCTGCACGTGCTCCGCGTCCCAACTTTCCTAGCCGTCCGACCAGCAACAACTTCAACCGTGCACCTCCAAGACCTAATGGCAACAACTTCAACCCCAATGCTCCTAGGCCAAATGGCGCAACTGCGCTGCCCAAGTCGGGTGACAAATCTGGTGTTACCTGTTATGAGTGCGGAATCAAAGGGCACTACTCCAACGAATGCCCAAAGAAGCTGAATGATGCATCCAAGACCACTGCTCCTGCTCAGCAACAGCGCCGTGTTGGAAATGGCAAGAATTATCCACCAAGGAACCAGCCTCACCCTCGAGGCAGTCTGAATCACATGAATGTGGAAGAAGCTCAGGAAGCAACCGACGTTGTGCTTGGTATGTTCCCTGTTAATTCAGTTCCTGCAAGAGTTCTGTTTGATTCTGGAGCTTCACACTCGTTTGTTACTAAGTTATTTGTTGATAAAAGTGGACTTCAACCAACACCCATGAAACATGCCATGTTAGTACAAATACCTGGGTCAACAACAAGGGCTGAGTGGAACTGTTTGGCAGTTCCCATAGAAATTCATGGAATAGCTTTCTTAGCCAATTTGATAGTGTTGGGAACTAAAGGTTTGGAAGTAGTTCTTGGTATGAATTGGATGTCTTCCCATCAAGGAGTGATAGATTGTGCCAAGAAGACCATCACCATGAAGAGTAGCACTGGGATTGTAGTAAAGCATGTGTCCGTAAAACCACCCCAAACTACCAGATGTCATAAGAGTATCTCAGGACCAACTCTAGAGCAAGTTCCCATCGTATGTGAATACCCGGATGTTTTTCCCGATGAGCTACCCGGAATGCCACCAGATCGGGACATTGAGTTTATCATTGAGCTTATCCCCGGAACTGGATCCATAGCCCAACGACCCTACCGTATGAACCCAGCTGAACTAGTGGAGTTAAAGAAGCAATTGGATGACCTTTTGAGTAAGGGATTGATTCAGCCAAGTTCTTCTGCTTGGAGATCACCCGTCTTGTTTGTGGATAAAAGTGACGGTTCCAGCCGACTGTGCACTGATTACCGCAAGCTAAATGATGTGACCATCAAGAATAAGTATCCTCTCCCTAAGATTGATGATCTGTTTGACCAATTGACCGGAGCTCAAGTCTTCTCGAAGATAGACCTTAGAACTGGATACCATCAACTGAAGATCCGTGCAACTGATATACCTAAAACAGCCTTCACTACCCGATACGGATTGTATGAGTACACCGTAATGTCTTTTGGATTAACCAATGCCCCTGCCTATTTCATGAATCTCATGAATAAGGTTTTCATGGAGTTCTTGGATAAGTTTGTTGTTGTCTTCATCGATGACATTCTTATTTACTCCAAGTCTGAAGAAGAGCATGCAACCCATCTGAGATTAATCTTAGAGACTCTGAGAGAGCATCAGCTTTACGCCAAGTTTAGTAAGTGTGAGTTTTGGCTGAAGGAAGTTGGATTCTTAGGCCATGTATTATCAGCTGGAGGAATATCGGTAGACCCAAAGAAGATCAAATCAGTCATGGAATGGGAAGCCCCTACCACTCAAACTGAAGTTAGAGGTTTTCTCGGATTAGCAGGATATTACCGCAAATTTGTTGAAGGGTTTTCAAGCATTGCCAGACCCATGACCCAATTGTTGAAGAAGGACAAGAAGTTTGAATGGACCCCTAAGTGTGAAGAAAGTTTTCAAGAGCTCAAGAAGCGATTGGTGACCGCCCCCGTCCTAACCATGCCCGATATCACCAAGAACTTTGATGTCTTTTGCGACGCCTCCAAACTTGGACTGGGTTGTGTGTTAATGCAAGAAGGCAAGGTCATAGCTTACCTCTCCCGGCAGCTTCGACCTCATGAAGAAAATTATCCAACCCATGATCTGGAGTTAGCAGCCGTAGTTCTAGCTTTGAAGACCTGGAGGCACTATCTTATGGGCAACCGTTGCGAGATCTATACTGATCACAAGAGTTTGAAGTATATTTTCACCCAGAAGGAGTTGAATATGAGGCAAAGAAGATGGATAGAGTTGATCAAGGATTATGATTTGGAGATTCATTATCACCCCGGTAAGGCCAATGTAGTGGCCGATGCATTGAGTAGGAAGCCATGCTCGTTGAATATGATGATCAAGGAGGAGCAACCCATGTTGCACCAAGAGTTTGAGAAATTTGGATTGGAACTAGTCAGTCAAGGATTCTTAGCCAACCTTGAGTTTCAACCCACTTTGATGAGCCAAATCAAAGAAGCACAGAAGGGAAATGAGAGTATGGACGGAATCAAGCGCATAATTAGTTCCGGCAAGGTGCCAGGATTTGAAGAAGATGATCAAGGAGTTCTTTGGTATAAAGGACGTATTTGTGTGCCTGCGGACTCAGAATTGAAGGAAGTTATTATGAAGGAAGCCCATGAGACACCTTACTCCATCCACCCCGGTGGAACTAAGATGTATCAAGATCTGAAGGAGCAATTTTGGTGGCATGGGATGAAGCGTGAGATTGCATCGTTCATATCTAAGTGTGATATTTGCCAAAGAGTCAAGGCTGAACATCAATGTCCTGCAAGATTGCTGCAACCTTTGCA
This sequence comes from Dactylis glomerata, assembly GCA_007115705.1. Lineage (NCBI taxonomy): Eukaryota > Viridiplantae > Streptophyta > Magnoliopsida > Poales > Poaceae > Dactylis > Dactylis glomerata. Next base: position 2,392,232 of record QXEO01000291.1, on the reverse strand, counting down.
AGTTCCGGAATGGAAGTGGGAATCTGTTGGAATGGATTTCATCACTGGATTCCCAAGGTCTAGCCGCGGAAATGACTCTATCTGGGTCATTGTGGATAGACTGACCAAAGTTGCCCACTTTATTCCTGTCAAGACCACTTATACCTCAGGACAGCTGGCAGATCTTTACCTATCCAGAATCGTTAGTTTGCATGGAGTCCCTAAAACCACAGTTTCCGATCGAGGAACCCAATTCACCTCAAGATTTTGGAGAAGTTTGCACCAAGCCTTGGGAACCAAATTAGCCTTTAGCACAGCTTACCACCCTCAGACTGATCGACAGACCGAAAGAGTAAATCAGATACTTGAAGATATGTTGAGAGCCTGTGTTCTATCCTATGGAGCTAAGTGGGAAGATTGTCTGCCTTTCGCGGAGTTTTCCTACAACAACAGTTACCAAGCTAGTTTGCAAATGGCCCCATTTGAAGCTTTATATGGAAGAAAGTGTCGTACCCCTTTGAATTGGTCTAAAACCGGAGACAGTCAGATATTTGGACCGGACATTCTGCAAGAGGCTGAAGAGAAGGTTCGCATGATTCGTGATTACCTCAAGGCAGCCCAGTCTAGACAGAAGAGTTATGCCGACAAGAGACGTAGAGAACTGACCTTCAAAATTGGAGATTTTGTTTATCTTAGAGTGTCACCTCTCAAGGGAATGCAGAGATTCCAAGTAAAAGGAAAGCTTGCACCAAGATATATTGGACCCTTCAAGGTACTAAGCCGCAGAGGAGAAGTGTCTTACCAGTTGGAAATGCCCCCTGAATTGTCCGAAGTGCACGATGTCTTTCACGTGTCTTTACTTCGGAAATGTCTTGAAGTTCCGGAGAAGCCAGAAATCTTCAAGAATATTGATCACCGTTCTGTGGATATCAACAAGGATTTGACCTATCGTGAAGTACCTATCCGTATCCTCGAGGAAGCCTATCGAACCACTCGAACCCGAAGCATCAAGTTTCTGAAAGTTCAATGGAGTAATCACACCAAAGAGGAAGTCACTTGGGAACGAGAAGATTACCTTCAGAAAGAATTTCCCAATCTTTTCAGTTCCTAGTTAGTGAATCTCGAGGACGAGATTCTTTTTAAGGGGGGAAGATTGTAACAACCCAAATATTTGTAATCCACTTGCTATGAATTAAAGTGCCAAATTGTGGACCAAATAAAACTTTTTCATTCATATTGCATGTGTGCATGTATTTTCTATTATATGTCTTCTATGATTTTATGTGTGTTATCAAGTGTTGTGCAATAGTTAGTTACTTCTAACTTAACCAACGGAAACATTAGGGAAGAACATTAAGAGCTAAAGAAACCAGAAATAAGAATAATAAAGAAAAAGAGAAGAAAAGTTTGATCTAGGAAATATTATTGACTACCCTACTTTGGACACTTATATTAAGAAATCTGTAACTCAAGCAAAGGTGTGGTCAGTTAGTTGAGCTTGACCAAGTTGCATACTAACTCAACCAAGAAGTTTCAAACCAAAATTCAAAGTGTAACCTAACTCAAACATCTGCCAAAGTTTGAATCTGATTCTGCAACCAAACCCTATTTTCAAATACAAATTTTTGCAAAACATGTTATTTCTTCAGAACAAAAATAGTTCTGGAACCCTTGTCCAATATCTTGACAAACCACAGTGGCCGTTTTCAATATTTCGAAATTCAAATTCTTGCGGGCATTGTGTCGAACACCTCGGAGGCAAAAATCCAGAAAATCGAAGCTACTGTGATCATCACTGTTCTCGTTCGTCTTGAACCTGTAGCCATGCTCGTGGACATCCCCGCGGTCGAGCCCAGCCCCCTCTGCCCCGACCCGAGCCGTGAGAAGTGGAGGAGAAGAGGAAGAACACGCCCAGGACCCCCTCTCTTCTCCCTCTGCTCTCTGCACATCGCCGACCGTCGTGACCTCGCCAGCGCCGACCCACAGTGCCCCGTCGCCGCGACCAAGCCCCGCCAGCATGCGCCCAAAGCCGCAGCGCCCAGCTTTGCTCGCGCACGTCGCCAGAGCACCCTGCGCCGGCCACCCACTGGACGCCATCGCCCTCGGCCTCCTGGCCTATAAAAACCCCCGCCGATCAAACGAACGAACTCACCCCACTCCCAGCTAGCTCCCAGACATCTTCTCTTCCTCCCGCTCGCTCTCATTCGACGTAGCCATCACCGCCGGCGAAGCTACTGGACGCAGGCAGCGCCGCCGCGTTGGGCCGCCGCTGGACGAACGGACGCCGGGAACTGGAGGAGGAGTGCCGCCGGAGCCTTTTCCGCCCCTCGCCGTCAAGCCCTGCTTCCTCTACGCGCGTCGCCGTCGTCTTCTTCTCTGGACGCCGGTGAGCTCCCTCTCTCGCCGTCGAACACGACGCAGACGCGCCGTTGGATTAGAATCCAACGGCAGCCTACCGATTCGGGTGACTTAAGTCACCTGACGAGTAGGCCCCACCTGTCAGTTTCGTTTTAAACGTTTCCCGCCCGCAGCGAAGCGGTACTGGGCCAGCCCGTTTGGGATTCTTCTAGATTAGGCCCGGTTCGGTTAGTTTCGGTCTGATTCGATTTTATTTATTTTCCCGCTCGTTTTGAATTATTTCAAATATGTTTCAGATATGATTTTCAAACTTTAATTCCAGGAGATTTAGAAATCCATTTGTAGCAAATAAATATGCGTTGGAAAGCTTAGGAAATGCTCTACCCTCTGAAACTAGTTAGAATTCACTTTGAGTTAGGGATTTAATTCAATAAGAACACTTTGACCATAGCTTTATTAATCATAGGAAAATTCTAGAAAATTGTTTAAGCCTCCTAAAATTATGAAACTTGGTTTGTGAACTCACTAATTAACTCCCCTCCTGTTTAGTTCAACCTTAATCAACTCAACCCTTGTTAGTGGTACCAATTAGACCCTAATCCAATCCTAGTTGGTAGCATAAAATGATAGATCTCTATTATACACTTAGAATTAGTTTTGCCCTCAATACCAATTCACCTAGGCATTTCCTCTCCACTTGAACTAGTCCTAATACCCTTAGTTCAATACCAATGCATAGAAAGTAAACAACCTATGGCATAGTAGAAAATCTAACTTACACACTTGATGAACACTTGGAAGAAACCTTGCAACCCAACTCAATAAAATCTAACATGAATGCTATTGTTTGAAAACAAGTATGTGTGCTTGGTGTGTTGTTAGCATTGTGTAGTGATTGTGTGCCTTGTGTTTATTCGTTATTAGACGCTAGTATTGCTGAGGAGGATATTGAGGGGGAATTTTATCAAGAAGAAGAAGCCTACCCCGGACACTTTGCCAACCAAGGCAAGCCATCTTTTGAATCATACTCCAAATGCCTAGTTTTACTATTGTATTCTACTGGTTTTAAGTAAATTGCATGATTGAATTGCTAGAGTAGAATGATAGATGTGTAGTGATACCTTGCTTAGCAAGAGCATCAAGCTGAGTTTATCCAACCATTTTTAGTGGTATCATTATTCATTGTAGTTGCTTAGTCGCTAATAAAATGGAGGCCATCTAAGAAGGGGAAACCTATTTGAAATTGGTGACTTGAACCTGAACACTTGAATTGGAGAGTTCTCCTACATGATGGTTTTATGAAGGAAAATAATCTTGACTAAGGACTATGGAATGTATTTGCTAAATGATACTAAGTGATGTACCATGTGAGCCAACCATACCGTACGACCACATTACCCCTAAATGGGAAGGGGCTGAGTCTGTAGCTTGTTTATTTTAGTATGGGAGATCTTGTATCATCTTTTATAGAAGTAAGCCATGCGTGGGTGCTTCCGAACCGAGTGGAAAATTTCCATTCATGCAGCACTCTGCAGCGGGCAAAACTAGGAGTGCCAAAATGGACTCTTAGGGAAGAATCCTATACTAGAGTAGACAAGTGAAGGAGTTTGTTTGATTATCTGAACCTCGCATACTTTGTGTATGACGATCCGTGGATTTCTCCTGGCAGATGTATCGAATCTTGTGGGTAAAGTGTACCCCTCTGCAGAGGTTTCAAAACTATTCGAATAGCCGCGTCCGCGGTCATGGACAGTTGGCAAGCTGTACTTGACTTTTGTCAAGAATGATAATAACTTATGGTGAACTTGGTGAATGACTTGACTTGACTTGATATTGATCTTGACACACTTGAAGTTCCTCTTTAGATTGAACTTAGAGAACTAAACCTCTTTTCTACCAATGAACATTCTTGGGAAATAAAACTAGCTTTTGCAAATAAACTTAGTGCTTAGTCCACCATATCAACCTTGCATATCTACTTCATCATTTCATTTATAAGAGGGTTTGCGAGTGCATCCAATGTACTCATGGCTGTGTCCCTGGCTATCAACTTGGCCAGACTATGGGGAAGAGTATCCGGAGGAAGGTTATGAAGAAGAGTATCAAAACTAAGATCTTCTACTGAGTCGCCATTGCCTGTAGGGTGAAGGCATGGACCTGAAGACGTTATTTCCGCTGCTATATTGTGTTGTAATATGAACTTGGTCACTATGACCATTGTATTTGAATCATCGTATTGTAATGTCTATGGAACTGGTTACCAACTACGTTATGTGTATCACAACAATGATTCTGGGATTGTGGTGGAATGCATAACGGGCACTTCAAATTTGTGATAAATTCGGGGGTGCCACACTGCCCGTGCCTCATGCCACTGCTGGCGGTGGCGTTGGGCATCTTCTATGATGCCAGCGGTGGGGTAGTAGGAGGGTAGGGGGTACTGGTACTCGTGCGCCCTCGCCAGCGCCAGCGCCGCTGCCCTCGCCCGCTCCTCCTCCTCCTGGCGCCGCTCCACCGTTTCTCTCACTTCCCTCGCCGCCACCATGTTGCGGCGGCGATCCGAGTGGCGCGCCCTCTGTTGCGACGCCGCCAGCTCGTCAGCCGTCGCCTTTCTCTCGGCCACCATGAGATGTCGGGCTGACTCATCGCGTCGCTGCATCTCGAACGATGCCATCAGCGCCCTATGCTTGGCAGCGGACTCCGCGGCTTCCTCGTTGATGGGGACCTCGTGGTAGGCGAGGTCGTCATCGTCGAGGTGCACGTACTCCTCCTCGTTGCCGCCGGCGCCGGAGCCCTCCGTCGCAGCTCCACGCGAAGCTCACCCCTGAGACCCGTCGCGGCACGCGCCATGTCGAGGACGCCCTGCTCCTCCACTTGCGTGTCCAGGTCGACGGCGTACGCGGCCGTCTCCTTGGCGTCGAAGAGCTCCCTCACCGCGATCTCAGCCGCCAGGTCATCATGGGGAAGCGCTGCCGCGCCACCTCCCTCAACCTCACCCAAGTTGCTCGCTGGTCTGCCATTGTTTTGATGTCCCTCCTTCGCCGACGGCTCCTCTATTTATAACTGCCCCCCAGCGGGAAGCCGGCTCCTCGGCGCTCTCAATAGGATCCTGCCGTGTAGGGGCCGGCACGGGAGCGCCGGCTCCTTTATTGGACTCGCTCTAAACTAAGACTTTAGATCAACATAGTACCACGTTGAGATCTGACTTGCTTTGTTAGCAAAATAATTGTTAAATCTTAAATATAAGTTGTTCTAACTCTATGTAGTCTTGACTAAACGATCTAGCAACTAGTATTAGATACCCCCTATACTACTACGTTCTTTCCTTAAAAAGATGATATACTCTGTACATATTAATTTTCTTTTTACCAATACTATAGTGTCTATAGGATCTAGCTTTATCTCGGCGATAGCGACTAAAGAATCGTTCTAGCTATGTGACGTGACTACAGGATTTAGTCCAGCAAGATATCACATTGCTTTGAAATATTCAAAAAGTTTGTCCTACCTACTTTCTTTAGAACAACATGTCATAAATTTGGATCTGACTAACTATTTCTGCTTTTTTCTTGTATGAATACAGAGTGACAGACTGCTATTGACGAGGGTTAACTCGACAAATATCCTAAATGAAGGACTTAGGATCGGGGAGATAGGGCGTCGGATGAACTCGAAGGTAAAATCAGTCGAACAAGGTGTGTATCGAAAGTAAACGTGGGTGTAAACTTGGCTTGCTTTCAATCTGTCCCTCACCGTCCTCTCCTGGCCCCTATATATAGGTGGCCAGGTCTCAAGGATCGGGAGGGATCCGATACAGATTACAATACCGATATACGACACAAACTCGTATTTTGACTAGCGTTACAACTCGGCCTAGCTTAACGGGCCTCAGGGGTACTCAACTGTCGGCCTCTATTATCTATACCCTTGTCAGTAGCCCCCGAGATTCTACCAGAATTGCAGATTCTGGTTGAATCTCAGATCAAATCTTCGACTTGATCAGTACTCAACTTCTTCCTATCTTCAAATCTTTGACTTGGTCTTTCAACTTATCTTTTTTTTATAATGTCTCGCAAGGGGTTTTGATGAACAAGCCTGACAACTCCGACGGATTGTAACATCCCAAGATTTTATTAAATTTTGGGGGAATTTTTTTGCCTTTGTTTTGCTTGTGTTGATTGAAAATTCACAAAGATTTAAAACTTGTAGTTAATTAAAAGCTTTAGTAGAAAACTATTTCAAACCTTCTATCATTTTCTTGAAGAGTTTCTTTGAGAAGATGAAAGTTTTCCAAATAATATTTTTACACATGAATCTATGCAAGCTTGCTTGCAAAGGATGGTTTACAAAATTATTTATTTCATTTTCGAAACTAAGTTTGAAGGATAGTTTCAAACATTATTTTATATGGTTTTATCACTGATTTCTAAAAGAACTATTTTCTAAACCCTATTCATATTTTATGTTATGCAAGCAAGTCCTCCTTGCTTTGTTCATGAAATTTTATTGAAAATTTCCATTTGTGTTGAAAACTAGTTTGATTACTGATTTAAAACATTGCTTTGAATATTAGAGTGATTTAGAAATTGTTTTGAATTGATTTGAAACATTTTTGCAAATTATATGAAGCAAATTGAAATCAGAAAAAGGAAAAAGGAAAAGAAATAAGAAAAAAATAAAAAGGGCCACGGGGAGACAAACTGGCCTAGCCACCGAAGCAGCCCATGGCCCAGTATCTCCAAGCCCCGAACCGGTACGCTGCTTCTTCTATCTCCTCGCTGACGCCCTGGCCCCACCTGTCGGCGCCATCTTCTTCCTCCGGACAAGTCCAGCTCGAGCCCGAGAACCCCCAGCCGTTGATCTCCTCTCCTACCCGAAACCCTAACCCCCTACGCACGCCAAGGCCGCCTATAAAAGGCCCCGGCACACCTCCCTCGCTCCCTTTTCTTCTCTTCCTCGAAAACCTACTCGAACCGACGAATTTCCTCATCGGAAACCTCGACCCCTGCAAGCTTCCCCGGCCAAATTTGCCACTGCCGGTGAGCCCCGCGTCCCTCTCTCCCTCCTACCTTCTTCTACTTCCTCTATCGCCCCTTCTCATGCCCTTGGTTCACCTAAACCTGCAGCAGATCGAGATGCCCGACGATCACCCGAAGCCCATGCGCCTTCGCCGAGCTCCAGCCGTCCTCTGCTCCTTCCTCTGGAAGCGATCGAGGCCGCCGTCATCACCATCGGATCCCTCTCGCCGCCCTGAACTTTGTTGTCCTCTTCCTCGCCTCGGGAAACCACTGGAGCTTCGCCGGAGCACGAACTCGAGCCGCACCTCGCCGGAATCCCTCGCCGGAACCCTAACTCAGGGTGAGCTTCTCTCTTCCTTTAATCTTAGCCGTCCGATTCAGATCTAAAGCACCAGAACTCTTCACTTAACCGAACAGGTATCGGACGATCTGGTGCGTCCAATTCACATATGATCCAATGCTCCTCGACAGTGATCCGAATGAAGCGGTACTCTCCAATAGGAAACGTCCACGTGTCGGCTTCCGAACTAAAACAGATTTCAATTAGAATTTCAAACCAGATTTGATCCAAATCTATGGAAATTCATAACTTTTGATCTCCGCATCCAAAAATAACAAATAATATATCATTGGAATCCTTAGACCATGTAGAATCCATTAGTGCACTTATAATTCATAGTTTCAGTATTGAATTTGAAAATATTTTCTAATTGAATCAAACCTACCTGTTAGCATATTAATTTCATATCTTTTGTTTCAAGTATCCAAAAATTATAAATTTGTAGTCTTTGGAATCCTCTATTCATGTAGAACATCATAGGATTAAGAAATTTCAAAGTTGATACATGCACACACTTTGTGCATTCAAATCTATCCAAATCATTATTTTGACCACAATTTGAGTTCTACAACTTATTTTTGAATGATTCCAATTGCAGTGACTTTGTTTTACTGCAAGCTATCCATTAGTATCACTTCCTAAATTTTATTGAACCACCTCACAATTATTAAAATTCAAACAGGAGGATTTGAGTAATCTCCTTACAAAATAGTTTACGGAAAAGCATGTCACTTGCCCTTAGAATTAGAACATAAAGCTTTTTGGGCAGTGAAAGAGCTTAATAGAGATTTTAAACTCACCGGTAAGAAAAGGTTGCTCGATTTGAGTACCCTAGATGAGTGGAGAAACAAAGCTTACGAGAATGCCAGACTTTTCAAAGAGAAAGTCAAACAATGGCATGATAAGAGAATTCTTAAGAGAGAGTTTCATGTTGGTGAGAAAGTTCTATTGTATAGGTCTCGTCTCAGATTCTTTGCAGGAAAATTACTCTCTAAATGGGAAGGACCATATGTTATTGTGGAAGTATACCGCTCAGGTGCTATAAAGATTGCTTCGTTGAAGGATGACACTACACAAGTGGTGAATGGTCAAAGACTCAAACATTATATTGCTGGAGATTCTTATAATCAAGATGTTGATGTTATTCAAACAGTTTCTTTGGAAGAATTCATCCAGGATAATATGCAGGGACCTGCAGAGTTTGTTTTCGAATAGGTAACAGTTCTAGTCAGAAAAGGTTCGCAAAAAACTTTTCTATTAATATTTTTGTTGTTTTTGCTAAATATGAAAAATCACGAGACGAAAACGGGCAGGAGACGGAGTCTGGTGGCTCCTCACCACCAGGGGGCGCGGGCCCACCCTAGACCGCGCCGCCCTATGGTGAGACCACCCCGGAGCTCGTTTCCGTTCCGGTTTCCTCCTGTGATTTCCTTTCGATGTTTAATTTTCGCCTATATAACCCCCCGGAGTGCCCAAGGTCTGTATATCGTTTTCTCGTCGTGTTTTTGTTTCGAGCTGTTTCTCTCAGGAGATTGTTCTCAGTTTTGGGCGGATCATGACTCCTTCAAGCGACGACAAAGGGAAGAGGCCTAGGGAAGAAGACCACCAAGACCCCAAGCTAAAGGAAGAACAGGAGGCTGGAAAATCAAGGGCAAGAAACTCTATTTTTGTAGGATCAATGAACGCCGGACGTGCCTTTTCTCATGATATGCGGGGACCGATGTTTCCAGTCTTGGATTTAAATTTCATGCCCGTAATAAAAGAGGGTATGCTGGTCACTGACGAGCTTTGTGCCCAGTACCGAGTTCTGGAGAGGAAGATAGAGATACTTCAAGAAGAGAATCTCAGGCTTCGCAGGATGCTGGAACATTTAATTAACCCAAGGATGATCCCACCACCGCCGAAGGAGTAATTCGTCATCGGTATAGGCATCCCCTTGGCTTGTTCCAAGCTTGGGGGAGTGCCGCGGTATCACATCATTATCTTTTGCTCATTTACTTTTCAAGTAGAGTCATATCATGAATAGAGAAGTTATCTTATAGAATAGTTTGCAGTGTGGAAGTATCCTCCTTAGTTGGTTATCTATGTATCCCTTGGTGTGAGTTGCGGTAATGAAATATTAATGAGAAGTTTTATGGTTTACTTTCCGCACACTTTATTTTAGTTTGCAATCTTTCTTATATGACTAGTCTTGTTGATTAGTATTGGTATCACTTTGGGAGCATGAGTAAATTTAGTTGGTTTTGGCAAACTTAGCTTGGTCAATAGCAACATTACCTTGAGGTTTGAGTAGAAAAGAAGAAAGAAGTGCTTGTAGTTACATCACTTCAGTTTTCCTTCATGATTGGCTTATAAGCATTATTATTCTCAAAGTTAAAATCGTTGTACCTTCAAGGAAGTTTGCATGATTGTTCCTATTATATGTATGTATGTTTGTTTCATGCAACTCTTATGCTTGCTACCCAGCCTTGCTAGCCAAAAACCTGTACTGAGAGGGAATACTTCTCGTGCATCCAATTCCCAAAAGCCAAGTTACTTCCAAAGAGTCCACTATAAATCCCTATGCATGGTATTTCAAGCCATTCCAAGTAAATTTTCATGTGCTAACTTTCAAAAACCTTCAAATACATCTCATTTTGTGCCATTGTTTTTAGCTCATGAGGACTTAGTGGATGGGTTTGTTATCTTCCATACTAAATTAAGTACCCCTCGACTAGGCAGCTTCATCTGCTCGTCACTAATTTTGCAAGGGAGCTGGTCAGACCATTGTAATCTCAAAAAAGAAAAGAAAAAAAGAGCACTCCTCCATGGTATGTGAAAGTTGGTTGGCACCCAATGGAATCGGTTAGCCATGGTTTGAGAAAGGAAAAGGTGGGGAGGAGTGCAAAGCAATAAATGAGCACCAATGTGCCAATTAATCAAACATCTTGGAACCGCTCTCACTTGTTTAGTATGGAAGATATCAAGAACTCCGTTGCTAGTCGTTGACAAAAGCAACCACCTCTCAAAATAACTTTTTACCTCTGTTTACAAATGAAAAGCTCTAGCACATGTTTAATCCCTGTTTCCCTCTGCGAAGGGCCTGTCTTTTATTTTTATGTTGAGTCAACCTATTCCCTTCTATCTCAAGCAAGCATTTGAGTTGTTATGTTTCACTCATCAATATGTTGATCCGTTTAATCATATTTACTAACTTCTTTTGTTAGTACAATGCTTTTGTCTGAAGGAATATATCTTTGAAAGCTTTCTATGAATACAAAGAGTTTGTCTTGTTGAGCATATGGTTTTTGCTATATTAGCTCTGTTTTTTTAAAAAAAAAACTCCGTTCAAAAAGAAAGAATAGCTTATTCATCGTTCTCTGACCAAGAACTAAGGTTTGCCACCACCAATTATAGTTTACCTTGTGCATCGTTATTTGTGATTCCCTTTTACTTATTGCAAGTCTATATCATATAAAGGGAAGTTGCTGTCTATTATAAATTGTGCCTTGGTAAATGTGATGCTTCTTGTCCGTATTTTGATTATCAACACTTCACTCCATAAACATATGGTCATGTTTACTGAGTTCAGTTTTCGCTTGGGGACAAGCGGGGTCTAAGCTTGGGGGGTTGATACGTCCATTTTGCATCACTATTTTGTATCATAATTTACTGTTATTCATTGATATATTTCATATTTAGAGATGATACTTATGTTGTTTCCTCTGTTTTTACATGTTTGATGATCATTGGAGCATTTGCTGCCGGAGTCAGGATTCTGCTGGAAAAAGGACCGTCAAGGCATCATATTTCGAAGATCAGGAAAATTCCAGAAAAATACCAGAAAATTATATTTTGCCGGAAGACTGAAGAAGCCAGAAGGAGAAGGCGAGAGGGGCCACAGGGCAGCCTCACCACCAGGGGGTGCAGCCCAGCCCCAGGCCACGCCGCCCTGTGGTGAGAGCCCCCTGGCCCACTACTGCCATCACCCCTTCGCATATTTCATCGTCCCCGAAAACCTAAGTGAAGGGTGGGGGCTCAGAGATAGACACCGCCGCCTCTGCGGGGTGGAAAACACCAGAGAGAGAAAAGCTCTCCGGCAGGCAGAAATCTGCCGGGGAAATTCCTTCACGGAGAGGGGAGATCGTCGCCATCGTCATCGCCATCGCACCGGACTTCATCGAGAACATCATCATCATCATATCCATCACCAACACCTTCATCTCCACCATCACCACGCCATCCCGCTGTAATATCTTGAGTTGGATCTTGTTAAATTCTTAGGGGAAACTTTCCCGGTGTTGATTACTCTTGTGGTTGATGCTATTGAGTGGAACCGTTGAATTAAGGTTTATGTTCAGATTGTTATTTACCATTATTTCACCTCTGATCATGATCCATATGATGTCTTGTGAGTAGTTCGTTTAGTTCTTGAGGACATGAGAGAAGTCAAGATGTTAGTAGTGGATTATTGTTGAGTAATATTTAATGGTTTGATATTTATTTGTTGTGGTGCTATTTCACTAGTGGTGTCATGTGAACATCGACTACATGATACTTCACCATTTATGGGCCTAGTGAGATGCATTGTGTATTTGGCTACCAATTGTGGGGTTGCTGGAGTGACAGAAACCTAAACCTCCGTTGGGAAACCATTACACCAGGGAGCGTAGGATCTTAGAGTTTAAGGCTGTGGTTAGATTTATCTTAATTACTTTCTTGTATTTGTGGATGCTTGCAAGGGGTATAATCACAAGTGTGTATTTATCCTAGTAAGGGTAGTGCGCTAGCACAGGTTCACCCCCATAACACTTATCAAACCAATAAAGATTATTTAGCGGCATGAAGCGAAAGCTCTTGACAGAAACTCCCGTGTGTCCTCGAGAACGTTTGGTCATCATAAGTTACACAACCGGCTTGTCCTTTGCTCTAGAAAGGATTGGGCCACTTGCTGCAATTATTATTACTGTCTTTTATTTACTCGCACTTTACTTATTTGCATTACCAAATACTCCTGAAAACCCGTTTGCTAGTATTTACAGTGAATCCTTGATCAAAACCACTTGTCAACACCTTCTGCTCCTCGTTGGGTTCGACACTCTTATTTATCGAAAGTACTACGATACACCCCCTATACTTGTGGGTCATCAGAGATCCACCAAGCCAAATGTCATGTAGTATAGTTCTTTCACCACAGCCACCAAATATGTGTCATTTGTCAGTACGTTGTTGTACTGAGCCCTCTGGGGCTGCATATTCAAACGTGCAGGTTTTATTCGGATGAGGAACGAGTAGTAGGATCTCGAGTCTACATTCTAACATGTCTGCCTGTGGCACGTGATGAAGATGGAGGCTCATTGCAACTATGCTTTATGTTGTGTACTCGTATGGTTGAAGACCTGTGTGACTGGATTTACGTTGTAATATTGATGCTATTCAATGATACAATATTTTGTACTGTGGTGCTATCTACTGATCCAGGGAATGGCACAGTAACACAGGAGTTCTGCCTTTAGCAAAAGGTGGGGCACTACAGAATGGTATCAGAGCCTAGTGTTGCCTGTAGGATCGAGACCCTAGGTTTGGATTAGAAATAGGAAGCCCTAAGATTTTGTTTTCTACTTTCAAAACAAAATAAAACTTCATTTTGGTTTTCTAAAATGAAATCTATCTCATCTTACCTCCATATGTACAAAAAGGTTGGCATCTTGAAAACTTCTTGTAATCTCTCCCACATCATTTCTCAAAGGTTTTCCTTTTACCTTAAAATGACCCAACACTAGAACCATCAAGAAAGGACAGAAGATCACAATGTGCCAGAAGGGTGATACTGAATACTCTATGTGGTATCCCTTGACTCAACACGAAGCACCACTTGGAAGACCAATGAAGAACTTGGAGAATACTGGTATCAAGACTACACAACGTCCAACGATGCATTGAGGAAGTGGAAATGAGAACATGGAACAGGGAAGACAACAATAGAATATACCACCAATAATTCTAGTTTATAGAACCAATGATATCGTAATAATCTAATGATCATACCAAATTGGAGTATGACCATACTAGATTGTTAGTGTTTGAACTAGTTTGCTTGATATGATGAATGTTTGTTAGATTGTAAGAAGAATTGCCTTTAATATGTTGTGATTGGGTAGGACTCTTCTTTAGACCTCTTCTATCAAATTCTCATCTATGCTAAGACTTAAAGTTGTCCTAAAATCCAAAACCGAAGTATTCTCAACGACAGAACAACCACAACAACCCTCAGATGGAGATAATGATACAAAGGACAACAACAAGGTTCAGTGTTTCAAATACAAGGAACTAGGATATTATGTCCGTAAGGATACAACCAAAGCAAACACACAAGGAAGCATGAAGAAGGACCTCAGTACGATCACTTGCTATAAGTGCGAACGAAAGGAACACCACACAAGAAGAAGACACCACAAGGTGTAGCCAATGAGGAAGTAATGATATTCAACCACTACATGGAATGGAAGTGGACAGGACCTATAAGATCCAAGAGCAACCTGGATGAATGGATTTTATTTCCTCCTTATGAAATGGCAAACCTAAGGATATGCAATTAAGGATTATTGCCATGAGCCTTGCCGAAAACCTCTAGCTAGGAACGGTAGATTTTTGCTTTCAAAATTCAAAAATAGGATTTGGAACCTGGTTCCATTTTCAATAAAACTTTTGTCAAAACTAGTGAGGTTGACCAAGAGTTAGAATACGAGGTTTAATAAACACAAACCTAGAGAGACAAACCTATGAGAGACAATGTTGTTAAGCCTTTAACCTTAGGAGGATATAATATTATACCCCTTATAGTAGGCAAGTGCTACCAAAACATAGGAATATGGCAAGGATGGACTTCAAGCTTTCGGCTAAAGAAGATTTGCTATGGAAGATGTACTTCAACATGGAAGATTTTAGGAACAGGATGGTATCCACGGGAGCAGAATGATGTCACATTGAAGGTTACCAGAGCAGAATGGTATCATGGATGGTTACTAGAATAGGATGGAATAGAATGGTATCGTAAGGAAGTAACCATAAGATGAAGAACCTCTAAGGATGATGACAAAGAAGTTTAGATGATGAGAGGATACCCTCTCAGCTTGGTCTTCTGATTGACCCAAAAAGGGATAAATCAGCTTGGCCTTCTGATTGACCCAAAGAGTGACTCTTCAGTGTCCAAAGTAGTCCAACAGAACCGAAGAGTGACTCCTTAGTGTCCAAAGTAGTTCAACAACTACCCCGCCGGATAGAAGCTCTACAATGGAGCAAGGTATCAACCAAGCAACCCAAAGAAGGTTGGATGTCCAAGTTTTTGAATAGACACCCACCTATCGGAAATGAAGAAGAAAACTATCTATGGAGTCAAAAGACGACCTAGTGTCAAGTCAAAAGACGACCCATTGCCAAGTCAAGACCAAGGTGTTTCCGGTTGAACCCAAGTACCTAGACTACCTACAAAAGTTTCTTTTAAGGGTGGTAGCCACCTAGGTAACCTAAACCCTACTTCTTTCTAGCCTCTCCAATCTCGGGGACGAGATTTCTTTTAAGGGTGGTAGTCTGTAACATCCCAAGATTTTATCAAATTTTGGGGGAAATTGTTTGCCTTTGTTTTGCTTGTGTTGATTGAAAATTCACAAAGATTTAAAACTTGTAGTTAATTAAAAGCTTTAGTAGAAAACTATTTCAAACCTTCTATCATTTTCTTGAAGAGTTTCTTTGAGAAGATGAAAGTTTTCCAAATAATATTTTTACACATGAATCTATGCAAGCTTGCTTGCAAAGGATGGTTTACAAAATTATTTATTTCATTTTCGAAACTAAGTTTGAAGGATAGTTTCAAACATTATTTTATATGGTTTTATCACTGATTTCTAAAAGAACTATTTTCTAAACCCTATTCATATTTTATGTTATGCAAGCAAGTCCTCCTTGCTTTGTTCATGAAATTTTATTGAAAATTTCCATTTGTTTTGAAAACTAGTTTGATTACTGATTTAAAACATTGCTTTGAATATTAGAGTGATTTAGAAATTGTTTTGAATTGATTTGAAACATTTTTGCAAATTATATGAAGCAAATAGAAATTAGAAAAAGGAAAAAGGAAAAGAAATAAGAAAAAAAAGGGCTGCGGGGAGACAAACCGGCCCAGCCACCGAAGCAGCCCACGGCCCAGTATCTCCCAGCCCCAAACCGGTACGCTGCTTCTTCTTCCTCCTCACTAACGCCCTGGCCCCACCTGTTGGCGCCATCTTCTTCCTCTGGACGAGTCCAGCTCGAGCCCGAGAACCCCCAGCCGTCGATCTCCTCTCCTACCCGAAACCCTAACCCCCTATGCACGCCAAGGCCGCCTATAAAAGGCCCCGGCACACCTCCCTCGCTCCCTTTTCTTCTCTTCCTCGAAAACCTACTCAAACCGACGAATTTCCTCGTCGGAAACCTTGACCCCTGCAAGCTTCCCCGGCCAAATTCGCCACCGCCGGTGAGCCCCGCGTCCCTCTCTCCCTCCTATCTTCTTCTACTTCCTCTGGCGCCCCTTCTCATGCCCTTGGTTCACCTAAACCTGCAGCAGATCGAGCTCCCCGATAATCACCCAAAGCCCCTGCGCCTTCACCGAGCTCCAGCCATCCTCTGCTCCTTCCTCTGGAAGCGATCGAGGCCGCCGTCGTCACCATCGGATCCCTCTCGCCGCCCTGAACTTCGTCGTCCTCTTCCTCGCCTCGGGATACCACTGGAGCTTCGCCGGAGCACGAACCCGAGCTGCACCTCGCCAGAATCCCTCACCGGAACCCTAACTCGGGGTGAGCTTCTCTCTTCTTTTAATCTTAGTCGTCTGATTCAGATCTAAAGCACCAGAACTCTTCACTTAACCGAACAGGTATCGGACGATCTGGTGCGTCCAATTCACATAAGATCCAACGCTCCTTGACAGTGATCCGAACGAAGCGGTACTCTCCAATAGGAAACGTCCATGTGTCGGCTTCCGAACTAAAACAGATTTCAATTATAATTTCAAACCAGATTTGATCCAAATCTTTGGAAATTCATAACTTTTGATCCCCGCATCCAAAAATAACAAATAATATATCATTGGAATCCTTAGACCATGTAGAATCCATTAGTGCACTTATAATTCATAGTTTCAGTATTCAATTTGAAACTATTTTCAAATTGAATCAAACCTACCTGTTAGCATATTAATTTCATATCTTTTGTTTTAAGTATCCAAAATTTATAAATTTGTAGTATCTGGAATCCTCTATTCATGTAGAACATCATAGGATCAAGAAATTTCAAAGTTGATGCATGCACACACTTTGTGCATTCAAATCTATCCAAATCATTAATTTGACCACAATTTGAGTTCTATAACTTATTTTTGAATGATTCCAATTGCAGTGACTTTGTTTTACTGTAAGCTATCCATTATTATCACTTCCTAAATTTTATTGAACCACCTCACAAGTATTCAAATTCAAACATGAGGATTTGAGTAATTTCCTATAGAGATTAATTCTATTTGTTTATGAGCAAAGCTTCTTCCTACACTGGTAAAATCCTATGATCTTAGTTAGCTATTAAAGCACATCTTGACACTACCTTGACCCATATCATATCTATCTAAACCGATTTGCCTAATTCATATTTATTCAAGTTGCAATTGTGCTACTTGAGTAAAATGTGAATTCATCTCAAACCTAGATTCTATTTTTGCTAATGTGGTGTTGTTATAACCCATACCATAGTATGTGTTCATACACCATGTTGTTCAATGAATCCTTTGAACCATATTCTCAAATGCCATCCATTTATATCCAATCCTTGTCCACTTAATCATAATTTCATGTATTGAACTATTCAATTTGCAAATGAGTTAATTGAGTATTCAATGCTTCATAAAATCTGTACTCAAAGCCTAAGTGTAATGTGTGCTATTTAAGAATAATTGTTGTCACACTTATTCAATAGTATTGATATTACACTATTTGACACTTGTGTGGATTAGTTCACACGAGTTATATCAAATTCATTCATGCTTTAATAAAGCATAAAGACTTCATCAATTATATTTTGCCTAATCCAATTCTTTCCAATCAAATTGAACTTTCCCAACTAAGCTCTCAAATTCATATCTCACCACTCATGATTCTTTTTGCCATATCTCTCTTATCACAATATCCTAAGAAATCTAAATTGTTAAACAAACACTTTTCAATTGTTTGTCTTGTTTGATTGTGTTTGTGTGTATGTTTATGGTATGTTATTTCTGTGTTATAGTTTGTGCGAAGAGCTACGTGATTAGTTGAGAAGAGTGAAAGATCGTATTCTTCAAAAAGGCAAGTGACACACATGTTCCCTACCTATCTTTATAATGCACTAGTTCTATTTTATTAGTATGCATGATAGGTGGAACACTTTACTACTTTACAAAAATTGCTAGATCCTAGTAGTGAATAGCCAACTCCAAACCCCACTTGGTAGGATGCTAAAGTTACAATGAACATTGATGCCATGCTATGAATATATGTTAAAGTTGTTTTGTGAATAAAATTAACAACTTCAACTAAAATGAACTACCTGGGTGGAGTGGTAAGATGGAAAAGTGAAGTAGGTGGGTCCTGGGGCACATGCTAGGAAAGATGTGTAGCTCAGGATGCCGCTCTGGACGGCCACTCAGGATTCAAGAGATTAATATGGCTTCCATGTTTAGATGTACTTCTAGTGCAGCCTTATGACAATATGGGCTCTGTCTTGATTGAGTACGATTAAGGGTTCAACCAAGAGTACTGACAGCAGGTGATAGCAAAATATAGGGGGTACGGTCAGACTAGTTTGGTTGAATGCTTTTTCTGAAAGGTCTTGTTTCATTTTATGTATGGGCGTAAAATGAATCTTAAGGTGAAAGTGCACAACCCTTGCAAGGTGTTAAAATCTAATCGATTAGCCACGTCCTCGGAATGGACAATTGAGTCTCTAGCCATGGAATGATCGGAAGAATCTCATCACCATTTCTGAATGCTTTAAAACTTGACTAGCAACTATCAGGAGAAGCTCAGGGCCACACACTCCGAGGGGTGGTGGTTTCTGTTCTTCAAACTTTGTTGAGTTTCGCCCGGTGCTACATAACTTGCAACTATGTAGTATTTGGGGATTATTTCGACCCTTATAATTAAAATTTTGAGAAAAGGTATTTCCAAGAAATATAGGATAAAATTGGCTTTATGCAAACTAGCCTATGAGATCCACTAAGCCAAATGTCATGTAGTATAGTTCTTTCACCACAGCCACCAAATATGTGTCATTTGCCAGTACGTTGTTGTACTGACCCCTCTGGGGCTACATATTCAAACGTGCAGGTTTTATTCGGATGAGGAACGAGTAGTAGGATCTCAAGTCTACATTCCAACATGTCTGCCTGTGGCACGTGATGAAGATGGAGGCTCATTGCAACTATGCTTTATGTTGTGTACTCGTAAGGTTGAAGACCTATGTGACTGGATTTACGTTGTAATATTAATGCTATTGCAATGATTACTATATTTTGTACTGTGGTGCTATCTACTGATCCAGGGAATGGCACAGTAACATAGGAGTTCTGCCTTTAGCAAAAGGTGGGGCGCTACATGGATCAAGAGGCCAGTTAACTGCCGGAACAGATACTTGTCACCTACTTCAAATTCAATCCTCTTGGACTTGAATTCAGTAAACCGGTCAAACCCATTTTTTTGCCGCATTTAGGACTTACAAAGAATGAATCCTAGTAGTTCTCAGGGTACCCAGTGCGTCCACCAGGATTTTCTTCGCGTCGTAGACACGGATAAGTTCCAGCAGAGCGCATCCATGTGCGTATACTAGGCCACACAGGACGGATCCTGGGGTCTTACCTTCATGATATATTTCAACCACGGCATTCAAGTTTTGTCGCGATGACGCAACTCGAGAATCATATGTCGCAGCCTTGTTTGACTGTTTCAATATACGAAATAATCGAGTTATCCTTTTTAACTCTCATAAATAGCTCTCGATGGGAGTAATATAACCGATTGTAGTCGAAGTTCGTTGTTGACGAAATATAACCGATTGCGCCTAAACCACTTATCCGCCAGTTGGTTCCTTATCATTGTCTTGAATTTCCCATCTTTCTTCTGTCGACTTCTTTCTATCGGGTGCGCGACAGCGCTCCCTGTCGCGCACCCGATGGGAGTAGCCCCCGAGGCTATTGCCGAATTGTTTCGGGTATAGGCTCAAAAATACTGACATCTCTGTCTCATATACTGTCTCTTGCGATATTTTTCGATACGATTCGCACTTAATGATTCTTCTCTTCTCTTCTTATGACATAAGCCCCCGAGTCCAAAACGTGGTACGCTCTGCTTCATGGTAGATACTTTCCTCTTTTTTGTTTGTACGTATCTTTTATTTTGATACGTTTATGCTTCTTTATCGTCTGCTCTAGGCAGAATATAAAAGCCCTAGATATACTTTGGACCTTGCCTCTGCGGAGGCCCATTAAGATGTGCTTATAAATAAAGCACGTTTGGCTAGGGTAAAAACCCTAATTCTTTCATTAGTATCTTCCTCTGCCGCATCATCTTCTTCTTCCTTATCCCACCTAGGGTTTTTCCTTCACACCGCTTGTCTCCATGGCCGATGCAAGTGGATCGCGTCTGACTATCGACGCCCCGGTAGAGAAACGGGGCCGCGGCCGCCCCCGCGGCAGTAAGAATAAGGCTACCATCGCAGCCGCGGCAGCCTCGTCATCTGCTCCGACGAAACGGTGCCCCGGCCGCCCGGTGGGAAGCAAGAATAAGCCCAAGGTTTCCTCTGCTGCGCCAGGTCCGAGCGCTCCTCCTCATAATGCTTCTCCTCCTCCGCCCAGAGTGTACTCCTTCTTCTGCATTGCTAGCGCTCAGTGCCGTAAGATTCAGCGGGTGCCGCTGAAGTTCACCAATTTCATGGACGGGCGAGAACTGCGGGAAGCGGTTCTTCGTGAACACTCTGGGGGAAGAACTCCCTATGAAGTGGAGGTCTGATACAACGGGGCCGGCGAGATGTACTTCAAGGGCGGCTGGTCGCAGTTTGCAGAAGACCATGACCTCCACCAAGGCTTCTTCATGACTTTCGACTTCCACATCGGTACGTCGAAATTCGACGTGAGGATCTACGACGGCACCCAGTGCCAGAAGGAGTATGAAGCTGAAGTGCACTTTCACTATATTCTCTTTTTTATGTAATCTCTTTTCCTAGTTATCCTTTCTCGTGCTATCTGTAATAAATAGTTGTGTTGGATTATATTTTGTGCCTGCTTTATTAATAGACCATGGGAACGGATCGTTGTTCCGAGGTATGCACTTAATGTATTATCGGGTTCCTTTGAACCGTGCGTATTTTTGCTGAATTTTGGGTTGCGAACAACCTAGTAGTATGTCTCAGATAATCATGAATCTTAATAACTTATTAACTTTATTTCGTATGACTCGAGGGTCTGAGCCCCCGAGTGGAAAGTAAAATACTAATACATATTGTCGAGTTGACCCAAGGAACCGGACCTGTGGCCTCATGTTCTGGGCCTAGAGGGTCATAACTCGAAAGCTCTTTGTCGCTTTATGTCGCCTATGCATAGAACCGCCATAGTTGCTCTGCATTCCACGGGTTGCTCTCGTCTTTCCCCGTTTTCTTGTCTTGTAGTCGATAAGCTCCTCCTGGTATTACTTCTATCACGATGTAAGGTCCCACCCATGGGGACTCCAATTTTCCATGCCCGTCTTGCTTGAGTCGTAAGACTAGATCTCCCACCATGAAAGATCATGGACAAACTCGACTACTGTGGTAGTTTTGTAGATTTTGCTGATATTGAGTGGCTTTGGCAAGTGCTACGTCTCTTGCCTCGTCGAGTGCATCGACATCATCCTGAAGCGCTTCTGTGGAAGTTGTCTCATCATACGCCGCGATTCTTGGAGCTTCATGGGTGATCTCGACTGGAAGCACGGCTTCTGCGCCGTGGTCCAGAAAGAAGGGCGTTTCTTGAGTAGCTGCGATAGGTGTAGTTCGGAGACTCCAGAGTACGAAGGGTAGCTCGTCTACCCAAGCGTGCTTTGCCTTCTCGAGGGGTGCTAACAGCCTTTTCTTTATCCCGTTGCATATTAAGCCATTGGCTTTCTCGACTTGTCCATTTGTCTTTGGATGTGCTATAGATGCGAACTTCAATTTAATTCCCAAACTTTCACAGTAATTCTTGAACTCCTTTGATGTGAAGTTTGTCCCATTATCTATGATGATGTTGTGTGGTACTCCAAAGCGAAAAACTATGGACTTGATGAAGTTGATTGCGGCTGTAGAATCTTGGGTTGTTACTGGGGCTGCCTCTACCCACTTGGTGAATTTGTCGACTGCCACCAGCATATAAACATGCCCTCCTGGCCAAGATTTGTGCAATTTTCCTACCATGTCGAGACCCCATTGTGCAAAGGGCCAGGATAATGTTATTGGTTGCAATTCTGCTGCTGGCGCGTGTGGTCGAGATGCGAAACGTTGACAGGCCTCAGACTTCCTCACTATATCTTTCGCGTCTTCAATGGCTGTTAGCCAATAAAACCCTGCACGAAAGGCCTTGGCTGCAATGGCTCTGCTGCTAGCGTGATGTCCGCATACCCCTGCGTGGATATCTCTTAAGATTTCTTGCCCTTTTTGAGGAGTGACACATCGTTGCAAGATGCCTGTTATACTTTTCTTATACAATTTTCCTTGTAACACGACGAAAGCCTTGGATCATTGTATTATCCTTTTCGCTTCTACTGTGTCTTCGGGTAGTGCTTTGTTTATCATGTATGCCAAATATGGCTGCATGCCTGCATCCAGGTTTCTTCGATCATCATGACTTCTTCTGGTTCTGCTGTGCTTGCTTTTCCAGCCCCCGAGCATGTTGCTTGGTGCTGGCCTTGTTCCTCTGTAGTCGAAGTTTTGTTGCTCTTTATTGATCTTTCTATGATTTCTTCCCAGAAGACTCCTTGTGGTACGGGTAAACATTGGGACCCGATGTTTGCCAGATTGTCGGCTTCCTCGTTGCTGGCTCTACTGACGTGCGAAACTTTGCATCCATCGAATGTTCTCTCTGTATAATAGTATAAGTTTTTGTATGCTGTCATATTGTCGCTGATGGCGTCGCACTTGTTCATCACTTGTTGGACGACGAGAATCGAGTCTCCGAATATTTTTAGAAGAGTTGCTCCACATGCTTTGGCCATTTTCATTCCATGGAGCAGCGCCTCGTATTCGGCTTCATTATTAGAAGCTTGGGGAAAACTCATCCTTAACACATACTTCAACTTGTCGCCTTGTGGTGATATCAAGACCACTCCTGCTCCTGCGCCTTGGATTCTTTTTGAACCATCAAAGTACATTGTCCATACACTCGATAGATCTAGCGGTCCTGTGTTTTGTAACTCCAGCCACTCTGCTGTGAAGTCTGGTAAAACTTGTGATTTGATCGCCTTTCGCTTTTGATACGTGATGTCCAGGGGTGATAACTCAATTCCCCATAAGGATACACGTCCTGTTGCTGAAGGGTTGTTCAATATATTGGATAGTGGTGCTTCGTTAACCACTATAATTGGGTGCACCGTGAAATATTGCCGTAGTTTTCGTGCTGTTGTAAATACACTGTATGCGAGCTTTTGATAGTGCGGGTACCTCTGTTTTGTTGGAGATAGCACTTCGCTGATGAAATATACTGGCCTCTGGACACCGTGAGCTTTTCCCTCTTCGCTTCTTTCGACTACCAATACTGTACTCACCACTTGATGTGTTGCTACGATGTACAGTAGTAGTGGCTTTTTTTTGTTTGGTGCGACCAACACTGGTGGTGTGGAGAGCACTTTTTTCAACTGCGCAAAAGCTACATCTGCCTCTTCTGTCCATTCGAATTTGTCATCTGACTTTTTCATGAGTGCATAGAAAGGGAGTGCTTTCTCTCCCAATCGAGCAACAAATCCACTTAGTGCCGCGACGCGTCCTGCGAGCTTCTGTATGTCGTGCAGTTTCGTTGGTTTCCCCATTGTTAGGATTGCTTGGATCTTTTCTGGGTTCGCCTCTATTCCTCTTGCCGATACCAACAACCCCAGGAGTTGTCCTGCTGATACGCCGAAAGAACATTTTGTCGGGTTGAGCTTGAGTTTGTACCTGTTTAGGTTGTCGAAAGTTTCTGCCAAGTCACTGATCAGGGACTCTTCTTTTCTTGTGGTGATAACTACGTCATCGATGTAGACTTGGATGTTGCGTCCTATTTGGCTTCCGAGGCAGTTTTGCATCATCCGCTGGTAGGTTGCTCCTGCATTTTTTAAGCCAAAGGGCATGACTTGATAACAGAACACGCCATATGGTGTGATGAAAGCTATCTTTTCCTCGTCTTCTTTCTTTAGTTTAATATGGTTATAACCAGAATATGCATCCAGGAAGGAAAGCCTTGCGCACCCCGCTGTTGAATCTATTATTTGATCAATGCGAGGTAGAGGGAAGGGATCCTTTGGATAGTGCTTGCTGAGAGATGTGTAGTCGATGCACACTCTTTGTACGTCTGTGTTTTTCTTGGGTACAATGACTGGGTTAGATACCCAGGTTGATGACTTGATTTCTCGGATGAATCCGGCGTTTTCTAGCCAGTGTAGCTCGGATGCTATTGCTTTCCTTTTGGGTTCGTCAAATCATCGCAGTGGTTGCTTGACTAGCTTTGCTTTAGGATCCACATTTAGTGCGTGCTCGACGAGTTCCCTGGGAACCCCTAGCATGTCTGAAGGACACCAGACGAAGATTTCCCAGCGCTCACGGAGGAACTCGATGAGCGCGCTTTCCTATGCGGGATCTGTAACGACCCGGAAAAATCCCCAATATTAGAATTGCTTGTTATTTTCTTTTTCGCATCATCGTGACATCATGCATCATCATGCATCTTATAATCTTGCATATTTTTGTCAAACCCAAATTTATTTGGTACAAAATCTATTTTATTTTGCTCGTATGGTTTTACAAAATCTTACTTTCTCTTTTCTTATTTTAATACTAAAACTAAAGCCTAATATTTGCAAACACTTGAAAATTGTTTGAAACAAACTCAGTTTTATTAAAATGTTGTTTGAAACCTATTTTAAAATCTTTCCAAACCTTTTTCTCTATCTCTCTCCTAAATTCAAACAAAAGAGAAAGTTTAGAGGGAGAGAGCAGCCAGCACTTAGCTCTTGATATTTTTTCTGTTGTCTTCCTCCCTCATGCGAGGAGCGTGGCCTTCCTGTATTGTACCTACCTCGAGGTCCCCAGCGACCGCGCCCCTTCCCTCCTTTAAGCTCCCACGGGTTCTGCGTGAACCTTATCCTCTCTTCCGCAACTCACCTTTCCCCTCGGATCCTTTCTCCCCCTCTACGAAAGAAACGGCCGAAGCTGTCGCCATGGCCGGGAGTTCGGCCTCCACCTCGTCCTCTTGATCCGTGGTGCCTCAGCCGCCGCCGCTGCGCCAGGAGGAGCGCTGGATAGCCCTCCGTCTTCGCTGGTCCAAGACTTGGAGCCGGAGCGCCTGGATCATCGCCATGCTCGCCGTCTCGCCGCGCGCTCGCCATGGACACCGGCTCGTCCATCTGCTTCCCCATCGCCGTCCACGTCCCCGAGCCGTTCGACTACGCCAGCAAACTTCCAGTGAGCCGCGCGTATCTTTCTCCTTCTTTCCCATCTGTTTTCCGCCTCCGCTCACTGTGGTCCTTTTCCATCGAAGCGCATAGCCGCGTACCCGCCATTGCTGAAACCTTGGACTAGCTCCATCTGTACGCCTCTTTCACCGGAGGTCCTGCTCTCTGCACCGGCACAACCGCGGCGTCCTCAAGGCCTTCCGTGTCCCCGCGTACATCATCTGGGTGAGATCACAGTCCCGTTCCCTTTCTTCCTGGCCTTCTTTGTGCTCTGTTGTTGGTGCCGACTCTGCTGTTCTGACCCATGCGTCCTCGCCATGCTCCAGAACTAGTCCCAGCTCGGCTTGCTCCTACAGCCAGCGACCCATGTCCAATTTCAGCTAGCACTCAAGATGCCCAATCCATCCATCTGCTTGTTATATTTTTGCTAGCTGTCTACGTATGGTGGTAATCGATCCAGCTCTATGCTTCTTTTAACTAGCTAAACAATCTTCTGTTGGTTAATCTTTTGTCTTGCTCATGGTGCTATCCCAAAACCGCAACCAAATCTTGTTGTCTTTGATTTTTGCCACCTTCCAGTCGAATTCCTAAAGAAAAACGTAGCAGTCTTGCCTTTGCCTGTTAGTGCATTATGTCCAGATTCAGTTTCAGTTTCAGCATGCAGGTCAAAAACTCCAGTTGTTTCAGACTTTCAGTATTCAGCTAGCCAAATATTACACGGACCAATCAATCCATGCATCCAGCAGCCTGCTTGCTTTTACTTCTTTTGTCTAGCTAAATGACTCGACTTCAATCGTGATACACTCTGTATTCTCCCAAAACCGTAACCAACCCCCAATTTTCTGGTTCAGTTCGTTCAACTTCAGTCAAACGAGCTAGCTATTTTCCCTGTCATTTTAATCCAACTAAATCTTGTCCCTTTCAAAATCTGCTTTAAATAAATTTTATATGAATTTCAATCAGAAAAATGTGTAGAATCTGAATATGACATTTATATACATGTTTGCATCTCGCATCATGTTGTAACGTGGTAGTTTGCATATCATCTAATAAGTAACATATGGAGTAATTGAGGATTACCAAATATGGTTTTCCCCGATTCATTTAATTTTGTGTAGCTCACCTATACCTTGTCTTTGCCATGCTAATCAACATTTAAATTGTCGCGTAGTAAAACAACTTGAACCATATATGTGTGTGCCGGGATTTCAATTCCGCTTAATTGGATAAGTTGCATTGCATCATAATTGCCATGTCATGCATGCATTCACATGAGCATGCCGATTCTTTTGCCGTAGTAGTAAGTGTTGCATTCGTTGTTTGTTGTAGCGATTTGCTTCTTCTCGGATAGGACGCTTCGTGATGATGTGAGCAACAATAAGTTCTCCAGGTGTTCTTCGATCATCTTTTCAGGCGAGCCCTTTTCTCTCTACCTATTTAACATTTTGCTCTCGCTAGCTCTATATTCTAGCCTTGTGTCGCGATGCTTTGTTCGAGTCACGTGTCCTATCCACCTGTTTATCCAAAGCAAAGCCATAGAACCTTCCATACATCCTATTACCCATGTGTTTGTTGTTCGAGTTGGCCTTGCGAGTCGTAGGCATCTTCAGGTTGTTGGAGTTGCTTTATTTTATTGGGTTGGGAAGTTATCACATGCTCTACTTTATGGATATATGTTGTTGGAGATAATCATGACTTACTTTAATGTTAACTAGCAGGATTGCCCGCGCATTTGCGCGGCTAGAATATCTATTAATATTACATCATGATAATTAAGATAAAAGTAATCTGATAGCTAATTATTTTGGATTTATTTTGGAGATTTGGTGTGCTTTTTTTAAAAAAAGATCTCAGGTTCATGTATATTACGTGTCTTAAATATCTTTTGTAGTTTTTCTTTCTTTGTCTTTATGATGGTATCGGGCATGATGAAATATTGCGCCAATTCATGTATGAATGTTTCAATTTTAAATTTGATTTGGTTAGGGACTATTTCTAGTATCAGCATTTTTTTCTATTGACACTACTGGAAAAAAATTATATACTTCTCTGCTCTCAGATTTTTCAGCCCAATAAGTTGATTCTTTTTCGAGTTTTTCATACTTCTCCAACCATTGTTATTTTCGCAGCATATCTCACTTTATTGTTTTACCATTAGTTTGCTTTCCCACTTCATATCTGCGCACATGCTATGTGATTCTAAATCACAAACACACTGTATATCGCTCTTCCGAAAATCATTCAAATAAATTCCCTTGTCTTCTCCACCAGTGGACTCACTGTACTTAATCCATTGACTATATCCAAGAACAGTTCCCTTTATTCAAGACACTTTGTTTCGGCCATGCTCTTTCAGGCGATTGCCCGGGATTCAAGCCGGACCCAGGAATCTGGCATTGCCCACCGGCGAGGCTGTACGGCGCTGAAGGAGGCAGCAGTTCACCCTTGTGTAGGAGCGCAGCTGCGCCAACGCAGCCGTGTGGAGTGTTACTGTGTCCGCCACCACGTCTCCATCTGAAAACTCGCACCGCACATCTATTCCCGCCACTCATCATCCAAGTCGCCATATGTTTGTCATGACTGTTATAAACTCTCATGTTTTGCTGTGGGATTCAAAAAGTTGTCATTCTTTTGGCATGCCATCATAGATGAATAATTTAATCATATAGTGTAGTTTTTTCACAAAATAAATTAGCACTGCAATTTAACATATGAAGCAATAAGAGAAGACATACCTCCGCCTAGGATTTAATCTCGGACGATCAGATTGTTTGCATAGTAGAAGACATATGAAGCAATAACAGAAGACATATCTCACGTCTCATCATGGTGACACAAAGGTTATACTCAGGAAGTCGGAATTTAGTCCTGCTAGCTGTTGACTATGGCCTCTCCAAAATCCACAAAACAAATTGTAGTAATATTGTAATTCAATCTCAAAAAAACATATTAAGTTTTTGTAAGATTTGTTCTATCTGAATCGTAGTCGCGATCGGCAGTTAGATCAAACTGGAGAGCCTGTAGTGTCATTAGACCACGAAGCAGGTCTGACATGGAGCATAGCTGCAGAGTCGAACACGATACAGATAATGCACGTGCCGTCCACAATGTACATCAGTATTTTCTTCAGTTGAAGAAATAATAATTGCTGCCAGGATAAAGATTAGTCTAGCCAGTTTACTTACCACATGTATTTGCTGTGAAACCAAATCTATCTTGATAAACTGACGCAGGTAACCTCAACTTCTTGCACTACTTTTGTTAGAGATAAACTGTACTATAAGTAAAAAAATATTAGCAGGGTATTTTACAACGGAGCTACTTGCCTGGTATGCTGGCGGATGAGTGACAATGATATCTATTCATACTCTCCTCCTATCTGGAATAACCATCGTGCGATAGATTTAAGGTCCTAGACTGCAGCGTGGTCACATCTTGGAGCTGATCATAGAGGAAGGAAAATAGATATCAAGTACTATTGAATCTAGGTGTACTTGGCGTCGCAGGCAGCCGCCGAACTCCACAAAACCCCGCTAGCAAGAAAAGATTACTCGCGGCCGCCGATTAACAGACGCTTACATCTATAATGCAGAACGGCGGTAAGGCTAATCTACGCCTCGCTGGTTGGGGCGGCGAAGGAGGCTGAGCAGGAGATGTTTTTTTAGACATCATATGTTTGATTTTCTTCCTAATCGAGCGGAAGCATTTCCTTTTCTCCTCTTTTCCATCCTGGTCGGACGCTGCCTGTAGACGTGGGAAAGACGGAAACCGTATATATCTGCATATTGAAATCAACGATGCCGAACGTCAGAAAGTAAATCATGGCCGTTGTTGCTGACTTGATTATTCCTAGCTAATCTCCACCGTTGGTTGTTAGTTGTTTTAATAATATAATAGATACTTAAAATTGAATTAAGCAGAGGCATCGGTGAGTCATTTTGCCAGTTTTACGACGGCTCACTTGTGTCCCCTAGGACCCCGAGATCGCATGAACTGTTCTGAGACTGAACGCTCTAACCAGACGTGGGTACGTTTACGGGCCTCCCCTCGATCACTGCCAGAATCTACACACTTGTCCAGTGGCCACAACTAGTTTGAGGTTTTCCATTTGGGTTTTGCGTGCATGCAGCTCTTGTATCTTAACGGTTCGATTTATTTGGGGGAAGCCCAAGAGTGCCTTGTAACCCCTTGTTCTGCTTCTGCATGCACGCATAGGATGTGGTACGTGCGTTTATCGCTGCTGAAGCGGGTCGTCTCCCCAGAGTGGAGCCGGGCCTCGGAAGCCGTAGACACAAACAACTAGGTCCGTCTCAGAGATTCGGCCGGACTCTCGATACGGGTTAAACTTAGTTAGGTGGCTTCCTGGACTTGTTTGTAGTGAAGGAGAGTGCGAGTCGTGACCTCCTGCCGGCACACCATTGGAAGTGTGCTAATCGTAGGCATCAAGGGGTGATCGTGCGTTTGGGTACATTTGGGCACCCCTGCAGGGTTAAATCTTTTCGAAAAGCCGTGTCCGCGGTTATGGACGACTTGGAGCTGTACTACTCGATCATAGAACAACTTGCACCTGCTATTTCAATACTAATAAACTTGTGTAGTAAGCTAGCACAACTACAACAATAAACCTGCAATAAAACTTGGTAACCGTGTGAGTGCCTTTGATACTTGCTTCTTCGTTTGGTCACGAGGAGGTGATTCATCGGCTGGGTTATGTTTGGTGTTAGTATCTAGTTGGTTCTTTTATGCGCTCTCTTATCTTATTCTACTTAGACGAAAGTTGTAGCGTGTCTCTGTAGTACTTTTGTTGCCGCTAAGTCCACCTTATAGCCTGTAGGCGAGCACAGCTGAATTCCAGTCTCGCGAGTACGTGCCTCGGTACTCACCCTCATTTTTTTTCCTTTTTCTCTTTCTCCCTCCTTGTTCGGCAACCATTGGCCCGACGATTTTGACAGGTATGGGAGCGACGACGTTAGCAAGGTTACCCTTCCGGCTTGGCCTGGGCAGGGTTTGGACGCCATCGTTATCTTCAGGCCTCTTAGGCCCATTTGTATTCTTGTCCGTACTCGGATACTATTTTGCTTTATGTATGATTTGGATCTTTGTATGTATATTTGGATATTTTGACTCGTGGAGTCTTCGTGGTTATATTATATATTCTTTTGTGGGTTCCATCGTGAACTTGTGTAACTGTTGCTACTCGATTCCACCCGCATCACGTGCACGCTCCAACGTGCACGAGGCGCCTGGTGGTGCGTTTCCAAAGCGACATCGTGTAGATTGTGGCGTGTTCGCTATCATCTGCAAGGTGTCGGTTTTGGGGCATCACAGGATCCAAGTTTACCGCTATGGAGGTGGTCTTGTTTGGGTCCGTGGGATGGACCTGTATTTTGTTTGAGTCTTGAGTTGCATCAAAGGCCT
Organism: Dactylis glomerata; assembly: GCA_007115705.1. NCBI lineage: Eukaryota > Viridiplantae > Streptophyta > Magnoliopsida > Poales > Poaceae > Dactylis > Dactylis glomerata. The sequence continues at coordinate 2,361,438 of QXEO01000291.1, read as the reverse complement.
GATCTGGCAGGGATCGTCCGACGTCGGGTAGCACATTGTGGTCGGTTTCGCCTTTCAGCCTTGCGTACTCTGCTGTCATGCCGAAAGTTTGTGCTAGCCTGTTGAATTCTTTATCACAGGTGTTGGATACTTCAAAGCTGCCTTGTACCGTGATTGTTCCTTTGGGTCCTGGGATTTTGAGCGTGAGATATGCGTAGTGAGGTACTGCCATGAACTTTGCAAATGCTGGGCGCCCTAGGATTGCATGATACTGTGAAGGCCAGTCCATAAGTTCAAACTCCAACTTCTCTCTGCGATAGTTGCTGCTGTTGTCGAAGCAAATGTCGAGTTCTATTTTTTCGAGAGGGTAATTTTCGCCTCCTGGTACTATTCCGTGGAAAGAACAATCTGTTGGCTTTAGACTTTCTAATGATATGCACATTGCCCTCAGAGTTCTTGCGTATATTAGGTTTATGCCGCTTCCTGCGTCCATGAATACTCTCCCGATATCGTATCCCCCTATTTGTGCCTTTAGTACCATCGGTGAGTGCCCCGGCCTAGGCACTTTCCTCGGGTGGTCCGCTCTGCTGAACCTGACTGGTTGATTGGACCATTGCAGGTACTCTGTAGTGGCTGGTGGTGATGATATAGCTAGGTTTACTTGTCTGGATATGCTTTTGCGCTCTTTCTTGGATTTTGGCACTGGTTGGATCATTGCAGATATATATACTTTCGACTTCAGATGTTTCGCTAGTCGTTGTACTTGGTATCCCTGACTCATACTTTTCTTTCCTTGCCGTATTCCTTGGTTCGAGTCCATGGAACTTTGTAGCCTCAAGAAGGTTCTGCAATCCTTCATCTGGTGGTTAGAAACTCTTTTCTCATCTAGGTATGCGTAGTGGATTCGACAAGGTCCGTAAAGCATGTCCTTCGCCGACGGGCCAGAGTACTTTGGTTTTTCTACTCCATGATTTCCTCTTGCCTGGAACTCCCTGTTTTCATAGCCTTCTTCGTCCCTTCTTTCGTATCCTACGGCTACCTGATTTCGCCTTGCGTGGCCATCTCCGTTGCGGTATCTTCGCCTTTGCCTGCTCGCTCTGTCGACTTCTGGTGAACGTCCCCTTTTGTTGTTATACGTGTCTTCTCCATCAGCGAATCTGTTGCCTACTTCCATTAATTTAGACACTGTCCTTGGCTTTGTTCTCCCTATCTCTTCCACGAGGTCCGAACGACAAAGGCCAGCCGAAAAAGCATCTATTGCTCTCTCGTCGGAGAAGTCTTCAGCTGAATTTTTGATTACACTCCAGCGTTGTATATAAGAGCGTAGTGTTTCGTATTTTTTCTGCATGCATGACTTGATTTCTTCCAGGGACACTAGGCGCTTATATGTCGAGCGAAAATTTCTTGCGAATTGGCTCTCTAGTTCTCCCCAACTCCCGATGGAATCATTGGTTAAAGTGTTCAACCAGGACCGTGCTGCACCGGTGAGGTGTAACTGCAAACTTTGCATGGCCGTTGCTCTTGTTCCTCCGAGTATTTGTACTGCTTGCAGGTAGTCTGATAACCATAGAGTGGGTTCTTATGACCCGTTATATTTTTGTTGATCGTGCGGTAACTTGAATCCTTTGGGTACCCGCATTTTGCAAACCCTGCGGGTAAAGCATAACGTGCCCATCTCTTTATCATCGTCTTTGTAATTTTCTTCTTTCCATGCATAGCGTGAGTTGTTTACTCGTGCCTGTGCTATTATGTTCCTTGCGTCCTCCTTCCGTTTTTGTCGCTTGTCGTCACCTGATGATTCACTGGATTCGTTTCGCGAAGATTTGCGCTTGAACTCTTCCTTTCGCTTTTCCTTACGATGTGTCACCTTTTTCTCTGGAAGATTTCCCATTAGCTTGTCTTCTATCAACCCGAGGCATCGTATCGCGGCTTGATGCATGTGCTCCTGCGGATCTCCAGGCTCTGGTTGTGTGGTTAGTAGGTATGCCTGTGCTGCTACCAATGCTGCTTCTGGTCTTTCTTGCACAAAGTCTTCTTCCTCATCTGATGGGTGCGTTCTTAAACTTTTCGTATAGCTTTCTTCTCTTGTCTGTGCTGTTGTCCTCCTGTTGTGCTTCATGTCTCTGTGCCTTTCCATGCTGGACTCTGATGCATCGCTGTACTCATCCCAATATCCTCCACTTGATGTGCTGTTGTTATCTCGGCTTCTCATAAACATGTATCTTTCCTCCCTTAACTTCTTTTTGCGCTGGTACAGCGCGTATTGATATCCCATCAGAACTTCTCTCTTTGAATCTGCGGGTACTTCCGTGCCGTGATTGATGCCTGACATGATGATTCTCCACTCTCCAATTGAAACGTGAATTTTCTCCTTTTCCTTCTTGCTGTTACTCCTTGGTTTGTCGACTTGCATGTCGACCTCTTTGTTGCCTTCGCAATTATTATCTTCTGCTGCTTCACTGATAATGACGCATAACTGGTGTATGCTTCTGGAGACGCCACTGCTTCCGGTGGCGAAATCCCTTGGACTATTGTGTGGTTTAACCACTATTGCTTCCATGTCGGGCTTTCCCCGAATTTTGTCGAATTCCTCGAGTTTCTTTTGCATATCTTCTGTTGCTGTGAGACTGACCGGTGAGTTTACTTTGCTGGAAGAGCCCACGGATGATCCAGACGTTGTGATTCTCTCGGCTTTGCTTGTCGACGGACCCGATTTTGCCAGATCCGAAAGGCGGGTTGAACCCGAAGGTCCAACGTAGAAGCTTAAACTTCCGATCGTCAGCTCCATCTCTTGACTTTTGTCGGCTTCTGGATTGCTATTGGCTAAAAGCGAAAAAAGTCGTCGGATTCATGATTCCAATGCCCAGAGTCCCCACGGTCGGTGCCAATTGACGAGGGTTAACTCGACAAATGTCCTAGATGAAGGACTTAGGATCGGAGAGATAGGGCGTCGGATGAACTCGAAGGTAAAATCAGTCGAACAAGGTATGTATCAAAAGTAAACGTGGGTGTAAACTTGGCTTGCTTTCAATCTGTCCCTCAATGTCCTCTCCTGGCCCCTATATATAGGTGTTCAGGTCTCAAGGATCGGGAGGGATCCGATATAGGTTACAATATCGACATACGACATGAACTCGTATTTCGACTAGCGTTACAACTGGGCCTAGCTTAACGGGCCTCAGGGGTACTCAACTGTCGGGCTCTATTATCTATACCCTTGTTAGCTATCTACTCCCAGTCTTTCTCGTTTTGCCGCTGAACTTCTATGAAATTTCATTCTCCCCAATTATATGTACATGGCCCTATGTACCGGTCGCCTCTATAGATGGGTGAGACAACACATCATCGGACTTGTAGCCCCGGTGCTCTAGGTCGGCTTCTGCTTCGGCACTCCCCTCCCCTAATCTTAACTCATACTAAAAAAACTGAATTCATACTCAAATACTTCAAGATTTGAGATTGCTATGTACCTCTAATTAAGTTATGAAGGGATACAGAGCTATCTCTGTCCTTGATCTGTTTGAGTTTGGGTTGAGCTTAGAGAGGGGATGTGCCGGAGCACACCTCACCTTATGACAAGGGTATAGATAATAGAGCCCGTTACCTGAGTACCCCTGAGGCCCGTTGAGCTAGACCCAAGTGTAATCCTAGTCGAAATACGAGTTCATATCGTATACCGATGTTGTAATATGTATCGGACCCCTCCTGATCCTTGAGACCTGGCCACCTATATATAGGGGCCAGGAGAGGACGGTGAGGGACAGATTGAAAGCAAGTTAAGTTCATCGCCACGTTTACTTTCGATACATACCTTGTTTGACTGCTTTACCTTCGAGTTCATCCGACGCCCTACTTCCCGATTCTAAGTCCTTCATCTAGGACATTTGTCGAGTTAACCCTCGTCACCTTAGGCCAATTAATCGAACTAGTCATTAACCCGTGCACATGCATGGTATAGATATATCGATAATCTTATTTCAGATTGAGTAACTCATTGGCTGCGCCACTACTCATTAACTTTGTTTTGTGAGCAATTTCGTTCATTTTTTATTGTTTTAGAAACTAAAAAATTATTAGCCTACCTTCAGTATGACTCTTAATTAAAAGTTTGTTGATAATCACATGTAAGGAATCTGAAGAGACAAATTGAGACTAAGAAGAATTAAGGATGAGAACTGCATGGAGTGGGTTAGCGTTATTTGAAGAAAAAAATCTAAGTTCCATGCGTTCACACTTGATTGTCCCAGGGGTAGTAACGGGGTCATTTATCCTTTGCCGGAGAGAATAATTATGCCCTATAAACTCACAAATGAGAAGCTTCCATTCATCTGTATTTTACAATTCCTTGATCTGTTGGAATAAGGTTTGTTCCCTATAACAAAGATTTAGGTAGTCAAGTATGACAAAAGAATACATCAGATAATTTAAGACTAAGAATAATCGAGGTATGTACATGTGAAGTACCAAGTTGTGATGACAGTATCCCATCATCACATAAATTCTTTTCATGATCGTAGTATGGCAGATCGACATAATTTAATGGGTAGTAAAATTTTGAAAATAAATGGTTAAAAGTAGCTAATGCATATCTAACTTTAATGTCCATGGCTGATATAATGTTAAATATTGAAGCTAAGAGTTTGTGGAAAAAAGGATTAGAATTGTAGTACCTCCTAATAGAAGTACCGGATAATTTATTTGCCAAATAGTCCCCTAAGAATTATCCAAAGCGTGAAAAGCGTAATCCATACTTTTGGGTAGTTGCTTTTGAGCCTGAGGATATTGAATTACTTATGTTATGAGTATTATTGAAATTAAATGTAATCATTATACATCAAAGAAAAGGTCTAGTATCTGAATGTCATAATTATTATATGTCTAATCATTATTATCTAATCAGTTATACAATAAAATAATAGCACACATAAGTTCCTTACCCAACCGAATGAAAAATATATATGGGGTGGAATCATACATGCGGATTAGACCTCATTGCAATATATTTGAGGATAATAATTAATAAGACACTCCCAATATATATGTGAATTGTTTCTGTAATCAAACATAAAAGATGTATGATATGTTCATTCGCTTTACAGGAGGTCACCCTGGGAAAATGTGGACTCATAAGCTGTTTATTGGTACAATTAAACATCTTATATTGACTTACATTGTGCGCACAATGAGAATGAAGTAACGCGTGCATCTTGCATGAATTGGAACCCTGATTGGAAAATGTACTTCCACGGCTGTACTTAGCTTAAAACGGAGGCATAAAAAACAGAAAAGAAAGAGAAACAAAAGGAAAACAAATAATAGAAACTACTACCTCCAAATTCCATTTGTGAAACTAATATTTCCATAAATTCGGAATAATTAGCTTTTGTACAAAGCATCCATAACGCTTGCAGCAATATAATTCCCATTAGCACCACATCCTTTATCCTTCAAACCGCACTGCCATCTGAAAGTAGAAGACAGTACTACAGCTATGAAAAATGGTAATTCATTGAACTGAATTAGTGTTATGCATGTAATAAAAAAGGATATATTAAAGAGGACAAACCCCCTGTAAACTAAGAGATCGCTTGTTTTCAGCCAAATCCACCAAGGAGTACATGATTATCACTTTATCAGGATGTAGGTAAAGTTCTTGGTATTGCAGAATTTTCAAGATAAAAATCTGGACTCCGTACGATCGAATTCACCAAAATAACACACGCGCATCATTGGCATCGGCTCAATACCAGCTCACGCTGTCCTAAACCATCCAGGTCTTGCACTAATGCTTAGCTTTGAGCTTTTGATATGAACTGATCTCCCAAAACTACACCAAGCAAACATCAGAATTTGAACATAAGATTCCTCCATAATATCACATGTGCATCATAATCATCGGGTCAATGCTAAGTGATGTTATCGTCAACCTCCGCACATGGGTCGCCGGCCGGCTGGCCATACATCCTCTCCTTGCTATAATGCTTAGCTTTGACGTGAACTGATCCCTAAAATTATCCCAAGCAAATATTATAATTTACTTTGCTTTCCACCAAGTTTCTCAAAACATTGAAGATGTAATCATCTTAAAGTTTTGGCCTACACATGTTCAAGTTCATCGTGCAGCAAGAGCAGGGCTGCCAAGGGACAGATCTTTTCGTGAAGGTAGGAGGAGGTTTTTTTTTTTGGATTGCGCTGATGGGACGGGAGGCGACCTAGGAAGGTGTCATGACTCACAGTCGCAGACTCCCCATAAAGTTCCCCAAGGTACGCCTACTGCAGCTGTCATACATATTGGTATACCTTCTCCCCTGTAATATCAGCGATCGTGGTAATTGATTGTCCTGGAAAGAAGTTGGATTGCAGCATAGTGGAACTCAAAAATTGACGATTCGAAGGTTGCAGGGAAATAGGATCCATAATAAGTGAATTTTAAATCTTGCCTTTTCTTGATCTATTGCCGCGTGAAATCGAGGATGCGTGCTCGAGGAAGAATGGCGGCAGGGATTGCACCGACCATGCGCATGTAGGGCGGCAGAGGCGAAAGTGCATGGTCATCGGGGAAGCAGTTCTGTTTAGCAGATGCAGATTAGAGGAGAACTAGTGGAATGCCCGTGCGTTGCTACGGGCTTTTATTTTCTTGCCATACGCATAAATATGTTAGCTAAAGAGTTGATTGTCGTGGAAAGTTCGGCTCGGGGAATATCGATTGTTTCAGGTACCAAGTGCAGAGAAGTGTTTTTCAGGTGAAAGTTCAGCGCTCCAGCGCCAACGTCGACGGATTCTGCGGGTGTCGTGCCCCTCTTGAGGGAGTCGTTGCGGCTACTCGCTTCTTATTTTTTTTATCTTTTTTTTATCTTGTAAGAGGTTCGCTAATCACTTTGTATCGGTTCGGTCGTTGAGCTTTATTTATAAAGCGGGGTGAAAGCCTGTTTCGTGATTAGTTAATTGTTGTGCATTATTAATAATTTTCTTTTTTTACTGTGCAACCGTAATAGTTTACTTAAAATTGAATTATGACTATTTTTTCTATAATACATGCAATATTTGAATATTATACATAAAAAGCATAGTAGTTGTTTTTATTAAAATCTACCTTTATGCTCTTTCTCTGATAAGATCTAGTACATATTGTTAGGTGAATAACATTGAAATTATTTTGTCAAAAGAATTTTTAATTTACTTCATTCTAACTAAGATTAGGTAGCAAATTAACCCTGTTTTTTATTTTTTTTAAATTTCCCTTCTTGACTCTCACTACATCTTCTCTCTCTCACTCTCTCACTCTCGCTCTCACTTTCCCCACCCTCCTCCCCCCACCCTGTCGAAAGCAAATCCTTGTCAAAATCACTCCGGCGTCTCGACGGCTCCGCCTCGCACTCGTCACCTCTGCTCCGCTGCGCCGTCTACAACGCCGCCGTGCATATGGAGGACGAGGACGGCATGGTGGGCGTCGCGCTCAGCAAGGTCCTCGTGCGCGTCGCCGGCGTCGGCCTCCGCCAGCACATCTCCACGCTCGAGCCCTACGTGCTCCCCGTCTCGGAGCTGCTCAGGTACGTAGGGCCGCCCTCCTTGCGGACGAGGAGGGAGCATCGGCGTCGGTTGGAGGAGGCCGATGCGGAGCTCGACGCCGCGGTCGGAGAGGGTGTGGCGGAGCTCGGCTCAGGGGCAGACGAGGGCGCTGCGGTCCGCCTGCCGGGGCCTCCACTTCCATCCCCTCCTCCTCCCACGCCGTCGCAACCGCTACCGCTGCACCGTCGATGCCAGCAGCGCTGCCTTCGGAGTAGCCGGCTGCGGCGCTGCGAAGGAGCCGCCCAGGAGGCCAGGACGCTGTTCCCCGGCGGGTTAAAGCGGCCGAAGATCCAGGTCCCTGCGCTTGTCCTCCGCGTTGTCGTCGGATGTAACGCAGGCAAGTTCTGCACACCTTAGCCATTGAAGTTGTTTATCACAACCATATACATGAGATGGTGGCACTTGATACATCTCCGTTGAATTCCTATGGAGCCTGGGAGCTTGATATTGCGGAATATTTTTATGTGTTGGGCTCAGTTGCTACCGAGAACACATAGCGATAATTGAGGTCAGGTGGAGTGTGCTGTTAGATAACTGAGATGCCCAACTATCTAATTACCTGTCCTCTTAGCTCCATGAGTACTATATGATGGTCTGAACATGTATTTTCCTGAAGCTTATAGGATTTTCACTTTTGCTCTGCAGGTGCATAACTATCTAATTACCTGTCGTCTTAGCTCCATGAGTACTATATATGATCACTGCAAAGCAAATCAGAGCTCAGTAAATTTGAGAGCTTATGTGGTCATGACAAAGTTCTAGAGTATGCCTTCTGCTTCAGTGTGTACTTAATTTACTCGATTCATGTCCAAGCTCAAGAATAGTTCTTCAGCGTACGATTCCCCATGGCCATGGGCGGCGTGAGGTGGACGCTGCGTGTGTTCTTCCGTATCTGTTGATTAGGTTAGTTTTCTTCCTCTTTGAGCTAAAGATCTTTGTTTTGCTTTCTCTGTGGCGTCGGCTTTGTCGACTGTTCTACACCACCGGCATGACCTTCCCCCTTTATTCACTCAGCATGTGTTGCTCGGGAGCGTGGGCACACATGAACGGATGCAGGATGTTCTTGCACATGATAAACATACTGTGTTCAGATACTGATCCTTATCGCATTAACAGGTAAAGGACGTGTTGTTCGAGCCTGTGCGTGATACACAGGACGCCATGTTTTTCTTTCGGTCAGATGACGGTGGCGGCACATGGACACCGTGTGGGTAAAAGCAACCAGGCGCCGTGCAGACCACCATGGAGGTGCTCGCGTCGGAAGGCATGGCTGAGAAGGTATATACATAGCAGCATATTATTCTGCATATTCTTCTTCTTGCTTTGCTCATTTCTGGCTCAGACTGGGTTTTCCCGTGGTGATGTAGATTACCCCGCCTCCGATCTCCAGGACAGACTTCGCAAGAGGTCAAGTTCTCATTTCCCAACGCCTTGCATTGTCATACTCTAGATAACCATATTGATGTTTTCTTGCATGATTTTCCTTATAAATCTGTATGGATATGGAGTAGGTTGTTGCTATATACAGGACCTACCTTTATTATTGTCTATCTATCGTTTTATTGTATGCATAATCATTTCTTGTCTGATGATTTTTATAGTAGACAAAGTAACATCTGCATTATCTAACATTTCATTGTGATGTTCAAAATGCAGAGAATAAATTTGCTGAAATTTCTATGTGATGAAATGCTCAACACAGCTCTGATTAGAGAACATATAGATCAATGTGCAGATAAGCTGAATGATCTCCATCAGACCTTTGGTATGCTCTATCCTTGGATTTTTTTATATATCTCAGTCTACTTTACATTTTATGTTAAGCATATCTAAGGTTGAAATTTTTTTAAAATTATTTAAAAATAATGTTCACCTGCTGAAATATATTTCTGTAGCTTTTTTGCACTATGTAGTGTTTAAGTATTGTAACTTCATATTTAAACATTATTTATGCATGCATTCTGAACATACTGTCATTCATACATAATGGAATTATGCCCTTTCATAGTCGTTTGTGCTGTATTGGTTGGCAATCATCCAGATCTACCCCAGACTATGATGCATGCATGTATTGTATAAGTACTGTCAGTATTCATAGTATGTGTTTGGCCAATATGTACAATGTAAACTACCTATTTAGTTGGACATGAGCTAACACTTTAGAGTTGTAGACAAAAATCAATCAAGAGAAATGTGTCATTAAATGAAGAGAGATGTGTTACAGGATGAGCCATGTGAAAAAAAATCAAGTATGTTTGTATCCATTACATATTGAAAGACATAATAATTATCAATAAATCTGCTACAATCTGGACCATCGAGTTCAATTGCTAAGTACTTCCTTGTAGACTATGTTCAGCGTTGTCGTTACTAAGGACTCTGTTCTTTTTCTCTTGTTTGAATTTTTGGTCTTCTTTCGATTGTCTTTTATGGCGAGGATCTTTATGTTGCTTTTCGCGGTGGCTCTGGATAACGCGACGTACAACTGGCCATGAGAGAATACCGGCTCCGGTAGGTAGACTCCGACAATCGGGATTGTCTGCCCTTGCGCCTTGTTGATTGTCATGGCAAAGCTCAGTCTAATCGGGAATTGCTTCCTCTTGAACCTGAACGGGAACATTTCATCGTCAGATGGGCATAGAGGTATCCGAGGAAGAAACACCCTCTCCCCTGCGTGCTGTCCCACGACGATCTCCGCATCGATTGCGTTCCTCTGGAACCCACGTACCACAAGCCTCGTGCCGTTACACAAACCATTAGCTGGGTCTATGTTTCTCAACAGTATAACAGGGCAATTTATCTTCAATTTAAGTGCGTGCGGGGGAAGGCCATTAGGTGTAAGGTCATTTAGGAATTCCTGAGGGTAGTAGCCGTGCGGATCATCCTCCGCACTATCGAAGCTATAGTAGATCATCTCGTCGCCCTGAAAACGCTCAATCATGTGCATGTTTATTTCATCGACGCTGTCGTTCCTTGTGGATAGGATCGCTCGAGAAGTCATGTAATGTGGATTTTCCATGTTGTTGTGTAGAGCAGGAAACACATGGTCAATCAACTTTTTAATGTCAGCTGCGTCTCCCGTAGACGACACACATATATCTTCGGGTAGCTGTATGTTTCCTTCCTCGTCAGTTTCCTCGGTGCCGTTGCCCACCCTTAGAAGGTAATCCGCGAACCACCGGTCTTTTTGCGCCCTCATGTTCTCGACGAGCTTTAGCTTGCGCATGCCCTTCCATAGGTTCGAGCTCCGTAGACTTGCGTCTACTATTTGACCCCGTGACCCTTTCCTCACTACCGGAAGGACCTGTCTGAAGTCCCCACCAAACACGATAGTCTTGCCCCCGAATGGTCGATCTCGGCATTCCATGATGTCGCGCATGCTTCTGTCCAATGCCTCAATTGCCTGCCGTTTTGTCATCGTTGCCTCGTCCCATAGTATTAATGAAGCCTTCCTCAGTAGCTTGGCTGTCCCACTTTGCTTAGTGAAGTTACATGATTTTCCTTCTTCAAGGTTTAGTGGGATCTTAAACCTCGAGTGGGCTGTCCTGCCTCCTGGCATGATGGAAGCGGCGACTCCCGATGTTGCTGTGGCCACCGCGATCTTTCCCTCGCCCCGAACCGTAGCGAGCAGTGCCCTGTATAGGTAAGTCTTCCCTGTTCCTCCTGGGCCGTCCACGAAGAAAACACCCCCATTTCCACCTTCAACTGCCGCTAGTATGTCATCATAGGCAAGCCTCTGCTCTTCGTTTAGTGAGCTTGCTAGAGAAGCGTCTTCCTCGTCTACTTTGATATTGGTCTCCTCGATGACCTCCCTAGCCTCGCCTTCTGTGTTGTCATAAGCCTCGTCGATGTCTGGTAGAGGGTAAGTCTCTATGTCTTTGCCCATGGACTGCAGCATTCCCCTTATATCAAGCAGGACCTTTTGCTCCACTTCTTTTGGACACATGTGTTTGCGTCGGTAGTCGTCAGACATCGCCTCAATGTGCCTATCCCAAAGACCGCGCACATCTCCAGGCTCACAGAATACCAGGATCGTCGCGAAGAGCCTTCTGAGTGAGGCTGGCATGGCGTATTGCTCTGACTCCGTAAGACACTCGTCTAGCGTGTCGTCTGCCTCGACAAGACCCTTCCTCTCGGCTGCCTGACGAAAGCTATCACATAGCACACCATCCACTGTTTTCAGATCTTCAAACGACTTTGAGCCTGGTACGTGATTTAGCAGTACCCTCAGAAAGTACCGTTCTCCCTCGGCGGGATGGGCTGACACGATTCGGCCTACCTGTTGACCCCTGTCCCTTTTCTTCCAGTACTTTGCTGGTTGCCATGTGAAACTTCCCGGGAAATCTTTGTAAAGAATATCCCGAGCCCACGCGTGCTTTTCGTTAGCCAGGAAATACTCTGTCAGCATGGATGGGTTTTCTCGGGCGGCGACGTCATTTAGGTTCTCTCCCGCTTTGAACGTGACCATTTGCATATCTGGGAGATGAAGCGGCATCGCTAGGACCGACGGGTGGTTCTCACAGAGCTTGAAGCCGAATATCCTCCACATGGCTTCCGGTGGAGTAATCCACCTTGCAAGTATTCTCAATTGACAACGAGTGATGTACATGGGTGCCAACTATACCGTACAACCACGTTACCCCTATATGGGAAGGGGCTTAATCCGTAGTTTGTTGATCTTAGTATGGGAGGTCTTGCATAAAATCTTCATGGAAGGACTCCACGGGCGGATACTTCTTGACCAAGTGGATTCCACTAACCCGGCCTCCGGGATGGGCATAACTAGAGGCGCCGGAGCGGGAAGTCCGTATCCCGGGCTCTAGGGAAGGATCCTATACTAGGATGAGCAAGTGAAAGAATTTGTTTGATTATCTGAAAACCGCATACCTTTGTGTATAGCGAACCGTGGATTTCTCCCGGCAGATGTATCGAATCTTGTGGGTAAAGTGTACCCCTCTGCAGAGGTTTTCAAACTATTCGAATAGCCGAGTCCTCGGTCATGGACGGTTGGCAAACTCTACCTGGCTTTTGTCAAGACTAAAAATAACAAGGGTGAACTTGGTGAATGACATGAATTTGAATTGACATGACTTGACCTTGATCTTGACACATTGAAGTTCCTCTTTAGAATGAACTTAGAGAACTAAACCTCTTTTCTACAAATGAGCATTCTTGGGAAATAAAACTAGCTTTTGCAAACCAACTTAGTGCTTAGTCCACTATACCCAACCTTGCATATCTACTTCATCTTTTCATTTATAAGATGGTTTGCGAGTGCATCCAATGTACTCACGGCTGTGTCCCTGGCTATCAACTTGGCCAGACTATGGGGAGGAATACCAGGAGGAAGGGTATGAAGAAGAGTACCAGAACTAAGCTCGTCTCCGTGAGTCGCCAATTGCCTGTAGGGAGAAGGCATGGGCCGAAGACGGTATTTCCGCTGCTATATTGTGTTGTAATATGACTTGGTCTATATGACCATTGTATTTGAATCATCGTATTGTAATGTCTATGGAACTGGTTACCAACTACGTTATGTATATCGCAACAATGATTCTGGGATTGCGGTGGAATACATAACGGGCACTTCGAATTTGTTATCAAATTTGAGGTCGTCACAGATTCCGATGTTGATTTATGTACAGGCACTGATCCCAGATAAAATTCTCTGTGCATGTTCCCGAAGATGAGGGTAATCCCGAGGGGGGAGAACGTCGTATTCATAGTTGTCTTTGGGCCATGTCCAATTGCAGTTGTCGCGGTCCCCCAGGCAGTCCCCATAGCGGTTGTTGTCTATGCGCTTGTGGCCGCATCCATGCTGGGTGCGGTCACCATCGTGGGCCCCATTGCGGTCACTGTCGCCACCTAGGCATGGTCGGTCGCTATCCTCGTGCATGCAAAAACCATCTATGTCACCTAGCGTGACCCCGACTCCATCGCCTAATGTGCACACACTAGAAGAAAAGTGTCCATCTACCACGACTGGCACTTTCGGTCGTTACTGAATACCCCCCTTCTACCACAATTTTGGTCGGTTTCATGGTAGATTGAAAAAACCTTTTTTCTTGTTTGTGAGGCCCTCTACTGCCATGGATTAGGACAAATCATGGTAGATGGTCATCCGGCGCATGGTAGATGTCGATTTTTCGATTTTGCTACTGATTTTGGACTCTGGCCGACCTTTTCAGGCTGTGGGGCCGTGATGTCAGTGTCTCTAGTAGACTTGTTTTTTTTCGTTCCCATGACCTAGCTCAAGTTGCTTGATGCAATAGTCTATGGTCTGGACCGTGGGTCCCTGATGTCAGCCTCTCCGTTCGATTATCTTTTCCACACCATTGCTGGCTACTTGCTTTTATTTTTGAAACCACTTGCTCTCATAATATTCATGGACGCTACAGTCTGGTGGGACCTCGATGTCAGCCTCTCTGAACAAGAAACTTCTGCTATGTTGATACTATTCATGGATGCTGCAGTCGGGTGGGTCCTTGATGTCAGCCTCTATGAACAACAAACATGTGCTATATATGTTGATAATGTTCATGGACGCTGCCTTCGGGTGGGTCCTCGATGTCAGCCTCTCTGAACAACAAACCTTTGCTATATATATATTTAGATAATGTTCATAGTCGCTGCAGTCGGGTGGTTCCTCGATATCAGCCTTTCTGAACAAAAAAAAACTGTGCATATATATTGATAATGTTCATGGACGCTGTTGTCTAGTGGGACCTCGATGTCAGACTTTCTAAACAAGAAACTTCTGCTATGTTCATACTGTTCATGGACGCTGCTGTCGGGTTGGTCCTCGATGTCAGCCTCTCTGAACAACAAACCTGTGCTATATATATTTTAAATAATGTTCATAGTCGCTGCAGTCGGGTGGGTCCTTGATGTCAGCCTCGCTGAACAACAAACATGTGCTATAGTGATGTGAAAGAAATCAAGACTTTGAATGCCATTCAAGTTAAGATTGATAATAATGTTAGAATGTTAGCAGAATTGCATGCTAGGTGGGAAAGAGAAGATGAGATTGCTAGAAATATGACTAAAGTTTGTATTATTACCACCACTAGTGATGTTGTTTCAAATGCTAGCAAACCTTCTACTTTGATTGGTGTAGAGAAAATCCCTACTCCTTGTGCGGAATTGCCTAAAACTACGGAAACTTTTTCTAATAAAATTGCTGAAATTTTTCAGAGTATGGGAGACGATGGTTCTACTACTTTTGATAGTAATGATTTTGATGTTGATGGTTGCAATATTTCTGAAGTAATTTTGTTCTTATAAAAGCTTGCTAGAAGTCCTAATGCTAGTTCTATGAATATGGCTTTTACAAAACATATTACTAGTGCTCTCATGCAAATTAGAGAGGATAAGTTGAAACGAAAAGTTTTGATTCCTAGAAAGTTACAATATGGTTGGGAGCCCATCATTAAGATGAATGTGAATGATTTTGATTGTAATGCTTTATGTGATCTTGGTGCAAGTATTTTTGTTATGCCTAGAAAAATTTATGATATGCTTGGTCTACCATCGTTAGAAAATTATTATTTTGATGTTCCTCTTGCTGATGTTGCTAAGAAGAAACCTTTGGGGAGGATTAATGATATTCTTATTATGGTTAATGATAACCTTGTTCCCGTTGATTTCCTTGTTTTGGATATTGAATGCAATGCTTCTTGTCCTATTATTTTGGGAAGACCTTTTCTTAGAACTGTTGGTGCTATTATTTATATGAAACAAGACACCGTTAAATATCAATTCCCACTCAAGAAAGGTATGGAACACTTCCCTAGAAAGAGAAAGAAGTTACCTTTTGATTCTATTCTTAGAGAAAATTATGATGTTGATGCTCTTTCATTTGAAAATACTTGATTCTCACTTTCTGCGCCTAGCTCAAAGGCGTTAAAGAAAAGCACTCTTGGGAGATAACCCAATGTTTTATTTTCAGTACTTTTTCTTTTTGTTGAGTCTTGGAAGTTATTACTACTATAATGACCTCTCCTTATCATTTTTATTTCGTTTTTGTGCCAAGAGCAACCTCTAATTGGAAGAAGGTAAGATTTGGGGAAGTTACTATCCTAAAACAGATTTCTGTGCTTCACCGTAAAAATTTGTGAAAATTACCAGAACGTCATTTTGATCTGCGATGTCTGGTGCACATGCCCCAGGTTATTATATAACTTTCATTAGTTTTGCACTTTTCGATTTGAGCAACAGAAGATTCTAAAAAAAAATGATCTTTACCAGCTATTCTGTTTTGACATATTTCTGCCACTATTTGCGTTTGCCTCTTGATCTCTTTCTTTTTGAGTTCTTTTGATCATGGAACTTTTGAGGAAGTTGCTACAGTAGCATATGTGTTAATTTGTGTTGTACTTGAGTTGAAACTGAACCAAAAGTGGATTTACTATCTTGCATAAACTAATGTTGATAATGAGAATTGTGTGAAGTTTTGTATGAAGGAAGTTTTCAAGTGTAGGGAAAGGAGAATGATGAGATGAGATGAAGTATGGACAAAAGCTCAAGCTTGGGGATGCCCATGTCACCCCAAGAAATATCCAAGAAGTACAAGTGTCAAAGCTTGGGGATGCCCCATGGCACCCCTTCTTCATCAACAAAAATATCAGGTCATCTTTCAAGACACTATATTTTTATTGCTTCATATGCTATGTGTTTTTGTTGGAGCATCTTTATTTTTGCTTTCAGTTTTCTTTTGTTTTGTTTGCTGCAATAAATGGTTGGACCCCAACATTCTTCTCTTGGAGAAGACACACTCCATTTTCATTGCCTAGAACACTCTAGTTTTCACTCTTATCGTTCAACGAGTATTCACTTTTTCTAGTACTGCGTTTAGCTTTTATTTTTTGCCTTTATTTTTGTTCAGAACTTGTTAGTTCTTTGTATGTAGGTGTGTTTAGACCTCTGGTCTTTGTTGCTTTTCATCTTTGGGAGTTGTTTCAAAAAGGTTGATTGGTGTTGGAAAAGAGTAAACCGTTTTATGCTTATAGTGATGCAAAAAGGGAGCTNAGATGGTTTGCGAGTGCATCCAATGTACTCACGGCTGTGTCCCTGGCTATCAACTTGGCCAGACTATGGGGAGGAATACCAGGAGGAAGGGTATGAAGAAGAGTACCAGAACTAAGCTCGTCTCCGTGAGTCGCCAATTGCCTGTAGGGAGAAGGCATGGGCCGAAGACGTTATTTCCGCTGCTATATTGTGTTGTAATATGACTTGGTCTATATGACCATTGTATTTGAATCATCGTATTGTAATGTCTATGGAACTGGTTACCAACTACGTTATGTATATCGCAACAATGATTCTGGGATTGCGGTGGAATACATAACGGGCACTTCGAATTTGTTATCAAATTTGAGGTCGTCACAGATTCCGATGTTGATTTATGTACAGGCACTGATCCCAGATAAAATTCTCTGTGCATGTTCCCGAAGATGAGGGTAATCCCGAGGGCGGGAGAACGTCGTATTCATAGTTGTCTTTGGGCCATGTCCAATTGCAGTTGTCGCGGTCCCCCAGGCAGTCCCCATAGCGGTTGTTGTCTATGCGCTTGTGGCCGCATCCATGCTGGGTGCGGTCACCATCGTGGGCCCCATTGCGGTCACTGTCGCCACCTAGGCATGGTCGGTCGCTATCCTCGTGCATGCAAAAACCATCTATGTCACCTAGCGTGACCCCGACTCCATCGCCTAATGTGCACACACTAGAAGAAAAGTGTCCATCTACCACGACTGGCACTTTCGGTCGTTACTGAATACCCCCCTTCTACCACAATTTTGGTCGGTTTCATGGTAGATTGAAAAAACCTTTTTTCTTGTTTGTGAGGCCCTCTACTGCCATGGATTAGGACAAATCATGGTAGATGGTCATCCGGCGCATGGTAGATGTCGATTTTTCGATTTTGCTACTGATTTTGGACTCTGGCCGACCTTTTCAGGCTGTGGGGCCGTGATGTCAGTGTCTCTAGTAGACTTGTTTTTTTTCGTTCCCATGACCTAGCTCAAGTTGCTTGATGCAATAGTCTATGGTCTGGACCGTGGGTCCCTGATGTCAGCCTCTCCGTTCGATTATCTTTTCCACACCATTGCTGGCTACTTGCTTTTATTTTTTGAAACCACTTGCTCTCATAATATTCATGGACGCTACAGTCTGGTGGGACCTCGATGTCAGCCTCTCTGAACAAGAAACTTCTGCTATGTTGATACTATTCATGGATGCTGCAGTCGGGTGGGTCCTTGATGTCAGCCTCTATGAACAACAAACATGTGCTATATATGTTGATAATGTTCATGGACGCTGCCTTCGGGTGGGTCCTCGATGTCAGCCTCTCTGAACAACAAACCTTTGCTATATATATATTTAGATAATGTTCATAGTCGCTGCAGTCGGGTGGTTCCTCGATATCAGCCTTTCTGAACAAAAAAAAACTGTGCTATATATATTGATAATGTTCATGGACGCTGTTGTCTAGTGGGACCTCGATGTCAGACTTTCTAAACAAGAAACTTCTGCTATGTTCATACTGTTCATGGACGCTGCTGTCGGGTTGGTCCTCGATGTCAGCCTCTCTGAACAACAAACCTGTGCTATATATATTTTAAATAATGTTCATAGTCGCTGCAGTCGGGTGGGTCCTTGATGTCAGCCTCGCTGAACAACAAACATGTGCTATAGTGATGTGAAAGAAATCAAGACTTTGAATGCCATTCAAGTTAAGATTGATAATAATGTTAGAATGTTAGCAGAATTGCATGCTAGGTGGGAAAGAGAAGATGAGATTGCTAGAAATATGACTAAAGTTTGTATTATTACCACCACTAGTGATGTTGTTTCAAATGCTAGCAAACCTTCTACTTTGATTGGTGTAGAGAAAATCCCTACTCCTTGTGCGGAATTGCCTAAAACTACGGAAACTTTTTCTAATAAAATTGCTGAAATTTTTCAGAGTATGGGAGACGATGGTTCTACTACTTTTGATAGTAATGATTTTGATGTTGATGGTTGCAATATTTCTGAAGTAATTTTGTTCTTATAAAAGCTTGCTAGAAGTCCTAATGCTAGTTCTATGAATATGGCTTTTACAAAACATATTACTAGTGCTCTCATGCAAATTAGAGAGGATAAGTTGAAACGAAAAGTTTTGATTCCTAGAAAGTTACAATATGGTTGGGAGCCCATCATTAAGATGAATGTGAATGATTTTGATTGTAATGCTTTATGTGATCTTGGTGCAAGTATTTTTGTTATGCCTAGAAAAATTTATGATATGCTTGGTCTACCATCGTTAGAAAATTATTATTTTGATGTTCCTCTTGCTGATGTTGCTAAGAAGAAACCTTTGGGGAGGATTAATGATATTCTTATTATGGTTAATGATAACCTTGTTCCCGTTGATTTCCTTGTTTTGGATATTGAATGCAATGCTTCTTGTCCTATTATTTTGGGAAGACCTTTTCTTAGAACTGTTGGTGCTATTATTTATATGAAACAAGACACCGTTAAATATCAATTCCCACTCAAGAAAGGTATGGAACACTTCCCTAGAAAGAGAAAGAAGTTACCTTTTGATTCTATTCTTAGAGAAAATTATGATGTTGATGCTCTTTCATTTGAAAATACTTGATTCTCACTTTCTGCGCCTAGCTCAAAGGCGTTAAAGAAAAGCACTCTTGGGAGATAACCCAATGTTTTATTTTCAGTACTTTTTCTTTTTGTTGAGTCTTGGAAGTTATTACTACTATAATGACCTCTCCTTATCATTTTTATTTCGTTTTTGTGCCAAGAGCAACCTCTAATTGGAAGAAGGTAAGATTTGGGGAAGTTACTATCCTAAAACAGATTTCTGTGCTTCACCGTAAAAATTTGTGAAAATTACCAGAACGTCATTTTGATCTGCGATGTCTGGTGCACATGCCCCAGGTTATTATATAACTTTCATTAGTTTTGCACTTTTCGATTTGAGCAACAGAAGATTCTAAAAAAAAATGATCTTTACCAGCTATTCTGTTTTGACATATTTCTGCCACTATTTGCGTTTGCCTCTTGATCTCTTTCTTTTTGAGTTCTTTTGATCATGGAACTTTTGAGGAAGTTGCTACAGTAGCATATGTGTTAATTTGTGTTGTACTTGAGTTGAAACTGAACCAAAAGTGGATTTACTATCTTGCATAAACTAATGTTGATAATGAGAATTGTGTGAAGTTTTGTATGAAGGAAGTTTTCAAGTGTAGGGAAAGGAGAATGATGAGATGAGATGAAGTATGGACAAAAGCTCAAGCTTGGGGATGCCCATGTCACCCCAAGAAATATCCAAGAAGTACAAGTGTCAAAGCTTGGGGATGCCCCATGGCACCCCTTCTTCATCAACAAAAATATCAGGTCATCTTTCAAGACACTATATTTTTATTGCTTCATATGCTATGTGTTTTTGTTGGAGCATCTTTATTTTTGCTTTCAGTTTTCTTTTGTTTTGTTTGCTGCAATAAATGGTTGGACCCCAACATTCTTCTCTTGGAGAAGACACACTCCATTTTCATTGCCTAGAACACTCTAGTTTTCACTCTTATCGTTCAACGAGTATTCACTTTTTCTAGTACTGCGTTTAGCTTTTATTTTTTGCCTTTATTTTTGTTCAGAACTTGTTAGTTCTTTGTATGTAGGTGTGTTTAGACCTCTGGTCTTTGTTGCTTTTCATCTTTGGGAGTTGTTTCAAAAAGGTTGATTGGTGTTGGAAAAGAGTAAACCGTTTTATGCTTATAGTGATGCAAAAAGGGAGCTTGTTTAGACTGTTGCTTAGACTTTATCATGTCATGCTTGATATTATTTTGATTATATGCTTAGTAGTTATTGTTATATAATGACTTGTCTCAAATAACTGAGAGTGCTTAATGTGCCTTTGAAAGAATCATGCGTTGTTTTTATCTTATAGAAGCATATTTTTGTGGTATTCTCCTTTGATGCTTTATTTGGGTTGACTTGGCGCATGCTTACACCATGTTTGACTTTAAACCAGTCGCCTAAAGCCTCTATGATCATTTGGTTTTAGACTTGTAATATCACTTTATGCTTTGGTTAATAATGGTTTGTCGCTATGCATGATTATGGCCGTTATTGCTCTCTTAGTTGGTCGCTCCCAGTCTTTTGATAGCCTTCACCTGTACTGAGAGGGAATACTTCTCATGCATCCAACTCCCAAAAACCAAAGTTTTCCAATGTGTCCACCATATCTACCTATTAGCAATTTGCTATTCCAAGTATATTCGTCTTGCTTTTATCTATCTTCCAAATTAAATTTTTGGTTATGAGAAAATTAGTTAGTAAAACTCTCAAGAACTTGATGGCACATTTACTTTCTTGCACTTAATAAACTTGTCCATTGTGGCTCTCTTATGTTGATTATATGCTTGCAAGTTGTAAATTGGGAGTTAGCTCAACCATGCTGTCATGGGGCACTCTTTTAACATTGCACTTATTCTTATTTAGTTGATATCATGATCTTTTGTTTATGGATATTTATCTGTGTGAAAGGAGTTGGAAACTTGTGAAGTTCATGGAGTTTGTATATGTGTTAGAGAAACGCCTGGGCCGTTAATCTAAACCATGCATCATTCATGGTGGAAATTTACATCATAACCATAGTGGACATTCGACAACGCATCTCAAAATAAAAAGCTATACCCAATGGTAAATAAAACATATGCCGAGGTGTCCATTGTCTGTTTGTCTTGTCATTTTGATGTGAGATAGTTTCCATGTCATCGGGCAGGAGGTACCCCGTTGGCATTCTCAATGATACACGTACGCTTACAATGACAAGAACTTGCTTGGGACCTAAGTCGATTAGCATGGTTTAAGTACTCGTATTCACGGGATATGAGATTTTCAACTTATGACGTGTCAAGCATATATCTCATATTTGTACTCGCATTAACCTTCACCACTCAAGATGCCTATGATGGGTGCAATGAGAGCTCAAAGCTAATTAGTACCATAATTTTTGGAAGGTTTATAAAACTTGCAATCACTACTTCCCTCCGCGAAGGGCCTTTCTTTTACTTTTATGTTGAGTCTTCATCTTCTATCTTTATGCACCGATTAAGAGAGCATAGTTGTCATTCTGAGTATAATGTGCATGGTCCCAAAATTTATTATTGATTAATTCATGATTATGGTATTGCTTGTTCTCAAATTATTTGTATCTAGTCACCCTCTTGAACTTTGAAGGTGTCCTATGCATTTATGTTTTGCTACTCCATGAGGGACAAGATGAATACCACTTTGCTATGTTTTCTATATGCTTCAAACAAACATACACCTTTCAATGCATTATTACTCATGATCTTTTGTTTGTGTTTCTTTTCATGTTGTAACATGGTTGCTAAGTTCTATGGTTAGAATTATATCTCTTATGCCCATGTCTAGAGTACTTTGATCTCAGCATGTAATGCTTTACCTTAAGTTGATCAAGATTGTGTTGGTGCATGTCACCTCAAAAATAATTGTTTTGTCATCACTTACCTACTCGAGGACGAGTAGGAGTTAAGCTTGGGGATGCTTGATACGTCGTAAATGTATCTATAATTTTTGATGCTCCATGCTTGTTTTACACCAATTCCTTTGTGTTTTGTTTACACTTTGTGGCATTTTTATGCATTTTCCGGAACTAACCTATTAACGAGATGCCACAGTGTCAGTTCCTGTTTTCTGCTGTTTTTATGTTTCAGAAAAGTTACACAGGAAATATTTTCGGAATTGGACGAAACGAAAGCCAAAGTTCCTATTTACCTGACACGAAGACGGAGTCCAAAGGAGAGACGGAGGGGGGCCAGAGGGCAGCCGCACCATAGGGTGGCGCGGGCCACCCCCTAGCTGCACCACCAGGTGGTGTGCACCCCTGGTCCAGCCCCTGACATCTGTCGGGGGGATGACCCCCGGTAGGATCAAGAGACTGGGAAGATGTAAGGAATAAAGTTGACTTGGTGATGGTTGACCAAAGTTGGGTCTGGCCGGAATATGAGAGTATCGGCCAGACCGGCATATAAGGCGTATCCCGGCCGGTGTTCAGATGTATCGGCATATCCGGGATACTTGGAGAGGTATGCCGGCGTATGTATAGATATGCCGGCCTGACTTTGTTGATATATTATGCAGGAACAGGGGGGCCGGATTACCCAAGCATGGGGTCGTTGGTCCGGCATATAGGTCTAGGATATGGCCAACGGCTATATCCGGGATACAGAAGTCAACCAAGGTGTCATATCCCTACAATCAAGGAAGGAAACATCCAAGTATGGAGGAGGATCATGATGACAGGGTGCACAGTGGTGGTCTAACAACCATCACTGTGCCAAAGTACAGTCCTTACCTCATAGTGGTAAGGTCACAGTCCAAGCAAGTACAAGGTACATGGATGGTGAGTCCCATCGAGAGCAATCAGGGGCAAAGTCAAGGGTGGCAGCCATCGTCACCTCGTCCTATTTGGACTATAGCCAGTGTCATATGCATGTGTATGACCGTTGTAACCCTGGCCACCACTATATAAGGTGGCACAGGGAGCCCTAGCCAAGGGTTGGTCACTCCTTAGTCTCTCAGTTCATAGTTCATCTTCCTCCTCTCACAGAGAGCTTGGAAGCCCCATTGTTGTGTACTCCATCGATCCGAATATACAACCAGTAGAGCAGGAGTAGGGGTGTTATCTCCTTACGAGAGCCCCGAACCTGGGTAGATCTGTGTCCCTTTCTGTCATGCTTCTTAGCTCGTTCCCCTCTGACGAATCCTCCAGCATCTAGTTCGGCCCCCATTTAAGCCATCCCATGGCATATGTTGTTTCACCACGATGACATTTGGCGCCCACCGTGGGGCAGATCGATATGCTGGGCGGAGTGTTCATTCGGACGGGGTCCGTGATAGCAGCATCGGGAGTGCGCCTGGTCTCTGGCCTCATCCAGAGGCTAGGATCGCTCAGCTTCATCAGTGACAACGCCGGATGTCTCGGCGGCCGGCCGTTCCCTAGGGATGGCCGGATCATGTCTTTCGGTTCCCACGAGGTGTACGTGGGGACTGAGAGTGTTTGCAGGGAAAAGGTGCTGGTGGCGGCGGATCCTCCGTCGCATCGGTTGGCTCACGCTGGGCGTAGCGCTCGCCCAGTAGGGTCGGCCGAGGTGATGATGGCCGGCACATCCGTGCCGTCGGCGGAGGATGCCGGCAAAGTAGCGGTAGCAGCAGCGGCAGATACTCCCCCGGAGCCGTCGAAGGCCAAGAGGTCGGCGCGTCCTCCGTTGGAGCGTGTTGAGAACCTGGCCGGCACTTCCGGCGTGCCGGCTAGGGGCCAGGTGCTTCTCCCCATCATCGATCGGCTTCTTGAGCCGGTGTGATCCAGCGATGATCCAGAGCAGACAAGGGAGGTCCTGGAGGGATCTCGTCAGGCCCTCGTCGACGAGGCCCTGGCCATGCATCAGGAGCGCGAACGGTTTAACCGGCAACTCCGTGAGTATGAGGCAGCCCATGGTTTTACTCCTGTGGTAACCCGGCCTAGCCGGATAGAGGAAGTTAGAACTAGAGGTAGAGATCTTAACACTGAGCTAGGTAAAGATGCTAGAGCTAAGAGTCATAGTGCAACTGGTACTGTACCTAAAGTAATCTATAGCTCACCAGTGAAGAACCTTAGAGCAGCAGCAGAGGTAGCTAAGGACTTTTCTAGTTTATCCGGCAAAGCACTGCGTGAGCAGCAAGCCCGGCTTAACCATCTTTTGTCTAAAGCTACCAAGCAGCAGGAGGCCTTTAAGAAGGCAAACCCAGGTGCCGGTGCATCCCAGTACATTGCGTCGGTGGGAGGTGCCGGCGCGAGGTCGAAGGGCCAAGCTTCATCCCCGCATCCAAGCGCCCGGCGTGCCGGAAGTGTGACCTCTGGCCGCCGGGACAAGCAGATCCAGGTGTATGATCCGGCAATCGCCAGAAAGCAAGCGATAGTTCAGAAGAGTGCCGGCCAAGCTGACAAGAATGTCGGTGGCAAGAATGTCGGCCAGAATGGGTCGGCCGGGCAAGGAGCAGGCTCGGCCGGTGGCGGCCGGAGTAACAGTGCAGCCCGGCGTCAGCAGCAAGGCGCCGGAGGTGTGGCGCAGCAGCAAGGCACAGGTCAGCCGAGACATCGGGAAGATGATGGGAATTCTGCCCTTGCCAGGACGGGATATCAGCAGCAGCAGCAGTATCAGCAAGGCTAGCAGAACGAGCAGTACCAGCCGGAGCAGCAGCAGCAAAAGATGATTGCGGGTCCAATTGCGTCCCGGCTCGGACCTCGGTCCTTGGCCGCAAATGATGCGCGCTTCAAGCTGGACAGAATCCACCAGTCAGAGTTGATGGAGAGGCAAGGAGCTCCGGGTCCTATGTGCTTTGGACCCCGGATTATGGGTGAGCCGGTACCTTACTGTTTCTAGCTTGCACGTGGCGCGAGGACATATAACGGCAGTACAAAGCCGGAAGATTGGTTGGACGACTACTCCACTGCAGTAAACATCGCCGGAGGAAACCTCAGATGGGCGGTGCGATATGTGCTGCAAATGCTTGAAGGTCCAGCCGTTTGATTTCGAAGACTGGGTTGATTTCGAAGAGCAGTTTGTGTCAAACTTCACCAGTACATACAAGAGGCCCAACCGTCCGCAGCAGCTAGCTAACTGCCGGCAAGGAGCATATGAGACCGACCGTGACTACCTGACCAGGTGGTGCACGTTGCGCAATTCCTGCGAAGGAGTTGTGGAGCAGCAGGCCATCATGTGGTTCGCTCATGGGTGCCGACATGGCACCATGTTGTGGCAAAAGCTTCAGAGGGAGATGCCGGCCATGTTGGCCGAAACAATCAAGATTGCTGACAGTTATGCACTGGGAGATCCCATGCAGCCCACCCTCGATTCGCAAGGACAGGGGCAGACCCAGCGGAACAACAACAACGCCGGGGGATCGGGGCAGTTCTATCGCCCTGATAACCGGAACAAGAGGAGAGATGACAGGCCGGATTATCGGTATGGATCGGCACAAGTAGCAGCCATGGAGGAAGAGCAAGGGGGCGCCGGCAGTAGCCAGCGTCCGAGATATGAGGGCTATCAGTAGCCTCAGCAGCAGCAGGAACAACAACCGTAGCAGCAAGCGCAGCCCTTCTAGAAGAAGAATGTCTGGATCAACAAGAATGCCGGCGGCAGCGCCAGCCAAAAGAAGCAATGGCCGAAGTATACAGTGGGTTTGGCCATGGACAAGCCTTGTGTGTTTCACACATTTCAGCCGGGTAAGCCGGCGAATCACTTGACCAGAAACTGTTCATGGTTGGACGACATATTGGCGGGTCGTGCAGGTCCTTTTGGGCCGGCCAGGCCACCTATCCTGGCAGCTCCATCACCATTGACAGGTGCAAATACAGTTGCAGTCCCGCCTAGACCAGTTAATCCCGGAAATCAGAACAATGCCGGAAATGCTGGCGTAAATTAGGTTGATCAGAGCTATAATCCGGAGTACTATGCCGGAGGCCCAGTAGCGGGCCGGAATGAGTACAAAGAGCACGATCAGGGCTACATGGTCTTTGAGACCGAAAGGACATACAAGCAGAGTTTATACCGGCGGAGCTTGGAGGTGAATGCCGTTATGTCGGCAGTCCCGAAGTTGATGTACTGGTCTGACCAGGCCATTGGCTGGGACAGGGCAGATCATCCCAAGATCATGCCAAACCCCGACGGGTATGCTCTGGTAATGGATCCGACATTTGTCGGGCCGGCTAACAACGTGAGGTTCAGCAAGGTCCTCATTGACAATGGGAGCAGCATCACCATCATGTATCGGGATACGATGCAGAAGCTGGGCATCAAGGAGAATATGCTGGAGCCAAGCAAGACCACGTTCCACGGCATTGTGCCGGGACTTTCATGTGCGCCGATGGGCAAGATCCGGATAGATGTCATGTTTGGCAGCCGGGATAACTGCAGGGTGGAGAACCTCATGTTTGAGGTGGTGGATCTGGATAGCCCCTACCATGCGTTGCTGGGTAGGCCGGCACTGGCGAAGTTCATGGCCTCTACGCATGTTGCGTATCTGAAGATGAAGATGCCAGGGCCCAGAGGAGTGATTACCATCACTGGTGATTACAAGCGCTCGATGGCATGTGCCACAGCCGGATCTAATCTGGCCGAGACTCTGATCATTGCAGAGGAAAAGAAGAGGCTCAAGCGAGCAGTGGAGATTGCTGAAACAGTCGTGGCCGGCAAACCTTTGCCGGGCATGATAAACCCAAGTGGCGCCACTTCTTTTCAAGTGGCCAAGGAAGTCAAGAAGGTGCCTCTGGATGAGGTTTTCCCGGAGCGCCATGCCCTCATCGGCGCAGGTTTGGATCCCAAATAGGAAAGCGAGCTCATCAGCTTCCTCCGTGAGAATCGGGATATCTTTGCATGGTCTACTTCAGACCCGCAAGGTGTGTCGAGGGAGCTGGCTGAGCACGCACTGCATGTAAGACCGGATGCTAAGCCGGTGAAGCAGCCGCTCCGGCGGAATGCAGATGATAGAAGGAAAGCAATTTGGGAGGAAGTGGCCAGGCTCCTAGCTTCCGGCTTTATCAAGGAAGTACTGCATCCGGATTGGGTGTCTAATCCGGTTTTGGTGGAAAAGAAGAAGGATGAGCCCGCCATAGTAAAAGTATGGCGGATGTGTGTTGATTACACCAACTTAAACAAGGCATGTCCTAAAGATCCATTCCCGCTCCCTCGGATCGATCAAGTGATTGATTCCACAGCTGGATGTGAACTGTTATCATTTGTAGATGCCTATTCTGGTTTCCACCAGATACCTTTGTATGAGCCGGATCAAATAAAGACATCCTTTATTACCCCGTACGGGGCTTATTGCTATCTCACCATGCCGTTCGGTTTAAGAAATGCCGGCGCAACTTACCAGAGGTGTATGCAAAAGTGTCTGCATGACCAAATAGATAAAAATGTGCAGGTATATATCGACGATGTCGTCATAAAGACCAAGGAGAGTAAGACTCTCATAGATGACCTCCGGGAAACCTATGCAAATCTGAGGAGATTCCAGATGAAGTTGAATCTGGCTAAGTGCACCTTTGGTGTGCCGGCAGGCAAGTTACTCGGTTTCCTGGTTTCCAACCAGGGTATTGAGGTGAATCCCGGCAAGATTCGTGCCATAGAGAGAATGAAGCCGCCAACAGATTTGAAGGAAGTGCAGAAGTTCACTGGATGCCTTGCATCCCTGAGCCGTTTCATAAGCCGGCTGGGAGAGAAAGCTTTGCCGTTATATCAGTTGATGAAGAAGTCCGACACATTTGTCTGGACAACGCAAGCAGATGCAACTTTCAAAGAATTGAAACAGATGTTGTCAACAACGCCGGTGTTGGCATCTCCGATGCCCAGGGAGCCGATGTTGCGCTATGTAGCGGCGACCAACAGAGTTGTCAGTGCAGTGGTGGTAGTAGAGCGAGAGGAAGGAGGCAAAACCGTGCAGCGGCCGGTATATTATTTGAGTGAAGTCCTTTCCACCTCAAAGCAAAACTACCCCCATTATCAGAAGATGACATATGGTGTCTATATGGCGGCCAAGAAGCTCAAGCATTACTTCCAGGAGCATCCGATCTGGGTGGTGGCCGAGGCCCCTATCTCGGAAATCATAAGCAACAAAGATGCCAGCGGCCGGATAGCCAAGTGGGCAATAGAGCTTTCACCATATACACCTCAGTATGATAAGAGTGATACAATCAAGTCCCAGGTGTTGGCCGATTTCTTCATTGATTGGGCCGAGATACAATATGAGCCACCATTGCCAGATGCAAATTATTGGAGAATGCATTTCGATGGGTCCAAGACAATACATGGCTTGGGTGCCGGCATAGTTTTCAGTTCACCCAAGAATGACCAGTTGAGATATGTCCTGCAGATTCATTTTGCAGCATCAAATAATGTGGCGGAATATGAGGCAGTTGTGCATGGCCTGAAGGTGTCTAAGGACATAGGCATTCGCCGGATTATGTGTTTCGGTGATTCGGATTTGGTGATCCAGCAGTGCTCCGGCATATGGGATGCGCATGATGCAAATATGGGGTCCTACCGTTTCCTGGTGCAGCAGTTGAGTGGTTACTTCGAAGGTTGTGAATTCCGGCATGTTCCCCGGGCTCAGAATGAAGTGGCCGATACATTGTCCAAGCTGGGATCTTCCAGAGATTCAATTTCGTCCGGCATTTCGCTGGAGCATTTGAGGAAGCCATCAATCAAGCCCTCGCCGGAGTCATCGTCCATATATGTTCCGCCAAGCCCAGAGGATGCAGTCCCGATGGAGATAGATGCCGGAGCCAGTTCAGATAACCCGGGGACTGCTCTCTCAGTCCCGGGGACTGGGCCGACATATGCAGTGAGTGCAGTATTCCAGAGCAGAAATAAAGGCAAGGGTAAAATGTACCAAGAGGTTGTGCCGGCATACCCGGGGACTGATCCCTCAGTCCCGGGGACTTCGCTACCCATGGAGATCGATTATGTATTGGTCGAAATGATGGAGATAGATCAGTCAGTGTTCACGGTCAGGGAAGTGCTGTCATGGGCGCGTCCTATCATGAATTTCTTGGTGGATGGTCAAGTGCCGACGGATGAAACTGAGGCACGCCGGGTTACAAGGAGATCCAAAGGATATACCATCATAAACAAGGAGATATACAAGAGAAGTACCACCGGTGTGTTGCAGAGATGTGTTGGGTCTGCTGAGGGCCTGGAGATCCTCCGGGAAATTCATCAAGGGGAGTGTGGTCACCACGCTTCATCCAGAACCTTGGTGGCGAAAGTGTTCCGGCATGGGTTTTACTGGCCGACAGCACTGCAAGAAGCAGAAGACTTGGTCCGGAAATGCAATGGGTGTCAAAGATATGCCCACCAGATTCATCAGCCAGCATCATCGTTGAAGACTATCCCAATAACTTGGCCCTTTGTTGTGTGGGGCCTGGACATGGTCGGACCATTTAAGCCGACACGAGGGAAGATGACTCATATTCTGGTCATGGTGGACAAGTTCACCAAGTGGATTGAAGTAAAGCCAATAAGCAAGTGTGACGGCCACACGACAGTGAAATTCTTAAAAGATATCATCTTGAGATATGGTGTCCCCCATGGCATCATCACTGACAATGGGTCAAACTTTGCCCAAGGGCCATTTGCCAGATTTTGTGAGGAGGTGGGAATTCGGCTAGACATTGCGTCGGTCGCTCACCCTTGTACCAATGGCCAAGTAGAGAGGTCAAATGGACTAGTGTTATCCGGCATAAAACCCCGGTTGATAGAGCCACTGGAGAAAACTCCGGGATGTTGGCTAGATGAATTGCCGGCAGTGCTTTCGAGTTTGAGGACAACTCCGAACAGGTCAACAGGCTATACGCCATTTTTCCTTGTGTATGGAGCAAAAGCTGTGCTTCCAACAGATGTAATACATAATGCACCAAGAGTGGTGCTATATACTGAGGAAGAGGCTAAAGAAGCCAGAGAGAATGATGTTGATCTGCTAGAAGAAGCAAGAGAGATAACACTATCAAGAATAGCAGTATATCAGCAGAACCTCAGACGCTATCATGTGCAGAAGGTGAATCCAAGGAGATTCCAAGAGGGAGATCTAGTGCTCCGGTTAAAGCAAGGCACAGCGGGCCGGCATAAGCTAACTCCTCCGTGGGAGGGGCCATTCATTATGAGCAGAGCTCTACACAATGATGCCTACTATCTTATAGATGCGCAGGCCCCCAAGAAGGACAAGGTGGACAGGTCCGGAGAAGAAACCAAGCGACCATGGAACATAGCCCTACTCCGTCCCTTTTACTCCTGAGCAGCATAATGTATGTATTTCCATTTTGCTTTATGTACCGGCGCTATATGCCGGTGCAAGACTAATGAATGAAATGTCGGCATCCCGAGGAGTTCGGGCACTGCCTCCGGTATATATTGTTGTCTATATTCAGTTTTTCAATTATATGTCGGCTGGCTTGATTTGAATGTTTCCTAGTTCGGCCTAGTAATGTGTCGGCACCAAAGGCCGCTCTTCGACTTAGCTGCTGTCCGCAACCCGGCTTCATGGCTAGCAAAAGTAGATGCCGGAGATTGTCTACACATGGAAAATGGCTAAGGAAAGATAAAGCAAGCGAACCGACATTTATGTTATGGCAAAAGTAAAAAAATTGAAATGTCGGATGATTTGAGGTCTAAGTTTCAAAGTTTAAGTACTGTATGTTTAATGAAGCAACCTTGAGACTCATAAGTCGAAAGCCAAATGAGGTAGACAAGTAGCCAAGGTTGTGGAGTTAGGGAAACAGGAAAACAAACTTGGTGACTTAGCCAAAAGATGATCCGGCATTCATAAACAAGCAAACCGAATTAAAACTTGTTCAGGTAACAAACCAAAGGGAAATAAACGTATATATTACAACTGCACCCGGCATACCGGGGATCTGATAAAGCTTAAAGTTTTTGATGCAAAGTTCAAGAGGCAGGAGTGGAGGCAGAGCCGCCGGCAGGTGGAGCTGTGGCAGTGGAGATGTCGGCTTCAGGAGTGCCGGATCCAGCAGAGGGAATAGAACCATCGCCTTCGGCCGGGGCAGATCCTTGCTCCGGAGCTTCGGTGTTGGTGTCTTCAGCTTCTTCCTCGTCCTGGCTGGAGTTTGAGCCCTCGACGTCCTCAGCATCGGCCTCCTTCTCCGGCTCGCGGATGTCCCGGACAAAGGCTTCGGTGTCGGCATAATCCACATAGCTGTGGGCCAATTCCTGCCGATGCCGGATATGTTCCGGATCCATGGTCCAGATAGATCCTTCGCGCACAGTGCGCAGAGTCTCCAAGTCAGCCTTTTCATACCATGAGAGGAAGTAAGTGAGAGCTTCATCA
Source organism: Dactylis glomerata (assembly GCA_007115705.1). Taxonomy (NCBI): domain Eukaryota; kingdom Viridiplantae; phylum Streptophyta; class Magnoliopsida; order Poales; family Poaceae; genus Dactylis; species Dactylis glomerata. Next base: position 2,329,980 of record QXEO01000291.1, on the reverse strand, counting down.
GCTCCCACCCTTGCGCCGGAATCCCGCCATTGCCTGAGGCAAACCTTGGAGAGCTGCAGATCATTGCCGAGATCAACAGGATCAGTGGGCGTCCTTTGTCCTGGCCAGAGGGCGGAGTGTGCTTCCTGGGCACCAAGGAAGAGATCTTCAGTATAGGATGTCATGGCGTTCTTCCGGGCTTGCAGGGCAACCAGCTGTTCCGACATGTCCCAGTTGGGCGAGTCAACCGGAACATTCCGGTTCACCCGATCCACCTACAGAGCCTTCTCAACGTCTTCGACGGAAGCAGGAAACATGTCTGAAAAATAGAGAGTATGTTAGCAACAGGAGTATATGCCGGCGTAAAGGTTATACCGGAAAAGATCATGGTATGTCGGGCAGGATAAGGAAAAAGGATTTGAAGCTTACTGGCAAGTTCGGCATTGAGCTGGGCAATTGCAACTTCCCATTTGGTGGCCTGCTCCTTCAAGCCATCCAGTTATGCGTGGACATTGGATGCATCGGTTTCGGAAGTGACAAGCAGCTCCTGGGCTTTCTTAAGTTGGCCCTCCCTCTGTTCCTTCTCCTCCAGAAGCTCAGCAACCCGGCCCTTCAACTACTCCACCTCAGCTTTGTGGGTGGCATCCCGGTCGTCCAACTGCTTGGCCACATCCACTGAGGGCGTACAGTCCTGGTGGCATGCTTTCAGTGCAGCCTTTTCATCTACAAGGATTCGAAGTCAAAAGGATTTGAAGTTAGAGGAGTAAGAAAGAATTTGAAGGATTTGAAGTACAAAGTGTTTATTTGGAGAATAGCAGGATTTGGCATACCTGTGAGCTCCTTCACCCTCTTAAGAAGCTCGGTGACTTGTTCTTCAGCAGCAGCTGCAAAATGTCGGTAAAATGTTATGTGTCGGCATATTAAGGTGTGCCGGCAAGAGGTGTATTGAGAAGTAAAGGAGAGGAGAATAATCCGGCATATAATAGTATGTCGGCTGAGTTTACCTTTCTGGGTCAGTTTCAGCCAAAGTTTGTTGTGTTCATCGGATAACTTCCGGTGTTCACAGACCAAATCATGATACAGGTCGGCGCGTGTGTTGTTCATGCGTTGCAAAAGTATTAGGATTTGAAGTGTTATGACAGAAATCTAGCATATCAGTTAGGTGTAAAATTCTACCAAGTGTTCATTTTTTGAAGACCCGGCACAGGTGCTGCGCACCTATCCCGGCCCTCGGTGACTAGGATTTGAAGATCGAATCGAGCTTATATGTCGGTCAAGTGGATTTGAAAGTTATCTTAGGATTGAGTTTTTTGAAGACCCGGCACAGGTGCTGCGCACCTATCCCGGCCCTCGGTGACTAGGATTTGAAGCTCGGAGCGAGCTTATATGTCGGATAATTGGATTTGAAAAAAGCTAAGTGAGTAATTGAAAATCCCTGATGTCCGTATCCCGGACAACCGACATTTTCGGGGACTGGGGATATATAAGGAGAATACTTACGTTGGTGGCATCGGCCAGAAGGTGAAGTCTCTGCTGGATGCTGAGGAGCTCACTAGCAATAGGAATGGGCTTGGCAGCCAGTATAGTAGCAGGGTTGCCAGTGGCCGAAGCTTCGGCCAATTTCTTCTTCCTGGAACTAGCAGTGTCCATGTAGTCGGCGTCATTCCATTTCGTGCAGTATTCTTTGAGGGATCCAAGGCTCTTGTCACTTTTTGTCAGCAGAGAGACGCGGCCCTCAAGTTCCGGCGTCTCGAAGAAGCTGTGCCGGGCCGTTGCCTTGCCAAAGTGGAGTGTCATGGCAGAGCTGGAAGGCGCAGGTTTAGCAGGTTCCGGCGCAGTTGCAGCAGACTGTGTCCCGGTCTTGATGATTTGCTTCATCTTGGCCGTGCCGGACTTGGCCGGGATAGAGGTCTTGGCCGGGACAGAGGTCTTGGCTGGGGCGGCGGTCTTCTCAGCAGTTGGAGTCTTAGGGGCTGGTTGTTCTGGCGCGGTCGGTGCAGCTTGTCTAGCAGAAGCAGGTGCCGGATCAGTCCGGATTTCTGGTACTTCTGGGGCTTTTCCTTTCTCTGTGCCGGCGCTCTTGTCGCCTGCACCGACATCTTCAGCAGTCCCGGCGCCGCTGGCAGGTGCGCCGGTGTCAGGGGCATCTGGTTGGGCCCCTGTGTCCATGTTGACATCAGAGGCAGAAGGATCCTATTGAGCCCCCGAGTCTATGTGGACGTCGGGGGCAGAATTGTCTTGTTCCGGCGGAGGATCATCCTTCACCGGGGAAGAGGCCTTTGCCGGCGCAGGCGAAGATGCCGGCGCCAGAGAGGTGGTGTGACTGGCAGACGGTATGTCGGGGTGTGCAGCGGCCGCCGGTTTATCAACGTTAGGGCTAGCACTCGAGCTGGAGGCATGTTCCGGCGCAAGAGGAGCCCTGAAAGAGAGAAAACACCAAGTTAATAGTCGAAAGGAGAAATATGTCGGGAATAATATAAAGGGAAGAAACTTACCCCGAGGCAATAGGTCTCTGCCTCTTGGGTTGGGGCACGCCAATCTTCTGCCTCTTGTGTGTCGGCTCAGCCTGGGGCTTAACCCCGCGCTTCCGGCCGGCACATCCACCGGTAGAGGGAGGGCCCTGGTTCAAAGGAGCAGCGTCGACGAATTCCTCGTCCGGGATAGCTGAGGACGGCATAGCATAAGCAAGAGGTGTGGTAGGAAAGGCATAAGCAAGTGGCATTGGGTCATAATACATAAGGATCTCCTCGTCAGAATCATCCTCACTCCGGTCTTGAGTAGAATGCCAGGATGAGGAGGCCTTACCCGTGGCAGAAGCAGCACGGGTGTTCCTGGGTAGCTTGTCCCAATGATCTGGGTCTTCTGCGTCCGCAGCAGTGCGGTCAGCCGCGATTTTGATCCGAGAGTTCTCCATCTTCTAGAAGCTGAATTTCTGCATAGGGCAGTCAATTGGTCAGAAACAAGAAGTATGTCGGAACTAGAGGTATGTCGGAGGTATGTCGGATCAAGAGTGGCTATATCGGCAAAAATCAATATGTCGGCTTAAGTATTAATATGTCGGGCGAGAAGTTAAAATATCGGCCAAAGGGATTTACCGTCGGGCGGGGCGATCCTGGCTGTATGGTTCTAGCCCCCAGACAAAGGTAGCCTAAGAGGACTTGCAAATGTCCTTAACCCGCCGCAGAATGTCGGCCGGGCTCAGCTCGTGAGTTGAGTGTCGAATGGGGTCCATGGCCCCGCTCATCTGACAGATTTTGTGGGACCGGCGCTGCAGAGGAGAGACGCGCCGGCTGATAAAGCAAGCCACTATGTCCTGAGGAGTGAGGCTGGCATCCCGCAGTTCGCCCTTAACCCGGTGGAGGGCGTTAACCGGCATCACCGTGTTCTTTGGGTTATATGTCCAATTCTTCATCTCCAAGGGTGGCTCATCCACGAATGGCGGCAGATTGAGCAGATCAACGTCCGTGGTATTCTTGACATAGAAGAAGCTCTTCTGCCACTTCTTGCAGGACTCTAGCAGCTCTATCTTGGGGAAGTCTAAGCCCTTCCGGGACATTATGGTGGCCGCGCCGCATTGGGTCATGGGGCGGCCCTTCTTCTCCTGAGCCGTTTCCGGCGGGTCATCCTTGGTCCGGGGCTCTTGGATAACTTGTTTGCGCAGTTGGAAATATTTCGCCCAAGCTTGGGTGAAGGCTTCTATGCCGGCAAAGCCTTCGCACAAAGCGGCGAAGGCAGATAAGATCATCACCGCGTTTGCCGGGATATGGTGAGGCTGTAAGTCATAAGTGTCGAGGAAGTCCCGGAAGAAGTCTGACACCGGCAGACCAAAGCCCCGCTCGAAGTGGGAGATGAATACGACGCGTTCGCCGGGTTCAGGTGCCGGCACGGTCTCTCCCGCAGGTAGCCGGCATACAATGCCGCCCGGGACTCGTCTGGTGGTAGTGATCCAAGATATGTCAGCCGGGGTCACTTCCGACCCCTCCCAGCCGGAGCGTCCTTGAAGCTGGGCCGAGTTATCCTCCTCTGAAGCAGAGGTGGCCGTCATACTGGATGAAGCCATCTTGGTGGCCGGGACAGGGTGTGAGAGCTGGAGTCCCGTGATGTTAGTCCTATCAGGAGCAGGGTAAAGAGGGAGGTTGGTCTCTCCGGCATACCAATCTCACAGAAATTAGCAGGAAAAGAAGATCTACCATCGCAGTTAAAATCGGAAATAATCATTGATAAAACTCCTATGGGAAGAACACTTGAGAACTTCCTGGGAACACTACTAGCAATGCTAATCGAATCAGTAAGATGTTAAGAAGAGGAACTACCGCAGATCTAAGCAAGTACGATTACCATGGCAAAGCTACAGAGAAGGACGAAGGAGGAAGAACAAAGAAGGAAGAAAAACTTACCGGAGCTTGTGCGGCGGCGGAACATCGGCGAGCTTGCAGACAGAGATCCGATCTCCCCAGCAACGTCCGGGAAAGGAGCAGCAACGGCGGCGTCGAGGGCGAAGATGTCGGATGTCGGCGAGGAGAGATGCCGGCATGAAGGAAGACGACGGCGGCGGCGCAGGTTTTCCGATTCGGTGGTTCCGACGGAGGAGAGCCCGAGGAAGAAGAGAGCGCAGGAAGAAGAAGGAGTGGGGGGTAAAAAGGTAGAGTTACCCCCGCTCCCCTATTTATATCGCGGGGCGGCGGTAGTGGAGCACTACCACTGTGCCCACGACCCCGACCGTTTATGCCAATAACGCCACGTGGTGGCACATCATGGGGCGGCGGTTCGTATAACCATGCCACTAGGCCAGTTATGGCAATGATGGGAGACAGTAACTACACTGCGAACCGTCACTTGATGTGACCGTTCACAGTAACAGAGCAGTAGCAAGTTTCGAGGGAAACTGTCGGGCGTGGCTTCTCGAGGAAGTTTTGGCTATGTGCCGGCGTGACAGTGCGTGAAACAAGTCTTGTCCGGAATGCCTTCGGGACCGGTCGGATTAAACATTTAGAGAAGAAGAGGAGCCGACATATAGTATGGTCGCCGGCGTATATTCAATAGCCGGGATATAAGAAAAGAGATATTATGTTGAACCTGCCAAGGCCCCTCAGTTAAGACTGGGGGACCTCGACAGCTTCGGGGACTAGTGTCGGGGGGATGACCCCCGGTAAGGTCAAGAGACTGGGAAGATGTAAGGAATAAAGTTGACTTGGTGATGGTTGACCAAAGTTGGGTCTGGCCGGAATATGAGAGTATCGGCCAGACCGGCATATAAGGCGTATCCCGGCCGGTGTTCAGATGTATCGGCATATCCGGGATACTTGGAGAGGTATGCCGGCGTATGTATAGATATGCCGGCCTGACTTTGTTGATATATTATGCAGGAACAGGAGAGGCCGGATTACCCAAGCATGGGGTCGTTGGTCCGGCATATAGGTCTAGGATATGGCCAACGGCTATATCCGGGATACAGAAGTCAACCAAGGTGTCATATCCCTACAATCAAGGAAGGAAACAACCAAGTATGGAGGAGGATCATGATGACAGGGTGCACAGTGGTGGTCTAACAACCATCACTGTGCCAAAGTACAGTCCTTACCTCACAGTGGTAAGGTCACAGTCCAAGCAAGTACAAGGTACATGGATGGTGAGTCCCATCGAGAGCAATCAGGGGCAAAGTCAAGGGTGGCAGCCATCGTCACCTCGTCCTATTTGGACTATAGCCAGTGTCATATGCATGTGTATGACCGTTGTAACCCTGGCCACCACTATATAAGGTGGCACAGGGAGCCCTAGCCAAGGGTTGGTCACTCCTTAGTCTCTCAGTTCATAGTTCATCTTCCTCCTCTCACAGAGAGCTTGGAAGCCCCATTGTTGTGTACTCCATCGATCCGAATATACAACTAGTAGAGCAGGAGTAGGGGCGTTATCTCCTTACGAGAGCCCTGAACCTGGGTAGATCTGTGTCCCTTTCTGTCGTGCTTCTCAGCTCGTTCCCCTCTCCCGAATCCTCTAGCATCTAGTTTGGCCCCCATTTAAGCCATCCCATGGCATATGTTGTTTCACCATGACGACAACATCGCCGCCTATAAATTCCCTTCGACGGGAAAACCCTAAAGGGATGAACACTTTTCCACGAAACATACTGCAAGCCGCCATCGTTGTCGTCCCGAGATCGGGAGGGTCCAGAAGCTCTTCCCGGCACCCTGCCAGAGAGGGGAATCATCACCGGAGGCCTTCATCATCACCATGCCAGCCTCCGGAGTGATGCGTGAGTAGTCTACCTTGGACTATGGGTCCATAGCAGTAGCTAGATGGTTGTCTTTTCCTCCATGTGCTTCATGTCTAGATCTTCTGAGCTGCCTATCATGATCAAGATCATTGATATGTAATTCTACATGTTGTGTTTTTTGGGATCCGATGAATATTGAGTACTATGTCAAGTTGATTGTTGATTTATCATGTCTATGTTATTTATGATCTTGCATGCTCTCCATTGCTAGTGGATATCTTGGCCAAGTAGATGCTAGTGACTCCAAGAGGGAGTATTTATGCTCGATAGTGGGTTCATGCCTCTAGTAATCTAGGAGAGTGACAATAACTTATAAGGTTGTAGATGTGCTGTTGCTACTAGGGAGAAAACAACAATCTCTTGTTCAAGGACATTTGTATTGTTTACATTGCACACTTTGCTTAAGGCGATAATCTGTTGCTTGCAACTTAATACTCAAGGGTTGTTCGGATGATATCCTGCGGGTGGATTATTAGTCATAGATGTAGTTGGATTACGGTCTATGTATTATGTTGTAATGCCTAAATGAATCTCATAGTGATCTTCATGACATGTACATGCATTGTTATGGATTCTTTATTTTGTTAATTGCCCAACTGTAATTTATTTACCCAGCATGTTATTTATCTTTATAGAGAGACACCTCTAGTGAACTGTGGACCCCGGTCCATTCTTTTACATTTATATTACTTTCTACTGCAAGCACTGTTTACTTTCCGCAAGCATTATTTATTTACTTACTGCAAAAAATATCATTTTCCACACGATACGTTTATCCTTTGTTTTCAGCAAACCAGTGAGATTGACAACATCACTGCAAGTTGGGGCAAAGTATCTTGGTTGTTTTGTGTTCAGGTTCCACGTTGCTGCTGGCGCCGGTAGTGCGCCCTGCAAAATTCAGCTAGCATCAACCTTCAGAAGTGGTTTCTTTCTCCTACTAGTCGATTAAACCTTGGTTTCTTACTGAGGGAAAACTTACTGATGTGCTCATCATACCTTCCTCTTGGGGTTCCCAACTAGTAGTTAATGCTACGCACATCAGACGGCATGGAGGAATGACGACAGCGGCGGAACCACGCCCGCCATCAGGAAGGAGGCGAAGATGCACCCATCAAAGTGTGTGCGGGGCCTGGCCTAATTCGCATCCATGAGGAGCGTGGCCCCGTGCTTGTTGGTCTTGTCGATGACCCACCCCTTGAGCTCGTCAACGCAAATACTGGAGCCACGGGGCGTATAGAATGGCATAGTTTGTCGGATCTGGTCCACCTCCTGCTGTTGGGACGGCCTGAAGTGCTTGGAACCCATGGTGGTGCAAGCGATGAAGGATGCGCGCAGGAAGATCGAGAAGACGGTTGACAGGAAGAAGAAGACAAAGCGCGGTGGGGAAAATGAAGCGTGGAGAGGAGATGGGATTTCATTCGTCCCCTTTCATAGAGGGTGGGCAAAAATCCTCAATCCTTTCCGCTCCCCAATGAACCATCACGCGCGGTTCCCACGACTTCAACGCGTCGCAACCGTCCCGCTACCCCAAGCTGTGTTTGCATCTTGCAGAATTCAAGACGCATAGGAGAGCACTAGAGTCATCGCGTGACCCTTCGGGCCTGCAGCGCACTCAAGTGCCCTCCCACTGGCGTGTCAGGTCTGGGCAGCATGGCCCATCATGTCCGGTGTGACCGGTCATGTTGTTAGGCCCACGCGTCTTGAGATCTTTTGGCGCACCTCGGCAACCAAGGAGCGGCGTTGCGAGGGCACGGTCGGGTGCTATTGTCGGTGCTCTGGGCCAGGGGGATCCTAGGAGAAGCCGAGGCGCTAATGTACCACGCCATGGCGCGGTCCGGCAAGGCGTTGTCGGGCGCCACCCAAGGCCTCTCTCCTTTGCCAGGGAGGGAAGCGTATGAGAGAAGGCTCTCTCCCCGGGCGGGGGAGAGAAAGCTTTTGAGAGAAGGCTCTTTCCCCTAGCTAGGAAGGAAGGAACAGACAAGAAGGCGCAGGGTCACACCCCTGAGTCATTGAAGTCCAGTGTGTGGCATGCGCACTCTGCGGCGGGATCCTCGTTTCCCACCCCGGGAACATGCATGGAGAGCACATGTCAGAAACCCACTGCGGTGGGCAAGCAGAAGGCATCATTACCTGCGCCAGGCGAGGTAAATACTAATGAGACCGATCGGTCTCGTCCCATCAGCACGGCGTGTTAGACGGCATGAAGTACAATGGGGCTCGTAGCTCCACCAGGCTACACCACTGCTTGGAATTGCGTGATATCTGTCTCGCATGCATCTCGGCCACTGTGGCATCCCCTTGAGTTATAAAAGGAGGCCCTGGCCTGGGTCCTAGAGGACCAACACTCTGGACTAGCCAAGAAAGGAAGAGAGACAAGCCCTTGCTCCGTCACCACAGAGCAGCCAGGATAGAGAGACGCCTGTCTCCGTAGTGGCCAAGTCCGATGGCTGAGGGGTATAGCCTCTAGTTTGCCGGTGATCTGTAAACCCTCCGCCATTCATCTCCATAAACAAAGAATCAGACAAGCTAGAAGTAGGGTTTTACGCGAGATCCCTTCTCGCGGCCTGAACAAAGGTAAAGATCGTTGTGTGCTTTGTGTGTTCTCTGTGGTGACGAAGGTGTCTCATCTGCGCCACTTGTGAAACAATCTAGGGGGTGTGTCCCCCGGTGTCCGTGTATGACCACACTATACTTACACAATAGATGATAAAAAGTGTAATTGAACCCTCAAATAACAGTATATTTTCCTCTCTTGTGTCAGGTTACAAATATATAAATCATAGTAATATTATACTCCTATTGCTTTGAGTTGCTTTTGAGCCGAGCCAACATTTTACAACGCTTCTTTGTTCAAACCAGCATGGTGGTGTATAGGCTCCTAGGTGTATATGAACATATTATAAAAATATATAAATAACAAATCTAATTGAAAACAAAATTTTACTTGCACATATACGGATGTCTATGTTGCATAAAAGATTTTGGGAAGAAGAACATTTTACATGGCAAGTGCAAAAATGTCCAGTGCAAATGTACATGCGAATATTTTTCTCTGCAAACAATGGGTTGGCGCTCTGCAATGTATGGAATCAACGCATATTCAGCTTTGATTTCTTTTGGCCAATTGTGTGGTGACCTATCCATTGTGGTTTCTTATTATACCTCTAGTACAAGTACATTAGTAGGAGTAATATACTTAATTTGAGTACTGTACTTTTTATTTCTGACTAAGGCATTTTAATTTGTAACAAAAGGACTGAAACTCCCAGCCATCGCAAAAATGCTTAAATGCAAACTTGCCCTCTCCCAGCCAACCCGCAGTGTCCCTCCGCTGCATGCAATCCCAGCCACCGCCACCGCCCCTTTCCCATCTATCCTGTGCGCGCCCCCAAAGCGCCACCCCAGATTCCCCTTTCTCTGAGGAGATTCTCTGGTTGCCTATGACACTGACTGAGATGGAGGATGAGGCGGCCAACAAGTGGAGGCGGGTCGAGCCAGAAGCGCAAGCGCCTTGGGAAAGCCTTTAGCTTGACCTCATCAGCTGCCTCCCTGACGACATGTTGTACATCATAATCTCCCTCCTCCCCACCAAGTCTGCTGTGCGGACATCCAGTCTGTCCCGTCGGTGGCACCCCCTCTGGCGATCTGCACCTCACAACCTCACCGCCGACTATGACCTCTACGACAAGGAAATCAAACGCATCGCCGTAGTTTCTGAGATCCTCGCTACACATCATGGGCCCGCCAGACGCCTTGCCATTAGCGCCTTCCACCCCCCAACGGCAAGCTCGATTCCATGTTCAAGAAGTGGTTCCTATCCCCCCATCCTAAATCACCTCGAGGAGCTCATTTTTCGAGCTGGACAACGGTGCCGCTCGCTGTCGCCGTCTACGCTCCGCCTCACGCCCATGCTCCGATTCGCCAGCTTCGCCACCTGCGATTTTCCCCAGATTGATGCCGCTCCCGCACTTCTCCTCCCACGGCTGAAGCAGCTCAGGCTCTTCGACGTCGGCATCACAAAGACAGCCATGCACCGCCTGCTTGCCGCTCTCGAGGGCCTTCAGCTTCAGGGGATCAGTGGATTCAGCACTCTGAGCATCGCCTCGCGAAGTCTCCGTACGATTGGTCGTATAGCGGAGGACTTAATGTGTTTTACCGTCTGGTCATTCAGGATGCACCTTCCCTTGAGAGATTGATCCTACATGATCGAGATGGTCCAACAGATATCAAGGTAATCGATGCACTGAAATTGACTGTGTTGGGCTTTGTCTGTAATGATATCTCTCAACTTTTTATTCGAGCCACAACAGCTGATAAGGTATCTTCTTCCTCTTCCTCTTCCTCTTCCTCTTCTTCTTCCTCTTCTTTTCTTCTTCTTCTTCTTCTCGAAGGTCACATTTTCTAATTCTCTTAATGTATGTACATCTGTCCTCCAGAAAATTATCCCCACCAGCTTGATCCTTTCTCTGCGCACATTCAAGATCTTGGCAGTAAGCTCTATCCGCCCCAATCTGGATGCAGTTGTGACTCTGCGCACTATGAAGGTCTTGGCGCTAAACTCTGTTGGTACCAATTTGAATGCAGTTGTTGGATTCCTTAGATGCTTTCCCTGCACAGAGAAGCTATACATAAAGGTCTTTTGTCCTGCTAAATGATAACCACTCCAGCAAAAATGTAGAGTAACATGCAGTTAAACTTTTTTATGAGCTTGGATCGCACAAATATTACCTGATAGAAGAACATCCACAATAGAGTTTTAATTTTCTGTAACGTTACCAAGTTTACAAAGACTAATCTAGTTGTCAAAACTGCATTTAGAAGACTTACTTGAGGGTAGGGAACCAAACCAGATGTTGATTAGGTACCAGCAATTCAGTTGTTTTGTTGGAGCCAGGATACTTATTTTTTTCTCGTCTTTTATAGTCAGAAAGCCACATGGATATGAAAAATGTGCAGCAATGTAACACGGTCCACCCCGTGGAATGCCTTGAACTGCATCTCAGAGAAATTACTTTGAACAACTATCGAGGCACGAGACCTGATATTAACTTTGTCATTTTTTTTATTCTGAACGCAAAAGTGATCCATCTAATGAGATTAGGCATTAAGTATGACCATAACAAGAAATGGTGGTCTACTCAGCGGAAGCAACTACAGCTAAATAACAAAGGTTCTGCACAAAATGTTATTAAGTTTGGAACATTACCTTTCAGCTTTGATAAGTTCTGTGTAGGAGGTGTTAAAATGGTCATACATGACTTGTCGGTGGCTGATCCCTTTGCTGCCTCGTTTTGACCTTGCGAGCTGTTGATTTGGAACAAGGTTATGAGATTGTGTACCAGTTGGGGTGTGATTTGTTGTATTCAGGAAACTTGTCCAAGCACAGCTTTATGATATCTCGTGGTTGTTTGAAGTTGTTGCATCCAAATACTAACACTGAACAATTGTTAGTTTAATTTCGCTACATTTTATTTTGTCCCTAGGTTAGCTACTTAAGACTTGATGCTCTTCTTGTCTACGTAGTCTATGTTAGCTTAATGCTATTGTCATCTACTGTATACAAAGTTTTTACTATTTTTTTGTTGACTAAGATATACTTATACACTAAGATTAGTCTGTCTACTTGAGGACAGAAGATTCCGACTTGATAACCACATCATAGTGAAACAAAGATTTATCAGACTAAATTTTGTTGCATCTGATTAGTGTAGTCTTTCATATTTAACCTTTGCACCGGCACAACCGTGTTTTTTGCTGATCAGTTGCGCCCGATGTAGAACTAATTCCTAATTAAATTCTTTAAAAATAAGTGTGGGTTACTTAGTACAAATTTTGTACTTAGTACAAAATCAAGGACACTTATTTCCGATCGGAAGGTGTAATAATTAAATTACCCCTTGGTGACGGCACCATTTTCATACGCATACTTTAATCGGAGGTAATGCTGTTCATTTATCTTTGATGGGTGCTCAGTTGATGTGACTCTCGGCCTTGATTCCTAAACAGGGGGAGTACAACCTACCAATTTTCTATTCTTACTTGGACCGTTGGAAGATTCAAAACCAATCGAGCGGCAAAATCTCCCGACTACTGACAAAATATTTCGCTTCCCAAATTAATTAGCCATTGGTGACGACACTATTTTCATACGCATACTTTAATCAAAGGTAGTGGTGTCCATTTAACTTTGATGGGTGATCAGTTGATGTGACTCTCGGTCTTGGATTCCTGAACAGAGAGTACAGCCTACCAATTTTCTATTATTACTTGGAGTTGGACTGTAGAAAATTTGTAACCACTCGAGCGGCAAAATATCTCGCCCACTACTGAAATATTTCGCTTCCCAAATTTCAATCACTCTGAAATTCCATTCCTACCCCTCGGACACATGACCAACGGCCATAAGAAAGTCAGTTGGTGGGGGTACAAGGAGGGGCACACTCGTAAATTTTCCGTTCACCACCTCTATAGCCGGCCCATAACGTAGTTCCCCCACAAGCCCTCCGAGAAACCACAAAAGCTCCCAGCTCCAGAGCATCCCAACCGCAGTTTGCCGCCCACCTCGAAACCACGAGTCTACCGGACCTCTACACAAACGTCCACCGCATCTAACCCGCTTCACCGCCGCCGCTGTGCACTACGCTGGATCGGCATCACCGACGCTCTGGTCCAGTGCTCCAGACCCATCATCGACTACTCAAGATCTGCTACCCTCACCGACACTCCCTGCAAGCACTGGCACTGCGAACTCATCACTAACTGCACCGGATCTACTTCCCTTCAACCCCAACATGAGCCGCAAAGATGCGGAGAGCGCCTAGACACCTACCCCACCGAGGTAACGAGATATCTTGCGCGTCTTGATCTGTGCGCATTGTAAACCTGGTAACTGTATTTCTCTGTTTTGCTTGTATATTCCTAATACACTGTTGCCTAGTACCTCTCACTTAACATGTCGGAGGCAAGGTCTTTGAATTCGAGTCCTGTGTGGTGCAATTTATCCGAGAAATTGCGGGTGCCCTCTCCATCCATACACAAGGCCTCTTGTGCCTACCTCTGAGATACACATGTTAACCCTATCTTGTCCTGTCATATGTGAGGAGGTCTGTTGATGTGTATAAGTGGACTGCCTAGCCCTATCCATCATAACTGTTTTTCGTCGTTTTTTAGTGTATCTCACTTAAACACTCACTCACTCTTTATTTGATGTCGTTCTCTACCTAATACACATTATTGCACTTTTTTTATAAAGTGGTGAGTTGGGGCATCGGGGGAGCTAGATGCTTGGCTTAGCAGGAATTTTGTTGATTCACCGCTACCTCAAAAAAGTTTGGGCCAGGATACTATCATATGATGTGCCTCCGTGGAGACCACGAGTGAGACCCGTATGTCTTTTCGGTCGTAGAATACATCACCTACCTTCTCTAGTTCTGCTATCTTGTGGAGTACATGTTTTTGCGTGACCTACTACTTGTACTATTTGTGTCATTGTCGTTCTTGTTATGCTGTGACTTAACTTCTTGCTATTGTTTCACATGTACCAGCCAAAGTCAGGCCGCCCTACAATCTTGTAAGTACTTATTGTTTTTTGTAATGTTGTATTACAACATCTTTCCAGTTTCTGATTGGTTGAATGTTTATGCATAGGATCAATGCTGAACTACCAGGATCTTCCATGCAAGTGCTGGGTGCAGAAGGCGTCTTCAGTAATTGCACCAATAACCGGATGAGTCGTAGTAATGGTCGACAAAGAGCTGTTGTAAGCTCTTTTTTATTATTACATTATATTATGCACCCAGTGTTCAATAGCTTCCTTAATTTTAGCTATTTATTCTGTATGATGCTCAAAATGGTTCTTTCGCTTGTATGTCCTTTTTAATGTTCTTGTGTGATACTTTACTAAACAATTCCCCATTCTTCTTAATTTGAATGATCTGGCAATTTCTTCATTAACCCTTAGGTTGTCCATTGGTGGGATATGATGTTTTAGTCGCTTCTTTGTGTAGGCCTCTAAGGCACTCTTAGCTGACCAATGATTAAAATGCCAGAACTTTTTGCTTTCGAATCTTGTCCAGCTTATGCCTATTTTGTCTAAAATTGCACAGAAACAGACATTGATTTGATTGTGGTATGCTGCAGTCACTTGTTTTGTCTTTGTTTCAGCCTACAAACAAATCAACGAAGGCAGTACGGAGGACCTGTTCATCAAGTAGATTGGTTATTTCACAGAGTAGCAAGAACACATGCTCGCATCGCTCCCCTTCATCTTCATGCTCACATCACTCCCCTTCATATTCTGTTCAAGCTATTCTAGAGTCAACAGTTCCAGTTATTCCAGACAAAAGAGATGTATGAGGCTCTACTTTTGATTGCTCCCTTTGCTACATCTGGAAAATGATGCATTTAAAATTGTTTGACGAAAAATATGTTGTTGCTTTGAATGGTATTCTAAGTTGTTTTGTCTTTGTTCAGGTTACCAATAAAGTCTTGGGAGAAGCAGCAACCCCCTCAAGTGTAGATGTCTCATAGAGCAGCAGTTATAGTGCTTATTGCTCTGATCAACCCGGACTATTTGATATTCCTTTTATGGCAGCAAAAAGTGAAATTAAGGCTACAATGAAGGATGTTATGAACATAATTGGACAGGAAACCAAGGAAACAGATGATTTATTTCACTATGTCACGGCAAGAGATAGATGAGCTGAAAAATAAGTAAGCATTTACTAAAAATATACTAAGGAATCTTCTCTGCAGTTCTAATGGTAAGTCAGTTTCATGTCAGCCATCACAAGCTCTGTAAACAGCAAATTTTGGAACTTGATTGATTTAACTGTAATGTTAAATTTATGTACTATAATTTCAAAGTCTCTAATGATTTTATCATTTGTGGATCTAAAATGTTGGAGATCTATAATAATTTCATAACAGTTGCAATTTTTGCATTCTTGCATAGCCTTTTGTAGTCCATTACCATTGGAACATGGGCTTGTTACAATGCCTTCTTGGGTCGTCCTCTCGCTCTGTTAGGCCGATACTGTGTTGTTTTGTGTCCAGATTAAAACAGTTTTGGGCCCATATTATACTGTGCTCTTGAGATGATCAGCCCATGGACAACAAGCAGGCCGTATTTGGGCCTATAGTTAGCAGACTTTACGTGGATCACAGTGTGTACTTTAGCAGGCCTTCTGTGGGCGACCTTCTCTGGGCCAGGCGATAAATTTTAGCAGGCCTAGTGCAAACCACCATTGAATTTTTAACAGGCACTGTCTTTTGTATTCGTAGGCCATAGGTGGGTCGGCCCGCGTAGCCATGCCCGGACTTAGATGGGCTGGCCCATTAATGTTACGATGGCCCGACCCATTAGGAGTAGCAGGCCTAAGATGGACTGGCCCATCAGATATTCCCACATTAGGTTAGGCGGCCCATGACGCCTTTAGAGAACATTGATGGGCCAGCCCAGGAAGCCCTATTAGAACTTAGATGGGCCGACCTATGAATAGACAGATGACTTGATGGGCTGGCCCGCGAGCCCACTTAGGACGTAGGTGGGCCGAGCCGTGAACAGAAAGAGGCCCTTGATGGGCCGGCTCCCAAGTAGGAATAGGCCCTAGATGGGTTGGGCCTTTAAGTTTTGTCAACCTTAGGTGGGCCGACCCGCTTAATATTTAGCTGGCCTTGAATGGGCAACCATCTACAATGGTTTATGACCGTGGCCGAAAAGTCAAAGTAGGATGCCACATGTCGGTTAGGATGAAGTCAGCAATTTGGTGACCCGGTGAAACCCATCTACCATGAAACCAATTTTCGTGGCTAAAGGCTCACATCTACCACGGTCGTCAAAAAACCATGGCAGTAAGATCTATAACGATCGATAGACCATGGTAGGAAAAACGTGGTTATAGAGTCATTAACCACAAAAAACGAACCTTTAACCACGATTTTTGACCGTGGTAGATGGACCGTTTTCTTCTAGTGACACTAATTTCGATGATGGCTCTCCTATAAGATCTTCTATGGGGGCTAGTGGTACAGAATCTCCTACCGCTGCTGCATCGCCTCCACCTCCTCCTGTGACTGAGCCGAGAATGAGACTTTAGAAAGGTATACATAAACTGAAACAGTATACTGATGGTACAATTAGATATGGCCTATTTACTTAAAGGATAACCAAGTACAACCTCAGTAGCTTTGAGAGAATACGATGCCTTAGTTTAGAAGAAAACATGGCATTTGGTTCCTCCCAATTCCACTAAAAATCTCATTGATTGCAAGTGAGTGTATCATATTAATAAGCATCCAGATGGGACTATTGATCGTTACAAGGCTCTATCGGTAGCAAAGGGATTCCAACAAAGGTATAGATTAGATTATGAGGACACATTTAGTACAGTTGTTAAGGCAACAAAAATTAGACTTGTTCTTGCTATTGATGTCTCTTGTGGATATAATTTGCGGTAGCTAATTGTCAAGAACGCGTTTCTACATGGCATTTTGGAAGAGAAAATTTACATAAAACAACCCCTAGGTTTTGAAAATTCCCAAACTCCGCACTATCTTTGCAAGCTTGACAAGGCTCTATATGGTTTGTCATAAGCAAAATCCATGTGAATGGTATTGAAGGCTCAATACAAAGTTAAATGATCTTTTTTTTGTTCCATCAAACGCAGACACTTCATTATTTCTTTATAACAAGAATGATGTTATGATATTTGTTCTTATCTATGTTGATGACATAATTGTTTCAACCTCATCAGATCTTCAAGAGAGTTTTTCTCTCAAAGATCTTGGTGAGTTTCACTTCTTCTTGGGAATTGAAGTTAAGCATATTCAGAATGCTGGTTTATGTCTGACTGTAATGACCCAAAAAGTAGCAACGTTTTGGGACTTGATTGTAATTTTGAAGAATTGCATTGCATGCATTTGAAAAATGTGAAAACTTCAAAACCTTATTTTTAGAAGATATGAGAGATTGAAATTGAACTCTAGTGTTGAATTTTGACTTAGGTCAACACTAGGATTTGTAATTCAAATTTCAAAGTGAATTCATATTTCCAAATTATGAAAATTAAAATTTGGATTATTTTGATGGAGACTTATTACTCAATATCCATTAACTGAATTGACTGAATTAAAAACTAACCCTAGGTGAATTCAGTTCGTATTGGAGGTTTGACTTATTCAAACTTGAAGTGAAACCCTAATGCAAACTACTAAAAAGAAAAGAAAATAAATAATGCAAAGTAAATAAGATTTTTTGTCTCATATCAATAGTATTTTATAATATTATTGTATAAGGAATAAAATAATAGAAATTACAATAGAAGTGAAACCCTAATGCAAACTACTAAAAAGAAAAGAAAAAACCTAAATTCTAATCTTCTTTTCTTTAAATTCTGGATCTTCTTAGCCTGCACACAAAATAGCAAACAAAGGATCTTGGAAAGATCCGAATGTAGGATTTACAAAGTAAATCTATAGTTAATCTGGAATCCAAGTTTCAAGCCCAGGAACTTGTCCTGAACCTTGTGTTGAGGCAAGGCAAAGAAAAACATCAGTAATTGACCAATAAAAGATCAGAGCAGGCTAGGCAGAAGCAAGACTATGAAACCAAGTAGTAAGCAGAAACTAGGAACCAGAACGAGTAGTGAAGTAATAGCCAGTGAAACAAGTAGGACAGAGACAAGTGTAGTATCTAGTGATCTGTCTAGAACTAGAGAGGAACAAGATGACACCAAGTGTAGTACCAGTAGGAGGCCATTGTATCAGGAAGTAGTGCAACATCACAAGGAGCACAAGAAACTTCAAACTAAAGACTTAGAGAAATAGATTGCTAGAAACAAATACACCTCGACCTTGGATTCTTTGAAAAAGAATTCAGACATGCTTAATGAACACTTCACAGTTCATCAAACATATAACAAAAACAATCTTAAGAAATCACCAGAAAACCCTAATTGCTGTCAGCAAACCAATGAAACAAACTAAAGTTTAAAACCCTAAAAATCATAGAAATGTATCTAGGAAATTACCAAACTACCCTCTAACCTTCATGCCAGATTAGGCATATGACTTTAGCCCATGTCGAGCCATAAATGCAAGCTAGAAGTCAAATTAGAGAGGCGGTATAAGCAGCTTAGTCACTGAATGCATGGCACTAGGTGTCAGCAGCAGCACATCCCTAGAACAGTATAAATAGGACACCTTGAAGATCACAAATCCTCACAAAGATCATAAGAATCACTCTCAGGCCAGAGGCAGAAAGAACAAAGCTAAAGAATCACCTTGAGGCGAGAGGTTCAAGGAGGGGAACTCCAAACACACCCACTAGTGCATAGGAGAAGATCTAGAGGAGCAACTAGAGCAAGAACATGAGCCATAAGAGGAAGAACTGTACCATATCTTCATCAAGCAAACTTATTTGACTACAAAGGTTATAGCTCAAACGCTAGGATTGAAATAGTTGATAGGGAGTGGCAGCTACTATCTAGATTCCTAAGTATTTGATGTGCATCTCCATTGCTAGAGAATACAATCAGCAACATACTCAAAGGCTTGGCACAGCTAGCACCTAAGGGAGACCTTATCGTATAGTGTAAAGTAGTTAACTTGATCTTGCAACTAACCGTGCATGTACAAGTTCATATAGATACACCAGAGGCATTGAAAACACAGTTAACAGAATTATACAAACACACAAACTTGCATAGAATCTGTGAACTATGGATTCTTAGCACATTCATAAGCAGTAGCTACACAATTAAGTAGAAATTAAACTTAGAAGGTAATGCTTAACTGAAGAACATTAGCTAACTAAAGAACATAAGTGCTAACAGTAGCAGTTAACTAAAGATTAATAGTAGAGTGGAGCACATGAACAAGCACACTTGATCATGTCGAGTACCAGTACCTACTAGAACCCACTAGAATGTACTAGAACCTACTAGAAACTACTAGATTGACGTAAGCATGCATTACTGTTAACTGACGAAATTGAATAACACCAAATGTTCAGACTAAGCCGGAATAGCATGTTTTTGACAAAGAAATCACATGATATGACTGAATCAAGCATGATTAACACCTAATAGTACCCAATCGAGCTCTACATTATCGAAACACTATAAATGGAGAATAGGCAGAGGCAAACCCTAGAACAGGATGAGCAGGCAGTAGAAATTGAGGTAGAAGTAGGAGCAGAAGAAAGAGAGAAGGGAGCACCTACCGTGTAGATGAGGGAGCAGCGCTCACTATTGTAGAATATCCACACAGGACGAGCTCATTGTCCTGGAGCGTCAGGGAAGCCACCAGAGTCGAGCACGAACACCTCACGAAACCCTAGATCCAGTTAGTGATCAATATGAGCCGAGGAGGACACAATCAAGGGGGAAAAGGGGATAGGAAGGTAGAGCAGACAACTTCAAGTCGATTGAGTGGTGGGGTGACACGAGCGCTGGTTGCAGATGGCGAGGACGGTGAGGCGACGGCGGCGGAAATTCTGGTTGCTAGAGAGAAAGGAGAGAGAAGCATGAGCCAGTGAGAATAGAGGGTGAGGGTAACGGTTCGGTCAGATCGGGTCAGACACTGGTTTTGACCGATTTGGTATGACCAGTGGGCCCAGGGGCATTTTAGTAATTTACTAATTAGTTAAAATGCCAAAATAGCAAATAAGACCTCAGAAAAATAATATAAAAATAGTTTTGAGTTTAGAAATAAGAAGAACACAACTAACATTTTTGTAGAATTATTTGAAATACTTTTAATTTTGGCGAATTTTGAATTAAAAGAAATCAAGTTAAATCTTGATAATACAAAAAGACATCTTAACAAGTGTTACTAAAATAATTTGAGTGAGCAAATTAAATTCTTATGGATATATGAAAATTCTAATGGAATATTATAAATTTTCCTAAAACAATAGTATTCCTTTTGTTATTCTTTACCAATATACACTTTGCCGAACTCCCGCTATATGAACATAATATGTTACAACCTTGTGACCATTCAAGATCCATCCATGCTACTCCTGAGTATGCTGGTTGACTGATCGAGAATTTGATATACAGTTGGTTGGTCATTTCATTGCATGACAAAGAAAGTGTATACGAAGAAAGGATCAATGAAATTGATAGTACTATTGGAACACTAAAGTTTGAATAATTGATTGAAAAGCAAACAAACCAAAAAGGAATGAATGAAAAATCACGAGTGAAATCATTGCATAGCATATAGTTTCATTAGAACATGATTTGAACATTTGAAGGATATCCTTTATTGAACATTGGTTGTTAATTCCAGAACCCAAAGTTAAGGGTCAAGTAGAACCTTCGAACAACATTATCTTGCAATCGTCAGGAAAATTCACCCTTGCACATAATACTATTTTGTATAAAACCTTTTCAAAAGGAAATATCTCCACAAAAAAGTACTATTTTAAGAATGAAATGAATCACTATTGGTCGGCAATGAAATCACGGTTGTGATGCGTGACGAAAATCATGTTGGTGGAGATTTCATTGTACCGGGAAAGTTACCTTAGGACTTAATAACATAAAGTAGTCAGTAATCCAACCGCTGTACAAATCGTGCTGACCACAGATCTTGGAATGGGACAAGCAAGTTAGAAGTTTCTTCTTAGTTCCGTATATCTTCAGATGACTAGACCGGGCTGTGTTCCTGATAGGAACTATAGTGGGTGGGAGCCCATAACGTCCCCATCTTGTGCTGCAAGGTGGCAAGTTTAGTGTCTCAGCAGGGATTACATATGATTCACGATCGATGACCGGGTCAATGCAAACGGTAGAGTACAGAGTTAGGTAGGGCTCGACATGACTTGGAGAAACTTGGTAACCGGCCTCACACCAAGGAAGTGTGACATAGGCAATAAGGCCAAGGATGTTTGTGGGAAAAGTAGCGCACCTCTTGAGAGTGTATGAATGTGACATGTCCCTATCGTGGGAAATGATTCTAATGCAGTGTGGAAAGGAACTAAACAAAAGTTCTACCAACCGTGAAGACTGATGAAATAGTTTTTCTAAAATGTAAAAATCATCTTTAAAAAAATCTTTTTTCGAAAACCAAACCTTGGATGGAAATCTATGGTTACACTGACACACCAAATATATAGAACTTGCTGAGTATGCCTGTACCCAATCTATCTTCTTAAACCCTTGCTAGACTTTGAATTGTACAATACGGAGGAACTTGGGGCTAACCAACAGGAGGAGTAGGAGGTATACTACGAGGAGCCAGATCTTTCAGGAGGCATAGAAGGCATTGATTACATAATAGAATAGGGAGTGAATTGTGAGGACAACGAGGAAGAAGCGTAGATATAGGATAGAATAGATGAGCTTCGCAACATATACTTACCTAAATAAAATTGCTGAGCTCGGATGGTACTATTCTTAGTTGTACCATTGATAAAAAGATTAGTTAGTTTGAATTCAAATTCAAATTTGAATCCTCAGTGGACCAATGAGGATGTTGAAACATTTGTACATTATTGGTTGATAATTATGAACATGTAAAGTTGCGAACCTGCAATGTTTCTGTTGTACCACGCCGAGGGATGTAACATTTATAAATCGGTACTTCGTGAGTGTTATGTCAATGACTTGTACACTATAACATGCAGTGGGTGTACTGGGTCACCGCACTAACTCAAGAGAAGTATGCAATAGAATTAGTTGAAAAAGTCAGTATGACTAAATGCATATCGTCTCCTACGCCCTTATCCTCTAGTGAAAATCTATCCTTGATGATGGAGCACCTCTTGGTCCAGATGACTGCACAGTATATGAGTATTGTTGGTGAATTACAGTACCTCACATTAACTAGGCCAGATATTTCTTACCCAGTATTTCCATGCTTTTACTACTTCACATCTAAACGTATTATTAGATATGTCAAAGGAACTCTAATAGTAGGGATTACATTTCAGAAGTCTACCTCTAGTCTTCTCAATGCCTTTTCAAATGTAGATTACGCAGGATGCTCTGATTTTTTTGACTACTCTACCGTAGGGGAATCCCCTACGGTGTGATTTTCTTTATTAAAGGGAAAATAAGGTCACAAAAAAGGATAATTACATGGGGGAGGAAGGGACATACAAAGGCAGTGTCAACGATTACACTAGAAATTATACAAAGATAGACAACATCAAATCCGTAAGAGGTTGAACAGATGGTGCCTTAACTCTGAACTTATGGAAGCTCAAGTCACTCTGAAATCTCACTTTCCACCTTGCAAAAGATGGATCCAAGCCTTTGAAAATCTAGTCGTTTTGCTCCTTCCAAATGTTCCAGGATGCACACGAAATCACTTCCATAAAACAAAGTCCATTGAAATTACTATCAGCTAGGGAAATTCTGGTAAAAATTGGTGCTACCAAATCCCACTAAATGTCCAGGAACTCCCAACACTGCTTCGCGAAGGCACAATCAAAGAAGAGGTGATCTCTAGTTTCCTCTTGTTGTATGTTACATAAGACACAATTTCCCCCTTCCACTTGCCAGTTTCTACGAGTCATGATGTTCTTGGTGTTAAGCCGGTCCATCAAGAGGAGCCATTCAAAAGCTTTCAACTTTGGCATGGCCTTGGATTTCCAGATTGTTCAAAGAGCGGTTTCCTTGGGAATTACACTGAACACCAGTTTATAAAAACAAGCAGAAGTATATTTGGTATCCACCCAAGTGAACCTTCGGACATCAGGAGAAGTGGGCTCAAGATTCAGCTCATTTGTAAAACCATTTAGTTGTGTAGCTCATCATACGCTTGAACTGAAAGCGGAAGTGCAAATAGAGTATTCAGATTGTCTGAGTTTATATAGTCTTGCACCGATATATCCTCATCCAAGGTATATGAAAATAGTCTGGGAAAATATCACATAGGTTCTGATTATTTACCCAGAAATCCTTCCATAAGAACACCGAATCACCCGCTCCAATATTGCTGACCGTAGTGCTCCTGTATGAATCCACAAAGCTGAAAGCATCTAGCCACCAGAAGGAGCCTCATTTGGTTTGAGCATGTGGTGGTCCAGGTCCATACAGAGACCTCACAAGTTTAACCCATGGTATATTCTCATTGCAGTAAAATTTGTGTACTTGCTTGAGAAGAAGAGCCTCATTCTGTAGTTCAAGGTTAATGATCCCAAGCCCTCCATGCTTTTTCGGTCTACAAACCATGTCCCAACTCCCAAGCTGCTAGTAAATGACACGTTGTCTGACCTTCATCATCTTTTTTAGCGCATAAACAGTGACGCCTCGCTCTATCACAATACTTGATTATTGTTTCTGAAGATTTAGAGAGCACATGTAATAATTCATTAGAAATGACAAAACAGAGTTAACAAGTTCTAGTTTGCCACCGTATCCCAGGAAACGAGCACTCGCGTTTAATCTTTGCTCCACTTGACTCATGAGAGGTGTGAGGTCCTCAATTGTTGGTTTTGTGGTGCCAAGGGGCAAACCTAGGTAGGCGAACGGCATAGATCAACTGACACAGCAAAACGTGTTGGCTAGTGTCTCCATTCTCTGATTTGATACATTTATTGGCATAATACAAGATTTTGCATAATTCACCCGCAGACTGATACGTCTCAAAAGTATCTATAATTTTTGATGCTCAATGCTTGTTTTTACACCATTTGCCTATTGTTTCGTTACACTTAGTGGTACTTTTATACATTTTCCGGAACTAACCTATTAACGAAGTGCCACAGTGCCAGTTTCCTGTTTTTTGCTGTTTTTGTGTTTCAGAAGTGATACACAGGAAATATTCTCGGAATTGGACGAAACAAGTTCCTGAAGTCATATTTCACGGGGAAGCTCCCAAACATCCGAAGACCTGACGGAGGGGGGCCACGTGGCCCCCACACACAGGGGCGGCGCGGCCACCCCCCTGGCCGCGCCAGGCCCGCGTGAGGGGCCGTGGTCCCTCCTCTGACATCGTCCTTTCGCCTATATATACCCCCTGACGAGAAAAACCTAAGGACCCGATCAATTTTCCAGAATACATCGCGATCCGCCGCCGCCGTCGACCCGAAGATCGGGAGGGTCCAGAAGCTCTTCCCGGCACCCTGCCGGAGAGGGGAATCGCCGCCGGAGGTCTTCTTCATCGCCATGCTTGCCTCCGGAGCGATGAGTGAGTAGTCTACCTTGGACTATGGGTCCATAGCAGTAGCTAGATGGTTGTCTTCTCCACCATGTGCTTCATGTTTAGATCTCATGAGCTGCCCTACATGATTGAGATCACCGTTATGTAATTCTATGATGTTGGTTTGTTGGGATCCGATGAATATTGGTGTTTATGATTAAGTTGCTGTACTGAATTATATCTTTTGTTATCTCTATGTTGTTTATGATCTTGCATGCTCTTCGTTGTTAGTAGCTATCTTGGCCGAGTAGTTGCTAGTGACTCCAAGAGGGGGTATTTATGCTCGATAGTGGGTTCATGCCTCTATTTCACCTGGGGGAGTGACAGAAACCTCTAAGGTGGTAGATGTGCTGTTGCTACTATGGAGAAAACAACATTCATATGCTCAAGGGCATATGCTTTGTTTACATTACACACTTTGCTTAATGCAATTATCTGTTGTTCGCAACTTAATACTTCTAGGGTGTTCGGATGATATCCCCGGGGGTGGATTATTAGTCATAGATGCAGTTGGATGGCGGTCTATGTATTTTGTTGTAATGCCCAGAGTAAATCTCATAGTGATCTTCTTGACATATCACGTTATCTTTATTCTATCAATTGCCCAACTGTAATTTGTTTACCCAGCATGTTATTTATCTATGGAGAGACACCACTAGTGAACTGTGGACCCCGGTCCTATTTTAATCATATTGCAATCACCTGTTTACTTTTCCCGCATTGTTTACTTTACTCGCATATTACTACTGTTTTCCACTCGATACACTCATAACCTTTGTTTCAAGCAAACCGGTGAGATTAACAACCTCATCGCAAGTTGGGGACAAAGTATTTGTTTGTGTGTGTGCAGGTTCCACAAACACCTTCAGTCGTCACCGTCTCTCTTCTTCAAGATCGACATTAAACCTTGGTTTCTTAACTGAGGGAAAACTAGCCGCTGCACTCATCATACCTTCCTCTTGGGGTTCCCAACGGGCTGGTCATTCACCACGCACAAGGACTATCTGTTGCCACATTCACCTGAAGCATCAGCTACTTTTCTGGCGCTGTTGCCGGGGAAGAGAGAAGACTTCTGCGAGGGGAGTTCTTCGCACACACATTCTTTACTTTGTTATTTGTTTTGCTTTACTTTATTTTATTTTTACCTGCATTGCTTTTTATCAAAAATCCAAAAAAATTAGAATCCTTGGTAGTTGTTTTTACTTTACTTTAGTTTATCATGCTGTTCCCTAAGTTCGTTCTGGAGGACCTCTCAGTAGGTAGTGGTTCAATTATTGGAAATAGAAACATTGAGGAGTTCTTTAATCACATTAGTATGCATGAGGAAGTTGAGGAAAAGTCTTGGATTGAGCTTGCTCCTAGTATTGAAGTTGCTTCTGTTTGCTTAATTGATATGTTGGAAACTAGGTTTGCTAGTCTTAATCCCTATATGCAATACATGTTCCTCAAGCTTCATGAAATTGAGGATCCCGAAAAGAAAGCTTTTATCTTGGAAACTCTGCGCCTAGAATTTAAGGATGTCGTGGTTGAAGCTAGGAAGGTTCTTAAACGTTTTAATAAACTCGGTTCTCCTATAAATGTTATTAGTACAGATGATAAAGAGCCCGAAATACCTATTCCTTGCAAGCTTTTGGGATTGAGTGAAGCTTTTGAAAATAATTTTGACTGGATTTGTCCTGAAAATCTTTTTGATGAGAATAGTGTGCCAAAGAATGATCACAAAGAGTCTTCTAAAACTTATCTGGATGAAATACAATGTCTTATTGATAAGACCTCTGCTGTTGATCTTAATGCTTCTTCTGAAAATACTTGATTCGCAATTTTCTGCGCCTAGCTCAAAGGCGTTAAAGAAAAGCACTCTTGGGAGATAACCCATTGTTTACTTTTCAGTACTTTTTCTTTTATTTGAGTCTTGGAAGTCATTACTACTGTAATGACCGCTCCTTATCTTGTTTATTTCGTTTTTGTGCCAAGAGAAGCCTCTAATTTGAGCGAGGTAAAGATTTGGGGTTATTGCTGTCCTGAAACTGTTTTCGGTGCTGCACCGTAAAAATTCGTATAAATTCTCTGTTTATATTTTGGACCTGCGATTTCTTGTGCATATGCCCCAGGTTATATCCAAACTTTTCTTAGTTGAACACTTTTTGATTTGAGCAACGGAAAATCCCTCAAAAATTCGTCCATTATCAGCTGTCCAGTTTTGACAGATTTCTGCCAATATTTGTTTTTGCCACTTTATCACTTTCTTTTGAGTTCTTTTTGATCATGGAACTCTTGTGGAAGTTGCTACAGTAGTATATACTTTATATGTGGTGGTTTTGGGTTGAAACCTGAAGCTAAAAGAGGTCGAATATATTTTATGCTTACACTAATGTTGCTAATAGAATTGTGTTTAGTTTTGTATGAAGGAAGTTTTCAAGTGTAGGGATTGGAGAATGATGAGATGAGTTGAAGAATGGACAAAAGCTCAAGCTTGGGGATGCCCATGCATCACCCCAAGAAATATCCAAGAAGTACAAGCGTCAAAGCTTGGGGATGCCCCCGAGGCACCCCTTCTTCATCGGCAAAAATCAGGTCACCTTTTAAAACACTATATTTTTATTGCTTCATGCACTATGTGTTTTTCTTGGAGCGTCGGTTGTTTTAGTTTTCTTAGGTTGTTTAGTTTGTTTGTTTGCTGCAATAAATGGTTGGACCCCAACAAATTTCCTTTGGAGGAGATGTACTCGTTTTCATTTGCAAAGAACGCTCTAGTTTTCACTCTTATAAATCGAGCGTTCTACTTTTTCTGCTACTGCTTTTGGTTTTCGTTTTTGCCTTGATATGCGTTCAGATCTTGTCATATCTTTTCATCAAGGTGTATTTTGGCCTCTGATCTTCATTGGTTTTCATCAAAAGAGGTGTTTATAAAAGTTTCAAATGGTGTTGGAAAAGAGAAAAAGCTTTGTGCAAAATAGTGGTACAAGAAGGAGCTTGTGTAGACTGCGGCTTAGGCTTTTTCATGTCATGCTTGATGTCTTTTTGATAGTATGCTTAGTGGTTTTGCTGTAGCATGACTTGTCTCAAATAACTGAGATTGCTTAATGAGCCTTTGAAAAAATCATGCGTTGTTTTTATTGTATGGAAGCATTATTTTGGTTTTCTCCTTGATGCTTTATTTGGGTTGACTTGGCGCATGCTCACACATGTTAGACTCTTACAAAGTCGCCATTAGCCTTCATGATCATTTAGTTTTTGACTTTTGATGCCATCGTATGCTTCTTTTAATGTCGCTTTGTCGCTTTGCATGATTATGGCCATTATTGCTCTCTTAGTTGGTCGCTCCCAGTCTTTTGCTAGCCCTCGCCTTGTACTGAGTATGAGCTCTACTCGTGCATCCAACTCCTAAAAGCCAAAGTTTTCCATTGTGTCCACCATACATACCTACTAGCAATTTGCTATTCCAAGTAAATTTGACTTGCTTTTATATTCTCTTCAAATTAAACTCTTACCAGTGTTATGCGAAATTCGGTCAGTAAAGCTCTCACGAACCGGAAGGCACACTTTACTTTTTCCTGTTCTTAAAATTTTGACATTGTGGTCTTTTATGTTGAGTTGTTATGCTTGCAAGTTGTAAGTTGGATTCTAGCCCAGCCATGCCGTCATGGGGCAAGCTTTCGACATTGCACTTCTTATTTGAGTTGATATCGTGATCTTTTGTTTATGGATGCCCGCTGTGTGAAATGAATTGGGAATCTTGTGAGGATCATGGAGTTTTTATATGTGTTAGGGAAACGCCGGGCCGCCAATCTAAGCCATGCATAATTCATGGTGGAAATTTGCAGCATAACCATGGTGAACATTCGACGACGCATCTCACAATAAAAAGCTAAACAATATAGCAAATAAAAGAGATGTCGAGGTGTTCATTGTCTGCTTGTCCTGTCATTTTGGTGTGGGCTTGTTCCATGTCATCGGGCACGGAGGTACCCCATTGGCGGTTCTCAATGATATGCATATACTTACAATGACAAGAGCCTTGCTTGGGACTCTAAGTAAATTAGCATGGTTTGGGTACTCGTATTCACGGGACACGAGGTTTTCAACTTATGATTTGTCAAGCATATGCATCATAATTGTTCTCGCATTAACTTTAACCATTCAAGATGCTTATGATGGGGGCAATGAGAGCTCAAAGCCGGTAAGTACCATAATTTTTGAAGGTTATAAAACTTGCAATCACTGCTTCCCTCTGCGAAGGGCCTTTCTTTTACTTTTATGTTGAGTCACCACCTTCTTTCTTTATGCACCATTAAGAGAGCATAGTTGTCATTCTTAGTGTGATATGCATTGTCCCAAGGTTCATTGATTGACTCATATTGTTGGTTTCACTTGTTCTTAAATTATTTGTATCTAGTCGCCCTCTTAAACTTTGAGGTGTCCTATGCATTTATGTTTTGCTCTCTTTGAATGACAAGCTGAAAACCATTTGTATGTTTTTCCTTATGATTTGAACACACGTTTGACTTTCATTGTTCCATTATCATGATCTTTTGTTTGTGTTCATTTACATGTTTACAACATGGTTGCTAAGTTCTTATTGTTATGATTATATCTTTCATGCCCATGTTTTAAGTTCTTATGATCCCAGCTCACCAATGCTTACATATATGATCAAGTTTGTGTAGGTGCATGTCACCTCAAAAATTATTCTTTTGTTATCACTTACCTACTCGAGGACGAGCAGGAGTTAAGCTTGGGGATGCTTGATACGTCTCAAACGTATCTATAATTTTTGATGCTCCATGCTTGTTTTTACACCATTTTCCTATTGTTTCGTTACACTTAGTGGTACTTTTATACATTTTCCGGAACTAACCTATTAACGAAGTGCCACAGTGCCAGTTTCCTGTTTTCTGCTGTTTTTGTGTTTCAGAAGTGATACATAGGAAATATTCTCGGAATTGGACGAAACAAGTTCCTGAAGTCATATTTCACGGGGAAGCTCCCAAACATCCGAAGACCTGACGGAGGGGGGCCACGTGACCCCCACACACAGGGGCGGCGCGGCCACCCCCTGGCCGCGCCGGGCCCGCGTGAGGGGCCGTGGTCCCTCCTCTGACATCGTCCTTTCGCCTATATATACCCCCTGACGAGAAAAACCTAAGGACCCGATCAGTTTTCCAGAATACATCGCGATCCGCCGCCGCCGTCGACCCGAAGATCGGGAGGGTCCAGAAGCTCTTCCCGGCACCCTGCTGGAGAGGGGAATCGCCGCCGGAGGTCTTCTTCATCGCCATGCTTGCCTCCGGAGCGATGAGTGAGTAGTCTACCTTGGACTATGGGTCCATAGCAGTAGCTAGATGGTTGTCTTCTCCACCATGTGCTTCATGTTTAGATCTCATGAGCTGCCCTACATGATTGAGATCACCGTTATGTAATTCTATGATGTTGGTTTGTTGGGATCCGATGAATATTGGTGTTTATGATTAAGTTGCTGTACTGAATTATATCTTTTGTTATCTCTATGTTGTTTATGATCTTGCATGCTCTCCGTTGTTAGTAGCTATCTTGGCCGAGTAGTTGCTAGTGACTCCAAGAGGGGGTATTTATGCTCGATAGTGGGTTCATGCCTCTATTTCACCTGGGGGAGTGACAGAAACCTCTAAGGTGGTAGATGTGCTGTTGCTACTAGGGAGAAAACAACATTCATATGCTCAAGGGCATATGCTTTGTTTACATTACACACTTTGCTTAATGCAATTATCTGTTGTTCGCAACTTAATACTTCTAGGGTGTTCGGATGATATCCCCGGGGGTGGATTATTAGTCATAGATGCAGTTGGATGGCGGTCTATATATTTTGTTGTAATGCCCAGAGTAAATCTCATAGTGATCTTCTTGACATATCACGTTATCTTTATTCTATCAATTGCCCAACTGTAATTTGTTTACCCAGCATGTTATTTATCTATGGAGAGACACCACTAGTGAACTGTGGACCCCGGTCCTATTTTAATCATATTGCAATCACCTGTTTACTTTTCCCGCATTGTTTACTTTACTCGCATATTACTACTGTTTTCCACTCGATACACTCATAACCTTTGTTTCAAGCAAACCGGTGAGATTGACAACCTCATCGCAAGTTGGGGACAAAGTATTTGTTTGTGTGTGTGCAGGTTCCACAAACACCTTCAGTCGTCACCGTCTCTCTTCTTCAAGATCGACATTAAACCTTGGTTTCTTAACTGAGGGGAAACTACCCGCTGCACTCATCATACCTTCCTCTTGGGGTTCCCAACGGGCTGGTCATTCACCACGCACAAGGACTGTCTGTTGCCACATTCACCTGAAGCATCACAGACCAGTTGCACGAATGAAATCCTGTAGTAAAACTTTTAGGGCTAGAAGCTAATCTTCAGAGGCTGGCATGATCAGTAGCGTGTCGTCGGCATATTGGACTATCGGGTAGTCAGTTCCTAGAATCTGTAAAGGAGCAACCAAATCACCTTTCTGACATAGTTTGTTGACCATTGCTTGCAACAATTCAGCTCCAGTGACAAACAACAGTGGCATTATAGGGTCCCCTTGGCGAACTCCGTGATGACATGGAAACTTTTTTCCTGGAACACCGTTAAGGAGTATCAAGGAAGTACCCGATTCTAAAATAGAGCTGAGCATGTTAACCCATCTACCATTGAAACCGTGGCAAGCAAAGCATTTTCAGAATTGCGTTATGTTCCAGTGTGTCAAACGCCTTCGCAAAATCAAGTTTCAAGACAATACACTCTTATTTAGTTTGCTTGCATTGGTGTATATACTCATAAGCCCATGCCACACAATCTTGTACTGAACAAGATTTGATAAAGCCATATTGGTTTATGTTAACAATATCGAGTATTGTGGTTTGCAAATGGTTTGCCATCAGTTTCGTCAGTAACTTGAGGCAAAAGGTTCAGAAGCGAAATTGGCCTAAAGTCATTTGGTCCTTCAGGAGATGGGATTTTCGGAATTAAAGTGATCAGGGCGTCATTTATAATTTGAAGATTTACTTTACCTTCCCAAAAATCATGGCATAGTTGATAAAAATCATACTTGATAATGGGCCAACATATTTTAAGGAATAGTCCGGTAAATCCATCTAGCCCGGGCGCTTTGTCATTGGGCATAGCCGCCACAACCTTGTCAATCTCTTCATATGTGAACTGATCTGCTAGGCTATCAAGGCTTTCTACAGCTGTCAAGAAATTTGAGAAATTGAAGGAGTTATCTATCTCCATTGATATGCCAAGTCTTTCTCTAAAACTGTGCCATAGGATACCAGCTTTCTCGAAATGATCAGTAGCAACAGATCCATCATCTCTAGTGAGGGAGGCAATAGAATTTCTTTTGTATCTAATTGTAGCCATGTAGTGAAAAAAAGATGTATTCTCATCTCCTAATTTTGCCCACCTTGTTGTACATCTTTTTTTTCCAATACTCTTGTTTGCAAAGAAGAAGGTGTTGTAATCCGACCTTTACTATGTGACAAGGGTATAGCTAATAGAGCCCATTATCTTTGTACCCCTGAGACCCATTAAGATAGGCCCAGTCATAGACATAGTCGAAATACAAGATAATATCGTATACGGACACTGTAATTTGTATGAAACCCAACCGGATCCTTGAGACCTGGCCATCTATATATAGGGGCCAGGAGAGGTCGGCTAGGGACAGATTGAGATTGAGACAATTGAGTATCACGCTTATTCTCGATACACGCATAACCACGCCTTGTTTGACTGACCTTTACCTTCGAGTTCATCCGACACCCTCTTCCACCGATCCTAAGTGCTTCATCTAGGACATTTGTCAAGTTAACCCTCGTCAATTGGCGCCGACCGTGGGGACTCTGGGTGTTGGAATCATGAATTCGACGGCTTTTTTGCTTCTAGCCAACAGCAACTCGAAAGTCGACGAAACCAGATATCCTTCGGGACCATAGATTTTCAAGTTCATCCACCAACCCTTACTCCAGTCTTCGCAAGCTTGTATCAGGAGATGGACCTGACGATCGGAAGCCTGAACTTTCACATCTGTTCTTTGGGTTCGATTTGCCTCTCAGATTCGACGAAATCGGATCCATCGGCAAGAAAAACCGCGACAATCGCAATGTCAGAATCATCGGTAGGCTCCTCCAGCGAGGTAAAATCGCCAGTCAGCTTTGCAACAACGGAAAATATAGAAGAAAAATCGAAGAACTCGACGAAACCCATGGATAACCTCAAGTTAGGAGATCAATCAGAAAACTTCATGGTCTGCTGCGACGACATCTCAGATACACGGATACATGGAGAACAGGATTGGAGCTTCATGAGGATAATCAAACTACTCTCTCAAGCTGCAGTAGCAAGTTCAACAATCAGTATCAAGTACTCGCAATCGTAGGTGACAACTCAGAAAAATTCAACGACAACAACAACCCAGCAAATATAACAAGAGGAGCAAATCATGTGGCGGAAGGCAACACCGCAGACTCTCTGGCAAACAGAGAAAAAATTCGACTATCAGCCGAGGAGTGGAACACAATCAGAGCAGCCATTGAGCACGGCGCAGCTATACCGATCGATGCAAGCAAGAATGTACTTTTAGGGTATCATTACACCTTGCGAAAGCAATCAAGACAACTGGCAAAAGAAAGAAGTGAAATACAGAAAAGGAAGGACTCAGCAATTACAGCAAGCGCAGCTTTTCATGCACCACGCATCAACGCATCACATACGGACAGCAGAAGGCACCGCAGGCACAGATCAAGAGTTGAAAACCTTGAGCACTCGGATAGGCGAAACCTCTCCAGAAACCTCGACTCATCCTTCCTATCGGTCGATGAGCAAGGCAATATTATACCAAAAACACCCGAAGCAGCGCTTGTGGCAGCACAAACATATCTATACACCACGCGGCCAAGCCCAGGGGATCCAAGAGAACATATGCATCGAGCAGCACTACAAGGATTAAGATTGGTAGGTAACAAAGTAATAGCCAAAGATGAAGAGGCATATCGCAACAAAGGTACGCACAAGCCTAGATCACCACGCCGTCACAATAGTCCTCGGCACAGGAGTAGTAGCCGACGATCTAGGTCATCATCGCCAAAATACTACAAAAGCCCAAAGCATGGAGGAACCCGAATATCCAAGACTCCCACTAAGGCATATGACTACGAAGATGATGAAAAAGAGATGGGAGCATCGTGCTTTACTCGCAGAGTTTGCACCACACCAGTACCCAAAGGTTTCAAACTACCCCATGATCAGCAGAAATACGATGGATCCCAGGAGCCACAATCATGGCTCTCAGATTATTTGCAGGCAGTCAGAATACTTGGAGGATCAAAGGAAACAGCAATGCAAAGTCTACAACTCCACCTCACCGGCGCAGCTTGGTCATGGTTGAGTAAGTTGGAAAGAGAGACAATCGGAAGCTGGGAAGAGCTCACAAAGCAATTCACGAGCAACTTCAAGTCAACATACAAACGGCCAGCATTAATAGAAAAAGTTAAAGCCTGTGTACAACAGCGCAATGAGACACTTAGGTCATATATTCAATGGTGGAGCATCATAAAAAATTTCGCAGTCGAAGTTTCAGATGAGCGAGCAATCGATGCCTTTACACTTGGGTTACGACGAGGAGACCTAGTCGAAGAAATGGGCAGGATTAAACCAAGGACAATATCGGAGCTAATGGATATAGCAAATAGGTTTGCAGATGGTGAAGGCGCGTGTAATAACAAGAGGACACGATCACCAGAAGATGACAGGGGAAACAGATACAACAGTCAAAGGAGAAGATCCCGCAACTATGACAACTACGGCTCCCATAGCCAAGTAGCCGTAGGATACAAAGACAATAATTATTAAGGAGATGAGCGCAGGAACTCAGGATACCGCAGCTACAGCAGGGAAGACTCTAGCAATAACAAAAGGTTCCAGTCCAAGGGATCCAGGGAATACAATCCATCACCTGACGATATGCTAAACGGACCATGCTATATACACTTCGCATTTGTTGATGGGAAAGTGTTACAAAAGCGATAGGCAATAACAAAGAACGGAAAGGAAATCACAGCACGGAGACACAAGATTTAACATGGAAAAACCTCTCCAACAAAGAGAGGTAAAAACCACGGGCGCCAGCCAGCAAAACTTCACTATATCGGGAGTGTGTTTACAAACGACGTGGATTATCTTATAATGCGATAAACCCTAGCCGGCAGCTTACGAGGAACATATATAGGCGGCGATAACGATCCATACCTCGAGACAAATTCAAGTATTGGTGCACTAAAGAAAGGCTAACTTCGGACGGAGCGGAGCGAGGCCCGTCGCTAGAGGCACTGAAGAAAGGCTAAACTCCAGGTATGCATGATTAGTACTCATGAAAATCCTACTGATATGATGACAAAGCCAGTTCCTGTTGCTAAGTTTGAGCTTTGCTCAAGCTTAGTTGGTATAACTGTTGAGCCCAAGTGTCTGTTTGGCGCCAAGCCTCCGGCGACGGGCCTCACTCTGCGCCGTCCAAAGTTAGCCTTTCTTCAGTGCACCAATACTTGAATTTGGATCAGAATATAAAAAACTACACCTTAAGACAAATTCCTTGTAGCATGAACTTCAACAAACACCTGAATCAACAAAGAAAACACTTGCTGGCGCCAAACAGACACTTGGGCTAAACAGTTATACCAACTAAGCTTGAGCAAAGCTCAAACTTAGCAATAGGAACTAGCTTTGTCATCATATCAGCAGGATTTTCATGAGTACTAATCTTGCATACCTGGAGTTTAGCCTTTCTTCAGTGCCTCCGGCGACGGGCCTCGCTCCGCTCTGTCCGAAGTTAGCCTTTCTTCAGTGCACCAGTACTTGAATTTGGATCAGAATATAACAGAAAGAGTGTCCAGACAAGCAATGAAAGACTGCAAAACGTTTCCGAAATTGCAGGAGGCAGTAGGAAATAAGCAAGCCGAAGCAAGAAGGCAAGGCTATGAGGGCAACACAAACAACATACCTCCATCGAACCAGCAAGCAAACAACGGAGCAGTGCAAGGCCAAGATCAACCAAGTTAAGGAAACGACAATGAAGGAGGGTATATCCCATGTAAAGGGCACATCACAGCAATGATACAACCCATCCCAAAGTCGAACAAAGAGGAGAAAATCATATCTCACCAAGTCAACTTAGCAGTAACATCGCCTCCAGTGACTACAGAATATTTACAGTGGTCCGAGCAACCCATAGAATTCAACAGAGAAGATCACCCCATAACAGTACCATGGCCAGGAAACGTGCCTCTGGGACTCAAATCTTAGATTGCAGGGTACGACGTACAAAGGGTATTCATGGATGCAGGAAGCGGAATAAACCTGATATATGCAAAAACACTTCTAGCAATGCACATATCACTGGAGTTCCTGAAACCAACAGACTGCTCTTTCCACGGAATCGTACCAGGAAGCGCCAACTACCCATTGGGTTGAATAACACTCGACATTTGCTTCGGCAACCACCAGAACTATAGAAGAGAGAAGCTTGACTTCAAAGTCATGGACTGGCCCTCTTAGTATCACGCGATCCTCGGACGACCCGCGTTTTCGTGATTCATGGTAGTACCTCACTACACCTACCTGGTACTCAAGCTGCCAGGACCAAGGGGAATAATCACAGTAAAGGGGTGCTTCGAACTCTCAGATCTATGCGACAAGGAGTTCCACAAGATGGCGCAAAATTTCGGTATGACAACCATCTACGGACAACACAAGGATAAAATAAGAAATTCGACTACAGGCACTACAAAACAACTCGAAGAACATCCGGCGGAGCCAGAGGCAAAGAAACTGCGAGCACATTCATCGGACCCAAAGGAAGCTACAACAGAGGAGGAGAGGACCCCTACAATATAGACAACAAGTATACAATAGGCGGTTAGGAAAGTAGAATAGGGAAAATAAGGCTACTAAGCCATGAGTTATAAGGGCAAGACCCTCTAGATCCAGAACACATGCCACCGGCCGGGTCTCTTGGGCCACTCCATGTATCTTTACATTCAGTAATTATAAAAGACAAGTTCCTCATTTTTTGAGCTTACAAGTCTGAGAGAAATTATGTTATAACACATACGCAAAGTAAACTACAAAAAATGTGGATAGCATGCACGAATAAAATAGCGTTTTGACTACAACTCTCACGCTCAGAAAACCACAACAAAAACAAGCTACAATCCTCAGATTACACAATCACTTGGTCCGATGGATCAACACGAAGTGGATCCAAGTAATGAAACTCACGAAAGAAACCAGCGTCGGCTTCAAGTAGCCTCGCAATAATCCTTCGTGCAGGCTAAAGTGTAGCATCCATATGAACTCGCAGCGCCGAAGATCTAGAGCCTTGGGAAGCAGGCAAACTCAGAGACATGGTACTATAATTGAGCCTCGGATGCCACTTTTGTATCCAGCCAAGAGCGAAATTGGCACCAGCCACCAGGTTGAGCTCTATCAAGCGATGAACACGTCGGCTTGTCCTGAAAACATCGAGTAGTTGCCCAAAACTCTCTGGGGGAGGATTTTGGGGCAGGATGACAGAAAACATGGTTGTTAAGGATTTTCGACAACCATCGACAGATTCCCCGACATGCTGAGCACGATCCTGTAGAAGAACGATGGCATTGCGGCGTCGCGGGTCGATCTAAAAAGTGTTAGTATCCAAAGGTGTCCTTTTGAGAGCCTCAAGTCGCTCAGCAACTCGACGGTTCTCGTCGGCAGGGTTCAGGCAACTACCTGAAAAAAGATACAGAATAAGGCATGTCAAGATGCAAGAACACAACCAAAAGCACCAGGGGGCTTCAAGAAACTTACATTGCAATTGCTCACATGCGGATTCAATAATTCTAACAAGAAAAGAGTCACACTCTTCGAGATGAGCAATCTTCGCCATCAGGTCATACACCTGAATTTCAAGAGAAGACACCTGCTTCATCAAACTGAAAGATCTCCCAGCTTGATCTATAGCAGCTTTCGCTTGGCGCTTCAACAGCGACAATCGACCTTCAAGATCAGAAATCCTCGACAAATGCTCAGCACAGCGGCAAGGAGAGCGGGGAGCAGATGGAATTCCAGAATTCGACCTAGTCGCGGGCAGCGAGTTAGGGTCAAAATTTGGCGATCCACCGCCATGATTAGGCTGGAAGAAAATGAAAAAGCAAAATAACTCAAACACGAACCATGCTGGAAGTGGAAATTAATAGCATGAAGTATTTACAAAATATAGAGTTTCCTAATCAAACATCGGCAAAAGACAATAAAATAAATTACATCAAAAGGAAGGCTAACTCTATGAAAGCAGGCTAAAATTTACGCCATCTCGGTAGCAGGATCCGGGGTAGAAGAAGGCGCAGAAGCATTAGTAGCAGGGGTACTGGAGGAAGGCGCCAAAGATCCAATTGCAGTAGTCGAAGAAGCTGCCGGAGGAAGAATAAGGGACACCAGCTTGGGCGCATACTCCTTTGCCTTCTTAAAAAACTCCGTCATCTCAACCAAAGGGACAGCGTAGGAGGCGCCAACCTTCTCCCAGTTCACTTCCTCACCATGAGATTGGGCGAGGGCAATCGCCTCTTCGACACCCCGTTTCACTGAGACGTGCTTCATTGCACGGACAAGATCTTCGATGGTGTCAAAGGCTGCGACTAGCTTCCGAAGATTGTCGCCTGGCATCT
Source organism: Dactylis glomerata (assembly GCA_007115705.1). Lineage (NCBI taxonomy): Eukaryota > Viridiplantae > Streptophyta > Magnoliopsida > Poales > Poaceae > Dactylis > Dactylis glomerata. Next base: position 2,291,845 of record QXEO01000291.1, on the reverse strand, counting down.
CATTTCTCTTCTTCGGCCAGAACCCGACGAACATGCGGATTAAAATGTGGCAAGTTAGCTGGAGAATATTCTGAACAAGCTTCCAGTTTGATTCCAGCACGTCCACCACGGCCAGTAGAGGATCTTCAGAACTTGGTTGCCGAAGTATCCAAGATTCTCCAATTTTCTCTGCTGCACCACAGAGACACAAACAAAAACAAGCAAACACATATCATCAAATAAAAGCCTAAGTAAGTAACCAAAAGAAATGATACAACACTTACTGCCAATAGAGACGGAGATATGGTCAAGTCGCTCAGCTATGGATTGCTCCCGCTTGGCTTGCTTTTGATTAGCATCAGCCAATGTTTTCTCAGCTTTCTTAGCCCTGGTTTCCACTGACTTGGCTGCCCTCTCAGCAGAAACCTTGGCAACATTTGCACTATTCAGGGCTTCTGTGGAAGCCTTAAGATCGGCTTCCAAAACTGATATGCGCGCATTATCCGTGGCCAAGGCAACTACAACAAAGGAGAAGATATCAACAGTCATGAGAAGCATGAGTACAAGTAAATGAAAAGAAATCAAACAGAAGGAAAAAAAGAAGGGTACAAACAAAACCTTGGGATGCATCAGCAGTTTCCTAAATCTTGACACATTCAGCGCCAAAATAAAGAAAACTCTGCATCAAAGGCTGCAGAGCGCAAATTGTGTAAGAATCTCAGAGTTCAAGAAAAAACAAAGTCGATTATATGGAGCAATACTCACATGTTCAGAGGAAGAAGATGGCTGATGAACCTCAAGAGAAGCCGCCGCCGCTGCTACCTTTTTCTGATGCTTCAGAGGTGGTGTAGTAAGATTTTTCTTTGGAAGAACTGGTGATGGTTTGGCCACCACAGTTTCTTCCTAAGGACGTCCTTGAAGAGTAGCCAAAGCAATAGAGAGAGGAACTACAGCGGCATCCTTCTTCGGGTTCTCATTATCACTAAAAAGGAAATTATTCGACATCAAAACAATGAGAAGAACTAAAGACAAAAACGCTTTGATAAAGAAGACAGAGTAAACTTACGAGTCGAGCAACTCAAACATCTGAAGTTTAGCTTCCCTGGCAGCAGTAGGCTCCTCTGATGCATTTTTTGGAATAGAGGTACTCGAGGAAGTCAAGTCATTGGTGTGCTATCTCTTTTTCTCTAGACCTCTTTCTTCAGAGTTGGCGGGGGGAGGTGATGTAGTAGAGCCTCTCTCCTCCAGAGATCCTTCGGCTTCATCTCCGTCCTGGTGCTCGCTAGCCTCAGGGGCTTCAGAACTAGCAGGAGCAGGATTAGCCTCGATTGGTCCTTCCTCGGGTAGATGAGGGCGAGAAACCAAAAACTGGTGGTCCTACAAAAGAGCATTTGAAGAACAGCATTAGCAAACAACACACAATACAAGAAGACGAACAATAGAAGTCAACATTTTTGAGTTATACATACCTCGGGCAAGGGGTGAGTGGAGTCGAAGAAAGCAGCTGTGCAGGCTGGGATCTCCATCTGTGCAGTTAGAGTAGTCAGCAACCTAACCCGCTTATCGAGATCATTTTTCTCTGGGTCCTGGGCAAACACTCGAGAAGGATTGGTCAAACCAGAGTAAGACCACAACTTAGAAACTCGAGACTGAAGGGGTTGGATGCGTCTCTGAAGGAAAAATGCCATAAGCTGTGTCCCTATCAGTCTGCCCCCCGCTGCGCTCTTGAGTCTCTGAATACGAGCCAACAAAGGCTTGATGTCTTCGACTTCGGCTTCTGAAAGAGTAGCATCCCACGTCGTCAGTTTTGTTAGACTTTGGTTGGCATCAAAAGGAGCAAGACCATACTGATTAGAGGCAACGGCTTTCTGGTTCTTGATATGGAACCATTTTTGCCTCCAACCTTGCACTAGCATAGCCATGTTGAACTCCAGATAATGCGATTCAGATTGCACAGATACTGAAGGAAATATGCCCTAGAGGCAATAATAATATTGTTATTATCATATTTCTTGTTTATGATAATGTTTATATTCCATGCTATAATTGTATTAAGCGGAAACATTAATACTTGTATGGTTTATGAACAACACTGTGTCCCTAGTACGCCTCTACTAGACTAGCTCATTGATTAATGACGGTTAAGGTTTCCTAACCATAGACATGAGTTGTCGATTAATAATGAGGTCGTGTTATTAAGAGAATGACATGATGGACAGACGACCCAAATTAAGCACAACAATTAGAATGTTTCATTGTGTTCACAATTGCCTAGCTTTTCCTATGTCAGTATCTTATTCCTTAGACCATGAGATAATGCCACTCCCTGGTACCAGAAGAGAGCTTTGAGGTCATCAAACATCACACTATGAAAGGGTGATTATAAAGGTGTCTCTCAGGTAATCAGAAAGTACTTGTTGGGTTGCATGTATCGAGATTGGGATTTGTCCCTCCCATGTCGGAGAGATATACTCCGGGCCCACTCGGTAATCAATATCATACACCGTTTGCAAACACGTGATTAATGAGTTTAATCACAGGGTGATATTGGATTGCAGAACGAGTAAAGAGTACTTGGTATGAACGAGATTGAACTAGGTATGGCGATACTGACGATCGAATCTCTGGCAAGTAAAATATCGCGAGACAAAGGAATTTGTATACGGGATTAATTGAATCCTGACATCGTGGTTCACCGATAATGATCTTTGTTGAATATGTGGGAGTCAATATGGATTTCTAGATCCTGCTATTGATTATTGATGGTGATCATGTCCGCACATTCTCGAACCTGTAGGGTCACACACTTAACGCTCATCAACGCTAGGGTAGTTTCGAGATTTATGGAAATTGTTTCGGAGAGTTACGGAATTGTTCCGGGAAGATGATTAATGATTTATTAATGAATTGAATTAATAAATGTTAATACATATATTTATTTACTGGAAATAAATAGGGCTAAAAAGTAGTCCATAGAAAGTTTTGCTAATGGACTAGTTTTGTAGCCCATCTAGACAAACTGCAAACGGAAAAAGCAAAAAGAAAGAAAAAAAAAGAGAGAGGGCGCTGCAGCTGGGCCGGCTGGGCCGGCCAGCCGCGCAGCCCCATGCCCTACACGCTGCTCACTTGTTGCCGCGCATGGGCTGCTCACCTGGGCCAAGCCTGGCCGGCTGGGCCGGCTGCTTGTGCGCCCGGCTGGGCCTCATGCCCGGAGCGCCCAGCGCTCGCCTCGGGAGGCAGGAGCGATCGCCCAGGCCGCTCGCTCGAGCGCCTCGATCGCCCTGGGAAGATCGATGCCATCGATCCAGCCAGGAGGCCAGCTGCCAGGTGGTTGCCTACCGTGACGGGGCGCACGAGACCAGATCGATAGATTGAGACTTTGCATACGCGTGCATGACAGGTTAAAACCTTGGCCCGTGCTCCAAGTCTCCGAACGATACCGGCTATATAAAGGGCACAAACGTTGTGTCGCGGGTGAGAGAAAAAGAGTTTTCAGCCTCGCCGTACAGCTGCTCTCTGTAGCCTTTTTCAGCCCTAGTTTGACTAGATCTTTGCCTTTCTTCTTCCACCTCGCGCGCTTAGGTGAAGCCCTGCCCGCAGATATTCTCCACCATAAGCACCACGCTGTCGTGCTGCTGATCCCATCTACCACTCCACCGTATCTCGCTGGACCGAGTAGGAGGAGTCGTTGCTGCGCTGTACGTGTGCATCGCTCGGAGGCGCTGCCCATTGTGGCGCTTGGATCGGATCGGATCGCGAGGAGGAGCGCTAGTACGACTACGCTGACCACGTTCTTCTGAACGTTTCCGCTGTGTGTTCTACAAGCGTATGTAGATCTAATCTCTCTTGCTCGTTGTTTTACATCTCATAGATCAGATCTTGGCTGTTCTTGTTCGTCTTTGTAGGAAATTTTTTGTTTTCTATGCTGCGAAACCCTTCAATGGTATCAGAGCGAGATCTATGCGTAGATGTTTTACACGAGTAAAACGCAACATGTTTGTTGTGGGAGTTGATGTTTTCTGTTGCAAACCTCTATTTTGTGTATTTCTTATGGCGCGGCATAGTGAGATCGAAGCGGTTCAGGCCAACTTTATGCGACCTTGTTTGCGAGACCAGCTCCGCACTTGACGTATGGCTTGTTCCACACATGCGGCTGGTGGATGCCAGTTTCTCTCACTATAGTTGTCATGAGATTTACAATGGATGTTGGCAACCATAATATCACCGTTGTGGCTTTGCGTAGGTAAGAACCGTTCTTATGCGTACTCCCATAAGCCACGTAAAACATGTAATCAACAAATTAGAGGCGTCTAACTTGTTTTTGCAGGGAGTGTTTGTGATATGGTATTATCACAAGATGTGATGTGTATGATATATGTGATGTATGCGATTATCATGTTTTGTAATGTTTCACGACTTGCATGTCGATGAGTTCACAACCGGCAGGAGCCATATGGTTGTCTTTATAATTTTTGTATGACCTGCGTGTCAACTTCTTATACGCCATGTAATAGCTTTACTTTATTGCTAAGTAGTTAGCAATAGTCGTAGTTGCTATTCATGGTGGAGACAATCATGGTGGAGTGATGGAGATCATGCCGGCGCGCATGAGATGGAGATCAATGCACGAAGATTGGCTATACCATGTCACATATTGTATATGCATGTGATATTTATCCTTTATGCATCTTATTTTGCTTTGATCGCGATGGTAGCATTATAAGATGATCCCTCACACTTAATTTCAAGATAAAATGTGTTCTCCCCTCGTATGCGCCGTTGCGAAAGATCATCGTTTTGAAGCATCACGTGATGATCGGGTGTTATAAACTCTACGTTCACATACAACGGGTGTAAGCCAGATTTACACATGCGAAAATACGTGGGTTAAACTTGACGAGTCTAGCATGTACAGACATGGCCTCGGAACACACAGACCGAAAGGTCAAGCATGAGTCATATGGATGATATGATCAACATGTTGATGTTCACCATTAAAGCTACATCATCTCACGTGATGATCGGTCTTGGTGTAGTGAATTTGGATCATGCTTCACTAAACATCTTCGAGGGATGTTGAATTTTGTGGGAGTTCATTAGTAATTTGATTAACTTGAACTAATTATCCTGAACTAAATCTTAGTGTATTTGTATAAGTTGGTGTAGTTGTCGGCAACCGTTTTCCACCGACACTTAGTTTAATTGAGTTAAAAGAACTATAGAATTTTGGATAATAACTTTTCGCACTAGTGCCGTTTAGTTAAAGTGTCGAGATCAAAGATTAAGTCCTATTGCAATTTTAGCAAACCTCACTTGCTCCATGCGATTTAATAAGTTGTATTAATCGAAGAGCAACGATTTAAGTTTAGTATCTAAAATCATATATTTTCCTTAATGAGAAATTGATCTTCAAAATTGTTTGAGAATCAAAGTGATCTTAAAGCTGAAAGAATTGTTTCAGAAACAAACAAGAGTTAAAAGATATTTGATGTCTAGAACTTTGATTGTTTGCAAAATGATTAAGTATAATTTAGTAAAAGAACATATGCTCATATTGTATGAATGTATGCGAAGATTAAAGATGCTAGGCGTCCCGATCACCAAAAGTTTGGGAACTAATATTATACTTGCATTCATCCTTCTGAGCTATAGTAGTTTCATCATGAAAGTTGTCATGATAGGATGAATGAAAAGGTATCGGCTAAATTGTTTTGCTATACCAAAAGAATGCTAAAGAATGGAATCTGGAAGAATACTAATTATATGATAATGGTGATCCACATCAATGTGCAAAATCCAAGGCCATTAGTATTTGACTAACATCCTTTGGACTATGTGTCATGTGATTGACGCCACTATTGATGTTGATAGATTCTTCTAGTCGGAGGAAACGCTAAATATGATCTGCAAATTATTTGGTAGAAAAGGAAAAGACTGGAAATATCCAGCTTAGGTATATAAATGATATACATGTTATAGATGTATTTCTTTGCTCATTAACAATGTAATTCTTGGGTATTCGATACTAGATTGTTGGTACGAAATGTCATACAAAGCAACACAATGCAAGAACTACAATGGCCTAAATAACCAGCAAAAGAATGTGGTAATAATGCGCGTCGAGAAACAAATAAAAGTGTTATTGTGTTTCCGTCGGCATCAAACCTAACCTTGAAGATTTATTATGAAATAAATAATTGTTATCTTATTCTGGTATTATGAGAACAATTGTTGTTCATGTTATTAATGTCTTCCATAATCGATGGATAGATTATTATAAATCCTTTTGGTAAAATAGACATCTATAACACTGATGCTAAAGGTCGCAAGACAAAATGAATTTCACTTAAATTTGAAGCACCGATGTTTAAGTCATATTGGAAACAAAGCATGAAAGAAATTCCATATTGATGAATTTTTGAGTCATCTAATTTTTAATTAATTGACGCTTGTGAGACTTTTCCTAAAGATGATTAAACTCCGTTTATGGGCCATGGACAGAATAAGCGACTAACTAAATGAAGATCGTACATATTGATGTATGTAGTCCATGGTGTAAAGTCGATCGCGGTGTATTTTCTATTTCATCAATGACTCGAACAGATGTATGGTATATCTACTTGATGAGATAGAAGTATGAAATGATTGAAACTGTTCAATTTATGAAGTGGAAATTATTGTAACAAGAAAATTCAAGTATTTATGAATGGATCATAATAGAGCGTATTTGAGTTACAAGTTTAGCAAACATCTATGAGTTAAAGGAATTATTTCACAAACTTGCATCTCATGAAACGCCATAGGAGTATGGATTTTTCGATAGGTGTAATCAAACCTTGTTTAACATGGTTAGATCAATGATGAAATAAACTACCAATATAATGTGTGGATTAAGCTTTAGAGACTACCGCTTTTTACTGAATAGAGTGCCATCATAATCCGCTGAAATGACACCGTACAAGTTATAGTTGTCTTTTCTTAAATTTTGGTATGCACGGCATATGTAAAATGTTTACCACCAAAGTTGGATTAATAAGTCTTTGTAGGTTATCCCAAAGAATGTCGATGGGTGTTCCTTCTGCCATAAACCCAAATAAAAGTGATTGTCACTGAAAGAAGTGAATTTCTTATGAAGGAGTTTTTCACGAAAGGTTTAAGTGGGAGGAAAATAGAACTTGATGAGGTTATTAAACCTGAGCAAGCTGAGCAAAGTAGCGCAGCACTAAAAATGTTCTGGAAGCGGTAACTGCATTCATGGCTCTCGCACCTATAATATGTTGTAGTGCCGGACATCAAAGTTCCTATTTAACCAAGTTGGTCGTCATCAAATAGCAAGATTTGAGGACGGGATATTATTAACCGACAATATACAAAGAAGCGGTGATGGGCCCTGACTTCGTCATATGGATTATTCTAGCAACAATTACATATCGAGATATGATAGTTGAATAAATGAAACAATGTTCCTCTACCGGAATGCACACCAAGGACGTGTACCTGACACGACCCAATGGGTTTTGTTGATTCAAAGGTTGCTAGATATGTATGCAAACTTCAATGGTAGAAGTAAGCATAACAGAGTTGGAATCTTCAATGATGAAATGTTAAAAGAGTTTAATTTCACAAGATATTTGAAGATGCTTGTATTTACAAGAAAGTAAGTGGGAGCGCTAAGACATATTTCTAATACTTTATGTAGATGACATATCGGTCATTGGAAATTATGTGGTTTTCTTGATATTGTTAAGTTTTCATTAAAATTAGTTTTTGATGACTTAGGCAAAACCAGAATATTGAGCATCAATGTCTATGCAGATAGATTGAGGCACTAATATAGTTTTACCAGAGTACATAGATGAAATATTGAATCTATTCAATATGGAAACAATAAGAACGGTTCTTGTTGCATGGAATAGGTTGAAGCAAAACATCAACTGTTTTGACACTTGATGAGTGAAACCACAAGAATGATTTTATCAATCTTGTACACCATGATGTGTAGATCCAGATATGTCCAATGCTCTAAAGGTTACGAGCATTCATATGATGATCGTTGGACAATAGTAAGAATATTCTTATGTACTTTCGAAGAAACAAGAATATGTTCTGTATGCAGAAGTGACAAATGGTTCATTGTTATGTGTTACATTGGCTTGTCACATATACAGGTAAAATTTTATCCCACTTTTAGGCTATTTGTTTTGAGTTATAAGGTGGCACAATAAGATGGAAGAAAGTTCCATGTTGATTTGGATGAGTTCCAAAAGTTAAATATTGTGACGGATACTTCAACGAAGGCTCAGTATATAACTACTCTAGAAGCGGCAAAAGAACTACGTGTAGTTCAAAGTGTGCTAGTACCATGTAGTTCTATTGTACGACAATAGTGACAACATAGTCTCGGCAAAGAAACAAATGTTTTACCAGAAGACCAAGTTTATACGATGCCATCTCATAGAAGATGAGTAATGCGTGCTGACGCAAAAGATATGCAAATACAAACGGACCTGAAAGTGTCAGATCTGTAGATAAGTTTCTACAACGTGCAACGCGTATGAATAACACTGGAATGCCATTGGTGTTAAAGGTGTAAGTATGACTAGATTATTGACTCTAGTGCAAGTGGGAGACTGAAGGAAATATGCCCTAGAGGCAATAATAATATTGTTATTATCATATTTCTTGTTCATGATAATGTTTATATTCCATGCTATAATTGTTTTAAGCGGAAACATTAATACTTGTGTGGTTTATGAACAACACTGTGTCCCTAGTACGCCTCTACTAGACTAGCTCCTTGATTAATGACGGTTAAGGTTTCCTAACCATAGACATGAGTTGTCGATTAATAATGAGGTCATGTTATTAAGAGAATGACATGATGGACAGACCCAAATTAAGCACAGCAATTAGATCGTGTTATTGTGTTCACAATTGCATAGCTTTTCCTATGTCAGTATCCTATTCCTTAGACCATGAGATAATACCACACCCTGGTACCGGAAGAGAGCTTTGAGGCCATCAAACGTCACACTATGAAAGGGTGATTATAAAGGTGTCTCTTAGGTAATCGGAAAGTACTTGTTGGGTTGCATGTATCGAGATTGGGATTTGTCCCTCCCATGTCGGAGAGAGATACTCTGGGCCCACTCGGTAATCAATATCATACACCATTTGCAAACACGTGATTAATCAGTTTAATCACAGGGTGATATTGGATTGCGGAACGAGTAAAGAGTACTTGCTATGAACGAGATTGAACTAGGTATGGTGATACCGACTATCGAATCTCAGGCAGGTAAAATATCGCGAGACAAAGGAATTTGTATACGGGATTAATTGAATCCTGACATCGTGGTTCACCGATAATGATCTTTGTTGAATATGTGGGAGTCAATATGGATTTCCAGATCCCACTATTGATTATTGATGGTGATCATGTCCGCACATTCTCGAACCCGTAGGATCACACACTTAACGCTCATCGACGCTAGGGTAGTTTCAGGATTTATGGAAATTGTTTCGGAGAGTTACGGAATTGTTCCGGGAAGATGATTAATAATTTATTAATTAATTTAATTAATAAATGTTAATACATATCTTTATTTACTGGAAATAAATAGGGCTAAAAAGTAGTCCATAGAAAGTTTTGCTAATGAACTAGTTTTGTAGCCCATCTAGACAAACTGCAAACGGAAAAAGCAAAAAGAAAGAAAAGAGAGAGAGAGAGAGAGAGAGAGAGAGAGAGAGAGATAGAGAGGGCGATGCAGCTGGGCCGGCCAGCCGCGCAGCCCCACGCCCTACGCGCTGCTCACTTGTTGCCGCGCATGGGCTGCTCACCTGGGCCGAGCCTGGCCGGCTTGGCCGGCTGCTTGTGCGCCCGACTGGGCCTCACGCCCGGAGTGCCCAGCGCTCGCCTCGGGAGGCAGGAGCGATCGCCCAGGCCACTCGCTCGAGCGCCTCGATCACCCTAGGAAGATGATAAGGGGTTGCCTGATCTTCTCAGTGAGCCGATGTAGATGGATGATAACCTGGTGGATAATCTGTGAGACGCACACGAACTCTCTGGCTGTTCCCCCATTGCCAATGCAACAGATCTTCAACCCTATGGATATTCGAGACACCACACACCTGCGCCCGTAGCCACCGACCACGAAGCGGTTCTGCAATCTCCTAATTCCCAATGGAACAGCAGATCACACTTGAATTCTCAGTAGCAAAACTCCAGATCGAAACAAACTTGGAGTGGGGTAGATATTCCGAGCGAAACACAGAGGAATATATGATTTCAGAGGAAAGCTTACAAGCAATTTCGTTCTGATGTTTGGGGGTAATCTAAACGTAGTCTAAACGACACAAGGGGGTGCCCCAGGGGTACTTAAAGGGGTTGGGACGTCCTGGGCAAAGACCTGGCCCAAAACCAACCTGTTTTGGGCCCAAACGGACTCGGTTCGACTCAAACTGGTACATACCGACCCATACATGGGTTCGGCCTATTTTGGCACGCAGGTCATGAGTGTAGCGCGCCTTAGACTCGTAGACATCGCGTCGAAGGCTATCCTAGCACGCCATCTCATGCTCTCTCTCTCATGTAGACTTAATGTTCTGGTGATCTCCGGGTGCGCCCGCCTCCCTCTCCTCCCTCGCGCACTTGATCTTCAAGTCTTGCTCATCTCGCTACGATGCATCTCCTCCTCGTGCAATGCTTGTGTTATCAACAAACCTAATCATACATAGATGCATAGACTTAGGTAGTATAAAGCTCTCATTAAATAAAACATCAGGTTCAATTAAGAGTGAGTTCACCTGTTGTTCCAATAGCTTTGCACGTGGTCTTGTAATTGGTCCAATCCTAATCTTGTTGGACTTCTTCGCAGCAACATCTTCATCATCAATAGGAGCAGGAGATAATGGTGGTGTAATAGGGATGTCCTCATCATCCTCCCCCCCTTCAAAAGGCGTCGACCTCGACGCTACAATGTCTTCACCCTCATATGGTGTCAACTCAGCAACGTTGAAGCTATTGCTCACGCCATACTCAGCTATAGGAAGATCTATCTTGTAGGCATTATCATTAATCTTGGCAAGAACCTTGTAAGGACCAGCACCACGAGGCAGCAACTTGGACTTACGTAGCTATGGAAATCTGTCCTTGCGAAAGTGTACCCAAACCATATCACCGGGCTGGAACAAGACCTCCTTTCGCTTCTTGTTTGCACGATCTGCAGTATACTTGCCTTTCTTCTCAATAGCCTCTTTAGTCTTCACATGAATCTTCCTCACAAAATCTGCCCTCTTTGATGCCTCCATATTGGCTCGCTCTTGGATAGGAAGAGGCAACAAATCAAGAGGCGTAATGAGTTTGAAACCATAGACCACCTCAAAAGGACATAGCTGCGTGGTAGAGTGAACCGCCCTGTTATATGCAAACTCCACATGCTGCAAACAATCTTCCCACTCACGCAGGTTCTTCTTGATCATGCATCGCAACACTGTTGAAAGTGTGCGATTTACCACCTTCGTTTGACCATCAGTTTGGGGATGACATGTAGTGCTGAATAATAACTTTGTGCCCAGCTTTCCCCAAAGTGTCTTCCAGAAGTAGCTCATAAACTTCACATCATGATCAGAGACAATTTTCTTGGGTACTCCATGCAAGCGTACAATGTCCCTGAAAAACAGGTTAGCAATATGCGACGCATCGTCGCTTTTGTGGCAGGCAATAAAATGAGCCATCTTAGAAAATCTGTCCACTACCACAAATATAGAATCATGGCCTCTTTTAGTCCTAGGCAAACCTAATACAAAATCCATGCTAATGTCCTCCCATGGTGTAGTAAGTGCAGGTAATGGAGTATACAAACCGTGAGGCTTCAGCTTGGACTTCGACTTGTTGCACGTAATGCAACGCTTGACAAACCTGTCCACATCACGCCTCATCCTAAGCCAATAAAAGTGATCAGCGAGCATGAGTAGCATCTTCTCACGCCCAAAGTGACCCATCAAACCGCCGGCATGTGATTCCTACAACAATAGCAAACGCACGGACGATTCTGGAACACATAGTTTGTTAGCACGAAACAAAAACCCATCATGGATGTGATATTTATCCCATGCTTTCCCACCAGTACATATGCTATATGGCGCTGAAAAATCATGATCAGTAGCATATAAATCACACAAACTCTCTAAATCAGGAACCTTAATGTCTAATTGTGTCAACAACATGTTCTTCCTAGAGAGAGCATCAGCAACCACATTGTCTTTACCCTTTTTGTGTTTAATTATGTATGGAAAAGACTCAATGAACTCAACCCACTTAGCAAGACGCCTATGCAAATTAGATTGAGCTTTCAGATATTTCAAAGCTTCATGATCAGAATGTATGATAAATTCTTTTGGCCACAAATAATGTTGCCAAACCTCAAGAACTCTAACAAGTGCATACAATTCTTTATCGTAAACTGGATAGTTCAACCTCGCACCACAAAGTTTTTCAGAAAAATAGGCAATAGGCCTACCCTCTTGCATCAACACACCACCAATACCAATGCCACTAGCATCACATTCAATCTCAAATTGCTTAGTAAAATCTGGTAGTGCAAGCAAAGGTGCAGAAGTTAACAAACGTTTCAGCTCATCAAAGGCATTATCTTGGGCTACGCCCCAAACAAATTCTACACCTTTCTTAGTTAACTCATTCAAAGGTGCAGCAATAGTACTAAAGTCTTTCACAAAACGACGATAAAAACTAGCAAGACTGTGAAAACTTCGTACTTGACTAACATTCATGGGAATAGGCCAATTTTGAATAGCTTCAATTTTAGATGCATCTACCTCTACTCCATGCTTAGAAACAACAAATCCCAGAAATATGACCTTATCTTTGCAAAATGTGCACTTCTCAAGGTTACCATATAACTTAGCATCACGCAACACTTGCAAAACTTGTCAAATATGATCACTATGTTTAGATTCATTGCGGCTGTAGATCAATATATCATCAAAATACACAACCACAAACTTGCCAATAAAATTACGCAAAACATGGTTCATTAATCTCATAAAGGTGCTAGGTGCATTAGTTAACCCAAATGGCATGACTAACCACTCATATAAACCAAATTTTGTTTTAAAGGCTATTTTCCACTCATCCCCCTCTTTCATCCTAATTTGATGATAACCACTACGCAAATCAATTTTAGAGAAAACAGCAGCACCACTCAGTTCATCAAGCATATCTTCCAAGCGTGGAATAGGGTGATGATAGCGAATAGTGATGTTATTTATTGCTCTACAATCTACACACATGCGCCAGGTACCATCTTTCTTAGGAACTAAAATAACAGGAACATCATAAGGGCTTAAGCTCACACGAATATAACCTTTGTCGAGAAGCGCTCGTACTTGTTTCTGAATTTCTTTGGTCTCCTCGGGGTTGGTGCGGTATGGTGCTCGGTTGGGCAGCGATGATCCTGGAATCAAGTCTATTTGATGCTCAATGCCTCGCAAGGGTGGCAGACCTGCAGGCACCTCTTCCGGAAACACGTCGCTGAATTCCTGTAACACATTAGAAACACCAATAGATAGAGGGGTCATGTCGTTAGAAACCAAAATGTTACCCTTGTACATAAGCACAAGAGGAACAGCTGTAGGATCCTCACGAAACTCTCTCAGATCAGATTTGGTGGCTAACATTACTAAGGAATGCGCTCCCTCACTCATATTTTTACCACTCAGATTTGGCTTGTGGCTCTCCCTCACCGGAAGTGTAGGCTCTCGTCTATCTACTCTCTCACTCTCTTTCTCCAGATTGACTTCAATTTTTTGACGAGATTCATTTACAATAGCTTGCGGTGTCATAGGTCTCAAAGTACCATCCTTGCCATGCCAATATAACTGATATGTGTTGGCTTTCCCATTGTGACAGACATCACGATCATATTGCCATGGGCGGCCCAACAACAAATGACATACTGTCATAGGAACCACATCACACTCGACGGTGTCTTTATATGGTCCAATCTAAAACTCAACACGCACCATGTGGCTGATCTTCATCTCTCCACTATCACTTAGCCACTGAATAAAATATGGATTGGGGTGCAGGATATATTTGAGCTTCAGTTTTGTACAGAGCTCTTTACTAGCCAAATTACGACAACTCCCACCATCAATAATAACCTTGCACGCCTTGCCAGGACCAACAACAGCTTTTGTTTGAAACAAATTACACCGCTGTTCCGCCAAATCTGGGCTCACACTCAGCACCTCAGGCGAACAAACAATGGTAGGAAGTGATGACGCATCACCATAGAGCATATCATCATCCTCCTCATCTGAATTTGGATCAGCATCATCACCTGTCTCATACTCTTCAGTTTCCTCATTTATCAACATAACCTTTTTATTGGGACAGTCTCGCCTGAAGTGACCCTTGCCACCACATGTATGACAGTTCATATCCCTATTTCTTGCTGTAGAATTGGAGGAACCAGTACCACTAGCAGCAGGTTGTGATGTTTTCTTGGCATTGGAAATAATCGAATCAGGTTTTGAGGAAGCATGACCACGGAATCCAGAAGTACCACTAGAGGTAGGCACACTAGGGTCTGTCCGTGGGGAAAAATGACCTCTACTTGCTGTAGAGCGAGGTCCAAATTTAGCATCTTCGGCCAATTGCAATTCCGCCTCATGTGCTTGATGAAGCAAATCTGTCATATCAAAGTATTGGTGATGCCGAACAATGCGTCGAATGTTGTAAGTTAAACTAGCAAGAAAACGCTGCATTGTTTGTTCCTCTGGTTCACGCACCCTAGCACGCTGCATAATCAACTCCATCACCTGATGAAAGTCATCAACAGACTTAAGACCTTGCTTCAAATTCGTCAATCAATCATAGAGAGAACGAATATAATTGCGGGGAATAAAACGAGCACGCATAACTTCTTTCATACCCCTCCATGTAATAATAGGTGGCTCTCAAGCTTCAAGCCTGGACTGAACAATATTATCCCACCAAAGCAATGCATATCCATCAAATTCTGAAGATGCAAGTTTTATTTTTCTATCCTCGGTGTACTCATGCATGCGCCATAGTTTTTCCACCTTCAGCTCCCAATTGAGGTACTCTTCCACATCAGTAGAACCAACAAACTTGGGTATAGTGAACTTTGGTTTGCCCAGCCCATCATCATCATGGTTGGCTGGTTGGGCAAAATCATCATCAAAGCGACGACGTGCGCCGAGAGGAGCAAACCCATGACCAGGCGGAATACCAGCACCTCGGCCTCCATTCCCACGACCACCGTGACCACCAAGAAGCAATCCTTCACGATGACCAGTAGCAGCTGCAGCATTAGCGTCATCATGTGCGTGATTGTCATCCTGGACACTCGCAGTAGCCTCATGATCAAGTGGTTGCTGGTGAAGTGGACGATCAAACGAAGCTTGCAACGTATGCACAGCTTGTGTCAAATCTGCAATAGAATGCTGAATTGTGGTCACAGTTTCTTGTGTCGCAGTGGCTATATCATGTGTTGCATTCAGCTTATTGTCAACAGCAAGCACATCGTCATGTAAACTATCACAAACAGCATTGAACCTCTTCGACAAAGTATCACGAAGAGCTTCGTATTCATTCCAACGCATGACCTCATTTGGATCTTTTTTTGCTGCACATCATCAGACTCGGACATGATTAGTAGGTTAGTGCAAACAAAAATAGGTGTATGGTGGAACTCTCACAATTCACTCGAAACTGAGAGAAACGAGGTATCGTACCGTTCCAAAGTGAATAGAAGAGCTTACCAACTTGTATAGGCAAAAACGTGCACGGATGTGATGTAACAAATACCGAGGGAAAGACTATCACACGACAACCAGGGTATATGGTGGGGCTTGGTATGGATACCTAACTACACCAAAGTACAAGTCCTAGTGCTGATCGTATGACAAAGAACCCACGGAAACGCACACGGTGGAGATAAATGGGGCAATGCAACTCTGAAAAAGAGCTTAACAGATATAAGTGACAACGCACAAGAGCTCGTGTTGCAATGCACAAGAGAGACGCTAGCTGGCTCAAAGGAAACAGGCACAAGATTGCGCACACACACGGCAGCAGCCTGATAAGCACGAAAAAGCTAGTCTCGATGGGTAAGCTCCTAACACGATGCTATAGAATGGATGTAGCTAAAGCTCACAAAATGTGTAGGAGGAACGCTATGTGGACACCGTGGCAGAGAAAATGACCGAAACCGTGTCGCGGCAGAGAATGACGGCGTTGGAAACAACGCACGACGGTGAAAAGCAGATACAAACTGTCACGACAGAAAAACACCGGAAACGTGTTTGTCGCGGCAAGAAACTTGGCGAGGCCACGATATTGTTTGTCTCTTTTTTTTTACACGAAACTAGTCTGGGCGCTGGAGGCCAGACGCTCTCCGCGCCTTGGCGCCACTGAGCGAGCGAGTAAGGGCGGACGACGCTCCACCCCAGACAATCTCCGCGCTGGAGCGCGGGGCTGGGCGATCGATTTTTTTTTAATTACCGAGCAAGCAAACCAATGGGCCGGCCCGTAGCCAGCTGGAGATGCCTCGCTCCGAGGCGAGCGGGCAACAAGCCGCGCTCGACCCTAGACGCTCTCCGCGCTGGGGCGAGGCCAGCCGCCGCTGCTTCTGTTCTGTTTTGTTTTTTTTTGATTTGGCGAAAGATCGATCGGATCTGCAAGAATTTCTCGTGAAGAACAGCAGGTGCACAGCCGCCAGCAGGAAGAAGATCAAATAGGGATCAAATAAACACGAAAACCGAAACGAAGATGCAGAAAAGAACGAGGATCCTAGACTCCGACAGATTCGATGAAAAGATACGCGAAAAGACAATCAGCGACTAAAAACCAGTACCTCGATGCAATCTAGGCTATGGCGAAACTAAGAACCCTAATTTTTTTGTGGCTTTTTCTGTATAGGACGAAAACAAAAATGAATCTACGGGGATAAATTTGTGGATGCTCACCGAGGAAACGCTGGAATCTGATAACAAGATGATAAGGGGTTGCCCGATCTTCTCAGTGAGCCGATGTAGATGGATGATAACTTGGTGGATAATCTGTGAGACGCACATGAACTCTCCGGCTGTTCCCCCGTTGCCAATGCAACAGATCTTCAACCCTACGGATATTCGAGACACCACACACCTGCGCCCGTAGCCATCGACCACGAAGCGGTTCTGCAATCTCCTAATTCCCAATGGAACAACAGATCACACTTGAATTCTCAGTAGCAAAACTCCAGATCGAAACAAATTTGGAGTGGGGTAGATATTCCGAGCGAAATACAGAGGAATATATGATTTCAGAGGAAAGCTTACAAGCAATTTCGTTCTGATGTTTGGGGGTAATCTAAACGTAGTCTAAACGACACAAGGGGGCGCCCCAGGGGTACTTAAAGGGGTTGGGGCGTCCTGGGCAAAGACCTGGCCCAAAACCAACCTGTTTTGGGCCCAAACGGACTCGGTTCGACTCAAACTGGTACATACCGACCCATACATGGGTTCGGCCTATTTTGGCACGCAGGCCATGAGTGTAGCGCGCCTTAGACTCATAGACATCGCATCGAAGGCTGTCCTAGCGCGCCATCTCGTGCTCTCTCTCATGTAGACTTGATGTTCTGGTGATCTCCGGGTGCGCCTGCCTCCCTCTCCTCCCTCGCGCACTTGATCTTCAAGTCTTGCTAATCTCGCTGCGACGCATCTCCTCCTCGTGCAATGCTTGTGTTATCAACAAACCTAATCATACATAGATGCATAGACTTAGGTAGTATAAAGCTCTCATTAAATAAAACATCAGGTTCAATTAAGAGTGAGTTCACCTGTTGTTCCAATAGCTTTGCACGTGCTCTTGTAATTGGTCCAATCCTAATCTCATTGGACTTCTTCGCAGCAACATCTTCATCATCAATAGGAGCAGGAGATAATGGTGGTGTAATAGGGATGTCCTCATCAGAAGATCGATGCGATCGATCCAGCCAGGGGGACCAGCTGCCAGGCGGTTGCCTACCGTGACGGGGCGCACGAGACTAGATCAATAGATTGAGACTTTGCGTACGCGTGCATGACAGGTTAAAACCTTGGCCCGTGCTCCAAGTCTCCGAACGATACCGGCTATATAAAGGGCACAAACGTTGTGTCGCGGGTGAGAGAAAAAGAGTTTTCAGCCTCGCCGTACAGCTGCTCTTTGTAGCCTTTTTCAGCCCTAGTTTGACTAGATCTTTACCTTTATTCTTCCACCTCATGCGCGCCCTGCCCGCAGATATTCTCCACCATAAGCACCACGCCATTGTGCTGCTGATCCCATCTACCACTACACCATATCTCGCTGGACCGAGGAGGAGGAGTTGTTGCTGCGCTGTACGTGTGCATCGCTCGGAGGCGCTGCCCGTTGTGGCGCTTGGATCGGATCGGATCGCGAGGAGGAGACGCTAGTACGACTACGCCGACCACATTCATCTGAACATTTCCGTTGTGCGATCTACAAGGGTATGTAGATCTAATCTCTCTTGCTCGTTGTTTTACATCTCGTAGATTAGATCTTGGTTGTTCTTGTTCGTCTTCGTAGGAAATTTTTTGTTTTCTATGCTGTGAAACCCTTCAGATACAACAGCTCCCCACAGCTCAGGATTTTTGTCCAAAGAAACACTGGGGCGGAGATGAAAAGATTCGCAAAGAGTGATGAAACAAGCATTGTGCAGAATCCAATTCGGCGTGAGCTGATGAAGCTGCACGCCATAGACAAAGAGAAGCCCATGAAGAAATTCGTGGGCAGGGAGAGAAAGGCCACGAAGGAGAAAGGCGAGAAACATCACCCGGTATCCCTTCGGAGGCTTTGGAACACGCTCCTCGCCGGGGAAGATGACCGGCGCCGCTGCTGGAAGAAAGCCCTCCTTTTTGGCCTTCAGATCGAGCTCGTCAAACGATGAAGGAACCCAGTTGAGAGCCATCTTCTTGCTCCCTTTCTTCACCATCTTCGTCCTGTGCGCAACCTTCTTGATGGGCATGCAAGGGTGGAAAGCTTGGGGGCTGTGAGGAGAGGGCAAGCGCGAGGAAGAAGAAGAAGCGGCGGCGGCAGAGGAATAGCAAACTGATAAACAGTAAAAACAAAGGTCCCTCTGTATATAAAACTTCTGCAAGAAGGAACGTGGGCCACGATGTGGCGCGCGAAGCAGAAGCGGCAAGCCCACAAACGGGCGGAAAATTTGGGAAATTACTGCGCTGCCCATGTGCAACAGTCAGCGTCCAGTCAAATCATCACAGAGAATGACTCCATCAATGATGTCACGAATATCAAGCAAAGTCAACAAATTATAAGTCCTAGAAATGATCTGAGATTATGATTGTTTCCGAGGAATCCACCCATAGCCCGGGGGCTACTTTTATCAGAAGCATAGATCGCCTACTCGACGAAACGAAAAGAAACAGAAATTTTTTGCAGGATATGACGATGCAAGAATAGCAAGGAGCAAATATTTTTTAGTCTATACCCGAACAAAAAAATCGGCTATAGCCTCGGGGGCTACTCCCATCGGGAGCGCTGGTCGCGCACCCGACGAAATTATAGATTATAAGAGTTGTGAAGCAGGCGTTGAAGTACATTGTTGAATACATTGTCAAAAGAAGAACTTCAGACAGTAACTATTCATTTAGCCACTCCCATCGGGAGGGGTTTTCGATTAACTGAAGATTGTGCAACCCGAAGATTTTGGATATTGAAATAGTCAAACAAGGCTAAAGCGATTAAAAATATGATTCTCAAGTTTTGTCATCGCGACAAAACTTGAATGCCGTGATTGTAACAGATCATGAAGGTAAGACCTCAGGATCCATCCTGCGCGGCCTAGTATACGCACCTGAATGCGCTCTGCTAGTAATTTTCTGTATCTACGATGCAAAGAAAAATCCCGGTGGACGCACTGGGTACCCTGAGAATTACTGTAATCCTTTCTTTGTAAGACCTAAATGCGGCAAAAGATTGGGTTAGACCGGGTACCAGACTCAAATCCAGGGGCTTAAGTCTGAAGTAGGTAGCAAGTTTCTGCTCCGGCAGTTAACCGGCTTCCTGATCCGTCGGAGATGCCAGGCTTGTTAACCAAAATCCCCTTGAGAATTAAAATAATCTGAGGTGTTTAAATGAGTACAGGAAAGAGAAGAAGTCAAAGATTGATCAAGTCGAAGATATGAAGATTTGAGATTCAACCCGAATCTACAATTCTGGTAGAATCTCGGGGGCTATTGACAAGGGTATAGCTAATAGAGCCTGTTATCTTTATACCCCTGAGGCCTGTTAAGATAGGCCCAGTCATAGACATAGTCGAAATACGAGATGATATCTTATACAGACACTGTAATTTGTATGAAACCCGACCGGATCCTTGAGACCTGGCCACCTATATATAGGGTCCAGGAGAGGCCGGCCAGGGACAGACTGAGATTGAGCCAATTGAGTATCACGCTTATTCTCGATGCACGCATAACCACGCCTTGTTTGACTGACCTTTACCTTCGAGTTCATCTGACGCCCTCTTTCCCCGATCCTAAGTCCTTCATCTAGGACATTTGTCGAATTAACCCTCGTCACTATGTCTCTGAAATTCCTTTCAGTTATGTGTAGATTCCTTTGCGCCTCATAATCATCTAACATTAGGATGATATCATTACAATTACTGATAAGTTATTGATCATTGAGATACTAGTGCTCCAATTTCTTAAACCTCTCCTCAAAAGTTTGAGCTTAGCCGAGATTCTTTTAGCACTATCACCTGGACAAGAAATATTCCATATAGTTTCTACTACTTGCAAAAAGACTGGCATACAGATCCAATGATTTTCCAAACGGAAAACTTTGGCTTTAGGGATGGAAGTTCCAACACATACCACTAGGGGAATGTGATCTGATGTGAGCTTAGCGAGGGGATTTACCACTGTATTTGGATACTTCAATGTCCAAGCTATGGATGTGAAAAACCAGTCTAGTTGGACGAGCAGAGGGTTTTCTTGCATATTGCTCGACGCGAATGATCTCCTCTTAATTGGTAGCTCAATGAGGCCTAAGTAGCTGATTACTCCATTAAAAGTACGGATATCTTGGACGTTTGCACCAGGTCGGTTTCTACTTTTAGCATAACGATAGAAACTAAAATCACCGAGGAAGAGCCACATAGAATCATCTGAGATATCGAAGTGACATAGCCAGGCAATCAAGTCTACTGGAGACAGGATGCTAGGAGATCTACCGGAGGCTTTGCTATACTCTTTGGTTCAAATCTCATTTCATAGAGTGCTAGAAAATAAGCTACAGTGTCAAGGTATAGTGTGGCTAATGCGACCACTAAACTGTTATGGACTAAAGAACTGCTTGGTGAGCTTGGTGTTAAGTTAAAGGAAAAAATTGTGCTTATTGTGTGATAATTTAGGTGCTCCCTACTTATCAGCCACTCCAGTTTTTCATCCTCAAACTAAGCATATTGAAATAGACTTTCACTCTATATATGAACGTGTTGCAAACAAGCTGTTAGACATCAGGTTCATATCTAGCAAGGATCAAGTTATTGATGGGTTTACAAAGACACTTCCTGTTAAAATTCTAGATGAGATTAAAAATAATCTCAACCTCTCTCCGGGTTTATATTAAGGGGGGAGTGTTAAACATGTAATCCTATATGTATACAGTATAGAGTAGTACTCTAACCATATACGAACCCACCTGTAATACCACACCTGGGGTTTTTCCAGAGCCTATATAACACGTACCCGAGGCCCCTAATGAGGTCATCGTTTCTGCCAAACCCTAAAAGTTTACATCCATCACCAAAAGAATACTACCTTTCAAAAATGAGTGGAAAAGGAACTAGCATAGGAGCATTTTCGTTGTCCAACATCAGCTACAATATAACTTACATTTTCGTTCTCCCCAATTATATATACATGGCCTTATGTATCGGTCGCCTCTATATATGGGCGAGATAGCACATCGTCGAACTCGTAGCCCCGGTACTCTAGGCCGGCTTCTGCTTTGGCACGCCTCTCCCCAAACTCAATTTAAACACATTAAGGGCCGAGATCGCTCCATATCTCTTCGTAATTAAGTTATGGGGGCTATTGAGCAATCCCAATCTTTGATGTGTTAGAGTTTGAGTTGAGCTTGAGGGAGCAGGTGTACCCAAGCACACCTAGCTCCAGGCCAATTAACCGAAAAAGTTTATTCTTCTTAACTAATAAATGGAGCAAATCTTGTGCATCCATTTTCTTTATTTTCAAGCCATCATGTAGGATGATTCGATGGCGGTCATCATTGCAATACCTCGTGTGTGACCGGTCAGATAGTCTCCATCATCAAAAGAATTTTTTAAAATAGGAATGGAAAAAGAACTAACAAAGTAGCATATCCATTGGCCAGCATCTGCTACTATATAACTTCCGCGCGCGAATATTATCCGTGCGTGTGATCAGCAGGATCAATCGATCGAGACGAAGACTAGTTAACGCGACCATACAGATTTAAGTAAATTTTTTACACAAAGGACCGCCTGCGCTAGTGTATTGTTAAAAAAACTAGCAAAGAGGCCCTCGTAAATGCGAGGGCATCATCTATAGTTGGTTGAATTAGTGTAGAAAACTATGTTCCATTTCATTGTTATCACATCATTTCCAATCATGTGACAGTTGATAGAATTGTTGTAAACTATCGCAAATTGGCATACAAAATATCATGTATGTGAGTAACATCATTAATTAATAGCAAAATAGACCCTGAATTGCTATGCCATATGTTGAAACACCCATGTAAGTGATATTGGATTTGTAAACCCAAGCATAGTTCCTATGATGTTTGATTAGAAGTTTAGAACACGTTGTTAGTTATCATTAGTAAAACATCGTTGAGTTAAGATACTTCGGTCTATCGCCCTTAATAGGTCAGTCACATTAAATAGTGAGAATTATCTTATTCTGCTCATTTACTCACTCCATATTACATAGTGCAACTTTTGGAAACATGAACATGATGAAACTTTGGCTACTAATTATTATATGAATATGTAGCTAACAATAAATTATTTTTCTAGGTAAAGTTAAAGAAGTATGACTTATCTTACTCTTCATTCAATGGTTCTGCATGCCCGGTAACATGCATTATTTGTGTTATTCAAAATGATTTTTAATTAGTGAAGTTGGAATAACATATATGGTCTTATGTTGATTTGTTACATAAGAAACACACTTACAATCATCCAAATATAACTACCATACAAACCAAGCAATATCCTCCAAAGAAATTCATAGAAATTAGGTGTACCTTTTCAGATCCTCTTATTAAAAATAGTAGTGACATGTGTGGATATAAAATATGAAACATATCAAGTGGATATATGTGGTGACTTAGGAATGTGCATATCATCAAGACAGAATATTATATAGTGTGAGGAATGTTACTATTGATAGTGTATCAGCTAAAGTTGCATGTTCAACAATTTTTGAAGGTTTAGATGTTGTGTCGCATTAAATCTGAAATTTTTTAGTGGAGGGACCTTCTCATCCTTGTGAGAATATATGTTGACATAACCCTGCGTGTGTCATTAAGGCAGTTATTCTTTTAGTGAGAGGGACATTCCCATCAATAGTGGGACAAATGTCGTGACTTCATTAATCATTAAATGACATGAATTAGAACTCAAAACTTTCTTAGGAGTTATGTGAGAGTTTTGGTGTGATAGCGGTTGAATATACTTGTCATTTATATGTACTAAATTATATAAACATTGTGGACAGTGCGACTAATGGCATCACTTCACTAATCTTAAAATTCCACGACTCCGAACTTTCTCGGGCATTATATAAATGTGTTGATCTGATAACACTCGAATAAAGTTATCATTAATGTGTACACAATCATAAAAGAACGTAATCCTTCTGGGTTTAGTCGAAATAAACTTTTAATTTTTTTAACCAAATATATAGAAAAATATCGACATCAAATTATAAAATTAATATTATTGGAATCATAATAAAATATATTTTCATATTATATGTAATTTTTATTATGTTTTTTGATATTTATGCTACATCTTTGATCAAATTTTACAAACATTGATTTTGACTTATGACACATGGTAAAAAAAAGACAAATACATAGTAATTACACTTCATAAGTTTTTTCCTAAATTTTTCATATCCTAGAGCTATGTTTTTCTAAATTGTTCATGTTCATATACTAGTCATTAAATGACATGACTCAGAACTCAGAACATTCTTAGGAGTTCTGTGAGAGTGTTGGTGTCATAGCGGTTGAATAAACTTGTCATTTATGTGTACTAAATTATAGAAACATGGTAGACAGTCTGACTAATGGCATGACTTCACTAATCTTAAAACTCCACGACTCTGAACTTCCTCGGACATTATGTGAATGTGTTGGTCTGATGACACACGAATAAATTTATCATTAATATGTACACAATCATAAAAGAACGTAACCCTTCTAGGTTTAGTTGAAGTAAACTTTTACAAAGTTTAACCAATTATATTGAAAAATATCAACATAAAATTATAAAATTAATATTATTGGAATCATAATAAAATATATTTCCATATTATGTGGAATTTTTATTATGTTTTTCGATATTTCTGCTACATCTTTGATCAAATTTTACAAATTTTGAGTTAGACTTCGGACACATGCAAATACATAGTAATTACACTTCATAAGTTTTTTCTAAATATTTCATTTTCATATCCTAGAGCTCTCTTTTTCTAAATTGTTCATGTTCATATGCCTACGTACAATGTTTCGGCTAGGACGTATCACTTTCCAGCTAGTATTTTTCCTAAAGTTATCACGCATGTAGCAATCACGTTCTAGCCAGTTTTTTTTTTCTTGGACGCATATCTCATTGCAATTAAAGATAGAGTCCTGTTCGTACACGTTTGTTTTTTTAGAAACACGTCTAGGCGATTTTCTAACTTAAACTATGTAAGATATGTTACGTGACTACCAATTTACATTTAATCTCAGCCATATATTTTTTATCTAACCATCAAAATTAATTGTGATGATGTGGATTAACCTGGTGTCTCGAAAACATAACCCCGTATTGTGCTTTTAGTATATAGTAGAATCACCTCTTAAATAATCTATCTACTATATACTAAAAGTACAATACAGGGTTTTAAAATAGAGACACCAGATTAATCCACATCATCTTTATTAATTTTGATAGTCAGATCTAAAATATATGGCTGAGATTTTATGAACGATTAGTAGTCACGTTACGTGTTTCACCCAAACTATGTTGCATATGCGCGTCTGCCACGGTGAAACCTGGTTTATTGGGACTTTCGTAGTAAACCACTCTGCGTTACGATTAAATAGTTGTCCACGGTTTAAAGAACTATCCGTGCACGAGCTGGCTCCTTTTGAAAAACAATATATGTGTAGGAGTAACTACCTTGGCTGAACGTGATATATAGCTGCAAGAAAAGAACTTATAAAACGTCATGGCAAAGGAAGCGGCTAGGACATGAAAAAAATATTATCAATTGTAAACTAATCAATACCTATTTTCTTTTTTTATTTTACCACGTTCTTAGTGTAGTTAAAGTTAAATTTTGTAAAATTTGATTATGGTTATACTGACAATAATGATTTTATATTTTGGATGTTCATATTTGTCCTATATATTTCATCAAACTTTATAAAGTTTGATTTCAATTAAACCATAGTAATTTTCAACAAAGGGTACTTATTTCTATGATTGAGTACACACTAATAAAAATTTTATTCGACTGCCATCAGAGGAACACATTAATAAACGCATACAAAAGTTCAGAGTCGTTAAATTTAATGAAGTCACGACAGTGATAACAATAATGATTTTATAGTTTGGATGTTAATATTTTTTCCTATATATTTAGTCAAACTTTATAAAGTTACAAGTTTAACTAAACCATGGTCGGAATACTTATTTCTAGGATTGAGTACACACTGAAAAATTTATTCGACTGCCGTCAGACAAACACATTCATAGTCACATACAGAAGATCAGAGTCATTAAATTTAATGAAATCACGACATTGGTCGCATTATATACGTTGTTTCTATGATTAGTTAAACATAAATGACAACTTAATTTGACCGTCATTATACCAACACACTCAGAAAGTTCTTGCCAAAGTTCGGATTCATGGAATTTTAAAATTAATGGAATCAGACACTAATCGTACTATCGATAGGAACACCCCTCACACTAAAAAAAATATTGTCTTAATGATACACATAGTGGGTAGTCAACACATATTCCGACGAGGATGAGGATGTCCCCTCACTCATGGAATTTCCCGAGCTAATGAGACATATAGATAGTCAAACCTTGAAAACTGATGAAGATATAACATTGGTCCATGCAATATCGGCGGGAACGTCCATCAAACTATAAAATATTTTGGCTCAATGATACAAGCAGAGCTAAGTTAACTGACATCCCCACTTGATATGTTTTGTATTTAACTTCTACACAATTGTCAATACTTATTTTAATAAGAAGATATGAAAAACATACACTAAATTCTTATGAATTGTTAGACATATTTGGACTCATAAAGAGTCTTCCCATTGGACATTTCATTATCATTGCATAGTAAAGGTGTCGACTAATAAAGAGTCATGAACTATGCTATCTAAATTGCATAGTCATATTGCATAACACAGAAATACATGTGACCGGGGGTGTGCAAAACCATTGGCTATAGATTAGGATAAGTTAAGAGTTTGGAAAAATTAGAGTCATCTCTAACTCTGATTATTGATGTATAAACATGTTAACAAATATACCTAGAAGAAACTAATTTATCTTTAGACTATATTCATATAAAAAATAATGACCAAAGTTTCACCACATTAATATTTCTAAAGTAAATTATACTATAAAAAAACAATATACTTGTACTAAATTTGTGACAATTATTATGGAATAGAGAGATCATCTATTAAGTAGGATAGATCATTTTATCTTAATCTAACATTATTTTTTATCAAAGATAGCAAACCTCACATATCAAACTTCATGTAAGAACTATAATTCAGTTTACATAGCCAATATCACTTACCTGTGTGTGTTTCAACATATGGCATGATAATTATTTTTCCACAAATTTCTGATTGCGAGAGATATTACTCGAATACATGATATTTTGTTTACCAGAATATTTACGATTGGTGTAGCATGATTGTGTTGATTGTTACATAATGGGAAATAATTTGACATCGGTGAAATCATATTTTTTTATTTCTTGAGCACGTTCAAACAGATACAGATGATACCCTTGCATTTGCGAGGGCCACTATGCAAGTTTGTCAAAAAATACCACGGTTGTGTGGCAGCAGGCCCTGCCATGTGACACGTGGCACGTGCCGCCACGGCCTGTAGACGTGCCGCCATGGGCCCAGGCGACATGTGCTTGCCTTCACAGGTTATGGCGGCATGTGCCACATGTCATCTGGCAGGACCTGCTACCACCTAACCGTGGTCTTTTTAACAAACTATTTGAAGGGCGGTCTTTAAATAAAACATTGGAGCAAATGATCTATTATATCAAAAATTCGATGTAAGTTCCGTCCTCCTACTTGGGCTAGTCATAGTGGGGAGTATCATATAGTAGTATCATGCATATGGTACTTGTATATGATACTACCTCCATAATGCATGATATCATAAAGTAGTATCATATATTCATCATATTTATATTTTGTAGTATCTCAATACAAATGTGTGTATAAGATTTATTTAGGCTTAATGATTCTCGTAATGTGCGCTATGATATAGTATCTACCTATGATACTCTAATTTTCTCTCTTTATTAATTAATTAATTGCCACATAAGCATTTTTGTGGGCCTAGTTTGCATAATACTAGCACTATGGCCAGCCTTAATCAGCGGTTCGCTGGTCACTTCAGTACACATTTATGAGCGCTTACTTTCCATTGCTACTTTACTTTTCAAAGTTTGTGTAGTAGTACATCTTTGGTTTTTCGAGCTTTCGTTTACCCAGTCCGCACTTCAAATCAATGTTCATCGCGAGTCCGTTGGGCGCCGCTCCTGACCCAAATTATTGCTGGGAGCCGATGGTACCAGGCCAGAGAAGCAGCGCATGTTCGACAAGAGATAAAGAGTGGGAGTGGAGATCGATCAATCGACCAGGCAACAAAGAAGCACCCTCCTGTCCAAATAGGCACAGCGGCTAGCCAGAAGCATCTTCCTAATTCGGCTCCTCGACGACGAGAATAATTATTTGTCTTGTGTGGATGGCACGCGTGCGATTTTTTTTAAAATATTGCACCTTTTTCAGCATTTCTAAACTAGCATTCATTTGCAGGGAATTTTAGAAGTAGGACACCGTCGCGTCGGCCAGACGCGATAGCAACATCTCGCATCCGCCGGATGTGATTAGCGTGCGTCGAGGTGGGCAGACGCGACAGCAGGGGCTGCATGCCGACAGCGCCCTTGAAAGGAGCGAGGCGACTTGTCGCATCCGGCCGGCTCCTTTGCGGCCTGTCGCGGCCGGCGGACGCGAGAAGTCCCAGGCTTTGGACAAAGCCGATCCGCACCCCCCGCGCATGCACCGTTGCCTCCATTCTCCTCCTAAGCCAGCTCGAGCTCTCTTCTGCCAGGCTGTTGCTGTTCTAGCTCTCTTCTTCTCTAATCTTATTTTCTTCGATTTTGAGGCTATTTCTTAATCAAATTAAGTGAGATTTGTTGCAAGAAGTAGAGGATAGCCCGATCTACATATGGGTTAGCTTGTACAGAAATTTCGTTGGTCCGTTTAGTCACATTTTGGTGTAGTTGGTGTTAGTTTTCCTGTAGCTATTCATCTGTTCTTGATGTTGTTCTTGTGTTCTACAGGTTGATTTCGTTGCTGCAGAAGTGGTGTGACGTGAGGCTGTTGCAATGTGGTGATTTTCAAGCTTCAAGGGTCAAATGTTAATTCTTTGTTGATATAGTTTAGCGGTGTAGAGATATGGGCTAAATTATGGAGAAATAATATTGGTGCGTATAGTCGCATGTAGGTGTAATTTGTGTAAAATTTCTTATCGGTGTTGTAGTGTTCTTGTTGTACTATGTAGCGTTCTTGATGTTGTTTTTGTATTCTCCAGGTTGATTCCAGTGCGGCTGGCTGAAGTGGTGTGACGTGAGAAATTTCGAGGTGTTGGTTTGCACGCTTCAAGGGTAAAATTCTTATCTGGAAATGGTGGTATTATAATTGTATGTAAATATATTTTAGCGATGTAGTTAACGGAACTAGGATTTTTATGTAGCAGGAGTCATGTCTGGAGTAGTTACATTTTTTATTCATTACGGATACGACGCGGTCCGTAGTAGTAATGTTGGAGCTGATCTTAGTGAGTTTCAGTGTGAGGAGTTGCAGTTGACTGATCCTCAGAGTATCCGTATTGGGCAATTCAAAAAGATGATAGTGGTGTTTTTAGGGTTGGATCCTGAGGTGTACACAATCAGATTGCAAGCTCTATGGAGCAACAGTAGTATCAATATGTATTGTCAGTTGAAAGAGATAGAGCGTTCCTCTCAGTGGGTCGGCTGGTTGAAAGGGTGTAAATGACGGGAAACATCCCCAATCGCCCTAGTGGTTGCGAAGCCGATTCCAGTTGGAGGGGAGGCCGAGTCAAGCCAAAGCAGCTAGGCAATTGGTTTTGGTTCATGGCAGAGCATGCAGCTAGCTGATCAGGCTGCTGTGTCCATGTCATATGCCGTAGACAGTGGGTATGAAAAAGCGGAGAGCAATCATGCATTAGGTGCAGCCGCAGATGATGCAGGTGGCGAGATATTTTCAGACGATGAAGATGAGGTTTTGCAGCAGCAGATGGAAGCAGAAGATGTTGATGGAGATGCTGATGATATTAATTCATCTGACTCTGATGAAGAAGATGATCAGGAGGAGGCCCTGATTCCGAAAGAATGGAATCAGGACTTCTCAAATTTAATGAGAGTGAACGAGGGACACGATTCGGTATGGGAGTATCACCCGAACAGCATCTCAGTCGGTTCATTATATCCCGACAAGCAACGTCTACAAGATGCAATAACTAGCTGGGCAATGTCCACGCAGATGGTATTTAAAATAGTCGCGTCAAACAAGAAATATTTGACAGTGGAATGTACCAAGGAGAGATGTCCCGCTAGGGTGCATGGCAACCTCCGCAAGAATGACACCTTCTAGGTGGTGAGCGACCATGTGCAGCACACATGTATTATTAGGAACCAGTTGGTGGATCATAAGAACCTGAGTTCTACTCTCGTAGCTCGACTATTTCATACCCAGATAGTCGAGGGCAAAGCTATGGAGGTAAAGGCTATCCAGAAGACAGTGAAGCAGAGATACAAGTACAACATATCTTACGGTAAGGCCTGGAGGGCTAAGCAAAAGGCGTTGGAGACGCGATTTGGGTCATTCTTTGACTCATACGACTCCGTTGTCTGTATGTTGCACACGTTGCAGGAAAGAAATCCGGGCATCTATGTTGACATCCAAGACTCATGGTTTGCGGAGGACTCCACTGTGAAGGCTTTGGAAAGAGTGTTTTTCTTGTTTAACATATGCATCGAAGCATTTAGATACTGTCGACCGGTGTTATGTGTAGATGGATGATGCGGTATGGTGTTGATATCTTTTCACCGTCTAGTTGGGAACCCCAAGAGGAAGGTATGATGAGTACAGCAGCAGGGTTTTCCCTCAGTTAAGAAACCAAGGTATGTCGATCAGGAGAGGAAGGAGCCAATACGACTGAAGGTGATGCCCGATAGCTTGCGACAGCTCCGGACAATTTATAGGGCGCCTCGTCTGAGCTTTGCTTTGCGAGCAGCAACGTGGAACCTGCACACAACACAACCAAATACTTTGCTCCCAAGTTACGATGAGGTTGTCAATCTCACCGGTTTGCTGTAAACAAAGGAATGAGCGTATCGAGTGGAAAATAGTAATAGTATGCGAGTAAAGTCAATAGTGCGAGTAAAGTAAACAGGTGATAGCAATATGAAGGAAATAGGACCGGGGTCCACAGTTCACTAGTGGTGTCTCTCCATAAGATAAAATAATACATGCTGGGTAAACAAATTACAGTTGGGCAATTGATAGAATAAAGACAACGTGCATATGACGAGAGGATCACTATGAGATTTACTCTGGGCATTACAACAAGATACATAGACCGCCATCCAACTGCATCTATGACTAATAATCCACTTGTGGCGAATCAATCCGAGAACTCCACAAGTATTAAGTTGCGAACAACAGATAATTGCATTAAGCAAAGTGTGTAATGTAAACAAAGCATATGCCCTCGAGCATATGAATGTTGTTTTCCCCCTAGTAGCAACAGCACATCTACAACCTTAGAGGTTTCTGTCACTCCCCCAGATTAAATAGAGGCATGAACCCACTATCGAGCATAAATACCCCCTCTTGGAGTCACTAGCAACTACTCGGCCAAGATAGCTACTAACAACGGAGAGCATGCAAGATCATAAACAACATAGAGATAACATAAGATAAAATTCAGTACATCAACTCAATCATAACACCAATATTCATCGGATCCCAACAAACACAACATGTAGAATTACATAACGGTGATCTCAATCATGTAAGGCAGCTCATGAGATCTAAACATGAAGCACATGGTGGAGAAGACAACCATCTAGCTACTGCTATGGACCCATAGTCCAAGGTAGACTACTCACTCATCGCGCCGGAGGCAAGAATGGCGATGAAGAAGACCTCCGGTGGCGATTCCCCTCTCCGGCAGGGTGCCGGGAAGAGCTTCTGGACCCTCCCGATCTTCGGGTCGACGGCGGCGGCGGATCGCGATGTGTTCTGGAAAAGTGATCGGGTCCTTAGGTTTTTTCCGTCGGGGGGTCTTTATAGGTGAAGGGGCATCGTCAGAAGTGGGCCGAGGCGACCTCACACATAGGGGGCGCGGCCAGGGGCCAGGCCGCGCCGCCCTGTTGTGTGGGGCCCTCGTGGCCCCACTCCGTCTCCTCTTCGGTTCTCTGGAAGCTTCGGTGAAATTCTGGCTTTGGTTTCGTCCAATTCCGAGAATATTTCCTGTGTAACTTTTCTGAAACACAAAAACAGCAGAAAACAGGGAACTGGCACTGTGGCGACTTGTTAATAGGTTAGTTCCGGAAAATGCATAAAAGTGCCACAAAGTGTAACGAAACACTAAGCAAATGGTGTAAAAACAAGCATGGAGCATCAAAAATTATGGATACGTTTGAGACGTATCATTGGAACATTTTTTACAAGCAAGTACAAGGGTCAGATTTTGACGGCCATTGGATAGGATGGAAACAACCAAATCGTCCCACTGGCATTTGCTTTTGTGGAGAGCGAGAACACCGAGAGATGGTTGTGGTTCTTCAGACAGATAAAAATAGCAATTGTGAAGGAGAGGCCGAATGTTTGCATAATTCATGATAGGCATGCTGGTATACTGAAGGCGGTGAAGACGCTGAAAGAGGCCGGTCCCGATGAAGAAACACCATGGCTTGACTTGCTGAGCCGGTGGTGCATGAGACATCTAGGTGCCATTTTTTTCTCACATTTCAGGAGTAAGAATCTTATGAACCTGTTCAAAAAGTTATGCAAGCAAAACCAGCAATGGAAGTATGCATTTCTCACAAAGAAGCTGCATGAACTAACTGGAGAGCATGTTAAACAGAGAAAAGCAGCCCGCGCAGCCGCAGTAGCCGCTCATGCAGCTCTAGTAGCAACTCAACAAGGAACAACATTACCCCCAGAGGAAGAACCAATTGGACTTTGCGATCTGCTAGGATTTGATCCCCCTCTTCTTCGGAGGTGTCCTGGGTCTCGCATAAAGAACTTTGCACAGTGGATAGAGCATGAGCCTGTGGAGAGGTGGTCTTTGCTTCACGATGCTCATGGAGCTAGGTTCGGTTGTATGACCACTAACCTAGCTGAGTCATACAACTTTGTG
The DNA here is from genome assembly GCA_007115705.1 of Dactylis glomerata. Classification (NCBI taxonomy): domain Eukaryota; kingdom Viridiplantae; phylum Streptophyta; class Magnoliopsida; order Poales; family Poaceae; genus Dactylis; species Dactylis glomerata. The sequence goes on along the minus strand of QXEO01000291.1, from coordinate 2,258,810 downwards.
CTTAGAGGAAATAGGGCACTCCCACTAACAGCAATTGTGGAGGGAATTTTCTATTGCACACTGAAATATTTCAAAGAGAGACGCGAGGAGGCTCAAATGCATAATTTGAGAAATCCTAACACACCATACTGTGAGAAGATAGCAAAATACATGGAGAAAAAGATAGAAAAGGGTAGAGGACACATGGTTGTTGCCACCGAAAATGAGGAACTGAGGTTTGAGGTCCATTTACAAACGGACAAGTTTGGCACTGGCAACATCATGATGACGCATGAAGTGAAAATTGGAACTGAGGAGTTTCCAACTTGTGAGTGCACATGCAACAAACCAAAGTTACTTCACTTACCTTGCTCACATGTTTTGGCTGCGTACGGGATGCTTCAAATGGACCCAATGTCCTTCGTGTCCCCCTACTACAGGAGCATGGTTGTGGTTTACACTTGGACTGGCGAGATGCATGGATATCGTGCTATCGGTAATTTCAACACGGTAGATCCAGCGGAAAGGAAGTACATCCCGGATCCGAGTCTAAAGCGCACGAACAGGGGTAGAAGACAGTGTAGGCGCATCCGCAATGACATGGATGAATCTGAAGCCGGTGAACCAACTCGACAATGCTTCCTATGCAATGCATGGGGACATGAGGATGATAAATGTCCCACTTTCTACCCAAACCGAGCAACTCGAGGACGTGCGAACCGAGGAAGAAGAGGTCGCGGAAGAGGAAGAACCTAGACAATTTGTGAGGAACTACGTTTTTATTTGTAATATGTGAGGAACTACGTTTTTATTTGTAATATGTGAGGAACTACGTTTTTATTTGTAATATGTGAGGAACTACGTTTTTATTTGTAATATGTGAGAAACTACGTTTTTATTTGTAATATGTGAGGAACTACGTTTTCATTTGTAATATGTGAGGAACTACGTTTTTATTTGTAACTTTGTTTACCTTGTACTAATATTTCTTGTTCATATGTACAGGTATGGAGTATCCATGGATGCTTGATCCACGAGTTGAATATGATCATCGGGGCAGATTGCTGAAATATTATGGATTCCAGGATAATACTTATCATATCGAGACTCTACAGTGTCGCACTCCCAATGAGTACTGGATGATACACCCTGCTTGGGTAGAAAGGTACAAGTTATTTGTATTGACATTACTAATAATTCTTGCCTTTTGATTATCTATTACTAATATGTTTAAATTGCTTTGTAGGTTGAAGTGGGCTGGACTTCTACCTTTTGCACGACCGGTAGAGTCTACCCGTGAGGACTTGGAGTTAAATCCTCGTCATGAGGTGATAGAGACTGAAAGGAAGATGACCTTGGACAGGGCTTTGCTCACTAGCTTAGTGGACCGGTGGAGACCGGAAACCCACATGCTCCACTTCGGTTGGGGTGAGATGGCTCCTACTTTGCAGGACGTCTCATACTTGTTGGGACTTCCGTTGGCTGGTCATCCCATAGGGCCATTGAACGCACGCACCTAGAAATTGGGCGGTGGGTCTTTTAGCTCATTTTAACGGAGTCCGTGGAGGGGTGGCATTTCCGGATATAGATTCCTCGCATGGGCCTAAATATGCTTGGTTGAAGGAGTTTCAGGTATATTACTGCATTGTTATTTCATGCAATCTATTTCAATCTTCTGTTGCACTGTAAATTTATATGGAAGTTGTCTATGCAGATATGGAAGTTTCAACCAAGACATACTATGACTGGAGAACAGATTACTCGGTCCTTGGAGGCGTACCTGATGTGGTTGTTTGGAAAGATTATGTTCATAGAGAGTCACGGAGACACTATTTCTGCGGGTTTCATCCCTATTACACTTGAGATTGCTACTACAGTGACCCAGGATGACATTACATCGAGGAGTTGGGGTTCTGCCTTGCTAGCAGGAATGTACAGAGCTATGTGTATTAGCTGCTGCAAGAGTAAGCGTACTTCTGCCCTCCTTGGATGCCCACTATTTCTTCAGCTATGGTCGTGGGAAAGATTTGCAATTGGACGCCCAGACATTAAAGTGAGTGACCCTTTTCCTGCCAATGAGATGGTGGATCCTGATGGCATCGACATGCCCACTATTGCTACACTTTGGACACGCCGAAAGGTACATGCATAACGATATTGTTTTAATATTGCATTGCTCAAATACGTACTTCGCAAACTAACTGTTAATTTTTACATACAGAGACGGTTTGCCTTTGACCAGGTGAGGGGCTGCTACCAGTCGATTACCGAGGCATTTGATTTTTACCCCGGCGATGCGGTAATCTGGGACCCATATTTGGCTGCTAGTATCGCCGCTAGATATCCTCGTGGGCTTTCTAATTTGTGCACAAGAGACCATGAATACTGGCTTACAAAGTCCAAGGTAGTGTTTGATGTATTTGTGGAGGAGATGTCTCAACAGAGGGTTATGAGACAATTCAATCTTCTTTAGGATGTAGTTCCACCAACAGCGGATGAGCCATTACTACCAGAAATCCACGAGTAAGTTAACATAATTGTTACAAACTAAAATACTTACTTGCATATCAATTTTTTAGAAGATACATACGTGCTTGCATAGCAATTTTAAGAAGATACAAACGTTCTTGCCTCATATTATGGTGCTAATGTTATTATTTGTAAAAACAGGTTAAAAAGGAAGGGCACTAATAGGACCGTGCAGAAGTGGCTAACATTTGTTGGGAAATACATTAGAGAGTGGGAATCTGCGCGGACGAATGTTTGGTCCTCAGATGTGCCGTTTGATCCTGAACTCTTCGATCAGTATTGTAACATGTATAACAGATGTACCCGCACATTTCTCACTAAGGCAAAAGACCCCAAGAGAATATTCGAACCAGCACTATGTGACATGTATGAGGCAGGATCTTCAGGAGGCACAAGAATACAAGATGTAAGTTATTACAATTAAATGTTGTTATGTTAAACTCTGTATTTTTTATCTAATCGTACGCATTCTATTTGGCTTTATTATTGTAGGCCGATGAGGTGAACGAAGTTGCTAATGACATCTACCACTTTGCACGATCTCAGTCTACCACGGCTCTAATTCCACGCCAGCCTGTTGTCACCTTTTTGGGCAAGGTGGAGAAGAAGCTACGTTCTATTTACTCCACTCTCATTTGCCATACTACAGACAATGTTCATCGCAGAAGTGAACAAATGGACCCTCATACCTGGACACCGCGTCCACCGCGGTATCCAGAAGTTCCTACGCCTCCAGCCCCTCTCAGATGTGCACCACGTCCACGTCTTGATCCGCAGGGGAGTATGAGGCCACCTTCTACTGTTGAGCCTAGACGTTCAGCTACGCAGCGTTCCACGTCAAGACAAAGGCCACCTCTTCCTAATCAGGCTGGAGGTTCAGCTTGGCAGCATCAGGAGCAGGCTGATCCTTACCAGGCTGGAGGTTCTGCTTGGCCTCACCATCAGCCTGCTCCTGATCAGGCTAGAGGTTCAGCTTGGCAGCATCAACAACAGCCTGATCCTTACCAGGCTGGTGGTTCTGTTGGGCCTCAGCATCAGCCTGCTCCTGATCAGGCTAGAGGTTCAGCTTGACAGCATCAGCAGCAGCCTGATCCTTACCAGGCTGGAGGTTCAGGCTATGTGCATCAGCCGGATTACGACTACTTGAGCCAGCAACAGTATGGAGGTTTAGCGCATCAGATTTTTGGTTATACTCCACAAATGGGCATGCCAGAAGGTACATGCAGTTCACAGTTGTTCTATTTTTTAAGTTATACATAGCCGTAATTTCCTAATAGATTTTGTTGCATTGCACGCTATAGCCCAGGGAGGGACGTCGCCTATGCAGGGATCGACTTGGATGACTGGTGACAACGATATTAACCCGGACCCTATGGATGGTTATATGGCCTTGCTTACTACTCATCCACCTGATCCCACACAGCAGTCACAGACCGGCAACCAAGAGGTCGAGAGCACTCAGTACTATCGAGCGGCCCCTAATAGGTATGAATGGACGACGCCTCCGCCATGAGGACCACCACGTGCTCCGCGTCGTCGCTGATCTATGTGATCTTTATATCTTTGTATTCTAATAATTTGTATTCATATTCACATTAGACATATATTTGTAAGCATGTTTGTGGTTCTCATTGTACTACTAGCCTATGATGTATGAGACTCATTGTACTACTACCCGATGATGTATGAGACACATATATTTGTCACAAATTATTTTCCACTGAATAATTTCTGACTATTTGTTCCCGCCAATTCTTTCCCGCTCGTTCTTTTCCGCCAATTATTTCCCGCTCGTTGTTTCGCCAACTCCATTCCCGCTCGTTCTTTCCCGTAAACTGCTTTCCCGCTCGATTTTTCTAGCAAACTTCTTTCCCGCTATTTCTTTCCACCAAATTCTTTCCCGCTAGTTCTTTTCCGCCAACTCCTTTCCTGCCAACTCCTTTCCCGCTTATTCTTTCCCGCCTTCTGCATTCCGTGTCTTCTTTCCCGCCTTTTCTATTCTTCAAGTCCTATATAAGACCACCTAAACTTCAGTTCTAGCTCATTGTATCTTGCCGAACATGGCGCCTCCCAATCGTAGTTGGAAAACAATTATGTCCGTAGAGGTTTTCAAGGCAGCCTGTAGATTTAGAAGGAACAGTGAGCAGGTTCCATTTGACGAGCTTGTCAATAGCCCTAGCCTTCTCATTGAGGTCACATATGATTACAATCGGAGGAAGTCGACAGGCCCATCTCGCACCTGGAAGGAGGTCCAGGCAGAACTTATCAAGATCAACAGGCATTGGACAGATATAAAGGAGAGAGGAGAAGGCATGAGCTGGTGGATTCAACATATCGCGCTCTGGATCAACGACATCCACAAAGAGGAAGATATCTTCATGCCTAGCGATTGGGCCAAGAAAGGGGCGTCATCGAAGAGCAAAGAAGCTACCTCGTCCAAGCCCAAGGGCACTGCTTGCAAGGGCAAAGGACCTGCACCATCAAAGTTTGACGACGACGATGACTTCATGCCTAGCGACTGGGCCAAAAAAGCTTCTTCAACAAAGGGCAAGAGAGTCGCCAAGCCTTAGTTATCCGTACTATATTTGTATCTTAATTTTAGTTGTCCCGAATCATGTATCTTTATTTTAGTTTGCGGTATGTAATACCGATGTATCACGCACTTTCTATATTTTAGTTTGCGGTATGTAATACCGATGTATCACACACTTTCTATATTTTTGTTTGCGGTATGTAATACCAATGTATCACGCACTTTCTATATTAATATAAATGTTACTTTCAATATATATTGAGAAATATTACTCAAAGATAAAATATCCAAAATATTTGCTGTGACTAAAAACAATACAAACTAATAAAAATAGCGAGTAGTCGCCGAGTTGCCTAAAACAGATGCTAGTGACGCCGGCGGGGTGCGCTTAGCACCAAAAGTCCCTGTCGCATCCGCCCGGCGCGACAGCAGCTAATTCTGTCCGCCGGACGCGATTGCAGGCGGGACAGGAACCTGCCTCGTCCCAGCCAACCTGTCGCATGCGGCGAATGCGACTAGTACTACTTGCGTCCGCCGGACAGAACAGTGCCCTACATTCGAAATAGCTGCAAAGATTGTATTATTTACGTAATAGCTGAAAAAAATTGCAATATTTAAAAAAAATCGCGGCACGCGTAGCCAGTAATAATATGGTTATCTTAGACTGGACAGGAGATAACTAGTCAAACTAGCATTTCGTGGTCTTATTTTGTCGTGGTCTTATTGATGTGATGGAAGAATCTAAATCTAATTGCACGTCCCGCTCATTCGTACGCTCACGGTGAGGGCTATCACCCATCACAATCAGGCGATGCATGATTTCAGGTTTGTTCTCTGCTACCCTGCTGGCCTGCTACTAAGGTTCTAGTCTAGGCGGGGAGTGCGCATTGGTCCGTTACAACGGAGAACAGACTGCGGGTACCTTTGCGCGTGCTCGGCATGCATGATCGATCGATCTAGACCGCGAATAGTGAACGCGATGCTTCGGCTGGTCAATTCATTTCACCATATATCTTCAAGCACTATGTCACTTTCCATTTCTGCTATTCAACATCGCTGATTCTTCAATCTTTCCGTTTATTGCAGTACACGGCCAAAAACCAACTATTCACCGTCAATCCGTTCGGCTCAGCTCCTGATCCTAGATTCTAGATTGGTGGGCGCTGGTGGAGCTGAACCCAACACCCTTGGCTCCCCAAAAAAGGATACGCGGAGCAGAAAATGAACTTACAGCTGCATTTTATGCATTCCCCTTGGCTCCCCAAAAAAGGATACGCGGAGCAGAAAATCAACTTACAGCTGCATTTTATGCATTCCACCTGCAGCTATTTCTTTAGATTTTTAGACTACTTACGCATGTATGCAATTTTTCTCGAGACTTCAGGTTGTCCATATTTACTTGGTAATTGATTAGGCGAAATTGGTTGAGGCTCGAGGCCGTCCTAGACTCCCTAGGTCAGAAGTCTCCAGCAGACTGGCGTACCAAATCTAGAATTGTAACACTCTCCACTAACTATACATGTAAATAAACTGCCCCATGAGCTTCATGCACAGGAGCACACACTAGTGGAAAAAGAGGCTTCTATCCGCCACCTTTAGTCCCCAAACAAAATGGGCCGGGACTAAAGGGGGCATTAGTCCCGGTTCGTGCCGCTGGGGCACGGCCAGCACCTAGTCCCGGTTCGTAATGGACCTTTAGTCCCGGTCGTTAACACGGACCGGGACTAAAGGGTTGGCGGGCGGGAACCCCACGGGCGGCGGCCTTTAGTCCCGGCCCGTGTTAACGACCGGGACTAAAGGGTGACCTTTAATACCGGCCTTTAACATGGACCGGGACTAAAGACCGTCGCCTACAAAATCCAGCTTCTCTTCCCCCGAGCCTGCCAGTACACCAATGGTGGTCGGAAGCTTGGATTGAGTGGAGAGGTCATGCCCGATTTTTTTATCAAAATAATCCAAGATTTTAAGTTATTTCATCTATCTAATTGGTTCAAAAGGTTAGCAACTTTACTCTCTCATCTTTAATTGCTAATTTAGCTCATATAATGCTCTAGATGTGGTGAGATTTGTGGCTATAATTTGGGAGTAATTATGGGAGTTAATTTGATTTATATAGCATTTGAGCTTAAATTAATTACTTAGTTTGCACATGTGTAGAGGTGGTGTACTTGTATGTTGACCAAAATGAGTATGAAGTAGAAATTTGCCATGCACATATATCACTAGTGGAAAAAGGGCCTTTGGCCAGGACCCTTTAGTCCCGGCCTCCATCTGGGCCGGGACTAAAGGCCCGGCCACGTCGCCCGAAATTCGCCAGCCGCCCGGGAGGCTTTAGTCCCGGCCCGTAACGACCCTTTAGTCCCGGTTTGAGACACAAACCGGGACTAAAGGGCTACGCGCTGGGAGGTCCCCCTGTGCGCACCCTTTAGTCCCGGTTTGTGTGTCAAACCGGGACTAAAGTCCTCTGCCTATATATATGGCTGCAGCCCCTCTTTCCACTCTTCCTTGCATTTTTCTTGGATGGATCTAAGTGGGTGTGTGCTAGCTCTCCTTTTTGCATGGATGCACTAGAGGTGTTTGATGAAATGTGTGTTAGAGCGATGCCGCTTCAGTTCACCGAACACAACTACGATATGAGGTGCTCGAGCCACGCTTAAGTCTCTTCCTCTTTATTTCCACTTATTCTAAAAGGTTAGCAACTATATTTTCTCGTTTAGACCGTGCGGTACTAATTTTTAGGATTGTGATTATGTTTGATATACTGTTGCATGACGCAGATGAGCCATCCATGGATGTACGGTGATCGACGCACAGCCGCTTACAGAGAAGGCGTGCATTCTTTTCGAGATGCGGCCGATGCGAACAAGCATGGTGGTGGCTATATGTTTTGTCCATGTGTTGAATGTCGGAATGAGAAGGACTACACTTCCTCAAGAGTCATTCAGAGCCACCTGCTTCGGTCCGGTTTTATGTTGGGCTATAATGTTTGGACCAAGCACGGAGAAAGAGGGGTTATGATGGAAGACGACGATGAAGAAGAAGAGAACGATGATGACAACTACCGATCTATGTTTCCTGAGTATGCTGATACCGCAATGGAAGACAATGAAGAAGAAGATCAGGGTGCAGAACGGGAACCAGATGAGCCCGCTGATGATCTTGGCCGGGTCATTTCTGAAACACGGCGAGGCTGCGACACCGAAAAAGAGAGGTTGCAGTTCGAGCAGATGTTACAGGACCACAACAAATTGTTGTACCCAACTTGTGAAGATGGCCAGAAGAAGCTGGGTAGCACACTGGAATTGCTGAAGTGGAAGGCAGAGACCGGTGTGACTGACTCGTCATTCGAAAAGTTGCTGGTACTGATGAAGAAGATGCTTCCAAGAAAGAACGAATTGCCCGCCAGCACGTACGAAGCAAAGAAGCTTGTCTGCCCTCTAGGATTAGACGTGCAGAAGATACATGCATGCCCTAATGACTGCATCCTCTACCGCGGTGAGAAGTATGAGAATATGGATAAATGCCCGGTATGCACTGCATTGCGGTATAAGATCAGAAAAGATGACCCTGGTGAGATTGAGGGCGAGCCACCCAGGAAGAGGGTTCCTGCCAAGGTGATGTGGTATGCTCCTATAATACCACGGTTGAAACGTCTGTTCAGAAATAAAGATCATGCGAAGTTGTTGCGATGGCACATGGAAGATCGTATGAAAGACGATAACTTGAGGCACCCCGCCGATGGTCGGCAGTGGAGAAAAATCGAGAGAGAGTTCCCGAGATTTGCAGGTGACGCAAGGAACTTATGGTTTGGTCTGAGTACAGATGGCATGAATCCTTTTGGGGAGCAGAGTTGCAGTCACAGCACCTGGCCCGTTACTCTATGTATCTACAACCTTCCTCCTTGGTTGTGCATGAAGCGGAAGTTCATTATGATGCCAGTGCTTATCCAAGGTCCAAAGCAACCCGGCAACGACATTGATGTGTACCTAAGGCCATTAGTTGACGAACTTTTACAGCTGTGGGCCGAACCAGGTGTACGTGTGTGGGACGAGCACAAACAAGAGGAATTTGACCTTCGAGCCTTGCTTTTCGTAACCATCAATGATTGGCCTGCTCTTAGTAACATTTCAGGACAGTCAAACAAGGGATACAATGCATGCACGCACTGTTTAGATCAGACAGAAAGTATATATATGGACAAATGTAGGAAGAATGTGTACCCGTTCAATCGTCGTTTTCTTCCGCCCAAGCATCCCTTAAAGAAAAAAGGCAAGCATTTCAATGGCAAGGCAGAACCCCGGGGGAAGCCTGTCATCCGTACTGGTGCTGAAGTATTTGATATGGTCAAAGATTTAAAAGTAATCTTTGGAAAGGGTCCTGGCAGCCAACCTGTTCCTAACGGCCCTGATAAGCGCGTACCCATGTGGAAGAAGAAATCTATATTTTGGGAGCTACCCTATTGGGAAGTCCATGAGGTCCGCTCCGCAATCGACGTGATGCACCTGACGAAGAATCTCTGCGTGAATATTCTAGGCTTCCTGGGCTTGTATGGGAAGTCAAAAGATACACCGGAAGCACGAGAGGACCAGGAACGTCATAAAGGAAGAGATGGCATGCATCCAGGGCAGTTTCAAGGGCGTGCCAGCTACGCTCTTACTAAGGAAGAGAAGGAAATCTTCTTTGAAGTCCTTTTCAGTATCAAGGTCCCGACTGGCTTCTCGTCGAATATAAAGGGAATCGTAAATATGAAAGACAAAAAATTCCAAAACCTAAAGTCTCATGACTGCCACGTGCTTATGACGCAATTGCTTCCGGTTGCATTGAGGGGAATTCTACCGGAAAATGTTCGCTTGGCAATTGTGAAGGTATGTGCATTCCTGAATGCAATTTCTCAGAAGGTAATCGATCGAGAAAGTCTATCAGGGTTACAGATTGATGTGGTCCAATGTCTGGTCAGCTTTGAGTTGTTGTTCCCACCATCCTTCTTCAATATAATGACACACCTCCTAGTTCACCTAGTCGAAGAGATTAGAATTCTCGGTCCTGTGTTTCTACACAATATGTTCCCCTTCGAGAGGTTCATGGGAGTCTTAAAGAAATATGTTCGTAACCGTGCTAGGCCAGAAGGAAGCATCTCCAAGGGCTATGGAACAGAGGAGGTCATTGAGTTTTGTGTGGACTTTCTTCCTGACCTTAAGCCGATTGGTGTTCCTGAATCTCGGTATGAGGGTAGGCTGACAGGAAAAGGCACACTAGGAAGGAAAGCAAAAGTATGTATGGATGGGCATTCTTTCTCTCAAGCACACTACACAGTTCTACACAATTCCACCGTGGTGGCTCCGTATATCGTGAGACACAAGAATATTCTATGCTCCGAAAACCCGGGGAAGACTGACTCTTGGATTAAAGGGGAACACGAGAAGACTTTCGGCAGTTGGTTGCAGACACATCTCATGAATGATGACACCGTTGGAGATCAGCTATACTGTTTGGCCAGGCCACCATCTTCTACTATATGTACTTTCCAAGGGTATGAGATAAATGGGAATACATTTTACACGGTTGCCCAAGATAAAAAGAGCACCAACCAAAACAGTGGTGTCCGCTTTGATGCAACAGACGAGAATGGGCACTGTTTGGAAACATATTACGGGTACATAGAGGAGATATGGGAACTTGACTATGGACCTACTTTTAAGATCCCTTTGTTTCGGTGCAAATGGGTGAAGCTGACAGGAGGCGGGGTAGTTGTAGACCAAAAGTACGGCATGACAACAGTGGATCTCAACAATCTTGCGTACATGGATGAACCATTCGTCCTAGCCAACGATGTCGCTCAGGTTTTCTATGTGAAGGACATGTCTACAAAAACGAGAAAAAGAAATCAGCAAAAGAAGACATCGTCCGATGAGCCAAAGCGCCACATAGTTCTTTCAGGGAAAAGAAACATCGTGGGAGTAGATGACAAGACAGACATGTCAGTAGATTATAATAAGTTTCATGAAATTCCGCCCTTCAAAGTGAAAACTGACCCAAGCATCCTACTGAACGATGAAGATTCTCCATGGCTACGACCCAGGAGAAAACAGAAATAATAGATAGGATTGTTGGTGCTATAATGTAATAATGTATTAAACCTTTTATGTAATGCATGATGAAGATTCTCCATGGCTACGACAGACACGGTTAAATATAGTTTTAATTGAAAATGGCAAACTAGTTAATAGTTTGGATAGTTAAAATAAATAATTTTGAAAATATAAAGTATTTTTGAATTAGTTATTCAATTTCAAACACTTTTCATATTCATAGTTTTATCAGATTCTAAAATATATAAAAAGAATATTAATTAATATAGTTTTAATTGAAAATGGCAAACTAGTTAATAGTTTGGATATTTAAAATAAATAATTTTGAAAATATAAAGTATTTTTGAATTAGATATTCAATTTCAAACACTTTTCATATTCATAGTTTTATCAGATTCTAAAATATATAAAAAGAATATTAATTAATATAGTTTTAATTGAAAATGGCAAACTAGTTAATAGTTTGGATAGTTAAAATAAATAATTTTGAAAATATAAAGTATTTTTGAATTAGTTATTCAATTTCAAACACTTTTCATATTCATAGTTTTATCAGATTCTAAAATATATAAAAAGAATATTAATTAATATAGTTTTAATTGAAAATGGCAAACTAGTTAATAGTTTGGATAGTTAAAATAAATAATTTTGAAAATATAAAGTATTTTTGAATTAGTTATTCAATTTCAAACACTTTTCATATTCATAGTTTTATCAGATTCTAAAATATATAAAAAGAATATTAATTAATATAGTTTTAATTGAAAATGGCAAACTAGTTAATAGTTTGGATAGTTAAAATAAATAATTTTGTAAATATAAAGTATTTTTGAATTAGTTATTCAATTTCAAACACTTTTCATATTCATAGTTTTATCAGATTCTAAAATATATAAAAAGAATATTAATTAATATAGTTTTAATTGAAAATGGCAAACTAGTTAATAGTTTGGATAGTTAAAATAAATAATTTTGAAAATATAAAGTATTTTTGAATTAGTTATTCAATTTCAAACACTTTTCATATTCATAGTTTTATCAGATTCTAAAATATATAAAAAGAATATTAATTAATATAGTTTTAATTGAAAATGGCAAACTAGTTAATAGTTTGGATAGTTAAAATAAATAATTTTGAAAATATAAAGTATTTTTGAATTAGTTATTCAATTTCAAACACTTTTCATATTCATAGTTTTATCAGATTCTAAAATATACATTAGTTATTCAATTCAAAATTAAAAATTGATATTTGAAAATGAAAACCTGAAAAACTATGGCTTTGGCGCGCATTTATTGCGCCTTTAGTCCCGGCTGGAGCCACCAGCCGGGACTAAAGCGGGGGGGGGGGGGGGGGGGCTCGGGCGCCAACCGCCCATAACCCTTTAGTCCCGGTTGGGGGCTCCAGCCAGGACTAAAGGCACCCTTTAGTCCCGGTTCGAGCCCCCAACCGGGACTAAAGGGGGGGGGGTATATAAGCCCCCTCTTCTTCCTCCCCGGCACTTAGGGCGACTTCTTTTCGGCTTCTCCAACGGCTTCTCGGAGAAGCTTCTCCCCACCAGCTTCTCCCAGAAGCCCAAATTTTAAAATTGTTTTGGCTTATATTTTAGTCTATTCCTAACTAAAATATAAGCCAAAACAAATTTGGGGTCTGGGCTTCTAGGAGAAACTGGTGGGGAGAAGCTTCTTCTAGAAGCCGCCGGAGAAGCTGAAAAGAAGTCACCCTTAGCCGTTTCCGTCGACGCGCGCGAGGAGTTAGCTGCCGATCGCTGCGGTCGCCGGAAATCTCGCCCGAGCCGCCACCTCCGGCCACCGCCCGCCGCCACCCCTGCGGCCACACCGCCGGCGCCCGAGCCTCCCCCGAGCCGCGCCCGCCCCACCCCCGCGGCCACCGCCGGCGCCGCCACCCCTCCGCCGCCCCTCCGCCACCCCTCCAGCACCCCTCCGCCACCCCCCCGCGGCCACCGCCGGTGAGACCCGAGCCGCCCAAGCCGCGCGCCCCTTTTTTTTGTTAGATTAGATTAGGTTAAATTTTTTTAGGTTAAGTTTTTTTAGGTTAAATTTTTTTAGGTTAAATTTTATTAGGTTAGGTTTTATTATAGGTTAGGTTTTTTTTAGAATAGAAATAAGTTAGAAATAGCAAATAGAAATTTTAGTTAGAAAAAATAGCAAATAGAAATAAGTTAGAAATAGCAAATAGCAAATAGAATTTTTAGTTAGAAAAAATAGCAAATAGCAAATAGAAATAAGTTAGAAATAGCAAATAGCAAATAGAATTTTTAGTTAGAAAAAATAGCAAATAGAAATAAGTTAGAAAAAATAGAAATAGAATTATTTTCCAAATAGAAATAGAATTACTTTGCAAATAGAAATAGAATTAAATAGAAATAGAATTATTTTCCAAATAGAAATAGAATTACTTTGCAAATAGAAATAGAATTACTTTGCAAATAGAAATAGAATTATTTTGCAAATAGAAATAGAAATAGAATTACTTTGCAAATAGAAATAGAATTATTTTGCAAATAGAAATAGAATTATTTTGCAGATAGAAATAGAATTATTTTGCAAATAGAAATAGAAATAGAATTACTTTGCAAATAGAAATAAAATTATTTTCCAAATAGAAATAGAATTACTTTGCAAATAGAAATAGAATTACTTTGCAAATAGAAATAGAATTACTTTGCAAATAGAAATAGAATTACTTTGCAAATAGAAATAGAATTACTTTGCAAATAGAAATAGAATTACTTTGCAATTAGAAATATAATTGTTTTGCAAATAGAAATAGAATTACTTTGCAAATAGAAATAGAATTACTTTGCAAATAGAACTAGAATTACTTTGCAAATAGAAATAGAATTACTTTGCAAATAGAAATAGAATTATTTTGCAAATAGAAATAGAATTTATTAGTTAATCAAATGTCGGTATTTTGCAGAAACTATGGATCCACATAGCAGGAACCTCGAAGAGGAAGAACTTCTCGAAGATATAATCAAAGACGCCCCCGACGTTGAACCAGCTGAATCTCCGTCGTCATATCTAAACCCCTCCGGAGATGGAATGGAGGTCGACCGACACGAAGATGAAGCCGACGGGGCAGGAGATAGCTCCAATGACGGAGAAGGTGATAGCTCCACTGATGGAGAAGCCGGTGGAGAAGCCGGTGGAGAAATAATAAAGTCCGGCGAGGTATTCATATGAAGTTCGGCAATCACTTGTAATATGTGAAAAATATTGGAGATAGCTCTATATTGTATATATATACATTCATTTGACGAATGTTTCTCCCTCTTAGGCCTCCACATCGAGCAAAGCTACGAAACGAGGCCCGACTAAAAAGTTGGACGCACGGACGCATTACACCTTTGAGGTGATATTGCCTACGGGCGAACCAAAGCTTCCTAAGAATGCTGCTGACACATTCAAGAAGCAATGCGGAGTTCTCGTTAGGGATCACGTCCCGATCAGCGTTCGGGAGTGGAACAAGCGCAAAGGGGCAGCCGATAGTGACTATGTCGCCGAAAGGTACAAAGATAATCTTTGGAATGATATCATGTCACATTTCAACCTGCCAGAATGTGAGAATGAAGACGCCGCAAAAAAACTGAGGGCCAAAGTCAAGCAGTGGACTCTAAAGAAGATGGCCGAACTGTTCCGTAGCTGGAAGAAGAAGCTATGGAAAGACTATCTGAAGACAAAGAAAGTGCCAGTATTCGAGGGGTATCTAGCCAAGCAGGCGAATCACTGGAAGGCATTTCAGGAGTACAAGCAGTCAGAAGATGCCAAGGCATTATCAGAAAAGAACAAGAAAAATGCCGACAAGAAGAAATATCACCACACGCTAGGGCCAGGGGGCTATGAGACTGCCATCCCAAAGTGGGATAAGAAAGAGCAAGATCTGCTAGCTAAAGGCATCGTACCTGAACCCATCCGTGATGAGTGGGAAATGAGAGCAAGGAATTGGTTCCTTGCGCATGGTGGTTCGTATGACGAAGAAACAGGGGACCTCATCTGCAGTGGCGGTCTTAGGATACCCAGGGAGAATTGGAAAAAGATAGTGAAAGAAATTAAAGAGAGAAAAAGACAGTTCACTGCAGATAGAGAGAAAGATTTGCTCACACTGGTCCTCGGCAATGACGAACATGGAGGACGAACGCGAGGCTTCGGTCCTTCTTACCCGTGGTGGCTTGGGTTTGCCAGAGACCAAGACACTTACAAAAGCCGGGCGAGAGCAAAGAAGCGACAGCAGGATGAGGAGAATGACAAGTTCAACCAGTTGCTTGCCAGGCTTAACGAGCAACAGAAGCAGATTGACGAGCTTAGAGGAGTAGCGCGCCAGGAAGATCCTGGACTCGATATTATCGGCGCCCCATCTAAGCGGAAAAGCAGCGTGGCTGAATCTGAGGCCCCGCCCGACGATGCACGAAGAATGATAGAGGGCGGTCCCGGCTACCCCGTGGATGGAATCAAGGAGTCAACATCATGTGAACTCCATCAGAAATTCAAGAACATATCCATGAAGGTGGCCGTCGGACAAGCTTTACCTTCTGGCCCTGATGTACGCTGCCATGGCCGTGAGATTCCAGCTGGCTTTGCTAAAGTCGGGGTGGATGAAATCATGGCGGGGTTTCATGATATGGAGCTCGACATGGCTGGACCCGAAGATGAGAGGACACTCGGAGAAGTACTGGGTGGAGTCATCCTATGGGACAAGAACTACATCAAGCTTCCAGGCTCGGCCCCAAGGACAACACCGCCTCCGAGTCGTCGCAGGTCACCTACACCTCCATCACCTCCAAGCCCTCCACATGACGACGGCCACCACAACACGAGTCCATCTCGATCACCGCCGCCGGACTTGGGTCGGCCGTCTCCGCCGCCGCCCGCTAAGGATACTAAGTGGAAGCGTGCCAGCAAGAACGCTCCGTCCATGAGTTCTAAGCGACGGAGCTCCCCAAAGCGCAAACTGTCGCCCCTCCCAAAGGTACCTCATGCTAATCTTCCTATCAGACCTTATGATCGTACCGACGAGGAAAACGCCAGGATAGCAAAGGAACATTATGAGGCGCAGATGAAAAAGAAGGAACCCGAGCCCCGCCCGGAATACACCGAGAAGCAAATAGCATATGCAAAATACTTCATGACCCTTCCATCACAGTATGACTTACACCATAAGCCTGATGACTATACACGCACATTGCAGAAGGAAGGGCAAAAGAGCAAGTCACGTGCAAGTGCAAGTGCAAGTGGGAGCAAATCAAGTTCAACTACAAGCAAAATAAGATCAGACGTTCCTCAGCTTGGACAACAGGCCAAACAGTCGATCCCACCCCTCAGGGTGTTACCCGAGAATGTTCCCTCTCTGGTGCAGGGGCAAGATTTGGGATTAGCAAAGAAGTGGGCGGATGAATGGGGTATCCCTGTTGAAGTCATTCTGGCTTCCCAAGACGACGTGGTACCCAAGGCTGTGGTAGCCCCTAAGCCACAGTTTGTCATGGGAGCGCCTTTGGTCAGCAAAGATAAGTTTGATGATCTCCCAACAAATATGCGTTACTTGCATACATGGTACTTAAGTGAATCAAAGAAAGGGAGAACGATGATCGTGGCGCTTGTCCCACGGGAGTACTACGGCCGTCCCGAAGACATCCATATCGACTTTGATGAACTCTTCCAGATGTACAATGCCGACGCCCTCGACAAATCGCTTATGAGTTGCTATTGTCTGTAAGTTTTTCAATTCGTTGTCTACATATAACTTGTTCAATTATTTCAATTCATTGTCTACATATAACTTGTTCAGTTATTTCAATTCATTTTCTACATATAACTTGTTCCGTTCTGACTTGTACTCTATTATGCAGAATGAAGATTCTGGAATGTAAAAGTAGGAACATCCTAAATATTGGGTTTATTGACCCAGATAAAATACATATAAAGACGCTAACTGATAACCCCAAGGAGACGGAGGAAAACCTTCTAAGGTTTCTAACAGATCAAAATTACTGTGACCACATACTGTTTCCATACAACTTCAAGTGAGGGTCTTACTCTGTTGTGTCCATTCACTTATGAGTGTAATTGATAAGTTACTGACACATATATATATACATGTGCAGCTACCACTGGATTCTGTTGGACATTCAAATTGATAAGGGAAGAGTTGATGCCTTCGACCCATTATCGAGACCCTTGGAACAGTTCCAAAGCCTGCAGGACATGCTCCAAGGGTAATTTCAATCATTCTTGCGCTCTATCGGTCTCTTTCGATGATTTTCTGATATATCAATTAATGAAAAACTTAGCAAATCATTTTCCTTGTCGGGCAGGGTTTGGAAGCAGTTCAAGTGCGTGACTCCCGGTATCCGGCATGAGAAGCTGACCTTTAGAGCGGCTCAGGTAAGTAGTAGTATGATATACTTCTATTTTCAATACTTTTGTAATGCTAGATTATTATTTTGATTATATATATTCTATTCTCGTAAAGTGCGACCAGCAGCCACGGGGGACGCATCTATGTGGATACTATGTTTGCGAGACCATTCGCACATTTACCTCTGAGCACAAGGATTACAGATACGATGTAAGCAATAAACATTCACACCTCTATTTTTACTCGTCATTCTTTGTTATCATGATTGATATTCATATTCATCTCCTCTTCTTATATAGTACACGGCCATGCGGGAGAAGTACCTACCAGAGCAACGCGCGATTGCTGTTGCAGAGGAGCTGGCGACCTTTCTGAGAATAGAAGCTATAGACGACAAAGGACGATTTAGTGTAGCTAGGGGCCATTACTGATGTTGGTCCATGTAATCGAATAGACGGGCTCTAGTCCCGATAATTCTGATCTCCATATAATTGTATATATATGCTCGCTTGTAAGATAAGTTAATCTTATATATATGCATAAACTAATTCCCGAACACGCACCAAACGAGGCATCACGTTAATCCCCCGAACACCTAAAACCCTAGAACCCCTAAACCCTAAAAACCCTAAAGTAAAAAAGCAAAATCTGTAGATGCCTTTGGTCCCGGTCTGTGTTACAAACCGGGACTAAAGGTCCTGGCCCTGGATCCCTCGGAGACGCCCACGTGGACAGCCTCCAGTCTCGGCTGGTAACCAGGCCGGGACTAAAGGCTAACCCTTTAGTCCCGCGGCTGGGGTCCCGGTTGGCAAACCGGGACTAAAGGCCATTACGGGCCGGGACAGAAGGTGCTGTCCCCACTAGTGTATATAGCTCTTTTTATGCTCAATAAAATAGAGGGATTTGTGGAGTAATTAATGTTAGAAAGTAATGTGGTAGTAATTATGAGCTTATGTGAATTATAATAATAATTTTTGAGTAGGATTTATTTGCAATAATTTTTGTAACGTTAGAGAGTGATGTGGGAGTATAAATGATTTATATGCAATGTGAGTTTATTACTTGTATTAATTTGGTTTATTATATACTTATATAATAATGCAGATGAACCGGCAATGGATGTACGGTAGCCGAGTCTCAAGCGAGTTCATTAAGGGCTTGCAGGATTTCCTCCGTGTGGCTGATGCGAACAAGCGGAATGGTTTTGTTGTCTGTCCATGTAGTGCGTGTAAGAATCTGAAGAATTACTCTTCATCAAGAACCCTTCACGTGCACCTGTTTCAGCACGGTTTCATGCCCAGCTACAATTGTTGGACCAAGCATGGAAAAAGAGGTGTTACAATGGAAAACAATGAAGAAGATGATGATGACAACTATCCTGGATTCCCTGAATATGGTGATACTTTCATGGGAGAAGCTGAAGGGAGAGCTGAAGGGGAAGCTGAAGGAGAGACATATGATGAGGCCCCTGATGATCTCGGTCGGACCATTGCTGATGCACGGAGAGAATGCGAAACTAATAAGGAGAGGGAGAAGTTGGATCGCATGTTAGAGGATCACAAAAAGTCCTTATACCCAAACTGCCAAAATGGTCTGAAAAAGCTGGGCAGCACACTTGAATTGCTGAAATGGAAGGCAGAGGAAGGTCTATCTGACTCCGGATTTGAAAAGTTGCTGAAAATGATGAGGAATATGCTTCCAAAGGATAATGAATTGCCCACCAGTACGTACGAAGCCAAGAAGATTGTCTGCCCTCTAGGTTTAGAGGTTCAGAAGATACATGCATGTCCTAATGACTGCATCCTCTATCGTGGTGACTATGAGAATTTGACTGAATGCCCGATATGCACTGCATTGCGGTATAAGATCAGAGGAGATGACCCTGGTGATGTTGAGGGCGAGCCCCCAGAAAGAGGGTTCCTGCCAAGGTGATGTGGTATGCTCCTATAGTACCACGGTTGAAACGTTTGTTACGGTGCAAAGAGCATGCCAAGTTATTACGATGGCACAAAGAGGACCGTTTGTCAGACGGGATGTTGAGACACCCTGCTGATGGGTCACAATGGAGAAAGATCGACAATAAGTTTAAAGATTTTGCAGGTGACGCAAGGAACATAAGGTTTGGTCTAAGTACAGATGGCTTCAATCCTTTTGGGGAGCAGAGCTCCAGTCATAGCACCTGGCCCGTGACTCTATGCATCTATAACCTTCCTCCTTGGTTGTGCATGAAGCGGAAGTTCATTATGATGCCAGTGCTCATCCAAGGTCCGAAGCAACCCGGCAACGATATTGATGTGTACCTAAGGCCATTAGTTGATGAACTTTTACAGCTGTGGGCCAAACCAGGCGTACGTGTGTGGGATGAGCACAAACAAGAGGAATTTGACTTACGAGCGTTGCTGTTCGTTACAATCAATGATTGGCCTGCTCTTAGTAACATTTCAGGACAGACAAACAAGGGATACAAGGCATGCACACACTGTTTACAAGAGACTGAAAGTATATATTTAGCTAATTGTAAGAAGAATGTGTACATATCGCACCGTCGATTTCTTAGCAAAATTCATGCCGTAAGAAAAAAAGGCAAGCATTTCAACGGTAAGGCAGATCACCGGGACCCACCTAAGGAAAATACTGGTGAAAAATGTATATGTGCCTCAAGAAGGTGCCGATCGAGAAGACCCCAGAGTAGCCGGCCGAGAAGGAGTCGGCCGAGAAGGTGCCGGAGAAGCTGAATTTGAAGATGATGTTTCATCGTTTCTTAACCCTTCCGGTGACGGAATGGAGATAGAAATGTTTGACGACGAAGGGCAAACAAACACCGATGCCGAACGACAATTGCAAACAAACGCCGATGGCGAGGTATATAGATTTAGCTTTTGGTGATACGAAGGGAATATGCATATTTGTATTAACGACTTTTTCTTTTTTCAGCCCTCCGGATCGAGCAAATCGTATTCTAAACGAGGTCCGAGCCAAATGTTGAGTGCGAATCAGAAGCTGACCATCGATGTAGTATCTCCAGATGGCAAACCGTTGGAGCCAACACAACACGCAACAAAATTTATAAATCAATGCGGAGTGATTGTTAGGGACATGATCCCGATCACGGTTCAAGAATGGCACGAGCCAAAGAAGGCACGTCTTGGAGCTACTTTTGTGAACAAAAGATCCAAGAAAGACCTTTGGAGGAAGCTCATGGAAAATTTCATTCTACCTCTGGAGTACTCCAAGAAGGATGATGATGGAAATGAAATTCCGGGTGGACGTGAAAGGAGAAGGAGAGTTAAACATTACGCTCTCAAGAAGATGGCTGAAGCATTCCGGGGCTTCAAGAAAATGTTATACGCGAAGTATATCGCGAAAAATAAAACTCCAGTGTTCGAAGGAGCATACGAGAAGTTGAGACAACAGTGGCCTGAATTTGTGGCATTCAAGGCATCTGAGAGAGCCAAGGAAATGTCGGAAAAAAAATAAGAAAAATGCTGAAAAGAAGGAACATCACCATGTTTTGGGGCCAGGCGGCTACGTGAGAGCAGTGCCCAAGTGGGAATCTATGGAGAATGGATTGAGGAATAAAGGAATCACTCCAGGTACAGAGGGATGGCCCGAAAGGGCCAAGCACTGGTGGTATGGACATGGAGGATCGTTAGACCCGGCAACAGGGGAGTGTGTTCATCGGAAACAGACCTTTACTCCCACAGTAAAACTTGTTAAGGCAATGGAGGATGCTCAAGCGGGATTGATCCGTGTCGACCGAGAGAACGACGAGCTGACACATGCCCTCGGGAATCCAGAACACACCGGACGAACAAGAGGCAAAGGCGCCGGTGTTCCATGGAAGGAAGGGTTTTCTCAGCACGAAGATCCGTACGGTTACAAAAGCCGTAAGAGAAAGAAGGATCGGGAAGCAGATCGGATCGGCAAGGTAGAACGTGAATTAGCCGACATGAAGAGTATGATACATCAACTTAGCCAGGGAGGCGGATCTCGGCTGCAGGAAGATCCAGCATTGGATCTTAATAGTCAGCGGAGAAGCAGCGTGGCTTCCACGGAGGTCCCAGCTGATGAGCATGAAGCACCGGGGTCTCGCTACCCCGTGGATGATGTTAGGGAGATGACAAATTGTGAGCTACATCAGCCAATGAAGAACATGACCATCAAGGTGGCGAGCGGCGACGCTTTACCTTGTCTACCTGAAGCACTCCACCATGGGAACCCGATACCGGCTGGCTATGCTCGTGTCTCGGTGCTTGACATAGTCAGCTCGTTCGAGGACCTAGAGCTTGATTTTGCTACACCTGAAGGGGATCGGAGACTTGGAGATGTCAAGCGCCAAATCGTTTTATGGCAAACGAAATACATCAAGTTTCTGGGATCAGCGCCAAGGCCACCGACTCCGAGGAATCCAAGTCCACCCTCCCCCGGTGAACGTCGTCCACCTACGCCGCCCCCAAGTCCACCTCGGGTGCCGCGTCAGCCGACGCCAACCCGAGTCCACCTCCAGCGCCGCGTCAGCCGACGCCACCCCTGATTCCACCTCGGGTGACGCGTCAGCCGACGCCGCCCCCTAGTGCACCTCCCGCGCGTCAGCCAACACCGTCCCCCAGGGCACCTCCTGCGCGTCAGCCAACGCCGTCCCCCAGTGCACCTCCAGCGCGTCACGCGAAGCCGCCCCCCAATACTACTCAGACGGGGAAAAAGCGGAGCAGGTCCGCTACGGTTAGTACTACTGATAAGGTAGTACATAAGACCACAAAGATACCAGAGCCATCGCTAAAGCCTCTTCCCAAGAGAGCTTATGACCGGACTCCCGAGGAAAACGAGGCGATAGTACGCGCCGAAGTGAAGGCATTTTTTGCACCGAAAGTGCCTGAGCCCAAGCCGACATACACGGAGAAACAAAAGGACTGGGCTTATGGTATGCTTACTGCAGAGCCCCAATATAAGATGAATCTGCCATCAGACTATAAACGCGAAATTGAAAGGCAAAGTGACTTGGCCAAGGCAAAAAGAAGCGGGAAACAAATTCCCCAGCTTGGAGAACAGAAGAATCAATCGGTCGCCCCGCTCATAGTCGCCCCCCCCGATATCGATACGTCCTTCAGAGCCGATTTGGAAGAGGACCGATTGTTATTGGACCCCAGAGTAGTAGCAGCTGCACAACTATTGGGTTTAACTGTAAGGGAGGCAAAAGAGAACGCGAACGTCTTGAATGTGCCTCTTCTAGTTATGTTAGGCCTTGAAGAAGCGCCACTGGGAGAGGTAGTAGAGCAATATGTAATGGGGGGGCCTCTGATCAAGCCTGAGGAGGAACGCGGTCTATCAACACATATGCGAAATCTGCTCGGCTGGTACAAGGTGCATATACAAAAAAAGGACTTCAAACGTTTTATCCTCTTGGACGTTAGAGAGGAGCATTACTTCAAAAGATACATGGTACATATTCCAATGGACGAATTGTTTCACATATTCAATCAGCGCGATCTCGACAAGTCTACCATCAGTTGCTATTGTCTGTAAGTGATTTATATTCAAGTATCTAGCTAAGCTCGTTCATTGCCTATATATCTTAATTAACTATATGATTTTTGTATGCTATTATGCAGATTTAAGATGTTTGAATGCAAAAAAAAGGGAATCCATGACGTTGGGTTCATTGACCCATATATCATTAATGAAAGGATGTTAAAAGATCACCCCAGAGACGTGGAGAAGGACCTCTTCAGATTTTTTGTCAAGCAAAGTCTTAAAAGAGAACTTCTATTTCCTTACAACTTCAAGTGAGTGTTTCTATCTTCTAGACATTCTTTTTTGCTTACTCGATGTTAAGTGTAATTGATGAGTTATGCATGCGTGTCTGCAGTTACCACTGGATTCTGCTAAAGATTCAATTGGACACATCAACTGTTCATATCTTGGACTCATTGGATAAGCCCGACGTCCTGTTTAGCGACATGAAAGAAATGCTGCAAAAGTAATTTCAATCATTACCCGACTATATATATCAGCTCCTTTCATTAATTTCCTGATATCAAGTATTTAATAACTCATTTGCTCATTTTCTTTGCCCTGTAGCGTTTGGACACGTTTCAGAAGGTCGGTAAGAGGTGAATTCAAAGAACATCTAACTTTTAAAAAGATAAAAGATTTGCGGCAACCACCGGGGACCAATCTCTGTGGATTCTACGCCTGCGAGTTCATCCGGTGGTACACTAGTGAGCGGAGAGCACATACCACGGACTTTGATGTACGTAAATAATATTCACAGTTTTCTTTTATTATAATCAATTGTGTTGAGTTTCATCCAACTTATATATATCCATATCGATCTTCTTAAAGTTGTATGTGATGCGGGAGAAGCTCGTACCAACCCAGCGCCTAAAAGCAATTCAAGAGGAGCTGGCAGGATTCATCATGAGGGAGGTCCTCGATGAGAAAGGAGAACACTATGTGGAGGACGAAGAACGCTATCTGTAATTTAGTGATCTCCATGTAACTTAGTTTGTTTTGAAACTTGTTTGAAAAATAGTTGTACATACACTTGTTTGAAATTGTAGTATATACAGTCGCGAGACATCGTATAATATTATATATGCATGCACCAACGTGTAATGTGTATGTACTAGTCGTAGAATATAGGTACGGAAACTCGTTTGAAATTAAAATGAACCCTAATTAAGCATAAACCCTAAACCTATAATCTGAAACAGCAATAAAAATAAAAACAAAAACAGAACACTTTAGTCCCGGTTCTCATTACGAACCGGGACTAAAGGTCCCCGAGACGGCGCTCCCAGCCGTGCCCACGTGGACGGCCTTTAGTCCCGGTTCGTTTGCAACCGGGACTAAAGGGTGAGGGCCTTTAATCACGCTTTGCTAGTCCCGGTTTGGAAACCGGGACTAAAGGCCGTTACAGACCGGGATTAATGGCCCTTTTTCCACCAGTGACACGAGAGTGCAAGCACTTCAGCGACTAGAGGATTTGTAACAGGTGTTGTATATAGATCAAACATTTGTGCATAACTTATATAGTTTGATATAGGATATACAATTTTATCTACCACATATATGCGTACAATTTCAAAGATTATTTTTGCAAATTATATGCATCTCCATATTGCAATAATAAACACATTTATATTTGTTTCCATCACAACATATACTACTGATAAAGCCTAAACCACATTCGTTGCGGCTCCTAGTTATTTGTCTCCCTAGTTTTCTTTTTTGTTTTTGATCTGGAGCCTCAACTTGTAGCTAAACCTTTGGATCTAGTGGCCAGAACATTGTCCTTTGTGTCTTTTCCTGTGTCAAGTTGAATAAATGTACAATAATCAGATCTAATGGAGTTGATTTAAGAATTAGTTGTATTCGTAGATAAGAGAGAATATGACCTTCCTTTTGGAGTTGGACGGGACCCCGCAAGCTCTCAGTAGGTTTCTCCATTTATCCTGAAGCATGGAACAACAAGATATAAGAATTAGTAGTTCCAATTAACTTTAATATTCTCCAGTAGCCAGATAAAACAACAACTATATTGGCGAAAAACCTTTAAATTGTTGGGAGCAACTATTATATATATGCGTACGTACCTTGAGATGTGTAGGGTCTCGAACTGATGTTGAGAAGTAATGAGTCTTCACCTTGGTCCATCGCCCAACACCATATTTCTCAACGCCCTCAACTAGTTTAATCACTTCTCCATGTGTCCAGTGTTCGTTGTTTTTCCTACATTTTCTTGTCCCGCCTTTGCTTTCTGAAGGCATATTTCCTAAGTATGTTGGTTTCTGTAAAACATAGGAAGTTATGGATGATGGATTAAAATATGCACGGAAGAGAATTTCGTTATCAAGCACCAAAACCTATGTGTTTTATATAGTCTTTGAGATATTTTTGAGCATGAATCTAAAAAGGGTTCTTATTAAAAATTTGCATTGTTATGCAGGCGACAACTTTCTTTAGTAGGTTTCTGTAGTTTATAGTGGCAGTAGAGAAAATCTCTAGGAAACTAAATTTATTCTTACCGATGGAAATTTCAACCTCTTGCGTGATACTCTAGGGCCACGCCTCCAATTTTCCCTTGGAGCAAGCTCTGAAACACAAAACATTCATATACATTAGCATGGCAATAGACAAAATTGATTTTTCACATGTGTAATAGAGTTTGGTGATAGATAAGATCGAATAATGAACATGTTACCTCCCAAGTATCGGTCTCGCCATGGAATATCTTGGCTCTCTTCTACAAAGTGGTCAATTTTCATGGCATAATTGTTGTACACATATTTGAAATAATCTTCTAACTGTCAAATACAAGTAAATTATCAGTTGATTGTGTTTCTAATGGCGATAGTGCTGATGGTTGGATGGTTTATAGGAGTGTGCCAGACAGATTTGTTTTCACAATTGGTTTTTGAGAAAAAAAACAATACAAAATACTCTAACACAACTTTTTATTTACATTTAAGTTAGCTTTTATTCCTTTGCCTTTGTCCTTGGTAGAAGAACTGGCTTAGATAACGCCATATTGTAACGTTCACAAAACATAGGTAACCCCTTTTATGTGAATGCATGCTGTCTAGCTAGTATATACGTTAGCAGGAGCTAGCTTATCAAGGAAGGAATAGATAGCTTATATTACCTGGCTTGGAAGAGGAATAGTACGAGAAGATGGAGGGCAGTCAAGAGGATCAGCCAATATTGGCGCCCAAATCTCTACTTCGTCCACTGGCTCCATTGTATCGCTCATTGAGCAGCTAACCACCTGTTCAATATAAGAAACTGAACGTACAGTCAAAATGTAATCTATATGGTCAGTCATTCAAATAGTTTCGACCTTATTTTCGCCACGCAGCATTACCAATATTTTTGAGAATTGGCTTAACGGAATAAATAATAGGTTCAAAAAGCATATTAGGGTGGGAGCGATTGCCTTTATTTGGTCGCTTTGGCTATGTAGAAATGATAAAGTGTTTAACGATAAAAACTCTTCTATTTTGCAGGTTATCTATCGGGGTATAAGTACTCTTCGTTTGTGGTTCTCTCTTCAGAGGGTGGAGGATCGCGACCTCTTTACGGAGGTCTGTACTCGATTGGAGACTACGGCGAGGGATACTTTTTCCCAATATGGGTGGTCGCATAGTCTTCGTATCGGTCCTTCAGTTTAGACGAGATTACAATTGCTCATGATGATATGTAATTTTGCCTTTCTTATGATTGTCAGACTTGAATATTGGTTGGGTGCATCTTAGTTATGCAGAGACCGGGTGTATGCTTAAAACTCAATGGCCATGACATAAACGGACCGCGGGTGTCCCTTTGCGTTCGAACGCACAAGTGATCCAGCCCAGCAGCCCGACGCAAATGGACCGAGCTGTTTGCGGCGACCTATTCGTGTCCCAAATTTGGGATGTGAATGCGTTTGCACGGACACCAAACGCATCCGCGCGTGTGTCCTCCCTCGTAGACCCGGGCTCGCCTCGCCTGGCAGCTATTGCGGATGCTTCATCTTTCCTGTGTGGCCGCTAGCCGTTGGCCGCTGACGCCACCGCTTCCCGTTTTGCACCGCCAACAATGGACCGCTTCATCTCTTTGCACGCGGCATCGTCTGTGCCACCATAAATGGCACGTGTGTGTGTACCGCCACGTCAGGTATTGATGATGGCCTCGTCCGTTGCATTTTTAAGCATACAGGAGGCCCTGGCCTCACCATAGACCTCGCGCTTTGCCACTTCCAGCCACCCTTGCCCCAAGGCCACTGACAATTCATGTATCAGACACCATTGGCAAGTCCTGAGCCTTTAAGAAGGCCAAGAACGACATCAAGGTCGGGTCCCGAAAGTCCAAGAAGAAGGAGCACAACCGAGTCTATGTCAACGTGCGGTTGGCCTAACTTCTCTATGAGAATAGCGAGTCGTTGGGGTCGAACGACATCCATCTCCCTGTTGGATGGCACCTCAATGTGAGGAGGGTGTTGGTTCCGCATGAAGGGAAGGTGCGGCGCTAAGAGATTAGGCGTAGACAACTAATCCCGTCGCCCGATCTGCGTGAGGACCCAACGTTCACCTCACTCCTCATGTGGGATGAATTTAGGGCGGTCGAGTGGGATGCGCAGTGGCGGTCTTAGGATACCCAGGGAGAATTGGAAAAAGATAGTGAAAGAAATTAAAGAGAGAAAAAGACAGTTCACTGCAGATAGAGAGAAAGATTTGCTCACACTGGTCCTCGGCAATGACGAACATGGAGGACGAACGCGAGGCTTCGGTCCTTCTTACCCGTGGTGGCTTGGGTTTGCCAGAGACCAAGACACTTACAAAAGCCGGGCGAGAGCAAAGAAGCGACAGCAGGATGAGGAGAATGACAAGTTCAACCAGTTGCTTGCCAGGCTTAACGAGCAACAGAAGCAGATTGACGAGCTTAGAGGAGTAGCGCGCCAGGAAGATCCTGGACTCGATATTATCGGCGCCCCATCTAAGCGGAAAAGCAGCGTGGCTGAATCTGAGGCCCCGCCCGACGATGCACGAAGAATGATAGAGGGCGGTCCCGGCTACCCCGTGGATGGAATCAAGGAGTCAACATCATGTGAACTCCATCAGAAATTCAAGAACATATCCATGAAGGTGGCCGTCGGACAAGCTTTACCTTCTGGCCCTGATGTACGCTGCCATGGCCGTGAGATTCCAGCTGGCTTTGCTAAAGTCGGGGTGGATGAAATCATGGCGGGGTTTCATGATATGGAGCTCGACATGGCTGGACCCGAAGATGAGAGGACACTCGGAGAAGTACTGGGTGGAGTCATCCTATGGGACAAGAACTACATCAAGCTTCCAGGCTCGGCCCCAAGGACAACACCGCCTCCGAGTCGTCGCAGGTCACCTACACCTCCATCACCTCCAAGCCCTCCACATGACGACGGCCACCACAACACGAGTCCATCTCGATCACCGCCGCCGGACTTGGGTCGGCCGTCTCCGCCGCCGCCCGCTAAGGATACTAAGTGGAAGCGTGCCAGCAAGAACGCTCCGTCCATGAGTTCTAAGCGACGGAGCTCCCCAAAGCGCAAACTGTCGCCCCTCCCAAAGGTACCTCATGCTAATCTTCCTATCAGACCTTATGATCGTACCGACGAGGAAAACGCCAGGATAGCAAAGGAACATTATGAGGCGCAGATGAAAAAGAAGGAACCCGAGCCCCGCCCGGAATACACCGAGAAGCAAATAGCATATGCAAAATACTTCATGACCCTTCCATCACAGTATGACTTACACCATAAGCCTGATGACTATACACGCACATTGCAGAAGGAAGGGCAAAAGAGCAAGTCACGTGCAAGTGCAAGTGCAAGTGGGAGCAAATCAAGTTCAACTACAAGCAAAATAAGATCAGACGTTCCTCAGCTTGGACAACAGGCCAAACAGTCGATCCCACCCCTCAGGGTGTTACCCGAGAATGTTCCCTCTCTGGTGCAGGGGCAAGATTTGGGATTAGCAAAGAAGTGGGCGGATGAATGGGGTATCCCTGTTGAAGTCATTCTGGCTTCCCAAGACGACGTGGTACCCAAGGCTGTGGTAGCCCCTAAGCCACAGTTTGTCATGGGAGCGCCTTTGGTCAGCAAAGATAAGTTTGATGATCTCCCAACAAATATGCGTTACTTGCATACATGGTACTTAAGTGAATCAAAGAAAGGGAGAACGATGATCGTGGCGCTTGTCCCACGGGAGTACTACGGCCGTCCCGAAGACATCCATATCGACTTTGATGAACTCTTCCAGATGTACAATGCCGACGCCCTCGACAAATCGCTTATGAGTTGCTATTGTCTGTAAGTTTTTCAATTCGTTGTCTACATATAACTTGTTCAATTATTTCAATTCATTGTCTACATATAACTTGTTCAGTTATTTCAATTCATTTTCTACATATAACTTGTTCCGTTCTGACTTGTACTCTATTATGCAGAATGAAGATTCTGGAATGTAAAAGTAGGAACATCCTAAATATTGGGTTTATTGACCCAGATAAAATACATATAAAGACGCTAACTGATAACCCCAAGGAGACGGAGGAAAACCTTCTAAGGTTTCTAACAGATCAAAATTACTGTGACCACATACTGTTTCCATACAACTTCAAGTGAGGGTCTTACTCTGTTGTGTCCATTCACTTATGAGTGTAATTGATAAGTTACTGACACATATATATATACATGTGCAGCTACCACTGGATTCTGTTGGACATTCAAATTGATAAGGGAAGAGTTGATGCCTTCGACCCATTATCGAGACCCTTGGAACAGTTCCAAAGCCTGCAGGACATGCTCCAAGGGTAATTTCAATCATTCTTGCGCTCTATCGGTCTCTTTCGATGATTTTCTGATATATCAATTAATGAAAAACTTAGCAAATCATTTTCCTTGTCGGGCAGGGTTTGGAAGCAGTTCAAGTGCGTGACTCCCGGTATCCGGCATGAGAAGCTGACCTTTAGAGCGGCTCAGGTAAGTAGTAGTATGATATACTTCTATTTTCAATACTTTTGTAATGCTAGATTATTATTTTGATTATATATATTCTATTCTCGTAAAGTGCGACCAGCAACCACGGGGGACGCATCTATGTGGATACTATGTTTGCGAGACCATTCGCACGTTTACCTCTGAGCACAAGGATTACAGATACGATGTAAGCAATAAACATTCACACCTCTATTTTTACTCGTCATTCTTTGTTATCATGATTGATATTCATATTCATCTCCTCTTCTTATATAGTACACGGCCATGCGGGAGAAGTACCTACCAGAGCAACGCGCGATTGCTGTTGCAGAGGAGCTGGCGACCTTTCTGAGAATAGAAGCTATAGACGACAAAGGACGATTTAGTGTAGCTAGGGGCCATTACTGATGTTGGTCCATGTAATCGAATAGACGGGCTCTAGTCCCGATAATTCTGATCTCCATATAATTGTATATATATGCTCGCTTGTAAGATAAGTTAATCTTATATATATGCATAAACTAATTCCCGAACACGCACCAAACGAGGCATCACGTTAATCCCCCGAACACCTAAAACCCTAGAACCCCTAAACCCTAAAAACCCTAAAGTAAAAAAGCAAAATCTGTAGATGCCTTTGGTCCCGGTCTGTGTTACAAACCGGGACTAAAGGTCCTGGCCCTGGATCCCTCGGAGACGCCCACGTGGACAGCCTCCAGTCTCGGCTGGTAACCAGGCCGGGACTAAAGGCTAACCCTTTAGTCCCGCGGCTGGGGTCCCGGTTGGCAAACCGGGACTAAAGGCCATTACGGGCCGGGACAGAAGGTGCTGTCCCCACTAGTGTATATAGCTCTTTTTATGCTCAATAAAATAGAGGGATTTGTGGAGTAATTAATGTTAGAAAGTAATGTGGTAGTAATTATGAGCTTATGTGAATTATAATAATAATTTTTGAGTAGGATTTATTTGCAATAATTTTTGTAACGTTAGAGAGTGATGTGGGAGTATAAATGATTTATATGCAATGTGAGTTTATTACTTGTATTAATTTGGTTTATTATATACTTATATAATAATGCAGATGAACCGGCAATGGATGTACGGTAGCCGAGTCTCAAGCGAGTTCATTAAGGGCTTGCAGGATTTCCTCCGTGTGGCTGATGCGAACAAGCGGAATGGTTTTGTTGTCTGTCCATGTAGTGCGTGTAAGAATCTGAAGAATTACTCTTCATCAAGAACCCTTCACGTGCACCTGTTTCAGCACGGTTTCATGCCCAGCTACAATTGTTGGACCAAGCATGGAAAAAGAGGTGTTACAATGGAAAACAATGAAGAAGATGATGATGACAACTATCCTGGATTCCCTGAATATGGTGATACTTTCATGGGAGAAGCTGAAGGGAGAGCTGAAGGGGAAGCTGAAGGAGAGACATATGATGAGGCCCCTGATGATCTCGGTCGGACCATTGCTGATGCACGGAGAGAATGCGAAACTAATAAGGAGAGGGAGAAGTTGGATCGCATGTTAGAGGATCACAAAAAGTCCTTATACCCAAACTGCCAAAATGGTCTGAAAAAGCTGGGCAGCACACTTGAATTGCTGAAATGGAAGGCAGAGGAAGGTCTATCTGACTCCGGATTTGAAAAGTTGCTGAAAATGATGAGGAATATGCTTCCAAAGGATAATGAATTGCCCACCAGTACGTACGAAGCCAAGAAGATTGTCTGCCCTCTAGGTTTAGAGGTTCAGAAGATACATGCATGTCCTAATGACTGCATCCTCTATCGTGGTGACTATGAGAATTTGACTGAATGCCCGATATGCACTGCATTGCGGTATAAGATCAGAGGAGATGACCCTGGTGATGTTGAGGGCGAGCCCCCCAGAAAGAGGGTTCCTGCCAAGGTGATGTGGTATGCTCCTATAGTACCACGGTTGAAACGTTTGTTACGGTGCAAAGAGCATGCCAAGTTATTACGATGGCACAAAGAGGACCGTTTGTCAGACGGGATGTTGAGACACCCTGCTGATGGGTCACAATGGAGAAAGATCGACAATAAGTTTAAAGATTTTGCAGGTGACGCAAGGAACATAAGGTTTGGTCTAAGTACAGATGGCTTCAATCCTTTTGGGGAGCAGAGCTCCAGTCATAGCACCTGGCCCGTGACTCTATGCATCTATAACCTTCCTCCTTGGTTGTGCATGAAGCGGAAGTTCATTATGATGCCAGTGCTCATCCAAGGTCCGAAGCAACCCGGCAACGATATTGATGTGTACCTAAGGCCATTAGTTGATGAACTTTTACAGCTGTGGGCCAAACCAGGCGTACGTGTGTGGGATGAGCACAAACAAGAGGAATTTGACTTACGAGCGTTGCTGTTCGTTACAATCAATGATTGGCCTGCTCTTAGTAACATTTCAGGACAGACAAACAAGGGATACAAGGCATGCACACACTGTTTACAAGAGACTGAAAGTATATATTTAGCTAATTGTAAGAAGAATGTGTACATATCGCACCGTCGATTTCTTAGCAAAATTCATGCCGTAAGAAAAAAAGGCAAGCATTTCAACGGTAAGGCAGATCACCGGGACCCACCTAAGGAAAATACTGGTGAAAAATGTATATGTGCCTCAAGAAGGTGCCGATCGAGAAGACCCCAGAGTAGCCGGCCGAGAAGGAGTCGGCCGAGAAGGTGCCGGAGAAGCTGAATTTGAAGATGATGTTTCATCGTTTCTTAACCCTTCCGGTGACGGAATGGAGATAGAAATGTTTGACGACGAAGGGCAAACAAACACCGATGCCGAACGACAATTGCAAACAAACGCCGATGGCGAGGTATATAGATTTAGCTTTTGGTGATACGAAGGGAATATGCATATTTGTATTAACGACTTTTTCTTTTTTCAGCCCTCCGGATCGAGCAAATCGTATTCTAAACGAGGTCCGAGCCAAATGTTGAGTGCGAATCAGAAGCTGACCATCGATGTAGTATCTCCAGATGGCAAACCGTTGGAGCCAACACAACACGCAACAAAATTTATAAATCAATGCGGAGTGATTGTTAGGGACATGATCCCGATCACGGTTCAAGAATGGCACGAGCCAAAGAAGGCACGTCTTGGAGCTACTTTTGTGAACAAAAGATCCAAGAAAGACCTTTGGAGGAAGCTCATGGAAAATTTCATTCTACCTCTGGAGTACTCCAAGAAGGATGATGATGGAAATGAAATTCCGGGTGGACGTGAAAGGAGAAGGAGAGTTAAACATTACGCTCTCAAGAAGATGGCTGAAGCATTCCGGGGCTTCAAGAAAATGTTATACGCGAAGTATATCGCGAAAAATAAAACTCCAGTGTTCGAAGGAGCATACGAGAAGTTGAGACAACAGTGGCCTGAATTTGTGGCATTCAAGGCATCTGAGAGAGCCAAGGAAATGTCGGAAAAAAAATAAGAAAAATGCTGAAAAGAAGGAACATCACCATGTTTTGGGGCCAGGCGGCTACGTGAGAGCAGTGCCCAAGTGGGAATCTATGGAGAATGGATTGAGGAATAAAGGAATCACTCCAGGTACAGAGGGATGGCCCGAAAGGGCCAAGCACTGGTGGTATGGACATGGAGGATCGTTAGACCCGGCAACAGGGGAGTGTGTTCATCGGAAACAGACCTTTACTCCCACAGTAAAACTTGTTAAGGCAATGGAGGATGCTCAAGCGGGATTGATCCGTGTCGACCGAGAGAACGACGAGCTGACACATGCCCTCGGGAATCCAGAACACACCGGACGAACAAGAGGCAAAGGCGCCGGTGTTCCATGGAAGGAAGGGTTTTCTCAGCACGAAGATCCGTACGGTTACAAAAGCCGTAAGAGAAAGAAGGATCGGGAAGCAGATCGGATCGGCAAGGTAGAACGTGAATTAGCCGACATGAAGAGTATGATACATCAACTTAGCCAGGGAGGCGGATCTCGGCTGCAGGAAGATCCAGCATTGGATCTTAATAGTCAGCGGAGAAGCAGCGTGGCTTCCACGGAGGTCCCAGCTGATGAGCATGAAGCACCGGGGTCTCGCTACCCCGTGGATGATGTTAGGGAGATGACAAATTGTGAGCTACATCAGCCAATGAAGAACATGACCATCAAGGTGGCGAGCGGCGACGCTTTACCTTGTCTACCTGAAGCACTCCACCATGGGAACCCGATACCGGCTGGCTATGCTCGTGTCTCGGTGCTTGACATAGTCAGCTCGTTCGAGGACCTAGAGCTTGATTTTGCTACACCTGAAGGGGATCGGAGACTTGGAGATGTCAAGCGCCAAATCGTTTTATGGCAAACGAAATACATCAAGTTTCCGGGATCAGCGCCAAGGCCACCGACTCCGAGGAATCCAAGTCCACCCTCCCCCGGTGAACGTCGTCCACCTACGCCGCCCCCAAGTCCACCTCGGGTGCCGCGTCAGCCGACGCCAACCCGAGTCCACCTCCAGCGCCGCGTCAGCCGACGCCACCCCTGATTCCACCTCGGGCGACGCGTCAGCCGACGCCGCCCCCTAGTGCACCTCCCGCGCGTCAGCCAACACCGTCCCCCAGGGCACCTCCTGCGCGTCAGCCAACGCCGTCCCCCAGTGCACCTCCAGCGCGTCACGCGAAGCCGCCCCCCAATACTACTCAGACGGGGAAAAAGCGGAGCAGGTCCGCTACGGTTAGTACTACTGATAAGGTAGTACATAAGACCACAAAGATACCAGAGCCATCGCTAAAGCCTCTTCCCAAGAGAGCTTATGACCGGACTCCCGAGGAAAACGAGGCGATAGTACGCGCCGAAGTGAAGGCATTTTTTGCACCGAAAGTGCCTGAGCCCAAGCCGACATACACGGAGAAACAAAAGGACTGGGCTTATGGTATGCTTACTGCAGAGCCCCAATATAAGATGAATCTGCCATCAGACTATAAACGCGAAATTGAAAGGCAAAGTGACTTGGCCAAGGCAAAAAGAAGCGGGAAACAAATTCCCCAGCTTGGAGAACAGAAGAATCAATCGGTCGCCCCGCTCATAGTCGGCCCCCCCGATATCGATACGTCCTTCAGAGCCGATTTGGAAGAGGACCGATTGTTATTGGACCCCAGAGTAGTAGCAGCTGCACAACTATTGGGTTTAACTGTAAGGGAGGCAAAAGAGAACGCGAACGTCTTGAATGTGCCTCTTCTAGTTATGTTAGGCCTTGAAGAAGCGCCACTGGGAGAGGTAGTAGAGCAATATGTAATGGGGGGGCCTCTGATCAAGCCTGAGGAGGAACGCGGTCTATCAACACATATGCGAAATCTGCTCGGCTGGTACAAGGTGCATATACAAAAAAAGGACTTCAAACGTTTTATCCTCTTGGACGTTAGAGAGGAGCATTACTTCAAAAGATACATGGTACATATTCCAATGGACGAATTGTTTCACATATTCAATCAGCGCGATCTCGACAAGTCTACCATCAGTTGCTATTGTCTGTAAGTGATTTATATTCAAGTATCTAGCTAAGCTCGTTCATTGCCTATATATCTTAATTAACTATATGATTTTTGTATGCTATTATGCAGATTTAAGATGTTTGAATGCAAAAAAAAGGGAATCCATGACGTTGGGTTCATTGACCCATATATCATTAATGAAAGGATGTTAAAAGATCACCCCAGAGACGTGGAGAAGGACCTCTTCAGATTTTTTGTCAAGCAAAGTCTTAAAAGAGAACTTCTATTTCCTTACAACTTCAAGTGAGTGTTTCTATCTTCTAGACATTCTTTTTTGCTTACTCGATGTTAAGTGTAATTGATGAGTTATGCATGCGTGTCTGCAGTTACCACTGGATTCTGCTAAAGATTCAATTGGACACATCAACTGTTCATATCTTGGACTCATTGGATAAGCCCGACGTCCTGTTTAGCGACATGAAAGAAATGCTGCAAAAGTAATTTCAATCATTACCCGACTATATATATCAGCTCCTTTCATTAATTTCCTGATATCAAGTATTTAATAACTCATTTGCTTATTTTCTTTGCCCTGTAGCGTTTGGACACGTTTCAGAAGGTCGGTAAGAGGTGAATTCAAAGAACATCTAACTTTTAAAAAGATAAAAGATTTGCGGCAACCACCGGGGACCAATCTCTGTGGATTCTACGCCTGCGAGTTCATCCGGTGGTACACTAGTGAGCGGAGAGCACATACCACGGACTTTGATGTACGTAAATAATATTCACAGTTTTCTTTTATTATAATCAATTGTGTTGAGTTTCATCCAACTTATATATATCCATATCGATCTTCTTAAAGTTGTATGTAATGCGGGAGAAGCTCGTACCAACCCAGCGCCTAAAAGCAATTCAAGAGGAGCTGGCAGGATTCATCATGAGGGAGGTCCTCGATGAGAAAGGAGAACACTATGTGGAGGACGAAGAACGCTATCTGTAATTTAGTGATCTCCATGTAACTTAGTTTGTTTTGAAACTTGTTTGAAAAATAGTTGTACATACACTTGTTTGAAATTGTAGTATATACAGTCGCGAGACATCGTATAATATTATATATGCATGCACCAACGTGTAATGTGTATGTACTAGTCGTAGAATATAGGTACGGAAACTCGTTTGAAATTAAAATGAACCCTAATTAAGCATAAACCCTAAACCTATAATCTGAAACAGCAATAAAAATAAAAACAAAAACAGAACACTTTAGTCCCGGTTCTCATTACGAACCGGGACTAAAGGTCCCCGAGACGGCGCTCCCAGCCGTGCCCACGTGGACGGCCTTTAGTCCCGGTTCGTTTGCAACCGGGACTAAAGGGTGAGGGCCTTTAATCACGCTTTGCTAGTCCCGGTTTGGAAACCGGGACTAAAGGCCGTTACAGACCGGGATTAATGGCCCTTTTTCCACCAGTGACACGAGAGTGCAAGCACTTCAGCGACTAGAGGATTTGTAACAGGTGTTGTATATAGATCAAACATTTGTGCATAACTTATATAGTTTGATATAGGATATACAATTTTATCTACCACATATATGCGTACAATTTCAAAGATTATTTTTGCAAATTATATGCATCTCCATATTGCAATAATAAACACATTTATATTTGTTTCCATCACAACATATACTACTGATAAAGCCTAAACCACATTCGTTGCGGCTCCTAGTTATTTGTCTCCCTAGTTTTCTTTTTTGTTTTTGATCTGGAGCCTCAACTTGTAGCTAAACCTTTGGATCTAGTGGCCAGAACATTGTCCTTTGTGTCTTTTCCTGTGTCAAGTTGAATAAATGTACAATAATCAGATCTAATGGAGTTGATTTAAGAATTAGTTGTATTCGTAGATAAGAGAGAATATGACCTTCCTTTTGGAGTTGGACGGGACCCCGCAAGCTCTCAGTAGGTTTCTCCATTTATCCTGAAGCATGGAACAACAAGATATAAGAATTAGTAGTTCCAATTAACTTTAATATTCTCCAGTAGCCAGATAAAACAACAACTATATTGGCGAAAAACCTTTAAATTGTTGGGAGCAACTATTATATATATGCGTACGTACCTTGAGATGTGTAGGGTCTCGAACTGATGTTGAGAAGTAATGAGTCTTCACCTTGGTCCATCGCCCAACACCATATTTCTCAACGCCCTCAACTAGTTTAATCACTTCTCCATGTGTCCAGTGTTCGTTGTTTTTCCTACATTTTCTTGTCCCGCCTTTGCTTTCTGAAGGCATATTTCCTAAGTATGTTGGTTTCTGTAAAACATAGGAAGTTATGGATGATGGATTAAAATATGCACGGAAGAGAATTTCGTTATCAAGCACCAAAACCTATGTGTTTTATATAGTCTTTGAGATATTTTTGAGCATGAATCTAAAAAGGGTTCTTATTAAAAATTTGCATTGTTATGCAGGCGACAACTTTCTTTAGTAGGTTTCTGTAGTTTATAGTGGCAGTAGAGAAAATCTCTAGGAAACTAAATTTATTCTTACCGATGGAAATTTCAACCTCTTGCGTGATACTCTAGGGCCACGCCTCCAATTTTCCCTTGGAGCAAGCTCTGAAACACAAAACATTCATATACATTAGCATGGCAATAGACAAAATTGATTTTTCACATGTGTAATAGAGTTTGGTGATAGATAAGATCGAATAATGAACATGTTACCTCCCAAGTATCGGTCTCGCCATGGAATATCTTGGCTCTCTTCTACAAAGTGGTCAATTTTCATGGCATAATTGTTGTACACATATTTGAAATAATCTTCTAACTGTCAAATACAAGTAAATTATCAGTTGATTGTGTTTCTAATGGCGATAGTGCTGATGGTTGGATGGTTTATAGGAGTGTGCCAGACAGATTTGTTTTCACAATTGGTTTTTGAGAAAAAAAACAATACAAAATACTCTAACACAACTTTTTATTTACATTTAAGTTAGCTTTTATTCCTTTGCCTTTGTCCTTGGTAGAAGAACTGGCTTAGATAACGCCATATTGTAACGTTCACAAAACATAGGTAACCCCTTTTATGTGAATGCATGCTGTCTAGCTAGTATATACGTTAGCAGGAGCTAGCTTATCAAGGAAGGAATAGATAGCTTATATTACCTGGCTTGGAAGAGGAATAGTACGAGAAGATGGAGGGCAGTCAAGAGGATCAGCCAATATTGGCGCCCAAATCTCTACTTCGTCCACTGGCTCCATTGTATCGCTCATTGAGCAGCTAACCACCTGTTCAATATAAGAAACTGAACGTACAGTCAAAATGTAATCTATATGGTCAGTCATTCAAATAGTTTCGACCTTATTTTCGCCACGCAGCATTACCAATATTTTTGAGAATTGGCTTAACGGAATAAATAATAGGTTCAAAAAGCATATTAGGGTGGGAGCGATTGCCTTTATTTGGTCGCTTTGGCTATGTAGAAATGATAAAGTGTTTAACGATAAAAACTCTTCTATTTTGCAGGTTATCTATCGGGGTATAAGTACTCTTCGTTTGTGGTTCTCTCTTCAGAGGGTGGAGGATCGCGACCTCTTTACGGAGGTCTGTACTCGATTGGAGACTACGGCGAGGGATACTTTTTCCCAATATGGGTGGTCGCATAGTCTTCGTATCGGTCCTTCAGTTTAGACGAGATTACAATTGCTCATGATGATATGTAATTTTGCCTTTCTTATGATTGTCAGACTTGAATATTGGTTGGGTGCATCTTAGTTATGCAGAGACCGGGTGTATGCTTAAAACTCAATGGCCATGACATAAACGGACCGCGGGTGTCCCTTTGCGTTCGAACGCACAAGTGATCCAGCCCAGCAGCCCGACGCAAATGGACCGAGCTGTTTGCGGCGACCTATTCGTGTCCCAAATTTGGGATGTGAATGCGTTTGCACGGACACCAAACGCATCCGCGCGTGTGTCCTCCCTCGTAGACCCGGGCTCGCCTCGCCTGGCAGCTATTGCGGATGCTTCATCTTTCCTGTGTGGCCGCTAGCCGTTGGCCGCTGACGCCACCGCTTCCCGTTTTGCACCGCCAACAATGGACCGCTTCATCTCTTTGCACGCGGCATCGTCTGTGCCACCATAAATGGCACGTGTGTGTGTACCGCCACGTCAGGTATTGATGATGGCCTCGTCCGTTGCATTTTTAAGCATACAGGAGGCCCTGGCCTCACCATAGACCTCGCGCTTTGCCACTTCCAGCCACCCTTGCCCCAAGGCCACTGACAATTCATGTATCAGACACCATTGGCAAGTCCTGAGCCTTTAAGAAGGCCAAGAACGACATCAAGGTCGGGTCCCGAAAGTCCAAGAAGAAGGAGCACAACCGAGTCTATGTCAACGTGCGGTTGGCCTAACTTCTCTATGAGAATAGCGAGTCGTTGGGGTCGAACGACATCCATCTCCCTGTTGGATGGCACCTCAATGTGAGGAGGGTGTTGGTTCCGCATGAAGGGAAGGTGCGGCGCTAAGAGATTAGGCGTAGACAACTAATCCCGTCGCCCGATCTGCGTGAGGACCCAACGTTCACCTCACTCCTCATGTGGGATGAATTTAGGGCGGTCGAGTGGGATGCGCGGCTCCGTGCCAGCTTCCTCAGCAATGGCAAGTTCGACTACGACCCCGCATCGGCCGCCAGGTATGTGCACCGGGTCTTCCGCCCCTGATGTTGCCCAAGTCAGAGCGGTTGAGTGGGACATGGAAGAGGAAGAGGACCCTGTCCTCGCCTACCTCCCGACGGGGATCTCCAAGGAGGAGGCCTAAAGCTTGCCATCGAGGCCTTTGAACTGGAGGAAATGGGCTGGTGGGAGGCTTCTCCATTCACCTGCTGGAGACAACAATCATGCAGGGGAGCGCCGTTACACCGCTGATGACACCGCGACAACCACCTGCGCCTTCATCGGAGAAGGTGCGGGTTCCATGGGGATATGCGGTTTGCGAGTCCCCACCTAGGGCACCACTTGTGCCTGCTTCACCACCACCGCACAACGCATGGTGTGCTTCACCGCCACCACCTCCGCCACACAATGTGTGACCTGCGCCATTGCACCATGTCCCTCTACCCTCCTGGGGGCACTGCATGTCTACCCCGCTGGCCGCGGTTCTAGCTTTATTAAATGGCCCCATCCATGGTCCCGTGGTCGTACCCATGCCCAGCGTCGGACTTTGTCAACCTTGTCAGGGGCAACAACGATGAATAGGCCGCAGAAGAGACGGGCGGCCCGCGTACATAACCGCACCGCACGCCTGTAGACGGGGTCCTATGCACGCACGGCGCCCACGACGGCCAACCTGCCCTGTACCCTATGCACGACGCTCATCTGCTCAAGAACAGACACAAGAGTCAAACCTGCTGATGGAAGCACAGTCTTTTGCAGCTCTTTGCACCGCAGGCTTCGGTCTCCACCCACCTCCCAAGATCGACGGGGCCTGCACTCACGCAGACGAGGGGACGCCCCCTGACTGACTAATGGGCCCCGCTTTTAGGAGGCCCCAGATGGCATCGACCTAGCATTGCAGCCAAACCGTATACACAGGAATCCATGAGAAATCCAGAGCTGTCCACATTAAATAACGCACGTCGTCCGCCCGAGCGACGCCGAGCAAGCCAGAGCGCTGTCTCAGAGCTGTCCACATCAAATAACGCACGTCGTGCGAAGCTTCTCCAATCGCGACGCCCGAGCGACGCCGAGCAAGCCAGAGCGCTGTCTCCGGCATGCAGGACCCGCACGCACCTGGTCCCATTGGTCAGCCAACCAGGCCAGAGTCTGACAGGTGAGAAAGAGAATTACTCAATCCAACGATGGTAAAAAGACCACGCAGTCAAAAACTACAGCGTCAACGCCATCGAACGATCGGCATGAATTTCGCGAGCGCAACCATGCTGAGGAGCCGGGTAGGCTAGCGCCCTTTAGAAGAGAAATGCATGGGCAGCTTCCGGGAAGTCTCCTCACGCACCTTGACTCCTCGGGTCTCTCTCCATTCCACGAATGCAAGGCACGCGTGTTTTCAAGATTTAGTTTACCAAAAATTTAATTAGCTATTATCTTGGTTTTAAAATATAAGTATTTTAAAAAGTTAATTACCTTTTGAAAAAGCGTTATATTTTGGAATGGAGGTAGTATGTCTTAATCATGTTACGCAAATTTTTTGCCATTAGATGACATTGAAAAACATTTTCTAGTGATACCAATTTAATTTTCTATCAGATAGCTTAAAAAAATGTTTGCAACACAGAATAATATGGTTACACTACGAGCAGAGAGATACATACAGTCAAACTAAGAAACGATGCCCTCTGCGAAGTGACGCCACACTTGTACGGCTTCTCAGGTGCTTTTGTGTTCTTATATATTGATGTGCCAAGATAATCTAAATCTAGTTTATATATCTTCCTACCAACGAGTCAACCGTGTATATATATGGTTCATGGGTCCATGCATGAGTCCCTCTCCATGAACTGCGGCGGGTCACCATCAGTTGGGCCATGCACGAGTCCTTGTTTATTCACTGTCACCACAAGGTTCCACGGAGAAAGTGCGCATGGGTCCGTTCCGTCGATAACCTGTTCGACAGCCAGGGACTTAATGTTGGTTGCGAGAAATTTCGAGGAAGCAACAGACCTTCCATATAAGTGAACCCCGCGTGAACTTAATTATATATCTTCTCCCTTATTTCCATTCCCGGTGAAAGTGAAATACCAACGGCAGCGGCACGCTCGTCCTAATTCCTTCCCTCGACAAGCTAGCGAATCCCCGTCGTCACGCTCGTCGACCCGGCCTCTCCATCCACGAGACCACGACCACGACCATCCTCGCTCACTCATGCCCTGCTCCGCGTTCCCACTGGTGGAAAAAGGCCCTATGGTCCCGGTTCGTCTGGGCCATTGATTCTGGTTGTCAAACCGGGATCAATTACTCGGGACCAATGTCGGTCCCGATTCCAGCACGAACCACCGATAGGTCTCCACGTGGACGCGCTGCAGCGCGAGGGGGCCTGGGTCATTGGTCCCGGTTCGTAGCACGAACCGGGATCGTTGATCTCAGGATTTTGTGTTTTTTTTTCCATTTAGGGTTTAGGGTTTTATTTGGTGTGTTTTGTATTCAATTTAATGGTACTATATATATACAGCAATAATGAAGGAACCACACTATATATATATATATATATATATATATATATTACACATCATGGTCACGAATATATTATTCACCGTCTCATCCGTCGTGCTTGGTCGCCATTACAAACGGTAACTCACACAAATTTGATTTTACATCTTCTTTTTTACACTTCACCCTTCTAAATGAACCGGCTAATAGTATTCTCCTTTCGGATCTATGACTTGTTCTAATAAGAATCCGGCAATTTCCTCTTGAATTGCTTGCACGCGTTCCCGTGGTAGAAGATCGTCCCGCATCCGTTCGATCTAATTTAAAGAAGGGGATCAATATATATGAATGAAACTAAACACAGTTGATGGTAATAAAATAAAGTTGTGATTATTGTTTATCGTACTTCAAGTTTTTTGAAGTTTCGATATGCGCCCTTCTCTTTGGTCATCTGGCGAATGAACTCGCAGACATAGTATCCACATAAGTTATTCCTAGCTTCCTGCCTCAAGCACTTTACGAGAACGGAGTTCAATCAAAATAAGAATCAAGCATGATAATGGTATTGAAACTAGAATCAAAGAGATGCGCGGATCTAGCAAGTAGTACTTATATTCAATGGTTGAAATGTAAGCTCTGGCTTCCAAACACCCCTAGTGTTGGCGGTGAACCGTTTCCAAGCCTTCTAGAGGCATTCCTGCATGTTCGCCCAGTTTCCTAAAGGTGTGCGTTTTGAGTCCATGACTTTGACTACTCCTTCGTCAACATTAATGATTAACAGAATAAAGTGGAAGCTGCACAGACATAAGGAGTCAATTATACGCTTAACATCGAGTAAGCGAAAACAGAATGTGTACAAGACAGTAACACTCACTCGAAGTTGTAAGGAAATAGTATTTCCCTTCTGTTGCTGAAATACTTCAACGATTGGACCAAGTTATCCTCTGTCTCTCTGGGTTTTTTTGTAGAGTATCTGCATGAACGAAATTGCAGTCAACCAACCCAAGGTCATAGATTCCTCCTTTGTTGCATTCGAGAATCTTCATTCTGCATATATAATTAGTATAATGATGAGTAAGATTATACAAGCAACGAATGAGCTGAGCTAGAAAGACTTAATAATACTTACAGACAATAGGCACTGACGATAGTTTTGTCGAGGGCGTCTTGTTGGTAAAACTGAAATAATTCTAGAAATTCAATCAGTAAGAAGCCATCTCCATGACCGTAATGGTGGTGTTTATATCCAGCATAGATCCAGTTTGTGGATTCAGCACAGGCTTGCATGTACCAGTTATGCAATCTCTGCATTTTTGTTGGTAGATCTTTGACTAACTCGGGTTTGACGAGAGGAGCCCCGTACCGGTATATGTACGCTATTTGCTGGTACCCCTCGAACTCATCCAGACGGCTCATGCACTCAGCAATAGACAGTCCATATAACTTGGCCTTTTTTCCGTAGAGTTGAATAAACTCCGGATCAATGTTCAGATCATGCCGCTCTTGGGCTCTCCACTCATTGGTATCGTACACTTTGAGCGGTTTGATCGATTGATTTTTCTGTTGTCCGAGCTGGGCAACTTCTTTCCCGACTCTCCGCTCTTTTGCCTCAGCCGACTTGGTAATAGAGCGATTATAGTCAGGTGTGAGCGCTATGGGTTGGTGAAGCTGAATCTTAAGCGCAGCTGTTTTGGCTTTATCTTCTGCGGT
Source organism: Dactylis glomerata (assembly GCA_007115705.1). Taxonomy (NCBI): domain Eukaryota; kingdom Viridiplantae; phylum Streptophyta; class Magnoliopsida; order Poales; family Poaceae; genus Dactylis; species Dactylis glomerata. The sequence continues at coordinate 2,214,474 of QXEO01000291.1, read as the reverse complement.
GACCGGGAAGATCAATGGCTCCGTCGGCTTTAGCTTTTTCTTGTTAGCCATGTCAGTCTTCCACTGTTCATAATGGGCATTTGCGGCCGCAGCAATTTCCTCATCTGTCTTCTCGCAAGGAAGCTTCTTCATATTCTGATGAGGTACTCTTGGGAGGGGCGATAGCTTACGTTTCGGTGATCGGAACGTGCTCTTGCTGCTGCTGGTGGTGTTGCCCCTCTTAGTATACTTCCGCTTTAGTCTCTGAGGCTCAGGGGACGGAGATGGCTGACGCGGCGGTGGAGACGGCTACGCTGAGTGGTGAGGCGGTGAAGGCGACGGTTGCGCTGGAGAATGGTGAGGTGGCGGTGAAGGTGGATTGCTACTCTGAGGAGTGGGTGGCCTTGGCGGGACATAATTTGGAAGCACGATGTGCTCCTTTGGCCATACAACAGTCCCCCCTTTGGCTTCTCCTAGTTCAGTCAGGTCCCTATCTTCCCCTGCAGGGTGGTCCAGCTTCAGCTCCTCAAAATCTTGCTTGACATCATCCACCGTGACGACAGCGTACCCTTTTGGAACCGGTCTGCAATGCCAAGTTGCGTTAGGCGCAATTGGTACGGCCATGCCGACCGCCGCCGTCACCCTTAAGTTCATAACTTGCACCATTAGCTCACAAGCTGTGCTCTCTGTGATATCATCCACTGGGTAGCGTTTAGGAGGAGCCATCGTCAGTGCATCATCATCACCATCCTCGAGCTGGGTGGAAGCGACGCTGCTTTTCTTATTTGATAGGGCGCCGGTACCATCGAATGCAGCTTCTACCATGTGCCGCTGAGATTGGCCGCTAATACCTTGCTGCCTAAGTCTGTCGAGTTGATCCTGCAGCCGCTTTAATGCTTCTTCTACATTACGCAGCCGGTCTGCAGCTGCCGCTTTCTCAGCTGCCTCCCTTTCCTTTCTCCTCTGATGACTTTTATCGGGACATCTCTTCATTTCCGCGGGGAAGGCAACATTCCACGGCTTGGAGCCTGGTGTGCCTCGTGCTCGTCCGGTGTGTTCATCATTTTTAAGGGCGCGTGTGAGCTCATCGTTCTCTCTATCGGGAACGAACCGTCCCGCAACAACATCATTTACTGCACTTCTAATATCTTCGATGGGCAGTAGGCGATAATCTTTGTGTTTCTGGGTATATATTGCGCTCCCTTCTTCGTCCAACGTGCCTCCATGGCCATAAAACCAGTTTCTCGCCCGTGGTGTCCATGTTGTGGGCTCTGGTCTGATCCCGGCAGGAATATACTTGACCTCAAGTGCATCCCACTTAGGCATGCAACCGGCGTAGCCAGCAGACCCCATATTATGGTGGTACACTTTCTTAGCAGCGTTCTCCTTATTTATTCTCGACCTTTCCAAAGCTTTCTCCGATGTCTTGTACTTCACCAAATCAGCCCACTGGTGTCTTAACTTAGCATAGCCGGCTTGATTGAAATTCGGAGTCTTGTCTAACTTGACAAACTTAAGGTATAGTTTCTTCTTCCAGTTCTTGAATGCCTCGGCCATCTTGATCAGAGCAAACTTCTTGACTCTTTTAAGTAGCTCCTCATTTGCTCTCTCATCCTCATCTGGATTCACATCTAGCCTCGGCAGGAGGAAATTAATCATGAGCCTGTCAAAAAGCTTATCTTTGGCAACATCGCCGACATACGGGACTCCACCGCTGCTTGGCCGATTCCATTCTTGAACGATGATCGGGATGTAGTCCCTCACAAGAACTCTGCATTGCTTGACAAATTTTTTTGCGACCTCGTCAGGAGCTTGCGGTTCGCCGTCTACACCGACCACTTCGATCCTATATCCCACAGTGTTATCCAACTTTTTTGTTGGGCCTCGTTTCGTTCTTACGGAAGAAGTGCTCGATTTGGAGGGCTAAAAGAAGAAAGAGTGTTAATATATGCATGTATATATATAGACAGTCGGGCATTACAAAAAAACATATATACACCTCGCCGGAGTTTCCGAGATTTAAGGTTCGGCCGGAGCCGTCGCCTTCTCCCTCGTCGGCTTCTCCCTTATCGGCTTCTCCCTCACCGGCTTCTCCCCCGTCCCAGGCTTCTACCTCACCGGAGCCGTCTCCTCGGTTGAGAGATTCATCTCCCTCACCGGAATCGTTCAGAAATGTCCTGGTGACATCGATATCTTCATTTTCGCAGATCATTCCTTGGAGGAAGTATTCATCATCTTGAGTTTTGCCATGTGCTGGATCCATAGTATCTGCAAATTAAGAATTGCAAGTTATTATAATGCAAATAATCAAATGCAAATAAGCATATGCAAATAATCCATAATTATTGCGGGATATGTGTCGAAATGGGGTGGAGGAAGAAGGGGGATATGTGTCGATACGTGTCGATATGGGGTGGAGGAAGAGGAGAGATATGTGTCGATATGTGGCGTCATCCTCGACTCGAGGCAGGGCGTGGAGCTCGGTGAATCTTATACTAGCTCGGTGAATCCTATAATATATATATATATATATATATATATATATATATGTCGATGCTAGTTTTTTTTAACCCGTGCGTTGCTAAATACCCGTGCGTTGCTACGGTTCATTTTTTTGTTTTTCATAACTATAAGACAATGACAATATTTGCATCTTATAATTAAGAGATGCATACATATTTTATATAATAACTATTAACATGAAATATTATGGCAGAAAATAACTATTTGCATCTTATATGTGTGTTTTTGATAACTATTTTATATAATAACTATTTGAATAACAAATAAGATTGGTTAATAAGATTGGTTAATAACAAATAAGATTTCATAAATATTATTTTGCAGAAAAAAAAATTGGTTAATAACAAATAAGATTTACTGCAAATAACAAATAAGATTTACTGTTAATAACAAATAAGAAAATACATACAATAACAAATAAGATTTACTGCAAATAACAAATAAGATTTACTGTTAATAACAAATAAGAAAATACATGCAAAAAAATTTTGGGCAAGTGCCCGGCCGGCCGGGATAGCTCCTCCCGAGGAGCTCACCGACGGGCGGGCGCAGGGGGGCGTCGCGGCGGCGCTGGGGGTCGGAGCGGGCGCAGGGGGGCATCGCGGCGGCGCTGGGGGCGCGGGGCGGGCGCAGGGGGGCGTCGCGGCGGCGCTGGGGGGCGGCGACGCAGGGGGCACCTGCAGAGATGACAGATGGTGAGCGGCAGCGCGGGGGGAAGAGGGAGAGGGGTCGCGGCGGCGGCGGCACTCACCGAGGACGGCGGCGGCGGCGCTCACCGAGGTCCGCGGTGGAGACGGGCAGCCTGCCGGCGTCAAATCGCTCCGCGCGCAAATTTCCTTAGCCGTTTTCGCGAGATTGGGGGGAAGTGGGGAGGAAGAGGGGCGACAGTTATATTTGGGGGGGGGGGGGTCATTGGTCCCGGTTCGTGGCATCAACCGGGACCAATGGATCAACGATCCCGGTTGATGCCACGAACCGGGACCAATGACCTGGGCGGGGGGCGCTGCTCAGCCGCCACGTGCCCAGGATCATTGGTCCCGGTTCATCGCATCAACCAGGACCATCGATCCATTGGTCCCGGTTGATGCAATGAACCGGGACCAATGACCTGACTTTTTTGTTTTAACTTTTTGTTTTAAATTTCTGTTTTCATTTTAACAGGAAAAAACTTTCTTTTATTTGAAATTTGAAAAAACTTTCAACAGGAAAAGTGTTTCAATTTAAATAACTAATCCAAAACCATTTTCTGTTTTCAAAATTATTAATTCTAACTAAACAATTTTACTATTTTTAATTAAAAATGCATTAACATATATTTATTGCATAATTTGGAATTTGAAAAAACTTTCAGCAGGAAAAGTGCTTCAATTTAAATAACTAATCCAAAAATATTTTCTGTTTTCAAAATTATTTATTCTAACTATACAAACTATTAACAATTTTACCATTTTCAATTAAAAATGCACTAACGCGTTTGAAACGGGCATAAGAAATTCAAAAATGATCCAAACAATGTGAAACCTTCGCGTGGTGTCATATTATGTGTCATAGTTGCAAGGAAAAACATTGAACTTTGAAAATTGCAAACGTCATAAAAAATCCTTCACAAAATGACCTATCATATTCGAGGTTTCATGGCATTTAGGTCAAACCACCAATGTTATGGCTAGAATCAGGGCATAGTTTGTGATAATGTGCCCATATTGTGCACACATGTGCATCTTGGGATGGCTTACGATGTTGCAGGAGGAAGTTTTCCTTTTTGACGCACGAAATAGCCAATTTCCATTTTTGAGGTGCCGAAATCGAGGTGTTCTATGAAGGAACCACCAAATTAAAGTTTGGCATTGGTACCAACCCATTTTTCAAAAATACTAGACCACCTTAGATGGACCAATTCCCAACCGGTGTATCAGGAACCTTACCGTCCATCCCTCATGAAAAATACAAATTCCTGCCAATTCGATAGGAGGGTGCCCAGATATGAACTACAAGTACATGATATAATGCTTGTGAATTTTTTTAAAAATCATTTATAGGTTCACAACATGCTATTTCATCAGAGATCCACTTCAAGTTTACCGAGGCTCAGCCCCGGGCTAAGAAGCTTCATGCCCGCCGTTTTGAATATAGTTTGAAACGGGCATAAGAAATTCAAAAATGATCTAAACAATGTGAAACCTTCGCGTGGTGTCATATTATGTGTCATAGTTGCAAGGAAAAATATTGAACTTGGAAAATTGCAAACATCATAAAAAATCCTTCACAAAATGACCTATCATGTTCGAGGTTTCATGGCATTTAGGTCAAACCACCAATGTTAGGGCTAGAATCAGGGCATAGTTTGTGATAATGTGCCCATATTGTGCACACATGTGTATCTTGGGATGGCTTACGATGTTGTAGGAGGAAGTTTTAATTTTCGACGCACGAAATAGCCAATTTCCATTTTTGAGGTGCCGAAATCGGGGTGTTCTGTGAAGGAACCACCAAATTAAAGTTTGGCATTGGTACCAACCCATTTCTCAAAAATACTAGACCACCTTAGATGGACAAATTCCCAACCGGTGTATCATGAACCTTTCCGTCCATCTCTCATGAAAAAGACAAATTCCTGCCGATTCGGCAGGACGGTGCCCAGATTTGAACTACAAGTACATGATATAATGCTTGTGAATTTTTTTAAAAATCATTTATAGGTTCACAACATGATATTTCATCAGAGATCCACTTCAAGTTTAGCGAGGCTCAGCCTCGTGCTAAGAAGCTTCATGTCCGCCCTTTACCCAATAGTGTTAGAGGAGATGGAGTCTTTCACGGGCTTGCATGGAAATTTTTCTGAGGCGGAGCTTCCGAAGATGCCATAGGGCGTGAGCACCAACGACATCTTCGAGAAGCTCCGCCACGGGAGATTTCCGAACCCTTTACCCAACACTGTTAGAGGAGATGGAGTCTTTCACGGGCTTGCAGGGAAATTTTTCCGAGGCGGAGCTTCCGAAGATGCCGTAGGGCGTGAGCACCAATGACATCTTCGAGAAGCTCCGCCACGGGAGATTTCCCAACCCTTTACCCAACACTGTTAGAGGAGATGGAGTCTTTCACGGGCTTGCAAGGAAATTTTTCCGAGGCGGAGCTTTCGAAGATGCCGTAGGGCGTGAGCACCAACGACATCTTCGAGAAGCTCCGCCACGGGAGATTTCCCAACCCTGTCCTCCATCCATGGGGATGAAACTCTCCCTACCTTCTAGGTTGGCTTGTTGAGCTGCTTGCCATGGCGTATTGATGCTCCTTTTATAGGCACGGCGCCGCTTCTACTTTGTCTTGTTCCTTCGACAGGGGCGTCGTGCGCTACATGCTTTATCTCATCGAGCAGTGCATCCACCCACGCGTCCTTATCCTGCCGACAGCTTTAGTCTCGGTTGCACCCACCAGCCGGGACTAAAGGTTACCCACACGTCCTTATCCCACCGACAACTTTAGTCTTTGAAACGGGCATAAGAAATTCAAAAATGATCCAAACAATGTGAAACCTTCGCGTGCTGTCATATTATGTGTCATAGTTGCAAGGAAAAATATTGAACTTTGAAAATTGCAAACATCATAAAAAATCCTTCACAAAATGATGTGTCATAGTTTTCATACATTATATAGATTTACATAGGGTTTAGGGTAAGAATCCTTCGTCGCGTATTTCGATCCCTTGCCTATGATCGCTTCTTAGGCCGTAACCATGGAGCATCTTCATTATTTAACGGGATGCAAGGGTCAGTTCTCACGGTGAAGGGCGGAATTTCTTCAAACTTATCATAATCTGCTGACATGTCTGTCTTGTCCTCGACTCCCGCGATGTTTCTTTTCCCTGAAAGAACTATGTGACGCCTGGGCTCATCGTCTGATGTATTCGTTTCCTTATTTTTTCTTTTTTTTTGGTCTGGAGGACATGTCCTTCACATAGAAAACCTGAGCCACATCATTGGCTAGGACGAATGGTTCGTCTCTGTAACCAAGATTCTTGAGATCCACTGTTGTCATTCCGTATAGCTGGTCTACCTTTACCCCTTCTCCATTCATGTTGACCCAACTGCACTGAAACAAAGGGACCTTAAAAGTAGGTCTATAGTCAAGTTCCCATATCTCCTCTATGTAACCATAGTATGTGTCCTTTTTCCCATTCTCACATGTTGCATCAAAGCGAACACCACTATTTTGGTTAGTGCTCTTTTTATCTTGGGAGATCGTGTAAAATGTATTCCCATTTATCTCGTACCCTTGGAAAGTCAATACAGTCGCAGATGGTGTCGCGGCCAACAAGTAGAGCTGATCTCCAATAGTGGTGTCATTCATGAGATGTAATTGCAACCAAGTGCCGAAAGTCTCCATGTGATTTTCTTTAATCCAGTAGTCATCCTTCCCCGGGAACTTGGAGCGTACAACATTCATGTGTTCCTTGATATACGGAGCCACGAAGGTAGAACTTTGTAGAACTGTGTAGTGTGCTTGATTCAAAGAATGCCCGTCCCTAATTATCATTGCTTTCTTTCCTAGCGTGCCTTTTCGAGTCAGTCTCCCCTCATACCGTGATTCAGGAACACCAATCAGCTTAAGGTCAGGAAGAAAGTCAACACAGAACCCAATGACCTCCTCTGTTCCATAGCCCTTGGAGATGCTTCCTTCTGGCCTAGCATGGTTACAAACATATTTCTTTAAGACTCCCATGAACCTCTCGAAGGGGAACATATTGTGCAAAAATACAGGACCGAGAATGGAAATCTCTTCGACTAGGTGAACTAAGAGATGCGTCATAATATTGAAGAAGGACGAGGGGAACACCAACTCAAAACTGACAAGACATTGAACCACATCCTTTTGTAGCCTTTCCAGACTTTCTCGATCGATCACCTTCTGAGATATTGCATTGAGGAATGCACATAGCTTCATAATGGGTACTCGAACATTTTCCGGTAGAAGCCCCCTCAATGCAACTGGAAGCAACTGTGTCATAATCATGTGACAATCATGAGACTTCAGGTTCTGGAATTTTTTCTCTGCCATATTTATTATTCCCTTTATATTTTACGAGAACCCAGTCGGGACATTGATACTGCTCAGGCATTCAAAAAAGATTTCCTTCTCTGCTTTGGTAAGAGCGTAGCTGCTTAAGTATTGACGGCCTTTATCAGTATGCTTGTTGTATGTGTCTTTGATACGTTGCTGGTCCTCCCGTGCTTCTGGTGTATCTTTTGTCTTCCCGTACACGCCTAGGAAGCCTAGCAGGTTCACGCAAAGATTCTTTGTCACGTGCATCACGTCGATTGAAGAACGGACCTCTAGGTCTTTCCAATACTCAAGCTCCCAAAATATAGATTTCTTCTTCCACATGGCCGTGTGTCCGGTAATGGGGTCTTTCGGAACAGATTGACCGCCAGGACCCTTTCCAAAGATTAGTTCTAGGTCCTTCACCATACCAAATACATCAGCACCTTTAGGGAGCTTAGGCTTCTTCCGGTGATCTGCCTCACCGTTGAAATGCTTGCCTTTTTTTCTTACTTGATGATTGGTCGGAAGAAATTTACGACACTCCAGGTACACAACCTTCTTACATTTATCCAAATATGTACCTTTAGTCTTATCTAAACAGTGCGTGCATGCATTGTATCCCTTGTTTGACTGTCCTGAAATGTTACTAAGAGCAGGCCAATCATTGATGGTTACGAACAGCAACGCTCGTAGGTCAAATGGCTCCTGTTTGTGCTCATCCCACACCTTTACACCTGGTTCTGCCCACAGCTGCAAAAGTTCATCGACTAATGGCCTTAGGTACACATCAATGTCATTGCCGGGTTGCTTCGTTCCTTGGATGAGCACTGGCATCATAATGAACTTCCGCTTCATGCACAACCAAGGAGGAAGGTTGTAGATACATAGAGTCACGGGCCAGGTGTTGTGACTGCAGCTCTGCTCCCCAAAAGGATTCATGCCGTCTGTACTTAGACCAAACCATAAGTTCCTCGCGTCACCTGCAAAGTTTGAGTACTTTCTCTCGATGTTTCTCCACTGCGACCCATCGGCGGGGTGTCTCAGTTTCTCGTCTTTCTTACGCTCTTCTTTGTGCCATCGCAACAACCTGGCATGCTCTTTGTTTCTGAACAGACATTTCAACCGTGGTATTATAGGAGCATACCACATAACCTTAGCAGGAACCTTCTTCCTGGGGGGCTCGTCATCGCCCTCAACATCACCAGGGTCATCTTGTCTGATCTTGTACCGACATGCAGTGCATACCGGACATTTATCCATATTCTCGTACTTCTCACCGTGGTACAGGATGCAGTCATTAATGCATGCATGTATCTTCTCCACAACTAATCCTAGAGGGCAGATAGTCTTCTTTGCTTCGTATGTTGTCTCGGGCAGCTCATTATCCTTTGGAAGCTTCGGCTTCATTATTTTCAGTAACTTCTCAAATCCCTTGTCAGATAAACCAGCCTCTGCCTTCCATTTCAGCAGTTCAAGTGTGGTACCGAGCTTTGTGCTGCCATCTTCGCAATTTGGGTACAACAACTTTTTGTGATCCTTTTGCATGGCCTCCAACTTCAGCTTCTCCCTTTCTGTATCGCATTGTTGCTTTGCATCAGAAATGACCCGACCAAGACCATCAGCGGGCTCATCCGATGCCCGTTGTTCTTCTTCATTGCTGCCTCCCTCTTCTTCATTGTCTTCCATTGCAATATCACCGTATTCTTTAGGCAACATAGGATAGCTGTCATCATCCTCTTCTTCATTTTCTTCCAGCCTAACCCCTCTTTCTCCGTGCATGGCCCAACAATAATATCCGGGCATGAAACCTCTCCGAAGCAGATGGCTTTGAAGGATTCTCGGGGCAGAGTGCTCCGTCACATTCCGACAGTCGACGCAGGGACAAGGCATAAAATTATCCACTTTGTTTGCCTTAGCCACATCGATAAATTTATGCAGGCCTGCAATAAAATCGGAATCGCGTCGGTCACCGTACATCCATCGCATCCGCGCATCGATCTGCGTTATAATAATTAACTATTACAATAACATCGTGAATAGTGAAATGACCACCCTACATGGACACATGCAAGATTTTTGTATCAGTTACAGATGAAGAAGATAAGGTTGCTAACCTCGGCGGAGGATACCGTGTTGTGCGAACTTAAATGTGGCATGGACATTTCGTCGAACACCTTGTGTGCAATCAAAGGAAAAAAAAACTAGCATCCACACCTCACACACAATCCAGCAAAATTTTGTGGCAAAGGGCAAAGGGCTGGGTATCAATTTATAGCCAGGGGAGGGTCTTTGATCCCGCTTCATGGCATGAACCGGGACCAATGCTCCGCAGAGAGCCACGTGCCACGCTGGGGGGGCATTGGTCGCGGTTCATGCCACAAACTGGGACCGATTCTCCGAAATGAACCAGGACCGACCACCAAACGGCACGAACCGGGACCAATGCCTGTCATTGGTCCCCATTGACAAACCCAACCGGGACAGATGTGATTTTGGTGCTAGACCAAAGACCCATTTTCTACTAGTGTCCTTTGCGCCCACAGCTGCGAGACGTAAATTGGAGTGTGCATTCCTCTTCTAAAGTTACTTACTCCGTCTATACTAGTAGATGATTGTGCCTTAGTAAACCGAGCAATTTCGTGTTATTCGCAGAAACGACAGTTAAGCAACGAGTTTATTCACTTCCTAGTCAATACTGTGTCTATCCCAAGGTTTAAGGCTTATATTTTTTTTAAAGTCAAACTAAGTAAAAGTTTAACTAAACTTTCAGAAGAATCTATCAAAAATTATGATATTTTGTAGATACCACACGAAAATATATTTCACTATCTATCTATTAATATTAATTTTGTATGTTAATGATTTTTGATAAAAGCTTAGTCAAACTTGACATAGTTTGACTTTCTAAAAAAATATAAGTCTTAAGCCTTGGAATGGAGGTAGTATCGGTTAGGCTAGTTATAACTTTATATAACGAACTAGTCTGGTTTAAATTAGTCCATACTGTGAAAATATATTGTATTGAATTTCTAATTTTTGTTGTTGTATTGATCATAAAGAGGTACAAGACTTAAAGGGCAAGAAGCCTAATAACTTAGTACACAAGAAGATCCCATATCCTAGTAAGATCCCGTATCCTAGTCTAGTACGTATTTTAACATTCCCCCTTAGTCCTAGCGGGAGTGAAGCGGGGGATTGCGACTGGACTTGAAGTCTTACACACTTTTATCGTCTTCTCCTCCTTGTTATCATCAACTGCATCTTTGATGGACATGATCATGCCTGACACCTAGGGGTGGTAACTGCGTCCCCTTCTAGTGCCTCTCCTCCCTTCAGCAGTCACAGCGAGAGTGGTGAGTACGCAAGTGACGACACGGATGTTGTTGACTGGAGTTTTTGAGTTGTTGTAGATATTGTTTTTGATGTCAATGCAAGGTAGCCAATCATTCTGTAGCCGTGGTCGAGGTTGTCATGGTCATTATAGCAGCTAGACCCGGTGACAAGGGTATAGATAATAGAACCCCGACAGTTGAGTACCTCCGAGGCCCATTAAGCTAGGCCCAATTGTAACACTGGTCGAAATACGAGTTCATGTCGTATGTTGATATTGTAATCTGTGTCGGATCCCTCCCGATCCTTGAGACCTGGCCAGCTATATATAGGGGCCAGGAGAGGACGGTGAGGGACAGATTGAGAGTAAGCCAAAGTTCACCCTACGTTTACTTTCGATACGCACCTTGTTTGACTGATTTTACCGTCGAGTTCATCCGACGCCCTATTCCCCCGATTCTAAGTCCTTCATATTGGACATTTGTCGACTTAACCCTTGTCAATTGGCGCCGACCGTGGGGACTCTGGGCGTTGGAATCATGAATTCGATGGCTTTTTTGCTTTTAGCCAATAGCAATCCAGAAGTCGATGAAAATCAAGAGATGGAGTTGACGATCGGAAGTCTCAACTTCTACGTCGGACCTTCGGGTTCGGCTCGTCTTTCGGATCCGGCGAAATCGGGTCCGCCGACAAGCAAAACCAAGACAATCACAGTGTATGGATCATCCGTGGGCTCTTCCAGCGAGGTAAACTCGCCGGTCAGTCTCACAGCAACAGAAAATATGCAAAAAAAAACTCGAGGAATTCAACAAAACTCGGGGAAAGCCCGACATGGAAGCAACAGTGATTAAACCACATGATAGTCTAAGGGATTTCGCCACCGGAAGAAGTGGCATCTCCAGAAGCGTATGATGTCTACGCACGCGTCTGTTCTTGTAGACAGTGTTGGGCCTCCAAGTGCAGAGGTTTGTAGAGCAGCAGCAAGTTTCCCTTAAGTGGATCACCCAAGGTTTATCGAACTCAGGGAGGAAGAGGTCAAAGCTATCCCTCTCAAACAACCCTGCAATTACGATACAGAAAGTCTCTTGTGTCCCCAACACACCCAATACACTTATCAGATGTATAGGTGCACTAGTTCGGCGAAGAGATAGTGAAATACAAGTGGTATAGATGATTATAAGTAGCAAACATGATGTGAAATAAATATCGCTGCGAGCAAACAAGTAACAAAATAGCAAGTAAACGGTGTGCAATACTTGGAAACAAGGCCTAGGGATCATACTTTCACTAGTGGACACACTCTCAACAATATAACATAATTGAACAAATAAACAACTTCTCTTCACTATGGTACTCTGAATTACTCTCCTATTGAATAACACTAATCATTGCGTAGGGCTACGAAGCACTCCTCAAAGTTCATCAAGTACTTGACAAATACCACTCATAGAGATATCCAAATCAAATCACAACTCAAGATAGATATTATTGCAACTTAGACGAAGTACTAACATGGTGCACGCACTGTCAACATTACACCATGAAAGGAGGAATAGATCACTTCAATACTATCATAGCGATAATTATTCTCATAATCCATAAAAGATCACAATCATAGCCTAGACCAAGTACCACCATGATGCACGCACTGTCACCGTTACACCATGGCAGGAGGAATAGATTACTTTAATAATACCACTAGAGTACACATAATATCTGAATAATAACATCTACTTGTTCAACATGATACAAAGCTCACGATCACATAAAGATCACATCATGGGAGAGAGAGGTGAACCACATAGCTACCGGTAGAGCCCTCAGCCCCAGGTATGAACTACTCCCTCCTCATCATAGGAGACAGCAAGGTTGATGGAGATGGCGGTGAGGTCGATGGAGACGGCAGAGACGGTGATGGGGACCGATGGAGATGGCTCCGGGGGCACTTCCCCGTCCTGGCAGGGTGCCGGAACAGAGACTTCTGTCCCCCGAAATTCGTCGATGGCGGCGGCGGAGCTGCGTAACTGTTTCTGGAAAATTGCCGACTCCTCTAGGGTTTTCCGTCCCGAGGCTTCTTATAGGCGAAGGGGCGTCGTCAGGAGTGGCCCCAGGCCTCCTCACACCTAGGTGGCGTGGGCCAGGGGCAGGCCGCGCGAGCCTAGTGTGAGGGCGGCCTGTGACCCCTCTCCTTCGCCTCTTCGGATCTCTGGAAGCTTCCGGGGAAAATAAGACTTCAGGAACTTGTTTCATCCAATTCCGAGAATATTTCCTGTGTAGCTTTTCTGAAACACAAAAACAGCAGAAAACAGGGAACTGGCACTGTGGCATCTTGTCAATAGGTTAGTTCCGGAAATCGCATAAAAACGCCACGAAGTGTAACGAAACACAAGGCAAATGGTGTAAAAACAAGCATGGAGCATCAAACATTATAGATACGTTTGAGACGTATCAGCATCCCAAGCTTAACTCCTGCTCGTCCTCGAGTAGGTAAGTGATAACAAAAGAAATAATTTTTGAGGTGACATGCACCTACACAATCTTGATCATATATGTAAGCATTTGTGAGCTGGGATCATAAGAACTTAAAACATGGGCATGAAAGATATAATCTTGACAATATAAACTTAGCAACCATGTTGTAAACATGAAAATGAACACAAACAAAAGATCATGAAAATGAAACAATGAAAGTCAAACATGTGTTCAAATCATATGGAAAAACATACAAATGGTTTTCAGCTTGTCCTTCATGGAGAGCAAAACATAAATGCATAGGACACCTTCAAGTTTAAGAGGGCGACTAGATACAAGTAATTTAAGAACAAGTGAAACCATAGTCATGAATCAATCAATGATAAACTTTGGGACAATGCACATTATACTCAGAATGACAACTATGCTCTCTTAATGGTGCATAAAGATAGAAGGTGGTGACTCAACATAAAAGTAAAAGAAAGGCCCTTCGCAGAGGGAAGCAGTGATTAAACATGTGCTAGAGCTTTTCATTTGTAAAACAGAGAGATAAAAATTGGTTTTGAGAGGTGGTTGTCTTTGTCAACGACTGGCAATGGGGTTCTTACTATCTTCCATACAAAAATGAAGCAAGTTTTTGAGAGAGAGATTGGCACTTTTGTGCTCTTTTTATAAAGCTTGGCACTCCTCCCCACCTTTTTTCCTTTCACAAACCATGGCTAACCGATTCCATCGGGTGCCCACCAACATTCACATTCCATGGAGGAGTGCCTTTTTTCTTTCTTTTTTTTCTTTTTTTTTCTTTTTGGAATAAACAATATGGAAGATAGCAAATCCGACCACTACGTCCCCATGAGCTGAAAACAGTGTCACAAAACGAGAAGTATTTTGAAGGTTTTTTGAAAGGTAGCACATGAAAATTTACTTGGAGTGGCTTACAAATACCATGCATAGGAATTTATAGTGGACACAATGGCAAACTTGGTTTTTGGGAGTTGGATGCACGAGTAGAGCTCATACTCAGTACAAAATGAGGGCTAGCAAAAGACTGGGAGCGACCAACTAAGAGAGCAATAACTGCCATAATCATGCATAGCGACAAAGCGACATTAAAAGAGGCATAAGATGGCATCAAAAGTCAAAAACTAAATGATCATGAAGGCTATTGGCGACTTTGTGAGAGTCTAACATGTGTGAGCATGCGCCAAGTCAACCCAAATAAAGCATCAAGGAGAAAACCAAAATAATGCTTCCATACAATAAAAACAACGCATGATTTTTTCAAAGGCTCATTAAGCAATCTCAGTTATTTGAGACAAGTCATGCTACAGCAAAACCACTAAGCATACTATCAAAAAGACATCAAGCACGACATGCAAAAGCCTAAGCCACAGTCTAAACAAGCTCCTTCTTGTACCACTTTTTTGTATAAAGCTTTTTCTCTTTTCCAACACCATTCAAACCTTTTTGAGGAAACTCTTTTGAGGAAAACCAACATAGACCAGAGGTCCAAATACACCTTGATGCAAAGATAAAACAAGATCTGAACAAAAATCAAGGCGAAAAATGCAAGCTAAACGCAGTAGCAGAAAAAGAGAACACTCGTTGAAACGATAAGAGTGAAAAAACGGAGTGTTCTTGGCAAATAAAAAACGGAATAAGTCTCTCTCCAAAAGAAACATGATGTGATCTAACCATTTATTGCAGCAAACTAAACTAAACTAATACTGAAAACAAAAACAACTGACGCTCCAAGAAAAACGCATAGTGCATAAAGCAATAAAAATATAGTGTCTTGAAAGGTGACCTGATTTTTGCCGATGAAGAAGGGGTGCCTCGGGGGCATCCCCAAGCTTTGACGCTTGTACTTCTTGGATATTTCTTGGGGTGATGCATGGGCATCCCCAAGCTTGAGCTTTTGTCCATTCTTCAACTCATCTCATCATTCTCCAATCCCTACACTTGAAAACTTCCTTCATACAAAACTAAACACAAATCTATTAGCAACATTAGTGTAGGCATAACATATAATCAACCTCTTTTTGCTTCAGGTTTCAACTCAAAACCACCACATATATAGCAAATACTACTGTAGCAACTTCCCAAAAAGTTCTATGATCAAAAGAACTCAAAAGAAAGCGATAAAGCGGCAAACACAAATATTGGCAGAAATCTGTCAAAACAGAAGAGCTGACAAAGGCCGAATTTTTGAGGGGTTTTCTGTTGCTCAAATCAAAAAGTGTTCAACTAATGAAAGTTTGGATATAACCTGGGGCATATGCAAAAGAAATCGCAGGTCCAAAAGATATACAGAGAATTTATACGAATTTTTACGAATTTTTACGGTGCAGCACCGAAAACTGTTTCAGGACAGCAACATCCCCAAATCTTACCTCACTCAAATTAGAGGCTTCTCTTGGCACAACAACGAAATAAAAAGGATAAGGAGAGGTCATTACAGTAGTAATAACTTCCAAGACTCAAATAAAAGAAAAAGTACTGAAAATAAACAATGGGTTATCTCCCAAGAATGGTTTTCTTTAACGCCTTTGAGCTAGGCGCAGTAATTTGCAAAGATGCTCATGTGGGCGCCATATAAGAGCTTGAGGCAAAGGCGCCATATAAGAACTTAAAGCAATAGAGAGCATCAAAAAGCAAATGTGAAAGGCATTTATATCTGAACCACTTCCTATGCATAGGAATCTTGTAAGAAAATAAATCAATGAGGCACATAGTAGCAAGCATGGATAGATAAAACAAGTGCCACTTCAAGAATTGCAACATAAAGAGGGGAAACTTAATATTGTTGAGATCCATCAAACCATGTTTCCCTCTCTCATAATAACTTTCAGTAGCATCATGAATAGAACTAACAATATAACTATCACATAAAACATCCCTATCATGAGCCACATGCATAAAAGAATTAATACTCACCACAGGAACAATAGTAGTAGGAGTAGATTCAACAGAATAATTATTCTCATCACCATAATCATCATAAATAGGAGGCATATTGTAATCATAACTAATTTTCTCCTCAAAAGTAGGTGAACTGAAAATATTATACTCATCATCATAGCCATCATAAACTAGAGGTTTAGTATCATCACAAGCTAAAGAACAGCTATTTTGCAAAGCATATTCTTCAAACATATCATCATAAGAAGGAACATCACATATGGGAGATAAAATATTATCAGAACAAACTTTCTCCACTAAAGTTGGGGAACTAAAAATATCATGCTTAACAAAACTAGCTTCCCCAAGCTTAGACTTTTCTATAGCATTAGCAATAACGGGATTCAAAGCATTCATATTAACAACACTATTAGCATGCAAATTAAGCTCCAAAGGTTTTTCAATTTTCTCTTCAAATCTAAAATTAGGAAAAAGACTAAAGAACTCTTTGTTTTCCATTAAGCCTAACTAGTGAAAATAAAAACAAGAAACAAAAAGATGTAATTGCAGAATCTAAAGGAAATAACTCCGAGCACTCACACAGGAGGATGCGAGTACCTTTTACCTTACCTCCCCGGCAACGGTGCCAGAAAAGAGCTTGATGTCTACGCACGCGTCTGTTCTTGTAGACAGTGTTGTTCCTCCAAGTGCAGAGGTTTGTAGAGCAGCAGCAAGTTTCCCTTAAGTGGATCACCCAAGGTTTATCGAACTCAGGGAGGAAGAGGTCAAAGCTATCCCTCTCAAACAACCCTGCAATTACGATACAGAAAGTCTCTTGTGTCCCCAACACACCCAATACACTTGTCAGATGTATAGGTGCACTAGTTCGGCGAAGAGATAGTGAAATACAAGTGGTATAGATGATTATAAGTAGCAAACGTGATGTGAAATAAATATCGCTGCGAGCAAACAAGTAACAAAATAGCAAGTAAACGGTGTGCAATACTTGGAAACAAGGCCTAGGGATCATACTTTCACTAGTGGACACACTCTCAACAATATAACATAATTGAACAAATAAACAACTTCTCTTCACTATGGTACTCTGAATTACTCTCCTATTGAATAACACTAATCATTGCGTAGGGCTACGAAGCACTCCTCAAAGTTCATCAAGTACTTGACAAACACCACTCATAGAGATGTCCAAATCAAATCACAACTCAAGATAGATATTATTGCAACTTAGACCAAGTACTAACACGGTGCACACACTGTCAACATTACACCATGAAAGGAGGAATAGATCACTTCAATACTATCATAGCGATAATTATTCTCATAATCCATAATAGATCACAATCATAGCCTAGACCAAGTACCACCATGATGCACGCACTGTCACCGTTACACCATGGCAGGAGGAATAGATTACTTTAATAATACCACTAGAGTACACATAATATCTGAATAATAACATCCACTTGTTCAACATGATACAAAGCTCACGATCACATAAAGATCACATCATGGGAGAGAGAGGTGAACCACATAGCTACCGATAGAGCCCTCAGCCCCGGGGATGAACTACTCCCTCCTCATCATAGGAGACAGCAAGGTTGATGGAGATGGCGGTGAGGTCGATGGAGACGGCAGAGACGGCGATGGAGACCGATGGAGATGGCTCCGGGGGCACTTCCCCGTCCTGGCAGGGTGCCGGAACAGAGACTTCTGTCCCCCGAAATTCCTCGACGGCGGCAGCGGAACTGCGGAACTGTTTCTGGAAAATTGCCGACTCCTCTAGGGTTTTCCGTCCCGAGGCTTCTTATAGGCGAAGGGGCATCGTCAGGAGTGGCCCCAGGCCTCCTCACACCTAGGTGGCGCGGGCCAGGGGCAGGCCGCGCGAGCCTAGTGTGAGGGTGGCCTGTGGCCCCTCTCCTTCACCTCTTCGGATCTCTGGAAGCTTCCGGGAAAAATAAGACTTCAGGAACTTGTTTCGTCCAATTCCGAGAATATTTCCTGTGTAGCTTTTCTGAAACACAAAAACAACAGAAAATAGGGAACTGGCACTGTGGCATCTTGTCAATAGGTTAGTTCCGGAAATCGCATAAAAACTCCACGAAGTGTAACGAAACACAAGGCAAATGGTGTAAAAACAAGCATGGAGCATCAAAAATTATAGATACGTTTGAGACGTATCAGCGTACACCAGTTGTGCGTCATTATCACTGAAGCAGTAGAAGAGAATAATCACGAAGGCAACAAAGAGGTCGACATGCAAATCGACAAACCAAGGAATAATAGCAAGAAGAAAAAGGAGAAAATTCACGTCTCAACCGGAGAGTGGAGAATCATCATGTCAGCCATCAATCACGGCACGGAAGTACCCGCAGATTCAAGAAGAGAAGTTCTGATGGGATATCAATACGCATTGCACCAGCGCAGAAAGAAGCTGAGGGAGAAAAAAGACATATTTATGAGAAGCCGAGATAACAACAGCACATCAAATGGAGGATATTGGGATGAGTACAGCGATGCATCAGAGTCCAGCATAGAAAGGCACAGAGACCCGAAGCACAGCAGGAGGACAACAGCACGGACAAGAGAAGAAAGCTATACGAAAAGCATAAGCGCGCACCCATCAGATGATGAAGAGGACTTTGTGCAAGAAACACCAGAAGCAGGATTGGTAGCAGCACAGGCGTACCTACTAACCACACAACCAAAGTTTGGAGATCCGCGGGAGCACATGCATCAAGCCGCAATACGAAGCCTCGGGTTGGTAGAAGACAAGCTAAGGGGAAATCTTCCAGAGAAAAAGGCGACTCATCATTAGGAAAGGCGAAAGGAAGAGTTCAAGTGCAAATCCTCGAGAAACGAAACCAGTGAGTCATCAGGTGACGAAAAGCGCCAAAAACGGAAGGAGGATGTAAGGAATATAATAGCACAAGCAAGAGTAAACAACGCACGCTATGCATGGAGAGAAGAAAATTACGAAGACAACAAAAATGAAATGGGCGTGTTATGCTTTACCCGCAGGGTTCACAGAACGCGGGTACCCAAAGGATTCAAGTTGCCACACGATCAACAAAAATATGATGGGTCGCAAGAACCCACTCTATGGTTATCAGACTACCTGCAAAAGTACAAATACTCGGAGGAACAAGAGCAACGGCCATGCAAAGTCTGCAGTTACACCTCACCGGCGCAGCACGGTCCTGGTTGAACACTTTACCCAACGATTCCATCAGGAGCTGGGGAGAACTAGAGAGCCAATTCGCAAGAAATTTTCGCTCAACGTACAAGCGCCCAGCGTCTCTGGAAGAAATCAAGTCGTGCATGCAGAAGAAAGACGAAAATCTATGCTCTTATATACAACGTTGGAGTGTAATCAAAAATTCAGCAGAAGACGTCTCCGATGAGAGAGCAATATATGCTTTTTCGGCTGGCCTTCATCGTTCGGACCTCGTGGAAGAGGTAGGGAGAACAAAGCCAAAGACAGTGTCTGAATTAATGGAAGTAGCCAACAGATTCGCCGACGGAGAGGACACATATAATAACAAAAGGGGACGTTCACCAGAAGTCGACAGAGCGAGCAGGCAAAGGCGAAGATACCGCAATGGAGATAGCCATGCAAGGCGAAATCAGATAGCCGCAGGGTATGAAAGAAGGGATGAGGAAGGCTATGAAAACAGGGAGTTCCAGGCAACAGGTAATCATGAAGTAGAAAAACCAAAGTACTCTGGCCCATTGGCAGAGGACATGCTCTATGGACCTTGTCAAATCCACTACACGTACCTAGACGGGAAAAGAGTTTCTAACCACCAGATGAAGGATTGCAGAACCTTCCTGAGGTTGCAAAGTGCCATGGACTCTAACCAAGGAACATGGCAGGGAAAGAAAAGCATGAGTCAGGGATACCAAGTACATCGACTAGCGAAACATCTGGAGTCGAAAGTATATATATCTGTAATGATCCAACCGGTGCCAAAATCCAAGAAAGAGCGGAAGAGCATATCCAGACAAGTAAACCTAGCTATATCATCACCACCAGCCACTACAGAGTACCTAAAGTGGTCCAATCAACCAGTCAAGTTCAGCAGAGCAGACCACTCGAGGAAAGTGCCCAGCCCGGGGCACTCACCGATGGTGCTAAAGGCGCAAATAGGGGGATACGATATTGGGCGAGTATTCATGGACGCAGGAAGTGGCATAAACCTAATATACGCAAGAATTCTGAAGGCAATGTGCATCTCACTAGAAAGTCTAAAGCCAACAGATTTTTTTTCCATGGAATAGTACCAGGAGGCGCAAATTACCCTCTCGGGAAAATAGAACTCGACGTTTGCTTCGGTAATAGCAACAATTATCGCAGAGAAAAGCTGGAGTTTGAAGTCATGGACTGGCCTTCACAGTATCATGCAATCCTGGGGCGTCCAGCATTTGCAAAGTTCATGATAGTACCTCACTACGCATATCTCACGCTCAAAATCCCAGGACCCAAAGGAACAATCACGGTACAAGGCAGCTTCGAAGTGTCCAACACTTGTGACAAAGAATTCAACAGGCTGGCGCAAACTTTCGGCATGACAGCAGAATATGCAAGGCTGAAAGCCGAAACTGACCATAATTTGCTACCCGACGCCGGACGATCCCTGCCGGATCAGGCTTTCGATGCAACTCAAGACTTGAAGAAAATACAGGTCCACCCCACGGACCCGAACAAGACCACCTCCATAGTAGTAAACTTGGATCCCGCATAGGAAAGCGCGCTCATTGAGTTCCTCTGTGAGCGCTGGGAAATCTTCGACTGGTGTCCTTCAGACATGCCAGGGGTTCCCAGGGAACTCGTCGAGCACGCACTTGATACGTCCAATTTGCATCACCATTTTATACCATAATTTACTGTTATTCATTGATATATTTCATATTTAGAGTTGATACTTATGTTATTTCCTTTGTTTTCACATGTTTGATGATCATCGGAGGAGTTGCTGCCGGAGTCAGGATTCTGCTGGAAAAGGGACCATCCAGAGACCATATTTTGAAGATCAGGAAAATTCCAGAAAAATACCCAGAAATTATATTTTCCCAGAAGACCTACGAAGCCAGAAGGAGGAGTCGAGAGGAGCCAGGGGGGCCCCACACGCCAGGGCGGCGCGGCCAGCCCCCTAGCCGCGCGGGCCCCACGTGAGGCCACCCTGGCCCACCTCTGGTCTCGCCTCTTCGCGTACATCATCGTCCCCGAAAACCTAAATCAAGGGGGGGTTCAGAGTTAGACACAGCCGCCTCTGTGGGGCGGAGAACACCAGAGAGAAAAAGCTCTCCGGCAGAGAGAAATCTGCCGGGGAAATTCCTTCCCGGAGAGGGGAGATCGTCGCCATCGTCATCACCATCGCACCGGACTTCATCGGGATCATCATCATCATCATCTCCATCACTAGCACCTTCATCTCCACCATCACCACGCCATCCCGCTGTAACATCTTGAGTTGGATCTTGTTATATTCATAGGCGAAACTTTCCCGGTGTTGATTACTCTTGTAGTTGATGCTATTGAGTGGAACCGTTGAGTTAAGGTTTATATTCAGATCGTTATTTACCATTATTTCACCTCTGATCATGATCCATATGATGTCTTGTGAGTAGTTCGTTTAGTTCTTGAGGACATGGGAGAAGTCAAGATGTTAGTAGTGAATTATTGTTGAGAAATATTTAATGGTTTGATATTGTTGTGGTGCTATTTCACTAGTGGTGTCATGTGAACGTCGACTACATGATACTTCACCATTTATGGGCCTAGTGAGATGCATTGTGTATTTGGTCACCGATTGTGGGGTTGCTGGAGTGACAGAAACCTAAACCTCCGTTGGGAAACCATTGCACCAGGGAGCATAGGATCATAGAGTTTAAGGCTGTGGTTAGATTTATCTTAATTACTTTCTTGTATTTGCGGATGCTTGCAAGGGGTATAATCACAAGTGTGTATTTATCCTAGTAAGGGTAGTGCGCTAGCACAGGTTCACCCCCATAACACTTACCAAACCAATAAATACTATCGGCTCTATGAAGCGAAAGCTCTTGACAGAAACCTCCCGTGTGTCCTCGAGAACGTTTGGTTATTATAAGAACACAACCGGCTTGTCCTTTGCTGAAGAAAGGATTGGGCCACTTGCTGCAATTGTTACTACTGTCTTTTATTTACTCGCACTTTATTTACTCGAATTACCAAATACTCCTGAAAACCTGTTTGCTAGTATTTACAGTGATTCCTTGATCAAAACTGCTCATCAACACCTTCTGCTCCTCGTTGGGTTTGACACTCTTATTTATTGAAAGTACTACGATACACCCCCTATACTTGTGGGTCATCAAGAATATTTTCTGGCGCCGTTGCCGGGGAGTGTAGCGCTATTGAAGAGTGGAATTGGAAAAGGTAACCGTCACTGTGAGTATTGTTTTTATTTTGTCTTTTATTTTTGTTTTACTTTGCTATGGAGAACTCTCCATTTGGTTTCCTATTTGGAAACACATCTACTACTACTACTGCTGCACATGTGGAGGAACCACCACCGCCACCGCCTGCTGAAATTGATCCTTTTAAAATACCTATGAAAATTGTTGGGCGTATTATGGATAACTGCTATTCAGGAGATGGAACTGTCCATCCGGGTGATCACTTATTATTTATACATGAATTATGCGAGTTGTTCAGATGTGCAGGTATTTCACCGAGCCAGGTCAAGAAGAAATTATTCTCTATATCATTGAAAGGCAGAGCTGAAGAGTGGTATCGACTACTCCAAGATGGTCCATCTATGGCATGGGAGGATATTGTGCCCCTCTTCTATTCCAAGTTTTATCCTCCAAGTGAAATTCATAAAGATCGTAACAAGATATATAATTTTTGGCCTCATGATGGAGAAAGTATTGCCCAAGCGTGGGGGAGATTGAAGTTACTAATGCTCAAATGCCCCATTCATGAGCTCCCCAACAATATTGTTATTGATAATTTCTATGCGCGGCTTACTCTTCCTGATAAGGATTATTTGGATGCTTCTTGCTTTGGATCATTTACTCATATGAAAGAAGATGCTAAGTGGAAACTTCTTGACCGTATACAAGAGAATGCTGAAGGTTGGGAAAACGACAAAGGTAGGAAGTCAGGTATAAACTATGATTATGAATGCATTAAATCTTTTATGGGGACCGATGACTTTCATAGTGTTAGTGCTGCTTATGGTCTTGATTCACAAATTCTTGCTAATTGTCTTAAGGCTTTTGCCTCCTATATTGATGTTCCAAAGAAAGATTGGAACAAATATCATGCACCTTATAAAGACTCTATTAGTCATATACCTGCTGCAGCTACAGAAGTTTGTACGGTTGATAGCATCATTCCTGAACCTTATATTGAGAAGACACCTTTTCCTGCGAAGGTAAAGAAATATTCTACTTTGGTAAGTGTGTCTAATAAAAGTACTAAGAGAGCTGCAGAGCCTGACGAGCAAATTACTATTAAGTCTCCTATTGCTATATTGAAAGATCTTGTTACTAAAGATGTAGGAGATGAATATATTCTTTTTTGTGAAGATGCTTCTAACATTCTCTCGCATCCTAAAAAGCATAGGAAAGCAAGTGTTCCTGTTATTTCTGTCAGGATTGGAGATCATTGCTATTATGGCTTATGTGATATTGGTGCTAGTGCAAGTGCTATTCCTTTGGAGCTTTATAAAGAAATTATGCACGAGATTGGGGCTTGTGAACTTGAAGATATTGATGTGGTTATTCAGCTTGCTAACCGAGAGACTCTTTGGCCTCTTGGTATTGTTCGAGATGTGGAAGTTCTATGTGGTAAGACTAAGTACCCTACTGATTTTCTAGTACTTGGTAAGGAGGCTAGTACAACTTGCCCTATTATTTTTGGTAGACCATTTTTGAATACTTGTGGCGCCGTGATAGATTGTAAGACGGAGAATTTTTTTACTAAGTTTAATGGAGAGTCTTATGAGTTTAATTTTTCCAAGTTTGCTAAGACTTCTTATGAGAATGAAATGCCTAATGAAAATTTTCGAGTTGAGCAGCTTGCTTCTATTGCTCTTGCTCCTAATAATGCCTTGCAGCAATTCATGGAAGATCACGAAAGTGATGTTTTTCGCAAGGAAAGGGAAGAGATTGACGATATTCTTCTTCGTCAACCACCATTACTCAAGCATAATCTGCCTGTGGAGGATCTTGGTACCACTTTACCGCCTAAGGAAGATCCTGTTTTTGAATTAAAGCCTTTGCCTGATAATATTAAATATGCTTATATTGATGATAAGAAAATATATCCTGATATTATTAGCTCTAAACTTTCAGGAAAGGAAGAAGAAAGATTATTGGAGATATTGAAGAAACACCGAGGAGCTATGGGATATACTCTTGATGATTTAAAAGGGATTTCTCCTACTTTATGTCAGCATGCCATTAATATGGAGAAAGACACGAAGCCAGTCATGGAGCATCAACGCCGCCTGATTCCCAAGATGAAGGATGTGGTAAGAAATGAGGTATTAAAACTCCTTGATGCTGATATTATTTATCCTATTGCTGATAGTAGATGGGTTAGTCCTGTTCATTGTGTTCCTAAGAAAGGAGGTATGACCGTTGTGCCTAATGAGAATAATGAGCTTATTCCTCAAAGGGTAGTTGTTGGTTATAGAATGTGCATTGATTATAGGAAGGTAAACAAGGTTACTAAAAAGGATCACTATCCTTTACCGTTTATAGATCAAATGCTAGAAAGGTTGTCTAAGAAGACTCATTTTTGTTTCCTTGATGGTTATTCTGGTTTTTCTCAAATTGCTGTTAAGAAGGATGATCAAGAGAAAACCACTTTTACTTGTCCCTATGGAACTTATGCTTATAGACGTATGCCTTTTGGTTTATGCAACGCTCCTGCTACTTTTCAAAGATGCATGTCTGCTATTTTTCATGGCTTTTGTGAAGAAATTGTGGAGGTCTTCATGGACGATTTTTCCGTCTATGGAACTTCCTTTGATAATTGTTTGCACAACCTTGATAAAGTTTTGCAGAGATGCGAAGAAACTAACCTTGTTCTTAATTGGGAGAAATGCCACTTTATGGTAAATGAAGGAATTGTCCTCGGACATAAAATTTCTGAAAGAGGTATTGAAGTTGACAGAGCAAAAGTGGAGGCAATTGAGAAAATGCCCTGTCCCAGAGATGTTAAAGGTATTCGTAGTATTCTTGGTCATGCTGGTTTCTATAGGAGGTTTATTAAAGATTTCTCTAAGATTTCAAAGCCTCTTACCAATCTTCTTCAAAAGGATGTACCATTCGTCTTTGATGATGATTGTAAGGAAGCCTTTGAAACTCTTAAGAAGGCTTTAACTACTGCTCCTATTGTTCAACCACCTGATTGGAATTTACCTTTTGAAATTATGTGTGATGCTAGTGATTTTGCTGTTGGTGCTGTTCTTGGACAGCGCGTAGATAATAAGTTGAATGTTATCCATTATGCTAGTAAGACTCTTGATGCTGCTCAGAAGAATTATGCTACTACTGAGAAAGAGTTTCTTGCTGTTGTTTTTGCGTGTGATAAGTTTAGATCTTATATTGTTGATTCTAAAGTTACTATTCATATTGATCACGCTGCTATTAGATATCTTATGACTAAGAAGGATGCTAAGCCTAGGCTTATTAGATGGGTGTTGCTTTTACAAGAGTTTGATTTGCATATCGTAGATAGGAAAGGTGCTGAAAATCCTGTGGCTGACAATTTGTCTAGATTGGAAAACATTTCTTTTGATCCTGTTCCTGTTAATGATAGTTTTCCAAATAAACAGTTGGCTGCAATAAATGTAACCTCGCGAGACCTTCCTTGGTATGCTGATTATGCTAACTTTATTGTTTCCAAGTATTTGCCTCCAACCTTTACAGCTCAGCAAAGAAGAAAATTCTTCTATGATTTGAGGCATTACTTTTGGGATGACCCACACTTATATAAAGAAGGAGTTGATGGTATTATGAGAAGATGCGTACCTGAATATGAGCAACAAGAGATATTAAGAAAATGTCATAGCAGTGCTTATGGAGGGCATCATGCTGGAGATAGAACCGCACAGAAGGTTCTACAATCAGGTTTTTATTGGCCAACCCTTTTTAAAGATTCCAGAAGGTATGTTTTATCCTGCGATGAATGCCAAAGAGTTGGTAATATTTCTAGACGCAATGAAATGCCTATGAATTACACTCTTGTTATTGAACCATTTGATTGTTGGGGATTTGACTTTATGGGTCCTTTTCCTCCTTCAAAAGGCTATACCCATATACTTGTTGCTGTTGATTATGTTACTAAATGGGTAGAAGCCATACCTACAAAGAGTGCCGATGGTGAGACTTCGTTAAAAATGCTTAAGAATGTTATTTTTCCTAGGTTCGGAGTGCCTAGATATCTTATGACTGACGGAGGTTCTCATTTTATTCACGGTAGTTTTAGAAAAACTCTTGCTAAATATGATGTTAATCATAGGATTGCTTCTGCTTATCATCCCCAAACTAGTGGGCAGGTAGAGCTTTCAAATAGAGAGATCAAGTCTATCTTGCAGAAGACTGTTAGTAGATCTAGGAAAAACTGGGCTAGTAAGTTAAATGATGCTTTATGGGCTTATAGAACTGCTTATAAGAACCCCATGGGTATGTCTCCTTATAAGATGGTTTATGGTAAAGCGTGTCACTTGCCCTTAGAATTAGAACACAAAGCTTTTTGGGCAGTGAGAGAGCTTAACAAAGATTTTAAACTAGCCGGTAAGAAAAGGTTGTTAGATTTGAGTTCTCTAGATGAGTGGAGAAATGAAGCGTATGAGAATGCCAGACTTTTCAAAGAGAAAGTCAAGCAATGGCATGATAAGAGAATTCTTAAGAGAGAGTTTCATGTTGGTGAGAAAGTTCTTTTGTATCGGTCTCGTCTCAGATTTTTTGCAGGTAAATTACTTTCTAAATGGGAAGGACCATATGTTATTGTGGAAGTGTACCGCTCAGGTGCTATAAAGATCGCTTCATTGAAAGATGATTCTACACAAGTGGTGAATGGGCAAAGACTCAAGCATTATATTTCTGGAGATTCTTATAATGAAGACGTTGATGTTATTGAAACAGTTTCTCCGGAAGATTACATCCAAGACAAACTGCAGGAACCTGCAGAGTTCGTTTTCGAATAGGTAACAGTTCTAGTCAGAAAAGTTTCACGAAAAGTTCTTCCTTTAATATTTTTGCTGTTTTTAATAAATATGAAAAATCACGAGACGAAAACGGGGAGGAAAAGAAGTCCGTGTGTGCCTCACACACGGGTGGCGCGGGCCCACC
This sequence comes from Dactylis glomerata, assembly GCA_007115705.1. NCBI lineage: Eukaryota > Viridiplantae > Streptophyta > Magnoliopsida > Poales > Poaceae > Dactylis > Dactylis glomerata. Next base: position 2,186,862 of record QXEO01000291.1, on the reverse strand, counting down.
CCTAGCCGCGCCACCTATGTGTGAGAACACACCGGAACTCGTTTCCGTCCCGGTTTCCTCCTGTGGCTTCGTTTCGATGTATAATTTTCGCCTATTTAACCCCCCGGAGTCCCCGAGGTCTGTATATCGTTTTCTCGTCGTGTTTTGTTTCAAGCTGTTTCTGTCAAGAGTTGATCTTAAGCTTTGGGAAGTCATGGCCTCTTCAAGCGGGGAAAAGGAGAAGACACCTCCGGAGGATGATCACCAAAATTCCATGCTGAAGGAGGGACAGATTACCACTGGATCAAGGACAAGAGAACCTACTTTTGTAGGATCGATTAACACTGGACGCGCTTTTTCTCATAATTTGCAGGGACCAATACCACCAGTTCTTGACCTCAGCTCCTACCCTGCATCAGTGGAAGCCCTTCGGGTCACCAATGAGTTGTGCGATAAATATCGAGCTCTTAGGATGGAGGTGGAGATACTTCGAGAGGAGAACAATAGGCTTCGCAGGATGCTAGAGAATTTTCTCACCCCAATCATGATTGCGCCACCACCACCAAAGGAGTAATTCGTCATCGGTATAGGCATCCCCTTGGCTTGTTCCGAGCTTGGGGGAGTGCCGCGGTATCACATCATTACCTTTCGCTCATTTACTTTTCAAGTAGAGTCATATCATGAATAGAGAAGTTATCATATAGAATAGTTTGCAGTTGGAAGTATCCTCCTTAGTCAGTTATCTATGTATCCCTTGGTGTGAGTTGCGGTAATGAAATATTAATGAGAAGTTCTATCATTTACTTTTCGCACACCTTATGTTAGTTTGCAATCTCTCTTGTATGACTAGTCTTGTTGATTGGTATTGGTATCACATTGGGAGCATGAATAGATTTAGTTGGTTTTGGCAAACCTAGCTTGGTCAGTAGCAATTTTACCTTGAGGTTTGAGTAGAAAAGAATAAAGAAGTGCTTGTAGTCACATCACTTCAGTTTTCCTTATGTTTGGCTTATAAGCATTGTTATTCTTAAAGTTAAAATCGTTGTGCCTTCAAGGGAGTTTGCATGATTGTTCTGATTATATGTATGTTTGTTTGTTTCATGCAACTCTTATGCTTGCTACCCAGCCTTGCTAGCCAAAAACCTGTACTGAGTATGAGCTCTACTCGTGCATCCAATTCCCAAAAGCCAAGTCACTTCCAAAGAGTCCACTATAAATTCCTATGCATGGTATTTTAAGCCATTCTAAGTAAATTTTCACGTGCTACCTTTCAAAAACTTTCAAACACTTCTCATTTTGTGCCACTGTTTTTAGCTCATGAGGACGTAGTGGATGGGTTTGTTATCTTCCATACTAAATTGAGTACCCCTCGGCTAGGCAGCTTCATCTGCTCGTCATTAATTTTGCAAGGGAGCTGGTCAGACCATTATAATCTTAAAAGAAAAAGAAAGAAAAAGGCACTCCTCCAATGGAATGTGAAAGTTGGTCGGCACCCGATGGAATCGGTTAGCCATGGTTTGAGAAAGGAAAAAGGTGGGGAGGAGTGCAAAGCTATAAAAGAGCACTAAAGTGCCAATTAATCAAACATCTCGGAACCGCTCTCACTTGTTTAGTATGGAAGATATCAAGAACTCCGTTGCTAGTCGTTGACAAAAGCAACCACCTCTCAAAACAATTTTTACCTCTGTTTTACAAATGAAAAGCTCTAGCACATGTTTAATCCCTGCTTCCCTCTGCGAAGGGCCTATCGTTTATTTTTTATGTTGAGTCAACCTATTTCCCTCTGTCTCAAGCAAGCATTTGAGTTGTTATGTTTCACTCATCCATATGTTGATCCGTTTAATCATGTTTATTATCTTCCTTGTTTTGTATAATGCTTTTGTCTGAAGGAATATATCTTTGAAAGCTTTCTATGAATGCAAAAGTTTACTTTATTGAGCATATAGTCTTTGCTATATTAGCTCTGTTTTAAAAGGCTCCATCTAAAAGCAAGAATAGCTTGTTCATCGTTCTTTGACCAAGAATTAAGGTTTGCCATTGCCAATTATATTTACTTTGTGCATCTTTGCATGTGATTCCCTTTTACCTATTGCAAGTCTACATCTTATAAAGGGAAGTTGCTATCTATTATAACTTGTGCTTTTGGTGAATGTGATGCTTCTTGTCCGTATTTTGATTATCGACACTTCACTCCATAAACCTGTGGTCATGTTTACCGAGTTTGGTTTTCGCTTGGGGACAAGCGAGGTCTAAGCTTGGGGGGGTTGATACGTCCAATTTGCATCACCATTTTATATCATAATTTACTGTTATTCATTGATATATTTCATATTTAGAGTTGATACTTATGTTATTTCCTTTGTTTTCACATGTTTGATGATCATCGGAGGAGTTGCTGCCGGAGTCAAGATTCTGCTGGAAAAGGGACCATCCAGAGACCATATTTTGAAGATTAGGAAAATTCCAGAAAAATACCCAGAAATTATATTTTCCCAGAAGACCTACGAAGCCAGAAGGAGGAGTCGAGAGGAGCCAGGGGGGCCCCACACGCTAGGGCGGCGCGGCCAGCCCCCTGGCCGCGCGGGCCCCACGTGAGGCCACCCTGGCCCACCTCTGGTCTCGCCTCTTCGCGTACATCATCGTCCCCGAAAACCTAAATCAAGGGGGGGTTCAGAGTTAGACACAGCCGCCTCTGCGGGGCGGAGAACACCAGAGAGAAAAAGCTCTCCGGCAGAGAGAAATCTGCCGGGGAAATTCCTTCCCGGAGAGGGGAGATCGTCGCCATCGTCATCACCATCGCACCGGACTTCATCGGGATCATCATCATCATCATCTCCATCACCAGCACCTTCATCTCCACCATCACCACGCCATCCCGCTGTAACATCTTGAGTTGGATTTTGTTATATTCATAGGGGAAACTTTCCCGGTGTTGATTACTCTTGTAGTTGATGCTATTGAGTGGAACCGTTGAGTTAAGGTTTATGTTCAGATCGTTATTTACCATTATTTCACCTCTGATCATGATCCATATGATGTCTTGTGAGTAGTTCGTTTAGTTCTTGAGGACATGGGAGAAGTCAAGATGTTAGTAGTGAATTATTGTTGAGAAATATTTAATGGTTTGATATTGTTGTGGTGCTATTTCACTAGTGGTGTCATGTGAACGTCGACTACATGATACTTCACCATTTATGGGCCTAGTGAGATGCATTGTGTATTTGGTCACCGATTGTGGGGTTGCTGCAGTGACAGAAACCTAAACCTCCGTTGGGAAACCATTGCACCAGGGAGCGTAGGATCATAGAGTTTAAGGCTGTGGTTAGATTTATCTTAATTACTTTCTTGTATTTGCGGATGCTTGCAAGGGGTATAATCACAAGTGTGTATTTATCCTAGTAAGGGTAGTGCGCTAGCACAGGTTCACCCCCATAACACTTACCAAACCAATAAATACTATCGGCTCTATGAAGCGAAAGCTCTTGACAGAAACCTCCCGTGTGTCCTCGAGAACGTTTGGTTATTATAAGAACACAACCGGCTTGTCCTTTGCTGAAGAAAGGATTGGGCCACTTGCTGCAATTGTTACTACTGTCTTTTATTTACTCGCACTTTATTTACTCGAATTACCAAATACTCCTGAAAACCTGTTTGCTAGTATTTACAGTGATTCCTTGATCAAAACTGCTCATCAACACCTTCTGCTCCTCGTTGGGTTTGACACTCTTATTTATCGAAATTACTATGATACACCCCCTATACTTGTGGGTCATCAGCACTAAATGTGGATCCTAAAGAAAAGCCAGTCAAGCAACCACTGCGATGATTTGACGAACCAAAAAGGAAAGCCATAGCATCCGAGCTACACAGGCTAGAAAATGCCAGATTCATACGAGAAATAAGTCATCGACTTGGGTATCTAATCCAGTTATTCTACCCAAGAAAAACACAGACGTACAAAGAGTGTGCGTCGACTACACATCTCTCAACAAGCACTGTCCAAAGGATCCCTTCCCTCTACCTCGCATTGATCAGATAATAGACTCAACAGCGGGGTGCTCAAGGCTTTCCTTCCTAGATGCATATTCTGGTTATAACCAGATCAAACTGAAGAAAGAAGACGAGGAAAAGACAGCTTTCATCACACCATATGGCGTGTTCTGTTATCAAGTCATGCCTTTCGGCCTAAAAAATGCAGGAGCAACTTACCAGCGGATGATGCAAAACTGCCTCAGAAGCCAAATAGGACGCAACATTCAAGTCTAGATCAACGACGTGGTCATCACCATAAGAAAAGAAGAGTCCCTGATCAGTGATTTGGCAGAAACTTTCGACAATCTAAACAGGTGCAAACTCAAGCTTAACCCGACAAAATGTTCTTTCCGCGTATCAGCGGGACAACTTCTGGGGTTCCTAGTATCGGCAAGAGGAGTAGAAGCAAACCCAGAAAAGATAGCAATCCTAACAATGGGGAAACCAACAAAACTGTACGACATACAGAAGCTCGCAGGACGCGTCGCGGCACTAAGTCGATTCGTTGCTCGATTGGGAGAAAAAGCAGTCCCTTTATATGCACTCATGAAAAAATTAGACGACAAATTCGAGTGGACAGAAGAGGCAGACACAGCTTTCACACAGTTGAAAAAAGTGCTCTCCACACCACCGGTGTTGGTCGCACCAAACGAAAAAAGCCACTACTACTGTACATCGCAGCAACACATCAAGTGGTGAGCACAATATTGGTAGTCGAAAGAAGTGAAGAGGGAAAAGCTCACGGTGTCCAGAGGCCAGTATATTTCGTCAGCGAAGTACTATCTCCAACTAAACAAAGGTACCCGCCCTATCAAAAGCTTGCATACTGTGTATTCACAACAGCACGAAAACTACGGCAATATTTCGCGGTGCACCCAATTATAGTGGTTAATGAAGCACCACTATCCAACATATTGAACAACCCTTCAGCAACAAGACGTGTCTCCTCTGAAGCTTCTAGAAGACCGAAGAGGAGACGGAGGCCTAACCACACCATAGGGGGGGCGCGGCCCAGCCCCTTGCCACGCCCACCCATGGTGAGGCCGCCCTGGTCCACCTCTGACGCTGCCCCTTCGCCTATAAAGACCCCCCGACGGGAAAAACCTAAGAACCCGATCACTTTTCCAGAAACATATCGCGATCCGCCGTCGTCGTCGACCTGAGATCGGGAGGGTCTAGAAGCTCTTCCCGACACCCTGCCGGAGAGGGGAATTGCCACCGGAGGTCTTCTTCATCGCCATGCTTGCCTCCGGCGCGATGAGTGAGTGATACGTCTCCAACGTATCTATAATTTTTGATGCTCCATGCTTGTTTTTACACCATTTGCCTACTGTTTCGTTACACTTTGTGGCAATTTTATGCATTTTCCGGAACTAACCTATTAACAAGTCACCACAATGCCAGTTCCCTGTTTTCTGCTATTTTTGTGTTTCAGAAGTGATACACAGGAAATATTCTCGGAATTGGACAAAACAAGTTCCTGAAGTCTTATTTTTCCCGGAAGCTTCCAGAGATCCGAAGAGGAGTTGGAGGGGGGCCACGAGGGCCCCACACACCAGGGCGGCGCGGCCAGGGGCCTGGCCGCGCCCCTATGTGTGAGAGCCCCTCGGGCCACCTCTGACGATGCCCCTTCGCCTATAAAGACCCCCCAATGGAAAAAACCTAAGTACCCGATCAATTTTCCAGAACACATCGTGATCCGCCGCCGCCGTCAACCCGAAGATCGGAAGGGTCCAGAAGCTCTTCCCGGTACCCTGCCGGGGAGGGGAATTGCCACCGGATGTCTACTTCATCGCCATGCCTGCCTCCGGAGCGATGAGTGAGTAGTCTACCTTGGACTATGGGTCCATAGCAGTAGCTAGATGGTTATCTTCTCCACCATGTGCTTCATGTTTAGATCTCATGAGCTGCCCTACATGATTGAGATCACCGTTATATAATTCTACATGTTTGGTTTGTTGGGATCCGATGAATATTGGTGTTATGATTGAGTTGCTATACTGAAATATATCTTATGTTATCTCTATGTTGTTTATGATCTTGCATGCTCTCCGTTGTTAGTAGCTATCTTGGCCGAGTAGTTGCTCGTGACTCCAAGAGGGGGTGTTTGTGCTCGATAGTGGGTTCATGCCTCTATTTAATCTGGGGGAGTGACAGAAACCTCTAAGGTTGTAGATGTGTTGTTGCTACTTGGGAGAAAACAACATTCATATGCTCGAGGGCATATGCTTTGTTTACATTACACACTTTGCTTAATGCAATTATCTGTTGTTCGCAACTTAATACTTGTGGAGTTCTCGGATTGATTCGCCACAAGTGGATTATTAGTCATAGATGCAGTTGGATGGCGGTCTATGTATTTTGTTGTAATGCTCGGAGTAAATCTCATAGTGATCTTCTCGACATTTCACGTTTATCTTTATTCTATCAATTGCCCAACTGTAATTTGTTTACCCAGCATGTGCTATTTATCTTATGGAGAGACACCACTAGTGAACTGTGGACCCCGGTCCTATTTTCATAATATTGCTATCACCTGTTTACTTTACTCGCACTATTTACTTTACTCGCATGCTTCTATTGTTTTCAACTCGATACGCTCATACCCTTTGTTTCAAGCAAACCGGTGAGATTGACAACCTCATCGCAAGTTGGGAACAAAGTATTTGGTTGTGTTGTGTGCAGGTTCCGCGTTGCAGCTAGCAAGCAAAGCTTGGATGGGGCACCATATATAAATTGTCTGAAGCTGTCGCAAACTAGCAAGCATCACCTACAGTCATATTGTCTGCTCTTCTCCTGAACGATAAACCTTGGTTTCTTAACTGAGGGAAATCTTGCTGCTATATTCATCACACCTTCCTCTTGAGGTTCCCAACGGGCTGGTCATTTACCACGCAACAAGCAACAGCTTTTTCTGGCGCCGTTGCCGGGAAAGAGTGGAAGACTTCTGCGAGGGGAGTTTTCGCACGCACATCCTTTACTTTGTTTTAAGTTTTGCTTTACTTTATTTTTACTTGCATCATTTTATATCAAAAACCCAAAAAAAATTAGAATCCTTGGTAGTTGTTATTTCTTTACTTTTAGTTCATCATGCTGTTCCCTAAGTACGTTCTGGAGGACCGCTCAGTAGGTAGTGGTTCTATTATTGGAAAAAGTAACATTATGGAGTTCTTTAATCACATTAGTATGCATAAGGAAGTTGAGGAAAAATCTTTGGTTGAGCTAGCTCCTAGTATTGAAGTTGCTTCTGCTTATTTGATTCACATGTTGGAAACTAGGTTTGCTAGTCTTAATCCTTTTATGCAATACATGTTCCTTAAGCTTCATGAAATTGAAGATCCTGAAAAGAAAGCTTTTATTTTGGAAGTTTTGCGCTTAGAATTTAAAGATGTCGTTATTGAAGCTAGAAAAGTGTTAAACGTTTTAATAAACTCGATTCACCTATAAAGGTTATTAGTACAAATGATGAAGGAGCCGAAATACCTATACCTAGCAAGCTCTTGGGATTGTGTGAAGCTTTCGAAAATAATTTTGACTGGATCTGTCCCCAAAATCTTTTTAGTGATTTGAGTGAACAAAAGCGTGATCACAAAGGGGCTTCTAAAACTTATGTGGATGAAATACAATGCCTTATTGACAAAACTTCTGCAGTTGATCTTAATGCCCCTTCTGATGTTACTTGATTCGCAATTTTCTGCGCCTAGCTCAAAGGCGTTAAAGAAAAGCACTCTTGGGAGATAACCCAATGTTTTATTTCCAGTACTTTTTCTTTTATTTGAGTCTTGGAAGTTATTACTACTGTAATGACCTCTCCTTATCCTTTTTATTTTATTGTTGTGCCAAGAGAAGCCTCTAATTTGAGTGAGGTAAAGATTTGGGGATGTTGCTGTCCTGAAACTGTTTTTGGTGCTGCACCGTAAAAATTCGTATAAATTCTCTGTATATCTTTTGGACCTGAGATTTCTTGTGCATATGCCCCAGGTTATATCCAAACTTTCGTTAGTTGAACACTTTTTGATTTGAGCAACAGAAAACCCCTAAAAAATTCGACCTTTGTCAGCTGTTCTATTTTGATAGATTTCTGCCAATATTTGTGTTTGCCGCTTTATCGCTTTCTTTTGAGTTCTTTTGATCACGGAACTTTTGGGGAAGTTGCTACAGTAGTATATGCTATATATGTGGTGGTTTTGGGTTGAAATATGAAGCAAAAAAGAGGTTGATTATATGTTATGCTTACACTAATGTTGCTAATAGATTTGTGTTTAGTTTTGTATGAAGGAAGTTTTCAAGTGTAGGGATTGGAGAATGATGAGATGAGTTGAAGAATGGACAAAAGCTCAATCTTGGGGATGCCCATGCATCACCCAAAGAAATATCCAAGAAGTACAAGCGTCAAAGCTTGGGGATGCCCCGAGGCACCCCTTCTTCATCGGCAAAAATCAGGTCACCTTTCAAAACACTATATTTTTATTGCTTCATGCACTATATGTTTTTCTTGGAGCGTCAGTTGTTTTAGTTTTCTTAGTTAGTTTAGTTTTGTTTGCTTCAATAAATGGTTGGACCCCAACAAATTTCTTTTGGAGGAGATGTACTCGTTTTCATTTGCCAAGAACACTCCGTTTTTCATTCTTACAATTTCACCGAGTGTTCTTCTTTTTCCGCTACTGCTTTTGGTTTTTGTTTTCGCCTTGATATGCGTTCAGACCTTGTCATATCTTTTCATCAAGGTGTATTTTTGCCTCTGATCTTTATTGGTTTTCATCAAAATAGGTGTTTATAAAAAGTTTGAATGGTGTTGGAAAAGAGAAAAAGCTTTGTGCAAAATAGTGGTACAAGAAGGAGCTTGTGTAGACTGCGGCTTAGGCTTTTTCATGTCATGCTTGATGTCTTTTTGATAGTATGCTTAGTGTTTTTCTGTAGCATGACTTGTCTCAAATAACTGAGATTGCTTAATGAGCCTTTGAAAAAATCATGCGTTGTTTTTATCGTTTGGAAGCATTATTTTGGTTTTCTCCTTGATGCTTTATTTGGGTTGACTTGGCGCATGCTCACACATGTTAGACTCTTAGAAAGTCGCCAATAGCCTCTATGATCATTTAGTTTTTGACTTTTGATGCCATCTTATGCTTCTTTTAATGTCGCTTTGTCGCTTTGCATGATTATGGCCATTATTGCTCTCTTAGTTGGTCGCTCCCAGTCTTTTGCTAGCCCTCGCCTTGTACTGAGTATGAGCTCTACTCGTGCATCCAACTCCTAAAAACCAACTTTGCCAAAGTGTCCACCATACATACCTACTAGCAATTTGCTATTCCAAGTAAATTTGACTTGCTTTTATCTTCTCTTCAAATTAAACTCTTACCAGTGTTATGTGAAAATTGGTCAGTAAAGCTCTCACGAACCGGAAGGCACACTTTACTTTTTCCTGTTCTTAAAAATTTGACATTGTGGTCTTTTATGTTGAGTTGTTATGCTTGCAAGTTGTAAGTTGGATTCTAGCCCAACCATGCTTTCATGGGGCAAGCTTTCAACATTGCACTTCTCTTTTGAGTTGATATCGTGATCTTTTGTTTATGGATGCCCGCGGTGTGAAATGAATTGGGAATCTTGTGGGGATCATAGAGTTTATATATGTGTTAGGAAAACGCCTGGGCCGCCAATCTAAGCCATGCATAATTCATGGTGGAAATTTGCAGCATACCCATGGTGGACATTCGACGACGCATCTCACAATAAAAAGCTAAACAAATGGAAAATAAAAGAGATGTCGAGGTGTTCATTGTTTGCTTGTCCTGTCATTTTGATGTGGGCTTGTACCCCGTTGGCGGTTTTCGATGATACATATATACTTACAATGACAAGAGCCTTGCTTGGGACTCTAAGTTGAGTAGCATGAGGTTTGGGTACTCGTATTCACGGGACACGAGGTTTTCGACTTATGATTTGTCAAGCATATGCATCATAATTGTTCTCGCATTAACTCTAACCATTCAAGATGCTTATGATGGGGCAATGAGAGCTCAAAGCCGATAAGTACCATAATTTTTGAAGGTTATAAAAATTGCAATCACTGCTTCCCTCTGCGAAGGGCCTTCCTTTTACTTTTATGTTGAGTCACCACCTTCTTTCTTTATGCACCATAAGAGAGCAAAGTTGTCATTCTTAGTATAATGTGCATTGTCCCAAAGTTTTCATTGATTGATTCATATTGTTGGTTTCACTTGTTCTCAAATTATTTGTATCTAGTCGCCCTCTTAAACTTGAAGGTGTCCTATGCATTTATGTTTTGCTATCCATGAAGGACAAGCTGAAAACCATTTGTATGTTTTTCCTTATGATTTGAACACACGTTTGACTTTCATTGTTTCATTTTCATGATCTTTTGTTTGTGTTCATTTTCATGTTTACAACATGGTTGCTAAGTTCTTATTGTCAAGATTATATCTTTCATGCCCATGTTTTAAGTTCTGATGATCCCAGCTCACAAATGCTTACATACATGATCAAGATTGTGTAGGTGCATGTCACCTCAAATATTATTCTTTTGTTATCACTTACCGACTTGAGGACGAGCAGGAGTTAAGCTTGGGGATGCTTGATACGTCTCCAACGTATCTATAATTTTTGATGCTCCATGCTTGTTTTTACACCATTTGCCTACTGTTTCGTTACACTTCGTGGCACTTTTATGCATTTTCTGGAACTAACCTATTAACAAGTCGCCACAGTGCCAGTTCCCTGTTTTCTGCTGTTTTTGTGTTTCAGAAGTGATACACAGGAAATATTCTCGGAATTGGACGAAACAAGTTCCTGAAGTCTTATTTTTTCCGGAAGCTTCCAGAGATCCAAAGAGGAGTTGGAGGGGGCCACGAGGGCCCCACACACTAGGGCGGCGCACCCAGGGGCCTGGCCGCGCCCCATATGTGTGAGAGCCCCTCGGGCCACCTCTGACGATGCCCCTTCGCCTATAAAGACCCCCCGACGGAAAAAACCTAAGTACCCGATCAATTTTCCAGAACACATCGCGATCCGCCGCTGCCGTCGACCCGAAGATCGGGAGGGTCCAGAAGCTCTTCCCGGCACCCTGCCGGAGAGGGGAATCACCACCGGAGGTCTTCTTCATCGCCATGCTTGCCTCTGGAGCGCTGAGTGAGTAGTCTACCTTGGACTATGGGTCCATAGCAGTAGCTAGATGGTTGTCTTCTCCACCATCTGCTTCATATTTAGATCTCATGAGCTGCCCTAGATGATTGAGATCACCGTTATGTAATTCTACATGTTTGGTTTGTTGGGATCCGATGAATATTGGTGTTATGATTGAGTTGCTATACTGAAATATATCTTATGTTATCTCTATGTTGTTTATGATCTTGCATGCTGTCCGTTGTTAGTAGCTATCTTGGTCGAGTTGTTGCTAGTGACTCCAAGAGGGGGTATTTATGCTCGATAGTGGGTTCATGCCTCTATTTAATCTGGGGGAGTGACAGAAACCTCTAAGGTTGTAGATGTGCTGTTGCTACTAGGGAGAAAACTACATTCATATGCTCGAGGGCATATGCTTTGTTTACATTACACACTTTGGTTAATGCAATTATCTGTTGTTCGCAACTTAATACTTGTGGAGTTCTCGGATTGATTCGCCACAAGTGGATTATTAGTCATAGATGCAGCTGGATGGCGGTCTATGTATTTTGTTGTAATGCCCAGAGTAAATCTCATAGTGATCTTCTCGACATTTCATGTTTATCTTTATTCTATCAATTGCCCAACTGTAATTTGTTTACCCAGCATGTGCTATTTATCTTATGGAGAGACACCACTAGTGAACTGTGGACCCCGGTCCTATTTCCATCATATTGCTATCACCTGTTTACTTTACTCGCACTATTTACTTTACTCGCATACTTCTATTGTTTTCCACTCGATACGCTCATACCCTTTGTTTCAAGCAAACTGGTGAGATTGACAACCTCATCGCAAGTTGGGAACAAAGTATTTGGTTGTGTTGTGTGCAGGTTCCGCGTTGCAGCTAGCAAGCAAAGCTTGGACGAGGCGCCATATATAAATTGTCCAAAGCTGTCGCAAACTAGCAAGCATCACCTACAGTCGTATTGTCTGCTCTTCTCCTGAACGATAAACCTTGGTTTCTTAACTGAGGGAAAATATTGCTGCTATATTCATCACACCTTCCTCTTGGGGTTCCCAACGGGCTGGTCATTTTCCACGCAACAAGCAACAGTGAGTAGTCTACCTTGGACTATGGGTCCATAGCAGTAGCTAGATGGTTGTCTTCTCCACCATGTGCTTCATGTTTAGATCTCGTGAGCTGCCTTACATGATCGAAATCACCATTATGTAATTCTACATGTTGTGTTTGTTGGGATCCAATGAATATTGGTGTTATGATTAAGTTGATGTGCTGAATGTTATCTTATGTTATCTCTATGTTGTTTATGATCTTGCATGCTCTCCGTTGTTAGTAGCTATCTTGGCCGAGTAGATACTAGTGACTCCAAGAGGGGGCATTTATGCTCGATAGTTGGGTTCATGCCTCTATTTAATCTGGGGGAGTGACAGAAACCTATAAGGTTGTAGATGTGTTGTTGCCACTAGGGAGAAAACAACATTCTTGTGTACAAGGACATTCATTTTGTTTACATTACACACTTTGCTTAATGCAGTTATCTGTTTTTCGCAACTTAATACTTGAGGGGTGTTCGGACGATATCCCCGCGAGTGGATTATTAGTCATAGATGCAGTTGGATGGTGGTCTATGTATTTTGTTGTAATGCCCAGAGTAAATCTCATAGTGATCCTCTTGACATATGCACATTATCTTTATTCTATCAATTGCCCAACTGTAATTTGTTTACCCAGCATGTTGTTATTTATTGGAGAGACACCACTAGTGAACTGTGGACCCCGGTCCAATTTCCTTTACATTGCTATCACCTGTTTACTTTACTTGCACTGTTTACTTTCTTGCATACTACTATTGCTTTCCACTCGATATGCTCATTTCTTTGTTTACAGCAAACCGGTGAGATTGACAACCTCATCGTAAGTTGGGAGCAAAATCTTGGTTGTGTTGTGTGCAAGTTCCACGTTGCTACTAGTTGAAGACGCGCTAACAAGTGTCGTAAACGGTGCCCTTGCTTGAGTGTCACGAAGCTAGCAAGCATCACCTTCTAAAATTTGCTATTGTGCTCGTCATACCTTCCTCTTGGGGTTCCCAACTGGACGGTGATCTACATCAACACCGTGCCGCATCACCAGCCAGGGAGTAATTCTTGTGATCTTGAGAGGGGGATTGTGAGGTCCGGGGTCATCGCCGGGGTACTATTTACAGGTTTGGAGATGACACCTTCTCGCCGGTGATGGTTGGGATTCACCGGGAAACCGGTATCTATTCTAGGGCTAGGATTCAATGTTTAATGACCAAGGAAGCTCGCGGTGGCTTAATTCCTATGCGACTATGTTGGTATCTCCAATATTGATGCATCGGCACCGGAGGCGACGACACCGAGCTGCTTGCTCGATCGGAAGGAGAAGACGATCTCATGTTATAATATTTTTTTGCATAAAACCTCCTAGCGCATGTGTCCTTAAGTGCAAACGTGGGAAAAGGTTATGGGGCTAGTTTGTCGGGCTTCTAGTTGGGCCATGTAAGTGGGTTGCGGTCCAAGTAAGTTTTTCTTTCCTACTCCTTTTTATATTTCTGTTTTCTATTTAATGTTTTGATTTTCTAGTTTCCCAATTTGTTTGGAATATAATTTTGGTTTGAGTGAAATTTGAATAATTCATATATTTGAATAATTATATGATGCTTGAGAGGTATTTGGCTTCCCTCAAAAATATTTGGAAATGGTTTTGAAGCCATTTGATTCTTCACATAGCAATATGTGGAATTCAAATGATATTCATCCTTTGAGTATGTTTTGGTTACAAATATTTATTTTGAACCTCAAAATTCTTCTAGGTTTGAATACGTTTGCTTCAGATAGAATTTGGAAGGTATTTTCTTACGAAGAAATATTTTTAATAAAATATATTGGTCATTGCTAAAATGGAATTTTGTTCAAAATAAATATATTGAGCTTTAAAGAATTTCCATAGGCTTTATATTTTCACTCTCTTATTTGGACAACCAAATAAAGATTTCTTCATGGCTATCATAACATGAAGGTCAAAGTAACAGATGGTATTTTCTTATTTGAGAGCAATCTCAAATGAATTTTTATTTGTTTGAGAGGTACTTTATAGTATCCTTGTTTACTCAAAATTGAGTAAAGATATTTATAAAGAATTTGGAATTCTAGTTTTTTCTAGTTGAAAGGAAATATGTTGATTTCATTCCTATGATTGATTCATAAGAGTATTGTGGTGACTGTAAAACAACTAGGAACTTGTAGTAGTTGTGTTGTAACCAGTTTGGTAGAATATAAACCAGACTTGTAGTACAAGATGTAATCTCCTTGTAATTGTAAAACCATCAGGTCTTTGACCGATATATTAACACAGAACCACGGCCGAGTTCAAGGCACGCTTAACAGCCCTTTTCATATGGCATCAGAGCCTCTTCTTCCTCCAAATCACATCTAATCTCAAAACCCTAGATCATCGATGGCAACCCCTAGTTCTTCGACATCGTCAGAGACGGTCGCCGTGAGTCCATTCGGCACAACCTTTCAAGATAAGCTCACAAGCAACAACTTCCTGGTATGGAAGGCGGTGGTTCTTCCTGCAGTCTGCGGTGCCCGTATGTTTGGGTATCTCGACGGATCAATCAAGGCCCCGGCGGAGAAGATCATCACCGAGACTGAGGTAGATGGCAAGAAGGTGCAGATTGAAGAATACAATCCTTCATATGCAACATGGATCGAGAAGGATCAGCAGGTTGTCTTCTATCTCCTTGGAACTCTCTCGCGTGAAGTTTTGGTGCAGGTCACCGATCATCAAACCGCCCATACAGCCTGGACAACAATTCAGACTATGCACGCGTCACAATCTCGGGCGCGTGTTATGTACCTTCGCTGCACTCTCAATGATTTGAATAAGAGATATATGACAGCGGTTGCCTACTTCAACAAAGTGAAGGCGCTGACAGATGAGTTAGCTTTGGCCGGGAAGAAATTGGATGAGGACGACATCATCAATGTTGTTCTCGATGGACTAGATTCAGATTACAATGCTCTAGTTGAGGCGGTCTCTGGCCGCATAGATCAAGGGATCACCCTCAATGAAGCCTACTCAATGCTCCTAACAGCAGAAGCCCGTCTTGTGGCTCAAAACGCTGAAAGCGGTAGCAGTGGTGGCAGTGATTTTTCTGTCAACTTGGCCTCCAGGAACGGCTACAATGGTGGTGGTCGTTACAATGGAGGGAATCGTGGAATAGCTCATGCGGCAGTGATGGTCGTGGCTATGATCAAGGGCACTATGATGGGTGTCATGATGGATGCACAAATCAAGGGGGCGGTGGCTATCAAGGCGGCCCTCAGGGTGGATATGGCAACGGTGGTGGAGGTCGCTATGGAGGTGGCGACAGTAACTCCTAGCAAGGAGGCAATCATCCTTGCTACAATGGTCCACCATGCCAGATTTGTACTAAGCCAGGTCATCCAGCTAATAAGTTCTTTAAAAGGTACAATCATAATTTTGTTACCCCTGAAGTGCAAGTTCATGCAGCCACAACAAACTCCCATGAGACTCCTTGGTATATTGACACCGGGGCGACTGATCATATCACTGGAGAACTTGAGAAATTAGCTATCCGAGACCGCTACCACGGCAATGAACAAGTCCACACTGCAAGTGGACAAGGTATGACAATACAACATATTGGTCATGCATCTTTTCATACTCCTGATCGTCCAATTCATCGCAATAATATTTTGCATGTTCCCCAAGCCACCAAAAGCCTTGTCTCTGCATCGAAACTTGTCTCAGATAACAATTCTTATGTTGAGATTTGATGACCCACAAGTATAGGGGGTGTATCGTAGTACTTTCGATAAATAAGAGTGTCGAACCCAACGAGGAGCAGAAGGTGTTGATAAGTGGTTTTGATCAAGGATTCACTGTAAATACTAGCAAACGGGTTTTCAGGGGTATTTGGTAATGCAAGTAAATAAAGTACGAGTAAATAAAAGACAATAATAATAATTTCTGCAAGTGGCCCAATCCTTTCTAGAGCAAAGGACAAGCCGGTTGTGAGACTTATGATTACCAAACGTTCCTGAGGACACACGGGAGTTTCTGTCGACAGCTTTCGCTTCACGCCGCTAAGTAATCTTCATTGGTTTGATAAGTGTTATGGGGGTGAACCTGTGCTAGCGTACTACCCTTACTAGGACTAATACACACTTGTGATTATACCCCCCTGCAAGTATCCACAAATACAAGAAAGTAATTAAGATAAATCTAACCACAGCCTTAAACTCTGAGATCCTACGGTCCCTGGTGCAATGGTTTCCTAACGGGGGTTTAGGTTTCTGTCGCTCCGATGACCCCACAATTAGTAGCCAAATACACAATGCATTCTACTAGGCCCATAAATGGTGAAGTATCATGTAGTCGACGTTCACATGACACCACTAGTAGAATAACACCACAACATAAATATCAAACCATTAAATATTACTCAACATAGTTTCACTACTAACATCTCGACTTCTCCCATGTCCTCAAGAACTAAACGAACTACTCACAAGACATCATATGGATCATGACCAGAGGTGAAATAATGGTAAATAACAATCTGAACATAAACCTTAATTCAACGGTTCCACTCAATAGCATCAACTACAAAGGCAATCAACACTGGGAAAGTTTCCCCTAAGAATTTGACAAGATTCAACCCAAGATGTTACAGCGGGATGGCATGGTGATGGTGGAGATGAAGGTGCTGATGATGATGATGATGATGATGATGATGATGATGGTGATGATGATCCCGATGAAGTCCAGCGCGATGATGATGATGATGGCGATGATCTCCCCTCTCCGGGAAGGAATTTCCTCGACAGATTTCTCCCTGCCGGAGAGCTTTTCTCTCTCGGTGTTTTCTGCCCCGCAGAGGCGGCTCAGTCTTTTTCCCCCTCCCCCCCCTTGACTTAGGTTTTCGGGGACAACAATATACGCGAGGGGGCGATGGCAGTAGTGGGCCAGGGTGGCCTCACCACAGGGTGGCTCAGCCAAGGGTGGGCCCGCGCCCCCTGGTGGTGAGCCCACCCTGCTGCTCCTCTTGCCTCCTCCTTCTGGCTACTTTCGTCTTCTGATATTATATGAATTTCTGGGTATTTCTTTGGAATTGTTGATCTTCAGAAATATGGTGTCTTGACGGACCTTTTTCTAGCAGAATCCTGACTCCGGCAGCAAATTCTCCAATGATCATCAAACATGTAAAAACAGAGGAAACAACATAAGTATCATCTCTAAATATAAAATATATCAATGAATAACAGTAAATTATGATACAAAATAGTGATGCAAAATGGACGTATCAACCCCCCAAGCTTAGACCTCGCTTGTCCCCAAGCGAAAACTGAACTCGGAAAACATGACTACAGGTTTATGGAGTGAAGTGTCGATAAACAAAATACGGACAAGAAGCATCACATTTACCAAGGCACAAGTTATCATGGACAGCAACTTCCCTTTATAATAAAGACTTGCAATAAGTAAAAGAAATCACAATAAACATGCACAAGGTAAATCATGATTGGTGATGGCAAACCTTAGTTCTTGGTCAGAGAAGAATGAACAAACTATACTTATTTCTGAACGGAGCCTTTTTATAACAGAGCTAATATAGCAAAAACCATATGCTCAACTAAACAAACCCTTTGCAATCATAGAAAGCTTTCAAAGATATATTCCTTTAGATAAAAGCATCGTACTAAACAAAGGAAAATAGTAAACATGATTGAACAGATCAACATATGGATGGGTGAAACATAACAACTCAAATGCTTGCTTGAGATAGAAGGGAATAGGTTGACTCAACATAAAAGTAAAAGATAGGCCCTTCACAGAGGGAAGCGGGGATTAAACATGTGCTAGAGCTTTTCATTTGTAAAACAGAGGTAAAAGTTGTTTTGAGAGGTGGTTGCTTTTGTCAACGACTAGCAACAGAGTTCTTGATATCTTCCATACTAAACAAGTGAGTGCGGTTCCGAGATGTTGATTAATTGGAACAATTGTGCTCTTTTATAGCTTGGCACTCCTCCCCACCTTTTTCCTTTCTCAAACCATGGCTAACTGATTCCATCGGGTGCCCACCAACTTTCACAAACCATGGAGGAGTGCCTTTTTCTTTTCTTTTTTAAGATTACAATGGTCTGACCAGCTCCCTTGCAAAATTAATGACGAGCAGATGAAGCTGCCTAGTCGAGGGGTACTCAATTTAGTATGGAAGATAACAAACCAAACCACTACGTCCTCATGAGCTAAAAACAGTGGCACAAAAATAGAAGTATTTGATGGTTTTTGAAAGGTAGCACATGAAAATTTACTTGGAATGGCTTGAAATACCATGCATAGGAATTTATAGTGGACTCTTTGGAAGTAACTTGGTTTTAGGGGATTGGATGCACGAGAATATTCCCTCTCAGTACAGCTTTTTGGCTAGCAAGGCTGGGTAGCAAGCATAAGAGTTGCATGAAACAATCAAACATACATATGATAGGAACAATCATGCAAACTTCCTTGAAAGTACAAACAATTTGAACTTGAGAATACTATTGCTTATAAGCCAATCATGAAGGAAAACTGAAATGATGTATCTACTGACACTTCCTTCTTTTCTATTCAAACCTCAAGGTAATGTTGCTACTGACCAAGCTAAGTTTGCCAAAACCAACTAGATTTACTCATGCTCCCAAAGTGATACCAATACTAATCAACAAGACTAATCATATAAGAAAGATTGCAAACTAAAATAAAGTGTGTGGAAAGTAAATGATAAAACTTCTCATTAATATTTCTTAACCGCAACTCACACCAAGGGATACATAGATAACCAACTAAAGGACGATACTTCCACACTGCAAACTATTCTATAAGATAACTTCTCTATTCATGATATGACTCTACTTGAAAAGTAAATGGGTAAAAGATAATGATGTGATACCGCGACACTCCCCCAAGCTTGGAACAAACCAAGGGGATGCCTATACCAATGACGAATTACTCCTTCGGCGGTGGTGATGAGTCTTTTTCATCATCATACTTCCAAGGCAGAGGTTCCCCATCAAGGAAAGATGTCTTGGTCTCCAATATCCTGAAACTGGCAGCAGCACTCATTTGTTTAAACCTAACTTCATACTCACAGTTTTGGTTCTGCAAGTCGTAGAGTTGTGCTTGCAATTTATTGGTGGCTTCATGGAGCGACAAGATGTTATCCCAAAGCTCTGTGATCTCCTTCTTGTGCTTGGCGATGAGTTCTTGATTTATCCTATGGATGATGTCCACCTCGCGTTCCGCCATCTTATTGTACTTAAAGACTTCTTGCTCCAGCGCTTCCATCCTAGCTTTGAGACTCCCTTCTCCTATTGGGCCATGGACATCTTCTATCTGCAACTTCCCATCCTTGAGTGACAACTCCTTCATATGCATCTTCAGCTCCCTCATGTATGGATTAATGATATCCGCAAGAGAGTCCTCCTCGGACGAACCAGACGAAGACATGGTGACTCTAAAACTGAGAACAATCTCCTGATAGAAACAGACCAAAACGAAAACACGACGAGAACACGATATACAGACCTCGGGCAATCCGGGGGGTTATATAGGCAAAAATTAAATATCAAAAGGAAGTCACAGGAGGAAACCAGGACGGAAACGAGATCCGGGGTGGTCTCACCATAGGGCAGCGCAACCAGGAGTGGACCCGCGCCCCCTGGTGGTGAGGAGCCACCAGACTCCGTCTCCAACCCGTTTTCATCTCGTGATTTTTCATATTTATTAAAAACGACAAAAATATAAGTAGAAAAGTTTAACGCGAACTTTTTCTGACTAGAACTGTTACATATTCAGAAACGGACTCTGCAGATTCCTGCATATGCTCTTTGATAAATTCTTCTGGAGTAATCATTTGAATAACATCAACATCTTCATTATAAGAATCTATAGCAATATAATGTTTGAGTCTTTGCCCATTCACCACTTGCGTAGTGTTATCTTTAAGCGAAGCAATCTTTATCGCACCTGAGCGATACACCTCTTCAATAACAAAGGGTCCTTCCCATTTCAAGTGTAATTTTCCTGCAAAAAATCTGAGACGAGACCTATACAATAGAACTTTGTCACCAACATGAAACTCTCTCATAAGAATTCTCTTATCATGCCATTGTTTGACTTTTTCTTTGAAAAGTCTGGCATTCTCATAAGCTTCATTTCTCCACTCATCTAAAGAACTCAGATCAAGCAACCTTTTCTTACCGGCGAGTTTAAAATCCCTATTAAGCTCTCTGAGTGCCCAAAAAGTTTTGTGTTCTAATTCTAAGGGCAAGTGACACGCTTTTCCGTAAACCATTTTGTAAGGAGACATGCCCATGGGGTTCTTATAAGCAGTTCTATAAGCCCACAAAGCATCGTTCAACTTGCTAGCCCAATTTTTCCTAGATCTATTAACAGTCTTTTGCAAGATAGGCTTGATCTCTCTATTTGATAACTCTACTTTCCCACTAGTTTGGGGGTGATAAGCAGGAGCAATTCTATGATTAACATCATATCTAGCAAGAGTTTTCCTAAAACCGCCATGAATAAAATGAGAACCTCCGTCAGTCATAAGGTATCTAGGCACACCAAACCTAGGAAAAATAACATCCTTAAGCATTTTTAACGAGGTCTCACCATCGGCACTCTTCGTAGGTATGGCTTCTACCCACTTAGTAACATAATCAACAACAACAAGTATATGAGTATAACCTTCTGAAGGAGGAAAAGGACCCATAAAGTCAAATCCCCAACAATCAAACGGTTCAATAACAAGAGAATAATTCATAGGCATTTCATTATGTCTAGAAATATTACCAACTCTTTGGCATTCATCACAAGATAAAACAAACTTTCTAGCATCTTTAAAAAGGGTAGGCCAATAAAAACCTGATTGTAGAACCTTTTGTGCAGTTCTATCTCCAGCGTGATGTCCTCCATAAGCACTACCATGGCATTTTCTCAATATTTCTTGTTGTTCATACTCTGGAACACATCTTCGCATAATACCATCAACTCCTTCTTTATATAGGTGTGGGTCATCCCAAAAATAATGCCTCAAGTCATAAAAGAATTTCCTTCTTTGCTGAGCTGTAAAGGTCGGAGGCAAATACTTGGAAACAATAAAGTTAGCATAATCAGCATATCAACGATTCTCTCGCGAAGTTACCTTTAATGAAGCCAACTGTTCATTTGGAAAACTATCATTAACAGGAATAGGATCAAAAGAAATGTTTTCCAATCTAGACAAATTGTCAGCAACAGGATTTTCAGCACCTTTCCTATCTACAATATGCAAATCAAACTCTTGCAAAAGCAACACCCATCTAATAAGCCTAGGCTTAGCATCCTTCTTTGACATAAGATATCTAATAGCAGCGTGATCAGTATGAATAGTAACCTTCGAATCTATGATATAAGGTCTAAAATTATCACATACAAATACAACAACAAGAAACTCTTTTTTAGTGGTAGCATAATTCTTCTGAGCAGCATCAAGAGTCTTACTAGCATAATGAATAACATTGAACTTCTTATCTACGCGCTGTCCAAGAACAGCACCCACAGCAAAATCACTAGCATCACACATAATTTCAAAGGGTAAATTCCAATCAGGTGGTTGAACAATAGGAACAGTAGTTAAAGCCTTCTTAAGAGTTTCGAAAGCTTCCTTACAATCATCATCAAAAACAAATGGAACATCTTTTTGAAGAATATTAGTAAGAGGCTTCGAAATCTTAGAGAAATCTTTAATAAACCTCCTATAGAAACCAGCATGACCAAGAATACTACGAATACCTTTAACATCTCTGGGATAGGGCATTTTCTCAATTGCTTCAACCTTTGCCCTGTCAACTTTGATACCTCTCTCGGAGATTTTATGTCCAAGAACAATTCCTTCATTCACCATAAAGTGGCATTTCTCCCAATTAAGAACAAGATTAGTTTCTTCACATCCCTGCAAAACTTTATCAAGATTGTGCAAACAATTATCAAAAGAAGTTCCATAGAAGGAGAAATCGTCCATGAATACCTCCACAATTTCTTCACAAAAACCATGAAAAATAGCAGACATGCATCTTTGAAAAGTAGCAGGAGCATTGCACAAACCAAAAGGCATACGTCTATACGCATAAGTTCCATAAGGACAAGTAAAAGTGGTTTTCTCTTGATCTTGCTTTTTAACAGCAATCTGAGAGAAACCAGAATAACCATCAAGAAAAAAAATGAGTTTTCTTAGATAACCTCTCTAGCATTTGATCTATAAACGGTAAAGGATAATGATCTTTCTTAGTAACTTTGTTGACCTTTCTAAAATCAATGCACATCCTATAACCAACTACTACCCTCTGAGGAATAAGCTCGTTATTCTCATATGACACAACAGTAATACCTCCTTTCTTAGGAACACAATGAACAGGACTAACCCACCTACTATCAGCAATAGGATAAATAATACCAGCATCAAGGAGCTTCAATACCTCATTTCTTACCACTTCCTTCATCTTAGGAATTAAACGGCGTTGATGTTCAACAACTGGCTTTGCATCTGGCTCCATGTTAATAGCATGCTGACATATAGTAGGAGAAATCCCTTTTAAATCGTCAAGAGTATATCCCATAGCTCCTCGGTGTTTCCTCAATGTTTCTAGTAACCTTTCTTCCTCTTTTCCTGAAAGTTTAGAACTGATAATAACAGGATATATCTTTTTATCATCAATATAAGCATATTTAAGATCATCAGGTAAAGGTTTTAAATCAAAAACAGGATCTTCCTTGGGTCGCAAAGTGGTACCCAAATCCTCCATAGGTAAATTGTGTTTAATCAACGGTGGTTGATGAAAAAGAATATCGTCAATCTCATCTCTTTCTTCCCTGAAGACTTCACTTTCATGGTCCTCCATAAATTGCTGCAGAGCGTTATTAGGAGCAAGAGCAATAGAGGCAAGCTATTCAACTCGAAAATCTTCATTAGGCAATTCATTTTCATAAGGAGCTTTAGTAAACTTAGAAAAATTAAACTCATAAGATTCTCCATCAAACTTAGTCAAAAATTTCTCCTTCTTACAATCTGTAACAGCGCCACAAGTGTTCAAAAAGGGTCTACCAAAAATAATAGGACAAGTTTTACTAGCTTCAGTACCAAGTACTAGAAAATCAGTAGGATATTTAGTCTTACCACATAGAACTTCCACATCTCGAACAATACCAATTGGCAAGGCGGTATCTATGTAAGCAAGCTGAATAACCACATCAATATCTTCAAGTTCACAAGGAGCAATTTCATGTATGATTTCTCTGTAAAGCTCATAAGGAATAGCACTTGTACTTGCACCAATGTCGCATAAACCATAATAGCAATGATCACCAATCCTGACAGAAAGCACAGGAACACTTGTTTTCCTAGATCTACTAGGATGTTAAACAATGTTAGAAGCATCTTGACAAAAAACAATATGTTCATCTTCTACATTTTTAGTAACAAGATCCTTCACTATAGCTACAGGAGACTTAATAGTAATTTGCTCATCAGGTTCTACATCTTTCTTTGCACTTTTCTTAAGCACACTAACTAAAGAAGAATGTTCCTTTACCCTAGCAGGGAAAGGCGTTTTCTCAAAATAAGGCTCAGGCAAAATGCGATCAATGGTACAAACTTCAGTAGTTCTAGTAGGAATACAACTAATAGTATCTTTATAAGGCGCATGATATTTGTTCTAATCTTTCTTTGGAACATCAAGATAAGAAGCAAAGGCCTTAAAACAATTAGCAAGAATTTGGGGATCAATACCATAAACAGTACTAACATCATGAAAGTCATCGGTTCCCATAAAAGCTTTAATGCATTCATAATCATAATTTATACCTGACTTCCTACCTTTGTCGTTCTCCCATCCTTTAGTATTTTCTTGAATACGGTCTAGAAGATCCCATTTAGCTTCTCCTTTCATGTGTGTAAATGATCCGAAGCAAGAAGCATCCAATAAATCTTTGTCGTGAAGAGCAAGCCTTGCATAAAAGTTATCAATAACAATATTACTGGGGAGCTCATGAATGGGGCATTTGAGTATTAGTGACTTCAATCTCCCCCACGCTTGGGCAATACTCTCTCCATCATGAGGCCAAAAGTTATATATCTGATTACGATCTTTATGAATCTCACTTGGAGGATAAAATTTGGAATAAAAGAGAGGTACATTTTCCTCCCAGCCAATAGATGGACCATCCTTTAGCAGCCTATAACACTCCTCAGCTATGCCCTTCAGTGATAAAGAGAATAGCTTCCTCTTAACCTGGCTTGATGAAATACCTGCACACTTGAACAACTCGCATAATTCATGTATAAAGAGTAAATGATCACCCGGATGGACAACTCCATCTCCTGAATAGCGGTTATTCATAACACGTTCAACAATTTTCATAGGCATTTTAAAAGGATCTAATTGAGCAGGCGGTGGTTCATCCTCCACCGTAACAGAGGCAGTATTGTTACCAAATGGAGAATTCTTCATAGCAAAAATAAAATAAAAGACAGAAACAAAAATAAAAACAATACTCACAGCGAAGGTTACCTTTACCAATTTCACTCTTCAATAGCACTTCACTCCTCGGCAGCAGCGCCAGAAAATAGTCTTGATGACCCACAAGTATAGGGGGTGTATCGTAGTACTTTCAATAAATAAGAGTGTCGAACCCAACGAGGAGCAGAAGGTGTTGATAAGTGGTTTTGATCAAGGATTCACTGTAAATACTAGCAAACGGGTTTTCAGGGGTATTTGGTAATGCAAGTAAATAAAGTACGAGTAAATAAAAGACAATAATAATAATTGCTGCAAGTGTCCCAATCCTTTCTAGAGCAAAGGACAAGCCGGTTGTGTAACTTATGATTACCAAACGTTCCTGAGGACACATGGGAGTTTCTGTCGAGAGCTTTCGCTTCACGCCGCTAAGTAATCTTCATTGGTTTGATAAGTGTTATGGGGGTGAACCTGTGCTAGCGTACTACCCTTACTAGGACTAATACACACTTGTGATTATACCCCCTGCAAGCATCCGCAAATACAAGAAAGTAATTAAGATAAATCTAACCACAGCCTTAAACTCTGAGATCCTACGCTCCCTGGTGCAATGGTTTCCTAATGGGGGTTTAGGTTTCTGTCGCTCCGGCGACCCCAAAATTAGTAGCCAAATACACAATGCATTCTACTGGGCCCATAAATGGTGAAGTATCATGTAGTCGACGTTCACATGACACCACTAGTAGAATAACACCACAACATAAATATCAAACCATTAAATATTACTCAACATAGTTTCACTACTAACATCTCGACTTCTCCCATGTCCTCAAGAACTAAATGAACTACTCACAAGACATCATATGGATCATGACCATAGGTGAAATAATGGTAAATAACAATCTGAACATAAACCTTAATTCAACGGTTCCACTCAATAGCATCAACTACAAAGGCAATCAACACTGGGAAAGTTTCCCCTAAGAATTTGACAAGATTCAACCCAAGATGTTACATCGGGATGGCTTGGGGATGGTGGATATGAAGGTGCTGCTGCTGCTGATGATGATCCCAATGAAGTCCAGCGCGATGATGATGATGATGGCGACGATCTCCCCTCTCCGGGAAGGAATTTCCCCGGCAGATTTCTCCCTGTTGGAGAGCTTTTCTCTCTCGGTGTTTTCCGCCCCGCAGAGGCGGCGGTGTCTATCTCTGATGCCCCCTCCCCCCCTTGACTTAGGTTTTCGGGGACAACAATATACGCGAGGGGGCGATGGCAGTAGTGAGCCAGGGTGGCCTTACCACAGGGCGGCGTGGCCAGGGGTGGGCCCGCGCCCCTGGTGGTGAGCCCACCGTGCTGCTCCTCTCGCCTCCTCCTTCTGGCTACTTTCGTCTTCTGATATTAAGTTGGTGTGTTATGCAGGAACAGGGGAGGCCGGATTACCTGACCAGGAGTTGGTGGTCTGGCATACAGGTCCGGGATATGACCAACGGTTATATCCGGGATACAGAAGTCAACTAGAGGGTCACATCCCTACAATCAAGGAGAGAACCTTCCAAGTATGGAGGAAGATCATGATGAAAGGGTGCACAGTGGTGGTCTACCAACCATCACTGTGCCAGAGTACAGTCCTTACATCACAGTGGTAAGGTCATAGTCGAAGCAAGTACAAGGTACAGGGATGCTGAGTCCCATCGAGAGCAATCAGGGGCAAAGTCAAGGGTGGCTGCCATCGTCACCTTGTCCTATTTGGACTGTAGTCAGTGTCATCTGCTTGTAGATGACCATTGTAACCCTGGCCACCACTATATAAGGTGGCACAAGGAGCCCTAGAGGGGGGTTGGTCACTGGATAGTCTCACAGTTAGCAGTGCATCTTCCTCCTCTAGCAGAGAGCTTGGAAGCCACCATTGTTGTACACTCCATCGATCTAGATTTATATAGGTAGTAGTGCAGGAGTAGGGGTGTTATCTCCTTACAAGAGCCCCAAACCTGGGTAGATCGTGTGTTCCTTTCTGTCGTGCTTCTTAGTACGTTTCCCTCTCCCGAATCCTCCAGCACCTAGTTCGGCCCCCATTTAAGCCATCCCATGGCATATGTTGTTTCACCACGATGATATTTGGCGCCCACCGTGGGGCAGATCGATGTGCTGGGTGGAGTCTTCATTCGGACGGGATCTGTGATAGAATCGTCGAGAGTGTGCGTGGTCTCTGGCCTTGTTCAGAGGCTAGGCTCACTCAGCTTCATCTCCGACAATGCCGGTTGTCTCGGTGGCCGGCCTTTCCCTATGAACGGCCGGATCATGTCTCTCGGTTCCCACGAGGTGTACGTGGGGACTGAGAGTGTTTGCAGGTATCCGGAGCAGGTGCTAGCGGCGGCGGATCCTCCGTCGCATCTGCTGGCTCACGCTGGGCATAGCGCTCACCCAGTAGAGTCGGCAGAGGTGATGATGGCCGGCACTGCCGCGCCGTCGGCAGGTGGCACCAGCAAAGGCGCAGCAGTAGAAACTCCTCTGGAGCAGGAGAAGACCAAGAGGTCAGCGCGTCCGCCGCTGGAGAGGGCAGAGAACTTGGCCGGCACTTCTGGCGTGCCGGCTAGGGGCCAGCCCCTCATTCCCATCATCAACCGGCTTCTCGAGCCGGTGCAGTCCGGCGATGATCCGGAGCAAGCGAAGGAAGTCCTGGAGGGGACGCGTCAGGCCCTCATCGACGAGGCCCTGGCCATGCAGCAGGAGCGGGAACGGTTCAATCGTCAACTACGTGAGTATGAGGCTGCCCAAGGTTTTACTCCTGTGGTAACCCGGCCTAGCTGGATAGAGGAAGTTAGAACTAGAGGTAGAGATCTAAACAATAAATTGGGTAAGGATGGTAGAGCTAGAACTCATAGCGCAACTAGTACTGTGCCGAAGGTGATTTATAGCTCACCAGTAAAGAACCTTAGAGCAGCAGCATAAGTAGCTAAGGAATTGTCTAGTTTGTCCGGCGAAGCACTGCGTGAGCAGCAAGCCCGGCTTAACCAACTTTTGTCTGAAGCTAGCAAGCAGCAGGAGGCCTTTAAGAAGGCGAATCCAGGTGTCGGCACATCTCAGTACATCGCGTCGGTAGGAGGTGCCGGCGCGAGGTCGAGGGGCCAAGCCTCGTCCCCGCATCCAGGCGCCGGACATGCCAGAAGTGTAACCTCTGGCCGCCGGGACAAGCAGATCCAGGTGTATGATCCAGCAATTGCCGGAAAGCAGGCAATGACGCAGGGAAATGCCGGTCAAGGTGACCGGAATGTCGGTAACAAGAGTGCCAGCCAGAATCCTCTGGCCGGGCAAGGAGCATGCTCGGCTGGTGGTGGCCGGAATAACAACATGTCCTGGCATCAGCAGTAGGGCACCGGATATGTGGTCCAGCATCAAGGAGGAGGTCAGCCGAGACATCGGGAAGATGATGGGAATTCCACCCTTGCGAGGATGGGATATCAGCAACCTCAGCAACATCAGTATCAGCAAGATTAGCAATATGAGCAATACCAGCAAGACCAGCTGGCGCAGCAGCAAAACATGATTCTAGGCCCAATTGCCTCCCGGCTGGGACCTCGGTCCTTGGCCCCGGATGATGCGCGCTTTAAGCTGGACAGAATTTACCAAACAGAGTTGGTGGAGAGGCAAGGAGCTCCGGGTCCTATGTGTTTTGGGCCCCGGATTATGGGTGAGCCGGCACCTTACTGCTTTCAGCTCGCGCGTGGCGCGAGAACATATAACGGCAGTACAAATCCAGAAGATTGGTTGGAGGACTACTCCACTGCAGTGAACATTGCCGGAGGAAACCTCTGGTGGGCGGTGCGTTATGTACCGCAAATGCTTGAAGGTCTAGCCAGGATATGGCTGAACAATCTGCCGGCCGGAAGTATCAACGGCTGGGTAGATTTCGAAGAACAGTTTGTGTCGAATTTCACCAGCACATACAAGAGACCCAACCGCCCGCAGCAGCTAGCTAACTGCAGGCAAGGAGATTACGAGACAGATTGTGACTACCTCACTAGGTGGTGCACGTTGCACAATTCCTGCGAAGGAGTTGTGGAGCAGCAGGCCATCATGTGGTTTGCTCAGGGGTGCCGGCATGGCACCGTGTTGTGGCAGAAGCTTCAGAGAGATATGCCGGCCACGTTGGCCGAAACAATCAAGATTGCAGACAGTTATGCATTAGGAGACCCATTACAGCCAACACTTGCTTCGCAAAGTCAGGGGCAAAACCAGAGGAACAACAACAATGCTGGGGGATCCAGGCAGTTCTATCGCCCTGATAATCGGAATAAGAGAAGAGATGACAGGCCAGATTAACGGTATGGCTCGTCCCTAGTGGCGGCCGTGGAAGAAGAGCAAGCAGGCGCCGGCAGTAGCCAGCGCCGAGATATGAGGGCTATCAGCAGCCTCAGCAGCAGCAGCAGCAAGCGCAGCCGTGGCAGAAAAAGAATGTCTAGATTAACAAGAATGCTAGCGCTGGCCAGAAGAAGCAGTGGCCGAAGTATACAGTTGGTTTGGCCATGGACAAGCCCTGTGTGTTCCACACATTTCAGTCGGGTAAGCCGGCAAATCATTTGACCAGAAACTGTTCATGGCTGGACGACATATTGGCAGGTTGTGCAGGTCCTTTTGGGCCGGCTAGGCCACCTGTCCCGGCAGCTCCATCGCCGCTGACAGGTGCAAACACAGTTGCAGTCCCGCCCAGGCCGGTTAATCCCGGAAATCAGAATAACGCTGGAAATGCCGGCGTGAATTAGGTTGATCAAAGTTACAACCCAGAGTTTTATACCGATGGCCCTGCTGCAGGCCGGAATGAGTACAAGGAGCACGATCAGAGCTACATGGTCTTTGAGACCGAAAAAGCTGACAAGCAGAGTTTGTACCGGCGGAGTTTGGAGGTGAATGCTGTTATGTCGGCAGTACCGAAGTTAATGTACTGGTCTGACCAGGCCATTGGCTGGGACAGGGCAGATCATCCCAAGATCATGCCAAACCCCGGAGGATATGCTCTAGTGATGGATCCGACATTTGTCGGGCCGACAAACAATGTGAGGTTCAGTAAGGTCCTCATTGACAATGGAAGAAGCATCAACATCATGTACCGGGATACGATGCAGAAGCTGGGCATCAAGGAGAATATGCTGGAGCCAAGCAAGACGACTTTACATGGTGTTGTGCTGGGACTTTCATGTGCGCCGATGGGAAAATCCGGATAGATGTCATGTTTGGCAACCGGGACAACTTCAGAGTGGAGAACCTCATGTTCGAGGTGGTGGATCTGGATAGTCCTTACCATGCATTGCTGGGTAGGCCGGCATTGGCAAAATTCATGGCTTCTACGCATGTGGCATACTTGAAGATGAAGATGCCGGGGCCCAGAGGAGTTATTACCATTATTGGTGATTACAAGCGCTCAATGGCGTCCGCCTCGGCCGGATCTAATCTGGCCGAGACTCTGATCATAGCAAAAGAGAAGAAGAAGCTCAAGCGAGCTATGGAGATTGCTAAAGCGGTTGTGGCCGGGAAACCTATGCCGGGCATAACTAACCTGAATGGCACCACTTCCTTTCAAGTGGCAAAAGAGGTCAAGAAGGTGTCTCTGGATGAGCTTTTGCCGGAGCGCCATGCCCTCATTGGCGCCGGCTTGGACCCAAAATAGGAAAGCGAGCTCACCAGCTTCCTCCGTGAGAATCGGGATATCTTTGCATGGTCAACTTCAGACCTGCAAGGTGTGCCCAGGGAGTTGGCTGAGCATGCACTGCATGTGAGGCCGGATGCTAAGCCGGTTAAGCAGCCGCTCCGGCGGTTTGCAGATGATAGAAGGAAAGCAATTTGGGAGGAAGTAGCCAGGCTCCTAGCTGTCGGCTTTATCATGGAAGTACTGCATCCGGATTGGCTGTCTAATCCGGTCATGGTGGAGAAGAAAAAGGATGAGCCTGCCATAGTCAAGATATGGCGGATGTGTGTTGATTACACAAACTTGAACAAGGCATGTCCTAAAGATCCATTTCTGCTCCCTCGGATCAATCAAGTGATTGATTCCACAGCCGGATATGAACTGTTATCATTTGTAGATGCCTATTCTGGTTTCCACCAGATCCCTTTGTATCAGCCAGATCAAATAAAAACATCCTTTATTACCCCGTACGGGGCTTATTGCTATCGCACTATGCCGTTCGGCTTAAGAAATGTCGGTGCAACTTACCAGAGGTGTATGCAAAAGTGTTTGCATGACCAAATAGATAAAAATGTGCAGGTATATGTCGATGATGTCGTCATAAAAACCAAGGAAAGCCAGACTCTCATAGATGACCTCCCGGAAACCTTTGCAAATCTGAGAAGGTTCCGGATGAAGTTAAATCTGGCTAAGTGCACCTTTGGTGTGCCGGCGGGCAAGTTGCTTGGTTTCCTTGTCTCAAGCCGGGGTATTGAGGTCAATCCCGGCAAAATTTGTGCCATAGAAAGAATGAAGCCGCCGACAGATCTGAAAGAAGTACAAAAGTTCACTAGGTGCCTTGCATCCCTGAGCCGTTTCATAAGCCGGCTTGGAGAAAAAGCTTTGTCGTTATATCAACTGATGAAGAAGTCTGACACATTTGTCTGGACGACGCAAGCTGATGCAGCTTTCAAGGAGCTAAAGCAGATGTTATCAACAACACGGGTATTGGCATCGCCATTGCCGAAGGAGCCGATGTTGCTCTATATAGCGGCGACCAACAGGGTTGTCAGTGCAGTAGTGGTAGTAGAGCGAGAGGAAGGAGGCAAAACCGTGCAGCGGCCGGTATATTATCTAAGTGAAGTCCTTTCCTCCTCAAAGCAAAACTACCCTCACTATCAGAAGATGACATATGGTGTCTATATGGCAGCCAAGAAGCTCAAGCATTACTTCCAGGAGCATCCAATCCGGGTAGTGGCAGAGGCTCCTATCTTGGAGATTATAAGAAACAAAGATGCCAGTGGCCGGATAGCCAAGTGGACAATAGAGCTTTCACCATATACTCCTCAGTAAGACAAGAGGGATACGATCAAGTCCCAGGTGCTGGCCGATTTCTTCATTGATTGGGCCGAGATACAGTATGAACCACCTTTGCCAGATGCAAATTACTGGAGAATGCACTTTGATGGGTCCAAGACAATACATGGTTTGGGTGCTGGCATAGTTCTTACTTCACCCAAGAATGACCAGTTGAGATATGTTCTGCAGATCCATTTTGCAGCATCAAACAATGTGGTGGAGTATGAGGCACTTGTGCATGGCCTGAAGGTGGCCAAGGACATAGGCATTCGCCGGATCATGTGTTTCGGAGATTCGGATCTGGTGATCCAGCAGTTGTCTAGCATATGGGATGCGCATGATGCAAATATGGCGTCCTATCATTTCTTGGTGCAATAGATAAGTGGCTACTTCGAAGGTTGTGAGTTCCGGCATGTTCCCCGAGCTCAAAATGATGCAGCCGATACATTGTCCAAGTTGGGATCTTCCAGAGAATCAATTCCGCCCGGCATTTCGATGGAGCATCTGAGGAAGCCATCGATCAAGCCCTCGCCGGAATCATCATCCATATATGTTCCACCGAGCCTAGAAGAAGCAGTTCCAATGGAGGTAGATGCCGGCGCTAGTTCAGATAACCCGGGGACTACTCTCTCAGTCCCGGGGACTGGGCCGACATATGCGGTGACTATGGTGTTCCGAAGCAGAGGCAAGGGCAAGGGCAAGATGTATTAGGAGGTTGTTCCGGCATACCCGGGGACTGCTCCGGCATACCCGGGGACTGCTCTCTCAGTCTCGGGGACTTCGCAACGCATGGAGATCGATTATGTGTCGGTCGAAGTGATGGAAATAGATCAGACAGTATTCACTGCTAGGGAAGTGCCATCCTGGGCACGTCCAATCATGGATTTCATGGTCAATGGCCAACTACCGCCAGATGAAGCTGAAGCACGCCGCATTATGCATGAGAAGGTCAAAAGCATACACCATCATCAACAAGGAGATATACAAGAGGAGTACCACAGGAGTGCTGCAACGATGTGTTGAATCATCTGAAGGCCAGGAGATGCTCCGGGAAATTCATCAGGGGGAGTGTGGTCATCATGCTTCATCCAGAGCTCTAGTGTCGAAAGCATTCCGGCATGGGTTTTACTGGTCGACGGCACTACAGGAGGGAGAGGACTTGGTCCAGAAGTGCAACAGATGTCAGAGGTATTGATACGTCTCCAACGTATCCATAATTTTTGATGCTCCATGCTTGTTTTTACACCATTTGCTTAGTGTTTCATTACACTTCGTGGCATTTTTATGCATTTTCCGGAACTAACCTATTAACGAGATGCCACAGTGCCAGTTCCCTGTTTTCTAGTTGTTTTTGTGTTTCAGAAAAGTTACACAGGAAATATTCTCAGAATTGGATGAAACAAAAGCCAGAAGTCCAGATATTTAACGGAGCTTCTAGAACACCGAAGAGGAGACAGAGCCGAGCCAGAGGGTGGCACACCACCAGGGGGTGCGGCCTGGCCCTGGCCCGCGCCGGCCTGTGGTGTGGGCCCATGGTCCACTTCTGACGCTGCCCCTTCGCCTATAAAGACCCCCCGACGGGAAAAACCTAAAACACCCGATCACTTTTCCAGAAACACATCACGATCCGCCGCCGTCATCGACCCGAGATCGGGAGGGTCCAGAAGCTCTTCCTGGCACCCTGCCGGAGAGGGGAATCACCACCGGAGGTCTTCTTCATCGCCATGCTTGCCTCCGGTGCAATGAGTGAGTAGTCTACCTTGGACTATGGGTCCATAGCAGTAGCTAGTTGGTTGTCTTCTCCACCATGTGCTTCATGTTTAGATCTCGTGAGCTG
This sequence comes from Dactylis glomerata, assembly GCA_007115705.1. Lineage (NCBI taxonomy): Eukaryota > Viridiplantae > Streptophyta > Magnoliopsida > Poales > Poaceae > Dactylis > Dactylis glomerata. Next base: position 2,153,259 of record QXEO01000291.1, on the reverse strand, counting down.
CCTTACATGATTGAGATCACCGTTGTGTGATTCTACATATTGTGTTTATTGGGATCCGATGAATATTGGTGTTATGATTGAGTTGATGTACTGAATATTATCTTATGTTATCTCTATGTTGTTTATGATCTTGCATGCTCTCCGTTGTTAGTAGCTATCTTGGCCGAGTAGTTGCTAGTGACTCCAAGAGGGGGTATTTATGCTCGATAGTGGGTTCATGCCTCTATTTAATCTGGGGGAGTGACAGAAACCTCTAAGGTTGTAGATGTGCTGTTGCTACTAGGGGAAAACAACATTCATATGCTCAAGGGCATATGCTTTGTTTACATTACACACTTTGCTTAATGCAGTTATCTGTTGTTCGCAACTTAATACTTGTGGAGTTCTCGGATTGATTCGCCACAAGTGGATTATTAGTCATAGATGCAGTTGGATGGCGGTCTATGTATCTTGTTGTAATGCCCAGAGTAAATCTCATAGTGATCCTCTTGACATATCACGTTGTCTTTATTCTATCAATTGCCCAACTGTAATTTGTTTACCCAGCATGTGTTATTTTATCTTATGGAGAGACACCACTAGTGAACTGTGGACCCTGGTTGACAATGGTATAGATAATACACTACTAGGAAAACGTCTATAGATAGTACAGCTACCCGTAGCGCACCATATATGTGGTGCGCTGCGGGTATTTACCCGTAGCGCATGTGTGTATATGCGCTGCGGGTATGTCACATACCCGCAGCGCACCATATATAAAATGCGCTACGGGTATATGTAGGCCCGGATGGGGAGCTCTGCCGACACTTACCCGTAGCGCATGTGATATACATGCGCTACGGGTAGTTGAACTACCCGTAGCGCACCTATACACATGCGCTACGGGTAAGTGTGGGCAGAGGCAGTGCCATGTTACCCGTAGCGCATGTGTATAGGTGCGCTACGGGTAGTTCAACTACCCATAGCGCACCTATACACATGCGCTACGGGTAAGTGTGGGCAGAGGCAGTGCCATGTTACCCGTAGCGCATGTGTATAGGTGCGCTACGGGTAGTTGAACTACCCGCAGCGCATGTATATCACATGCGCTACGGGTAATCTGGGATTCAGATTTTTTCCCCACTCTCTGGGTCTCTCCTCCCCCACCCATTTTCCCCAATCCCCATCTCCATCGTATTCGTCCCAGAACTTCGATCTCCCCTTCGTTCCCCAATGATGCCGATCACCGCCGTTGCTCCCGGCCGCCACCACCCATGATTGGCGCCGCCATGTGCCTGCGCTGCTCTGCCGCGCCTCCTCCAAACCCCCAGCATGGCTCGTCGCTCCCTCAACGCACATGCGCTCCCTGATGCGCCGGTGCCGCCACCCACGGCTCCGGCCGTGGCCGGCCACCGCCGACGCCGCCACCCGCCGAAAAAATCCGTCCACGGTCATCTCTTCGAGCTCCCAACCGCTGCAAAGCCATCACCCCTCCAACGCGCGCCCCCGCGGCAAACCCTAGCTGTACGGGTCGGCTGCCGGCGCTGTTCCCACGACTCTTCTCCGTCGAGCTCTCTCTATGGTGCTTATATTGGGCTACGCAACGCCCTCTCCTTCAACCTCGAGCCCCAACTGGACCCTGCTGCCTCGGATCAACGGTGGTGTGGTGACGGTACTGTGGTGTGGTGATGCTGATGCTGGCTGGGCTGCCCGTGCATGGCCTCCAGCACCGGTGGTAGGCTTAGCTGACCCCTCCTCGGTCAGGTGGTTCATTGCCTCTACCTACTCTCTCCCGTGCACCGTGATGATAGTGATACTGGCCATATGTGCATTTAGGTGCTTGTAGTGGATTGGTACTAGGTGCGTGGTTGATCTTCTGGTATATGCGTCGTAGTTCATTCCTTGTTGATTACTTGTTCAGCTCCTGATCTGGCCGAGTATGGCTTGTTGTTTGGGTCCTGGTTAGCTCTAGCGACTATTGTGCAGCGGATTGTATGCTTCTATTGATGCAGCTGAATATATTTACTGCATTTAGGACACACATACATACTATTTTCTTCAAGTAAATGTGGACGTGAGCTGCTAAAGTGGTTACATAGGAGAAATATGTGTTGGAATAATGCAATAGAAATAGTATGCTGAGCAGAAATATTTTCCAACAATTCCTGCAACTACATTCACTTGAACCGGCCATTGATAAGAAGCTTGTTTTCAGGTACAGCTGTAGCTTCAGCAACTCATGGCATCGGACCTTTCGGAGGAGACGACGGCGGAGGGAGCTGCAACTCATGGCATCGGACCTTTCAGAGGAGACGACGGCGGAGGGAGCTGCGACGATGACCACCATGGTGGGATCTCCACGACGGTCATGACAACGAAAGGGCGACCGTCTTCGAGCATCATAGGTCAGACCATCAACACAAGTATTGAACCTAAATTGTTACTCAACAATAGACTACTCAACAAAGTTAATTTTGGGTTACTGGCATTCAGACTAAGTTGCTTTTTGTCAGCATACTTTAGTTTGATTTCATCTTTTAGTTTGGGTATTTTTTAGCACTATCCTTAAGTTGTGTGTTGATTTTATTTTAAGTTGTTTTGTTCAGCATCCTTAAGTTGGGTTTAGATATACCTTAAGTTGGCTATCTAATCATGCCTTTTTCAGTTCAGAATGCCTAATGTTCTGAAGTTGGTAATCACTTGTTAAGCACTTAAGGAGTTTTTTACATGACCTCTCATATTAATCACCACTAAATAGTAGCACTGGACCACTGGCTGTAATTGGCAATTTGAACAGTTTAACAAGGTTTTTATTTGGGAGAATTATTTGGTTGTGCTGCATCTTTTTTATACCATGAATTATGCATAAGTTGGTCATCTTGCTTAATCATGTTGTTTTATCATTATGGTTAAGTTGACTTCCGAAAGTAATTAAGTTGGTTTTAATAAACATGCTTAAGTTAGCTTCTGAAATTAAGTTGTTTTGATACCATGCTTAAGTTGGCGTCTGATAGTAATTAAGTTGTTTTTATAATTATGCCTAAGTTGGCTTCTGAAAATAACTGAGTTGTTTTGATAATTACGCCCAAGTTTTGCTTCTAAAGTTAATTGAGTTGTTTTGATAATTATGTCTAAGTTGGCTTCTGAAATGAATAGAGTTATTTCGACTCATGCTCTTCCCTCTCCCCCATGCGCAGCGCCCCTCTCCTCCTGAATCCACTCACTCTCTCGACTCATGCTCTTCCCTCTCCCCTCCCTCTGCGAGCCCCCATTTCCCCTCCAGTGGCGACCCTCTCCCTACAGCTCTTGAACCCTAGAACACCAAGAAGTTGTCAAACCCTAATCCTTTGTTTCCTCTGCAGGTTAATCCAAATTCGGGACGAGTAGCGATTCGCAGTAACCGAGTCAAGAAAAAGGTAACGAGAATGCATCTGCTCTGCCTTTGAGATAAATTTCGTGTGTCTAGATGCAGCAAAGTGGTACTGTGTGCTCTGATTTATTTTTACCCCGAAAGTCATGCCGTCCTGTACAGGCAGTATAGTAAGTACTCTGTGATTTGCAAATAACACATAACCCTAATAATTTTCATATGCAAAGTGTTACCAAGTGCCGTGGGAATGCTGTGAACCTCTTTCACTGGGCTGTTACAGCAAGTGGTCTCTCAAGCTTCCGATGTACATGAGGAAGCGTTGGTAGTTAATGGAGATTGAGATGAACGGTAGAGTTATGAGCTAGAGAAGTGAACTTTGAGTTGTGCACTTATATTTGTAGTGCGAGGAACACTTATATTTGTAGTATGAAGAACCTTAGTAACTTCATTTTTAGTTCTTGGAAGTTCCAATTATGAAGAAGATGACTTTATCATGAAATTTGTATTCTTTCCGAAACAGTGACATCCCCTACTGATTAGGCTAGCGCTCCTTCTTGATCAAACATGCAAGTTATAATATCTCTAACATAATCATCTAATTTAATTTATTATTATGATAGAATGGACATGGACCAAGATATATATATAAGTTTGACATTCATACATATATAGGGTAAAAGAGATAGCGTTAAAAAATTCATATGGATGGGAAAACTAATGAATATAGTATGTACTTCTGGGTTTTGTGTGTTTCCCCTAAACTCCTCATTATGGGTGTATGTGGTGTATTTTCCTATACTTGCATAATCATGCTCTGCCATACTAAACTGACCTTAAATCTTATCCTATCTTGTCCCATATTAATCCCGCTCTCTTACATCAGATCATAAATTTGAAAGTGTACAAAATGTATTTTCTGACAGTACTTCACGAAATCTCTAGCGCCTATTTGAGTTATATTTACTCATGTAAATCTATGCATCCCTGAAGTTCAAAGCAGAATATTTCTGAATTTTTAATGAGTGTATATACTTTATGAAATATTATACCCACAAGAGAAACATTATAAACTGCTATTGTTTTCGTAAAATATTGCACTTCCCTCTAGTCCTCCTGCATATTTTACTATGAATACGAAACATCTCATTATTTATCCCATGTAATCCTTTCCCGTGTTTATGGGAGAGTTCAGTCAGTACAAATAAGACTGTAAACTATTGTATACCTAATGATCTATGAAAAATTGATCTCTCATTGAGCAAGTAGAAAAAATGCTATTTAGCAACTTAATCTTGGTCGTTGGTCTTTATTGGATTTTTCCTAGCTAATCTACACCGTTGGTTGTTAGTTGTTTTAATAATATAATAGATATTTGGCTACTACCAAGGAGAGAGGAGCACCTCTCACAACAAAAAATGCTATTGCTTTTTTTAAGCATAGGATGTGTTCGTAGAAGGGCAGGACATAAAACACAAATTCTCAGGTCAGCATCTTATACCCTGATTATTAGCTAGCTTGGGCGCACTGCAGATATGAAGGGTGGGAAAAGAAGCTTTGGCGCGCTGTAGAGTGGTGCCGTGTCGGGCGACTAGTCCCATTCACATCTTTTTTGGTTGCTGGGGGCTGCTCTGCCCGTCATGCAGACAGTGGCGATTCCCACGAGATTCCCATTGTGTTTTGTTCAGAATTCAGTGACTTGGTGGCGGCGCTGATCTGATATTTTTGAAATGCTTTCAGAAGAAGCGTTTGTAACAGTTGTTTTCCGTTTGCCATGATTTTGTTGATTCTCTATGGTTACAGGGTGAGTGGTGATTGTTCGTTTGAATGTCCCATGAGGGGATGCTGTTTCATTGGTACTACTAATTAGCATGGATTGAATCTTCAGGTTGACTGCTGCTAGCTCTTAAAGAATTTATTTAGTTCTGGGAGTTAGCTTTGCTCGTTGGGTCTTGGCTGGAAATAAAAAAGAGCTTATATTGATAGGAAATCTGCTGTTACAGTAATTCTGTTATAGTTCATTGGATGTGTATCTCGGCTACTGTAATGATCATAGAAACCTGCTGTTACAGTAATGCTGTGTCGATGTATTGATTCACCATGTTTAAATTGTAGTGCCATAGCCACTATGACAGGAATTTGGTACAACAGCCATCTGTTGGAAATTTTATGATCATTGGCATGGCTTATGCCTATTTTGTGTTCCTTTAAGAGCGATCTTGCTCTTGTAATAGGGTTGCCTGATAGGTTATATGCCTTCTACAGGATCTGTTGCCTAGTAAGCCGGAGAACTTCAAGGATAAGGTGAAGGAGGAACAGAGAAGATCAAGCAGCTCCTTTCCATGAGTTATTTGAGACTCATACCTATGTACTTCATTGACAGTGTTGAAGAACATAGTGGTATTCTCTCATCATGCCAGCATGTTGCTAATCAAGTACGGGGAATTGATCTTTGATGAAGAAGCATAAATAATGCTTCTATATGTAGCTAGCCTGTTGTAGCCTTCGATACGTTTGAACCTTAGTTTTTCTAGAGTGAATGAGCTACTTCATGTTGTAAAACTATTGGCTGTTATGAATGAACAACTATGTTATCAATATATGGATGCAATTGATTATTGTGTGATCTTTTATTCTGTGTTGAATCATAAGTGTGATATTGTGCTAAAAGCAAAGTACATATATACTGCTGTTAGATTTCATATTTATTTAAATCAAAAAAATAATACCCGTAGCGCATATGTCTAGTGCGCTACGGGTAATATGCACGGGTATGCATATTACCCGTAGCGCATGTGTGTTTGGTGCGCTACGCGTAATATGCATACCCGTAGCGCATGTGTATATGGTGCGCTACGGGTATGCATATTACCCGTAGCGCATGTGTGTTAGGTGCGCTACGGGTAATATGCATACCCGTAGCGCACCAGACACATGCGCTACGGGTAAGCCTATTACCCGTAGCGCACCACACATGCGCTACGGGTATTTTTTTACTAGTAGCGTGCTACCCGCAGCGCACGGCATATGCGCTACGGGTAACCATATTAGGTGCGCTACGGGTAAGCTTTTTTGTAGTAGTGATAGAGCCCGTCAGTTGAGTACCCCTAAGGCCCGTTAAGCTAGGCCCAATTGTAATACTAGTCGAAATACGAGTTCTTACTGTATGTCGATATTGTAATCTGTATCGGACCCTACCCGATCCTCGAGACCTGGCCACCTATATATAGGGGCCAGGAGGGGACGGTGTAGGCCAGATTGAAAGGAAGCCAGGTTTTACACCCACGTTTACTTTCATAGCCACCTTGTTTGACTGAGTTTACCTTCGAGTTCATCCGACGCCCTATCTCCCCGATCCTAAGTCCTTCATCTAGGACATTTGTCGAGTTAACCCCTCGTCAATTGGCGCCGACTGTGGGGAGTCTGGGCGTTGGAATCATGAATTCGACGGCTTTTTCGTTTTTAGCCAATAGCAGTCCAGAAGTCGATGAAAATCAAGAAGTGGACTTGACGTTCAAAAGTATAAACTTCTACATTGGACCTTCGGGTACAGCTCGCCTTTTGGATTCGACGAAATCAGTTTCGTCGGCGGGCAAAGCAGAGAGGATGACAGCATCGGGATCATCTGTAGGCTCTTCTAGCGAGGCAAACTCGCCAGTCAGCTTAGCAGTAACAGAAAATTTTGCACGGAAAATTAGAAGAACCCGACGAAATCGGGCAAGAGACCATGCTGGAAGAAGCAGAAAACAAGTCAAGGGATATCGCCAGTAGAAGTAGCGGCGTCTCCAAGAGCGTACACCAGTTATGTGTTATCATCACAGAAGCAGCAGAAGAAGAAAACAATCACACTGTCAACAAGGAGGTCGACATGCAAGTCGACAAATTAAGGAGCAATGGCAAGAAAGAGAAGGAGAAAGTGCATATTTCGGTCGGAGAGTGGAGAATGATCATGACAGCTGTTAACCGCGGGACTAATGTACCCGTAGATTCAAGAAGGGAAGTTTTAATGGGGTACCAGTACGCGCTACACCAGCGGAGGAAAAAAGCAAGGGAGGAAAGAGACATGTTTATGAGAAGCCAAGGTGACAATAGTATATCAAGCGAAGAACACTGGGATGAGTACAGTGAGGCATCAGAAAGCAGCATGGAGAGGCACAAAGACCCGAAGCATAAAAGAAGGACAACAGCGTGTGTAGTAGAAGAAAGCTATACGAGGAGCCCAAGCGCGAACCAGCCAGAGGAGGAGGAAGAATTCGTACAAGAAACACCAGAAGCAGCATTGATAGCAGCCCAGGCATATCTACTAACCACGCAACCAAAACCTGGTGACCCACGGGAACAAATGCATCAAGCCGCGATACGGAGCCTCGGGCTAGTCGAAGAAAAGCTAAAAGGCAGTATTTCAGAGAAAAAATCGACTCACCACAACAAAAAGAAAAAAGAAGAGGTCGAGCGCAAACCTTCACGGAACGAAACTAGCGAGTCCTCAGAAGACGAGATAAGCCAAAAGAGAAAGGAGGATGCAAGGAACATAATAGCACAAGCAAGGGTAGACAATTCACGTTACGCGTGGAGAGAAGAAAACTATGAAGACGATGAAAAAGAGATGGGCGCGCTATGCTTTACCCGAAGGGTTCGCAAAACGCGGGTACCCAAAGGCTTTAAGTTGCCGCATGACCGAGAGAAGTATGATGGGTCGCAAGAGCCAACTCTATGGTTATCAGATTACCTACAAGCAGTACAGATACTAGGAGGAACAAGAGCAACAGCCATGCAAAGCTTGCAGTTACACCTCACCGGCGCAGCACGGTCCTGGTTGAATACCCTACCCAACGATTCCATTGGAAGTTGGGGAGAATTAGAGAGTCAATTCGCAAGAAATTTTCGCTCAACATATAAGCGTCCAGCATCGCTAGAAGAAGTCAAGTCATGCGTACAGCAGAAAGGCGAAACACTACGTTCTTATATACAATGCTGGAGTGTAATAAAAAACTCAGCAGAAGACGTCTCCGATGAAAGAGTGATAGATGCTTCTTCGAGCGGCCTTCGTCGTACAGACCTAGTGGAAGAGATAGGAAGAGCAAGGCCAAAAACAGTATCTGAGCTAATGGAAACAGCTAACAGATTCGCCGATGGAGAAGACGCATATAATAACAAAAGGGGGCGTTCACCGGAAGTCGACAAAATAAGCAGGCAAAGGCGAAGATACCGCAATGGCGACAACCATGGAAGGAGAAATCAGATAGCCGTAGGATATGATGAAAGGAATAAAGAAGGCTATGAAAACATCGAATTTCCTACGAGAGACAGCAGGGGGAAAGAGAAGCCAAGGTACTCAGGTCCTTCGGTAGAGGATATGTTATATGGTCCTTGTCGCATCCATTATGCTTACCTAGATGGGAAAAGAGTTTCCAACCACCAGATGAAGGATTGCAGAACCTTCTTAAGGTTGCAAAACGCCATGGACTCAAGCCAAGGGGCACGACAGGGAGGAAAAAGCATAAATCAAGGATATCAAATGCAGCGACTCACAAAACAGCTGGAGTCAAAAGTATATATATCAGCAATGATCCAACCAGTACCAAAGTCGAAGAAAGAAAGGAAGAGCATATCAAGACAGGTCAACCTGGCAATAACATCACCACCAGCTACCACGGAGTATCTAAAGTGGTCCGATCAACCAGTCAGGTTCAGCAGAGCAGACCATCCGAGGAAAGTACCCAGACCAGGTCACTCACCAATGGTGCTCAAAGCTCAGATAGGAGGATATGATGTCGGAAGAGTATTCATGGATGCAGGAAGCGGTATAAACCTAATATACGCCAGAACGTTGAGAGCAATGTGCATATCATTGGAAAATTTAAAGCCAACAGATTGTTCTTTCCACGGAATAGTACCAGGAGCCACAAATTATCCTTTGGGCAAAATAGAACTAGATGTCTGTTTCGGCGACAGCAGCAATTATCGCAGAGAAAAGCTGGAGTTTGAAGTCATGGACTGGCCCTCACAATACCACGCAATCCTGGGACGCCCAGCATTTGCAAAATTCGTGGCAGTACCTCACTATGCATATCTCACACTCAAGATACCAGGACCTAAAGGAACGATCGCGGTACAAGGAAGCTTCGAAGTATCCAACACCTGTGACAAAGAATTTAATAGGTTGGCGCAAACCTTCGGCATGACAGCAGAGTACGCAAGGCTAAAAGGTGAAACCGACCACAACGTGCTACCCGACGTCAGGCAATTCCTCCCAGATCAGGCTTTCAATGCAACTCAAGACTCAAAGAAAATACAGGTCCATCCGACGGACCCAAACAAGACCACCTCCATAGCGGTAAACTTGGATCCTGCATAGGAAGGCGCGCTCATCGAGTTCCTCCGTGAGCGCTGGGAAATCTTTGCCTGGTGTCCCTCAGATATGCCAGGTGTTCCCAGGGAACTCGTCGAGCACGCACTAAACGTGGATCCTAAAGCAAAGCTGGTCAAGCAACCACTGTGACGATTTGATGAACCCAAGAGGAAAGCAATAGCATCAGAGCTACATAGGCTAGAAAACGCAGGGTTCATCCGAGAAATCAAAACATCAACTTGGGTTTCTAATGCAGTTATAGTCCCCAAGAAAAATACAGATGTACAAAGAGTATGTGTCGACTACACATCTCCCAACAAGCATTGTCCAAAGGATCCCTTCCCCCTGCCTCGCATTGACCAAATAATTGACTCAACAGCGGGGTGCGCAAGGCTTTCCTTCCTAGACGCATATTCTGGTTATAATCAGATCAAATTAAAAAAGGAAGACGAGGAAAAAAATAGCCTTCATCACACCATACGGTGTGTTTTGTTATCAAGTCATGCCTTTCGGCCTAAAAAACGCTGGAGCAACCTACCAGCGGATGATGCAAAATTGCCTCGGAAGTCAAATAGGGCGCAATATCCAAGTCTACATCGACGATGTGGTCATCACCACGAGGAAGGAAGAGTCTCTGATCGGCGACCTGGCAAAAACTTTCGACAACCTGAACAGGTACAAGCTCAAGCTCAACACGACGAAATGCTCTTTCGGTGTATCAGCAGGGCAACTCTTGGGGTTCTTAGTATCAGCAAGAGGAATAGAGGCAAACCCAGAAAAGATCCAAGCAATATTAACAATGGGAAAACCAACAAAGTTACACGACGTACAGAAGCTCACAGGACGCGTTGCGGCGCTGAGTCGATTTGTGGCTCGATTGGGAGAGAAAGCGTTACCTTTCTATGCGCTCATGAAAAAATCAGATGATAAGTTTGAATGGACGGAAGAAGCGGATGTAGCCTTCGCACAATTGAAAAAAGTGCTCTCCACACCTCCAGTGTTGGTCGCACCAAAAGAAAAAGAACCACTACTACTATACATTGCAGCAACACATCAAGTGGTGAGTACCGTACTGGTAGTCGAAAGAAGTGAAGAAGGAAAAGCTCATGGCATTCACAGGCCAGTATATTTCATCAGCGAGGTACTCTCTCCAACAAAGCAAAGGTACCCGCACTACCAAAAGCTCGCATATAGTGTTTTCACAACAGCTCGGAAACTACGCCAATACTTTGCGGTGCACCCAATTATAGTGGTAAACGAAGCACCACTCTCCAATATATTGAACAACCCTTCGGCAATAGGATGTGTCTCCTTATGGGGAATCGAATTATCGCCCCTGGACATCACGTACGAAAAGCGAAAGGCAATCAACTCGCAAATTCTGCCAGACTTCATAGCAGAGTGGCTGGAATTACAAAGTGCAGGTCCTCCAGATTTGTCGAGTGTTTGGACGATGTATTTCGACGGCTCAAAAAGAATCCAAGGCGCAGGAGCAGGCGTAGTCCTGATATCACCGCAAGGTGACAAATTGAAATATGTGTTACGGATGAGTTTTCCCCAAGCTTCTAACAATGAAGCCGAATACGAGGCGTTGCTCCACGGAATGAAAATGGCAAAAGCCTGTGGAGCAACTCAACTTAAAATATTTGGAGACTCGAACCTTGTCGTTCAACAAGTAATGAACAAATGCGACGCCATCAGCGATAACATGATAGCATACAGAAACTTATACTACTATCTCGATGGAACATTCGATGGATGCGAAGTTTCGCATGTCAGCAGAGCCAGCAACGAGGAAGCCGACAATTTAGCAAACATCAGGTCCCAATGCTTACCCGTACCACAAGGAGTCTTCTGGGAGGAAATCATAGAGCGATCAATAAAGAACAGCAAAACCTCGACTACGGAGGGGCAACCGACAGGCTCGGGGACTGGAAAAACAAGTATAGCAGAACCAGAAGAAGTCATGATGGTAGAAGAAACTTGGATGTAGCCATATCTGGCATACATGATAAACAAAACACTACCCGAAGACACGGTAGAAGCCAAAATGATAATACGGCGATCCAAGGCTTTCGTTGTGTTACAGGGAAAATTATATAAGAAAAGTATATCGGGCGTCCTGCAACGATGCGTCAGTCCTCAAGAAGGACAAGAAATCTTAAAGGATATTCATGCAGGAGTATATGGACATCACGCGAGTAGCAGAGCTATCACAGCCAAGGCCTTTCGAGCAGGATTCTATTGGTTAACAGCCATCAAAGACGCAAAAGATATAGTTTGAAAGTGTGAAGCATGCCAACGGTTCGCATCTCGGCCACATGCGCCAGCAGCAGAGTTACAACCAATACCATTATCATGGCCCTTTGCGCAGTGGGGTCTCAACATGGTAGGAAAATTACACAAGTCTTGGCCAGGAGGGCACGTTTATATGCTGGTGGCAGTCGACAAATTCACCAAATGGGTAGAAGCAGCCCCCGTGACAACCCAAGATTCTAAAGCCGCAATAAATTTCATCAAATCTATAGTATTTCGTTTTGGAGTACCACACAGCATAATCACAGACAATGGTATGAACTTCACGTCGAAGGAGTTCAAGGACTATTGCGAAGGACTGGGAATCAAACTGAAGTTTGCATCTGTAGCACATCCGAAGACAAACGGACAAGTCAAAAAAGCCGATGGCTTAATATGCAACGGGATAAAGAAGCAGCTGTTAGCACCCCTTGAAAAGGCCAAGCACGCCTGGGTAGATGAGCTACCCTCCGTACTCTGGAGTCTATGAACTACACCCAACGCAGCTACTCAAGAAACACCATTTTTCCTGGTCCATGGCGCAGAAGCTGTGCTTCCAGTTGAAATAACTCATGAAGCTCCAAGGATCGCAGCATACGATGAAGCAACTTCCATAGAAGCACTGCAGGATGATGTCGACGCACTTGATGAGGCAAGAGACGTAGCGCTCGCCAGAGCTACTCAGTATCAGCAAAACTTGCGAAATTACCACAGCAGTCGAGTTCGTCCACGATCTTTCATGGTAGGAGATCTAGTTCTACGACTCAAGCAAGATAGCCATGGAAAACTCGAGTCCCCATGGGTGGGACCTTACATCGTGAAAGAAGTAATACCAGGAGGAGCTTATCGACTACAAGACAAGAAAACGAGGCAACACGAGAGTAACCCGTGGAATGCAGAGCAGCTACGACGGTTCTACGCATAGACCAAGTAAGGAGACCAAGGAGTTTTTCTTCGAGTTATGACCCTCTGAATCCAGAACATGACGCCATAGGTCAGGTTCATTGGGTCAAGTCAACAATATGTGTAAATATCTTACTTACACTCGGGGGCTAGGACCCTCGAGTCGTACGAAATAATATTAACAAGTTTTGTAATTATCTACGATATACTCTATGGCTGATCGCAACCCGATATTTTCGACATCACAATAAATGGTTCAAACGAACCCGATAAAATATTAAATGCATACCTCGGAACCATGATTTGTTCCCATGGTAAAACACATAATTCAGATACGATTGTTTGCTACAAATAAGCACGACAGCTGGATTACATAGCAAAGAAATCTAGTGAAACTACGCTTCGGCTTCATACTCCTTCTGGCACTGGGTGCAGTCGTAGATTCTCACGTCGAACTTCGACGTGCCAACATGATAATCAAAGGTCATGAAGAACCCCTGATGGAGGTCATGGTCCTCCGCAAATCGGGACCAGCCGCCCTTGAAGAACTGTTCGCCGGCGCCATCGTACCACACCTCCACTTCATATGGAGTTCCTCCACCAGAGTGTTCGCGGAGAACTGCTTCGCGCAGTTCCCGCCCATCCATGAAATTCATGAATTTCGATGGCAGGCGTTGAATCTCACGGCATTGCGGGCTGGCGATGCAGAAGAACGAGAAGCGTCTGGGCGGAGGAGGAGACGCGCTAGCAGACGGAGTACTTGGACCAGGTGCAGTTAAGGGCACCTTGGGTTTGTTTTTGCTCCCAGCCGGACGGTCGGGGCGCCGCTTCACCTGAGCGGACGATGAAGCCACCACAGCATCAGTTGAAGCCTTGTTCTTACTGTCGCGAGGGCGGCCGCGGCCCCGCTTCTCCACCGGGGCACCAAGGTTCAAGTGAGATCCACTTGCATCAGCCATGGAGGCAGGAGTTGGGAATAGAAACCCTAGATGAGTTTGAGAGGAGGAAGATGGTGCGGCGGAAAAGCTAAATACTGGATTAGGGTTTTTACCTATCGCCAGACGTGTTTTATTTATAAGAACGTATAATGGGCCTTTACAAGGGTCAAAATATAATGATAGGCTCTTATATGCTGCCCAGCACAGACGATAACAGATAGGTCAACGTATCGAGGAAAATGATGCATAAGAAAAGAGAAGAACAAGAGAACAAAAAAATGAAGGTGAAGGAAGAGAGGGAAAAAACATAGCAAAAAAATAAAGAAGCAGGGAGTGCAAAAGATATCTGTCAAAGAAGCACAAGTTTACCCCGTCTTCGACTCGGGGGCTTGTGCCATTCAAAGAAAAGGAATACATTGCATAAGTGAAAGAAGTCGACAATTGATGCATGAAGAAGTACAAAAAGTATACTTATCTATTTTCTTGAGCCTATACCCGAAAATTTCGGCCATAGCCTCAGGGGCTACTCCCATCGGGAGCGCTGGGCACGCACCCGATGATATTTATTCATGAGTACTAAAGCAAAAAAGGTGAAAGCATAATTAGCAAGTTCTATTACTCCCATCGGGAGCGACCTTTTTATCAATTTAAGTAACTCGAATATTTTATACTCTGAAACAGTCAAACAAGGCTGCGACATATGATCCTCGAGTTGCGTCATCGCGACTAAAACTTGAATGCCGTGATTTATCACGAAGGTCAGACCCCAGGATCCGTCCTGTGTGGCCCGGTATACGCACATGGATGCGCTCTGCTGGTATGTATCCGTGTCTACGACGCGAAGAAAATCCTGGTGGACACACTGGGTACCCTGAGAACCACTAGGATTCACTCTTTGTAAGTCCTAAATGCGGCAAAAGGTTGGATTTGACCGGTTTCCCAAATTCAAATCCAAGGGGATTGAATTTGAAGTAGGTGACAAGTATCTGTTCCGGCAGTTAACTGGCCTCTTGATCTGTCAGAGTTGTCAGGCTTGCTCATCAAAACCCCTTGTGAGGTATTATAAATGAAAATAAGTCGAAAGACCAAGTCGAAGATTTGAGGATATGAAAAAGTCAAAGAAATGATCAAGTCAAAGATTTAAAGATTAGAGATTCAACCTGAATCTGCAATTCTGGTAGAATCTCAGGGGCTACTGACAAGGGTATAGATAATAGAGCCCGTCAGTTGAGTATCCCTGAGGCCCGTTAAGCTAGGCCCAATTGTAATACTAGTCGAAATATGAGTTCTTACCGTATGTCGATATTGTAATCTGTATCGGACCCTACCCGATCCTCGAGACCTGGCCACCTATATATAGGGGCCAGGAGGGGACGGTGTAGGCCAGATTGAAAGCAAGCCAGGTTTTACACCCACGTTTACTTTCATAGCCACCTTGTTTGACTGAGTTTACCTTCGAGTTCATCCGACGCCCTATATCCCCGATCCTAAGTCCTTCATCTAGGACATTTGTCGAGTTAACCCCTCATCACCAGTCCTATTTCCTTTATATTGCTTTCACCTATTTACTTTACTCGCACTATTTACTTTACTCGCATACTATTACTATTTTCCACTCGATACGCTCATTCCTTTGTTTACAGCAAACCAGTGAGATTGACAACCTCATCGTAAGTTGGGAGCAAAGTATTTGGTTGTGTTGTGTGTAGGTTCCACATTGCAGCTGGCAAAGCAAAGCACTGGATGAGGCGCCTTATAAATTGTCCGGAGCTATCGCAAGCTAGCAAGCATCACCTTCAGTCGTTTGGCTTCTTCCCCTTTGGATCGATAAACCTTGGTTTCTTACTGAGGAAAAACCTTGCTGCTGTACTCATCATACCTTCCTCTTGGGGTTCCCAACTGGACGGTGCTTTTCATTATCAACACCGTGCCGCATCAAGCTCTTTTCTGGCGCCGTTGCTGGGGAGGAAAAAGAAGACTTCTGCAAGGGGAGTTTCGCATGCACATCCTTTACTTTGTTTTAAGTTTTGCTTTACTTTATTTTTACTTGTTTCGTTTTATCAAAAACACAAAAAAATTAGTATCCTTTATAGTTGCTTTTACTTGTCTGCTTTTAGTCTTGTTAGAATGAGTAATCCTGAAGTTGAAGTTCGTACTTTTAAGCAACAAGGGGGAGAAAGCTTGAAAGATGCTTGGTACCGTATTAGCAATTCTCATCATAGGTGTACAAAGAAGCATTCTACCATGATCCTCCTTAGAAATTTTTATGTTGGTATAACTAGTTGGTATAGGTACGTTCTTAATACTCTTGCAGGAGGTAATTTTCTGGGTACTCCCGCTCTTGAAGCATGCACTTTAATTGAAAGTTTAGTGGGAGCACCACCTATTCATGTTGTTAAAACTGAGGTCACTTTGGAGGAAGTTTTAGAAAAGCTTAGCTCTTTAGAAAAAAGTTTGCCAAATATCCTTGATAATGCTAGCCACGTTAATGAATTGATAGAAAGTATCGGTAAGAGAATCACCGTTTTAGAAGCTAGCACTACTCTTGATAGTCAAAACCTTAGGATTGGGAAACTAGAGGAGTCCATGGAAACTTTAAGTTCAATTTTCTCTTCTCTTAAGTTTAAGAAGGAGAAAGCTTTTGGTGGAAAAGAGCAAAAATTTATGTATGTTCCCAAGGTGTCTGTGCCTAAACCGCAGCATGTTTTTAAGATTGGTAAGACTTTTAGTTCAACTAAGAGTGACTTGCAGGTTGAATCATCTTCGGGAACCTCTAAAGTGCCTAGTGTGGTAAGTGGTGATCTTGGGGAAACAGTTGATCTTAATGCTTCTTTCGAAAATACTTGATTCGCACTTTCTGCGCCTAGCTCAAAGGCGTTAAAGAAAAGCACTCGTGGGAGATAACCCAATGTTTTTACATTCAGTTCTTTTTCTTTTATTTGAGTCTTGGAAGTTATTACTACTGTAATGACCTCTCCTTATCATTTTTATTTCATTTTTGTGCCAAGAGAAGCCTCTAATTTGAGTGAGGTAAGATTTGGGGATGTTGCTGTCCTGAAACAGTTTTCGGTGCTGCACCGTAAAAATTCGTGAAAATTCTCTGTATATCTTTTGGTCCTGCAATTTCCTGCGCTTATGCCCCAGGTTATATCCAAACTTTAATTAGTTGAACACTTTTTTATTTGAGCAACAGAAAACCCTCTAAAAATTCGACCTTTGTCAGCTGTTCTGTTTTGACAGATTTCTGCCAATATTTGTGTTTGCCGCTTTATCGCTTTCTTTTTAGTTCTTTTGATCACAGAACTTTTGGGGAAGTTGCTACAGTATTATATACTTTATATGTGGTGGTCTTGAGTTTAAACCTGAAGCAAAAGGGGTTGATTCAATGTTATGCTTACACTAATGTTGCTAATAGATTTGTGTTTAGTTTTGTATGAAGGAAGTTTTCAAGTGTAGGGATTGGAGAATGATGAGATGAGTTGAAGAATGGACAAAAGCTCAAGCTTGGGGATGCCCATGTCACCCCCAAAAAATATTCAAGAAGTACAAGCATCAAAGCTTGGGGATGCCCCCGAGGCACCCCTTCTTCATCGGCAAAAATTAGGTCACCTTTCAACACACTATATTTTTATTGCTTCATGCATTATGCGTTTTTCTTGGAGCGTCAGTTGTTTTAGTTTTCAGTTTTGTTTAGTTTTGTTTGCTGCAATAAATGGTTCGACCCCAACAAATTTCTTTTGGAGAAGTTGCCTTGTTTTTCATTTGCCAAGAACACTCCGTTTTTCACTCTATTCGTTTCCACAAGTGTTCTCTTTTTCTAGAACTGCATTTAGCTTTCGATTTTCGCCTTGATTTGTGTTCAGATCTTGTTATGTCTTTTCATCAAGGTGTATTTTTGCCTCTGGTCCATGTTGGTTTTCATCAAAAGAGTTGTTTATAAAAAGTTCGAATGGTGTTGGAGAAGAGAAAAAGCTTTATGCAAAAAAGTGGTACAAGAAGGAGCTTGTGTAGACTGCGGCCTAGGATTTTGCATATCGTGCTTGATGTCTTTTTGATAGTATGCTTATTGGTTTTGCTGTAGCATGACTTGTCTGAAATAACTGAGATTGCTTAATGAGCCTTTGAAAAAAATCATGCGTTGTTTTAATTATTTGGAAGCATTATTTTGGTTTTCTCCTTGATGCTTTATTTGGGTTGACTTGGCGCATGCTCACACATGTTAGACTCATACAAAGTCGCCATTGCCTCTATGATCATTTAGTTTTTGACTTTTGATGCCATCTTATGCTTCTTTTAATGTCGCTTTGTCGCTTTGCATGATTATGGCCGTTATTGCTCTCTTAGTTGGTCGCTCCCAGTCTTTTGCTAGCCCTCATTTTGTATTGAGTATGAGCTCTACTCGTGCATCCAACTCCTAAAAACCAAGTTGTTCCAAAGTGTCCACCATACATACCTATTAGCAATTTGCTATTCCAAAGTACATTTGACTTGCTTTTATCTATCCTTCAAATTAAACTCTTTTTGGTGTTATGCGAAAATTGGTCAGTAAAGCTCGCACGAACCTGATGGCACACTTTAGTTTTCTCGTTCTTAAAATTTTGACATTGTGGCTCTCTTATGTTGAGTTGTTATGCTTGCAAGTTGTAAGTTGGAAATTAGCCCAGCCATGCCATCATGGGGCAAGCTTTGAACATTGCACTATCTTTCATTTGAGTTGATATCGTGATCTTTTGTTTATGGATACTCGCGATGTGAAATAAGTTGGGAATCTTGCGGGGTCATGGAGTTTTTATATGTGTTAGGGAAACGCATGGGCCACTAATCTAAGCCATGCATCATTCATGGTGGAAATTTACAGCATGCCCATAGTGGACATTCGACGACGCATCTCAAAATAAAAAGCTATACCAATGGTAAATAAAAGAGATGTTGAGGTGTTCATTGTCTGTTTGTCTTGTCATTTTGATGTGGGCTTGTTCCATGTCATCGGGCAGGAGGTACCCCATTGGCGGTTCTCGATGATACACATATATTTACAATGACAAGAGCTTGCTTGGGACTCTAAGTCGAGTAGCATGAGGTTTGGGTATTCGTACTTCACGGGACACGAGGTTTTCAACTTATGATTTGTCAAGCATATGCACCGTAAGTGTTTTCGCATTAACTCTAACCATTCAAGATGCCTATGATGGGGGCAATGAGAGCTCAAAGCCGGTAAGTACCATAATTTTTGAAGGTTTATAAAACTTGCAATCACTGATGTGGGCCTATGATGGGGGCCTTTCTTTTACTTTTATGTTGAGTCACCACCTTCTATCTTATGCACCGTCTAAGAGAGCATAGTTGTCATTCTGAGTATAATGTGCATTGTCCCAAAGTTTTCATTGATTGATTCATGATGATTGGTTTCACTTGTTCTTAAATTACTTGTATCTAGTCGCCCTCTTAAACTTGAAGGTGTCCTATGCATTTATGTTTTGCTCTCTCATGAAGGACAAGCTGAAAACCATTTGTATGTTTTTCCATATGATTTGAACACACGTTAGACTTTCATTGTTTCATTTTCATGATCTTTTGTTTGTGTTCTTTTTCATGTTACAACATGGTTGCTAAGTTTCTTCTATCAAGATTATATCTTTCATGCCCATGTTTTAAGTTCTTTGATCCCAGCGCACAACGCTTACATATATGATCAAGATTGTGTAGGTGCATGTCACCTCAAAAATTATTTCTTTTGTTATCACTTACCTACTCGAGGATGAGCAGGAGTTAAGCTTGGGGATGCTGATACGTCTCCAACGTATCCATAATTTTTAATGCTCCATGCTTGTTTTTACACCATTTGCTTAGTGTTTCGTTACACTTCGTGGCATTTTTATGCATTTTCCGGAACTAACCTATTAACGAGATGCCACAGTGCCAGTTCCCTGTTTTATGCTGTTTTTGTGTTTCAGAAAAGTTACACAGGAAATATTCTCGGAATTGGACGAAACAAAAGCCAGAAGTCTAGATATTTAACGGAGCTTCCAGAACACCGAAGAGGAGATGGAGCCGAGCCAGAGGGCGGCCACACCACCAGGGGGCGCGGCCTGGCCCTGGCCCGCGCCGGCCTATGGTGTGGGCCCCCTGGTCCACTTCTGACGCTGCCCCTTCGCCTATAAATACCCCCCGATGGGAAAAACCTAAAACACCCGATCACTTTTCCAGAAACACATCGCGATCCACCGCCGTCGTCGACCCGAGATTGGGAGGGTCCAGAAGCTCTTCCCGGCACCCTGCCGGAGAGGGGAATCGCCACCGGAGGTCTTCTTCATCGCCATGCTTGCCTCTGGCACGATGACTGAGTAGTCTACCTTGGACTATGGGTCCATAGCAGTAGCTAGTTGGTTGTCTTCTCCACCATGTGCTTCATGTTTAGATCTCGTGAGCTGCCTTACATGATCGAGATCACCGTTGTGTAATTCTACATGTTGTGTTTGTTGGGATCTGATGAATATTGGTGTTATGATTGAGTTGATGTACTGAATATTATCTTATGTTATCTCTATGTTGTTTATGATCTTGCATGCTCTCTATTGTTAGTAGCTATCTTGGTCGAGTAGTTGTTAGTGACTCCAAGAGGGGGTATTTATGCTCGATAGTGGGTTCATGCCTCTATTTAATCTGGGGGAGTGACATAAACCTCTAAGGTTGTAGATGTGCTGTTGCTACTAGGGGGGAAACAACATTCATATGCTCGAGGGCATATGCTTTGTTTACATTACACACTTTTCTTAATGCAGTTATCTGTTGTTCGCAACTTAATACTTGTGGAGTTCTCGGATTGATTCGCCACAAGTGGATTATTAGTCATAGATGCAGTTGGATGGCGGTCTATGTATCTGGTTGTAATGCCTAGAGTAAATCTCATAGTGATCCTCTTGACATATCACGTTGTCTTTATTCTATCAATTGCCCAACTGTAATTTGTTTACCCAGCATGTGTTATTTTATCTTATGGAGAGACACCACTTGTGAACTGTGGACCCCGGTCCTATTTCCTTTATATTGCTTTCACCTGTTTACTTTACTCGCACTGTTTACTTTACTCGCATACTATTACTATTTTCCACTCGATACGCTCATTCCTTTGTTTACAACAAACCGGTGAGATTGACAACCTCATCGTAAGTTGGGAGCAAAGTATTTGGTTGTGTTGTGTGCAGGTTCCGTGTTGCAGCTGGCAAAGCAAAGCACTGGACGAGGTGCCTTATAAATTGTCCGGAGCTGTCGCAAGCTAGCAAGCATCACCTTCAGTCGTTTGGCTTCTTCCCCTTCGGATCGATAAACCTTGGTTTCTTACTGAGGGAATACCTTGTTGCTGTACTCATCATACCTTCCTCTTGGGGTTCCCAACTGGACGGTGCTTTTCATTATCAACACCGTGTCGCATCAGGTATGCCCACCAAATTCACCAGCCGGCATCAGCATTGAAGACTATCCCACTGACCTGCCCCTTTGCTGTTTGGGGCCTCGACATGGTCGGAGCATTTAAGCCGGCAAGGGGAAAGATGATGTGTAATATCCCAGGATTAGAGGTTATAAAATAGAGGCAACAGAGGTGTGCATTGCATTTCATGCATAGAAAATCCGGGTAATTTTTGCGCATTTAAAATAAAACATATCAAAGTGATTAGAGTTTCACTTGAGTTGATGGAATTGAAGTAGCTCATCAACTAGAGTGCGATAAACTTCAATATGACCTTTGTTAAAATCCTTGTTTTGGGTAGTGATAGTTACAACAACTAAAAGAGAGTTAAGGGAGGTAAAACCAAAATGCTTGACACACCATCTTAGGACCAAATATTTACTCACACCAGGATCATCGTGGTATTCTTTAAACCTACTTCTTTCATGCTAAAGAAGTCTACACCAGTCTTATTCTTAAAACATGATTTATTCTGTATTCTTATGACCTAGTCTAGTGAGTCCAATTAAGAGAAGTTGAGAGGTTAACTCAATGCCAGTTTGATTATAAGATTTGCCTTAGCTATAGGTGAGATAACTTAAGAACATTAGAGCTATTCCTATAAAGGCCAACTAGGAGGCTTTAGACATTACTCCAATTCTAATTAGGTTAAGTCATTTGATATAGGGGGTGATCTCAATCATAAACCCTAATTCTGGTCTAGACTAGAACCATCCCTAGGAAGTGACCAATACTTAGACCTATGAAGTTATGAAGTGGAGTAGATCCTATATGAACCACACAATGGGGAGGTTATATCTCTAATATCAGAAGGTTGGTACAACCTAGAATAAAACCTTGGAGAGGGAGTTGATGAAGGAAATAAAATGGAATTGTTATGGGTGTTGATGAAGGAGATAGTATGATCATGTCAAGTACATGATTATGCTTGCTGATGAAGATAATTAGGTTAGTTATGAAACCTAGTCTGATAAGCAGATATCATCCTAAATCAAGTGGGGAGTAGGAAACCAACTTAAACACATCTCACTTAGGAGATACCCATCTTGTTAGAGTATATGAGAAACCTTGATCTGTATACAAGTTGCCATCTGGGTATAGGTTGAGCAGATCCTAAACCTTAATCTAGAAACTTAGTTAGTATATTGAACCTTTGCAACATTGTCGATGGATTTCGTGTCGCAAGAACACGGGGTACCACGCGACGGACCCAAGGATTCGAACGCAGGGGGCTGAACGTGTGAGATCTTGGATCGCAACGAAACACGGTGACGGAAGCCTCGATTGTCGGACGCGCAACGCACTGCAGAGAGGGAGACCGAGCTTTACCCAGGTTCAGGGCCCTCGTGGTGAGGTAAAACCCCTACTTCCTGCCTTCTTGTATTGCGACGCGACACCTCGCGAGGAGTACAAGGCCTTGGTTACAAAGCTCTAGTTGGCCAGAGGTTGAAGAACCTGCGTGCCCAACTAGCAGCTCGAAGAAGATGAAGATCAGATCAGACCGGATCCCCCCTAAGGGGTGGCCTCCCCCTCCTTTTATAGCGCCAAGGTCCTCCTTCCCCTTATCTTCTTGGGGAAGGGGTTGCCACACACGGCCAAGGAGGGAGGACAGCTGTAGACTATGTTCTTCTGCAGACTTGGTCTTCGTAGGGTAGCGGCGCCAGTCCACAGGAGTGGGTGGAGGAGGCTGACGTCCTCCTCTGGCGCCCTGCACCGTCCATGCTATATTTAGGGGGGTGGCCAACTGCCACTGTGCCGCTTTGGGCAGGCACAGAGAAAGTTGGTCTCCTCCCTGTCGGGGGTAGCGTGGGCGGTACGCAGTCTTCTGCCCGTTGTCTTCTTGCTCCGCACGAAAACGTGCTAGGCTGACGTGGGCGTACCTCCTCTCCTCACCAGCAGGGGCTCGTGAGGAGGTCTTCTGGTCCTTAGCGATTTCTGTCGTCGTTCTCCTCACGAGGCGCCTCCTCGTGAGGGTCTTCTCCGTAGCGAAGATTGTTGATTCTCCCCTGGGCTGAAGATGGGCCGATGACGGGGCCCAGGAGCAGGTGGACCGGGATACCCCGGTATCCAGAACACCGACAGTAGCCCCCGGGAGCCCGGCCCACACCGTGCCCTCTTGAGGAAGCGAAGGGTCGGGGGCCCCCAAAGCTGCTGGGCCCTCTAACGGCACGCGTCAACTGCGCGGTCAGAGGACCATGTGAAGGAGCAGGGACTCCGGACACGTGGCGCGGCCGCAGCTGGCGAGACGAAACGGCAGGCGAAGCTACGGTCTCCGAGGCGTCAACCTGCCATAATGATGTGTCGCTTGACTGCAGAGCGCCGCGCCAACGCTTCGATTCCCGCGCAAGGATTTGACGCATCGACGCCGGACGCCTCCCTTAAATAGATCCTCCTCGAGACTTCCGGCACTTCACCTCCTTCCTCCTGTGCCACTTCTGCTTCCTCGCCCCCAAGCTCATGGATCCCTCCAACTCCTCCGCCGCCGTGGGATCGAGCTCCGGGGCAAAGCGCCGCAGACGTCCCCTGGGCATCGGGAAGAAGACGAAGGTCCCGGCCCAGTGGACGCTCGGCGCCGGCGGCCCCCTCCGCATCGGCGCGCCGTGGCAGGGCGAGGCGGGCCGTGCCGCCTTGGGGACCTCCGGCGCCCTGAACCTCAGGGGTCCTGCGCGTGGAGGCGCCCTGAACTCGCCGTCGCCGCTGGCGGCGGCGCCTGCTCCCCGCGCCTCGGGGAGCATCGATCGGGCCCTCTGGGAGGTGGAGGCCGCCCTGGGCCCCCCTCCCCCTGCTGCAGATCTTCCGGCCCCGCCGGTGAACGGAGTGGTTGCCACTCCGCGCCCCTTGGCGGCGGCGCTGCTGGGACACCTCATCGCCCCGGGGTCCCGCTTCTTGGAGCTCCTCGTCGTCGTCGACGCCCCGGGCTTCAACTCCCTCCGGCTGCCCGACGCCATCCGGAGGGCGATTCACGCCCATGGCCCGGCCGCCGGGGAGATCGCCCTGGGGGAGCAAAGCAGGCCAGATCTCTTCTGGCCTGTGGACATCCTCTTCGGGGCGAACAGCAACGTCGTTCTCTCCGGCCGCTGGAGGCCCTTCGCCCTCGGCTGCCGCCTCCGCGTCGGCGACCGCCTCGTCTTCCGCTTCAAGCTAGGGACCCTGGAGGCTACGGTGCGGATCTTCACCGCCGACGGCGTCCGCCGCACCTTCCCCCAGCTCGCGGCGCAGTGAAGAGGAGGCCCTGGCGCGGTAGTCTTCTGGGGAGGGGAGCTAGTCTCCTCCCCTCTTTTGCCTTGTAGTCCTTGCCGGCGGGGAATGCCCCGCCGTGCTTCGCTCCTTCCCCCACCGGGGCAATTTAATGAAATCCTTTTGTTGATCATCTTGCTGTCCTCCACTGTCCTGGCCATTCGCTTGCTCGAGAGCCCTGGTGAGCTGTAGGCATCGACGGGAAGCCTCCCTCCACCTCAGAGCTCGGGACGGGTTCGGCGTCGATGACACAGTGGACGATTCCTGAGACAAGAAGTTGAAGAAAGAGTTGGAAAAGAAAAAACCCCAAATCCCCGAAAACGGAAAAATAAGTCGGTAAAACAACGAAAAAAGAAGGCGAATAAGATGCCCCTGTGACCGGCACAGGGACCTTCTCCGTCGTGGAGGAGCGCGGCACTATCTGTGCCAGCAGCTAAGAGCAAATTGCCGCGCGTGGCGATTCACGGGGCCTTCCTCGTCGTTGAGGGAAGCTGGACCCTCACGGACGTGAAAATGTCGACGCTTAAGAGAGCCTAGAGACCGTCGACACCTCACAAGGGTTGCTCATGAGGTGAAGGGCCTGGCGCGGACCTCCGGATCTGCGTCTCCTTCGCAAGATTTATCGGAGCGGCCTTGGTCTTCAATAATCCTGCCACGTTAGGCCTTCCTCGAGAGAGGGAATCCTCCTGCGGATGCTGGTGCATCGACGCGTCTTTGCTCCCTCGTGAGGGTTGCTCACGAGGGGTAGGTCCTTAGCGGGTGCCATAGGCACACCTTGGACTTTTCCTCAAAGATTTTTTATTTTCTGGCGTACTTCGCGAGGAACTAAGCACCATGGGCATCCAGAGGTGATCGTTAATGGGGCCGTCGCCCCCGACCAGAGCTCGCTCCCTTCGGGTTTTTCGGGCTTGCTGTTTTCCGGGCGAAGGCCCCAGCATAGACACCGTGCCTAGCCCCCTTCCGCGAGGAGTACAACAGAAAATAAATGGACTTCATGCCATTTTGATGTCATGCCGAAG
Organism: Dactylis glomerata; assembly: GCA_007115705.1. Classification (NCBI taxonomy): domain Eukaryota; kingdom Viridiplantae; phylum Streptophyta; class Magnoliopsida; order Poales; family Poaceae; genus Dactylis; species Dactylis glomerata. The sequence goes on along the minus strand of QXEO01000291.1, from coordinate 2,127,701 downwards.
CAGAGGCGCTATATTGCGCATTAACTTAATATCAGTGCTTAAGAGCAAATTGAGCTGATACAAGTGCCGTGAAAACGGTCTTTTTCTCCTCGTGAGGAACCTAAGGGTAGAACTTTCGCAGATGAGCTATGTTCCACGGGTTCCCCACTGGCACGCCTTCTGCAGTTTCCAGCCGCGCCGAGCCTGGCCTGGCGATGTGCGTCACCTTGAAGGGCCCTTCCCACATTGGAGACAGCTTGTGCAGGCCCTCGCGAGAGAGTATTCTCCTCAGCACCAGGTCGCCGACCTCCAGAGTTCTTGCTCGAACATGGCGGCTATGGTAGCGGCGTAGTCCTTGCTGGTACCTCGCGGCGCGGAGCGCGGCTTGGCACCGAGCTTCCTCGAGCAGGAGGAGGCGATCCTTGATGAGATCCTCTTGGTGAATTTCGTCGAAGGCGAGCACTCTTGGCGACCCGAACTTGACGTCGGTGGGAAGAACATCCTCCGCCCCGTAGACCAGGAAGAAAGGGGTTTCTCCGGTGGGTTTGGTGGCGGTAGTCCTGATGGACCACAAGATGGATTGGAGGTTGTCTAACCATTTTTTGCCGCAGGCCTCGAGCTTGGCGTTGAAGCTTTTCGTCTTGAGTCCTTTGAGTACTTCAGCATTGGCACGCTCGGCTTGGCCATTGCTCCGGGGGTAGGCGACGGAGGCGAAGCAGATTTTGATGCCGGTCGATGCGCAGTATTCCCGGAACAAGCCGCTGGTGAACTGGCTGCCGTTGTCGGTGATTATGCGGTTAGGCACACCAAAGCGACAGACCAGTCCACGGATGAACTTGATGGTAGACCTGGCCGGGATGGTGCACACCGGTTCCACCTCCACCCACTTGGTGAATTTGTCGATGGCGACGTAGAGGTAGCGATACCCCCCTTGCGCTCTGGGAAATGGACCGAGGATGTCCAGACCCCAAACTGCAAAGGGCCAAGTGAGTGGGATGGTCCGCAGCTCTTGCGCCGGCTGATGTATCTGCTTGGCGTGGAATTGGCACGCCTCGCACCTCTTGACCATCTCCGCCGCATCTCCGAGCGCCGAAGGCCAATAGAAGCCACTTCGATATGCCTTTGCGGCTAGAGTTGTAGCAGAAGCATGATGGCCACACTCGCCGGCATGGATGTCCTTTAGAAGCTCTTGGCCTTGGTGAGTAGATATGCACTTCAGAGCGACGCCATTTGGGCGACGCCGATACAAGTCACCGTCCTTGACGCAGTAGCCCGAAGCTTGCCGCACAATCCTTTCGGCCTCCTCTTCATCCTCAGGAAGCCTGCTGCTGGTGAGGTAGGCCTTGAGCTCGACGATCCAATCCACTCCCTCCTGCCGAGCTAATGCCAGAAGGACGCGGCCACCCGAAGGAGGCCCGCAATCCGGAGCCCCCTGCTCCGGCGGTGGCGGCAAAGCAGAAGGAGGAGGTGGTTTGGATGTTGACGAAGAGGCGGACGGCTTGAAGAGACGCTCCTCGAAGACGCCGGCGGGCTGCGCCAGGAGATGAGGGGCGCGCTTGGCGATCTCGTCGGCTTCCACATTTTCTCCCCTCGGGATGTGCTTCAGCTCCAAGCCTTGGAAGCGTTTTTCCATCTTTCGATGCTCCTCGAGATAAGCCGCCATGTGCTCATCCCTTGGAGTGTAGCTCTTGTTCGAGAAGTTCACAACCAGCTGTGAATCTCCCTTGACGATGAGGCGCTTGATGCCCAAAGCGTTTGCTGCCCTTAGGCCGGCAAGTAGTCCTTCGTACTCCGCGATGTTGTTGGAGACCTTGTTCTCAGGCGCGAAGCAGAGCTGCACAGCGTAGAAAAGCTTGTCTCCAGAGGGAGAGGTTAGGACAGCACCGGCTCCCGCGCCGGGGAGGTTGAAGGCGCCGTCGAAGTGCATGACCCAGAGGCCTGGGGCCTCCTCTCCAGGGAGAGTTGACTCCACCTCTGGAGGCTCGTCGACGAACGGATCAGTCCATTCTGCAGTAAACTCGGCCAAAGCCTTGCTCTTGATTACCTTTGTAGTTTCGAAGGAGATCTCGAAAGGCTGAAGCTCCACAGCCCACTCAGCCACCCGCCCGGTGACATTGGGGTTGCGCAGGACGGTTTCCAGGGGCCGATCGGTTACCACCTTAATCGGGTGACCCTGGAAGTAGTGGCGTAGCTTCCGCGAGGCGATGAGCAAGGTGTAGAGCAACTTTTGCTGCATGGTGTAGCGCTCCCGCGCGTCGCGCAGCACCGTGCTGACGAAGTACATAGGCTTTTGCACCTTGACGACACCCTCGGAAGGCTCCTCCTCAGGAGGCCTTTGAGCGTTGCTCTGAGAGAGCGGCTCGGTCGGTGAAGATCCCTCGGGCGGCTCCTCTCGAGGGGCGGGAGGTGAAGCGGCTTCTTCCTCGCGAGGAGCCCCCGAGCTTGGAGGAGTGACCTCCTCCTTGGCGATTACCTTGACGTCCCGCTCCGCGACGAGAACGGCACTTGCAGTCCTTGGAGTTGCCGCGATGTAGAGAAGCAAGGGCTCGCGAGTCGTTGGGGCAACCATGATCGGTGGGCTCGTGAGGTACCTTTTTAACTCGGCGAAGGCCTTGTCGGCTTCCGGAGTCCACTCGAACTTCCCGGTGCGCTTCATGAGCTTGAAGAAGGGCAAAGCTTTTTCCCCACTCCTCGCGATGAAGCGCCCCAGGGCTGCCATGCACCCCGCGAGGCGTTGCATTTCCTTGAGATTGCGCGGAGGACGCATTTCTTCAATGGCCTTGACCTTGTCGGGGTTCGCCTCTATCCCGCGATTGGACACGAGGAACCCCAACAGTTTTCCCGACGGTACGCCGAAGGCGTACTTGGCAGGGTTGAGCTTGATGTTTACCTTCCTCAGGTTGACGAATGTTTCCTCCAGATCCTCGATGAAGGTGTGACCCTCGCGAGTCTTGACGACGATGTCGTCGACATAGGCTTCCGCATTCCTTCCTATCTCAGCCCCCAGGGCCTTACGCATGAGCCTTTGGAATGTAGCTCCTGCGTTCTTCAGGCCGAAGGGCATGCAGACGTAGCAGTACACCCCACAGGGCGTGATGAAGGCGGTCTTCTCTTCGTCCTCCTTTGCCATCTTGATCTGATGATAGCCGGAGAAAGCATCTAAGAAGCAAAGGAGGTCGCAGCCGGCGGTGGAGTCGACGATTTGATCTATCCTCGGGAGAGGGTAAGGGTCCTTGGGACAGGCCTTGTTGAGACTTGTGAAGTCCACGCAGAGGCGCCCACTGCCATTTGCCTTTGGGACGACCACCGGATTAGCGATCCAGGTGGGGTGGGCCACCTCGCGTATTAACTTGGCCTTCTTCAGCTTCTCTATTTCCTTGACGATGAAGTCTTGCTTCTCTTGCGCTTGCTTCCTGGTCTTCTGCTTTACGGGGTGTGCCTGAGGGCACACGGCTAGGTGGTGCTCAATCATCTCCCTGGGAACGCCGGGCATATCTGACGGAGTCCAAGCGAACATGTCAGAATTTGCCCGCAGGAAGGTGACGAGCGCGCTTTCCTATTTGGGGGAAAGCCCTGCCCCGATGGTGACGTAGTTGTCGCAGCCCCCAGCCTGAAGCGGGACCTTCTTGGTTGCCGAGCGCTCCTGGGTAAACTGGGGCCTCCTGCCGGAGGGTACCGCAGCTTCCCCAATGCTCATGTCCAGCATCGGATGGACCAGGTCCTCGCTTGGAGTAGGCGATGCAGAGGCGGCGAACTTCTTCCCTGTCGAACCCAGAGGGTGGGGCTCGAGAGAGGCCTTCTTTGCTGCAGCCCGCTCTTGGGATACGAGCTGCTTCTTCCTCGCGAGGTCGCCGGAGTGTTCCAGTAGATCTTCGTCGGCGGGGAACATGGTGGCGGCCTCGCGGTAGACATGCTCAACTGATCGGAGAGCATCCTTCTCATTGCAGCGCATGGTGATCGTGCCGTTGGCGCCCGGAATCTTGAGGACGTTGAAGCCATGGTGCGTTGCTGCCATGAACCTAGCCAAGGCTGGGTAGCCGAGGATGGCATTGTATGGCAGGGCGATGTAGGCGACGTCGAAGTCGAGGCTTTCCGTCCTGTAGTTGTCCCGGGTGCCGAAGGTGACGGGCAGGCTTACCTGCCCAATTGGCGTTGTAGATCCCTCGGTTACCCCGAAGAACGGCCGAGTTGGCATGAGCCGGTGGTACGGCACCTGCATCTTTTCGAAGATCTCGACGGAGATGATGTTGAGGCCCGCCCCTCCGTCGATGAGAGTGCGATTGACGGCGACGTTATTGATGGTTGGCGTGCACAAGAGGGGGATTGTGCCCACGCCCCTTGTGGAAGCCGGATGATCCTCCTCGTCGAAGCCAATCTTGCACGTCGACCACTTCATCAGGCGATTGCCGAAGTTGGGCTGTGCCGCCGCGATCTCTCGCGACAGCTGTTTGAAGTGCCGATTTGACAGAGGAGCCTGAGCTCCACCCATGAGGCAAGCGACGAAGTCTCGTGGCTCTTGATAGCCCCCCTGGTTCTCCTCCCGACGATCGTTTGCTGGTGGGGGCAGCGGCAGCGGCTCGGGATCGTCTCGAGACAGACCCCCACGGCGGCGACCTTCTTCGCGGTCGTCGTCGCGGCGATCGCCCCGGGATCCATTCTTGCCGTTGCTGCGGCCACCCCCGCGACGCTTGGCGACGCCATTTTCCTCGTGAAACTTCCGGACAATCCAACAATCCTCGGTATTGTGGGTGTCCTTCTTGTTGATAATGCAGTAGCGGCGACGTCGACCTTTATCGCGATCGAAGCGGTCCCCGCGGCGTTGCTTATGATCTGGCTCCGCCGCGAGGGCTGTAGCCTCCTTTCGCTTGGGGTCCTTGGACTTCGGCTTTGGGGGAGGCGCCTCCGGCAGATTGTGCACGAAGAGCCTCCCCTCCTCAGCCTTGGCGCAGCGGTCGGCGATCTCGAAGAGCCTGACGACGGAAGTCAGCTCATCATTCACAGACAGCTTCTCCCGCATCTTGACGTTGGAGACGCCCATGGAGAATGCGGAGATGACCTCCTCGTTGGAGATCCTGGGAATCTTGTTCCTCATCTGGCTGAAGCGCTGGATGTATTGACGAAGCGTCTCGCCCTTGTACTGACGCACAGCTTTAAGATCGTTCTTAGTTGCGGGGCGCTCGTACGTGGGCCTGAAGTTGGCAACGAACTGACGACATAAATCCTTCCACGACGTCACGGATTCGTGAGGAAGATTCATGAGCCAAGTTCGCGGAGCGTCCTTGAGGGCCATGGGGAACCAATTGGCCATGGCGCGCTGATCTCCACGTGCAGCCTGGACGGCGACGACGTAGAGTTGGAGGAATTCGACAGGATTTGTGGTCCCGTCGTAACGCGCGCTGATGTCTGGCTTGAACTTGTCAGGCCAGACGACGTAGCGCTGCTGGCGAGTGAGGGCAAGACACCCGGGGTTGTAGATCGGGACGCCGGGGGTCCTGACGTTCTTGCCAGCTTCGCCGATGTCATCGATGGCGCGGTCATGATTTTCGCGGCGGCGCTCGAGGGAGACGCGTGCGTCTTCCGGAGCGCGTTGGACGATTTGGCAGCTGGGCTCCCCGCGCGGCGAAGATGCGGCGCGGGAAACCACCCTCTTGGCCTTGTTGGCCCCTCCATCTCCGGCGCCCGGGACGCGATGCCCCGCCGCCGGATCTGGGTTCCCCGCGCCCTGGGCTCCTCCCTGGGCCGGGTCTTCGTTGGCAATGGCGACGAGCTCGGCGATTCGAGCGCGCCACCCCTCACGCCCGTCGTCGGTGGGTTGATAGCGCAGCAGCTCCTGCGCCATGGCGAGCGCCTGCGCAGGAGACGGCTGACTCCCAGAACGAGCGCGAGAAGTGGCGGTGGCGGTGAAGGAGAGCGAAGGCTCTGTCCGCCCGGACGGGAGGTAGGAGGACTCCAGATCCTCCTCCTCTTCCTCCTCGGCCGAAGCTTCATGAAGACGGAAGATGGGCTCGGTTTGCCCCCGAACAGCGTTGCGACAGCGAAGACGCTCGAGCCTTGCGTTGGCGTCGGCCATGTCGAAGCAGATCTAGAAGAAAACACACCACAGCCCCCTACCTGGCGTGCCAAATGTCGATGGATTTCGTGTCGCAAGAACACGGGGTACCACGCGACGGACCCAAGGATTCGAACGCAGGGGGCTGAACGTGTGAGATCTTGGATCACAACGAAACACGGTGACGGAAGCCTCGATTGTCGGATGCGCAACGTACTGCAGAGAGGGAGACTGAGCTTTACCCAGGTTCAGGGCCCTCGTGGTGAGGTAAAACCCCTACTTCCTGCCTTCTTGTATTGCGACGCGACACCTCGCGAGGAGTACAAGGCCTTGGTTACAAAGCTCTAGTTGGCCAGAGGTTGAAGAACCTGCGTGCCCAACTAGCAGCTCGAAGAAGATGAAGATCAGATCAGACCGGATCCCCCCTAAGGGGTGGCCTCCCCCTCCTTTTATAGCGCCAAGGTCCTCCTTCCCCTTATCTTCTTGGGGAAGGGGTTGCCACACACGGCCAAGGAGGGAGGACAGCTGTAGACTATGTTCTTCTGCAGACTTGGTCTTCGTAGGGTAGCGGCGCCGGTCCACAGGAGTGGGTGGAGGAGGCTGACGTCCTCCTCTGACGCCCTGCACCGTCCATGCTATATTTAGGGGGGTGGCCAACTGCCACTGTGCCGCTTTGGGCAGGCACAGAGAAAGTTGGTCTCCTCCCTGTCGGGGTAGCGTGGGCGGTACGCGGTCTTCTGCCCGTTGTCTTCTTGCTCCGCACGAAAACGTGCTAGGCTGACGTGGGCGTACCTCCTCTCCTCACCAGCAGGGGCCCGTGAGGAGGTCTTCTGGTCCTTAGCGATTTCTGTCGTCGTTCTCCTCACGAGGCGCCTCCTCGTGAGGGTCTTCTCCGTAGCGAAGATTGTTGATTCTCCCCTGGGCTGAAGATGGGCCGATGACGGGGCCCAGGAGCAGGTGGACCGGGATACCCCGGTATCCAGAACACCGACAAACATTAATCTCATTTCAAAGGGAACACTAGTTTCTGGTTGAGTGTAATAGCATCTTATCCAATTCCATAACCTCTGGTCCTTGTATTTGGAGATTCATTCTAAAATATCATTCCAACTGATGTATCATATTATGATCATAAGCTAAGTCTTTAAAACATGTTTTATCTATGAATCTAAAGGTGGTGTCCAAATAGAATAATCTATCTAAGAACTAGTTTAATTTATTCTAGTAATTAACTCACCTCTTGTATATGTCTTAACCTTGGGCAAATAAATCTTCCTTGTGAGAGGGAGCTATCCAATGTTTTCATGTGAATAGTTAAGAAACTATTAGGACCTAGGTATAGTTTTCAAGGACATCCTCATGTATTAGCAAAATAGTGGGAAATATAGAAGTATGCCTCTCACCTAGTCTAAATAGGTGGGTTAATAAATTGATAAACTCTATTTAATTATTGCCCTTATACACTATATGCATGGTAAAGTTTCTACATCTTACTAATGTGGATTCAAACCTAGCCAAGTATTTCTAAAATTCCATAAAAGCCAATTGGAATTATCCAACCAAGATTCATAATAAAATCGTAAAGATATGTATTGTAATTTTATGTGCTAATGCACATATAAAATTCATCTAATGCTATGTGTTGGATTAGAAATGTCATACTCATATTTGATAAGTGATTTCAAACATAAACCCTGAAAACTAAGTAATTAATACAAAATCCTGCAAAAACAGAAATCAAATATTAGTTAGCATATCCAAAACAGCAAACATGAAAAAAAAGAAAAAGTAAAGAAGAAGAAAAAAAAGAGAGAAACACTTACCTGGCCGCAACCACTAGGGTTGGCCCAGCAAACCGGCCCAACACCCCAACCCGTAACTCAGCCCAGCGTACCCCTTCGTCGTCTTCAACCTCGGGACGGAAGCTGCTCGGTGGAGCACTGGAGAGCGCTCGATCCGCCGCCGCCTCTCCAACACTCGAGATGAAGGCCGCTGCCCTCTGTCGTCTATAAAAGGAGTACCGCCGCTGTGGATAAGCCCTAGGAGCTGTAGTTCTTCCCCTTTCCCCGAGTTCTCTTGTAGGTACCAAAACCCTAGCTCCGGCCGAACCTCTCGCCGTCGCTAGAGACCACCCTGAGCGTCGCCGAGTAGCTCCGAAGCTCCGCCATGGTTTTATCCTTCTCCTCGTCAAGCCAAACGAGCTGGGAAGCTCCCAGTCGACGCCGGCAATCTGGCAACTCGATGACTGGACACCGACGATCTCCCTCATCCGACCTCCGGCGACCTCGCTGGCTAGCTCCTCGGCATCGGGGTGAGTTTCTGATCATCCTAGTGTTCTCCATCATCTTCCTCTCGTCCAGTAGCATTCCCGCACCGGTCACCTGCATGCGCCGCCGCTCGGACACGCCGCCAGCGAGGTTCCGATGACCAAAAACCAGCGGCGCTGGTACCCGTAGCTTCACTTTGATCTCCTGGTTCGATTCCACACCACCACGGATTCTAATTCGCAACGAATCGTCGAATTTGAAGTTCATCTGTGAGCTTCTGAGAAGATGACGTCATGATTTGCCACGTCACCTAGTTGACAGAGTCAAATGCCTGCGTGGCTGCTGACCTGGTCGATGACCCCACTCGTCAGTACCTTGGGGTAGAAGGAGCCTCGGTAACAAAAGTTCTGTCTGTTATTTCAGAAATTCCAGAAAATAGCTGAAACTTAGGAAATTCATATTTAATTCAAATCAAATTAGAAAAATGCAAATAATATATCAAAATGTTCAGAAAAACAAAATCTATCTATTTAACTTATAATATTGCATACTTGTGTGAAATAAGTTTGAACCAAATTTAAAAACTAGTTTAAGTAGTATTTCAATTTTGAATTCAAAAATTCAACTAAAATAATTTAAACAAAATTTTCAAATACCAATTAAAATTTTGTCAACCTTAAGAATGTTATTTCCATTAATACTTCATTAATTCAAAATGTAAAACTTATACTTTACTATTAGGATTTCAAACCCTAAAATGGTTTTTCTTAAATAAATTTAAAATAGTAAAAATTGGAAGAAATCATAAACTTGATTAAGAATTATTCCCTAACTTTAATATTTCTATTTCAACAATTGTTTCTTTATGAGAAAAATATATAACCCAATTAAAATCTTTAATCACTTAAAATTTGAATTCCAACCCTGAAGATCTAGGAACTTAAATAACCAAGCTTTCTAATTATTTCTGAACAAAACTTGAAACCTAAAAAAATGAGGTTCTAATACTAAAACTTATTAAGGTATTTGATCTTCAAAAGTTATTCTTTTGAAGTACATATAACTTAATCACCTACCATTACTTTTTAGTACTAAAACTAATAACTACCTTAGTGTGCTAACCTAGTCATACTTCCTAAATTAACTTTGAGTAGTTAGTTGGATACTCTATCCCATATGGTATACCTTAGTCAACTAACTATTTGCAACACCTTTGTTGCAACTTAAAAACTATTACCTTCCTGACATCACCTAATAACCATTCCTTTAAGTAATAAAAATAACCATTAAGGGTTATGTTCTTCAAAAGTAATTCTTTTTAAGAACACATCCTATAAGCATCACACCCATTCTTGTCTAGAGACAAGTAATGACCTTTGCATAATAAGAGTATTACCAACTCTAGAATCAACCTTAAACTATTTACCTGAGCACTACTGGCTCATGACTAATTATTTGAGTGCCGATGTTTGTTATAAGAATGCTACCAACTATAGAAAGAACCATATATAGGAATAGCAAAGAAAATTGCTTTGTATGATCATGCCCAACTAATACCACATAAGTAATAAATGCATCTTAAATAGATAACTTGTTATGTTCCATCTATTAACTACTTTGTGAGTAATAGATAAGTATAATCAATCATAGAACACTACCTCTTGTTTGTAGTACTTCTAGTCATTAAGAAGCGTGTTCTTTAAAAGTTATTCTTTTAGGTTATATAACAAGTAAACATTACAATGCCTCTTGTAAGCTTTAAAAGTAAGTAATTATTCTTGAGTGTGCACATGTTAAGCAATTATGTGCTACCACATTGTTATGTTTCACCATCCTAGATGAATAACATTTCCATGCTTCACTAGAACCCTCTTAACAGTAAATGAAACCTAGCTTGTTACTTTGGTATGCTCATCTACTAACTATACTCTAATTATGATAGAATCCTGCTAAACCCTAGAATACTAAACCCTAGGTGTAGTGCTTCTAATCAATAATAGACATGTTCTTCAAATGTTATTCTTTTAAAAGACATTGAAAGTAAATAACAAACTATTCCTTTGAGCTTGAACAAATATAACTCTATTTGTGTCTTAAGATTGTTGTCAACCCTAAGACTAACTGGGTATTCCTATCAAATAAGAATTACTTCAGCTTTGCTTGTCCATAACCAACTACTTGTTTGTTAATAACAATATACCACTTAAAAGTGTTACTTTCAAGTTTTCACCTATTGCTATACCTATCCTCTGCAATAATTCTTGTATTAAGCTTTATTCTTTTACTTTAAAAGTTTGTCAGTCAATCTAAAATCCTTAACAACCTTGTTGTGGAGTGAACCTAAAAGTGCAACTCATTATAAAGAAACCATCACAACCTTCTATAATAAACCCTCGGGGTAAGGTTACACTTAGAACGATGCATAGCATATATGATGCATATCATGCTGCAGTTCTTTTAACATCATCTTTACCAGATGATGAAGCTATTTCAGTATTTGGATTTCCTACGTATCGAAGACCTTGACTTGCATAATCTTGCAGTCAAAAAGGCAAGTTTATCTTGCTCATATCTTTTGGTTGCACTGATTTTGAAACTACTTGCAAAGTGTTAACTTCAAACTCTAACATTTCAAAAACAGAAGGAAAATCTATTTTCATAAGTAATATGACTAGTGGTTATCGACCAGTGGTGATAACCAAGGAAGGCTGGCAGGTGGAACCACGGTAAGATTGTGGTGGTGGAGGTTCCACTTGCACGGGAAAGTAAACCTAGGATTAACTACCAATGCCACAGTTATTCTTGTGCCGTAAAAACCGTGTCGTCCAAGAGACTTGGAATGGGACGGGAAAGTCAGCTGTATCTTCTCTCGTTCGCATGTCAACGGACACTCAGCTACCGTTCGCCGTATATCTCGACAGAATACGTGCACATGGGTGGGACCCCTTAGTGCCCACGGCCACTGGTGTCTATGATGGTCCGCAAGGGACGCCTAGGTACTTCATCGTTGGGGGGGAATATCAGGGGCACAACCTGCTTGCGTGAATTGGGTGGGCATGCGTTGTGCGGAGAAGGCAGTGATTGGATTGGATCAATGATTGGGCCCCACACCAAGGAAGTGTGGACGGGAAAGATCGCCCGGTTGAGCAACAAGGCTTTGATCTCTCTTGGAAGGACGCACCTCTGCAGAGTGTAAAAAGATGTGACATGTTACCCCTTGTTCCGGGAAGGAGCTGCGAACGCGGCAGGAAAGGTGCTCTCAAGGCACTAATACCCTGTGTTGGCTGTTGGGCATAGTTTTCATAAGTAAAAGCAATCTTTCAAGAAACCTTGATAAAACCTTGCATTGGCCTACGACTCTTTTGGGTCCATGGCTTTAGTTAGAGCATATCACACAACTTCTTTATAAAGAAACTTGTTGGGTAACGCTCGTTACTCACCCCAATCTCTTAAACCCTTGCTAGACTATGAAGAATTAGATTGAAGGCAACCCAAGGAGACAACCTCGAGACATTGAAGATGAAGATGAAGCATTCTACCAACGTCAAGATTATCAGCGGAGTCTACAATTGTATGAAGCTTGGAGAAAAACTAGAATAGGATTAGAAAGGAACCAGTTTCCTATTCCTAGAACCTAAGTAGCTAGGATATTTCTCTAGCTAACCAACTGCATTAGTTGCAGTTTAGCTTAGTCTTCCTTGTTTCTTTCTCGTTTGTAGTCGCCAGGACTAAACCTCTACCTGTTGAGGAGGTTCTGAAGATCTTCTGTATGCTGAAAATTGTAATCCTATAGACATACCGTGGACCTGCGATGTTTCTGTTGTACCACTCTGATGGATGTAATACTAGTGAGACGGTGTTTCATTGGTGTTATGTCAACGACTTGCATACTACACATGCAGTGGTATGCTGGGTCACCACAGCTGGTATCAGAGCAAACGCTTTGACCCTAGGATTAAAACCCTTTAATAGGAGACCTATAGGTTTGGCAGTGAGTATAGGAAGCCATCTTATCTAAACCAATTCTTCTTATGACTTGGGATGGATATTCAACAAAAGAATAATCCTGACACACTCGAGTCAAATGTTCTTACATGTTTTTCTTAAGTGAAGTTAGACATCTTGTTCCATACCTAGTAGTATTACATCATTAAATCCTTACATAAAGGTTAGAAGTAGGTCACATTTGGTATACAATATATGGTAGTCCAAAGAGAGGATACAACCGGAATGGGAATTATCCTATTGGAAGAAGTATACCAAGGGCAATTTGTTAAACTTAAGTCATCTGAAATTGTAGTAGGATGATGTTAAGTGATGAAGTTAGACTATAGGAGCTAATAGGCCTCAGGTTTTAGTCTTGTATATGGATACTCAAGAATGCCATATACAAGTAAGATGTATTGGCAGTATAAAAACCTTAATTATGTTGGATTCACTTGAGAATCTTCACATGAAGGAGTAGAACTTTGTAGTAAACCAGCAATTTCAAGTTGAGGAGGAAGATGCTTAAGGAGAATGGTGAATGAAGTGTTCCAACCCATGGCAACTAGGCCAAGTATGACAGGACCATAGTCTTTAGTCGGAGAAGTTTGACGAAAGCACAATGAAGAAACCCTATAAAAGATATGGAGTTATGGGAACCATGTCTGGTGAAGAAGTACAATGCTCATGAATACATGAAGTTTTGAGAGATCATGTGAGATTCGTCTTCAATAGGACGGAAGGTAAGCAAGAAATAGTAGACTTAAAAGAATATGAATCCGTTAGAATGGTTTCCAAACCCCTTTTGCTCAAATTTATTCGATTGCAACTGGGCAATTGAGGTAAGTATTGAGACAAAAAGTAGTAGTCCACCACTATGTGCAATATAGCACAATATAAACCTATATTATTTGGTGCTATAAGGTACATATCTAAGCCTGAACTCTAGAGATGTTTTACTCACAGGTTTATGATGATGTATGTTGCCTGCACAATTTTGGATCTTCTTGGATTTTATTGTGTGATTAGACCTATACATGAAGTTGGGCTTTGATATGCAAGTGCATGTTGCAGAATCAAGTTCTTACTTGATGTTATAGTTCTAGATGGTTCAGGGATTCGTATGAGGAAGAGACGAGTTCCTAAGGCAATTAAGTCAGAAGATGAAGAATCAGCAGATAATGGAAGCCAAAAGAAGAAAGCTAGCAAGTGATCTTCATGGAAGCATCATAAAGTGGTAGTAAGATGAAGTATTGGAATTTAGCAGTAGTACTCTAGGTCGTAAAACACTAGAGGTAACCCCAGATTATTGAGTAGAACCACTAATTAGGTAACCGCAATTGAGTTTAAGGTATTTGAGCTCGTTGTTATGCAGCCTTGGTTATGCTTAGTACATCACGGGTTGATTGAGGTGTTGTAATACCGATGATCCATTCCGGTATTGCCTGCTGCTTTATTCAGCCTGGGAGTGGTAACCCCAGTAACCCTCGTTGATAGCGTGACTAAGACACATAACATCTCTGTATAACCTTGATCCCTAGTCCTGAAATCTTGAATTGTTGATTGGTGGTTAAGACGTTAGCAATGCCTTTCCTTGTTTTAGAGATGTAGTCTTTGTCTACGGACTAAGGCTTGTGAGGATTCGTGTCAACCATGATCCGTTGAAACCATTGGATCATTTATAGCCCTGTTACTTCATATTGTGTTCAACTTATACAATTGCCTATCGTGGATGTCCTCCGGTACAAGAGAAACTCTGCCGGATTTCTCCCGTGGCTTTGTATAGAACTTATGACTTGAATTAGTATAATTAACGATGGGAAAAAACCAATTCTCGTCAATCTTTAGAACTTTTGGGTAAGTACATGCATCCAAAAGTGGAATAGAATCCCTACCTAAATAATTAATCGAAGAATTCGTACCGGATATCCATAATTGTGTGGGTAAACCGCAGACTTCTTTGAGCAATCATTAGAAAGACGTAGTAGAAAAACCGACCAAGATTTATAGTTTAACCATGGACTTCTAACGGTTAGAAGATCAATATGTTCAAGGACCATTAGAAAAGTCTAAGGGGATAGTCTAGAAAACTTAAAAGTGTTAAAAGTTGGATGAAGTATGTCGGTAGTAAATTCTTTTTAGGATTTGTCATAACCTTATAGAGTTCGGCAAAGGAGTGAGATGATTTTGACCCTAATCACACCAAGTATGAGCCACAGCTGGTATCATGAACCGCAGCTGGAGAAGTTTGAGATTAGAGTTAACCATAATCTTGAACTTAGAAGACCAAATAAGATCTATAAAGATGGATCAGAAAATTTGGATGGACACACTACATGTGTTAATCCGTTCTTAGGTGGTAAAACCAAGAACCAATTAGGAATATTCGTTGGAACAATTAGTAGGACCCTATAAGCCATAGAAGGTATTGTAAATATGATAATCCAAGAGAATGTCCAAGAAGAAACCAAGATGGATGGTATTCAAGTGACTTTTGTTCGGAGTTAGACAACAGAAGATTCAAGGAACACTCTGGACAAAGGATACCATCTATATCCCAAGTAGTTGGTAAAGGAACTTCAAGTTATATGATACTAACAACAAGTTCGTCCAACAACGTATGAGAGTGAAAACTTCGGTACGAAGTTTAGTTTAAGGGGGGAGACTATAATATCCCAGGATTAGAGGTTATAAAATAGAGGCAACAGAGGTGTGCATTGCATTTCATGCATAGAAAATCCGGGTAATTTTCGCGCATTTAAAATAAAACATATCAAAGTGATTGGAGTTTCACTTGAGTTGATGGAATTGAAGTAGCTCATCAACTAGAGTGCGATAAACTTCAATATGACCTTTGTTAAAATCCTTGTTTTGGGTAGTGATAGTTACAACAACTAAAAGAGAGTTAAGGGAGGTAAAACCAAAATGCTTGACTCACCATCTTAGGACCAAATATTTACTCACACCAGGATCATCGTGGTATTCTTTAAACCTACTTCTTTCATGCTAAAGAAGTCTACACCAGTCTTATTCTTAAAACATGATTTATTCTATATTCTTATGACCTAGTCTAGTGAGTCCAATTAAGAGAAGTTGAGAGGTTAACTCAATGCCAGTTTGATTATAAGATTTGCCTTAGCTATAGGTGAGATAACTTAAGAACATTAGAGCTATTCCTATAAAGGCCAACTAGGAGGCTTTAGACATTACTCCAATTCTAATTAGGTTAAGTCATTTGATATAGGGGGTGATCTCAATCATAAACCCTAATTCTGGTCTAGACTAGAACCATCCCTAGGAAGTGACCAATACTTAGACCTATGAAGTTATGAAGTGGAGTAGATCCTATATGAACCACACAATGGGGAGGTTATATCTCTAATATCAGAAGGTTGGTACAACCTAGAATAAAACCTTGGAGAGGGAGTTGATGAAGGAAATAAAATGGAATTGTTATGGGTGTTGATGAAGGAGATAGTATGATCATGTCAAGTACATGATTATGCTTGCTGATGAAGATAATTAGGTTAGTTATGAAACCTAGTCTGATAAGCAGATATCATCCTAAATCAAGTGGGGAGTAGGAAACCAACTTAAACACATCTCACTTAGGAGATACCCATCTTGTTAGAGTATATGAGAAACCTTGATCTGTATACAAGTTGCCATTGAGTGAATCATCTGGGTATAGGTTGAGCAGATCCTAAACCTTAATCTAGAAACTTAGTTAGTATATTGAACCTTTGCAACATTAATCTCATTTCAAAGGGAACACTAGTTTCTGGTTGAGTGTAATAGCATCTTATCCAATTCCATAACCTCTGGTCCTTGTATTTGGAGATTCATTCTAAAATATCATTCCAACTGATGTATCATATTATGATCATAAGCTAAGTCTTTAAAACATGTTTTATCTATGAATCTAAAGGTGGTGTCCAAATAGAATAATCTATCTAAGAACTAGTTTAATTTATTCTAGTAATTAACTCACCTCTTGTATATGTCTTAACCTTGGGCAAATAAATCTTCCTTGTGAGAGGGAGGTATCCAATGTTTTCATGTGAATAGTTAAGAAACTATTAGGACCTAGGTATAGTTTTCAAGGACATCCTCATGTATTAGCAAAATAGTGGGAAATATAGAAGTATGCCTCTCACCTAGTTCTAAATAGGTGGGTTAATAAATTGATAAACCCTATTTAATTATTGCCCTTATACACTATATGCATGGTAAAGTTTCTACATCTTACTAATGTGGATTCAAACCTAGCCAAGTATTTCTAAAATTTCATAAAATCCAATTGGAATTATCCAACCAAGATTCATAATAAAATCCTAAAGATATGTATTGTAATTTTATGTGCTAATGCACATATAAAATTCATCTAATGCTATGTGTTGGATTAGAAATGTCATACTCATATTTGATAAGTGATTTCAAACACAAACCCTGCAAACTAAGTAATTAATACAAAATCCTGCAAAAACAGAAATCAAATATTAGTTAGCATATCCAAAATAGCAAACAGGAAATAAAAGAAAAAGTAAAGAAGCAGAAAAAAAGAGAGAAACACTTACCTGGCCGCAGCCACTAGGGTTGGCCCAGCAAACCGGCCCAACACCCCAACCCGTAACTCAGCCCAGCGTACCCCTTCGTCATCTTCAACCTCGGGACGGAAGCTGCTCGGTGGAGCACTGGAGAGCGCTCGATCCGCCGCCGCCTCTCCAACGCTCGAGATGAAGGCCACCGCCCTCTGTCGTCTATAAAAGGAGTACCGCCGCTGTGGATAAGCCCTAGGAGCTGTAGTTCTTCCCCTTTCCCCGAGTTCTCTTGCAGGTACCAAAACCCTAGCTCCGGCCGAACCTCTCGCCGTCGCTAGAGACCACCCGGAGCGTCGCCGAGTAGCTCCGAAGCTCCGCCATGGTTTTATCCTTCTCCTCGTCAAGCCAAACGAGCTGGGAACCTCCCAGTCGACGCCGACAAGCTCGGCAACTCGATGACTGGACGCCGACGATCTCCCTTGTCCGACCTCCGGCGACCTCGCTGGCTAGCTCCTCGGCATCGGGGTGAGTTTCTGATCATCCTAGTGTTCTCCATCATCTTCCTCTCATCCAGTAGCATTCCCGCACCGGTCACCTGCATGCGCCGCCGCTCGGACACGCCGCCGGCGAGGTTCCGATGACCAAAAACCAGCGGCGCTGGTACCCGTAGCTTCACTTTGATCTCCTGGTTCGATTCCACACCACCACGGATTCTAATTCGCAACGAATCGTCGAATTTGAAGTTCATCTGTGAGCTCCTGAGAAGATGACATCATGATTTGCCACGTCACCTAGTTGACAGAGTCAAATGCCTGCGTGGCTGCTGACCTGGTCGATGACCCCACTCGTTAGTACCTTAGGGTAGAAGGAGCCTCGGTAACAAAAGTTCTGTCTGTTATTTCAGAAATTCCAGAAAATAGCTGAAACTTAGGAAATTCATATTTAATTCAAATCAAATTAGAAAAATGCAAATAATATATCAAAATGTTCAGAAAAACAAAATCTATCTATTTAACTTATAATATTGCATACTTGTGTGAAATAAGTTTGAACCAAATTTAAAAACTAGTTTAAGTAGTATTTCAATTTTGAATTCAAAAATTCAACTAAAATAATTTAAACAAAATTTTCAAATACCAATTAAAATTTTGTCAACCTTAAGAATGTTATTTCCATTAATACTTCATTAATTCAAAATGTAAAACTTATACTTTACTATTAGGATTTCAAACCCTAAAATGGTTTTTCTTAAATAAATTTAAAATAGTAAAAATTGGAAGAAATCATAAACTTGATTAAGAATTATTCCCTAACTTTAATATTTCTATTTCAACAATTGTTTCTTTATGAGAAAAATATATAAACCAATTAAAATCTTTAATCACTTAAAATTTGAATTCCAACCCTGAAGATCTAGGAACTTAAATAACCAAGCTTTCTAATTATTTCTGAACAAAACTTGAAACCTAAAAAAATGAGGTTCGAATACTAAAACTTATTAAGGTATATGTTCTTCAAAAGTTATTCTTTTGAAGTACATATAACTTAATCACCTACCATTACTTTTTAGTACTAAAACTAATAACTACCTTAGTGTGCTAACCTAGTCATACTTCCTAAATTAACTTTGAGTAGTTAGTTGGATACTCTATCCCATATGGTATACCTTAGTCAACTAACTATTTGCAACACCTTTGTTGCAACTTAAAAACTATTACCTTCCTGACATCACCTAATAACCATTCCTTTAAGTAATAAAAATAACCATTAAGGGTTATGTTCTTCAAAAGTAATTCTTTTTAAGAACACATCCTATAAGCATCACACCCATTCTTGTCTAGAGACAAGTAATGACCTTTGCATAATAAGAGTATTACCAACTCTAGAATCAACCTTAAACTATTTACCTGAGCACTACTGGCTCATGACTAATTATTTGAGTGCCGATGTTTGTTATAAGAATGCTACCAACTATAGAAAGAACCATATATAGGAATAGCAAAGAAAATTGCTTTGTATGATCATGCCCAACTAATACCACATAAGTAATAAATGCATCTTAAATAGATAACTTGTTATGTTCCATCTATTAACTACTTTGTGAGTAATAGATAAGTATAATCAATCATAGAACACTACCTCTTGTTTGTAGTACTTCTAGTCATTAAGAAGCGTGTTCTTTAAAAGTTATTCTTTTAGGTTATATAACAAGTAAACATTACAATGCCTCTTGTAAGCTTTAAAAGTAAGTAATTATTCTTGAGTGTGCACATGTTAAGCAATTATGTGCTACCACATTGTTATGTTTCACCATCCTAGATGAATAACATTTCCATGCTTCACTAGAACCCTCTTAACAGTAAATGAAACCTAGCTTGTTACTTTGGTATGCTCATCTACTAACTATACTCTAATTATGATAGAATCCTGCTAAACCCTAGAATACTAAACCCTAGGTGTAGTGCTTCTAATCAATAATAGACATGTTCTTCAAATGTTATTCTTTTAAAAGACATTGAAAGTAAATAACAAACTATTCCTTTGAGCTTGAACAAATATAACTCTATTTGTGTCTTAAGATTGTTGTCAACCCTAAGACTAACTGGGTATTCCTATCAAATAAGAATTACTTCAGCTTTGCTTGTCCATAACCAACTACTTGTTTGTTAATAACAATATACCACTTAAAAGTGTTACTTTCAAGTTTTCACCTATTGCTATACCTATCCTCTGCAATAATTCTTGTATTAAGCTTTATTCTTTTACTTTAAAAGTTTGTCAGTCAATCTAAAATCCTTAACAACCTTGTTGTGGAGTGAACCTAAAAGTGCAACTCATTATAAAGAAACCATCACAACCTTCTATAATAAACCCTCGGGGTAAGGTTACACTTAGAACGATGCATAGCATATATGATGCATATCATGCTGCAGTTCTTTTAACATCATCTTTACCAGATGATGAAGCTATTTCAGTATTTGGATTTCCTACGTATCGAAGACCTTGACTTGCATAATCTTGCAGTCAAAAAGGCAAGTTTATCTTGCTCATATCTTTTGGTTGCACTGATTTTGAAACTACTTGCAAAGTGTTAACTTCAAACTCTAACATTTCAAAAAAAGAAGGAAAATCTATTTTCATAAGTAATATGACTAGTGGTTATCGACCAGTGGTGATAACCTAGGAAGGCTGGCAGGTGGAACCACGGTAAGATTGTGGTGGTGGAGGTTCCACTTGCACGGGAAAGTAAACCTAGGATTAACTACCAATGCCACAGTTATTCTTGTGCCGTAAAAACCGTGCCGTCCAAGAGACTTGGAATGGGACGGGAAAGTCAGTTGTATCTTCTCTCGTTCGCATGTCAACGGACACTCAGCTACCGTTCGCCGTATATCTCGACAGAATACGTGCACATGGGTGGGACCCCTTAGTGCCCACGGCCACTGGTGTCTATGATGGTCCGCAAGGGACGCCTAGGTACTTCATCGTTGGGGGTGAATATCAGGGGCACAACCTGCTTGCGTGAATTGGGTGGGCATGCGTTGTGCGGAGAAGGCAGTGATTGGATTGGATCAATGACTGGGCCCCACACCAAGGAAGTGTGGACGGGAAAGATCGCCCGGTTGAGCAACAAGGCTTTGATCTCTCTTGGAAGGACGCACCTCTGCAGAGTGTAAAAAGATGTGACATGTTACCCCTTGTTCCGGGAAGGAGCTGCGAACGCGGCAGGAAAGGTGCTCTCAAGGCACTAATACCCTGTGTTGGCTGTTGGGCATAGTTTTCATAAGTAAAAGCAATCTTTCAAGAAACCTTGATAAAACCTTGCATTGGCCTACGACTCTTTTGGGTCCATGGCTTTAGTTAGAGCACATCACACAACTTCTTTATAAAGAAACTTGTTGGGTAACGCTCGTTACTCACCCCAATCTCTTAAACCCTTGCTAGACTATGAAGAATTAGATTGAAGGCAACCCAAGGAGACAACCTCGAGACATTGAAGATGAAGATGAAGCATTCTACCAACGTCAAGATTATCAGCGGAGTCTACAATTGTATGAAGCTTGGAGAAAAACTAGAATAGGATTAGAAAGGAACCAGTTTCCTATTCCTAGAACCTAAGTAGCTAGGATATTTCTCTAGCTAACCAACTGCATTAGTTGTAGTTTAGCTTAGTCTTTGTCGTCGTGGTGAAACAACATATGCCATAGGATGGCTTAAATGGGGGCCGAACTAGATGCTGGAGGATTCGGGAGAGGGGAACGAGCTAAAAAGCACGACAGAAAGAGACACTGATCTACCCAGGTTCGGGGCTCTCGTAAGGAGATAACACCCCTACTCCTGCTCTACTGATTGTATATATGGGTCGATGTAGTACACCACAACGGTGCTTCCAAGCTCTCTGCTAGAGAAGGAAGATGAACTGCTAAGTGTAGGAGTACAGTGTGACCAATCTACCTTCAACCTATCAACCTTCTTCCAGTGACCAACCTTCCAACCTTTCCTTTGCTAGGACTCCCTGTGCCACCTTATATAGTGGTGGCCAGGGTTACAACGGTCATACAAGACCACAAGACAAGGGCTACACTCCAAACAGGAGCTGGTGGCGATGGCAGAGACCCTTGACTTCGCCCCTGATTGCTCTCGATGGGACGCCATATCCCTGTACCTTGTACCTCTTGAACTGTGGCCTTACCTCTGTGCGGTAAGCTCGTACTTGTGCACAGTGAGGGTAGGTAACCTCCACTGTGCACCCTGCCATCTTACTCTGCTACCATGCTTGGATGTTTTCTTCCTTGATTGTAGGGATGTGACACCTTGGTTGACTTAAGTATCCCGGATATGACCGTTGGCCATACCCAGGACTTATATGCCGGACCAACGACCTACGAGGGTCGGGTAATCCGGCCTCCCCTGCTCCTGCACAACACACAAAATAATTAGGCCGGCATATCTGAGTATATGCCGGCACACCTATACTAGTATTCCGGCTATGCCGGCATATCCAAGTATCAGCCGGGATACACATTATATGCCGGCCTGGCCGATGCACTTATATTCCGGCCAGGCCCTTCCTCGATAACCCGGCATAAAGTCAATCATAGACCTTGTGTCTTTCTACTCTCTTGACCCTACCGGGGGTCATCCCCCCGACACTAGTCCCCGAAGCTGCCGAGGTTCCCCAGTCATAACTGTGGAGCCTTGACAGGTTCAACATACCTTTCTTCATTATGCCCCGGCGATCAGATTTATATGCCGGCACATCTGCACATATCCCGGCCTCTGTTCCTGTTCCAAAACTTATTCCGGCCAGTCCCTAGGGTATTCCGGACGGAACATATTCATCGGGCAATTAATCCGTCATATAGACGAGTCTTCCTCGAGAAGCCATGCCTGACAGCTTTGCATCGAAACTTGTAACTGCCCTGCCACCTCGAACGGTCACCCACGATGCGACGGTTCACAGTGCAGCAGTTACTTCTTGCCATCATTGCGTCATGGCACGGTTACAGGAACCGCCGCCCCACTCTGTGCCGCCACGTGGCGCCTCGCCGCAGAAACGGTCGGGGGAGTGGAGCACTATCCTCCCCACGACCCCCACGACCGGCCTCCTCGGTATAAATACGGGGTGGGGGTAACTTATTCTTTTTACCCCCGCCACAGTGCCTTCTTCCTCAGATCCTCTGCCCCTCGCGCTTCGCCGCCGGACCAAGAAACCGAGAAGGGAAGCTGCCGCCGTCGTCCACCTGCCCGCCGGCGCCTCCGCTCGCCGACGTCCGGCGTCATCGTCGACGACGCCACCGCCGCCTCTTCTCCCCGCAGTCTTGCAGGGAGATTGGATCTTCCTCTGCACAATTGCCGCCGCCGCTCCATCGCCGTAGGCCAAGCTCCGGTGAGTTCCTCTTCCTCTGTTCTTCCTTTCCCTGCTCTTCTGCAACTAGGCTGCGGTAGCCTCACTGGTTTGTATCCATGGTAGTCCCTTTGCTGGATATTTCGTTGCTTCGATTAGCATTGCTAGCAGTGTTTCGTAACAGCTCACAGGTGTTCTTCCGCAGAAATTATATCCCTGATTATTTCCGATTTTAACTGCCTCGGTAGATCTTCTATTCCTGCTAACATCTGTGAGGGCGGTATGCCGGAGAGACTAACCTTCCTCTTTTCTCCGGCCTTGATAGGAATAACATCACGGGACTCCGGCTCTCACGCCTTATCCCGGCCACTAAGATGGCATCTTCAAGCATGACGGCTACCTCGGCCTCTGAGGAAGATACCTCGGCCCGAGCCCAAGGACGCTCCGGCTGGGAGGGGTCGGAGGTTACTCCGGCTGACATATCCTGGGTCACCTCCACCAGGAGAGTCCCGGAGGGCGTAGCATGCCGGCTACCAGCGGGAGAAATTGTGCCGGCACCTGAACCTGGCGAACGCGTCGTCTTCATCGCCCACTTCGAGCGGGGCTTCGGTCTGCCGGTATCGGACTTCTTCCGGGACTTCCTCAACACCTATGATCTTCAACCTCATCATATCCCGGCCAATGCCGTGATGATCCTCTCCGCCTTCGCTGCTTTTTGCGAGGGCTATGCCGGCATAGAGGCCCTTACTCAAGGCTGGGCGAAGTACTTCCAACTGCGGAAGCAAGTCGTCCAAGAGCCGCCCCGGAGCAAGGACGACCCGCCGGAGACGGCCCAGGAAAAGAAGGACCGCCCCATGACCCTCTGCGGCGCGGCCACCATCATGTCCCGAAAGGGCTCGGACTTCCCCAAGGTAGAACTCCTGGAATCTTGCAAGAAGTGGCAGAAAAGCTTCTTCTACGTCAAGAACACCACCGACGAGGATCTGCTCAACCTGCCGCCATTTGTGGACGAGCCACCCTTGGCCATGACGAACTGGACCTATAACCCGAAGAACTCGGTGATGCCGGTGAATGCGCTTCACCGGGTTAAGGGCGAGCTCCTGGATGCCGGTCTTACTCCTCAAGACCTGGTGGCCTGCTATATAAGCCGGCGCGTCTCCCCTCTGCAGCGCCGGTCGCACAAGATCTGTCAGATGAGCGGGCCAATGGACCCCACCCGGCACTCCACACACGAGCTGACTCCGGCCGACATTCTGCGCCGGATTAAGGATGTCTGCAAGTCCTCTCAGGCCACTTTTGCCTGGGGGCTAGAACCATACAGCCGGGATAGGCCCGCCCCAACGGTAAACCATCTTATCCGATACATAAAGTCCATGTCCGGCACATAGATACTTAAGCCGACACATGTCTATTTGCCGACACATATCATATTGATCCGACATACCTCTTCCACCGGCATATTTCCTTATCTGAATACTTGACTTTGCTGTTTATACAGAAATTCAGCTTCCAAACCATGGAGAACTCCCGGATCAAGATCGCGGCGGACCGCACCGTTGCGGATGTTGAAGATCCGGATCATTGGGATAAGCTTCCCAGGAGCACCCGTGCCGCAGCTGCCATGGGTAAGGGCTCTTCATCCCGGCATTATACTCAAGACCGGAGTGAGATTGATTCTGACGAGGAGATCCTGCTGTACTATGACCCGATGCCACTTGCGTACGCCTTTCCAGAAACACCTATTGCTCACGAGTTTGCAATGCCGTCCTCAGCTATCCCGGACGATATGGTTATCGACGCCGCCCCTCTGAACCAGGGACCTGCTTCCACCGGCGGACGTGCCGGCCGGAAGCGAGGTGTGAAGCCCCCGTCCGACATGCCTCAGAGGTCGAAAAGGCAGAAGGTCGGCGTGCCCAAACAGAAGAAACAGAGGCCTGTTGCCTCGGGGTAAATTTTCTTTTCTTTGCATTTCCTCCGACATATCTCTTGTTTGTATTACTGACTTGGTGTTTTCTCTCTTTCAGTGCTCCTGTTGAGCCGGAACAAGCTTCTGGCTTGAGCGGCGACCCGAAGGTTACCAAGCCCGCTGCCCCTGCTACCTCCGACATTCCCTCTGCCAGTCACACGAGCTCCCCGGCGCCGGCATCCTCGCCTGCGCCCGACAAGACCTCCTCCCCGGCGAAGGACGTTCCTCCGCCGGAACAAGACACCTCTGCCCCCGACGTCCACATGGACTCGGGGGCTCAACAGGAACCTCCGGCTCCTGATGTCCACATGGACACAGGAGCCCACCAAGAAGTACCAGACTCCGGCGCGCCCACCGGCGACGCCGACACAACTGAAAACGCCGGAGCAGACATCAAGGGTAAAGGCCCTTTAGTGCCGGAAGTCCGGACTATTCCGGATCCTGCCTCTGCTGGCCAAGATGCACCGGCCGCGCCGGAACAGCCCGCACCCGAGACTCCTTCAGCTGACAAGACCCCAGCACCGGCCAAGACCACTGCACCGGCCAAGACCACTGCACCGGCCAAGTCCACTGCACCGGCCAAGACCACTGCACCGGCCAAGTCCACTGCACCGGCCAAGTCCACTGCCCCGGCCAAGACCACTGCACCGGCCCAGACCGGCACGTTGAAGATTCAGCCGGCCAAGTCCGGCACACCATCTGCCGCAACTGCTCCTCCTAAGGCAGCATTCCGGACCAGCTCTGCTCTGGCCCTGCATCTTGGCAGGGCAGCAGCCCGGCCGGGGTACCGGACCAGCTTCTTCGACACCCCAGAACTCGAGGGCCTCGTCCCTCTTGCGACGAAAAGTGATCAGAGCCTCGGCTCTCTTAAGGAGCAGTGCATCAAATGGAACGACGCCAGCAACATGGACACTGCGGACTCAAGGAGCAAGAAGCTGGCCGAAGCCAAGACCAGTGGCGACCCAAGCGACTTCCTGGCAGCGAAGCCCATACCGATCGCCAGCGAGCTCCTCAGCATCCAGCAAAGACTTCACAAGTTGGCCTCTGCCACCAACGTAAGTCCTCTCTATTTACACACATATCCCCAGTCCCCGAAAATGTCGGCTGTCCGGGATATGGACATCCGGGATTTTCTCATAGTCCTTTAGCTAGCTTCTTTTGAATTAACTGCCGACATATGAGCTCGATCCGAGCTTCAAATCCTAGTCACCGAGGGCCGGGATAGGTGCGCAGCACCTGTGCCGGGTCTTTAACAATTTCACATCTCTATTATCTTTCAAATCCTCTTGACCGGGATATAAGCTCGATTCGAGCTTCAAATCCTAGTCACCGAGAGCCGGGATAGGTGCGCAGCACCTGTGCCGGGTCTTTAACAATTTCACATCTCTATTATCTTTCAAATCCTCTTGACCGGGATATAAGCTCGATTCGAGCTTCAAATCCTAGTCACCGAGAGCCGGGATAGGTGCGCAGCACCTGTGCCGGGTCTTTAAAAGAATGATTACTTGATAAAATCTTCACTTTAATTATCATGTCAAATTTCTCTGCTGATATTTCAAATCCCGGCATTTTTGCAGCGCATGAACAACACCCGGGCCGACATGTTCCATGAGTTGGTGTGCGAGCACCGGAAGCTATCTGACGCACACAGCAAGCTTCAGCAGGAGCTGTCCCAGAAAGGTAATCTTTGCCGACATACTGCTGTATGCCGGATATCTTTCCTCTCTTTACTTTGCAATGCTTACTCTTGCCGACACGTAACCTTGTGCCGACATTCTTCAGCTGGTGCCGAAGCGCAAGTCACCGAGCTTCTCAAGAGGGTGAAAGAGCTTACTGGTATGCCGGATCCTGCTGTTACCCGGATAGCTACTTTATACTTCAAATCCTTTACTCTTTGTCACTGTTTTCTTTCTTCAAATCCTTTTAACTTGAAATCTTTGCAGATGAGAAGGCTGCACTGGAGGCACGCCACCAGGATTGTGTGTCCTCGGTGGATGTGGCCAAGCAACTGGACGACCGGGATGCCGGTCACAAGGCCGAGGTTGAGCAGTTGAAGGGCCGGATCACCGAGCTGCTGGACGAAAAGGAACAGAGGGAGGGCCTACTGAAGAAAACCCAGACCCTGCTTGTTACCTCCGAGACTGATGCCTCCAATGCCCACGCTGAACTGGATAGCCTGAAGGAGCAGGCCACCAAATGGGAGGTTACAGTTGCACAGCTGAATGCCGACCTTGCCCGTAAGCTTCAAATCCTTTCCCCTTTTATCCTTTCCGACATAGTGTAATCTTTTTCGGCATAGCATCTATGCCGACATATTTTCCTTTTGCTAACATTGTTTCTATTCTGCAGGCATGTTTCCCGCTTCCGTCGCTGACGTTGAGAGGGCTTTGCAGTTGGACCGAGAAAACCGGGGTGTTCCGGTTGACTCGCCCAACTGGGACATGTCGGAGCAGCTGCTGGCCCTGCAGTCCCGGAAGGAGGCCATGACCCTTTACACTGAAGAGCTCTTCTACGGCGCCCAGGAGGCATTCTCTGCCCTCTGGCCGGGACAAAGGACTCCCACTGACCCGGTTGACCTCGGCAATGACCTGCAGCTTGCCAAGGTTCGCCTCCGGGAGTGGCGAGATTCCGGCGCGAGGGTTGGAGCTGACGAAGCCCTCAGCTACTTCTTGTCTTGGTATGAAAAGGCAGACTTGGAGACTTTGCGCACCGTGCGCGAAGGATCCATCTAGACCACGGATCCGGATCATATCCGTCGCCGCAAGGAGTTGGCCCATAGTTATGTGGACTATGCCGATACCGACAAATTCGTCCGGGACATCTGCGAGCCGGAGAAGAATGACGATGCCGGGACATCTGCTGCTGCTGAGGGTTCCGACTCCAGCCAAGATGAAGATGAAGCTGAGGAAGCCGACACTGAAGCTCCGGAACAGGCATCTGCCCCGGGCGGAGGCGACGGCTCCATTCCATCTGCTGGGTCCGGCACACCTGAGGCCGACATCTCGACTGCTACTGCTCCACCTGCTGGCGGCCCCGCGTCTGCCCCTTGAATCTTTGCACCAAAAACACTTTAAGCTTTATCAGATCCCCGGTATGCCGGGTGCAGTTGTAATATACACGTTTAATTTCCTTTGGTTTGCTTCCTGAACAAGTTTTATCTTGGTTTGCTTGTTACTAATGCCGGATCATCTTTTGGCTAAGTCACCGAGTTGTTTTCCTGTTTCCTCAATTTCACAACCTTGGCTACTTGTCTACCTTAATTGGCTTTCGACGTATGAGTCTCAAGGTTGCTTCCTCGAACATACAGTACTTTAACTTTGAGACTTAGACTTCAAATCATCCGACACTTTAAATTTTAACTTTAGCTTTAACGAAAATGTCGGTTCGCTTGCTTTGTATTTCCTTAGCCGTTTTCCATGTGTAGACAATCTCCGGCATCTACTCTTGCTAGCCATGAAGCCGGGTTTCGGACAGCAGCTGAGTCGAAGAGTGGCCTTTGGTGCCGACACATTACTAGGCCGACATAGGAAACATTCAAATAAAGCCAGCCGGCATATAACAAAAACTGTAAATAAACAACAAATATACCTCAGAGCTAGTTACCCGGCTTCTTCGGGATGCCGGTATTTCATTCATTAGTCTTGTGCCGGCACAACACGCCGGCATACAAAGGAAAATATGGAAATACATACATTGTGTTGCTCAGGAGTAAAAGGGGCGCAGTAGAGCTATGTTCCATGGCCTCTTGGTTTCTTCTCCGGACCTGTCCGCCTTATTCTTCTTGGGGTCCTGCGCATCTATAAGATAATAGGCATCATTGTGCAGAGCTCTGCTCACAATGAATGGCCCCTCCCATGGAGGAGTTAACTTATGCCGGCCTTCTGTTCCTTGCTTTAGCCGGAGTACTAGATCTCCCTCTTGAAATCTCCTTGGATTTACCTTCTGCGCATGATAGCGTCTGAGGTTCTGCTGATATACTGCTGTTCTTGACAGAGTTATTTCCCTTGCTTCCTCTAGCAGATCAACATCATTTTCTCTAGCTTCTTTAGCCTCTTCCTCAGTATATAGCACTATTCTTGGTGCATCATGTATTACATCTGTTGGAAGCACAGCTTCTGCTCCATACACCAGGAAAAATGGTGTGTAGCCTGTTGATCTATTCGGAGTTGTTCTTAAACTCCACAGCACTGCTGGCAGCTCATCTAGCCAACATCCCGGAGTTTTCTCCAGGGGCTCTATCAGCCGGGGTTTTATGCCGGATAATACTAGCCCATTCGATCTCTCTACTTGGCCATTGGCACAAGGGTGGGCAACCGACGCAACGTCCAGCCGGATTCCCACCTCCTCACAAAATCTGGCAAATGGCCCTTGGGCAAAGTTTGACCCATTGTCAGTGATGATGCTATGAGGAACACCATATCTCAAGATTATATCCTTTAAGAATTTCACTGCTGTCTGACCATCACACTTGCTTATGGGCTTCACTTCAATCCACTTGGTGAACTTGTCCACCATGACCAGGATATGGGTCATTTTCCCTCTGGCCGGCTTAAAAGCCCCGACCATATCCAGGCCCCAAACAGCAAAGGGCCAGGTTATTGGGATAGTTTTCAGGGCAGATGCCGGCTGATGAATCTGGTGGGTATATCTTTGACACCCATTACATTTCCGGACCAAGTTTTCTGCCTCTTGCAGTGCCATTGGCCAATAGAAGCCATGCCGGAATACCTTTGCCACCAATGCCCTGGACGAAGCATGGTGACCACACTCCCCCTGGTGAATTTCCCGGAGCATCTCCAGACCCTCCGCAGATTCGACACATCTCTGCAATACTCCGGTGGTACTTCTCTTGTATATTTCTTTGTTGATGATGGTATACGCTTTGGATCTCCTTATAACCCGGCGGGCCTCGGTTTCATCCGCCGGCACTTGACCATCCACCATGAAGTTCATGATAGGACGTGCCCATGAGGGCACTTCCCTGACAGTGAACACTACCTGATCTATTTCCATCATTTCGACCGACACATAATCGATCTCCATGGGCTGCGAAGTCCCCGGGACTGAAGAATCAGTCCCCGGGTATGCCGGAGCAGTCCCCGGGTATACCGGCACAACCTCTTGGCACATTTTACCCTTGCCTTTAGTTTTGCTCCGGAATACTGTACTAACAGCATATGCCGGCCCAGTCCCCGGGACTGAGGAAACAGTCCCCGGGTTATCCGTCCTGGCTCCGGGATCTATCTCCATTGGAACTGCTTCGTCTGGGCCTGGCGGGACATAAATGGAGGATGACTCCGGCGAGGGTTTGATCGATGGCTTCCTCTGATGCTCCAGCGAAATGCCGGGCGGGATTGAATCTCGGGAAGACCCCTGCTTGGATAATGCATCGGCTGCATCGTTCTGAGCCCGGAGAACGTGCCGCATGCGCGTCCCATATGCCGGAACACTGCTGAATCACTAAGTCAGAATCCCCGAAGCACATAATCCGGCGAATTCCTATGTCCTTAGACACCTTCAGGCCATGCACAAGTGCCTCATATTCCGCCACATTATTTGATGCTGCAAAGTGAATCTGCAGGACGTATCTCAGCTGGTCATTCTTTGGTGAACTGAGAACTATGCCGGCACCCAAGCCATGGATTGTCTTGGACCCATCGAAATGCATCCTCCAATAATTGGCATCTGGCAATGGTGGCTCATACTGTATCTCGGCCCAGTCAATAAAGAAATCAGCCAAGACCTGGGACTTGATTGTATCCCTCTTATCGTACTGCAGTGTATATGGTGAAAGCTCTATTGACCACTTGGCAATTCTGCCACTGGCATCTTTGTTACTTATGATCTCCGAGATAGGGGCCTCGGCCACTACCCGGATTGGATGCTCTTGGAAGTAATGCTTGAGCTTCTTGGCCGCCATATAGACTCCATAAGTCATCTTCTGATAGTGTGGGGGACTCGTAGAGTCGCGCACAGGCTTCAACAAGAAATATACCAAAGTCCCAAACTCACATATTCACAAAAAACTGATATGCTGGCCTGCATAGGCCTGATTCTATCTCATGCCATCATAGGCAATCTCCCGTTTGACATATACTCATATACGTGATATGCTAGCCTTCGCGGGCTATCTCAAAATACTATTGTGCCTTCTTTGGCTATATCGACACTTTGCCTCTTGGGCTATGTCTCATCGACATCGTCTGCTTCGACAATGCCGGCATACTGCTTTGCCTTCTTTGGCCATATCGATACTTTACCTCTTGAGCTATTTGCCTCTTGGGCTGCTCTGCCTCTTGGGCTACTTTTGCCTCTCGGGCTACTTTGCCTCTTGGGCTTTATATCGACACTTTGCCTCTCAGGCTATGTCTCATCGACATTGTCTGCTTTGACAATGCCGGTATACTGATATGCCTTTTAGGCTGCTTTTGCCTTTTGAGCTATTTGCCTCTTTGGGCTTTATATCGACACTTTGCCTCTCAGGCTATGTCTCATCGACATTGTCTGCTTTGACAATGCCGGTATACTGATATGCCTCTTGGGCTGTGCCATCGCTGGGCACTTGTTAGTATGCAAAAATGATAAGACATGTTAATATGCTAAACCGGGATACTCTATGAAACCGGATATGATAAGAGATATGATGCTTGTTAACTTTGAGATCGATGTCTCGATATATTACTGTGCCAGAATTGGTGATAACTGAAAGGATTATAGAATGCCGTGATATGCTGGCATGCCGAAATAAACGACGATATGAGTTATTGATAGATGCCTTGATATGCTGGTAAACCGAAATAAACGGTGATTGGGGATTTTGGTCGATGCCATGATATGTCGACATACTGAGATTTTGCTCTTGCCATGATATGTTGGCATACTGACATTTTTCCATGATATGCTGGCATACTGACATTTTGCTCTTTGCCATGATATGCTGTCATACTGAAACACATATGACTCAAGATATCACTTAATAACCTGATGTACTAACAAACTGAAATACCTGAGACCTGAGACTTTGAGATATTCTGGCCAGGATATAAAGATATGCTGGCTGGGACATAAAATATGCCGGCCAGGATACAAAATATAACATATGCCGGTATACTGAAATTTTGCTCTTTGCCATGATATGCCGGCATACTGAAATACCTGAGACACTGAGATATAAACTGAAGCCCTGGTGGTATAATAGCAATTTCTTCTCGTAATGGCAATATGGAGAGTCATAGCCGGTATATATGACGAAATATCCAACCTGTTCTGTAGTCATTCTAAAAGACATAGCGATGGTCATAGTATTTGGCATATTTGCAATCTAGCATATGGAGTTTGGCATATAGCCCATATCATTCGGTACATAGCACTTGACATACAGACTGAGATATAGCAATTTGACATATATGCTAACTTGGCAACTCACAAGGAAGAACTAGGCACTCATGTGCCGGCATATAAATGTAGACATACTGTAACTGGCATATAAGCAAACTTGGCATCTTACAACAGATATTTGGCACTCATGTGCCGGTATATAAATGCAAGTATACTATAACTGTCATATGAGATCTAGCATATAGCACGTAGCATGCAGAAACTGGTACTGAGATAGGCATATAACTGATCTGACTGTAAACATGTAACAACTAGCACATGGCATTCAACATATAAAAAACTGGCATACGAGCCTTGGCATACGACAGCCGGCATATAACACATAGCATATGAGATAAAGCATTTGGCATATAAGTAGATACTGAACTTGATATGTTAACTGGCATACTGACTATAGCACTGTAGCAGATATAAAGATTGGCACATACAAAGACATATAACTCGACATAACATCTTGCTGTTGGCATATAAAACCGGCATATAACATGCCCAGATAAAACTTTGCATAAGACTGTATACATAGAACTGATACTAAGGATACTATCTGTAGCAGGCATATGTAGCAATTTGGCATATAAACAGACATACAGGAGGAAACTGGAAAGCTGATATGCTAGCATGCAAACTAATATATACTGAAACAGTACTTAAAAAGCAACTTGCAGGGCTTTAGCCTAGCCCCCGAGCTATTTTTGTATCAAGGAGACACTGATTTTCAGATAAGCTGACCAGGATATGGAGTAAACCAGCATAAATACTTACTTGCACCGTTGAAGAAGCTTGATGCACCAGCAGATGCTCGAGGCGAAGGCTGAACAGTCCCCTGGTACGACTAACATAGAATGTGCCGGCCGGGACATAAGATATGCTGGCCAGGACACAGGATATGCTGGCCAGGACACAGGATATGCTGGCCGGGACACAGGATATGCTGGTCGGGACGCAGGATATGCTGACCAGAGGAAGCCGAGTGCCGGCCCGGAGATGCCGATGTAGATCCGGGACAGCCGTATGCTGGCCCGGGCGAGTTGAGGTCAGCCCGGGAGTTGAAGAAGACCTGCTATGCTCGGAGGCGTTGCTGATGTCGAGCCCCTGAGCAGATGAAGAAGATCCCCGTCGATGATGGGAAGAAGAACCTCGCCCCTAGCCGGCACACCGGAAGTGCCGGCCAGGTTCTCCGCATGCTCCAACGGAGGACGCGCCGACCTCTTGACCTTCGGCGGCTCCGGAGGAGAAGCTCCGGCCGCTGCTGCTTTGTCGGCATCTTCCGCCGGCGGCACGGATGTGCCGGCCATCATCACCTCAGCCGGCTCTACTGAGCGAGCGCTACGCCCAGCGTGAGCCAGCCGATGTGACGGAGGATCCGACGCCACCAGCACCTCCTTCCTGCAAATTCTCTCAGTCCCCACGTACACCTCGTGGGAACCGAAAGACATAATCCGGCCATCCCTGGGGAACGGCCGGCCACCGAGACAACCGGCGTTGTCACTGATGAAACTGAGCGAGCCTAGCCTCTGGACGAGGCCAGAGACCACGCGCACTCCCGAAGCTGCTATCACAGACCCCGTCCGAATGAACACTCCGCCCAGCATATCGATCAGCCCCACGGTGGGCGCCAAATGTCGTCGTGGTGAAACAACATATGCCATAGGATGGCTTAAATGGGGGCCGAACTAGATGCTGGAGGATTCGAGAGAGGGGAACGAGCTAAAAAGCACGACAGAAAGAGACACTGATCTACCCAGGTTCGGGGCTCTCGTAAGGAGATAACACCCCTACTCCTGCTCTACTGATTGTATATATGGGTCGATGTAGTACACCACAACGGTGCTTCCAAGCTCTCTGCTAGAGAAGGAAGATGAACTGCTAAGTGTAGGAGTACAGTGTGACCAATCTACCTTCAACCTATCAACCTTCTTCCAGTGACCAACCTTCCAACCTTTCCTTTGCTAGGACTCCCTGTGCCACCTTATATAGTGGTGGCCAGGGTTACAACGGTCATACAAGACCACAAGACAAGGGCTACACTCCAAACAGGAGCTGGTGGCGATGGCAGAGACCCTTGACTTCGCCCCTGATTGCTCTCGATGGGACGCCATATCCCTGTACCTTGTACCTCTTGAACTGTGGCCTTACCTCTGTGCGGTAAGCTCGTACTTGTGCACAGTGAGGGTAGGTAACCTCCACTGTGCACCCTGCCATCTTACTCTGCTACCATGCTTGGATGTTTTCTTCCTTGATTGTAGGGATGTGACACCTTGGTTGACTTAAGTATCCCGGATATGACCGTTGGTCATACCCAGGACTTATATGCCGGACCAACGACCTACGAGGGTCGGGTAATCCGGCCTCCCCTGCTCCTGCACAACACACAAAATAATTAGGCCGGCATATCTGAGTATATGCCGGCACACCTATACTAGTATTCCGGCTATGCCGGCATATCCAAGTATCAGCCGGGATACACATTATATGCTGGCCTGGCCGATGCACTTATATTCCGGCCAGGCCCTTCCTCGATAACCCGGCATAAAGTCAATCATAGACCTTGTGTCTTTCTACTCTCTTGACCCTACCGGGGGTCATCCCCCCGACAGTCTTCCTTGTTTCTTTCTCGTTTGTAGTCGCCAGGACTAAACCTCTACCTGTTGAGGAGGTTCTGAAGATCTTCTGTATGCTAAAAATTGTAATCCTATAGACATACCGTGGACCTGCGATGTTTCTGTTGTAACACTCTGATGGATGTAATACTAGTGAGACGGTGTTTCATTGGTGTTATGTCAATGACTTGCATACTACACATGCAGTGGTATGCTGGGTCACCACAGCTGGTATCAGAGCAAACGCTTTGACCCTAGGATTAAAACCCTTTAATAGGAGACCTGTAGGTTTGGCAGTGAGTATAGGAAGCCATCTTATCTAAACCAATTCTTCTTATGACTTGGGATGGATATTCAACAAAAGAATAATCCTGACACACTCGAGTCAAATGTTCTTACATGTTTTTCTTAAGTGAAGTTAGACATCTTGTTCCATACCTAGTAGTATTACATCATTAAATCCTTACATAAAGGTTAGAAGTAGGTCACATTTGGTATACAATACATGGTAGTCCAAAGAGAGGATACAACCGGAATGGGAATTATCCTATTGGAAGAAGTATACCAAGGGCAATTTGTTAAACTTAAGTCATCTGAAATTGTAGTAGGATGATGTTAAGTGATGAAGTTAGACTATAGGAGGTAATAGGCCTCAGGTTTTAGTCTTGTATATGGATACTCAAGAATGCCATATACAAGTAAGATGTATTGGCAGTATAAAAACCTTAATCATGTTGGATTCACTTGAGAATCTTCACATGAAGGAGTAGAACTTTGTAGTAAACCAGCAATTTCAAGTTGAGGAGGAAGATGCTTAAGGAGAATGGTGAATGAAGTGTTCCAACCCATGGCAACTAGGCCAAGTATGACAGGACCATAGTCTTTAGTCGGAGAAGTTTGACGAAAGCACAATGAAGAAACCCTATAAAAGATATGGAGTTATGGGAACCATGTCTGGTGAAGAAGTACAATGCTCATGAATACATGAAGTTTTGAGAGATCATGTGAGATTCGTCTTCAATAGGACGGAAGGTAAGCAAGAAATAGTAGACTTAAAAGAATATGAATCCGTTAGAATGGTTTCCAAACCCCTTTTGCTCAAATTTATTCGATTGCAACTGGGCAATTGAGGTAAGTATTGAGACAAAAAGTAGTAGTCCACCACTATGTGCAATATAGCACAATATAAACCTATATTATTTGGTGCTATAAGGTACATATCTAAGCCTGAACTCTAGAGATGTTTTACTCACAGGTTTATGATGATGTATGTTGCCTGCACAATTTTGGATCTTCTTGGATTTTATTGTGTGATTAGACCTATACATGAAGTTGGGCTTTGATATGCAAGTGCATGTTGCAGAATCAAGTTCTTACTTGATGTTATAGTTCTAGATGGTTCAGGGATTCGTATGAGGGAGAGACGAGTTCCTAAGGCAATTAAGTCAGAAGATGAAGAATCAGCAGATAATGGAAGCCAAAAGAAGAAAGATAGCAAGTGATCTTCATGGAAGCATCATAAAGTGGTAGTAAGATGAAGTATTGGAATTTAGCAGTAGTACTCTAGGTCGTAAAACACTAGAGGTAACCCCAGATTATTGAGTAGAACCACTAATTAGGTAACCGCAATTGAGTTTAAGGTATTTGAGCTTGTTGTTATGCAGCCTTGGTTATGCTTAGTACATCACGGGTTGATTGAGGTGTTGTAATACCGATGATCCATTCCGGTATTGCCTGCTGCTTTATTCAGTCTGGGAGTGGTAACCCCAGTAACCCTCATTGATAGCGTGACTAAGACACATAACATCTCTGTATAACCTTGATCCCTAGTCCTGAAATCTTGAATTGTTGATTGGTGGTTAAGACGTTAGCAATGCCTTTCCTTGTTTTAGAGATGTAGTCTTTGTCTACGGACTAAGGCTTGTGAGGATTCGTGTCAACCATGATCCGTTGAAACCATTGGATCATTTATAGCCCTGTTACTTCATATTGTGTTCAACTTATACAATTGCCTGTCGTGGATGTCCTCCGGTACAAGAGAAACTCTGCCAGATTTCTCCCGTGGCTTTGTATAGAACTTATGACTTGAATTAGGATAATTAACGATGGGAAAAAACCAATTCTCGTCAATCTTTAGAACTTTTGGGTAAGTACATGCATCCAAAAGTGGAATAGAATCCCTACCTAAATAATTAATCGAAGAATTCGTACCGGATATCCATAATTGTGTGGGTAAACCGCAGACTTCTTTGAGCAATCATTAGAAAGACGTAGTAGAAAAACCGACCAAGATTTATAGTTTAACCATGGACTTCTAACGGTTAGAAGATCAATATGTTCAAGGACCATTAGAAAAGTCTAAGGGGATAGTCTAGAAAACTTAAAAGTGTTAAAAGTTGGATGAAGTATGTCGGTAGTAAATTCTTTTTAGGATTTGTCATAACCTTATAGAGTTCGGCAAAGGAGTGAGATGATTTTGACCCTAATCACACCAAGTATGAGCCACAGCTGGTATCATGAACCGCAGCTGGAGAAGTTTGAGATTAGAGTTAACCATAATCTTGAACTTAGAAGACCAAATAAGATCTATAAAGATGGATCAGAAAATTTGAATGGACACACTACATGTGTTAATCCGTTCTTAGGTGGTAAAACCAAGAACCAATTAGGAATATTCATTGGAACAATTAGTAGGACCCTATAAGCCATAGAAGGTATTGTAAATATGATAATCCAAGAGAATGTCCAAGAAGAAACCAAGATGGATGGTATTCAAGTGACTTTTGTTCGGAGTTAGACAACAGAAGATTCAAGGAACACTCTGGACAAAGGATACCATCTATATCCCAAGTAGTTGGTAAAGGAACTTCAAGTTATATGATACCAACAACAAGTTCGTCCAACAACGTATGAGAGTGAAAACTTCGGTACGAAGTTTAGTTTAAGGGGGGAGACTGTAATATCCCAGGATTAGAGGTTATAAAATAGAGGCAACAGAGGTGTGCATTGCATTTCATGCATAGAAAATCCGGGTAATTTTCGCGCATTTAAAATAAAACATATCAAAGTGATTGGAGTTTCACTTGAGTTGATGGAATTGAAGTAGCTCATCAACTAGAGTGCGATAAACTTCAATATGACCTTTGTTAAAATCCTTGTTTTGGGTAGTGATAGTTACAACAACTAAAAGAGAGTTAAGGGAGGTAAAACCAAAATGCTTGACACACCATCTTAGGACCAAATATTTACTCACACCAGGATCATCGTGGTATTCTTTAAACCTACTTCTTTCATGCTAAAGAAGTCTACACCAGTCTTATTCTTAAAACATGATTTATTCTATATTCTTATGACCTAGTCTAGTGAGTCCAATTAAGAGAAGTTGAGAGGTTAACTCAATGCCAGTTTGATTATAAGATTTGCCTTAGCTATAGGTGAGATAACTTAAGAACATTAGAGCTATTCCTATAAAGGCCAACTAGGAGGCTTTAGACATTACTCCAATTCTAATTAGGTTAAGTCATTTGATATAGGGGGTGATCTCAATCATAAACCCTAATTCTGGTCTAGACTAGAACCATCCCTAGGAAGTGACCAATACTTAGACCTATGAAGTTATGAAGTGGAGTAGATCCTATATGAACCACACAATGGGGAGGTTATATCTCTAATATCAGAAGGTTGGTACAACCTAGAATAAAACCTTGGAGAGGGAGTTGATGAAGGAAATAAAATGGAATTGTTATGGGTGTTGATGAAGGAGATAGTATGATCATGTCAAGTACATGATTATGCTTGCTGATGAAGATAATTAGGTTAGTTATGAAACCTAGTCTGATAAGCAGATATCATCCTAAATCAAGTGGGGAGTAGGAAACCAACTTAAACACATCTCACTTAGGAGATACCCATCTTGTCAGAGTATATGAGAAACCTTGATCTGTATACAAGTTGCCATTGAGTGAATCATCTGGGTATAGGTTGAGCAGATCCTAAACCTTAATCTAGAAACTTAGTTAGTATATTGAACCTTTGCAACATTAATCTCATTTCAAAGGGAACACTAGTTTCTGGTTGAGTGTAATAGCATCTTATCCAATTCCATAACCTCTGGTCCTTGTATTTGGAGATTCATTCTAAAATATCATTCCAACTGATGTATCATATTATGATCATAAGCTAAGTCTTTAAAACATGTTTTATCTATGAATCTAAAGGTGGTGTCCAAATAGAATAATCTATCTAAGAACTAGTTTAATTTATTCTAGTAATTAACTCACCTCTTGTATATGTCTTAACCTTGGGCAAAGAAATCTTCCTTGTGAGAGGGAGGTATCCAATGTTCTCATGTGAATAGTTAAGAAACTATTAGGACCTAGGTATAGTTTTCAAGGACATCCTCATGTATTAGCAAAATAGTGGGAAATATAGAAGTATGCCTCTCACCTAGTTCTAAATAGGTGGGTTAATAAATTGATAAACCCTATTTAATTATTGCCCTTATACACTATATGCATGGTAAAGTTTCTACATCTTACTAATGTGGATTCAAACCTAGCCAAGTATTTCTAAAATTCCATAAAAGCCAATTGGAATTATCAAAACAAGATTCATAATAAAATCCTAAAGATATGTATTGTAATTTTATGTGCTAATGCACATATAAAATTCATCTAATGCTATGTGTTGGATTAGAAATGTCATACTCATATTTGATAAGTGATTTCAAACACAAACCCTGCAAACTAAGTAATTAATACAAAATCCTGCAAAAACAGAAATCAAATATTAGTTAGCATATCCAAAATAGCAAACAGGAAATAAAAGAAAAAGTAAAGAAGCAGAAAAAAAAGAGAGAAACACTTACCTGGCCGCAGCCACTAGGGTTGGCCCAGCAAACCGGCCCAACACCCCAACCCGTAACTCAGCCCAGCGTACCCCTTCATCGTCTTCAACCTCGGGACGGAAGCTGCTCGGTGGAGCACTGGAGAGCGCTCGATCCGCCGCCGCCTCTCCAACGCTCGAGATGAAGGCCGCCGCCCTCTGTCGTCTATAAAAGGAGTACCGCCGCTGTGGATAAGCCCTAGGAGCTGTAGTTCTTCCCCTTTCCCCGAGTTCTCTTGCAGGTACCAAAACCCTAGCTCCGGCCGAACCTCTCGTCGTCGCTAGAGACCACCCGGAGCGTCGCCGAGTAGCTCCGAAGCTCCGCCATGGTTTTATCCTTCTCCTCGTCAAGCCAAACGAGCTGGGAAGCTCCCAGTCGACGCCGACAAGCTCGGCAACTCGATGACTGGACGCCGACGATCTCCCTCGTCCGACCTCTGGCGACCTCGCTGGCTAGCTCCTCGGCATCGGGGTGAGTTTCTGATCATCCTAGTGTTCTCCATCATCTTCCTCTCGTCCAGTAGCATTCCCGCACCGGTCACCTGCATGCGCCGCCGCTCGGACACGCCGCCGGCGAGGTTCCGATGACCAAAAACCAGCGGCGCTGGTACCCGTAGCTTCACTTTGATCTCCTGGTTCGATTCC
This sequence comes from Dactylis glomerata, assembly GCA_007115705.1. NCBI lineage: Eukaryota > Viridiplantae > Streptophyta > Magnoliopsida > Poales > Poaceae > Dactylis > Dactylis glomerata. The sequence goes on along the minus strand of QXEO01000291.1, from coordinate 2,087,540 downwards.
ACACCACCACGGATTCTAATTCGCAACGAATCGTCGAATTTGAAGTTCATCTGTGAGCTCCTGAGAAGATGACGTCATGATTTGCCACGTCACCTAGTTGACAGAGTCAAATGCCTGCGTGGCTGCTGACCTGGTCGATGACCCCACTCGTCAGTACCTTGGGGTAGAAGGAGCCTCGGTAACAAAAGTTCTGTCTGTTATTTCAGAAATTCCAGAAAATAGCTGAAACTTAGGAAATTCATATTTAATTCAAATCAAATTAGAAAAATGCAAATAATATATCAAAATGTTCAGAAAAACAAAATCTATCTATTTAACTTATAATATTGCATACTTGTGTGAAATAAGTTTGAACCAAATTTAAAAACTAGTTTAAGTAGTATTTCAATTTTGAATTCAAAAATTCAACTAAAATAATTTAAATAAAATTTTCAAATACCAATTAAAATTTTGTCAACCTTAAGAATGTTATTTCCATTAATACTTCATTAATTCAAAATGTAAAACTTATACTTTACTATTAGGATTTCAAACCCTAAAATGGTTTTTCTTAAATAAATTTAAAATAGTAAAAATTGGAAGAAATCATAAACTTGATTAAGAATTATTCCCTAACTTTAATATTTCTATTTCAACAATTGTTTCTTTATGAGAAAAATATATAACCCAATTAAAATCTTTAATCACTTAAAATTTGAATTCCAACCCTGAAGATCTAGGAACTTAAATAACCAAGCTTTCTAATTATTTCTGAACAAAACTTGAAACCTAAAAAAATGAGGTTCTAATACTAAAACTTATTAAGGTATATGTTCTTCAAAAGTTATTCTTTTGAAGTACATATAACTTAATCACCTACCATTACTTTTTAGTACTAAAACTAATAACTACCTTAGTGTGCTAACCTAGTCATACTTCCTAAATTAACTTTGAGTAGTTAGTTGGATACTCTATCCCATATGGTATACCTTAGTCAACTAACTATTTGCAACACCTTTGTTGCAACTTAAAAACTATTACCTTCCTGACATCACCTAATAACCATTCCTTTAAGTAATAAAAATAACCATTAAGGGTTATGTTCTTCAAAAGTAATTCTTTTTAAGAACACATCCTATAAGCATCACACCCATTCTTGTCTAGAGACAAGTAATGACCTTTGCATAATAAGAGTATTACCAACTCTAGAATCAACCTTAAACTATTTACCTTAGCACTACTGGCTCATGACTAATTATTTGAGTGCCGATGTTTGTTATAAGAATGCTACCAACTATAGAGAGAACCATATATAGGAATAGCAAAGAAAATTGCTTTGTATGATCATGCCCAACTAATACCACATAAGTAATAAATGCATCTTAAATAGATAACTTGTTATGTTCCATCTATTAACTACTTTGTGAGTAATAGATAAGTATAATCAATCATAGAACACTACCTCTTGTTTGTAGTCCTTCTAGTCATTAAGAAGCGTGTTCTTTAAAAGTTATTCTTTTAGGTTATATAACAAGTAAACATTACAATGCCTCTTGTAAGCTTTAAAAGTAAGTAATTATTCTTGAGTGTGCACATGTTAAGCAATTATGTGCTACCACATTGTTATGTTTCACCATACTAGATGAATAACATTTCCATGCTTCACTAGAACCCTCTTAACAGTAAATGAAACCTAGCTTGTTACTTTGGAATGCTCATCTACTAACTATACTCTAATTATGATAGAATCCTGCTAAACCCTAGAATACTAAACCCTAGAAGACGAACTGGGTATTCCTATCAAATAAGAATTACTTCAGCTTTGCTTGTCCATAACCAACTACTTGTTTGTTAATAACAATATACCACTTAAAAGTGTTACTTTCAAGTCTTCACCTATTGCTATACCTATCCTCTGCAATAATTCTTGTATTAAGCTTTATTCTTTTACTTTAAAAGTTTGTCAGTCAATCTAAAATCCTTAACAACATTGTTGTGGAGTGAACCTAAAAGTGCAACTCATTATAAAGAAACCATCACAACCTTGTATAATAAACCCTCGGGGTAAGGTTACACTTAGAACGATGCATAGAATATATGATGCATATCATGCTGCAGTTCTTTTAACATCATCTTTACCAGATGATGAAGCTATTTCAGTATTTGGATTTCCTAAGTATCGAAGACCTTGACTTGCATAATCTTGCAGTCAAAAAGGCAAGTCTATCTTGCTCATATCTTTTGGTTGCACTGATTTTGAAACTACTTGCAAAGTGTTAACTTCAAACTCTAACATTTCAAAAAAAGAAGGAAAATCTATTTTCATAAGTAATATGACTAGTGGTTATCGACCAGTGGTGATAACCTAGGAAGGCTGGCAGGTGGAACCACGGTAAGATTGTGGTGGTGGAGGTTCCACTTGCACGGGAAAGTAATCCTAGGATTAACTACCAATGCCACAGTTATTCTTGTGCCGTAAAAACTGTGTCATCCAAGAGACTTGGAATGGGACGGGAAAGTCAGCTGTATCTTCTCTCGTTCGCATGTCAACGGACACTCAGCTACCGTTCGCCGTATATCTCGACAGAATACGTGCACATGGGTGGGACCCCTTAGTGCCCACGGCCACTGGTGTCTATGATGGTCCGCAAGGGACGCCTAGGTACTTCATCGTTGGGGGTGAATATCAGGGGCACAACCTGCTTGCGTGAATTGGGTGGGCATGCGTTGTGCTGAGAAGGCAGTGATTGGCTTGGATTAATGACTGGGCCCCACACCAAGGAAGTGTGGACGGGAAAGATCGCCCGGTTGAGCAACAAGGCTTTGATCTCTCTTGGAAGGACGCACCTCTGCAGAGTGTAAAAAGATGTGACATGTTACCCCTTGTTCCGGGAAGGAGCTGCGAACGCAGCAGGAAAGGTGCTCTCAAGGCACTAATACCCTGTGTTGGCTGTTGGGCATAGTTTTCATAAGTAAAAGCAATCTTTCAAGAAACCTTGATAAAACCTTGCATTGGCCTACGACTCTTTTGGGTCCATGGCTTTAGTTAGAGCATATCACACAACTTCTTTATAAAGAAACTTGTTGGGTAACGCTCGTTACTCACCCCAATCTCTTAAACCCTTGCTAGACTATGAAGAATTAGATTGAAGGCAACCCAAGGAGACAACCTCAAGACATTGAAGATGAAGATGAAGCATTCTACCAACGTCAAGATTATCAGCGGAGTCTACAATTGTATGAAGCTTGGAGAAAAACTAGAATAGGATTAGAAAGGAACCAGTTTCCTATTCCTAGAACCTAAGTAGCTAGGATATTTCTCTAGCTAACCAACTGCATTAGTTGTAGTTTAGCTTAGTCTTCCTTGTTTCTTTCTCGTTTGTAGTCGCCAGGACTAAACCTCTACCTATTGAGGAGGTTCTGAAGATCTTCTGTATGCTGAAAATTGTAATCCTATAGACATACCGTGGACCTGCGATGTTTCTGTTGTACCACTCTGATGGATGTAATACTAGTGAGACGGTGTTTCATTGGTGTTATGTCAACGACTTGCATACTACACATGCAGTGGTATGCTGGGTCACCACATGGTGCATATTCTGGTCATGGTGGACAAGTTCACCAAGTGGATTGAAGTAAAGCCAATAAGCAAGCGTGATGGCCACACAGCAGTGAAATTCTTGAAGGACATAATCTTGAGATATGGTGTTCCTTAGAGCATCATTACTGACAATGGGTCAAATTTTGCCCAGGGGCCATTTGCCAGATATTGTGAGGAGGTGGGAATCCGGCTAGACATTGCGTCGGTCGCTCACCCCTGTACCAATGGCCAGGTAGGAAGGTCAAATGGACTAGTATTATCCGGCATAAAACCCCGGTTGATAGAGCCACTGGAGAAAACTCCCAGCTGCTGGCTAGATGAATTGCCGGCAGTACTTTGGAGTCTGAGGACAACTCTGAATCGATCCACCAGCTATACACCATTTTTCCTTGTGTATGGGGCGGAAGTAGTGCTTCCAGCTGATGTAATACATGATGCACCAAGGGTGGTGCTATATACTGAGGAAGAGGCTAAAGAAGCCAGAGAAGATGATGTTGATTTGCTAGAGGAAGCAAGAGAGATAACACTATCCAGAACTACAGTATATCAGCAGAACCTCAGACGCTATCATGCGCAGAAGGTGAATCCAAGGAGAATCCAAGAGGGAGATTTAGTGCTCTGGCTAAGGCAAGGCACAGAAGGCCGGCATAAGCTAACTCCTCCATGGGAGGGGCCATTCATTGTGAGCAAGGCTCTGCACAATGATGCCTACTATCTCATCGACGCACAGGCTCCCAAGAAGAATCAGGTGGACAGGTCCGGAGAAGAAACCAAGCGGCCATGGAACATAGCTCTGCTCCGTCCTTTTTACTCCTGAGAAGCTTAATATATGTATTTCCATTTTGCTTTCAGTGCCGGCACTGTATGCCAGCACAAGACTAATGAATGAAATGTCGGCACCCCGAGGAAGATCGGGCAATGTCGGTGTTGTATATTTCCTTGTCTATTTTCAGTTTTTGTTTATATGCCGGCTGGCTTGGTTTGAATATTTCCTATGTCGGCTTAGTAACGTGTCAGCACCAAAGGCCACTCTTCGACTTAGCTGCTATCCGAAACCCGGCTTCATGGCTAGCAAGAGTAGATGCTGGAGATTGTCTACACATGGAAAACGGCTAAGGAAAGATAAAACAAGCGAACCGACATTTATTTCTTTGTAAAGTTAAAACTTGAAGTGTCGGATGATTTGAAGTTTAAGTTTCAAATTTTAAGTACTGTATGTTTGATAAAGCAACCTTGAGACTCATATGTCAAAAGCTGAATAAGGTAGACAAGTAGCTAAGGTTGTGGAGTTAAGGAAATAGGAAAACAAACTCAGTGACTTACCCAAAAGATGATCCGGCTTTAATAAACAAGCAAACCAGGATAAAACTTGTTCAGGTAGCAAACCAAAGCAAATAAGTATATCTTACAACTGCACCCGGCAAACCAAAGCGAATAAGGCAGAACCACCAGCAGGTGGAGCAGTGGCCGTGGAAACATCGGCGTCCGGTGTGCCGAATCCAGCAGAGGGAATCGAAGCATCACCTCCAGCCGGCGCAGATCCCTGGACTGGAGCTTCAGCGCTGGCATTGCCGGCATCTTCATTTTCTTCCTCATCCTGGCTAGATTCAGAGCCTTCGGCATCATCAGCGTCGTCCTTCTTCTCTGGCTCGCGGATGTCCCGGACGAAGACCTCAGTGTTGGTGTAATCCACATAGCTGTGGGCCAACTCCTGGCGACGCCAGATAAGCTCCGGGTCTGTGGTCCATGTAGATCCTTCGCGCACAAAGCGCAAAGTCTCCAGATCACCTTTTTCATACCAGGATAGGAAGTATGTGAGGGCTTCATCGGCTCCAACCCGAGCGCCAGAATCTCGCCATTCTCCGACGCGAACCTTGGACAGCTGCAAGTCATTGCCAAGATCAGCAGGATCAGTGGGAGTAATTTATCCCAGCCAGAGAGCTTGGTGTGCCTCCTGGGCACCAAGAAAGAGGTCATCAGTGTAAGCAGTCATTGCGTTCCTGCGGGCGTCTAGGGCGATTAGCTGCTCCGACATGTCCCAGTTGGGAGAGTCAACTGGGACATTCCGGTTCAGCCGATCCACCTGCAGGGCTTTCTCAACATCTTCAACAAAGGCAGGGAATAAGCCTGAAAGACAAAAGATATTAGACATATGGGTATATGTCGGCATGATTGATATGTTGGAAATATTGGTGCTATGTCGGACAGGATATGTCGGGCAAGGTAAAAGTAAAAGGATTTGAAGCTTACTGGCGAGATCAGCATTGAGATGGGTAATGTCAACTTCCCATTTGGTGGCCTGCTCCTTCAGGTGCTGCAGCTCAGCCTTGGATCCCGAGGCATCAACCTCTGAAGTGACAAGCAACCCCTGGACCTTCTTAAGTTGGCCCTCCCTCTACTCCTTCTCATCCAGAAGCTCAGCAATCCGGCCCTTTAGTTACTCTATCTCGGCCTTGTAGCCGGCATCCCTCTCATCCAGCTGTTTGGCCACATCCACTGAGGACACACAGTCCCGGTGGTGAGCCTCCAATGCAGTCTTTTCATCTGCAAGGATTTGAACTTAAAAGAATAAGAAAGGATTTGAAGATAGAAGACAGTGATAAAGATAGAAGGATTTGAAGTGCAAAGTGCTTATTTGAAGATTGGCAGGATCCGGCATACCTGTGAGCTCCTTCACCCTCTTGACAAGCTCGGTGACTTGTTCCTCAGCAGTGGCTGAAAAATGTCGGCAAAGAGTTATGTGTCGGCACATTAAGATGTGCCGGCAAGAAGAATATTGTGAAGTAAAGGAGGAAAGTAATCCGGCATATAGCGGTATGTCAGCTGGGTTTACCTTTCTTGCTCAGATCAAGGCGAAGCTTGCGGTGCTCATTGGATAACTTCCGATGCTCGCACACGTGGTCATGGTACATGTCCCGGCGCTCATTATTCATGCGCTGCAGAAGTATTAGGATTTGAAGTGTTATAAGGAAAATTCGGCATATCAGAAGATTTGAAGGATATATCAAGTTTTTATGTTGAAGATCTGGCACAGGTGCTGCGCACCTATCCCGGCTCTCGGTGACTAGGATTTGAAGCTCAAATCGAGCTTATATGTCGGGCAGGTGGATTTGAAATTTCTACCAAGTTTTTATGTTCAAGATCCGGCACAGGTGTTGTGCACCTATCCCGGCCCTCGGTGACTAGGATTTGAAGCTCTGATAGAGCTAATACGATGGATTTGAAATTCACCTAAGTTAAAAAAGGTATTGGAAAATCCCGGATGTCCATATTCTGGACAGCCGGCATTTTCGGGGACTGGGGAGATATAAGGATGAATACATACAGTGCTGGCTTCGGACAAGCGGTAAAGTCTCTGCTGGATGCTGAACAGCTCGCTGGCGATGGCCACGGGTTTGGCCGGTATTGCTGGTGGGTTGCCAGTTGCAGTAGTCTGAGTCCCGGCTAGTGCTTTCTTTTTGCTGGAACTGGTTGTGTCCACAAAGTCGGCATCATTCACTTCATGCAGTAATCCTTGAGAGAGCCAAGGCTGTTGTCACTTTTGGTCCGCAGAGAGACACGGCCATCCAGTTCTGGAGTGTGGAAAGAGCTAACCTGGGCTGCTCCCTTGCTGGTGTGGAGTGTCATGGCGGAGCTGGCAGGAGGTGTGACGCGTTTCTCCTTGACAATCTGAGTCATCTTGAATGTCAGCGCGGCCTTGGCAGGTGCCGGCGCTGGACTCGTGGTAGGAGTGCCGGTCTTGGCCGGGGCAGAGGCAGTCTTCTCCGGAGCCGGGGTCTGGGATGCTGATTTCTCCGGCGTAGCCGGTGTAGCCTGTCCCGGAGCAGTTGATGCTGGTTCAGTCTGGATTTCTGGCACTTCGGGCCTTTTCCCTTGTCTATGCCGGTGCTCTTGCTGCTTGCGCCGGCATTCTCAGCAGTTTCGGCGCCGCTGGCATTGGCGCCGGTATCAGGAACATCTTGTTGAGCCCCCGTGTCCATGTGGACATCGGGGGCAGAAGTGTCTTGTTCTGGCGGAGGGTCGTCCTTCGCCGGGGTAGAAGTCTTTTCGGGTGTAGGCGAAGATGCCCGCGCCAGAGAGGTAACCGGGCTAGTAGCTGGGATATCTGGGCGCGCAGGAGATGCCGGCTTGTCAGTATGAGGGCTGGCAATGGAGCTAGAGGCATGCTCCAGAGCGAGTGGAGCCCTGAGGAAGAAAAGAGCAAGTTAGTAAGCAGAAGAAGAAAAATGCAGGAAATGATGAGAAGGGAAGAAATTTACCCCGAGGCAATAGGCCTCTGCTTCTTTGGGAGAGGCACGCCAATCTTCTGCCTCTTCATTTTTGAACTGGTTTAGGCTAGGGCTTAACTCCGCGTTTTCTGCCGACGCATCGGCCGGGGGGAGCTCCCTGGTTCAAAGGGGCAGCGTCTACAACCTCGTCGTCCGGGATAGCTGATGACGGCATGGTGGGAAAAGCATAAGCAAGGGGTGTCGGATCGAGATACATCCAGCATTCCCCATCAGAATCGTCATCACTCCAGTCTTGAATGGAATGCCGGGAAGAGGAGGCCTTACCCGCGGCAGAAGCGGCGCGGGTGTTCTTGGATATCTTGTCTTCGTGATCCGGATCTTCACGATCCAGCACGGTGCGGTCTGGAGCAATAATAATCCGGGAATTCTCTAAGTCCTGGAAGCTGAATTTCTGCAGAAGAGAAAGAAAGTTGATTAGAAACAAGAAGTATGCCGGCGGCAAGGATATGTCAGATCAAGCATAAATATATCGGCTAAGTAAATATGTCGGATCAATCATGAATATATCGGCTAAGTAAATATGTCGGACTAAGAGCAAGAGTGTCGGCAAAAGTGGTTTACCGTCGGGGCAGGACGGTCCCAGTTGTATGGCTCAAGCCCCCACGCAAAAACAGTCTGTGGAGTCTTGCAGATATCTTTCACCAGCCGCAGAATGTCGGCGGGGCTCAGTTCATGTGTGGAATGCCGGGTGGGGTCCATGGCCCCGCTGATCTGGCATATCTTATGAGATCGGCGCTGAAGAGGAGAAACTCGCCGGCTAATGAAGTAGGCAATGATATCCTCCAGCGTCAGGCCGGCATCACAGAGTTCGCCCTTAACCCAGTGGAGAGCATTGACTGCTCCCACCGTGTTCTTAGGGTTGTAGGTCCAGTTCTTCATCTTGTTGGGAGGAACATTAACATATGTCGGCAGGTTAAGCAGGTCTACATCAGTAGTGTTCTTCACGTAGAAGAAGCTCTTCTGCCATTTCTTGCATGATTCAAGCAGCTCACTCTTCGGAAAGTCGGAGCCCTTCCGAGACATAATGGTGGTTGCGCCACACTGGGTCATGGGACGGTCCTTCTTCTCCTTAGCAGTTTCCGGAGGAGCATTCTTGTCCTGAGGCTCCTAGGCACTTTGCTTTCTCAGTTGGAAGTATTTAGACCATCCTTGGACGAAGACCTCTATGCCGGCGTAGCCCTCGCAAAAGGCGGCGAAGGCCGAGAGAGTCATAACAGCATTTGCCAACAAATGATGAGGTTGGAGATCATAGTGGTCCAAGAAATCCTGGAAAAAGTCACTAACCGGGAGAGCGAATCGTCGCTCAAACTGTGATATGAAAACCACCCTTTCGGTGGCCTCAGGTGTCGGCACTACTTCTCCGGCGGGCAGCCGGCATGATACACCGGCCGGGACACGCCGGGTGTTAGTGATCCATTCTATGTCAGCCGGAGTCACCTCCGACCCTTCCCAGCCAGAACGTCCCTGGGGTTGGGCCGGATTATCTTCTTCCGGCGCCGAGGTGGCCGTCATACTAGAGGAGGTCATTAACTTGGCCAGGACAGGGCGTGAAAGCCAGAGTCCCGTAGTGTTAGTCCTAGCAGAAGCAGATAAAGGGGGGAAAGTTAGTCTCTCCGGCAAACAAGTCTCACATAAGTTAGTAGGAAAGTCAGATCTACGGCCACAGTTAATTCAAAAATAATTCGGGGAAATTCCTACACGAAGAACAGCCATGAACTTATAGAGAACAACAACAGCAATGCTAATCGAATCAGTCGACTGCTAAGATAAGCAAGTAAAGGAAATCTACGCCAGAGGAGTTACCGATGCAAAGATACAAAGAAGCATGGGAGAACAACAAGAGGAAGAACTCACCGGAGTTGGGTCGACGGCGGCAGAGCAACTGCAAGTTTCCAGAGAAGATGGCGATCTCCCCGAGCAATGTACTGTCGAGGAAGAAGAGCGGCGGCGGCTTTGAGGAAGAGGTCGGAGCGTCGTGTGACGCAACGCCGACGCAGGCTAGACGGCGGCGGTGTAGATTCACAGAGGTCCAGCGGAGGAGAGCTCGAGGGGAAGAGCCAGAGGAAGAAGAAGGAGCGGGGTAAAAATGGCTAAGTTACCCTGCTCCCCTATTTATAGCTCAGGGCAGAGATCGTGGGCGCAGAGGGAGTGTTCCACTACCACGACAGTTACTGCACGCGTTTGCCACGTGTGGGCACGACATGGGGCGGCGGTTCGAATAACCTTGCCACTAGGCACGTTATGGCAGTAATAGCTGCGGTTACCAATGACAAGCAATGATCGCACTGCAAACCGTCACTTGATGTGACCGTTCGCAGTGGCAGGGCCGTTACAAGTTTTGAGGTGATATGTCAGAGTAAGCTTCTCGAGAAAGATTCAGCTAAGTGTCGGCAAGACCCTGCCAGAAATATGTCCTGTCCGGAATACCTTTGGGACCGGCCGGAACAACTTTCAAAGAAGGAAGAGCTGCCGACATATAGACAGCTGGCCGGCATATGGGTTAATCTCCGGCATAAAATCAGGAGCCGGGATATCATAAAAAGAGATGGTATGTTGAACCTGCCAAGGCCCTTCAGTTAAAACTGGGGGACCTCGACAGCTTCGGGGACTAGTGTCGGGGGATGACCCCCGATAGGGTCAAAAGACTAGAAAGAGATAAGATAAGAGATTGACTTTGTTGTGTTTGACCAAGATAGGACCTAGCCGGCATATAGGAGTATCGGCCAGGCCGGCATATAAGCCGCATCCCGGCTAGTATTCAAGAATGTCGGCGTAGCCGGAATACATTGTGTAATGTGCCGGCATATATAATATGCCGGCCTAACCAAGTTGGTGTGTTATGCAGGAACAGGGGAGGCCGGATTACCTGACCAGGTGTTGGTGGTCCGGCATACAGGTCCGGGATATGACCAACGGTTATATCCGGGATACAGAAGTCAACTAGAGGGTCACATCCCTACAATCAAGGAGAGAACCTTCCAAGTATGGAGGAAGATCATGATGACAGGGTGCACAGTGGTGGTCTACCAACCATCACTGTGCCAGAGTACAGTCCTTACATCACAGTGGTAAGGTCACAGTTGAAGCAAGTACAAGGTGCAGGGATGCTGAGTCCCATCAAGAGCAGTCAGGGGCAAAGTCAAGGGTGGCCGCCATCGTCACCTTGTCCTATTTGGACTGTAGTCAGTGTCATCTGCTTGTAGATGACCATTGTAACCCTGGCCACCACTATATAAGGTGGCACAGGGAGCCCTAGAGGGGGGTTGGTCACTGGATAGTCTCACAGTTAGCAGTGCATCTTCCTCCTCTAGCAGAGAGCTTGGAAGCCACCATTGTTGTACACTCCATTGATCCAGATTTATACAGGCAGTAGTGCAGGAGTAGGGGTGTTATCTCCTTACGAGAGCCGCAAACCTGGGTAGATCGTGTGTTCCTTTGTGTCATGCTTCTTAGTATGTTTCCCTCTCCTGAATCCTCCAGCACCTAGTTCGGCCCCCATTTAAGCCATCCCATGGCATATGTTGTTTCACCACGACGACAGTAGAAGGGAACCAATTCCCTAATCCTAGAACCTAAGTAGCTAGGGTAGTTCTGTAGCAAGCCAACTGCATTAGTTGTAGCTCTAGTTTAGTCTTCAGTGTATTCTTTCTCGTTTGTAGTCGCCAGGTGACAAGGGTATAGATAATAGAGCCCGTCAGTTGAGTACCCTTGAGGCCCGTTAAGCTAGGCCCAATTGTAACGCTAGTCGAAATACGAGTTCATGTCGTATGTCGATATTGTAATCTGTATCGGATCCCTCCCGATCTTTGAGACCTGGCCACCTATATATAGGGGCCAGGAGAGGACGGTGAGGGACAGATTGAAAGCAAGCCAGGTTTACACCCACGTTTACTTTCGATACACACCTTGTTTGACTGGTTTTACCTTTGAGTTCATCCGATGCCCTATCTCCCCGATCCTAAGTCCTTCATCTAGGACATTTGTTGAGTTAACCCTCGTCAATTGGCGCCGACCGTGGGGACTTTGGGCGTTAGAATCATGAATTCGACGGCTTTTTCGCTTTTAGCCAACAGCAATCCGGAAGTCGATGAAATTCAGATACCCTTCGGAACCGTCGATTTTCAACCTCACCAGTCAAGTTTCACGCAAGTATTCGAGAGCATGGATCAAGATATGGATTTGACGATCAGAAGTCTAAACTTTCGCGTCGGATCACTAGGTTTGATTCGCCTTTCAGATCTAGCGAAACCGGGTCCATCGGCAAGTGAACCCAAGATAGTAGCAATGTCGGAATCATTAGAAGGCTCTTCCAGCGAGGTAAACTCGCCGGTCAGCTTCGCAGAAACAGAAGAAGGAAAAATCGCAGGAGGCGATGAAACCATGGAGAATTTCGACTTGGAAGTCCAACTTGAAGATCTCATGATCTGCCACGACGACACTTCAGACAAATCAACAGATACCTGGAAGACAGGATTAGAGCTTTATGAAGATGACAGTTCGGTCTTCTCAAGCTTCAGCAGCAAACCTGACAATCGATACCAAGTACTCGCCATTGTAGGAGACAACTCAAAAGAATTCGACGAAAACAACAATCTAGTGCTCAACCCAGCAAACGTAAATAGAGGAGCGAATTATTTAGCAGAAGGAGAAACTGCAGATTTCCTTGCAACTAGGGAGAAAGTTCGACTATCAGTCGACGAGTGGAGAACAATCAAGACAGCCGTGGAGCACGGAACGCCAATACCAACAAACGCCAGCAAGAACATGCTTTTAGGGTATCACTATGCCTTAAGACAGCAGTCGAAGCAACTAGCAAAGGAAAGGATTGAAATACAGAAGAGAAAAGACTCAGCCATTGCAGCAAGTGACACTGCTCGCAGAGCACGTAGCGGTGCGTCATACACAAACGGCAAAAGACATCGTGGCATGGATCAAGGTTCGAAAACCTCGAGTATTCAGAAAGGCAAAGCCTCTCCAAAAACCTCGACTCGTCCTTCCTATCGGTCGACGAGCAAGGAAACATTATACCAAAGACTCCTGAAGCAGCACTGGTGGCAGCTCAAGCATACTTACATATACCGCGACCAAATCCAGGAGACCCAAGGGAACATATGCACCGGAGAGCACTAAATGGATTGAAGATGGTAGGCAACAAATTATCAGCAAAAGAAGAGGAGGCATATCGCAACAAAGGAACCCATAAGCCAAGATCACCACGCCGTCACAATAGTCCTCGGCACATAAGCGGCAGTCGACGATCTAGATCACCATCACCAAGGCGACACAAAAGCCCAAAGTATGGAGGAACCCGAAGATCCAGGTCTCCAAACAAGACATACGATTACGAAGACAATGAAAAGGAGATGGGGGCATCATGCTTTACCCACAGGGTTCGCACCACACCAGTACCCAAAGGTTTCAAACTACCCCATGATCACCAAAGGTATGATGGATCCCAGGAGCCACAGTCATGGCTCTCTGTAACATCCCAGAACGTAGGACAACTCCGGGGTAGATTAGAAGGGCTTTTGTGCATTGCATCTGAAATTATGGGATTTTTTTGCGCTTTTGTTTCTAAAACCTAGGAGTGATCGAATCTCTCTTCAAGGGGAAATGGTGAACTCTCGAAGTGCGAAAGATTTGGACATGATCTCTTTTGATCCATTGTTGTGAGGAGTGATGACTTAAACCACTAAAAAAACCTAGCTATAAGCTTTGGAATTTGAACTAATACATATATCAAGTTGGAATTTGAATGATTGAATTTTGAATTAAAGGCACATTTAGAAAGGATAAATATTCATAAAGAAATAGAAATAGAAATTAAACATCAATAAAGTTTAGAGCAAACATAAACTTTATTGATCATCACACACACATTACATTGTCTTTACATAATTCATGAATAAAAGAATATTACAACTTGGAAAGAATCCAAGATAATTACATAAAGGAGAAATGGAAGATTACAAGTTATAATTCTAAAAGAAAACTAAGAGTCTTCTTTCTTTTCTTCTCTTCTGATCTTGGCACCTGCAACCAAATAAAGGAAACAACAATTTGCCAAGGTAACATTTGCCAAGTGGCATTCCAAAAATAACAAGCCACTGTAGATAAACATCACAAGGTTGATCTTATCACCAAGGCTCGGGTAGAAATATCCCAAACCAGCCGAGATGGGCAAGGCAGCCATAGCAGCATAGTCACCATATGCATGCACTCAGGTGTCACACACCCAAGGCACAGAACCAAGAATAAAAGCATCACAGTGGTGAAACTGGCTCGGCTAAAGCCACAGTCGACCAAGAACAGCACCACCACACCACCAACAGCAACACCAAGAACACTATCATCATCAAGAACACACCACCACCACTGAATCACCACCACACAATCAACCCTGCTCATGTGTTGAGCAACAGGGAAGATTCACACCCCAACACATCATCAAATAAACCATCCAGCAAAGCCAAAGACCAGCATGGTCACATAGTTCGACTAGGAACTAGATCAAGCAGCTAGGAGGAGCAGGCTTGCCACAAGAAGCAGGAAATCAGAATATTCCAGAAGAACAAGCTACTCTTCAGCAGCAAGTTATTATTAAACCACAGCACACATGAGTGCTGGGAGAGAACTCACAAGTTCTTCTCCCAGGCAGACTGCATAGAGCATAGCCACACAAATATCAAGCAAAGCTTGATGTAACAAAGGCTTTGGTCATCATTTGGATGTCCAGGTTGCCAAGACCTTGGAGACAAGGTCATCCACAGCACCTACTCCCTAACACATAACTTATCTGGGAATTTCTCAAAGGAAATACTCACAGAAGTAAGAGCAAGGCCAGGAGTGGCACATGGGTTGCCTAGCTACCAGGACTAAGGCCTAAAACCTAGAAAACCATTAGTTCTATCAATTAAAATTGACCAAATTCAGTTAAGCATCTGGGCAAAGTGGACAGGGACACTTTCAATCAAATAAGCCACCAGCAGATCACCACAGAGAGTGATCTACTCTCAAGAGCACCAAATTTTAAACCCACAGTAACTGTGAACACCTCAAGGAGGCATCACAGTGGAGCAGTTAGCCAAAAGCTACTGCGAGAGCCATGACAGCAGGCATGAACTGTTGCATCACAGCTAGGTAGAACCAAGCTCAACATAATAGCTACATCATTAAATCAGCACAACAGAAGCACTGCAAGAAAGTGCAGTGAAACTGTTAACAACACTACCCACTTAACAGTACATTCAGAGGTAACTAAAACACATAGTTATCCATGCACTTGATCAAACTGATCAAGATTAGCCACTAGCAAATCAAACAACAGCAGCAAGTGAATAATTCAACAGTAACAGACCACCAAGATACTCAGTTAACTGAATCAACAAGTTTCAGTTAACAAAGTTAACTGAAACTATGACTAAAACTAATAGTAGCAGCTAATTAAGCATGATCAAGCTTAACAGTAAGATCATAGAGCTTAAACAACACACATCACAGCCAACTGAATCGCACAGCACTAGTGCAGGTTGCGGAGAAACCCTAGTACAGCAGAAGGTAGAGGGATTTGGCCAGCACAAGCTCTAGATGAGCTTGGCCAGCACAAGCTCCAGGTGAGCTTAGCCAGTGCAAGCTCAAGGTGGGCTAGGCCAGCACGGAGCAAAGCTCCAGTGGGCATCGAGCAAGCTCCAGGAGGGGAGCAAGCTCCAGGTGGTTACAGAGAGATGCAGAGGAGGAGAAGAAGGGGAGGAGCACTTACACAACGCCCAGGAGATACCACCGTGGCACGGCGAGGCAGTGCCCGCGCGGCGATGACGGCATCGAGCAAGGGGAAGTTGCCGATGATACGTCGACGAAGCACCCAGCTCACCAAGCCCAGATCTCGCCGTGGACAAGGCCTAGCAGCTCGAGAGCAAGCTCGAGGTCTCCATGGCCAAGGTCCCGAGCTTCGGAGGCGAAGGGGGATGCGACGTATAGGACGCAATCGATTAGATCTCGCGGACAGGCGGAATCGCTGTCGCTTGATCTATCGATTGAGCATCGTCTCAGCAGCGGACTCCGGCGGAGCTCATCGGAATCGAGCGCGGCGGCGGCGAGGCGACGCAGTCGCCAGGGGGAGCGCGAGAGAGAAGACGACGCGAGTGAGCGAGGAGGGAAAGCGAACGGTCGGGCCGACCGAGCCGCTGGTCGGGTTCGACCAGTAGGCTGGCGCCGACAGGTGTGCCAGGGCTGGCAGAGAGAGAGGTGAGAGGGAGAAGCTTTTAATCACAATTTTAAAAATAGAAATTGAATTAAAGAGAAGGGTTTTTCTAGAAAAAGCTTTTCAACCCCCAATTAAAAATAGATAAATAAGTTGAATTTCTACAAAAATAACTTTAATTGATTTTGACCTTTTAAATCACTCCAATAGTGATATCTATTATATAATTAAAACAACTAACATTTAATGGCTCGGATTTAGCGCTTCAAAGCGAACGGCTCAGATTTAAAATTGCTTTTTGCGGAAAAGAACACCTAAAGAGCTGTCGTTGGAAAACAGAACACCTATCGATTACTTATAGAAGGAAGCCAATCTAATGCTGACCCGGACTCCGGAGACCAAGAGACGTGCCCAAGCAAGATATTGGAAAAAAAAAGAACCAAGACATTAGCAATTTAGCATGCACACGTCTTGCAACTTGAATTAGTCATATATATCTAGAGAGTTCTAGACCAACGGGAATAAAAGCGTTGCACCGTGGAGTAAAACACGATCCACAAAAAGGAAAATTATGCACGACAGATCTGTTGACATGCCGGTCGCTGGAGGCGCTGTGATCCGTCGAGCGTCGACCACGGGGAGCTTAACACCGACGCAACCAGAAAAACGAACAGATCCCTGGTCGCTGGAGGCATGGAGCTATGATGCATCGATCATGGTGAGTTCAACATCTACGCAACAGATCCAGTGTCAGCTATAAAAACGATCCATTGCCTCCTTGCTTCAAATCTTTTCTCTACTTTCCGGCCGGTCGAAGCAGCACTTGATGCGGAACAGTTCCGTCGACCTGCTCAGTTGGTGCAGACCTGACGACATGCATGCCAAGTTGCGGAGCAAAAGCGCAGCGGTCAGGTAAGTGTGATTAACTGAACCATGCACTAATAAAAATAAGGAGAATTGAAGTGCATATTCCATAACAATATAAATACTTATGTGAATTTTTTCGATAAGGAATTCTTATATGACTAAGCATCACGTCTTGCATATCTTGGCTGCAACCTGAATTAAAGCAATGTGTTGCAGGTTTTGCACGACCAAAGATTATTAATTCTGGACGCAACGTTCTAATTGCCGCTGATCGAGCGAACACCGCATGGTGCCGTGCGCTAGCTGGGACGCCACGGACGGACGGCGACGGTGGCATTGCGCATCCACACAGGCGTGTGCACGCTCCCGCTAGATTGCAGCCCCAGAAGAAAGAAGCAAAAGTAAGTTCTCGACTTCTTCTCCTCCGTGCTCTCTTGCATGAAGCTGTCTATGCTTGACAAATAAACTACTCTGAAAATGAATTGCCTGCAGATAGAACCGCAATGACTTCATACATATCACTGGACTGGTAAACATGGCGTGCAGCTTGGAGAACTGGATCGGCCAAAGCACCGCTACTATGCACGTCGGCAACCACACAAGATCTAAAAGGTTAGAAAAACAGGGATTTGCAGTTTGGTCAAGGACAGGATGGGGCTTCACAAAAGAAAAGGACAGGATGGGGGACGGGATCGGCATGCAGCAGAGCCAGCGTGCACCTGCGCGATAACTAAGGGCATCGCGGACAACATCACGGGGGGATTTTGATGCTTGAATTCTTGACAACCATGACGACTACAAGATGAGCTTCTCCGCGATCTCACCTGCATGCAGGCCTCATGGGTGCTGGATTACAGCTTTTGGATCAACTCTGTAGAGTTGGCGAAGTGGACTGAAGGATTCTAAGTGGTAATTGCCCATTTTTATCTACCTGTGGACACAAGGATCATGGCACTATAAAAGATAGTTTAGACATTGGTATAAATGTCCAAGTGAAGCAAGAAAAGACATGCACATAATTATTTCATGTTTACTATAGATGGAGATGGCATCAAAATAGTATTGAGTCGTGAATCATGGATAAACAAAGCCTGATCCAGTGCACGATTGTGAAGTCGATCAAGACTTTGAATTCCACCATGATTTTTCGTACAAAATACTTTAAAATGGTAATAATATATGAGCTTGGAAGCACAATCAACAAATTTCACATCGTGGGTTTGTTCCTAGATAGGTTTAGGTTTACTTAGGCTTCCTTCAATGTTACATATTGTTATATACTGCAACGTGCATTCGTGCTACGGATACTCCAATGAATAGTCTGTTGCTAAATTTAGATAAGATTTTAAAATAATCATTTAAGGGGCACTCATAACGTAGCAAGCAAAGAAATTGATTGAATTAAGTCTTGACAAGCAAAATTCTTGACGTAAAATTAAATATGATCTTCCAATAACATTTTAAAATCAGATAAAAATCATGGTGAATCTCGCCGCGCAAATGCGCGGGCCAGTCTGCTAGTTATGAGTAAAAGAAGGTTTATTCATAATTGCCTTATGAAGTTTCTTTTAGAAGAAAAACCTCTAGAAATGATTAAATAAAAAAGTAAAAGAAGAAATAACATTCTTGAAAATAAGATCAAGTAAATTCATTCAAGAATTTGACATTAGTGTTCTTGAATGAATTTCACCTAATATATACTCTGATAAAATCATAATTAGAGTATATACACTTATAATAAATCACCAGATAAGAATATTAGGAATGAAAACTTAAAAAGATTCTTTCTTAATTAGAATAGAACTCATCATCAAAATTGAACTCCATTCCAGGGTATTAAAGAATATTCTTGAATGAAGCAATTGATAACATATACTCTTTAAAATCATAAAAGGAGTATATAAACCCTAGGATAAGAATAAAATACTTCTGGGGGGTTTAAAAGGGAATACACACACTATAAAGGAGCATGCATTATTTGAATCTTTAACCATTGCCCTTATCGGACAATGATGCTGTTTTCCAGAACCTGAGGTCCCGGGTCACTTCAACAAATCCAACTGCACTACCTTGCAGTTTGCAGGCAAGTTCACTCTTGCTCATATCTCTTGTTTATCTTTAACAAAGTACTTATAAATATACCGGTGGTATTATTAATATGATTGCATTAAAAAGCAAAGGTTCTACTTTTCTTGAATGAATATGACTAGTGGTTAGCAACCATGGTGGTTGTCGACCTAGGAAGGTGGGCAGTGGGACCATGGTAAGAGTATGGTGGAGGTCCCACTGTACCGGAAATGTTCACCTAGTACTAATAACCAATGTCGCCAGTGATTCTTGTGCCGTAAAATACGGTCAACCATAGGGTCTGGAATGGGACGGGAGAGTCAGTTGTATCTTTTCCCTCATGCATATCAACGGACGCGCCATTTCGGAGCAGTTGTCTCCTTGCGAGGAGCTTCGGGATGGGTGGATTCCCCCTAATGAATTCATGATTCTGGCGGTCTATGATGGATTGCGGCAACGACGGGGGTAGAGTGCTGAGGCCGGTGTTACCAAAACAGCGTAACCGTATCCGGTGGGGGTAACTCATTGTCAAGGAAAGACAAGTATGCCGAGGTCGGCAACTACCAAAGTGTAGACCGGCGAGGGTAGCGAACCAAAGTTAGAGCCGCAAAAGGGTGGGTATGCATGGTCGCGGGAAGGAACAGTGATTGGCTCGGATCAACGGCTGGGCCCCATACCAAGGAAGTGTGGACGGGAAAGTACGCCCGGCTATGCAGCAAAGTGTTGATCTCTTATGGGTACACGTGAACACCTCTGCAGAGTGTACAAAAAGTATCAAGATACTCCCTGTTCCGAGAAGGAGCTACGAACACGGCAGGAAAGGAGCCTATCGAAGCTCTAATCAACCTGTGAAGACCGACGGACATAGTTCTTTGAATAAAATCAATCTTTGAAGAAATGCTTACAAAAAACTGCATTTGGCCTAAGACTTTCGAGTCTATGGTCGTAGCTAGTGCATCAAACACCTCTATTCTATTAAAATAACTTGTTGGGTAACGCTCGTTACTCACCCCACTCCTTTTAACCCTTGCTGAGACTCGGAGGGCCAGTTTGAAGAAACCGAAGGAAGCCCGGAGGACTACGAGGAGGTCTACTACGAAGAACCGGATTTATCTGGAGGAGTCGAAGGCATTGATTACACCATCTCCTATGGTACCGATGAAGGAACCGAGGAGGAGGCCGACACTTACAACCGTAGGATAGAAACTTTGGTCGCATCGGACACCTAGAATAAAGCGACTAGAGTTAGGCATCATGTTTAGTCTACTACTTTCAGTTGTAGCTAAGGTTTATAGTATCAACTTAGAACCACCTAGTGTTCCTCTTTGGACCGAGGAGGAACTGGAATCCGTTGTAACATTTTGGCTTGTAATATTCAGTGCTTGAATAAAGACCGCTATGTTTCTGTTGTACCACTCTGAGGGATGTAATATTTGTGAATTGGTACTTCACGAGTGTTATGTCAACGACTTGTATACTACAACATGCAGTGGTACGCTGGGTCACCACAGTTGGTATCAGAGCAAAAGCTTTGACCTTAGGTTGGACGCCTAGTTAATGGGAACGACCTGTAGGAGTCAAATAGGAATAGTAAAGAGTTCTCTAAAATTGTTGTGACGTTATTCACTTGAGAATAACAAGGTCATACTTTTTAGTGTTACAATTCTTTATTGTTACTATTATGATGCATCATGTACTAATTTTTATCTTTTATACTGCCAGGATGGCACGCACAAGGCCGTCAAGCACCGTACAAGTTAGGGACGTGACTCTGGACGACTATGATGGGAACTTATCTGATATTTTTAGAGGCATCTTGCTTGAGTGCGGGTGTGAAACCCGTATTCTAGTCAAGAAGTATGCATATTATGAGGGAAAGGTCTTTCAGAAGTATAAGGTAGGGATCATGCTTCCTGCCAAATTGGGCATGAGCGTGATTATGCCAGCTGGAGAGGCACGCACTGTTAGTGTAGCTTACAAGATAGCAGTGATGAGAGCCATAACTGATATCCGTGAACATAAAACGGAGAAGTTATTAGGAACTAAGTTCACTCACATCCCACACGACGAGGAAGGAGAAGATCCTTGTCGGGATAGTTACAAGTTTGCAAAGAGACACCCACATGCCGCAGCAGAGCACATGGACAGGTGTAAACATCTGCTTAGCGTGTTCTACCACGTGCATGGAGTACTAGTGGGAGAGATACAGAGTCTAGTGGACGAGATCACCGAGTCGACACCTACTCCGTGGTATACGGGGGAGACTTCTGGACCACCAAGGGCACAAACTACAGCCTTTTCGACTGGAGATTTTATTAACCTAGATGAGGAGATAGACCCCGAGGAGCGGGAGTTCGAGCCCGAGGCCGAACTGGAGATGCCACCAGCACACTTTGCACACGGTTCGACTGGAGCCGGATACGAGGCGGGTTTAGAGTCATGGGGAATGCCTCATAATGATAGTCTAGTGGGAAACTCCATGGGTTGGCGTTTCGGTGAGTATATGGGAACGGCCGGAGATCCGATTCCATGTGATTCGGAGCAGGAGGTCACGAGTCAGTTTAGGGTTGTTCACCGCACGGCAGACGTGGCGGGAAAACCTATAGAGATAGATTCGGATGTGGAGGAGGAGTTACCTACTCACATGGAGCGTGGAGAATGCTCTAGACCTAAGGTGGAGAGGGGTACTACCGATGTTGTTTACCCATCGTTGAGCAGTTATCTGGGGAGGACTGATTTCAACTTAGGTACAAAACCTGATTATGACTTTTTCCCGGCGGAGTCATCTTATGCCCCTGCTTCACTGAGGAGGACATCAAGAGCTACCGGTTGGACACCGGGGATGTATCGGGAGTGCGACTACCCGTAGAGGACCACCACCGAGATGGAGGCGACATGTTTTGTGACATATGTACCATATGTGTAATATGTAATATTTGCTTTCGCAGTTTGAATAAGTGAGTGTAGTTACTCACAGGATGATAGGTTATGTAACATTATGTTCTTTTCCCATGTATATACATGGTATATGTTTGGTGTGATTTGGCTATGTTTTATTTGGATTTTTATTGTGTGACTAACACTATGCATAAAGTTGAGCTCAGAAAGCATGAGCATGGTGTAACTATGAGTTTCGCTTAATGTAACAGGGTTAGGGGGATAGAATGGCGATGGTAGTTGGTGAAGAATCTGAACAACAGAGGATGGAGACTGAAGCCAAGGCTAAGGAGGCAGCCGATGCAGCAGCAAGGGAACCATTACCACCACCACCACCATTCCTTACGCAGCAGGATTTTGCTCAGTATATGAGGACTGCAGATGAGAGACAGCGAATGCTTATTGAGTGTCAAATAAAGATGGTGCAGGATGTGATGGACCGTAGTCGTGAAGTTCGGAATGATGGAGTACATGGAGTCTCGTTGGCAGATTTCCTTAATACAAGACCACTTCCTATTGCATCAGCACCGGAGCCAATGGACGCGGAAGACTGGTTATTGGACACCGAGAGGAAGCTTAACACAGTAAGTTGCAATGACAGTGAGAAGCTTAGTTATGCCACACATCTGTTATGTGGACCCGCAGCAGCATGGTGGGACAATATTGTGGCCATACATCCTCCAGGAAGGGTATTCACCTGGGAGGAATTCAAGAAGAAGTTCAGGGAAGCAAATGTACCAGAGAGTATCATGGAATTGAAGAGAAGGGAATTTGAGAATCTCACGCAGAATGACAAGTCCATTATGAAGTATGTCAGGGAATTCTCTCTTCTATCTCGTTATGCTTCGGAGGACGTGAATACTGATGATAAGCTAAAGAAACGATTCATGAGAGGACTACATCCAGGTGCAAGGTTACAATTGAGGATGTTAAAGGCAGCAGACTTTCAAGAGCTTGTCGATGCAGCTATCACCATGGAAGATGATTACAAGCAAGTCCTATAAAATAAGAGGAAGAAGGCCAGGATTGAACCCAGGAGGTATCCAGATGCCAAGTCAACTCCTAATATCAAGTTCAAACCCAAGTACAGGTCCGGAGGAAATGTTACACCTCGTGGCACTACAAGTGGGAACAATGATATTGTTTGCCGTGGTTGTGGAGCGCAAGGGCATATAGAAAAGAATTGTCATCAACCAAGAATCATATGTTTTGGATGCAAGAAGGGTGGCCATATGATAAGAGATTGTCCTAAAAGGGGCCGGACTGGAGGTCGAGGTACTGGAGGAGGATCACACCGGGGTGGAGGTTTTGGAGGCGGTAAAAGTAAGAGGCCAACGTATGGGAAGTTGAATTGCACTAATCTTGAGGAAGTGAATCAATCCGACAAGACCGTGATAGGTACGCTTCAGATCCTATCTCATCCCGGCAAAGTACTTTTTGATACTGGTGCTACTACCTCATTCATTTCGCAAGAGTTTGTTGATCTTTATGGGATTCCGTGAAATAAACTAGAATACCCCATTACTATTTTATCTGCGGGGGGAAAGATCTTAGTCACTCACCTCAGGCAAGAGCAGGTCATTATGATCCGCGATTGCGTTTACCTAGCCGATCTCTTTCTTATCCCTATGAAGGATATGGCTGTAATCCTTGGAATGGATTGGTTGGAAGAAAATGGAGCTCAGATTGATTGCAGAGAGAAAACTGTGTCACTTAGGAGCCCCGGAGGGGGAAGGATAGTGTATTAAGGTGACCGACATGCACATGTTGAAGTTCAACTACAACTCAATGCTCTAAAGGAATCCAGACTTCAGGATATTCCAGTGGTTAATGAATTCCAAGACGTGTTTCCGCAGGAACTACCAGGAATGCCACC
Organism: Dactylis glomerata; assembly: GCA_007115705.1. Classification (NCBI taxonomy): domain Eukaryota; kingdom Viridiplantae; phylum Streptophyta; class Magnoliopsida; order Poales; family Poaceae; genus Dactylis; species Dactylis glomerata. Next base: position 2,063,724 of record QXEO01000291.1, on the reverse strand, counting down.
AGATAGGGAAATTGAGTTTACCATTGACTTAGTCCCAGGCACAGCACCTATAGCTCAGGCACCATATAAGATGGGACCCAAGGAGTTAGTTGAATTGAAAGAGCAGTTGGACGAGCTAGAGCAGAAAGGTTTCATTCAAGAAAGTATTTCACCCTGGGGAACACCAGTAATCTTCGTTGATAAGCGGGACAGAGGACGTAGGATGTGCGGAGACTACAGAAACCTCAACAATGTCACAATCAAGAACAAATACCCTTTGCCGAGAATACAAGACTTATTTGATCAAGTTAGGGGAGCCGGAGTGTTTTCAAAAATAGATCTTCGATCAGGGTATCACCAGATTAAGATCAAGAAGGAGGACGTTCCAAAGACAGCTTTTGTGTCAAGGTATGGACACCATGAGTATTTAGTTGTACCTTTTGGATTGACAAATGCACCAGCGATCTTCATGAATCTCATGAACAAGATCTTTATGCCATATTTGGACAAATTTGTGATAGTATTTATAGATGATATTTTGATCTACTCCAAGGACAAGGAGGAACATGCCAAGCATTTGAGGGTTGCTTTACAAATTCTACAAGAACATCAGTTATATGCCAAGTTCAGTAAGTGTGAATTCTGGCTAGACCAAGTAGAGTTCCTTGGACATGTGATCAGTAAAGAAGGTATAGCAGTAAATCCAAGTAAGGTAACATCTGTTTTGGAATGGTAGTCACCGAAGAATGTCAAACAGATCAGAGGATTTTTGGGAATGGCAGGATACTATAGAAGGTTTATAGAAGGATTTTCTAAGATTGCAGGACCGATGACCAAGTTACTCCGGAAGAATACACCGTTTGTTTGGTCGGATGAATGCGAGGCAAGTTTTCAAACACTTAAGGACAAGCTAACAACAGCACCTGTGTTAGCCGTACCAGAAACTGGCAAGGACTATACCGTCTATTGTGATGCATCCAAGAACGGACTTGGATGTGTTTTGATGCAACATAGAAAAGTGATAGCATACGGGTCAAGGCAATTACGACCACATGAGGTTAATTACCCAACACACGATCTGGAACTAGCAGCCGTAGTGTTTGCACTAAAAGGATGGAGTCATTTTCTTTATGGAGCTAAGTGTGTGAAGGGAATATGCCCGAGAGGCAATAATAAAGTGGTTATTATCATATTCCATGTTTATGATAAATGTTTATTTCTCATGCTAGAATTGTATTAATCGGAAACATTAATACTTGTGTGATTAATAAACTAAAAAGGTTCCTAGTAAAGCCTCTCTTTTATACTAGCTCGTTGATTAACTGATGATCAAGGTTTCCTGATCATGAACATTGGATGTTGTTAATAACGGGGTCATATCATTGGAAGAATGATGTGATGAACACTCACACCCATAGTATGAATAGCAAAACGATCAAGTCATCAAGTTCATTGCTATATCAAACTCATGCGAAGTAGTTCTAATCCTTAGACCATGAGATCATGTTAATCACTGATACCGGAAGGGTACTTTGATGATATCAAACGTCACACCGTAATAGGGTGATTATAAAGGTTGATTTGGGTACTCTGAAAGTATTAGTTGAGGCTCATGGATCAAGAGTGGGATTTGTCCATCCGGATGACGGAAAGATATTCTCTGGGCCCTTCTCGGTGATATTGCATTAGAATCGCTTGCAAGCATGTGACTAGGTCACAGGAATGCATTATCACGGAACGAGTAAAGAGACTTGTCGGGAACGAGATCGAACTAGGTATGGTTGATACCAAATGATCGGATCTCGGACAAGTAATAATATCGCGAGACAAAAGGAATTAACTATATTCGTTACTGGTTCACACGATCACTAGTTCATCGTTGAGTAAGTGGGAGTCATCATGGATTTCCAGATCCCGCTGTTGATTATTGATCGGAGAGGAGTCTCGATCATGTCCACGTTATTCACGAACCGTAGGGTGACACACTTAAGGTTCGCCGTTGTTTTTGAGTGGATACGATACTCCGATTGAATTACAGGACAGCATAAGGGTTATTTCAGAAAAGCACCGAAACTGTTTCGGGATATCGAAATAACTCAAGGGTGTATTTGTTAATGTTTGTTAATTGAATGAATTAACAAATATTAAAGAAATAAAAATGTTTTATTAAATCAATAAGTGTGAATTTTAATTAGCATGAATGTCATGCATTAAAATGGGGGTTACCTCATGTTGATGAGGGGGTTACCACCATGAAGGGAATGAAGAGGGGTCATGAAGAGGAGGAGACCTCCTTGGCCTGCCACCCCTTGGGGGCTGCCCCTCCTCCTCTATATAAACCCCTCCCTCTCCTCCATGTCACACACTTCTTGATCCTCCCCTCCCTTGCATAGTTGCTGCCCACTTTCCGTCTTGGCTTAGCGAAGCTCTGCCGGAATTGTAGTTCGTAGTTCATACACTTAGAGAAGTGTGTGGAGGAGTGTCCGGCGGATCCCTTCTTCCGCTGCCCCGCTGGACCGAGGGCGTGGAGGAGTCGACATCGAGCTGTACGTGTGACCGAGCACGGGGGCGCTGCCACTTGTGGCGCCGGGTACACGATCTTGTGTACGTCAAGTGAACCACGACGTCGACTACGTCAAGTGAACAACTACGTCGACTACGTGCATCTTCACCGACTCTCCATCGTCAACGTTTGTGCGGGAACGTAATCCCCGCTTACGGTCGTCGAGGGTTAGTCTCCGTTGCTACCACCTCGTAGAGTATCTTGGCTAGTTTTTTGTGTTCTTGCGTAGGAATTTTTTTTGTTTTCTATGCTACAAACCCATCAGTGGTATCAGAGCCATCTCTATGCGTAGTTGGTATGCACGGTTAGAACACATGTGGATGTGGGCGTTGATGATCATGTTATTGCAATTTTTTTGTATTTTGGATCATAGTGGCATAGTGGGATTGAAGCTGCCCGAGACTAACATTACGTGACCGCGTTCACGAGACTTGTCCCACACTTGACATGCTTCGGCATATGTGGCTTTGCGGGTGCACGTTTCTCCCACTATAGTTATGATCTATTTTACAAATAGTTGTTAATAATATTTTTATCACCGTTGTGGTTTCATGTTCGTAGGTAAGAACGGTTCTTCCTAGAAAAGCCCCAAACCACGTAAAATATGCAAGACAAATTAGAAACGTCTAACTTGTTTTTACAGGGCATGTGATGTGATATGGTTAAATTGTTTATGTTACAAATTGTATGCAATGATCCTTTTTGTAAGTTATAAACAACCGGCAGGAGCCATATGGTTGTCTTTACATTTAAATGGCCTGCGTGCCGTATATATATATCCAAGTGATATATTGTAATGGAGGAAGACAACCAAGGTGGCGCGCCATGGACCTTGGTGCTACGCCGGTGGAATGATGGAGATCATGCCATGACGCACAAGATGGAGATCGAGTGCATGAAGGACCATATCATATCACATTATATATGCATGTGATGTTTATCCTTTTATGCATCTTATTCTGCTTAGATTTGATCGCGCGGTAGCATTATAAGATGATCCCTCTCACATAAATATCAAGATAAAAATGTGTTCTTCCATAGCATGCACCGTCAAGAAAGTTCGTCGTTTCGAGACACCACGTGATGATCGGGTGTGACAGAATCTACGTTCACATACGACGGGTGTAAGACAGTTTTACACACGCGAGTGCTATGGTTCTACTTGGCGAGCCTAGCATGTACAGACATGGCCTCGGAACACGAACCGAAAGGTTAAGCATGAGTCATATGGTTGATATGATGAACATGGTGATGTTCGCCTTTGAAACTATGCCGTTGCACGTGATGATCGGTTACGGTATAGTGAATTTGGTTCGTGTAATCACTTAAGAAAACTAAGAGGGATGTTGTTTTTAAGTGGGAGTTCACTTAGTAATTTTGAATTATAGAACTCAATTTATCATGAACTAAATCAAAGTGAATTTGCATAGTTTGTTGTAGGCATTGGCATCCGTTTACTACCTTGCGATTGGCTATAATTGAGATAATAGAACTATAGAATTATGGATGTTAACTTTACGAACTGGTATCGTATTGTTTGAATGTCAATCTAAAGTTTAAAGTCCTATTGCAAACTTTTAGCAAACCTTGGTTACTCGATAAAATTTAATAAGTAGTATCAAATCAAGAGTAACAATTCCAGTGTTAGTATCTAAGTATCACACTTGCCTCCATGATCCTTGATATTCAAAAGTTGTTTTTAGTATCAAGGTTATCTAGGAGTTGAAAGAATTGTTTCATAAACTATCATGTGTGGAAGATATTGTGATATCTGAAACAATGTTTGGTTGCAAAGTGATAGAGTATAATTTAGTAAGACACATGTTCTCATATTGTATGAGAATTTGCGAAGATTAGAGACGCCAGGCGTCCAGATCTCCTAAAAGGTTTAGGAACTAATATTATACTCGCAATTCGTCCTCATGATCTATAGTAGCTTGATCATGAAAGTTGTCATGATAGGATGAATGGAAGATGTAGGTAAAATGTTTACTACACTAAAAGATTACTAAAGAATGGAATTTGGAAGAACGCCAAATATGTGATTATGGTGATCTACTTCAAAGTGTGAGTCCAAGGGTATTAGTGTTTGACTAATCATGCCTTGAACTATGTGCCATGTGAATGGCGCCACTATTGATGTTGATAGATTCTTCTACAAGGAAAAGAATTGCTAAAAGAGAATCCAAAATTTATTCTGGCAGAAAAGAAAAGACTGGAAATGTCCAGCTCAGGTATATAGAAGATATACATGTTATGGGTGTATTCATTGCTTGTTAAAACAATGTGGTTCTTGGGTATTTGATACTAAATTGGTTGGTATGAACTGTCATACAGAACAACACAATACAAGAACTACAATGGCCTAATTAACTAGCAAATGAATATGGGATGATTCTCATCGAAAACAAATAAAGTGTTATTGTGTTTCGTTGGAATTAAACCTAGCCTTCAAGATTTATTTGAATAATTGTTATTTTGTTCTGGTATTATGAGAACAATGGTTGTTCAAATTATTACCGCATTCATAAAAGATGGATGAACGCTTATCTTGTTGGAGAAATCACGTCCATAACACTGATGCTAAAAGTGTCTCAAGACAAATGATTAGAAGATCACTTGTGAGTGACACCACCGTTTAAATCATATTGGAAAGTAAACATGAAGAAACTCCATGTTGATGGGATTTTGGAGTCTTTTGATTTTGAATCAATTGACGCTTGTGAAAATTTCCTAGAGATGATTAAAAACTCCGTTTGTAGGCCAAAGAAGAACGGACGACTAACTTATTGGATATCGTACATGTTGATGTATATAGTCCATTATGTGTAGCCGTGTGTGGTGAATTCTTGAACTTTATTTACTTTAACCGATGATTTGAGTAGATATATGTGTATATTTACTTGATAAGGAAGAAGCATGAAATATTTGAATATTGTTCAAAGTATTTCTAGATGAAGTTGAAAATCATTGTAACAAGAGAATAAAGAATTTATGATTTGATCATAAAGGAATATATTTGAGTTACAAGTTTAGCAAACACCTAAAAGTTGAGGAATCGTTCCATAGACTTGTATTTCTCGAAACACCATAGGAGTATGGAGTGTTCGAGAGATAAAATCAAACTTTGTTTGACATCGTTGGATCAAAGGTGTCGTCTATAAAACTGCCATTATATTTTAAGGATAAAGCTTTAGAGACTACCGCTTTTACACTGAAAAGAGCGCCATCATGATCCGTTAAAATGACACCATATGAGATATGGCATGGGATAAAACCCAAGTTGTCTTTTCTAAAATTTTGGTATGCTAGGCATATGTAAAATGTTTACAACCAAAGTCGGATAAATGCGTCTTTGTAGGTTATCCCAAAGTGACTGTTGGGTATTCCTCCAGAACACTGAAGACAAAAGTGTTTGTCGCTGAAAAACGTCAAGTTTCTTGAGAAGGAATTTTTCGCAAAAAGTCAAGTGGGAGGACAATATAACTTTGATTAGGTTGTTGAACCTAAGCTATATGTGTTGAGTAGCGCAGCGCTGGGAAGTGTCCCAGAGGCGGCCACAATGCGCATGGCTGTCGTACCTCAAAGGTTGTGGTCACATAGATCAAAGTTCCTATTGAACCGCGTGAGTCGGGTAACAATCAAATAGTTAGATTTGAGAATGAATCATTATTGTTTGACAATGATGAACCGACTGCATGCAAAGAAGCAATGATGGGCCCTGACTCCGTCAAATGGCTAGAAGCCATAAAATCCATGATAGTTCCATACACGAGAAACCAAGTTTATGAACTTGGAAGACCCTCAAAAGGCATGAAGCCTAATGAACGTATTTGGATCTATAAAGACAGACATGGATGTTTAACATCTTTGAAATAGTTGACACATCGTTAAAAGAGTTTACGATTGTGTTCAGTGAGTTGACTATGACAAGATTTGATCTTTCATAGCGATATTTTGTCTGGAAGGATTACTGTAGCAACCACTACATATGCCAAGTTTGGTATATGTTAGTTCAACAAACAAGACAACATTATTCTAATAGAATGGTTACCTAGGACATGTACATGACATGGTCCAATGGGTTTTGTAAATTCAAAGGATGCTAAAAGGCATGCAAACTTCAATGGTTGAAGTAAGCATCGCGGAGTTGGAATATTCACCGTGATGAAATAATTAAAAGGTTTAGTTTCATCAGATACGATGAATATGCTTGCATTTGCAAGAAATTAAGTGGGAGCGCTGAGACATATTTTCAGTACATTATGTAGAAGACATATTGTTAATTGGAAATGATGTATCTTTTATTGGCATAGGTTAAGAATTTCAATAAAATTAGATTTCAATGAAAGACTTAGGCAAAACGAAAATATTGGGTCTCGATGTCTATGTAGATAGATCGAGGTGCCAATATGGTTATGCCAACATACATAGATGAAATATTGAATGAAGTTCAATATGGAAACGATGAGAAAAGTTCTTGTCGCATGGAAGAGGTTGAAACAAGATACAGGTGTTTTTGACACTTGATGAGTGAAGCCACATGAATGATTTGATCGATCATGTATACCATGATATGTACATATCCAGATATGTCCTATGCTCTAAATGTTATGAGCATATACCAGAGGGATAAAAGTCATAAGATGATCACTGGACAATAGTAGAGATATCCTTATGTGCTTTGGAAGGACTAAGGATATATATTATGTATGACAAAGTGACACATAATTCATTGTAAAGTGTTACATTGATACTAAGTTTGTCACAAGATACAAATTAAGTTTATCTCAATTTTAGCTATACGTTAGGTGGCACAATGTAATGGAAGGAAGTTCCATGATGGATTTGGATGAGTTCCAAAGTTAAGACATTGTGATGGATTCTACAACAAAGGTTGAGTATATGGCTGCTTTAGAAGTAGCAAAAGAGGGCATTTGTGTCAAGAAGTTTGTTATCAAACTAGGTGTAGTTCCAAGCTGGCTATTACTGTGAAGATCTATTGTGCGACAATAGTGACAACATGATTTTAGCTAAAGGAACTAAGGTCTCACCTAAGGACCAAATTTATACCCAACTGTCTCATTTGAGAATGAGTGATGCATAGAGACGCAAAGACATGCAAATACACACAGAACTGAAAGTGTCAGATCTGGAGATCAGATTAACCACTGCAATGCGTACGGATAACACGTGAAAGCCATAAGTGTTATATACGCAAGTATCAACTAGATTATTGACTCTAGTGCAAGTGGGAGACTGAAGGGAATATGCCCGAGAGGCAATAATAAAGTGGTTATTATCATATTCCATGTTTATGATAAATGTTTATTTCTCATGCTAGAATTGTATTAATCGGAAACATTAATACTTGTGTGATTAATAAACTAAAAAGGTTCCTAGTAAAGCCTCTCTTTTATACTAGCTCGTTGATTAACTGATGATCAAGGTTTCCTGATCATGAACATTGGATGTTGTTAATAACGGGGTCATATCATTGGAAGAATGATGTGATGAACACTCACACCCATAGTATGAATAGCAAAATGATCAAGTCATCCATTTCATTGCTATATCAAACTCATGCGAAGTAGTTCTAATCCTTAGACCATGAGATCATGTTAATCACTGATACCGGAAGGGTACTTTGATGATATCAAACGTCACACCGTAATAGGGTGATTATAAAGGTTGATTTGGGTACTCTGAAAGTATTAGTTGAGGCTCATGGATCAAGAGTGGGATTTGTCCATCCGGATGACGGAAAGATATTCTCTGGGCCCTTCTCGGTGATATTGCATTAGAATCGCTTGCAAGCATGTGACTAGGTCACAGGAATGCATTATCACGGAACGAGTAAAGAGACTTGTCGGGAACGAGATCGAACTAGGTATGGTTGATACCAAATGATCGGATCTCGGACAAGTAATAATATCGCGAGACAAAAGGAATTAACTATATTCGTTACTGGTTCACACGATCACTAGTTCATCGTTGAGTAAGTGGGAGTCATCATGGATTTCCAGATCCCGCTGTTGATTATTGATCGGAGAGAAGTCTCGATCATGTCCACGTTATTCACGAACCGTAGGGTGACACACTTAAGGTTCGCCGTTGTTTTTGAGTGGATACGATACTCCGATTGAATTACAGGACAGCATAAGGGTTATTTCAGAAAAGCACCGAAACTGTTTCGGGATATCGAAAAAACTCAAGGGTGTATTTGTTAATGTTTGTTAATTTAATGAATTAACAAATATTAAAGAAATAAAAATGTTTTATTAAATCAATAAGTGTGAATTTTAATTAGCATGAATGTCATGCATTAAAATGGGGGTTACCTCATGTTGATGAGGGGGTTACCACCATGAAGGGAATGAAGAGGGGTCATGAAGAGGAGGAGACCTCCTTGGCCGGCCACCCCTTGGGGGCTGCCCCTCCTCCTCTATATAAACCCCTCCCTCTCCTCCATGTCACACACTTCTTGATCCTCCCCTCCCTTGCATAGTTGCTGCCCACTTTCCGTCTTGGCTTAGCGAAGCTCTGCCGGAATTGTAGTTCGTAGTTCATACACTTGGAGAAGTGTGTGGAGGAATGTCCGGCGGATCCCTTCTTCCGCTGCCCCGCTGGACCGAGGGCGTGGAGGAGTCGACGTCGAGCTGTACGTGTGACCGAGCACGGGGGCGCTGCCACTTGTGGCGCTGGGTACACGATCTTGTGTACGTCAAGTGAACCACGACGTCGACTACGTCAAGTGAACAACTACGTCGACTACGTGTGTCTTCACCGACTCTCCATCGTCAACGTTTGTGCGGGAACGTAATCCCCGCTTACGGTCGTCGAGGGTTAGTCTCCGTTGCTACCACCTCGTAGAGTATCTTGGCTAGTTTTTTGTGTTCTTGCGTAGGAAATTTTTTTGTTTTCTATGCTACAAACCCATCAGTGTGAACTATATACGGATCACAAAAGTCTCAAATACTTCTTCACTCAGAAGGAATTGAACATGAGGCAACAAAGATGGTTAGAATTGATCAAGGATTATGATTTGACCATCAACTATACACTGGGGAAGGCCAATGTGGTAGCCGACGCTTTGAGCAGAAAGAGTATAGACACCCAACCGCTGAACCGAGAACTTCCCAAGGAATTGCTTATGGATTTAGAGAGGTTGGAGATTCAATGTCTTGAAGTACAATCTTTAGGTAGTTTAGCTACCGAGAAGATAATGGAGGAACGACATAGCGATCTCAAGTACACAATAATCCGAAGACAAGATGAGGATGCATTTATTGCCGAAGAAATCCGCAGGATTGAGGAAGGTAGGCCATCAGAATTCCGTCTAGGTGATTTCAATTCACTTTGGTTTCATGACCGAATATGTGTGCAGGACATACCGGAAATCAAGGAATTGATACTTAAGCAGGCACACGAGACACCATATTCTATACACCCGGGGAGCACTAAGATGTACATGGATCTTAAGGAACTGTTCTGGTGGAATAATATGAAACGGGAGATAGCTAAGTTCGTGTCGGAATGTCATACCTGTCAAAGAGTGAAGGCAGAACATCAGAGTCCTGCTGGACTTATGCAACCTTTAAGTATTCCCGAATGGAAGTGGGAATAGATTGGAATGGACTTTATCACAGGATTACCACTGACACCGAAGAAGAAGGACATGATATGGGTAATAGTTGACCGACTGACTAAAAGTGCACATTTCTTGGCTGTCAATCAGAAAGATTCTGGAGAAAAGTTAATAAACCTATATATTCAAGAGATAGTAAGCAAACATGGAGTACCAAAGACAATAGTATCGGATCGAGGATCCGTATTCACTTTAGCATTTTGGACGCAATTACATGAAGCTTTAGGATCCAAACTGGACTTTACCACTGCTTATCACCCACAGACGGGAGGTCAAACTGAGAGGATGTCGTGGGGATGACTTAGGGGGCGCACCACGAGCCGGGCAATATGCCGGCTGGCGTCCCAGGAGTCCCCGAGGCTTCGGCGCCAGGAGACCGGCTCCACTCGAGGAGGGCCGGCTGCGCCAGCAGTCGGCTGACGACTTCGCCGAGGAGGGCTGGAGACGGGCGATGGAGATAAAACTCCTCTAACGGCCGTCTCGCCAAAAGCGGAACGGCCCCGACAAGAGCGACAGAGGCGCAGACAGGGGTGACGGGCGCCACGACCACGACCCACCAATGAGAGGGCGAGGATCCTTCCCCACGGCAGGATCCGAGGCAAAGGAGAAAGGATATGCTCTCCAGATGCCGGCCTGAGGAAAAGGCACTTTATAAAGTGCCTTTGCCAGAGCGCAGCCAGAGGGGATCAGGCCAAGGACGCCGCCACCAAGGAGCCGGCAGCCGGCCGAAGCGTTACCAAAACCTATAACCAGGCCCTCGTCTATATAAGGGGGCCTAGACCCTTAGCATAGGGGATCCGATCTTCTTCTTCCTCCTCTAGCCGAACAGCTCGAGGAGCACTGTAATCGCTACAATCCAATCAATACGAAGTAGGCAGGAAGTAGGGGTTTACCTCCAACCGGGAGGGCCCTGAACCTGGGTAAATCGTGGTGTCTCTGTTGGCACAATCCCGAGCCGGACCCATCGTCACCAATGTCGAGCCCCTCCGATAAGCCTCCCCATGGCTACTGTCTCCAAATTCCCACGACAGTTGGCGCCCACCGTGGGGCAAAGCGCGGTGGCGAGCGGAGTCAAGTTCCGGCCGGGACCCTCCGCCGAGAAGGTCGCCTCCGGCCTCGTCTGGAGGTTCGGCACCTTCGACTGCATCGACGACAACTTGGCCCACTTCAAGGACGGCCTCGGCAACGGCGGCTCCTTCCTCGACGTCGGCAGCCACCGCTTCTACGTCGCCAAGCCCTTCCCGGAAGAGGTAACCGATGTGTTTGACCCACTCTGTGACACAGACTCCGACGACGGCGAAAGCAGCGACTTTTGCAACATGGTCGAGGTGCGAGCCCTGGAGGACGACGGTGGCGGCGGCCTACCGCGCTCCGCGCGCCCGCCGCTCGAACGCCCACTTCCATCGGAACAAGATCTTCCACCTCCAGAGCGGGACGTGCTGGACGCAGCCATCACGGACCTGCGCGCTCCGCTCGACATTTCTGCGGATCCGGTCAAGGCCTCCGAGGATTTGGAGCGGACGCGCCTCAACCTCCTCAAGGAAGCGGTCGACGTCGACGACACCCGCCGGCGTGTCCTCTCCACGATCAACGAGTACAACGTCGCCCACGGCTTCACCCCAGCCGGAGATGGCCCAAGCCGGGCGGGACAAGTTCGTCAGCGAGGCCGCGAGCTGGGCGCGGAGCTGAACCAGGCGGCGCGCTCGGCAAAACTGCCTCCGATCATCAACAAGCCCACCTACAGCACGCCTACGAAGAACCTCCGTGCCGCACGCTACATCACCTCCGAGCTGGACGGACTACAAGGCGAGGACTTGCGGGAGAAGCAAGCCCGGATCCAGGAACTCCTGGACGCCGCCGATCTGCAGCAGCAGGCAATGGAGCCACGCGGAGAAGCAAGCGGCACCCGAGGCGAGAACCGTATCGTCGTTGCCGGCCAGAACAAGTCGCATGGAGAAGCCTCGTCGCCAAATCACGGCCTGGCGGAGCACAGCCGGAGCAATCGAGCTCCAGGCAAAGGCGGTGGAAACCACCGCACCCAACACTCCGGCCACCACAGCCGGCAACCTCGAGATCCCGCCGCGGTCACCAGCAAGCCGCGTCACCCTCCTCGGGTGGACGTGGTGGACCCGGCGCGCGGCAAGTCTGTGGCGCCAGCCCAGCCGGCTCAGGGAGCTGGCCAGGGCACTCAGGGACATCATCCGGCTCGCTCGCATGTGAGTCAGAGGATCGGAGAACGCGTTGATCCGCCGAAGGACGACGCGCGCCATCGGCTCAACCTGCTGGCAGATTCCAAGTTCGACGAGGAGGAGTCCTCAGCAGGACCGGTCTGTTTCGGCCCTCGCATCCGCAACGAACCTTTCCCAGCCAAGTTCGCGCTCCCGCGAGACATGCCCAAATACACTGGGGCAGTGAAGCCGGAGGACTGGCTGTCAGACTATGTCACCTCCGTCGACATTGCGGGCGGCAACAAGAGGACAGCGGTGCGCTACGCACCGCTCATGCTGACGGGATCTGCTCGGACGTGGCTCAACAGCCTGCCGGCTCTACAGATCAACTCCTGGCATGACTTCCAAGAGGCATTCATCAAGAACTTCACGGGAATTTACAAGCGACCGCCTCGCCCACGACAGCTGGCCCTCTGCAAGCAAGGCCCCGGCGAGCCAGACCGTGACTACCTCACGAGATGGTCCGAGCTGCGCAACTCGTGCGAAGGAGTGGGCGAGGAGCAAGCAATTGGCTACTTCACGGACGGATGCAGAGAAGGGACTCTGCTGAAGCACAAGCTCCACAGAGTCGAGCCAAAGTCGATGGCGGACTTCATGGCAATAGCAGACAAGTACGCTTTCGCCGATTCTGCAGCAAGAGTGCAATGTGTTGAGCCAGTGCCAGCCGGAAACCAACCTCAGCCGGCAGCCGGCTCAGGAGGACATCACAACCGTGATCGACATGGCAAGAGGAAAGACGAGCGCCGTGACAACAAGTACGGCTCCCAGCAAAGGAAGCCCGGGGGCTACGGGTGGAAGCCAGAAGCGCAAAGGAGACAAGTTCAGCAAGGACAAGTACACCATCGAGGTGATGCTGGATCAACCTTGCAAGTTCCATAGCGTTTCTGGCAAGCCGGCAGCGCATACCACAGGCCAATGCAGCTTCACCAGGGATCTGGAGCAGGGAAACCACCAACTGCCCGGGCCACCGCCGGGCCCGCCGGCTGAAGCGCATGGAAACAAGAATCGGCAGCCGGCCAAGGCAGCAGGGGACTACCCCGAGGAAACGAATGTGGAACAATACCACGTATTCACTTCCCAGGTGGAGGAGCCAAAGGATGAGCCGTGGTTTGGTGTCGAGGTGAATGCAATCATGCAAGTTGGACCTCAGTACATGCATTGGTCTGACGCGTCGATCACCTGGGGGCGTGAAGACCATCCACCGCTCATGCCGAGGCCCGGGGGCTATGCGCTAGTCTTGAATCCAATCGTGTTCTCTGAGACGCGCACCTGCCGATTCTCGCGCGTACTCATTGATGGAGGCAGCAGCATCAACCTTCTCTATCGCACTTCGATGGAGAAGCTTGGAATCCCAGAGATCCAACTGAAGCCAACCAAGCTCACCTTCCATGGGATCGTGCCAGGGCACTCGTGTACGCCGATGGGAAGGATTGAGTTGGAGGTGCTGTTTGGCGAAAAGGACAATCATCGTCGCGAGCCAATCTGGTTCGAGGTGGTGGACCTCAATAGCCCCTACCACGCGCTGCTGGGACGACCAGCCCTGGCAAAGTTCATGGCAGTCCCACACTACGCCTACTTGAAGATGAAGCTCCCAGGCCCTCGCGGGGTGATCACTGTCACTGGATGCTACAAGAAGTCAATAGAGTGCGCGAGAGCCAGCTCCAAACTGGCGGAGGCTTTGGTCATTGCTGAAGAGAAGCGACAACTGCTGCAAAGGGTGGCGGCAGTCCAGCCGGGCAGCCTGGCGACGGGACTGCCGGCTCCACTCCTCAAGGCGGCGAGCCTATCCAAGGAAGTCCCGCCCGAAGCGGGCAAGAAGTCAGAGGTTCTTGTCTCGGGGGCTGGCTCCTCCTCGAGGTAGGGGGAAGCGTTTCGCAGCTTCGCCTGAGACAAGTCCAAAACCGCTTAAGACCTTCGGCTAAGCTAAGGCAAAAATCTTGTATCTCGAACAAGTGTCGTTGAATAAAAGAGAGTTGGGCGGCATACGGCCGATCCCTGGAAAAAGTGCTCCGAAGTGCCTTTTACCTTTCTAAGCGTTATTCACGGGGGCTGGAAGTCGCCTCCAGTCGGGAGCCGGTAGCCCCAACCTAACGAAACGATCCTCTTGTCAGCCGGATGAGTACTGTGTGCGGACCGGACCCCGAGCCTAACCTCCGCCCTGCACCGTGTGGGGTGGAGCCGGCAGGTCACCCACCTAGGAAAATCGCTTAGAGGAAACGACCGCAACCCGACGAATCGAATCCCTTGTCAGACGAACGAGTACCGTGTGCGAACCAGACCCCGAGCCTAACCTCCAGCCCAAGTCGAGGGCGATGGAGCCGGCAGGTCATTCACACTGGAAAATCGCTAAGAGGACAGAACGCGGAGCCGCTGACGAGCGCTCATCCCTAAACCACGCGCGCTGGTTAATAGTTGTGCGTAGACTGGACCAAGCCAGATCTCTTGTACGCCGAAGTACTACTTCCCATCCCGCGGCACGCTCCCACCCTAGACTGGCATTCGGCTGTCGGTCCAAGGGAGACCAGCCGGCACCAGGCTGCCGGCTGGGGGTAGAAGGGCCGAAGGATGGGGAGATAAAGGAAAAAGCTGAAAGGGGTCAGGACAAATCCAGTTCACAAACAACTAGAGGCTAATGCGCAGGAAATTCTGGGAGAAGCGTCATCAGTACATGCGAACGAAATGTTGCTAGGGCACGACATGAGTTCGGTGTACATAAAAATGAATAAGAAAATCCTGATACAGTCAGGAGGCGCTTGGCGAGACATCCGGCTCCAACGGAGCAATGTCGCCAGCGCGAGAGTCCAAGACGAAATCGTCACCGCTGGGGGATGGTGGGATGGAGCGACCAGCGAGATCTTCGGGGGCTTTCCGAGGCTCTTCCGCAGAGCCGGGTTCCTCGAAGTCCATGCCACCCAAAGACTCGTCGCTATCCCCAGCATCGAAAAGCGCGTCGGTCTCGGCGCACGCAGCAATGGCACAGGCGCGACGGCGGAGCTTGGTTCAGTCAAGGCCTGCTAGCCCGCCTTCACAAAGATTCTCCAGATGGTCTAGGTTAACGCCTGGGTACCAGGAGAGCACGAACTCCAGAGCCTGTTCAGCGCCGGCTCGAGCCGCGGACTCCTTCCAGATATCGAGCCGGTTGGACGCAAGAGGGATCCACTGGAGGAGCGCCTGGATCTCGTCAGGCACCGCCATTCCCGGCCACAAGGTTTCGAAGATAGAAATAATGGCTTTGTGGAGATCCACGCTAAGCTTGGCAACCGGATGGAGTCGGCCTTTGGCCAGCGCTACCAACTCCCCTGAGGTAAGCTCGGCCTTAGGATCACCGCTGGAGACGATCTTTTGGTCTGCCCTGTATTCCTCTAGCGCCGCCATAGCGGTTTCGTTGGAATCAGGGAAGGCCCCTGCGAAAGCAATCAGAGAGTGAGGAGGTGGCGCGAAAGGACAAGAACGGGGAAGCGGGAAGGAAAGGTTACCGCGAAGAGCTTCCTCCAGTCCCAGCAAGCCGGACTGAACCTTGCGGTCGCGGGCACGCCAAATACCGATCTCCGTATCGTGACGCTCGCTGTCAAGCCTCCGGAGAGTTTCCAGCTCGTCGATTTGGGTGCCGCGCCTCTCGGCCTCGCTCTCCAGAGTCGCGCGAAGCTCTTTCACCTGGTTCTCGAACTCTGCGGAGAGGATTCTTTTTTCTTCGGCCAGCCGTCGATCAAACTCCAGCTGCAGCAATGACTCTGCTTCTCGAGCTTTCGCCAGATCAGTTTCCAGCCCCTGAGCCCGGGCGGCCTGGGCTTGAAGACTCTGAAGCTCCTCGGCATGCTTTTGCTTGAGTGACTCAACAGTGGCGGCCGACACCGAGTTGGCCAACTGGGACTCGAGCGAGGCTATGAGCGATGCAGAGTCTGAAAACGGAGGGATAAGAGAAGGAAGGACAGCAGCAGTGTTTTCGAAATAAGGGAGCCCGAGCTCACCTGATAGTTTCTCCAGTTCTTTCTTCAAGTCCTGGTACTGGACCTTGCCGGCACGATACTTTGCCAGCAGCTTCTGAAAGACACTGGCACGAAGCGCGTTCAATTCCTGCGAAGAACGGAAAGACGGCGACTCTTAGCAAAATCCATTTTCAAGCTAGCTGTCTCTACAGCTACCTCGAAACTCGGGGGCTAGGATGTATAGCAGGAGTCAGGGCTAAAGGCGCAGCGCTCACGTTGGTCGCCTGTATAGCGTCAACGAGTTGGAGGCCGGCGTTCTGAAGCGACCCCTTGGCAGCAGTAAACTGCTTATCCAACTCCGCCAGGGTCGGCTTGCTGCCCTGCACCTTGAGCTTCTCTCCGACATCAGCGCTCGAGGCGGTATCCGCCCACTCCTGCTGAAGGCGACTGGCGGAGCTCAGATTGCCAATGTGGGATTCAGCCGCGGCGACAAGAGCTTTCCCACCAAAGGTGCCTTTGGTCACCACCTCAGGGGCTGGCGAGCCGTCACCACGTTCGCTCCTTGCCACCCGAGTGGCGAGGAGCCCTGGCGAAGCCCCGCCAGAGCCGAAGACCGGCTCAAGGAGCGGGGGATCAGCAATCGCGCCAACCCTCGATCCGGCCGCAGGCACCATAGCTTGCACGCTCGGTACGAGCTCAAGATTGGAAAGAACCTCGGCAGCCGGTACCGAGGTCCCTTCCGTTTCCCCCGCCGCAGCCTCGCGCGTGCTTCCCCGGCTGGGTGAGTCGGGGGAGATGCAGATGGCGGCGACATCCCCCGCTGCGGCGTCGTCGGCAGCAGGAGGCGGGGACAGATCAGCCCCAGCTGGAGCAGCTTCCTCGGCGGGCGTGGGGCCTGCCTCAGGCGAGGCGACTAGGTGGGGAATAGCGCCCACGGGCACCTCCGGACGCGCAGAATCCTCTGCCCCGGTGTCGCCCGCCACAAGCTTCAACCGCGGGGAGCGACGAACGTCCTCAGCGCGACCCATTTCTTCCCCGCACGTCCTCTTGCGGCAGGAAGGCTCGGGAGCCGGGGTCGCGATCTCCTTGGAAGCAACGGCAGGAGGAGGTCGGGTAGCCGGATCGACAGAAAGAGGCGACCTGCGAAGAAAGCATCCCACAACCAAGTCAATCGGGACCGCGACGGAAAAATGAGGATAAGAAGCGAGGAAGCGGGAGCTCACCCGGCTACGGCAATAGCCCACCGCTTGGCCACCTTCTTCATCTGGGGACGGCGCAGGTCCCGCGCTGCCGGCTCCGTTTTCTTGCGTTTGTCAGCCGGCTCGGAGAAGGCCGGCTGGGCCTTCCTCTTGATGCCGACCAGATCAACTCCAGCCTCTTCAAGGTCTGCCGGCTCCGGAACGGCAGAGCGTCGCTCGGGAGACTTTGGCAGATCCACGATCGGGGGAACCTGGGCCCCAGCAGCGGCTGCGGCGGCCACGTGGAGAGCTACGCCCCCGAGGGTGGTAGCCGACCCTGCGTCGCCATCATCATCATCGGACCAATCCCTTAGGAGAGAGGGGCTGGGGAACTTACCGGAGTGGTCGAGGAGTTCACCCGAGTCTTCGAGCTCGTCGTTTCCTTCATCACCCTGGGTGGTGCTGGAGCTCTCAACGGCGGCGTGGGAACTGGCATCCTCCACCTCCTCGGCTTCGTCCCAGACAACTTTATCATCCGATTCGGCTCTGTCAGCGGCAAAGCCGGCTTGGCGCTGAGTCAAATTCTCTGCCGCCTGCAGAGCGAACAAGTTCTGCCCAAACCAAGCAACCCGGGGTCAGTAGACCAGAGTTGCAAAGGAGGAGGAGGCTTAAAGCTAGGACCGACAAGCTCACCTCAGTAATTGGGTTGTCCCGGTCGTGACGTTCCAGTCCCCACGTCCACGAAGCTTGAAGCTTCACGTCGGCGATGCGGTTCGCTTTCCGAGCCACCTCCAGTGCTGACAGTGCCTTGGAAGAATGGCGAGTAGGATCTCTAGCAGATCCCAGGAAGCACATCTTGTGTGGGCGGCGTTGAAGCGGAGACACGCGGGCGAACAGGAAGGCGAGGAGAAGGTCAGTCGGCTCCAGGCCGCCCTCCGTTTGCAGCGTGGCAACCCGCTGAAGGATCTTCTCCATGTCCGGCGACGGGCGAGGGGGAGCGGCGCTCCAGTTCTCCCGCTCAGGCCCGCCTGCCTCAAAGGGCGGCAAGTTGACTTGGTCTTCACCTCCCTTCAAGTTCTTCACATAGAAGAAGGAACGCTGCCACTTCTTGCAGGACTCTTTCCCCTTTATGCCGGGGAAGCTTGCAGACTTGCGGGCGTAGAAGGAGGCCGTGCCGCATATCACCGGAACGATGTCTGCCGTCTGGGTCTTGAAGAAGATCAGCCGGCGGAACAGCTCGATGTTGGGCCAGATGCCCAAGTACGCCTCGCAAAGGGTTGCGAACGCGGACAACACCATCATCGCATTCGCTCCGATGTGATGCGGTTGCAAGTGGAAGTAGTCCAGGAACTGGCGCATGAAGCTGCTCACGGGCAGCGCGAAACCCCGGGGGAAATGGTCATAGAAGACCACCGTCTCCCCAGGCGCGGGAGCAGGGACCAGTTCGTCGCCGGCGGAGCGGCAGCTCACGAGATCCGCGGAAGGTAGCACTCGGCCCCGGCGCAGCAGCTCGATCTCCTTGTCCTTAACCCAAGAGCCTTCCCAGGATCCCTTTGGCAAGGCGGATGGAGCGGCGCTCTTACCCGCCGCCGAGCCCTTCCCTTTCGGCCGGGAAGCTTTGGGGGCCATCCGGGTGCGGATCTGGATGAGCGGAATGGCGGCGGAGCAAACAAGGAACCCTAATCCCCTGAAGGCGAAGCTCGGCAGCCGAGGATTCTAAGTGGGGCGAATGCGGAAGGAAGAGGAGGAGCGGGCAACCGATGCTCAGTTTCTGAAACGGTCCCTGGTTTAAAAGTGAGGGGACGGGCCAGTTGCTTATTTCAGCCACGATGGGTCGGCAACTGACTCCTCTCGTCACAACCCACGATCGTGTAAAGATCGGGCAACCGCCGTGGTGGCCGCAAAGGATCGTGGGTCGGGGACGATTGGGTATGACGCGATAACGGGCGGACAGGTGGAGCCTCGGTCCAACCCTCGAGGGAACAAGTTCCCAGGAAGCGGCAGCCGACAAACAGCCGCCAGCCGTACCATCACCGGAGCCGGTCCGTCCCGAGATGGCCGGGAAAACTCCGCATGGCCTAGCCTCGCTGACTGGATCAACCCGATCGGACAAGAGATCCTGGGACTTCGAGGAAGACAATCAAGACTTCGGCGAAGAGAAGAACCCGCCGAAGCCCCATGCTAGCCCATGAGACTTCGCCAGTTTCGGGGGCTAGTGTCGTGGGGATGACTTAGGGGGCGCACCACGAGCCGGGCAATATGCCGGCTGGCGTCCCAGGAGTCCCCGAGGCTTCGGCGCCAGGAGACCGGCTCCACTAGAGGAGGGCCGGCTGCGCCAGCAGTCGGCTGACGACTCCGCCGAGGAGGGCTGGAGCCGGGCGATGGAGATAAAACTCCTCTAACGGCCGTCTCGCCAAAAGCGGAACGGCCCCGACAAGAGCGACAGAGGCGCAGACAGGGGTGACGGGCGCCACGACCACGACCCACCAATGAGAGGGCGAGGATCCTTCCCCACGGCAGGATCCGAGGCAAAGGAGAAAGGATATGCTCTCCAGATGCCAGCCTGAGGAAAAGGCACTTTATAAAGTGCCTTTGCCAGAGCGCAGCCAGAGGGGATCAGGCCAAGGACGCCGCCACCAAGGAGCCGGCAGCCGGCCGAAGCGTTACCGAAACCTGTAACCAGGCCCTCGTCTATATAAGGGGGCCTGGACCCTTAGCATAGGGGATCCGATCTTCTTCTTCCTCCTCTAGCCGAACAGCTCGAGGAGCACTGTAATCGCTACAATCCAATCAATACGAAGCAGGCAGGAAGTAGGGGTTTACCTCCAACCGGGAGGGCCCTGAACCTGGGTAAATCGTGGTGTCTCTGTTGGCACAATCCCAAGCCGGACCCATCGTCACCAACGTCGAGCCCCTCCGATAAGCCTCCCCATGGCTACTGTCTCCAAATTCCCACGACAGAGGACCAATCAGATTCTAGAAGATATGCTTCGAGCATGTGCTTTAGACTTTGGAGGATCATGGGAAGAACACTTACCACTAGCAGAGTTCTCTTATAACAATAGTTACCAAAGCAGCATTCAAATGGCACCATTTGAAGCAATTTACGGGAGGAAGTGCCGATCACCTATTTGTTGGTATGAACCAGGAGCCAGTAAAGAGTTTCATCCAGACTACGTCAAGGAGAAACAACATGCAATTGATGTCATTCGAGACCGACTAAAGATTGCACAAAGTTGACAGAAAAGCTATGCAGATTCCTAGAGGAGGACATGGGAACCTCAGGTTGGGGACATGGTTTATCTAAGGGTTAGCCCCATGAAAGGAGTACATCGTTTTGGAGTCAAAGGAAAGCTTAGCCCAAGATACACTGGACCATTTAAGATTCTGAGTCAGAGTCGAGGAGTAGCCTTTGAGTTAGAACTGCCAAAGGAACTATCAAAAGTTCACAATGTATTTCATGCTTCTCAACTTCCCAAATGTATGAAGACACCAGAAGAAACTATATCTTACGATGAGGTCGAAGTGCAAGCTGATTTGACTTATGTTGAAGAACCATCAAGGATTTTGGCAGAGAATTGGAAGCAACTCCGTAATAGAGCCATCAAGTATTGCAAAGTACAATGGAAACATCATCCGGAAAGAGAAGCTACTTGGGAAAAGGAAGAGGATTTAAGAACAGCCTATCCAGATTTCTTCAGGTACATCTTACCCCAAACTTCGGGACGAAGTTTATATTAAGGGGGGAAGTCTGTAACATCCCAGAACGTAGGACAACTCCGGGGTAGATTAGAAGGGCTTTTGTGCATTGCATCTGAAATTACGGGATTTTTTCGCGCTTTTGTTTCTAAAACCTAGGAGTGATCAAATCTCTCTTCGAGGGGAAATGGCGAACTCTCGAAGTGCGAAAGATTTGGACATGATCTCTTTTGATCCATTGTTGTGAGGAGTGATGACTTAAACCACTAAAAAACATAGCTATAAGCTTTGGAATTTGAACTAATACATATATCAAGTTGGAATTTGAATGATTGAATTTTGAATTAAAGGCACATTTAGAAAGGATAAATATTCATAAAGAAATAGAAATAGAAATTAAACATCAATAAAGTTTAGAGCAAACTTAAACTTTATTGATCATCACACACACATTACATTGTCTTTACATAATTCATGAATAAAAGAATATTACAACTTGGAAAGAATCCAAGATAATTACATAAAGGAGAAATGGAAGATTACAAGTTATAATTCTAAAAGAAAACTAAGAGTCTTCTTTCTTTCTTTTCTTCTCTTCTGATCTTGGCACCTGCAACCAAATAAAGGAAACAACAATTTGCCAAGGTAACATTTGCCAAGTGGCATACCAAAAATAACAAGCCACTGTAGATAAACATCACAAGGTTGATCTTATCACCAAGGCTCGGGTAGAAATATCCCAAACCAGCCGAGATGGGCAAGGCAGCCATAGCAGCATAGTCACCATATGCATGCACTCAGGTGTCACACACCCAAGGCACAGAACCAAGTATAAAAGCATCACAGTGGTGAAACTGGCTCGGCTAAAGCCACAGTCGACCAAGAACAGCACCACCACACCACAAACAGCAACACCAAGAACACTATCATCTTCAAGAACACACCACCACCACTGAATCACCACCACACAATCAACCATGCTCATGTGTTGAGCAACAGGGAAGATTCACACCCCAACACATCATCAAATAAACCATCCAGCAAAGCCAAAGACCAGCATGGTCACATAGTTCGACTAGGAACTAGGTCAAGCAGCTAGGAGGAGCAGGCTTGCCACAAGAAGCAGGAAATTAGAATATTCCAGAAGAACAAGCTACTCTTCAGCAGCAGGTTATTATTAAACCACAGCACACATGAGTGCTGGGAGAGAACTCACAAGTTCTTCTCCCAGGCAGACTGCACAGAGCACAGCCACACAAATATCAAGCAAAGCTTGATGTAACAAAGGCTTTGGTCATCATTTGGATGTCCAGGAGGCCAAGACCTTGGAGACAAGGTCATCCACAGCACCTACTCCCTAACACATAACTTATCTGGGAATTTCTCAAAGGAAATACTCACAGAAGTAAGAGCAAGGCCAGGAGTGGCACATGGGTTGCCTAGCTACCAGGACTAAGGCCTAAAACCTAGAAAACCATCAGCTCTATCAATTAAAATTGACCAAGTTCAGTTAAGCATCTGGGCAAAGTGGACAGGGACACTTTCAATCAAATAAGCCACCAGCAGATCACCACAGGGAGTGATCTACTCTCAAGAGCACCAAATTTTAAACCCACAGTAACTGTGAATACCTCAAGGAGGCATCACAGTGGAGCAGTTAGCCAAAAGCTACTGCAAGAGCCATGACAGCAGGCATGAACTGTTGCATCACAGCTAGGTAGAACCAAGCTCAACATAATAGCTACATCATTAAATCAGCACAACAGAAGCACTGCAAGAAAGTGTAGTGAAACTGTTAACAACACTAGCCACTTAACAGTACATTCAGAGGTAACTAAAACACATAGTTATCCATGCACTTGATCAAACTGATCAAGATTAGCCACTAGCAAATCAAACAACAACAGCAAGTGAATAATTCAACAGTAACAGACCACCAGGATACTCAGTTAACTGAATCAACAAGTTTAAGTTAACAAAGTTAACTGAAACTATGACTGAAACTAATAGTAGCAGCTAATTAAGCATGATCAAGCTTAACAGTAAGATCATAGAGCTTAAACAACACACATCACAGCCAACTGAATCGCACAGCACCAGTGCAGGTTGGGGAGAAACCCCAGTACAGCAGAAGGTAGAGGGATTTGGCCAGCACAAGCTCCAGATGAGCTTGGCCAGCACAAGCTCCAGGTGAGCTTAGCCAGTGCAAGCTCAAGGTGGGCTAGGCCAGCACGGAGCAAAGCTCCAGTGGGCATGGAGCAAGCTCCAGGTGGTTACAGAGAGATGCAGAGGAGGAGAAGAAGGGGAGGAGCACTTACACAACGCCCAGGAGATACCACCGTGGCATGGCAAGGCAGTGCCCGCGCGGCCATGACGGCATCGAGCAAGGGGAAGTCGCCAACGATATGTCGACGAAGCACCCAGCTCACCAAGCCCAGATCTCGCCGTGGACAAGGCCTAGCAGCTCGAGAGCAAGCTCGAGGTCGCCATGGCCAAGGTCCTGAGCTTCGGAGGAGAAGGGGGATGCGAGCGTACAGGAGGCAATCGATTAGATCTCGCGGACAGGCGGAATCGCCGTCGCTTGATCTATCGATTGAGCATCGTCTCTGCAGCGGACTCCGGCGGAGCTCGTCGGAATCGAGCGCGGCGGCGGCGAGGCGACGCAGTCGCCAGGGGGAGCGCGAGAGAGAAGACGACGCGAGTGAGCGAGAGGGGAAAGCGACCGGTCAGGCCGACTGAGCCGCTGGTCGGGTTCGACCAGTAGGCTGGCGCCGACAAGTGGGCCTGTCCCGACAGGTGGGCCAGGGCTGGCAGAGAGAGAGAGGTGAGAGGGAGAAGCTTTTAATCACAATTTTAAAAACAGAAATTGAATTAAAGAGAAGGGTTTTTCTAGAAAAAGCTTTTCAACACCCAATTAAAAATAGAAAAATAAGTTGAATTTCTACAAAAATAACTTTAATTGATTTTGACCTTTTAAATCACTCCAATAATGATATTATGAGTAAAAGAAGGTTTATTCATAATTGCCTTATGAAGTTTCTTTTAAAAGAAAAACCTCTAGAAATGATTAAATAAAAAAGTAAAAGAAGAAATAACATTCTTGAAAATAAGATCAAGTAAATTCATTCAAGAATTTGACCTTAGTGTTCTTGAATGAATTTCACCTAATATATACTCTGATAAAATCATAATTAGAGTATATACACTTATAATAAATCACCAGATAAGAATATTAGGAATGAAAACTTAAAAAGATTCTTTCTTAATTAGAATAGAACTCATCATCAAAATTGAACTCTATTCCAAGGTATTAAAGAATATTCTTGAATGAAGCAATTGATAACATATACTCTTTAAAATCATAAAAGGAGTATATAAACCCTAGGATAAGAATAAAATACTTCTGGGGGTTTAAAGGGAATACACACACTATAAAGGAGCATGCATTATTTGAATCTTTAACCATTGCCCTTATCGGACAATGATGCTGTTTTCCAGAACCCGAGGTCTCGGGTCACTTCAACAAATCCAACTGCAGTACCTTGCAGTTTGCAGGCAAGTTCACTCTTGCTCATATCTCTTGTTTATCTTTAACAAAGTACTTGCAAATATACCGGTGGTATTATTAATATGATTGCATTAAAAAGCAAAGGTTCTACTTTTCTTGAATGAATATGACTAGTGGTTAGCAACCATGGTGGTTGTCGACCTAGGAAGGTGGGCAGTGGGACCATGGTAAGAGTATGGTGGAGGTCCCACTGTACCGGGAATGTTCACCTAGGACTAATAACCAATGTCGCCAGTGATTCTTGTGCCGTAAAATACGGTCAACCATAGGGTCTGGAATGGGACGGGAGAGTCAGCTGTATCTTTTCCCTCATGCATATCAACGGACGCGCCGTTTCGAAGCAGTTGTCTCCCTGCGAGGAGCTTCGGGATGGGTGGATTCCCCCTAATGAATTCACGATTCTGACGGTCTATGATGGATTGCGGCAACGATGGGGGTAGAGTGCCGAGGCCGGTGTTACCAAAATAGCGTAACCGTATCTGGTGGGGGTAACTCATTGTCAAGGAAAGACAAGTATGTCGAGGTCGGCAACTACCAAAGTGTAGACCGGCGAGGGTAGCGAACCGAAGTTGGAGCCGCAAAAGGGTGGGTATGCACAGTCGCGGGAAGGAACAGTGATTGGCTCGGATCAATGGCTGGGCCCCATACTGTAACAACTCAGAAATTGTAATCCAACTCTTATTAAATAAAGTGCCAAATTTTGGACTCAAATAAAACTTTTTATCTATTATTGTATGCATACATGCATTTTCTTTTATTTGTATTCTATGATTTTATGGGTGTTATTTTTGATTGAGCATTGGTTAGATAATTCTAAGTGAACCAACAGAATCAATTGAGAAAGTTTATAAGAACCAAAAGAACCAGAAATAAAAATAGGTAAGAAAGAGATAAAGTTAATATGATCTAGAAACTGTTAATGACTGCACCACTTTGAGCCCTTAGATTAAGCAATCTACCTCTCACCTTCATGTTTGGCCAGTAAGTTGAGCTTAACCAAGTTATGGACTACCTCAACCAACAAAGATTTACCCAAATTTCAAACTAGAGCACCACTCAAACTTGAGCCAAAGTTTGAATCTGAAACAGAAACCATATCAAATTTGAAATATAAATTTTTGCAAAACTCAACCTTTCACTGTAACAAAAATATGCCTGGGTACCTTATCCAATATGATGAGCACCCAAAGTGGAAAATTTTGAAAAATCAAATTTTGAGTTCTTGCGGGCATTTCATCGAGCACTGGCAGAAGCAAATCGAGTGAGATCAAGATCACTGGTGCAACACTGTTCTAGCTCGCTCCTGTGCTGTAGCCATGCTCTCTGACCTCGCCTCGATCGATTCCAGCTCCCCCAGCCCCGACCCAAGCCAGGAGAAGCGGAGGGACGGCAAGGTTTGCACCCAGGGCCCCCTCCCAGTAACCTTCTGCCTCGCGCGATGCCGACCAGCCTGGAGGCGCCAGAGGAGACCCACAGCACCCCGCGGCCGAACCAGCAACCCCCCAGCACGCGAGCGTGGCCGCCGTGACCGGAGAACGCTGCAAACGCCGCCAGGACCCCCGTGCAGACGAGCTTCTGGCCGCGCTTGTCCCCGTCGCTCCGGCCTATATAAACCCCCTCCGATCAAACGAATCGACTCACCTCACTCCCCTCTACCTCCCAGACATCGCCGCTCACTCCCGCTTTCCCTAGTTCGCCGTAGCCAGCCTCGCCGGAGCAGCACTGGACGAGCGGAGCGCCGCCGCGTCCGACCACCTGGAGGCCAGCTGCTGCTGGGAATCGGAGGAGGAGACGAACCGCCGCCGATCCCGCACGTCGCCGACGAGCTCTGCTTCCCCTACGCCTCGCCATCGCCGTCGAACACTCGTCACTGCTCGCAGGTGAGCCCCCGCCGTGCTGAGGAAGACGATGAACCTGCGCCGTTAGATCTCGATCCGACGCTAGCATACCGATTCGGGTTTGTAATTAGATCTGACGAGGAGGTCCCACCTGTCAGCCCCATTTTAATCTTTTTCCCCCGCGCGAAACGGTATGGGCCGGCCCGTTTGGCTTGATTCGGAATAGGGCCCGGCTCGTTTCAGTTTCGGTCCGTTTCGTTTTTAAATAAACTCCCGCCCTTTTCATTTATTTCAAATCTGTTTCAGATGCTATTTTCAAACTTTAATTCCTAGAGTTTTATAAATCCAAATCTAGCAAATAAATATTCATTGGAAAGCTTATAAAATACTCCATCCAATAGTACTGGTTAGAATTCAAAATAAGCTAGGAATTAAATTAGATATGGATAGTGTGCTCATAGCTTGTTTAATAATGAATGTTTTCTAGAAAATTATTTAAGCTATCAAAAATCATGAAAATAAAAATGTGAACTCACTAATGACCCCTCTTACTGTTAGTCAACACTAATCTACCCCAAACCATATTAGTGTGATCATTTAGACCCTAGCCCAAACCTATTTGGTAGCATAAAATGATAGATCACTAGTGCACACTTAGAATTAATTTCCCTCATTACCAATTCACTTAGTGGACCATCCCACTTAAACTTGTCTTAGTAACCCTAAATCAACACCAATGCTGCACAAGTGAACCACTTATGCCACTTAGTAAAGAATCTAGCTTGCACACTTGAAGCAAAACTTAGAAGAAAGACTTCAATCCAACACCATAAAAATGCAACATGAATGCTTGGTTAGCAAACAAAGATGTGTGCTTGGTGTGTTGATTAGCTTGGTGAAGTGATGGTGTGCTTTGTGTTTATTCGTTATTAGACGCTAGTGTGGCCGAGGAGGATATTGGAGGGGATTATTATTATCAAGAAGAAGAAGAAAACCCCGGACCCTTTGCCAACCAAGGCAAGCCATCTTTTGATTCATACTCCCACTACCCAGTTTTTAATATTGCATTCTACTTGTTTTAAGTAAATTGCATGATTGAATTGCTAGAGTAGAATGATAGAAGTGTAGTGATGTCTTGTTTAGCAAGAGCATCAAGTTGAGTTTATCCAACTCTATTTAGTGGTTTCATCACTCAATGTAGTTGCTTAGTCGCTAATAATATTGAGGCCATCTATAAGGGGAACTCTGGTTGGAATTGGTGACTTGAACTTGAAACTTGAATTGGAGGTTTCTCCTACATGATGGTTTTGTGAAAGAAAATAATCTGGACTAAGAACTATGGAATGTATTTCTCAATTGACAACGAGTGATGTACTATGGGAGCCAATTATACCGTACAACCATATTACCCCTATATGGGAAGGGGCTTAATCCGTAGCTTGTTTATCCTAGTATGGGAGGCCTTGTATCAAATCTTCATGGAAGGACCCGTGCGCGGTTACTTCTGGACCAGGTGGATTCCACTAACCCGGCACCCGGGATTGGCAGAACTAGAGGCGCCGGAGCGGGGTTCCGTATCCCGGGCTCTAGGGAAGGATCCTATACTAGGGTGAGCAAGTGAAAGGTTTTGTTTGATTATCTGAAACCCGCATACTTTTGTATGATGGACCGTGGATTTCTCCCGGCAGATGTATCGAATCTTGTGGGTAAAGTGTACCCCTCTGCAGAGGTTTTCAAACTATTCGAATAGCCGCGTCCGCGGTCATGGACGGTTGGCAAGCTGTGCCTGGCTTTTGTCAATAATAAAAACAACCTATGGTGAACTTGGTGAATGACATGAATTGAATTGAATTGACTTGACCATGATGTTGACACACTTGAAATTCCTCTTTAGATTGAACTTAGAAAACCAAACCTCGTTTCTACCAATGAACATTCTTGGGAAATAAAACTAGCTTTTACAAATAAACTTAGTGCTTAGTCCACCATATCAACCTTGCATATCTCTCTCATCACTTTGTTTATAAGATGGTTTGCGAGTGCATCCAATGTACTCATGGCTGTGTCCCTGGCTATTAACTTGGCCAGACTTGAAGGAGAAAGATCATGAAGGAAGGACATTCAGACGGCTTTGCGAATTAGGCTCGTTTCCTACTGTCTGCTTTGCCTGTGCGGTTGAAGCTTGACAATATGGACCCAAAGTGTTATTCCGCTGCTTATTGATGTAATGTAAGGTTTGGTCTGTGCGACCACCTATGTAATCCCCTTTATTTACTATTAATGTCTATGACTGTGGTATCAACTACGTTATGTAAGTCACAACAATGATTCTGGGATTGTGACGGATTACATAACGGGCACTTCGAATTTGTTATCAAATTTGAGGTCGTCACACATACCAAGGAAGTGTGGACGGGAAAGTACGCCCGGCTGTGCAGCAAAGTGTTGATCTCCTATGGGTACAAGTGACCACCTCTGCAAAGTGTACAAAAAGTATCAAGATACTCCCTGTTCCGGGAAGGAGCTATGAACACGGCAGGAAAGGAGCCCATCGAAGCTCTAATCAACCTGTGAAGACTGACGGACATAGTTCTTTGAATAAAATCAATCTTTGAAGAAATGCTTACAAAAAACTGCATTTGGCCTAAGACTTTCAAGTCTATGGTCGTAGCTAGTGCATCAAACACCTCTATTCTATTAAATGAACTTGTTGGGTAACGCTCGTTACTCACCCCACTCCTTTTAACCCTTGCTTAGACTCGGAGGGCCAGTTTGAAGAAACCGAAGGAAGCCCGGAGGACTACGAGGAGGTCTACTACAAAGAACCGGATTTATCTGGAGGAGTCGAAGGCATCGATTACACCATCTCCTATGGTCCCGACGAAGGAACCCAGGAGGAGGCCGACACTTAGAACCGTAGGATAGAAACGTTGGTCGCATCGGACACCTACAATAAAGCGACTAGAGTTAGGCATCATGTTTAGTCTACTACTTTCAGTTGTAGCTAAGGTTTGTAGTATCAACTTAGAACCACCTAGTGTTCCTCTTTGGACCGAGGAGGAACTGGAATCCGTTGTAACATTATGGCTTGTAATATTCAGTGCTTGAATAAAGACCGCTATGTTTCTGTTGTACCACTCTGAGGGATGTAATATTTGTGAATTGGTACTTCACGAGTGTTATGTCAACGACTTGTATACTACAACATGCAGTGGTATGCTGGGTCACCACACTCTCGGATTATCTGCAAGCAGTAAAAATATTGGGAGGAACCAAGGAAACAGCTATGCAAAGTTTGCAATTACACCTCACCGGCGCGGCAAGGTCATGGTTGAGCAAATTAGAAAAAGAAACAATTGGAAGCTGGGAAGAGCTCACAAAGCAATTCACGAGTAACTTCAAGTTGACATATAAGCGGCCAGCGTCCATAGAAGAAGTCAAAACCTGCGTACAGCAATGCAATGATACATTAAGGGCATATATCCAAAGATGGAGCATCATCAAAAAATTGGCAGTCAAAGTATCAGACGAAAGAGAAATAGATGCATTTATAGTCGGGTTGAGGCGAGGAGACCTAGTCGAAGAGATGGGTAGAATCAAGCCAAAAACAGTAACAGATTTAATGGATATAGCAAACAGATTTGCAGATGGAGAAGATGCATGCAACAACAAACGGACACGATCGCCAGAGGATGATAGAGGAAACAGATATGGAAGCCAAAGGAGGAGATCCCACAATTACGATAACTATGGCTCTCACAGCCAAGTAGCCGCAGGGTACAAGGATAATAGCTACCAAGGGAATGACCATAAAAGCTCGGGATATCGTAGCTACGGAAAAGAAGACTACAAAAAGTTTCAGACAAGAAAATCCAGAGAGTACAACCCATCACCAGAAGATATGCTAAACGGACCATGTCACATACACTCCGCGTTTGTTGATGAGAAACGAGTATCCAGGCACGCGATGAAAGATTGCACAACGTTCTTGAAACTACAGGAAGCAGCACTAAACAAGCAAGCCGAAGCAAAACGGCAGGGATACGAAGGAAACACAAGCAACGCGCCTGCAAATCAACAAGGAAACAATGGAGTTCCTCAAAATCAAGACCAGACGAACCAGGGACGCGATGACGACGGAGGATATGTTCCATCTAAAGGGCACATCACAGCAATGATACAGCCTATGCCAAAGTCGAACAAAGAGGAAAAAAGCATAACTCGCCAAGTTAACCTAGCAGTAACCTCGCCTCTAGCAACAACGGAATATTTATAGTAGTTAGAGCAACCCATAGAATTCAGCAGAGATGATCACCCCATAACAGTACCTCGGCCAGGAAACACGCCTCTGGTACTCAAAGCCCAAATAGGGACATACGATGTCGACAGAGTATTCATGGATGCAGGAAGCGGCATAAATCTTATATATGCGAAGACCCTACAAGCAATGCACATTTCATTGGAGTTCCTGAAACCAACCGACTGTTCCTTTCATGGAATTGTCCCAGGGAGCGCTAACTATCCGCTTGGTCGAATAACACTCAATGTTTGCTTTGGAAATTGGCAAAACTACAGAAGAGAGAAACTCGACTTCGAAGTCATGGACTGGCCATCACAATATCACGCGATCCTCGGGCGACCTACGTTTTTGCGATTCATGGCAGTACCTCACTATATGTACCTGGTACTCAAAATGCCAGGGCCCAAAGGAATCATCACAGTCAAAGGAAGCTTCGAACTCTCAGATCTATGCGACAAGGAATTCCACAAGATGGCCCAAAACTTCGGCATGATGGCAAACTACGGAGAATCCAAAAACAAGGCAAAAAGCTCAACTACAGGAGCCGCACAACAACTCGAAGGGCACCCAGCAGAGCCGGAGGTGAAAAAACCGCGGGTACAGCCATCAGAGCAAGACAAACCTATAGGAGAAGAGAAGACCTTAGGGACATAGGCGACAAAGTACGTCAAAGAACAGAGTAGAAAAATAAGGCTGTAAAAGCCACGAGCTGTTCCAGGGCAATGCCCTCTAGATCCAGAACACAGGTCATTGGCCGGATCTCTTGGATCACCCTATGTATCTTACATTATAAGCATAAATAAAGACAAAGTTCCTCCTATTCGAGTTTACGTGTCTCTAAACAAAAATTGCGGCAAACGCACCAAAATTCACAATATAAAACGCTCTGAGAATAATTTCTGACAAAAAAGTTAGAAAACATAAACTCTCGCGTTCTATACACAAAGTACATGAGCATCATAACATCGGGTTATCAGAATCGTCTACCCCCAGGGGGTCTAAGTAATGATGCTCGCGGAAAAACGTGGCATCCTCTCGAAGCAATCTAGCTATAATCCTTCTTGCGGGTTGCAGGGTAGCCTCCAGATGAACTCGCAAACTAGCTCCACCTGGAGGATAACTCAGTGACATGGAACTATAATTGAGCCTTTGATGCCACTTACGTATCCACCCAAGAGCAAAATTGGCACCAGCCACCAAGTTGAGCTCTATCAGCCGATGAATTCGCTAACAAGATGTAAAAGTATCGAGTAGCAGCGGAAAGCTTCCAGGCAGAGGATTGCGAGGGAGCATGACAGAATACATGGTCATCAGAGATCTTTGACAACCATCAACTGCTTCTCCAATGTGCTGAGCACGATCTTGAAGAAGCACAATGGCACGACGGCGTCGAGGATCAGACCACAAACTGTCGATTCCCTCTGATGCTTTCTCAAGAGCCACAATTCGTTCAGAAACCCGACGTGTCTCACCAACAAAGTCCAGACAAGTACCTGAGATAACGAAAAGGTATTAGCCAACAATAGTGGAATGAAAGGAAAAAGAGAAAGGCTGCAAGGAACCTTACATCGCAACATCTCACAGACGGACTCAACAATACCAATAAGAAAGGAGTCGCATTCTTCGAGATGCACGATTTTGGCCATCAGACCCGACACCTTGTCCTCAAGTACGGATATCTGTTTCATAAAGCCGCAAGATTTGCTGGCCTTGTCCAAAGCAAGCTTCGCCTGGCGTTTCATCAAGGATAAACGACCTTCAAGGTCCGCAATCCTTAACGAATATTCCTTGCATCAACAAGAAGGGCGAGGAAGCGAAGCAGTTCCGGAGTCGAACATATTGACAAGAGATGAAGCCCGATCACGACCTGACGATCCACCAGCATGCACAGGCTGGAAGCCAAGCAGAAAGAAGAAAACAACATCTCAGAAACACCATTCAAGCCAGACATTTCATAAAAGAAAAGTATTTACAACGAGTACAAGCCCCCTGACTGATTCTCGGGCAAAATATAACTAAAAGTTTACTACAACAAAAGAAATGAAGATTACAAAAGAAGACTAAGTCTACGCCACCTCAGTATCATGCTCCGTTGTAGAAGTAGGCGCGGCAGAGGTAGCACCAGCGTTGGGAGGAGACATAGATCCACTTGTCGCCGGAGTCAAAGAAACCGGCGTAGTAGAGGTCGAAGAAGCCGCCGAAGGAGAAATTATCGATATGATGCCTGACACGTACTTCTTCGCCTTCTCGAAGAAAACCCGCAGCTCTAAAAGAGGTCGACCGCGGGAAGAGCTCACCTTCTCCCAGTTGACCTCCTCGCCATGTGCGTAAGTAAGCGCAATGGCCCCATCTGCACCTCGCTTCACGGAGCGGCCCTTCATCAGAAGGATAGGATCTTCGGGGGTGTCAAATGCCTTTGCAAGCTTCTTCAAATCAGCATCTGGAACTTCTGCTTTTTGCTTGGGCCACAACCCGACGAAAATCCGCGTGAGCACGCGGCTAGCCAACTCGAAGATCTCATGGATAGAAATCCAATTCGACTCCAGCAAGTTAACTGCGGCCATGAGAGAATCATTGTCTGGCTGCAAAGATGCCGAAGACACCCCAGTATGTTCTAAACAACCAAGGAAACAAAGACAGAGGAAAAAGCGCACATCAGCAAGCATAAGAGTGGGCAACTCAACAAAGAAGGGAAAAGCATGGTATTCACCTCCAGCAAGAGCCGAAATCTTATTCAGGCGTTCAGTTATGGCCTGCTCCCTCTGAATGTGACCTTGATTAACATCAGCAAGAGCTTTCTCCGCTTTCTTCGCCCTAGCCAATGCTGACTTAGTGGACTTCTCAGCATCGGTTTTGGCAGCGGCGGCAGCATCAAAAGCTTTTCTGGAAGCTTTGAGTTCAGCTTCCAGAGACGATATGCGAGCATTAGCCACCGACAAAGCATCTGCAGCACAGAGAGGGGAAAAGAAATTCGAATAAAGAAACAGAAAAAGGCGCTCGAGACAAGCAAAACACAGGAAAGAAGATTACCTTGAGAAGCTCTAGTAGCCTTCAAATGTTCGACACATTTAGTGCCCAAAGTGATGAACTTTTTCATCAAGATCTGTCCAGAAAAAGATGTGAGTAGGAAGTTCACGCGAGAAACAAAGGAAACATATCAGGAACATTACGCACATCTTTAGAAGAGCTCGTAGACCGATGAGTGTCGAGAGAAGCACCAGCTTCTATCGACTTCTTTACACGCTTGGAACCTCGAGTAGAGGCGACCCTCTTAACAGGAGCCCTTGGAGACTTCACCACCGGAGCAGCTTCTTGTAAAGAAGGTTCATCGGCAGCCATAGCCTCAGCAGAAGGAGCAGTGGCAGCATCCCTCTTCGGGTCCTCATTGTCGCTATAAAGGAAACGAAAAGTAGAAACCTCACATAAGTCAAAAGAAAGGAAGCAAGTGCAAAATAAATGTCAAGTTAGCAAAAAACTTACGAGTCCAAGGCGTCGAAAAGCTCTTCTTCATCCTCTAGAACAGAGGCCTCCCCAGCCACATTTCTGTGAGCAGAGGCACTCGAAGAAGCGAGCTCCTCAACGCATTTCCTCTTCCTATCAAGGCCAAGATCTTTGGAAAGTGCAGGCGGAGGCGACATCGTCGAGCTGGTTCTTTCCAGCGAATCCTCGGCTTCGTCTTCATCTTGGTTGTCCTCAGCCTCGGGGGCTTCAGACGCAGCATCGGCAGGAACATTTTGAATAGCCCCCCCCCCCCCCTCTGGAAGGGAGGGCGAGAAACAAGGAACTGATGATCCTGGAAGAAGAAACAAGCCGAAAGTTATAAGAAAAAAGTGATAAGGTAAAAGAAGGCGAATAAATGAAAACAATGCGTATACCGCAGGCAAGTGATGCTCAAAGTCGAAATAACCAGCGGTCAAGTCTGGAATTTCATCTTCTTTCGTGAGAGTAGTCAGAGCTCTCACTCGTTTGTCGAGATCCTTCTTCTCCATAAGATCATCAGATACTTGAGAAGAATCTCCCAAGCCAGCGAACGACCAAAGCTTAGAAAGACGATGCTGAAGAGGCTGAACTCGACGTTGCAAGAAAAATGCCATAAGTTGAGTTCCTGATAGCGAACCACCAGCATCACTCTTCAGAGCTTGGATGCGAGCTAGCAGTGGCTTGACATCCTCCATCTCAGCTTCTGTGGGAGGCGAATCCCACGAGGCCAATTTCTTTAAAGTTTTAGCGACATCAAAAGGGGCAATGCCGTACAGGTCAGAGGAAGAGACTTTTTAGTCTTTTATGTAAAACCACTTCTTCCTCCAACCTTGTACTGAGGCAGCCATGGAAAATTCCAAGTACTGGGACTCGGCACGAACAGAACCAACAACCCCGCCCAGTTTAGGCTTTTTTGATAAAGAAACACTGGGGCGGAGCTGAAAGAGATACTTCCAGAGAAGAAAATGGGGTTCGATCCCCAGAAAAGACTCGCAAAGAGTGATGAAACAGGCAATATGAAGAATCGAGTTTGGTGTGAGCTGGTGAAGCTACACACCATACACAAAGAGAAGCCCACGAAGGAACTCGTGGGCAGGGAAAGAGAGACCGCGCAAGAGGAAGGCGAGGAACATCACCCGGTAGCCGCTCTGGGCTTGGGGATGCGCTCGGTGCTAGGGAAGATGACCTGATCGCCGTCGGCGATGAGACCATCAGCCAGGGCCTTGTCGAGATCCGTTTGCTTGAACTCAGTAGGCACCCAGTTGGTTGATGTGTTGGTGGTGTTGGTTTTCCCCATTATGTTCTTCGGTGCGCGGGTCTTGAAGCGCATCTACGAGCCGCGCGCGGGGGTTGTGCAAGAGCTCAGAAGTGCGCAAGGTTTGCAGCAATGGTGGCGGCGGCAGAAGCGATGAACTGGTAAACAGTAAAATCCCCACTCTCCCCCTTATATAGCTTCCTGATGAAGGAATATGGGCTGAGACGTGACGCAAGGAGTGGAAACGGCAGCCCACTAACGGGCAGGAAAATTGGGAAATTACTGCGCTGCCCATGAGCAACGGTCAGCGCCCAGTCAAATCATTTAAAGAGTGACTCTGTTAATGACGTCACAGAAATTCGAGTAACAGGGACGTCAGAATACGATAAGTGGTGGACATTAATATGGGAAAATTCAGCAAAAGTATGGTATGACAGATCTACGTATTGATGATGACCAAGGAAGTCGACGAAAAACTGATATGAAAGATACAGAGGAGTCAAGAAAGAAAAGCTTATTCTTTGAGTCTATACCCAAAAATATTCGACTATAGTCTCGGGGGCTATTACCATCGGGAGCGCTGAGCGCGCACCCAAAGATATCATCAAATAAAGCTACGATCTGATGAGTAAAAGTAGGCACAATATATTTGAGCCTATACTCGAAATAAGTTTTTCGACTATAGCCTCAGGGGCTACTACCATCGGGAGCGCTGGACGCGCAACCGACGATGTTTTTTCATGAATAATGGAGCGAAGAAGGTGAAAGAAGCTTTGGAAAGCATCATTACTACCATCAGAAGGAAGTTTTATCAATCAAGGTTAAATAACCCAAATATCTTATCTTATATTTACTAATTAAAGGCACCATAGGAGGCACCACATTAATCCTAGGAAAAAGTAGTTATTACCCGTACGATATGCCTAACAACAATCTCTAGACGTTGGATGAAATACCTTCAGCCGTCCTCTACCCGTCCGTTCACGCACGCGGCCGGCCCTAATCTCTACTAATAATACGGCTTGAGGTCGTGATGGTTACAAAACCGTGGTACGTAAAAAAAACCGCTCTTCCACTTTCGTACGTCAAAAAAATCGGCCTGGCCCGTCCGTCCGTGCGTTTCTACGTCGCCCGTCTTGGTTTTGTCCGTCGCCTTCTACTCGTACCCGCTCAACTCCTGGAGTACCGGTCCTGGTCCTGATCCTGTAACATCTCGGTTGTGCCGGCCAGACCGAGGAGGCCCTGCCAAGGTTGATCCCCTCGACGTGATGTCGTGAACTCGTGATACCGGACGGACGCCCTAATTGGCTGCCAGCTTGCGGTGGACGCGTTCCTGTACGTAATTCACCATACTCCGCGCTGCTGTAGCTACGTACGGTTCGTGAGGCTAGCCGGCGAGAAGGTGGATTTCGACGTCCAAGAGATCGATCAACTCCATGCCCTAATTGGCTGCCGGCGTGCGGCACCTCACAGCTGCGTCCGCTCTAGGCAACATAGCTCAATCCAGAATCGATGCAACAGACGCTGTGGTGTGTACGCGAATTGAGAAGGCCCAGCAAGTACCAAGAGCCATGGTCTTATGGGCAAAACCAAGGTTCGGCAAAGTAGGCGAGTTTGCGGGCATCACGGGATTGTTCGTCTTGCAGATTTCGATTGTCGATGGCCTGGCGGGTGGCGGGCAGGGCACACGGAGAAGAACTCCAGCTGCTCCACGGAGAGCCGGGCATCCTAGATTACCATCACTAATGTGGGAACATCCTCATAAGTCAATGATCCCCGGCCATCAGCAACATGTGCGCGCCGTGGTGCCACTGCGACAGGCTTCGTGGCGTGCCTGAGCCACGTGACCTGCAGGCGCGAGAGGATGACATCGTGACGCCCGTAAACTCAAATATACCTAACTGGTCGCCGGCACGCCGAAGACCGCGAAGAAACTGCTTGCCTTCGTGGCCGGGGAGGTCAGGGTGCTGTTCTTATCCGGCTCTGCATCGGAGTTGTCCAAACCTGTTCGAGAAGGCCAATGCCAAGACGCTGTGCATCGATGATACTGATGCTGCCGGGAGGGACCATGGTGCCGGGAAGGGTACAAACCATCAGCCAGCTGCTCATGGAGACGGATGCCTTTTGCCAAAACAATGGTGTAATGGCGCTCGCCGCGACGAACAGGTCAGATGTGCTGGACTCCGATAGTGCTCGATCGCCACTGCAGGTCAGATGGTGCTTGCCACTGCATGTCATGGTGCTCGCCGTTTGTAATGCGAGGGAGGTTTGATCACCAGGTTGGGGTTGATCGTCCACATGCTACTGATCGTGTCAGGATTCTTGAGGAGAGCAATTACTAACACCAAAAAAATCATCTACTGCATTCAGGTTTAAGATTTTGAGAAGTCGTTGTCTGCACAACATCTATTCATGAAAACATCAGGTTTTAAGCAAGGATCATAAACATTGGATAATATCCAAGTATTCTTACCATCACACGCTCTAGCATCACTATGAAAGCATGAGGCACAATGTAGCCTCACAAGTTAATTAAAATGTAAAACAAGGTAGCTTCAAATTCCTTGCACCCTTTCAGTTTTTGGCATCATTGAGCTCGGGCTTTGCCGCCGTGCGGGATGGGTGGGTCTAGAGGAGCATGCCGACAGGTTGCATGAGTTGATTAGGGGCGGAGGTCCACTCAGCGGATGCGGTCAACAACGTGGGTTCGTTGCCTGGGCTCGGGGTTGCGCCGGCCATGGCCAGGTCGATAATTTGAAGCTGCGCTTGCCCCGGGGAGGCGACTGCTAGCGCCTCGGGGCGGGCGATCATCGGTTGGTGGAGCGACCAGATAGAGACGGCGAGAACGCCATCATGGGCGATGTGGCGGACGATCGTCGTTGGGCGAAGTGACGTGGAAGGGACGACGAGGAGCTGTCGTCGGCAAGGTGATAGACAAGGATGATCGTTGATGGGAGAGGTGGTGCCGAAGTGTGGTACCGGAAGTCTCATGAAGATCATCGTTTGGGGAGAGAAGTGTGTGCGGGAGCGAGCGGAAAAGGATACTATGTCCTTGCGTTCTGTTCGTGGTTGATGAGTTTCGGCGAGTTCATGTACGGAAAGATGCGTTGCGCGTACATGACAAGTTGTGTTTCCGCCGAAGGTGAAGTATTGTTCGGTAAGATGCGTCACCGACAACAAAGATATGGACGCGGACCGGTTAAGATGAGTTACCTACATGAGGCTATGCGTTTAGTCAGCATGTGGCACGCTAAGATGCGACAGCGTGGGCCGGTAGTCCAAAGTGATATGTGGAGGCGTCATTGTGTCCAAATGCTGGTCTGTGGGACTTCTGTTGCAGTTGAAGCGCGTTATGATCGAGGGGTCCGGTGAGTTGTATCACAAAGGACGAATATGTGCGTGAAGACAAGGTGGCAAGGCGGCCATCTGCGTGTCTCGGCGAGGAGATCAAGCTCGGCGTATAGTGAAACGGTGACCAGTTAAGTTTTTTACGACGTGAAGACTGAAGATGCGTCCAGTCTTGCACGCTGCACACGAAGATGCGATCGTGTGGGCTGGTAGTCCGAATCATACGTTGGAGTTAAGTCAACAAGCCGCGAATCTGCAAAGAGTCAAGACCAGGAGAAGCACGAGAATACGATAAGTTTAGATTAGGGAGAGATTATTGGAAAATAATCTAAACTTGCTAAATAAAAAGTAAGTTTATGTTAGTTTTCTAGAGTCTACATGTTAGTAATTTGGTAGATTAAAGTTTGGTTAGTACGTGAGGTAGTACTAGTTAGAATCGGTATGCATCGGAGTCAGTTCGTGCACTAGTAGGAATAGGAGTTCGTGTTTGGGTTGGTCCGTGTAGATTAAGGAGTTCAAAGTTAGTCGGTTTGGTTAGCCCTTGCACCTATATAAAAGGGCAGCCGTGGCGTTAAGTTGTAACCGGAGAAAAAGTAAAAGAAATAGTGAGAAAAGTTTAGAGCGTGCGATACGCACGCTTAGCGATAAAAGTAGTCTTTGCGTGTGTTCGTTTAGCTTCATGTGATTGATCCGTGGGCGAATTCCAACAATTGGTATCAACTTACTTTTTATTTAGCAAGTTTAGATTATTTTCCAACAGCAACAGTGAAGCCATGGCCAGGCATAGGAGGGGTGCCCCTGCGGGATTGGAGGGGCGGTACTGAGGTGGAGGAGGTAGCCGGGGTGGAGGATCTGCTGCTGGGCGCAGCCGAAGGGGTTAGGCCGGGTGTGGAAATTGAGAGAGGGAGAAGAGAAGATGATACGAGAGAGATTAAGAGTGAGGATATGCTTTGTTTAGGGCGCAACATCAATTCTAGATCACCCACTGGAGTACTACACCGGCAT
The DNA here is from genome assembly GCA_007115705.1 of Dactylis glomerata. NCBI lineage: Eukaryota > Viridiplantae > Streptophyta > Magnoliopsida > Poales > Poaceae > Dactylis > Dactylis glomerata. Next base: position 2,023,709 of record QXEO01000291.1, on the reverse strand, counting down.
GAACAACAAGCAGCGGAGATGTTGTGGGTGGGTAACAGAGATCACGCACAAGAGTTTAGAGTGATCTGAATTTAATTAATTTTGTAAACAGTGGGTTTGCTTATGAGTTCATAGTCCTCAACGTGTTTAATTATGGTGGCACCGTAGCATCTGGTGCAAATGTAGGATTATTTAAGCCAAATTTATTGTGACTTGATTGGAAGCGCATGGGCATCCTAGACACTCTTCCCCATAATCTCCCATTTGATTCAGGATATGTTTATACTTTACTTGATTCTTGATGCTACCACTTGCTGCTACAGAATATTTACGAACATTTCTGAACTCCAATGAGAAGTGTGGTGACTAGCGGATTGGGTCGACGGCCGATGCGCCATCAGCCACGCACGGCAGAATTGAGCGCGGCCACAAAGGCCAATGCTACAGATATGGTGGCCGTCGCAAGTACGCTTTTAAACCATTGAAAATACGCTTTCGTCCCACTAGCCCGAAACGTTATCTTCGATCCCCTTCCAGCTATCCGTTCCCGACCTCCGATTTATCCCCACGCTACCTCCACTTTTGCGTCTCAGTCATCGACTCTGCAACGCCGCCACTGTCCAACGTGCCGGACATTCAAAGCCGCGCGCCGATGTCGATGGACGTGGCCCGGCTTCGAACCTCAACAATCGTTGTTATTTCAAAAAATCACGGTCTCTCTATGCTGGCCATGCAAATGACTATGTTGATTCAAAGATTTACATCCAAACATATTCGACCGTAGCAACGCACGGGCTTTATGCTAGTTCTCCTCTAAGGCGTCTGCTCCAGTACAACCCCCCCCCCCCCCCCTTCCAAACTCAGATCAAACTGAAACACAAAGACGGCTGAGATCGTCCGATACCTCTTCGTTATTAATAAAAAAGGGTATACAAAGCCCGTATTACCCAACTAGATTAGTATGAAACTGATCTATGTATAGAAGTTTGTACGTATGTATGTCCGCCGACTCATCCCGAGCATGCCACACGGTGGCGGCCATGGCCGGCGGGGTGGTAGCTGGTAGTGGGTGACGATGATGGCGGCCATGGCACATAGCGTGAGTACCGCTTCGTAGGGCGCGGGGCGGCAACGAAGACGGCGGCGGGGCAGCGACGAAGGCGGCGACGCGCGGGGCGGTGAGGAAGCCGGCGGCACGCGGGGCGGCGGCGAAGGGTGCGGCGCATGCTAGCCAGCCTGTCCATCTGTGAAGACGAGACTGTCCGATGGGGCGTCTGGGACATGGCAGGGCGAGGTCGCCGGCATGTCCGGCTCCTTAGACAAGACAGTCCGGCGACGCAGCGGCGACGATCACGAGGTTGGCTGGCGGCTTTGCGAGGTCGGCCGGCCGCGGTGATGATCGGCGGCGGCGGCGATCGCCGTGGTGAAAGGGAGGGACTGGAGGTTGGAAAGAACGTGGGAGAGATCAGATGTTGAAGAGGTATTCTTATGTCTATACATACATATACATACTTTTGAATACGGGTTTGAATATGGGTTTCGACGGGCTCAATTGAGTTTGGGGGGGTGGGGGGGGGGGGGGGGGGTTGTACCGGTGCCGCCCTACATGCGCATGGTCGGTGCAATCCCTGCCGCCATTCTTCCTCGAGCACGCATCCTCGATTTCACGCGGCAATAGATCAAGAAAAGGCAAGATTTAAAATTCACTTATTATGGATCCTCTTTCCCTGCAACCTTCGAATCGTCAATTTCTGAGTTCCACTATGCTGCAATCCAACTTCTTTCCAGGACAATCAGTTACCACGATCGCTGATATTACAGGGGAGAAGGTATACCAATATGTATGACAGCTGCAGTAGGCGTACCTTGGGGAACTTTATGGGGAGTCTGCGACTGTGAGTCATGACACCTTCCTAGGTCGGCTCCCGTCCCATCAGCGCAATCCAAAAAAAAAAAACCTCCTCCTACCTTCACGAAAAGATCTGTCCCTTGGCAGCCCTGCTCTTGCTGCACGATGAACTTGAACATGTGTAGGCCAAAACTTTAAGATGATTACATCTTCAATGTTTTGAGAAATTTGGTGGAAAGCAAAGTAAATTATAATATTTGCTTGGGATAATTTTAGGGATCAGTTCACGTCAAAGCTAAGCATTATAGCAAGGAGAGGATGTATGGCCAGCGGGCAGGCGACCCATGTGCGGAGGTTGACGATAACATCACTTAGCATTGAGCCGATGATTATGATGCACATGTGATATTATGGAGGAATCTTATGTTCAAATTCTGATGTTTGCTTGGTGTAGTTTTGGGGGATCAGTTCATATCAAAAGCTCAAAGCTAAGCATTAGTGCAAGACCTGGATGGTTTAGGACAGCGTGAGCTGGTATTGAGCCGATGCCAATGATGCGCGTGTGTTATTTTGGTGAATTCGATCGTACGGAGTCCAGATTTTTATCTTGAAAATTCTGCAATACCAAAAACTTTACCTACATCCTGATAAAGTGATAATCATGTACTCCTTGGTGGATTTGGCTGAAAACAAGCGATCTCTTAGTTTACAGGGTTTGTCCTCTTTAATATATCCTTTTTTATTACATGCATAACACTAATTCAGTTCAATGAATTGCCATTTTTCATAGCTGTAGTACTGTCTTCTACTTTCAGATGGCAGTGCGGTCTGAAGGATAAAGGATGTGGTGCTAATGGGAATTATATTGCTGCAAGCGTTATGGATGCTTTGTACAAAAGCTAATTATTCCGAATTTATGGAAATATTAGTTTCACAAATGGAATTTGGAGGTAGTAGTTTCTATTATTTGTTTTCCTTTTGTTTCTCTTTCTTTTCTGTTTTTTATGCCTTCGTTTTAAGCTAAGTACAGCCGTGGAAGTACATTTTCCAATCAGGGTTCCAATTCATGCAAGATGCACGCGTTACTTCATTCTCATTGTGCGCACAATGTAAGTCAATATAAGATGTTTAATTGTACCAATAACAGCTTATGAGTCCACATTTTCCCAGGGTGACCTCCTGTAAAGCGAATGAACATATCATACATCTTTTATGTTTGATTACAGAAACAATTCACATATATTGGGAGTGTCTTATTAATTATTATCCTCAAATATTTTGCAATGAGGTCTAATCCGCATGTATGATTCCACCCCATATATATTTTTCATTCGGTTGGGTAAGGAACTTATGTGTGCTATTATTTTATTGTATAACTGATTAGATAATGATGATTAGACATATAATAATTATGACATTCAGATACTAGACCTTTTCTTTGATGTATAATGATTACATTTAATTTCAATAATACTCATAACATAAGTAATTCAATATCCTCAGGCTCAAAAGCAACTACCCAAAAGTATGGATTACGCTTTCACGCTTTGGACAGTTCTTAGGGGACTATTTGGCAAAGAAATTATCCGGTACTTCTATTAGGAGGTACTACAATTCTAATCCTTTTTTCCACAAACTCTTAGCTTCAATATTTAACATTATATCAGCCATGGACATTAAAGTTAGATATGCATTAGCTACTTTTAACCATTTATTTTCAAAATTTTACTACCCATTAAATTATGTCGATCTGCCATACTACAATCATGAAAAGAATTTATGTGATGATGGGATACTGTCATCACAACTTGGTACTTCACATGTACATACCTCGATTATTCTTAGTCTTAAATTATCTGATGTATTCTTTTGTCATACTTGACTTCCTAAATCTTTGTTATAGGGAACAAACCTTATTCCAACAGATCAAGGAATTGTAAAATACAGATGAATGGAAGCTTCTCATTTGTGAGTTTATAGGGCATAATTATTCTCTCCGGCAAAGGATAAATGACCCTGTTACTACCCCTGGGACAATCAAGTGTGAACGCATGGAACTTAGATTTTTTTCTTCAAATAACGCTGACCCACTCCATGCAGTTCTCATCCTTAATTCTTCTTAGTCTCAATTTGTCTCTTCAGATTCCTTACATGTGATTATCAACAAACTTTTAATTAAGAGTCATACTGAAGGTAGGCTAATAATTTTTTAGTTTCTAAAACAATAAAAAAATGAACGAAATTGCTCACAAAACAAAGTTAATGAGTAGTGACGCAGCCAATGAGCTACTCAATCTGAAATAAGATTATCGATATATCTAGACCGTGCAGGTGCACGGGTTAATGACTAGTTTTTAGACAGTCAAACAAGGCTGCGACATATGATTCTCGAGTTGCATCATCGCGACAAAACTTGAATGCCGTGGTTGAAATATATCACGAAGGTAAGACCCCAGGATCCGTCCTGTGTGGCCCGGTATACACACTGAAGGGTTTCGCAGCATAGAAAACAAAAATTTACCTACGAAGACGAACAGAAACAGCCAAGATCTGATCTACGAGATGCAAAACAACGAGCGGGAGAGATTAGATCTACATACCCTTGTAGATCGCACAGCGGAAACGTTTAGATGAACGTGGTCGGCGTAGTCGTACTAGCGTCTCCTCCTCGCGATCCGATCCGATCCAAGCGCCACAACGGGCGGCGCCTCCGAGCGTTGCACACGTACCGCGCAACGAAGACTCCTCCTCCTCGGTCCAGCGAGATGCGGTGGAGTGGTAGATGGGATCAGCAGCACGACGGCGTGGTGCTTATGGTGGAGAGTATCTGCGGGCAGAGCTTCGCCTACACGCGCGAGGTGGAAGAAGATTGGCAAAAGACTAGTCAAACTAGGGCTAGAGGAGAGACAACGGACGCACGACGGCTGAACAAATTCGTCCGTCTTTTATAGGCGCTCGCGAGGATAAAAACTTGGTTTGCAAGTCGGTCAAACCAATGCCTTCAGGAGCAAGCTACGGTTTCCAAAAACCGTTCTGCACGACAGGCAAAGGAGCTGAGCGATCGAACCGATCTACCAGCTGCCGCCTGCCTCGATCGATCAAGTCGACGGGCGAGCGGTCGGCCGCCTCTGGCCCAGCCGGCGCGTGGCCCAGCCAGCACGTGGCCCAGCCGAGCGGCCCAGCAGGAACCTCACACGCGCAAGCCCGGCGCGGTGGTCGGCCCAGCCGGCCCGGAGGCGGGAGCGGCCCAGCTGGCTTGGCCGAGGAGCGGGAGCGGGTGGGCTGCCAGCCGGCCGGCCCATGCTCCCAGCCTTCTTCTTTTTTTCCTTCTTTTTTGTCTTTTTCCTTTTTCTTTTTACAGTTTGTCTAGATGGAGCTACTAAATAGGCCCATTAGTAAAACTTTATATGGACTACATTTAGCCCTTATTTATTTCTAATAAATATATATTAATATTTATTAATTCAACTAATTAATAAATCATTAATCTTCTTCTCGGAACAATTCCGTAACTCTCCGAAACAATTTCCATAAATCCCGAAACTACCCTAGCATCGATGAGCGTTAAGTGTGTGACCCTACGGGTTCGAGAATATGCGGACATGATCACCATCAATAATCAATAGCGGGATCTGGAAATCCATATTGACTCCCACATATTCAACGAGATCATTATCGGTGAACCACGATGTCAGGATTCAATTAATCCCGTATACAAATTCCTTTGTCTCGCGATATTTTACTTGCCCGAGATTCGATCGTCGGTATCGCCATACCTAGTTCAATCTCGTTCGCAACAAGTACTCTTTACTCGTTCCGCAATCCAATATCACCCTGTGATTAAACTCATTAATCACGTGTTTGCAAACGGTGTATGATATTGATTACCGAGTGGGCCCGGAGTCTATCTCTCCGACATGGGAGGGACAAATTCCATCTCGATACATGCAACCCAACAAGCACTTTCCGATTACCTGAGAGACACCTTTATGATCACCCTCTCATAGGATGACGTTTGATGACCTCAAAGTTCTCTTTCGGTACCAGGGAGTGGCATTATCTCATGGTCTAAGGAATAGGATACTGACATAGGAAAAGCTAGGCAATTGTGAACACAATGACATGATCTAATTGCTGTGCTTAATTTGGGTATGTCCATCACATCATTCTCCTAATGACATGACCTCATTATTAATTGACAACTCATGTCTATGATTAGGAAACCTTAACCATCATTAATCAATGAGCTAGTCTAGTAGAGGCATACTAGAGACACAGTGTTGTTCATACACCACACAAGTATTAATGTTTCCGCTTAATACAATTGTAGCATAGAATATAAACATTATCATGAACGAGAAATATGATAATAACAATATTATTATTGCCTCTAGGGCATATTTCCTTCAGTCTCCCACTTGCACTAGAGTCAATAATCTAGTCATTGCTTGCGCTTGTAACACCGATGGCATTCCAGTGTTCTTCATGCGCGTTGCATGTGGTAAACCCTATCTACGGGTCTGACACTTTCAGGTCCGTTTGTATTTGCATATCTTTTGCATTAGCACGCATTACTCATCTTCTATGAGATGGCATCGTATAAACTTGGTCTTCTGGTGAGACCTTTGTTTCTTGGCCGAAACTATGTTGTCACTATTGTCATACAATAGAACTACATAGTACTAGCACACTTAGAACTACACCTAGTTCTCTTGCCGCTTCTAAAGCGATTATATACTTAGCCCTCGTTGCAGTGTCCGCCACAATGTTAACATTGGAACTCATCCAAGTTATCATAGAACTTTCTTCCATCTTATTGTGCCACCTTATAACTCAAAACAAATAGTCTAAAATTGAGATAAAATTTTACTTGTATGTGTGACAAAGCCAATGTAACACATTGCAATAAGCCATTTGTCACTTCTGCATACAGAACATATTCTTATTTCTTCAAAAGTATATAAGAATATTCTTACTATTGTCCAACGATCATCATATGAATGCTCATAACCTTTTAGAGCATTGGACATATCTGGATATACATATTATGGAATACAAGATTGATAAAATCATTCTTGCGGTTTCACTCATCAAGTATCAAAACAGTTGATTCTTGCTTCAACCTCTTCCATGCAACAAGAACCGTTCTTATTGTTTCCCTATTGAACAAATTCAATATTTCTTCTATGTACTCTGGCAAAACTATATTAGCACCTCAATCTATCTGTATAGTCATTGATGCTCAATATTCTGGTTTTGCCTAAGTCTTTCATCAAAAACTAATTTTAATGAAATCTTAACAATATCAAGAAAAAAACACATAATTTCCAATGACCAATATGTCGTCTACATAAAGCATTAGAAATATGTCTCAGCGCTCCCACTTACTTTCTTGTAAATACAAGCATCTTCAAATATCTTGATGAAATTAACTCTTTAACATTTTCATCATTGAAGATTCCAACTTCGCTATGCTTACTTTTACCATAGAAGTTTGCATACATATCTAGCAACCTTTGAATTAACAAAACCCATTGGGTCGTGTCAGGTACACGTCCTTGGTGTGCATTCCGGTAGAGGAACGTTGTTTCGTTTATTCAACTATCATATCTCAATATGTAGTTGTTGTTATAATAATCCATATGACGAAGTCAGGGCCCATCATCGCTTCTTTGTATATTGTTGGTTACTATTATCCAATAATATCTCGTCCTCAAATCTTTCTATTTGATTACGACCAACTTAGTTAAATAGGAACTTCGATGTCGTGACTACAACACATTGTAGACGCGTGAGCCATGAATGCAGTTGCCGCTTCCAGAACATTTTCTGGTGTTGCGCTACTCTGATCATCTTGCTCAGGTTCAATAACCTCATCAAGTTCTATTTTCCTCCCACTTAAACCTTTCGCGAAAAACTTCTTCATAAGAAATTCACCTTTTAGCGATAATCACTATGTGTTCAGGTTCATAGTAGAAGGATTACCCATCGACATTCTTTGGGCTAACCTACAAAGACTTACTAATCCGATTTTGGTTGTAAACATTTTACACATATGCCTTGCATACCAAAATTTAAGAAAAACAACCATAACTTGTACGGTGTCATTTCAGCGGATTATGATGGCACTCTATTCAGTGAAAAGCGGTAGTCTCTAAAGCATAATCCACAAATTATATTGGCAATTTTATTTCATCATTGATCTAACCATGTCAAACAAGGTTCGATTACACCTATTGAAAACTCCATACTCTTGTGGCGTTTCATGAGATGCAAGTTTGTGAAACAATTTCCTAAACTCTTTAGATGTTTGCTAAACTTGTAACTCAAATATTCTCCTTTATGATCCAATCATAAATACTTGAATTTTCTTGTTACAATAATTTCCACTTCATAAATTGAACAATTTCAATCAGTTCATATTTCTATCTCATCAAGTAGACATACCATACATCTATTCGAGTCATTGATGAAATAGAAAATACACCGCGATCGACTTTACACCATGGACTTCATACATCAATATGTACGATCTCCATTTAGTTAGTCACTTATTCTGTCCATGGCCCATGAACGGAGTTTAATCATCTTTATGAAAAGTCTCACAAGCGTCAATCAATTCAAAATTAGATGACTCAAAAATCCATCAACATGAAATTTCTTTCATGTTTTGTTTCCAATATGAATTAAACAGCGGTGCTTCAAATTTAAGTGAAATTCGTTTTGTCTTGCGACCTTTAGCATCGGTGTTATAGATGTCTATTTTACCCAAAATGATTTATAATAATCTATCCATCGATTATGGAAGACGGTAATAACATGAACAACAATTGTTCTCATAATACCAGAACAAGATAACAATTTATTTAGTTCATAATAAATCTTGAAGGCTAGGTTTGATGCCGACGGAAAAACAATAACACTTTTATTTGTTTCTCGACGCGCATTATTACCACATTCTTTTGCTGGTTATTTAGGCCACTGTAGTTCTTGTATTGTGTTGCTTTGTATGACATTTCATACCAACAATCTAGTATCCAATACCCAAGAATTACACTGTTAACGAGCAAAGAATACATCTATAATATGTATATCACTTATATACCCGAGCTGGACATTTCCAGTCTTTTCCTTTTCTACCAAATATTTTGCAGATCCTGTTTAGCGTTTCCTCTCCTTTTAGAAGAATCTATCGACATCAATAGTGGTGTCAATCATTTGACACATGGTCCAAAGCGCATTTAGTCAAATACTAAAAGCTTTAGATTTCGCACTTTTGAGGTGGATCACCATCATCATATGATTGGTATTCTTCTAGATTCCATTCTTTAGCATTCTTTTGGTATAGCAAAACAATTTAGCCGATACCTTTTGCATTCATCCTATCATGACAACTTTCATGATGAAACTACTATAGCTCTTAAGGACGAATGTAAGTATAATATTAGTTCCCAAACTGTTGGGTGATCTGGACGCCCAGCGCCTTCAATCTTCACATATATTCATACAATATGAGCATATGTTCTTTTACTAAATTATACTTCATCATTTTGCAAACAATCAAAGTTTTAGATATCAAATATCTTTCACCTTTTGTTTATTTCTGAAACAATTCTTTCAGCTCGATGATCACTTTGATTCTCAAACAATTTTGAAAATCAATTTCTCATGGAGGCAAATATGATCTTAGATGCTAAACTTGAATCGTTGCTCTTAGATTAATACAACTTATTAAATTGCATGGAGCAAGTGAGGTTTGCTAAAAATTGCAATAGGACTTAATTTTTGAATTTGATACTTTAACTAAACTGTACTAGTCCGAAAAGTGACTATCCAGAATTCTATAGTTCTTTTAACTCAATTAAAACTAAGTGTCGGTGGAAAACGGTTGCCAAAGACTATAACGACTTATGCAAATGCACTGAGATTTAGTTCATGATAATTAGTTCAAGTTAATCGAATTACTAATGAACTCCCACTAAATTCAACATCCCTCGAAGTTGTTTAGTGAAGCATGATCCAAATTCACTACACCAAGACCGATCATCACGTGAGATGATGTAGCTTTAATGGTGAACATCAACATGTTGATCATATCATCCATATGACTCATGCTTGACCTTTCGGTCCGTGTGTTCTGAGGCCATGTCTGTACATGCTAGGCTCGTCAAGTTTAACCCAAGTATTTTGGCATGTGCAAAACTGGCTTGCACCCGTTGTATGTGAACGTAGAGTTTATAGCACCCGATCATCACGTGATGAGGACATCCCATCTATTGATACACCCGCTGTACCTACAGCGGAACACATACAAGGACCCATCACTCGAGCTCGTGCCAAGCAACTTAACTATCAGGTACTTTCGTTTCTTGGAACTCTTTCTCACATACATGAGAATATGATGCTGCCTAAATCAGATATGTTTGTTACTCTTAGGAATGATGGACCTAGCATGGATGAGAGGGACAAGCATTGGAGCATGATCGTGCATGGAGATGGCAGCATGCGTTTGAGGATTGAAGAAGACGCCACGAGTGGAGATTTCAGAACTTTGAAGCCACCATAATGAAGGATGAAGACTTGGACGAAATATACAAAGAGCTACTTCATAATTTCGTCCATAGATACATATGGTGCTGCGTCACTTCTATTTTTGGGCCAGGCCCATGTAAATTTCGCAGCAAATAAGACAGCCACTTTTAGGAGTCCGAATTTGAGGAGAAAAGGCCTGTTAGGGGTCCGTTCGACCACCCAACCCATGGCTGGTCGCACCCCTACCTTTTCCTCCTCAAATACCCCCCATAGCCGTCATTAGAACTCGGATTTTGATTAGACTAAAAGTTAGCCATTGCTGCAACTACGAGCTCGACTTTTGAGGCCAATCGCCCAGAAGAAGACCGCCTATTCGGAATCCCACCTTTTGAATAAAGCATACATCTTTCATCCGCAATATCTTGATTGCAGTATTAGTTCTTACTTGTTCTCGATTTCAGGTAGGAATTAAGACCCTCGCTGGTCAGGCTGATCGTGCATCCGCAAGATCAGTAACTCCCGGAGATTGTCCTAGCGATTGCATTGGCGCACGAGCTTCGCACGTGTAGTCGGATCGTCAAGCACGAACTCCATCCACCAAATCGACATATCAAGATCTCATCGAAAGATCGGACACCTTTGCCCTATCAAGTGGTATCAGATTTCAGGTTGCTCGGTGAGATTTACTGTTTTCGTAGTTTAGATTGCATCTGTGTTCATACCTATAAACCACGAAAAAGCCAAAAATACAGTTAGGGTTTAGATCATCTCGTCCCATAAACCATCCGAGCCTTTGCATTGTCTTTTCAGTTTGCATCGTTGAATTTGTGTCTGCATCCGCGTGTCGAGTTGCTGGTCTTAGTGTCTGTTCCTTTAGAGTTTCGAGTTCGGATCACCGTAGTCCCGCCGCCGCCGCACGCTTGCAGCCCCGCTCCACCATATCCTTTCACCACCACGCCATATACTTCCGCCACCGCCTTCGCATAAGCTTTTGTTCGTTCTTCCCAATTTCATCCGTGCCTTTTTCAGAGTCCGTGAATTAGGTTTCGGTCGCCAGTCAAGAGGTAGAAGAAGAGCAAAAAAAAAAAAGTCAACTCCGCATCCAAGTCGGGTTGACCCGTTCCTACTAGTCCAGTCCGAATTGGACAGTTTCGTCAGTTTTTGACGGTTTTCGACAGCAAACTTCAACTGGCCACAACTTTTGCATACGAACTCCGTTTTCGACGTGCGAGTACTCAAAATGTTGCTATCGAAAAGATCTATCTGACCACAACACTACGTCGTTGTGCGACACTCAGAACTCCCAAAAAACGCCGGGAAGGCCGAGTTTTTGCCCTCCGAAGTTTCAGACCTGACAATTCCTGCAGATCTTCACTTATATCTTGCTTTTGAGCTGTTCCTTTCTGCTTGTTGTGCCACGCCGTGACTTTCTTAGTGTTCTCGGCTCGCGTCTCTAGCATGGTCTAGCCTAGGACCAGCACAGTACTGCGGTTGAGCATTCTTTCAGCTTTGCATTGCTGTTTTGATACTTGCTGTTGTTTTTGCTACCATATAAGCCATCCTACAGCTCCACATATTTCTGCACGTGCTTTGTATCGACACCTGGTAATCGCTTGTGCAATTTTGGGAGTCGCTGTTCTTTGCTGGTTGCATATCACCTTCCTCCTGTTGGGTTAGAACTTGTAAGAGCTTTGTATACCGCTTGACGGATTACGCGTGATCCCACCATATTCCGTAGTGCATAGGTATATATATTTGTGCTTGCTTCCACGCTAACCATGACAGGAACCCCGAAGGATGATGTTGATCCAGAGAAGATGACTAGTGCAGAGTTGCATGCCCACTTCACTCGGCTGTTGGTGGGGCGTGCACAAGATGTGGACACACGCTTGGGTGATGTTGATTCCAAGCTTTCTGATGCGATGGACAAGATTGCTGGTCTTGAGGCATCCTTCAACACCAAGCTCGACGCCAAGTTCCAGGAAGTCCTGGCTCGTTTACCAGCACAGCCACAGCCGGCCGTCCCTGTACCACGTGCTCACCGCGTTCCTCTTACAGCTGCGGCAGCTGCTGCGGCCGCTACGGAGGCGACCACCCAGGATGGATATGCTGCTGACGAAGGGGAAAACGAGTTCGAAGATGAAAACGAGCTCGAGGAGGACGAGGTCCAACAACCTGCACCTGGCCGTCCGCGGCAATACAACCGCAACGCTCGTCCACCTCCGCGTCCGGTACGTGATGATGAACATGTGGCCAAACTGAAATTAAATATTCCGCCATTTGAGGGTAGATATAATCCTGATGCATATCTCACTTGGGAGTTAGAAGTAGAGCAACGTTTTGCATGTTTACGCTACCCTGAGCATTTGCGTGTTAGTGCTGCTACATGTGAATTTACAGATTTTGCTTCTATCTGGTGGTCTGAATATTGTCGAGTCAATCATGCTAATATTCCTGCTACTTGGCTTGGTCTCAAACATGCCATGCGTACTCGTTTTGTACCTTCACATTATCAACGGGACTTGCTTAAGAAATTAACTCGTTTAGAACAAGGCAAAAATTCTGTACAAGAGTATTATCAAGAGTTACAAACAGGCATGATTCGTTGTGGTATTGTAGAGGATAATGAAGCTATGCTTGCACGTTTCTTTGGTGGTTTAAATAAGGAGATTCAGCATATTTTAGACTATAAGGAGTACAACACTATTACTCGTTTATTTCACCTTGCTTGCAAAGCTGAACTTGAAGTGCAGGATCGTCAACCATCATGGAGAAGAGCTAATAATTCTGCAGGTCGTACTCCTTCATGCTCTGCGCGCCAATCAGCTCCACCTTCTCGTGGGGATGTACCAGGTCCTTCCACCTCCAGGTATACCACGCCGCCATCAAGCACGCCACTTGCTCCTGCTCCTGCTCCATCACCATCTGCTGGTCCGACACGGAGTTCTTCTTCCATGGCCTCCACGGGGAAGACTCGCGATATTCAATGTCGCAAGTGTTTCGGGTTTGGTCACATCGAAAAAGAATGCAGAACCAAACGTGTGATGGTGGTACTTGAAGATGGCGAATATGACTCTGCAAGTGATTTTGATGATGATACATTGGCACTTATTGCTGCACGTGATGGTGCCAATTCTGATTCTGACAAGGAGATGGAGGTAATGGGAGCTGAAACTGCTGATCAATACAAGAGTTTAGTTGCACAACGTGTTTTGAGTGTGCAATTGAGCAAAGCTGAGCATGATCAACGCCACAACTTGTTTCAAACAAGAGGCGTTGTTAAGGAGAGAGCTATCCGGATCATCATTGATGGAGGGAGTTGTAACAATCTGGCTAGTATTGATATGGTGGAGAAGCTTGCTCTACCCACACGACAACGACCTCATCCATATTACATTCAATGGTTTGAGAGCTCCCGTAAGCTCAAGGTAACAAGAACTGTACGCGTGCATTTTACTATTGGTACCTATTCAGATTTTGTTGATTGTGATGTTGTACCTATGCAAGCTTGTTCTTTGTTACTTGGTAGACCATGGCAATTTGATAGAGAATCTGTACATAATGGTAAAACAAATCAGTATTCTCTTACACATGCTGGCAAGAAAATTGGACTTAAACCCATGACTCCGGAACAAATTTTGAAGATGATCTTGCTAGAGCTAGTAGATTAAAAAACGAGGACAAACATAAGAGTGAGAATCAGATTATTGCTGCAGATTTTGTACCACCTAAGCATTCTTCTAAATCTGATTCTAACCATGCTACTGAAATTCGTTTGAAGAATCCTTGTTTACTTGCTAGCAAATCTGATCTTGCTGAAATTGATGTCAATATTACTCCATGCTATGCCATTATTTGCAAAGAAGTACTGTTTTCATTTGAGGATATGCCTCCTTCTTTGCCACCTGCGGTTGCTAACCTTTTGCAGGAATACATGGATGTTTTTCCACAAGATGTTCCACCTGGACTTCCACCTATTCGTGGAATAGAACACCAAATTGATTTGATTCCAGGAGCTTCGCTGCCCAACCGTGCGCCATATCGCACCAATCCTGAAGAAACAAAAGAGATGAAGCGACAAATCCAAAGTTTATTGGACAAGGTTATATTCGTGAGTCTCTTACTCCATGCGCTGTTCCTATTATTTTAGTACCTAAGAAAGATGGTTCTTCGCGCATGTGTACTGATTGTCGTGCTATTAATAATATTACCATTCGATATCGTCACCCTATACCTCGTTTGGATGACATGCTAGATGAGTTGAGTGGTTCTATTATGTTCTCTAAAGTTGATTTGCGTAGTGGTTACCACCAAATTCGTATGCAATTAGGAGATGAATGGAAAACAGCTTTTAAAACTAAGTTCGGTTTATATGAGTGGTTAGTAATGCCGTTTGGTTTAACTAATGCACCTAGTACCTTTATGAGACTGATGAACGAAGTTTTACGTGCTTTTATTGGTCGTTTTGTGGTGGTATATTTTGATGACATTCTCATATATAGCAAATCTTTAGAGGACCATTTGGATCATTTACGTGCTGTTTTCAATGCTTTACGTGATGCACGTTTGTATGGTAATCTTGAGAAGTGCACCTTCTGCACAAATAGAGTTGCTTTTCTTGGTTATGTTGTTACAGAACAGGGAATTGAAGTTGATCCAGCCAAGATTGAAGCTATTGAGAATTGGCCACAGCCCAAGATGGTCACACAAGTAAGGAGTTTTCTTGGTCTTGCTGGGTTTTATAGGCGCTTTGTCAAAGATTTTGGTTCTATTGCTGCGCCATTGAATGAGCTCACAAAGAAGGATGTGCCCTTTGTTTGGGGCGATGCACAACAAGAGGCCTTCATGATACTGAAAGATAAGTTAACACATGCTCCATTACTCCAACTTCCTGATTTTAATAAGACTTTTGAACTTGAATGTGATGCTAGTGGAATTGGTTTGGGTGGTGTGTTATTACAAGAGGGCAAACCTGTAGCATATTTTAGTGAAAAATTGAGTGGGCCTAGTCTGAACTATTCTACTTATGATAAAGAATTATATGCGCTGGTTCAGACATTAGAAACTTGGCAACATTATTTATGGCCTAAAGAATTTGTTATACATTCTGATCATGAATCTTTGAAGCATATTCGTAGTCAAGCAAAACTGAATCGTCGACATGCAAAGTGGGTTGAATTTATTGAGTCTTTTCCTTATGTTATCAAACACAAAAAGGGTAAAGATAATGTTATTGCTGATGCTTTGTCGCGCCGTTATACTATGCTATCTCAGCTTGACTTCAAATTTTTTGGGTTGGAAACTATCAAGGAACAATACTTGCATGATGCTGAATTTAAAGATGTGTTGCAGAATTGTAGAGATGGTAAAACATGGAACAAATTCATCCTTAATGATGGATTTGTGTTCCGTGCTAACAAACTATGCATCCCAGATGGTTCCGTTCGTCTTTTATTGTTACAGGAGGCGCATGGAGGAGGATTAATGGGACACTTTGGTGTCAAGAAGACGGAGGATGTTCTTGCTGCACACTTCTTTTGGCCACGTATGCGGCGAGATGTTGAGAGATTCGTGGCACGCTGCACTACTTGTCAAAAAGCTAAGTCTCGCCTTAATCCACATGGTTTATATATGCCTCTTCCTGTTCCTAGTGTTCCTTGGGAGGATATTTCGATGGACTTTGTTTTGGGATTACCTCGTACACAGAAGGGGAGGGATAGTATTTTTGTGGTTGTGGATCGGTTTTCTAAGATGGCACACTTTATTCCTTGTCACAAGACCGATGATGCTGCGCACATTGCTGATTTGTTCTTTCGTGATATCGTTCGTTTGCATGGTGTGCCAAATACTATTGTTTCTGACCGTGATACTAAATTTCTTAGCCACTTTTGGAGATGTTTATGGGCTAAGTTGGGGACTAAATTGCTGTTTAGTACTACATGTCATCCCCAAACTGATGGACAAACTGAAGTAGTTAATAGAACTTTATCTACCATGTTGCGGGCTGTTTTAAAGAAGAACTTAAAATTGTGGGAAGAGTGTTTGCCTCATATTGAATTTGCTTATAATCGTTCGCTGCATTCTACCACAAAAATGAGCCCTTTTCAGATTGTCTATGGTTTTGTTCCACGTGCACCTATTGATTTGTTGCCTTTACCATCTTCAGTGCAAAATAATTTTGATGCCACACAACGTGCTGAATTGATTTTAAAATTGCATGCAACTACTAAAGACAACATAGAACGCATGAATGTTAAGTATAAAGTTGCTGGAGATAGGGGACGAAAGCATGTTGTGTTTGAGGTTGGTGATCTTGTTTGGTTGCATTTGCGCAAAGATCGTTTTCCTGATTTGCGCAAGTCTAAGTTAATGCCACGTGCTGATGGTCCTTTTAAGGTGATAGAGAAAATCAATGATAATGCATATAAACTTGAGCTTCCTGCAGATTTTGGTACGGTAAGTCCTACATTTAACATTGCAGATTTAAAACCTTACTTCGGTGAAGAAGATGAGGTTGCGTCGAGGACGACTTCAATTCAAGAAGGGGAGCATGATGAGGACATCCCATCTATTGATACACCCGCTGTACCTACAGCGGAACACATACAAGGACCCATCACTCGAGCTCGTGCCAAGCAACTTAACTATCAGGTACTTTCGTTTCTTGGAACTCTTTCTCACATACATGAGAATATGATGCTGCCTAAATCAGATATGTTTGTTACTCTTAGGAATGATGGACCCTAGCATGGATGAGAGGGACAAGCATTGGAGCATGATCGTGCATGGAGATGGCAGCATGCGTTTGAGGATTGAAGAAGACGCCACGAGTGGAGATTTCAGAACTTTGAAGCCACCATAATGAAGGATGAAGACTTGGACGAAATATACAAGAGCTACTTCATAATTTTGTCCATAGATACATATGGGTGCTGCGTCACTTCTATTTTTGGGCCAGGCCCATGTAAATTTCGCAGCAAATAAGACAGCCACTTTTAGGAGTCCGAATTTGAGGAGAAAAGGCCTGTTAGGGGTCCGTTCGACCACCCAACCCATGGCTGGTCGCACCCCTACCTTTTCCTCCTCAAATACCCCCCATAGCCGTCATTAGAACTCGGATTTTGATTAGACTAAAAGTTAGCCATTGCTGCAACTACGAGCTCGACTTTTGAGGCCAATCGCCCAGAAGAAGACCGCCTATTCGGAATCCCACCTTTTGAATAAAGCATACATCTTTCATCCGCAATATCTTGATTGCAGTATTAGTTCTTACTTGTTCTCGATTTCAGGTAGGAATTAAGACCCTCGCTGGTCAGGCTGATCGTGCATCCGCAAGATCAGTAACTCCCGGAGATTGTCCTAGCGATTGCATTGGCGCACGAGCTTCGCACGTGTAGTCGGATCGTCAAGCACGAACTCCATCCACCAAATCGACATATCAAGATCTCATCGAAAGATCGGACCACCTTTGCCCTATCATCACGTGATGCTTCAAAACGATGATCTTTCGCAACGGCGCATACTAGGGGAGAACACATTTTATCTTGAAATTAAGTGTGAGGGATCATCTTATAATGCTACCGTCACGATCAAAGCAAATAAGATGCATAAAGGATAAACATCACATGCATATACATATGTGACAAGGTATAGCCAATCTTCGCGCATTGATCTCCATCTTGTGCGCGTCGGCATGATCTCCATCACTCCACCATGATTGTCTCCACCACGAATAGCAACTACAACTATTGCTAACTACTTAGCGATAAAGTAAAGCTATTACATGGCGTATAAGAAGTTGACACGCAGGTCATACAAAATTATAAAGACAACCATATGGCTCCTGCCGGTTGTGAACTCATCGACATGCAAGTCATGAAACATTACAAAACATGATCATCGCATACATCACAATATCATACATATCATTCTTGTGGCAATACCATATCACAAACACTCCCTGCAAAAACAAGTTAGACGCCTCTAATTTGTTGATTGCATGTTTTTCGTGGCTTATAGGAGCTACGCATAAGAACGGTTCTTACCTACGCAAAGCCACAACGGTGATATTATGGTTGCCAACATCCGTTGTAGATCCCATGACTACTATAGTGAGAGAAACTGGCATCCACCAGCCGCATGTGTGGAACAAGCCACACGTCAAGTGCGGAGCCGGTCTCGCGAACGAGGTCGCGTAAAGTTGGCCTGGACCGCTTCGATCTCACTATGCCGCGCCATAAGAAATACACAGCATAGAGGTTTGCAACAGAAAACATCAACGCCCACAACAACATGGTTGCGTTTTACTCGTGTAAAACATCTACGCATAGATCTCGCTCTGATACCACTGAAGGGTTTCGCAGCATAGAAAACAAAAATTTACCTACGAAGACGAACAGAAACAGCCAAGATCTGATCTACGAGATGCAAAACAACGAGCGGGAGAGATAGATCTACATACCCTTGTAGATCGCACAGCGGAAACGTTCAGATGAATGTGGTCGGCGTAGTCGTACTAGCATCTCCTCCTCGCGATCCGATCCGATCCAAGCGCCACAACGGGCGGCGCCTCCGAGCGTTGCACACGTACCGCGCAACGAAGACTCCTCCTCCTCGGTCCAGCGAGATGCGGTGGAGTGGTAGTGTAACAACCCAGAAATGGTAACCCAAGTCTTATTAAATAAAGTACCACAAATTGGACCCAAATAAAACTTTTTATTCATTATTGCATGCATACATGTATTCTCTTTATTTGTATTTCTATGATTTTATGTGTGTTCTTTTTGCTTGAGCATTGGTTAGACAATTCTAAGTGAACCAATAGAAACAACTAAGAAAGATATTAGGAACCAAAAGAACCAAAAATAAAAATAGGTAAGAAAGAGATAAAGTTAATATGATCTAGAAACTGTTAATGACTACACCACTTTGAGCCCTTATATTAAGAAATCTACAGCTCACCTGCAGGTTTCACCTTTTAGTTGAGCTTAACCAAGCTATGGACTAACTCAACCAACAAGGAGCTACCAAAATTTCAAACCAGAACACCACTCAAACTTGAGCCAAAGTTTGAATCTAAAACAGGAACCATTTCAATTTTGAAATATAAATTGTTGCAAAACTCATTATTTCTCCAGAACAAAAATATGCCAGGGTACCTTATCCAATATGATGAGCACCCAAAGTGGCAAATTTGAAAAATTCGAATTTTGAATTCTTGTAAGCATTTCGTCGAACGGTGGCAGAAGAAAATCGGGGGAGATCAAACTTCACTGGTGCAGCACTGTTCTGGCGCGACCCAATGCTGTAGCCATACCCTCTGGCCACCCCTCGACCGATCCCAGCCCCCTCTGCCCCGACCCAAGCCCCTGGAAGAAGGGGGAGAAGAGAAGCCAGCACCCGGACCCCCCGCTCTTCTTCCCAGCAGCCTGCACGTCGACGACCACCCTGCCCTCGCCAGCGCCGACCCACAGCGCCCCGCAGCCGAGTCGACACCAGCCCAGCACCACCCCGAGGCCGCCGTGACCGGAGCGAGCTTGCAACGCCGCCAGGACCCCCGCAGCGTCGAGCTTCTGGTCGCCTTGCTCCCGGCCACCTGGGCCTATATAAACCCCCGGCGATCAAACGAAGCAACGCACTGCACTCCCCTCTACCTCCCAGACATCGCCGCTTACTCCCTCGTGCCCTAGTTCGCCGTAGCCGACCTCGCCGGCGCAGTACTGGACGGGCGGAGCGCCGCCACGTCCGACCACCTGGAGGCCAGCTTCTGCAGGGAATCGGAGGAGGAGGAGCACCGCAAGCCGATCCCGAGCGTCGCCGTCGAGCCCTGCTTCCCCTACGCGTCGCCCTCGCCGTCGAACAGTCGTCTCTGCTCGCAGGTGAGCTCCGCCCTTTCTCGTCGAGACGATGACTGGGAGCCGTTAGATCGCAATCCGACGATAACTTACCGATTCGGGTTTCGTAATTAGATCTGACATCGCGACCCCACCTGTCAGTCCCGTTTTTATTTCCTTTCCCCCGCGCGAAACGGTATGGGCCGGCCCGTTCGGCTTGATTCGGAATAGGGCCCGGCTCGTTTCACGTTTCGGTCCGAATCATTTTTAATTAATTCCCGCCCTTTTCTTTTATTTTCAAAACTGTTTCAAATGGTATTTTCAAACTTAAATTCCTAGAGTTTTATAAGTCCAAATTTAGCAAATAAATATTCGTTGGAAAGCTTAGAAAATACTCTATCCAATAGTACTGGTTAGATTTCCAAATCAGTTAAGAATAAAAATGGTTATGAATAGTGTGACCATAGCTTGTGAATTAATGAAAGATTTCTAGAAAATTATTTAAGCCATCAATAATCATGAAAATTAAAATGTGAACTTACTAATGACCCCTCTTACTGTTAGTCAACACTAATCTACCCCAAACCATATTAGTGTGCTCATTTAGACCCTAACCCAAACCTATTTGTTAGCATAAAATGATAGATCACTAGTGCACACTTAGAATTAATTGCCCTCTTTACCCATTTCACTTAGTGGATCATTCCCACTTAAACTTGCCTTAGTAACTCTAAATCAACACCAATGCTGCACAAGTGAACCACCTATGCTACCTAGTAGAGAAACTAGCTTGCACATTTGAAGAAAAAACTTAGAAGAAAAACTTACAATCCAACCCCATAACAATGCAACACAAATGCTGGGTTAGCAAACAAGATGTGTGCTTGGTGTGTTGTTGGTCTGGTGAAGTGATGGTGTGTTTTGTGTTTGTTCGTTATTAGACGCTAGTGTTGCCGAGGAGGATATTGGAGGGGATTATTATTATCAAGAAGAAGAAGAAAACCCCGGACACTTTGCCAACCAAGGCAAGCCATCTTTTGATTCATACTCCCACTACCTAGTTTTAATATTGCATTCTACTTGTTTTTAGTAAATTGCATGATTGAATTGCTAGAGTAGAATGATAGAAGTAAATTGCATGATTGAATTGCTAGAGTAGAATGATAGAAGCATATTGATGTCTTGGTTATCAAGAGCATCAAGCTGAGTTTATCCAACCATAGTAGTAGTACTATCACTCAATGTAGTTGCTTAGTCGCTAATAAAAGTTGAGGCTATCTCGGGAGGAACCCCATTTGAAAGGGGTGACTTGACCTTGAAACTTGAACTGGGAGTTTGCTCCTACATGATGGCTTTATGAAAGAAAATAATCTGGACTAAGAACTATGAAATGTATTTCTCAATTGACAACGAGTGATGTACATGGGTGCCAACTATACCGTACAACCACGTTACCCCTATATGGGAAGGGGCTTAATCCGTAGTTTGTTGATCTTAGTATGGGAGGTCTTGCATAAAATCTTCATGGAAGGACTCCACGGGCGGATACTTCTTGACCAAGTGGATTCCACTAACCCGGCCTCCGGGATGGGCATAACTAGAGGCGCCGGAGCGGGAAGTCCGTATCCCGGGCTCTAGGGAAGGATCCTATACTAGGATGAGCAAGTGAAAGAATTTGTTTGATTATCTGAAAGCCGCATACCTTTGTGTATAGCGAACCGTGGATTTCTCCCGGCAGATGTATCGAATCTTGTGGGTAAAGTGTACCCCTCTGCAGAGGTTTTCAAACTATTCGAATAGCCGAGTCCTCGGTCATGGACGGTTGGCAAACTCTACCTGGCTTTTGTCAAGAATAAAAATAACAAGGGTGAACCTGGTGAAGGACATGAACTTGAATTGACATGACTTGACCTTGATCTTGACACATTGAAGTTCCTCTTTAGAATGAACTTAGAGAACTAAACCTCTTTTCTACAAATGAGCATTCTTGGGAAATAAAAACTAGCTTTTGCAAATCAACTGAGTGCTTAGTCCACTATACCCAACCTTGCATATCTACTTCATCTTTTCATTTACAAGATGGTTTGCGAGTGCATCCAATGTACTCACGGCTGTGTCCCTGGCTATCAACTTGGCCAGACTATGGGGAGGAATACCAGGAGGAAGGGTATGAAGAAGAGTACCAGAACTAAGCTCGTCTCCGTGAGTCGCCAATTGCCTGTAGGGAGAAGGCATGGGCCGAAGACGTTATTTCCGCTGCTATATTGTGTTGTAATATGACTTGGTCTATATGACCATTGTATTTGAATCATCGTATTGTAATGTCTATGGAACTGGTTACCAACTACGTTATGTATATCGCAACAATGATTCTGGGATTGCGGTGGAATACATAACGGGCACTTCGAATTTGTTATCAAATTTGAGGTCGTCACAAGTTGGTATCAGAGCCTAGGTTGACCATAGGAGACCTTAGTTAGAATGGGCGTTAAACAAAACCTTGATAAAAGAAAGATACAAGAACGGTTGCAAAAATTGCTTAGTCTTTCCTCTCTAGTTACAAAGTTTTATACATACTTCAGTTTTAGCTGACTTAAAATTTTGCACACTTGAGTTGATCACTAACTTGAACTAATTTAAAATTTTGTAGATGGCCCTGGTATTCACTGAGCAGTACCAGTTGGGCCAAGGTGGCAGCCTTTGTTTCGAGCGCGATCTCACCACTTTGACCTTGTTCCTGAACCGTTTGTACCCGGAGTTCAAGGGAGCCGTGCTCAATGAGCACCCGGATGGAGAGCTACGGTGGCTCATCCGAGCTAGTTGCCGTGGCAAGAAGGGGATGTTGGGTTCTCCAAGGGTCAAGTTTGAGCTTGTGGAGAACACTTGGGCCGATGGTTTGGTCCGAGCGATGCAGGAGATGCACGCCCGCTTATGCGGACTGCACGTTGAGGAGGTTCAGGGAGGACGCTTCAAGGACTTTGCTCGGCGTGATGCGGATGGGCGTCCCGCAAACATGCCCGGGCAGAATGAGCCGAGTACCTACATCGACCACATGGACTTCTTGCTGTACTCCACTCAGCAGGAGGCCGACCGTGCCCGTACTAGGGCCAACCTCGAGCACGTTGCACTGGTGGAGGCGAGGAGCACCATCAGGATTCTTGCGAAGGAACGCAAGAGCCTTCGTCGCCAGCGCGATGAGAAGGAACAGGACCTTGAGGAGTTGAAGGCCAATGTGGCGGAGTTGACCGCGTACATTGAGAGTCTGGAGGATCACCTTGGTGAGGAGGAAGGCATTGATCTCCGCAAGGAGGATAATGCCCTCATTAGTGATGAGGATGACTTCATGGAGGACCTCGATGATCCGGAGGATGGTGGACACAATGGATTCATTGTGAGCGACGAGGAGGAAGACCCCGAGGAGCCCGCTGTTTAGGTCCGAGATCCACGTATTATCTAGCTATGAGTTCCACTTTATGATCACTTCGTGTAGGTGTGAGTTGTATCCCCCTCTCTAGTAGACGAGTCGCAATGGTTTGATGTAAACCATTTGTAATGTGTGAACTCGTATGTATGATATGTTTGATGAGTGATGAATGAAATTTGAATTTGGCCTCTAAGGCCTTAGTAAAACAAAATTGCATCATCCATGTACCTCTAAATCTTAGCAAATTAGCTTTTCCCTCTTGTCTTACGCACCTTATCTTCAGATGCCGCGAGCACCCCCACCCCCGAACCCGGAAATGGCCGAATTGCTAAGGTTGATCATGGAAGACCGGGAAGCAGCCCGAGCTGAGCGCCAAGCCAACTTGGCCACTCTTCAGCAGTTAACCCAGATGGCAACGAACCACAACAATGGAAATGGCAATGGTGAAGGAGAAAACCATGGCAATGGAGAGCACCGATCCAAGTTAAGGAGTTTCCAGAACACCAACCCTCCTATATTCACTAAGTCTGAAGAGCCCTTAGATGCCGATGATTGGCTTCGTACCATGGAGAACAACTTGGCAGTCGCTGAAGTTGGTGAAAATGAGAAGGTCTTATACACCACCCACTATCTTGCTGGAGCAGCAAGAGCTTGGTGGGACAGCACCCGTGCCATGCAAGCCCCAGGGTATGTGATGCCTTGGGAGGAGTTCAAGAGCAAGTTTAGCAAAGCCCATGTTCCCATGGGATTGGTAAAAAGGATGAGAGATGAGTTCAGAAATCTGAAGCAAGGTTCCATGTCGGTGGTGGATTACCGTGACAAGTTCCTTACCTTGTCTAGATATGCCCCAGATGACACCAACACCACTGAGAAGAAGCAAGAAAGGTTTCTGGATGGACTTCATGATGAGATGCAATGTGTCCTGGTTAGTATTCCCTTTGCCGACCTAGAGTCATTGGTTGACTCTGCCATTCAGATGGAAGGCAAACTTAAGCAAGCTACCGAGAACCGCAAGCGCCGTATGATGTATCAAGGCAACCCGAGCAACTCGCAGAAGCCAAGGGGAAATGCACCAATGGGTTTCACCCCTAGACCAATGAGGCCGTCTGCACCTGCTCCGCGTCCCAACTATCCTAACCGCCCACCCGGCAACAACTTCAACCGTGCACCCCCAAGACCTAGTGGCAACAACTTCAACACCAATACTCCAAGGCCAAATGGCGCCCCTGTGTTACCCAAGCCTGGTGACAAGTCTGGTATTACATGTTATGAGTGTGGACAAAAAGGGCACTACTCCAATGAGTGCCCCAAGAAGCTGAATGATGCATCCAAGACTACTGCTCCTGCTCAGCAACAGCGCCGTGTGGGAAATGGCAAGAACTATCCACCAAGGAACCAGCCTCACTCTCGAGGCCGTCTGAATCACATGAATGTTGAAGAAGCTCAGGAAGCAACCGACGTGGTGCTTGGTATGTTCCCTGTTAACTCAGTTCTTGCAAGGGTTCTGTTTGATTCTGGAGCTTCACACTCGTTTGTTACCCAATTATTCGTTGATAAAAGTGGACTTCAACCCACACCCTTGAAAGACGTCATGTCTGTGCAAATTCCCGGGTCAGTAACAAAAGCTAGTTGTACTTGCTTGGCAGTGCCCATAGAAATCCATGGGATAGCTTTCTTAGCCGATTTGATAGTGTTGGGAACCAAGGGTTTGGAAGTAGTTCTTGGTATGAATTGGATGTCTTTTCATCAAGGAGTGATAGATTGTGCCAAAAAGACCATCACCATGAAGAGTAGCAATGGAATCATAGTCAAGCATGTGTCCGTAAAACCACCCCAAACCACCAGATGTCATAAGAGTATCTCAGGACCGACTTTGGAGCAAGTCCCCATCGTCTGTGAATACCCGGATGTCTTTCCCGATGAGTTACCCGGAATGCCACCGGATCGGGATATTGAGTTTATCATTGAGCTTATCCCCGGAACTGGATCAATAGCCCAACGACCCTATCGTATGAACCCAGCTGAATTAGTTGAGTTGAAGAAGCAATTGGATGACCTCTTGAGCAAAGGATTAATTCAACCAAGTTCTTCTGCTTGGAGATCACCCGTTCTGTTTGTGGATAAAAGTGACGGTTCTAGCCGACTGTGCACTGATTATCGCAAGCTTAACGATGTGACCATCAAGAACAAGTATCCTCTCCCGAAGATTGAAGATCTGTTTGACAAATTGACTGGAGCAAGAGTATTCTCGAAGATAGATCTTAGAACCGGATACCACCAACTGAAGATCCGTGCAACGGATATCCCCAAAACAGCCTTCACTACCCGATACGGATTGTATGAGTACACCGTAATGTCCTTTGGATTGACCAATGCCCCTGCTTATTTCATGAATCTCATGAATAAGGTTTTTATGGAGTTCCTGGATAAGTTTGTTGTTGTCTTCATTGACGACATTCTTATCTACTCCAAATCCGAAGAAGAGCATGCAACCCATTTGAGATTAATTCTAGAAACCCTAAGAGAGCATCAGCTATATGCTAAGTTCAGTAAATGTGAGTTCTGGTTGAAGGAGGTTGGATTCTTAGGCCATGTGCTGTCAGCAGGAGGAATATCGGTAGATCCCAAGAAGATCAAATCAGTCCTGGAATGGGAAGCCCCTACCACTCAAACGGAAGTTAGAGGTTTTCTCGGATTAGCGGGATATTACCGCAAGTTCGTCGAAGGATTTTCCAGTATTGCCCGTCCGATGACCCAATTATTGAAGAAGGACAAGAAGTTTGAATGGACCCCTAAGTGTGAAGAGAGTTTTCAAGAGCTAAAGAAGCGATTGGTGACCGCCCCTGTCCTAACCATGCCCGATATCACCAAGAATTTTGATGTCTATTGCGACGCTTCCAAACTTGGACTTGGTTGCGTACTGATGCAAGAAGGAAAGGTCATAGCTTACCTCTCTAGGCAGCTTAAACCTCATGATCAAGGAAGAGCAACCTATGTTGCACCAAGAGTTTGAAAGATTTGGATTGGAACTAGTCAGTCAAGGATTTCTCGCCAACCTTGAGCTTCAGCCCACCTTGATGAGCCAAATCAAAGAAGCCCAGAAGGGAAATGAGAGTATTGAAGGGATCAAGCGCAGAATTGGTTCCGGCAAGGTGCCAGGATTCGAAGAAGATGATCAAGGAGTTCTTTGGTACAAAGGCCGTATTTGTGTGCCCGCTGACTCAGAATTGAAGGAAGTAATTATGAAGGAAGCCCATGAGACACCTTACTCCATCCACCCTGGTGGAACTAAGATGTACCAAGATTTGAAGGAACAATTTTGGTGGCATGGAATGAAGCGCGAGATTGCATCGTTTATATCCAAGTGTGATATCTGTCAAAGAGTCAAGGCTGAACATCGACGTCCTGCTGGTTTGCTGCAACCTTTGCAAGTTCCGGAATGGAAGTGGGAATCTGTTGGAATGGATTTCATCACTGGATTTCCAAAGTCTAGCCGTGGAAATGACTCTATTTGGGTCATTGTGGATAGACTAACCAAAGTGGCCCACTTTATTCCTGTCAAGACCACTCATCGCTCAGATCAGCTAGCAGATCTGTACCTATCCAGAATTGTCAGTTTGCATGGAGTTCCTAAAACCATCGTTTCCGATCGAGGAACCCAATTCACCTCGAGATTTTGGAAAAGCTTACATCAAGCTCTGGGAACCAAGTTAGCCTTCAGCACCGCTTACCACCCTCAGACTGATGGACAGACTGAAAGAGTAAATCAAATACTTGAAGATATGTTGAGAGCCTGTGTCTTAGCTTATGGAGCTGAGTGGGAAGATTGTCTGCCCTTCGCGGAGTTTTCGTATAACAACAGTTATCAAGCCAGTTTGCAAATGGCCCCATTTGAAGCTTTGTACGGAAGAAAATGTCGTACCCCTCTGAATTGGTCAGAAACCGGAGACAGTCAGATTTTTGGACCAGATATGCTGCAAGAGGCCGAGGAGAAAGTTCGCATAACTCGTGAATACCTCAAGGCAGCCCAATCAAGACAAAAGAGTTATGCCGACAGGAGACGTCGAGAACTGACCTTCCAGACTGGAGATTTTGTCTATCTTAGAGTATCACCTCTCAAGGGAATGCAAAGATTCCAAGTAAAAGGAAAGCTTGCCCCAAGATATATTGGACCCTTCAAGATACTAGACCGCAGAGGAGAAGTGTCTTATCAGTTGGAAATGCCCCCTGAATTGTCTGAAGTACACGATGTCTTTCACGTGTCGTTACTTCGGAAATGTCTTGAAGTTCCGGAGAAGCCCGAAGTCTTCAAGAATATTGATCACCGGTCTGTGGACATCAACAAGGACTTGACCTATCGTGAAATGCCTATCCGTATCCTCGAGGAAGCTTATCGAACCACTCGAACCCGAAGCATCAAATTTCTGAAAGTTCAGTGGAGTAATCACACCGAAGAGGAAGCCACTTGGGAACGAGAAGATTACCTTCAGAAAGAATTTCCCCATCTTTTCAGTTCTTAATTAGTGAATCTCGGGGACGAGATTCTTTTTAAGGGGGGAAGATTGTAACAACCCAGAAATGGTAACCCAAGTCTTATTAAATAAAGTACCACAAATTGGACCCAAATAAAACTTTTTATTCATTATTGCATGCATACATGTATTCTCTTTATTTGTATTTCTATGATTTTATGTGTGTTCTTTTTGCTTGAGCATTGGTTAGACAATTCTAAGTGAACCAATAGAAACAACTAAGAAAGATATTAGGAACCAAAAGAACCAAAAATAAAAATAGGTAAGAAAGAGATAAAGTTAATATGATCTAGAAACTGTTAATGACTACACCACTTTGAGCCCTTATATTAAGAAATCTACAGCTCACCTGCAGGTTTCACCTTTTAGTTGAGCTTAACCAAGCTATGGACTAACTCAACCAACAAGGAGCTACCAAAATTTCAAACCAGAACACCACTCAAACTTGAGCCAAAGTTTGAATCTAAAACAGGAACCATTTCAATTTTGAAATATAAATTGTTGCAAAACTCATTATTTCTCCAGAACAAAAATATGCCAGGGTACCTTATCCAATATGATGAGCACCCAAAGTGGCAAATTTGAAAAATTCGAATTTTGAATTCTTGTAAGCATTTCGTCGAACGGTGGCAGAAGAAAATCGGGGGAGATCAAACTTCACTGGTGCAGCACTGTTCTGGCGCGACCCAATGCTGTAGCCATACCCTCTGGCCACCCCTCGACCGATCCCAGCCCCCTCTGCCCCGACCCAAGCCCTGGAAGAAGGGGGAGAAGAGAAGCCAGCACCCCGGACCCCCCGCTCTTCTTCCCAGCAGCCTGCACGTCGACGACCACCCTGCCCTCGCCAGCGCCGACCCACAGCGCCCCGCAGCCGAGTCGACACCAGCCCAGCACCACCCCGAGGCCGCCGTGACCGGAGCGAGCTTGCAACGCCGCCAGGACCCCCGCAGCGTCGAGCTTCTGGTCGCCTTGCTCCCGGCCACCTGGGCCTATATAAACCCCCGGCGATCAAACGAAGCAACGCACTGCACTCCCCTCTACCTCCCAGACATCGCCGCTTACTCCCTCGTGCCCTAGTTCGCCGTAGCCGACCTCGCCGGCGCAGTACTGGACGGGCGGAGCGCCGCCACGTCCGACCACCTGGAGGCCAGCTTCTGCAGGGAATCGGAGGAGGAGGAGCACCGCAGCCGATCCCGAGCGTCGCCGTCGAGCCCTGCTTCCCCTACGCGTCGCCCTCGCCGTCGAACAGTCGTCTCTGCTCGCAGGTGAGCTCCGCCCTTTCTCGTCGAGACGATTACTGGGAGCCGTTAGATCGCAATCCGACGATAACTTACCGATTCGGGTTTCGTAATTAGATCTGACATCGCGACCCCACCTGTCAGTCCCGTTTTTATTTCCTTTCCCCCGCGCGAAACGGTATGGGCCGGCCCGTTCGGCTTGATTCGGAATAGGGCCCGGCTCGTTTCACGTTTCGGTCCGAATCATTTTTAATTAATTCCCGCCCTTTTCTTTTATTTCAAAACTGTTTCAAATGGTATTTTCAAACTTAAATTCCTAGAGTTTTATAAGTCCAAATTTAGCAAATAAATATTCGTTGGAAAGCTTAGAAAATACTCTATCCAATAGTACTGGTTAGATTTCCAAATCAGTTAAGAATAAAAATGGTTATGAATAGTGTGACCATAGCTTGTGAATTAATGAAAGATTTCTAGAAAATTATTTAAGCCATCAATAATCATGAAAATTAAAATGTGAACTTACTAATGACCCCTCTTACTGTTAGTCAACACTAATCTACCCCAAACCATATTAGTGTGCTCATTTAGACCCTAACCCAAACCTATTTGTTAGCATAAAATGATAGATCACTAGTGCACACTTAGAATTAATTGCCCTCTTTACCCATTTCACTTAGTGGATCATTCCCACTTAAACTTGCCTTAGTAACTCTAAATCAACACCAATGCTGCACAAGTGAACCACCTATGCTACCTAGTAGAGAAACTAGCTTGCACATTTGAAGAAAAACTTAGAAGAAAAACTTACAATCCAACCCCATAACAATGCAACACAAATGCTGGGTTAGCAAACAAAGATGTGTGCTTGGTGTGTTGTTGGTCTGGTGAAGTGATGGTGTGTTTTGTGTTTGTTCGTTATTAGACGCTAGTGTTGCCGAGGAGGATATTGGAGGGGATTATTATTATCAAGAAGAAGAAGAAAACCCCGGACACTTTGCCAACCAAGGCAAGCCATCTTTTGATTCATACTCCCACTACCTAGTTTTAATATTGCATTCTACTTGTTTTTAGTAAATTGCATGATTGAATTGCTAGAGTAGAATGATAGAAGTAAATTGCATGATTGAATTGCTAGAGTAGAATGATAGAAGCATATTGATGTCTTGGTTATCAAGAGCATCAAGCTGAGTTTATCCAACCATAGTAGTAGTACTATCACTCAATGTAGTTGCTTAGTCGCTAATAAAAGTTGAGGCTATCTCGGGAGGAACCCCATTTGAAAGGGGTGACTTGACCTTGAAACTTGAACTGGGAGTTTGCTCCTACATGATGGCTTTATGAAAGAAAATAATCTGGACTAAGAACTATGAAATGTATTTCTCAATTGACAACGAGTGATGTACATGGGTGCCAACTATACCGTACAACCACGTTACCCCTATATGGGAAGGGGCTTAATCCGTAGTTTGTTGATCTTAGTATGGGAGGTCTTGCATAAAATCTTCATGGAAGGACTCCACGGGCGGATACTTCTTGACCAAGTGGATTCCACTAACCCGGCCTCCGGGATGGGCATAACTAGAGGCGCCGGAGCGGGAAGTCCGTATCCCGGGCTCTAGGGAAGGATCCTATACTAGGATGAGCAAGTGAAAGAATTTGTTTGATTATCTGAAAGCCGCATACCTTTGTGTATAGCGAACCGTGGATTTCTCCCGGCAGATGTATCGAATCTTGTGGGTAAAGTGTACCCCTCTGCAGAGGTTTTCAAACTATTCGAATAGCCGAGTCCTCGGTCATGGACGGTTGGCAAACTCTACCTGGCTTTTGTCAAGAATAAAAATAACAAGGGTGAACCTGGTGAAGGACATGAACTTGAATTGACATGACTTGACCTTGATCTTGACACATTGAAGTTCCTCTTTAGAATGAACTTAGAGAACTAAACCTCTTTTCTACAAATGAGCATTCTTGGGAAATAAAAACTAGCTTTTGCAAATCAACTGAGTGCTTAGTCCACTATACCCAACCTTGCATATCTACTTCATCTTTTCATTTACAAGATGGTTTGCGAGTGCATCCAATGTACTCACGGCTGTGTCCCTGGCTATCAACTTGGCCAGACTATGGGGAGGAATACCAGGAGGAAGGGTATGAAGAAGAGTACCAGAACTAAGCTCGTCTCCGTGAGTCGCCAATTGCCTGTAGGGAGAAGGCATGGGCCGAAGACGTTATTTCCGCTGCTATATTGTGTTGTAATATGACTTGGTCTATATGACCATTGTATTTGAATCATCGTATTGTAATGTCTATGGAACTGGTTACCAACTACGTTATGTATATCGCAACAATGATTCTGGGATTGCGGTGGAATACATAACGGGCACTTCGAATTTGTTATCAAATTTGAGGTCGTCACAGGTAGATGGGATCAGCAGCACGACGGCGTGGTGCTTATGGTGGAGAGTATCTGCGGGCAGAGCTTCGCCTACACGCGCAAGGTGGAAGAAGATTGGCAAAAGACTAGTCAAACTAGGGCTAGAGGAGAGACACTGGACGCACGATGGCTGAACAAATTCGTCCGTCTTTTATAGGCGCTCGCGAGGATAAAAACTTGGTTTGCAAGTCGGTCAAACCAATGCCTTCAGGAGCAAGCTACGGTTTCCAAAAACCGTTCTGCACGACAGGCAAAGGAGCTGAGCGATCGAACCGATCTACCAGCTGCCGCCTGCCTCGATCGATCAAGTCGACGGGCGAGCGGTCGGCCGCCTCTGGCCCAGCCGGCGCGTGGCCCAGCCAGCACGTGGCCCAGCCGAGCGGCCCAGCAGGAACCTCACGCGCGCAAGCCCGGCGCGGTGGTCGGCCCAGCCGGCCCGGAGGCGGGAGCGGCCCAGCTGGCTAGGCCGAGGAGCAGGAGCGGGTGGGCTGCCAGCCGGCCGGCCCATGCTCCCAGCCTTCTTCTTTTTTTTCCTTCTTTTTTGTCTTTTTCCTTTTTCTTTTTACAGTTTGTCTAGATGGAGCTACTAAATAGGCCCATTAGTAAAACTTTATATGGACTACATTTAGCCCTTATTTATTTCTAATAAATAAATAAATATATATTCATATTTATTAATTCAACTAATTAATAAATCATTAATCTTCTTCTCGAAACAATTCCGTAACTCTCCGAAACAATTTCCATAAATCCCGAAACTACCCTAGCATCGATGAGCGTTAAGTGTGTGACCCTACGGGTTCGAGAATATGCGTACATGATCACCATCAATAATCAATAGCGGGATCTGGAAATCCATATTGACTCCCACATATTCAACGAGATCATTATCGGTGAACCACGATGTCAGGATTCAATTAATCCCGTATACAAATTCCTTTGTCTCGCGATATTTTACTTGCCCGAGATTCGATCGTCGGTATCGCCATACCTAGTTCAATCTCGTTTGCAGCAAGTACTCTTTACTCGTTCCGCAATCCAATATCACCCTGTGATTAAACTCATTAATCACGTGTTTGCAAACGGTGTATGATATTGATTACTGAGTGGGCCCGGAGTATATCTCTCCGACATGGGAGGGACAAATTCCATCTCGATACATGCAACCCAACAAGCACTTTCCGATTACCTGAGAGACACCTTTATGATCACCCTCTCATAGGATGACGTTTGATGACCTCAAAGTTCTCTTTCGGTACCAGGGAGTGGCATTATCTCATGGTCTAAGGAATAGGATACTGACATAGGAAAAGCTAGGCAATTGTGAACACAATGACATGATCTAATTGCTGTGCTTAATTTGGGTATGTCCATCACATCATTCTCCTAATGACATGACCTCATTATTAATTGACAACTCATGTCTATGATTAGAAAACCTTAACCATCATTAATCAATGAGCTAGTCTAGTAGAGGCATACTAGAGACACAGTGTTGTTCATACACCACACAAGTATTAATGTTTTCGCTTAATACAATTGTAGCATAGAATATAAACATTATCATGAACGAGAAATATGATAATAACAATATTATTATTGCCTCTAGGGCATATTTCCTTCAGTCTCCCACTTGCACTAGAGTCAATAATCTAGTCATTGCTTGCGCTTGTAACACCGATGGCATTCCAGTGTTCTTCATGCGCGTTGCATGTGGTAAACCCTATCTACGGGTCTGACACTTTCAGGTCCGTTTGTATTTGCATATCTTTTGCATTAGCACGCATTACTCATCTTCTATGAGATGGCATCGTATAAACTTGGTCTTCTGGTGAGACCTTTGTTTCTTGGACGAAACTATGTTGTCACTATTGTCATACAATAGAACTACATAGTACTAGCACACTTGGAACTACACCTAGTTCTCTTGCCGCTTCTAAAGCGATTATATACTTAGCCCTCGTTGCAGTGTCCGCCACAATGTTAACATTGGAACTCATCCAAGTTATCATAGAACTTTCTTCTATCTTATTGTGCCACCTTATAACTCAAAACAAATAGTCTAAAATTGAGATAAAATTTTACTTGTATGTGTGACAAAGCCAATGTAACACATTGCAATAAGCCATTTGTCACTTCTGCATACAGAACATATTCTTATTTCTTCGAAAGTATATAAGAATATTCTTACTATTGTCCAACGATCATCATATGAATGCTCATAACCTTTTAGGGCATTGGACATATCTGGATATACATATTATGGAATACAAGACTGATAAAATCATTCTTGCGGTTTCACTCATCAAGTATCAAAACAGTTGATTCTTGCTTCAACCTCTTCCATGCAACAAGAACCGTTCTTATTGTTTCCCTATTGAACAAATTCAATATTTCTTCTATGTACTCTGGCAAAACTATATTAGCACCTCAATCTATCTGTATAGTCATTGATGCTCAATATTCTGGTTTTGCCTAAGTCTTTCATCAAAAACTAATTTTAATGAAATCTTAACAATATCAAGAAAAAAACACATAATTTCCAATGACCAATATGTCGTCTACATAAAGCATTAGAAATATGTCTCAGCGCTCCCACTTACTTTCTTGTAAATACAAGCATCTTCAAATATCTTGATGAAATTAACTCTTTAACATTTTCATCATTGAAGATTCCAACTTCGCTATGCTTACTTTTACCATAGAAGTTTGCATACATATCTAGCAACCTTTGAATTAACAAAACCCATTGGGTCGTGTCAGGTACACGTCCTTGGTGTGCATTCCGGTAGAGGAACGTTGTTTCGTTTATTCAACTATCATATCTCAATATGTAGTTGTTGTTATAATAATCCATATGACGAAGTCAGGGCCCATCATCGCTTCTTTGTATATTGTTGGTTACTATTATCCAATAATATCTCGTCCTCAAATCTTTCTATTTGATTACGACCAACTTAGTTAAATAGGAACTTCGATGTCGTGACTACAACACATTGTAGACGCGTGAGCCATGAATGCAGTTGCCGCTTCCAGAACATTTTCTGGTGTTGCGCTACTCTGATCATCTTGCTCAGGTTCAATAACCTCATCAAGTTCTATTTTCCTCCCACTTAAACCTTTCGCGAAAAACTTCTTCATAAGAAATTCACCTTTTAGCGATAATCACTATGTGTTCAGGTTCATAGTAGAAGGATTACCCATCGACATTCTTTGGGCTAACCTACAAAGACTTACTAATCCGATTTTGGTTGTAAACATTTTACACATATGCCTTGCATACCAAAATTTAAGAAAAACAACCATAACTTGTACGGTGTCATTTCAGCGGATTATGATGGCACTCTATTCAGTGAAAAGCGGTAGTCTCTAAAGCATAATCCACAAATTATATTGGCAATTTTATTTCATCATTGATCTAACCATGTCAAACAAGGTTCGATTACACCTATTGAAAACTCCATACTCTTGTGGCGTTTCATGAGATGCAAGTTTGTGAAACAATTTCCTAAACTCTTTAGATGTTTGCTAAACTTGTAACTCAAATATTCTCCTTTATGATCCAATCATAAATACTTGAATTTTCTTGTTACAATAATTTCCACTTCATAAATTGAACAATTTCAATCAGTTCATATTTCTATCTCATCAAGTAGACATACCATACATCTATTCGAGTCATTGATGAAATAGAAAATACACCGCGATCGACTTTACACCATGGACTTCATACATCAATATGTACGATCTCCATTTAGTTAGTCACTTATTCTGTCCATGGCCCATGAACGGAGTTTAATCATCTTTATGAAAAGTCTCACAAGCGTCAATCAATTCAAAATTAGATGACTCAAAAATCCATCAACATGAAATTTCTTTCATGTTTTGTTTCCAATATGAATTAAACAGCGGTGCTTCAAATTTAAGTGAAATTCGTTTTGTCTTGCGACCTTTAGCATCGGTGTTATAGATGTCTATTTTACCCAAAATGATTTATAATAATCTATCCATCGATTATGGAAGACGGTAATAACATGAACAACAATTGTTCTCATAATACCAGAACAAGATAACAATTTATTTAGTTCATAATAAATCTTGAAGGCTAGGTTTGATGCCGACGGAAAAACAATAACACTTTTATTTGTTTCTCGACGCGCATTATTACCACATTCTTTTGCTGGTTATTTAGGCCACTGTAGTTCTTGTATTGTGTTGCTTTGTATGACATTTCATACCAACAATCTAGTATCCAATACCCAAGAATTACACTGTTAACGAGCAAAGAATACATCTATAATATGTATATCACTTATATACCCGAGCTGGACATTTCCAGTCTTTTCCTTTTCTACCAAATATTTTGCAGATCCTGTTTAGCGTTTCCTCTCCTTTTAGAAGAATCTATCGACATCAATAGTGGTGTCAATCATTTGACACATGGTCCAAAGCGCATTTAGTCAAATACTAAAAGCTTTAGATTTCGCACTTTTGAGGTGGATCACCATCATCATATGATTGGTATTCTTCTAGATTCCATTCTTTAGCATTCTTTTGGTATAGCAAAACAATTTAGCCGATACCTTTTGCATTCATCCTATCATGACAACTTTCATGATGAAACTACTATAGCTCTTAAGGACGAATGTAAGTATAATATTAGTTCCCAAACTGTTGGGTGATCTGGACGCCCAGCGCCTTCAATCTTCACATATATTCATACAATATGAGCATATGTTCTTTTACTAAATTATACTTCATCATTTTGCAAACAATCAAAGTTTTAGATATCAAATATCTTTCACCTTTTGTTTATTTCTGAAACAATTCTTTCAGCTCGATGATCACTTTGATTCTCAAACAATTTTGAAAATCAATTTCTCATGGAGGCAAATATGATCTTAGATGCTAAACTTGAATCGTTGCTCTTAGATTAATACAACTTATTAAATTGCATGGAGCAAGTGAGGTTTGCTAAAAATTGCAATAGGACTTAATTTTTGAATTTGATACTTTAACTAAACTGTACTAGTCCGAAAAGTGACTATCCAGAATTCTATAGTTCTTTTAACTCAATTAAAACTAAGTGTCGGTGGAAAACGGTTGCCAAAGACTATAACGACTTATGCAAATGCACTGAGATTTAGTTCATGATAATTAGTTCAAGTTAATCGAATTACTAATGAACTCCCACTAAATTCAACATCCCTCGAAGTTGTTTAGTGAAGCATGATCCAAATTCACTACACCAAGACCGATCATCACGTGAGATGATGTAGCTTTAATGGTGAACATCAACATGTTGATCATATCATCCATATGACTCATGCTTGACCTTTCGGTCCGTGTGTTCTGAGGCCATGTCTGTACATGCTAGGCTCGTCAAGTTTAACCCAAGTATTTTGGCATGTGCAAAACTGGCTTGCACCCGTTGTATGTGAACGTAGAGTTTATAGCACCCGATCATCACGTGATGAGGACATCCCATCTATTGATACACCCGCTGTACCTACAGCGGAACACATACAAGGACCCATCACTCGAGCTCGTGCCAAGCAACTTAACTATCAGGTACTTTCGTTTCTTGGAACTCTTTCTCACATACATGAGAATATGATGCTGCCTAAATCAGATATGTTTGTTACTCTTAGGAATGATGGACCTAGCATGGATGAGAGGGACAAGCATTGGAGCATGATCGTGCATGGAGATGGCAGCATGCGTTTGAGGATTGAAGAAGACGCCACGAGTGGAGATTTCAGAACTTTGAAGCCACCATAATGAAGGATGAAGACTTGGACGAAATATACAAAGAGCTACTTCATAATTTCGTCCATAGATACATATGGTGCTGCGTCACTTCTATTTTTGGGCCAGGCCCATGTAAATTTCGCAGCAAATAAGACAGCCACTTTTAGGAGTCCGAATTTGAGGAGAAAAGGCCTGTTAGGGGTCCGTTCGACCACCCAACCCATGGCTGGTCGCACCCCTACCTTTTCCTCCTCAAATACCCCCCATAGCCGTCATTAGAACTCGGATTTTGATTAGACTAAAAGTTAGCCATTGCTGCAACTACGAGCTCGACTTTTGAGGCCAATCGCCCAGAAGAAGACCGCCTATTCGGAATCCCACCTTTTGAATAAAGCATACATCTTTCATCCGCAATATCTTGATTGCAGTATTAGTTCTTACTTGTTCTCGATTTCAGGTAGGAATTAAGACCCTCGCTGGTCAGGCTGATCGTGCATCCGCAAGATCAGTAACTCCCGGAGATTGTCCTAGCGATTGCATTGGCGCACGAGCTTCGCACGTGTAGTCGGATCGTCAAGCACGAACTCCATCCACCAAATCGACATATCAAGATCTCATCGAAAGATCGGACACCTTTGCCCTATCAAGTGGTATCAGATTTCAGGTTGCTCGGTGAGATTTACTGTTTTCGTAGTTTAGATTGCATCTGTGTTCATACCTATAAACCACGAAAAAGCCAAAAATACAGTTAGGGTTTAGATCATCTCGTCCCATAAACCATCCGAGCCTTTGCATTGTCTTTTCAGTTTGCATCGTTGAATTTGTGTCTGCATCCGCGTGTCGAGTTGCTGGTCTTAGTGTCTGTTCCTTTAGAGTTTCGAGTTCGGATCACCGTAGTCCCGCCGCCGCCGCACGCTTGCAGCCCCGCTCCACCATATCCTTTCACCACCACGCCATATACTTCCGCCACCGCCTTCGCATAAGCTTTTGTTCGTTCTTCCCAATTTCATCCGTGCCTTTTTCAGAGTCCGTGAATTAGGTTTCGGTCGCCAGTCAAGAGGTAGAAGAAGAGCAAAAAAAAAAAAGTCAACTCCGCATCCAAGTCGGGTTGACCCGTTCCTACTAGTCCAGTCCGAATTGGACAGTTTCGTCAGTTTTTGACGGTTTTCGACAGCAAACTTCAACTGGCCACAACTTTTGCATACGAACTCCGTTTTCGACGTGCGAGTACTCAAAATGTTGCTATCGAAAAGATCTATCTGACCACAACACTACGTCGTTGTGCGACACTCAGAACTCCCAAAAAACGCCGGGAAGGCCGAGTTTTTGCCCTCCGAAGTTTCAGACCTGACAATTCCTGCAGATCTTCACTTATATCTTGCTTTTGAGCTGTTCCTTTCTGCTTGTTGTGCCACGCCGTGACTTTCTTAGTGTTCTCGGCTCGCGTCTCTAGCATGGTCTAGCCTAGGACCAGCACAGTACTGCGGTTGAGCATTCTTTCAGCTTTGCATTGCTGTTTTGATACTTGCTGTTGTTTTTGCTACCATATAAGCCATCCTACAGCTCCACATATTTCTGCACGTGCTTTGTATCGACACCTGGTAATCGCTTGTGCAATTTTGGGAGTCGCTGTTCTTTGCTGGTTGCATATCACCTTCCTCCTGTTGGGTTAGAACTTGTAAGAGCTTTGTATACCGCTTGACGGATTACGCGTGATCCCACCATATTCCGTAGTGCATAGGTATATATATTTGTGCTTGCTTCCACGCTAACCATGACAGGAACCCCGAAGGATGATGTTGATCCAGAGAAGATGACTAGTGCAGAGTTGCATGCCCACTTCACTCGGCTGTTGGTGGGGCGTGCACAAGATGTGGACACACGCTTGGGTGATGTTGATTCCAAGCTTTCTGATGCGATGGACAAGATTGCTGGTCTTGAGGCATCCTTCAACACCAAGCTCGACGCCAAGTTCCAGGAAGTCCTGGCTCGTTTACCAGCACAGCCACAGCCGGCCGTCCCTGTACCACGTGCTCACCGCGTTCCTCTTACAGCTGCGGCAGCTGCTGCGGCCGCTACGGAGGCGACCACCCAGGATGGATATGCTGCTGACGAAGGGGAAAACGAGTTCGAAGATGAAAACGAGCTCGAGGAGGACGAGGTCCAACAACCTGCACCTGGCCGTCCGCGGCAATACAACCGCAACGCTCGTCCACCTCCGCGTCCGGTACGTGATGATGAACATGTGGCCAAACTGAAATTAAATATTCCGCCATTTGAGGGTAGATATAATCCTGATGCATATCTCACTTGGGAGTTAGAAGTAGAGCAACGTTTTGCATGTTTACGCTACCCTGAGCATTTGCGTGTTAGTGCTGCTACATGTGAATTTACAGATTTTGCTTCTATCTGGTGGTCTGAATATTGTCGAGTCAATCATGCTAATATTCCTGCTACTTGGCTTGGTCTCAAACATGCCATGCGTACTCGTTTTGTACCTTCACATTATCAACGGGACTTGCTTAAGAAATTAACTCGTTTAGAACAAGGCAAAAATTCTGTACAAGAGTATTATCAAGAGTTACAAACAGGCATGATTCGTTGTGGTATTGTAGAGGATAATGAAGCTATGCTTGCACGTTTCTTTGGTGGTTTAAATAAGGAGATTCAGCATATTTTAGACTATAAGGAGTACAACACTATTACTCGTTTATTTCACCTTGCTTGCAAAGCTGAACTTGAAGTGCAGGATCGTCAACCATCATGGAGAAGAGCTAATAATTCTGCAGGTCGTACTCCTTCATGCTCTGCGCGCCAATCAGCTCCACCTTCTCGTGGGGATGTACCAGGTCCTTCCACCTCCAGGTATACCACGCCGCCATCAAGCACGCCACTTGCTCCTGCTCCTGCTCCATCACCATCTGCTGGTCCGACACGGAGTTCTTCTTCCATGGCCTCCACGGGGAAGACTCGCGATATTCAATGTCGCAAGTGTTTCGGGTTTGGTCACATCGAAAAAGAATGCAGAACCAAACGTGTGATGGTGGTACTTGAAGATGGCGAATATGACTCTGCAAGTGATTTTGATGATGATACATTGGCACTTATTGCTGCACGTGATGGTGCCAATTCTGATTCTGACAAGGAGATGGAGGTAATGGGAGCTGAAACTGCTGATCAATACAAGAGTTTAGTTGCACAACGTGTTTTGAGTGTGCAATTGAGCAAAGCTGAGCATGATCAACGCCACAACTTGTTTCAAACAAGAGGCGTTGTTAAGGAGAGAGCTATCCGGATCATCATTGATGGAGGGAGTTGTAACAATCTGGCTAGTATTGATATGGTGGAGAAGCTTGCTCTACCCACACGACAACGACCTCATCCATATTACATTCAATGGTTTGAGAGCTCCCGTAAGCTCAAGGTAACAAGAACTGTACGCGTGCATTTTACTATTGGTACCTATTCAGATTTTGTTGATTGTGATGTTGTACCTATGCAAGCTTGTTCTTTGTTACTTGGTAGACCATGGCAATTTGATAGAGAATCTGTACATAATGGTAAAACAAATCAGTATTCTCTTACACATGCTGGCAAGAAAATTGGACTTAAACCCATGACTCCGGAACAAATTTTGAAAGATGATCTTGCTAGAGCTAGTAGATTAAAAAACGAGGACAAACATAAGAGTGAGAATCAGATTATTGCTGCAGATTTTGTACCACCTAAGCATTCTTCTAAATCTGATTCTAACCATGCTACTGAAATTCGTTTGAAGAATCCTTGTTTACTTGCTAGCAAATCTGATCTTGCTGAAATTGATGTCAATATTACTCCATGCTATGCCATTATTTGCAAAGAAGT
The DNA here is from genome assembly GCA_007115705.1 of Dactylis glomerata. Taxonomy (NCBI): domain Eukaryota; kingdom Viridiplantae; phylum Streptophyta; class Magnoliopsida; order Poales; family Poaceae; genus Dactylis; species Dactylis glomerata. Next base: position 1,982,273 of record QXEO01000291.1, on the reverse strand, counting down.
ACTGTTTTCATTTGAGGATATGCCTCCTTCTTTGCCACCTGCGGTTGCTAACCTTTTGCAGGAATACATGGATGTTTTTCCACAAGATGTTCCACCTGGACTTCCACCTATTCGTGGAATAGAACACCAAATTGATTTGATTCCAGGAGCTTCGCTGCCCAACCGTGCGCCATATCGCACCAATCCTGAAGAAACAAAAGAGATGAAGCGACAAATCCAAAGTTTATTGGACAAAGGTTATATTCGTGAGTCTCTTACTCCATGCGCTGTTCCTATTATTTTAGTACCTAAGAAAGATGGTTCTTCGCGCATGTGTACTGATTGTCGTGCTATTAATAATATTACCATTCGATATCGTCACCCTATACCTCGTTTGGATGACATGCTAGATGAGTTGAGTGGTTCTATTATGTTCTCTAAAGTTGATTTGCGTAGTGGTTACCACCAAATTCGTATGCAATTAGGAGATGAATGGAAAACAGCTTTTAAAACTAAGTTCGGTTTATATGAGTGGTTAGTAATGCCGTTTGGTTTAACTAATGCACCTAGTACCTTTATGAGACTGATGAACGAAGTTTTACGTGCTTTTATTGGTCGTTTTGTGGTGGTATATTTTGATGACATTCTCATATATAGCAAATCTTTAGAGGACCATTTGGATCATTTACGTGCTGTTTTCAATGCTTTACGTGATGCACGTTTGTATGGTAATCTTGAGAAGTGCACCTTCTGCACAAATAGAGTTGCTTTTCTTGGTTATGTTGTTACAGAACAGGGAATTGAAGTTGATCCAGCCAAGATTGAAGCTATTGAGAATTGGCCACAGCCCAAGATGGTCACACAAGTAAGGAGTTTTCTTGGTCTTGCTGGGTTTTATAGGCGCTTTGTCAAAGATTTTGGTTCTATTGCTGCGCCATTGAATGAGCTCACAAAGAAGGATGTGCCCTTTGTTTGGGGCGATGCACAACAAGAGGCCTTCATGATACTGAAAGATAAGTTAACACATGCTCCATTACTCCAACTTCCTGATTTTAATAAGACTTTTGAACTTGAATGTGATGCTAGTGGAATTGGTTTGGGTGGTGTGTTATTACAAGAGGGCAAACCTGTAGCATATTTTAGTGAAAAATTGAGTGGGCCTAGTCTGAACTATTCTACTTATGATAAAGAATTATATGCGCTGGTTCAGACATTAGAAACTTGGCAACATTATTTATGGCCTAAAGAATTTGTTATACATTCTGATCATGAATCTTTGAAGCATATTCGTAGTCAAGCAAAACTGAATCGTCGACATGCAAAGTGGGTTGAATTTATTGAGTCTTTTCCTTATGTTATCAAACACAAAAAGGGTAAAGATAATGTTATTGCTGATGCTTTGTCGCGCCGTTATACTATGCTATCTCAGCTTGACTTCAAATTTTTTGGGTTGGAAACTATCAAGGAACAATACTTGCATGATGCTGAATTTAAAGATGTGTTGCAGAATTGTAGAGATGGTAAAACATGGAACAAATTCATCCTTAATGATGGATTTGTGTTCCGTGCTAACAAACTATGCATCCCAGATGGTTCCGTTCGTCTTTTATTGTTACAGGAGGCGCATGGAGGAGGATTAATGGGACACTTTGGTGTCAAGAAGACGGAGGATGTTCTTGCTGCACACTTCTTTTGGCCACGTATGCGGCGAGATGTTGAGAGATTCGTGGCACGCTGCACTACTTGTCAAAAAGCTAAGTCTCGCCTTAATCCACATGGTTTATATATGCCTCTTCCTGTTCCTAGTGTTCCTTGGGAGGATATTTCGATGGACTTTGTTTTGGGATTACCTCGTACACAGAAGGGGAGGGATAGTATTTTTGTGGTTGTGGATCGGTTTTCTAAGATGGCACACTTTATTCCTTGTCACAAGACCGATGATGCTGCGCACATTGCTGATTTGTTCTTTCGTGATATCGTTCGTTTGCATGGTGTGCCAAATACTATTGTTTCTGACCGTGATACTAAATTTCTTAGCCACTTTTGGAGATGTTTATGGGCTAAGTTGGGGACTAAATTGCTGTTTAGTACTACATGTCATCCCCAAACTGATGGACAAACTGAAGTAGTTAATAGAACTTTATCTACCATGTTGCGGGCTGTTTTAAAGAAGAACTTAAAATTGTGGGAAGAGTGTTTGCCTCATATTGAATTTGCTTATAATCGTTCGCTGCATTCTACCACAAAAATGAGCCCTTTTCAGATTGTCTATGGTTTTGTTCCACGTGCACCTATTGATTTGTTGCCTTTACCATCTTCAGTGCAAAATAATTTTGATGCCACACAACGTGCTGAATTGATTTTAAAATTGCATGCAACTACTAAAGACAACATAGAACGCATGAATGTTAAGTATAAAGTTGCTGGAGATAGGGGACGAAAGCATGTTGTGTTTGAGGTTGGTGATCTTGTTTGGTTGCATTTGCGCAAAGATCGTTTTCCTGATTTGCGCAAGTCTAAGTTAATGCCACGTGCTGATGGTCCTTTTAAGGTGATAGAGAAAATCAATGATAATGCATATAAACTTGAGCTTCCTGCAGATTTTGGTACGGTAAGTCCTACATTTAACATTGCAGATTTAAAACCTTACTTCGGTGAAGAAGATGAGGTTGCGTCGAGGACGACTTCAATTCAAGAAGGGGAGCATGATGAGGACATCCCATCTATTGATACACCCGCTGTACCTACAGCGGAACACATACAAGGACCCATCACTCGAGCTCGTGCCAAGCAACTTAACTATCAGGTACTTTCGTTTCTTGGAACTCTTTCTCACATACATGAGAATATGATGCTGCCTAAATCAGATATGTTTGTTACTCTTAGGAATGATGGACCTAGCATGGATGAGAGGGACAAGCATTGGAGCATGATCGTGCATGGAGATGGCAGCATGCGTTTGAGGATTGAAGAAGACGCCACGAGTGGAGATTTCAGAACTTTGAAGCCACCATAATGAAGGATGAAGACTTGGACGAAATATACAAAGAGCTACTTCATAATTTTGTCCATAGATACATATGGTGCTGCGTCACTTCTATTTTTGGGCCAGGCCCATGTAAATTTCGCAGCAAATAAGACAGCCACTTTTAGGAGTCCGAATTTGAGGAGAAAAGGCCTGTTAGGGGTCCGTTCGACCACCCAACCCATGGCTGGTCGCACCCCTACCTTTTCCTCCTCAAATACCCCCCATAGCCGTCATTAGAACTCGGATTTTGATTAGACTAAAAGTTAGCCATTGCTGCAACTACGAGCTCGACTTTTGAGGCCAATCGCCCAGAAGAAGACCGCCTATTCGGAATCCCACCTTTTGAATAAAGCATACATCTTTCATCCGCAATATCTTGATTGCAGTATTAGTTCTTACTTGTTCTCGATTTCAGGTAGGAATTAAGACCCTCGCTGGTCAGGCTGATCGTGCATCCGCAAGATCAGTAACTCCCGGAGATTGTCCTAGCGATTGCATTGGCGCACGAGCTTCGCACGTGTAGTCGGATCGTCAAGCACGAACTCCATCCACCAAATCGACATATCAAGATCTCATCGAAAGATCGGACACCTTTGCCCTATCATCACGTGATGCTTCAAAACGATGATCTTTCGCAACGGCGCATACTAGGGGAGAACACATTTTATCTTGAAATTAAGTGTGAGGGATCATCTTATAATGCTACCGTCACGATCAAAGCAAAATAAGATGCATAAAGGATAAACATCACATGCATATACAATATGTGACAAGGTATAGCCAATCTTCGCGCATTGATCTCCATCTTGTGCGCGTCGGCATGATCTCCATCACTCCACCATGATTGTCTCCACCACGAATAGCAACTACAACTATTGCTAACTACTTAGCGATAAAGTAAAGCTATTACATGGCGTATAAGAAGTTGACACGCAGGTCATACAAAATTATAAAGACAACCATATGGCTCCTGCCGGTTGTGAACTCATCGACATGCAAGTCATGAAACATTACAAAACATGATCATCGCATACATCACATATATCATACATATCATATCTTGTGGCAATACCATATCACAAACACTCCCTGCAAAAACAAGTTAGACGCCTCTAATTTGTTGATTGCATGTTTTACGTGGCTTATAGGAGCTACGCATAAGAACGGTTCTTACCTACGCAAAGCCACAACGGTGATATTATGGTTGCCAACATCCGTTGTAGATCCCATGACTACTATAGTGAGAGAAACTGGCATCCACCAGCCGCATGTGTGGAACAAGCCACACGTCAAGTGCGGAGCCGGTCTCGCGAACGAGGTCGCGTAAAGTTGGCCTGGACCGCTTCGATCTCACTATGCCGCGCCATAAGAAATACACAGCATAGAGGTTTGCAACAGAAAACATCAACGCCCACAACAACATGGTTGCGTTTTACTCGTGTAAAACATCTACGCATAGATCTCGCTCTGATACCACTGAAGGGTTTCGCAGCATAGAAAACAAAAATTTACCTACGAAGACGAACAGAAACAGCCAAGATCTGATCTACGAGATGCAAAACAACGAGCGGGAGAGATTAGATCTACATACCCTTGTAGATCGCACAGCGGAAACGTTCAGATGAATGTGGTCGGCGTAGTCGTACTAGCATCTCCTCCTCGCGATCCGATCCGATCCAAGCGCCACAACGGGCGGCGCCTCCGAGCGTTGCACACGTACCGCGCAACGAAGACTCCTCCTCCTCGGTCCAGCGAGATGCGGTGGAGTGGTAGTGTAACAACCCAGAAATGGTAACCCAAGTCTTATTAAATAAAGTACCACAAATTGGACCCAAATAAAACTTTTTATTCATTATTGCATGCATACATGTATTCTCTTTATTTGTATTTCTATGATTTTATGTGTGTTCTTTTTGCTTGAGCATTGGTTAGACAATTCTAAGTGAACCAATAGAAACAACTAAGAAAGATATTAGGAACCAAAAGAACCAAAAATAAAAATAGGTAAGAAAGAGATAAAGTTAATATGATCTAGAAACTGTTAATGACTACACCACTTTGAGCCCTTATATTAAGAAATCTACAGCTCACCTGCAGGTTTCACCTTTTAGTTGAGCTTAACCAAGCTATGGACTAACTCAACCAACAAGGAGCTACCAAAATTTCAAACCAGAACACCACTCAAACTTGAGCCAAAGTTTGAATCTAAAACAGGAACCATTTCAATTTTGAAATATAAATTGTTGCAAAACTCATTATTTCTCCAGAACAAAAATATGCCAGGGTACCTTATCCAATATGATGAGCACCCAAAGTGGCAAATTTGAAAAATTCGAATTTTGAATTCTTGTAAGCATTTCGTCGAACGGTGGCAGAAGAAAATCGGGGGAGATCAAACTTCACTGGTGCAGCACTGTTCTGGCGCGACCCAATGCTGTAGCCATACCCTCTGGCCACCCCTCGACCGATCCCAGCCCCCTCTGCCCCGACCCAAGCCCTGGAAGAAGGGGGAGAAGAGAAGCCAGCACCCCGGACCCCCCGCTCTTCTTCCCAGCAGCCTGCACGTCGACGACCACCCTGCCCTCGCCAGCGCCGACCCACAGCGCCCCGCAGCCGAGTCGACACCAGCCCAGCACCACCCCGAGGCCGCCGTGACCGGAGCGAGCTTGCAACGCCGCCAGGACCCCCGCAGCGTCGAGCTTCTGGTCGCCTTGCTCCCGGCCACCTGGGCCTATATAAACCCCCGGCGATCAAACGAAGCAACGCACTGCACTCCCCTCTACCTCCCAGACATCGCCGCTTACTCCCTCGTGCCCTAGTTCGCCGTAGCCGACCTCGCCGGCGCAGTACTGGACGGGCGGAGCGCCGCCACGTCCGACCACCTGGAGGCCAGCTTCTGCAGGGAATCGGAGGAGGAGGAGCACCGCAGCCGATCCCGAGCGTCGCCGTCGAGCCCTGCTTCCCCTACGCGTCGCCCTCGCCGTCGAACAGTCGTCTCTGCTCGCAGGTGAGCTCCGCCCTTTCTCGTCGAGACGATGACTGGGAGCCGTTAGATCGCAATCCGACGATAACTTACCGATTCGGGTTTCGTAATTAGATCTGACATCGCGACCCCACCTGTCAGTCCCGTTTTTATTTCCTTTCCCCCGCGCGAAACGGTATGGGCCGGCCCGTTCGGCTTGATTCGGAATAGGGCCCGGCTCGTTTCACGTTTCGGTCCGAATCATTTTTAATTAATTCCCGCCCTTTTCTTTTATTTCAAAACTGTTTCAAATGGTATTTTCAAACTTAAATTCCTAGAGTTTTATAAGTCCAAATTTAGCAAATAAATATTCGTTGGAAAGCTTAGAAAATACTCTATCCAATAGTACTGGTTAGATTTCCAAATCAGTTAAGAATAAAAATGGTTATGAATAGTGTGACCATAGCTTGTGAATTAATGAAAGATTTCTAGAAAATTATTTAAGCCATCAATAATCATGAAAATTAAAATGTGAACTTACTAATGACCCCTCTTACTGTTAGTCAACACTAATCTACCCCAAACCATATTAGTGTGCTCATTTAGACCCTAACCCAAACCTATTTGTTAGCATAAAATGATAGATCACTAGTGCACACTTAGAATTAATTGCCCTCTTTACCCATTTCACTTAGTGGATCATTCCCACTTAAACTTGCCTTAGTAACTCTAAATCAACACCAATGCTGCACAAGTGAACCACCTATGCTACCTAGTAGAGAAACTAGCTTGCACATTTGAAGAAAAACTTAGAAGAAAAACTTACAATCCAACCCCATAACAATGCAACACAAATGCTGGGTTAGCAAACAAAGATGTGTGCTTGGTGTGTTGTTGGTCTGGTGAAGTGATGGTGTGTTTTGTGTTTGTTCGTTATTAGACGCTAGTGTTGCCGAGGAGGATATTGGAGGGGATTATTATTATCAAGAAGAAGAAGAAAACCCCGGACACTTTGCCAACCAAGGCAAGCCATCTTTTGATTCATACTCCCACTACCTAGTTTTAATATTGCATTCTACTTGTTTTTAGTAAATTGCATGATTGAATTGCTAGAGTAGAATGATAGAAGTAAATTGCATGATTGAATTGCTAGAGTAGAATGATAGAAGCATATTGATGTCTTGGTTATCAAGAGCATCAAGCTGAGTTTATCCAACCATAGTAGTAGTACTATCACTCAATGTAGTTGCTTAGTCGCTAATAAAAGTTGAGGCTATCTCGGGAGGAACCCCATTTGAAAGGGGTGACTTGACCTTGAAACTTGAACTGGGAGTTTGCTCCTACATGATGGCTTTATGAAAGAAAATAATCTGGACTAAGAACTATGAAATGTATTTCTCAATTGACAACGAGTGATGTACATGGGTGCCAACTATACCGTACAACCACGTTACCCCTATATGGGAAGGGGCTTAATCCGTAGTTTGTTGATCTTAGTATGGGAGGTCTTGCATAAAATCTTCATGGAAGGACTCCACGGGCGGATACTTCTTGACCAAGTGGATTCCACTAACCCGGCCTCCGGGATGGGCATAACTAGAGGCGCCGGAGCGGGAAGTCCGTATCCCGGGCTCTAGGGAAGGATCCTATACTAGGATGAGCAAGTGAAAGAATTTGTTTGATTATCTGAAAGCCGCATACCTTTGTGTATAGCGAACCGTGGATTTCTCCCGGCAGATGTATCGAATCTTGTGGGTAAAGTGTACCCCTCTGCAGAGGTTTTCAAACTATTCGAATAGCCGAGTCCTCGGTCATGGACGGTTGGCAAACTCTACCTGGCTTTTGTCAAGAATAAAAATAACAAGGGTGAACCTGGTGAAGGACATGAACTTGAATTGACATGACTTGACCTTGATCTTGACACATTGAAGTTCCTCTTTAGAATGAACTTAGAGAACTAAACCTCTTTTCTACAAATGAGCATTCTTGGGAAATAAAAACTAGCTTTTGCAAATCAACTGAGTGCTTAGTCCACTATACCCAACCTTGCATATCTACTTCATCTTTTCATTTACAAGATGGTTTGCGAGTGCATCCAATGTACTCACGGCTGTGTCCCTGGCTATCAACTTGGCCAGACTATGGGGAGGAATACCAGGAGGAAGGGTATGAAGAAGAGTACCAGAACTAAGCTCGTCTCCGTGAGTCGCCAATTGCCTGTAGGGAGAAGGCATGGGCCGAAGACGTTATTTCCGCTGCTATATTGTGTTGTAATATGACTTGGTCTATATGACCATTGTATTTGAATCATCGTATTGTAATGTCTATGGAACTGGTTACCAACTACGTTATGTATATCGCAACAATGATTCTGGGATTGCGGTGGAATACATAACGGGCACTTCGAATTTGTTATCAAATTTGAGGTCGTCACAAGTTGGTATCAGAGCCTAGGTTGACCATAGGAGACCTTAGTTAGAATGGGCGTTAAACAAAACCTTGATAAAAGAAAGATACAAGAACGGTTGCAAAAATTGCTTAGTCTTTCCTCTCTAGTTACAAAGTTTTATACATACTTCAGTTTTAGCTGACTTAAAATTTTGCACACTTGAGTTGATCACTAACTTGAACTAATTTAAAATTTTGTAGATGGCCCTGGTATTCACTGAGCAGTACCAGTTGGGCCAAGGTGGCAGCCTTTGTTTCGAGCGCGATCTCACCACTTTGACCTTGTTCCTGAACCGTTTGTACCCGGAGTTCAAGGGAGCCGTGCTCAATGAGCACCCGGATGGAGAGCTACGGTGGCTCATCCGAGCTAGTTGCCGTGGCAAGAAGGGGATGTTGGGTTCTCCAAGGGTCAAGTTTGAGCTTGTGGAGAACACTTGGGCCGATGGTTTGGTCCGAGCGATGCAGGAGATGCACGCCCGCTTATGCGGACTGCACGTTGAGGAGGTTCAGGGAGGACGCTTCAAGGACTTTGCTCGGCGTGATGCGGATGGGCGTCCCGCAAACATGCCCGGGCAGAATGAGCCGAGTACCTACATCGACCACATGGACTTCTTGCTGTACTCCACTCAGCAGGAGGCCGACCGTGCCCGTACTAGGGCCAACCTCGAGCACGTTGCACTGGTGGAGGCGAGGAGCACCATCAGGATTCTTGCGAAGGAACGCAAGAGCCTTCGTCGCCAGCGCGATGAGAAGGAACAGGACCTTGAGGAGTTGAAGGCCAATGTGGCGGAGTTGACCGCGTACATTGAGAGTCTGGAGGATCACCTTGGTGAGGAGGAAGGCATTGATCTCCGCAAGGAGGATAATGCCCTCATTAGTGATGAGGATGACTTCATGGAGGACCTCGATGATCCGGAGGATGGTGGACACAATGGATTCATTGTGAGCGACGAGGAGGAAGACCCCGAGGAGCCCGCTGTTTAGGTCCGAGATCCACGTATTATCTAGCTATGAGTTCCACTTTATGATCACTTCGTGTAGGTGTGAGTTGTATCCCCCTCTCTAGTAGACGAGTCGCAATGGTTTGATGTAAACCATTTGTAATGTGTGAACTCGTATGTATGATATGTTTGATGAGTGATGAATGAAATTTGAATTTGGCCTCTAAGGCCTTAGTAAAACAAAATTGCATCATCCATGTACCTCTAAATCTTAGCAAATTAGCTTTTCCCTCTTGTCTTACGCACCTTATCTTCAGATGCCGCGAGCACCCCCACCCCCGAACCCGGAAATGGCCGAATTGCTAAGGTTGATCATGGAAGACCGGGAAGCAGCCCGAGCTGAGCGCCAAGCCAACTTGGCCACTCTTCAGCAGTTAACCCAGATGGCAACGAACCACAACAATGGAAATGGCAATGGTGAAGGAGAAAACCATGGCAATGGAGAGCACCGATCCAAGTTAAGGAGTTTCCAGAACACCAACCCTCCTATATTCACTAAGTCTGAAGAGCCCTTAGATGCCGATGATTGGCTTCGTACCATGGAGAACAACTTGGCAGTCGCTGAAGTTGGTGAAAATGAGAAGGTCTTATACACCACCCACTATCTTGCTGGAGCAGCAAGAGCTTGGTGGGACAGCACCCGTGCCATGCAAGCCCCAGGGTATGTGATGCCTTGGGAGGAGTTCAAGAGCAAGTTTAGCAAAGCCCATGTTCCCATGGGATTGGTAAAAAGGATGAGAGATGAGTTCAGAAATCTGAAGCAAGGTTCCATGTCGGTGGTGGATTACCGTGACAAGTTCCTTACCTTGTCTAGATATGCCCCAGATGACACCAACACCACTGAGAAGAAGCAAGAAAGGTTTCTGGATGGACTTCATGATGAGATGCAATGTGTCCTGGTTAGTATTCCCTTTGCCGACCTAGAGTCATTGGTTGACTCTGCCATTCAGATGGAAGGCAAACTTAAGCAAGCTACCGAGAACCGCAAGCGCCGTATGATGTATCAAGGCAACCCGAGCAACTCGCAGAAGCCAAGGGGAAATGCACCAATGGGTTTCACCCCTAGACCAATGAGGCCGTCTGCACCTGCTCCGCGTCCCAACTATCCTAACCGCCCACCCGGCAACAACTTCAACCGTGCACCCCCAAGACCTAGTGGCAACAACTTCAACACCAATACTCCAAGGCCAAATGGCGCCCCTGTGTTACCCAAGCCTGGTGACAAGTCTGGTATTACATGTTATGAGTGTGGACAAAAAGGGCACTACTCCAATGAGTGCCCCAAGAAGCTGAATGATGCATCCAAGACTACTGCTCCTGCTCAGCAACAGCGCCGTGTGGGAAATGGCAAGAACTATCCACCAAGGAACCAGCCTCACTCTCGAGGCCGTCTGAATCACATGAATGTTGAAGAAGCTCAGGAAGCAACCGACGTGGTGCTTGGTATGTTCCCTGTTAACTCAGTTCTTGCAAGGGTTCTGTTTGATTCTGGAGCTTCACACTCGTTTGTTACCCAATTATTCGTTGATAAAAGTGGACTTCAACCCACACCCTTGAAAGACGTCATGTCTGTGCAAATTCCCGGGTCAGTAACAAAAGCTAGTTGTACTTGCTTGGCAGTGCCCATAGAAATCCATGGGATAGCTTTCTTAGCCGATTTGATAGTGTTGGGAACCAAGGGTTTGGAAGTAGTTCTTGGTATGAATTGGATGTCTTTTCATCAAGGAGTGATAGATTGTGCCAAAAAGACCATCACCATGAAGAGTAGCAATGGAATCATAGTCAAGCATGTGTCCGTAAAACCACCCCAAACCACCAGATGTCATAAGAGTATCTCAGGACCGACTTTGGAGCAAGTCCCCATCGTCTGTGAATACCCGGATGTCTTTCCCGATGAGTTACCCGGAATGCCACCGGATCGGGATATTGAGTTTATCATTGAGCTTATCCCCGGAACTGGATCAATAGCCCAACGACCCTATCGTATGAACCCAGCTGAATTAGTTGAGTTGAAGAAGCAATTGGATGACCTCTTGAGCAAAGGATTAATTCAACCAAGTTCTTCTGCTTGGAGATCACCCGTTCTGTTTGTGGATAAAAGTGACGGTTCTAGCCGACTGTGCACTGATTATCGCAAGCTTAACGATGTGACCATCAAGAACAAGTATCCTCTCCCGAAGATTGAAGATCTGTTTGACAAATTGACTGGAGCAAGAGTATTCTCGAAGATAGATCTTAGAACCGGATACCACCAACTGAAGATCCGTGCAACGGATATCCCCAAAACAGCCTTCACTACCCGATACGGATTGTATGAGTACACCGTAATGTCCTTTGGATTGACCAATGCCCCTGCTTATTTCATGAATCTCATGAATAAGGTTTTTATGGAGTTCCTGGATAAGTTTGTTGTTGTCTTCATTGACGACATTCTTATCTACTCCAAATCCGAAGAAGAGCATGCAACCCATTTGAGATTAATTCTAGAAACCCTAAGAGAGCATCAGCTATATGCTAAGTTCAGTAAATGTGAGTTCTGGTTGAAGGAGGTTGGATTCTTAGGCCATGTGCTGTCAGCAGGAGGAATATCGGTAGATCCCAAGAAGATCAAATCAGTCCTGGAATGGGAAGCCCCTACCACTCAAACGGAAGTTAGAGGTTTTCTCGGATTAGCGGGATATTACCGCAAGTTCGTCGAAGGATTTTCCAGTATTGCCCGTCCGATGACCCAATTATTGAAGAAGGACAAGAAGTTTGAATGGACCCCTAAGTGTGAAGAGAGTTTTCAAGAGCTAAAGAAGCGATTGGTGACCGCCCCTGTCCTAACCATGCCCGATATCACCAAGAATTTTGATGTCTATTGCGACGCTTCCAAACTTGGACTTGGTTGCGTACTGATGCAAGAAGGAAAGGTCATAGCTTACCTCTCTAGGCAGCTTAAACCTCATGATCAAGGAAGAGCAACCTATGTTGCACCAAGAGTTTGAAAGATTTGGATTGGAACTAGTCAGTCAAGGATTTCTCGCCAACCTTGAGCTTCAGCCCACCTTGATGAGCCAAATCAAAGAAGCCCAGAAGGGAAATGAGAGTATTGAAGGGATCAAGCGCAGAATTGGTTCCGGCAAGGTGCCAGGATTCGAAGAAGATGATCAAGGAGTTCTTTGGTACAAAGGCCGTATTTGTGTGCCCGCTGACTCAGAATTGAAGGAAGTAATTATGAAGGAAGCCCATGAGACACCTTACTCCATCCACCCTGGTGGAACTAAGATGTACCAAGATTTGAAGGAACAATTTTGGTGGCATGGAATGAAGCGCGAGATTGCATCGTTTATATCCAAGTGTGATATCTGTCAAAGAGTCAAGGCTGAACATCGACGTCCTGCTGGTTTGCTGCAACCTTTGCAAGTTCCGGAATGGAAGTGGGAATCTGTTGGAATGGATTTCATCACTGGATTTCCAAAGTCTAGCCGTGGAAATGACTCTATTTGGGTCATTGTGGATAGACTAACCAAAGTGGCCCACTTTATTCCTGTCAAGACCACTCATCGCTCAGATCAGCTAGCAGATCTGTACCTATCCAGAATTGTCAGTTTGCATGGAGTTCCTAAAACCATCGTTTCCGATCGAGGAACCCAATTCACCTCGAGATTTTGGAAAAGCTTACATCAAGCTCTGGGAACCAAGTTAGCCTTCAGCACCGCTTACCACCCTCAGACTGATGGACAGACTGAAAGAGTAAATCAAATACTTGAAGATATGTTGAGAGCCTGTGTCTTAGCTTATGGAGCTGAGTGGGAAGATTGTCTGCCCTTCGCGGAGTTTTCGTATAACAACAGTTATCAAGCCAGTTTGCAAATGGCCCCATTTGAAGCTTTGTACGGAAGAAAATGTCGTACCCCTCTGAATTGGTCAGAAACCGGAGACAGTCAGATTTTTGGACCAGATATGCTGCAAGAGGCCGAGGAGAAAGTTCGCATAACTCGTGAATACCTCAAGGCAGCCCAATCAAGACAAAAGAGTTATGCCGACAGGAGACGTCGAGAACTGACCTTCCAGACTGGAGATTTTGTCTATCTTAGAGTATCACCTCTCAAGGGAATGCAAAGATTCCAAGTAAAAGGAAAGCTTGCCCCAAGATATATTGGACCCTTCAAGATACTAGACCGCAGAGGAGAAGTGTCTTATCAGTTGGAAATGCCCCCTGAATTGTCTGAAGTACACGATGTCTTTCACGTGTCGTTACTTCGGAAATGTCTTGAAGTTCCGGAGAAGCCCGAAGTCTTCAAGAATATTGATCACCGGTCTGTGGACATCAACAAGGACTTGACCTATCGTGAAATGCCTATCCGTATCCTCGAGGAAGCTTATCGAACCACTCGAACCCGAAGCATCAAATTTCTGAAAGTTCAGTGGAGTAATCACACCGAAGAGGAAGCCACTTGGGAACGAGAAGATTACCTTCAGAAAGAATTTCCCCATCTTTTCAGTTCTTAATTAGTGAATCTCGGGGACGAGATTCTTTTTAAGGGGGGAAGATTGTAACAACCCAGAAATGGTAACCCAAGTCTTATTAAATAAAGTACCACAAATTGGACCCAAATAAAACTTTTTATTCATTATTGCATGCATACATGTATTCTCTTTATTTGTATTTCTATGATTTTATGTGTGTTCTTTTTGCTTGAGCATTGGTTAGACAATTCTAAGTGAACCAATAGAAACAACTAAGAAAGATATTAGGAACCAAAAGAACCAAAAATAAAAATAGGTAAGAAAGAGATAAAGTTAATATGATCTAGAAACTGTTAATGACTACACCACTTTGAGCCCTTATATTAAGAAATCTACAGCTCACCTGCAGGTTTCACCTTTTAGTTGAGCTTAACCAAGCTATGGACTAACTCAACCAACAAGGAGCTACCAAAATTTCAAACCAGAACACCACTCAAACTTGAGCCAAAGTTTGAATCTAAAACAGGAACCATTTCAATTTTGAAATATAAATTGTTGCAAAACTCATTATTTCTCCAGAACAAAAATATGCCAGGGTACCTTATCCAATATGATGAGCACCCAAAGTGGCAAATTTGAAAAATTCGAATTTTGAATTCTTGTAAGCATTTCGTCGAACGGTGGCAGAAGAAAATCGGGGGAGATCAAACTTCACTGGTGCAGCACTGTTCTGGCGCGACCCAATGCTGTAGCCATACCCTCTGGCCACCCCTCGACCGATCCCAGCCCCCTCTGCCCCGACCCAAGCCCTGGAAGAAGGGGGAGAAGAGAAGCCAGCACCCCGGACCCCCCGCTCTTCTTCCCAGCAGCCTGCACGTCGACGACCACCCTGCCCTCGCCAGCGCCGACCCACAGCGCCCCGCAGCCGAGTCGACACCAGCCCAGCACCACCCCGAGGCCGCCGTGACCGGAGCGAGCTTGCAACGCCGCCAGGACCCCCGCAGCGTCGAGCTTCTGGTCGCCTTGCTCCCGGCCACCTGGGCCTATATAAACCCCCGGCGATCAAACGAAGCAACGCACTGCACTCCCCTCTACCTCCCAGACATCGCCGCTTACTCCCTCGTGCCCTAGTTCGCCGTAGCCGACCTCGCCGGCGCAGTACTGGACGGGCGGAGCGCCGCCACGTCCGACCACCTGGAGGCCAGCTTCTGCAGGGAATCGGAGGAGGAGGAGCACCGCAGCCGATCCCGAGCGTCGCCGTCGAGCCCTGCTTCCCCTACGCGTCGCCCTCGCCGTCGAACAGTCGTCTCTGCTCGCAGGTGAGCTCCGCCCTTTCTCGTCGAGACGATTACTGGGAGCCGTTAGATCGCAATCCGACGATAACTTACCGATTCGGGTTTCGTAATTAGATCTGACATCGCGACCCCACCTGTCAGTCCCGTTTTTATTTCCTTTCCCCCGCGCGAAACGGTATGGGCCGGCCCGTTCGGCTTGATTCGGAATAGGGCCCGGCTCGTTTCACGTTTCGGTCCGAATCATTTTTAATTAATTCCCGCCCTTTTCTTTTATTTCAAAACTGTTTCAAATGGTATTTTCAAACTTAAATTCCTAGAGTTTTATAAGTCCAAATTTAGCAAATAAATATTCGTTGGAAAGCTTAGAAAATACTCTATCCAATAGTACTGGTTAGATTTCCAAATCAGTTAAGAATAAAAATGGTTATGAATAGTGTGACCATAGCTTGTGAATTAATGAAAGATTTCTAGAAAATTATTTAAGCCATCAATAATCATGAAAATTAAAATGTGAACTTACTAATGACCCCTCTTACTGTTAGTCAACACTAATCTACCCCAAACCATATTAGTGTGCTCATTTAGACCCTAACCCAAACCTATTTGTTAGCATAAAATGATAGATCACTAGTGCACACTTAGAATTAATTGCCCTCTTTACCCATTTCACTTAGTGGATCATTCCCACTTAAACTTGCCTTAGTAACTCTAAATCAACACCAATGCTGCACAAGTGAACCACCTATGCTACCTAGTAGAGAAACTAGCTTGCACATTTGAAGAAAAACTTAGAAGAAAAACTTACAATCCAACCCCATAACAATGCAACACAAATGCTGGGTTAGCAAACAAAGATGTGTGCTTGGTGTGTTGTTGGTCTGGTGAAGTGATGGTGTGTTTTGTGTTTGTTCGTTATTAGACGCTAGTGTTGCCGAGGAGGATATTGGAGGGGATTATTATTATCAAGAAGAAGAAGAAAACCCCGGACACTTTGCCAACCAAGGCAAGCCATCTTTTGATTCATACTCCCACTACCTAGTTTTAATATTGCATTCTACTTGTTTTTAGTAAATTGCATGATTGAATTGCTAGAGTAGAATGATAGAAGTAAATTGCATGATTGAATTGCTAGAGTAGAATGATAGAAGCATATTGATGTCTTGGTTATCAAGAGCATCAAGCTGAGTTTATCCAACCATAGTAGTAGTACTATCACTCAATGTAGTTGCTTAGTCGCTAATAAAAGTTGAGGCTATCTCGGGAGGAACCCCATTTGAAAGGGGTGACTTGACCTTGAAACTTGAACTGGGAGTTTGCTCCTACATGATGGCTTTATGAAAGAAAATAATCTGGACTAAGAACTATGAAATGTATTTCTCAATTGACAACGAGTGATGTACATGGGTGCCAACTATACCGTACAACCACGTTACCCCTATATGGGAAGGGGCTTAATCCGTAGTTTGTTGATCTTAGTATGGGAGGTCTTGCATAAAATCTTCATGGAAGGACTCCACGGGCGGATACTTCTTGACCAAGTGGATTCCACTAACCCGGCCTCCGGGATGGGCATAACTAGAGGCGCCGGAGCGGGAAGTCCGTATCCCGGGCTCTAGGGAAGGATCCTATACTAGGATGAGCAAGTGAAAGAATTTGTTTGATTATCTGAAAGCCGCATACCTTTGTGTATAGCGAACCGTGGATTTCTCCCGGCAGATGTATCGAATCTTGTGGGTAAAGTGTACCCCTCTGCAGAGGTTTTCAAACTATTCGAATAGCCGAGTCCTCGGTCATGGACGGTTGGCAAACTCTACCTGGCTTTTGTCAAGAATAAAAATAACAAGGGTGAACCTGGTGAAGGACATGAACTTGAATTGACATGACTTGACCTTGATCTTGACACATTGAAGTTCCTCTTTAGAATGAACTTAGAGAACTAAACCTCTTTTCTACAAATGAGCATTCTTGGGAAATAAAAACTAGCTTTTGCAAATCAACTGAGTGCTTAGTCCACTATACCCAACCTTGCATATCTACTTCATCTTTTCATTTACAAGATGGTTTGCGAGTGCATCCAATGTACTCACGGCTGTGTCCCTGGCTATCAACTTGGCCAGACTATGGGGAGGAATACCAGGAGGAAGGGTATGAAGAAGAGTACCAGAACTAAGCTCGTCTCCGTGAGTCGCCAATTGCCTGTAGGGAGAAGGCATGGGCCGAAGACGTTATTTCCGCTGCTATATTGTGTTGTAATATGACTTGGTCTATATGACCATTGTATTTGAATCATCGTATTGTAATGTCTATGGAACTGGTTACCAACTACGTTATGTATATCGCAACAATGATTCTGGGATTGCGGTGGAATACATAACGGGCACTTCGAATTTGTTATCAAATTTGAGGTCGTCACAGGTAGATGGGATCAGCAGCACGACGGCGTGGTGCTTATGGTGGAGAGTATCTGCGGGCAGAGCTTCGCCTACACGCGCAAGGTGGAAGAAGATTGGCAAAAGACTAGTCAAACTAGGGCTAGAGGAGAGACACTGGACGCACGATGGCTGAACAAATTCGTCCGTCTTTTATAGGCGCTCGCGAGGATAAAAACTTGGTTTGCAAGTCGGTCAAACCAATGCCTTCAGGAGCAAGCTACGGTTTCCAAAAACCGTTCTGCACGACAGGCAAAGGAGCTGAGCGATCGAACCGATCTACCAGCTGCCGCCTGCCTCGATCGATCAAGTCGACGGGCGAGCGGTCGGCCGCCTCTGGCCCAGCCGGCGCGTGGCCCAGCCAGCACGTGGCCCAGCCGAGCGGCCCAGCAGGAACCTCACGCGCGCAAGCCCGGCGCGGTGGTCGGCCCAGCCGGCCCGGAGGCGGGAGCGGCCCAGCTGGCTAGGCCGAGGAGCAGGAGCGGGTGGGCTGCCAGCCGGCCGGCCCATGCTCCCAGCCTTCTTCTTTTTTTTCCTTCTTTTTTGTCTTTTTCCTTTTTCTTTTTACAGTTTGTCTAGATGGAGCTACTAAATAGGCCCATTAGTAAAACTTTATATGGACTACATTTAGCCCTTATTTATTTCTAATAAATAAATAAATATATATTCATATTTATTAATTCAACTAATTAATAAATCATTAATCTTCTTCTCGAAACAATTCCGTAACTCTCCGAAACAATTTCCATAAATCCCGAAACTACCCTAGCATCGATGAGCGTTAAGTGTGTGACCCTACGGGTTCGAGAATATGCGTACATGATCACCATCAATAATCAATAGCGGGATCTGGAAATCCATATTGACTCCCACATATTCAACGAGATCATTATCGGTGAACCACGATGTCAGGATTCAATTAATCCCGTATACAAATTCCTTTGTCTCGCGATATTTTACTTGCCCGAGATTCGATCGTCGGTATCGCCATACCTAGTTCAATCTCGTTTGCAGCAAGTACTCTTTACTCGTTCCGCAATCCAATATCACCCTGTGATTAAACTCATTAATCACGTGTTTGCAAACGGTGTATGATATTGATTACTGAGTGGGCCCGGAGTATATCTCTCCGACATGGGAGGGACAAATTCCATCTCGATACATGCAACCCAACAAGCACTTTCCGATTACCTGAGAGACACCTTTATGATCACCCTCTCATAGGATGACGTTTGATGACCTCAAAGTTCTCTTTCGGTACCAGGGAGTGGCATTATCTCATGGTCTAAGGAATAGGATACTGACATAGGAAAAGCTAGGCAATTGTGAACACAATGACATGATCTAATTGCTGTGCTTAATTTGGGTATGTCCATCACATCATTCTCCTAATGACATGACCTCATTATTAATTGACAACTCATGTCTATGATTAGAAAACCTTAACCATCATTAATCAATGAGCTAGTCTAGTAGAGGCATACTAGAGACACAGTGTTGTTCATACACCACACAAGTATTAATGTTTTCGCTTAATACAATTGTAGCATAGAATATAAACATTATCATGAACGAGAAATATGATAATAACAATATTATTATTGCCTCTAGGGCATATTTCCTTCAGTCTCCCACTTGCACTAGAGTCAATAATCTAGTCATTGCTTGCGCTTGTAACACCGATGGCATTCCAGTGTTCTTCATGCGCGTTGCATGTGGTAAACCCTATCTACGGGTCTGACACTTTCAGGTCCGTTTGTATTTGCATATCTTTTGCATTAGCACGCATTACTCATCTTCTATGAGATGGCATCGTATAAACTTGGTCTTCTGGTGAGACCTTTGTTTCTTGGACGAAACTATGTTGTCACTATTGTCATACAATAGAACTACATAGTACTAGCACACTTGGAACTACACCTAGTTCTCTTGCCGCTTCTAAAGCGATTATATACTTAGCCCTCGTTGCAGTGTCCGCCACAATGTTAACATTGGAACTCATCCAAGTTATCATAGAACTT
Source organism: Dactylis glomerata (assembly GCA_007115705.1). Lineage (NCBI taxonomy): Eukaryota > Viridiplantae > Streptophyta > Magnoliopsida > Poales > Poaceae > Dactylis > Dactylis glomerata. Next base: position 1,962,658 of record QXEO01000291.1, on the reverse strand, counting down.
TCTTCTATCTTATTGTGCCACCTTATAACTCAAAACAAATAGTCTAAAATTGAGATAAAATTTTACTTGTATGTGTGACAAAGCCAATGTAACACATTGCAATAAGCCATTTGTCACTTCTGCATACAGAACATATTCTTATTTCTTCGAAAGTATATAAGAATATTCTTACTATTGTCCAACGATCATCATATGAATGCTCATAACCTTTTAGGGCATTGGACATATCTGGATATACATATTATGGAATACAAGACTGATAAAATCATTCTTGCGGTTTCACTCATCAAGTATCAAAACAGTTGATTCTTGCTTCAACCTCTTCCATGCAACAAGAACCGTTCTTATTGTTTCCCTATTGAACAAATTCAATATTTCTTCTATGTACTCTGGCAAAACTATATTAGCACCTCAATCTATCTGTATAGTCATTGATGCTCAATATTCTGGTTTTGCCTAAGTCTTTCATCAAAAACTAATTTTAATGAAATCTTAACAATATCAAGAAAAAAACACATAATTTCCAATGACCAATATGTCGTCTACATAAAGCATTAGAAATATGTCTCAGCGCTCCCACTTACTTTCTTGTAAATACAAGCATCTTCAAATATCTTGATGAAATTAACTCTTTAACATTTTCATCATTGAAGATTCCAACTTCGCTATGCTTACTTTTACCATAGAAGTTTGCATACATATCTAGCAACCTTTGAATTAACAAAACCCATTGGGTCGTGTCAGGTACACGTCCTTGGTGTGCATTCCGGTAGAGGAACGTTGTTTCGTTTATTCAACTATCATATCTCAATATGTAGTTGTTGTTATAATAATCCATATGACGAAGTCAGGGCCCATCATCGCTTCTTTGTATATTGTTGGTTACTATTATCCAATAATATCTCGTCCTCAAATCTTTCTATTTGATTACGACCAACTTAGTTAAATAGGAACTTCGATGTCGTGACTACAACACATTGTAGACGCGTGAGCCATGAATGCAGTTGCCGCTTCCAGAACATTTTCTGGTGTTGCGCTACTCTGATCATCTTGCTCAGGTTCAATAACCTCATCAAGTTCTATTTTCCTCCCACTTAAACCTTTCGCGAAAAACTTCTTCATAAGAAATTCACCTTTTAGCGATAATCACTATGTGTTCAGGTTCATAGTAGAAGGATTACCCATCGACATTCTTTGGGCTAACCTACAAAGACTTACTAATCCGATTTTGGTTGTAAACATTTTACACATATGCCTTGCATACCAAAATTTAAGAAAAACAACCATAACTTGTACGGTGTCATTTCAGCGGATTATGATGGCACTCTATTCAGTGAAAAGCGGTAGTCTCTAAAGCATAATCCACAAATTATATTGGCAATTTTATTTCATCATTGATCTAACCATGTCAAACAAGGTTCGATTACACCTATTGAAAACTCCATACTCTTGTGGCGTTTCATGAGATGCAAGTTTGTGAAACAATTTCCTAAACTCTTTAGATGTTTGCTAAACTTGTAACTCAAATATTCTCCTTTATGATCCAATCATAAATACTTGAATTTTCTTGTTACAATAATTTCCACTTCATAAATTGAACAATTTCAATCAGTTCATATTTCTATCTCATCAAGTAGACATACCATACATCTATTCGAGTCATTGATGAAATAGAAAATACACCGCGATCGACTTTACACCATGGACTTCATACATCAATATGTACGATCTCCATTTAGTTAGTCACTTATTCTGTCCATGGCCCATGAACGGAGTTTAATCATCTTTATGAAAAGTCTCACAAGCGTCAATCAATTCAAAATTAGATGACTCAAAAATCCATCAACATGAAATTTCTTTCATGTTTTGTTTCCAATATGAATTAAACAGCGGTGCTTCAAATTTAAGTGAAATTCGTTTTGTCTTGCGACCTTTAGCATCGGTGTTATAGATGTCTATTTTACCCAAAATGATTTATAATAATCTATCCATCGATTATGGAAGACGGTAATAACATGAACAACAATTGTTCTCATAATACCAGAACAAGATAACAATTTATTTAGTTCATAATAAATCTTGAAGGCTAGGTTTGATGCCGACGGAAAAACAATAACACTTTTATTTGTTTCTCGACGCGCATTATTACCACATTCTTTTGCTGGTTATTTAGGCCACTGTAGTTCTTGTATTGTGTTGCTTTGTATGACATTTCATACCAACAATCTAGTATCCAATACCCAAGAATTACACTGTTAACGAGCAAAGAATACATCTATAATATGTATATCACTTATATACCCGAGCTGGACATTTCCAGTCTTTTCCTTTTCTACCAAATATTTTGCAGATCCTGTTTAGCGTTTCCTCTCCTTTTAGAAGAATCTATCGACATCAATAGTGGTGTCAATCATTTGACACATGGTCCAAAGCGCATTTAGTCAAATACTAAAAGCTTTAGATTTCGCACTTTTGAGGTGGATCACCATCATCATATGATTGGTATTCTTCTAGATTCCATTCTTTAGCATTCTTTTGGTATAGCAAAACAATTTAGCCGATACCTTTTGCATTCATCCTATCATGACAACTTTCATGATGAAACTACTATAGCTCTTAAGGACGAATGTAAGTATAATATTAGTTCCCAAACTGTTGGGTGATCTGGACGCCCAGCGCCTTCAATCTTCACATATATTCATACAATATGAGCATATGTTCTTTTACTAAATTATACTTCATCATTTTGCAAACAATCAAAGTTTTAGATATCAAATATCTTTCACCTTTTGTTTATTTCTGAAACAATTCTTTCAGCTCGATGATCACTTTGATTCTCAAACAATTTTGAAAATCAATTTCTCATGGAGGCAAATATGATCTTAGATGCTAAACTTGAATCGTTGCTCTTAGATTAATACAACTTATTAAATTGCATGGAGCAAGTGAAGTTTGCTAAAAATTGCAATAGGACTTAATTTTTGAATTTGATACTTTAACTAAACTGTACTAGTCCGAAAAGTGACTATCCATAATTCTATAGTTCTTTTAACTCAATTAAAACTAAGTGTCGGTGGAAAACGGTTGCCAAAGACTATAACGACTTATGCAAATACACTAAGATTTAGTTCATGATAATTAGTTCAAGTTAATCGAATTACTAATGAACTCCCACTAAATTCAACATCCCTCGAAGTTGTTTAGTGAAGCATGATCCAAATTCACTACACCAAGACCGATCATCACGTGAGATGATGTAGCTTTAATGGTGAACATCAACATGTTGATCATATCATCCATATGACTCATGCTTGACCTTTCGGTCCGTGTGTTCCGAGGCCATGTCTGTACATGCTAGGCTCGTCAAGTTTAACCCAAGTATTTTGGCATGTGCAAAACTGGCTTGCACCCGTTGTATGTGAACGTAGAGTTTATAGCACCCGATCATCACGTGATGAGGACATCCCATCTATTGATACACCCGCTGTACCTACAGCGGAACACATACAAGGACCCATCACTCGAGCTCGTGCCAAGCAACTTAACTATCAGGTACTTTCGTTTCTTGGAACTCTTTCTCACATACATGAGAATATGATGCTGCCTAAATCAGATATGTTTGTTACTCTTAGGAATGATGGACCTAGCATGGATGAGAGGGACAAGCATTGGAGCATGATCGTGCATGGAGATGGCAGCATGCGTTTGAGGATTGAAGAAGACGCCACGAGTGGAGATTTCAGAACTTTGAAGCCACCATAATGAAGGATGAAGACTTGGACGAAATATACAAAGAGCTACTTCATAATTTCGTCCATAGATACATATGGTGCTGCGTCACTTCTATTTTTGGGCCAGGCCCATGTAAATTTCGCAGCAAATAAGACATCCACTTTTAGGAGTCCGAATTTGAGGAGAAAAGGCTTGTTAGGGGTCCGTTCGACCACCCAACCCATGGCTGGTCGCACCCCTACCTTTTCCTCCTCAAATACCCCCCGTAGCCGTCATTAGAACTCGGATTTTGATTAGACTAAAAGTTAGCCATTGCTGCAACTACGAGCTCGACTTTTGAGGCCAATCGCCCAGAAGAAGACCGCCTATTCGGAATCCCACCTTTTGAATAAAGCATACATCTTTCATCCGCAATATCTTGATTGCAGTATTAGTTCTTACTTGTTCTCGATTTCAGGTAGGAATTAAGACCCTCGCTGGTCAGGCTGATCGTGCATCCGCAAGATCAGTAACTCCCGGAGATTGTCCTAGCGATTGCATTGGCGCACGAGCTTCGCACGTGTAGTCGGATCGTCAAGCACGAACTCCATCCACCAAATCGACATATCAAGATCTCATCGAAAGATCGGACACATTTGCCCTATCATCACGTGATGCTTCAAAACGATGATCTTTCGCAACGGCGCATACTAGGGGAGAACACATTTTATCTTGAAATTAAGTGTGAGGGATCATCTTATAATGCTACCGTCACGATCAAAGCAAAATAAGATGCATAAAGGATAAACATCACATGCATATACAATATGTGACATGGTATAGCCAATCTTCGCGCATTGATCTCCATCTTGTGCGCGTCGGCATGATCTCCATCACTCCACCATGATTGTCTCCACCACGAATAGCAACTACAACTATTGCTAACTACTTAGCGATAAAGTAAAGCTATTACATGGCGTATAAGAAGTTGACACGCAGGTCATACAAAATTATAAAGACAACCATATGGCTCCTGCCGGTTGTGAACTCATCGACATGCAAGTCGTGAAACATTACAAAACATGATCATCGCATACATCACATATATCATACATATCATATCTTGTGGCAATACCATATCACAAACACTCCCTGCAAAAACAAGTTAGACGCCTCTAATTTGTTGATTGCATGTTTTACGTGGCTTATAGGAGCTACGCATAAGAACGGTTCTTACCTACGCAAAGCCACAACGGTGATATTATGGTTGCCAACATCCGTTGTAGATCCCATGACTACTATAGTGAGAGAAACTGGCATCCACCAGCCGCATGTGTGGAACAAGCCACACGTCAAGTGCGGAGCCGGTCTCGCGAACGAGGTCGCGTAAAGTTGGCCTGGACCGCTTCGATCTCACTATGCCGCGCCATAAGAAATACACAGCATAGAGGTTTGCAACAGAAAACATCAACTCCCACAACAACATGGTTGTGTTTTACTCGTGTAAAACATCTACGCATAGATCTCGCTCTGATACCACTGAAGGGTTTCGCAGCATAGAAAACAAAAATTTACCTACGAAGACGAACAGAAACAGCCAAGATCTGATCTACGAGATGCAAAACAACGAGCGGGAGAGATTAGATCTACATACCCTTGTAGATCGCACAGCGGAAACGTTCAGATGAATGTGGTCGGCGTAGTCGTACTAGCGTCTCCTCCTCGCGATCCGATCCGATCCAAGCGCCACAACGGGCGGCGCCTCCGAGCGTTGCACACGTACCGCGCAACGAAGACTCCTCCTCCTCGGTCCAGCGAGATGCGGTGGAGTGGTAGATGGGATCAGCAGCACGACGGCGTGGTGCTTATGGTGAAGAGTATCTGCGGGCAGAGCTTCGCCTACACGCGCGAGGTGGAAGAAGATTGGCAAAAGACTAGTCAAACTAGGGCTAGAGGAGAGACAATGGACGCACGACGGCTGAACAAATTCGTCCGTCTTTTATAGGCGCCCGCGAGGATAAAAACTTGGTTTGCAAGTCGGTCAAACCAATGCCTTCAGGAGCAAGCTACGGTTTCCAAAAACCGTTCTGCACGACAGGCAAAGGAGCTGAGCGATCGAACCGATCTACCAGCTGCCGCCTGCCTCGATCGATCAAGTCGACGGGCGAGCGGTCGGCCGCCTCTGGCCCAGCCGGCGCGTGGCCCAGCCAGCACGTGGCCCAGCCGAGCGGCCCAGCAGGAACCTCACGCGCGCAAGCCCGGCGCGGTGGTCGGCCCAGCCGGCCCGGAGGTGGGAGCGGCCCAGCTGGCTAGGCCGAGGAGCGGGAGCGGGTGGGCTGCCAGCCGGCCGGCCCATGCTCCCAGCCTTCTTCTTTTTTTCCTTCTTTTTTGTCTTTTTCCTTTTTCTTTTTACAGTTTGTCTAGATGGAGCTACTAAATAGGCCCATTAGTAAAACTTTATATGGACTACATTTAGCCCTTATTTATTTCTAATAAATAAATAAATAAATATTAATATTTATTAATTCAACTAATTAATAAATCATTAATCTTCTTCTCGGAACAATTCCGTAACTCTCCGAAACAATTTCCATAAATCCCGAAACTACCCTAGCATCGATGAGCGTTAAGTGTGTGACCCTACGGGTTCGAGAATATGCGTACATGATCACCATCAATAATCAATAGCGGGATCTGGAAATCCATATTGACTCCCACATATTCAACGAGATCATTATCGGTGAACCACGATGTCAGGATTCAATTAATCCCGTATACAAATTCCTTTGTCTCGCGATATTTTACTTGCCCGAGATTCGATCGTCGGTATCGCCATACCTAGTTCAATCTCGTTCGCAGCAAGTACTCTTTACTCGTTCCGCAATCCAATATCACCCTGTGATTAAACTCATTAATCACGTGTTTGCAAACGGTGTATGATATTGATTACCGAGTGGGCCCGGAGTATATCTCTCCGACATGGGAGGGACAAATTCCATCTCGATACATGCAACCCAACAAGCACTTTCCGATTACCTGAGAGACACCTTTATGATCACCCTCTCATAGGATGACGTTTGATGACCTCAAAGTTCTCTTTCGGTACCAGGGAGTGGCATTATCTCATGGTCTAAGGAATAGGATACTGACATAGGAAAAGCTAGGCAATTGTGAACACAATGACATGATCTAATTGCTGTGCTTAATTTGGGTCTGTCCATCACATCATTCTCCTAGTGATATGACCTCATTATTAATTGACAACTCATGTCTATGATTAGGAAACCTTAACCATCATTAATCAATGAGCTAGTCTAGTAGAGGCATACTAGAGACACAGTGTTGTTCATACACCACACAAGTATTAATGTTTCCGCTTAATACAATTCTAGCATAGAATATAAACATTATCATGAACGAGAAATATGATAATAACAATATTATTATTGCCTCTAGGGCATATTTCCTTCACACACATGGATGCGCTCTGCTGGTACTTATCCGTGTCTATGACGCGAAGAAAATCCTGGTGGACGCACTGGGTACCCTGAGAACCACTGGCATTCATTCTTTGTAAGTCCAAAATGCGGCAAAAGAATGGGTTTGACCGATTTCCCGAATTCAAATCCAAGGGGATTGAATTTGAAGTAGGTGACAAGTATCTATTCCGCTAGTTAATTGACCTCTTGATCCGTCAGAGTTGTCAGGCTTGTTCATCAAAACCCCTTGCGAGACATTATAATAAAAAGATAAGTCGAAAGACCAAGTCAAAGATTTGAAGATATAAAGAAGTCAAGTACTGATCAAGTCGAAGATTTGAAGATCTGAGATTCAACCCGAATCTGCAATTCTGGTAGAATCTCGGGGGCTACTGACAAGGGTATAGATAATAGAGCCCGTCAGTTGAGTACCCCTGAGGCCCGTTAAGCTAGGCCCAATTGTAACGCTAGTCGAAATACGAGTTCATGTCGTATATCGATATTGTAATCTGTATCGGATCCCTCCCGATCTTTGAGACCTGGCCACCTATATATAGGGGCCAGGAGAGGACGACGAGGGACAGATTGAAAGCAAGCCAGGTTTACACCCACGTTTACTTTCGATACACACCTTGTTTGACTGGTTTTATCTTCGAGTTCATCCAATGCCCTATCTCCCTGATCCTAAGTCCTTCATCTAGGACATTTGTCAAGTTAACCCTCGTCACCAGGACTAAACCTCTACCTATTGAGGAGGTTCTGAAGATCTTCTGTATGATGAAAATTGTAATCCTATGCACCTACCTTGGACATGCGATGTTTCTATTGTACCACTCTGATCGATGTAATACTAGTGAGACGGTGTTTCATTGGTGTTATGTCAACGACTTGCATACTACACATGTAGTGGTATGCTGGGTCACCACATTCATAAAGGCTACAAGTGTCTAGACATAGCTACTGGTCGCCTCTATATTTCTCGGGATGTTACGTTTGATGAGTCAGTCTGTCCGTTTTCTCATCTTCATCCTAATGCTGGAGCTTTGTTGCGCACTGAAATTCAACTCTTACCCTCTGTTTTGCGTAATCTTTCAATCTTGGATCAGGAGAATGAATTGCGTCATGATCATATGTCTGTATCTGCTAATTTTTCTCTTGATGATAGTCTACAGGAACCTTCTGTTGCAGAAATTCTGGTGCAAATCTCGAAAATGATCCTGCTGCAAACTCTAGAGACAGCCATGCAGAATCATCCTCGGGATCTGGTCCGCAAGATCCACCGGCCACTCCCGTGTCGTCCCGGGTGTGCTCCAACCTGCGCTCGCCACCTGGTGCTCCCTCAGCCTCTCCTTTTTCTGGGCCTAGCAGCCATCATGGCGGGAGCAGCCCCAATGATTGCGCTCATGATTGTGCCTCGACAGCCAGCTCCGATCCCGAGCTGTCTCGGTCCACTGGTTCTGATCCCATGGAATCTTCTCCTGCACACAGCCGATCCTCTATGCCAACTTCTCATGTGCCCGATCTTGTGCTCGATACTGTGCCTGATCAGCGGGTGCGTACATGCTCCCAAAGTGGCATATTTCGCAAGAAGACTACTCCGGATGGCTTTATTCAATGGGGTAACTTTTGTATCACTGGTGAATCAGAGAATCTTGAAGAAGCTGTTGGACATGCTCAATGGAAGGAGGCTATGGATGAAGAGTTTTCAGCATTAATGGTTAATAAAACTTGGCACTTGGTTCCTCGACCCCCTAACAGTAATGTTATTGATTGTAAATGGGTCTATAAGATAAAGCGGAAGTCCGATGGTACTATTGATCGTTCTAAAGCTCGGCTTGTGTCTAAAGGATTCAAGCAGAGGTATGGCATTGATTATGATGACACATTTAGTCCTGTTGTAAAACATGCAACTATTCATATAATTTTGTCTCTTGTTGTGTCACAAAACTGGGTTCTGCGTCAGTTAGATGTGAAGAATGCGTTCCTTCATGGCGTTCTGGAAGAAGATGTCTACATGAGACAACCTCCTGGATATGAGGATTCTGTTTATCCTGGTTATGTTTGCAAGCTTGATAAAGCTTTGTATGGTCTGAAGCAAGCGCCTCGTGCATGGTATTCTCGACTGTCCTCCAAACTTGCTTCTCTTGGGTTTGCTTCTTCTCAGACCGATACTTCACTATTCTTCTATCGCAAGCATGGCATCACAATTTTTATGCTTCTTTATGTTGATGATATTATTGTCACTAGTTCCTCGATGCAAGCTGTTGATGTTGTTCTAGCTGACTTGCGCATGGATTTTGCTCTTAAGGATCTTGGCTCTCTTAGTTATTTTCTTGGCATGGAGGTGAAACCTGTCAGTCATGGTATTTCTCTGTCTCAAACACAATATATTACAGATGTGTTACAACGTGTTGGTATGGGGGACTGTAAGGCAGTTACCACCCCACTGTCTACATCTGAAAAGTTGTATGTATCTAAAGGAGAGCTCCTTAGTGATGATGATGCTACCAGGTACAGGAGCATCATTGGTGCCCTACAATATATGTAACTCTTACAAGACCTGATATCTCCTTTTCTGTCAACAAAGTTTGCCAGTTTTTACATGCACCCACAACTGTGCATTGGACAGCTATTAAGAGAATTCTTCGGTATTTGAAGTATACTCTTACTCTTGGCTTGAAATTTGCCAAGTCTGATTCTACATTTGTTAGTGCTTTTTCTGATGCAGAATGGGCTGGTTGTCCAGATGATAGAAGATCCACAGGTGGATATGCAGTTTTCTTTGGTGGTAATCTTGTAGCTTGGAGTGCACGGAAGCAAGCAACTGTGTCAAGATCCAGTACTGAAGCAGAATATAAATCCTTGGCTAATGCTACAGCAGAAGTAATATGGGTACAAACATTGCTGACTGAACATGGTATAAATCATCCTAAGGCAGCAACGCTTTGGTGTGATAATCTTGGTGCTACATATTTGTCAGCCAATCCTGTCTTTCATGCTAGGACAAAACATATTGAAGTGGATTATCACTTTGTTCGAGAGAGGGTTGCCGATAAGCTACTAAATATTCGGTTTGTACCAACAGGAGATCAAGTTGCTGATGGATTTACTAAACCTTTGTCAGTTCGACAAATGCAAGCTTTTTGGTGCAATCTCAACTTAAATAAAGTTGTGATTGAGTGAGGATGTAAAACAACTAGGAACTTGTAGTAGTTGTGTTGTAACCGGTTTGGTAGAATATAAACCAGACTTGTAGTACAAGATGTAATCTCCTTGTAATTGTAAAACCATCAGGTCTTTGACCGATATATTAACACGGAACCACGGCGAGTTCAAGGCACGCTTAACAGCCCTTTTCATAGTGACTTGGTCACATATACTAATATGGACTTTAGTCATCCCCACATTTGACAAGGTTTCACTTTAATACTTGTCAAGGGAAAAGATATTTAGGAAATCTTTAAATATAAATTTGTTCCCAAAATGATTTGGACTACTTAATTTCCATCAGATTCTAAATACACTTGATAGTGTGCAAAGATAGGTATGAATGGATTTAGTATTTTTGATAAGTACTTTATAGAATCTTGTATACTACTCTTATTTGAGTTGAGATCCTTATAAAGAATTTGAGATATGGTTTTAGGTACATTTACTTTTGATAGATTTGGATGAGATGAGATGATTGTGATAAAGATATTTTCAAAGAATAATTCAATGTGTGATTTATCCAAGTAAAAGATATTGGATACTAAGCTTTGCAATCTTAAGACAAGGCTTTAACTTGGCTTCACCTTTTAACTTAAGTTTGTCTCATCATAACACTCAATCGAAATGTGAGTTCAAAGGATTAGAGATTTAATTATCACCATAGGATAACTCATAGAATTGATTCACAAATGTGTGAGGTATGGTTCATATCAACACAACTCTTGAGTTTAGGATTTAAGTTGGAAAGGTAGAATGATTTATGCATGGCTTGAATAAGTTTGTGATAGGATATGTGTAAGTGTTCTAGTGCACTATTCTCTCTCCTAGGATTCATGTCTAATGTGATCTATTGGTACTACAACTTATGTTTTTATCCCCTAGATCAAACTCTACTTCTATTTCTTGTTTTATTTCTTAGGGTTTTATTTACAACCTTTGTAGCGAGCTAATCCAGTCGATGAAGTTCTTCCTAAGTTCTTCTCATTCTCCTAGCATTCTTGCTTAGTTCTTGGATTCTCTCCCTCACATATCTCTCTCAACTAAGTAGGTGTGTGGGAATGTGTTTGTACCTCTCACTCAGCCTCTAGCCTAAGTGTGATTCTTATGAGCTTTGCTCTTGAGGTGTGTGAGTGATTCCTCGATTTGGTCCTCTATTTATAGTATTTGGAAAGCTATGACGTGTTGACACCTATTACATGCATTTAAAGACTAAGGTGCTTGTGTGGCATTCTCTCATCCATCAAGTATGAGGTGATGAAACCTATGTGATGACTCTTCACTTGCATGGATGACTAAGCTACTTGTGTGCCATGATCTCATGACATAGCTTAGGGTTGAAACAACTCATGTAGAATATTCATTATTCTCATGAATCATTTCTTTTGTCATGGCAATTGGCTATCACAAATTGAATTTGGAGTTGATTTGGATATGTGAGTTGATTTGCATATTCAAGTTCAAACATGAATTACAAATCTAGGAAGATCATTTTAGTCCTTCAAATTAATTAAGTGAGAACTTAATTAACAATGTGGATTATCAATAAGGATCTTAAGGATGGTTTTAGTTCTAATGGCCATGATTTCTCAACGCATGATACTTTGAGTTGCAAAACTCTTAAAGTTTATTTTATTCAAATAATTGAAGTATTTAGTGTAATGTAAATGGTTTTTTTGTTATAGTCAAATTATTTGAGAAGTTATGAATTTAGCAAAATGTATGGTTATTATGCACTTTAGCCCTTATGGTCTCCATATTTCTAGATAAGGTGCTATGAGTAAAATGAATTCTACTAAGAGTTAAATTTTAATCATTGAGGGTTTTATAATTTGGATAAATAATAATAGAATAGGTCAAGATTTGGAAAGATCGGGATTTGATGATTTACTTGATACTTGACTATTGTCAATCACAAGTGATGGTTGGAAATGGTGATGTTTAAGATAGTTTAGAATAAGGTAACATAGAAGATGATTTGTTTCTTGTTTTCTTAAGATTGTGTTTGTGTTATTTGTTCAAGTTGTATTAAGAGTCTTACTTCTACCTTCGTAACATAGAAGGTAGCCAAAGGTCAATCAAAGTTTACAACACTCTACTTGATGAACTAGTCCTAAATTATCAACTCAAGTCAGACTTCAATCACTTTGAAAAGTTCTATCAAAATGTTTTAAATTTTCCTGGATTTTCCATGCATGAATGCAATTCACATATCGGTGTTCTACAAATTTATGGTCTCTAATGCTGGGATATTACACTATCAATCCTTTCAACCGGACGGTGAGGGGCAACATACAAGCATGGAAGGGAGAGCTAGCCTTGTGTGACATCGTACCCATGCCACGACCATGATGAGGGCCCGAATACGACCACAGCATGGAGAACGTGTATCCTCTGAGGTCATCATAATGACACTTAGTTACTTATGTGTTGCCTAAATTTAGGAGCTCCCACCACTTGGTAACTCATAGTCAAATAGTTAGATGCTCTGGCGGCAGAGCGTCCCATGACACGACTAGGATGGGAGGCGTAAGCATCCAGGCCGTACCAGGGAGATGCGAGATCGAGGGCTGTGATGGGGATATGCCCACCGGGGTATGCCCAGAAGGTGGAAACACCCAGAGAAGTCATGGAAGGATACATATTGGCCCAAGAACAGTGGGCTCCACTTAAGGCAGTTGGAAGCATCAAGACCCAAGCAAGTCGCCATGGAGATCAAGACAAATCCCAGTCGGCAACTGGAGTTTCCTACCAACCATTCGTAGAACCTCTGTAAACCCTAGCTGAGGATGCTATATAAGCTTCCGCATGGCATTAGGTCATACACACTTTGATACGCCCCATAGACGCATCTCTACGTCCAGCGCTTGAGGTCGCCGCAATTGTATTCCACATCAAAATCAATACAAGCAAATGCAGGACGTAGGTCTTTACCCTCAGAGGGGTGAACCTAGGTAAAACCTGTGTCTTTGCAATCTCGATACGCAGATGGCTAACTCTCCCTTGCCCCATGCTCTTCAATTGCTACCACCTGTAGCATCTGTCATGGTTATTCCCATGACAGACTATGATGTGGACGGATGTTCACTCAAATGCGCCATCAGACGGCATGGGTTTTCAAGATTGTGTGGATATCTTCGTTGCTCGAATATTAATGCAGATTTTATATAGTCTGATATATAATATACAACTCTACTATATATATATATGCATATGTTTCTCTAGAATTTCTTACAAATATTTTTGGACGAAAAAGGCAGTCTAGCCTGCTTTTCATTTATCATTAGATAGCGAGTACAAGATGTACAAAGAAAACAGAGACCAAAAAACTAAGAGAAACTAAAAAACTACAGCTAGGGAGTGGCTAAGAGCAGCCTCATCAATCGGGTTCTCTTGGTCGCTGTAGCAGCTCAAGGGCCCTTGGTTTCCCGGCAGCACTCCAGGTTCTTGCCTCATCCATGATACGTGCTAGTATCTCACTGAGCGACGACGCACGGTTGTGAAAAATGCGAGAGTTTCTTTCCTTCCAAATGGTCCACCATGTTAGCTGCACTAAGGCACCCCAATGTTTCCTTGTAGCCATCGCCTGGGAATCAGTCGTCTTGCACATCCATTCCTGCAGCTGTGGTGTGTTGTTGCTGGGAGCCAAATTCTGTCCAAGCAATTGTGCCGCTGACAACACCCTATGCCATATCCTGCGGGTGACAGAGCATGTTGCAAACAGATGAAGCGCCGTCTCGGGCTCGCTGAGGCATAGAACGCAGGCGGCGTTGTGTGGCATGCGTTTTCTCCTTAGGCAGTCTGCAGTGTGGCATCTGCCGAGGGTAGCCAGCCATGCAAACATTTTGCACTTCAGTGGGGCATCAGTGTGCCAGATCGTCTCCTTGAATGGGAAGCGGATGGAGCCCTCAAATTGCAACAGGTATGCAGAGGCCGCGGAGTACTGGCCGTCTCCTGTCCACTTCCAAATTACTGTGTCAGGCGTTCCAGGGCATAAGACAGTACCAGCAACTTTTATGTATACTTCCACAAACTGAAAAATAGCTGGCTGCTGAAGGTTATGTTTGAAATGCCTTATCCACTTGCCATTGGTCAGTGCCTCGCTCACCGTTAGCCTCTTCATCGTGCACGATCTGAATAGGTCTGGGGCTGATGTGGCCAGACTAGTGCCCTCGAGCCAAGGGTCCAACCAGAACTTGATGCGTTGCCCATCCCCAAGGATGAATCTGACCGCCGCATTGAATAAGTCCGTTGCCTTAGCATCAGCCGCCATTGGTAGCCCTTGCCAAGGTTTATCCGTTTCCATCCAATCTTGCCAAATCCATCTGACGCGCAGTGCGGTTCCCACTCATTGCAGGTTGGGGATTCCTAGGCCGCCAAATTCACGTGGCCTACACACAGAGTCCCAACTGACGAGGCATTTGCTTCCCGGTGCTAGCTCATCGTTATTCCAAAGGAACCCTCTCCTGAGCTTGTCCATTGCTTTGATCAGCCAGACGGGTGGGTCAATCACCAATAGCTGGAAGGTGTGCATAGCCGACAGGACATGCGTAACAAGCAGCAGCCTGGCATCCAGTGAAAAATGCCCCTTGTTCCAACCCTTGACCTTGCTAGCAAGCTTGTCTATGGCTGGTTGCAGGTCACTTCTCCGCAGCTTGCGATCCGAGAGAGGTATGCCAAGGTAAGTGCAAGGGTATTGCTGGACTGGGCAATTTAGGGCTGCAGACAGTGGGGTGAGGTCAATTCCTTCACAACGAATAGGTAGTATCGAGCTCTTTGTAAAATTTGTTGTTAGGCCTGATGCTTCCCCAAAGCTATACAACAGCAACTTGATAGACTGCAGATCAGCCAAGTCAGGTTGAGAGAAAATCACCACATCGTCTGCATACAGAGAGATTCTACTCCGTGGTTGCAGGTAGCGGTTTGTTTTCAGCACCTCCATTCTATCGGCCATGGCAAACAATAGAGCCAACACATCGGTAGCGATGACAAACAGCAAAGGGGAGAGGGGATCCCCTTGCCTGAGGCCCCGCTTGTGGAATATGCGATCAGTTAGCTCCCCATTGACAGAAATTCTTGTTGAAGCCGTGAGCAGCAAACATGAAATCCAATTTCGCCATTTCTGCCCAAAACCCTTGGCCTCCAGGACCTCAATTATGAACTCCCAAGAGATAGAATCAAACGCCTTCTGCAGGTCGAGCTTCAGTAGCAGTGTCGGGGTCTTTGTTTGTCTGAACAATTTTGCATGCTCTCTCACGAAAACAAAGTTGTCATGTATTGCTCGTTGCTTGATGAATGCGCTTTGGATTGGGCTGACCAGCTCGTGCGTGCGTGGCCGCAAACGCAGCGCTAGAATTTTGGTGAACAACTTGGCAAAGAAATGGACCAGGCTGATAGGTCTAAAATCCTTTGGGTGCGCAGCTTCTGGATTTTTTGGCAGTAGGATCATCAGGCCTGTGTTCAGTAATTGCAAGTTGCGGGAGGTTGCACACTCTAGTGCTCTGATCGCACACATCATGTCATTGCTAATTAGGTGCCAGCACTTCTTGAAGAACAAGGCTGTGAATCCATCAGTTCCGGGTGCTTTGTCTGACGGCAGATCCATGATCGCTGCTTTTACTTCCTCGGGAGTGATGGTGATCTCCTGATCGCGGAGGTCAACTTGTACAACTCCAAGGGCTGTGAGGTTTAGTGAGTGCTGCCTTGGTTTTGTTCTGCCAATCAATTCACTGAAAAATCCCCAGATCAATTCTTCCTTGCCTTTCTGATCAGTGTACGAGACACCGTCAATATCAAGTCTGTGGATGAAGCTTTTGCGTCTGCGAGCTGAAGCTTTGGCGTGGAAAAATCTGGTGTTGGCGTCGCCCTCACGCAGCCATTGGATCCTTGACCGCTGCCACCACATTGTTCTCTGCATTGCGGCGATGCCTAGGCAATTTAGTTTCAACACTGCCCTAAATTGCCTCTCCTCGGCAGTAAGCGATCTCATGTCCATCGCCTGATCAAGCCGGAGGATAATCTCACTGGAGATAGCCGCCCTCAACTCGAGGTCATTCGTACTCTGGGCACCCCATTGTTTCAGTGCCTTGGCTGTGGCTGATAATTTTGTGTGCAGGTTGATGAATGGGTCAGGCTGAGTTGGGCAAGCATTCCAAGCCTCCTGAACCGTATCCAGAAAGTCCTCCCTCTGTACCCAGAAGTTCTCGAACCGGAACCTTCGAATTGGCTTGAAACCTGCCTCAGTACTCAGTAAAATAGGGCAGTGATCTGACATCTCCGAGGAGAGGGCCTGTAATAGACAATCAGGGAAGGAGACATCCCACTCATCGTTGAAAAGCACTCTGTCAAGCTTCACCATGGTCGCCGCTTGCTATTCGTTACTCCAAGTGTATCGACGGCCGTGCAGATATAGGTCCTTGAGTTGCAAATCATTTAAGAAACCTCTGAATGCGGCCATGGTCCTGCGGTTGATGTTCCGGTTGTTTTTGTCGCTTGCTTGCACAATAAGGTTGAAGTCCCCAGCAATTAGGGTCGGGATCGAGGGCGGGAGATCTTGGTTGATGCGGTCCTTCAGAGATTGCAGAAAGAGCAGTTTTTCCGAATCAGGCTGCGGACCATACACAGTGATTAAATTCAGACTCGTTGCTGCTTTGATTAACTGGCCGTGGACTGCGATGGACCAAGGGGAGGAGAAATGAGCTACGAGCTGAAACTCTTCTGGTTGCCAAGCAAGCAAAATTCCTCCTCGAGTCCCGTCAGCAGGTGCGAAACAGAACTCTGAAAACTTTGCCCCACAACACTGCCTCACAATTTCTAAATTGATTGACTGCAATTTCGTTTCCTGGATACAAACTACAAAAGCATTGTGCTTCTTGATTACAGCAGCTACCACACCTCGACGAGCAACGTCATTCAGCCCTCTCACATTCCAAATGAGAAAGTTGCAATTCATGAGTAAACTAGGACGACAGATACAACAGGACAAGGTCGCTGCTTACTTGGGGCCAGGGCGACCAGCTTGGGGGATGGCGGGGCACCGGCAGTTCTGCCCCTGCGGCTAGCTCCTTTGGCCAGGGCGGTGAGCGCCTCCATCTGAACCGGGGAGAGAGGGGCGTCGAACGCCTCCTTGTATTTGCCAAGAACCTCATCGTCAGATTCCTCCCCCTTCTCCGCGAGGGCCAGCCCGCGTTTGGAGACGATTAGCCTCCGAGCGAGGCGCATCGTGTTGTTCCCGCTCCCAGTAATTTCCTTCTTCCCGTCCTTGATGCGGTGGCTCCGGCGCGTGGCCGTGGCGGTGGTTGTCTTCCCTCTGTTGCGGCGTGGTCGAGCAGGTGGCGTGTGCTGTGAGAGGTCAAGTGGGGGGCTCCTAGTCTCCGCGCATTAGCGGGAGCTAGCGTAGCTCCGCCCGCGGGAGCCTCTTATCGGGCCGGCCCAGTAGCAGTTTTTTCTTTATTTGTTTTTTCTTTTTCTTTTTTAAGATTTGAACAATTTTAAATTTTAAACAAATTTAGAATTTGAATAATATTTGATTTAAATTTGAACAAAATTTAAATCTTAGCAATTTTCGAAAATTGTACAAAATTGAAAAAAAGTTCAAACAAAAAATGTTCAAACAAAAAATGTTCGAACATAAAAATGTTCAAACATAAAAATGTTCAAATTTAAAAAATGTTCAAATTTAAAAAATGTTCAAATTTAAAAAATGTTCAAATTTAAAAAAAATAAAAGAAAAAAAATGTTCAAACATAAAAAATGTTCAAACATTTAAAAAATGTTCAAATATAAAAATTTAAAAAATGTTCAAATTTTGAAAAATGTTCAAATTTAAAAAATGTTCAAATTTTGAAAAATGTTCGATTTTAAAAAATATTTAAAATTGTAAGAAAGAAAAAGAATAAAAAAGAAAACAAAACAAAAAACCAAAAAAACAGTAAAACCAGAAATCCAGAAAAACAAAAAAGAAAAAACAGCAAAAAAAAACACCTCCGCCGCGTTAACGGGCCGGCCCAGCGTCGCGCCCACGCGGGCGGAGCGGAGTTCCGCCCCGCTAACGGGCGGAGCATAGGATTCGGCGGTCAAGTGGCACCAGTCCGGGAGTGATGGGCTTCTGAATCGCCGATAACAGCTCCTCAGTGGTGGGCCGAGCGGCATCAGGCTGGGCCGGGCCACCAGGCTCTAGGCTGCCCTGCACGTCGACATCAGGGAGGCATATGGGGTGAATCCTAGTCTACGCTCGCTGTGTTGATTTTCGAGTTGACGCTCACCTTCGTTGTAATCTTAATGGGCCGGCCCACTAGCATCTGAGCGCTCGATTTTTTCCGGTTTAGGAAGTTTCTAGAACCTTCTGTCCGGTTAATTTGGTTTTCATTGCTGGTTTCTCTGGTTTTTCGTTTCGTTTCTTTTTTGTGGTATTTTGGAGTCGGTTTTCCCTCCGGTTTTCTGCATTTTTTCTGTTTTTCTGTTTATTTTCTTTTTTCTTTCTCTGTTCTTTTTTGTTTTTCTTTCTTTTTTAAATTTTCGGAAAATTGAAAATTTAGAACAGTTTAAATTTTGAACAAATTTAATTTGAACAGATTTTAATTTGAACATATTTCGATTTTGCATAGATTTTCGAATTTTGAACAGTTTTTAATTTGTACAGAATTTCAAATTTGAACAGATTTAAATTTGTACAATTTTTAATTTGAACAGATTCGGATTTGAACAGTTTTTAATTTGAACAGATTCGGATTTGAACAGTTTAGTTTGTACAGATTTCAAATTTGAACTATTTTCGAATTCCAACAAAATTTTCAAATAGAAGGAAGATCTAGTGATTGCGAACAAAGAATTCAAGGAGCCAAATCCGGAGCGGTCGCTATATGGGCCGGCCCAACCGGGAACGGCTTAGGCGTCGACTCGGGATTTGACACACCGAGCGAAGACTAGGCGCTCCCGCATATGGTCAGCCGAACTGGCGCTGGTGGCGCAGCGTTGCCTTCCCTGACGGTGTCCTCGGCTTGCACACTCAGAGCGACAACATGGCCATCGGTGGTGGACAGTTCACCCGCTTGCAGCTGGCATGGCGGGGTTGCAGTTGACGAGGGAAGCTGCTGGGTCTGCTTCGCTGGCTCAGAAGGGGAATGCCGCACTGCACTGATCTCGCCAATGTCAGGCTCCGTTTGCTGATTTTGTAGTTGTGTTGGCGATTCCTGCGCGTCTAGGACTGGTCCAGCACCAGCGAGGCCCAAAGTAATGTCTGCAACATGGACAGAGACCAGCTCTGGCACGGTGACCGTCGAATGCATGCCCATCCCCGACCGCTGCGATGCCCAGGCATCCGCTCCAAGCTGGGAAGGCCGCCCCACCCTTAGTGTCAGGAACTGCAAACAGATTCCCAAACAGGGTCATGGTCCAGCACGGGTGGCAGAATGGAGTCGGCGCCGCTGACCGGACCGGGCTGGTCCAGCTGAAGCTGTAGGTGATGGGGTGGCGATTGGTCGGCGACAGGGGCCACCAGGCCGCCCGCGGTCACGCTCACGGCGTCTGTCGGCGAAGCGTTGGGCAGCAGCGGTTGCACGGCGCCAACCCCTTCTCCGTTAGGGTTCAGGCCCGGGCGTACGGCGGTCAAGCATGGGTCCGCCTGGCTGGCGAGAGGCACCAGGTTGAACCCTGGCGGAGTGAGCAACCGACGCCGTCCTCCCGCGGCCTGCCGACCCGGGCGATGCTGAGCAGCTCCGGAGCCCGAGGCCGCCGCCTCGAGGCGCTGCATCCAGACGTCATCCGGCACAACGTGCCCCCAGTGGTGGATCAGCTCGTCGTTGAGCGTGGTGTCGTCGTCCCCGTCCTCGAAGTGGTCGTCGTCCCTTACAAATATATGATTCTCTATATTAGAATCTATATTTATTTCTATCACAATATGTTATGAAGCCTAAACCATCAGTTCATTGCCACTCTCGGTTGTTTTTCTTCCTAGTGGTTTCTTTGCTTTGGATCAAGAGTCTCATTTTTGTAGCTAACCCTTGGATCCGTTTGATCAATGTTGAATCTAGGGGCCTGTACATCGTCCTTTGTGTCTTTTCCTGTATCAAGTTAAAGAAATGTAGTACTATTATTAGATCTAATGAAACTGACCTAAGAATTGGTTGAACGTGCAATAAGGGAGAATATGAGTGTACCTTCCTTTTGGAGTTGCATGGGACCCCGCATGCTATAAGTAGATTTCTCCACTTATCCTGAAAGCACGGAATAAATGTTATATGAATTCATAGTTCGAATCAACTTTAGTAAAACAACTTCAATATATTCCAATAACCTTTTAATTTTCGGAGCAAACTATTATATATACCTTGAGATGTGTCGTCTCTCGAACTGATGTTGGGAAGTAATGAGTCTTCACCTTGGTCCATCGCCCAACACCATATGTCTCGACACCCTCAACTAGCTTAATCACTTCTCCATGTGTCCAGCGTTCATTGTTTTTGCTATATTTCAGTGTCTCGCCTTGACTTTCCGAAGGCATATTGCCTAAGTATGCTGGGTTCTGTAGGACATAGGAAGTTATGGATGCCTTTTTACCAACAATGGATGATTGATTAAATATGCACGGAAGCGATTTACAAATCAATCACCAAACCTATGTGCTTTATAGTTTTTGACAAAGCGAATAAACTCACAAAATTGTAAACATGAAACTGAAAATGATTCTTACTAAAATGTATTATTATGCAGGCGACAACTTTCTTTAGTTGTTTTGTAGCTTATGGTGGCAGTAGAGAAAATCTCTTGGAAACTAAATTTATTCTTACCGATGGAAATATCCTCCTCTTGCGGGAAACTCTTGGGCCACGCCTCCAAGTTTGCCTTGGAGTGAGCTCTAAAACACAAAATATTCATACATTAGCACGGTAATACACAAAATCGATTTTTTCACAGGTCTAAGAGTTTGGTAATATATAAGATCAAATAATTAACATGTTACCTCCCAAGTATCGATCTCGCCATGGAATATCTTGGCTATCTTCTACAAAGTGGTCAATTTTCATGGCATAATTGTTGTACACATGATTGAAGTAATCTTCTACCTGTCGAATACAAGTAAACTATTTGTTGATTTTGTGCTGATGGTTGGATGGTTTATAGGAATGTGCCTGACAGATTTGTTTTCAGATTTGGTTTTTAAGAAATGTTGCAAAATAACCCTAACATGCCGGTTTGTTTACATATAAGTTGGCCTTTATACCTTTATTTATGACCTTGGTAGAAGAACTGGCTTAGTTAACGCCATATTGTAATGTTCACAAAACATACTAGCTACCAACCCCTTTTTATGTGAAAGCATGGTGTCTAGCTAGTAGTATATGCGTTAGGACTTAGGAGGGAGCTAGCTGATGAAGGAAGGAATATATAGCTTACTAGTACCATTTTTCGAAATGGATATAGCTTATTACCTGGCTTGGAAGAGGAATAGTATGAGATGATGGTGGCCAATCAAGAGGATCAGCCAATATGGGAGCCCAAATCTCTACTTCGTCCACTGGCTCCATTGTACGTATGGTTCAGTGAGCAGCTACCCGTTCAGCGTACTGAGAAATTGAACGTTTGGCTAAAATCAGTGCACTGACACAGGGTGCATGGTAAATCTTAGACATATATAAAATTGCATATATGGTATTATCACGATGATGAATATGGCATCAATTTTTCTTTTTGACATGTGAATATATGGCATCATTAAGAATACAGAATTGATAACAATCAATCATCCAAAGTTATAGGATAGCAGACACTGAGTCATCCAAAGTCACGACTCAGGACTAATTAATGATCCCAGACTACCACCAAAAAGTCATGCATATGAATTAGCAAATAATGAGTAGTAGAAAGGAGTAGCTAAAACATGCATGGTGCTAGAGGTAGCAAGTGACTAAATCCTACTGATCTGCAGAAACCGGACATACTTTGTATGCATCATGGCACTCGCGCTGGCTACGCCCCCCCCTGATTGCAATTGGCACTCAGCTAGAGCCAACGCCGAGCTTCACCGCAGAGTTTCAACTTTAGTTCACAAGGATATCTGGTTCTGGAATCAAATACCGTGCACCAGCTTTGTTTCTATAAATGTGCAGGCATGGAAATATGGCCGCATCACATCACCTATATTCACCGTCTTGCCTTTGTTCATGTCACCCCCCATCACATTTATCAGTCCGCTCTTTTCTGGTTTGAGTCTTTGATCATTGTACTTATTCATGGAACCATGTTTTTTAGGCCTCTTCTATTGTTTCATGGCCAAAGAAAGAACGATTTTTTCTAGAATTCATGATATAGTCGATTTGGGTACTTTGAAAAAGAATTGTACACTCTGGTTATACTTGTAATGCTTAGTTTGAGGTTGTTAAATCTTTTTATAACCTGCGGAGAAAAAGGAGGTATAAGTCTACAACTACAGACCACCCTACAAGTGGTCGACGTACGTGAGTGTCCAGCATTTCCAAATCCAAGCAAAAGAACATTCTGCCAACAAACGACTCTGAAGGATCTTCGTACAAATGAATCCTAGGCGCCAATCCAACAATCCAAAACAAAATCACGTCGACTGAGGAAGATTAGGAAACGAACCGGAAAGGATCGATGTGTTCACCGAAGAGCTAGATGTCGCTGAAGAAGATGGCAGCACGGCAGCCGTCGACGAGCTGGCCGGGCCGGTGGTCCAAGTGCTGAGGCAGCTATCTTCTGAGGACGTCCCTCAGAGGGACATTGATCGATGAAGCCTGATCAGACACCAGCTTGATGAATCAATCCATGGCGCACAGCAGCTTGATCGATTGAGGAGGTAGCAGAGACACTGAGAGGCGTATGTATAGCAAGCAGAAGAGAGAAGAAGCTAGCTAGCACGTACACGCTGGGATGTGGAGACCCAGGGATAACAGACGGATGCCTTTATACCCATGGAGCCGGCAACTTCGCGGAAGCATCGTGGAATCCAAATATGTTGCTGATTACGACTAGCCAGTATCACTATGTCTGCCCTAATTCACCTCCTCGACGCGGCGAGAATCGTGTGGGCATGGAGCCTCTCGACTCAGTCGATCGAGACAACTGGTTGATTAATAGCTAGCATCTGAATAACCACACGTAGCCAAATAATATATGAATAACCACACGTAGCCAAATAATATGAATAACCACACGTAGCCAAATAATATGATGATCTTACACTACGTACGAATGATACTACTAGATGACTAGTCAACCCGATAATATTTGTTGTACGGAGATCACACCACTCGATTTCTCACGTGCTTAGTTTTGCGTCCTTTTCTACTCATTGTGCCTCCCACGTGCACGTAAACCTATTTTGTTAAAACACATTTTGAAATGTCAAAAAAATTTGGAAACAATATTCCCGTGTACATCCCAACATTTTAAGTTCGCACATAATTTTTCGGGGTAAAAGAACATGTTGTGTGTGTAAAAGACAATTTTTTATGCTCCAATATAACTATTCACGAGATTTTTTTTGTCTTTGTAGACAGGACACACAAAAATATACGCCCTCCGATCACTAATATCTATTATATAGACACTTTTTAGTGTTTAGATATCATGTTAGAGATAAGTATTAGTAGTCAGAGGGGATATTTTTTTGTGAAACTTCACGTGCAAACATAGAATGTCTAGATATACAACACAAAGCAAGCTCAGATTCGACCTCTTCCATCTTGGGCACCTCAATACCTAAGAGTAACAAGATCTCCGGAAAATATGGGCCAAACAAAATTCCTTTGGTGAAAGTATAGATCTAGATCTCCTCTACCAAATCCTCAAGTTTGGTGAGGTTTGGGTCGGTGCACGGGGAGAACTAGTGCAATGAAGCTCCAAGCATTCATGAAGGAGAGAGAAAGTCAAGAGGTAGGTCATACAAAAAAATAACCTTGCATTTATAGTGCTATCCAAATTGAACCGTTATGCGCATTGACGGCCCGATAGGAAGTTCCGCCCTAGGAGGGGCGGTACTACCGGTCGCCCTCTTGCTTCCCTCGAACGTGGGCGGGGAGGCTAGCCGGGCCTGAAGAGGTACTACCGGACCATGGGGTCTGATATTGCTGATTTGTACGGTGCTTCCAGGCTACTGCTGCCCACCTTCCGATGATGGTTCTAGTGGTTGACATAAGCTCCCGAGATGGCCCCAAAAGTAGGTCTGTAGTAGGAGTGGTAGTACCAATCAACCGGTACTACCGGTCTACAACAACGCCAACTTCTGATGCAAAATTACGGATAGGCAGTGGCCACCGGGCCTCAACCAGAAGTGGCCTAGTAGTAGGAGTGGTACTAAGGGTTGCACGTGGCAACGGTGGTGCCAAGTCCTATTGTCGGTGTTCACAACTGTCAGGGTAACGTGGAACTACCACATGGCCACATAAAGTCGAGCGGTAGTATCGGCCACCCTAGGCCGAGACTTCCGCCAGAGGTAGAATACACACAAAACTTCGAAAGGATGGAAGGAATTGAATAGGATAGTTGTGGAGATGTAATTTGAGTTGTGTGCAAGGAAAGTGAAGCCACCCATACCTTCCATCGAGAATCTCCTCTTGATAGTACGGAGCCCTAGCTAAAAATAAAACGAGAAACTAAGGATCTCCGTCTTTGAGAGCTTCTTCTTCGAGGGAAACCAAGTTTCTTGTTCCATCATCAAATATTGCTAAAATACTTAAGCACATGATTAGTCCATAAATTGTATTCTTATCAAACATAAAAAAATAGGAGAGACATGCCTTTCATCAGAGCATATAAGTTGTGCATAGTTTTTTGAGCAGCCAGGCTCCATGTAGCCCAAAACACCCTCCCCCGTCGTATAATGGCGTTCCCGAGAGAAGATATGTTCCCATTAGAGCCTTTTATGCGCCGCCCAAACACTTACATGGTGTATCATCCCCCCAGCCCTCCCATGCCCGGACGCCCAAGAATGGCGCTCGATGCCACATGGTCGAACTCGGACCTCTACTCAACATGGCCATACTTACTCCTGCTTCTTGGGCATACCAGACGGCTCAAAAGGACGCACGCAAATGTATATCACACCTATTGTCATATGCACATGTTGAATTGGTAACCATGTTCACATTGTGTGAGAGGGGTGTGTCGTGGCACCATATGTCATCATGTACATCCATATACATACCCCTACCCCGCCCCACATCTCTCTCTATCCATACCCATCCCATGGATATACATGCCCCCTCTCTCTCCCTCTCTTTTTATGCCTCCTGACCACACCTCCTATCCTCCTCCATGTTCCCACCCCACTCAACATCATCCTCATCATCCATACTTTCAAACACTGCCACAAGTGTATGTTTACCTCATGCACTCCTCATCCACGTTATGTACTTCCCATGCACTCATGCCTCTCCCCCACTATCGGTGCTCTGGACCAGGGGGGTCCCAACACCTGTCGGTTGGCCCGCTCCACGAGGGAAAGGATAAGAACTCACCGAGGGGCGGTCGGACCGAGGCACTGCCGGCCGGTCGGCCACCTCTTCCTAGTGGTGAAGAGCCGTCCGCAAGCCCACTTGCGGGAAGAAGATGAACACAGCCGCGTCCAGGCTACATATAGCCAGGGCCATGGCATACCTTCTCCCACATGAGGTGGGAGTGAACCAGTGGAATGCAGCATAGAGCTGGGGGTACCAAAGGCATGGTGAAGGCAAGGGTTGCTCCTGCCACAGAGCTTCTCGAAGATGTCGTGAGAACTCCTTGGCGGCACCCCTTCGACCTGAACCATTTCCTGGAAGGAGTCCAGGGACGATGCCCGTGGCGGGACCCCCGGCAAGCTCTTCCCTTGGCAAGGCATTGTCGGGCATAAGGCGAGGCTTTCCCCCTTTGTTGGGAAGGAGAAGATGAAGGCCTCTCCCTCCTTGCGGGGAGGAATGCTTGCAAGAGAATGTTTCTCCCCTAGTCGGGAGAAATTGGCGTACGAGAGAAGGCTCGGGACCTGTCCCGAAGGACAAGACCTTGATACATCTCAATGTATCTATAATTTTTGATGCTCCATGCTTGTTTATGCGCCATTTGCTTTGTGTTTTGTTTACACTTCGTGGTGTTTTTATGAATTTTCTGGAACTAACCTATTAATAAGATGTCACAGTGCCAGTTCCCTGTTTTCTGTTGTTTTTGTGTTTCAGAAAAGTTACACAGGAAATATTCTCAGAATTGGACGAAACAAAAGCCTAAGTACCTAATTACCTGACACGAAGACGGAGTCCAAAGGAGAGCAGGAGGCGGACCAGAGGCCGGCCGCACCTACGGGTGGCGCGGGGCCCCCCTTGGCCGCGCCACCATGGGGTGTGACCGCCTGGTCCACCCCCTGACATCGCCCTTCCGCCTATATATTCTCCTCGACGAGAAAACCCTAAGGGCCCAAACTCTTTTCCAGAAAACATACTGCAAGCCGCCGCCATCGTCGACGCGAGATCGGGAGGGTCTAGAAGCTCTTCCCGGCACCCTACCGGAGAGGGGAATCACCACCGGAAGCCTTCTCTTCATCACCATGCCTGCCTCTGGAGTGATGTGTGATTAGTCTACCTTGGACTACGGGTCCATAGCAGTAGCTAGATGGATGTCTTCTCCTCCATGTGCTTCATGTTTAGATCTTATGAGCTGTCTATCATGATCAAGATCATTGTTATGTAATTCTACATGTTGTGTTTGTTGGGATCCGATGAATATTGAGTACTATGTCAAGTTGATTTGTGATTTATCATCTCTATGTTGTTTATGATCTTGCATGCTCTCCGTTGCTAGTAGATATCTTGGCCGAGTAGAGCCTAGTAACTCCAAGAGGG
Source organism: Dactylis glomerata (assembly GCA_007115705.1). NCBI lineage: Eukaryota > Viridiplantae > Streptophyta > Magnoliopsida > Poales > Poaceae > Dactylis > Dactylis glomerata. The sequence continues at coordinate 1,935,435 of QXEO01000291.1, read as the reverse complement.
AGTATTTATGCTCGATAGTGGTTTCATGCCTCTGGTAACTTGGGGGAGTGAAAACAACCTCTAAAGTTGTAGATGTGTTGTTTCTACTAGGGAGAAAACAACAATCTTGTGTTCAAGGACATTTGTATTGTTACATTACACACTTTTCTTAAGGCGATAATCTGTTGCTTGCAACTTAATACCCAACGGACGTTAGGATGATATCCGGTGGGTGGATTATTAATCATAAATGCAGTTGGATTACGGTCTATGTATTATGTTGTAATGCTCAAGTGAATCTCATAGTGATCCTCATGACATGTACATGCATTGCTTGCATTCTTTATTCTGTCAATTGCCCAACTGTAATTTATTTACCCAGCATGTTATTTATCTTTATGGAGAGACACCTCTAGTGAACTGTGGACCCTGGTCCATTCTTTTACATTCATATTACTGTTTACTATTTACAAGCATTATTTACTTTCTTGCAAACAACTATCTTTTACCACACGATATGTTTAATCATTTGTTTACAGCAAACCGGTGAGATTGACAACCTCACTGCTAGTTGGGGCAAAGTACTTTGGTTGTGTTGTGTGCAGGTTCCACGTTGCCGCTGGTGCAGAGCTTCGCCTAGATAGGCGCCATAAACAAATTGTCTAGAGCGTCGCCAAGTCAGCTAGCATCAACCTTCGGAAGTGGTTTCTTTCTCCTACTGGTTCGATTAAACCTTGGTTTCATACTGAGGGAAACTTGCCGTTGTGCTCATCATACCTTCCTCTTGGGGTTCCCAACTGGGTGGCTAAGCACCGCCAATCAGACCTCCGGGCACGTGGTGGGTGGATCCTGCCAGGATCTCTGTGTCACCCCCCCCCCCCGGAACGCGCATGGGGGATGCGCGACGGAAGTCCTCTGCGGCGGACTTGCAGAATACGTCATTACCACGGCAGGTGCGATAATGTTGGACTGGACCGGCTGGTCAAGTCCCATCGGCACAACACGCTAGACGGAGCGAGAAGACAGCTCGGGGCCTAGCCCTGTAGGGCTACGCCACCGCTCAGAGTCGTGTGACATTTGTCACACATGCGGTCTAGCCACTATGGTATCCCCTTGAGTATAAAAGGAGGGCCAGGACACGGTAGAGAAAAAAAGGGCAGAGAAGGGCATAAAGAGCAGTAGAGAAGCTAACTTAGGCTTCTGGGAGAGGAGTGTGGAGACCTACAAGATCTACATCTTGTGAGCTTCAGAGAGAGGATCGGGAGTGCCGAGCTCCCAGATCCGATGAGCTATCTCTTGATTCAGAGGAGATAGAGTAGTGAGGAATAGATAGCTCTCGACGGAGGATGTAGGCCCTCAGGCTCCGCCTTTGTCACCCTTGTACACCCTCTGATGACATCTTCATCAATAAGCTTAGACATGCTGGACGCAGGGTGTTACGCGAGATCCCATCTCGCGGCCTGAACCAGGGTAAATCGTTGTGTGCTTTGTGTTTGCTCTCTAGAAGGGATGAGGACGTATCACCCGCACACTTGCCAAACAACCTAGGGGTGTATCGCCCGGTGTCCATGGACGCACCCACGACACCCACTCACTGGCATCTTCATTGCTACACATGCTTCTGTCGCCCCCATTGGCCTTACCCCCTAGAACTTGCCTTGACACAATCAATCATGCGTCTATGTGCCCTACTGACAATATGCCTAACTCAGTTGTCGATAATGACAATGCATGTGCTATGGAAACAACTACAAAAATAAACATGGGAATGCGACTCATATGTGGATGGCAATGGGTTGTTGGGGATATGCCCAATATGTAGGCCAAAGACTTGGAAGAAACCTAGCATGCCCTGCTAGCCCATGAGTGGTTGTGTTGGAAGACTTACCGAGAGCAGCCCTGGACTGCTAGGAGAAGCCTAAAGCCCAACGTTGGACAGCCAAAGCCAGGGCCAACAAAAAAGTTGGAGGTTGTCATGCCACCAAGAGACTTTGACTAAAACACAACACACACATATCTAGGACTCCTAGGAACCCGAACTAACTCTTACATTCAGAATCCTAGTCGGTATCCTATATAAGCCAGGATGGAATCCCTTAGAGGATACGCACAATCAAAACCACCAAAATCGCCTATCTTCTAGGCCGATGACTTTGTAGTCCACATATTCTTTATATAGTGATCAATAGTAGGAGTAGGGATCCTGCACCGTAGGGGACCCGACCTAGAAAAATTTGTTGCATGTCTCACACTTGGATCACGCTTTGAGCTTTGGATGCTCTTGTTGCTAGTGAATAATTAAGGAAATGACATGGTCCCCAGCATCTTTGGTGATTGCAAGTGACCAAATGTGAGCCATGTATGACTCCGGTACTTGCAGCGGTGGCGTTGAGTTGCTCTTCCACCTCTTTCTTGAAGTCAAGTTTGAAGGATCACGCGGATAGAAACCAATTTTTATAATTCCCCATAACTGAGTAGAGGCACTACAAATGTGAGATTTCATCAATGTTTTCCAAATTGTGAAATTTGATTTATCTAGCTTGAGAGGGGGGCCATGATTATTTATATGAGGCATGTGGTAATAGCTGGGTGTAAGATTATCCGTCAGATGAGGATCGGCATTATTGGCATGAAGCACTATTCCCTTTGGCGTTGGCACAACTATTCTCTATGTCGGGAAATGATCCTCTCAGAGTGTTCACCACCATGCGGGAACATGTTCAACCACGGGTGATGGACCCATGGGATTTATTACCGATGTACACCTTAAACATTGCTTGAACTTTCTCCATCATGGAGTTAGTCAAAGCATCCATGGATGTATGGCTCAATCTATAGATGGAAAGCCTTATGATGGGAAACTACCACATTAGGTTTGGAGAGAGATGCGACCTGTTATAGTTTAGGGGGAGCAGATGCAAGCTTTTTATTTCCATAGCCGACCAAACTACTACCGGTGACGAGGGTTAACTTGACAAATGTCCTAGATGAAGGACTTAGGATCGGGGAGACAGGGCGTCGGATGAACTCGAAGGTAAGGTTAGTCGAAATAGGTGTATATCGAAAGTAAACTTGGGTGTTGAACCTGGCTTGCTTTCAATCTGGCCTACACCATCCCCTCCTGGCCCCTATATATAGGTGGCCAGGTCTCGAGGATCGGGTAGGGTCCGATACAGATTACAATATCGACATACGGTAAGAACTCGTATCTCGACTATCATTACAATTGGGCCTAGCTTAACGGGCCTCAGAGATATTCAACTAACGGGCTCTATTAACTATACCCTTGTCAGTAGCCCCTGAGATTCTACCAGAATTGCAGATTCAGGTTGAATCTCTAATCTCTAAATCTTCACTTAGATCAACTCTTCGACTTCTTCATATCTTCGACTTCTTCATATCTTCAAATCTTTGACTTGGTCTTTTGACTTATTTTCATGATAATATTCGCAAGGGGTTTTGATAAACAAGCCTGACAACTCTGACGGATCAAGAGGTCAGTTAACTGTCGGAACAGATACTTGTCACCTACTTCAAATTCAATCCCCTTGGACTTGAATTCGGGATACCGGTCAAACCCACTCTTTTGCCGCATTTAGGACTTACAAAGAATGAATCCCAGTGATTCTCAGGGTACCCAGTGCGTCCACCAGGATTTTCTTCGCGTCGTAGACACGGATGTATACCAGAAGAGCGCATTCATGTGCGTATACCAGGCCACACAGGACGGATCCCGGGGTCTTACCTTCGTGATAAATCACGGCATTCGAGTTTCGTTGCGATAATGCAACTCGAGAATCTCATGTCGCAGTCTCTTTTGACTGATGGAATATCAAAGAATTTCGAATTAATTTCTCCCAAATAACTCCCGATGGGAGTAGTTGCTCTATATTTTGTCGACTATATAGTCAAAGTTTTATGGTCATCGAAATGTTGAATGACTCATAGCCTTCTTCATCTTTACTTGATTGTCGTATTTTCTATCGGGTGCGCGCTCAGCGCTCCCGATGGGAGTAGCCCCCGAGGCTATGGTTGGATACTTGTAGTCAATCATAGGCTCAAATTGATTGTCTTCTTCTTTCTTCTGCTTTTTCCTGTTTGTAAGCCCCCGAGCCCAAGGCGAGGTTTTTCATACCTTTCAATGATACACATTTTTTTTCCTTTGTTATTATCGTCTGCTATGTGCAGAATTTTCCTCCCTTGTAAATATGTTTATGGGCCTTCCTATCACGGAGGCTCGTTAATATGTGCTTATAAATAAAGCACCTTTGGTGAGGGCAAAAACCCTAGACCTGATTCTTCCTCCGCCGCATCTTCTTCTTTTCCATCTAGGGTTTTTCTTCCCACTTTTCCATATGGCTGGTGCAGATGGGTCCCGTCTAGACCTTGGCCCTCCGACGGTGCCGCGGGGTCGCGGCCGCCCCCGTGGCAGCAAAAACAAGACAGCTCCAGCTGCTGTAGGATCATTATCATCCGCTCCGGTGAAGCTTCGCCCCGGCCGCCCACCTGGTAGTAAGAATAAGCCAAAGGTGACTGGCGCCGCCCCAGGTCCAAGTGCTCCTCCTCCTGGTGCTTCTCCTGCTTCCCCCAGAATTTTTTCTTTCTTTTGCATCGCCAACGCGCAGTGTCGCGAGATTCAGCGCTTGCCGCTGAATTTTACCAAGTTCATGGATGGGCGAGAACTACGAGAAGCAGTTCTTCGTGAACAATCTGGTAGAGGAACTCCATACGAAGTGGAGGTTTGGTACGACGGCGCCGGCGAGCAATACTTCAAGGGCGGCTGGTCGCAGTTTGCAGAAGACCATGACCTCCACCAAGGCTTCTTCATGACCTCCGACTTCCATATCGGCACGTCAAAGTTTGACATGAAAATCTACGACGGCACCCAGTGCCAGAAGGAGTATGAAGCTGAAGTTCACTTCCATTAGAATCTTCTTTATGTAATCTCTTTTCTTAGTTGCCTTGCTGTCGTGCTATCTGTAATAAATACTCTTACTTGGCTTTGATGTTTTGTAATAGACCATGGGAACAAATCGTTGTCCCGAGGCATGCTTTATATTTATTGGGTTCTTGTGAACCAATTATATTACTCTGGAGAATATCGGGTTGTCTGCACAACCTAGTAGTGTAAAAAGATCTTCATACCGCGATAAAACTTTCTTTCGTACGACCCGAGGGTTGAAGCCCCCGAGCGGAAAAGTAAGATATTTGTACAATTTGTCGAGTTCAACCCAAGGAACCCGGCCTATGGCCTCATGTTCTAGGTTCAGAGGGTTAACTCGAGTTTACTGACACCACTAGACTTCCTTTATGCGTAAAAACGTCGTAGCTGCTCCGCATTCCATGGGTTGCTCTCGTCTTTTCCTGTCTTCTTGTCTTGTAGTCGATAAGCTCCTCCTGGTATCACTTCTGTGATGATGTAAGGTCCCACCCAAGGGGACTCTAGTTTGCCGTGGCTGTCCTGCCCGAGTCGTAAGACTAGATCTCCCACCACAAAGGATCGTGGTCGAACTCGACTACTATGGTAGTTCTGCAGGCTCTGTTGATACTGCGTGGCTCTTTCTAATACTTTATCTCTTGCTTCATCTAGTGCATCGACGTCGTCCTGCAATGCTTCTGTTGATGTTGCTTCGTCGTATGCTGTCACTCTTGGAGCTTCGTGTGTAACTTCAACTGGAAGCACGGCTTCTGCGCCATGGACCAGAAAGAAAGGAGTCTCTTGAGTAGCTGCGTTAGGCGTGGTTCTTAAACTCCAGAGAACGGAGGGTAATTCATCTACCCAAGCGCTCTTGGCTTTCTCGAGAGGTGCTAAGAGCCTCTTTTTTATCCCATTGCATATTAGGCCATTGGCTTTTTCGACTTGCCCGTTTGTCTTCGGGTGTGCTACAGAGGCGAATTTGAGCTTGATTCCCAATCCTTCGCAGTAACTCTTGAATTCCTTTGAAGTGAAATTTGTCCCATTGTCCGTGATGATGCTATATGGCACACCGAAGCGGAATACTATTGACTTGATGAAATTGATTGCTGCTGTGGAATCTTGAGTTGTTACCGGGGCTGCTTCCACCCATTTGGTAAATTTGTCGACTGCTACTAGCATGTAAACGTGCCCTCCTGGCCAGGATTTGTGCAACTTTCCTACCATATCGAGGCCCCATTGTGCAAAGGGCCAGGATAATGGTATTGGTTGTAACTCTGCTGCTGGCGCGTGCGGTCGAGATGCAAATCTTTGACATGCTTCACACTTCCGAACTATATCTTTCGCGTCTTCAATGGTTGTTAGCCAATAGAATCCTGCTCGGAATACTTTTGCCGCTATGGCCTTGCTGCTAGCATGATGGCCACACACTCCGGCGTGTATATCTTTTAATATTACTTGTCCTTCTTGAGGTGTTACGCAACGCTGCAAAACGCCAGTTATGCTCTTCTTGTATAATTTCCCTTGCAACACAACAAATGCCTTTGATCATCGAGTTATTCTCTTGGCTTCCACTGCATCTTCTGGTAACTGTTTATTTGTCATGTACGCGAGATACGGCTGCATCCAGGTTTCTTCTATCATCATGACCTCTTCGGGTGCAGCCCCCAAGCCTGCTGTAGTAGTCGAACTTTTGACGCCTTTTATTGACCTTTCCACTATTTCTTCCCAAAAGACTCCAGATGGCACGGGCAAACACTGTGACCCGATATTTGCTAAATTGTCGGCTTCCTCATTGTTGTTTCTGCTGATGTGCGAGACTTCGCATCCATCGAATGTTCCTTCTAGATAATGATATAGGTTCTGGTAGGCCATCATATTATCATTGATTGTGTCGCACCTGTTCATAACTTGTTGGACGACAAGGTTTGAATCCCCGAATATTTTTAGACGAGTTGCTCTACATGCTTTGGCCATCTTCATTCCATGCAACAAAGCCTCGTACTCTGCTTCATTATTGGAGGCCTGCGGGAAACTCATCCTTAAAACGTACTTCAATTTGTCGCCATGCGGCGATATCAATACTACTCCTGCGCCTGCGCCTTGGACTCTCTTAGAACCATCGAAGTACATTGTCCAGACACTCGACAAATCTGGGGGTCCCGTGCTCTGCAGCTCCAGCCACTCTGCTGTGAAATCTGGCAAGATTTGCGATTTGATCGCCTTCCTTTTTTCGTACGTGATGTCCATAGGAGATAATTCGATTCCCCACAAAGAGAGACGTCCTGTTGCTGAAGGATTGTTCAATATATTCGATAGTGGTGCTTCATTAACCACTATGATTGGGTGCACCGCAAAGTACTGTCGCAATTTCCGTGCTGTTGTGAAGACACTATACGCTAGCTTTTGATAATGCGGGTACCTCTGTTTTGTCAGAGATAATACTTCACTGATGAAATATACCGGCCTCTGGACACCGTGGGCTTTTCCTTCTTCACTTCTTTCGACTACTAATACTGTACTTACCACCTGATGGGTCGCATCGATGTAGAGTAGTAGTGGCTCTTTTTCTTTTGGTGCGACCAGCACTGGTGGCGTGGAGAGCACTTTTTCAGGTGCGCAAAAGCTGCGTCTGCTTCTTCTGTCCATTCGAATTTATCATCTGACTTCTTCATAAGTGCATAGAAAGGAAGCGCCTTTTCTCCCAATCGAGCGACGAAGTGACTTAGAGCCGCGACGCGTCCTGCGAGTTTCTGCTCATGTTGTCGAAGGTTTCTGCCAAGTCGCTGATTAGGGATTCCTCCTCTCTTGTGGTGATGACTACATCGTCAATGTAGACTTGGATGTTACGTCATATTTGGCTCCCGAGGCAATTTTGCATCATCCGTTGATAAGTTGCTCCTGCATTTTTTAGGCCGAATGGCATTACTTGATAGCAAAATATCCCATATGGTGTGATGAAGGCTGTCTTTTCTTCGTCTTCTTTTTTCAACTTGATCTGGTTGTAACCAGAATATGCGTCCAAAAAGGAAAGCCTTGCGCATCCCGCCGTCGAGTCCATTATCTGATCGATGCGGGGTAGAGGGAAGGGATCCTTTGGACAATGCTTATTGAGAGATGTGTAATCGACACACACTCTTTGTATGTCTGTATTCTTCTTGGGTATAATGACTAGATTGGATACCCAACTCGAGGTTTTTATTTCTCTGATAAATCTGGCGTTTTCTAGTATGTGCAATTCTGATGCTATCGCCTTCCTTTTGGGTTCATCAAATCGTCACAATGGTTGCTTGACTGGCTTTGCCTTAGGATCTACATTTAACGCGTGCTCGACGAGTTCCCTGGGAACCCCTGGCATGTATGAAGGACACCAGGCGAAGATTTCCCAGCGCTCACGGAGGAACTCGACGAGCGCGCTTTCCTATGCGGGATCTAAATTCACCGCAATTGATGTCATCTTATTTGGGTCTGTAGGGTGGACCTGGATCTTCTTCGATTCCTGAGTTGTGTCGAAAGCCTGATCTGGTAGGGATCGTCCAACGTCGGGTAGTACATTATGATCCATTTCCCCTTTCAGCCTCTCATACTCGGCTGTCATGCCGAAGGTTTGCGCCATTCTATTGAATTCTCTGTCGCAAGTGTTGGCTACTTCGAAGCTCCCTTGCACTGTAATTGTTCCTTTGGGTCCTGGAATTTTCAACGTTAGATACGCGTAGTGAGGTACTGCCATGAACCTTGCAAACACTGGGCGCCCTAGAATTGCGTGGTACTGTGATGGCCAGTCCATGACTTCGAATTCCAACTTCTCCCTGCGATAGTTGCTGCTACTGCCGAAGCATACGTCGAGTTCTATTTTCCCCAGGGGTAATTTGCAGCTCCTGGTACTATTCCATGGAAAGAACAATTTGTTGGCTTCAGGCTTGTCAGTGATATACACATTGCCTTCAGGGTTCTAGCATATATTAGGTTTATGCCACTTCCTGCATCCATAAACACTCTCCCAATGTCGTATCCTCCTATTTGCGCATTTAACACCATTGGCGAGTGGCCCGGCCTGGGAACTTTCCTTGGGTGGTCTGCTCTGCTGAACTTAACTGGTTGGTCTGACCACCGTAGGTATTCAGTGGTGGCTGGTGGCGATGATATTGCTAGGTTTACTTGCCTGGATATGCTCTTTCGCTCTTTCTTTGACTTAGGCACCGGTTGAATCATTGCTGATACGTAAACTTTCGACTCTAGGTGCCTTGCTAGCCTTTGTACCTGATATCCTTGACTTGTGTTTTCTCCTTGCCATCCCCCTTGGCTTGAGCTCATGGCGTTTTGTAGCCTTAGGAACGTTCTACAATCCTTCATCTGATGATTTGAGACTCTTTTTCCATCAAGATATGTGTAGTGGATTCGACAAGGTCCGTATAGCATATCCTCGGCCGTAGGGCCGGAGTATCTCGGTTTTTCTACTCCTTTTGCCTGAAACCTCATGTTTTCATATCCTTCCTCTTCTCCTGCTCCGTAACCCGCGGCTACCTGATTTCGCCTTCCTTGGTTATCCCTGCTGCGGTGTCGTCTCCTCTGTCTACTTGTTCTGTCGACTTCTGGTGAACGTCCTCTTTTGTTATTATATGCGTCCTCTCCATCAGCGAATTTGTTGGCTTCTTCCATTAGCTCGGCTACTGTCGTTGGTCTTGTTCTTCCTATTTCTTCCACGAGATCTGAGCGACGAAGTCCGGCCGAAAAAGCGTCTATTGCTCGTTCGTTGGAGACGTCCTCTGCTGAGTTTTTGATTACACTCCATCGTTGTATATAAGAACGTAGAGTTTCGCCTTTCCTTTGCACACAAGCTTTGACTTCCTCCAGTGATGCTGGGCGCTTGTATGTTGAACGGAAATTTCTTGCGAATTGGCTTTCGAGTTCTCCCCAACTTCCAATGGATTCGTTGGGTAGGGTATTCAACCAGGACCGTGCTGCGCCGGTGAGGTGTAGCTGCAAACTTTGCATTGCAGTCGCTTTTGTTCCCCCTAATATCTGTACTGCTTGCAGATAATCTGATAACCATAGGATAGGCTCTTGCGGCCCATCATATTTTTGCTAGTCATGTGGTAACTTGAATCCTTTGGGTACCCGCGTTTTGCGAACCCTGCGGGTAAAGCACAACGCGTCCATCTCTTTTTCATCATCTTCATAATTTTCCTCCCTCCAGGCGTGGCGTGATTTATTTACTCGAGCCTGTGCTATTATATTTCTTGCGTCCTCTCTCCTTTTTTGTCGCCTTTCCTCTTCTGATGACTCACTAGACTCGTTTCGTGTGATATTGTGTTTGAACTTCTCCTTTCGCCTTCCTTTGTAGTTTGTCGACTTTGTCTCTGGACCTTTTCCCCTGATCTTGTCTTCTACTATCCCGAGGCTTCGTATTGCGGCTTGGTGCATGTCTTCCCACGGATCTCCGGGTTCAGGCCGCGTGGTTAGTAAATATGCCTGTGCTGCTATCAGCGCTGCTTCCGGTGTTTCTTGCATGAAGTCTTCTTCCTCCTCTTCTGGCTGTGGAGTAATACTCCTCGAATATCTTTCCTCTCTACTTTGCGCTGCTGCCCCTCTGTTGTGCTTTGGGTCTCCGCGCCTTTCCCTGATGTACTCTGAATCCTCGCTATAATCATCCCAATACTCTCCTTTTGACATGTTGTTGTTATCTTGAAAGAACATGTCTCTTTCCTCTCTTAGTTTCTTCTTATGCTGGTGCAATGCATACTGATATCCCATTAAAACTTCTCTTCTTGATCCTTTGGGTACTTCTGTGCCATGATTTACAGCTGACATAATGATTCACCACTCTCCAGCTGAGACATGAACCTTCTCTTTCTCCCTTTTCTCGCACTCCTTTACCTTGTCGGCTTGCTTGTCGACCCCTTCGTTGTTGTTTTCTTCCTCTGCTTCAGTGATAATGACGCATAACTGGTGTATTCTTTTGGAGACGCCACTACTTCCAGCGGCGAAGTCCCTTGTACTGTTGTGCGTTTTGCGCGTTGTCTCTTCCAAGTCAAGTTTTTCCCGAATATTGTCGCCTTCTGTGGTTTTTGCTTCTCCTAGGCTGACCGGCGAGTTTACCTCGCTGGAAGAACCTTCCGATGATTCCAGCATTACCACTGTTTCGGGCTTACTTGCCGACGGATCTGGTTTAGTCGAATCCGAGAGGCGAGATGAACCCGATGGCCCGATGAAGATGCTTAGACTTCCTATTGTCAACTCCTTCTCTTGATTTTCGTCGACTTCTGCACTGCTGTTGGCTAAAAGCGAAAAAGTCGTCGAATTCATGATTCCAATGCCCCTGCTCCCCACGGTCGGCGCCAATTGACGAGGGTTAACTCAACAAATGTCCTAGATGAAGGACTTAGGATCGGGGAGACAGGGCGTCGGATGAACTCAAAGGTAAGGTTAGTCGAAATAGGTGTATATCAAAAGTAAACTTGGATGTTTAACCTGGCTTGCTTTCAATCTGGCCTACACCGTCCCCTCCTGGCCCCTATACATAGGTGGCCAGGTCTCGAGGATCGGGTAGGGTCCAATACAGATTAGAATATCGACATACGGTAAGAACTCGTATCTCGACTATCATTACAATTGGGCCTAGCTTAACGGGCCTCAGAGGTATTCAACTAACGGGCTCTATTAACTATACCCTTGTCAACCAGTTTATGTTCCCTCTATGACATAGGAAGTTCATTGTTGTTGGAAGAATAGTTCTTTGTTCATGTTTTTGGGGTCAGATGAATCTTCTCCCCTCCTTTTCACTCGTACTCTCTTAGCCGGTTAAGCCCAAAAAAGACGAGGCTCTGATACCAACTAAAAGGATCGATCCAAGTGACTATAGGAGGTGACTAGGGGCTAATCAATTTTTAGTTCTTTTCCAATTTTAGGCTCGATATGCAACTATGTGAATTCACATGTATGATAACCAAGCAAGGTAAAGTGGTATAACAAGTAAATGATAGAATTAACCGCAATGGAGACATCTAAGACACGAGGATGTATTCCCGTAGTTCCTTCCTTTTAAAGGGAAGTACGTCTACGTTGGAGAGATGTGGTGCCACAAAGACAACCAACGCCACAAAGGCATCAACCTATTCTACGGTGAACAAGCCACAAAGGCTGGATCAAGCTCCACTAAGCGGTGGCCTTGAAGGCGGAAATCAAAACTTTTACACCAAGCATGGGGCAACTCCACAACTCAATTTGGGGCTCCCAACTTGCCCAAGGAGCTCTTACAATAGCAAGACGAGCTCCAAGGACAACCTCTTCCATCTAGGGCACGGAAGCACCCCCAAGAGTAGCAATATCCATAAAGGGTGGTGGGGGAATCAAGTTTCCCTTGTTGGAAATGTAGATCTAGATCTCCTCCACCAAATCTTCAAGTTTGAGGGGATTTGAGTGGGCATGTACAGAGATCTAGAGAAATGACACTCGTGGCACAAATGGAAGAAAGGGAAAGTCAAGAGGTAGGTCTCCTCGGGGAAGAAGTCCTCTTTTTATATGGGCTTCCTTTCCAACCTATAAGTGTGTAGAGAACACACAGACCGGAAGTTCTTCCACGAGAGGGTATAGCACCAGCCCGACGTTCACGCTCCCCATAGCCAACGACTAGCCCCAATGGTGAAGGCATTGGTACATGAGGCAGTACTACCGGACCAAGTGTCCGGTACTATGGCGGCTAGCTATAGGAGCTAGAGCCGCTTTTTGCATGCAGGGTTACTGCATGCTCTAGAGAAGACCTAACAGATTACTAGGGCCATACTACCACCCGAGAAAGGGCACGGTAATACCAGCCTATTTATGGAGAAGTTGACAACTGAAGAAACTTTGGCCATTTTCTTAGTTACTAGTATTTATCATTGATTGTATAGAAGACTATGTCAGTTTGCAGTTTGTGCTAGACTATGTGTATTTGTAGTTTGTGCTAGACATGTTATCATCTATGAGAAGTATGTGATATACTAAGTTCTTATATGTTTGCAAATTTCCTTTATGATGTCAATAAATTTTTATTATCATAAAAATATTACAATTATGATAAACTAGATATATGTCATATCTGCATCAAAAATTAAAAGAATACAAATAAAAATAAACACTCCTTTAAACAGTCTAAATTAAATCGGGCCTTCTAGTTTTTGGCAAGCCTTAGTGCCTCCCCCTCCCCCCAATGGCATAAACTGGCTCTAATAATAAGTGAGGTGGCCGATAAAACTAGTCGTCTCTAATACTCATATTTTTAGAGATGCTAAGCTTTACGACCAGCTCGTGCCTTTTTAGAGTCATTTCATTTTATGGCTCAGCTACTATAAAATATTATTGTATCTCTCCAATAATTGTTTTTATAAAATGCGAGAATTTTGAAGTCAAAATTCATTGTCTGTATATCAAACGTAATTTCTATTGATATAAAGGGATCTTCCATGCCCAATGACTTGTCGCTATCACATGTGTTAGTGGAGCACCCACCCTAAAGTGTTGCTCTATGTCTAGGGATTTGTCACTATCATATACCATTGAGTTGTTACATCAATTAAATTATATGTAATATCTATTAAAATAAGATATTTCACTCTAAATTTATCTTAGTAATTTGTAACATTTCATAAATTGGATGCCACCTCTAATGAATCTCGAGAAGAGAACTCCATGAGTTGTTACCCTTATACTCTAAGTCCAACATTTGCATCCGAGGCTCATTTGATTTTCTCTCTCTCTCTCTCTCTTTCTCCCGCAGCATCTTCACGCTTTGAGGACAGTAACTTTAGACCGAGCAAGCACCGTTGATCTCCTATCTCTTGTCCTTTTGGTGGGCCGTGGGGGTGATAGCAAGCCAAACGAGACTGAACATAAAAAAGATCAAAAGCTTTGGACGAAAGCACCGTGTTCATTTAAATTTTGAGCAGGACGAAGGTGCTCGTGATGAATCGACCGAAGACGTCCCTTTCCCAGTTTCACTAGTTTGTGCAAGTGAGTAACGTGCTCACTGCTCTGTACATATAGCTTAAAATGGTAACCGAAATTATTGCTACCACAGTAGGAAACTTGTATGGCAGCGTCGTCTCTGACTCTGACATGAGTAGGCCTTGGCTATCGATAGCTTCTAGCGCGGTTTGCTCTGTTCCGCCCCGAGAGGGAGAACTTTGACTGCCTACGTGTCGCCTTCTGAGAGGGAGAACAGCCTAGCTAGACGGCCCCTTCTCTAGGACGGAATAGCCCCACCACTGATCCTATCTACGTCGCTGCCTGGAGCTAGCCCCATCATTTGTGCCTTGAACCATTTCTATCGAGCGCCTTTGATTTGGCTGGCCAAAGTTAACTTGGATGTGCTATCGTTGTTGACCACGAAAGAGGCGCAGTGGTGATTCGCAATTCCTAGCCGATCGGTTCAACTCACAGCTTCAAGAAGCTGTCTATGGCGAGGTGCGCAGTTCAGCCAATCTAAGTGCTCCCATCCAGTCTGTACTCCCTTCGATCGAAAATAAATGTCAGTGACTTAGTACAAAAGTTAATACAAAATCACTGACAATTATTTCTAATCGGAGGGAGCAGCTATGTAGGCTGCCCCCTAAGCCTTCCAAGCGTAGTTTGGTCAACTATATCACCAATCGACTTCGGACTTGGCATGCTTTAACGCTCAGTAGAAGCAGGCCTACATCACTATTTCCATCCTCTATTGATGGCAACGCACAGAAGTGTTGCATAACATTAAATGTTCAGACATCCAAGGCCTACAGCAGCACAAAGTACAAAACGCAGAGCGTTCATGCCAGTAAAACATGGCATGATCACAGAATAAGTTTAGTCATGACCATGTCTCCGTAAGTCCCTTGCCAATATCTAGATGTGCTAATAGAAAGGCAGCACCTTAACGCAACCATAAAATTTTCTTCTCGAATCAACCTTCCAACATAGAATTCCATGATAGTCAAGAGAACACATGACAGTTTGTCGATTGCCAACTAAACGCTAGACATTGCCCACAGTCTATGACTGAGCAACCACTTGTTTTGATTCCCCAGGCACAAGTCCACGTATCTTCACGTCGTAAAACACCTCCTCCACCCTTCTTAAATCATACTTCATCCCTGCAAATAAATGTTAAAAACACACGAACAAAGCTAGATTAATGCAACTCTCAAGAACAAAGCATGAGAAAATATTAAAGTAATCTGAAATAATGCTGCAAAAATTATCAAGGTGGTGTTATTTCTTTACAAAAACTTATCTGGTGAATTAGTTGAGGAACTCACCATCAAATTTCTTACGCAAGAAGTCATTGCGTAGATTCAGCATCCTAAATGATGCATGTAGATCAGTCAAAAAGCTTAGCACCTTCCTGGGACAGTCATAGTCACCGGCAGTAACCCGATTCACAACATACCTAGGCTGTGGAAAATTCAGCAAGCAACCATTAATACTAATCATTCGCTATGAAGCATTCAACACATCTGGGCTGTAGAAAATTCAGCAAGCACTCCTTCGTATCAGTATTGACTGTAGAACGTCAGGATTCTTTCTATTCATTACATATAAAGGATGTAGAAGATTCAACCAATAGTTGATAAGACCACTCACTGGCTAAAGAGAGTTACTGTACAATTATTTTCACTACATGTCTATCTACACTGTAGAAAACTCAGCAACCAATCGCTATACCACTCACTGGATGTAGAGGACCAGAATTCTTTCTGAACATTCATTGAAGTAAATAACCATATGGATAGCATAATTAAAAAATTCGAAGAGCGGATCGTGTTACATAAAGTTTGTACTTTGCATATATGCCCAGCAAGGTCTAGTCTATCCATTACGAAGTGTGCTACAAACTACAGTCCACCTCAGGTTCATATGCTTAACACTTGTACATAAATCATTCATGAAGTACTATACTATAGTCCAGGAGCCATGCCTATTGCATGTACTTGTACCTACTCCCTCCGTCCACCAAAGAGTGTATGTTTGGGTTTTCAAGAAAATTAAGCTTTTTGCATTGGGAAGGTGACACACACCATCTCTCTCCTCTTTAATTTCTCCACCTCCAGTGAGCTAAGTGCATGTAGAAAAATGAGAAAAATGCTATTGGCCTTGATTCTTGTGTGATGAGAGAAACATTTTTTCCTACTTAAAAATGCATTGAAAAGAGAGTACACTCTTTTGTGCACAAATTTTTGAGCTAGATGTACACTTATTTGAGGACGGAGGGGGTATGTTGCTTTTGCATGCACGCAGAAGTTCATATGATATGGTTGGATGATTAGAAAGGTGGTTTTACCCCAGCCCACCAAGGATTAAACCCTAGGTTTGACACCGTCTGTCTCTCATAAGGCGGATTTATTTTTTTCAGTGGGAGGCCAAGCTCCCATGGTAATGAGGCACCTGCGGTGACTTCGTCAATCTTGAAGCTCCGCAACTCCGGTCTGTTGTTGTTGTGTGTTAGTCGTGTGTATGTGCTTGTGTGTGCCTATGTTGTACTCGGTGTCTCTCAAAAAAGAAGTTTGTACGATATAATGTGGGTTCAACCTGAACACCAGCAAAATGATGAAATCAATCTCCATATTCTAATGTACTAGCTTTGGCTCTTCAGCCTTCAAACAGATGGAAAATATATAATGTAGCTTCATCTTTACACCCACAAAAATCTTGAAATCAATCTCCATATTGTGATGTATTCATATGCTTCTTCAAACTTCTAGTTTTTATACACTTTACACCTAGAAAGAAAGAAGTTGGTGGTAATCGTATTCGTCATACCAACAGCCTGTTTTGGCATGAACGAATCAGATCGTGTTGTGATTGCTCACTACCCACCTTATTCTGTTCTGGAGTCAATCCTGATCTACCACTAGTTTTGTGGATACCCGAGCAGCAACTCAATTCAGTAAAGTAATTAATTCTGCAAACATATATATAGTGATTTTTTTATTCCATAGCAAAGCACAGGTTTCTTGCTAGTATGTTAGAAAATTACACGTTTAGGGGTGCCATCACAAATATTCAATGATTGTCACTGGAAAAACATTTTTTCAGTTTTTTCTTAGTGCATGTACACAACTGTATTTACATACTCCCTCCGATCCATATTAATTGTCGCTAATATTGATGTATCTAGATATATTTTAGTGTCTACATATATCTATACTAGCAACAAGTAATATGGGTTGGAGGGAAAACAATAATTTAGAATCTCACGAACATTTGGGACTGAAGCTCAGAACTGACAGAAAAGGTCATGAAAATATTCATTAGGCAGAATAGAATTTGAAATCAACACATCCATAATGTGCTAAGAGTTTGAAACTTAATTGTCTAGAACTAAAAGGTCAGCATCAATGTTTCTATGAATACATACAGTTTGGGGGCAAATTGCTCTTCAGCATGGTAGTTAATCCCATTGTGAATCAAGGTTCACAAACCGACCACCATGGCTTTTGTTTCCAAAATGTCACAAATTGATATTCCGCTTCAACATTCATCGGGTCATCTGTTCTATTACGTAGACTATGCTTCATCAAGTCTTTGATCCTTATGGAGTGGTGAAGAATATAGAACTTCTCCAGCAAAGTCAAGGACTGCGGCCTTCATCACATATGGTTCAGGCCACAATGCAGCACGAGCTTTTGGGAATCTACAAAGTCGCAATGTCTACGATTGCTATTGTTAACTTGGTACCAAGTTACTGCCTGTATCGTTCAACACCCCAGGTGCTACAAAGTCTACACTGGTAACACAGCAAGCAGTGGCGGCAGAGGTGCTGCAGCAAGATAAAGAAAAAAGATACAACCGAGCTAAGTGGCAGCAGAGGCCATGGCGATGTACGCAGCCGGAGGAAAAGCAGCGGCGCACAAGCAGCCAAGCGCAGAAGAGAAGGGACAAACATTATCCAAGAAACAGCGGCATGAGCAGCTGCAGAGCTTGGTGCAGTGAACGATCTGGGCACAAACAGGGTGGTGACGGCACTAACCCTTGCAAAGCCTCCTCAGCTCTATGTAACGAAGAAGACTGCCTCCATGGCCTGTTCTAAATTGGACTATTCACTGAGACACAGCATCAGACAGGCTCTAATCTGTTCCTTCCCATTTGGGCAGAGAATGGAGGAGGTATCGTACGTGCATATCCATCAGTTTGTGATAGATCATGGATGCAATCAAGGGAACTGGAAGGTAGAAAAGCGAAGTCAAACCAGAAAGGAAAATGAGATTGCCTGGCAAAGGAATTCTTATCTACAGAGCTTCTTCAGGCATAGTATGTCCTTGATGTTCAAGTTGACGTACTCTGTCTTCAAGCCAAAGCAAACATGAAAACTGTGTACGCGATTCCAAAGAGATGGAACAGAGACCATGATAACCAAGAGATAAGGAAACGGTTATGGTTAGGAGGAAGCTTGTACCATGTCTCCTTGTACAGGCAGGAAGATGTGGGATTGGGCTACGCACATGGAATAAAAGGAAAAACTGAACTCTTTCTTACACGGAAATACTTCTCAAAAGCAATTATTTCATGCACCATGCACTAAACAAAGTATTGGAGGGGTTTCTATTCACGTGGTTTCCAAGAGATCAGCCACGCAGGATCGTGCAAATTTATGTTAGACAAAACTATTATCGTTCGCACATTGAGAAGGCAGAAATGAGTGTCACAGCCTCTCATCTACATGGGGTAATTACTTCTTAGTATAAGAGCATCTTGTATGCAAGGTATTTTAAACCATTCACACATAACAATCGTAGAAAAGATTATCATAATTTGTTACAGAAGTTATGTACATCCTCCAGTCATGCCGACATCTCATGACTTATTTTATAATGATTATGTGCCCTATATAACAACTCAAATAATCTAGTACTATATGATAGTTTATGTACTTATGATATCCGAGATTATGAATTAAATAGCACTATCCTCACAAATTATGCAATTATTAGCTTGAGTTATATATAAAAAATGTAACGCCCTCCAATATGAGTTTGCCTAATGTGGTCCCTCAGTCAAATTTAAACTTCCAGCGGTCTCTAGCCAATGATATGGCTGACAAAGCTCTAGTGAAGGGAATAAAAATATAAGAGCTTATGGGTTTATCAGCAAGACAATAAGTGTGTCCCTCATGAGCAATTTTATTATAACAAATAAGATTAAGCATGGGATAACTCTACAATTTTCCAAGGTAAAAAAGCACCCGGCCAATTCGAAAACAAAAATAGAGGAAATAATCCAGTAAAGGGGACCCAGGGACCATATTCTTCTCCAATCTGAGTTTTGCTCAAGCCTCAAATAAACTCGAGGACATATTCAAAGAAATTCTGAATATAAGCTTATGAATTCAGAGGGGGCTCAGTTAATTCAACTAAAGCCATCGATTTCTAGTGGTTTGGTCCTTTTTAACTGCAAAAGCAACACTCAAACATCCTATGAACCTGTTCAAGTGAAATTCAATTTTACCTAGGGTAAATGCTACAGCAAACATGAGAACATCTATAATTCAATTACTTGATTAATAAACTTATTGCAGCAATTTCTAATTAAATATGTTACATCTCAGCTACTAGAAGAAACTAGGGCAGTCCGAATGCATTGTATCTTAAGCTGTATCATCTTTACTATTAAAGGAGAGTTGGTGGTGATTCATCCACACCTCCTCACCCCTCCTCCCAAACTATACTACCAGACACGTGGCCCTGTCTCATTCACCTCAATATCCCTAGAAGATCTGGTTTTTTACTTACATAAGCTCAAGAAGTTTGCTATCATGTTTCTTCTACTTTCCCTTCGATGCAAGACAATGCACTCAGCCATGGTTTTCAGGAGACAGTGGACACAGCCAGAAGCAGCCACCATCAACCCTCAACGCGCACCACCGCCAATACTGGCCTCCAGACTGCAACTCTATAGACCGCTACACCTCCATAGCTGTGTTCCCACAGTCAAGTAGAAACCCACCAGACTCCTCTGTCATTGGCCTCTCCGGCCACCATCCCCGCTGCAAAGCAGGAGGCAACAACAGCCCCTTCAAACTGCAGAACAATCCCTCCACCTCCAGTCCGCTGGTCACCACTACCTCTGTCAGCCAGCTTTCTTGTCCTCCATCTGTCACCTCAGTAAGGCAACAACGCCCACGGGCTCTGAGCATCCAGTTAAATGGTGTTCAGGCTCCAATTGGCTTCTATCAGGGGTTCAGTACAACAACAGAGTTATGCAATTAGATTACATGTGTGGTCATCCATTATCCAGGAATAGGGTCTTGACTTTTTTATCCATTGGAGAAATAGTATTGATCAACAGAATATGGGTTCACTGGAGAGTGGAGATTAGCCAAATTGAATATGCGCTCTAAGCTAAAGATGTATAGTTATTTAGAGTATAAAAATATCCAAAGTTACCCACATGTTGCCAACTAATAGGATATGCGTTTCCGCTAAGAGTAAGTCAAACCCAAGTTACTGCCCACATAGTTTCTTTTGGATGGATTGGACAGTTTGATGTGATTTCTTACCGTGCTTCATTCCTATATCCTCTTGATTAATCTGATATATCTTGGCAATTCTATATCAATCACTTACTGTATATGTTATTTGATTGTTAACAGTGATGCCCTTAATGTGGCTCCATTTGTTTTCTTTGGAAATGGGAACATGACGGAACCTAGCCGGGAATCGAGAAGACAATTGCACAAAGATAGAGCTTAAAGGGTGCAGGTTGAGAAGTAAAGGCTTGGTGAAGAGAATCAAAGGGCTACATGGTGGTCGCTAAGTAGGGGAGAGGATCTGAGGGAGGCAGGTGTAAGATGCGCGCTGGTATTTCGCGCAGCGCAATTAGAAACAACCCTTTGATGAATACTTAAATACATTTCTCTACCGATCTGTAGCAATGCACAAGAATTTAGCTAGTAAGCATTACAAACATGTTTAGATAGTTCTAGTGGCTTTGATCAAAGTATGTATCTAAAGAAGCTGTCATTAAATATGTGTTGTGAGTTAAAAGGCAAATCTTCTAAGAGCCGTATCAATTATTATATTTTTAATATGATTTGTTTTAGTCCTTGGTTATTGATATATAGACTAGAAGCGGTATTATCTTAACAAGGAGATATTGATTGTTACTTATTTGCAAGGTTCTATTAAGCGCTAAGCGCTGAGCGATCGTCTTTCCTCCGCTTTTCCCCTCTCCGAAGGTTTAAAGCGCTAAGCGCAATTAAGGGCTAGACGTTTTGCTTCCGCTCAGCGCTTAGGCACGCTTAAGCGTGCGCTTAATTTAACACTGCTTATTTGTAACATTGTATGTTGGCGTATTAACCACATACATACCTACAACACATGACAGTAAAGATAAACTAATAGTGCACAACAAAATGTGTATGTAGTCAAAATAAAGTAGGTAGTTGATGGGGAACTTACAAAATCATTCGACATGAAGCACAGCCCTGTGACACAAAGTCTTCATGTGAGTAAACAGTGTCATTAGTACACAATGTTACAGAAATCAAAAGAATGGTAAACCTTCAAGCAACTTAGTTGTTTGTTTAGAAAAAGAGCAGCAACAGTTCTCATGTCAATACTATAGGATGACAAAAAGCCTATCTGTGCCAGATAATAAGCATCTTTCAATCAAAAGGAGAGTCAAGATTATACTCTCTGTAAACCGTTCTTGAGTGAAATATTTAATAATCATGACATGTGGATCCATAAATGACATCCAATTCACAAAGCAAATAAGATAAAACACAGTATGCAGATGACAAACCAGTGAGGTAGTCTTCAACGTCCAGGCCAAACTCTCCAGAGCTCACTGCAAAAGAACAATGGCATAACATATTTAGCTCCGTAGGCAAGCACACCGACACTGTATGCCACAACTAATACAACAGTTGGCATATCCTTCACGTACATCCTAGCTTATCCTGAGCCTCGGCGTGTGTGAGGAGGCCGCCAGTCTCAAGCCAGTGGGTGAACGCCAGCATGGACACCACGGACTGTGTCTCAGTCCTCCAGTCCCCATGGTACCTAAGCCAGAGACCCCAATACATGAGCAATTTCCACATAACCCAAGCTCGGCGATCTGGAAAGGAGGATAGTTAAGCCATCTCATCACCTGTAGTACTGACCGGGGCACTCTTTGAGGATCTCCGCGAGCCGAGAGTAGAGCCCCTTGATCACCTCCACCTGTGCCTTCGCCTTGCCGAGCACATCTGCACGAGGAGAGGAGATAGCCCCGCGTCAAGCAAGGAGGCTAATCGCAAGGAAGTGCAAAAACCCGAAGAGAAAATGGGGAAAGGAGGAGAAGGGGGCTGCAACCTGACAGGGGAACTGGCTGGTGGACGAGGAGGAGCGCAGCGCTGGCGGCCCGGGAGGCTGACTCGACCTCAGAGACGACGGCGCGGATGCGGTCGCGGAGGGCGGAGGACCCGTCGAGCTGCGCGCGGAAGGACTCGAACTGCGCGTCCATGAAGGCAGGCAGCGACGGCGACGGCGGCGGCTGGGAGTCGGAGGGGGGCGCGCAAGGCGGGACGGCTGAGGAGGAGGAGAGGCAGTGCAGGGGGAGAAGGAGGGCACGGCGGGGAGGAAGGAGGCGGGAGGCGGCGACGGGAGGAGCGAGGAACGCGGCTCGGAGCGCGGCGGCGGTGGCTGCTACCGCTGTTGCTGCGGGTCTCATCGCGGAGCAGTGTTGGGTTTTTGGGGAGATTTTAGGGAATGTGGAAGCTGGAGAGGCCGCCGAGACCGAGAGGACATGTGCCTTCGGGCCAGTCACGAAGGCGTACGCTGGACCAGGCCGTGAAGGTCCTGCCTCTTCAAAACCAAAACCCAACGGGCCGGCTAGTCGATGCTAGCCCTCCCAGCCTTTTTTTTACTACCTCTGTCTTGAAATAAGTGATGTGTATTTTTCTAAATTTATATATATCTAGATATATTTTAGTATATAGATATATCCAAATCTAGGCAAAGCTATATCACTTATTGTTGAACAGAGGGAGTATTTTCATTGTATAGGAGGAGGAGTATGCAGCAATCTCTATACGCTGACTAGGTCAGCGCGAACGGGTCGCCGCACAAGAAGTATGGCTTTTCAGGAGACTTGTTTTTGTCTTTTTTACATTATACATGGCGCACAAGAAATAGTATCATTTTTTCGTGAAACTTTAGCATGCATACATAGAATACGGACATGTTATTTCGAGCCTCTTCATAAATATTGACGGAAGATTATGATTATATAATTCCCTATTATCTGTATGCACGGTTAAAGTGTGGTTAAGATTTAAAAAACATACGACGAACATTGTAACTCTCGGTACCCAATTCAGATTATCTCTATAAATAACCTGAGCTAGAAAGGACCGGTAAGAGCAGGAATATATCGGTAGTAACAGTAAGAACTCCTAGCACAACATGAAGAAGTTATGTTCACATAGTCGTCAAAAGTGTTTTTTTTTTAACGGACATGCCTTGTATTAGGATGCTATCAAATGAAACATACACTCATAAATCATAAGTGACCATTTGGGAAACAGCAACGCATACCAATACTGCTCAATAGAAGGAAATGAATCTAGAATGTCATTGACTTCAGAGTAGAAATACTTATTCCACTTTCACCTTTTTTAAATGTCAAATGGCAAAAAAATATACTCCCTTTTTAAGGACTCATAATTTGTACACTGGTAATTCTTTATTCAAGGAAGATATACCATAATAAACCAGATGTAGGTAGAAAATAATGGCTAAGGCTTTCTTTATTCCGGATTAGCTAGGGGCATGGAGTGCTAAATTTATTCTGCCTGAAGCTTATTAGCTTAAACTTCAGCAACCCCGCTTTTCTATAAATGTAAATACATAGTAATAATAGCCAGATTTAACAAAAAGAATCAGCTATGTGACTAAGGGAAATTCATTCAAAACCAAAGTTTCAACAAAACCGAACCACCCATCGTCGTGAGAAAGAAATGAAACCCATGAGAGTAGTACTACAGCTGTAGGTTTCTTTTGACCACATGTAGACCCGAAGACTTCAATAAAATAGATCAGGTGGCTGATAGAGAGCCCATAGTGCTGCATTTGATTCACTACTCATGATTGGAGAAGATACATGTAGAAGTAGACCGGTGTATTCTCCCCAAAAAAATGGTTGATATTCCAGTCTAAAGAGCATATGGACAAGAATAGTAAGTCCAAATATGTACATATTCTAACAATGTGACAAAATCTTATATGCAAATCACACAGCCATTGAATCTTGAGTATTTAATAGAACATCCTTTTGTTCTTTTAGTCCACAAGGTGGCAAGACCTTCATAATCCACCTATCCAGATTACATATCTTAGTAAAATGAAAAGCTGAAGGAAATTGACAAAAACCTGATTATATGTATACTATACTTACATCTATTTTAGCTTCAACAGACTAAGTAGAGCAATAAACCGGAAGAGTACCCCATTAAGCATCATAATGCCGATGCAAAGAGCAAAATAATTGATATTATAACCACCTTGCAGCAGTGCTCCACATCGAGTAATCAGCCATACGCCAGAATACCTGAAGGGTAATAATTTGTGTTAGGAAAAAGGATAAAAGGGGCCAAGTTTGATCTTAAGACTATCAGAAGAAAGATTTCCGCTGGAGATGCCAAACATAAAGACACGCTTATACAGGTTTGGGACCTGCTAGGCTAAAATTAATACCGAGCAACCCAGTAAGGAAACTGCAGAACTTCGTGATATTATGATGAAATCTAGTAATATAAAACTTTAGTGCCAGATAGTTTCTCCAAAAATATTGTTTAAAAGGAGTTCCTCTATATCAACATTGATATTTATATACAAATAAGTATGAACTAACAGATTTTTTTATAATTTTCAGGATATACAGGACTGATAATTGACTGCAACAACTGGCATGTGAGAATATTATATTTTACTCACTATGCCAAACAGCTTTTAGCATTTTCAAACTATTAAGAAGCATTGGCTATTTTTCATCTATATGAATAATAATCAATTCATAGTGATTAGTTAGGAGTTAGTTTGTGCTGCAGACAAGCTTAATTAAATGACAACTCTTCTTTTACCATCACTCAAGTGCTCATTAAGGAAAATGGAAATTAAAAAGTGAGAGAGAAAATACTAACTTCTTTGCTCCAGCAATAATGAAAGCTTCTAGTGTCCACTTGGTATAGCACAATCCTTTAATAAATTGTGGAAATTTTTTATCAGTGCCAACCAGGACCAATACCACAGGTAGCAATGCAGAACACTGCAAAAACAAGGTTCATTAAGCCAAATCAACCTCCTCTAATTGGATTTTTAATATCATGACAAAGTTTAGGCATTGGCCTACTTACCAACTGAGCTAATCCTAGCTCAAACCAAATTGATAGAGTATAACCTATGCCAGTTACACAGTAAATTAATGCAAGCAAGACCAAATAATTGTCTCGAAGTGTAGACCGTGGATTGTTGAAGAAATAGAATGTTGAGAGGAAGACAATAGGTTTAACCACGGTATTGAAATGATCAATTGTATCTCTTGCAAGGAAGTAAGCTAGAGAACTCATGCCAGATTCTCTCTCTCTCCAGTATTGCAATCTTTCTGGTGAAAATGATCGCAGTGCTGCCAGCTGGCACAACAGTGCTGTACGGAAAGCAAATTAATGTCAACAAGAGTGCTACTGTAAGTTTTTAGAACAGTCTCCTTTCAAAAAAAATCTACTAACAGTGCCGGTGTAGCTTCGTTTTTAGGGACGAATCCCAATGTAAAAATATATTAGTCAAACTTCTAGTAATATTGAAAAGTTAACATATGGTTCTATTTAATTTTCCTTTTCATGGAACATGTACAAGGCTGTCATGTGTATCTATCACTACTCTATAATTTAACACAACAACATAAAAGACGTACACATAGAGGAAAGAAAGAAGCAACATGTACAAAGACAAGAAAATCCATTTATGGACCATGGTTGCTCCGTGCTGACCAATAGCGCAGTACTGACTTTACTAAGAGCCACTGGAATGCAATTCGATAATGCTACAAGGTTCACTATGTAAAATGTTCCAGCAATCCACTTTGTGTTGCAATCTGACCCCTTCATTTTCCATCCAAGGGCCCAACATCTGGGGTGCAGCCGGTGCATAGATTTCCTTGTTTCATAGGATACGCATCCTACACTGCTAGAACTGATGGATGCCACGGTAAGTCGGTGAATCTCACTAAACTCCTGCTGATTACACCGTGTGTGTGTGTGTGTGTGTGTGTGTGTGTGTGTGTGTGTGTGTGTGTGCAAATGTGAGCACCAGATTTTGAACGCGGTGGGTGGAACCCTACAACTCCACCACCCTACCAAAGAGGTTGTTCTTAATATCTTCACAATCTAATAAGATGAGGAACAGAATATTTCTTCTTGTGTCTTTTTTTCTGTTGCTGCTTTATGGTTTAGAGATCATGACATTTGCAAAAGGTAACACAGGATGCTGACTTACATACTGCAATTATGGTATACCCATAAGAAGCTACACCGAGCGTATCATCATTAACTTTTGTGATGGTTCCAATGCATATGCCAGCAATACCTAATATTAGGTAATCAACAGCCTGTTGAGTAGCTTCACGCAGGCGTTGCTTAGCTACCCTGAAAACATAATTTTTGCAATGGAGTTATGAACTTCTTCACCAAAGCAAGTAAGAGAAATGAAGGAAAACAATTTACCTCCCTAAACAGTACTTGTATTGTGCAAGTACACCGGGTGTTTTCCTATCCAGTGAATCGTTTGTGTGGCTGACATTTTGGTGCACAGAATCTTTATTATCTATCTGTTGCGCAGAAGAATCTTCTCTAGTAATTGATCCAACAGTATATAACTCATGCATTATATTGATCTCCTCAAGGTCCTTCTGCATATCTTCTGGAACTTCATATCCATTATGTAGGATCCAAAGAAGTGGCAAACGTTTAGGAGTGACATGTCCTCTCATTTTTGTCTTCACTATTCCCTCTAAGATGTCAATATAATAGTCTGGAGGATTCTCACGATCAGGAACCTTGATCCCCAGGCCTGAGAAGTAATTTTCAATTTCACATATAGGCCCATGGTAAGCAATAAGGCCACCTCTTGCCAAAAGAACGAAGTCATCAAACATATTGAACAAAGTATAGCTGTATAAAATGTTAATACATGTTAGATCAAAATTCATATTTAATGAAGTAAAAAAGGAGTGTGTACATAAGATTATTTTAGTCACTTGAGAATAAATGACTGCTTGATTGGTCATGTTTCTATGACATGTTATATACATTTAAGCTGATCATTATGCACGTTGATGAATTATTTTCATCAAATTTTGTAAAGCCAACTAATAGGTAGCCCTGGACAATTTAATGCAGTGTACTGGTCAACCAATCAATCTTTGTTACAAAATTTGCAAGAATGCTTTGCAGATGAGTTGAGTCATTTGAACTCAAGATTAGACAAGGATTCTTTCTGACAAGAAATAAAGGCATGATTAAGTCAAAGTTTACAGGGAAACCTTGGTTGGTGAATCACTGCGCAAACATTCACGCCTTGAGATGCTTCATGACGAAGAGCTCTTAGAAGTTGCTGAGAGGAAGCACTATCTAAGCCTGTTGTTGGCTCATCTAATATCAGAAGAGATGGTTCCATAACCATTTCAATTCCAACATTAACGCGCTTCCTTTGTCCACCAGAAATACCCCGCTTTTCAACTGTCCCAACAAGGGAATTTCTGATTTCTTGGAGCCCTAGTGACCCTATAACTCGTTCAAGAACAAGAACCTTATCAGCTTTTGACATGCCTTTGCTTAACCTGTCTCGCAAAACAATAGATATTGTTAGAGGACAATATCTGCATTATGAAATGCAATAAGGATGTCATCGAAAGAATTGCTGAAATCAACTATGTGATATCACTTTTGTTTTTGGCATGCATAGCAAAGAACATATACACAACTACTACAAGTCATCTAGGCACATAACTTATGACATATAAGAGACAAAATTGATTTATGTAACTGAAGGAGGGAATATCGAAAAGAGAAATTAAAAAAATGATGTGCCGCTTTTAATATTTACATTGTACTATATTTGGAAAAAACAACATTGTTTTCAATATAGTACGTGAAGAAGCCATGAAGAATAATATTCTTGAATTCTGAACCTCGATACTACCTGCAGCAACCACTGAACCACAGATTTTCCTCAACCGTCAGGTTCCCATGGACAATATCATCTTGTGGCACAAAACCAATTATCTTCTTATACGACTGCATTGATCCAGATTTTCCATTTACAAGGACCAACCCATCCTTCTTATAACCCGATGTTTTACCTAACACAGCGTTGAGAAATGTGGTCTTTCCTGCTCCAGAAGGACCCATAATGGCAGTTATCCGACCTGGTGAAAGTTTTCCAGTAACACATTGCAGAAGTTTCTTTTTTCCAATGGATAATGTCAGACCTTTGAAAGCCACCTCAAGCATTGGCCTTTGTGGTCTATTTGCAGCAGCTCGAGACACTATTCCAGAGAGTGTTAATTTGTCTTTGTCTAGCTGCAGAGCTCTTTCCTTGTCAATCTGACTATATGCACGCCTGAACCTTTCAGTGCGAACATTTAGCTTTTTGCGATTTTTGGATCTCTTACCATTACCTTTATTGACATGCAGTATTCCATCAGAAGATGTAGCTAATTCTTCAGGTGTATCAGAAGACTCATACATCTCCACCTCATGCCTTAATACAAGTTCTTTTGCTAATTTCCATCTGCCACGTGCTGTTGCTGATTCTTGTGCAATTTTGGCAGCCTTTTTACGAGATTTAGCCGACACTTTAGCTCGAATTGCAATGAACTGATCAGAGCAGTTGTACACCACTAGTAAAACAACACTTAAGATAACCTGCAAAACAAGATCCCGGCTAAATTGACCTTTTTGAGAAACTATCATTAAGCAGTGTGGACAAAATGATCGGCTCTGTTGAAGTATATATGTGGATTGACCAAACTTCTCCATCAGTTTGGAGTTCTAACGTTGGTGCATCAAACTTAATATGATATCATAGAAGAGGTCTTGGATTTAAGTCTCGGCTTGGCAATTCAGATTTAAAAAATGCTTGCCCTCTTTCTGCCCACGTTTAGGCCTTGTCGAGTCACATGTGGTAGGGGTGTCGAAGTATATGTGGATTCACAACCTTCCCCATCAATTCAGACTTTTGGTTCCACAGGTTGGTGCATGAACTTAATAGGCTCTAAGTCAATTGATATTGATAAGAATTTAGATGCCCCCATTTAAGTTATACGGTTTTCTATGAACTGACTTCTGAGAGAAACTAGGATACTTACAATCAACATACCACCAAACAAAGCAAGATCTTCTTTTGTTGAATTTTCCTTACATCTGCTTTTCCAGATACACTCTGCAAAATTATATGAAATTACTGAGACGAAGTGTACATAATAGCTATTTTAAACCTGTGCAAATTTTTATTGAATATTGCGACATACGTCCCTGCAGGTACTCTGATCGAATCATGTGCTCTAAGATATCTGTTAGCTTTGCCCAAGATCGAACGCACGATCTCGCAACAACTCGACGGGTCCAGCGGCAACACAACTCGTCATATACGCGCAACGCAACTTCTCGTATACGAACTCGCCGGAACTTCGATCACCACGGAAACACAAGGACACAATTTCCTTTATCCGTTGTGAGCTCACAGGACCAGACACACACAACGAACCGCAGCAACAAATAGATCGCCAAGGGCACGTATCGTGCCCTGTAGTTTTTCTCTATGTTACTTTTGTTCTCACGGTACAATCTGTTGGACCTCCCGTGCATATAAATACACGGACGCGCACACCGACCTAATCTGATCCGACTATTACAAGGACATGACTCTGCCAAAACTAGGACTCCTAATTCATATACCATACTCACGTACCAACTAGTACTAGGACTAGAACTCACGTCTTTCGAAGACGTGTACTACCACCAAGGAATCACACTATAAACTATTAGACTGCTAACCTGCTACATTGGTAACTTGCCTAATTAACACAACTTATCATAATAATTTGGATTAGTTCCAACAATATCTACCTTTCAGCTTAGAAGGTATTTTAAGGAGAGAAAAGTGGTGCCATTTTATCTTTAGCAGACATTAAAACTAGTGGTTAAGATTTCAAGGGACTTTTCAACTCCAGAAGAAAAACTGAAGTGTTACAATCATGTACGGATGTTGAAATCATAAATTGAACTAGAAAGAATCAGTTATTTGATAAATAGTACTAATTCTAATTCATGCTTCCCACTGGAGGTAGTTCTGAAAAGAAGAGACATGAGAAAGAGTACTAATTCTAGTTCATGCTTCCCACTGGACGTAGTTCAGAACATAAGAGATGCATACCACTTTCATCAGTGGAACCTTTCCTGCAATAGGACCTGAAAATACAAAGACTGTTATGATAATCATTACAAACAGAACAATATATCACAAAAAGAAAAGGCTATGACAGTACCCCTTGCTGCAGTTCAATTTCTGGATAGTGGTTGGACAGTGGTTCCCTGGAGGGCAGAAGACATCATTAGTTGTAATCACATCAGCCCAAGAATCTGCACTGCCGCATTTACTGTTGGATCCAGGGGTTATTTGGTAAGAATACCTGACATATCGAAAACAAAGAAACAGTGGCGTGCTATGAAATTTTTGTGAAGAGTTTTACATGGTAAATGAAGCATGGCAAGTGTAAATTACTCTTACGGGTCACAAAGGTTGGTGGTTTCATTGAGTGTCCCAAGAGGACAATAAGCACCCAAAGGGCAAGCTGGAAAAAATAAGAATAAATTTAGATCAAGCAAACCCTAACACTGTGAATACTAACAAGAAAAAAAGAGGAGATGCAAGCAACTAAAAATGATACAATAATCTTGAAAAGTTAACCAGTTCCAAAAACCTTTCTATCAGCTAAATGGTGAACATATTGAATAAGAGCATCAACAATTTCAAGAACTCTTTGCACATTTGGCATTCAAAGTTTTAAGCAATTTTTTGAAAACGACTGAACAGATAGGGAATATAATGCTATCGATTTCATGAAAAATTAATTTAGTCTCTTGGGATAATATGTTTGAAAAGATACACTTACGCATCATGCAGGTCAGGCCAAGAGGACAGAAGAAACCTGGACAGCATGGCCTGCACCTATCTGCTCTGGCTGGAACTATTTTATCAGATGAGTTAAAATTGTGATCCAGCCTTGAGCAAGCCCAGCCAGATTGGCAACCAGGTGCCCATGAGTTCTGGTTGCAATTCCTACTAATCCTTCCAACGCGCTTGCTTCCCAAGCTGCTGAGATATAACTCAATTTCAGCTCTCTCGCACAGCATGCTAACCATTTGCCCTGCATACACGACAAATTTGTTTTATTATGAAGATATTTATGAGATATTTTCTTCACAAAATTAATATGTACTCCAACTCTAGCTCTAGTTCTTATACAAAGCATCAGAATTCATTGGAACAACGTGGCAAACAGAGAAGAGGATTTAGTGCTTCTCTTAGTTAGTACTGGTCCCGTTCGGCACCAAAGGATGCCGGCCCAAACCCCACAACCGTCCCCACTGACCGTCCCAGGCATTCGCCCCCAAAACTCATCCTTATGTGGATTCCAGAACCCTCTACGGACGCACTGATGTAACGTCGCTTCCACCCACAAAGCTAGAAATGATTCGGCGAAGCTAGGGTATCTCTGTGGAATTTCATCGGACCAAGAATGCGGAGATGATTTAAGTTTACCGCAGCATCCGAGGAGCCCTGGCCTGCGCTGATCTTAATCACAACAATGGCGCGGTAGGCGAAGGGAGAAGGGGGCGGGGCGGCTTGGACTCGAGCCTCTGCAGGACCCGAGTCCCGGCCCGGAGGGCGCCGGCGCCGTGGAATGGGTTGAACGGCCGTCCCCGTCGGCATCAGCGTGCGTTTGGCACCATTTTTGTGTGTGTTGTGTTTGGCACTAATTGGGGAACAGGAGCGTTTGTTTTTAGATCCGCGGTTATCCTTTAAGAGCTCTAAGCTTCCTAGCTTTGAGCTTCTTAGAAGGAGTGGCATGTCATTATTATAGAAACATATGCTAGGGATATTGGCTTTAGCCTATTAAAAATCTGATATTTACCCTTTGATTTATTTTTATGTTAAACTATTTTTACTTAGGAGTAGTTAAGAAACTTGTGTAAATTTAAACCAGACAATAATATAAGTATTTTATTATTTTAGCATTAAAGCTCTGATTCAGTGATAAATATAAATTATAGTGTCACCAGATGAGGTTACAATGTATACATTGAAACTTATTCACCAGAAAATAGATGTAGTCAGCGATAGATATTTGCGTATCTAAAATAAATTGTTGTGGCACATATTTGAAGGGCTGTGAAGTGTGTGAGCAATGCACCGATAGCTATTTTTGTTGTCACCTTCACTTTATAGCCATGATTGTGGGAAGTCAAAAACCAGATTTTTTGTTCTTTGTGGTTTTCTCTTTTTTACGCAACATGTTGGTGAATTTGCGACATGACGAACACATCGATTAACCGCATTAATCGGCAAAGAAGACGCATTTAGCAACACCCATGTGAAAACAATGACATACAAATCATTCGAAAAATAAAAGGATAGTAAGAAAGAGCGGCGCGGTAAAGCGCGCTAGGTCCATCTAGTACTGATTACACTGAGGGATCGTTTGGCTTGGCTTCCATCGTTTAGGCTAGAATCAAATACTCCTCTCTGTTTTATAATATATATAAGATGTTTTAGATATTGCTTCACAAACCTAAAACATCTTATATTTAAAAACGGAGAAAGTATTTAATTTGTCTGGCTGCCACGAATTCGGATCTAAAATTCATTTGAAATTTTATGGTTTTCATCTTATTTCTAACCTTAATTTTCTTTTGAGTACCATGTTATTTCTTAGATATACCAAATAAAATTATATCATTAATGTCATTTTATTTCATTTGTATCAGATAAAATAAAATAATAGGTGCCAAACAAGTTCTAGATTCCTTCATCTGGCACCGCATTCGATTACCCTTTCTCTCCATTCCAAAAGCAAAACTTTCTAGAGTTTAACTATGAGGAAATTCCATTCATCACATCAGAGCATATGCTCCTGCCACAAAAAATACATTTTAAAAATGCCAAAAAATTGTGTACAAAAATTCATGCTTACGTCTCGACATGCTATGTGCTCACACCAAGGTTCATGACAAACCGATATTTTTATGGCTTGTGCAAAAAAGACAAAAAAAGACAAAAAAAAGAAGTCCCGTAGATAGCCTTTTTTGACATTAATTTTTTTCCTTTTTTACAGATGACACAAAAAATATTGGTTTTTCATGGAACGACTATGTAAGCACATAGACTATCGAGATGTATGTGTGAAAAAAAACTGAAATTTTTATTTCAGAATGTACTTAAAACAAAAAAAGTAAAACGAAAAAATATCTAAAACATGTTAAAAATCGACCGGGAGCATATGCAACAAATTTTTCAAAACGACACTCCCCTAACCATGTATTAAAACAAACATATTAATCCTTGAAATATCTAATGTATACATCATGAAAATATATTTCATGGTTGTTCCCGTAATATAGGTCTAATATTGTAGATGCTGATGTTTTTTCATATATATTTTTGTCAAACTTTATAAAGTTTAATTTTGTCAAAAAGTTATATGCACCATATTTTAGAATGGAGGAAGTAACCATATGTGTGGCTCAGTTAGTTATCTAAATTTTACTGTTTTACTATTTTACTAGGCCCAAGTATAAGCACATTGCTGCTGCAATTTTTAGTTACAACTAGGCACACCTGCGTTCCACTGAAACACACACTACATCAAGCGCAGAGTAGATAATCGTTGTAGGGTTTATGTGAGAGCACGAAACAAGCAAAGGTGCTCAACCAAGGAAGGATTGACCTTGAGTAAACAGGTTGACCTAGAGGCTAGGAGACCTGTGTTGTCTTCCTGCTGGTTCGAAAGCTAGCTAGCAACTTGGTTCATTAGAGACGATCGTACCACAAGAAATAAAATTGCTGACCGACTTATTTGTCATCCGTACCATTGCTCTGGTTCATGCAGTCCGACATGAAGCTCGGGTCCTCGAAGACGAACGTCTGGTTGAAATCACTCTCCCTGCGATATTCCTCGTTTCTTTCAGCTCACAAAACAGCAGCACACCGAAGCTGCAAACTAAGCAGAAACAAGTACAACCGGGCAGGCCGCGCGGGCAGCAGAGGGGAAGATGACATACGCGTTGGACATGCAGAAGCCGTACTTGCTCTGCACCTCGCCGATGAGGTCGCTGGTGACGGTCAGCATCCTGGCGACGAGCGTCTCCTGGGAGAAGGGCGTCGGCGGCGACGGCGGCAGCGGTGGCAGCGCGCCGATGTCGCCATCGCCCGGCTGGCATCGCCCGCCGGCCGGGAGCAGCGCGAGGAGGAGGAGGAGCAGCAGCACGCCGGGGAGCGGGCTGGGCGGCATGGAGCTGATCGGCGTCGTTGTCGCTGAGGAAGATCGAGCTCGGCACGGCGAAATGTTATAGTTTAGCTATAGCTGTTGCCGGGAGGGGATTACGTGAAAGACCTGGCTTTCGGTGGAGGAAGGACATGGTCAGAGTCTCGGCGCGAACGAGCGCGCGTGTCCGGACTCCGGTGCCGAGTTCCTGTCACTGATGAAGCCGCTGCGGTTGACCGGACCTGGCCCTGCGTTCGGAGCCAGGAGGCGGCTCGATGATAGGCCAGAGTGGGTCCGCGGAACAAAATGACGCACACCAGGGCCCAGTAGTGGGTGGGTGGTTGGGCTGGCGGCTGCTGAAGTTTCTACAGATTTTTTGTTTCGACGAACAACTTTGTCCACAGTGTCGACAATCGACTCTCTTCCAGTGGCTAGATTGTATGTGCGGTGCACCTCTGGCATCTTGCGGCTGTCGAGTGAAGTTCTTTATAAAATTTTGTAGGATTCGAATTGGTAGAATGCATAAATTCTCTCTAGACTGCTACCAAACGTATTGGCTTCCACCCGGAACGTCTTGGCTAAGCTCATTTCCCTACATGGACAGACGTATCGGTTTCATAGAAGAGAGGCCAAGAGGCTGAAATACAACATGGTCGACATAAACGTCGAGGCCGCAACTCCACGCTGCCTAATTAGATCAGCAAGAAAAGAAAAACATACAGATTACTCGCTAATCCTCCACCTATCCACTACGGCTAGATCGGTCTTGAAGAGGCCTGCAGCTTTCCACAGCTCAGCTTCCCTACGGATATTGCGAATGACCGTGTGCGGCGAGGCGGTGGCACCCTCAAAGACCACGTCATTCCGATGCCTCCAAAGACACCAAAAAATCAGGGCAACCCCAGTCTAATAGTCTCGGACATCTGCGGCCCTTCCACGCCAGGATTGTAGCCAGTCTGCGAGTGAGATCCCATCCGGAGGAAGCCGATCCTCTCTGTCCCACCATCGCAGACAGGCAGCCCACACAGTCCGCGCTAGAAACGCACCCCAATAATAGGTGCGTGATGGAATCCTGAGCTTGACCGCAAAACGGGCATGCCAAGGGGCGTGGAAGCCTACGCCTCTCCAGCCTGTCCGCCGTCCAACACCTGTCGCGCACCGCCAACCAAAGGAAGAATCGACATTTGGCCGGGGCACAAGATTTCCAAACTTGTAGAGCACCTGCCATAGGTATGCTGCCATGAAACATGCCTAGGTAGCATGATTGTGCAAAGTAAGACTCTTGCACTCCCCAGTTCCATCGGAAAGCATCTGGGACACCCACGGTGACGGTCAGCCCCTACACACGGTCAACGACCGCTAGCAACTGGTCGATGGCAAGTGCATCAAGGTCCGCGGGAATGTCGTCCAGCCACCCTCCGTCAAGGCAATCCTTAACCAACCGAGATCGCGATAACCTCTTTGGAATCAAGGCGAAGAGGCGTGGGGCAAGGTCCTTAAGACGGCCCTCTAGAAGCCACTTATCTAGCCAGAAGAACGTGGAGGCTCCGCCCCCACCACTAAAGATGTCGCGGCTTCGAAGATTTCTGTCACCATGTGTGGCACTTGAATGTCAAATTCTTTCCACGACCGAGAGGCCTCCACTCTGCTCAGCCAAAGCCAGCGCATCCTGAGCGCGATGTTCATCTTCCACAGGTTAATGATGCCTAGCCCGCCAAGTTCCTTCGGCATGCAGACCCGGTCCCACGCCACTAGACAGTGGCCGCCATGGGCATCCCTCCGGCCTTTCCAGAGGAATCCAAGGAGAATCTTCTCGATGGCTAGGAGGGTCTCTGCCTGGACATCCAGAGACATCAAAGCAAAGATGGGGATCACCGCTAGTGTTGATCTTACCAGCTCCAATCATCCCGCATGGTTGAGCATGGATGCCCACCAACCTGGTAGCCGATTTGCCACTGCATCCACCAAATATTGAAGTTGTGCCGCAGTCGGCTTCCTGAGGCCGAGCGGAAGGCCCAAGTACCGCATCGGGAATGGTAGAACAGGGCATCCAAGCTCCTGGACCACAAGCTCCCCACCTCCACCGGGCATCACAAAGCACTTGCTAAGGTTGGTGCGCAGGCCCGACGCAGCGCCAAAGTCGTCAATGATCGCAGCGAAGGCTCTAAGGTCCTCCACACGCGGGCGGAGGAAAGCAACCATGTCATCTGCGTAGATGGAGGTACATTGCCGAAGACCCGAGGCGGCTAGGGGGGCAAGGTGTCCCTCTTGCGTGGCCTTCTCCAGTGCATAGTGGAGGACCTCCATAACCAGAATGAATAGTTGAGTGGAGAGGGGTCCCCTTGTCGAAGTCCACGCCTATTCGTTACACGAGCCCCTGGAGACCCATTCAGGAGCATGCGTGTGGAGGCAGTCGAGAGCAGGGCATAGATGCAGGCTAGCAAACGCTCTCCAAACCCCATCTGCATAAGGACCTCAAGTAGAAAGGACCAGTCCACAGTATCGAATGCCTTGGTAATGTCGAGTTTCATGAGGATTGCTAGCTGTTTGGATTGGTGAAGCTTACGGGCAGTACCCTGGACCATCATGAAGTTATCATGTAGACATCTTCCATGCACAAAGGCACTTTGGTGGGCCCCAACCAGCTGGGGCAGGTGGGGCGCCAGCCGGTTGGCAACTACTTTGGCTACCCACTTGGCAATGCCATGGATGAGGCTGATCGGCCGGAAATCTCGTACCTCCTCGGATCCGGGCTTCTTTGGAAGTAGGGTGATGAGCGCATTGTTAACCGCTCCAAATCCACGACTATCGAGGTGCGACAAAGAATTGAACGCAGCCATGACATCCACTTTAATGATATCCCAGCAAACTACAAAGAAGCGGGGCGAGAACCCATCCGGTCCGGGGCATTTGTCAAGGGGCATGTCTTTGATGGCCTTCCACACTTCATCCACGGATAACTCCCCATCGATTTGCCGCAGATCAATCGAAGGGATCCCCAGATAGTCGAGGTCAAGAGAGAAAGGGCGGTCTGCTGAAGAACCCAATAATCCCTCGAAGAAAAGATCCACGGCCTCCGCCTTGTCATCATGCTCAGTTACTCGTTGGTTGTCAACCATAAGATGCCCGATGAAGTTCTTGCGCCTCCGGTGACTGGCATGCGTGTGGAAGAAATAGGTGCATGCGTCACCTTCCTTTAGCCAAAGGAGCCGCGATCGCTGACGGGCTAGAGTCCGCTCTAGGGATGCGAGGCCTAGCAGCTTCTTCTTGAGAAGGCATCGAAGGGCACGCTCCTCAGGGGACAGCAGTCGGGAGTCCATCGCGACATCGAGACGAAGAATCACCTCGGTGGCTAGGAGAATCTGCATCTTTATGTTGCCGATGAATTTAGAACTCTAGATAGAAAGACACCTGGTTTTGGCCCTCAGCTTTTGATCAAGCCTCTTGAAGGGGTTAGGCTCCTCAGGTTGTGTTGTCCACGCTCCCTGGACTACGTCCAGGAAGCCATCCACTCTAGGCCAAAAGGACTGGAATTGGAATCTACGGCCACGGTGGAGATCTGGCGAGAGGCTCAGTACCAAAGGGGCAGTGATCCGAAGGTCCAGTAGACATGGCCAAAAGGAAAGCATCAGGGTAGAGCGTTTCCCAGTCCACGGTCGAGAAGACCCTGTCCAACTTCTCAAGAGTCAGGAGCTCCCTCTCGTTAGACCAAGTGTATCGCCGCCCATTGAGGTAGAGTTCTTTGAGCTCTAGGGACGAGAGGGCTCGACGAAATCTAGCCATCATGCTGCAGTGAAGTCACCCTCGGCTCTTGTCTGCCGGGTCCACAATAAGGTTGAAATCCCCTGCCACCAACCATGGACCCCTGCCACC
Source organism: Dactylis glomerata (assembly GCA_007115705.1). Classification (NCBI taxonomy): domain Eukaryota; kingdom Viridiplantae; phylum Streptophyta; class Magnoliopsida; order Poales; family Poaceae; genus Dactylis; species Dactylis glomerata. The sequence goes on along the minus strand of QXEO01000291.1, from coordinate 1,897,130 downwards.
CATCTCACTCTAGAATTGCCTGGTAAAACTGAATCTAGTTTTCTTGGACAATCAGTTACAAACCCTTATTTCCCTTCATGACAACTAGTCCACCTTCCTCTCAGGTCAATGTATTTCTTGAAAATTTGTCTTCATGGCCTAAACAGCTGCTACAAACCAAAGGACCAACAACTGTTATAGAACTAACTTTAGAAAAGCCTTTATATACTCCCCCTCATGGTTTCCTGGTGTACTTGTGTGCACGGTGCATGGTACTCAGAGCTCTATTGTCGTTATTCTCAATGGTTTATAGGAATGATGTGGTCTTCAATGGCGCAGTGCTAGTGGTGGTAACCATCAAGACTAGGATCAAGGAGTATGAACGATGACATCTAGCCAGGCTGTTCCCTGCTGATTCACTTGGCTTTCCAGAGCCATCGCCATTTTGGTTTCTAGATGAAGATTAGGCCTTAGCTTGAGGAGTTGTCACCTCTTGTTGATAGCAAAACTAGCCACTTTCGGTGTTGTTTGTGTCGCCTGACACTTTTTTGGTGAAAGAGCATGGAGCCCCATGTGTGGTTTTCGTAAATAATGACAATCTCATATGAACTAATGTTTGCATTGAGTTATATTTGTAGAACTTATCCATAGACCATGCTTGAACCATTTGTTAGATTCAAAGTTGTTTGAAGACAATGAAGAAGATTATGCGATGACCAAGGTGTTATTGAAGGGGTGATCCGAAGATTGGTCATAAGGAGTTGAGTGTAATGACCCAAAGTTTAGACGACTAAGGACTAGATTGTAATTGTGAAATTGCATTGCATGCATTTGAAAAATGTGAAAAAAATTAAAACCTTGTTTTAGAAGGTATGAGTGATTAGAATTGAACTCTAGTGTTGAGTTTGACTTAGGTCAACACTAGGATTTGAATTCAAATTTCAAAATGAATTCATATCTTCAAACTTAGTAAAAATAAAATTTTAAATTATTTCTTTGAGTCTTATGACTCAATGTTAATTGTTGTGATATTAGATTCCAGAAACTAACCTTAGAATGAATTGACTTCACAATGGAGATTTGACTTATTGAAATTTGAATTTAAATTCAAAATCATAATAAATAAAGTAAAATAATAAAAATCATCACGATAATATATTTAGAAATATAATTATATTCCTTAGCACAATAGTATTTTTATAGTATTTTTTGTACAAGTAACAAAAGTATAAAATTACAAAAGGAGAAATCCTATTAATGGCTACCAAAAGAAAAAAGAAAATAAACATAAATCTAAACTATCCATATCTTCACATCTTGTTCTTCTACACTTATGCCACTTCTCAATTTGCACAAACAATAGACAAAAGAAATCCTTAGAAAGGATTGAAATATAGAATTCACCTCAGTGAATCCATATTAGTATAGAATCCAAGCTAAAGCCACAGGAACTAGTCCTAGACGTATTGTTGACGCTAGGCAAATTAAAAGCACAAGTAAACTGCAATAAAAAGGAGCCACTGACCAAACCTTAACCCCTAAATCAGAATGAAGTGTAGAACCCGCATGAGACCATGATAACCAGTAGTAACAGCTAGCAAAGAACCAAGCCAAAGAATCTAAGGATCACAGGTTAGTAAACCCATTTTTTAAGCTACTGATAAATTCAAATGAAAATCACCTCAACTTGGATTCTTTTAAATAATGCAAACATGCCAGATGAACACTGATAGTTCATTAGACATGAACTAAAGCAACAAATCACAAACCAAATTATTCTATATTTACTAGGAAAGCAAACAAAAGTTCAAATTATAAATTATAAAAAATGGATAAGTAAAATTACCAGAATACGCCTAAACCATCATGCCTAATTAAGCATATGATCAAACCAAGTATTGACCATGCTAGATCATAAATTCAAGCTAGAAGTCAAACAAGAGAGAGTCACTACTTCCATGCAATGAGGTGTCAACACCAAATCCACCCTATAAACCTATAAATAGAGCCCCAAACCCCAGCTCAAATATGTCCAACCACAGCTTTAAGTTCTAAGGTCTCCAATATGTTCCCCGTTAATTAACATGAATTAATATGGCATGCATATAAAACTTGGAATACGGTTTCTGTTCAACTCCGTTTATCCCTCCTCCTAACAACATGTAACGGTGAAAACCTTATGCATCCCCAACATATGTGTGTATATATCAGTACATAAGACCATCATAGAAGATAACAAACTTGTAGGCAACCAATCAACAAAGTATTTCACAATTGCCAAGAATAATAACTACTCAAACTTAGACATAGATACGATAGATCATGAGAAAACAATAGATTTTACCATACATCATGTTTGCCAATAGATTACAGTAGGGATGAAGAGGTGATGGAGAGGTGACTCCCCAAGAGGGAGAGGCGGTGGCAGCGCAGGGCGCCCCGGCGGCGGCCGCCCCTAGTGAGCACCACCCCCTTGTGCCCTCATTCTTCCTTGGCCTTCTTGGTGATGTAGAGGAGCCATGTCCCTTGGATATGGCAGCCAAGGGGGAGGCAAATTCGCAGCTATGGGTGGTGCCTCCAGAAAATAGGGTTTCCGGTCAATATATAGTGTTGGAGGCAAGCCCATTATCAAAAAAAAATGGTGTTGGAGGCTTCACCAGGGCCATCGGATCTAAACCCTTGGATCCATGGGCTCTTGGGCCCCTCTAGAACCTTCATGGTAACTCCTACAAAGTCCCATAAGTATCCAAAGTCATGGCTTGGCCAAATTGATCTCATATGGCAAGAGTTTGAGTCAATCACGTCACCAACTTTTTCGGAATCCCGAAACTGCTTCTGTACCCTTCAGAAATCAGGCTATATCTGGTGCATCCGGACTCCGTTTTGGAATACTATTGACTCTAAATCGTACGGCTTGAAATTCCCCACAACTTGCATGTTGATCACTTTTTTATTTGACATCATCTTCAAGCCCTTCCAGGTCAATCTTTGAGAAGTGTTCAGCAGGACAGATTTCAGGAAACTCCAAATCTTGCCATAATGAGGGATTTTATTCCATATTCATGTTTTTCCTACACAAAAAATTGTAAAAAAAGAACTTCTGAACTTTTGCAACTATTGGTAGGTTAGTACCAATAAATATAATAAAGTTGCAAAATAATAATAAATTTAGCATAATAAACTACAAAGTTCATGTATGCATTTTACATGCATCAATGAGGAAGCACACGAATGGGCCACAAGGGCCCAAACAAGACCAGGTGGCGTGGGCCCTGGCTAGGCCGCCACCCTGGCTCATTTGCCTTTCGGGGCTTCGATGTCGTCCGTCTTCATCCTAGATTGATCATCTTGATGTAAAAAGTCCTATATAAAGACCCCCTGAAGCGTTCCCTCGAGGAGGCAACCGATAAACATGAAACCACGAAACAGAGGTTGTACTTACGAAGATTGGAGGGGGAAACGCTGCCGGAGCCGTCCCCGATGGCTTCTCCAACCTCTCGAACATCACCAACACCGCCACCATGCTGAAGAGGGAGTAGTACACCTCTGGACTATGGGTTTGTGGCAGTAACATGATCTCTCTCTTGTGCTATGTTGATTAGATGCCATATGAGCTGCCAAACATGATTATGGCCATATTATATAATTCCTATTATGTGGATCCTTATTTTATTGGATGATCTATGAGATGTGAACCTTTATCATGTTGTTGATGTATGAATAGATGCATATTGTTACCCCATTCTTATTACTTGTTTAGATCAAAAAAATTATGAGAGAATGTGTGGGGATGGTGTGTATTAGATGGAGTAACTTGGTAGTAGTAGTGGATTGTGATAGCAATTTAATAGCTATGGTGTTTACCAATTATGTTGTTACCTCACTAGGGAGAAAAATAATGCGTGTGCTATAGTTCTTAGTGACAACTAAGAATCATTGCTTACATTCATGGACATCAATCCATTGTAATATGTTCATGCACTATAGAACATTTGTTATTCACCATCATGTCAAAGTACCTAAGGTTATTGACAAGGGTATAGCTAATAAGGCCCATTATGTTAGTACCCCTGGGGCCCGAGAGTTAGGCCCAAACATAGGTATAGTCGAAATATGAGATGATATCATATACAAGCATTATAATTTGTATTGAACCTGACCGGATCCTCGAGACCTGGCCACCTATATATAGGGGCCAGGAGAGGTCGGCCAGGGACAGATTGAGATTGAGCCAATTTTCTACTAGCTTATTCTCAACACACATCAAGTTTCGCCTTGTTTGTCTCAACCTCTACCTTTGAGTTCATCCGATGCCCTCTTCCCCCGATCCTAACTCCTTCATCTAGGACATTGGCCGAGTTAACCCTTATCAATTGGCGCCGACCGTGGGGAACTTGGGCATCAGAACCATGAATTCGACGGCTTTTTCGCTTTCATCCAACAGCAACCCGAAAGTCGACGGAAACCAGATCACCTTTGGAATCGTAGATTTTCAACCACATCCACCAACCCTTACTCTGGTCTTCACAAGCTTAGATCAGGAGATGGATCTGACGATCGGAAGCCTAAACTGTTGCGTCGGTTCCCAACCTTCTTGTACTTGAAGTAGTCGTCATACTCTCTCACGCCTTGGACAATCTTCAAGAACAACTCCTTGCTCATCCTAAACCGCTGGCAAAATTACTTATGTGTATTTATTGCATTGTCTACAAAATAGTTGGAGTACAGCAGCAGGGCGCCAGTGTCCCTGCTGTGATTCTTATTCGGCGCCTTCCCGGGGACCAAGCCGCCCGGCGGGGAACGACATTGTCTATCTGCTGCCGGAGTTGCAGGAGGAATGTGAACCCCATATTCCAGCGCTGTAGCTGGGTGGCGGCTTCAGCTTCATCCTCTTGCAGCACTTCCATCATGAGCTCGTCGTTGCTATCCATAGCGGCTGGTGAGGCAAACTGCCGAACACTTTGCGGGCGGGGTGGGGCGCTACTTGTGAGTGCGCTACCGGTACCCGCGGCGCAGGCGGCGGAAACCTAGCCAGAAGGTGGAGGGGAAGCGCCGAAGGGCTAGAGAGCTTTTTTAGGCCGGTTGACGAAGGAATGACCCATCGGGTCCTCACCTTTGGTCTATCTGGTCTCAAGCCCAGGAGAAAGCCCATTGAAGGGATGATCAAGGCCCACAAGGATCTTTACTTGGCACAGCCCAGGAAGCCGAAGCTTGGCGTGCACTGCAAGAACTCAAAAAGAGAAGACCTAGTCGAACTCTTATCCATCTAGGGTTTCTACCTACCGAATCTATCTGCAACCGACTTGGAGAGCAATCCTGAGACCTAACCTTCGAATATAAAAGGTTAGAAGGGAGCTCCAAGATCCACCTAGACACTTTTTCACCACCTCCACCTGAGCGCTCGAATCCTCGAGAGCTCATCACCTTGGCTAGATCTAATCTACGCCACCGTTGTACACACCTCGCTGTAAACCCCATTGCAATAAAGTCAGACAAGCAGGACGTAGGTTGTTACCCTCTGGGGGGGGCGAACCTAGGTAAACTCTTGTGTGCCCTAGTCTCTGTCTGATCGTCGTCAAATTCGTCGGATCCCACATACGCTCGATGAATCGAAAACCCTCAAACATGGGCATTGCCGGGGTATAACCTCGTCAATTGGCGCCGACCGTGGGGAAACTTTTGCCAACCTCGATCGCTACAGCATCAAGCTCAACCCAAAAAAGTGCTCCTTCGGTGTACCAACCGGTCAGCTCTTGGGTTATCTCATCTCTGAGAGAGGAATCGAGGGAAACCCAGAGAAGATTCGAGCGGTCATCAACATGCAGCCACCACAGATGCTTTGACATGTCCTGCAGTCAGGGTTTTTTTTCTCGGCCGAGATTTCCGAAATCTCGCCGAAAACCGGTTTTATCGGTGACCACCGGTATTTCCTAATACCGAACGAAATTTTCTGGTATTCATAGAATATGTCTAAATTTTAAGAATTTTAATAAATTTTGGACCAATTTAGAACTTCGTTTGACAAATCTCGGTCGATATTTACCGGTATTTCGGCCGATATTTCCGGTATTTCCGAAAACCGGATTTCTCGCTACCTACCGGTATTTTTTCCCAAACGAGAAAAAAAACCTTGCCTGCAGTTGACCGGATGTCTGGCGGCGTTCAGCCGTTTCATCAGCAAGCTCGGCGAAAACGCTCTCCCCTTCTATCAAATGCTGAGAAAAATAGATAAATTTGCCTGGACAGCAGAAGCATAAGCAGCTTTCGACAATGTCAAGCATCGTCTGTCAACATCCCTAGTATTGGTAGCCCCGCACTAAAAGGAACCAATGCTGCTATACATAGCCGCGACCAATCAGGTGGTTAGCCCCACGCTCGTTGTCGAATGCGCAGAGGAAGGCAAAACGCACGGGGTACAACGCCTAGTCTACTACCTCGGTGAGGTGCTCTCCCCCACGAAACAGAGATACCCCACTACCAGAAGCTAGCATACGCTATATACATGACTACCACATTACTTCGAATGCCACTAAATAGTGGTGGTGGCATCGACCCTGCTCGCAGGCATCCTCAACAACCCCGATGCCACGGGACGCGTGTCCCTATGGGGCATCACCCTCGGGCCATGGGAAATCATGTACCAGAGGCAATTAGCGATCAAGTCACAAGTCCTTCCAGACTTCATCGCCGAGTGGACCGAAGCATAGTTGCCCAAACTCCCAGATCTGTCAAACACTTGGACGATCTACGTCGACAGCTCCAAGCGCGTTTCGGGCGCAGGAGCGGGGGTAATCCTTGTATCCCCGCAAGGAGACAAGATGCGCTATGTCCTTCGTATGCGATTCACCAACCCTTCCACCAACGAAGCTGAGTATGAGGTTGTCCTGCATGGCAAAGGCTTGCGGTGCAACACACATCAAGATCCACGGTGACTCGAACCTCATTGCTAGCAAGTCATGAAGGACTATGACGCAACCTGCGCAAACATGATAGCGTACTGCGCAATGTATGACAAGCTCGAAGGCAATTTCAAAGGCTATGAGGTAAACCACATTGGCCGAGAAAGCAACGAGGAAGTAGACTCTGTCGTCGTGGTGAAACAACGTATGCCATGGGATGGCTTAAATGGGGGCCGAACTAGATGCTGGGGGATTCGGGAGAGGGGAGCGAGCTAAGAAGCACGACAGAAAGGAACACAGATCTACCCAGGTTCGGGGCTCTCGTAAGGAGATAACACCCCTACTCCTGCTCTACTGGTTGTATATTTGGATCGATGGATTACACAACAATGGAGCTTCCAAGCTCTCTGTGAGAGGAGGAAGATGAACTATCAACTGAGAGAGTAAAGAGAGATCAACCCTTGGCTAGGGCTCCCTGTGCCACCTTATATAGTGGTGGCCAGGGTTACAACCGTCACCACCGAGCAGATGACATAAACTACAGTCCAAACAGGGCAGGCTGACGATGGCTGCCACCCTTGACTTTGCCCCTGATTGCTCTCGATGGGACTCAGCATCCCTGTACCTTGTACTTCTTCGACTGTGACCTTACCCCTGTGATGTCAAGGATTGTACTTGGCACAGTGATGGTTGGTAAACCACCACTGTACACCCTGTCATCATAGTCTGCTTCCATGCTTGGATGTTTCCTTCCTTGATTGTAGGGATATGACACCTTGGTTGACTTCTGTATCCCGGATATAGCCGTTGGCCATATCCTGGACCTATGTGCCGGACCAACGACCCAAGGTCGGGTAATCCGGCCTCCCCTGTTCCTACATAATATAACAACTAGATTAGGCCGGCATATCTATACATACGCCGGCACTCCTCATCAAGTATCCCGACTATACCGACATATCTGTACATCGGCCGGGATACACCTTTATATGTCGGTCTGGCCGATACTCTTATATTCCGGCCAGACCCAACTTTGGTCAACCAACACAAAGTCAACCACATTCCTCATATCTTTCTAGTCTCTTGACCCTACCGGGGGTCATCCCCCCGACACTAGTCCCCGAAGCTGTCGAGGTCCCCCAGTCTTAACTGAGGGGCCTTGGCAGGTTCAACATACTATCTCTTTGCTTATATCCCGGCTCTTGATTATACGCCGGCGTTTATATTATATGCCGGACCTCCGCCTATATGTCGGCTCCTCTTCCTTCTCTAAAAGTTAATCCGGCCGGTCCCGAAGGTATTCCAGACGGGATTTGTTTCATGCACGGTCATGCTGGCACATAGCTGAAGCTTCCTCGAGAAGCCAAGTCCGACAGTTTCCATCGAAACTTGCAACTGCTCTGCCACTGCGAACGGTCACATGAAGTGATGGTTCACAGCGTGATTACTGCTTGCCATCATTGCCATAACTGGCGTAGTGGCACGGTTATAGGAACCGCCGCCCCACGACGTGCCACCACATGGCGATGCTTGTAGAAACGGTCGGGGTAGTGGAGCACTACCACCGTTCCCACGACCGCAGCCCCGCGATATAAATAGGGGAGCGGGGGTAACTCTCCCCTTTTTACCCCCACTCTTTCTTCTTCCTCTGCGCCTCCTCATCGAGCTATCCTCCGTCGGACCAACCGCCCAGAGAACTTGCGCCGCCGTGGTCCTCCTTCACACCGGCACCGATTCTCACCGTCGCCTGGCCTCTTCACCCTTGATGGCGCCAATCCTCTTCCTCTCCCAAACACTGTCAGGGGAGATTGGATCTTTATCTGCAAGCTCGCCGTCGCCCCATTGCCGCCGCACGAGCTCCGGTGAGTTCCTCCTCCTTCTTGGTCCTTCTCCCTTCGTGCTTCTCTGTGGCCTTGCAATGGTAACCCTATTTGCTTAGATCTCCTTTAGTTACTCTGCTTAGCATCTTGCTGGTTCGGTTAGCATTGCTAGCAATCTTCCCAGGAAGTTCATAGGTGTTCTTCCCTAGGAATTTACCCATAGTTATTTCTGATTTTAACTACGCCGTTAGATCTTCTCTTCCTGCTAACTTGGGTGAGATTGGTATGCCGGAGAGACTAACCTCCCCCTTTAATCTGCTCCTGATAGGACTAACATCACGGGACTCCGGCTCTCACGCCTTATCCCAGCCACCAAGATGGCTTCATCCAGCATGACGGCCACCTCTGCGCCGGATGTTGTGGTTTCGTCAACAGATCTGCCATAGGGGTAAGGGTATGGCGGTTTGTGGAAGGGGGTGAACACGGTGGAGCGATCCGGGACGGTGGTAGCACGAGTTTACCTAGCTTCAGATCCCGCAACGGTGGCGAGACCCTACGTGCTGCTATAATTCACTATATGGCAACAAGTGCTCGATTACAATGAGGAGGTTGGCTATCTCGCTATGCGATCTGCTGTAACCTAACTATTGTGTTGTCTGGTGCCTCAAGGGCTGCTCCACGCCAGATTTATAAAGGCGCGTGGCGTGGGCTACACGTTGGTACCGGAGCGGATACAACTTGGAGTCCTAGACTAAGTCCTATGCGTGTTCTACAAGGCAATCCGCCATGGGCCTGTCTTCGGATCCGCCATAAGCGCCTGCATCCAGTACCGCCGTGGCAACTTCAGCAACTGGGTCGCCCGGTAGGCAATCCGCCATACCACCCCTGATGGGCCACCCTGGCTTGCTGATTTAGGACTACGTCGCTGGTATACCTATTTGGTATATCCCCAACAGTAGCCCCCAGGGAACTTCAAGATTGCCATCTACATCCACCATGCATGTTCTTGGTGAGATACTTCCGCCATAGCTCTTCTTCTCTTCTGTGCTGGGATGGCGGTCATCTTGATGTTCCTTCTTCCATCTATTAATCCGCCGTAAATAACGGATCAAGCGACATAGTTATCTTAGCGAGATTTCCGGGATCCGTTGGATCATACCAGGGAAATCCGCCGTAAATTCCGGCACGTAGTTCCTTCTAGGGCAAGACTTACAGCGTACGCACTATTTTCACCGAAGTTACTTTCTTACCCCTGGACACGTGTCACCGGATTAGGGTTTCTGTGATCAGGACGAGCGGTGGTGATGGCGGGCACGAATCTCGAGGTCTGGGGTCTATATATACCCCGGCCTCTCACCCCTGGCCGGTCACCCCTCATTCGCCCCCGTCGCATTCTCTCTCCTCAGCGCCTCCACGTGAGCTACGTCATCTCCGATGAGCCACCGCGGAAAACCTCACCGCCGGTAGCTTTTTCCGCCGGATTAGCTTGCGCAAGCACTTCAAGCATTTCATAGCGGAATCCTCCTTTCGCTCAACGCTATGAACTCCGGATCACCTTCCCGCCACCATTCTGAAGCTGAGGAGGAGGATTCCCCTCTGCAGCAGTCAGCTCAGGGAACACACCCTGCAATGGCGGATTTAGATCCAGAGGACATTATGTCCGAAGCCGAAGAAGAGATGGCGGGAAACAACGCTAAGGATCCCGCAGACAAGGAAGTGGATGGCGAGGCTGAGGAGGAACAGGAGGAAGGAGCCGAGGACGAAGAAGAGCAAATCTCCCAGAACCTCCATGGTTATTGGCAAAAATCCCATGTCAAGGACACTGACGTCCAAGCCCTGGAAGGCGAGGGCACCGTGGCTCCTCAAGCCGAATCGGGATGGCGGACTAACTTCAAGGCCCCGGTGCCAGTTCCTAACCCCTCCGAAATCGTGATGCTCTAATCTCATGTGGAGAGGGGTCTCAGTATGCCTCCATCTCTTTTCTTTACCAATCTTTTAAAATTCTACGGACTGCAGCTCCATCACATATCACCAAACAACTTGGTGTCTGTGGCGGGCTACGCAGCTCTGTGCGAGGGATACCTCGGGATCCGCCCCAGGGTAGACCTCTTCCAACTTTTCTTCTCCGTGCGGGCCAATTACGAAGATGACGGATTCCTTCAAACCTGCGGAACGGTTTGCTTCCTTCCACGAAGGTCGAAGGAATACCCCTTCATCATGCCTCTGGATTCCACCATAGGATGGAGAGGGTCCTGGTTCTACATGGCGGATAAGCCCGCGCCATCTCAAGTCCGTGGCCTCCCTCCTTTTGAGAACATAGCTGCTGAATCCCGCGACTCCTAGACGGCTGTCAACGACGAATCTGCCACTCCCTATGTCAAGCTCTTGGCTCGGCGGATCGCCAAGCTATCTGTGGATGGCTTGAAAGGAATTGACACCATTAACTGCTGGATATCCCGGCGGATTCAGCCGCTCCAACACCGCGATAGCTTGATGCACGAGTATACTGGTGCAAATGATGGCATGCGTTGTTCGGACCAGGAGCTGGACCCTAAAGTGGTCGAGAAGCGCATCCGTTCTCTAATGAAATCTCCTAGGAAGAAGCCTTTGAAGTTTGGCATGGCTATGTTTGAGAATGGCAGCTGCCCTTTGGTAAGTTCCCTTTCCGCCATACGATAGCATAAAACCTTTGCATTGCACAAGAACTAACTTTTTTCTCTTATCAGCTCAAATCGCTTGGACCCGCGCACTTTGCTCATCCCCTTCGCCGCTCCAACACCAAATCTACCGCTCAAGAGGAAGTTGTTCACTCTAGCAGAAACAAAGAGGAGATGGCGGGGAATGTAGACGACACGGCCCGCACGACCCAGGAGAAGGTGATCCCCAAGAAGAGGGTTGGTAGCGGGAAAACTCGCGGTGGTGGCGGGAAATCTGTTGATTCCCGTCGTTTCGAGGCTCAACGCAGGGCGGAGCTGGAAACGCCATCCGAGAATACTGCTACTATCAATTTGCCGAAATCAAGGTAACCTTTCGATATCCTCCTTCATTGTTGCTGCTTTTCACTTCTAATCCTCCTTTACTCAGAAGGAAGAAACCTACTGTCAAAGAGCCATCATCCAAGCGAGCCAAGCCCTCCCCTGCCGCTATCCCGCACACCCCTGACGTACCAATTACCTCCCCCGCTCGTATCGATATCGATATGGAGGATGCTGGTGGTCAGTTTGACCCGATGCCAGAAGCCAACCCAACGACTGAAGCTGCGGCTAATGATGTCGTCCAAAGCAAAAAGGCTTCTGGCTCGTTTCAGGGTCAAGTGGCGGATGCTCCGGCGGGGGGCAGTTTGTTTTGGAGACAAAAGCAACTTGAAGTCGTCAATCTTATTTCCAGCCAGGAAGATGCCAGCAACCAGCTGTCCAGCAGCATTCCGCTTTTGTTGAGAAAATAGCCACCATGAAGAAGGTATGTATTCCCAGTAGCCCCCAAGCGCCATGGCGGATTCTCATATATGATCCGCTATGGGGCTTCAAGAGAAACTTCTGTAAATTTTTGAATAGCATAGCCCTCGAGCGCTGGTAGTTCATACAGTGCTCTATAGAGAACTTTTAAATTTCATACTGAGTAGCCCCGAGCATTATGGCGGATTACTATCCGGCATAAAGCTCTTAGGAAGACAAAAAATCAGCATAAGTAGCCCCCGAGAGTTATGGCGGATACTATCCAGCATAATGCTCTAAGAGTAACTAAAAAATCATCGTGAGTAGCCCCCGAGCGTTATGGCGGAGAATTATCCGGCATAAAGCTCTAAGAGTGACTAACACTTCACCTCATTTTGCCAGAATTACAAGAAAGTCGTAGAGGACCTGGTCCAAGTTGTCAGCTCACAGGAGAACGAGCTGGCAAAGAAAACTGCTCTTGTGGCGGACTTGCAGCAGTAGCTTGAGAATAGCGGTAATCTTCCTTAACAAGTTTGAGTCCCTTTATGCTTATTCGATCAATGCTGCGCTGATAATTCCACCATGCAGATGCTGCCAAGCTCAAGTCCACACTTGAGGGGGTGGAGAAGGGCCACGCCATTGCGATGGATGGGCTGCAGCAGCAGCTCCAGAAATCACTGGCCGCAAACACCTCCCTCGAAGAGCAACTGAAGGACCAGGAGCGCCAGGCCCTGAAAAAGGACAAGGAGATAGAGGATCTCTGCAAAGCCGCCGCTGTTTTTGAAAAGCGGCGTGAAGGCTTTAACGAGCTCCTCCATCACTTTCAGGAGACCCTGCTAGGTATCAATGGCTTTCCATACTGTGAAGTTTGCAATTTTTGTTATGCCGAATATGACGCATCTTCTTTTTCCGCTATGCAGCCACTCTGGAGCAAGGCGAGGTGGATACCGCCGAGGGCTTGCGCATGGCCACCGACGCAGCGAAGAAGGAGCTTGGTGGCCTTCTCAATGCTGGTCGCTAGGCATGCGGGAGCCTACAGATAGCAGGTTCTTCCAACCTCTCCGCCATTGTGCTCACTCAAAAGCTGCTGCTGGTGCCAAGGCTAGTGGCGGACTGGAAACAGTCCTCTGCTCGGGGTGGTGCCAGGACAGCTTTAACCTTGGCGAAGGCCCACTACCCTGAGATGGACCTGGACCTAATCACCTCTGGCATCCCGGAGAGTGGCGAGGACGGTGCACCGGTGGACGAGGCCGCCATCCGGCAAAGTGTGCTTGGATACGATCAACTGCGTGCCCTGGGCACTCAGTTGAATGTATACTACGAAGCATACGAACTGCCAGGGTCGCCAAGCCAAGCTTCAACATCAGTCTCCGCGGCTACTGCAGGTGGTGATGGCGGTGAAGAGGTGTCCTTGATGTCTACACACGCTTCTGTTCTTGTAGACAGTGTTGGGCCTCCAAGTGCAGAGGTTTGTAGAACAGCAGCAAGTTTCCCTTAAGTGGATCACCCAAGGTTTATCAAACTCAGGGAGGAAGAGGTCAAAGCTATCCCTCTCAAGCAACCCTGCAATTACGATACAGAAAGTCTCTTGTGTCCCCAACACACCCAATACACTTGTCAGATGTATAGGTGCACTAGTTCGGCGAAGAGATAGTGAAATACAAGTAGTAGTGATGATTATAAGTAGCAAATGTGACTTGAAGTAAATATCGCTGCGAGCAAACATGTAACAAAACAGGAAGTAAACGGTATGCAAAGCTTGGAAACAAGGCCTAGGGATCATACTTTCACTAGTGGACACACTCCCAACAAATATAACATAATTGAACAAATAAATAACTTCTCTTCACTATGGTACTCTGAATTACTCTCCTATTAAATAACACTAATCATTGCGTAGGGCTACGAAGCACTCCTTAAAGTTCATCAAGTACTTGACAAACACCACTCATAGAGATATCCAAATCGAATCACAACTCAAGATAAATATTATTGCAACTTAGACCAAGTACTAACACGGTGCACACACTGTCAACATTACACCATGAAAGGAGGAATAGATCACTTCAATACTATAATAGCGATAATTATTCTCATAATCCATAAGAGATCACAATCGTAGCCTAGACCAAGTACCACCATGATGCACGCATTGTCACCGTTACACCATGGCAGGAGGAATAGATTACTTTAATAATACCACTAGAGTACACATAATATCTGAATAATAACATCTACTTGTTCAACATGATACAAAGCTCACGATCACATAAAGATCACATCATGGGAGAGAGAGGTGAACCACATAGCTACCGGTAGAGCCCTCAGCCCCGGGGATGAACTACTCCCTCCTCACCATAGGAGACAGCAAGGTTGATGGAGATGGCGGTGAGGTCGATGGAGACGGCGGAGAGGGCGATGGAGACCGATGGAGATGGCTCCGGGGGCACTTCCCCGTCCCGGCAGGGTGCCGGAACAGCGACTTCTGTCCCCCGAAATTCGTCGGTGGCGGCGGCGGAACTACGGAACTGTTTCTGGAAAATTGCCGACTCCCCTAGGGTTTTCCGTCAAGAGGCTTCTTATAGGCGAAGGGGCATCGTCAGGGAGCAGCCAGGGGCTCCTCACACCAGGGTGGCACGGCCAGGGCCTGGGCTGCGCCACCTATGTGTGAGGGCGGCCTCTGGCCCCCCTTCGGCTCTCTTTCGGTCTTCGGGAAGCTTCCGGGAAAAATAAGACTTCTGGCTTTTGTTTCGTCCAATTCCGAGAATATTTCCTATGTACCTTTTTTGAAACACAAAAACAGCAGAAAACAGGGAACTGGCACTGTGGCATCTTGTCAATAGGTTAGTTCCGGAAATCGCATAAAAATGCCACGAAGTGTAACGAAACACAAGGCAAATGGTGTAAAAACAAGCATGGAGCATCAAAAATTATGGATACGTTGGAGACGTATCAGCATCCCCAAGCTTAACTCCTGCTCGTCCTCGAGTAGGTAAGTGATAACAAAAGAATAATTTTTGAGGTGACATGCACCTACACAATCTTGATCATATAGGTAAAGCATTGAGTGCTGAGATCAAAGAACTTAAAACATGTGCATGAAAGACATAATCTTGATAATAGAAACTTAGCAACCATGTTATAACATGCAAATGAACACAAACAAAAGATCATGAAAAATGAAACAATGAAAGTCAAACGTGTGTTCAAATCATAAGGAAAAACATACAAATGGTTTTCAGCTTGTCCTTCATGGAGAGCAAAACATAAATGCATAGGACACCTTCAAGTTTAAGAGGGCGACTAGATACAAATAATTTGAGAACAAGTGAAACCATGATCATGAATCAATCAATGAAAACTTTGGGACAATGCACATTATACTAAGAATGACAACTATGCTCTCTTAATGGTGCATAAAGAAAGAAGGTGGTGACTCAACATAAAAGTAAAAGAAAGGCCCTTCGTGGAGGGAAGCAGTGATTAAACATGTGCTAGAGCTTTTCATTTGTAAAACAGAGAGATAAAACTTGAGTTTTGAGAGGTGGTTGCTTTTGTCAACGACTAGTAATGGGGTTCTTACTATCTTCCATACAAAAATGAAGCAAGTTTTTGAGTGAGAGATTGGCACTTTTGTGCTCTTTTTATAAAGCTTGGCACTCCTCCCCACCTTTTTTCCTTTCTCAAACCATGGCTAACCGATTCCATCGGGTGCCCACCAACATTCACATACCATGGAGGAGTGCCTTTTTTCTTTCTTTTTTTTTCTCTTTTTTTTTTCTTTTTGGAATAAACAATATGGAAGATAGCAAATCCGACCACTATGTCCCCATGAGCTGAAAACAGTGTCACAAAATGAGAAGTGTTTTGAAGGTTTTTTTAAAGGTAGCACATGAAAATTTACTTGGAATGGCTTGTAAATACCATGCATAGGAATTTATAGTGGACACAATGGCAAACTTGGTTTTTGGGAGTTGGATGCACGAGTAGAGCTCATACTCAGTACAAAATGAGGGCTAGCAAAAGACTGGGAGCGACCAACTAAGAGAGCAATAATGGCCATAATCATGCAAAGCGACAAAGCGACATTAAAAGAAGTATAAGATGGCATCAAAATTCAAAAACTAAATGATCATAGAGGCTATTGACAACTTTGCAAGAGTCTAACATGTGTGAGCATGCGCCAAGTCAACCCAAATAAAGCATCAAGGAGAAAACCAAAATAATGCTTCCAAATAATTAAAACAACGCATGATTTTTTCAAAGGCTCATTAAGCAATCTCCGTTATTTGAGACAAGTCATGCTACAGCAAAACCACTAAGCATACTATCAAAAATACATCAAGCACGACATGCAAAAGCCTAGGCCGCAGTCTACACAAGCTCCTTCTTGTACCACTTTTTTGCATAAAGCTTTTTCTCTTTTCCAACACCATTCAAACTTTTTATAAACACCTCTTTTGATGAAAACCAATAAAGATCAGAGGCAAAAATACACCTTGATGAAAAGATATAACAAGATCTGAACAAAAATCAAGGCGAAATCGAAAGCTAAACGCAGTAGCAGAAAAAGAGAACACTCATTGAACGATAAGAGTGAAAACTAGAGTGTTCTTGGCAAATGAAAAGCGAGTTCATCTCCTCCAAAAGAAACATGATGTGATCCAAACATTTATTGCAGCAAACAAAACAAAATAAAGCTAAAACAAAAACAACTGACGCTCCAAGAAAAACGCATAATGCATGAAGCAATAAAAATATAGTGTCTTGAAAGGTGACCTGATTTTTGCCGATGAAGAAGGGGTGCCTCGGGGGCATCCCCAAGCTTTGACGCTTGTACTTCTTGGATATTTCTTGGGGTGATGCATGGGCATCCCCAAGCTTGAGCTTTTGTCCATTCTTCAACTCATCTCATCATTCTCTAATCCCTACACTTGAAAACTTCCTTCATACAAAACTAAACACAAATCTATTAGCAACATTAGTGTAAGCATAACATATAATCAACCTCTTTTTGCTTCAGGTTTCAACTCAAAACCACCACATATATAGAAAATACTACTATAGCAACTTCTCCAAAAGTTCCGTGATCAAAAGAACTCAAAAGAAAGCGATAAAGTGGCAAACACAAATATTGGCAGAAATCTGTCAAAACTGAACAGCTGACAAAGGCCGAATTTTTGAGGGGTTTTATGTTGCTCAAATCAAAAAGTGTTCAACTAATGAAAGTTTGGATATAACCTGGGGCATATGCACAAGAAATCGCAGGTCCAAAAGATATACAGAGAATTTATAAGAATTTTTACGGTGCAGCACTGAAAACAGTTTCAGGACAGCAACATCCTCAAATCTTTACCTCACTCAAATTAGAGGCTTCTCTTGGCAC
This sequence comes from Dactylis glomerata, assembly GCA_007115705.1. NCBI lineage: Eukaryota > Viridiplantae > Streptophyta > Magnoliopsida > Poales > Poaceae > Dactylis > Dactylis glomerata. The sequence goes on along the minus strand of QXEO01000291.1, from coordinate 1,879,612 downwards.
AAAAACGAAATAAAAAGGATAAGGAGCGGTCATTATAGTAGTAATAACTTCCAAGACTCAAGAAAAAGTACTGAAAAATAAACAATGGGTTATCTCCCAAGAGTGCTTTTCTTTAACGCCTTTGAGCTAGGCGCAGTAATTTGCAAAGATGCTCATGTGGGCGCCATAAGAGCTTGAGGAAAAGGCGCCATATAGGAACTTAAAACAATAGAGAGCATCAAAAAGCAAGTATGGAACACATTTAAATCTAAACCACTTCCTATACATAGGAATCTTGTAAGAAAATAAATCAGCGAGGCACATAGTAGCAAGCATGGATAGACAAAACAAGTGCCACTTCAAGATTTGTAAGATAAAGAGGGGAAACTCAATATTGTTGAGATCTATCAAACCATGTTTCCCTCTCTCATAATAACTTTCAGTAGCATCATGAATAGAACTAACAATATAACTATCACATAAAACATCCCTATCATGAGCCACATGCATAAAAGAATTAATACTCACCACAGGAACAATAGTAGTAGGAGCAGATTCAGCAGAATAATTATTCTCATCACCATAATCATCAAAAATAGGAGGCATATTGTAATCATAACTAATTTTATCCTCAATAGTAGGTGAACTGAAAATATTATACTCATCATCACAAGCTAGAGAACTACTATGTCGCAAAGCATATTCTTCAAACATATCATCATAAGAAGGAACATCACATAGGGGAGATAAAATATTATCAAAACAAACTTTCTCCACTAAAGCTAGGGAACTAAAAATATCATGCTTAACAGAACCAGCTTCCCCAAGCTTAGACTTTTCTATAGCATTAGAAATAACGGGGTTCAAAGCATTCATACTAACAACACTATTAGCATGCAAATTAAGCTCCAAAGGTTTTTCAATTTTCTCTTCAAACACTTCATATTTAAACTCAGGAAAAAGACTACAGAACTCTTTGTTTTCCATTAAGCCTAACTAGTAAAAATAAAAACAAGAAACAAAAAGATGTAATTGCAGAATCTAAAGAAAATAACTTCGAGCACTCACACAGGAGGATGCGAGTACCTTTTACCTTACCTCCCCGGCAACGGCGCCAGAAAAGAGCTTGCTGGCGCTAAGTTGACGCGGGAGGTTTCTTCAATCTTTGGAAGTATTCTTCTTTAGTTCCCCGGCAACGGCGCCAGAAAAGAGCTTGATGTCTACACACGCTTCTGTTCTTGTAGATAGTGTTGGGCCTCCAACTGCAGAGGTTTGTAGAACAGCAGCAAGTTTCCCTTAAGTGGATCACCCAAGGTTTATCGAACTCAGGGAGGAAGAGGTCAAAGCTATCCCTCTCAAGCAACCTTGCAATTACGATATAGAAAGTCTCTTGTGTCCCCAACACACCCAATACACTTGTCAGATGTATAGGTGCACTAGTTCGGCGAAGAGATAGTGAAATACAAGTAGTAGTGATGATTATAAGTAGCAAATGTGACTTGAAGTAAATATCGCTGCGAGCAAACATGTAACAAAACAGGAAGTAAACGGTATGCAAAGCTTGGAAACAAGGCCTAGGGATCATACTTTCACTAGTGGACACACTCCCAACAAATATAACATAATTGAACAAATAAATAACTTCTCTTCACTATGGTACTCTGAATTACTCTCCTATTGAATAACACTAATCATTGCGTAGGGCTACGAAGCACTCCTTAAAGTTCATCAAGTACTTGACAAAAACCACTCATAGAGATATCCAAATCGAATCACAACTCAAGATAAATATTATTGCAACTTAGACCAAGTACTAACACGGTGCACACACTGTCAACATTACACCATGAAAGGAGGAATAGATCACTTCAATACTATCATAGCGATAATTATTCTCATAATCCATAAGAGATCACAATCGTAGCCTAGACCAAGTACCACCATGATGCACGCACTGTCACCGTTACACCATGGCAGGAGGAATAGATTACTTTAATAATACCACTAGAGTACACATAATATCTGAATAATAACATCTACTTGTTCAACATGATACAAAGCTCACGATCACATAAAGATCACATCATGGGAGAGAGAGGTGAACCACATAGCTACCGGGAGAGCCCTCAGCCCCGGGGATGAACTACTCCCTCCTCATCATAGGAGACAGCAAGGTTGATGGAGATGGCGGTGAGGTCGATGGAGACGGCGGAGACGGCGATGGAGACCGATGGAGATGGCTCCGGGGGCACTTCCCCGTCCCGGCAGGGTGCCGGAACAGAGACTTCTGTCCCCCGAAATTCGTCGGTGGCGGCGGCGGAACTACGGAACTGTTTCTGGAAAATTGCCGACTCCCCTAGGGTTTTCCGTCCCGAGGCTTCTTATAGGCGAAGGGGCGTCGTCAGGGAGCAGCCAGGGGCTCCTCACACCAGGGTGGCGCGGCCAGGGCCTGGGCCACGCCACCTATGTGTGAGGGCGGCCTCTGGCCCCCCTCCGGCTCTCTTTCGGTCTTTGGGAAGCTTCTGGGAAAAATAAGACTTCTGGCTTTTGTTTCGTCCAATTCCGAGTATATTTCCTGTGTAGCTTTTCTAAAACACAAAAATAGCAGAAAACAGGGAAGTGGCACTGTGGCATCTTGTCAATAGGTTAGTTTCAGAAATCGCATAAAAACGCCACGAAGTGTAACGAAACACAAGGAAAATGGTGTAAAAATAAGCATGGAGCATCAAAACTTATGGATACGTTAGAGACGTATCAGTCCTCCAAGGTTCCGCCGTCTTCTTAGGACGTGCCCTGCAATGTGGCAGAAAAAATACTTTGCATCAATTCGGCCCCTGAGTGGGTATGTAAACTTAAACTGCGTGTGAATGCTTCTGCACTGTGACTGATCTGCTTGTGGCGGATCAGTGAAATGCTTTTGAATTTTGCAGTTCAGTGTTTATGAAGTGGTTTTAATTGTGCGAAGAAACTGCCAGGCCTAGTTTTATGCAACTTGCAGTTTTTGACATGCCCAAAAAACAACACTTTGAAAAAAAATCACGCGTAGGATTATGCGATCCGCCATCCGGCTCTCTGTGCTTGACTTTTCATGAGATGGCAAAATCTTCGCACGAACAATCTGCTAGGGTGACGATACTTAATAGCAACCGTCCAGAACCCTTAACAGATGGCGGCTTAGATCGTCAAAAAGTCACTACTCGGGAATCCACACAGAGAACATCGAATGGAGATCAAAACATAAAAAAGCTACGCGGACCGCTTATGGCGGATTTAAAAAAGGCACAAGTGCAAAGCACAATTGCGCAAAAGGTTCCATACGATCTAAATGAACAATAAAGGAGGTAAAAGACTCAGAGAAAATCAAGAGTGAACCAAATGCTTTATTTCATTGATCATATAGATGTGCCAATTACATAGCTAGGTAAGTGCTAAGTGTGGAAAGGACGTAGCTGTGCGATGTTCCATGGATGATCTGTCTCATTGTAGATATCGTCAGGGTCTCTTCGCTTGCGCTTCTTACTGGGTCTCTTATCTAGCTCGCGAATATCAATGAGGTAGTAAGAACCATTCAGTAGAGCTTTGCTGATGACGAAGGGTCCTTCCCAAGGCGGGGATAGCTTGTGGGACTTCTGTGTAACAACTCGGAAATTGTAATCCACTTCTTATTAATTAAAATACCAAATTTTGGACCCAGATAAAACTTTTTATCTATTATTTCATGCATACATGTATTTTCCATTATATGATTTGTATGATCTCATGTGTGTTATTATTTGTTGGGCAATGGTTAGTTAATTCTAACCTAACCAACAGAAGCAAGTGAGAATAATTATAAGAACCAAAGAAAGAAGAAACAAAAGAAAGAAAGAAAAAGAGAAGAATAAGATGATCTAGGAAATCTGTTTGACTACCCTACTTTGAGCCCTTGGATTAAGAAATCTGTAACTCACCTCAGTGTTTGGCCAGCTACTTGAGCTTCACCAAGTCACATACAAACTCAACCAAGCAGTGGCTACCCAAAACTCAAACCAGAACTTGACTCAAACATCAATCAAACTTTGAATCTGAAACAGAGACTATACCAAAATTTGAAATAAGATTTCTGAAAAACTTATCCTTTCTTCAGAAGAAAAATACCACTGGATACCTTGGCTCATATGCTGATCACCCAAAGTGGAAAATTTCAAAAATTCAAATTTAAAACTCTTGCGGGCATTTCGTCGAACACTGGCAGGCAGGAATCAAAGCAAATCGAGTTCACCGTGGGCTGCACTATTCTTGCTCGCTCGAGGACTGTAGCCATACTCCTGGGCGATGCCACGGTCGAGCCCAGTGCCCCCTGCCCCGACCCGAGGCGTGAGAAAGGGAGGGACGACGAGAAATGCGCCCAGGGCCCCCTCCCAGTCTTCTTCTTCCTGCGCGTTGCCGACCGCCCTGGATGCGCCAGAGCCGACCCACAGCCCTCCGCAGCCGAGGCGACACCCTCCCAGCACACCCCCGAGGCCGCCGTGCCTGGTGCGACCTCCGAACACCGCCAGGACCCCCGCACTGGCCACCTTCTGGTCGCCTTGCCCCCGGCCTCCCGAGGCTATAAAAACCCCCGTCGACCACTCCCAGAGGACGCACACACCACCGCAACCAACCCCCGCTCTTCTCTCTTCCTCTCTCCCTCAGAAACGTCCGATCTCTGCACGGGAGCGCCGCCGCGTTCTGGAGGATTTCGGCCACCATTGGAGCTGCTGCTGGTGCGAGGTAGAGGAGCGGAGCCGCCGCTGTCGATCTGCATCACCGCCGTCAAGCTCTGCATCCTCTCCGTCACGCCCTCGCCGTCGAACACTCGTCTCTGCAACGCCGGTGAGTCCCTGGCCTGTCCCGGGGTAGACGACGACGATGCACCGTTGGATCTTGATCCAACGGGAGCATACCGGTTCGGAGTTTCTAATTAGGTCTGACGAGTGGACCCCATCTGTCAGGTTCGGTTTTAAAACATTCCCGCCCCGCGCGAAACGGTATCGGGCCGGCCTGTTCGGAATTCTTCTGGACTCGGCCCGTTTGGTTAGAAGTAGGTCCGTTTCGTTTTTATTTATTCTCCCGCCTTTTCGAATTAATTCAAAATAGTTTCAGATATGATTTTCAAACTTAAATTCCAAGAGTTTTACAAATCCATTTCTAACAAATAAATATGCGTTGGAAAGCTTGTAAAATGCTCTAGCCTGTAGAATTGGTTAGAATTCCATTTGAGTTAGGAATTTAATTAGATATGAATAGTGTGACCATAGCTTTATTAATCATAGAAGATTTCTAGAAAATGGTTTAAGCCCCCTAAAATCATGAAATTTAAATTGTGAACTCACCAATGACCTCCCTTACTGTTAGTCAACCCCAATCAACTCAAACCTTGTTAGTGTTATCAATTAGACCCTAACCCAACTCTAGTTAGTAACATAAAATGATAGATCCCTATCATACACTTAGAATTAATTTGCCCTCATTACCAATTCACTTAGTTAATCCCTCCCCACTTGAACTAGTCTTAGTACCCCTAAATCAATACCAATACTTAGAAAGTGAACAACATAGGACATCTAGTAGAAAATTTAACTTGCACCCTCAATGCACACTTGGAAGAATAACTTGCAATCCAACTCCATAAAATGCAACATGAATGCTTTTGTTAGCAAACAAAAATGTGTGCTTGGTGTGTTGTTAGCATTGTGTAGTGATTGTGTGTTTTGTGTTGGCTTCGTTATTAGACGCTAGTATTGCTGCGGAGGATATTGAGGGGGGATATTACCAAGAAGAAGAAGAAGAAGAAGAATACCCCAGACACTTTGCCAACCAAGGCAAGCCATCTTTTGAATCATACTCCAAATGCCTAGTTTTACTATTGCATTCTACTGGTTTTAAGTAAATTGCATGATTGAATTGCTAGAGTAGAATGATAGAAGTGTAGTGATGTCTTGTTTAGCAAGAGCCTCAAGCTGAGTTTATCCAACTCTATTTAGTAGTATCATCACTCAATGTAGTTGCTTAGTCGCTAATAATATTGAGGTCATCTATAAGGGGAACTCGGTTTGAAAAGTGGTGACTTGAACTTGAAACTTGAATTGGAGATTGCTCCTACCTAATGGCTTTATGAAAGAAATCAATCTTGACTAAGAACTATGAAATGTTTTTCTCAATGACAACGAGTGATGTACTATGGGAGCCAACCATACCGTACGACCACATTACCCCTGAATGGGAAGGGGCTTAGTCCGTAGCTTGTTTGTTTTAGTATGGGAGACCTCATTTGAACTTATAGAAGCGTGGACCCCGAGGGGACGCTTCCGAAGCCGGGACTTGCCATAGCTGTGACGGAGGATACCACAGTCTATGGGAGTCCAAAATATAGCACTCTATAGCCGGAAAAACTATGAGCTCCATTCCGTATCTGGACTCGTAGGGAGGATCCCCATACTAACGTAGGCAAGTGAAAGAGTTTGTTTGATTATCTGAACCCCGCATACTTGTGTATGTCGATCCGTGGATTTCTCCCGGCAGATGTATCGAATCTTGTGGGTAAAGTGTACCCCTCTGCAGAGGTTTTCAAACTATTCGAATAGCCGCGTCCGCGGTCATGGATAGTTGGCAAGCTGTACTTGACTTTTGTCAAGAATAAAAATAACAATGGTGAACTTGGTGAATGACTTGACTTGACCTTGATGTTGACACACTTGAAATTCCTCTCTAGATTGAACTTAGAGAACTAAACTTCTTTTCTACCAATGAACATTCTTGGGAAATAAAACTAGCTTTTGCAAATCAACTTAGTGCTTAGTCCACCATATAAACCTTGCATATCTATTTCATCATTTCACTTATAAGATGGTTTGCGAGTGCATCCAATGTACTCATGGCTGTGTCCCTGGCTATCAACTTGGCCAGACTTTGGGGAGGAGTATCAGGAGGAAGGGTATGAAGAAGAGTGCCAGAACTAAGCTCGTCTCCATGAGTCGCCATTGCCTGTAGGTGAAGGCATGGACCCGAAGACGTTATTTCCGCTGCTATATTGTGTTGTAATATGAACTTGGTCACTATGACCATTGTATTTGAACCCTCGTATTGTAATGTCTATGGAACTGGTTACCAACTACGTTATGTATATCGCAACAATGGTTCTGGGATTGCGGTGGAATACATAACGGGCACTTCGAATTTGTATCAAATTTGAGGTCGTCACAAGTTGGTATCAGAGCCTAGGCTGACCATAGGAGACCTTAGTTAGAATGGGCGTTAAATGAAACCTTGGTAAAAGCAAAGATATAAGTAATGGTTGCAAAATTGCTTAGTCTTTCCTCTCTATTTGCAAAGTTTGATACCTACTTCAGTTTTTGCTTACTTAAAATTTTGCACACTTGAGTTGATCACTAACTTAATCTAATCTAAAATTTTGTAGATGGCCCCGGTATTCGTTGAGCACTACCAGTTGGGCCATGGTGGCAGCCTTTGTTTCGAGCGCGACCTCACCACCCTGACCTTGTTCCTGGATCGTTTGTATCCGGAGTTCAAGGGAGCCGTGCTCAATGAGCACCCAGATGGAGAGCTACGGTGGCTTATCAGGGCCAGTTGCCGTGGCAAGAAGGGAAATTTGAGTTCTCCAAGGGTCAAGTTTGAGCTTGTGGAGAACACTTGGGCCGATGGTTTGGTCCGAGGTATGCAGGAGATGCACGCCCGCTTATGCGGACTGCATGTTGAGGAGGTCCAGGGGGAGCACTTTAGGAACTTTGCTCGGCGTGATGCAGACGGGCGTCCCGCAAACATGCCCGGCCAGAATGAGCCGAGTACCTACATCGATCACATGGACTTCTTGCTGTACTCCACTCAGCAGGAGGCCGATCGTGCCCGTACCAAGGCCAACCTTGAGCACTTCGCACTGGTGGAGGCGAGGAGCACTATCAGGATGCTTGCGAAGGAGCGCAAGAGCCTTCGTCGCCAGCGCGATGATAAGGATCAGAACATTGAGGAGTTGAAGGGCAATGTGGCTGAGCTGACTGAGTACATTGAGAGTCTAGAGGATCACCTTGGTGAGGAGGAAGGCATTGATCTCCGCAAGGAGGATAATGCCCTCATTAGTGATGAGGATGATTTCATGGAGGACCTTGATGATCCGGAGGATGGTGGGCATAATGGATTCATTGTGAGTGATGAGGAGGAAGACCCCGAGGAGCCTGATGTTTAGATCAGGGATCCACATGTTATCTAGTTATAAGTTCCACTTTATTTTTCACTTCGTGTAGGTGTGAGTTGTATCCCCCTCTCTAGTAGACGAGTCGCAATGGTTTGATGTAAACCATTTGTAATGTGTGAACTCGTATGTATGATATGTTTGATGAGTGTTGAATGAAATATGAATTTGGCCCTTAAGGCCTTAGTAAGACAAAAATTGCATCATCCATGTTACCTTTAAATCTTAGCAAAATTAGTTTTTCCCTCTTGTCTTACACACCTTATCTTCAGATGCCACGAGCACCCCCACCCCCGAACCCGGAAATGGCAGAACTGCTAAGGTTGATCACGGAAGACCGGGAAACAGCCCGAGCTGAGCGCCAAGCCAACTTGGCCACTCTTCAGCAATTAACCCAGATGGCAATGAACCACAACAATGGCAATGGCCATGGCAATGGTGAAGGAGAAAACAATGGCAATGGTGATCACCGATCCAAGTTAAGGAATTTCCAAAACACCAACCCTCCTATGTTCACTAAGTCTGAAGAACCCTTAGATGCCGATGACTGGCTTCGCACTATGGAAAACAATTTGGCAGTCGCCGAAGTTGGTGAAAATGAGAAGGTTTTGTACACCACCCACTACCTTGCGGGAGCCGCAAGAGCTTGGTGGGATAGCACTCGTGCAATGCAAGCCCAAGGGTATGTGATGCCTTGGGAGGAGTTCAAGAGTAAGTTTAGCAAGGCCCATGTTCCTTTGGGATTGGTTAAAAGGATGAGAGATGAGTTCAGAAATCTAAAGCAAGGTTCCCTATCGGTGGTGGATTACCGTGACAAGTTCCTTACCTTGTCTAGGTATGCCCCAGATGACACCAACACCACTGAGAAGAAGCAAGAAAGGTTTCTGGATGGACTTCATGATGAGATGCAATGTGTCTTGGTCAGTATTCACTTTGCAGACCTGGAGTCACTAGTTGACTCTGCCATTCAGATGGAAGGCAAACTCAAGCAAGCTGCAGAGAACCGCAAGTGCCGTATGATGTATCAAGGCAACTCAAGCAACTCGCAGAAGCCAAGGGGAAATCCACCCATGGGTTTCACCCCTAGAGCTATGAGGCCATCTGCACCTGCTCCACGTCCCAACTATCCTAACCGTCCGCCCGGCAACAACTTCAACCGTGCACCTCCAAGACCTAGTGGCAACAACTTCAACACCCATACTCCAAGGCCAAATGGCGCCCCTGTGTTACCCAAGCCGGGTGACAAGTCTGGTGTTACCTGTTATGAGTGCGGACTCAAAGGGCACTACTCCAATGAGTGCCCCAAGAAGCTGAATGATGCATCCAAGACCACTGCTCCTGCGCAGCAGCAGCGCCGTGTGGGAAATGGCAAGAACTATCCCCCAAGGAACCAGCCTCACTCTCGAGGCCGTCTGAATCACATGAATGTTGAAGAAGCTCAGGAAGCAACCGACGTTCTGCTTGGTATGTTCCCTGTTAATTCAGTTCATGCAAGAGTTCTGTTTGATTCTGGAGCTTCACACTCGTTTGTTACCAAGTTATTTGTTGATAAAAGTGGACTTCACCCAACCCCTATGAAACATGCCATGTTAGTACAAATACCAGGGTCAACCACAAGGGCTGAGTGGAACTGTTTGGCAGTTCCTATTGAAATTCATGGAATAGCTTTCTTAGCCAATTTGATAGTGTTGGGAACCAAAGGTTTGGAAGTAGTTCTTGGTATGAATTGGATGTCTTCCCATCAAGGAGTAATAGATTGTGCCAAGAAGACCATCACCATGAAGAGTAGCACTGGAATTGTGGTAAAGCATGTGTCCGTAAAACCACCCCAAACCACCCGGTGTCATAAGAGTATCTTAGGACCAACTTTAGAGCAAGTTCCCATCGTCTGTGAATATCCGGATGTTTTTCCCGATGAGCTACCCGGAATGCCACCGGATCGGGATATTGAGTTTATCATTGAGCTTATCCCCGGAACTGGATCTATAGCCCAACGACCCTATCGTATGAACCCAGCTGAACTAGTAGAGTTGAAGAAGCAGTTGGATGACCTTTTGAGTAAAGGATTGATTCAGCCAAGTTCTTCTGCTTGGAGATCACCCGTTCTGTTTGTGGATAAAAGTGACGGTTCCAGCCGACTGTGCACTGATTACCGCAAGCTAAACGATGTGACCATCAAGAACAAGTATCTGATGTCTACGCACTTCTATTCTTGTAGACACTTGTTGGGCCTCCAAGTGCAGAGGTTTGTAGAACAGCAGCAAGTTTCCCTTAAGTGGATCACCCAAGGTTTATCGAACTCAGGGAGGTTAGAGGTCAAAGCTATCCCTCTCAAGCAACCCTGCAATTACGATACAGAAAGTCTCTTGTGTCCCCAACACCCAATACACTTGTCAGATGTATAGGTGCACTAGTTCGGCGAAGAGATAGTGAAATACAAGTGGTATAGATGATTATAAGTAGCAAACGTGATGTGAAATAAATATCGCTGCGAGCAAACAAGTAACAAAATAGCAAGTAAACGGTATGCAAAGCTTGGAAACAAGGCCTAGGGATCATACTTTCACTAGTGGACACACTCCCAAAAATATAACATGAATGAACAAGTAACTTCTCTTTGCTAAGGTACTCTGAATTACTCTCCTATTGAATAACACTAATCATCGCGTAGTGGCTACAGAATCACCCCTTAAAGTTCATCAAGTACTTGACAAACACCACTCATAGAGATATCCAAATCAGATCACAACTCAAGATAGAAATCATTGCAACTTAAACCAAGTACTAACACGGTGCACACACTGTCAACATTACACCATGAAAGGAGGAATAGATCACTCAAACTATCATAGCAACAATTATTCTCATAATCCACAAGAGATCACAATCATAGCCTAAACCAAGTACCACCATGATGCACGCACTGTCACCATTACACCATAGCAGGAGGAATAGATTACTTTAATAACATTGCTAGAGTACACAAAATATCTGAATAATAACATGTACTTGTTCAACATGATACAAAGCTCACGATCACATAAAGATCACATCATGGGAGAGAGAGGTGAACCACATAGCTACCGGTAGAGCCCTCAGCCCCGGGGATGAACTACTCCCTCCTCATCATAGGAGACAGCAAGGTTGATAGAGATGGCGGTGAGGTCAATGGAGACGGCGGAGACGGCGATGGAGATCGATGGAGATGGCTCCGAGGGCACTTCCCTGTCCCGGCAGGGTGCCGGAACAGAGACTTCTGTCCCCCGAAATTCGTCGACGGCGGCGGCGGAGCTGCGGAACTGTTTCTGGAAAATTGCCGAATCCCGTTAGGGTTTTCTGTCCTGAGGCTTTATATAGGCAAAGGGGCGTCATCAGAGGGGAAGCCAGGCGCCCTCACACGGGGCTCGCGCGGCCAGGGGCCTGGCCGCGCCACCCCTGTGTGTGGGGCCCTGGTGGCCCCACTCCTTCTCTCCTTTGGATCTCTGGAAGCTTCCGGGTAAAATAAGACTTCAGGAACTTGTTTCTTCCAATTCCGAGAATATTTCCTGTGTATCACTTCTGAAACACAAAAATAGCAGAAAACAGGGAACTGGCACTGTGGCAACTTGTTAATAGGTTAGTTCCGAAAAATGCATAAAAGTGCCACAAAGTGTAACGAAACATCGGGTAAATGGTGTAAAAACAAGCATGGAGCATCAAAAATTATAGATACGTTGGAGACGTATCAGCATCCCCAAGCTTAACTCCTGCTTGTCCTCGAGTAGGTAAGTGATAACAAAAGAATAATTTTTGAGGCGACATGCACCTACACAATCTTGATCATATATGTAAGCATTTGTGAGCTGGGATCATAAGAACTTAAAACATGGGCGTGAAAGATATAATCTTTGACAATAAGAACTTAGCAACCATGTTATAACATGCAAATGAACACAAACAAAAGATCATGAAAATGAAACAATGAAAGTCAAACGTGTGTTCAAATCATAAGGAAAAACATACAAATGGTTTTCAGCTTGTCCTTCATGGAGAGCAAAACATAAATGCATAGGACACCTTCAAGTTTAAGAGGGCGACTAGATACAAATAATTTAAGAACAAGTGAAACCATGATCATGAATCAATCAATGAAAACTTTGGGACAATGCACATTATACTAAGAATGACAACTATGCTCTCTTAATGGTGCATAAAGATAGAAGGTGGTGACTCAACATAAAAGTAAAAGAAAGGCCATTCGCAGAGGGAAGCAGTGATTAAACATGTGCTAGAGGTTTTCATTTGTAAAACAGAGAGATAAAAATTGGTTTTGAGAGGTGGTTGTCTTTGTCAACGACTGGCAATGGGGTTCTTACTATCTTCCATACAAAAATGAAGCAAGTTTTTGAGAGAGAGATTGGCACTTTTGTGCTCTTTTATAAAGCTTGGCACTCCTCCCCACCTTTTTTCCTTTCACAAACCATGGCTAACCGATTCCATCGGGTGCCCACCAACATTCCCATTCCATGGAGGAGTGCCTTTTTTCTTTTTTCTTTTATCCTTTTTTTTCATTTTGCAATAAGCAATATGGAAGATAGCAAATCCGACCACTACGTCCCCATGAGCTAAAAACAGTGTCACAAAACAAGGAGTGTTCTGAAGGTTTTTTGAAAGGTAGCACATGAAAATTTACTTGGAATGGCTTACAAATACCATGCATAGGAATTTATAGTGGAAACAATGGCAAACTTGGTTTTTGGGAGTTGGATGCACGAGTAGAGCTCATACTCAGTACAAGGCGAGGGCTAGCAAAAGACTGGGAGCGACCAACTAAGAGAGCAATAACGGCCATAATCATGCAAAGCGACAAAGCGACATTAAAAGAAGCATAAGATGGCATCAAAAGTCAAAAACTAAATGATCATAAAGGCTATTGGCAACTTTGTAAGAGTCTAACATGTGTGAGCATGCGCCAAGTCAACCCAAATAAAGCATAAAGGAGAAAACCAAAATAATGCTTCCAAACGATAAAAACAACGCATGATTTTTTCAAAGGCTCATTAAGCAATCTCAGTTATTTGAGACAAGTCATGCTACAGCAAAACCACTAAGCATACTATCAAAAAGACATCAAGCACGACATGCAAAAGCCTAGGCCGCAGTCTACACAAGCTCCTTCTTGTACCACTTTTTTGCATAAAGCTTTTTCTCTTTTCCAACACCATTCAAAAATTTTATAAACACCTCTTTTGATGAAAACCAATAAAGATCAGAGGCAAAAATACACCTTGATGAAAAGATATGACAAGGTCTGAACGCATATCAAGGCGAAAACGAAAGCCAAAAGCAGTAGCAGAAAAAGAAGAACACTCGGTGAACGATAAGAGTGAAAAACTGAGTGTTCTTGGCAAATGAAAAGTGAGTTCATCTCCTCCAAAAGAAACATGATGTGATCTAACCATTTATTACAGCAAACAAAACAAAACTAACTAAGAAAACTAAAACAACTGACGCTCCAAGAAAGACACATAGTGCATGAAGCAATAAAAATATAGTGTCTTGAAAGGTGACCTGATTTTTGCCGATGAAGAAGGGGTGCCTCGGGGGCATCCCCAAGCTTTGACGCTTGTACTTCTTGGATATTTCTTGGGGTGCTGGGCATCCCCAAGCTTGAGCTTTTGTCCATTCTTCAACTCATCTCATCATTCTCCAATCCCTACACTTGAAAACTTCCTTCATACAAAACTAAACACAATTCTATTAGCAACATTAGTGTAAGCATAACATATATTCAATCCTCTATTTGCTTCAGGTTTCAACTCAAAACCACCACATATATAGCAAATACTACTGTAGCAACTTCCCCAAAAGTTCCATAATCAAAAGAACTCAAAAGAAAGCGATAAAGTGGCAAACACAAATATTGGCAGAAATCTGTCAAAACTGAACAGCTGACAAAGGTCGAATTTTTGAGGGGTTTTCTGTTGCTCAAATCAAAAAGTATTCAACTAATGAAAGTTTGGATATAACCTGGGGCATATGCACAAGAAATCGCAGGTCCAAAAGATATACAGAGAATTTTCACGAATTTTTACGGTGCAGCACCGAAAACAGTTTCAGGACAGCAACATCCCCAAATCTTACCTCACTCAAATTAGAGGCTTCCCTTGGCACACAACGAAATAAAACGGATAAGGAGCGGTTATTACAGTAGTAATAACTTCCAAGACTCAAATAAAAGAAAAAGTACTGAAAATAAACAATGGGTTATCTCCCAAGAGTGCTTTTCTTTAACGCCTTTGAGCTAGGCGCAGTGATTTGCAAAGATGCTCATGTAGGCGCCATATAAGAGCTTGAGGCAAATGCGCCATATAGGAACTTAAAGCAATAGAGAGCATCAAAAAGCAAATATGAAAGACATTTATATCTGAACCACTTCCTATGAAAAATAGTCTTGTAAAGAGACAAGTCATGAAAGCGCAAAGCAAAAAGCATAGGAAGGCAAAACAAGTACAACTTCAAGAATTGCAACATAAAGAGGGGAAACTCAATATTGTTGAGATCCATCAAACCATATTTCCCTCTCTCATAATAACTTTTAGTAGCATCATGAATAGAATTAACAATATAACTATCATGTAAAGCATCCCTATCATGAGCCACATGCATAAAAGGATTAATACTCCCCACATGAACAATAGTAGTAGGAGCAGATTCAATAGAATAATTATTCTCATCACCATAATCATCAAAAACAGGAGGCATATTGTAATCATAACTAATTTTCTCCTCAAAAGTAGGTGAACTGAAAATATTATACCCATCATCACAAGCTAGAGAACTACTCTGTCGCAAAGCATACTCATCAAACATATCATCATAAGAAGGAACATGGATAGCACTAATGGTACAACAATTATTAACCTTAGAATTGGTACCAAAAAGATTTTCAATATCAAAAGTAGAGTGCTTTTCCCAATCATGATCACTAACATAGGTAAAAGGCATAGGAACATCATCCCAATCAGAATTATCATAATCTATAGCAGGATCATAACGCTTAGGGGAAGATACCGTGTCCTCTCGCCTTTTACTCCTCTTCTTCTTCTTCTTCTTCTTCTTCTTACTCTCTCCTTTAGGAGGGAGAGACTTGAAGGGCATCTTCTCCACATACTCTTTAGGAGGGAAAGGCATCTTCTCCACATAATCTGGTTTGCTGACAGAGACAACAGAAGAAACTTTGGAGGATTCCTCCTCTCTATTAATAAGATAAAAACATCTATCAGTCCTGTCATAGCTTGGCAAAATATCAAGTTTTATAAGATTCTGAATGTAAGTATTTGCAAGGCAATCTTTAGCACAATAGAGACGACAACCACGAAGGGTGCTATTAATATCAACACCATTCATATCTATCAAAGCAGTCTTTTTAGATATCTCTTCACACGCCAAGAACAAAGTGAGCTCATCATGCTGATTGGGAGTAATCTTGTCATCACAATACAAACTTAAGGTACTAGAAGAATAACTATTAGGGTTTGAGCATTGGAAATTAAAATGACCTATGTCATCGCAATGTTTACAAAGAAAAGGATAAAGCTCACAAACCTTTTTACCAATCTCACCTATATCCTTGTACCACATACTGGTTTCTTCATTTGCGTGGGTGATGCATTAATCTTCCTTGTTGTAACTCTGTTCACAAGGTCTATGTATTCCACAAAAATTAACATGCTTATAAGAAATAGTACTTTTAGAAGTTTGAGCATGTTTATTGCAATCATCAATAACAATATCACTTTCTATGCGAGTGTCCTTAAAAGGTTCATGATACACGTCCCCATTTCCTTTAGGAACATTCATATGGGAAGCAAAGGCTTTAAAGCAATCAACCATAATTTGAGGATCAAGACCATATTTAGCACTAAGCTCTTGAAAATTAGCAGTTTCAGCGAAAGACTTAATGCAATCAAACTCGTAATTCATACCTGGTCCTTTACCTTTGTCGCTATCCCAACCTTCAATATTGTTTTGAATTATCTCAAGCAGACCCCACTTGGTGTCGACATCCTTGCTTGTGAAAGACCCATCAAAGCATGCATCTAGATAGTCCTTGTAATTTCCTGAAAGCCTTGCATAAAAATTATTAATAACAATATTACGGGGAAGATCATGAATAGGACATTTATGCATTAGTAACTTCAATCTTCCCCACGCTTGGGCAATGCTTTCTCCCTCATGAGGACAAAAATTATATATCTGATTACGATCTTTATGAATCTCACTTGGAGGATAGAATTTAGAATAAAAGAGAGGCACAATTTCCTCCCATGCAATAGATGGACCATCTTCAAGCAGGCGATACCACTCCTCAGCTCTGCCTTTCAATGAAAAAGAGAATAGCTTCTTCTTAACTTCGTTCATTGAAATACCTGCACACTGGAACAACTCGCATAATTCATGTATAAAAAGCAAATGATCACCAGGATGGACAGTTCCATCTCCTAAATAGCAGTTATCCCTGACATGTTTAACAATTTTCATAGGTATTTTAAAAGAACGAGGATCACGAACATCATTAGACACATCACATATGGGAGATAAAATATCATCAGAACAAACCCTCTCCACTAAAGCTGGGGGACTAAAAATATCATACTTAACAAAACCAGCTTCCCCAAGCTTAGACTTTTCTATAGCATTAGCATTAACAGTATTCAAAGCATTCGTACTAATAACATTGCTATGCAAAATAAGCTCCAAAGGATTTTCAATTTTCTCTTCAAATCTAAAATCAGGAAAAAGACTAAAGAACTCTTTGTTTTCCATTAAGCCTAACTAGTGAAAATAAAAACAAGAAACAAAAAGATATAATTGCAGAATCTAAAGGAAATAACTTCGAGCACTCACACAGGAGGATGTGAGTACCTTTTACCTTACCTCCCCGGCAACGGCGCCAGAAAAGAGCTTGATGTCTACGCACTTCTATTCTTGTAGACACTTGTTGGGCCTCCAAGTGCAGAGGTTTGTAGAACAGCAGCAAGTTTCCCTTAAGTGGATCACCCAAGGTTTATCGAACTCAGGGAGGTTAGAGGTCAAAGCTATCCCTCTCAAGCAACCCTGCAATTACGATATAGAAAGTCTCTTGTGTCCCCAACACACCCAATACACTTGTCAGATGTATAGGTGCACTAGTTCGGCGAAGAGATAGTGAAATACAAGTGGTATAGATGATTATAAGTAGCAAACGTGATGTGAAATAAATATCGCTGCGAGCAAACAAGTAACAAAATAGCAAGTAAACGGTATGCAAAGCTTGGAAACAAGGCCTAGGGATCATACTTTCACTAGTGGACACACTCCCAACAATATAACATGAATGAACAAGTAACTTCTCTTTGCTAAGGTACTCTGAATTACTCTCCTATTGAATAACACTAATCATCGCGTAGTGGCTACAGAAGCACCCCTTAAAGTTCATCAAGTACTTGACAAACACCACTCATAGAGATATCCAAATCAGATCACAACTCAAGATAGAAATCATTGCAACTTAAACCAAGTACTAACACGGTGCACACACTGTCAACATTACACCATGAAAGGAGGAATAGATCACTCAAACTATCATAGCAACAATTATTCTCATAATCCACAAGAGATCACAATCATAGCCTAAACCAAGTACCACCATGATGCACGCACTGTCACCGTTACACCATAGCAGGAAGAATAGATTACTTTAATAACATTGCTAGAGTACACAAAATATCTGAATAATAACATGTACTTGTTCAACATGATACAAAGCTCACGATCACATAAAGATCACATCATGGGAGAGAGAGGTGAACCACATAGCTACCGGTAGAGCCCTCAGCCCCGGGGATGAACTACTCCCTCCTCATCATAGGAGACAGCAAGGTTGATGGAGATGGCGGTGAGGTCGATGGAGACGGCGGAGACGGCGATGGAGATCGATGGAGATGGCTCCGGGGGCACTTCCCCGTCCCGGCAGGGTGCCGGAACAGAGACTTCTGTCCCCCGAAATTCGTCGACGGCGGCGGCGGAGCTGCGGAACTGTTTCTGGAAAATTGCCGAATCCCGTTAGGGTTTTCTGTCCTGAGGCTTTATATAGGCAAAGGGGCGTCGTCAGAGGGGAAGCCAGGCGCCCTCACACGGGGCTCGCGCAGCCAGGGGCCTGGCCGCGCCACCCCTGTGTGTGGGGCCCTGGTGGCCCCACTCCTTCTCTCCTTCGGATCTCTGGAAGCTTCCGGGTAAAATAAGACTTCAGGAACTTGTTTCGTCCAATTCCGAGAATATTTCCTGTGTATCACTTCTGAAACACAAAAACAGCAGAAAACAGGGAACTGACACTGTGGCAACTTGTTAATAGGTTAGTTCCGAAAAATGCATAAAAGTGCCACAAAGTGTAACGAAACATCGGGTAAATGGTGTAAAAACAAGCATGGAGCATCAAAAATTATAGATACGTTGGAGATGTATCAGTATCCTCTCCCAAAGATTGAAGATTTGTTTGACCAACTGACCGGAGCTCGAGTCTTCTCAAAGATAGACCTTAGAACTGGATACCATCAACTAAAGATCCGTGCAACGGATATACCTAAGACAGCCTTCACTACCCGGTACGGATTGTATGAGTACACCGTAATGTCCTTTGGATTAACCAATGCCCCTGCTTATTTCATGAATCTCATGAATAAGGTTTTTATGGAGTATTTGGATAAGTTTGTTGTTGTTTTCATTGATGACATTCTTATCTACTCCAAGTCCAAAGAAGAGCATGCAACCCATCTGAGATTAATCCTAGAGACTCTGAGAGGGCATCAGCTCTATGCCAAGTTTAGTAAGTGTGAGTTTTGGCTGAAGGAAGTTGGATTCCTAGGGCATGTATTATCAGCTGGAGGAGTGTCGGTGGACCCAAAGAAGATCACATCGGTCATGGAATGGGAAGCCCCTACCACTCAAACTGAGGTTAGAGGTTTTCTCGGATTAGCGGGATATTACCGCAAGTTTGTTGAAGGATTTTCAAGCATTGCCCGGCCAATGACCCAACTGTTGAAGAAGGACAAGAAGTTTGAATGGACCCCTAAGTGTGAAGAAAGTTTTCAAGAGCTCAAGAAGCGGTTGGTGACCGCACCCATCCGAACCATGCCCGATATCACCAAAAACTTTGATGTCTTTTGCGACGCTTCCAAACTTGGACTTGGTTGTGTATTGATGCAAGAAGGCAAAGTCATATCTTACCTCTCTCGGCAGCTTTGACCTCATGAAGAAAACTATCCAACCCATGATCTGGAGTTAGCAGCCGTAGTTCTAGCTCTGAAGACCTGGAGGCACTATCTTATGGGTAACCGTTGTGAGATCTACACTGATCACAAGAGTTTGAAGTATATCTTCACCCAGAAGGAGTTGAACACGAGGCAAAGAAGATGGATAGAGTTGATTAAGGATTATGATATGGAAATTCACTATCACCCCGGTAAGGCCAATGTAGTGGCCGATGCGTTGAGTAGGAAGCCATGCTCATTAAATATGATGATCAAGGAAGAGCAACCTATGTTGCACCAAGAGTTTGAAAGATTAGGATTGGAACTAGTCAGTCAAGGATTCTTAGCCAACCTTGAGTTTCAACCCACCTTGATGAGCCAAATCAAAGAAGCCCAGAAGGGAAACGAGAGTATTGACGGAATCAAGCGCCGAATTAGTTCCGGCAAGGTGCCAGGATTTGAGGAAGATGATCAAGGAGTTCTTTGGTATAAAGGACGTGTTTGTGTGCCTGCTGATTCAGAATTGAAGGAGATGATCATGAAGGAAGCCCATGAGACACCTTACTCCATTCACCCTGGTGGAACTAAGATGTATCAAGATTTAAAGGAACAATTTTGGTGGCATGGAATGAAGCGTGAGATTGCATCGTTCATCTCTAAGTGTGATATTTGTCAAAGAATCAAGGCTGAACATCAACGTCCTGCGGGATTGCTGCAACCTTTGCAAGTTCCGGAATGGAAGTGGGAATCTGTTGGAATGGATTTCATTACTGGATTTCCAAGGTCTAGCCGTGGAAATGACTCTATCTGGGTCATTGTGGATAGACTGACCAAAGTTGCCCACTTTATTCCTGTCAAGACCACTTATACCTCAGGACAGCTGGCAGATCTTTATCTATCCAAAATTGTCAGTTTGCATGGAATCCCTAAAACCATAGTTTCCGATCGAGGAACCCAATTCACCTCGAGATTTTGGAAAAGTTTGCATCAAGCCTTGGGAACCCAATTAGCCTTTAGCACAGCTTACCACCCTCAGACCGATGGACAGACTGAAAGGGTGAACCAAATACTTGAAGATATGTTGAGAGCCTGTGTTCTAGCCTATGGAGCTAAGTGGGAAGATTGTCTGCCTTTCGCGGAGTTTTCCTACAACAACAGTTATCAGGCCAGTTTGCAAATGGCCCCATTTGAAGCTTTATATGGAAGAAAGTGTCGTACCCCTTTGAATTGGTCTGAAACCGGAGACAGTCAGATATTTGGACCTGACATTTTGCAAGAAGCTGAGGAGAAAGTTCGCAGGATTCGTGATTACCTCAAAGCAGCCCAGTCTAGACAGAAGAGTTATACCGACAAGAGACGTCGAGAACTGACTTTCAAGAGTGGAGACTTTGTTTATCTTAGAGTATCACCTCTCAAGGGAATGCAGAGATTCCAAGTAAAAGGAAAGCTTGCACCAAGATATATCGGACCCTTCAAGATACTCGACCGAAGAGGAGAAGTGTCTTATCAGTTGGAAATGCCCCCTGAATTGTCTGAAGTACACGATGTCTTTCACGTGTCTTTACTTCGGAAATGTCTTGAAGTGCCGGAGAAGCCAGAAATCTTCAAGAATATTGATCACCGTTCTGTGGACATCAACAAGGATTTGACCTATCGTGAAGTACCTACCCGTATCCTCGAGGAAGCATATCGAACCACTCGAACCCGAAGCATCAAGTTTCTGAAAGTCCAGTGGAGTAATCACACCGAAGATGAAGCCACTTGGGAACGAGAAGATTACCTTCAGAAAGAGTTTCCCAATCTTTTCAGTTCTGAACTAGTGAATCTCGGGGACGAGATTCTTTTTAAGGGGGGAAGATTGTAACAACTCAAAAATTGTAATCCACTTCTTATTAATTAAAATACCAAATTTTGGACCCAGATAAAACTTTTTATCTATTATTTCATGCATACATGTATTTTCCATTATATGATTTGTATGATTTCATGTGTGTTATTATTTGTTGGGCAATGGTTAGTTAATTCTAACCTAACCAACAGAAGCAAGTGAGAATAATTATAAGAACCAAAGAAAGAAGAAACAAAAGAAAGAAAGAAAAAGAGAAGAATAAGATGATCTAGGAAATCTGTTTGACTACCCTACTTTGAGCCCTTGGATTAAGAAATCTGTAACTCACCTCAGTGTTTGGCCAGCTAGTTGAGCTTCACCAAGTCACATACAAACTCAACCAAGCAGTGGCTACCCAAAACTCAAACCAGAACTTGACTCAAACATCAATCAAACTTTGAATCTGAAACAGAGACTATACCAAAATTTGAAATAAGTTTCTGAAAAACTTATCCTTTCTTCAGAACAAAAATACCACTGGATACCTTGGCTCATATGCTGATCACCCAAAGTGGAAAATTTCAAAAATTCAAATTTAAAACTCTTGCGGGCATTTCGTCGAACACTGGCAGGCAGGAATCAAAGCAAATCGAGTTCACTATGGGCTGCACTGTTCTTGCTTGCTCGAGGACTGTAGCCATACTCCTAGGCGATGCCACGGTCGAGCCCAGTGCCCCCTGCCCCGACCCGAGGCGTGAGAAAGGAAGGGACGACGAGAAATGCGCCCAGGGCCCCCTCCCAGTCTTCTTCTTCCTGCGCGTTGCCGACCGCCCTGGATGCGCCAGAGCCGACCCACAGCCCTCCGCAGCCGAGGCGACACCCTCCCAGCACACCCCCGAGGCCGCCGTGCCCGGTGCGACCTCCGAACACCGCCAGGACCCCCGCACTGGCCACCTTCTGGTCGCCTTGCCCCCGGCCTCCCGAGGCTATAAAAACCCCCGTCGACCACTCCCAGCGGACGCACACACCACCGCAACCAACCCCCGCTCTTCTCTCTTCCTCTCTCCCTCGGAAACGTCCGATCTCTGCACGGGAGCGCCGCCGCGTTCTGGAGGATTTCGGCCACCATTGGAGCTGCTGCTGGTGTGAGGTGGAGGAGCGGAGCCGCCGCTGTCGATCTGCATCACCGCTGTCAAGCTCTGCATCCTCTCTGTCACGCCCTCGCCGTCGAACACTCGTCTCTGCAACGCCGGTGAGTCCCTGGCCTGTCCCGGGGTAGACGACGATGATGCACCGTTGGATCTTGATCCAACGGGAGCATACCGGTTCGGAGTTTCTAATTAGGTCTGACGAGTGGACCCCATCTGTCAGGTTCGGTTTTAAAACATTCCCGCCCCGCACGAAACGGTATCGGGCCGGCCTGTTTGGAATTCTTCTGGACTCGGCCCGTTTGGTTAGAAGTAGGTCCGTTTCGTTTTTATTTATTCTCCCGCCTTTTCGAATTAATTCAAAATAGTTTCAGATATGATTTTCAAACTTAAATTCCAAGAGTTTTACAAATCCATTTCTAACAAATAAATATGCGTTGGAAAGCTTGTAAAATTCTCTAGCCTGTAGAATTGGTTAGAATTCCATTTGAGTTAGGAATTTAATTAGATATGAATAGTGTGACCATAGCTTTATTAATCATAGAAGATTTCTAGAAAATGGTTTAAGCCCCCTAAAATCATGAAATTTAAATTGTGAACTCACCAATGACCTCCCTTACTGTTAGTCAACCCCAATCAACTCAAACCTTGTTAGTGTTATCAATTAGACCCTAACCCAACTCTAGTTAGTAACATAAAATGATAGATCCCTATCATACACTTAGAATTAATTTGCCCTCATTACCAATTCACTTAGTTAATCCCTCCCCACTTGAACTAGTCTTAGTACCCCTAAATCAATACCAATACTTAGAAAGTGAACAACATAGGACATCTAGTAGAAAATTTAACTTGCACCCTCAATGCACACTTGGAAGAATAACTTGCAATCCAACTCCATAAAATGCAACATGAATGCTTTTGTTAGCAAACAAAAATGTGTGCTTGGTGTGTTGTTAGCATTGTGTAGTGATTGTGTGTTTTGTGTTGGCTTCGTTATTAGACGCTAGTATTGCTGCGGAGGATATTGAGGGGGGATATTACCAAGAAGAAGAAGAAGAAGAATACCCCGGACATTTTGCCAACCAAGGCAAGCCATCTTTTGAATCATACTCCAAATGCCTAGTTTTACTATTGCATTCTACTGGTTTTAAGTAAATTGCATGATTGAATTGCTAGAGTAGAATGATAGAAGTGTAGTGATGTCTTGTTTAGCAAGAGCCTCAAGCTGAGTTTATCCAACTCTATTTAGTAGTATCATCACTCAATGTAGTTGCTTAGTCGCTAATAATATTGAGGTCATCTATAAGGGGAACTCGGTTTGAAAAGTGGTGACTTGAACTTGAAACTTGAATTGGAGATTGCTCCTACCTAATGGCTTTATGAAAGAAATCAATCTTGACTAAGAACTATGAAATGTTTTTCTCAATGACAACGAGTGATGTACTATGGGAGCCAACCATACCGTACGACCACATTACCCCTGAATGGGAAGGGGCTTAGTCCGTAGCTTGTTTGTTTTAGTATGGGAGACCTCATTTGAACTTATAGAAGCGTGGACCCCGAGGGGACGCTTCCGAAGCTGGGACTTGCCATAGTTGTGACGGAGGATACCACAGTCTATGGGAGTCCAAAATATAGCACTCTATAGCCGGAAAAACTATGAGCTCCATTCCGTATCTGGACTCGTAGGGAGGATCCCCATACTAAGGTAGGCAAGTGAAAGAGTTTGTTTGATTATCTGAACCCCGCATACTTGTGTATGTCGATCCGTGGATTTCTCCCGGCAGATGTATCGAATCTTGTGGGTAAAGTGTACCCCTCTGCAGAGGTTTTCAAACTATTCGAATAGCCGCGTCTGCGGTCATGGACAGTTGGCAAGCTGTACTTGACTTTTGTCAAGAATAAAAATAACAATGGTGAACTTGGTGAATGACTTGACTTGACCTTGATGTTGACACACTTGAAATTCCTCTCTAGATTGAACTTAGAGAACTAAACTTCTTTTCTACCAATGAACATTCTTGGGAAATAAAACTAGCTTTTGCAAATCAACTTAGTGCTTAGTCCACCATATAAACCTTGCATATCTATTTCATCATTTCACTTGTAAGATGGTTTGCGAGTGCATCCAATGTACTCATGGCTGTGTCCCTGGCTATCAACTTGGCCAGACTTTGGGGAGGAGTATCAGGAGGAAGGGTATGAAGAAGAGTGCCAGAACTAAGCTCATCTCCATGAGTCGCCATTGCCTGTAGGTGAAGGCATGGACCCGAAGACGTTATTTCCGCTGCTATATTGTGTTGTAATATGAACTTGGTCACTATGACCATTGTATTTGAACCCTCGTATTGTAATGTCTATGGAACTGGTTACCAACTACGTTATGTATATCGCAACAATGGTTCTGGGATTGCGGTGGAATACATAACGGGCACTTTGAATTTGTATCAAATTTGAGGTCGTCACATTCTGCTGTTTGAGGCGTAGCACCAGGTCACCCTCTTTGAATGAGCGTTGGCGAACTCGCCGGCTGTGATAGCGGCGGAGATTCTGCTGGTAGATGGCGGATCTCTGGGCTGCTAACTCTCGTTCTTCTTCCAGCAGGTCCACAGATAGTTGTCTGGACGCTTTTGCATCTTCTTCCGTGTAGGCCTCGACTCTTGGAGAATCGTACTGAACATCACTTGGCAAGATTGCCTCTGCTGCGTAGACTAAGAAGAAAGGGGTAAGGCCAGTTGATCTATTTGGCGTGGTCCGTAGACTCCACAGCACAAATGGCAACTCTTCTGCCCAGGCTCCAGCTGCTCTATGTAGTGGTGCTTCTAGGCGTGGCTTGATCCCTGACATAATTAGTCCGTTGGTCCGCTCAACTTGGCCATTAGACTGTGGATGTGCCACAGATGCTAGGTCGAGGCGGATTCCGTTGTGATGGCAGTATTCTTCAACTTCTCCCTGAGACAAGTTAGTGCCATTGTCGGTGATGATGCTATGTGGGATGCCGAATCTAACCACAATGTCCTTGACAAATTTGAGGGCGGTTTTGCCATCAAGCTTCCTGATGGGCTTAGCTTCCACCCACTTCGTGAATTTGTCTACCGCTACCAGGAGGTGCGTAAATCCCGAAGGTGCTGTTTTTAGCGGACCCACCATGTCCAGCCCCCAGACTGCAAAAGGCCAGGTTATAGGGATCGTATGCAGTGCTATGGCGGGCATATGGGTTTGCTTGGAGTACATCTGGCAACCGTGGCAGAGCTCCACAATACGGTCTGCATCTGCCTTGGCTGTTGGCTAGTAGAATCCATGGCGGAATGCTTTGGCTACTAGGGATCTGGCGGCGGCATGATGCCCACATTCGCCTTCGTGGATCTCTCTTAGTATTTCGATTCCGTCCACTTGGGATATGCACTTCATAAAGACTCTCGAGGAGCTTCGCTTATAGAGCTGGCCATCTATGATGGTGTACGCTTTTGCTCTACGTTCGATTTGTCTCTTTTGGACTTCGTCTTCGGGTAGCTTCTTGTTCGTCAGATATTCCAGGAAGGGCTCCGCCCATGGCGGATTGCTGGGCAAAACTGCCATGACGGGGGAGCTTGCTAGTTCCGGATTTTCTGGGTCCACCATCTTGACTGATGGGACGCGCAGATGCTCGAGGAATACGCCTGGCGGAACTGCCTTGCGGCTAGATCCTAGTTTGGACAAAGTGTCGGCCGCCATGTTATCTTCTCGTCGTACGTGTTTTATGTCATAGCCGAGGAAACTTTTTGCCATCTCGTCCGCTTCGTTTCTGTAAGCCGCCATAACTTCGTTCCGAGCTTTGTACGTGCTAGCCACCTGCTGGGCGACAAGGTCAGAATCTCCGCAACACATAATGTGTTGTATGCCGATCTCCTTTGCGACACGTAGCCCATGCAGTAAAGCTTCATATTCCGCGATGTTGTTGGTGGTGGGGAAGTGGATCTGGAGAACGTAGGTGAGCTCATCTCCCTTGGGAGATTTGAGTGTCACCCCAGCCCCCGAGCCGTGTAGCAGCTTTGAACCATCAAAGTGCATCACCCAATGCTCTGGTTCTGGGACGGGCGTAGTTTCCTGTGCTTCCTTCCAATCCGCCATAAATTCCGCCAAAGCCTGAGACTTGATGGCGGTGCGAGGCTTGTAGTCGATGTCGAAAGAGGCCAATTCAATGCCCCACTTTGCAACTCGTCCTGTTGCATCGCTGTTGTTGATGATGTCCTTCAGTGGGGCCTTGCTCACCACTATGATTTTATGGTCATAGAAGTAATGCCTTAACTTGCGAGAAGCTAGGAAAACTCCGTACGCCAACTTTTGGTAGTGAGGATAGAGCTGCTTGGATTCCGTCAGGTCCTCGCTGACATAGTAGACTGGTCGCTATACGCCGTACTCCTGCGCTTCTTCCTTACGCTCTACCACGATGACGATGCTGACCACCCTGTTAGTTGCCGCCATGTATAGTAACATGGGTTCTTGGTCTTCGGGAGCCGCTAGGACTGGTGCAGTGGATAGCACTCTCTTCAGATCCTTAAGTGCAGCGTCTGCCTCGTCGGTCCAGACGAATTTGTCTGATTTCTTCATCAGCCTGTAGAGTGGCAAAGCCTTCTCGCCAAGACGACTGATGAATCTGCTCACTGCTGCCACGCAGCCTGTGAGTCGCTGTACATCTTTTAGATCTATGGGCCGGGAGATGTCGAGGATTGCCTTGATCTTCTCCGGGTTGACCTCAATTCCGTGGTGGGAGACGATGAATCCTAGAAGTTGTCCAGCTGGTACCCCGAAGACACACTTCGTGGGGTTAAGCATCATGTTGTACTTCCTTAGATTGTCAAAGGTCTCTTGTAAATCCGCTATAAGGCCATCTTGCTTCTTAGACATAACGGCGATGTCGTCCACATATGCATGGATGTTTCGTCCGATTTGATCCGCCAAGCACTTTTGCATAGTGCGCTGATAAATTGCTCCTGCGTTTTCCAGACCGAATGGCATTGTAACATAGCAATATGTGCCATAAGGTGTTACGAACAATGTAGCGAGCTGATCAGACTTTTTCATCTTGATCTGGTGGTATCTTGAGTAGGCATCTAAGAAACATAGTAGCTCCAATCCCGTCGTCGAGTCAATGACTTGGTCAATGCGAGGCAAGGGAAAAGGGTCCTTTGGACACGCTTTGTTCAGGCCAGTGTAATCTACACACATGCGCAGAACTTTTGTGTTTTTCTTAGGAACTAGCACAGGATTTTCCACCCACTTGGTATGGATCACTTCTTTGATGAAGCCTGCTTTCAGCAGCTTGGAAATTTCCTTTGTTATGGCGCGGCGCTTTTCATCTCCGAAGCGTCTCATGGCTTGCCTTACTGGCTTGGAGCCAAGGATTATCTGCAGGGCGTGCTCGGCGAGTTCCCTAGGTACACCTGTCATGTCAGATGGCTGCCATGCGAAGATGTCCCGGTTCTCACGGAGGAACTCGATGAGCGCGCTTTCCTATTTGGGGGACAGATTTGTCCCAATGGAGGTGGTCTTGGCGGCATCGCCAGCGACAAGTTCCACCTGTTTGGTATCAACTGTAGGCTCGAAGGTGGGAGGGGAGGCGGAAATCTCCTGCTTTGATGCCGGCATCTCCGCGGGGTCCATGGCGGCATGGATTTCTTTGAGCTCCTCACCGAAGAACACTGCTTCCGCGAAGGCGGCTTCTCCTTCCTCGCACTCTTTTGCCTTTTCTGAAGCTGCCATAAACGGTGATTATGCCATCCGGTCCTGGCATCTTCAGCTGGTTGTAGATGTAACAGGGCCTGGCATGGAAGCTGTGGAAAGCGGGGCGACCGAAGATCACGTGGTATGTACTTTTGAACGGGACTACCTCAAAGGTTATGGGCTCTTCACGGTAATTTTCTTCACTGCCGAAGGCAACCTTGAGTGTGATGGACCCAAGGGACTTAGCTTGGCGACCATGAACCACTCCATAAAAGGTGACAGCGCTATGGCGGAGTTGGGTTTTGGTAAGGCCAAGTTTGGTCAGAGTTTCCACGTACATGATGTTCAGGCTGCTGCCGCCATCCATTAAGCATTTGGAGAATTCGTAGCCGTGGATTACAGGGCATACCACCATGGCATAATATCCATCTGGGATATGCTCTGGATGATCATCACGGCTCCAGTGCACCGGTACTTCGGACCATCGGACGTACTGGCGGATTTTTGGCATGGTGGCGTTGAGGGAGCGCATAGCGGCTCTCTGTGCCTTAGCCGTGGGGGGTCCAAGGAACGTGTGAAAAGCTCCTTTTTTGTTTTTGATTGGATTAGCCTTGCCAGCGTCCCCCTCTGCCTTTTCGGCGGGTTTGGGCGCGGGGTCTTCATCCATATCACTGCCATCCCTGCATTCCTTGTCTTTGTCCGTTTTCCCTTTGCCACGAGGCCGTTGTCGCCGGCTGCGCTTGAAGCCAGCTTCTTGATCCGCCTTGAGGTCGTTGACAAATTTGCAGTTCCGGTTGGTGTGATTGCACTTTCCTGAAGCGTCGCGATGGGCAAAACATGGCATATCGCGGTATTCGTCGTAGGACACGGGGGCGGATGGCGCCGAAGCGGGAGTTGTAGAGCTCCGCGGCTGGCCACTACTAGTACCACGTCCCCTGCCGTGCTGGCTGCTTTGGCCTTTATCAGCGAAGGTTGTGGCCACATATCCGGAGCCTGCTGCTCTTCTGGTGGATTCTTCCGTTTGTTGCTGTTATTCCGCTTTCCAGTATTCTGGATGGCAGAAGCCTTCAGAGATTCACGGGCGTCGTCATCGGCGGCCGCGTAGTTGCTTGCAATGGTGATCATGGAATTTAGGGTTAGTTTCCCTTCGTTCCTTTCCCGCAACAGGCGATGACGGAGTAGCTGGCCTCTCTCCAAACTGTCGATGAACGCAAGGATGGCGGATTCGTCGGTAACCCCTTCACAAGAGATCTTCATATCTAGCCATCGCGCGAGGAAAGTTCGGGAGGTCTCGTCGTCAGCCCATCGGCACCTTTGGAGGTCACCAATGTTATGGGGTCTCTTGTAAGTCCCCTCGAAGTTTTCGGTGAACGCAGTTTGCATATCGAACCAGGTTTGGATGGAATTTTCTGCCAAGTCATTGATCCACTGCCGCGCAGTGCCAGATAGCATCAGGGGCAAATAGCGGACATCAACGTTGGGTGATCCCCCAGCAAACTGTACTGCATTGAAGTAGTCTTGTAGCCAAGTTAAAGGCCTATCGACTCCGTTGTACTGGCGGATGTTTTTCTCGATCTTGAACCCATGCGGGATGGGCTCATCACGAATCCGTTGTCCAAAGCACTTTGGGCCAAGGAAGAAGGCCGTTTGAGACTTGGCAATCTCGTTTAGATGGGTATGGGCGTCGTAGGGCTTCTGGTCCGGCGGATCCTGCGAGAGTTCCGTGACCTTGCTGGTCCGCCACCGCCACCGCCGCCGCCATGGGGGCTGCCTGGTGGGGATGGCGAAGGGTCACGTCGTCTTTTACTCTCGCCATCATGCGACTGATCTCTGCAGCTACGACGACTTCCCTCTGTTCTTCGTTGAGATGGATCATCGTCATGGCGGCGGGATCCTTGCCCTTTGTCATCGTGGTGGCGAGCGGAGCGATGCTTATCCTTGTCACCACCACGGTGCACGCCGTCGTCATGGCGAGATCGTTCCCTTCGCTTGGATCCGCCGTCTCTGCTGGCTTCCCGTCGTGGCGGATCGTCTCTGCGTCCAGCGTCACGGCTTCGCCCTCGCTTGCCATCATTGTCGCGTATGAAGATTCCTCCCTTTGGGACTTCGAACGTCTTATACTTTGGTGGCGGCATGTTGGTCTTATGGTGGGGGGCAGCTTTGTCTCGTTGGTATCCGTAAGCAGGGTAGTTCTTGTGGGGTGGCGATGGATTTCTCTGTGGGCCTTTGCCATTTGGTTTGTCATCGGAGGATATTGGGATGGCATTCGCCCGGTTGCGAGCTTCTCTTCTTCGGATTTCTGAGGATCCGGTATGAGATTCGTTATCAGGGCGCGTACCATAGTTGCCAGCTCCCCGAGCTTTAGAGGCAGTGCTGGACCTGCATAGCGCGGGATCAAATTCGAGCCGTCGTGACGACGTAGCCTTCTCCTGCTGCACTAATGCTTTGGTCATCAGTTTCACCACCGTCTCTAGGGCTGCTGGGCTCTTATTATGCTCCAATAGCTCCTTTGCAGCCACGATATTCTCAATGGGCGTAGCCCTGACTTCATCGCGGTTTTTGTCCACATATGGCGGATTCTTGATGTACATCTTGGCCAGAGTTTCCGCTGTTGGTACGATGAACTCAAGGTTTCGCACCAGCTGCGGGTCGCCTCCCTCAGCCATCTGGTTCTGGATGAGAGTAACATACTTCTCTTCCATATTCCTTGCGCGCTTCAGCATGTCTTGAGCTTTAGCAATGTCGCCATCAAGCTGCTGGCCCATCTTCTCGACTCGCTTTGCTTCCTTGAGGAGTGCTCGTCTTTTCTTCTCGAGATCGTTCGCATCCCTGACATAGTCAGGGGTGATTGGATCTGCTAGAGTTCCGTAGACGACCTTATCCAGCAGGGTCGTGAAGTCTTCTGGGTGCTGTTCCTCGGGGATGGCGGGTTGCGGAGGCCTGGGTCCACCGTGTATCTCAGGAAGTTGTTCCGTGGCGGGATCGACGGCTGGTGGCAGGTTACCCTGCTCTTTGCCGGCATCTCCGTCATGGACTGCCTGAGATGGCGGATCACCGGTTGTCTGCCCAGCATCATCTCCTTTGTTGGTTACGAACACCTGCTTGGCCGCTGCTTGTTGTTCTTCAAGTGCCTGCTGCGCTAATTCCGCCTCGATTTTTCTCATGGCGGCATCATAATGGTCAGAATCATAGCCTTTGCTATCCTAGTCATCCGATTCACCACTTTCGTTAAGTGCCTCAAGGATGGATTCACCTGGGCTATCTTCTCCATTGGAGGTAGATCGCGAAGTGATAGCTGCAAACGCAACAAGGCAATACCGCGGTGTCTCTAACGCCAGATTGC
This sequence comes from Dactylis glomerata, assembly GCA_007115705.1. Lineage (NCBI taxonomy): Eukaryota > Viridiplantae > Streptophyta > Magnoliopsida > Poales > Poaceae > Dactylis > Dactylis glomerata. Next base: position 1,848,111 of record QXEO01000291.1, on the reverse strand, counting down.
TCATGGCGGATTCACAGTAGTCTTCCACCACTTCCTTCACCTCTAGGGCGGGCTGGGTGGGATTGTTTTTTAGATCCGATCTAGGTGACTTGGAAAGTACCAGATCAGATGAGTCCTCCTCCGTATCTAGCTCGAAAGCGGTCCGTTTGGGGATTTCAGCCATACCAATCCGCCGGAAATTGGTTTCCGTAGCGGGGGTAGGGTTTGTCTCTCCAATGAAGATATGGATATCTCCGATCGGAACGACGGTGAATCGAGCTGGGTCTTCTCTAGCCGGCACCCAGAGGTTATCCGCTGGGACGATGGGGAAGCCGGAATCGTAGAGGACGCGCCCGATGGCGACGGTGTCGCCGATGCCTACGAAGGTGGATCCCGCCTGGATCCGCGCTCCAGACGCGCTATGCCCCACGGTGGGCGCCAACTGTCATGGTTTCGTCAACTGATCTGCCATAGGGGTAAGGGTATGGCGGTTTGTGGAAGGGGGTGAACACGGTGGAGCGATCCGGGACGGTGCTAGCACGAGTTTACCCAGCTTCAGATCCCGCAACGGTGGCGAGACCCTACGTGCTGCTATAATTCACTATATGGCAACAAGTGCTCGATTACAATGAGGAGGTTGGCTATCTCGCTATGCGATCCGCCGTAACCTAACTATTGTGTTGTCTGGTGCCTCAAGGGCTGCTCCACGCCGGACTTATAAAGGCACCTGGCATGGGCTACACGTTGGTACCAGAGCGGATACAACTTGGAGTCCTAGACTAAGTCCTATGCGCGTTCTACAAGGCAATCTGCCATGGGCTTGTCTTCGGATCTGCCATAAGCGCCTGCGTCCAGTACCGCCGTGGCAACTTCAGCAACTGGGCCGCCCGGTAGGCAATCCGCCATACCACCCCTGATGGGCCACCCTGGCTTGCTGATTTAGGACTACGTCGCTGGTATACCTATTTGGTATATCCCCAACACCGGAGGAGAATAACCCGGCCCAGGTACAAGGACGCTCCTGCTGGGAGGGGTCAGAGGTGACCCTGGCCGACATATCCTGGATCACCACAATAAGATGTGTCCCGCCCGGCGTAGCATGCCGGCTACCTGCGGGAGAGATTGTGCCGACACCTGAGTCTGGCGAACACATCGTCTTCATCTCTCATTTTGAGAGAGGCTTCGGTCTGCCGGCGTCTGACTTCTTCCGGGACTTCCTGGACACCTACGATTTGCAGCCCCATCATCTACCGGCAAATGCGGTGATGATTCTATCTGCCTTCGCTGCTTTCTGCGAGGGCTTTGCCGGCATTGAGCCCTTTTCCCAGGCATGGGCAAAATACTTTCAGCTACGCAAATAGGTCGCTCAAGAGCCCCGGAGCAGGGATGACCCGCCGGAAACTGCTCAGGAGAAGAAGGACCTCCCCATAACCCAATGTGGTGCGGCCACCATAATGTCTCGGAAAGGTTCAGACTTCCCCAAGATTGAACTACTTGAGTCCTGTAAGAAATGGCAGAAGAGTTTCTTCTACGTGAAGAACACCACAGATATCGATCTGCTCAACCTGCCGCTATACGTGGATGAGCCACCCTTTGGGATGAAGAACTGGACCTATAACCCGAAGACCACAGTGGGGCCGGTTAATGCCCTCCACCGGGTCAAGGGCGAACTGCGGGATGCCGGCCTGACACCTCAGGACATAGTGGCTTGCTTTATTAGCCGGCGTGTCTCTCCTCTCCAGCGCCGGTCCCACAAGATATGTCAGATGAGTGGGCCCATGGACCCCACTCGACACTCCACACATGAGCTGAGCCCTGCCGACATTCTGCGACGGGTTAAAGATATATGCAAGTCTTCGCAAGTGACCTTTGCCTGGGGGCTCGAGCCTTACAGCCTGGACCGCCCCGCCCTGATGGTAAACCACTTTAGCCGACATACAACTGCTCAGCCCGACACACTGTTATTGCCGATATATCTACGTTTGATCTTTTCTATTGCCGATATATCTCTTGTTTCTGATTACTTTGCTCTGTCCTATGCAGAAATTCAGTTTTCAGGACATGGAGAACTCCTGGATCAAGCGGACCGCACTGTTGCAGATCCCGAAGATCCAGATCATGAGGACAAGTTGCCCAAGAACACCCGCGCCACTTCTGCCGCGGGTAAGGCCTCTTCATCCCGGCATTCCACTCAAGCCTGGAGTGAGGATGATTCTGACGAGGAGATCCTGATGTATTATGACCCAATGCCACTTGCTTATGCCTTTCCTACCACACCTCTTGCTTATGCTATGCCGTCCTCAGCTATACCGGATGATGAAGTCGTCGACGCTGCCCCTTTGAACCAGGGCCCTCCCTCTACCGGCGTACGTATGGGCCGGAAACGCGGAGTGAAGCCCCAGCCCGAACCATCTCAACAAACCAAGAGGCAGAAGATCAGCGTACCCCAGCCCAAGAGGCAGAGACCCGTTGCCTCGGGGTAAGTTTCTTCCCTTTATATTATTTCCGACATATTTCTCCTTTCGATTATTAACTTGGTGCTTTCTCTCTTTTAGGGCTCCTCTTGCGCCGGAACATGCCTCCAGCTCAAGTGCCAGCCCTAATGTTGATAAGTCGGCGGCCGCTGCACACCCCGACATACCATCTGCCAGCCACACCACCTCTCCGGTGCCGACATCTTCGCCAGCGCCCGAAAAGGCCTCTTGGAATAAGACAACTCTGCCCCCGACGTTTACATGGACTCGGGGGCTCAACAAGATAGTTCTGCTCCCGATGTCGACATGGACATGGGGGCTCAACCAGATGCTTCTGACACCGGCGCGCCTGCCAGCGGCACCGGAACTGCTGAAGATGCCGGCGCAGGCGACAAGAGCGCCGACACAGAGAAAGGAAAAGCCCTAGAAGTGCCAGAAGTCCGGACCGATCCGGCACCTGCTTCTGCTGGACAAGCTGCACCGGCCGCGCCGGAACAACCAGCACCCAAGACTCCAACCGCTGAAAAGACCGCTGTCCCGGCCAAGTCCGGTGCTCTCAAGATGAAGCAAATCATCAAGACCGGGACACCGTCTGCTGCAACTGTGTCGGCACCTGCTAAACCCGCACCTTCCAGCTCTGCCATGACACTTCACTTTGGCAAGGCAGCATCCCGGCCCAGCTTCTTCCAGACGCCGGAACTTGAGGGCCGCGTTTCACTGCTTACCAAGAGCGACAAAAGCCTTGGATCTATCAAGGAACACTGCATGAAGTGGAATGACGCTGACTATATGGACACTGCTAGCTCCAGGAAGAAGAAATTGGCCGAAGCTTCGGCCACTGGCAATCCTGCTGCTATACTGGCCTCCAAACCCATTCCTATTGCCAGTGAGCTTCTCAGCATCCAGCAGAGGCTTCACCTTTTGGCCGATGCCACAAATGTAAGTATTCTCCTTATATATCCCCAGTCCCCGAAAATGTCGACTGTCCGGGATACGGACATCCGGGATTTTCAAATATTCTTTTCCACTTAGCTTTTTTCAAATCCAACTGTCCGACATATAAGCTCAATCCGAGCTTCAAATGCTAGTCACCGAGGGCCGGGATAGGTGCGCAGCACCTGTGCCGGGTCTTCAAAAAATGAACACTTGGTAGAATCTCCAATTTAACTGATATGCTAAGTTTCTCTCATGACATTTCAAATCCCAACACTTTTGCAGCGCATGAACAACGCACGGGCCGAGATGTACCACGACCTGGTATGCGAACATCGGAAGTTATCCGACGAGCACAGCAAGCTTCGCCTGGAGCTGTCCAAGAAAGGTAAACTCCACCGACACATCACTATATGCCGGATGCCTTTCCTCTTTTTACTTCGCAATATTTTTCTTGCCAACACACCTTGATGCGCCGACACACAACCTTTTACCGACATTTTTCAGCTGGCACAGAAGAACAAGTCACCGAGCTTCTTAAGAGGGTAAAAGAGCTGACAGGTATGCCGAATCCTCCTGATCTTCAACTAAGCACTTTGTACTTCAAATCCTACAATCTTTGTGATTGTTCTCTACCTTCATATTCACTTTTACTCTTCTAACTTCAAATCCTTTTAACCTCAAATCCTTGCAGATGAAAAGGCTTCACTGGAAGCGCGCCACCGGGACTGTGTGTCATCAGTGGATGTGGCCAAGCGGTTGGACGAAAGGGATGTCGCCCACAAGGCTGAGGTGGAGCAACTGAAGGGCCAGATTGCTGAGCTCCTGGACGAAAAGGAGGAGAGGGATGGCCAACTTAAAAAAGTCCAGGGGCTGCTTGCCACCTCAGAAGCTGATGCCGCCGGGGCCAGACTTGAACTGCAGCATCTGAAGGAGCAGGCCACCAAGTGGGAAGTTGATATTGCCCGGCTCAATGTCGATCTCGCCAGTAAGCTTCAAATCCTCTTCTGCCTGACACACCCTGTCCGACACATCGTGTCCGACACATCTTTCGGCATAACCTCCACGCCGGCATATATTCCTGTTTCTAACATCTTCCTCATCTTTCAGGCATGTTCCCTGCTTCCGTCGAAGACGTTGAGAAGGCTTTGCAGGTGGATCGGGTGAACTGGGGTGTTCCGGTTGACTCATCCAGCTGGGACATGTCGGAGCAGCTGCTCGCCCTGGATGCCCGGAAGAATGCCATGACATCCTATACTGAAGATCTCTTCCTTGGTGCCCAGGAGGCACACTCCGCCCTCTGGCCGGGACAAAGGACGCCCACTGACCCTCTTGATCTCGGCAATGACTTGCAGCTTTCCAAGGTTCGCCTCAGGGAATGGCGGGACTCTGGCACAAGGGTGGGAGCTGATGAAGCTCTCACTTACTTCCTCTCCTGGTATGAAAAGGTTGACTTGGAGACTTTGCGCTCTGTGCGCGAAGGATCTGTGTGGACCACAGACCCGGAGTACATTCGACGTCGCCAGGAGCTAGCCCATAGCTATGTGGACTACGCCGACACTGAGGCCTTCGTCCGGGACATCCGCGTGCTGGAGAAGAAGGACGATGCTAAGGATGCTGCAGTCGCTGAGGGCTCTGACTCCAGCCAGGATGAAGAAGAAACTGAAGATGCCCACACTGAAGCTCCAGAGCAGGGTTCTGCCCCGGCCGGAGGTGATGGCTCCATTCCTTCTGCTGGATCCGGCACTCCTGAAGCCGACGTTTCTACTGCTACAGCTCCACCTGCCGGCGGCTCTGCTTCCACTCCTGCCTCTTAGACTTTGCATCACAGAAAAACTTTAAGTTTTATCAGATCCCCGGTATGCCGGGTGCAGTTGTAAGATATACTCTATTTCCCTTTGGTTTGCTACCTGAACAAGTTTTATTTGGTTTGCTTGCTTATGAATGCCAGATCATCTTTTGGCTAAGTCACCGAGTTTATTTTCCTGTTTCCTTAACTCCACAACCTTGGATACTTGTCTACCTTATTCGGCTTTTGATGTATGAGTCTCAAGGTTGCTTTATTAAACATACAGTACTTAAATTTTGAAACTTAGACTTCAAATCATTCGACACTTCAAGTTTTAACTTTTGCAGTAAAATAAATGTCGGTTCGCTTGCTTTATCCTTCCTTAGCCGTTTTCCATGTGTAGACAATCTCCGGCATCTACTCTTGCTAGCCATGAAGCCGGGTTTCGGACAGCAGCTAAGTCGAAGAGCGGCCTTTGGTGCCGACACATTACTAGGCCAACATAGGAAACATTCAAATCAAGCCAGCCGGCATATATATAAAAAGCTGAAAATAGACCACAATATATCTCGGAGGCAGTGCCCGATCTCTTCGGGATGCCGACATTTCATTCATTAGTCTTGCGCCGGCATAAAGTGCCGGCATACAAAGCAAAATGGAAATACATACATTATGCTGCTCAGGAGTAAAAGGGACAGAGTAGAGCTATGTTCCATGGTCGCTTGGTTTCTTCTCCAGACCTGTCCACCTTGTCCTTCTTGGGGGCCTGCGCATCTATAAGATAGTAGGCATCATTGTGCAGAGCTCTGCTCACAATGAATGGCCCCTCCCACAGAGGAGTTAGCTTATGCCGGCCCTCTGTGCCTTGCCTTAGCCGGAGCACTAGATCTCCCTCTTGGAATCTCCTTGGATTCACCTTCTGCGCATGATAGCATCTGAGGTTCTGCTGATATACTGATGTTCTTGACAGTGTTATCTCTCTTGCTTCTTCTAGCAGCATCATTTTCTCTGGCTTCTTTAGCCTCTTCCTCAGTATATAGCACCACTCTTGGCACATCATGTATTACATCTGTTGGAAGCACAGCTTCTGCTCCATACACAAGGAAAAATGGTGTATAGCCTGTTGACCTATTCGGAGTTGTCCTCAAACTCCAAAGCACTACCGGCAATTCATCTAGCCAACATCCCGGAGTTTTATCCAATGGCTCTATCAACTGGGGTTTTATGCCAGATAATACTAGTCCATTTGATCTTTCCACCTGGCCATTGGTACAAGGGTGAGCGACGGACGCAATGTCTAGCCGGATTCCCACCTCCTCACAATACCTGGCAAATGGCCCTTGGGCAAAGTTCGACCCATTGTCAGTGATGATGCTATGAGGAACACCATATCTCAAGATTATGTCTTTTAAGAATTTCACTGCTGTGTGGCCATCACACTTGCTTATGGGCTTTACTTCAATCCACTTGGTGAACTTATCCACCATGACCAGAATATGAGTGATCTTTCCCCTTGCCGGCTTAAATGCCCCGACCATATCCAGGCCCCAAACAGCAAAGGGCCAGGTTATCGGGATAGTCTTCAATGCTGATGCTGGCTGATGAATCTGGTGGGCATACATCTGACACCCATTGCACTTCCGGACCAAGTCTTCTGCTTCTTGCAATGCCGTCGGCTAGTAAAACCCATGCCAGAACACTTTCGCCACTAAGGCTCTGGATGAAGCGTGGTGACCACACTCCCCCTGATGAATTTCCCGGAGCATCTCCTGGCCTTCAGCAGATTCAATACACCTCTGCAGCACTCCGGTGGCACTTCTCTTGTATGTCTCCTTGTTTATAATGGTATATCCTTTGGATCTCCTCGTAACCCGGCGTGCCTCAGTTTCATCCGCCGGTACTTGGCCATCGACCAAGAAATCCATTATGGGACGTGCCCATGAGGGCACTTCCCTAACGATGAATACTGTCTGGTCTATCTCCATCATTTCGACCGATACATAATCGATCTCCATGGGCTGCGAAGTCCCCGGGACAGAGGGATCAGTCCCCGGGTATGCCGGAGCAGTCCCCGGGTATACCGGCACAATCTCTTGGTACATTTTGCCCTTGCCTTTATCTCTGCTCCGGAATACTGCACTCACTGCATATGTTGGCCCAGTCCCCGGGACTGAGAGAGCAGTCCCCAGGTTATCTGAACTGGCTCCGGCATCTATCTCCATCGGAACTGCGTCTTTTGGGCTCGGCGGAACATATATGGACGATGACTCCGGCGAGGGCTTGATTGATGGCTTCCTTAGATGCTCCAACGAAATGCCGGGCAGGATTGACTCTCTGGAAGATCCCAACTTGGACAATGTATCGACCGCTTCATTCTGAGCCCGGGGGACATGCCGGAACTCACAACCCTCGAAGTAACCACTCAACTGCTGCACCAGGAAACGGTTGGATCCCATGTTTGCATCATGCGCATCCCATATGCCGGAGCACTGCTGAATCACCAAATCCGAATCACCGAAACACATGATCCGATGAATGCCTATGTCTTTAGACACTTTCAGGCCATGCACAAGTGCCTCATACTCCACCACATTATTCGATGCTGCAAAGTGAATCTGCAAAACATATCTCAACTGGTCATTCTTGGGTGAACTGAGAACTATGCCGGCACCCAAGCCATGTATTGTCTTGGACCCATCGAAATGCATTCTCCAATAATTTGCATCTGGCAATGGTGGCTCATATTGTATCTCGGCCCAATCAATGAAGAAATCGGCCAGCACCTGGGACTTGATTGTATCCCTCTTATCATACTGAGGTGTATATGGTGAAAGTTCTATTGCCCACTTGGCTATCCGGCCACTGGCATCTTTGTTGCTTATGATCTTCGAGATAGGGGCCTCGGCCACCACCCGGATTGAATGCTCCTGGAAGTAATGCTTGAGCTTCTTGGCTGCCATATAGACACCATATGTCATCTTCTGATAATGGGGGTAGTTTTGCTTTGAGGTGGAAAGGACTTCGCTCAAATAATATACCGGCCGCTGCACGGTTTTGCCTCCTTCCTCTCGCTCTACTACCACCACCGCACTAACAACTCTGTTGGTTGCCGCTATATAGAGCAACATCGGCTCCTTCGGCATTGGAGATGACAATACCGGCGCTGTTGACAACATCTGCTTCAACTCCATGAAAGCTGCATCTGCTTGCGTCATCCAGACAAATGTGTCAGACGTCTTCATCAACTGATATAATGGCAAGGCTTTCTCTCCTAGCCGGCTTATGAAACAGCTCAAGGATGCAAGGCACCCAGTGAACTTCTGTACTTCCTTCAGATTTGTCGGCGGTTTCATTCTCTCTATGGCACGAATCTTGCTGGGATTTACCTCAATACGCTGGCTGGACACCAGGAAACTGAGTAATTTGCCTGCCGGCACACCAAAGGTGCACTTAGCCGGATTCAACTTCATCCGGAATCTCCTCAGATTTGCAAAGGTCTCCCTGAGGTCATCTATGAGAGTCTTGCTCTCCTTGGTCTTTATGACGACATCGTCGACATATACCTGCACATTTTTATCTATTTGGTCATGCAAACATTTTTGCATACACCTCTGGTAAGTTGCGCCGGCATTTCTTAAACCGAACGGCATGGTGAGATAGAAATAAGCCCCGTACGGGGTAATAAAGGATGTCTTTATTTGATCCAGCTCATACAAAGGGATCTGGTGGAAACCAGAATAGGCATCTACGAATGATAACAGTTCACATCCTGCTGTGGAATCAATCACCTGATCGATCCGAGGGAGCGGGAATGGATCTTTAGGACATGCCTTGTTCAAGTTGGTGTAATCAACACACATCCGCCATATCTTTACTATGGCGGGTTCATCCTTCTTCTTTTCCACCAAAACCGGATTAGACACCCAATCCAGATGCAGTACTTCCTTGATAAATCCGGCAGCTAGGAGCCTGGCCACTTCCTCCCAAATTGCTTTCCTTCTATCATCTGCATTCCGCCGAAGCGGCTGCTTCACCGGTTTAGCATCCGGCCTTACATGCAGTGCGTGCTCAGCCAGCTCCCTCGGCACACCCTGCAGGTCTGAAGTGTTGGAATTATGCCCTAGAGGCAATAATAAAGATGTTATTATTATAATTCTTGTTCATGATAATGTTTATATTCCATGCTAGAATTGTATTAAGCGGAAACTTTAATACTTGTGTGGTTTATGAACAACACCGTGTCCCTAGTACGCCTCTATGGACTAGCTCATTGATTAATGATGATTAAGGTTTCCTAACCATAGACATGAGTTGTCAATTAATAATGAGATCATATCATTAGGAGAATGATATGATGGACAGACCCAAATAAAGGAGAGCAATTAGATCGTGTCATCGTGTTCATCTTTGCGAATCTTTTTCTATGTCATGTATTGTATTCCTTAGACCATGAGATAATACAACTCCCTAGTATCGGAAGAAAGCTTTGAAGTCATCAAACGTCATCCTATGTGAGGGTGATAATAAAGGTGTCTCTCAGGTGATCGGAAAGTACTTGTTGGGTTGTATGTATCGAGATGGAATTTGTCCCTCCCAAGTCGGAGAGATATACTTCGGGCCCACTCGGTAATCGATATCAACACCGCTTGCAAGCATGTGGTTAAGGAGTTAATCACAAAGTGATATCGGATTACGGAACGAGTAAAGTACTTGCTGTGAACGAGATTGAACTAGGTATGGCGATACCGACGATCAAATCTCGGGCGAGTAAAATATCGTGTGACGAAGGGAATACATATACGGGATTAATTGAATCCTGACATCGTGGTTCATTCGATATGATCATCGATGAATATGTGGGAGTCAATATGGGTTTCCAGATCCCGCTGTTGATTATTGATAGAAGATCATGTCTACATATTCTCGAACCCGTAGGGTCACACACTTAACGTGTATCGATGCTAGGATAGAATGGATAATTGGTTTATGAGTTTTAGTTCGGAGTCTCGGATGAGATCCAGGACGTCACGAGAGGTTCTGGAATGGTCTGGAGAATAAGATTCATATAAAGGAAAGCAGTTTTTGGATTCCGGAAAGGTTTCGGAGTTTATCGGTATTGTACCGGAAGGTTCTAGAAGGTTCTGGAGTGGGACCAACGTGGGCCCACTTGACGGAGGCCTGCGTGGGCCTAAGGGGAAGTGCCCTGGCCGCCCTGGGCCAGGCGCACAAGGCCCCTAAGGCCCAGCCGGCCAGCCCAAGGGGAAACCCTAAGGGAGTCTTCAAAGAAGGAAAGGGGGAAAACTTGCCCCCCACTCTTCCTACTCCAAGTCGGCGCCCTAGGGTTTGGGGAGAGGCCAAGCTGGCCGGCCACCCCTCTATATATAGGGGGCAAGGGCGCAGCCCTCTCTACCCCTTAACCCAAACCCTAGCCGCCAACTGCTGCCCTCCCTCTCTCTCTCTCGTGACTGCGTGTAGGCGAAGCCCTGCCGCAGAAACTCTCCACCATAAGCACCACGCCGTCGTGCTGCTGATCCAATCTATCTCTCCACCATACTTGCTGGACCAAGGAAGGAGGAGACGTCGCTGCACCGCACGTGTGCAACTCTCGGAGGCGCCGCCACTTGCGGCGTAGGATCGGATCGGATCGCGAGGAGGAGACGGCAAGTACGACTACGTCAACCACGTTCTATTGAACGTTTCCGCTGTGCGAATCTTCAAGGGTATGAAGATCTCATCTACCTCTCTCGTTGATTACATCTCCTAGATTAGATCTTGGCTTTCTTGTTCGCATCCGTAGGAATTTTTTTGATTTACTATGCTGCGAATCCCTTCAGTGGTACCAGAGCTAGATCTATGCGTAGATGTGTTTCACGAGTAGAACGCAACATGCTTGTTGCGGGCGTTGATGTTTTCTGTTGCAAACCTCTTGTTGTGTATTTCTTATGGCGCGGTATAGTGAGATCGAAGCGGTCCAGGCCAACTTTACGCGACCGCGTTCGCGAGACCGGCTCCGCACTTGACGTGTGGCTTGTTCCACACATGCGGCTGGTGGATGCCAGTTTCTCTCACTATAGTAGTCATGGGACTTACATCGGATGTTAGCAACCATAATATCACCGTTGTGGCTTTTCGTAGGTAAGAATCGTTCTTAGCTTGCTACTCCCATAAGCCACGTAAAACATGCAACAACAAAGTAGAGGCGTCTAACTTGTTTTTGCAGGGAGTGTTTTGTGATATGGTATGGCCCAAGACATGATGAGTATGAATTGAGTTGTATGCAATGATCATGTTTTGTAATCTTTCACGACTTGCATGTCGATGAGTTCACAACCGGCAGGAGCCATATGGTTGTCTTTATATTTATGTATGACCTGCGTGTCAACTTCTTATACGCCATGTAATAGCTTTACTTTATCGCTAAGTAGTTAGCAATAGTTGTAGTTGCTATTCGTGGTGGAGGCAATCATGGTGGAGTGATGGAGATCATGCCGGCGCGCACAAGATGGAGATCATGGCGCGGAGATTGGCTATACCATGTCACATAAAATTATATGCATGTGATGTTTATCCTTTTATGTATCTTATTATGCTTAGATCGCGACGGTAGCATTATAAGATGATTCCTCACTTAAAGATCAAGATAAAATTGTGTTCTCCCCTCGTATGCGCCGTTGCGAAAGATCGTCGTTTTCAAGCACCTCGTGATGATCGGGTGCTATAAACTCTACGTTCACATACAACGGGTGCAAGCCAGTTTTGCACACGCGGAAAATACTTGGGTTTGACTTGACGAGCCTAGCATGTACAGACATGGCCTCGGAACACATGAACCGAAAGGTTAATCATGAGTCATATGAATGATATGATCGACACTGAGTTGTCCACCATTGAAACCACATCTCTTCTCATGAAGATCGGATTAGGTGTGGTGAATTTGGATCGTGTTCACTAAACAACTTGAGGGATGTTGAATTTAGTGGGAGTTCATCTAGTAATTTGATTAAGTTGAACTAGTTATCATGAACATAGTCTAAAAAATTGTACTTGCAATGTTGTAGATCAAATGGCTAAGTCCAACTTCAACTTCAACATGTTTGCTGAGAAAGAAAAGCTTAAGAACAATGGGTCTAACTTCACCAACTGGTTCCGCAATCTGAGAATCATACTCGCTGGCGGACAAAAAGCCTATGTACTTGACAAAGCGCTAGGTGACACCCCTGCTGCAACTGCGAAAACTGAAGAACTTGCTGACTTCAATGCTCGTAGAGATGATTGTGATGTGATTATGAGTACCATGCTGTTTTCTATGGAACCGGAACTTCAAAATCGTTTTGAGAAGTACCGCGTGCCTTATGAGATACTTGAGGAACTGAAAACCATGTTTCAGACTCAAGCCCGTTCTGAGAGATATGAGATCTCTGAGAAGTTCTTTAACTGCAAGATGGAGGAAGGGAGTTCCGTTAGTGAGCACGCCATTAAGATGTCGGGCTACACTCAACGCCTTGAGCAACTGGACTGCAAGATTCCAGAGGAGCTCAAGATTGACAGAGTTCTGCAATCACTCCCTCCTAGCTACAAAGGTTTTGTAGGTACTCATAATCAAATTGGTTCCACTGATACGATCACTGAGCTCTTCGCTAAGCTGAAAGCTGCGGAGGTGGATATCAAGAAAGACAATCATGTGTTGATGGTCAACAAGACCACTAGCTTTAAGAAAGCTAAGGGAGCAAAGGGATCCTTCAAGAAAGGCAGCGGCAAGCGTGTTGCTCCTGTTGAGAAGAAGCTCAAGTCTGGACCTAAGCCGGACACTGAGTGCTTCTATTGCAAGGTCAAGGGTCACTGGAAGCGAAACTGTCCGAAGTACTTAGCGGACAAGAAGGCTGGCACCATCAAAGGAGCTACGGAATAGACGGCAGCTAGCAAGGGATGAGGTGACGATGCGCGTTGGCAATGGATCAAAAGTTGATGTGATGGCCGTCGGCACGCTCTCCTTAGTTTTACCTTCGGGATTAGTTTTAAACCTTAATAAGTGTTATTATGTGCCTACGTTGAGCATGAACATTATATCTGGATCGTGTTTATTGCAAGACGGTTATTCATTTAAATCTGAGAATAATGGTTGTTCTATTTATATGAATAACATCTTTTATGGTCATGCACCTATTGTGAATGGTTTATTTCTTCTGAATCTCGAAAGCAATGAAACACACATCCATAACATTGAGGCTAAAAGATGCAAAGTAGATAGTGATAATCCAACTTATTTGTGGCACTGCCGTCTAGGTCATATTGGTGTAAAACGCATGAAGAAACTCCATTCTGATGGACTTTTAGAGTCTCTTGATTTTGAATCATTTGACACGTGCGAACCATGCCTCATGGGCAAGATGATCAAAACCCCGTTCTCCGGTATAATGGAACGAGCAACGGACTTATTGGAAATCATACATACCGATGTGTGCGGACCAATGAGTATTTCGACGCGCGGTGGATATCGCTATTTTCTCACTTTTACTGATGACTTAAGTAGATATGGGTATATCTATTTAATGAAACATAAATCTGAAACATTTGAAAAGTTCAAAGAATTTCAGAACGAAGTGGAAAACCATCGTAACAGGAAAATTAAATTTCTGCGATCCGATCGTGGAGGTGAGTATTTGAGTTATGATTTTCTCACGCATCTTAAAGCAAGCGGAATTGTTTCGCAACTCACGCCACCCGGAACACCACAGCGCAATGGTGTGTCTGAACGCCGGAATCGAACTCTATTAGATATGGTGCGATCAATGATGTCTCTTACAGATTTGCCGTTATCATTTTGGGGTTATGCATTAGAAACCGCTGCATTCACTTTAAATAGGGCACCATCTAAATCCGTTGAGACGACACCGTATGAACTATGGTTTGGTGCTAAACCTAAGTTGTCGTTTCTTAAAGTTTGGGGATGCGAAGCTTACGTCAAGAAGTTGATGCCGGACAAGCTCGAACCCAAAGCGGAGAAATGCGTCTTCATAGGATACCCTAAGGAAACGATTGGGTATACCTTCTACCACAGATCCAAAGGCAAAGTGTTTGTTGCTAAGAACGGATCATTTCTTGAGAAGGAGTTTCTCTCGAAAGAAGTGAGTGGGAGGAAGGTAGAGCTAGACGAGGTTATTGAACCTTCTCTCGAGTTGGAGAGTAGCGCAGCACCAGAAATTGTTCCGGCGCCGCCTGCATCAACAAGAGAGGAAGCTAATGATAAAGATCATGAAACTTCGAACGATGCTACTACTGAACTTCGCAGATCGACAAGGTCACGTGCCACTCCTGAATGGTATGGCAACCCTGTCTTAACCGTCTTGTTGTTAGACAACAGCGAACCTGCGAACTATGAGGAAGCAATGATGAGCCCAGACTCTGAGAAATGGCTAGAAGCCATGAAATCCGAATTGGGATCCATGAGCGAAAACCAAGTGTGGACTTTGGTAGACCCTCCTAGCGACCGTAAGGCCGTTGAATGCAAATGGATTTTCAAGAAGAAAACGGACGCGGATGGTAATGTTACTGTCTATAAAGCTCGGCTTGTCGCAAAAGGTTTTCGGCAAGTTCAAGGTGTTGACTACGATGAGACTTTCTCTCCCGTAGCGATGTTTAAGTCCATTCGGATTTTATTAGCAATTGCTGCATTTCATAATTATGAAATATGGCAGATGGATGTCAAGACTGCGTTCCTCAATGGCAACATTGATGAAGAGTTGTATATGATGCAGCCCGAAGGTTTTGTCAATCCTAAGGATGCTAATAAGGTGTGCAAACTTCAGCGTTCCATTTATGGACTGAAGCAAGCATCTCGGAGTTGGAACCTTCGTTTTGATCAAGTGATCAAGAGTTTTGGATTTGTTCCAAATTGCTACGAAGCTTGTATTTACAAGAAAGTGAGTGGGAGCTCGGTGACATTTTTAGTACTATATGTGGATGACATATTGATTATTGGAAATGACATCGGTATGCTTAACGATGTGAAGAGTTATTTGAATAAATGTTTTTCAATGAAAGACCTAGGGGAAGCTGCTTATATATTAGGCATCAAAATCTATAGAGATAGAGAAAGACGCCTAATAGCTTTAAGCCAAAGTACATATCTGGACAAAGTTCTGAAGAGGTTCAGAATGGATAAAGCAAAGAAAGGTTCATTGCCCATGTTGTCAGGTAAGATATTGAGCAAGGCTCAGTGTCCAGCTACGGTAAAAGATAGAGAAACTATGAGCAAAGTGCCATATGCCTCGGCCATAGGTTCTATCATGTATGCCATGCTGTGTACTAGACCGGATGTGTCCAATGCTCTTAGTTTGACGAGCAGATACCAAAGTGATCCAGGAGTGGAACACTGGACAGCCGTAAAGAACATCCTAAAGTATTTAAATAGGACTAAAGAAATGTTCTTGGTCTATGGAGGTGACGAGGAGCTCGTCGTAAAAGGTTACGTCGACGCTAGCTTCGACACCGACCCGGATGATTCTAAATCTCAGACAGGATACGTTTATATTTTGAATGGTGGAGCTGTGAGCTGGAGAAGCTGCAAGCAAAGCGTAATCGCGGGATCTACAACAGAAGCGGAATACATGGCTGCTTCAGAAGCATCAAGTGAAGGAGTTTGGATCAGAAACTTCATCACTGAGCTTGGTGTGGTTCCAAATGCCTTGGACCCACTGGAGATATTGTGCGACAACACTGGCGCCATAGCACTGGCTAAGGAACCAAGATATCATCCAAAAACCAAGCACATCAACCGCCGTTTCCATATAATTCGAGATTATATAGCAGATGGAGATCTGAAGATTAGCAAAGTACATACAGATCTGAATGTCGCAGATCCATTGACTAAACCTCTTCCACGAGCAAAACATGATCAGCATCTTAATGCCATGGGTGTTAGATTGTTGCCAGATGTAAACTAGATTATTGACTCTAGTGCAAGTGGGAGACTGTTGGAATTATGCCCTAGAGGCAATAATAAAGATGTTATTATTATAATTCTTGTTCATGATAATGTTTATATTCCATGCTAGAATTGTATTAAGCGGAAACTTTAATACTTGTGTGGTTTATGAACAACACCGTGTCCCTAGTACGCCTCTATGGACTAGCTCATTGATTAATGATGGTTAAGGTTTCCTAACCATAGACATGAGTTGTCAATTAATAATGAGATCATATCATTAGGAGAATGATATGATGGACAGACCCAAATAAAGCAGAGCAATTAGATCGTGTCATCGTGTTCATCTTTGCGAAGCATTTTCTATGTCATGTATTGTATTCCTTAGACCATGAGATAATACAACTCCCTAGTATCGGAAGAAAGCTTTGAAGTCATCAAACGTCATCCTATGTGAGGGTGATAATAAAGGTGTCTCTCAGGTGATCGGAAAGTACTTGTTGGGTTGTATGTATCGAGATGGAATTTGTCCCTCCCAAGTCGGAGAGATATACTTCGGGCCCACTCGGTAATCGATATCAACACCGCTTGCAAGCATGTGGTTAAGGAGTTAATCACAAAGTGATATCGGATTACGGAACGAGTAAAGTACTTGCTGTGAACGAGATTGAACTAGGTATGGCGATACCGACGATCAAATCTCGGGCGAGTAAAATATCGTGTGACGAAGGGAATACATATACGGGATTAATTGAATCCTGACATCGTGGTTCATTCGATATGATCATCGATGAATATGTGGGAGTCAATATGGGTTTCCAGATCCCGCTGTTGATTATTGATAGAAGATCATGTCTACATATTCTCGAACCCGTAGGGTCACACACTTAACGTGTATCGATGCTAGGATGGAATGGATAATTGGTTTATGAGTTTTAGTTCGGAGTCTCGGATGAGATCCAGAATGTCACGAGAGGTTCCGGAATGGTCTGGAGAATAAGATTCATATAAAGGAAAGCAGTTTTTGGATTCCGGAAAGGTTTCGGAGTTTATCGGTATTGTACCGGAAGGTTCTAGAAGGTTCCGGAGTGGGACCAACGTGGGCCCACTTGACGGAGGCCTGTGTGGGCCTAAGGGGAAGTGCCCTGGCCGCCCTGGGCCAGGCGCACAAGGCCCCTAAGGCCCAGCCGGCCAGCCCAAGGGGAAACCCTAAGGGAGTCTTCAAAGAAGGAAAGGGGGAAAACTTGCCCCCCACTCTTCCTACTCCAAGTTGGCGCCCTAGGGTTTGGGGAGAGGCCAAGCTGGCCGGCCACCCCTCTATATATAGGGGGCAAGGGCGCAGCCCTCTCTACCCCTTAACCCAAACCCTAGCCGCCAACTGCTGCCCTCCCTCTCTCTCTCTCGTGACTGCGTGTAGGCGAAGCCCTGCCGCAGAAACTCTCCACCATAAGCACCACGCCGTCGTGCTGCTGATCCAATCTATCTCTCCACCATACTTGCTGGACCAAGGAAGGAGGAGACGTCGCTGCACCGCACGTGTGCAACTCTCGGAGGCGCCGCCACTTGCGGCGTAGGATCGGATCGGATCGCGAGGAGGAGACGGCAAGTACGACTACGTCAACCACGTTCTATTGAACGTTTCCGCTGTGCGAATCTTCAAGGGTATGAAGATCTCATCTACCTCTCTCGTTGATTACATCTCCTAGATTAGATCTTGGCTTTCTTGTTCGCATCCGTAGGAAATTTTTTGATTTACTATGCTGCGAATCCCTTCATGAAGTAGACCATGCAAAGATATCCCGATTCTCACGGAGGAAGCTGATGAGCTCACTTTCCTATTTGGGGTCCAAACCTGCGCCGATGAGGGCATGGCACTACGGGAAAACCTCATCCAGAGGCACCTTCTTGACTTCCTTGGCCACTTGAAAAGAAGTGCCGCCACTTGGGTTCGTCATGCCTGGCAAAGATTTGCCGGCCACGACTATCTCTGCAATCTCCACTGCTCGCTTGAGCCTCTTCTTTTCCTCTGCTATGATCAGAGTCTCGGCCAGATTAGATCCGGCCGTGGCACACGCCATTGAGCGCCTGTAATCACCAATGATGGTAATCACTCCTCTGGGCCCCGACATCTTCATTTTCAGATACGCCATATGCATAGAGGCCATGAACTTCGCCAGTGCCGGCCTACCCAGCAACGCATGGTAGGGGCTATCCAGCTCCACCACCTCAAACAGGAGGTTCTCCACTCTGCAGTTATCCCGGCTGCCAAACATGACATCAATCCGGATTTTGCCCATCGGCGCACATGAAAGTCCCGGCACAATGCCGTGGAATGTTGTGGGAATTTAGAGACAGTAGCCATGGGGTGGCTTATCGAGGGGGCTCGACGGTGGTGATGATAGGTCCGGCTCGGGATTGTGCCAACAGAGACACCTCGGTTTACCCAGGTTCAGGGCCCTCCCGGGTGGAGGTGAAGCCCCTACTTCCTGCCTGCTTCGTATTGACTAGACAGTAGCGATTACAGTGCTCCTTGAGCTGTTCGGGCTAGAGGAGGAAGAAGAAGATCGGATCTTCCTAGACTAAGGGTCCAGGCCCCCTTATATAGGCGGGGGCCTGGTTACAGGTTAGGTAGTGGTTCGACCGGCTGCCGGCTCCTCCACGGTGGCGTCCTTGGCGTGATCCTCTGGCCCTGCGCTGACAAAGACGCTTTATAAAGCGCCTTTTCCCCGGACCGGCATCTGGAAGGCATATCCCCCCCTTTTGCCTCGGATCCCGTCATGGGGAAGGGTCTTTGATCGCTGATTGGCTGAGGCCGGTCGTGGCGCTCATCACTGCCGTCCTTGGCCTCTATCGTTCTTGTCGGGGCCAGCCCACTTTCGGCAAAACAGCCGTTGGGAGGCTTTTGTCTTCATCGCCCGGCTCCGGCTCTCCTCGGTGGAGTCGCCAGCCGGCTGCTGGCACAGCCGGCCCTTCGGGTGGAGCCGGTCTTCTCGTCCTAGAGCCGTGAGGACTCCTGGGACGCCAGCCGGCATTTAGCTTGGCCCGTGGCATGCCCCATTAGTCATCCCCACGACACTAGCCCCCGAAACTGGCGAAGTCTCATGGGTTAGCATGGGGCTTCGGCGGGTTCTCCTCCTCGCCGAAGTCTTGCTCGTTTTCGTCGAAGTGCCAGGATTCTCTGTCTGGCCTGGAGATCGCTGGTTTCGAGGCCAAGTCACGCAGAATTCCTCCAGCCGTCTCGAGACGTACCGGCTCCAGGTTTAACCCGGCTGGCAGCCGTGAGCCAATGTGCTGCCTCCTTGGAACTTGTGCCGCTTCGGGTCTTGCTCCCACGCTGCGGCCGGCGCAGTGCGCCAGTGGCCAGTGTTCCGTCTTGTCACTTTGACTCTTCGGCCTCTGTAATGATTTCTGTAGACGTCATGCAACGAGACGAGGCTTGCTTCAGCGACATGTCCCATCGAAGCGCCACGCGTATGGTTTATTCGCATTAAACCGGCTCAGCTTTTCATGCCTCGCCAACCTTTAAATCTCGGAGCTCTCGAGGGTTTTCCCCACTTCGGAGCGTCTCCACTCCTTTCCATCGCCAAACCGTCATCTCCGCTTCTCCCCCTGCGACCTCAATGTCGGCACTCGAGGCTTCCAGCGGAGCCGGGGTCGGAGCCACCGGCGGGCCGGGCGGGCGCAAGCGCGGCCGCCCGCTCGGGAGCCGAAACATGGTTAAGGACCCGGCGGCGACGCCACCGGTGCCCCGGAGGCGCGGCCGCCCCCCAGGCAGCCGGAACAAGAAGACCCTGGAGGCGCTCGCAGCCGCGGCCGCCGCGGAACCCTCCGGGGTTGGTCACTCCACCGCCATCACTGTGGCCCCTGGAGGGGTCACCGCCTTGGCCGCTATCGACGCCCCGGCTCCTGCGGGCGCGACCTCCGTCGCCGGCCTCACCGGGACCTCCCTGGAGGCAGCGGCTGCCCTTGTCGGCGCCGCGATGGCGGTCGGGGCGGCCCCTCCGGGTATCGCCGGCAGGAACGTCGGCGGCTCCTCCAGCGCGGCCGCCGGCAAGGCGCGCAAGCCCCGGCGCCCTCCACCTGAGCAGCGGCTTTCTTACACCCCGAAGCACGGGTACACCACCGCCGTGGTGCACTTGCTGGACGGGTGCTAGGATCGCCTGCCGCTTCCTGCCAGTTTTGTCGGCACGATGGGGAAGGACCCCCCGACGAGCTTCATGGTGGAGGAAGGCAGCGGCGGCCAGCCCCTATACCGCGTCGAGGTCTACTACGACGGCCAGGGGGTATGCTACTTCCGCGACGGGTGGTCAAAGTTCTTCATCGACTATGGCGTGCACGAGGGTTGGTTCATCCTTCTCACTCGCCACGATGGGAAGGAGGACTTCACCGTCTGCCTCTTCGACGACACCCTCTCCGCCCGCGCCTTCGCCGCCCAGCCGTGAGGGGCGAGCTTCGTTGACCTCCAACGCGGACTTCTCTGGGGCGAAGTCCATGCGGCGCTCGCGCTGGGCCGAGGAAGGCGAGCACCCCCTGGGCTAGGAGTACTTGGCACTCTTAGGGTAGTGATTTAGGGAGCTTTTGTAATCATCAAACTTTCGCTTAATGAAAACTTGTCTTTCTTCATTTGCTATGTGAATGTTCTTCTGCTTGTACCATAGCGCTATGACGATTCCTCGGCTAGGATTCTTCCTTGGATAGAACCATTGCCGCGCGAATCCGTAGATAGGGACTACGATGGTCACTGGCTTGCACAGACGCTTCGGACGAGATCCTCCGGCCTCAGCGCGAAAGGAGCAGTGCTTCTGCTGGCCGGCTCTAGGAAGGACGGACTAGTTCCGGCTTGGCGGGGTCGGAGTGGAAGCTGAGTCCTATACTGGCTCGAGCGGGGCTGGAGCCGGTACGTCTCCCTTCCCAGGCCTTCGCACGTCCCTTGCTGCGGTTGGAGTAAATATCCGAGTTTCTGGCTCTAGCCATTACTTTTCGAGTGTTAGATTTCGATTTCATCGCTCGTTTGATGATCATGTCGCAGCGCCAGCTGATCGGACAGCCGGCGAGGTACTGGAGCCGGCTCACTTCTAAGGGCCAATTCCCTTTCCCCCTAGCCCCCGAGTTTTGGGGTAGCTGGACTGACAGCTGGCTCGAAACTAACCTTCCGCGTACGATGCCAACATCGAGCGAGGCAGCTCTAGCTTCGAACCTCTTTGACGTGGCTTCTCAGCCCAAATGTCGAGAGACTGTGATCATCAACCATTCGCTGGCTTTGCCTTTGTCCGGTTCCCTCAACTTTTTCCTTAATCTTCCCACCCTTCGGCCCTTCTACCCCCAACCGGCAGCCTGGTGCCGGTTGGTCTCCCTTGGGCCGACAGCCGAATGCCGGCCTAGGGTGGGAGCGTGCCGCGGAGTGAGAAGTAGTACTTCAGTTTATCGGGCACCCGACTCGTGCTAACCAACGTATAGTTAACAAACACCCCCCTAACGCTTGGTTGAGTGGTTTTCTATCGTTTACGGTTTTTCCCTGTGGCTTTCCTTCGTATGTGGCCTGCCGGCTCCTATCCGTCCGGCTGCGCGGAGCCAGAAGGTGGAGGTTGGGCTCGAGACCCTCTTCATACGTAGTACTCATCCGGCTGACGAGAAATCGATCGTTTTTTTAGGGCTGCCGGCTGTGGCTCGGTGCCCGGAGCCGGCTGCCGGTCAAGTGAATAACGCAGGAAGCAAAACATGCACGAAGTGTTTTCCTCGGAGCCGGCCGTAGCTAGCCGCTCCGTTTTCCTTTATTCATTGACAAGTTTTTCGGGGTACAAGCTTTTGCCTTAGCAGAAGAAAGGTCTTAGGAGACTGACATTCCAGGGACGCTCCGTCTCCTTGTTAGAGTTATCTGCCTTGTTCTTTCTGGGCTCTTGTGCGTCGATGAGGTAATATGCCCCATTGCCCAGCACCCGGCAGACAATGAACGGTCCCTCCCAGGGAGGAGACAGCTTGTGCATGCCCTTAGTGCTTTGGACCAGCCGGAGTACGAGATCTCCTTCGCGAAACGCGAGCGGGCGAATTTTCCGGCTGTGGTATCGTCGCAGCAGCTGCTGATAGAGCGCTGATCTGGCCAAAGCCTGCTCTCGTGCCTCCTAGAGGAGGTCAACGCCATCTTCACGAGCTTCTTTTGCTTGCTTCTCCATGTACTGGACAATTCTGGGCGCATCGAACTCGATGTCCGTGGGTAACATCGCTTCTGCTCCATAGACCAGGAAGAAAGGTGTGAAGCCAACAGAGCAATTTGGAGTGGTGCGCAGGCTCCAGAGCACCGAAGGTAGCTCCTCAACCCAACAGCCGGCTGAGCGTTCGAGGGGCTCGACCAGCCTTGGTTTGATACCGGCCAGGATCAGCCCATTTACCTTCTCCACTTGCCCATTTGTCCGAGGGTCCGCTACTGACGCTAAGTCCAGTCGGATGCCCTTCTTGCCACAGTAATCAGTGAAGACTCCCTTCGCAAAGTTCGTCCCATTGTCAGTGATGATGCTGTGGGGAACTCCATATCTTGTGATGATCTCGTTGAAGAACTTGATGGTGGACGAGCCGTCGAGTTTTTTGATCGGCTAGGCCTCGATCCACTTGGTGAACTTGTCCACAGCAACCAACAGATGCATCAAGCCCCCGGGTGCGGTCTTCAATGGCCCTACCATGTCCAGGCCCCAAACAGCGAACGGCCAGGTGAGCGGGATGGTCTTGAGAGCTACCGCTGGAGTGTATCTGTGCCTGGAGAAGCGCTGGCAGCCGTTGCACTGTTTCACCAGTTGCTCTACATTTTGCTTGGCCGTTGGCCAGTAGAAACCATGGCGGAAGGCTTTGGCCACCAAAGCTCTGGAAGATGCGTGATGTCCGAACTCCCCTTGGTGTATTTCTCTTAGCAGCTCTATCCCTTCTTCCGGCTCGATGCACTTCTGGAAGATGCCTGACACGCTGCGCTTGTACAGCTCGCTGTTGATGATGGTGTACGCCCCTGCGTGGCGTTGAATTCACCTAGCTTCCACTTCGTCTTGCGGCAAGTCCCCAGTGATGAGGTAGTTGGAGAATGGCTCCGCCCAGGAAGGTATCTCCCGTATGTGGAAGACACTGGCGACCAGGGGATCAGCAGCCCCCGGGTCCGTCGTCGTGCCGGCCTCGTCTGATTGTCCGGCTGGGGGAGCGGGCGTGGAGCCGGCAGCCCCCGTGTCCTTCGTCAAGCCGGCCGCGCCAGGCTGACCGGCTGCTTCCGTCAGCTCCGAGGCGGCAGCCCCCGGGTCCAGTGGTGGCACCTGAGCCGGGGCAGGGTCTCCAGGTACATAGATGGATGGAGAGTCCGGCGAGGGCTTGATGGACGGCTTGTGGATGATTTCCAGTGACACCCCAGCTGGGATATCCTGCTTGGTGGAGCCAATCTTGGATAGCCGGTCCGCCTCGTCGTTGTTTGCTCTGGGGACGTGATGGAACTCGCAGCCCTCGAAGAATCCGCTAAGCTGCTGCACGTAGAAGCGGTAGGAGGCCATGTTGGCGTCCTTGGCATCCCAATCCCCTGAGACCTGGTGCACCACCAGGTCGGAGTCTCCAAAGCAGAGGATCCTCCTGATGCCAATCTGCTTGGCCATCTTGAGCCCATGTACCAGGGCTTCATACTTGGCGACGTTGTTCGATGCACGGAAGTGCCTCTGCAGCACGTACTGCAGCTTGTCTCCCTTGGGAGAAGTGAGGACGACACCGGCCCCCAAGCCCCCGAGAACTTGGAGCCATCAAAGTGCATGCGCCAGTGGGTGGAGTCTGGAGCCGGCGGCAGGTACTGGTGCTCTCCCCAGTCAGCGAAGAAATCCGCTATGATCTGTGACTTGATCGTCGTCCTGGGCTTGTACTGAATGGTATGAGCAGCGAGCTCAATCGCCCACTTGGCCACTCTGCCTGACGCATCCTTGCACCCGATGATCTCCGAGAGTGGAGTGGTGCTCATCACCGTGATAGGATGCTCCTCGAAGTAGTGCTTCAACTTCTTGGCCGCCATGTACACGCCGTATGCGACCTTCTGGTAGTGCGGGTAGTTTTGCTTGGAGAGAGTGAGCACCTCACTCAGGTAGTACACCGGGCACTGAACCGGCAGCTCCTTGCCTTTCTCGGTGCGCTCCACCACGATCACGACGCTGATGACTCGCGGAGTAGCCGCGATGTAGAGCAGCATTGGCTCTCGCGGAGCCGGCGCTGCCAAGATTGGCGTGGTAGACAAGGCTCACTTGAGGTCGTTGAAGGCATCATCAGCGCGCTGGGACCAAACGAAGTGGTCCGTCTTCTTCATCAGCCGGTACAGCGGCATGGCCTTCTCCCCGAGCCGGCTGACGAACCGGCTAAGCGAGGCCAAGCAACCAGCAAACTTCTGCACGTCTCTGAGCTGGGTGGGCGGCTCTAGGGCCTCGATGGCTTTTATCTTCGAGGGGTTAGCCTCGATCCCTCGCTGGGAAACGATATAACCTAGGAGCTATCCAGCCGGCACGCCAAAGGTGCACTTTTTCGGGTTGAGCTTCATGCGATAGCGCCGCAGGTTGGCAAAGGTCTCCTTGAGATCGTCCAGGAGTGTGCCGCTCTGCTTGGTCTTCACCACCACGTCGTCCACATAAGCGTGCACGTTCCTCCCGATCTGCCCTTGCAGACATCGCTGCATGGTTCGCTGGTAAGTGGCTCCAGCGTTCTTCAGGCCAAATGGCATGGTGACGTAGCAGTAGGCTCCATATGGGGTGATGAAGGATTTCTTGATCTGATCCAGCTGGAAGAGCGGGATCTGGTGATAGCCTGAATAGGCGTCCAGGAAGGACAGCAGGTCACAACCGGCTGTGGAGTCGATCACCTGGTCAATCCGTGGTAGTGCGAAAGGATCCTTGGGGCAAGCCTTGTTGAGGCTGGTGTAGTCGATACACATTCGCCAAGTGTTATTCTTCTTCAGAACCAAGACTGGATTCGCAAGCCAGTCAGGGTAAAATACTTCCATGATAAAGCCGGCTGCAAGGAGCCGGGCAATCTCCTCGCCAATAGCTTTCCTTTTCTCTTCTGCAAAACGCCGCAGCGGCTGCTTGACCGCCTTGGCATCTAGCCGGATGTTGAGTGAGTGCTCAGCTAGCTCCCTCGGCACACCTGGCATGTCCTTTGGAGACCATGCAAAGATGTCCCGATTCTCACGGAGGAAGCTGGTGAGCTCGCTTTCCTATTTAGCAGAAAGGCCGGTGCCGATGATGACGTACTTGGTGGGGTCACTCTCGTCCAGCAGGATCTTCTTGGTGTCATTGGCCAGCTTGAACTGCTCCACCGGCGACTGGCGAACCGGCACATCTTGCTGGGCGAGCTCCACGCGATGTAGAAGCTGCCACTTCTCCTCGGTGATGACCAGCGCCTCTGCCAGCCGCGAGCTCTCCTTTGCGCAGGCCAAGGACTTCTTGAAGCTTCCCGAGACCGTGATCACACCTCTGGGTCCTGGGAGCTTCATCTTCAGATAGGCGTAGTGCGGGACAGCCATGAACTTGGTCAGGGCTGGTCGGCCAAGCAGCGCGTGGTAGGGACTGCTGATGTCCACCACCTCGAACCAAATGGGCTCGTGGCGGCTATTCCCCTTCTTTCCGAAGAGAACCTCCAGCTGCACCTTGCCCAAAGGGGTGCAAGAATGCCCAGGCACGATGCCATGGAAGGTGAGCCGGCTCGGTTTCAGCTTAGCAAGCGGGATGCCCAACTTCTCCAAAGAGCTTCGGTAAAGCAGGTTGATGCTGCTACCACCGTCGATGAGCACGCGGGAGAACCGGCACATGTGCGTATCGGAGCACACAACAGGGTCCAGAACCAGAGCGTATTCTCCAGGGCTGGGCACAAGCCACGGATGGTCCTCGCACCCCCAGGTAATTGCCGCCTCAGACCAGTGCATGAACTGGGGTTCTGCAGGCATTACAGCGTTCACCTCTGCTTCATGCCAAAGGTCATTCCTTTTATCCTTGCCGGGGGTGGTAAAGATGTGATATTGCTCAACATCCGCCGGGAAGTCATCATCTTGATCCGGCTTGCCTCCAATCAGGTCGTGCTATTGGTCCTCCTGACCTCCAGCCCGTTGCGCTTGCGACGCTCCAGGGATCTGCCGAGCGCGTTGCTCTAGCTCTCTCATGAAACGACACTGACACGTGGAGTGGGTCGCTTCCTTGCCCGGGGAGGTGTGGAATTTACACGGTTGATCAAGTGCAGCATCGAGGGTGTACTTGCCCTCTTTGTGCCCATGACCGCTACCGGCAGCCCCCGGGCCTCCTTGGTCAGAAGCCGCTCGCTTTGAGCTAGCAGATCCTCTAGGGAACATCTCGGTGTGGTTAAGCCACAGGTGGATGTGCAGCGCCGGTGGGCGAGCCTGGGACTCTGACCCTGGCACTGACTCTGGGATCTGACATGGCCTGCTTGCTCCGCCACCTTGCTGGGCGCGGCGGCCTTGGGCGTTGCCGCTCGGAGCATGGCCGCCCTGTCCGCGCCCTCCGCGGCCTCGGCTTGCCGATGGCGACCGCTGGATCTCACCGGGGACGGCGGTGGCGAAGCTGCGCCGCAGGTCACGAGTGAGCTCGGTCGGTGCGTCTCCATGCACGTCGTAGAACTCACTGAGTGTGGTGCTCGCGCGGCACCGGTTGGCCTCGTCCTCGGCCACCTTGCTGAGGAGGACGAGACGCGTCCGCTCCAGGGCCTCGGCGACCCGGGCGGGGTCGATGACGCGGCTGAGGGGAGCGCGCAGGTCCACCACGGAGACATCCGGGGCGTCCTGCTCTGGGAGTGGAGCATCCTGCTCCTATGGAAGAAGGCGTTCGGGCGACGGGCGCTCGGGGCGCGGTGAGTCGCCGCCCTCATCTTCTCCCAGGGCCATCACCTCGACCATGGCGCCAAGATTGCTGCTTTCACCGTAGCTCGAGCCTCCGTCGCAGAGAGAGTCGAAAACATCGGTTACCTCCTCCGGGAAGGGCTTGGCGACGTAGAAGCGGTGACTGCCGACGTCGAGGAAGGAGCCACTGTTGTCGAAGCCATTTTCGAAGTGGGCCAAGTTGTCGCTGACCCAGTCGAACGTGCCAAACCTACAGACAAGGCCGGAGGCGACCTTCTCGCCGAGAGCCGATGAGGGTCCCGGCCGGAACTTGACTCCGCTCGCCGCCGCGCTTTGCCCCACGGTGGGGGCCAACTGTCGTGGGAATTTAGAGACAGTAGCCATGGGGTGGCTTATCGAGGGGGCTCGACGGTGGTGACGATGGGTTCGGCTCGGGATTGTGCCAATGGAGACACCTCGGTTTACCCAGGTTCAGGGCCTTCCCGGGTGGAGGTAAAGCCCCTACTTCCTGCCTGCTTCATATTGACTAGACAGTAGCGATTATAGTGCTCCTCGAGCTGTTCGGGCTAGAGGAGGAAGAAGAAGATCGGATCTCCCTAGACTAAGGGTCCAGGCCCCCTTATATAGGCGGGGGCCTGGTTACAGGTTAGGTAGCGGTTTGGCCGGCTGTCGGCTCCTCCGCGGCGGCGTCCTTGGCGTGATCCTCTGGCCCTACTCTGACAAAGGCGCTTTATAAAGCGCCTTTTCCCCGGACCGGCATCTGGGAGGCATATCCCCTCCCTTTTGCCTCGGATCCCGTCGTGGGGAAGGGTCTTTGATCGCTGATTGACTGAGGCCGGTCGTGGCGCTCGTCACTGCCGTCCTTGGCCTCTGTCGTTCTTGTCGGGGCCAGCCCACTTTCGGCGAAACAGCCGTTGGGAGGCTTTTGTCTTCATCGCCCGGCTCTGGCTCTCCTCGGTGGAGTCGCCAGCCGGCTACTGGCGCAGCCGGCCCTTCGGGTGGAGCCGGTCTTGTCGTCCTAGAGCCATGAGGACTCCTGGGATGCCAGCCGGCATTTAGCTCGGCCCGTGGCATGCCCCATTAGTCATCCCCACGACATGGAACGTGGTCTTGCTTGGCTCCAGCATATTCTCCTTGATTCCCAGCTTCTGCATCGTATCCCGATACATGATGTTGATGCTGCTTCCATTGTCAATGAGGACCTTGCTGAACCTCACATTGTTAGCCAGCTCGACAAATGTCGGATCCATCACCAGAGCATACCCGCCGGGGTTTGGCATGATCCTGGGATGATCTGCCCTGTCCCAGCCAATGGCCTGGTCAGACCAGTACACCAACTTCGGGACTGCCGACATAACGGCATTCACCTCCAATCTCTGCCGGTACAAACTCTGCTTGTCTGTCCTTTCGGTCTCAAAGACCATGTAGCTCTGATCGTGCTCTTTGTACTCATTCCGGCCCGCTGCTGGGCCGCTGGCATAATACTCCAGATTGTAACTCTGATCAACTTGATTCACGCCGGCATTTCCGGCATTGTTCTGATTTCCGGGATTACCTGGCCTGGGCAGGACTATAATCGCATTTGCACCTGTCAGCGGTGATGGAGCTGCCGGGACAGGTGGCCTAGCTGGTCCAAAGGGACCTGTACGACCTGCCAATATGTCATCCAGCCATGAACAGTTTATGATCAAATGATTCACCGGCTTACCCGGCTGAAACGTGTGAAACACACAAGGTTTGTCCATGACCAAACCCACTGTATACTTCGGCCATTGCTTTTTCTGGCCGGCGCCGCCGCCGGCATTTTTGTTCACCCACACATTCTTTTTCTGGAATGGCTGCGCTTGTTGCTGCGGTTGTTGCTGCTGCTGCTGAGGCTGCTGATAGTTCTCATATCTCGGACGCTGGCTACTGCCGGCGCCCCCTTGCTCTTCTTCTATGGCCGCCACTTGGGACGAACCGTATCTATAGTCTCTCCTGTCATCTCTCCTCTTGTTCCGGTTATTGGGGCGATAGAACTGCCCGGATCCACCGGCATTGTTGCTGTTGTTCCTCTAAGTCTGCCCTTGTCCTTGTGAATCAAGGGTGGGCTGCATGGGGCTCCCAAGGCATAACTGTCGGCAATCTTGATGGTTTCGGCCAAAGTGGCCGGCATATCTCTCTGTAGCTTCTGCCATAACATGGTGCCATGCCGGCACCCCTGAGCAAACCACATGATGGCCTGCATCTCCACAACTCCTTCGCAGGAATTGCGCAACGTGCACCACCTGGTCAGGTAGTCACGGTCGGTCTCATATTCTCCTTGCCGGCAGTTAGCTAGCTGCTGCGGGCGATTGGGTCTCTTGTAGGTATTGGTGAAGTTTGACACAAATTGCTCTTCAAAATTAACCCAGCCGTTAATACTTCCGGCCGGCAGATTGTTCAGCAATATCCTGGCTGGTCCTTCTAGCATCTGCGGTACATATCGTACCGCCCATCTGAGGTTTCCTCCGGCGATGTTTACTGCAGTGGAGTAGTCCTCCAACCAATCTTCTGGCTTTGTACTGCCGTTATATGTCCTCGCGCCACGCGCGAACTGGAAACAGTAAGGTGCCAGCTCACCCATAATCCGGGGTCCAAAGCACATAGGACCCGGAGCTCCTTGTCTCTCTACCAACTCTGTCTGGTAAATTCTATCCAGCTTGAAGCGCGCATCATCCGCGGCCAAGGACCGAGGTCCTAGCCGAGAGGCAATTGGGCCCGGAATCATTTTTTGCTGCTGCTGCTACTCCGGCTGGTACTACTCATACTGCTGGCCTTGCTGGTACTACTGCTGCTGCTGCTGTTGTCGATATCCCATCCTCGCAAGGGCAGAATTTCCATCATCTTCCCGATGTCTCGGCTGACCAGCTCCTTGCTGCTGCACCGCATTCCCGGTGCCCTGCTGCTGACGCTGGGCAGCACTGTTACTCCGGCCACCACCGGCCGAGCGCGCTCCTTGCCCGGCCGGCACATTCTGGCCGACACTCTTGTTGCCGACATTCTTGTCAGCTTTGTCGGCATTCTTCTGAACTATCACTTGTTTTCCGGCAATCGCCGGATCATACACCTGGATCTGCTTGTCCCGGCGGCCAGAAGTCACACTTCTGGCACGCCGAGCGCTGGGATGCGGGGACGAGGCTTGGCCCCTCGACCTCGCGCCGGCACCTCCTACCGACGCAACGTACTGGGATGCCCCGGCACCTGGGTTTGCCTTCTTAAAGGCCTCCTGCTGCTTGGTAGCTTCAGACAAAAGTTGGTTAAGCCGGGCTTGCTGCTCACGCAGTGCTTCGCCGGATAAACAAGATAAATCTTTAGCTACTTCTGCTGCAGCCCTAAGGTTCTTTACTGGCGAGCTATATATCACTTTAGGTAGAGGACTAGTTGCACTATGACTCTTAGCCCTAGCACCTTTATCTAGGTCAGTGTTAAGATCTCTACCTCTAGTTCTAACCTCCTCTATCCGGCTAGGCCGGGTTACCACTGGAGTAAAACCATGGGCAGCCTCATACTCACGGAGTTGCCGGTTGAACCGCTCCCGCTCCTGATGCATGGCCAGGGCCTCATCGACGAGCGCCTGACGAGATCCCTCCAGGACCTCCCTTGCCTGCTCCGGATCATCGCCGGATCGCACCGGCTCGAGAAGCCGATCGATGATGGGGATAAGGGGCTGAACCTTAGCGGGCACGCCGGAAGTGCC
This sequence comes from Dactylis glomerata, assembly GCA_007115705.1. Taxonomy (NCBI): domain Eukaryota; kingdom Viridiplantae; phylum Streptophyta; class Magnoliopsida; order Poales; family Poaceae; genus Dactylis; species Dactylis glomerata. The sequence goes on along the minus strand of QXEO01000291.1, from coordinate 1,817,454 downwards.
AACCAGGTTCTCTGCACGCTCCAACGGAGGACGCGCCGACCTCTTGGCCTTCGGCGGCTCTGGGGGAGTATCTGCTGCTGCTGCTGCACCTTTGCCGGCACCATCCGCCGATGGCACAGATGTGCCGGCCATCATCACCTCGGCCGACTCTACTGGGCGAGCGCTACGCCCAGCGTGAGCCAGCCGATGCGACGGAGGATCCGCCGCCACCGGCACCTTTTCCCTGCAAACACTCTCAGTCCCCACGTACACCTCGTGGGAACCGAAAGACATGATCCGGCCATCCTTGGGGAACGGCCGGCCGCCGAGACATCCGGCGTTGTCGCTGATGAAGCTAAGCGAGCCTAGCCTCTAGACAAGGCCAGAGACCACGCGCACTCCCGATGCTGCTATCACGGACCCCGTCCGAATGAACACTCCGCCCAACATATCGATCTTCCCCACGGTGGGTGCCAAATGTCGTCGTGGTGAAACAACATATGCCATGGGATGGCTTTAATGGGGGCTGAACTAGATGCTGGAGGATTCGGGAGAAGGGAGCGAGCTAAGAAGCACGACAGAAAGGAACATAGATCTACCTAGGTTCGGGGCTCTCGTAAGGAGATAACACCCCTACTCCTGCTCTACTGGTTGTATATTTGGATCGATGGAGTACACAACAATGGAGCTTCCAAGCTCTCTGCGAGAGGAGGAAGATGAACTATCAACTGAGAGAGTAAAGAGAGATCAACCCTTGGCTAGGGCTCCCTGTGCCACCTTATATAGTGGTGGCCAGGGTTACAATGGTCACCACTGACCAGATGACATAAACTATAGTCCAAATAGGGCAGGCTGATGATGGCCGCCACCCTTGACTTTGCCCCTAATTGCTCTCGATGGGACTCAGCATCCCTGTACCTTGTACTTCTTCGACTATGACCTTACCCCTGTGATGTCAAGGACTGTACTTGGCACAGTGATGGTTGGTAAACCACCACTGTGCACCCTGTCATCATAGTCTGCTTCCATGCTTGGATGTTTCCTTCCTTGATTGTAGGGATATGACACCTTGGTTGACTTCTGTATCCCGGATATAGCCGTTGGCCATATCCTAGACCTATGTGTCGGACCAATGACCCAAGGTCGGGTAATCCGGCCTCCCCTGTTCCTGCATAATATAACAACTAGATTAGGCCGGCATATCTATACATATGCCAGCACTCCTCATCAAGTATCCCGGCTATACCGACATATCTGTACACCGGCTGGGATACACCTTTATATGCCGGTCTGGCTGATACTCTTATATTCCAGCCAGACCCAACTTTGGTCAACCAATACAAAGTCAACCACATTCCTCATATCTTTCTAGTCTCTTGACCCTACCGGGGGGCATCCCCCCGACAGACTCCCTGGCCAATATCAGATCCAAGTGCCTACCAATCCCCCAGGGGTTTTCTTCAAAGAGATATTTGATGGCGTATAGATTACACCCTGTTGGGAACCCCAAGAGGAAGGTATGATGAGCACAGCAGCAAGTCTTCCCTTAGTTGTGAAACCAAGGTTTATTGAACCAGTAGGAGAAAGCCAAACTTCAGAAGGTGATGCTTGCTAGCTTCGCAACAGCTCTAGACAATTTATAAGGCGCCTCGTCCAGGGCTTTGCTTTGCACCAGCAGCAACATGGAACCTGCACACAACACAACCAAGAACTTTGCCCAACTTACGATGAGGTTGTCAATCTCACCAGTTTGCTGTAAACAAAGGATTGAGCGTATCGAGTGGTAAAAGGTAATAGTATGCGGGAATGTAAATAAGCGAGTAAAAGTAAATGGTAATAGCAATGTAAAGGAATTTGGACCAGGGTCCATAGTTCACTAGTGGTGTCTCTCCATAAGATAAATAACAACTTGCTGGGTGAACAAATAACAGTTGGGCAATTGATAGAGTAAAGATAACGTACATATGTCACGGGGATCACTATGAGATTCACTCTGGGCATTACGACAAAATACATAGACCGTAATCCAACTGCATCTATGACTAATAATCCACCCTCCGAATGTCGTCCGACCAAACATCGGGTATTAAGTTGCAAACAACGGATAATTGCATTAAGCAAAGTGCGTAAAGTAAACAAAGCAAATGTCCTTGGACACAAGAATGTTGTTTTCTCCCTAGTGGCAACATCACATCTACAACCTTAGAGGTTTCTGTCACTCTCCCAGATTACTAGAGGCATGAACCCAACTATCGAGCATAAATACTCCCTCTTGGAGTCACTAGCATCTACTCGGCCAAGATATCTACTAGCAACAGAGAGCATGCAAGATCATAAATACCATAGAGATAACAAAAGATAATATTCAGCACATCAACTTAACATAGTACCAATACTCATCGGAGCCCAACAAACACAACATGTAGAATTACATAAAGATGATCTTGATCATGTAGGACAGCTCACAAGATCTAAACATGAAGCACATGGTGGAGGAAACGAGCATCTAGCTACTGTTATGGACCCGTAGTCCAAAGTAGACTACTCACACATCACTCCGGAGGCGACCATGGTGGTGGAGAAGGCCTATTCCCCTCTCCGCAGGGTGCCGGGAAGAGCTCCTGGATCCTCTAGATCTCGCGGCGACGATGCCGGCGGCTTGCAGTATGTTTCGAGGAAAACGATCCGTCCTTTAGGTTTTTCCCATCCAGGGGAATATATAGGCGAAAGGGGGGCGTCAGAGGGTGGACCAGATCGTCTCACCCCTTGGTGGCGCAGCCAGGGGCTGGGCCGCGCCGCCCTAGGGTGAGCCTGGCTCCTGGCCCCCCTCCGTCTCATCTTCGAACTTCATGACGCTTCAGAAAAAATAGAAGGTTTGGCTTTTGTTTCGTCCAATTCCGAGAATATTTCCTATGTAGCTTTTGTGAAACACAAAAATAGCAGAAAACAGGTAACTCGCACTGTGGCATCTCGTTAGTAGGTTAGTTCCGGAAAATGCAGAAAAATGCCACAAAGTGTAACAAAACACAAAGCAAATGGTGTATAAATAAGCATGGAGCATCAAAAATTACAGATACGTTTGAGACGTATCAATATTCGAGCGATCCGTCAAGATCAAATCAGCCACAATCGACCCAGCGTTACCAACACGCTCGGGGGCTGAACCCACCAAAGACTCACCAACAGTCGAGCAGGAAGGGCTGGCCGATCAAACATCCCAAGTCATGCTAGTCGACGCACTATGGACAAAGCCGTACCTTGCATACCTATTGCACGGCGAGCTGCTAGAAGACGCTGCCATCGTCGACAGATCATGCGTTGTTCCAAGGCCTTTACTATAATTCAAGGAGAGCTCTACAAACGAAGCACGATAGGTGCACTCCAAAGATGCATTGCACCCGAGGACGGCATCGCCCTGCTCTGGGACATACACAAAGGCACCCGCGGGCATCACGCGTGTAGTCGAACACTTGTCGCCAAGGCCCTTGGTTTGGGGTTTTATTGGCTTTCGGCACTCCACGACGCCAAGAACATAGTCAAGCGGTGCGACGCATCCCAGCGTTTCGCCACAAAGCCGCACGCGCCCGCTTTAGAGCTGCGGACCATACCACTCATCTAGCCATTCGCACAATGGGGGCTCGATCAGGTCGGTCCTCTGCCTAAGTCATCACGTGGCGGACACACCTACCTGTTGGTCGCAGTCGACAAGTTCTCCAAATGGATCGAAGCGGCACCAGTGACCAATCAAGAGGCCACCACAACGGTCAATTTCTTTGAGTCCATCACCTGCCGATACGGTGTGCCCAACAACATCATCACCGACAACGGCAACAACTTCACATCTGGCGAATTTCAAGAATTCGCCAAGGAGGTGGGAATCAAGATCAAGTACACATCGGTGATGCATCCCAAGACCAACGAACAAGTCGAAAAAGCGAACATACTTGTCTGTAGAGGCTTGAAGAAATGACTCCTTCGACCCCTCAGACACGTAGCGGGCGCTTGGGTCGAAGAACTGCCATCAATACTATGGAGTTTGCACATGATACCCAACTCCTCCACCGGCTACACACCGTTCTTCCTACTCTTTGTAGCCGAAGTAGTGCTCCCTAACGACATTCGCTACTGCGCTCCGCGCATCGTTCCATATGTTGAAGAAGACGCACAGAAAGTGCTTGAAGACGCCCAAGACCTGCTGGACGAAGCTCGAGACATCGCCCTTGCTCGTACAACAGTATACCAGCAAAGTCTCCGCAACTACTATAGAAGACGGGTACGCGGACGGTCCTTCGAGCCTTGTGACCTCGTGCTTCTCGTCAAGCAGACAAGCACAAAGAAGCTCGAGTCACCATGGGAAGGACCTTACCTCATCGAGGAGGTCATACCTGGTGGAGCTTATAGACTTCACGACTTCAAGAAAGGAGCAGCCGAGAAGAACCCGTGGAATGCAGCGCAGCTGTGACTTTTCCACCCATAGAAGGTTCAGGCCTTTTTTCGTTTTCCTGTAAACAAACGCCGACAGTAGTCCGCGCCCAATACTATGCCTTTGGCATTCATCAATAAAGTAAAGTTCCCTCACATGCTGAGTCGATATTTACACTGCTAACCCACACTTGGGGGCTTCGCCTTAAAAATTACTCGACCCACGCTCGGGGGCTTTGCCTAAAAAATATTCGACCCACGCTCGGGGGCTTCGTGTTAAAAATTATTTGACCCACGCTCGGGGGCTTTGCCTTAAAAATTATTCAACCCACGCTCGGGGGCTTCGCCTTAAAAATTATTTGACCCACGCTTGGGGCTTTGCCTTAAAAACTATTCGACCCACGCTCAGGGGCTTCGCCTTAAAAATATTCGACCCACACTTGGGGGCTTTGCCTTAAAAATATTTGACCCACGCTTAGGGGCTTTGCCCTAAAAACCATTCGACCCTCGCTCGGGGGCTTCGCTCTAAGCACATGCTTCATGAACTCTGAGTAAACAAACAACTCAAGACATCATGTACATACACGGTTCATGCAGATCATACTACAACATCGGTAGGAAGTTACAGGCAAACACGGTCTAAGCTACTTGCGGACCTGGAAGGGCCCACTCCATGTCACTCTTTTCAATGATTTGTGCTGCGATATACTTTGCAGCGCGATGGCAAGCAGCATGATGCGAGGTCATCTCAGTGTGCCCGCTGAGCATCAGAGGCAAGGTCTTTACAAGCTCCATGTCAACCTCGGGGTAATGAACCTGAACAAATGACAAGGCGACCTGCGCTCTGCAATGAAAATGTCGACGAACAAAGCGGTATATAGCCTCCCTGTTCTCGAATTGCTCCAGCGGAGCAGGAAGACCGTCGGGCTGGTTGTTCAAAGGGAACATAACCTTGTGAATCACCGCCAAAGTAGAGCGACATGTTTCAGTTAGCACGCCAGCCTAAGCTATTCGATCCTAGAGCAAGGACAAGGCTTGCGCTTTCGACCGATCAACCCAGAAATTGTCCGTAGTCGAGTTTGCATGCGTTTGAGTGGTCACTTGACGAGATTCATCTCTCTCATCTAGGCAAACATCTGCACAAGTCGAAGCACGAATAACACAGTCAACAAAGGATCAATAAACCAAGTACGCTACCAGGTTTTGAGCAATGCTTACACTTCAAGGATTTTCCGAGGCTGTCGATCTCACTGAGAAGATATCGCTCTGCCGCGATGGCCTGTGAAGCTTTTGAGCGGGAAACATCGACACGAGCAGTAATCTCTTTCACTTCTTGTTGAGCTCTCTTCAGCTGGTCTCACAAGTCTCGAATCAGTGATAATTCGCTCGCAGAGGGCATCCGTCTTTCGGTGGCGGCTGCGGTTGATCCTCCAGCTGAATATCCACCAACTGTCTGATACGAAGGAACCCAGGCATCAGACCCTGTGCGAGAACCATGCGTGTGAGAAAAAAAGTTACACACACTTCAAGGGAGTAGTATACATCAGCGTCAAAGAATTCACAAAGACTATGACCAATATCGTCAGCAGCCAAAGGAGACACATTCGCGCAAATTAAGTTACGCCCGAAGGCTTAATAATTATTACAAGTTCAAAATTCAGCCACAATATTCTAAGTGGCGCTGCCTGTCACCTTGCTAGAGGATGCGCCCTTCACCGTACGTTTCTGCTTGCGAGCAGCCTTCCTCTTGGCATTTCTATCTGCCAAGAAGTGTGTGAGGCGGTCAGCCATCTGACGAGCTCGCTCGAGGAAGTCTTTTGCAAACTTATCATGACCATCCTTGCCCTTCGGGTAGGTGCTCGTGATCTTCTCGAAATCACATTCTACCTCGTGCATCATCAGCACGGAAAAGACAGATTCAAATCCTGTCGTTACCTATCGATGCACAACAACGACCATCGGATCTTCACCATCATCTTTCGGCGCCAGGGCTTCAATGATGCCAGTAGTGGTGACGCTCGTCGATTCAGGGACTACCATGATCCTTACATGCTCGAGCATCGAATGGACTTTTGCAAGGAGGCTTCGGACCTCCTAGCAGACGCGCATGGCAGCCTCGATACTCGAGTCCAGATCAGCATCATCAACCACCGCGTCTCCTCTGGCATCGAGCCCTGCAGCAACTGCAACATAACATGCTATATGAGATTTTAAAGCAGGATCATGCACATCGCAATGATGTGTAGGTGCTAACTTACCATACAATGCCTCGACTGCTTCATGGAGGCGATTCTAGAGGCTCTTCTCCCACGCATCCATCTTCGCCAGATGCTCATCATGTAGGCGCTGCAGCTCCTGGGCTTTCGTCTGCTCAGCCTTAAGGGCTTCGACTTCAGCAGACAAGCCGTCGACTTGAGACTTCAGCGTTAGCTTGTCGGCAGTAGCCTGAGCACCAACCTCTGCACTCATGCGATTCAGTGATTATGCAGCAAGACTTTACGACCGATTGATGGGCACGAAAATTAAACTTACTGCGAGCATCGGCAAAGTCAGTGGCCAACCGTTTGTTCTCCTTCTCCATCGCAAGGTAGCTCTGGCATATGCTAGAGAGTCTTTCGACAACAGGCTGCAAATGAAGAATTGACGAGACTCAGTTTTCACATTCTATTATTGATGAGGGTTAACTCGACAAATGTCCAAGATGAAGGACTTAGGATCGGGGGAATAGGGCATCAGATGAACTCAAAGGTAAAGATCAGTCAAACAAGGCGTGTATTGAGAATAAACGTAGAGGTGAACTTGCCTTACTCTCAATATGTCCTTAACCGGCCTCTCCTGGCCCCTATATATAGGTGGCCAGGTCTCAAGGAACCGATCGGATCCGATACATATTACAATGTTTGCATACGACATTGACTCGTACTTTGACTACGAATACACTTGGGCCTAGCTTAACGGGCCTCAGGGGTACACAAACAACGGGCTCTATTAACTATACCCTTGTTAGTAGCCCCCGAGATTCTACCAGAATTGTTCATTCGGGTTGAATCTGAAATCTTTATATCTTCGACTTGATCAATCTTTGACTTCTTCTTTTTCCCTGTACTCATTTAGACAATTTTCATTATATTATTTCGCAAGGGGTTTTTGGTTAACAAGCCTGACAACTCTGACAGATCAAGAGGCCAGTTAACTGCCGGAGCAGATATTCGTCACCTACTTCAAACTCAATCCCCTTGGACTTGAGTCTGGGACCTGGTCTAACCCATTCTTTTGCCGCATTTAGGACTTACAAGAAAGAGTTCCAGTAGTTCTCAGGGTACCCAGTGCGTCCACCGGGATTATCTTTGCATCGTAGACATGAAAAGTTACTAGCAGAGCGCATTCAGGTGCGTAGGCCACACAGGACGGATCCTAGGGTCTTACCTTCATGACTTTTATGACCACGGCATTCAAGCTTTGTCGCGATGACTTAGCCTAAGAATCATTAATTTTCCTTGCAAGCCTTGTTTGACTGTTGAAATGTGCAAAATCTTCGAGTTACTCTTCTTTCAAATAATCGTGAATAACTCTCGATGGGAGTAATCGATGTCAATTTGTCGACAATATAGTCGAAGATTGTTGTTGACAAAGTAGTCGATGATATTCTTGATTATTAACCAACGTTGTCCATTGTCATTGGGTGCACGACCAGTGCTCCCAATGGGAGTAGCCCCCGAGGCTATAGTCGAAAGTTTTTCGGGTATAGGCTCAAATATATTGTCTTCCCATCTTCCCATCTGTAGTATTCTTGTGCTAATTCGTTGGGTGCGTGCCAAGCGCTCCCGATGGTAGTAGACCCCGAGGCTATATGGGGGTGCTTGCAACCTTTTATAGACTCAAATATTTTTCTTCTGCATCACCTTTTATCTTTGGAGGATTGCGCATTTCTTCTTTTCTTCCTTTCTATATTTTTCTGTTGTTCCTTTCTCTTCTCTGAGCGAAATATCAAAGACCGTAACTTTAATTGGACCTATAATTAATAAAGGCCCATGAAAGGTTACTTATAAATAAAGTACGCCAGCTATCCAAGGAAAACCCTAATCCCTTCATTGTGAGCCTTCTCCGCCGCATCGTCTTCCTCCTCCAAATCTCATCTAGGGTTTCTTTTCGCCAAGCACAACCTTCCAATGGCGGATGCTAGTGTTGTCGACCTTGACATCGGTGCCCTAACAGAGAAACAGGGGCGCGGTCGTCCCCGTATCAGTAAGAACAAACCGAAGGACGCCTCCCTGGTGGCCTCGTCGTCCGCATCTATGAAGCGGTGCCCCGGCCGCCCCTTGGGAAGTAAGAACAAACCAAAGGCATCTATCGTCGTTGCCCAAGGTGCAAGCGTAGCTCCGCGCAATACCTCTCCTCCTCCTCCTGTCAAAATTTTCTCTTTCTTCGTTATCGCTGGTGCTCAATGCCATGAGCAGCAGCGTGTTCCGCTGAAATTTACTAAGTTCATGGATGGGCGCGAGCTTCGAGAGGCTATTCTCCGTGAACAATCTAGAGGAGGAACTCCATATGAAGTGGAGGTGTACTACGATGGGCGTGGTGAGATGTACTTCAGGGGCGGCTGGCCCCAATTTGCAGAGGACCACGAGCTGCATCAAGGGTTCTTCATGCTCTTCGACTATCATTGCGGTACGTCGAAGTTTGACTGAAGATCTACGACGGCACACAGTGCCAGAGGAAGTATGAGGCTGAAGTGCACTTCCAGTAGATGTTACCTTCTTCTTGATGTAATCTTCTGATTTGTGCTCCTTTGTCCTGCTTTATGTAATAAATAGATGTGATGAACTTTTATTTTATACTATCGTGTTCAGTAAGAGACCAGAGGAACTATCAGTGTTCCGAGGTGTGTTGATTTACTTTCGCGTTTCTATTTGCTGCGTTTTTTCCCTTGTCGAATATAGGGTTGTGAACAACCTCACAGTAACTCGTGAGAAGATATGATCTCAATGGAATTTTTATTTCTTTATAACGACTCGAGGGTTGGAGCCCCCGAGCGGAAAATCATGACATATTCTACATATCATCGAGTTGACCGAAGAAACCCGACATGTGGCCTCATGTTATCGGTTTAGAGGGTCATAACTCGCAGTTTACTACTGCTGTCGTCGTCTTCTATGCGTAAAAACGCTGGAGCTGCTCTGCATTCTACGGGTTGCTCTCATCCTTGCCCATTTTCTTGTCTTGTAGTTGATAAGCTCCTCCTGGTATGACTTCTGTGACAATGTAAGGTCCCACCCATGGGGATTCTAGTTTGCCATGGCCGTCCTGCTTGAGTCGTAGGACGAGATCCCCTACTACGAAAGATCAGGGGCGAACTCGAGTACTATGATAATTCCGGATACTTTGCTGGTACTGTGTAGCTCTGGCTAGTGCTACATCTCTTGCTTCATCGAGTGCATCGACGTCATCTTGAAGTGCTTCTGTAGAAGTCGTTTCGTCGTAAGCTGCAATTCTTGGGGCTTCATGAGTAATTTCGAATGGAAGCATGGCTTCTGCGCCATGGACCAGAAAGAAAGGTGTTTCTTGGGTAGCCGCATTAGGCGTAGTTCTCAGACTCCAGAGCACAGAGGGTAACTCGTCTACCCAAGCGTGCTTGGCTTTCTCTAGGGGCACTAATAGCCTCTTTTTTATTCCGTTGCATATTAAGCCGTTTGCTTTCTCGACTTGCCCATTTGTTTTGGGATGTGTGACAGATGCAAATTTTAATTTTATTCCCATACTTTTGCAATAGCTTTTGAACTCTTTGGTTGTGAAATTTGTCCCATTGTCTGTGATGATGCTGTGTGGTACTCCGAAGCAAAATACTATAGATATGATGAAGTTGATTGCTGCTGTAGAATCCTGAGTTGTTACCGGGGCTGCTTTTACCCACTTGGTGAATTTGTCTACTGCCACCAACATGTAGACGTGTCCTCATGGCCAGGACTTGTGCAGTTTTCCTACCATGTCCAAACCCCATTGTGCAAAGGGCCAGGACAGTGGTATTGGCTGTAGTTCTGCTGCTGGCGCGTGCGGTCTGGATGCAAATCGTTGACAGGCCTCACACCTTCGGACTATGTCTTTTGCATCTTCGATGGCCGTTAACCAGTAGAATCCTACACGAAAAGCTTTGGCTGCTATAGCTCTGCTGCTAGCATGATGCCCGCAAACTCCTACATGGATGTCCTTTAATATATCTTGTCCTTCTTGAGGGGTGACGCATCGCTGCAATACGCTAGTTATACTTTTCTTGTACAACTTCCCATGTAGTATGACAAAAGCTTTGGATCGTCATATTATCCTTCTTGCTTCGACTGTATCTTCGGGTAGTGTCTTATTCATCATGTACGCCAAGTATGGCTGCATCCAAGTTTCTTCGATCATCATGACTTCCTCTGGTTCTTCTATGCTTCTGCTACTCCAAGTTGATGTGGGAGCAAACTGTCCTTGTGCGTGGTGAATGACCAGCCCGTTGGGAACCCCAAGAGGAAGGTATGATGAGTGTAGCGGCTAGTTTTCCCTCAATTAAGAAACCAAGGTTTAATGTCGATCTTGAAGAAGAGAGACGGTGACGACTGAAGGTGATGCGGACTGGCTTAATAACACTCCAACAAGGGCGCCGTTAACGACACTTGTTGACTCGTCTTCGGCCAGCAGCAACGCGGAACCTGCACACACACAGACAAATACTTTGTTCCCAACTTGCGATGAGGTTGTCAATCTCACCGGTTTGCTTGAAACAAAGGTTATGAGTGTATCGAGTGGAAAACAGTAGAGTATGCGAGTAAAGTAAACAGTGCGGGAAAAGTAAATAGGTGATTGCAATATGATTAAAATAGGACCGGGGTCCACAGTTCACTAGTGGTGTTTCTCCATAGATAAAATAACATGCTGGGTAAACAAATTACAGTTGGGCAATTGATAGAATAAAGATAACGTGATATGTCAAGAAGATCACTATGAGATTTACTCTGGGCATTACAACAAAATACATAGACCGCCATCCAACTGCATCTATGACTAATAATCCACTCCCGGGGATATCATCCGAACACCCTAGAAGTATTAAGTTGCGAACAACAGATAATTGCATTAAGCAAAGTGTGTAATGTAAACAAAGCATATGCCCTTGAGCATATGAATGTTGTTTTCTCCCTAGTAGCAACAGCACATCTACCACCTTAGAGGTTTCTGTCACTCCCCCAGGTGAAATAGAGACATGATGTCGGTGTAATGGATACCGGGGTATCCCGGTCCACCTGCTCCTGGGCCCCGTCATCGGCCCATCTTCAGCCCAGGAGATAATCAACAATCTTCGCTTCGGAGAAGACCCTCACGAGGAGGCGCCTCGTGAGGAGAACGACGACAGAAACCGCTAAGGACCAGAAGACCTCCTCACGAGCCCCTGCTGGTGAGGAGAGGAGGTACGCCCACGTCAGCCTAGCACGTTTTCGTGCGGAGCAAGAAGGGCAACGGGCAGAAGACCGCGTACCGTCCACGCTACCCCCGACAGGGAGGAGACCAACTTTCTCTGTGCCTGCCCAAAGCGGCACAGTGGCAGTTGGCCACCCCCCTAAATATAGCATGGACGGTGCAGGGCGCCAGAGGAGGACGTCAGCCTCCTCCACCCACTCCTGTGGACCGGCGCCACTACCCTACGAAGACCAAGTCTACAGAAGAACCTAGTCTACAGCTGTCCTCCCTCCTTGGCCGCGTGTGGCAACCCCTTCCCCAAGAAGATAAGGGGAAGGAGGACCTTGGCGCTATAAAAGGAGGGGGAGGCCACCCCTTAGAGGGGGCCGGTCTAATCTGATCTCGGTCGTCTTCAAGCAGCTAGTTGGGCACGCAGGTTCTTCAACCTCTGGCCAGCTAGAGCTTTGTAACCAAGGCCTTGTACTCCTCGCGAGGTGTCGCGTCGTAATACAAGAAGGCAGGAAGTAGGGGTTTTACCTCACCACGAGGGCCCTGAACCTGGGTAAAGCTCGGTCTCCCTCTCTGCAGTGCGTTGCGCGTCCGACAATCGAGGCTTCCGTCACCGTGTTTCGTTGCGATCCAAGATCTCACACGTTCAGCCCCCTGCGTTCGAATCTTCGGGTCCGTCGTGTGGTACCCCGTGTTCTTGCGACACGAAATCCATCGACATTTGGCGCGCCAGGTAGGGGGCTGTGGTGTTTTTTCTTCTAGATCTGCTTCGACATGGCCGACGCCAACGCAAGGCTCGAGCGTCTTCGCCGTCGCAACGCTGCTCGGGGGCAAACCGAGCCCATCTTCCGTCGTCGTGAAGCTTCGGCAGAGGAGGAAGAGGAGGAAGATCTAGAGTCCTCCTACCTCCCGTCTGAGCGGACAGAGCCTTCGCTCTCCTTCACCGCCACCGCTACTTCTCGCGCTCGTTCTGGGAGTCAGCTGTCTCCTGCGCAGGCACTCGCCATGGCGCAGGAGCTGCTGCGTTATCAACCCACCGATGACGGGCGTGAGGGGTGGCGCGCTCGAATCACCGAGCTCGTCGCCATCGCCAACGAAGACCCGGCCTTGGGAGGAGCCCAGGGCGCGGGGAGCCCAGATCCGGCGGCGGGGCATCGCGCCCCGGGCGCCGGAGATGGGATGGCCCACAAGGCCAAGAGGGTGGTTTCCCGCGCCGCATCTTCGCCGCGCGGGGAGCCCAGCTGCCAGATCGTCCAACGCGCTCCGGAAGACGCACGCGTCTCCCTCGAGCGCCGCCGCGAAAATCATGATCGCGCCATCGATGACATCGGCGAGGCTGGCAAGAACGTCAGGACCCCCGGCGTCCCGATCTACAACCCCGGGTGTCTCGCCCTCACTTGCCAGCAGCGCTACGTCGTCTGGCCTGACAAGTTCAAGCCCGACATCGCCACTCGCTACGACGGGACCACAAATCCTGTCGAATTCCTCCAACTCTACGTCGTCGCCATCCAGGCTGCGCGTGGAGATCAGCGCGCCATGGCCAATTGGTTCCCCATGGCCCTCAAGGACGCTCCGCGGACTTGGCTCATGAATCTTCCTCACGAATCCGTGACTTCGTGGAAGGATTTATGTCGTCAGTTCGTTGCCAACTTCATGCCCACGTACGAGCGCCCCGCCACCAAGAACGATCTTAAGGCGGTGCGACAGTACAAGGGCGAGACGCTTCGTCAGTACATCTAGCGCTTCAGTCAGATGAGGAACAAGATTCCCAGGATCTCCAACGAGGAGGTCATCTCCGCATTCTCCACGGGCGTCTCCGACGTCAAGATGCGGGAGAAGCTGTCTGTGAATGATGAGCTGACTTCCGTCGTCAGGCTCTTCGAGATCGCCGACCGCTGCACCAAGGCTGAGGAGGGGAGGCTCTTCGTGCACAATCTGCCGGAGGCGCTTCCCCCAAAGCCGAAGTCCAAGGACCCCAAGCGAAAGGAGGCTGCTGCCCTCGCGGCGGAGCCAGATCATAAGCAACGCCGCGGGGACCGCTCCGATCGCGATAAAGGTCGACATCGCCGCTACTGCCTCATCCACAAGAAGGACACCCACAATACCGAGGATTGTTGGATTGTCCGGAAGTTTCACGAGGAGAACGGTGTCTCCAAGCGTCGTGGGGGTGGCCGCAGCAACGGCAAGAGTGGATCCCGGGGCGATCGCCGCGACGACGACCGCGAGGAAGGTCGCCGCCGTGTGGGTCTGTCTCGAGACGATCCCGAGCCGCTGCCGCTACCCCCACCAGCAAACGATCGTCAGGAGGAGAACCAGGGGGGCTATCAAGAGCCACGAGACTTCGTCACTTGCCTCCTGGGTGGAGCTCAGGCTCCTCTGTCAAATCGGCACTTCAAGCAGCTGTCGCGAGAAATCGCGGCGGCACAGCCCAACTTCGGCAGTCGCCTGATGAAGTGGTCGACGTGCAAGATTGGCTTCGACGAGGAGGATCATCCGGCTTCCACAAGGGGCGTGGGCACAATCCCTCTCTTGTGCACGCCGACCATCAACAACGTCGCCGTCAATCGCACTCTCATCGACGGAGGGGCGGGCCTCAACATCATCTCCGTCGACATCTTCGAAAAAATGCAGGTGCCGTACCACCGGCTCATGCCAACTCGGCCGTTCTTCGGGGTAACCGAAGGATCTACGACGCCAATTGGGCAGGTAAGCCTGCCCGTCACCTTCGGCACCCGGGACAACTACAGGACAGAAAGCCTCGACTTCGACGTTGCCTACATCGCCCTGCCATACAATGCCATCCTCGGCTACCCAGCCTTGGCTAGGTTCATGGCGGCAACGCACCATGGCTTCAACGTCCTCAAGATTCCGGGCGCCAACGGCACGATCACCGTGCGCTGCAATGAGAAGGATGCTCTCCGATCGGTTGAGCATGTCTACCGTGAGGCCGCCTCCATGTTCCCCGCCGACGAAGATCTACTGGAACACTCCGGCGGCCTCACGAGGAAAAAGCAGCTCGTATCCCAAGAGCGGGCTGCTGCAAAGAAGGCCTCTCTCGAGCCCAACCCTCTGGGTTCGACAGGGAAGAAGTTCACCGCCTCTGCATCGCCTACTACAAGCGAGGACCTGGACCATCCCATGATGGACTTGAGCATTGGGGAAGCTGCGGTACCCTCAGGGAGGAGGCCCCAGTTTACCCAAGAGCGCTCGGCAACTAAGAAGGTCCCGCTGCAGGCTGGGGGCTGCGAAAACTTCGTCACCATCGGGGCAGGGCTTTCCCCCAAATAGGAAAGCGCGCTCGTCACCTTCCTGCGGGCAAATTCTGACATGTTCGCTTGGACTCCGTCGGATATGCCCGGTGTTCCCAGGGAGGTGATCGAGCACCACTTAGCCGTGTGCCCTCAGGCACACCCCGTGAAGCAGAAGACCAGAAAGCAAGCGCAAGAGAAGCAAGACTTCATCGTCAAGGAGATAGAGAAGCTGAAGAAGGCCAAGTTGATACGCGAGGTAGCCCACCCCACCTGGATTGCTAATCCGGTGGTCGTCCCAAAGGCTAACGGCAGTGGGCGCCTCTGCGTGGACTTCACGAGTCTCAACAAGGCCTATCCCAAGGACCCTTATCCTCTCCCGAGGATAGATCAAATCGTCGACTCCACCGCCGGCTGCGACCTCCTTTGCTTCTTGGATGCTTTCTCCGGCTATCATCAGATCAAGATGGAAAAGGAGGACGAGGAGAAGACCGCCTTCATCACGCCCTGTGGGGTGTACTGCTACGTCTGCATGCCTTTCGGCCTGAAGAACGCAGGAGCCACCTTCCAAAGGCTCATGCGTAAGGCCCTGGGGTCTCAGATGGGAAGGAATGCGGAAGCCTACGTCGACGACATCGTCGTCAAGACCCGCGAGGGTCGCACCTTCATCGAGGATCTGGAGGAAACATTCGTCAACCTGAGGAAGGTAAACATCAAGCTCAACCCCGCCAAGTGCGCCTTTGGCGTACCGTCGGGAAAGCTGTTGGGGTTCCTTGTGTCCAATCGCGGGATAGAGGCGAACCCCGACAAGGTCAAGGCCATCGAAGAGATGCGTCCTCCGCGCAATCTTAAGGAAATGCAACGCCTCGCGGGGTGCATGGCAGCCCTGGGGCGCTTCATCGCGGGGAGTGGGGAAAAAGCTTTGCCCTTCTTCAAGCTCATGAAGCGCACCGGCAAGTTCGAGTGGACTCCGGAAGCCGACAAGGCCTTCGCCGAGTTAAAAAGGTACCTCACGAGCCCACCGATCATGGTTGCCCCAACGACTCGCGAGCCCTTGCTACTCTACATCGCGGCAACTCCAAGGACTGCAAGTGCCGTTCTCGTCGCGGAGCGGGACGTCAAGGTAATCGCCAAGGAGGTCACTCCTCCAGGCTCGGGGGCTCCTCACGAGGAAGAGGCCACTTCACCTCCCGCCCCTCGGGAGGAGCCGCCCGAGGGATCTTCGCCGACCGAGCCGCTCTCTCAGAGCAACGCTCAAAAGCCTCCTGAGGGGGAGCCTTCTGAGGGGGTCGTCAAGGTGCAAAAGCCTGTGTACTTCGTCAGCACGGTACTGTGCGACGCGCGGGAACGCTACACAATGCAGCAAAAGCTGCTCTACACCTTGCTCATCACCTCGCGGAAGCTACGCCACTACTTCCAGGGTCACCCGATTAAGGTGGTAACCGATCGGCCCCTGGAAACCGTCCTGCGCAACCCCAATGTCACCGGGCGGGTGGCTGAGTGGGCTATGGAGCTTCAGCCTTTCGAGATCTCCTTCGAAACTACAAAGGTAATCAAGAGCAAGGCTTTGGCCGAGTTCACTGCAGAATGGACTGATCCATTCGTAAACGAGCCTCCAGAGGTGGAGTCGACTCTCCCTGGAGAGGAGGCCCCGGGCCTCTGGGTCATGCACTTCGACGGCGCCTTCAACCTTCCGGGCGCGGGAGCAGGCGCTGTCTTAACCTCTCCCTCGGGAGACAAGCTTTTCTACGCTGTGCAGCTCTGCTTTGGGCCGGAACACAAGGTCTCCAACAACATCGCGGAGTACGAAGGACTTCTTGCAGGCTTAAGGGCTGCGAATGCTTTGGGCATCAAGCGCCTCATCGTCAAAGGAGATTCACAGCTGGTTGTGAATTTCTCCAACAAGAGCTACACTCCAAAGGATGAGCACATGGCGGCTTATCTCGAGGAGCATCGAAAGATGGAAAAATGCTTCCAAGGCTTGGAGCTGAAGCACATCCCGAGAGGGGAAAACGTGGAGGCCGACGAGATCGCCAAGCGCGCTTCTCATCGCCTGGCGCAGCCTGCCGGCGTCTTCGAGGAGCGTCTCTTCAAACCGTCCACTTCTCCGTCGACATCCGAACCACCTCCCCCTTCCGCTTTGCCGCCACCGCCGGAGCAGGGGGCTCCGGATTGCGGGCCTCCTTCGGGTGACCGCGTCCTCCTGGCATTGGCCCGGCAGGAGGGAGTGGATTGGATCATCGAGCTCAAGGCCTACCTCACCAGCAGCAGGCTTCCTGAGGATGAAGAGGAGGCCGAAAGGATTGTGCGGCAAGCTTCGGGCTACTGCGTCAAGGATGGTGACTTGTACCGGCGTCGCCCAAATGGCGTCGCTCTGAAGTGCATATCTACTCACCAAGGCCAAGAGCTTCTAAGGGACATTCATGCCGGCGAATGTGGGCACCACGCTTCAGCCGCGACTCTAGCTGCGAAGGCATATCGAAGCGGCTTCTACTGGCCTTCGGCGCTCGGAGATGCGTCGGAGATGGTCAAGAGGTGCGAGGCGTGCCAATTCCACGCCAAGCAGATACATCAGCCGGCGCAAGAGCTGCGCACCATCCCACTCACTTGGCCCTTTGCAGTTTGGGGGCTGGACATCCTCGGTCCATTTCCCAGAGCGCAAGGGGGCTATCGCTACCTCTACGTCGCCATCGACAAGTTCACCAAGTGGGTGGAGGTGGAACCGGTGTGCACAATCCCGGCCAGGTCCGCCGTCAAGTTCGTCCGTGGACTGGTCTGTCGCTTTGGTGTGCCTAACCGCATAATCACCGACAACGGCAGCCAGTTCACCAGCGGCTTGTTCCGGGAATACTGCGCATCGACCGGCATCAAAATCTGCTTCGCCTCCGTCGCTTACCCCAGGAGCAATGGTCAAGCCGAGCGCGCCAACGCTGAAGTGCTCAAAGGGCTCAAGACGAAAAGCTTCAACGCCAAGCTCGAAGCCTGCGGCAAAAAATGGTTAGACAACCTCCAATCCATCTTGTGGTCCATCAGGACTACCGCCACCAAGCCCACCGGAGAAACCCCTTTCTTCCTGGTCTACGGGGCGGAGGCTGTTCTTCCCACCGACGTCAAGTTCGGGTCGCCAAGAGTGCTCGCCTTCGACGAAATTCGCCAAGAGGACCTCATCAAGGACCGCCTCCTTCTGCTCGAAGAAGCTCGGTGCCAAGCCGCGCTCCGCGCCGCGAGGTACCAGCAAGGACTACGCCGCTACCATAGCCGCCATGTTCGAGCAAGAACTCTGGAGGTCGGCGACCTGGTGCCGAGGAGAATACTCTCTCGCGAGGGCCTGCACAAGCTGTCTCCAATGTGGGAAGGACCCTTCAAGGTGACGCATATCGCCAGGCCAGGCTCGGCGCGGCTGGAAACCGCAGAAGGCGTGCTAGTGGGGAACCCGTGGAACATAGCTCATCTGCGAAAGTTCTACCCTTAGGTTCCTCACGAGGAGAAAAAGACCGTTTGGACGGCACTTGTATCAGCTCAATCTGCTCTTAAGCACTGATATTAAGTTAAAGCGCAATATAGCGCCTCTGCTTCGGCATGACATCAAAATAGCATGAAGTCCATTTATTTTCTGTTGTACTCCTCGCGGAAGGGGGCTAGGCACGGTGTCTATGCTGGGGCCTCCGCCTGGAAAACAGCAAGCCCGAAAAACCCGAAGGGAGCGAGCTCTGGTCGGGGGCGACGGCCCCATTAACGATCACCGCTGGATGCCCATGGTGCTTAGTTCCTCGCGAAGTGCTCCAGAAAATAAAAAATCTTCGAGGAAAAGTCCAAGGTGTGCCCATGGCACCCGCTAAGGACCTACCCCTCGTGAGCAATCCTCACGAGGGAGCAAAGACGCGTTGATGCATCAGCATCCGCAGGAAGATCCCCTCTCCCGAGGAAGGCCTAACGTGGCAGGATTATTGAAGACCAAGGCCGCTCCGATAAATCTTGCGAAGGAGACGCAGATCCGGAGGTCCGCGCCAGGCCCTTCACCTCATGAGCAACCCTTGTGAGGTGTCGACGGTCTCTGGGCTCTCTTAAGCGTCGACGTTTTCACGTCCGTGAGGGTCCAGCTTCCCTCAACGACGAGGAAGGCCCCGTGAATCGCCACGCGCGGCAATTTGCTCTTAGCTGCTGGCACAGATAGTGCCGCGCTCCTCCACGACGGAGAAGGTCCCTGTGCCGGTCACAGGGGCATCTTATTCGCCTTCTTTTTTCGTTTGTTTTATCGATTTGTTTTTCCATTTTCGGGGATTTGGGGTTTTTTGTTTTCCAACCTTTTCTTCAACTTCTTGTCTCAGGGATCGTCCACTGTGTCATCGACGCCGAACCCGTCCCGAGCTCTGAGGTGGAGGGAGGCTTCCCGTCGATACCTGCAGCTCTCCAGGGCTCTCGAGCAAGCAAATGGCCGGGACAGTGAAGGACAGCAAGATTAAGCAACTGGATTTCATTAAAGCGCCCCCAGAGGGGGAAGGAGCAAAGCACGGCGGGGCATTCCCCGCCGGCAAGGACTACACAACGAAAAGGGGAGGAGACTAGCTCCCCTCCCCAGAAGACTACCGCCCAGGACTTCCTCTTCACTGCGCCGGGAGCTGGGGGTAGGTGCGGCGGACGCCGTCGGCGGTGAAGATCCGCACCATCGCCTCCAGGGTCCCCAGCTTGAAGCGGAAGACGAGGCGGTCACCGATGCGGAGGCGGTAGCCGAGGGCGAAGGGCCTCCAGCGGCCGGAGAGGACAACGTTGCCGGTCGGCCCGAAGAGGATGTCCACAGGCCAGAAGAGATCTGGCCTGCTCTGCTCCCCCAGGGCGATCTCCCCGGCGGCTGGGCCGTGGGCGTGAAGCACCCTCCGGATGGCGTCGGGCAACCGGAGGGAGTTGAACCCCGGGGCGTCGACGACGACGAGGAGCTCCAAGAATCGGGACCCCGGGGCGACGAGGGGTCCCAGCATCGCCGCCGCCAGGTGGCGCGGAGTGGCGATCACTCCGTTCACCGGCGGGGCAGGAAGATCTGCAGCAGGGGGAGGGGGGCCCAGGGCGGCCTCCACCTCCCGGAGGGCCCGATCAATGCTCCCCGAGGCGCGGGGAGCAGGCGCCATCGCCAGCGGCGACGGCGAGTTCAGGGCTCCGCCGCGTGCGGGGCCCCGGAGGGTCAGGGCGCCGGAGGTCCCTGAGGCTGGGCGAATCGCCTCGTTCTGCCTCGGCGCGCCAATGCGCAAGGGGCCCCCGGCGCCGGGGGTCCACTGGGCCGGGACCTTCGCCTTGTTCCCGCTGCCCGGAGGGCGCCCTCGACGCTTCGTTCCGGAGCTTGGACCGGCGGCGGCGGCGGAGTTGGAAGGGTCCATGCTCTCAGGGAAGAAGAAGAAGCAGAAGTGGCACTGGAGGAAGGAGGTGAAGTGCCGACGGTCTCGAGGAGGACCTATTTAAGGGGATCATCCAGCGTCGATGCGTCAAATCCCAGCGCGGGAACCGAAGCGTTGGCGCAGCACTCTGCAGTCAAGCGACGCATCATTATGATGGATGACGCCTCGGAGACTGTAGCGTCGCCGCCGTTTTGTCTCACCAGCTGCGGCCACGGCACGTGTCCGCAGCCTCTGCATCTTCACATGGTCCTCTGACCGCGCGGTTGACGCGTGCCGTTGGAGGGCCCAGCAGCTTCGGGGGCCCCCGACCCTTCGCTTCCTCAAGAGGGCGCGTTGTGGGCCGGGCTCCCGGGGGCTACTGTCGGTGTAATGGATACCGGGGTATCCCGGTCCACCTGCTCCTGGGCCCCGTCATTGGCCCATCTTCAGCCTAGGAGATAATCAACAATCTTCGCTTCGGAGAAGACCCTCACGAGGAGGCGCCTCGTGAGGAGAACGACGACAGAAACCGCTAAGGACCAGAAGACCTCCTCACGAGCCCCTGCTGGTGAGGAGAGGAGGTACGCCCACGTCAGCCTAGCACGTTTTCGTGCGGAGCAAGAAGGGCAACGGGCAGAAGACCGCGTACCGTCCACGCTACCCCCGACAGGGAGGAGACCAACTTTCTCTGTGCCTGCCCAAAGCGGCACAGTGGCAGTTGGCCACCCCCCTAAATATAGCATGGACGGTGCAGGGCGCCAGAGGAGGACGTCAGCCTCCTCCACCCACTCCTGTGGACCGGCGCCACTACCCTACGAAGACCAAGTCTACAGAAGAACCTAGTCTACAGCTGTCCTCCCTCCTTGGCCGCGTGTGGCAACCCCTTCCCCAAGAAGATAAGGGGAAGGAGGACCTTGGCGCTATAAAAGGAGGGGGAGGCCACCCCTTAGAGGGGGCCGGTCTAATCTGATCTCGGTCGTCTTCAAGCAGCTAGTTGGGCACGCAGGTTCTTCAACCTCTGGCCAGCTAGAGCTTTGTAACCAAGGCCTTGTACTCCTCGCGAGGTGTCGCGTCGTAATACAAGAAGGCAGGAAGTAGGGGTTTTACCTCACCACGAGGGCCCTGAACCTGGGTAAAGCTCGGTCTCCCTCTCTGCAGTGCGTTGCGCGTCCGACAATCAAGGCTTCCGTCACCGTGTTTCGTTGCGATCCAAGATCTCACACGTTCAGCCCCCTGCGTTCGAATCTTCGGGTCCGTCGCATGGTACCCCGTGTTCTTGCGACACGAAATCCATCGACACATGAACCCACTATCGAGCATAAATACCCCCTCTTGGAGTCACTAGCAACTACTCAGCCAAGATAGCTACTAACAACGGAGAGCATGCAAGATCATAAACAACATAGAGATAACAAAAGATATAATTCAGTACAGCAACTTAATCATAAACACCAATATTCATCGGATCCCAACAAACCAACATCATAGAATTACATAACGGTGATCTCAATCATGTATGGCAGCTCATGAGATCTAAACATGAAGCACATGGTGGAGAAGACAACCATCTAGCTACTGCTATGGACCCATAGTCCAAGGTACACTACTCACTCATCGCTCCGGAGGCAAGCATGGCGATGAAGAAGACCTCCGGTGGCGATTCCCCTCTCCGGTAGGGTGCCGGGAAGAGCTTCTGGACCCTCCCGATCTTCGGGTCGACGGCGGCGGCGGATCGCGATGTATTCTAGAAAACTGATCGGGGCCTTAGGTTTTTCTCGTCGGGGGGTCTTTATAGGCAAAGGGGCGATGTTAGAGGAGGGACCAGGCCCCCTCACACAGGGGTGGCGCGGCCAGGGGCCTGGCCGCGCTGCCTGTGCGTGTGGGGCCCACGTGGCCCTCCTCCGTCTCTTCTTCGGATGTCTGGAAGCTTCCCCGTGATATAAGACTTCAGGAACTTGTTTCGTCCAATTCCGAGAATATTTCCTGTGTATCACTTCTGAAACACAAAAACAGCAAAAAACAGGAAACTGGCACTGTGGCACTTCGTTAATAGGTTAGTTCCGGAAAATGTATAAAAATGCCACTAAGTGTAACGAAACAATAGGCAAATGGTGTAAAAACAAGCATGGAGCATCAAAAATTATAGATACGTTTGAGACATATCAAGCATCCCCAAGCTTAACTCCTGCTCGTCCTCGAGTAGGTAAGTCATAACAAAAGAATAATTTTTGAGGTGACATGCACCTACACAATCTTGATCATATATGTAAGCATTGGTGAGTTGGGATCAATAGAACTTAAAACATGGGCATGAAAGATATAATCATGACAATAAGAACTTAGCAACCATGTTGTAAACATGTAAATGCACACAAACAAAAGATCATGATAATGAAACAATGAAAGTCAAACGTGTGTTCAAATCATGAGGAAAAACATACAAATGGTTTTCAGCTTGTCCTTCAAAGAGAGCAAAACATAAATGCATAGGACACCTTCAAGTTTAAGAGGGCGACTAGATACAAATAATTTAAGAACAAGTGAAACCAACAATATGAATCAATCAATGAACTTTGGGACAATGCATATCACACTAAGAATGACAACTATGCTCTCTTAATGGTGCATAAAGAAAGAAGGTGGTGACTCAACATAAAAATAAAAGAAAGGCCCTTCGCAGAGGGAAGCAGTGATTTAAACATGTGCTAGAGCTTTTCATTTGTAAAACAGAGAGATAAAACTTGATTTTGAGAGGTGGTTGTCTTTGTCAACGACTGGCAATGGGGTTCTTACTATCTTCCATACAAAAATAAAGCAAGTTTTTGAGAGAGAGATTGGCACTCTTGTGCTCTTTTTATAAAACTTGGCACTCCTCCCCACCTTTTCCTTTCACATACCATGGCTAACCGATTCCATCGGGTGCCCACCAACATTCACATTCTTTGGAGGAGTGCCTTTTTTCTTTCTTTTTTTTCTTTTTGGAATAAGCAATATGGAAGATAGCAAATCCGACCACTACGTCCCCATGAGCTGAAAACAGTGTCACAAAACGTGAAGTGTTTTGAAGGTTTTTGAAAGGTAGCACACGAAATTTTTACTTTGGAATGGCTTACAAATACCATGCATAGGAATTTATAGTGGACACAATGGCAAACTTGGTTTTTAGGAGTTGGATGCATGAGTAGAGCTCATACTCAGTACAAGGCGAGGGCTAGCAAAAGACTGGGAGTGACCAACTAAGAGAGCAGTAATGGCCATAATCATGCAAAGCGACAGAGCGACATTAAAAGAAGCATACGATGGCATCAAAAGTCAAAAACTAAATGATCATGAAGGCTAATGGCGACTTTGTAAGAGTCTAACATGTGTGAGCATGCACCAAGTCAGCCCAAATAAAGCATCAAGGAGAAAACCAAAATAATGCTTCCATACAATAAAAACAACGCATGATTTTTTCAAAGGCTCATTAAGCAATCTCAGTTATTTGAGACAAGTCATGCTACAGCAAAACCACTAAGCATACTATCAAAAAGACATCAAGCATGACATGAAAAAGCCTAAGCCGCAGTCTACACAAGCTCCTTCTTGTACCACTATTTTACACAAAGCTTTTTCTCTTTTCCAACACCATTTGAAATTTTTATAAACACCTCTTTTGATGAAAACCAATAAAGATCAGAGGCAAAAATACACCTTGATGAAAAGATATGTCAAGATCTGAACGCATATCAAGGCGAAAACGAAAACCAAAAGCAGTAGCAGAAAAAGAGAACGCTCGATTTTTAATAAGAGTGAAAACTAGAGCGTTCTTTGCAAATGAAAATGAGTACATCTCCTCCAAAGGAAATTTGTTGGGGTCCAACCATTTATTGCAGCAAACAAACAAACTAAACCAACTAAGAAAACTAAAACAACTGACGCTCCAAGAAAAACACATAGTGCATGAAGCAATAAAAATATAGTGTTTTGAAAGGTGACCTGATTTTTGCCGATGAAGAAGGGGTGCCTCGGGGGCATCCCCAAGCTTTGACGCTTGTACTTCTTGGATATTTCTTGGGGTGATGCATGGGCATCCCAAAGCTTGAGCTTTTGTCCATTCTTCAACTCATCTCATCATTCTCCAATCCCTACACTTGAAAACTTCCTTCATACAAAACTAAACACAATTCTATTAGCAACATTAGTGTAAGCATAAAATATATTCAACCTCTTTTAGCTTCAGGTTTCAACCCAAAACCACCACATATAAAGTATATAATACTGTAGCAACTTCCACAAGAGTTCCATGATAAAAAAGAACTCAAAAGAAAGCGATAAAGTGGCAAAAACAAATATTGGCAGAAATCTGTCAAAACTGGACAGCTGACAAAGGACGAATTTTTGAGGGATTTTCCGTTGCTCAAATCAAAAAGTGTTCAACTAAGAAAAGTTTGGATATAACCTGGGGCATATGCACAAGAAATCGCAGGTCCAAAAGATATACAGAGAATTTTCACGAATTTTTACGGTGCAGCACCGAAAACAGTTTCAGGACAGCAACATCCCCAAATCTTTACCTCACTCAAATTAGAGACTTCTCTTGGCACAAAAACGAAATAAACAAGATAAGGAGCGGTCATTACAGTAGTAATGACTTCCAAGACTCAAATAAAAGAAAAATTACTGAAAAGTAAACAATGGGTTATCTCCCAAGAGTGCTTTTCTTTAACGCCTTTGAGCTAGGCGCAGAAAATTGCGAATCAAGTACCTTCAGAAGAAGCATTAAGATCAACAGAAGAGGTCTTGTCAATAAGGCATTGTATTTCATCAACATAAGTTTTTGAAGACCCTTGGTGATCATGCTTTGGTACACTATTCTCATCAAAAAGATTTTCAGGACAAATCCAGGCAAAATTGTTTTCGAAAGCATCATTCAATCCCAAAAGCTTGCAAGGTATAGGTATTTCGGCCTCTTTATCATCTGTACTAATAACATTTATAGGAGAACCGAGTTTATTAAAACGTTTAAGAACCTTCCTAGCTTCAACAACGACATCCTTAAATTCTAGGCGCAGAGTTTCCAAGATAAAAGCTTTCTTTTCGGGATCCTTAATTTCATGAAGCTTGAGGAACATATATTGCATAAAAGGATTAAGACTAGCAAACCTAGTTTCCAACATGTCAATTAAATAAATAGAAGCAACTTCAATACTAGGAGCAAGCTCAACCCAAGACTTTTCCTCATCTTCATCGTGCATACTAATGTGATTAAAGAACTCCTCAATGTTACTTTTGCCAATAATCGCACCACTCCCTACAGAGAGGTCCTCCAGAACGAACTCAAGGAACAACATGATAAACTAAAGTAAAGAAATAACAACTACCAAGGATTCTAATTTTTTTGGGTTTTTGATATAAAGCAATGCAGGTAAAATAAAATAAAGTAAAGCAAAACAAATAACAAAGTAAAGAATGTGTGTGCGAAGAACTCCCCTCGCAGAAGTATTCTCTCTTCCCCGGCAACGGCGCCAGAAAAATAGCTGCTACTCCAAGTTGATGTGGGAGCAAACTGTCCTTGTGCGTGGTGAATGACCAGCCCGTTGGGAACCCCAAGAGGAAGGTATGATGAGTGTAGCGGCTAGTTTTCCCTCAATTAAGAAACCAAGTTTTAATGTCGATCTTGAAGAAGAGAGACGGTGACGACTGAAGGTGATGCGGACTGGCTTAATAACACTCCAACAAGGGCGCCGTTAACGATACTTGTTGACTCGTCTTCGGCCAGCAGCAACGCGGAACCTGCACACACACAGACAAATACTTTGTTCCCAACTTGCGATGAGGTTGTCAATCTCACCGGTTTGCTTGAAACAAAGGTTATGAGTGTATCGAGTGGAAAATAGTAGAGTATGCGAGTAAAGTAAACAGTGCGGGAAAAGTAAATAGGTGATTGCAATATGATTAAAATAGGACCGGGGTCCACAGTTCACTAGTGGTGTCTCTCCATAGATAAAATAACATGTTGGGTAAACAAATTACAGTTGGGCAATTGATAGAATAAAGATAACGTGATATGTCAAGAAGATCACTATGAGATTTACTCTGGGCATTACAACAAAATACATAGACCGCCATCCAACTGCATCTATGACTAATAATCCACTCCCGGGGATATCATCCGAACACCCTAGAAGTATTAAGTTGCGAACAACAGATAATTGCATTAAGCAAAGTGTGTAATGTAAACAAAGCATATGCCCTTGAGCATATGAATGTTGTTTTATCCCTAGTAGCAACAGCACATCTACCACCTTAGAGGTTTCTGTCACTCCCCCAGGTGAAATAGAGACATGAACCCACTATCGAGCATAAATACCCCCTCTTGGAGTCACTAGCAACTACTCGGCCAAGATAGCTACTAACAACGGAGAGCATGCAAGATCATAAACAACATAGAGATAACAAAAGATATAATTCAGTACAGCAACTTAATCATAAACACCAATATTCATCGGATCCCAACAAACCAACATCATAGAATTACATAACGGTGATCTCAATCATGTATGGCAGCTCATGAGATCTAAACATGAAGCACATGGTGGAGAAGACAATCATCTAGCTACTGCTATGGACCCATAGTCCAAGGTAGACTACTCACTCATCACTCCGGAGGCAAGCATGGCGATGAAGAAGACCTCCGGTGGCGATTCCCCTCTCCGGCAGGGTGCCGGGAAGAGCTTCTGGACCCTCCCGATCTTCGGGTCGACGGCGGCGGCGGATCGCGATGTATTCTGGAAAACTGATCGGGGCCTTAGGTTTTTCTCGTCGGGGGGTCTTTATAGGCGAAGGGGCGATGTCAGAGGAGGGACCAGGCCCCCTCACACAGGGGTGGCGCGGCCAGGGGCCTGGCCGCGCCGCCTGTGCGTGTGGGGCCCACGTGACCCTCCTCCGTCTCTTCTTCGGATGTCTGGAAGCTTCCCCGTGATATAAGACTTCAGGAACTTGTTTCGTCCAATTCCGAGAATATTTCCTGTGTATCACTTCTGAAACACAAAAACAGCAAAAAACAGGAAACTGGCACTGTGGCACTTCGTTAATAGGTTAGTTCCGGAAAATGTATAAAAATGCCACTAAGTGTAACGAAACAATAGGCAAATGGTGTAAAAACAAGCATGGAGCATCAAAAATTATAGATACGTTTGAGACGTATCAGCTTCCTGTTCCTGGCTTGCCAGCCCCCCGAGCCTGTCATCGGATGCTGACTTGGTTCCCCTGGAGTCAAACTTTTTCTTCTTTTTATTGACCTCTCGATGATTTCCTCCCAAAAAAACTCCTGGTGGTATAGGCAGGCATTGGGACCCGATGTTTGCTAGATTATCGGCTTCCTCGTTGCTGGCTTTGCTGACGTGTGAGACTTCGCACCCATCGAAAGTTCCTTCTAGATTGTAATACAAATTCCTGTATGTCGTCATGTTGTCACTAATGGCATCACATCAATTCATCACTTGCTGGACAACGAGATTCAAGTCCCCAAATATTCTGAGTCGGGTTGCTCCACATGCTTTGGCCATCTTCATTCCATGAAGCAAGGCCTCGTGCTCGGCTTCATTGTTGGAAGCTTGTGGAAAACTCATCCTTAACACGTACTTTAGCTTGTCCCCTTGTGGTGATATTAAGACTACACCTGCTCCCATGCCTTCGACCCTTTTTGACCCGTCGAAGTACATTGTCCATACACTCGACAGGTCAGGTGGTCCTTTGTTTTGTAGTTCGAGCCACTCTGCTGTGAAATCTGGTAGCACCTGAGATTTGATTGCTTTCCTTTTCTCGTACGTGATGTCCAGGGGAGATAGTTCGATTCCCCATAAGGAGACACATCCTGTTGCTTTAGGGTTGTTCAATATATTTGATAGTGGGGCTTCGTTAACCACTATGATTGGATGTACCGTGAAGTATTGCCGCAATTTTTGTGCTGTTGTAAATACGCTGTATGCAAGCTTTTGATAATGCGGGTACCTTTGTTTTGTTGGTGACAAGACTTTGCTGAGGAAGTATACTGGTCGTTGTACTCCGTGTGCCTTCCCTTCTTCGCTTCGCTCGACTACCAGCACCGTGCTCACCACTTGATGTATGGCCGCAATATATAGTAGCAGTGGATCCCTTTCTTTCGGTGCGACCAACACTGGTGGTGTGGAAAGCACTTTTTTCAGTTGCGTGAACGCT
This sequence comes from Dactylis glomerata, assembly GCA_007115705.1. Lineage (NCBI taxonomy): Eukaryota > Viridiplantae > Streptophyta > Magnoliopsida > Poales > Poaceae > Dactylis > Dactylis glomerata. Next base: position 1,788,797 of record QXEO01000291.1, on the reverse strand, counting down.
GTATCTGCCTCTTCTGTCCACTCGAATTTGCTGTCTGACTTTTTCATCAGTGCATAAAAAGGAGGGATTTTTCTCCTAGTTGTGCGACGAATCGACTTTATGCCGCTACGTGTCCTGCGAGTTTCTGCATGTCGTGTAGCTTTGCTGGTTTCCCCATTGTTAATATTGCCTGGATTTTTCTCTGGGTTTGCCTCTATTCCACTTGCTGATACCAGGAATCCCAGAAGTTGCCCTGCGGAGACGCCAAAAGAACATTTTGTCGGGTTTAGCTTGAGCTTGTACCTGTTAAGGTTGTCAAAGGTTTCTTGCAGATCGGTGATCAAAGATTCCTCATTTCTTGTAGTGACGACTACGTTGTCAATGTAGACTTGAATGTTGCGTCCTATTTGACTTCCAAGGCAATTTTGCATCATCCGCTGATAGGTTGCTCCTGCGTTTTTAAGGCCAAAAGGCATGACTTGATAGCAAAAGACACCATATGCTGTGATGAAAGTTGTTTTTTCTTCATCTTCTTTCTTCAATTTTATCTGGTTGTAGCCAGAGTATGCGTCCAGAAAGGAAAGCCTTGCGCACCCCGCCGTTGAGTCAATTATTTGATCAATGCGAGGTAGCGGAAAGGGATCCTTAGGGCAATGCTTGTTGAGAGATGTGTAGTCAACACATACTCTTTGTACATCTGTATTTTTCTTGGGGACAATTACTGGGTTGGACACCCAAGTTGATACTTTGATTTCTCTGATGAAGCCTGCGTTTTCAAGCCTATGCAGCTCGGCTGCTCTTGCTTTTCTTTTGGGTTCATCGAACCATCGTAGAGGTTGCTTGACTGGCTTTGCTTTTGGACCCACATTTAGTGCATGCTCGACGAGTTCCCTGGGAACCCCTGGCATGTCTTAAGGACACAAGGCGAAGATTTCCCAGCGCTCACGGAGGAACTCGACGAGCGTGCTTTCCTATGCGGGGTCCAAGTTTACCGCTATTGAAGTAGTTTTATTTGGGTCCATAGGGTGGACTTGAATTTTCTTGGAATCTTGCGTTGCGTCGAAAGCCTGGTCTGGTAGGGATCGGTTTCGCCCTTGAGTCTTGCATATTTGGTTGTCATGCTGAAGGTTTCCGCCATCCTATTAAATTCCTTGTCACAGGTATTGGATACTTCGAAGCTTCCTTGGACTGTAATGACCCCCTTGGGTCCTGGAATTTTGAGTGCTAGGTATGCGGAGTGAGGAACTACCATGAACTTTGCAAATGCTGGTCATTGATACGTCTCAAACGTATCTATAATTTTTGATGCTCCATGCTTGTTTATACACCATTTGCTTTGAGTTTTGTTACACTTCGTGACGTTTTTATGCATTTTCCAGAACTAACCTATTAATGAGAAGCCACAGTGCCAGTTCCCAGTTTTCTGCTGTTTTTGTGTTTTAGAAAAATTACACAGGAAATATTCTCAGAATTGGACGAAACAAAAGCCGAACCTCCTATTTTTACCGAAGCTTCGCGAAGACCGAAGATGAGACGGAGGAGGGCCAGGAGCTAGTCTCACCACCAGGGGGCGCGGCCTAGCCCCTGGCTGCACCACCCCATGGTGAGGCCAGCTAGCCCCACCTCTGACGATGCCCTTTCGCTGATAACTTCGCCTCAACGGGAAAAACCTAAGGGACGGATCTCTTTTCCACGAAACAGTACTGCAAGCCGCCGCCGTCGCTGTCGCGAGATCGAGAGGATCCAGGAGCTCTTCCCGGCACCCTGCCGAAGGCCTTCTACACCATCATGGTCGCCTCCGGAGTGATGTGTGAGTAGTCTACCTTGGACTGCAGGTCCATAGCAGTAGCTAGATGGTAGTCTCCTCCACCATGTGCTTCATGTTTAGATCTTGTGAGCTGCCCTACATGATCAGGATCATCTTTATGTAATCATACATGTTGTGTTTGTTGGGATCTGATGAGTATTGGTACTATGTTAAGTTGATGTGCTGAATTATATATCTTATGTTATCTCTATGTTGTTTATGATCTTGCATGCTTTCCGTTGCTAGTAGCTATCTTGGTCGAGTAGATGCTAGTAACTCCAAGAGGGAGTATTTATGCTCGATAGTTGGGTTCATGCCTCTATTTAATCTGGGGGAGCGACAGAAACCTCTAAGGTTGTAGATGTGCTGTTGCCACTAGGGAGAAAACAACATTCTTGTGTCCAAGGACATTTGCTTTGTTTACATTACGCACTTTGCTTAATGTGATTATCTGTTGTTCGCAACTTAATACTCAAGGTGTCCTCGGACGATTCCCCACGAGTGGATTTTTAGTCATAGATGCAGTTGGATGGCGGTCTATGTATTTTGTCATAATGCCCAGAGTGAATCTCATAGTGATCCTCATGACATATATACGTTATCTTTACTCTATCAATTGCCCAACTGTAATTTGTTTACCCAGCATGTGTTATTTATCTTATGGAGAGACACCACTAGTGAACTGTGGACCCCGGTCCAATTTCCTTTACATTGCTATACCGTTTTACTTTTACTCGCACTATTTACTTTCTTGCATACTATTATCCTATTACCACTCGATATGCTCAATCCTTTGTTTACAGCAAATCGGTGAGATTGACAACCTCATCGTAAGTTGGGAGCAAAGTTCTTGGTTGTGTTGTGTGCAGGTTTCACGTTGCTGCTGGTGAAAAGCTACACGCCGACAAGAAGTTTATCTGGCGCCCTTGTCCAAAGTGTCACTAAGCTAGCAAGCATCACCTTCTGAAGTTTGGCTTTCTCCTACTGGTTCGATTCAACCTTGGTTTCACAACTTAGGGAAGACTTGCTGCTGTGCTCATCATACCTTCCTCTTGGGGTTCCCAACGAGCTGTTCTTACAAGCCATCAGTCATCCCGGGATTGCATGGTACTGTGAGGGCCAGTCCATCACTTTGAATTCCAGCTTCTCGATCTCTGCGAAAGTTTCCACTGTTGCCGAAACAAACGTTGAGTTCGATTTTCCCGAGGGGGTAATTTGGGCTTCCTAGTACTATTCCGTGGAAAGAGCAATCTGTCGGCTTCAAGCATTCTAGCGAGATGCGCATTGCTTTTAGGTTCCTTGCGTATATCAGGTTTATTCCACTGCCTATGTCCATAAATACTCGCCCAATGTCGTATCCTCCTATTTGCGCCTTCAATACCATTGGTGCGTGCCCTAGCCTCGGACTTTCCTTGGGTGGTCTACTCTGCTGAACCTGATTGGCTGGTCGGACCACCACAAATATTCTGTAGTGGCTAGTGGTGATGATATTGCTAAGTTTACTTGCCTCGATATACTCTTCTACTCTTTTTTGGACTTCGGGACAGGCTGGATCATTGCGGATATGTACACCTTTGATTCTAGATGCCTTGCATTATTTTGCACTTGATATCCTTGACTTGTGTTTGTACTTCCTCGATGTGCTCCTTGGTTTAATTCCAGAGCGTCTTGTAACCTTAGGAATGTTCTGTAGTCTTTCATCTGGTGGTTGGAAACTCTCTTCCCATCTAAGTACGCGTAGTGGATGCGGCAGGGTTCATGGAGCATGTCTTCCGCCGATGGGCCAGAATACTTCGGCTTTTCTCTTTCACGACTGTTTTTGTCTTGGTACTCCCTCCTCTCGTCGCCTTCCTCGTTCCTTCTTTCGTATCCTGTGGCTACTTGATTGCGTCTTGTGCAGCTATCCTCATTGCGAGACCTGCGCCTTTGCCTGCTTGCTCTGTCTACTTCTGGTGAACGCGCCCTTTTGTTGTTGTAAGCATCTTCTCCATCGACGAATCTGCTTGCTATCTCTATTAATTCCGACACTGTTTTAGGCCTTTGATGGCTTGTAAGTAAAGCTCGTTGGGAACCCCAAGAGGAAGGTATGATGAGCACAGCAGCAAGTTTTCCCTCTGTTGTGAAACCAAGGTATATCGAACCAGTAGGAGAAAGCCAAACTTCAGAAGGTGATGCTTGCTAGCTTTGTGATACTCCGGACAAGGGCGCCAGATAAACTGCTTGTCGGCGTGTAGCTTTTCACCAGCAGCAACGTGAAACCTGCACACAACACAAGCAAGAGCTTTGCTCCCAACTTTCGATGAGGTTGTCAATCTCACTGGTTTCCTGTAAACAAAGGATTGAGCGTATCGAGTGGTAATAGGATAATAGTATGCAAGAAAGTAAACAGTGGAAGTAAAAGTAAAACGGTATAGCAATGTAAAGGAAATTGGACCGGGGTCCACAGTTCACTAGTGGTGTCTCTCCATAAGATAAATAACACATGCTGGGTAAACAAATTACAGTTGGGCAATTGATAGAATAAAGATAACGTACATATGTCATGAGGATCACTATGAGATTCACTCTGGACATTACAACAAAATACATAGACCGCCATCCAACTGCATCTATGACTAAAAATCCACTCGCGGGGAATCGTCCGAGGACCCCTTGAGTATTAAGTTGCGAACAACAGATAATCGCACTAAGCAAAGTGCATAATGTAAACAAAGCAAATGTCCTTGGACACAAGAATGTTGTTTTCTCCCTAGTGGCAGCAACACATCTACAACCTTAGAGGTTTCTGGCACTCCCCCAGATTAAATAGAGGCATGAACCCAACTATCGAGCATAAATACCCCCTCTTGGAGTTACTAGCATCTACTCGGCCAAGATAGCTACTAGCAACGGAAAGCATGCAAGATCATAAACAACATAGAGATAACATAAGATATATAATTCAGCACATCAACTTAACATAGTACCAATACTCATCGGATCCCAACAAACACAACATGTATGATTACATAAAGATGATCCTGATCATGTAGGGCAGCTCACAAGATCTAAATATGAAGCACATGGTGGAGGAGACAACCATCTAGCTACTGCTATGGACCCGTAGTCCAAGGTAGACTACTCACAGATCACTCCGGAGGCGACCATGCTGGTGTAGAAGGCCTCCGGCAGGGATTCCCCTCTCCGGCAAGGTGCCGGGAAGAGCTCCTAGATCCTCCTAATCTCGCGACGGCGACGGCGGCGGCTTGAAGTATGTTTCATGGAAAAGAGATTCGTCCCTTAGGTTTTTCCCATCGAGGGGAACTTATAGGCGAAAGGGCATCATCAGAGGTTGGGCCAGCTGGCTTCACCATGGGGCGGCGCGGCCAGGGGCTGGGCCGCGCCCGCTTGTGGTGAGCCTGGCTCCTGGCCCCCCTCCGTCTCATCTTCGGTCTTCGCGAAGCTTCGGTAAAAATAGGAGGTTCGGCTTTTGTTTCGTCCAATTCTGAGAATATTTCCCATGTAACTTTTCTGAAACACAAAAATAGCAGAAAATAGGGAACTGGCACTATGGCATCTTGTTAATAGGTTAGTTCCGGAAAATGAATAAAAACGCCATGAACTGTAACAAAACTCAAAGAAAATGGTGTATAAACAAGCATGGAGCATCAAAAATTATAGATACGTTTGAGACGTATCAAGCATCCCCAAGCTTAACTCCTGCTCGTCCTAGAGTAGGTAAGTGATAACAAAAGAATAATTTTTTAGGTGACATGCACCATCACAATCTTGATCATCTATGTAAGCATTGAGTGTTGGGATCAAAGAACTTAAAACATGGGCATAAAAGACATAATCTTGACAATAAGAACTTAGCAACAATGTTATAACATGAAAAGAAACACAAACGAAAGATCATGAATAATGAAACAATGAAAGTCAAGCGTGTGTTCAAATCATATGGAAAAACATAGCAAATGGTTTTCAGCTTGTCCTTCATGGAATTGCAAAACATAAATGCATAGGACACCTTCAAGTTCAAGAGGGCGACTAGATACAAATAATTTAAGAACAAGTGAAACCATAATCATGAATCAATCAATGATAACTTTGGGACAATGCACATTAAACTCAGAATGGCAACTATGCTCTTAGACGGTGCATAAAGGTAGAAGGTGGAGACTCAACATAAAAGTAAAAGAAAGACCCTTCGCAGAGGAAGCAGTGATTGCAAGTTTTATAAACCTTCAAAAATTGTGGTACTTACTAGATTTGAGCTCTCATTTCCCTATCATAGGCACCTTGAATGGTTAAAGTTAATGCAAGAACAATTATGAGCATATGCTTGACAAATCATAAGTTGAAAACCTCGTGTCCCGTGAAGTACGAATACCCAAACCTCATGCTACTCGACTTAGGGTCCCAAGCAAGCTCTTGTCATTGTAAGTATACACGTATCATCGAGAACCGCCAACGGGGTACCTCCTTGACCGATGACATGGAACAAGCCCACATCAAAATGACAGGACAAACAGACAATGAACACCTCGGCAACTCTTTTATTTACCATTGGTATAGCTTTTTATTTTGAGATGCGTCGTCGAATGTCCACTATGGGCATGCTGTAAATTTCCACCATGAATTATGCATGGCTTAGATTAGTGGCCCAGGTGTTTCTCTAACACATATACAAACTCCATGATCCCGCAAGATTCCCAACTTATTTCACATCGCGAGTATCCATAAACAAAAGATCACGATATCAACTCAAATAAAAGAAGTGCAATGTTGAAAGCTTACCCCATGACGGCATGGTTTGGCTAATTCCCAACTTACAACTTGCAAGCATAACGTCAACATAAGAGAACCACAATGTCAAAATTTTAAAAGCGAGAAAAGTAAAGTGTGCCATCAGGTTCGTGAGAGCTTTACTGACTAATTTTCACATAACACCAAAAAAAGTTTAATTTGAAAGATAGATAAAAGCAAGTCAAATGTACTTTGGAATAGCAAATTGCTAATAGGTATATATGGTGGACACATTGGAATACTTGGTTTTTGGGAGTTGGATGCACGAGTAGAGCTCATACTGAGTACAAAATGAGAGCTAGCAAAAGACTGGGAGCGACCAACTAAGAGAGCAATAACGGCCATAATCATGCATAGAGACAAAACATCATTAAAAGAAGCATAAAATGGCTTCACAAGTCAAAAACTAAATGATCATAGAGGCTTATGGCGACTTTGTAAGAGTCAAACATGTTGTAAGCATGCGCCAAGTCAACCCAAATAAAGCATCAAAGCAGAAAACCAAATAAATGCTTCCAAATAATAAGAACAACGCACGATTTTTTTTCAAAGGCTCATTAAGAAATCTCAGTCATTTGAGACAAGTCATGCTACAGCAAAAATCACTAAGCATACTATCAAAACGACATCAAGCATGGCATGCAAAAGTCTAAGCCACAGTCTAAACAAGCTCCTTTTGTACCACTTTTCTGCATGAAACTCTTTCTCTTTTCCAACACCATTCGAACCTTTTTGAAACAATTCTTTTGATGAATACCAACATAGACCAGAGGTCCAAATACACCTTGATGCAAAGATAAAACTAGATCTGAACAAAAATCAAGGCGAAAAATGAAAGCTAAACGCAGTTCTAGAAAAAGAGAACACTCTTTGAACGATAAGAGTGAAAAAAGGAGTGTTCTTGGCAAATGAAAAACGAGTACATCTCCTCCAAAAGAAATTTGTTGGGGTCCAAACATTTATTGCAGCAAACAAAACAAAATAAAACTGAAAGCGAAAGTAAAGACGCTCCAAGAAAAATGCATAGTGCACGAAGCAATAAAAATATAGTGTGTTGAAAGGTGACCTGATTTTTACCGATGAAGAAGGGGTGCCTCGGGGGCATCCCCAGGCTTTGACGCTTGTACCTCTTGGATATTTCTTGCGGTGACATGGGCATCCCCAATCTTGAGTTTTTGTCCATTCTTCATCTCATCTCATCATTCTCTAATCCCTACACTTGAAAACTTCGTTCATACAAAACTTAACACAATTCTATTAGCAATGTTAGCATAAACATAATAGTAAATCAACCCTTTTGGTTCAGGTTTCAAATCAAAAACACCACATATAAAGAATATACTACTGTAGTAACTTCTCCAAAAGTTCCGTGATCAAAAGAACTCAAAAAGAAAGCGATCGAGAGGCAAACACAAATAGTGGCAGAAATCTGTCAAAACAGAACAGCTGACAAAGGTCGATTCTTTCGAGGACCTTCTGTTGCTCAAATCGAAAAGTGCAAAACTAATGAAAGTTTGGATATAATCTGGGGCATATGCACAAGAAATCTCAGGTCAAAAAGATATTCTGAGAATTTTCACGAATTTGTACGGTGCAGCACCAAAATCTGTTTCAGGATAGCAACTTCCCCAAATCTTACCTCCCTCAAATTAGAGGTTCCTCTTGGCACAACAACGAAATAAAAAGGATAAGGAGCGGTTATTACAGTAGTAATAACTTCCAAGACTCAAATAAAATAAAAAGTACTGAAAATAAAATAGTGGGTTATCTCCCAAGAGTGCTTTTCTTTAATGCCTTTGAGCTAGGCGCAGAAAGTGGAAATCAAGTAATATCAAGCGATGAAGCATCAAGTTCATAACTTGCTCTAAGAATAGAGTCAAAAAGTAATTTCTTCCTTCTTCTAGGGAAGTGTTTCATACCTTTCTTAAATGGGAATTGATATTTGATGGTGCCTTCCTTCATATCAGTGATGGCACCTACAGTTCGAAGAAAAGGTCTTCCCAAAATAATAGGACATGAAGCATTGCATTCAACATCCATCACAAGAAAATCAACGGGAAAAAGGTTATTGTTAACCATTATAAGAACATCATTAATTCTTCCCAAAGGGTTTTCTTAGCAACATCAGCAAGAGGAATATCAAAATAACACTTTTCAAGCGGTGGTAAACCAAGCATGTCATAAATCTTTCTAGGCATAATAGAAATACTAGCACCTAGATCACATAAAGCATGGCAATCAAAACCATTAACATGCATATTAATGATGGGCTCCCAACCATCTTCTAACTTCTTGGGAACATAAGCCTTTTGTTTCAACTTTTCCTCCCTAATTTTCATGAGAGCATTTGTAATATGATTTGTAAAAGCAATATTCAAAGAACTAGCATTAGGACTCAAAGAAAGATTTTGCAAGAACAAAATAACTTCAGATATATTGCAGAAATCATCATCAAAATCATTAAAAGAAATAGAGCTATCATCTCCCATACTCTGAAAAATTTCAGCACTCTTTTGAGAAAAAGTTTTTACAGTTTTGGGCTTTTTCGCACAAGGAGTAGGAGTTTTCTCTACACCTATCAAAGTAAGAGGATCGCTAGCATTTGGAACAACATCATTAGAGGTAGTAATAGTACATACCTTCATCTTTCTAGCCATCTCATCTTCTCTTTCCCACCTGGCATGCAATTCTGCTAACATCCTAACATTTTCATCAATTCTAACTTGGATGGCATTAGTAGCGGCAAAAGTATTGCTTTCTTTCACATCATTAGGCAACACTTTTAGTTTCAGAAGTTCAACATCAAGAGCAAGACTATCAACTTTAGAAGCAAGAATATCAATTTTTTGCCCAACTTTTCCTCAACAGACTTGTTAAAAGCAGTTTGCTTACCGATGAAGTCCTTGAGCATGACTTCAAGCTCAGAGGGCGTGCCCCTAGTGTTGTTGGAGGAATTACCATAACCATTACCATTGGTAGAAGGATACAGCCTATAATTGTTGCTAGCAAAATTGTTCCTATAAGCATTATTGTTGAAATTATTATTTCTAATGAAGTTTACATCAACATGCTCTTCTTGAGCAACCAAAGAGGCCAAAGGAACATTATTCGGATCAACTTGAGCTCTATCATTAGAAAGCATAAGCATAATAGCATCAATCTTATCACTCAAGGAAGAGGTTTCCTCAACAGAATTTACCTTCTTACCTTGCGGAGATCTCTCGGTGTGCCACTCAGAATAATTTACCATCATGTTGTCGAGAAGCTTATTTGCGGCGCCCAAGGTAAGGGACATAAAAGTGCCTCCAGCAGCTGAATCCAATTGGTTCCTTGAAGAAAAATTTAGTCCTGCATAAAAAGTTTGGACAATCATCCAAGTAGTAAGTCCATGAGTGGGACAATTCTTTATCATATATTTCATTCTTTCCTAAGCCTGAGCAACATGTTCATTATCAAACTGTCTAAACTTCATGATATCACTACGCAAAGCTATAATCTTAACAGGAGGATAGTATTTTCCAATAAAAGCATCCTTACACTTATCCCAAGAATCAGTACTATTTCTAGGCAAAGATAGCAACCAATCCTTAGCTCTTCCTCTTAAAGAGAAAGGAAAAAACTTAAGCTTAATAATATTACCATCTACATCCTTATACTTTTGCATCTCACATAGCTCAACAAAATTGTTGAGATGAGCTACAGCATCATCAGAACTGGCACCGGAAAATTACTCTTTCATAACTAGATTCAACAAGGCAGGTTTGATCTCATAAAAATTTGCCTCAGGAGCAGGTGGCGCAATAGGAGTGCAGATAAAATCATTGTTTTTGGTGCTAGTAAAGTCACACAACTTGGTGTTTTCAGGAGTACCCATTCTAGCAAAACTAAAAGCAAGTAAATAAAAGCAACTATAAAGGAACTAATTTTTTTGTATTTTTGATAAAACGATGCAAGTGAAAATAAAGTAAAGCAAAACAAAAACTAAGTAAAAGATTGTGCGTGAGAGACTCCCCTTGCAGAAGTCTTCTTTCTCCCCGGCAACGGCGCCAGAAAACTCGTTGATGGCTTGTAAGTAAAGCTCGTTGGGAACCCCAAGAGGAAGGTAGATGAGCACAACAGCAAGTCTTCCCTCAGTTGTGAAACCAAGGTATATCGAACTAGTAGGAGAGAGCCAAAATTCAGAAGGTGATGCTTGCTAGCTTCGTGACACTCTGGACAAGGGCGCCAGATAAACTGCTTGTCGGCGTGTAGCTTTTCACCAGCAGCAACGTGAAACCTGCACACAACACAACCAAGAACTTTGCTCCCAACTTACGATGAGGTTGTCAATCTCACCGGTTTGCTGTAAACAAAGGATTGAGCGTATCGAGTGGTAATAGGATAATAGTATGCAAGAAAGTAAACATTGCAAGTAAAAGTAAAACGGTATAGCAATGTAAAGGAAATTGGACCAGGGTCCACAGTTCACTAGTGGTGTCTCTCCATAAGATAAATAACACATGCTGGGTAAACAAATTACAGTTGGGCAATTGATAGAATAAAGATAACGTACATATGTCATTAGGATCACTATGAGATTCACTCTGGGCATTACGACAAAATACATAGACCGTCATCTAACTACATCTATGACTATAAATCCACTCGTAGGGAATCATCCGAGGACCCCTTGAGTATTAAGTTGCGAACAACAGATAATCGCATTAAGCAAAGTGCGTAATATAAACAAAGCAAATGTCCTTGGACACAAGAATGTTGTTTTCTCCCTAGTGGCAACATCACATCTACAACCTTAGAGGTTTCTGTCACTCCCCCAGATTAAATAGAGGCATGAACCCAACTATCGAGCATAAATACTCCCTCTTGGAGTTACTAGCATCTACTCGACCAAGATCGCTACTAGCAATGGAAAGCATGCAAGATCATAAACAACATAGAGATAACATAAGATATATAATTCAGCACATCAACTTAACATAGTACCAATACTCATCGGATCCCAATAAACACAACATGTATGATTACATAAAGATGATCCTGATCATGTAGGGCAGCTCACAAGATCTAAACATGAAGCACATGGTGGAGGAGACAACCATCTATCTACTGCTATGGACCCGTAGTCCAAGGTAGACTACTCACACATCACTCCGGAGGCGACCATGGTGGTGTCGAAGGCCTCCGGCAGGGATTCCCCTCTCCGGCAGGATGCTGGGAAGAGCTCCTGGATCCTCTCGATCTTGCAACGGTGACGGCGGTGGCTTGCAGTATGTTTCATGGAAAAGAGATGCATCCTTTAGGTTTTATCCATCAAGGGGAACTTATAGGCGAAAGCGCATCGTCAGAGGTGGGGCCAGCTGGCCTCACCATGGGGCGGCGCAGCCAGGGGCTGGGCCGCGCCCCCTTGTGGTGAGCCTGGCTCCTGGCCCCCCTCCGTCTCATCTTCGGTCTTCGCGAAGCTTCGGTAAAAATAGGAGGTTCGGCTTTTGTTTCGTCCAATTCTGAGAATATTTCCTATGTAACTTTTCTGAAACACAAAAACAGCAGAAAATAGGGAACTGGCACTGTGGCATCTTGTTAATAGGTAGTTCCAGAAAATGCATAAAAACGCCACAAAGTGTAACAAAACTCAAAGCAAATGGTGTATAAACAAGCATGGAGCATCAAAAATTATAGATACGTTTGAGACGTATCATCCTTATTCTCCCTAATTCTTCCACGAGATCCAAACGGCGAAGGCCATCCAAGAAAGCATATACTGCCCGCTCGTCGCAGACGTCTTCCGTGGAGTTTTTTTATTATACTCCATCACTGTATATATGAACGTAGGGTTTTCCCCTTTTTCTGCATGTAGGATTTGACTTCTTCTAGTGACGCTGGACGTTTGTATGTTGAACGAAAGTTTTTTGTGAATTGATTTTCTAGTTCGCCCCAACTTCCGATGGAATCGTTGGGTAAAGTGCTTAACCAAGACCGTGCTGTGCCGGTGAGGTGTAATTGCAAACTTTGCATTGCTGTTGCTCTTGTTCCTCAGAGTATTTGCACTGCCTGGAGGTAGTCTGATAACCACAGTTTAGGTTCTTGCAACCCATCGTACTTTTGTTCATCGTGTGGCAATTTTAATCCTTTTGGTACTCGCGTCCTGCGAACCCTTCGGGTAAAGCATAGTGCGCCCATCTCCTTTTCATCGTCCTCGTAATTTTCTTCCTTCCATGCATGGCGTGCTTTGTTCACCCTTGCTTGTGCTATGATATTCCTTGCATCCTCCCTTCATGTCATATGCTTTTCGTCGCCCGATGAGTCACTTGTTTGGCTTTGCGAGGATTGGTACTTCATGCTTTTCTTTCCCTTATCCTCGGAAGTCACTTGTTTGGCTTTGCGAGGATTGGTACTTCATGCTTTTCTTTCCCTTATCCTCGTAACGTGTCGTCTTCTTCTCTGGAGAACGTTTCCTTAGTCTGCCTTCTACTAACCCAAGACTTTTTATTGCGGCTTGATGCATGTGCTCCCATGGATCTCCAGGTTCTGGTTGTGTAGTTAGTAGATACGCCTGTGATGCTACTAGTGTTGCTTCTGGTGTTTCTTGCGCAAAATCCTCCTCTTCATCCAATGGATGTGCGCTTATGCTTCTTGCGCGGTTCTCTTTCCTTGCTCGCGCTGTTGTCCTCCTATTGTGCTTTGGCTCTCGATGTCTCTCTCTGCTGGAGTCCGATGCTTCGCTGTATTCATCCCAGTATGCTCCACTTGATACACTATTGTTTTCTTGACTTCTCCTGATCTCGTATTTTTCCTCCCGTAGCTTCTTTTTGTGCTGATGCAGGGCATACTAATACCCCATCAAGACTTCTCTTCTTGAGTTGGCAGGTACCTCCGTGCCGTGATTGATGGCTGACATGATAATCCTCCACTCTCCGGTGGAGACGTGGATTTTTTCTTTCTCCTTTTTGTTGTTGCTCCTTGATTTGTCGTCTTGTTTGCGGGTTGCCATGTTGTCTGTGTCATTGTTCTCTTCCGCTGCTTCAGTGATGATGACGCATAATTGGTGTATGTTGCTGGAGACACCACCGCTTCGGGTGATGAAGTCCTTTTGGCTAGGATATGATTGATCCGCTGTTCCTCTTATGTCGAGTTTTTCCGTGGTTTCGTCGAGTTCTTCGATTTTTTCTCCTGTATTTTCTGTTGTTGTGAAGCTGACCGGCGAGTTTACCTTGCTGGAGGAGCCCACCGATGATCCAGACATAGTGATTGTCTTGGTTTCGCTTGCCGACGGATCCAGTTTCGCTGGATCTGAAAGGCGAGTCGAACCTGAAGACCCGACGCAAAATTTCGGGCTTCCAATCGTCAGGTCCATCTCCTGGTTTCCGTCGACTTCTAGATTACTGTTGGCTAAAAGCGAAAAAGCCGTCAAATTTATGATTCCAACGCCCCTGATCCCCACGGTCGGTGCTAATTGACCAGGGTTAACTCGACAAATGTCCAAGACGAAGGACTGAGGATCGGGGGAATAGGGCGTCAGATGAACTCGAAGGTAAGTCAAACAAGGCGTGTATTGAGAATAAACGTAGCGGTGAACTTGGCTTACTCTCAGTCTGTCCCTAACTGGCCTCTACTGGCCCCTATATATAGGTGGCCAGGTTTCAAGGAACCGATCGGATCCGATACATATTACAATGTTTGCATATGACATTGACTTGTAGTTTGACTACGAATACACTTGGGCCTAGCTTAACGGGCCTCAGGGGTACACAAACAACGGGCTCTATTAACTATACCCTTGTCAATTATAGAGGGCAAGCATAAGTGTGAACACTTCCACTCACCCGGGGGGGCTACTGAGTGGGATATATCTGAAAAACATGATCGAAAGTAACTGCCTGCTTACATGGCAACGGGATTCGGGTGGACCATCGGAAGAAGTCACATGGATGATATCTTTCTCGGCACTGGCCTTCTTTGGAGCTTTAGACACGCTTGGACACTCACTGCGCTCTACGTCATCGGTGTCCTTTTCCTGTGATTGAGCTGTGTGTTCTGGTTGGACGTTGCAAGTCTGGATGCGGAAGCAATCCCGATCATCCAAGCTTCCGAAAATATCACCATTCGAAGACCTGTAGGCATGCAAAAGATGAAGGAGTGCGGTAAAGAGACAACAAAAAAAGACTAAAGCTCGAATTAAAAGTTTGACGATTCTTCGAGGCCATAGTTGGGAAGGCGATTCTTCCCGGGATGAGGGAGAATGGCTGTCAAGGGGCTCCGCGTGAATAGTGTTTTATGATCTTCATCAGAGGAGACATCGTAAGAGTCAAGATCATCTGAATCTTCGACTCTATCAGATTTGAGAGCTTTCTTACGCTTCTTGTTCTCAACGTGGGATGCTGTCGGAGCTGCGGAGATCCATTCTTCTACCGCCTCAGCAAAGTCCCTCCCCAGGAAGGCTCCACCTTCCGGTTAAGGGGAAAAGCATCGAGCTACATCAAGGAACTGCTCAAAAGAGAGAAAGTTTTTTAGAAGGCTAATTTCACTCAAAGGCAGCAACAAAAACAGGAACCAATTTGGGCAGACATGGAGATGCTCAAGGACATCATGTACCTCAGTTCGAGGGTGACTCTTGTCTAAAGGCTCGGTCCCGAATTCCTTTGGCATGTCGGTTTTCTTTGTCAGCACAGAGACGGTGCACACCGCGTTGTCAATCTCGATTTCCTTCAATTCGTCGGAGGAAAATCGAGTCGGGTCCCTGCGCCCCGAATATTCCCACATGCAATGCGCGCAGGAGTGGAGCTGTAACATCTCAGCGTTTAGGACCAAACAGGGGTAGAATCAGGGTTTGTCCATTTCATACATGCATCTGAAAACCTGAAAAAATTTCATGCAAGTTATTTAAAACACAAAGCGACTGGAGTTCCTCTCGTTCTGATGTTTAGTTCAGTACGTCGGAGTGAGTGCAATGAATTTCCGCATGACCTTTGTTGAATTATTAATTTGGGGGGAAAGAATTTGAATGCAACATTTAAATTTGAACTCCACATATAAATTTAAACTAAAAATAATTCAAATAGAATTGAATTAATAAACATTACAACAATTGAATATAGGAGTAAGTTTTGGATAATGTCTTTATTACAAATGAATAGAGTATTATATTACAAATCTCAATAATGAGATTAATTACAAAAAAGAATGAGTATTACAGAATGGATAAACAAAATTCCTAACTAATGTTTAATCTGTCATCATCTTCATCCCTGCAAGTAAGAAGCAACAAAGACAAAAGAAATTGGTTGTTATGATTAAAATGTTTGCCCCCATATTTTTGGTGGCAATTTAATTTATTAAACTTAGTTGGAGAATTTAGGAAGGACTCCTAAATTATATATCCTAGAATCAGAGGGCATCATTTTTAACGAATAATCAGTTCTGAAAAGGGGTCCATAATTCATACACTTGAATTGATAGGCATTTCAAAGTTAGGTAACCAAAATCATGTTTGAAACATAACAGACAGATTATGACATCCTCTAATCCTAGCTAAGCTTAATTAGGAAAATCTAAACCAAAAATGGTATTCATACTTAACACTAAATAGTTAAGTAGAATCCGAAATAGCCACAAAATCATTAGCTAGGTGGCAGTGTTATTTGGGGCAGCTAGAAATACAAGTGGCAGACTCAAAATAAGAGAGCATCCAAGATAAGCATGCACAGCCGTGGCTTGCTTCAGAAGGTAAGCAAGGCAAATGAGAGTTTTGCTTTAAGAATAGATAAGCACCACCATAGGCAGCCGCACACACCACAAGGATCACCATCTCTTCTCACCTCATCTCAAGAACACCAAGAACAGCTCTCAAAATAACATCACAAAAATCCCAGCAAAGCTATCAGCCATCATGGTCACATAGAGGAGCACCAAGAGCTGATCAAGAGGAGGAGCAGGGCTGCTAGGAAGTAGGAGCAAGGTGGCTAGCCGAACCAGATCAAGCAAGACAAAGCAACCACAAGCTCAAGATCAAGAAAGAGTAGAAGGGCACCAGACCAAGCCTGTCACCAACTTCACTTCTTCCAAAATTTCAGCAACAAGGTGAATAAATAAAGAACCAGCAGTAGTATCTGTTCTTATCATCAATAAGAGGAAATAAGGGGGGCTGCAGGCATACTCTCAGACCAGCATAGAAGTGCTATTCTAAACTCATCATAGAGTAGTAAAGAAAATCCAACAACATAATTATCTGTTCTTATCTTTTACGTAGGAGCCTCAGACTTCTGCATCATTGGCAAGGTCTATAGCAGCAAAATAAATCATAACATCATAGCAGCCACCAAAAATCACCCCAAGATCACTGTGCACACTCTGACTAAGGCCCCACAGTAGGTCTGGCTAATTGATGCAGCATGGTGTGTTGATGTAAATCACCGTCCAGTTTGGAACCCCAAAAGGAAGGTATGATGAGTACAGCAGCAAGCTTTTCCCTCAGTAAGAAACCAAGGTTTATCGTATCCAGGAAAAAGCCAAACTCAAGAAGGTGATGCTCGCTAGCTTCGCGACAGCTCTGGACAATTTATAAGGCGCCTCGTCCAGTGCTTTGCTTTGCCAGCTGCAACGCGGAACCTGCACACAACACAACCAAATACTTTGCTCCCAACTTACGATGAGGTTGTCAATCTCACCGGTTTGCTGTAAACAAAGGAATGAGCGTATCGAGTGGAAAACAATAGTAGTATGCGAGTAAAGTAAACAGGTGATAGCAATATAAAGGAAATAGGACCAGGGTCCATAGTTCACTAGTGGTGTCTCTCCATAAGATAAATAACACATGCTGGGTAAACAAATTACAGTTGGGCAATTGATAGAATAAAGGTAACGTGCATATGTCGAGAGGATCACTATGAGATTTACTCTGGGCATTACAACAAGATACATAGACCGCCATCCAACTACATCTATGACTAATAATCCACTCGCGGGGAATCAATCCGAGAACCCCACAAGTATTAAGTTGCAAACAACAGATAACTGCATTAAGCAAAGTGTGTAATGTAAACAAAGCATATGTCCTTGGACATAAGAATGTTGTTTTCTCCCTAGTGGCAACAACACATCTACAACCTTAGAGGTTTCTGTCACTCCCCCAGATTAAATAGAGGCATGAACCTAACTATCGAGCATAAATATCCCCTCTTGGAGTCACTAGTATCTACTCGGCCAAGATAGCTACTAACAACGGAGATCATGCAAGATCATAAACAACATAGAGATAACATAAGATAATATTTAGCACATCAACTCAATCATAACACCAATATTCATCGGATCCCAACAAACACAACATGTAGAATTACATAACGGTGATCTCGATCATGTAAGGCAGCTCACAAGATCTAAACATGAAGCACATGGTGGCGAAGACAACCAACTAGCTACTGCTATGGACCCATATTCCAAGGTAGAGTACTCACTCATCACGCCGGAGGCAAGCATGGCAATGAAGAAGACCTCCGGTGGCGATTCCCCTTTCTGGCAGGGTGCCGGGAAGAGCTTCTGGACCCTCCCAATCTCGAGTCGACGACGGCGGCGGATCACGATGTGTTTCTGGAAAATTTATCGGGTCTTTAGGTTTTTCCCGTCGGGGGGTCTTTATAGGCGAAGGGGCATCATCAGAAGTGGACCGAGGCGGTCTCACACATAGGGGACGCGACCAGGGCCTAGGCCATGCCGCCCTACTGTGTGGCTGGCCTGTGGCCCCTCTCCGTCTCCTCTTCGGTTCTCTGGAAGCTTCGGTAAATTTCTGGATGTCTGGCTTTTGTTTCGTCCAATTCCGAGAATATTTCCAGTGTAACTTTTCTAAAACACAAAAATAGTAGAAAATAGGGAACTGGCACTGTGGCATCTTGTTAATAGGTTAGTTTCAGAAAATGCATGAAAATGCCACGAAGTGTAACGAAACACTAAGCAAATGGTGTAAAAACAAGCATGGAGCATCAAAAATTATAGATACGTTTGAGACGTATCAGCATCCCCAAGCTTAACTCCTGCTCGTCCTCGAGTAGGTAAGTGATAACAAAGAAATAATTTTTGAGGTGACATGCACCTACACAATCTTGACCATATATGTAAGCGTTGTGCGCTGGGATCAAAAGAACTTAAAACATGGGCATGAAAGATATAATCTTGATAGAAGAAACTTAGCAACCATGTTATAACATGAAAAAGAACACAAACAAAAGATCATGAAAATGAAACAATGAAAGTCAAACGTGTGTTCAAATCATATGGAAAAACATACAAATGGTTTTCAGCTTGTCCTTCATGGAATAGCAAAACATAAATGCATTGGACACCTTCAAGTTTAAGAGGGCGACTAGATACAAATAATTTAAGAACAAGTGAAACCAATATCATGAATCAATCATGAAAACTTTGGGACAATGCACATTATACTAAGAATGACAACTATGCTCTCTTAGATGGTGCATAAAGGCCCTTCGCGGAGGGAAGCAGTGATTGCAAGTTTTATAAACCTTCAAAAATTATGGTACTTACTAGCTTTGAGCTCTCATTGCCCCCATCATAAGCATCTTGAATGGTTAGAGTTAATGCGAGTACAATTATGAAGCATATGCTTGACAAATCATAAGTTGAAAACCTCGTGTCCCGTGAAGTACGAATACCCAAACCTCATGCTACTCGACTTAGAGTCCCAAGAAGGCTCTTGTCATTGTAAATATATGTGTATCATCGAGAACCGCCAACGGGGTACCTCCTTCCCGATGACATGGAACAAGCCCACATCAAAATGACAAGACAAACAGACAATGAACACCTCGACATCTCTTTTATTTACCATTGGCATAGCTTTTTATTGTGAGATGCGTCGTCGAATGTCCACTATGGGCATGCTGTAAATTTCCACCATGAATGATGCATGGCTTAGATTAGCGGCCCAGGCGTTTCCCTAACACATATAAGAACTCCATGATCCTGCAAGATTCCCAACTTGTTCCACATCGCGAGTATCCATAAACAAAAGATCACGATATCAACTCAAATGAAATAGAGTGCAATGTTGAAAGCTTGCCCCATGACGGCATGGCTGGGCTAATTTCCAACTTACAACTTGCAAGCATAACAACTCAACATAAGAGAGCCACAATGCCAAATTTTAAAACAAGAAAAGTAAAGTGTGCCATCAGGTTCGTGAGAGCTTTACTGACCAATTTTCGCATAACACCAAAAAGAGTTTAATTTGAAGGATAGATAAAAGCAAGTCAAATGTACTTTGGAATAGCAAATTGCTAATAGGTATGTATGATGAACACATTGGAACAACTTGGTTTTTAGGAGTTGGATGCCCGAGTAGAGCTCATACTCAGTACAAAATGAGGGCTAGCAAAAGACTGGGAGCGACCAACTAAGAGAGCAATAATGGCCATAATCATGCAAAGCGACAAAGCGACATTAAAAGAAGCATAAGATGGCATCAAAAGTCAAAAACTAAATGATTATAGAGGCTTATGGCGACTTTGTATGAGTCTAACATGTGTGAGCATGCGCCAAGTCAACCCAAATAAAGCATCAAGGAGAAAACCAAAATAATGCTTCCAAATAATTAAAACAACGCATGATTTTTTCAAAGGCTCATTAAGCAATCTCAGTCATTTGAGACAAGTAATGCTACAGCAAAACCACTAAGCATACTATCAAAAAGACATCAAGCATGACATGCAAAAGCCTAGGCCGCAGTCTACACAAGCTCCTATTTGTACCACTATTTTGCATAAAGCTTTTTCTCTTTTCCAACACCATTCGAACTTTTTAAAACAACTCTTTTGATGAAAACCAACATGTATCAGAGGTCAAAATACACCTTGATGCAAAGATATAACAATATCTGAACACAAATCAAGGCGAAAAACAAAAGCTAAACGCAGTAGCAGAAAAAGAGAACACTCGTTGAACGATAAGAGTGAAAAACGGAGTGTTCTTGGCAAAAGAAAAGCAAGGCAACTTCTCCAAAAGAAATTTGTTGGGGTCCAACCATTTATTGCAGCAAATAAAACTAAACAAAACTTAAAACTAAGACAACTGACGCTCCAAGAAAAACGCATAGTGCATGAAGCAATAAAAATATAGTGTGTTGAAAGGTGACCTGATTTTTGCCGATTAAGATGGGGTGCCTCGGGGGCATCCCCAAGATTTGACGCTTGTACCTTTTGGATATTTCTTGGGGTGCGTGGGCATCCCCAAGCTTGAGCTTTTGTCCATTCTTCGTCTCATCTCATCATTCTCCAATCCCTACACTTGAAAACTTCCTTCATACAAAACTCAACACAATTCTATTAGCAACATTAGTGTAAGCATAACAATGAATCAACCCTTTTTGCTTCAGGTTTCAACTCAAAATCACCACATATAAAGCATATACTACTGTAGCAACTTCCCCAAAAGTTCTGTGATCAAAAGAACTCAAAAAGAAAGCGATCAAGCGGCAAACACAAATAGTGGCAGAAATCTGTCAAAACAGAACAGCTGACAAAGGTCGATTCTTTCGAGGACCTTCTGTTGCTCAAATCGAAAAGTGCAAAACTAATGAAAGTTTGGATATAATCTGGGGCATATGCACAAGAAATCACAGGTCCAAAAGATATACAGAAAATTTGCACGAATTTTTATGGTGCAGCACCGAAATCAGTTTCAGGACAGCAACATCCCCAAATCTTACCTCACTCAAATTAGAGGCTTCTCTTGGCACAAAAATGAAATAAAAATGATAAGGAGAGGTTATTACAATAGTAATAACTTCCAAGACTCAAATAAAAGAAAAAGAACTGAAAGTAAAAATATTGGGTTATCTCCCAAGAGTGCTTTTCTTTAACGCCTTTGAGCTAGGCGCAGAAAGTGCGAATCAAGTAATATCAAGTGATGAAGCATCAAGCTCATAATTTGCTCTAAGAATAGAGTCAAAAACTAATTTCTTCCTCTTTCTAGGGAAGTGTTCCATACCTTTCTTGAGTGGGAATTGATATTTGATGGTGCCTTCCCTCATATCAATGATGGCACCTATAGTTTGAAGAAAAGGTCTTCCCAAAATAATTGGACATGAAGCATTGCATTCAACATCCATGACAAGAAAATCAATGGGAACAAGGTTATTGTTAACCATAATAAGAACATCATTAATCCTTCCCAAAGGTTTCTTCTTAGCAACATCAGCAATAGGAACATCATAATAACACTTTTCAAGCGGTGGTAAATCAAGCATATCATAAAGGGATTTCTATTTTCGTGCCCTCGGGTCCTTAGTTGTACTCAGTTTTTCCCAGCTCCTTAGTTTTTCCTCAGTTTTGTCCAAGCCCTTGTCTGAAACCGTCACCAGTTCTGGAACGGCCGGTTGCCCGACGGTTGAACACCTTTGACCGTTAACTGCTGACTAGTGGGGCCACGTAGAGCCCACAAAGACACGTCAGAGCATCCATCTTTGTTTGACCGTAAGCATCGCCATATCCCTGACCAAAACGCGGACGAGTGGGGCTTCAGTATATCGAATGACAAGTGGGGCCATGACGCTGATACAAGGGGCAATACACGGGTAGGATTAGATTTTTAAACGGAGCTCTACAGCGATGGCACGGAGGAGGTGGCCTGCGGGGTGCCGAGATGAGATCGACGTCCACAAAGAACTGCATGAGGCGAGACCAGACGTATTAGATAGATATGAACTAGACGCGTTTAACCATGCAAAGAAGAGAAGAAATGGTCGAGGACATCGACGACGACCTCAACACTTTGACTGACGGTGTCAGACACGAACGCGAGCAATGTAGAGAAAACTAGTGTCTCTCCTTTCTGGCGTGTATAGATGGGTGCTAGGGGAGTGTGGTGGCGAAGGAAAAGACATCATGGTGGTCTGTGGCGTCCATCATAGCGGGGCGGCGTGGCCGTGCCCACAGCGGCGTGCATGTTCGGCATTGGCATCAGCATGTACGTTCGTCATTGGCCTCGGCGGTATCTCTGGTGTGTCAGTGATCGAATGAGGGGACGGGATTGAGGGTGCATCCCGACGGTGACCTAGCAGTGGCGGTGAGCATGCATAGCCATTCTGACGATGCCGATATCGGCATCGGCATCGTTTGGAGGCTGTGGTGCTCGAATCATGGTGAAAATTGCGATTCCCTATTATTTTTACATGCATAATATATAGAAAATAGCTAGATCTCTAAATCGATGCATATGAAGCTACATATATATTCTTGGTCATAATCCCCTTATCTAAAGGGGATGGATGCATGGCTTCACGTCGTCGTCGCTTTCATCGTCAGTATCTTCGTCGTCCGTGTAGTAGTACTTCCTGCACAATGTTACGTCGAACACCTTCACTGTGAGCACATCATCGCCTTCATATTTGAAGTGTAGGATGTAGCCGAAATCCACACCGTGCGCGATGGAGAAATTCTCCCAGCCCTTGTCGAGGTACATCCGGCCTTGTCTGTCAAATAGGACCTCCACGGTCCAGAGACGAGGACCGCAGTCAGCTGCTCACAGATACACCTTTGCGGGCTCCTGGCCGTCAAGATAGTCCGCAAACTTTTGTGGGAGTGCCTGCAAAGAGATCGAGCGCCGATCGTTTGAAATTAAAGGCTTTTTGGAACATGCACATAATTAATCACATGCATCATATATGTGGGAACGCGTACGTACCTTCTTGGCCAAAGGGTCTTCAAAGATGAGGATTAAGAACTCCTCTATGATCAATGGCAGTGTTGACGGTGGTGGTGGCAATGATGATGATCCACCACCCAGGCCGCCCCTTCCCCTTCCCCTTCCCCTTTCGGTCGGCGTCCGAGACGTGGAAGCCATGGCAATGGATCAAGTGTATGTGAACGAAGAAGAGAGAGGCAGAAACGAAGAAGAGAGAGGCAGAACCTATTGACATGAGGGATGGCCGTTGTGGGGGTTTATAAGGGCGAGATGACCGTTGTGGGGTTTACATAATAAATTAAGGAGGAAATGACCATTGTGGGTGTTTATATCTCAACAAAAAAGTAATGCCTAAAAGAAATGGAAATTCGTGATAGTTTATTATTTTACCGTGAAAAGTAATGCCTAAAGGAAATTCGTGATAGTTTATGATTTCACTGTGAAAAGTAATGCCTAAAGGAAATTCGTGAAAAGTAATGCCTAAATGGAAATTCGTGATAGTTTATTATTTTACCGTGAAAAGTAATGCCTAAAGGAAATTCGTGATAGTTTTTCATTTCACCGTGAAAAGTAATGCCTAAAGGAAATTCGTGATAGTTTATTATTTTACCGTGAAAAGTAATGCCTGAATGGAAATTCGTGATAGTTTATCATTTTACCATGAAAAGTAATGCCTACAAGAAGTGGAAATTCGTGATTACCAAACTTGTTGAATCCGGTGGCCAACTCGTTATTTAGCATACATAGAGGGGTAGTAGTTTGCCACCGACAGATAGAGAGAGGGTGGCACGATCCTGCCCGTTAGATCATAGGATCGACGCTAGGTGGGCACTATCCGTGTGACAACAGCTCGACCAATCAGGCCAAGTTTGGGCTTCTGTGAGAAGGGAGAGGGTAAAACTGAGTAGTATCAAGGATACAAGGGCAAGTAAATAGTAAACAGGCTAAGGAATTCAAATAAGAGATTTAGAAAAAGAAAAACACATGTTTTGTACAATGAAACCCAGGTTGGCCTACCTCAAAGTATTAGCAATTCAAATATACATGAGTGTAAAAATTATGGCCTCATTCAAACAAACTATGTTTTGGGTATAGATGTTTTGAGAAGGGGTTTGAGTGGAAAGCCATGAACCTTCATAGCTACTAGTGATTTCAGAAGTGGCCATTTGTGTGAAAACTTGATTTATATATGATTGTTATGATTTCCTACGTGGCAGGTCGCCTAACAAGACTCCATGAGTAGGAGGCACTATGATTTTATTTTTTTGAATTTTTTTGCGCATGAAATGACTCAATTAGATGGCTTAATCCCATCTGTTGACTCTCTGTTGACCAGCCACTTGAGGGTAAAACTGAGTATATTGCACTAGCCAGTATTAGTACTCGAGGGGAAAACTGAGTACAGATATTTTTCCAGTGTAAGACTCGAGGGTAGAACTGAGTACACGTAACGGTGCTGACGTGCAGTCCCACGGACGCGTGTCGCGGTGAGCAGCGGTTAGCCGCGCGGTGCGCGTGTGGAGACCAAACGTAAACTGCTGAGACGAACTGTCACTTTGCCAGTACAGAGCCCCTCTCTCCCTCCCTCTGCACGCAACCACGCCTCTCACGTCCCATCACCTTCTCCAAATCCAAAAAACCCCAACCGCCCTACGCGCGCTCCCCTGCCGGCAATGGAGAAGAAGAATGCGCCGGCGGCCGTCGCCCCCAAGCCCGTCGCCTCCGAGCCCGTCGCCTCTGAGCCCATCGCCTCCGAGCCCGTCGCATCTGAGCCCGTCGCCGCCGAGCCCGTCGCATCCGAGGGCGGCGCATCCAAGCGCGGCGCCTCTGTGAACTGGGCTTCTCTTAAGGGTGACGGACCACTTCACAAGATCGGCGACTGCTTACTGGCGAACGAGGAGTACGTGGACACCTACGTTGCTTTGAGGCAAGTTTGTACAAATTGGCGCTCAGATCTACCTGAGCCCGACGTGCACCTGCACGAATGGATCGTGGTAGAATACGCCCTTCCACGCGCCGCTGAGTTCTCCTTCCTCAACCTCCGCACATCCCGCTACGTCACCATCGATCTAACGGAAGTTCATGCAAGGTTCAAATTCCTCCATATCTATAGAGTTAATCTATTTTTATTTTCAATCGTAAACATCTTAGTGCTGAATGTTATCTTCATCAACTCCCTTTTAGATACTACTTCGTTGGCTTTTACCGTGGCGTCATCGTGCTTGCCCAGAGGAACCAGCCGCACAAGATACGGCTTCTGAACCCACTCACAAAGACTTTGAACGCTACGTTTGAGGCGCAGATGCCATCTATGATTGTGCAGTCAGTCGCTGAAATGAAGTCCCCGACTATGGTCTTCATTTGCACAGGTTACCCCAATGAAATTGCTTGGGTCGATAAGAGCTCTCCAACTAAGGATATAGATGTACATGATTGGGGAGAAGGAAGATTTACTATCGAGGACCATTCTCTGCGTTGCATTACCCCGTTCAATAGTGAATTGTATGCAATAGCTGTGAATGAGTTCGGAAGAATAGTGTGCACCAACAATGTCCAGTTGGAGCAGCGCGCGAGCACTGTTAGCATGAAGACACTATTTTAATTTCTAGAACTTGGAAATGATTATGATTCCAAGTTCTACCTTGTGGAGTCGGATGGTGATCTGCTGCTTGTGTTGTTGGGCGGCAGCACTGACGACAACAGGCATTTGGAGGAAGGTCAACCATTGGTGTACCATGTGGACACTAAGAGCCACTCTCTCCATGCCGTCAGTAACATTGGCAGTCGTGCCCTCTTCGTCAATTTTATCCGGTGTATCTCCGTCGACACCAGAGTGCACCCGACAGTTCGACCTGGCTGCATCTACTACGTGGATTTGGGTTATATCAGAGAGTATGATGATGATAGAAAGGCCTGGGATGAGTGGCCACGACGTGCGGATAGAATAGGATATGGTCCGAAAAATGAACAAAGGCCATACCGTTTGGAGGATGTATTTGCTGCACACTGCAGACGGAGGGAGTTCAGTGCATATTTCTTTCATCTCATGAATTGTAGCGACGACGAAATATATGATACATAATGAAGAACATTGTTATTGGCTGCTTTTGTCTGCTGTCTACAGTTTATGTATTATACTTAGTTTTCTGGATTTATTATGCTGCTGTGAATTTATCCTATACTAGCTTCTAGATTTGTTACCATATTGGGCAAAAAACGAGGGCCAAAAGGCAACAATCATTGAAGAAAGACAGAAATAGAAGCTTCTCTAGATTTGATACTAATTTGGTGAAAAGAGAGAGAACTATTACAGAGAGAGAGAGGGGGGAAAAGGCGCTCTGAAAAGGCGCTCTGAAAAGGCAATGCCAATTTGGCCCGAGAGAGACAGAACCGAGCTCTCACGTACAACCAAACGCGGTCTCGTCCTGTCCCACGCGGTCCCTTTCTACCAGCCCCACGCGACACGGCCCCACACGATGCGGCCCCACACGTCAGCACGGAAACGGTCAACTAAACGGGAATCCTCCCGTCTGAGCTCCTTCTGAGGGTTTCAGACAACGGCTTGGGAAAAAGTGAGGAAAAACTAACGAGCTGGGGAAAACTGAGTACAACTAAGGACCTGAGGGCACAAAAATAGAAATCCCTATCATAAATTTTTCTAGGCATGATAGAAATACTAGCACCTAGATCATATAAAGCATGGCAATCAAAACCATTAACATGCATATCAATGATGGGTTCCCAACCATCTTCTAACTTCTTGGGAATAGAAGCTTTTTGCTTCAACTTTTCATCCCTAATTTTCATGAGAGCATTGGTAATATGCTTAGTAAAAGCAACATTTAAAGAACTAGCATTAGGAGTCAAAGCAAGCTTTTGCAAGAACAAAATAACTTCAGATATATTGCATCCATCAACATCAAAATCATTAAAGGAAATAGAGCTATCATCTCCTACACTCCAAAAAATTTCAGCACTCTTTTGAGAAAAAGTTTTGGCAGTTTTAGGCTTTTTAACACAAGGAGTGGGAGTTTTCTCTACACCAATCAAAGTAAGAGGATTGCTAGAATTTGGAACAACATCATTAGAGGTAGTAATGGTACATACCTTCATCTTTCTAGCCATCTCATCTTCTCTTTCCCACTTGGCATGCAATTCTGCTAGCATCCTAACATTTTCATCAATTCTAACTTGGATAGCATTAGCAGTGGCAAAAGTATTGTTCTCTTTCACATCATTAGGAAACACTTTTAATTTCAGAAGTTCAACATCATGAGTAAGGCTATCAACTTTAGAAGCAAGGGTATCAATTTTGCCTAACTTTTCCTCAACAGACTGTTAAAAGAAGTTTGCTTACCGATGAAGTCCTTGAGCATTACCTCAAGATCAGAGGGCGCATCCCTAGTGTTGTTGGAGGAATTACCATAAGAGTTGCCATAACCATTACCATTGGTAGAAGGATACGGCCTATAATTGTTACTAGCAAAATTGTTCCTATAAGCATTGTTGTCAAAATTATTATTTCTAATGAAGTTTACATCAACATGCTCTTCTTGAGCAACCAAAGATGCTAAAGGAACATTATTAGGATCAACATGAGTCCTATCATTAGAAAGCATAAGCATTATAGCATCAATCTTATCACTCAAGGAAGAGGTTTCCTCGACAGAATTTACCTTCTTACCTTGTGGAGCTCTCTCGGTGTGCCATTCAGAATAATTTACCATCATATTGCCGAGAAGCTTTGTTGCGGCGCCCAAGGTAAGGGACATAAAAGTGCCTCCAGCAGCTGAATCCAATAGATTCCTTGAAGAAAAATTCAGTCCTGCATAAAAAGTTTGGACAATCATCCAAGTAGTCAGTCCATGAGTGGGACAATTCTTTATCATAGATTTCATTCTTTCCCAAGCCTGAGCAACATGTTCATTATCAAAATGACTAAACTTCATAATATTGCTACACAAAGCTATAATCTTAGCAGGAGGATAGTATCTTCCAATAAAAGCATCCTTACACTTAGCCCATGAGTCAATACTATTTTTAGGCAAAAACAGCAACCAATCATTAGCTTTTCCTCTCAAAGAAAAAGGAAACAACTTAAGCTTAATAATATCACTCTCTACATCCTTATATTTCTGCATCTCACATAGCTCAACAAAATTGTTGAGATGAGCTGCAGCATCATCAGTACTAGCACCAGAAAATTGCTCTTTCATAACAAGGTTCAAGAAAGCAGGCTTAATCTCATAAAAATTTGCAGCAGGAGCAGGTGGCGCAATAGGAGTGCAAATAAAATCACTATTATTAGTGCTAGTAAAATCACAAAACTTGGTGTTCTTAGGAGTAGCCACTCTAGCAAGACTAAAAGCAGACAAGTAAAAACAACTATAAGGAAACTAATTTTTTTGTATTTTTGATAAAACGAAACTAGTAAAAATAAAGTAAAGCAAAACTTAAAACAAAGTAAAGGATGTGCGTGCGAAACTCCCCTTGCAGAAGTCTTCTTTTTCCCCGGCAACGGCGCCAGAAAAGAGTCTTGATGCGGCACGGTGTGTTGATGTAAATCACCGTCCAGTTAGAAACCCCAAGAGGAAGGTATGATGAGTACAGCAGCAAGCTTTTCCTCAGTAAGAAACCAAGGTTTATCGTATCCAGGAAAAAGCCAAACTCAAGAAGGTGATGCTCGCTAGCTTCGCGACAGCTCCGGACAATTTATAAGGCGCCTCGTCCAGTGCTTTGCTTTGCCAGCTGCAACACGGAACCTGCACACAACACAACCAAATACTTTGCTCCCAACTTACGATGAGGTTGTCAATCTCACCAGTTTGCTGTAAACAAAGGAATGAGCGTATCGAGTGGAAAACAATAGTAGTATGCGAGTAAAGTAAACATGTGATAGCAATATAAAGGAAATAGGACCGGGGTCCACAGTTCACTAGTGGTGTCTCTCCATAAGATAAATAACACATGCTGGGTAAACAAATTACAGTTGGGCAATTGATAGAATAAAGATAATCTTCATATGTCGAGAGGATCACTATAAGATTTACTCTGGGCATTACAATAAGATACATAGACCGTCATCCAACTGCATCTATGACTAATAATCCACTCGCGGGGAATCAATCCGAGAACCCCACAAGTATTAAGTTGCGAACAACAGATAACTGCATTAAGCAAAGTGTGTAATGTAAACAAAGCATATGTCCTTGGACATAAGAATGTTGTTTTCTCCCTAGTGGCAACAGCACATCTATAACCTTAGAGGTTTCTGTCACTCCCCTAGATTAAATAGAGGCATGAACCCAACTATCGAGCATAAATACCCCCTCTTGGAGTCACTAGTATCTACTCGGCCAAGATAGCTACTAACAACGGAGAGCATACAAGATCATAAACAACATAGAGATAACATAAGATAATATTCAGCACATCAACTCAATCATAACACCAATATTCATCGGATCCCAACAAACACAACATGTAGAATTACATAACGGTGATCTCGATCATGTAAGGCAGCTCACGAGATCTAAACATGAAGCACATGGTGGAGAAGACAACCAACTAGCTACTGCTATGGACCCATAGTCCAAGGTAGACTACTCACTCATCGCACCGGAGGCAAGCATGGCGATGAAGAAGACCTCTGGTGGCGATTCCCCTCTCCGGCAGGGTGCCAGGAAGAGCTTCTAGACCCTCCCGATCTCGGGTCGACGACGGCGGCGGATCGCGATGTGTTTCTGGAAAATTGATCGGGTCTTTAGGTTTTTCCTGTCGGGGGGTCTTTATAGGCGAAGGGGCATCGTCAGAAGTGGACCGAGGCGGTCTCACACATAGGGGGCGCGGCCAAGGCCTAGGCCGTGCCGCCCTACTGTGTGGCCGGCCTGTGGCCCCTCTCCGTCTCCTCTTCGGTTCTCTGGAAGCTTCGGTAAATTTTTGGATGTCTGGCTTTTGTTTCGTCCAATTCTGAGAATATTTCCTGTGTAACTTTTCTGAAACACAAAAACAGCAGAAAACAGGGAACTGGCACTGTGGCATCTTGTTAATAGGTTAGTTCCAGAAAATGCATGAAAATGCCACGAAGTGTAATAAAACACTAAGCAAATGGTGTAAAAACAAGCATGGAGCATCAAAAATTATAGATACGTTTGAGACGTATCACTAGTCTAGGCAGCAAACATATGATTTACAAATTAAATCATCTAACACAGCAGGTGGTTTATTTAATCATCACTGCAACATAGGTACAGTTCATATTGTCTAAGAAAGGTTCAGGGAATAAAACATTCCAGTACCCTTCCAGCAAAATTGTTATAGTAGTATGTAGGATCTTGAGAAAGATCATCACCTCGTCATTTTAACCACAGTAGCTACATCACGACAGAGTAGCAGTCATTTGTGTTTAGGCACAATATTCCAGAAGTTATATCTAGTAAAAGCCTAAGTAAATCATCACTAAAATGATATTCAGTTCATATCTCTGAAATAAATTCAGTTAAGTCCATCATTAAGTCCAACAGATCATCACATGGATCAATTCCTTCACACCATATAAACTGAATCAAAGATTCAGTCTAGCATCTTAATTGAATGATAGAAAGAAGCTAACAGTAGCACATAAGAAGAGCATTGCCGCACCAGAGCCAAATTGGGTGTCACCAGCACAAGCAAAGGATGCTTGTTGCACCTCACAATCCACAGAGCATAGAGGCAGAGGGGAGAGAGGAGTAGCTCACGAAGGGTTTGGCGGTGGCGTCGAGGAGGTGACCAGCGTCTAGCTGGAGCCACCGTGGCGGCACGAGGGGTGCCACGGCACCACCCGCGCCGAGCCACGCCAACTCAAGGACCGGGAGGGCGCTGGCATCAGCGTCCGGTGGTGGCCAGATGGGCAGCATCAGAGGAGCGCCGGAGCACAGCGGCGATGGGTTCCAAACCCTAGCCGTAGAAGGTGTTCGGCACGGCCATCAGAGAAGGAGGATGGGCGAATCAAAGCGGTGGCAGGGTAGATCCACGAGCGCTGGTCCCCTGTGACCAACGGCGGCGACCGGAATGGCCGGGGCTCGCCGGAGCCAGAGCAGGCGGCGGCAGGGGCGTCGGGGTCAAGAAGGATCGAGCAGAGGAAGGAGAGGTCGGGGGCGTCGGCCGATTTGACCGATTGGCCGATCGGGTCCGGTTAAGATCAGCAGACCAACCAGGCCAGGATGGGCCGGCGAGGCCAATTGGGCTTTGGCCTATTTAGCCAATTAGATCTCAGCCTAGCCCTGTATAAAAAAGTATTTATTAGATTCTAGAATTTTTATAAAATGTTAATAATACCCTATGAATACTTAAAAATGAACTAAGAATGATTTTTGAGTCCTACCATTGACATAGTATTTTCAAAACTTATAATCACACCAAAAGATTGAATAAACTTCACTCATATTATTTTGGTCATTATTTACATGAGGAACCAAAATTGCCATATCTTAAATGTCCTAAAATTTGCAAATAAAAATTTGAGTAGTTGGTATCATACTTAATAGTTTCATAACATTGAAGTTGCTAGCTTTACAATTCATCTGAATAGGTATGAATAAGTGGAGTAGGTCATTTAAAGGAATTTTTGAGTACTTAAATCTTTATTAAAACTGGAATAACAACACACAAAAGGAGGGTAAACCACTTAAACCCTAATGCATAGCATATATATGCATCATAGCATGATTGGCCTCTTTAAACATTGTCTTACAAGACAATGATGCTATTTTTCCAGAACCCGGGGTTCAGGGTTCAACCGAAGCTTTTGATTGCAATACCTTGCAGTCTCAACGCAAGTTCACTCTTGCTCATACCTTTTGATTATCTTTATCAAATTACTTGCAAATATATACCTATGGTATTACTACTGCATTTGAAAGCAAAAGGTTCTGTTTTATAATCAATATGAAGTATCGATTACTAGCCCAGTATGGGTGGTTAATCTTTTGTGGTGGGCAATGGAACCATGGTAAGATGAATAGGCACGGAGGTTCCATTGCAAGGGGAAGTATCACCTAGGATTAACAACCAATGCCGCCAGTGAATCTTGTGCCGTAAATTACGCGTTAACCATAAGACTTGGAATGGGACGGGAAAGTCAGCTAGTTCTTCTTCCTTTCGCATGTCAACGGACGTACCACACCGGAGCTATCATCCCGCTAGGATGCAGCAACATGGGTGGGACCCCACAGTTTCCCCCGGTACCAGATGTCTATGATGGATTGTAATGAACTGGCTCGAAGCTTGATCTTTATATCAGCTGGTAGTCCAAGGATTTACAAAAGGGTGGGCATGCGAGGTCGCGAAGAAGGGTAGTGATTGGCTTGGATCAATGACTGGGCCCCATACCAAAGTGTATGGATGGGAAAGATCGCCCGGTTGTGCAACAAAGCTTTGATCTCTTATGGGTAAAGCAACGCACCTCTGCAGAGTGTATGAATTGTGGCTTGTCACTCCTTGTTCCGGGAAGGAACTACGAACACGGCAGGAAAGGGACTCCATGAAGTTCTAGTCAACCTGTGAAGGCTGTCGGGCATAGTTTTGAAAATAAAAGAAATCTCTTGAAGAAATGTTTATGAAAACCTGCATGACCCGTGATCATTGATCTATGGTCGTAGCTAATGCATCAAACACTTATCCCTTTTAAATGAACTTGCTGGGTAACGCTCGTTACTCACCCCACTCCCTCTTAACCCTTGCTTAGACTCTAAAGACCAGGAGGAGGAGGCACTCTACGCCAATGTTACCCAGGAGGACATCTACTATGAGGAGCCAGATCTGTCCGGTGGTGTAGAAGGTGAAGATTACAAGATCGTCTATGGTGCAGAAGAGGAAGCCGAGCAGTAGACGAGTTAGTACCGTTAGTTTAGCCGAGCAACCTAAAACACTACTAAATAAGTTGCTGAGCTATCTTAGTTCTTAGTTGTACTTCAGTTATTCCAAAACTGGTATTGTAAGTTGTGAGTCAATGGGGTATCCTTGATGAACCTAAGAGGACCTCGAAGTTGTTGTATATTTGGGCTTGTAATAATAAAAGTTTATATGTGGACCCGTAATGTTTCTGTTGTACCACTCTGAGGGATGTAATATTTGTGGAATGGAGTTTCATAAGTGTTATATCAATGACTTGCGTACTACAACATGCAGTGGTATGTTGGGTCACCGCAGGAGCGCAGCTGGGCAATCCTTTGCATCAATGGCTCAGTGGTCGCCATCTCTTCATCCATCAGAGCATGCCCCCAAGACAGCCTGGGTCAAAGATCGCTGGTAGCGTGAAATTCTTTGAGCCCAAAGGCGCGGCCGGCAGCAGGCTGGTCCTTGGCGTAAAACCACCTCGTCCTCTAGCCTGGGTTGTTTTCGGGCATCCTCAGGTTGAAGTAGTCGACTTCTGGCCGCACGGAGCAGTTGAAGCCGCCTATCTGGTATTGCAGTGGGCGCTTGATGACGAAGATTCATCTTCACAGCGCCCAGTGGGGTTCGACCCCCAAGAAACATTCGCATAGCATGATGAAACACGCTATGTGAAGAATTGTGTTGGGATGCAGATCATGCAGCTGAATCCCATAGGCGAAAAGGAGGCCGCGCAGGAAGTCGTGCGGGGGGAATGAGAGCCCGTGGAGGACAAAGGCGAGAAACATTACCCAGAATCCTGCAGGTGGATTTGGGGTAGCTTCTAGTCTGGCTAAGAGGTTTTCCGCTACATCGTCCTTCAGGATGCCATCCTTGGCAGCTTTTCACAGATCCTTGTCCATGAACTTCGAATGGCTCCATTTGCCGATGGCAGGCGCGTCGGAATCCGCTGCTGTGGCGGCCCTGTTGGTCTTCTTCAGGCACCCTTGGCGGCGGCAGCGGTGGAAGAGCTCCTCTGGCCGATAGTGGCCGTGCGAGAGTAGTGGAGTTTGCGAGGATGAAAGCTTGGGCGCTCAGCAATGGTGGGATGCAATTCCGAGGAAGATGGCGGTGGCGACAGAATGGGGAAGAAGTTCTGAGCTTTTTCTCTTTATCCTAGCGTAGTAAAATCCGCATGTTCATCTCAGCCGTTTGTTTTGAAGACTGAACGGCGGCGCAAATCTAGCCCTCTATGTGTCTGCGTTGCGAGCGGCATGGTCCCACTATGCACGAGAATTGAGGAGATGTAGCGGTTTTTTCTCACCGGACGCGCAGGATGTGCGGTCAAATAGGGTCAACAACCGGCATGCGCCGTTCAGCGTGGTGGGCCCTATCCCACATCTAGTCTCATCAGTGTTAGGTTTTTCTCTACAACGTCTGACGAGACCGCTCCACAAATCAATATGTCATTCATGATGTCAACATTGGCAAAGTGTCATTGCTGCTTGAGCTATGAAATCTCTTGGCACATCAATCTTTCGAGGTATGTTTTAGCTAATATTCATGATCGTATTTCTTGCTTAAATTATGAAGGGCCAGCAGCGCCTCTATATTATTCGAGCACGGGCTTCGGTCCCTCGAATTGTTTTCTTCGGGCCAGCAGCGCCTCTATATTATTCAAGCACGGGCTTCGGTCCCTCGAATCGTTTTCTTCGGGCCAACAGCGCCTCTATATTATTTGAGCATGGGCTTCGGCCCCTCGAATTGTTTTCTTTGGGCCAACAGCACCTCTATGTTATTCGAGTGCGGGCTTTGGTCCCTCGAATTGTTTTCTTCAGGCCAGAAGCGCCTCCATATTATTCGAGTGCGGGCTTCGGTCCCTTCGAATCGCTTTCTTCGGGCCAGCAGCGCCTCCATATTATTTGAGTGCGGGTTTCGGTCCCTTGAATCGCTTTCTTTAGGCCAGCAACGCCTCTGCATTATTCAAATACGGGTTTTCATCCATCGAATCTCTTCTCGCTATCAATGCTTTCATTTTTGCCCAAAATACGGTGGTAATAGGCCGATTCAGATGTCGTATGTCAAATACGAAGATAAGTCCATGGTTAGCAACACTAGATGGCCCGGTATTGTATCAAGCGCGCTCTGCCGAGAGAATTTCCATGCCTACGGCATGAAGTATTGCACTGATGGACGCATCGGGTGCTTAGAAATTACTGGGCTTCGACCTGGTAAGTCCAAACGCGGCATGGGTCAAAATAGCGCCAGTCCATGATACGTCTCAAACGTATCTATAATTTTTGATGCTCCATGCTTGTTTTTACACCATTTGCCTTATGTTTCGTTATACTTCGTGGCATTTTTATGCGATTTCCGGAACTAACCTATTGACAAGATGCCACAGTGCCAGTTCCCTGTTTTCTGTTGTTTTTGTGTTTCAGAAGTGATACACAGGAAATATTCTCGGAATTGGACGAAACAACATCCTGAAGTCTTATTTTACCCGGAAGCTTCCAGAGATCCGAAGAGGAGTAGGAGGTGGGCCACAGGGGCCCCACACACCATGGTGGCGCGGCCAGGCCCCTGGCCGCGCCAGCCATGTGTGAGGGCGCCTAGTCCCACCCCTGACATCGCCCCGTCGGCTATATAAAGCCTCAGGACGGAAAACCCTAGGGGATTCGGCAATTTTCCAGAAACAGTTCCGCAGCTCCGCCGCCGTCGCCGACGAATTTCGGGGGACAGAAGTCTCTGTTCCGGCACCCTGCCGGGATGGGGAAGTGCCCCCGGAGCCATCTCCATCGGTCTCCATCGCCGTCTCCGCTGTCTCCATCGACCTCACCGCCATCTCCATCAACCTTGCTGTCTCCTATGATGAGGAGGGAGTAGTTCATCCCCGGGGCTAAGGGCTCTACCGGTAGCTATGTGGTTCACCTCGCTCTCCCATGATGTGATCTTTATGTGATCGTGAGCTTTGTATCATGTTGAACAAGTAGATGTTATTATTCAGATGTTATGTGTACTCTAGTGGTGATTGTTAAAGTAATCTATTCCTCCTGCCTTGGTGTAACGGTGACAGTGCGTGCATCATTGTGGTACTTGGTTTAGGCTATGATTGTGATCTCTTGTGGATTATGAGAATAATTATTGCTATGATAGTTTGAGTGATCTATTCCTCCTTTCATGGTGTAATGTTGACAGTGTGTGCACCGTGTTAGTACTTGGTCTAAGTTGCAATGATATCTATCTTGAGTTGTGATCTGATTTGGATATCTCGATGAGTGGTGTTTGTCAAGTACTTGATGAACTTTAAGGGGTGCTTCTGTAGCCACTACACAATGATTAGTGTTATTCAATAGGAGAGTAATTCAGAGTACCTTAGGGGAGAAAAGTTGTTTATTTGTTCAATCATGTTATATTGTTGGGAGTGTGTCCACTAGTGAAAGTATGATCCCTAGGCCTTGTTTCGAAGCATTGTACACCGTTTACTTGCTGTTTTGTTACTTGTTTGCTCGCAGCGATATTTATTTCACATCACGTTTGCTACTTATAATCATCTATACTACTTGTATTTCACTATCTCTTCGCCGAACTAGTGCACCTATATATTTGACAAGTGTATTGGGTGTGTTGGGGACACAAGAGACTTTCTGTATCGTAATTGCAGGGTTGCTTGAGAGGGATAGCTTTGACCTCTAACCTCCCTGAGTTCGATAAACCTTGGGTGATCCACTTAAGGGAAACTTGCTGCTGCTCTACAAACCTCTGCACTTGGAGGCCCAACAAGTGTCTACAAGAATAGAAGTGCGTAGACATCAGTCCACGCGGGTTTGAGCCAGGGGATTCGAATCTGAGTAAGCTAACCGTTGTCTTTGCGACTACGCAATTAACTGGACCCTGCTTGTGTTCCAGACAGGTTATGCCAAATCCCCATAGCAATAATTCGATATCTCTTCTTTCGAGGCTGGCCAACTATCATTCGAATAATGCTAGCAAGGCGTTCATATACATGTATATAGTTTTCTTGATTTTGCAGAAATCCAAAAGGCGCTTGGCAATAGTGCAAAAGAGGGTTGGTTCTAAGAAATTAGAGTCCCTGCCCTAGTCTTCGACTACTCCAGGCACTCGGGGGCTACTGACGAAGGAATGACCCATCGGGTCCTCATCTTTGGTCTATCTGGTCTCAAGCCTAGGAGCAAGCCCATCGAAGGGATGATCAAGGACCACAAGGATCTTTACTTGGCAGAGCCTAGGAAGCCGAAGCTTGGCGTGCACTACAAGGACTCGAAAAGGGAAGACCTAGTCGAACTCTTATCCATCTAGGGTTTCTACCTACCGAATCTATCTGTAATCGAATTGGAGAGCAATCCTGAGATCTGGCCTTCACATATAAGAGGTTAGGAGGGAGCTCCAAGATCCACCTAGACACTTTTCACCACCTCCACCTGAGCGCTCGTATCCTCGAGAGCTCATCACCTTGGCTAGATCCAATCTACACCGCCATTGTACACACCTCGCTGTAAACCCCATTGCAATAAAGTCAGACAAGCATGACGTAGGTTGTTACCCTCCGGGGGGCCGAACCTGGATAAACTCTTGCGCGCCCTAGTCTCTGTCTGATCGCCGTCGAGTTCGCCGGATCCCACATACGCTCCATGAATCGAAATCCCTCAGACATGGGCATTGCTGGGGTAGAACCTCGTCACCGGTGGAGGGGGGGAGCTAGAGAGGGGCGCGTCGTCACCAGTGGCGGCTGCTCCGAAGGGTGGGAGGTGGGGTGAAGGGAGGATATGGGGTTGATTTTGACTGTCAAGCGGGCCCGGGGCTATTTTTCCACCGTGCCGCGCGGTGTCGGCGCTCCCGATAGGGTCTTGCCACGCAGGGGTCAGTGCGGGAGCGACGACTGTTTATTTGGGATCCAACGGGCACCGGCAGGATTTTGGGCTTGCCGGTGGTGCACCAATTTGGGCCCCGAGCCCAAAATCTGTGTCGGCCGTGTTTTGGGAGGCGTTTTGGGGGCGCCGGTCCCACAGCACCTTGGTGCTCTCACCACCAGAGCCGCTAGTGCAGCACATAGGAAAGCTACCCGTGCCCATGACTCCATGTGTCCGGTTCTTTGGCTGTTCGGCAAGTCAGCGATAATTATTTTTTGAACGGGAAAGGGCCTAGAAGGCCCCAGGTAATCCATTACTGAACACGTGGCGAGTACAAATTACAGAATCTACCTTGTAACATTGCAGTCCTAGGAAAAGCCCAAACTACAGATAAGGCCGATTGAATTACAAATAGCACCCTAGAACAAAAAGATAAGTTGCAACTAGGTCCCTGAGCGCCATTGCCACCAATCGCCGGCATCCTCGAGGCGTCACCATCGAGGAGCGAGGGCCAGCTGCTCAGGAGCCCCCTACCGGCGATGATCTGCAGCCACGGTCCCCCTCTTCTCCACGGGGAACGAATCACTTCGTGAAGGAGAGGGCTCGAGCACCCGTGACCGGATCAGAAGATGGCCTCCCCACTGGCCATGTCGGCAGAAGATCGCGACGGATCTGTAGCCACCGGCATGGATGAGCTCGGAAGATAAGTGCTTGAAGACTAGGTAAAGGGGGCACTTCTTGCGTAGCACCAGCGAAGCCGACGCCCAGGAAGAGGTAGCGGCCGCTGCGCTGGAGCGACCCAACCACCGGCTACCCCCACCACTCTGCAGTACAGGCGGTGTCGCTGCAGTACTCCACCCACCCCTCACCACCACGGTCGGTCGGCAGGGGGAGAGACTGCAGGAGAGCACCACAAGACAACAGAGGGTGAAGAACTTGAACCTCCCCATCTCCGCCGCCACCACGGCCGGTCGGAGGAAGGAGAGCCACTGCAACGCGCCTCCCTAGCTCCCCTCGCCGCCACGGCCGGCCGGAGGAGGGAGGGCTTCACAGCTTGAACAAGTCACGGCTTTATTTCCGGAGACAGTGAATCTCCACACCAACGACGCCTCTGGCCACTAGAGACGGAGAAAAAGGGGAAGAAACCCTAGAGGGCGGCAGATCTGGCCGGTCGAATTCCGAGCCCAGCTCCAAGCTACGGCCATAAAGGCACAACACACAGAAGAACCTAGAATACTGGCCCCTGCACCTCCCTTCCACCCTCTCCGACCAGCGTCGCCGGCGGAGGTGGCTTCCGGTCAGGCCGGGGAGCTCGAGGAGCTTCTAAGCTACTGTAGACGGAGAGGGAGAGGAGAGGGGGGAAGTGAGCGATTGGAAGACAGATCGTCTTGTGCTCTATCCACTGCAAGATCGGCGAGTCAGCGATTAGATTTTGACCATCCCACGAAGCATGGGTATAGTATTTTGCTTAGCATTCTGTTTATGTACTACTACTTCAAAATCGACGAGTTGATGGTTCGTGATATTTAAGTCTCACTAGTTATCTTCCGGAAACTATAACTCGCCGTTTTATTATGACTTGGTTTAGAAGAAAAGAAAAAAGAAATGCTGAATTGGTAGGTTCCAACCAACACCAATCAAACATGTAAACCAAGGCAGGCCCCAAGCTCTGTCCAAACGTCAAAACCAAAGGCTTAATCACCATACATATTTATATGATCATATCTTGTCTCCTTCAGGGGGCGCCATGGCTTCCCATGTCTCAAAAGACACTACAGTACCTTATCTGATGGCAAGTCTGCTCTACGGAAGATAATCTGACAACAGTCGCTAATTAAAATAGCACCATCGAAATAAACAACCATCATTTCTCAACCCTCTGCTCATAATTTTAGCACTAGTGGTGATAGTAATACAGATCCCCTGGACTGAATGCAGAGCTTTTCTCAGGCGGTGTTTAGACCGAATGCAGAGCAGTTTTTTATTTGGGGCAAGACTGAATACAAGAGCTTTGACAAGGGAGAAGAGTCCAGCTGCTTTGTGGAGACACGCAAAAGGATGGCGGGTTAGGCGACTGCTACGGCTTCCGTGAGAGATTCCGCGACAGCTATGTATGTTAGTTTGTAAACCGCTCTCAACGACTACATGGCATGAGTTGCCAATGGGAAGACAGAGCCGCCTCTCACATTTTCTACTCCTATATTGTCGCACTTGTACCGCTCTGCTATTATTCGAAATATAAATTATAGTACTCCCTCCGATCTATAAAAAGTGTGGGTGACTTAGTACAGAGTTATCCTAGACCAGCCACACTTTTTATGGATCGGAGAAGTGCCAGTTAGTCTACTCTCCCCACACAAAAAAAAGTCTATCTAAGCTATCTACTACTTGTATAAGCAAATTAGTCTTCCAATACGCCAAAACAGTGTATAATGATGGTCAGGATAATGTATGCCACTGCCGTGCTTGGATGTCTGTTTTTAATCTGTATTACCTGGGATGATAATTAAGTGATCCACTCTTACTTCGAAATCATCAAATATCATATAGGAGTGATAGATTTTTCCGTCTGCCCATAAAGAGTAACATATCGATTTCTTCTTACTGAATAAGCAGAGTTAATACTAGTTTTTCGAGGAAAAAATATGTCTTCCGTGACCACGAGATTACAAAGCAATTTTGTAAATAAACACAATGATGCACAAGTAGAGTAGAAACGGCAAATGTTCGAGACTCAAATGGGAAAGTCAGCGAAGGCGGGTAAAACCATGAGCGCAGAAGTGACGGAGGCCAAATATGAAAGAGGGCGCTACATTGACTTGGTTGCCACTTGCCAGTTTGCCACCACCCAGCAACTCCAGCAGTCAGTCGTAATCGTTGTCCAGACTCACGTTGCAACTTCCAACAACATGTAGCCAAGTCAGACAAGACCATTGTGCTGATCTTTTCGAAGTTTTCGTTTCGTTCTTGCCACCACAAGTTTGTAGAGTACTGCACTTTTGTGAAAATGACTAAATGGAGAAAATCACAAGATTATTGAAACCATATAATAGAGCTAAAAAAAGTTGCTATCCGTGAGATCTGTACAGAAAGTGCATCGGGTACGGTAACCATACACTCTAGACTCCACTCGTGATGCTCTAATATTACTCCACGACCATGGCGAAAGTTCTTGTAGCTGCCATTTGTCAGTTGCCATTTCCCCCCTTCCCCCACCGTATTCTTCCCTCCTTGTTTCAACATACGCACCCATCGCCATACTCGTCTTCTCTTTCCCCCGGCCATTCAAACCTCTCGCCATCCAATCCCTCGCGTTTCTCTCGCGTCCCCTCGTCCCAAAGCAAGCAAGCGACCAACCAAGCCGAAAGAGACAGCTCGAAGCAAACCATTGACCTGCTAACTACGCAATCCATTCAATCTAAATCCCGTGCACTGATCCGTGCCAAGAGCCAGAAGCGGCAGCGTCTTCTCCGTCCTCCCATGTGGAGGCTCAACTAGCTGCTCCGCCCCGTCGCATGCAACACAGGTGAAGAAAGCTCCGTGCCTTCTAATTTCTTGGGTGGCATAGGGCTCGTTTGTTGGGGTTGGGCATGGAGAAAAAGGTTGTAGGGGATTGGAGGGCCAGGAGGGGAGGTACCTCCATTGGCGATTATTCGAGGCTGGCTGGTTGGAGGTTGTTGCCATGAAATATCTTGCGATCTCAGTCGTGGTTGATCGTATCGCAGCTAGGAGTATCCTTTTCTCCTGGTGGCTTCTTCTGATCTGCCGTCCTTTGGATATGGTGGGGTTTAATATTGCTGATTGCCTGGTTGATCCTTTGTCGCTGAAGGTTTCTTTTTTCTTCGAAAAGTGCCAAATCTCTTGATTCTTCCGAAAGTGTTTTAACCCTATTGCCAAATTCCTCCTTGTTGTTGAATAATGGTTCTTTTCTGTGCGTGAAGTCTTCTCAACCATCTTGCTTCGATGATACCAGAGATTGCTTTGAGCGCCATCTGAAAATGACTTGTTCAGGTTGCATCATTGACGTGACATGTTGTTTCAGAGCTGGGGAGTCACCTCAACAGAGCAGAAGGCGATGCAGTGCTTCCGGTTCGCAAGCTGGGAGAAGGAGCGGGAGAAGGAGAACCTGCAGGGGCCGGGACGGTCACAATCGGCGCGCTCCAACAGCAGCATGTCGACAGACCATGACGCGCGGCGGTCAGGGTCAGAGTGCTGCTCTCTCAACATGTCATCAGAGATGAGCGTCGAGTCGTTCGGCCGATACCGGCAGCTATCGTTGCCGCAGCGACCCAACAATCTCCGCATCTTTACCTTCCAGGAGCTCAAGAGTGCCACCCGGAACTTCAGCCGCACCCTCATGATCGGCGAGGGCGGCTTTGGCTGTGTCTACCGTGGCACCATCCGGAGTGTCCTTGAGCCACGGCGAAGCCAGGATGTCGCCATTAAGCAGCTCGGACGCAAGGGCTTCCAGGTGCCATTCTCTTCTCCCTATGCACTGTCTCGAAGCTTCAAACAACACAACATACCTCGCCAATCATCAACCCGAACAATCATCGGGGATCTGGCAGTGGATGGCAGAATGCATGTGATAACCAACATTTTTATTCGCCATCCAGGGGCATAAGGAATGGGTGACCGAGGTGAATTTTCTTGGAGTCGTAGATCATCCGAACCTGGTGAAGCTCGTTGGCTACTGCGCTGAGGATGACGAGAGGGGGATTCAGCTGCTGCTCGTGTACGAGTTCATGCCTCACGGGAGCCTAGCTGATCACCTGTCAACGAGGTCGCCGAACCCAGCTTCATGGGCAATGAGGCTACGAGTAGCACTTGACACTGCTCGTGGTCTGAAGTATCTGCACGAAGATTCTGAATTCAAGGTACGTCTCGTCAGAGGAATGTGGATTCACAAATGTTTTGATTGCTGAAAGAAAAGACCACAAGAACATGAGCCTTTTTACTCTCTGGCTTTTTAACCTGTTCTGGCGATGTCCTGACATCATTTGACAAAATATTCTTCCAGATAATATTTCGTGATCTGA
Organism: Dactylis glomerata; assembly: GCA_007115705.1. Taxonomy (NCBI): domain Eukaryota; kingdom Viridiplantae; phylum Streptophyta; class Magnoliopsida; order Poales; family Poaceae; genus Dactylis; species Dactylis glomerata. The sequence goes on along the minus strand of QXEO01000291.1, from coordinate 1,745,772 downwards.
AGCCTTCAAACATTCTGCTCGATGAGAACTGGAACGCAAAATTGTCAGACTTCGGCTTGGCTAGACTGGGACCACAAGAGGGAAGCCATGTTTCCACAGCGGTATGCAAGCAGCCCAGAACCAATTTTGTTTGTCCAGCACCTGATAACACTGTCCTCAGTTTCACTGCACAATGCTGACACACTTAGTAGCATACTGTCATTTTGAAGACTGTTTTGCGAGTTCAAATAGTATTGATCAGTAGGTACTTAGGTATCAGTAGAAAAAATAGTTCATATTGTGTAATGTATGTTGAAACAAGCAACAAATACAGACAAGGAAAGGTTAGAACATTCTATCCTTCTTTCACGCTGATCTGGTCAAGAAACTGATCCACGTGCTTGGACAATTAGCACACAGTTAGCAAGCACTTTCCAAACATCAGTGGCCTTTTGAATAAGAAGCTATAAGCACCATTATCCTAGATAAACAAGCAAAACATAGGGTAGGCAGTTAGGCATTTTCGGTTAGTCAACATGCTAGTGCGAAAGAATGGTCAAAAAAGCCATCAAACCTTACTGGTTGGTTCAAATCAGTTAAACTTTCTGGCTGATTCCCAACTGTCGCATTTTATCATGTATGGTGACGAAATTTGCAATAAAGTTTACTTTGTAGCGAAAACCACTAATGTGTCTCGGGATCACATGATCTGTTAAAATATTCGATGTAAATGACTATTGTTTCCAGATTTTAAGTTTCGTAAAAATTGCAACTGATTTTTAGCTGTGTCAAAAAAATCGAAGCCTTTTTCATAACCTATATATGCTATTCTAGCTTCATAGTTTTGTTTTGTTTTGGTTTTCACCTAGACTACAGACCAACAAAAAAATTCACGCAAACTTGAAGGTGCATGACTCACTAATATCTACACACCAGTTTTTTTCTGGATTGTTTAATCATTTGAGCTCAGTATTTGAATTTAAAAATAGAGATCACATGATTACGAAAGCTGAAAATCCTCACTCTTCTTTGTAGCTTAACTCTATATACATGACATTGGTTATCTATAGAAAGTGAAAACTCAAGTTTATTTGACATACCAAACAGGTGGTGGGGACTATCGGGTATGCAGCTCCTGAGTATATCCATACAGGACGCCTCAGCAGCAAGAATGACATATGGAGCTATGGTGTAGTGCTCTACGAGCTCCTCACAGGCCGGCGACCTCTGGACCGGAATAGGCCGAGGGGTGAGCAGAACCTTGTAGAATGGGTGAAGCCTTACTCTTCAGACACCAAGAAGTTTGAGACCATAATGGATCCGAGGCTCGAGGGGAACTACAGCTTGAAGTCGGCAGCCAGGATTGCCTCACTGGCAAACAAGTGCCTGGTGCGCCATGCCAGATATCGGCCTAAGATGAGTGAGGTTCTGGACATGGTCCAGAAGATCGTCGATAGCAGTGAACTAGGAACACCAGAGCATCCCCTGATAAGCCATTCAAAAGAATTGGCAAATGATGAGATGAAAAGGAAAGGTCTTGATCTGAAGAGGAGAATTGCTGATATTAAAGCTGGAGAAGGGAGATGGTTTACATGGCAGAAGTGGACACCCAAGCTTGTGAGAACACAGTGACTCACAATATCGATGGGACATGTTTCCTTGATGACTTTAACATCCATAGTTTTTTTTTTTTAAAACAGCAACAGCTGAAATGCCATATGAGTTTTTGTTTATCATAAAATCAGAGAACATGGTAACTGAAAACAAATGATTTGGCGGAGCCTAATGTTATCACTGCTAAATAATGGCTATGCCTGGATTTGTGGGGTCGCACGCAGGCAGTCTTCACAATTCCACATAGATGAGATTCCATGTTTTCATTTTCGCAAAAAAAAGGGTTCCATGTTTTCATAAGAGCTGGAAAACCAAACTCAAGAAGTACCTTTCTGGAGTAAAAATCTTATTCTACAGTTTAAATTGGTTTTTGGCTTTTGCTGAGTGAATATTGAGTTGTACTTGTATCAAGTGCCAAATGAGGATTTTCAGGCAGTACATGTAGCTCATTGGTTCCTGAATTTGCTAGATTTGCACCCTGTATAGATACCTCCGCAGAATTTTATTACTTCTCTGCACTGACAGTCTGACACGATTGATTGCAAAGTTGTTGTCTTCTGTACTAGATCAATGGAGGGGGAGAATTTTGTATGTATTTCCATGTAATTAGAATCAATGTGTGATAAAAATGTGAAGAGAGGTTATAACAAGGAAAAATGTGAAGAAAAAGGTGGACAAACAGGTCATGTTGTTTGTAACTGCTCTTTGTGTTCTTTCTCTAAAAGTAAAACACTGTTTCTTAAGTAAACTAGCTAACTGCTTGAGTGCTCATGTGTTGCCACGACATTTTCTTACTGCGTGAGTTTTCTAATGATTGTGTCATCATAATCCCAAAGTTTGTGCAGAACAAAATATTATTTCAAAATATTGATCAAGTAATCAAAAGATCGTGATATATGTCTGCACAGGATAGATAACAAGTACGGTTACTCTTGGCAACTTAAGACATAATCATGGTGAAAGTGAATGGAACACCACCAACTCAAATCTTTATAAGAGTAAAGAGTACCATATGACCTTTCAAGGTAATTTCGTTCTGACAGCACAAATCACAGATGGCATTCTAATTTAACCTGCTCTAGATGTTTGGCATGGTAGAAATATAAAGGGTAAAATATTTTATTAGTTCCGTGAACAGGTTACAATACAGAAAGAGCAGTAAGCAGAGTGTGATTTCACCTTTGAGTGCTATCCACAAGCAGAAATCTCATTAACGACCAAAGCTCAAGAATGGCTGCATAAGCAATTCTGGCTGACTAGATATACAAAAGCAGCTCAAATAATCTCAAGACTATTTGCAGACCTCATACTTTTATACCTCTGATTCCAGCACCACACGAAGGCATTCCGCCTCAACTTCAAATGCCTACCTCTCGATGGATCTGTTCACAACTAGGTTATATTCGGCAGTCTAATTTTCAAAACAACCAAGTCAGTGTATGAGTGGCAGAAAGCATAATCAAAATGCTTTTCGAGAGATCCACCAGGCAACCATCTTCCTATCAGTCTGTACAAAAGTACTCTGGAACAGCAACAGCATCCTTCATTTTCATCTCGGCTGCTATAAAATTAAGCAAGGCATAAATCTCTGTTGAGCGATAATGAGTTTTGTCATGTGCAGTAAACCTGCAGAGCCTTCCACCGACATCAATCTCGCTAAACCCAGGTATCTTTCTCACTCCTCTCTCCTCCATCACCTTTCTAGCTTTCTTTGCCTCTTGCCACCGCCTAGAAACAGCATAGATATTGGCCAACCCTATGTACCTGCCATCATGGTCTGGCTGCAAGTGGACAAGCTGTCTGCCGACTACCTCCCCTAACTCTACCCATCCATGCAGATGACATGCATTCAAGAGAGCACCAAGTACAGAGACACTTGGTTCCATTGGCATGCTCTTAACAACACCATAAGCTTCCTCCAAGCGGCCTGCTCGACCAAGCACATTTACAAGACAGGCATAGTGCTCGACATGTAGCCTGAGCCCTTGAGCTTCAAGTGAGCGAAAGAACCTCCAGGCCTCATCCACCAAACCACCATGTACACAGGCGCTTAACAAGCCAAGGTATGTGATCTCATCTGGCAAAACCCCAGAGTGCTGCATCTCCCGGAAAATCTCCACTGTTTCCATGCCCATCCCATGCACCGCAAGTCCACCGATCACGGCGTTCCATATTAGAACATCAGTGCTGGCCACTGGCACAGCCCGAAACACCTCAAGCGCCTCGCTGATCGCCCCACACTTGGCGTACATGTCCACGAGCGAGGTGGCGAGCCTGAGGTTCAGCGGGAAGCCATGCTCCTGAAGGTGCCGGTGCATCCGCCTCCCCCGCCCGAGGTCCCCCAGGTGCGCACACGCACCGAGCACGCTGACCATCGTGACATCGTTCGCCCTTACGCCATGGCCAGACGTCTCCATCATCTCGAACAACGCGAGCGCCTCACGGTGCTCCCCGCACTTGACGCACCCGTCGATCATGGCGCTCCACGAGACGACGTCGCGCTGGGGCATCCGGTCGAACACGTGGCGGGCGGAGAGGAGGTCGCGGCACTTGGCATAGCCGTCTAGGAGGGCGTTCCAGGAGACGAGGTTCGGCCGTGGTATTTCGTCGAACAGGCGGCGGGCGAGGTCCGGGAGCGTGCAGGCCGCGTACATGTGGACGAGGGAGTTCGCGACGTGGAGGTCCCAGGGGAGGAGTCCGAGCCGGAGCGGGTGCGCGTGAAGAGAGAGGGCAAGGCGGGGGGAGGCGATGCGAGCTGCGGCGCGGCCGAGGAAGGGGAAGGTGAGGTGGGAGGGCCGCAGTGAGGAGCGGAGGAGAAGGAGGAAGAGGGAGAAGGAGAGGTGCGGGGTGGAGGGCGAGGAAGAAGTTGCGCGGATGAGGGGGTCGAGCAGCGGCGTGGAGAGGGTGTGGCCGTCGAGGTGGCGGAGGAGTTCCGGCGGGAGGGGGAGCGGAAGCCGCATTCTGCCGGAAGAGTGGAAGAGCAAGGGCGGGAATGGACTGCACCGGCATTAGAGAAAATGACAAGCAAAAAAAATTCATTGGGACAAAAAACGGTCTCTAACAGGTGATGTAAAAAAAAATCATTGGGACACAAAACGGTCTCTAACGGTCTCTAACAGATGATGGAGTACTAGTATATTTTTTTAGGGCAACTCTAAATTTTAGTCTCAAGTAATACAAATATGGAGTACTATTATAAATTACCAGATTCTGAGACAGATGTTTAAGGATAATGGTAATCTTCAATTTTGCTTGGGGGGTGGGGGGCACGGCGCAGGTTGGCCCTGCCGATGGTCGCCAGAGCCCTTGCGTATGCAAAATTGTAAACAAAACATACGAATTTAGGGTATGGTGTCCTTGATATCTCATATCAACTTCTTATATATATAGGTAAAATAACATACTCCCTCTGACTCATATTACTCTTCGTTAATACGGATGTATCTACTATTAAAATATATCTAGATACATCTATAGTAGCGAAGAGTAATATAGGTCAGAAAAAGTAAGCTTCGCAAAATGTAAGCTTACCTTGTTGGCTTCTCCACGTGGACCAACTCCCGCAGCGAGGAGCCGCAGTAGCCCATGGAGCATGGAGAGGAAAGCTTGAAGCTTTTTTCAGGGAGGAGACTGGGGCAGAGGGGAGGGAGGAAGAGCGGCGCGGTAAGCGAGTGGGGAGCGAGTGTCAGAAATTTGCTAGGGGGTTTTCCGAAAAATGTATGGGGGCCAGGTAATCCGGGCCGGAGGGAGTAGTATATTAGGTCACCAACAAGGTAACTGTCGGTCACGATGCGGTAGTGAACCTACTACTAGTCGCAATAAAGGTTCCTCATGGTTAGACAAAAAGCTCGCGACCTTATCACATACTAACCCATTGACAAACTCCTATTACACGAGTAACACTTGCAATCTAATAAGTCGGACTTGACTGCAAAAAAAAAATCAAAAGGTTATACCTTACCCGTACAAAGTACATAGTGTTAAACTTCATGCACATGTCAGTCACTTAGCCTTTCTTGGTTGCGGTCGAATCAGCGGGAATTGCTCTGAATGGTGAAGTTTTCTCAAAAAATGTTAGCAATAAAAACATCCTGTTTGACTTTTTCCGATCATGTGCATGTACTTTTGTCTCGATTCGCTACAAAGTTCTTCAATGTATGGTATACATAACCAGCCGCTGCCAGCGGTAAAGTTCTGATGACGCAATGTACTTGTTAAATTTCGCTGGGGGTCTGTGTGGTGTCGTAAAGTTCTTCATAATAGTGCATAAAGTTCGGCATTTGTGTGGTGGTTCAGAATGAAAACCTTTTTATGTTTTTGTTGTGAAACCAAATTAAATGTCATCAGTTAAAATTGCTTTGAGCTGACAACACATTTGCCACGCGGATGTATGGCAAAAAATTGGTTCGATGAGAGGAATAATTTTTAGACTCGACGCTATTGATCGGACTGGAGGCCCATCAACTTAGATTGCGTGGGATGCGAGTCGGAGTACCTGTACCACACAGCGCTAAGATGTTTTCTATCAACTGCAACTGATATAAATTTAAAACAATCTCCCTCATATGGCAAATCCATCTCTGAATAATATAAAGAGTAGTCATGTCTAGATAACAGACGAGCAGCCATTACAAATTCCTTGTGTTGACTAGGTGACTGTGCGCCGAATTCTGTTTTACTGATTACGGTATGCACTTCAAACTAGATAAGCTAACCGAGAGACGGAGTAGCACTTACAAAAGGTATCAGCAAGTTAAAATAATAAGCATACTTGAAATTAAAACATGTCCTTTTTCAAGTTTGCGAACAGACCCACTTCGCAGGCCAGATTTCTTCACCCACGGCGACGATCAAGCTGAACCCTGTTCCATGCAGCATCGATACCTAGCAGGCACGTGCCCGATGTTACCTTCAAGCCCAAGAACGTCCATTAGAATGCGCATCTTCGATTAGTTAATTTCATTGTCTTGCTTCAGAAGATATATGAGATTGTTGTTCAAGTAAGGAGCTCCGCGATGACGTGCATGTGGCACTCATTGAAAGAACCTATTACAGGAGTAACACCATTAATCTAATAAGCCGGACTCGACCGTAGAAAAAATTCAAAAGGTTCATCAAGTTTCATCAAAAAGCTCACAACTTTACCATGTAACTATCCCCTTTGTTAGCAAGGAGCCTTGAGGTCTTCACCGTGTCATGCACATGTGGCACTCGTTGAAGAGTTTCAATTACATGAGTAGCACTAGCAAATTGACAAAACTGACTCGATCGTGGAAAAAACTCAAAAGGATCTTCAGGTTTAGCCAAAAAGTTCCTAATGTTCTCATATAACTATCGCCGTTCTGTGAAACGAGCCATTGGGTTCATGTGGACACTAGTCAAACGGTTCTTCATGTTTAGTCAAAAAAGCTCGCAATAGTATGATAAACCTACCCCCTTTGTTAGTCATGAGTTTTGCAGTCTTCATGATGTCACGCACGTGGCACTCATTGAAGAGTTTCAGTTACATGGGTAGCACTAGCAAATTGACATAACGGAGTCGATCGTGGAAATAGGTCAAAGGGTTCTTCAGGTTTAGTCAAAAAGTTCGCACCATTTACATATATCTATCCAGGTTCTGTGAAACGAGCCCTACTTGAAACGATTGTAAGGTCACCCAGAGGGGGGGGGGGGTGAATAGGTTCTACTCAAGTTTTAATACTTTTTCAAATTAGGCTTGACACAAAAGGTAAATTCTCTGGATATGCAACTAAGGTGAATTTACCTATATGATAAGGAACAAGCTAAGCAAGATACAACTAGTAAACGCAATAAAGGATAGAGGTAACCGAGAGTGGAGCACACTGAGACACATGATGTAATTCCCGTAGTTCCTTCCTTTTGAGGGGAAGTACGTCTTCGTTGGATGGGTGTGGTTGCCACAAAGGCCTAACCAATGCCACAAAGGCTCACCCTATTCTCTGGTGTGAGCTTCCGCCACAAAACCCTAGTTCACTTTTCCACTAAGGGATTCCTCGAGGCGGAACCGTCCTTTACAAGCTTGGGGCACACATCCACAACTGAAATGGAGGCTCCTAAAAACAACACAATGCTGTCAAACAACAAGTAGCAAGGTTATCAAACACAAATCAAGGCCTAGGGTTTCCAAGGAACCCCTAGACACAAATCCCTTAAGCAAACGAGAGGGAAAAGTGAATCGCTTTGGCGAGGATGTGGATCAAGGCCTTCGCCTTTGATTCTCCAAAGATCAAGAGCTTATGGTGGGTTGAGGGAGGAGATCTTGTGATTTTAGTGGCTCCCAATACAGTGTTCTTCTTGAAGGAAATATACCCTAGAGGCAATTATAATATTGTTATTATCATATTTCTTGTTCATGATAATGTTTATACTCCATGCTATAATTGTATTAAGCGGAAACATTAATACTTGTGTAGTTTATGAACAACACCGTGTCTGACGAGGGCTAACTCGACAAATGTCCTGAATGAAGGACTTAGGATCGGGGGAGTAGGGCGTCGGATGAACTCGAAGGTAAAATCAATCAAACAAGGTGCGTATCGAAAGTAAACGTAGGGTGAACTTTGGCTTACTCTCAATCTATCCCTCACCGTCCTCTCCTGGCCCCTATATATAGGTGGCCAGGTCTCAAGGATCGGGAGGGATCCGATACAGATTACAATATCGACATACGACATGAACTCGTATTTCGACTAGCGTTACAACTGGGCCTAACTTAATGGGCCTCAGGGGTACTCAACTGACGGGCTCTATTATCTATACCCTTGTCAGTAGCCCCGAGATTCTACCAGAATTGCAGATTCAGGGTGAATCTCAGATCTTCAAATCTTTGACTTGATCAATACTTGACTTCTTCATATCTTCAAATCTTTGACTTGGTCTTTTGACTTATCTTTTTTATTATAATGTCTCGCAAGGGGTTTTGATGAACAAGCCTGACAACTCTGACAGATCAAGAGGCCAGTTAACTGCCGGAACAGATACTTGTCACCTACTTCAAATTTAATCCCCTTGGACTTGAATTCGAGAAACCGGTCAAACCCATTCTTTTGCCGCATTTAGGACTTACAAAGAATGAATCCCAATGGTTCTCAGGGTACCCAGTGCATCCACCAGGATTTCTTCGTGTCGTAGACATGGATAAGTTCCAGCAGAGCGCATCCATGTGCGTATACCAGGCCACACAGGACGGATCCTGGGGTCTTACCTTCATGATATATTTCAACCACGACATTCAAGTTTTGTCGCGATGACGCAACTTGAGAATCATATGTCGCAGCCTTGTTTGACTGTTCCAATTCTAAAAATATTCGGGTTATTCAACCTTGATTGATATAAACTCCCTCCCGATGGTAGTAATGGTGCTTCCCAAATCTTCTTTCGCCTTCTTTGCTCCATTATTCATGAAAAAACATCGTCTGGTGCACGCCCAGCGCTCCCGATGGGAGTAGCCCCCGAGGCTATAGTCGAAAAAACTTATTTCGAGTATATGCTCAAGTACATTGTGCCTACTTTTACTCATCAGATCGTAGCTTTATATGATAATATCATCGGGTGCGCGCTCAGCGCTCCCGATGGTAGTAGCCCCCGAGGCTATAGTCGAATGCTTTCGGGTATAGACTCAAAGAATGAGTTTTTCTTCCTTGATTCCTTTGTATCTTTTATGTCAGTTTTTCGTCGACTTCCTTGGCCATCATCAATACGTAGAATTGTCATACCATACTTTTGTTGAATTTTCCCCTATTAGTATCCACCTCTTATCATGCTCTGGTTTCCCGTTTACTCGAATTCTTGTGACGTCATTAACAGAGTCATTCTTTAAATGATTTGACTGGGCGCTGACCGTTGCTTGTGGGCAGCGCGGTAATTTTACAATTTTCCTGCCCATTAGTGGGCTGCCATTTCCGCTCCTTACGCCACGTCTCAGCCCACGTTCCTTCACCAGGAAGCTATATAAGGGGGAAAGTGGGGTTTTTACTGTTTACCAGTTCCTTGCTTCTACCGCCGCCACCATTGCTGCAAACCTTGCGCGCTTGTGAGCTCCTGCACAGCCCCCGCACGTGGCTCGTAGATGCGCTTCAAGACCCGCGCGCAGAAGAACAAGATGGGGAAAACCAACACCACCAATGCATCAACCAACTGGGTGCCTACTGCGTTCAAGCAGACGGATCTCACCAAGGCCCTGTCTAATGGTCTCATCGCCGACGGCGACCAGGTCATCTTCCCTAGCACGGAGCGCATCCCCAAGCCCCCGACCGGCTTCCGGGTGATGTTTCTTGCCTTTCTCTTACGCGGTCTCTCTTTTCCTGCCCACGAGTTCCTTCATGGGCTTCTCTTTGTGTACGGTGTGCAGCTTCACCAGCTCACACCAAACTCGATTCTGCATATTGCCTGTTTTATCACTCTTTGCGAGTCGTTCTTGGGGATCAAACCCCATTTTCTTCTCTAGAAATATCTCTTTCGCCTCCATCCCAATGTTGCTTTATCAAAAAGGCCAAAGCTGGGCGGGGTTGTTGTTTCTGTCCGAGCGGAGTCTCAGTACTTGGAATTTTCCATGGCTGCCTCCGTGCAAGGTTGGAGGAAGAAGTGGTTTTACTTAAAAGACTAGAAAGTCTCTCCCTCTGACCAATACGGCATTGCTCCTTTTGATGCCGCTAAAAATCTCAAGAAATTGGCCTCGTGGGATTCGCCTCCCACGAAAGCTGAGATGGAGGACATCAAGCCATTGCTAGCTCGCATCCAGGCTCTGAAGAGTGATGACGGAGGTGCGCTGTCAGGGACTCAACTGATGGCGTTTTTCCTGCAACGTCGAGTTCAGCCTCTTCAGCATCGTATTTCTAAGCTTTGGTCATTCTCTGGCTTGGGAGATTCTTATCGAGTATCTGATGATCTTATGGAGAAGAAGGATCTTGACAAGCGAGTCAGAGCTACTCTCACGAAAGAAGATGAAATTCCAGCTTTGACCGCTGGTTACTTCAACTTCGAGCATCAGTTGCCTGCGGTATGTGCACTGTCTCCATTTATTTGTCTTCTTTTACCTTATCACTTTTTTCTTGTAACTTTCGGCTTGTTTTTCTTCCAGGATCATCAGTTCCTTGTTTCTCGCCCCCCCTTCCAGAGGGGGACCTATTCAAAATGATCCTGCCGATGCTGCGTCTGAAGCCCCCGAGGCTGAGGACAGCCAAGATGAAGATGAAGCCGAAGATTCGCTGGAAAGAACCAGCTCGACTACGTCACCTCCGCCTGCGCTTTCCGAAGATCTTGGCCTCGACAAGAAGAGGAAACGTGTCGAGGAGATCGCTTCTTTGAGTGCCTCCGCTCACAAGAATTTGGCCGGGGAGGCCTCTGCTCTAGAGGATGAAGAAGAGCTTTTCGACGCCTTGGACTCGTGAGTTTTTTGCTGACTCAAATTTTTATTTTTACTTGCTTCCTTTCTTTTGACTTATGTGAGGTCTCTGCCTTTTGTTTCCTTCACAGTGACAATGAGAACCTGAAGAAAGATGCTGCCACTACTCCTGTTGAGGCTACGGCCGCCGATGAACCTTCTTTGCAAGAAGCTGCTCCGGTGGTTAATTCTCCAAAAGCTCCTGTTAAGAAGGTCGCCTCTACTCGTGGTTCCAAGCGTTTGAAGAAGTCGATAGATGCCGGCGCATCCCTCGACACCCATCGGTCCATGAGCTCTTCTGACGATGTGCGTATTGATCCTGGTATGTTTGCTTTGTTCCTTGCGTGAACCTCCTACTCATGTATTTTTCTAGACAGATCTTGATGAGGAAGTTCGTTTCTTTGGGCACTGAATGTGTCGAATATTTGAAAGCTACGAGAGCTTCTCAGGGTAACCTTCTTTCCTGTGTTTTGCCTGTCTCGAGTGCCTTTCTCTATTTCTTTATTCGACTTTCTTTTCCCTACTTGTGCTGCAGATGCTTTGTCGGTGGCTAAAGCTCGCATATCGTCTCTAGAAGCTGAACTCGAAGCTTCCAGAAAAGATTTTGATGCTGCCGCTGCTGCCAAAACCACTGCTGAGAAGTCCACTAAGTCAACATTGGCTAAGGCGAAAAAAGCGGAGAAAGCGCTTGCAGATGCTAATCAGGGTCGTATCCAGAGGGAGCAAGCCATAACTAAACGCCTCAATAAAATTTCGGCTCTTGCTGGAGGTAAATACCATGCTTTTTCCCTTCTTCTTTCGTTTTCCCATTCTCATACTGCTTTCTTATTTTCTGTCTTTGTCCCCTTTGTTCTTTAGAGCATACTGGGGTGTCTTTGGCGCCCTTGCAGCCGGACGATGATCCTCTACTGGCCGCGGTTAACTTGCTAGAGTCGAACTGGATATCTATCCAGGAGATTTTTGAGCTGGCTAGTCGCGTGTTAACGCGGATTTTCATCGGGTTGTGGCCCAAGCAGAAAGCGGACGTGCCAGATGCTGATTTGAAGAAGCTTGCAAAGGCGTTTGACACCCCCGAAGATCCTATCCTTCTGATGAAGGGGTGCTCCGTGAAGCGAGGTGCGGAGGGGGCCATTGCGCTTACTTATGCGCATGGTGAGGAGGTTAACTGGGAGAAGGTGAGCTCTTCTCGCGATCGACCTCTTTCGGAGCTGCGGGGTTTCTTCAAGAAGGTGAAGAAGTATGCACCAGGCATTGTGTCAATCATTTCTCCTTCAGCGGCTTCTTCGACCTCTGCTACACCAGTTTCTTTGACTCCGGCGACAAGTGGATCGATGCCTCCTCCCAATGCTGGTGCTACCTCTTCCGCGCCTACTTCCGCCGCGGACCCTGATGCTGAGGGGCGTAGACTTTAGTATTCCTTCGTAGCCTTCATTTCTTTTGATGTAGTAAACTTTATTTACACTTTGCCCGAGAGTCAACCAGGGGACTTGTACTCATTGTAAATACTTTTCTTTTATGAAATGCCGCGCTTTGATTGAGTTTCTGAGATGTTGCCTTTTTTATTTCTATTGGCTTCCAGCCTGCACATGTTGGTGGATCGTCGGGCCGTGATCGAGCTTCATCTCCTGCCAATGTGTTCGACTCCGGAGCTTCTTCGCCTCCTCGTCCTTCTTGTCGATGTATGGAATATTCGCTAAGGATTTCGGACCTCGAAGGTCGTTTATCCTTGATGAAACGCCAAGCGAAGCTTGCTTTGGACAAGGCCAGCAAATCTTGCGGCTTTATGAAACAAATATCCGTTCTTGAGGATAAGGTGTCGGGCCTGATGGCCAAAATCGTGCATCTCGAAGAATGCGACTCCTTTCTCATTGGTATCGTCGAGTCCGACTGTGAGATGTTGTGATGTAAGGTTCCTTGCAGCTTTTCTCTTTTCCCTTTTATTCCACTGTTGTTGGCTAATACCTTTTTGTTATCTCAGGTACTTGCCTGGACTTTGTTGGTGAGACACGTCGGGTTTCTGAACGAATTGCGGCTCTCGAGAAAGCATCAGAGGGAATCGATAGTTTGTGGTCTGATCCCCGACGCCGTCGCACCATTGTGCTTCTTCAAGATAGTGCTCAGCACATTGGAGAAGCAGTTGATGGTTGTCAAAGATCTTTGACGACCATGTACTCTGTCATACTCCCTCGCAATCCTCTTCCTGGAAGCTTTCCGCAGCTACTCGACGCTTTTAGATCTAGTCAGCGAATTCATCGGCTGATAGAGCTCAACTTGGTGGCTGGCGCCAATTTTGCTCTTGGGTGGACACCTAAGTGGGATCCAAGGCTCAATTATAGTTCTATGTCACCGAGTTTTCCTTCAGAGGGAGCTAGTTTGCGAGTTCATCTGGAGGCCACCCTTCAACCAGCAAGAAGGATTATAGCTAGGTTGCTTCGAGAGGATGCCACGTTTTTTCGCGAGCATCATTACTTAGACCCCCTAGGGGTGGACGATTCTGATAACCCCATGTTATGATGCTCATGTTGTATGTGTACTTTGTGTATAGAACGCGAGAGTTTTTGTTTTCTAACTTCTTTTGTCAGAAATTTTTATTCTCAGAGCGTTTACCTTTGTGAATTTTGGTGCGTTTGCCACAATTTTTGTTTGAAGACGCGTAAACTCGAATAGGAGGAACTTTGTCTTTATTCGTGCTTATAATGTAAGATACATAGGGTGACCCAAGAGATCCTGCCAATGACCTGTGTTCTGGATCTAGAGGGCATTGCCCTGGAACAACTCGTGGCTTTTACAACCTTATTTTTCTACTCTATTCTTTGGCGTAATTTGTCGCCTATGTCGCCGAGGTCTTCTCTTCTTCTCCTGTAGGTTTGTCTTGTTCTGATGGCTGTACCCGCGGTTTTTTCACCTCCGGCTCTGCTGGGTGCCCTTCGAGTTGTTGTGCGGCTCCTGTAGTCGAGCTTTTTGCCTTGTCTTTGGGTTCTCCATAGTTTGCCATCATGCCGAAGTTTTGCGCCATCTTGTGAAATTCCTTGTCACATAAATCTGAGAGTTCGAAGCTTCCTTTTACTGTGATGATTCCTTTGGGCCCTAGCATTTTGAGTACCAGGTACGTATAGTGAGGTACTGCCATGAATCGTGAAAACGCGGGTCGCCCGAGGATCGCATGATATTGTGATGGCCAGTCCATGACTTCAAAGTTGAGCTTCTCTCTTCTGTAGTTTTGCCGATTTCTGAAGCAAACGTTGAGTGCTATTCGACCAAGTGGATAGTTAGCGCTCCCTGGGACGATTCCGTGAAAGGAATAGTCAGTTGGTTTCAGGAACTCCAATGAAATGTGCATTGCTCGTAGGGTCTTCGCATATATAAGATTTATGCCGCTTCCTGCATCCATGAATACTCTGTCGACATCGTATGTCCCAATTTGGGCTTTGAGTACCAGAGGCGCGTTTCCTGGCCAAGGTACTATTACGGGGTTATCATCTTTGCTGAATTCTATGGGTTGCTCTGACCAGTGTAGATATTCCGTTGTTGCTGGAGGCGAGGTTACTGCTAGGTTAACTTGGCGAGTTATGCTTTTTTCCTCTTTGTTCGACTTTGGCACAGGCTGTATCATTGCTGTGATGTGCCCTTTGGATGGAACATATCCTCCGTCGTCATCGCGCCCCTGGTTCGGCTGGTCTTGACCTTGAGGAACTCCATTGTTTCCTTGTTGACTTGCAGGTGCGTTGCTTGTGTTTCCTTCGTATCCTTGCCGTTTTGCTTCGGCTTGCTTGTTTAGTGCTGCTTCCTGTAGTTTCAAGAACGTTGTGCAATCTTTCATTGCGTGCCTAGATACTCATTTCCCATCAACAAACGCGGAGTGTATGTGACATGGTCCATTTAGCATATCTTCTGGTGATGGGTTGTACTCTCTGGATTCTCTTGTCGGAAACTTTTTGTAGTCTTCTTTTCCGTAGCTACGATATCCCGAGCTTTTATGGTCGTTCCCTTGGTAGCTATTATCCTTGTACCCTGCGGCTACTTGGCTGTGAGAACCGTAGTTATCGTAATTGCGGGATCTCCTCCTTTGGCCTCCATATCTGTTTCATCTATCATCCTCTGGCAATCGTGTCCGTTTGTTGTTGCACGCATCTTCTCCATCTGCAAATCTGTTTGCTATATCCATTAAATCTGATACTGTTTTCGGCTTGATTCTGCCCATCTCTTCAACTAAGTCTCCTCGCCTCAACCTGACTAGGAATGCATCTATTGCTCTTTCGTATGAAACTTCGACTGCCAAATTTTTGATGATGCTCCATCTTTGGATATACGCCCTTAATGTCTCATTGCGTTGCTGTACATAGGCTTTGACTTCTTCTATGGATGCTGGCCGCTTATATGTCGACTTGAAGTTACTCGTGAATTGCTTTGTGAGCTCTTCCCAGCTTCCAATTGTTTCTTTTTCTAATTTGCTCAACCATGACCTTGCAGCGCCGGTGAGGTGTAATTGCAGACTTTGCATAGCTGTTTCCTTGGTTCCTCCCAATATTTTTACTGCTTGTAGATAATCTGAGAGCCATGACTGTGGCTCCTGGGATCCATCGTATTTTTGCTGATCATGGGGTAGTTTGAAACCTTTGGGTACTGGAGTGGTGCGAACCCTGTGGGTAAAGCATGATGCCCCCATCTCCTTTTCGTCGTCTTCGTAGTCGTATGCTTTGCTTGGAGACCTAGATCTTCGGGTTCCTCCATGATTTGGGCTTCTGTATCTCTTTGGTGATGGTGTTCTAGATCGGCGACTGCCGCTTCTATGCCGAGGACTATTGTGACGGCGTGGTGATCTT
Source organism: Dactylis glomerata (assembly GCA_007115705.1). NCBI lineage: Eukaryota > Viridiplantae > Streptophyta > Magnoliopsida > Poales > Poaceae > Dactylis > Dactylis glomerata. The sequence goes on along the minus strand of QXEO01000291.1, from coordinate 1,729,953 downwards.
GGTTTATGGGTTCCTTTGTTGCGATATGCTTCCTCTTCTTTTGCTGATAATTTGTTGCCTACCATCTTCAATCCATTTAGTGCTGCCCGGTGCATATGTTCCCTTGGGTCCCGTGGATTTGGTCGTGTTGTATGTAGGTATGCTTGAGCTGCCACCAGTGCTGCTTCAGGAGTCTTTGGTATAATGTTTCCTTGCTCGTTGACCAATAGGAAGGACGAGTCGAGGTTTTTGGAGAGGCTTTGCCTTTCTGAATACTCGAGGTTTTTGAACCTTGATCCGTGCCAACGATGCTTTTTGCCGTTTGTGTATGACGCATCGCTACATGCTCTGCGAGCAGCGTCGCTTGCTGCAATGGCTGAGTCTTTTCTCTTCTGTATTTCAATCCCCTCTTTTGCTAGTTGCTTTGATTGTTGTCTCTAAGGCATAGTGATACCCTAAAAGGTTATTCTTGCTGGCGTTTGTTGGTATTGGCGTGCCATGCTCCACTGCTGTCTTGATTGTTCTCCACTCGTCGACTGATAGTCGAACTTTCTCCCTAGTTGCAAGGGAATCTGCAGTTTCTCCTTCTGCTAAATAATTCACTCCTCTGTTGACGTTTGCTGGGCTGAGCACTGGATTGTTGTTTTCGTCGAGTTCTTCTAAGTTGTCTCCTACAATGGCGAGTACTTGGTATCAATTGTTGAGTTTGCTGTTGAAGCTTGAGAAGATCGAACTATCATCTTCATGAAGCCCTAATCCTGTCTTCCAGGTATCTGTTGATTTGTCTGAAGTGTCGTCGTGGCAGATCATGAGATCTTCGAGTTGGACTTCCAAGTCAAAATTCTCCGTGGTTTCGTCGCCTCATGCGATTTTTCCTTCTTCTGCTTCTGCGAAGCTGACCAGCGAGTTTACCTCGCTGGAAGAGCCTTCTGATGATTTAAACATTGCTACTGTCTTGGATTCGCTTGCCGACGGACCCGGTTTCGCCAGATCTGAAAGGCGAATCGAACGTAGTGATCCGACGCGAAAGTTTAGACTTCCGATCGTCAAATCCATATCTTGGTCCATGCTCTCGAATACTTGCGTGAAACTTGACTGGTGAGGTTGAAAATTGACGGTTCCGAAGGGTATCTGGATTTCATCGACTTCCAGATTGCTGTTGGCTAAAAGCAAAAAAGCCGTCGAATTCATGATTCCAATGCCCAGAGTCCCCATGGTTGGCGCCAATTGATGAGGGCTAACTCGACAAATGTATTGAATGAAGGACTTAGGATCGGGGGAGTAGGGCGTCAGATGAACTCGAAGGTAAAATCAGTCAAACAAGGTGCGTATCGAAAGTAAATGTAGGGTGAACTTTGGCTTACTCTCAATCTGTCCCTCACCATCCTCTCCTGGCCCCTATATATAGGTGGCCAGGTCCCAAGGATCGGGAGGGATCCGATACAGATTACAATGTCGACATACGACATGAAATCATATTTCGACTAGCGTTACAACTGGGCCTAACTTAATGGGCCTCACGGGTACTCAACTGACGGGCTCTATTATCTATACCCTTGTTAGTGTCCCTAGTACGCCTCTACTAGACTAGCTCATTGATTAATGATGGTTAAGGTTTCCTAACCATAGACATGAGTTGTTGATTAATGAGGTCATATCATTAGGAGAATGATGTGATGGACAGATCCAAATAAAGCACAACAATTAGATCATGTCATTGTGTTCATCTTTGCGAAGCTTTTTCCTATGTCAACTATTGTATTCCTTAGACCATGAGATAATGCAACTCCCTAGTGCTGGAAGAGAGCTTTGAGGTCATCAAACGTCATCCTATGAAAGGGTGATCATAAAGGTGTCTCTCAGGTGATCGGAAAGTACTTGTTGGGTTGTATGTATCGAGATGGAATTTGTCCCTCCCAAGTCAGAGAGATATACTTCGGGCCCACTCGATAATCGATATCAACACCGCTTGCAAGCATGTTGTTAAGGAGTTAATCACAAAGTGATATTGGATTACGGAACGAGTAAAGTACTTGCTATGAACGAGATTGAACTAGGTATGTCGATACCGACGATCGAATCTCGGGCAAGTAAAATATCGCGAGACGAAGGGAATACATATACGGGCTTAATTGAATCCTGGCATCGTGGTTCATCCGATATGATCATCGATGAATATGTGGGAGTCAATATGGGTTTCCAGATCCCGCTATTGATTATTGATAGAAGATCATGTCTGCATATTCTTGAACCCGTAGGGTCACACACTTAACGTGCATCGATGCTAGGATAGAATGGATAATTCGTTATTGAGTTTTTGTTCGGAGTCTCGGATGAGATCCCGGACATCACAAGAGGTTCCGGAATGGTCCAAAGAATAAGATTCATATAAAGGAAAGCAGGTTTTGGATTCCGAAAAAGTTTTGGAGTTTATCAATATTGTACCAGAGTGTTCTAGAAGGTTCCGGAGTGGGGCCAAAGTGGGCCCACTTGATGGAGGCCTGCGTGGGCCTAAAGGGAAGTGTCCTGGCCACTTGGGCTAGGCGCACCATGCCCACAAAGGCCCAGCCGGCCAGCCCAAGGGGAAACCCTAGGGCAACACTTTCTAGAAGGGGGGGGGAACTTGCCCCCCAGTCTTCCCCCTTGGGCCGCCGCTCTAGGCTTGGAGGAGGGGCCAAGCTGGCCGCCCAGCCTCCTATATAAGGGAGGGCTGGGGCACAACCCCTCTCTCTCCCAACCCTAGCCGCCGGCCTAACTGCTGCCCTCCACTTCTCTCTCTCTCGACTGCACGTAGGCGAAGCCCTCTTGTAGAAATTCTCCACCCTAAGCACCACGCCGTCGTGCTGCTGATCCAATCTATCTCTCCACCATACTTGCTGGACCAAGGAAGGAGGAGACATCGCTGCACCGTACATGTGCATCTCTCGGAGGCGTCGCCACTTGCGGCGTTGGATCGGATCAGATCGCGAGGAGGAGACGACTAGTACGACTACATCATCCATGTTTTGTTGAACGTTTCCGCTGTGCGATTTCTTCAAGGGTATGAAGATCTCATCTATCTCTCTCGTTGATTCCTAGATTAGATCTTGGCTTTCTTGTTCGCATCCATAGGAATTTTGTTGATTTATTATGCTGTGAAACCCTTCCGTGGTATCAGAGCTAGATCTATGCGTACATGTGTTTCACGAGTAGAACGCAACATGATTGTTGCGGGCATTGATGTTTTCTGTTGCAAACCTCTTTGTTGTGTATTTCTTATGGTGCGGCATAGTGAGATCAAAGCGGTCCATGCCAACTTTACGCGACCTCGTTCGCGAGACCGGCTCCGCACTTGACGTGTGGCTTGTTCCACACATGCGGCTGGTGGATGCCAGTTTCTCTCACTATAGTAGTCATGGGATTTACAATGGATGTTAGCAACCATAATATCACTGTTGTGGCTTTTTGTAGGTAAGAATCGTTCTTAACTTGCTACTCCCATAAGCCACGTAAAATATGCAACAACAAAGTAGAGGCGTCTAACTTGTTTTTGCAGGGAGTGTTTTGTGATATGGTATGGCCACAAGATATGATGTGATATATGTGATGTATGCGATGATCATGTTTTGTAATATTTCACAACTTGCATGTCGATGAGTTCACAACCGGTAGGAGCCATATGGTTGTCTTTATAATTGTGTATGACCTGCGTGTCAACTTCTTATACGCCATGTAATAGCTTTACTTTATCACTAAGTAGTTAGCAATAGTCGTAGTTGCTATTCATGGTGGAGGCAATCATGGTGGAGTGATGGAGATCATACCGGCGCGCACGCGATAGAGATCAATGCGCGAAGATTGGCTATACCATGTCACATATTGTATATGCATGTGATGTTTATCCTTTATGCATCTTATTTTGCTTTGATCGCGACGGTAGCATTATAAGATGATCCCTCACACTTAATTTCAATATAAAATGTGTTCTCCCCTCGTATGCACCATTGCAAAAGATCGTCGTTTTAAAGCATCACGTGATGATCGGGTGCTATAAACTCTACGTGCACATACAACGGGTGTAAGCCAGATTTACACATGCGAAAATACAAGGGTTAAACTTGAGGAGCCTAGCATGTACAGACATGGCCTCGGAACACACGGACCGAAAGGTCAAGCATGAGTCATATGGATGATATGATCAACATGTTGATGTTCACCATTAAAGCTACATCATCTCACGTGATGATCGGTTTTGGTGTAGTGAATTTGGATCATGTTTCACTAAACAACTTTGAGGGATGTTGAATTTAGTGGGAGTTCACTAGTAATTTGATTAACTTGAACTAATTATCATGAACTAAATCTTAGTGTATTTGTATAAGTCGTTGTAGTCTTTGGAAACCATTCCCATCGACACTTAGTTTTAATTGAGTTAAAAGAACTATAGAATTCTAGATAGTCACTCTACGGACTAGTACCGTTTAGATAGAATGTCAAGACTAAAGATTAAGTCCTATTGCAAACTTTAGCAAACCCTGCATGCTCCATACGATTTAATAAGTTGTATTAATCAAAGAGCAACGATTCAAGTTTAGCATTTAAGATCATGTTTTCCTTCATGAGAAATTGATCTTCAAAAATTGTTTGAAAATCAAAGTGATCTTGGAGATGAAAGAATTGTTTCAGAAACAAACAAGAGTTAAAAGATATTTGATGTCTAAAACTTTGATTGTTTGCAAAATGATTAAGTATAATTTAGTAAAAGAACATATGCTCATATTGTATGAATATATGCGAAGATTGAAGACGTTAGGCGTCCCGATCACCCACAAGTTTGGGAACTAATATTATACTTGCATTCATCCTTATAAGCTATAGTAGTTTCATCATGAAAGTTGTCATGATAAGATGAATGAAAGGGTATTGGCTAAACTATTTTTGCTATACCAAAAGATTGCTAAAGAATGGAATCCGGAAGAATACCAATCATATGATGTAACAACTCAGAAATTTGTAATCCACCTCCTATTAATTAAAGTGCCAAGTTTTGGGCCAAGATAAAACTTTTTATCTATTATTGCATGTATGCATGTATTTCCTATTATATGTAATTTATGATTTCATGTGTGTTATTATTTGTTGTGCAATAGTTAGTTAATTCTAACTTAACCAACAGAAGCAATTGAGAAGAATTATAAGAACCAAAGAAACAAGAAACAAAAGAAAGAAAGAAAAAGAGAAGAATAAGATGATCTAGAAAATCTTATTGACCACCCTACTTTGGACACTTATATTAAGAAATCTGTAGCTCAAGCCAAGGTTTGACCAGTTAGTTGAGCTTGACCAAGTTATATACTAACTCAACCAAGAAGTTTCAAACCAAAATTCAAAGTATAACTCAACTCAAACATCAGCCAAAGATAGAATCTGAAGTAGTGACCAAACTTCAAATTTGAAATAAGATTTCTGCAAAACACCCTATCTCTTCAGAACAAAAATAGTTCTGGAACCCTTGTCCAATATGTTGACCACCCAAAGTGAAAATTTTCAAAATTTCGAATTTGAATTTCTTGCGGGCATTGTGTCGAACACCTGGCAGACAAAAATCGGAGAAAATCAAGTTACTGTGAGCTTCAATGTTCTCGTGCGTCTCGACCCTGTAGCCATGCTTGTGGAGGCTTCCGCGGTCGACCCCAGCTCCCTCTGCCCCGAACCGAGCCGTGAGAAATGGAGGGAAGAAGAGGAACGCGCCCAGGACCCCCCTCTCTGTCTCTCCTCTTCCTGCACGACGCCGACCGCTGTGACCACGCCAGAGCCGACCCACAGCCCTCCGTCGCCGAGGCAAAACCCCTCCAGCACGCTCGCAAGGCCGCCGTGCCCGGTGTTGCTCGACGCACGTTGCCAGGGCCCCGCACCGGCGAGCTACTGGACGCCCTCGCCCTCGTCTCTCTGGCCTATAAAAACCCCCGGCGATCAAACGAGTGGACGCACACCACTCCCAGCTATCTCCCAGACACCCTCACTTCACCCCGCTCGCTCTCGTTCGACGACGCCTGCACCGCCGGCGAGCTCCTGGACGCAGGCCGCGCCGCCGCGTTGGGCCACCGCTGGACAAGCCGACGCCGGGAATTGGAGGAGGAGCACCGCCGGAGCCTTTTTCGCCCGTCGTCGTCGAGCTCTGCTTCCTCTACGCTCGCCGCCGTCGCCGTCGTCTTCTTCGCTGCACGCAGGTGAGCTCCACCCTCGCCGTCGAACACGACGCACCAGCGCCGTTAGATCTTGATCCGTCGGTAGCGTACCGGTTCAGTGAAATTAAGTGACCTAACGAGCGGGACCCACATGTCAGTTTGTTTTAAAACCTCTCCCGCCCGTGCGAAGCGGTATTTGGGCCGGCCCGTTCGGGTTTCTGTTGGATTCGGTCCGGCTAGGTTAGGATTAGGTCCGTTTCGTTTTTATTTAATTTCCCGCCTGTTTTGAATTAATTCAAATATGATTCAGATATGATTTTCAAACTTTGATTCCAAGAGATTTACAAATCCATTTCTAGCAAATGAATATGCGTTGGAAAGCTTAGGAAATACTCTACACTCCAGAACTGGTTAGAATTCAAATTGAGTTAGGGATTTAAATAAATAAGAATACTTTGACCATAGCTTTATTAATCATAGAAAAATTCTAGAAAATTGGTTAAGCCTCCTAAAATTATGAAACCTGGTTTGTGAACTCACTAATTACCTCCCCTACTGTTTAGTCAACCTTGATCAACTCAAACCTTGTTAGTGGTACCAATTAGACCCTAATCCAATACTAGTTAGTAGCATAAAATGATAGATCTCTACTCTACACTTAGATTAATTTCTCTCTCAATACCAATGTACTTAATTAGTCAATCTCCACTTGAAGTAGCCCTAATAACCCTAGTTACTTACCCATACTCAAAAAGTAAACAACACATGACACCTAGTAGAAAATCTAACTTGCACACTTAATGAAAACTTGGAAGAAAAACTTGCAATCCAACTCAATAAAACCCAACATGAACTCTATTGTTTGAAAACAATGATGGGTGCTTGAAGTGATGTTAGTATTGTGTGGTGATTGTGTGTATTGTGTTTATTCTTTATTAGACGCTACTGTTGCGGAGGAGGATATTGAGGGGGAATTCTATCAAGAAGAAGAAGACTACCCCGGACACTTTGCCAACCAAGGCAAGCCATCTTTTGAATCATACTCCAAATGCCTAGTTTTACTATTGCATTTTACTTGTTTTAAGTAAATTGCATGATTGAATTGCTAGAGTAGAATGATAGAAGTGTAGTGATATCTTGCTTAGCAAGAGCACCAAGCTGAGTTTATCCAACCATAGTTTAACGGTATCATCACTCAATATAGTTGCTTAGTCGCTAATAAAATTGAGGCCATCTCTAAGTGGAACCCCATTTGAACTTGGTGACTTGAACTTGAAAAACTTGAATTGGAGATCCCTCCTACATGATGGTTTATGAAGGAAAATAATATTGACTAAGGACTATGGAATGTATTTGCTAAATGATAATAAGTGATGTACCATGTGAGCCAACCATTACCGTACGACCACATTACCCCTAAATGGGAAGGGGCTTAGTCCGTAGCTTGTTCACCCTAGTATGGGAGGTCTTGTATCATCCTTTATAGAAGTGCACCATGCGCGGGTACTTCTGAACCGAGTGGAGATTCCATTCATCCGGCATCCCGGAGCGGGCAAAACTAGAGACGCCGGAACGGAAATGTCCATGTCTCGGGCTCTAGGGAAGGATCCTGTACTAGAGTGAGCAAGTGAAAGAGTTTGTTTGATTATCTGAACCTCGCATACTTTGTGTATGACGAACCGTGGATTTCTCCCGGCAGATGTATCGAATCTTGTGGGTAAAGTGTACCCCTCTGCAGAGGTTTCAAACTATTCGAATAGCCGCGTCCTCGGTTATGGACAGTTGGCAAGCTGTACTTGACTTTTGTCAAGAATGATAATAACTTATGTGAACCTGGTGAATGACATGACTTGACTTGACATTGATATTGACACACTTGAAGTTCCTTTTAGATTGAAATTAGAGAACTAAACTTCTTTCCTACCAATGAACATTCTTGGGAAATAGAACTAGCTTTTGCAAATAAACTTAGTGCTTAGTCCACTATATCAACCTTGCATATCTGCTTCATCATTTCCTTTATAAGATGGTTTGCGAGTGCATCCAATGTACTCATGGCTGTGTCCCTGGCTATCAACTTGGCCAGACTATGGGGAAGAGTATCCGGAGGAAGATTATGAAGAAGAGTACCAGAACTAAGATCTTCTACTGAGTCGCCATTGCCTGTAGGGTGAAGGCATGGACCCAAAGACGTTATTTCCGCTGCTATATTGTGTTGTAATATGAACTTGGTCTCTATGACCATTGTATTTGAACCATCGTATTGTAATGTCCATGGAACTGGTTACCGACTACGTTATGTGTATCACAACAATGATTCTGGGATTGTGGTGGAATGCATAACGGGCACTTCGAATTTGTTGTAAATTCGGGGTCGTCACATATGATGATGGCGATCCACTTCAAAGTGCAAAATCCAAGGCTATTAGTATTTGACTAACATCCTTTGGACTATGTGTCAAATGGTTGACGCCACTACTGATGTTGATAGATTCTTCTAAATAGAGAGGAAATGCTAAATAGGATCTGCAAAAGTATTTGGTAGAAAAGGAAAAGACTGGAAATGTCCAGCTCAGGTATATAAATGATATACATGTTATAGATATATTCTTTGCTAGTACATAATGTAATTCTTGGGTATTGGATACTAGATTGTTGGTATGAAATGTCATACAAAGCAACAATACAAGAACTACGATATCCTAAGTAACTAGCAAAAGAATGTGGTAACAATGCGCATCGAGAAACAAATAAATGTGTTATTGTGTTTTTCGTCGGCATAAAACCTAGCCTTCTAGATTAGTTAAGAACTTAATAATTGTTATTTTGTACTGGTATTATGAGAGCAATGGTTGTTCAAATTATTACCGTCTTCCATAATCGATGGATAGATTATTATTATCTTGTTGGTGAAATAGACATTTATAACACTAATGCTAAAGGTCTCAAGACAAAACAAATTTTACTTATATATGACACCGCCGTTTAAGTCATATTGGAAACAAACCCTGGAAGAAATTATATATTGATAGATTTTTGAGTCATTTGATTTTGAATTAACTGACGCTTGTGAGGCTTTTCCTAAAGATGATTAAACTCCATTCATGGGCCATGGACAGAACAAGCGACTAACTAAATGGAGATCGTACATGTTGATGTATGTAGTCCATGGTGTGAAGTTGATCATGGTGTATTTTCTATTTCATCAATGACTCGAATAGATGTTTGGTATATCTACTTGATGAGATAGAAGTATGAAATAATTGAAATTGTTCAATTTATGAAGTGAAAATTATTGTAACAAGAAAATTCAAGTTTTTTATGATTGGATCATAAAGAAGAATATTTAAGTTATAAGTTTAGCGAACATCTAAGAGTTAGAGGAATTGTTCCACAAACTTGCATCGTGATAAACACCATAGGAGTATGGAGTTTTCGATGGATGTAATCAAACCTTGTTTGACATGGTTAGATCAATGATGAAATAAAATGGCCAATATGATTTGTGGATTATGCTTTAGAGACTACCATTTTTCACTGAATAGAGCACCATCACAATCCGCTGAAATGACACAGTACAAGTTATAGTTGTCTTTTTTGTATGAATGGCATATGTAAAATGTTTACAACCAAAATCAGATTAGTAAGTCTTTGTAGGTTATCCCAAAGAATGTCGATGGGTATTCCTTCTACTATGAACCCAAACACATAGTTATTGTCGCTAAAAGGTTAATTTATTATGAAGGAGTTTTCTCGTGAAAGGTTTAAGTGGGAGGAAGATAGAACTTGATGAGGTTATTGAATCTGAGCAAGATGATCAGAGTAGCGCAGCACTAGAAAATGTTCTGGAAGCGGCAACTGCATTCATGGCTCACGCGTCTACAATATGTTGTAGTCACGGCATCGAAGTTCTTATTTAACGAAGTTGGTCATAATCAAATAGCAAGATTTGAGGACGAGATATTATTAGATAATAGTAACCAACAATATACAAAGAAGCGGTGATGGGCCCTGATTTTGTCATATGATTTATTCTAGCAACAATTACATATTCAGATATGATAGTTGAATAAACGAAATAACGTTCCTCTACCGGAATGCACACCAAGGACGTGTACCTGACACGACCCAATGGGTTTTGTTGATTTAAAGGTTGCTAGATATGTATGCAAACTTCTATGGTAGAAGTAAGCATAGCGAAGTTGGAATCTTCAATGATGAAAATGTTAAAGTGTTAATTTCATCAAGATATTTGAAGATGCTTGTATTACAAGAAAGTAAGTGGGAGCGCTCAGACATATTTCTAATACTTTATGTGGATGACATATCATTTATTGGAAATAATGTGTTTTTCTTGATATTGTTAAGTTTTCATTAAAATTAGCTTTTGATGAAAGACTTAGGTAAAACCAGAATATTAAGCATCAATGTCTATGCAGATAGATTGAGGCACTAATATAGTTTTGCCAGAGTACATAGATGAAATATTGAATTTGTTCAATATGGAAACAATAAGAACGGTTCTTGTTGCATGGAAGAGGTTGGACAAGAATCAATTATTTTGACACTTGATGAGTGAAACCGCAAGAATGATTTTATCAATCTTGTATACCATGATATGTAGATCCAGATATGTCCGATGCTCTAAAAGGTTACGAGCATTCATATGATGATCGTTGGACAATAGTACGAATATTCTTATGTACTTTCGAAGAACTAAGAATATATTCTATATGCAAAAGTGACAAATGGTTCATTGCAATGTGTTACATTGGCTTTGTCACATATACAGGTAAAATTTTATCTCAATTTTAAGTTATTTGTTTTGACTTAGAAGGTGGCACAATAAGATGGAAGAAAGTTCCATGATGACTCGGATGAGTTCCAATGTTAACATTGTGGCGGACACTGCAACGAGGGTGTGATGACCCAGCATACCACTGCATGTTGTAGTATACAAGTCGTTGACATAACACTCATGAAGTACCAATTCACAAATATTACATCCCTCAGAGTGGTACAACAGAAACATAGCGGTCTTTATTGAAGCACTGAATATTACAAGCCATAATGTTACAAAGGACTCCAGTTCCTCCTCGGTCCAAAGAGGAACACTAGATGGTTCTAATTTAATACTACAAACCTTAATTGCGATAGAAAACAGTAAACTAAACATGATGCTCTACTCTAGTCGCTTTATTCTAGGTGTTCGATGCGACTAAAGCTTCTATCCTACGACTCTAGTTGTCGCCCCCCTCCTCGAGTCCTTCGTTCCTACCATAGGAGATGGTGTAGTTGATGCCTTCGACTCCTCCGGATAGATCCGGTTTTTCATAGTACACCTCCTCATAGTCCTCCGAAGTTCCTTCTGTCGCTTCAAAATGGCCTTCTGAGTCTAAGCAAGGGTTAAAAGGGAGTGGGGTGATACGTCTCAAATGTATCCATAATTTTTGATGCTCCATGCTTGTTTTTACACCATTTGCCTAATGTTTCGTTACACTTCGTGGCACTTTTATGCATTTTTTGGAACTAACCTATTAACAAGTCGCCACAGTGCCAGTTCCCTGTTTTCTGCTGTTTTTGTGTTTCAGAAAAGTTACACAGGAAATATTCTCGAAATTGGACGAAACAAGTTCCAGAACTCTTATTTTTCCCGGAAGAGTACCGAAGACCGAAAGAGAGCCGGAGGGGGGCCAGAGGCCGCCCACACAACAGGGGGGCGCGGCCCAGCCCCTGGCCGCGCCCACACCTTGTGAGGAGCCCCTGGTCGCCTCCTGACGATGCCCCTTCGCCTATATAAAGCCTCAGGACGGAAAACCCTAGGGGAATCGGGATTTTTCCCAGAACAGTTCCGCAGCGCCGCTGCTGCCGACGATGAATTTCGGGGGACAGAAGTCTCTATTCCGGCACCCTGCCGGGACGGGGAAGTGCCCCCGAAGCCATCTCCATCGGTCTCCATCGCCGTCTCCGCCGTCTCCATCGACCTCACCGCCATCTCCATCAACCTTGCTGTCTCCTATGATGAGGAGGGAGTAGTTCTCCCCCGGGGCTGAGGGCTCTACCGGTAGCTATGTGGTTCACCTCTCTCTCCCATGATGTGATCTTTATGTGATCGTGAGCTTTATATCTAGTTGAATTGGTAGATGTTATTATTCTGATATTATGCTACTCATATGCTTTATTATTGTACTCTTCGGAGATACCTCATATCATGGTGTAAAGGTGACTAGTGTGTGCATCATGTGTATCTTTTTGGTTAATGTCTTTATGAAATGTTGGTGTTTGTTGGAACCATCTAGTGCGTTCACGGTGATAGTGTGGGACAATCTAGTTTGGGTACATACGGACTTTGAGGAGTGCTTCGTAGCCCTACGCATGATTAGTGTACGTTTTCCATTGGAGAATTGTTTTGAGTTGCATATTGATGATAGTATCCATTGGTTCAATTATGTTATATTTGTTGGGAGTGTGTCCACTAGTGAAAGTATGATCCCTAGGCCTTGTTTCCAAGCTTTGCACACCGTTTACTTACTGTTTTGTTACATGTTTGCTTGCAGCAATATTTATTTCAGAATACATTTGCAACTTATAATCATCACTACTACTTGTATTTCACTATCTCTTCGCCGAACTAGTGCACCTATACATCTGACAAGTGTATTGGGTGTGTTGGGGACACAAGAGACTTTCTGTATCGTAATTGCAGGGTTGCTTGAGAGGGATAGCTTTGACCTCTTCCTCCCTGAGTTCGATAAACCTTGGGTGATCCACTTAAGGGAAACTTGCTGCTGCTCTAGAAACCTCTGCACTTGGAGGCCCAACACTGTCTACAAGAACAGACGCGTGCGTAGACATCATGGGGTGAGTAACGAGCGTTACCCAGCAAGTTCATTTAATAGCATAGAGGTGTTTGATGCACTAGCTACGACCATAGACTAGAAAGCCTTAGGCCAAATGCAGATTTTATAATCATTTCTTCAAAGATTGATTTTATTCAAAGAACTATGTCCGTCAGTCTTCACAGGTTGATTAGAGCTTCGATGGGCACCTTTCCTACCGTGTTCGTAGCTACTTCCCGGAACAGGGAGTATCTTGATACTTTTTGTACACTCTGCAGAGGTGGTCACTTGTATCCATAGGAGATCAACACTTTGCTGCACGACCGGGTGTACTTCCCGTCCATACTTCCTTAGTATGTGGCCTAGCCGTTGATCCGAGCCAATCACTGCTCCTTCCCGCGACCTTGCATACCCACCCTTTTGCGGCTCCAACTTCGGTTCGCTACCCTCGCCGGTCTACGCTTTGGTATTTGCCGACCTCGGCATACTTGCCTTTTTGACAAAGAGTTACCCCCACCGGTTTGGTTACGCACTGCGGTAACACCGGCCTCGGCCTCTACCCCCGTCGTTGCCGCAATCCATCATAGACCGCTAGGACCGTGAAATCATTAAGGGGACTCCACCAAACCCGAAGCTCCGCGCAGGGAGACAACTGCTCCAGAACGGCGCGTCCGTTGATATGCAAGAGGAAAAGATACAGCTGACTCTTTCATCCCATTCCAGACCCTATGGTTGACCGTATTTTATGGCATAAGAATCACTGGCGACATTGGTTATTAATCCTAGGTGAACATTCTAGTTACAGTGGGACCTCCACCATACTCTTACCATGGTCCCACTACCCACCCTCCTAGGTCGACAACCACCATGGTTGCTAACCACTAGTCATATTGAGTTGAGAAAACAGAACCTTTGCTTTTAAATGCAATCATAATAATAATACCACCGGTATATTTGCAAGTAATTTGCTAAAGATAAACAAGAGATATGAGCAAGAGTGAACTTGCCTGCAAACTGCAAGGTAGTGCAGTTGGATTTGTTGAAGTGACCCGGGACCTCGGGTTCTGGAAAACAACATCATTGTCCGATAAGGGCAATGGTTAAAGATTCAAATAATGCATGCCTTTAAGGTGTCTGTGTTCCCTTTATACCCCCCAGAAGTGTTTTATTTTCATCCTAGAATTTATATACTCCTTTTATGATTTTAAGGAGTATATATTATCAATTACTTCATTCAAGAATATTCTTCAATATTCTGGAATGGAGTTCAATTTTGATAATGAGTTCTATTCTAATTAGATTTTTCTTAGATATCTCACAACTATAGAGAAGTCCTTTAAAGTTCTTTTTCCTACTTATCTTATTGAAAGTGTATATACCCTAGTTATGAATTTACTAGAGTATATATTATGTGAAATTCAGTCAAGAATGCTAAGGATAAATTCTTGAATGGATTTACTTTATTTTATTTCAAGGATGTTATTATCCTTTTATTTTCTCATTTAAAACATTTCCGGAGGTTTTTTCCTTTAAGAGAAAACCCCATAATTCAATTATGAACAATTTCTTCATAGTCACTATTTGTGTGATGAAAAGCTCAAAAATCATTTAGAGTTATTTTTGCAAAGTCTAAAGTAATTTTCTTCTTTTTATTAAGTGTTAAAAGGTTTTTTTCCAAAAAAACCCTTTACTTTCTATTTAATTTCTATTTTTTTAAATTTGGTTAAAAATCCTCTCTCACTTCACCTGCCAGGCCTAGCCCACCTGTCGGCATCGGCCTACCTGGTCGAACCCGACCAGGTGGCTTCGGTCAAACCGATCGGCCGCACCCCCTCGCTCACCTCGTCCTCTTCCTCTCGCCCGCTCTAGCGACTGCGTCACCCCGCCGCCGCTGCGCTTGATTCTGAAGACCTCCGCCGGAGTTAGCAGCCGAGATGGGCACCAATCGATAGATCTCGCGACGGTGCTCCTATCTGTCCTGACGCTCTGGATCTCGGCCATGGCGACCTCGAGCTTGGTCTCGAGTTGCTTGGCCTTCTCCTCGGTGAGATCTGGTGCTTGGCGAGTTAGGTGACTCGCCGACATGTCGTCGGCGCCTTCCCCTGGCTTGGTGCCGTCGTGGCCGCACGGGCACTGCCTCGCCATGCCACGGTGGTACCTCCTAGGTGTCGAGTAAGTTCTTCCTCTCCTCTGTTCTTCTCTGTGCCCTCCTGGAGTTTGCTCTGTGCTATCCTGGAGCTTGCTCTGGCCATGCTCCACCTCTCAGATGCACTGGGGTTCCTCCCCAAGCTTGCTCTCGTGCTGTGGAATTAGGCTGGCTGTGATGTGTGATTTTAGGATCTGTGATCACTCCTTGTCCATTAAGCTTGCAGTTAAAGCTTGAACATGTTTGTGCTAGCTGCCACTGTTAGTTTCAGTCATAGCTTCAGTTAACACTTTAAACTGAAGCTTGCTGGTTTCAGTTAACTGCTTAACTTGCTGGAAATCGAACTGGATGCTATGGTGACTCTCTTCTATCTAGTTATTCAGTTACTGCTTCTACTTAATTAGCTGAGAGCTTGCTAGTGGCTGATCTTGATCATTTGCACCAAGTGCATGGATAACTATGTGTTAGTTATCTCTAAATGTTGCTATTTAATTAACTGTAGTGTAACAGCTTTACTGCACTTTCTTGCAGTGTCACTGCTATGCTGGTTCAGTGATGCAAACTAGCTTCTGTTGAGCTAGATTATTTCTAGCTGTGATGCTAAGTTAGTGGGTGTTGTTGTGGTTCTTGTAGTGGCTTCTGGCTATCTGCTTCACTGTGGTACCTCCTTGAGATGTGCACAGTTACTGTGGTGTTGGCTGCTAAATTGAGTGTTCTTGAGAGTCGATCACCCTCTGTGGTGGTTTGCTGGTGGCTTAATTGATTAAAAGTGTCCCTGGCCACTTTTCCCAGATGCTTATTCAAATTTGATCAATTTCATTGACAAACCTGATGGATTCCTAGGTTTAGGCCTTAGTCTTGATAGTTTAGGCAACCCATGTGCCACTCCTGGCCTTGCTCTTATTTCTGTGAGTATTTCCTTTGAGAAATTCCCACGTAAGATTATCTGTTAGGGAGTAGGTGTTGTGGATGGCCTTGTCTTCAAGGTCATGGCCTCCTGGACATCCAAGTGATGACCAAAGCTCTTTTATCATCTAGCTTTGCTTGATTTATGTGTGGTTGTGCTCTATGCAGTCCGCCTAGGAGATAAACTTGTGAGTTTTCTCCCAGCACTTATGTGTGCTGTGGTTTAACAATAACCTGCTGCTGAAGAGTAGCTTGTTCTTCTGGATGTTTCTGATTTCCTGCTTCTTGTGGCAAGCCTGCTCCTCCTAGCTGCTTGACCTAGTTCCTAGTTGAACTAAGTAACCATGTTGGTCTTTGGCTTTGCTGGTTTGGTTGATTTGATGTGTGCTGGTGGTGTAAATCTTCCCTATTGCTCAACTCATGAGCAGGGTTGATTGTGTGGTGGTGATTCTTTGATGATGATGTGATCTCAGCTGTGGTGATGTTCTTGGTGTGATGTTGTTGGTGGTTGAAAGGACGAGATGTCGCCTAGAGGGGGGGTGAATAGGCGTTTTAAAAACAATTACGGAATTGGCTTGAAGGAATGCGGAATTAAACTAACGTTTATTTTCTTCAAGCACAAGACCTAAATATGCTAGGCTCAACTAAGTGCAACAACAACAACTATAGATAAGCAAGATAGCACAAGATAAATTTCACAAGTGATAAACAAGATATAAGTACTTCAAGCACGAAGGCTATCACAAGGAAATAAACTCGGGTATAGAGATAACCGAGGCACGCGGAGACGAAGATGTATCCCGATGTTCACTTACAAAAAGTAAGCTAATCACTGTTGGAGAGATGCGGGTAACCACGAAGGCCCCCGAACGCCACGAAGGCTCACCTTCTTCTCCGAGTCCCCCACGAAGCTAGGGACCCCTTCTTATGGTTAGCTTTTCCTCCACTCTGGAGATGGCAAGCTCCACAACCACTTCACAACTCCCACGAAGGGGAAGCCCGGGCCTCTTCACAATCTTCCACGAAGAGGACACCGTGGCACAACCACCGAGCCAACTAGGAGGTCACCCTCCAAGAGTAACAAGCTCACGGTCTCTCACTCGAACTAATCGTAATGGAGAGCTCAACACTATGCAAGGATGCAAAGCAAGAACACAAGGGAAAGTGCTCAAATCCTTCTCTCTCAAATCCCACCAAAGCAACAAATGCTATGGAGGAGCTAGAGAGGAAGAACAAGGGTGGAGGTCAACCAATGACTCCAAGATCAAGATCCCAAAGGTTCCCCTCACTTAGAGGAGGAATGAGTTGGTGGAGATTGTAGATCTAGATCTCCTCTTCCAAATCCCTCAAAAATATGCAAGAATCATTGGAGGGAAGAGAGAGGGAGCAAGCTCAAGAGAGGCAACAATGGAGGTGAGAGAAAAGCTTAAGAACACTTTAGAACCCTTGTCCAACCGTTGGGGAAGAAGCCCCCTTTTATAGGGCAAGAAAACTGCCCGTTAGGAAGATTTTTCGGTCATCCCGGAGCAGCCCGGAGCAGCCCGGAGCAGCCCGGAGCAGCCCGGAGCAGAGCCCGGAGCAGCTCCGGCCGATACTCCGGAGCGAGTACCCGGCCACTGCTCAGCCCGGAGCAGCCCGGAGCAGCTCCGGATTTCACTCCGGATTTGCAAAACAGAAAAACCACTCATACGAAAAACGCGATAACTTTTGCATCCGAACTCCGTTTTTAGCAAACTTGGACTTTTTGAAAAGCTTAGAAAAAGTACTACAACTTTATGCAGAGAAACACCAAGAAATGTCAAGAGGAAAAATACCAAATGTGGAGAGGTGTGAAACCTTCCAAAGTGAAGAACCGGTAAAACCCTTCAACTCGAAAACGCAATAGAAGATACATTTGGATTCCGTTTTCGATGAACTTGGGCTTGTTGGAAAGCTAGCAACAAGCTCAAGAACCTCACATGGAGAAACACCAAGAAACAACAAACTAGGAAGATGCAAAGTATGCAAAGGATTGAGCTCCCTATGACGATGAGATCAAGTTACCCAACCGAAAGCCCCTCTTGATAGTGCGGCTATCTATCCTATAACCCGGTCTCCCAACAAACACCTTGAGACCGGTAAAAGGAAAACCTAGCAAGGACATACCTTTGCCTTGAGCATCCCGCTTGATCTTGATGAAGAAGCTTCATTTGATTTCATTCTCCCATGGGCCATATTGAATCCTTCTTTTGATGTAAGCCCATGGGAAGATACTTGATTCCACTATTCTCTCTTCATCTTGGTCAACCTTGTATCTACTCATGCTCTATCGAATCTCTCTTAAGATGCATAGGGAATTCTTCATTTGATTGCATGCTCTAAGTCTTGGTCAACCATGGCTCAACTCATGAGACCATCGTGACCTCGACATAGAGCCATAACTTGAATTCTTCTCATGTAACCAAACTCTCAAGATCTTGAGACTCCTTGGCTTAGCACATAAGCTAGAGCATGGAATACTTGAGTTCTACACAAGAACAACATCTTTATTTCTTCTTCTTGATCATATTGGATTCATCTCTTCTATTCAATGATCTTGATGCCAATACTTAAGATATATCTTTATCTTCATGGCATCCAAGCCTTGAATCCAACACATGGACTTCAAGCAATTCCTATGAACAATTCCTTCATAAAAATCTCAATGAAAACATTAGTCCATAGGGATTGTCATTAATTACCAAAAACACACTTAGGGGCAATTGACCCTTACAGTGGTGTGGTGGTGTTGTTCTTGGTCGGCTGGTGTTCTTGGCCGAGCAATTTCACCTCCTGTGATGTTTTTATACTAGCCCTTGTTACCTGGGGGCTTGACACCTTAGCTCATGCATTTGGTGAGTGAGCTGCTGTGGCTGGCTTGCCCTGCTCGGCTGGCCTGGGATATTTCCCTGGATGCTTTGGTGATAAGCTTCAATACTTGATGATTATCTACAGTGGCATTGTTTTTTGACTGCCACTTGGTAAATCCCCTTTTGGCTATTTTTCTGTTTATTCCTTACTTGCAGGTGCCAAAAGGAAAAGAAGAAGAAAAGAAAGAAAGAAGATGTTTAGTTTTAGGAACAATTTCTTGTATAATTTTATATTATTTATTGTAATATTCTTTCTGTTCATTGTTGTAATCTTCTTTTATTCATTTCCAGGGTTGTAATTATTCTTTTATTCCAGAATTTTATAAAGACAATGTATAATGTGTTAATGATCAATAAAGCTCAAGTTTTCTTTATTAATATTTATCCTTTCTAAATGTGTCTTTCAATTCTTAATTCTATTTTTCATAATTCAAATTCATATTTTGAATTCATAAGTTAGACTAGGGTTTTAGTTGTTTCTTTTCACCAATTCCCATCAAGCAATGGATCAAAAGAGATCATGTCAAATTCTTTCGCACTCCGAGAGTATACCATACCCCCTCGAAGAGAGAATCGATCCCTCTTAGGTTTTAGTGATAAAAGCGCAAAAAAATCCCGTAATTTTCAGATGTTATGCACAAAAGTCCTCTAAACTACCCCGGAGTTGTCCTACGTGCTGGGATGTTACAGAGGGCTAAGTATATAATCACTTTAGAAGCGGCATAAAAGATGCAAAGTAGATAGTGATAATCCAACTTATTTGTGGCACTGTCGTCTAGGTCATATTGGCGTAAAACGCATGAAGAAACTCCATTCTGATGGACTTTTGGAGTCTCTTGATTTTGAATCATTTGACACGTGCGAGCCATGCCTCATGGGCAAGATGATCAAAACCCTGTTCTCCAGAATAATGGAGCGAGCAACGAACTTATTGGAAATCATACATACCGATGTGTGCGGACCAAAGAGTATTTCGACGCGCGGTGGATATCGCTATTTTCTCACTTTTACTGATGACTTAAGTAGATATGGGTATGTCTATTTAATGAAACATAAATCTGAAACGTTTGAAAAGTTCAAAGAATTTCAGAACGAAGTGGAAAACCATCATAATAGGAAAATTAAATTTCCGCAATCCGATCGTGGAGGTGTAGTTCCAAGTGTGCTAGTACTATGTAGTTCTATTGTATGACAATAGTGACAACATAGTTTTGCAAAGAAACAAAGGTTTCATTAGAAGACCAAGTTTATACGATGCCATCTCATACAAGATGAGTAATGCATGCTAACGCAAAAGAATATGCAAATACAAACGGATCTGAATGTGTCAGACCCGTAGATAAGGTTTACCACGTGCAACGCGTATGAATAACACCGGAATGCCATAGGTGTTAAAGGCGCAAGTATGACTAGATTATTGACTCTAGTGCAAGTGGGAGACTGAAGGAAATATGCCCTAGAGGCAATAATAATATTGTTATTATTATATTTTTTGTTCATGATAATATTTATACTCCATGCTATAATTGTATTAAGCGGAAACATTAATACTTGTGTGGTTTATGAACAACACCGTGTCCCTAGTACGCCTCTACTAGACTAGCTCATTGATTAATGATGGTCAAGGTTTCCTAACCATAGACATGAGTTGTTGATTAATAATGAGGTCATGTCATTAGGAGCATGATGTGATGGATAGACCCAAATAAAGCACAGCAATTAGATCATGTCATTGTGTTCATCTTTGCGAAGCTTTTTCCTATGTCAAGTATTGTATTCCTTAGACCATGAGATAATGCAACTCCCTAGTGCCGGAAGAAAGCTTTGAGGTCATCAAACGTCATCCTATGAAAGGGTGATCATAAAGGTGTCTCTCAGGTGATCGGAAAGTACTTGTTGGGTTGTATGTATCGAGATGGAATTTGTCCCTCCCAAGTCAGAGAGATATACTTCGGGCCCACTCGATAATCGATATCAACACCGCTTGCAAGCATGTGGTTAAGGAGTTAATCACAAAGTGATATTGGATTACGGAACGAGGAAAGTACTTGCTGTGAACGAGATTGAACTTGGTATGTCGATACCGACGATCGAATCTCGGGCAAGTAAAATATTGCAAGACGAAGGGAATACATATACGGGATTAATTGAATCCTGGCATCGTGGTTCATCTGATATGATCATCGATGAATATGTGGGAGTCAATATGGGTTTCCAGATCTCGCTATTGATTATTGATAGTCTGCATACTCTCGAACCGGTAGGGTCACACACTTAACGTGCATCGATGCTAGGATAGAATGGATAATTAGTTATTGAGTTTTTGTTCGGAGTCTCGGATGAGATCCCGGACATCACGAGAGGTTCCGGAATGGTCTGGAGACTAAGATTCATAAGATTCATATAAAGGAAAGCAGGTTTTGGATTCCGGAAAAGTTTTGGAGTTTATCGATATTGTACCGGAGTGGGGCCAAAGTGGGCCCACTTGATGGAGGCCTGCGTGGGCCTAAGGGGAAGTGTCCTGGCCACTTGGGCCAGGTGCACCATGCCCACAAAGGCCCAGCTGGCCAGCCCAAGGGGAAACCCTAGGGCAACACTTTCTAGAAGGGGGGGAAAACTTGCCCCCCACTCTTCCCCCTTGGGCCGCCGCTCTAGGCTTGGAGGAGGGGCCAAGCTGGCCGCCCAGCCTCCTATATAAGGGAGGGCTGGGGTGCAGCCCCTCTTTCTCCCAACCCTAGCCGCCGGCCTAACTACTGCCCTCCACTTCTCTCTCTCTCTCGCGACTGCACGTAGGCGAAGCCCTGTTGCAGAAATTCTCCACCCTAAGCACCACGCCGTCGTGCTGCTGATCCAATCTATCTCTCCACCATACTTGCTGGACCAAGGAAGGAGGAGACATTGCTGCACCGTACGTGTGCATCTCTCGGAGGCGTTGCCACTTGCGGCGTTGGATCGGATGGGATCGCGAGGAGGAGATGGCTAGTACGACTACATCATCCTCGTTTTGTTGAACGTTTCCGCTATGCGATTTCTTCAAGGGTATGAAGATCTCATCTATCTCTCTCATTTATTACATCTCCTAGATTAAATCTTGGCTTTCTTGTTTGCATCCATAGGAATTTTTTTGATTTACTATGCTGCAAAACCCTTCACTTCTAGCATGGGACGAGCAGCTCTTGAGGGGAAAGAAGGGGGAGGGGTATAAATACCTCCTCACAATTCAGACTGTTGGAGGAACAAGCACACCGGCTATTTCCGGACTAAGGCCAGAAAAATTCAGCCTGGGGAGACACTGGCTATTTCCGGACACATTTACGAAAAAATAGCCGCCCCCTGGTAGAGCCACATCCACCCCAAGACTTAGAAAGTTTGGGGGGGGGGCACCGGCTATTTCTGGACAAATATCCATACAAATAGCCGACCCCTTCCAAAGCCGCATCCACTCATGGACTTACAAAAACTGAGGCACACCGGCTATTTCCGGCCTGACACCAGAAAAAGCCGGCCTGCTGATTGCTTTTGATGGCGTGGTGATGAATGGTGCCAGAGAACTTGTTGGCGTGTAGTTGATGAAGTAAATGACCGGCCAGTTGGGAACCCCAAGAGAAGGTTTAATGAGTATAGCAGCAAGTTTTTCCCTCAGTACGAAACCAAGGTTATCAATCCAGTAGGAAAAAGCCAATACTCCAGAAGGTGATGCTTGCTAGCTTCGCGACAGCTCCGGACAATTTATAGGGCGCCTCGTCCAGTGCTTTGCTTTGCTAGCTACAACACGGAACCTGCACACAACACAACCAAATACTTTGTTCCCAACTTACGATGAGGTTGTCAATCTCACCGGTTTGCTGTAAACAAAGGAATGAGTGTATCGAGTGGAAAGCAATAGTAGTATGCGAGTAAAGTAAACAGGTGATAGCAATATAAAGGAAATAGGACCGTGGTCCATAGTTCACTAGTGGTGTCTCTCCATAAGATAAAATAACACATGCTGGGTAAACAAATTACAGTTGGGCAATTGATAGAATAAAGACAATGTGCATATGTCGAGAGGATCACTATGAGATTTACTCTGGGCATTACAACAAGATACATAGACCGCCATCCAACTACATCTATGACTAATAATCCATTTGTGGCGAATCAATCCGAGAACTCCACAAGTATTAAGTTACGAACAACAGATAACTGCATTAAGCAAAGTGTGTAATGTAAACAAAGCATATGCCCTTGGACATATGAATGTTGTTTTCTCCCTAGTGGCAACAGCACATCTACAACCTTAGAGGTTTCTGTCACTCCCCCAGATTAAATAGAGCTATGAACCCAACTATCGAGCATAAATACCCCCTCTTGGAGTCACTAGTATCTACTCGGCCAAGATAGCTACTAACAACGGAGAGCATGCAAGATCATAAACAACATAGATATAACATAAGATAATATTCAGCACATCAACTCAATCATAACACCAATATTCATCGGATCCCAACAAACACAACATGTAGAATTACATAACGGTGATCTTGATCATGTAAGGCAGCTCACGAGATCTAAACATGAAGCACATGGTGGAGAAGACAACCAACTGGCTACTGCTATGGACCCATAGTCCAAGGTAGACTACTCACTCATCGCGCCGGAGGCAAGCATGGCGATGAAGAAGACTTCCGGTGGCGATTCCCCTCTCCGGCAGGGTGCCGGGAAGAGCTTCTGGACCCTCCCGATCTTGGGTCGACGACGGTGGCGGATCGCGATGTGTTTCTAGAAAAGTGATCGGGTGTTTAGGTTTTTCCCATCGGGGGGTCTTTATAGGCGAAGGGGCAGCATCAGAAGTGGACCAGGTGGGGCTCACCACAGGTGGGCGTGGGCCAGGGGCAGGCCGCGCCCCCTGGTGGTGTGGCCACCTCCTGGCTCCTTTCCGTCTCCTCTTCGGTTCTCTTGAAGCTTCGGTAAATTTCTGGATGTTTGGCTTTTGTTTCGTCCAATTCCGAGAATATTTCCTGTGTAACTTTTCTGACACACAAAAACAGCAAAAAACAGGGAACTAGCACTGTGGCATCTTGTTAATAGGTTAGTTCCGGAAAATGCATAAAAATGCCACGAAGTGTAACGAAACACTAAGCAAATGGTGTAAAAACAAGCATGGAGCATCAAAAATTATAGATACGTTTGAGACGTATCAGCATCCCCAAGCTTAACTCCTGCTCGTCCTCGAGTAGGTAAGTGATAACAAAAGAAATAATTTTTGAGGTGACATGCACCTACACAATCTTGACCATATATGTAAGCATTGTGCGCTGGGATCAAAAGAACTTAAAACATGGGCATGCAAGATATAATCTTAATAGAAGAAACTTAGCAACCATCTTATAACATGAAAAAGAACACAAACAAAAGATCATGAAAATGAAACAATGAAAGTCAAACGTGTGTTCAAATCGTATGGAAAAACATAGCAAATGGTTTTCAGCTTGTCCTTCATGAGAGAGCAAAACATAAATGCATAGGACACCTTCAAGTTTAAGAGGGCGACTAGATACAAATAATTTAAGAACAAGTGAAACCAACATCATGAATCAATCAATGAAAACTTTGGGACAATGTACATTATACTAAGAATGACAACTATGCTCTCTTAGACGGTGCATAAAGATAGAAGGTGGTGACTCAACATAAAAGTAAAAGAAAGGCCCTTCGCGGAGGGAAGCAGTGATTGCGAGTTTTATAAACCTTCAAAAATTATGGTACTTACTAACTTTGAGCTCTCATTGCCCCCATCATAAGCATCTTGAATGGTTAAAGTTAATGCGAGTACAATTATGAAGCATATGCTTGACAAATCATAAGTTGAAAACCTCGTGTCCCGTGAAGTACGAATACCCAAACCTCATGATACTCGACTTAGAGTCCCAAGCAGGCTCTTGTCATTGTAAATATATGTGTATCATCGAGAACCGCCAACGGGGTACCTCCTGCCCGATGACATAGAACAAGCCCACATCAAAATGACAAGACAAACAGACAATGAACACCTCGACATCTCTTTTATTTACCATTGGTATATCTTTTTATTTTGAGATGCGTTGTCGAATGTCCACTATGGGCATGCTGTAAATTTCCACCATGAATGATGCATGGCTTAGATTAGTGGCCCAGGCATTTCCCTAACACATATAAAAACTCCATGATCCTGCAAGATTCCCAACTTATTTCGCATCGCGAGTATCCATAAACAAAAGATCACGATATCAACTCAAATGAAAGATAATGCAATGTTGAAAGCTTGCCCCATGACGGCATGGCTGGGCTAATTTCCAACTTGCAACTTGCAAGCATAACAACTCAACATAAGAGAGCCACAATGTCAAAATTTTAAAGCGAGAAAAGTAAAGTGTGCCATCAGGTTCGTGAGAGCTTTACTGACCAATTTTCGCATAACACCGAAAAGAGTTTAATATGAAGGATAGATAAAAGCAAGTCAAATGTACTTTGGAATAACAAATTGCTAATAGGTATGTATGGTGCACACTTTGGAACAACTTGGTTTTTAGGAGTTGGATGCACGAGTAGAGCTCATACTCAGTAAAAAATGAGGGCTAGCAAAAGATTGGGAGCGACCAACTAAGAGAGCAATAAAGGCCATAATCATGCAAAGCGACAAAGCGACATTAAAAAAAGCATAAGATGGCATCAAAAGTCAAAAACTAAATGATCATAGAGGCTTATGGCACCATTTTCTATGAGTCTAACATGTGTGAGCATGCGCCAAGTCAACCCAAATAAAGCATCAAGGAGAAAACCAAAATAATGCTTCCAAATAATTAAAACAACGCATGATTTTTTCAGAGGCTCATTAAGCAATCTCAGTCATTTGAGACAAGCCATGCTACAGCAAAACCACTAAGCATACTATCAAAAAGACATCAAGAACGACATGCAAAAGCCTAGGCCGCAGTCTACACAAGCTCCTTCTTGTACCACTTTTTGCATAAAGCTTTTTCTCTTTTCCAACACCATTCGAACTTTTTTTGAAACAACTCTTTTGATGAAAACCAACATGGACCAGAGGTTAAAATACACCTTGATGCAAAGATATAACAAGATCTGAACACAAATCAAGGCGAAAAACGAAAACTAAACGCAGTAGCAGAAAAAGAGAACACTCGTTGAAACAATAAGAGTGAAAAATGGAGTGTTCTTGGCAAATGAAAAGCAAGCCAACTTCTCCAAAAGAAATTTGTTGGGGTCCAAACATTTATTGCAGCTAACAAAACTAAACAAAACTGAAAACTAAAACAACTGACGCTCCAAGAAAAACGCATAGTGCATGAAGCAATAAAAATATTGTGTGTTGAAAGGTGACCTGATTTTTGCCGGTGAAGAAGGGGTGCCTCGGGGGAATCCCCAAGCTTTGACGCTTGTACCTCTTGGATATTTCTTGGGGTGCATGGGAATCCCCAAGCTTGAGATTTTGTCCATTCTTCAACTCATCTCATCATTCTCCAATCCCTACACTTGAAAACTTCCTTCATACAAAACTCAACACAATTCTATTAGCAACATTAGTGTAAGCATAACATTGAATCAACCCCTTTTTGCTTCAGGTTTCAACTCAAAACCACCACATATAAAGCATATACTACTGTAGCAACTTCCCCAAAAGTTCTGTGATCAAAAGAACTCAAAAAGAAAGCGATCGAGCGGCAAACACAAATATTGGAGAAATCTGTCAAAACAGAACAGATGACAAAGGTGCAGCACCGAAATCTGTTTCAGAACAGCAACATCCCCAAATCTTACCTCACTCAAATTAGAGGCTTCTCTTGGCACAAAAACGAAATAAAAATGATAAGGAGAGGTCATTACAGTAGTAATAACTTCCAAGACTCAAATAAAAGAAAAATAACTAAAAGTAAAAACATTGGGTTATCTCCCAAGAGTGCTTTTCTTTAACGCCTTTGAGCTAGGCGCAGAAAGTGCGAATCAAGTAATATCAAGTAATGAAGCATCAAGCTCATAATTTGCTCTAAGAATAGAGTCAAAAAAGTAATTTCTTTCTCTTCCTAGGGAAGTGTTCCATACCTTTCTTGAGTGGGAATTGATATTTGATGGTGCCTTCCCTCATATCAATGATGGTACCTACAGTTCGAAGAAAAGGTCTTTCCAAAATAATAGGACATGAAGCATTACATTCAACATCCATAGCAAAAAAATCAACGGGAACAAGGTTATTGTTAACCATAATAAGAACATCATTAATCCTTCCCAAAGGTTTCTTCTTAGCAACATCAGCAATAGGAACATCATAATAGCACTTTTCAAGCGGTGGTAAATCAAGCATATCATAAATTTTACTAGGCATAATAGAAATACTAGCACCTAGATCACATAAAGCAAGGCAATCAAAACCATTAACATGCATATCAATGATGGGTTCCTAACCATCTTCTAACTTCTTGGGAATAGAAGCTTTTTGCTTCTACTTTTCATCCCTAATTTTCATAAGAGCATTGGTAATATGCTTAGTAAAAGCAACATTTAAGGAACTAGCATTGGGACTCAAAGCAAGCTATTGCAAGAACAAAATAACTTCAGATATATTGCAGCCATCAACATCAAAATCATTAAAGGAAATAGAGCTATCATCTCCTACACTCCGAAAAATTTCAGCACTCTTTTGAGAAAAAGTTTTGGCAGTTTTAGGCTTTTTAATACAAGGAGTGGGAGTTTTCTCTACACCAATCAAAGTAAGAGGATTGCTAGCATTTGGAACAACTTCATTAGAGGTAGTAATGGTACATACCTTTATCTTTCTAGCCATCTCATATTCTCTTTCCCACCTGGCATGCAATTCTGCTAGCATCCTAACATTTTCATCAATTCTAACTTGGATAGCATTAGCAGTAGCAAAACTATTGTTCTGTTTCACATCATTAGGAGACACTTTTAATTTCAGAAGTTCAACATCACGAGCAAGGCTATCAACTTTAGACGCAAGAATATCAATTTTGCCTAACTTTTCCTCAACAGACTTATTAAAAGCAGTTTGCTTACCGATGAAGTCCTTGAGCATTACCTCAAGATCGGAGGGCGCAGCCCTAGTGTTGTTGGAGGAATTACCATAAGATTTACCATAACCATTACCATTGGTAGAAGGATACGGCCTATAATTGTTACTAGCAAAATTGTTCCTATAAGCATTGTTGTTAAAATTATTATTTCTAATGAAGTTTACATCAACATGCTCTTCTTGAGCAACCAAAGAGGCCAAAGGAACATTATTAGGATCAACATGAGTTCTATCATTAGAAAGCATAAGCATTATAGCATTAATCTTATCACTTAAGGAAGAGGTTTCCTCAACAGAATTTACCTTCTTACCTTGTGGAGCTCTCTCGGTGTGCCATTCAGAGTAATTTACCATCATATTGTCGAGAAGCTTTGTTGCGGCGCCCAAGGTAAGGGACATAAAAGTGCCTCCAGCAGCTGAATCCAATAGGTTCCTTGAAGAAAAATTCAGTCCTGCATAAAAAGTTTGGACAATCATCCAAGTAGTCAGTCCATGAGTGGGGCAATTCTTTATCATAGATTTCATTCTTTCCCAAGCCTGAGTAACATGTTCATTATCAAACTGACTAAACTTCATAATATTGCTACGCAAAGCTATAATCTTAGCAGGAGGATAGTATCTTCCAATAAAAGCATCCTTACACTTAGCCCATGAATCAATACTATTTTTAGGCAAAGACAGCAACCAATCCTTAGCTTTTCCTCTGAAAGAAAAAGGAAACAACTTAAGCTTAATAATATCACTTTCTACATCCTTATATTTCTGCATCTTACATAGCTCAACAAAATTGTTGAGATGAGCTACAGCATCATCAGTACTAGCACCAGAAAATTGCTCGTTCATAACAAGGTTCAACAAAGCAGGCTTAATCTCATAAAAATTTGCAGCAGGAGCAGGTGGCACAATAGGAGTGCAGATAAAATCACTATTATTAGTGCTAGTAAAATCACACAACTTGGTGTTCTCAGGAGTACCTATTCTAGCAAAACTAAAAGTAGACAAGTAAAAACAACTATAAAGGATAGTATTTTTTTTGTGTTTTTGATAAAATGAAGCAAGTAAAAATAAAGTAAAGTAAAAGCAAAACTTAAAACAAAGTAAAGGATGTGCGTGCGAAACTCCCCTTGCAGAAGTCTTCTTTTTTCCCGGCAACGGCGCCAAAAAAACTTGATTGCTTTTGATGGCGTGGTGATGAATGGTGCCAGAGAACTTGTTGGCGTGTAGTTGATGAAGTAAATGACCGGCCAGTTGGGAACCCCAAGAGAAGGTTTGATGAGTATAGCAGCAAGTTTTTCCCTCAGTACGAAACCAAGGTTATCAATCCAGTAGGAAAAAGCCAATACGCCAGAAGGTGATGCTTGCTAGCTTCGCGACAGCTCCGGACAATTTATAGGGCGCCTCATCCAGTGCTTTGCTTTGCCAGCTACAACGCGGAACCTGCAAACAACACAACCAAATACTTTGTTCCCAACTTACGATGAGGTTGTCAATCTCACCGGTTTGCTGTAAACAAAGGAATGAGTGTATCGAGTAGAAATCAATAGTAGTATGTGAGTAAAGTAAACAATGCGAGTAAAGTAAACAGGTGATAGCAATATAAAGGAAATAGGACCGAGGTCCACATGTCACTAGTGGTGTCTCTCCATAAGATAAAATAACACATGCTGGGTAAACAAATTACAGTTGGGCAATTGATAGAATAAAGACAACGTGCATATGTCGATAGGATCACTATGAGATTTACTCTAGGCATTACAACAAGATACATAGACCGCCATCCAACTGCATCTATGACTAATAATCCACTTGTGGTGAATCAATCCGAGAACTCCACAAGTATTAAGTTGCGAACAACAGATAACTGCATTAAGCAAAGTGTGTAATGTAAACAAAACATATGCCCTTGGACATATGAATGTTGTTTTCTCCCTAGTGGCAACAGCACATCTACAACCTTAGAGGTTTCTGTCACTCGTCCAGATTAAATAGAGGCATGAACCCAACTATCGAGCATAAATACCCCCTCTTGGAGTCACTAGTATCTACTCGGCCAAGATAGCTACTAACAATGGAGAGCATGCAAGATTATAAACAACATCGAGATAACATAAGATAATATTCAGCACATCAACTCAATCATAACACCAATATTCATCGGATCCCAACAAACACAACATGTAGAATTACATAACGGTGATCTCGATCATGTAAGGCAGCTCACGAGATCTAAACATGAAGCACATGGTGGAGAAGACAACCAACTAGCTACTGCTATGGACCCATAGTCCAAGGTAGACTACTCACTCATCGCGCCGGAGGCAAGCATGGCGATGAAGAAAACCTCCGGTGGTGATTCCCCTCTCCGGCAGGGTGCCAGGAAGAGCTTCTGGACCCTCCCGATCTCGGGTCGACGACGGCGGCGGATCGCGATGTGTTTCTGGAAAAGTGAGCGGGTGTTTAGGTTTTTCCCGTCGGGGGGTCTCTATAGGCGAAGGGGGAGCGTCAGAAGTGGACCAGGTGGGGCTCACCATAGGTGGGCGCGGGCCAGGGGCAGGCCGCGCCCCCTGGTGGTGTGGCCACCTCCTGTCTCCTTTCCATCTCCTCTTCGGTTCTCTCGAAGCTTTGGTAAATTTCCAGATGTTCGGCTTTTGTTTCGTCCAATTCCGAGAATATTTCCTGTGTAACTTTTCTGAAACACAAAAACAGCAGAAAATAGGGAACTGACACTGTGGCATCTTGTTAATAGGTTAGTTCCGGAAAATGCATAAAAATGCCACGAAGTGTAACAAAACACTAAGCAAATGGTGTAAAAACAAGCATGGAGCATCAAAAATTATAGATACGTTTGAGACGTATCACCTGCCTATTTAAACTTGCATCTCCAACTAAATTGTCTTCACCTCAGATGCCCAATATGTACCACAATATAAGTTATCTTTTGAGCTAAACAAGTATGGATTTATAGCCACACAAAGGGTACTCCATATCTCGTGCATAGATAGAATAATCCCTGAAAAGATCACAACACAAGATTAATAGATATTTTATTGTTAACAAACACCAAAAAAATTAGGACAGACATGCTCTTTCAATCTCCCCCTATTTTGGTGTTTGACGACAATTCAAAATTTTCATGATTCAAACTATAAAATATAGAAGGAGCTCCCCCTAGACATGTGCCCTAATTAAGTTGCATTTGAATACATAGGGCATACAAGCTAAGAAAACTCCCCCTAGATTTTATAACGTGATCCATATGTGCACAAGATATTTCAATAAGCATAATTAGAACACATAGTAAATGTAGAACAATAAGTAGGATCACATAAATTCTATTACACAAATACGAAGTTCAGACAGAGTTCAACCACGAGACCAAGTAGATGAAAAGTTCAACAACATAAATGAGACACAAGCGTGAAGATGCAAAGATAAAAAGCTTGTGCCCCGACCCATGCAAATCCCGGACAACCTAACAGAACTACTTCTCCCCCTTTAGTATCAAGAGGCCAAAAATGGAAGAAGAGCGATGCTACGTCCCAAGGAGATCACTCAAAGTCCTCCTCCTCCTCATCATCATCATCATCTCCAATTCCTTCACTTGAATCTTCATTGTCCGAGGGTTCTTCATCAATGGCTTCCTTGACCTTGGAGTTAACATCCGCCAATTCTTTCCAATCAAAGGTGGATCCTTCATTCCATTTACCAAATGAGAATGTGGCCTCGAAGTTGGCTTGTTCGGTCTCTTCATCTTGGGTGCTTGCCCCTTTACCTTTCTCAACAACCGACAAATGAGCTTCCAAATCATGTTGCTTGGAACGAATATGCTTGCGCTCAGCATAGTCTTTGTATTGGGTTTGGTGCACATCATTTTTAATGCAAAACATGGATCTTTGCCACCACTTGAGGCACTTGAACTTATGACCCATTTGGCCACTTGGGGCATCCACATTTTTTCTTCTACTCCCACTAGCATAGAAGTTGCCACTCGTATATCTACTTGGAGCAAAGGCTTCTTGAGTGCTAGTCATCAAGTGTGCGGTCTTCTTGTAGAGCTTGATAAGCTTGTTCTCTTCCATGCTCTCAAACACAATTTCTTCCTCTTCCGCACATCATTCTTCATCATCCTTGTCCAAGATAAGATTCATGATATAGGGAGCATATGGAGGAATCTTCTTAGCAATCATGGCAAGGTGCATTTCAGAGAAAATGAAATGTATCACATCAATATCCTTGTCTTTACATTCCTCTCCTTCCTCAAAGACAACATAGGCATGGTGTAGGAGATGCACTAGACCACCTCGAATTGCATCATTGTTGCCACCACTTGGAGAGATGTTGACACAAAACATGCGTAGCAAAACATCATAGAGAGGGAGTAGGTTTGAGGTATCTCCTGGTTTGCCTCCCAAAGCATAGAGCGGTGACTCAGAGGTGTCAAGGTGCAGCTTATTTCCAGTTTGATGAGCCTCAATTCCATCAAACTCATAGCCCAATAGCTATCCAAATCTAGCAAAGTTGGAGAACTTCCTCACATCATTTGTCATCCAAGTGAACCTAATGTTGTTCTGTAACATCCTACCTTTTACCAAGGTAGAACTCCTGTGTTAATGTGCTACTCCCTGGATCATTAGATAGCACCACAGTACAAAATATAGTAATCATTGCAGATAGTGTCATTTATTACATCGCAAATCCAGATACAATAGTCTTTAAACCTTACAGAAATTGCTTAGCCACTTGGACTTGCTTGAATACCAGAGTTTAACACAAACTAACACAACGGAAAATAAATTGCAATGAGCCTCCATCTTCAGCAATGTGCCACAGGCAGTCATGTTGGTATGCAGGCTCGAGACTCCTCCATCTACTCCTCATCAGAACAACCTACACGTTTGAATATGTAGCCCCAAAGGGGTCAGTACAACAATGTACTGGCAAATGACACATATTTGGTGGCATTTTGTGGAAAGACTATACTACATGATATTTGGCTAGTGGATCTCAAGGCTAATTTGCATAAAGCAGTTTTATCCTATATTTTCCAAAACCAAAACATTTTAAAGCATTCTGATTTTTCTTTAATATCAAGATAACTCCTAGGTCACCACCACATACATGGTTTTCACTGCCAATATGTAGCCCCGGGTAGTCACTCTACAAAACTTGGTTAATTTCTCAATATCGAGATAACTCCTAGGTCACCACCACATACATGGTTTTCACTGCCAGTATGTAGCCCCGGGTAGTCACTCTACAAAACCAGGTTAATCCCTCAGGTCACCACCACATACATGGTTTTCACTGCCAGGCATGTAGCCCTGAGGCATCCCCACTTTCTACACAAATTTTAATTATTTCAAAAAGGTGATGAGATTCTTCCGTACATTCCATGTCTAGAGACTCAAGTTGTCCATAACCGGGGACACGGCTAATCGATTAGTTTTGACACCCTGCAGGGGTTGTGCACTTTCACCTTACGATTCATTTTATGCCCATACATAAAATGAAATAAGACCTTTTAGAAGGAGAGGGCAACTAACTGGCAAGCTCCGTTCCCAACCTACAATTCAACTACCACCACTTCTTGCACGCAAGTTGCACCCTCACATCTAATCAGTCAAGACAGAGCCCATAATGTCATAAGGCTGCACTGGAAGCACTCTAAGCATGGAAGACATAGCCATCTCTTTGTTCCTGGGTGACAAACCACAAGTGTACTACTTAGGCCACTAACACATACCATGGTTTTCACTTCCAAGATATGTGACTCCTAAGTAGACACTCAACACACCCAAAGCCACACCAATCCACCCAGGTAGTTCATTGAAGTTGTAGTTTAATTTTCAGAGCAAATCGTCAATAAAGCATGGCATCAATATTTTCAAAGTATTTAGCATCCTAACGGGTGGGGTTTTGGGGGATTGCTACACACTACTAGGATCTAAGCATTTGATAAAATAGTTGAATAATTCACCTATCATGCATACTACAAGAGGTGAATACACTAATGCATAAGTAAAATGGGTAAAGGGACATGTGTGTCACTTGCCTTGGAAACAACCAGCACACTCACAACAATCACACTTGGAGTTCAGCTCCCCTTCACAATCTAACAGGAAATATTGCACACAAATAAACACAATATACAATCCAAACATAAACAACAAGACAAACAAATGAAAAGGGTTTGTTTTACATTTTAGATTTATTAAGATACTGTGATAAGAGAGATATGGCAAAAGAATTGTGGATTGTGAGATATGGATTTTGAGAACTCGAGTGGCAATATCAAATGATTGGAAAGGATTGGTCCTCCAAGGTACAATGTAGTGATATAAATCTTGTGCTTGGCATAAGCAAGGTAGAGTTTAGAGATGACTCATGTGGATGGATTCACATGAGTATACAATAGTGCAACAAAACACTACTGAATAAAGTGTAACAACACTTATTCATAATGGTATAAGTTACACATAGGCTTGGGTAGGGGTTTGTGATATATTGATTTTACTCAATTAACTCGTTTGTTAATTGAATAGTTCTATACATGAGATCAGGATCAAGTGGACAGAGGATTGAGTATGGGTAAATAATATTTGAGATTATGGTTTAAGGTTCTGATTGGGTACATGGAGTATTGGATAGGTGCTATAATGTTGATTAGATCAACACCACAAGGATAGTAAGAATAGAATCTACGATTGAGATGTATCACACTTTACTCAAACAACACAATTGTAATTTGAATATGTGTGAACTGGTCAAGATAGGTCTAAGTAAATATGATCTTGATTGAGATATGGTTTAGACAACATTGATGTCTAGGTATGATTATAAGATTTGGTAATGTAGAGAGGAACATTACTGATAAGGAATAGGTTTATTTCTATAGTGGAAATTACTCAAATCCTCATGTTAGAATTTGAATAATTGCGAAATGGTTCAAGAAATTATGGGAGTGATGCTACTGGATAGCTTGCAGCAAAACAAAGCTACTGCAATTGGATTCAATCTAAAATAAATTTTAGAACTCAAGATATGGTCAAATTAGTGATTTGGACAAATTTGAATGCACAAAGTGTGTGCACATATCAAATTTGGATTTTATTAATCCTATGATGTTCTACATGATCAGAGGATTCCAAAGACTACAAATTTGTAATTTTTGGATGGACAGAACTAAAGATATGAATTTATTAGTGCAATAGAAGGATTTGAATCAATCTGAAAATAGATTCAAATTAATTACAGAGGCAATGGAATATTATTGCACCATTGGATTCTACTCGTTCTTAGCTTTCCATAGACATCTTATTTGTGATTTTTCAAGTTGTAGAATGAAAGATATGATTTTTGCAAGTTTTAGGCCAAATCTGATTCAAAGTTTCTAATTTGAATTCTGTTTAAACCAGAGGCTGACACTTGGCGCAACCTGACAGGTCGGTACCGATTCGGGTGGATCAAGGTTGCGGGCCGTTAGATCTTAAGTGGATCGAACGTACAAGATCCACTGATACCTCTTCGTTTAAGTGAAGCGATCTGGGCTTTTGGATCTTGATCGGACGGACGATAAGAATCAGAGAGGAGAGAAGCTCACCTAGGGTTTCCAGATACTCGCCGGAGATGGTCGAGTTCGCCGGAGTCGGCTCGAGCGTGGACGGCGATGGGGTTCCAGGGGCTCCTGGTGGCAATGGAGAGGGTGACGAGGTGCAGGGCGTCGAGGAGAACTTGATGGCGTGGTCGACGCGGTCGATCGCGTCCTGAAACGAGGCAGGGGAGCGGCTGGAGCGGCCTCGGGCGGAGGTGTTCTTCTGGAGGCGTTGGCTTCATCGTTTGCTGCGGGATTGATCGAAAAAGAAGGGTCAGGATGGTGCGCACGTGTAAGGGGAAAGGAGAGGAACCAATCATGGGCGCCGATATCACCTGGAGGCACCGAAATCGGCGTTGCACACCGTCAGTATCTGTGGAGGTCGGCGAGGAATTCTGCGGCAGCCTGGCGGCGTGGAGGAGGGAAACCAGAGGGGAAATGGGGAGGAAGAGTGGGGCTTCTTATAGGCGTGGGCACGGGGAAGAAACGGCAGGAAATATATCGGGAATTGATGAGGGGGGGGGAATTACTAGGAGGAAACTGTCGTCGGCGGGGTTAACGCGAGGAAGAAGAAGGTCGGGCTGACCGGTGGGTCCCACATGTCGGCGAAGGGGAGAGAGGAAGCTGGGTACCGTTTCAGAAATCCCCGGGGTGGGCCGCGGGCTGCTTCTCCGTACTGGGCCGAAGGGTTCCCGGAGGCCCTTTTTATATTTTTTTTCCTTCTCTCTTTCTTTTCCTTTTCTGGTTTCTTTATTTCTTTATAGATTTTGCATATTGAATTCAAATGGCTTCAAACCAAATTGTAAAATTTTCTAAAATTCCAAGCAACATTCCAGAATAGTAACAAACATGTTTTCCCAAAATAAAACAAGATTTTTAAAAGGCTTTATAAATTTAGCAAAAGGCTTTGCTTGCATAATACAAAAATAGATATAGGGTTTTCAACTAATCCTTTTTAAAATAGAGGATATATTTTATGAATAACATTTTGAAATCTATTTTCAAACAATGTTTTAGAAATGTAATCCTTTAAATGATATCACATTTTGAAAATCACTTCTTTGCGAGCAAGCTAGCATAGGTTTTAAATAACAACAAAATAATACTTTGAAATCTTGCTTTCTCAAATGAGTTCTTTAAGAACACTAGAAAGTTTAAAATAGTTTTCTAATAAAGCCTTCAAATAGACTCAAAAAGTTTTAAATCTTAGTGAATTTTCAATCAACACAAGCAAAATAAAAACAAAAAAATTTCCCCAAAATTTGATAAAATCTTGGGATGTTACAGACTACCACCCTTAAAAGAAATCTCGTCCTCGAGATTGGAGAAGGCTAAAAAGAAGTAGGTATTAGGTTATTTGGGTTTAGGTATCTGGGTGGCTACCACCCTTAAAAGAAAATTCCTCTTGGTGGTATCTTGATGCTTCCTTAGGCACTTGCATTTTGTTCCTAGCTTGCATTCACTGTGGTGCCAATTTCCCGATTCGCCCTTCTCAGAAGTTCCGATGTTCGCCGCTATGTTCAAAAGTGGGCACACCAAGGATTCCATCCAATTCTGATGATAAGCAGATATCATCCATCGCGTTGTCAACAATAAGGTAGTCCACCTCGTCTAAGAATGTGTAACTAGCCTTTTCTTTGGTCGGTCCTCACCAAGGCCAAGACAGCATACAGGCTATCACCATACTTCTTGTTGCTTTTTAGCTGATTCTCATTACGAGATCTCAGAAGATGACTCAGTGCCAAGCGCTGCATGCTTGCCCCACGAACACGATGAGACCACACATCCCAATGGATTAGGATGGCATCTCTCTGCAGTCTTCTCATGCATTTCATAGGGGTAAACAAGGTGGAATCTGTAAGAGGTACTTGCACCTTTAAGGGACGGAAGGTCGCCTTATAACCAGCATTGTTGAATCTTCTCTTGATACCGGTGTTCATCCTGCTATCTGCCACTAGTACCAGATGGTCCTTAAGAATTCCTTTCGCAACCATCTTCATAGTCATTGGTAGACGTTGGACAACTTGATCATATCTCGAAGATGAACGCCTTTGCAAGAATAAGGGATCTAACGAAGCTCTCATGGGTATGAAGGTAGTTTCAAGGATTCGGGATGTTGCTTCATAATGTAGCAGGTCGGGATGGGGTAGACTTTGGTGGCATAAAGCTTTGGATCCAGGAGAGAATCTCATAGGTAGTGGTGGTTGTCTCTGTTGTGACTCTCTGGGGAGGAGTGAATCCTCTTTTATAGGCTCGGGGAGGTAGTCGAACAGGCCGCTTGGGGAGTTGAAACGAAAGGTC
Organism: Dactylis glomerata; assembly: GCA_007115705.1. Classification (NCBI taxonomy): domain Eukaryota; kingdom Viridiplantae; phylum Streptophyta; class Magnoliopsida; order Poales; family Poaceae; genus Dactylis; species Dactylis glomerata. The sequence goes on along the minus strand of QXEO01000291.1, from coordinate 1,692,066 downwards.
GGGAAGGTAAACCGAACTGGCAGCAGCCGAAACTGAATAGTCTTTGTATTCAAAGCCCACTAAGCAACACGTTTCTGATTCGTGTAGTCGTTCAAAAGTCCAAGTTCTCACCGTATTCCTACGTTTTGGCCACTGGCTCACTATAAGGGTGTAACATATTATCCTCCTAAGGTTATGGTTTAACGATGTCGTCTCTCATGTAGGTATGTCTCTCTAGATTCACCATTCCTCATACAAGAGCGAACAATATGAGTAGTCGTCACGAGGCGCAAATCCATGTCGCACCCAATCATTACCTTGTATTTGGTTTGGTGCATCTCGCATTCTAACTCTTGGTCAACCTCACTAGCTTTTTAAACAAAAGTTTTGTTGAAATTGGAATCAAGTTCCCAAATCTTATTTTGAATTTTGAAAACAAAATCTATCGTTCCTAGCTAGAGGTTTTCAACAAAGCTCATGGCAATAATCCTTAAGTTGTAGATCCTTTGGTTTGCCATTTAAGAGGAATTAAAATCCTTTCCATTGCTCTGTTTGCTCACAAATGCTCTTGATATAAATAAATGTGATGCTCCATTATCAAATAGAATCCAATGTTGTGAAGGAGTTAAGTGGAAACGTACCCGTCACTTCTTCCACATTGACGTGGTTCACATGACCCCTCTTGAATGGATTGGGCTTGGCTGCATCATCTTGTTTCTTCTCTGAGCACATATCCGCAAAATGTCCTGGCTTCTTGCAATTATAGCAGATGATATGCGACAGATCCTTCTTAATACGGTGTTGTCCATTGCCTCCATTTTGGTGCCCATTGCCTCTAGTGTTATTTCCATTGCTTCCATTGTGGTTACTATTGTGTCTATTCTGGTGGCCATTGGAGTGGTTTCCCTGGTTTCCACCATTGTGCCCATGGCCATTTGAGTTGCTACCATTTCCATTTCCTCCAGAGGAGTGGGGCCTCTTGTGGGAATGTCCAGTGTGGGTCTTGCCATTGTTGAGCTTCCTCTTACGGTTTTCCTCCTTCCTTATGTTGTTGTCCAGAGTAACAGCTTGGTCTAGCAGTGCCTGGTAGCTTGGAGCATAAGCTACTGACAAAGGTATCTTCAGTTCCCCTTTGAGTCCATGGAGAAACTTATCTTTCCTCTTGGCATCAGTGTCGATGTCTTCTGGTGCGTACCTTGACAGAGAGCAGAAGTCATCCATGTACTCCTTTAGTGTCCTGTCACCCTGCTTCAGAGTGCGGAACTCATCTTTCTTTAGATTCATAATGCCCGTGGAGATATGAGCATTACGAAAGCCTTCCCTGAAGGAATCCCAGTCCAGACCTTCAATTGGATTGGTGACTTGGTAAGTATCCCACCACATTGCTGCTGGTCCCTCTAGCAGGTGGGCAGTGAATCTAATCTTTTCAGCATCTGTTCACTCACAGGTAACCAAGTCCTTATTGACTGAACGCAGCCAGTCGTCGGCCACTATTGGGTCTGTGGCAGATGAAAACTTATTGGGTCTGAGCTTTAGGAAACGAGCTAGTCGGTCCACTTGAGGTGGGGGTGGTGGATTGTTGTTGTTGTTGTTGTTGTTCATGAGGTTGGTGCTTGCTTGGATGAATTGGGTCATCATCTGCATGAGTTGGGCTTGACCTGTGGCTAACTGTTGGACCACATCATAGAGGTTGTTGGTGTTGTTGTCGTTGTTGTTGTTGTTGCTGCTGTTGTTGTTGTTCTTTTCACGGCGAGGCGGCATCTGAGGTAGTTTTAGCAAAGGTGAGTAATAGATGGATAGAGCTAAAGAAGAAAATTGTCCTACCCAAGCACAAAAGAACATTCCAAGCAGCAAACAAGCATAAATCAAACAGTCATTGAAAATCCTTTTGATAAGTTTTGGAAAAACATGTCAACAATAATATATGGTCATACGCCAATTTGGTATGATCATAGAAGTATTCTATAAATCGCTGGTTCTATAAACTAGAATCTTGGTGGTCTATTCTATTATAGTTTCATTGTTCCATTTCTTATTTCCACTTCCCCAATGCATCGTTGGTGTTGGGCAACCTTCATTTCAACATTTCTTCAAGTTCTTCGTTGGTCTTCAATGTAGTTCTTCATGTTGGATCAAGGTCAACCTATGAAGTAGAAGTCTCATTCTTCTGGCACATTGTGTCCTTCTGTCCTTTCTTGATGGTTTCGAGAGTTGGGTCATCTAAGGGAATCATTTGAAATGAAGTAGGGGAGAAATACAAGGAGTTTCAAGATGCAAAAATTCCTTTTATAATTTAAATAGAAGTAAGATGAGATACAGAATTTTATCCTAGGGTCTTCCTATCTCTAATCCAAACCTAGGGTCTCGATCCTACAGGCAACACTATGCTCTGATACCATTTTGTAACATCCTACCTTTTACCAAGGTAGAACTCCTGTGTTAATGTGCTACTCCCTGGATCATTAGATAGCACCACAGTACAAAATATAGTAATCATTGCAGATAGTGTCATTTATTACATCGCAAATCCAGATACAATAGTCTTTAAACCTTACAGAAATAGCTTAGCCACTTGGACTTGCTTGAATACCAGAGTTTAACACAAACTAACACAACGGAAAGTAAATTGCAATGAGCCTCCATCTTCAGCAATGTGCCACAGGCAGTCATGTTGGTATGCAGGCTCGAGACTCCTCCATCTACTCCTCATCAGAACAACCTACACGTTTGAATATGTAGCCCCAAAGGGGTCAGTACAACAATGTACTGGCAAATGACACATATTTGGTGGCATTTTGTGGAAAGACTATACTACATGATATTTGGCTAGTGGATCTCAAGGCTAATTTGCATAAAGCAGTTTTATCCTATATTTTCCAAAACCAAAACATTTTAAAGCATTCTGATTTTTCTTTAATATCAAGATAACTCCTAGGTCACCACCACATACATGGTTTTCACTGCCAGTATGTAGCCCCGGGTAGTCACTCTACAAAACTTGGTTAATTTCTCAATATCGAGATAACTCCTAGGTCACCACCACATACATGGTTTTCACTGCCAGTATGTAGCCCCGGGTAGTCACTCTACAAAACCAGGTTAATCCCTCAGGTCACCACCACATACATGGTTTTCACTGCCAGGCATGCAGCCCTGAGGCATCCCCACTTTCTACACAAATTTTAATTATTTCAAAAAGGTGATGAGATTCTTCCGTACATTCCATGTCTAGAGACTCAAGTTGTCCATAACCGGGGACACGGCTAATCGATTAGTTTTGACACCCTGCAGGGGTTGTGCACTTTCACCTTACGATTCATTTTATGCCCATACATAAAATGAAACGAGACCTTTTAGAAGGAGAGGGCAACTAACTGGCAAGCTCCGTTCCCAACCTACAATTCAACTACCACCACTTCTTGCACGCAAGTTGCACCCTCACATCTAATCAGTCAAGACAGAGCCCATAATGTCATAAGGCTGCACTGGAAGCACTCTAAGCATGGAAGACATAGCCATCTCTTTGTTCCTGGGTGGCAAACCACAAGTGTACTACTTAGGCCACTAACACATACCATGGTTTTCACTTCCAAGATATGTGACTCCTAAGTAGACACTCAACACACCCAAAGCCACACCAATCCACCGAGGTAGTTCATTGAAGTTGTAGTTTAATTTTCAGAGCAAATCGTCAATAAAGCATGGCATCAATATTTTCAAAGTATTTAGCATCCTAACGGGTGGGGTTTTGGGGGATTGCTACACACTACTAGGATCTAAGCATTTGATAAAACAGTTGAATAATTCACCTATCATGCATACTACAAGAGGTGAATACACTAATGCATAAGTAAAATGGGTAAAGGGACATGTGTGTCACTTGCCTTGGAAACAACCAGCACACTCACAACAATCACACTTGGAGTTCAGCTCCCCTTCACAATCTAACAGGAAATATTGCACACAAATAAACACACTATACAATCCAAACATAAACAGCAAGACAAACAAATGAAAAGGGTTTGTTTTACATTTTAGATTTATTAAGATACTGTGATAAGAGAGATATGGCAAAAGAATTGTGGATTGTGAGATATGGATTTTGAGAACTCGAGTGGCAATATCAAATGATTGGAAAGGATTGGTCCTCCAAGGTACAATGTAGTGATATAAATCTTGTGCTTGGCATAAGCAAGGTAGAGTTTAGAGATGACTCATGTGGATGGATTCACATGAGTATACAATAGTGCAACAAAACACTACTGAATAAAGTGTAACAACACTTATTCATAATGGTATAAGTTACACATAGGCTTGGGTAGGGGTTTGTGATATATTGATTTTACTCAATTAACTCGTTTGTTAATTGAATAGTTCTATACATGAGATCAGGATCAAGTGGACAGAGGATTGAGTATGGGTAAATAATATTTGAGATTATGGTTTAAGGTTCCGATTGGGTACATGGAGTATTGGATAGGTGCTATAATGTTGATTAGATCAACACCACAAGGATAGTAAGAATAGAATCTACGATTGAGATGTATCACACTTTACTCAAACAACACAATTGTAATTTGAATATGTGTGAACTGGTCAAGATAGGTCTAAGTAAATATGATCTTGATTGAGATATGGTTTAGACAACATTGATGTCTAGGTATGATTATAAGATTTGGTAATGTAGAGAGGAACATTACTGATAAGGAATAGGTTTATTTCTATAGTGGAAATTACTCAAATCCTCATGTTAGAATTTGAATAATTGCGAAATGGTTCAAGAAATTATGGGAGTGATGCTACTGGATAGCTTGCAGCAAAACAAAGCTACTGCAATTGGATTCAATCTAAAATAAATTTTAGAACTCAAGATATGGTCAAATTTGAATGCACAAAGTGTGTGCACATATCAAATTTGGATTTTATTAATCCTATGATGTTCTACATGATCAGAGGATTCCAAAGACTACAAATTTGTAATTTTTGGATGGACAGAACTAAAGATATGAATTTATTAGTGCAATAGAAGGATTTGAATCAATCTGAAAATAGATTCAAATTAATTACAGAGACAATGGAATATTATTGCACTATTGGATTCTACTCATTCTTAGCTTTCCAGAGACATCTTATTTGTGATTTTTCGAGTTGTAGAATGAAAGATATGATTTTTGCAAGTTTTAGGCCAAATCTGATTCAAAGTTTCTAATTTGAATTCTGTTTAACCAGAGGCTGACACTTGGCGCAACCTGACAGGTCGGTACCGATTCGGGTGGATCAAGGTTGCGGGCCGTTAGATCTTAAGTGGATCGAACGTACCAGATCCACTGATATCTCTTCGTTTAAGTGAAGCGATCTGGGCTTTTGGATCTTGATCGGACGGACGATAAGAATCAGAGAGGAGAGAAGCTCACCTAGGTTTTCCAGATACTCGCCGGAGATGGTCGAGTTCGCCGGAGTCGGCTCAAGCGTGGATGGCGATGGGGTTCCAGGGGCTCCTGGTGGCAATGGAGAGGGTGACGAGGTGCAGGGCGTCGAGGAGAACTTGATGGCGTGGTCGACGCGGTCGATCGCGTCCTGAAACGAGGCAGGGGAGCGGCTGGAGCGGCCTCGGGCGGAGGTGTTCTTCTGGAGGCGTTGGCTTCGTCGTTTGCTGTGGGATTGATCGAAAAAGAAGGGTCAGGATGGTGCGCGCATGCAAGGGGAAAGGAGAGGAACCAATCACGGGCGCCGATATCACCTAGAGGCGCCGAAATCGGCGTTGCACACCGTCAGTATCTATGAAGGTCGGCGAGGAATTCTGCGGCAGCCTGGCGGCGTGGAGGAGGGAAACCAGAGGGGAAATGGGGAGGAAGAGTGGGGCTTCTTATAGGTGTGGGCGCGGGGAAGAAACGGCAGGAAATAAATCGGGAATTGATGAGGGGGGGTGGAATTACTGGGAGGAAACCGTCGTCGGCGGGGTTAACGCGAGGAAGAAGAAGGCCGGGCTGACCGGTGGGTCCCACATGTCGGCGAAGGGGAGAGAGGAAGCTGGGTACCATTTCGGAAATCCCCGAGGTGGGCCGCGGGCTGCTTCTCCGTACTGGGCCGAAGGGTTCCCGGAGGCCCTTTTTAAATTTTTTTTCCTTCTCTCTTTCTTTTCCTTTTCTGGTTTCTTTATTTCTTTATAGATTTTGCACATTGAATTCAAATGGCTTCAAACCAAATTGTAAAATTTTCTAAAATTCCAAGAAACATTCCAGAATAGTAACAAACATGTTTTCCCAAAATAAAACAAGATTTTTAAAAGGCTTTATAAATTTAGCAAAAGGCTTTGCTTGCATAATACAAAAATAGATATAGGGTTTTCAACTAATCCTTTTTAAAATAGAGGATATATTTTATGAATAACATTTTGAAATCTATTTTCAAACAATGTTTTAGAAATGTAATCCTTTAAAGGATATCACATTTTGAAAATCACTCCTTTGCGAGCAAGCTAGCATAGGTTTTAAATAACAACAAAATAATACTTTGAAATCTTGTTTTCTCAAATGAGTTCTTTAAGAACACTAGAAAGTTTAAAATAGTTTTCTAATAAAGCCTTCAAATAGACTCAAAAAGTTTTAAATCTTAGTGAATTTTCAATCAACACAAGCAAAATAAAAACAAAAAAATTTCCCCCAAAATTTGATAAAATCTTGGGATGTTACATGTTCCTATTGTCAAACTCCAAAGTGGCAAATAACTATTGGATTAGATTGGGACAATAGTCTTGCTTGATTGCCATTAGCTTGTGCAGCCCCATCTTTTCGGTGACCCACAGAGCAGCCTAGAAGTATTCATCCTTGCACAAGAACTGAATGTTAGTGCACTTCATTGGGCACACCTTGGTGCTCATATGTATATATACTTGCTGGAAGATCATCTCATGCTCGGAGCGCAAAATATAAACTCGTGTTGTCCTTGGGCATGGAGTAGTATTTGTGACGGCAGAACTCCCCGTACTCTTGCTTTGAAAACTTCTTGAGACCGGTGACATGTTAAAACTTGGCCTTTTTCTTCCTCTCTTCAAGTTTCTTTTGCTTGGCTGCTGCAACCACACGGGCATCCTCGGCGTGTCTCTGACGAGCCACAATCGGATCAATGAAGTTACCAAATTGGTCTTTCACAAATTGGGGCGAGGAGACCTCTTTGGATGGGACCCTGACTAAGCTGTGAAGGATAAAGCTGGATAGCACATTGGTAAGAATGCATGTACTAAGGGTCAATGCAAGAGCCTTTGAAGAAAAACAAACATGAAAAATGGATCCAGGGCGGCTATTTCCAGCCTCACACCGGCTTTAGCCGGTCTGGCCGGAAATTTCCGGCCCGAGGGCGGAAATTTCTAGTCCAGATGAATGTGGTCAGAAATAGCACGAATTAGGTCAAGCATTTTCATCAAGTTTTCTTCAGAGACTATAGCAGGAAGATTGAGACCTATTTCTACCACACCACCATAGATCTAGACCAGAAGAAAAACCAACCCTAACCACTAGGGGAAACCCTAGAGAGAGAGATGAGGAGGAAGGTACCAGGCTCCATATGGCTTGTAGGAGAGGTGCCGGAGGGGGAACAGACGTGGAGAGGGACTACGGAGGTCGGAGAGCTTGAAGATGGTGGCGGCACCTCAAGGGGATGGCAGGGGCAACGGTTTTGGAGGATGAGGACATGGGGGAGAATGAGGCAAAGCCTCTCACCACGGTCCTTAAGAAAAAAATCAACTACATCGAGGGGACTGACTTTTTCTGGCCTAAAGGCTGACTTTAGCCGCCCCCGCCAGAAATTCCCGGTCAAAGGCCGGCTATTTCCGGCCCAGATTGCCAGGAATCAGAAGTAGAAATTGTGAACATGCATGATATTAGAGAGAAAGTTTTGGGGTTCTGAGAAGCAAGCTTAGGATAGACTGGTCACTGAGTGGTTCTCGGGACTTTTCATTTCAAGAATCAAATAGGAAAATCCAATGCAAGTGCCTTCCCATACCAAAAGTAGAGACAAGGTTAGATATCCAATAAAACCCAAATAATATTTGCAATGAATTGATGCATGCAACATACAAGCATGAACTTTGTAGTTTATTGATGCATATTCTACATATTATAATGTTATTAGTTGTTATAATCATGATTTGCAATGATTTATGGGGATTTTCCATCGACCCCCCTTATTTTGGTTATAACTGTACAGAATAGGAAAACCCAGTTTTGTGTATTTTTACGTTTCAGGAACCTTCCTGTACTCAAATTGACCTGAGATATTTTGGGTGTTGATATTTTACCATGAGAAGCACCTAGAGAGGAAGAAGTCAATGAGATGGGCCCCATGTGCCAAACGAGACCAGGTGGCGCTGGCTGATGGCGTATAGATTACACCCTATTGGGAACCCCAAGAGGAAGGTATGATGAGCACAGCAGCAAGTCTTCCCTCAGTTGTGAAACCAAGGTTTATCAAACCTGTAGGAGAAAGCCAAACTTCAGAAGGTGATGCCTGCTAGCTTCGTGATAGCTCTGAACAATTTATAAGGCGCCTCGTCCAGGGCTTTGCTTTGCACCAACAGCAACGTGGAACCTGCACACAACACAACCAAGAACTTTGCCCCAACTTACGATGAGGTTGTCAATCTCACCGGTTTGCTGTAAACAAAGGATTAAGCGTATCGAGTGGTAAAAGGTAATAGTATGCGGGAATGTAAATAAGCGAGTAAAAGTAAACGGTAATAGCAAAGTAAAGGAAATTGGACCGGGGTCCACAGTTCACTAGTGGTGTCTCTCCATAAGATAAATAACAACATGTTGGGTAAACAAATTACAGTTGGGCAATTGATAGAGTAAAGATAACGTACATATGTCACGAGGATCACTATGAGATTCACTCTGGGCATTACGACAAAATACATAGACCATAATCCAACTGCATCTATGACTAATAATCCACCCTCCGAATGTCGTCCAAGCAAACAACGGATAATTGCATTAAGCAAAGTGCGTAAAGTAAACAAAGCAAATATCCTTGGACACAAGAATGTTGTTTTCTCCCTAGTGGCAACAGCACATCTACAACCTTAGAGGTTTCTGTCACTCCCCCAGATTACTAGAGGCATGAACCCAACTATCAAGCATAAATACTCCCTCTTGGAGTCACTAGCATCTACTCGGCCAAGATATCTACTAGCAATGGAGAGCATGCAAGATCATAAATAACATAGAGATAACAAAAGATAATATTCAGCACATCAACTTAACATAGTACCAATACTCATCGGATCCCAACAAACACAACATGTAGAATTACATAAAGATGATCCTGATCATGTAGGGCAGCTCAGAAGATCTAAACATGAAGCACATGGCGGAGAAGACGACCATCTAGCTACTGCTATGGACCCGTAGTCCAAGGTAGACTACTCACACATCACTCTGGAGGCGACCATGGTGGTGGAGAAGGCCTTCGGCAGGGATTCCCCTCTCCGGCAGGGTGCCGGGAAGAGCTCCTAGATCCTCCCGATCTCGCGACGATGACGGCGGCGGCTTGTAGTATGTTTTGAGGAAAAGTGATCCGTCCTTTAGGTTTTTCCCATTGAGGGGAATATATAGGCGAAAGGGGGGCGTCAGAGGGTGGACCAGGCGGTCTCACCCCCTGGTGGCGTGGCCAGGGGCTAGGTCGCACCGCCCTAGTGTGAGCCTGGCCCCTGGCTCCCCTCCGTCTCATCTCCGGACTTCGTGATGCTTTGGGAAAAATAGAAGGTTTGGCTTTTGTTTCGTCCAATTTCAAGAATATTTCCTGTGTAGCTTTTCTGAAACACAAAAATAGCAGAAAACAGGGAACTGGCACTATGGCATCTCGTTAATAGATTAGTTCCGGAAAATGCATAAAAACGCCACGAAGTGTAACAAAACACAAAGCAAATGGTGTATAAACAAGCATGGAGCAACAAAAATATTAGATACGTTTGGGACGTATCACTGGCCCCTGGCCAGGCTATGCCACCCAAGCTCATTTGAGACTTGGAGCTCCGATGTCGTCCATCTTCATCTCCTGATGCTCAGCTTGACCTAAAAACGCCTATATAAAGACCCCCCTCGATGATCGTGAAACGAGGCGGCAGAGAAACATGAAACATAGAAACAGAAGCTGTTCCATTGAAGATTGTAGGGGGAAATGCTGCCAAAGTCGCCCCAGACGCTTCTCTACCCTCTCCGATGTCAACACCATCATCACCACCATGAGGAGGGAGTAGTACACCTTTGGACTATGGGTTTGTGGCAGTAGCTTGATCTCTCTCTCTCTTATGCTTCAATGTTTAGATGCCATATGAGCTGCCCAACATGATTGTGGTGCATGCTATGTAATTCCTATGTGGTGGATCTTTATTTTATTGGATGATCAATGAGATGTGATATGCTATTATGTTCCTTATGTATGAGTAGATGCATATTGTTACCCCGTTCTTTACTACTTGTTCTGATCCAACATGTATGCGAGAGTGCGAGAGGGGCATGGTGTGTATTAGATGGAGTAACTAGATAGTAGTGATTGGATTGTGACAGTATTCATGATCTGCTATAGTGTTTTACCTTTTCATGGCTACCTCACTAGGGATAAACAGAATACATGTGTGATGTCTCACAAGACCAGTTGGGAAACCCCAAGAGGAAGGTATGATGCGCACAGCAGTAAGTTTTCCCTCAGTATGAAACCAAGGTTTAATCCACCAGTAGGAGAAATAAACCACTCCTGAAGGTTGTTGATAACTGGTGCCAGAAAATAGTTTGGCGCGTGGTTGCTTCGGCGTCAGCAGCAATGTGGAAGCTGCACACAACACAACCAAAATACTTTGCCCCAACTTATTGTGAGGTTGCCAATCTCACTGGTTTGCTGAAAACAAAGGATTAAACGTAAGGTGTGGAAAAGGTGTTTGCTTGCAGTGAAATAAAATAGTACTTGCGGAAAGTAGACAGTGCTTGCAGTAGATGGTAATATAAATGTAAAATAATGGACTGGGGTCCACAGTTCACTAGAGGTGTCTCTCCATAAAAATAAATAACATGCTGGGTAAACAAATTGCAGTTGGGCAATTGACAAAATAAAGAATGCATAACAATGCATGTACATGTCATGAAGATCACTATGAGATTCACTTGGGTATTACAACATAATACATAGACCGTAATCCAACTGCATCTATGACTAATAATCCACCCGCAGGATATCATCTGAACAACCCTTGGGTATTAAGTTGCAAGCAACAGATTATCGCCTTAAGAAGTGTGTGTAATGTAAACAATACAATTATCCTTGAACAAAAGATTGTTGTTTTCTCCCTAGTAGCAACAACACATCTACAACCTTAGAAGTTATTGTCACTCTCCCAGATTACTAGAGGCATGAACCCACTATCGAGCATAAATACTCCCTCTTGGAGTCACTAGCTTCTACTTGGCCAAGATATCTACTAGCAACGGAGAGCATGCAAGATCACAAATAATATAGACATGATAAATAAACAAATCAACTTGATATAGTACTCAATATTCATCGGATCCCAACAAACACAACATAAAGAATTACATAAATATGATCTTGATCATGATAGGCAGCTCACAAGATCTACACATGTGGCGCATGGAGGAGAAGACAACCATCTAGCTACTGCTATGGACCCATAGTCCAAGGTGAACTACTCACGCATCACTCTAGGGGCTAGCATGGTGATGAAGAAGGCCTCTGTTGATGATTCCCCTCTCCGGCAGGGTGCCGGGAAGAGCTTTTGGACCATCCCGATCTCGGGTCGACGACGGCGGCGGCTTGCAATATGTTTCATGGAAAAGTGTTTGAGCCTTTAGGGTTTTCACGATGAATGGAATTTATAGGCGGAAGGGCAATGTCAGAGGGTGGACCAGGGGCCCACACCACCTAGTGGGGTGATACGTCTCAAACGTATCTATAATTTTTGATGCTCCATGCTTGTTTTTACACCATTTGCATATTGTTTCGTTACACCTAGTGGCACTTTTATGCATTTTCCGGAACTAACCTATTGACGAAGTGCCACAGTGCCAGTTCCCTGTTTTCTGCTGTTTTTGTGTTTCGGAAGTAATACATAGGAAATATTCTCGGAATTGGACGAAACAAGTTCCTGAAGTCTTAAATCAAGGGGAAGTTTCCAGACATCCGAAGAGGTGTCAGAGGGGGGCCACCAGGGCCCCAGACACATGCCTGGCGCGGCCACCCCCTTGGCCGCGCGGGGCCCGTGTGTGGGCGCCTGGTCCACCCCCTGACATCGCCCCTTCGCCTATAAGAAGCCTCAGGACGGAAAAACCTAAGCCCCCGATCAGATTTCCAGAAAGAGTTCCGTAGCTCCGCCGCCGCCACCGACGAATTTCGGGGGACAAAAGTCTCTGTTCCGGCACCCTGCCGGGACGGGGAAGTGCCCCCGGAGCCATCTCCATCGGTCTCCATCGACCTCACCGCCATCTCCATCAACCTTGCTGTCTCCTATGATGAGGAGGGAGTAGTTCATCCCCGGGGCTGAGGGCTCTACCGGTAGCTATGTGGTTCACCTCTCTCTCCCATGATGTGATCTTTATGTGATCGTGAGCTTTGTATCATGTTGAACAAGTACATGTTATTATTCAGATATTTTGTGTACTCTAGTGATATTATTAAAGTAATCTATTCCTCCTGTTATGATGTAACGGTGACAGTGCGTGCATCATGGTGGTACTTGGTTTAGGCTATGATTGTGATCTCTTGTGGATTATGAGAATAATTATTGCTATGATAGTTTGAGTGATCTATTCCTCCTTTCATGGTGTAATGGTGGCAGTGTGTGCACCGTGTTAGTACTTGGTCTAAGTTGCAATGATTTCTATCTTGATTTGTGATTTGATTTGGATATCTCTATGAGTGGTGTTTGTCAAGTACTTGATGAACTTTAAGGGGTGCTTCTGTAGCCACTACACAATGATTAGTGTTATTCAATAGGAGAGTAATTCAGAGTGCCTTAGCAAAGAGAAGTTATTTGTTCAGTCATGTTATATTGTTGGGAGTGTGTCCACTAGTGAAAGTATGATCCCTAGGCCTTGTTTCCAAGCTTTGCATACCGTTTACTTGCTATTTTGTTACTTGTTTGCTCGCAGCGATTTTTATTCCATATCACAGTTACTACTTATAATCATCTATACCACTTGTATTTCACTATCTCTTCGCCGAACTAGTGCACCTATACATCTGACAAGTGTATTGGGTGTGTTGGGGACACAAGAGACTTTCTGTATCGTAATTGCAGGGTTGCTTGAGAGGGATAGCTTTGACCTCTAACCTCCCTGAGTTCGATAAACCTTGGGTGATCCACTTAAGGGAAACTTGCTGCTGTTCTACAAACCTCTGCACTTGGAGGCCCAACAAGTGTCTACAAGAATAGAAGTGCGTAGACATCATGGGGCGGCCAGGGGGTGGCCCGCACCACCCTATGGTGCAGCTGCCTCCTGGCTGCTCTGCATCTCTCCTTTGGACTCCGTCTTCGTGTTAGGTAAATAGGAACTTTGGCTTTCGTTTCGTCCAATTCCAAGAATATTTCCTATGTAACTTTTCTGAAACACAAAAACAGCAGAAAACATGAACTAGCACTGTGGCATCTTGTTAATAGGTTAGTTCTGGAAAATGCATAAAAACGCCATGAAGTATAAACAATACATAACGCAATTGGTGTAAAACAAGCATGGAGAATCAAAAATTATAGATATGTTTGCAATGTATCAAGCATCCCCAAGCTTAACTCCTGCTCGTCCTCGAGTAGGTAAGTGATAACAAAATAATAATTTTTGAGGTGACATGCACCCAACACAACCTTGATCAAATCGATGTAAAGCATTGCAAGCTGAGATCAAAGTACTCTAAACATGGAAATAAAAGATATAATTCTAACCATAGAACTTAGCAACCTTGTTACAACATGAAAAGAAACACAAACAAAAGATCATGAATAATAATGCATTGAAAGGTATTTGTTTGTTTCGAGCATAGAGAAAACATAGCAAAGTGGTATTCAGCTTGTCCCTCATGAAATAGCAAAACATAAATGCATAGGACACCTTCAAATTTCAAGAGGGTGACTAGATACAAATAATTTGAGAATAAGCAATACCATAATCATGAAGCAATCAATAATAAATTTTGGGACTATGCACAATATACTCAGAATGACAACTATGCTCTCTTAATCGGTGCATAAAGATAGAAGATGAAGACTCAACATAAAAGTAAAAGATAGGCCCTTTCGCAGAGGGAGGTAGGGATTTAACATGTGCTAGAGCTTTTCATTTGTAAAACAGAGATAAAAAATTGTTTTGAGAGGTGGTTGTTCCTATCAATGAATGGCAATGGGGTTCTTGTTATCTTCCATACTAAACAAGTTGAGAGCGGTTCCGAATTCTTGAAAAATTGGCATTTGCATGCGCTTTTATAAAGTTTGGCACTCCTCCCCACTTTTTTCCTTTTGCAAACCATGGCTAACTGAATCCTTCGGGTGCCTACCAACAATCACATACCATGGAGGAGTGCCTTTTTCTTTTATTTTTTAAAGGTTACAATGGTCTGACCAGCTCTCTTGCAAAATTAGTGACGAGCAGATGAAGCATGCAAGTCAAGGGGTACTTAATTCAATATGGAAGATAACAAACCCGACCACTACGTCCTCATGAGCTAAAAACATTGTCACAAAATGAGAAGTATTTTGAAGGTTTTGAAAGGTAGCACATGAAAATTTGCTTGGAATGGTTTGAAATGCCATGCATAGAAATTTATAGTGGACTCTTTGAAATAACTTTGGTTTTTGGGAGTTGGATGCACAAGTAGAGCTCATACTTGGTACAGATGAAGGCTAGCAAAAGACTGGGAGCGACCAACTAAGAGAGCAATAACGGCCATAATCATGCATAGCGACAAAACATTATTAACCAAAGCATAAAGTGATATTACAAGTCAAGAACCAAATGATCATAGAGGCTTGAGGCGACTAGTTTGTAGTCATAACATGGTGTAAGCATGCGCCAAGTCAACCCAAATAAAGCATCAAAGGAGAATACCAGAATATTATGCTTCTATATGATAAAAACAACGCATGATTCTTTCAAAGGCACATTAAGCACTCTCAGTTATTTGAGACAAGTCATGCTACAACAATAACTACTAAGCATATAATTAAAATAATATCTAGCATGACATGCTAAAGTCTAAGCCACAGTCTAAACAAGCTCCCTTTTGCACCACTATAAGCATGAAACATTTTACTCTTTTCCAACACCAATCAACCTATTTGAAACAACTCTCAAGGATGAAAAGCAACAAAGACCATAGCTCTGAACACACATAGCTACAAAGAACTAACAAGTTCTGAAAAAAATAAAGGTGGAAAATAAAAGCTAAACACAATACTAGAAAAAGAGAACACTCATAGAACGATAAGAGTGACTAGAGTGTTCTAGGCAATGAACATGGAGTGTGTCTTCTCCAAAAGAAAAATGTTGGGGTCCAAAAATTTATTGCAGCAAACAAAACAAAAGAAAACTGAAAGCAAAAATAAAGACGCTCCAAGAAAAACATGTAGTATATGAAGCAATAAAAATATAGTGTCTTGAAAGATGACCTGATATTTTTGTTGATGAAGAAGGGGGTGCCTCGTGGCATCCCCAAGATTTTACGCTTGTACCTCTTGTATATTTATTGGGGTGACATGGGCATCCCCAAGCTTGAGCTTTTGTCCATTCTTTATCTCATCTCATCATTCTCCTTTCCCTACACTTGAAAACTTCCTTCATACAAAACTTCACACAATTCTCATTAGCAACATTAGTTTATGCAAGATAGTAGATCCACTTTTGGTTCAGTTTTAAATCAAGTACAACATCTATTAAAACATTAGCTAATGTAGCAACTTCTCTCAAAAGTTCCGTGATCAAAAGAACTCAAAAAGAAGAGATCAAGAGGCAAATGCCAATAGTGGCAGAAATCTGTCAAAACAAAAAAGCAGGTAAAGATCGATTTTTTCAAAATTCTTCTGTTGCTGAAATCGAAAAGTGCAAAACTAATGAAAGTTTGATGCATGTGCACAAAACATCGCAGATCAATACGACGTACTGGGAATTTTCACGAATTTTTACAGCGAGGCACATAAATCTGTTTCAGGACAGCAACTTCCCCAAATCTTACCTTCTTCCAATTAGAGGCTATTCTTGGCACAGAAACGAAATAAAAATGATAAGGAGAGGTCATTACAGTAGTAACAACTTCCAAGACTCAACAAAAAGAAAAATTACTGAGAATAAAACATTGGGTTATCTCTCAAGAGTGCTTTTCTTTAGCGCCTTTCAGCTAGGTGCAGAAAGTAAGAATCAAGTATTATCAAATGAAGAAGCATCAAGTTCATAATTTGCTCTAATGATAGAATCAAAAGGTAGCTTCTTTCTCTTTCTAGGAAAGTGTTCCATACCTTTCTTGAGTGGGAATTGATATATAATGGTGCCTTCTTTCATATCAATAATAGCACCAATAGTTCTAAGAAATGGTCTTCCCAAAATAATAGGACAAGATGCATTGCATTCGATATCCAAAACAAGGAAATCAACGGGAACAAGGTTATTGTTAACCATAATAAGAACATCATTAATCCTCCCCAAAGGTTTCTTCTTAGCAACATCAGCAAGAGGAACATCAAAATAACAATTTGCTAATGGTGGTAAACCAAGCATATCATAAATTTTTCTAGGCATAACAGAAATACTTGCACCAAGGTCACATAAAGCATTACAATCAAAATCATTCACATTCATCTTAATGATGGTCTCCCAACCATCTTCTAACTTTCTAGGAATAGAAACTTTTTGTTTTAACTTATCCTCTCTAATTTGCATGAGAGCATTTGTAATATGTTTTGTAAAAGCCATATTCATAGAACTAGCATTAGGACTTTTAGCAAGCTTTTGCAAGAACAAAATTACTCCAGAGATATTGCAACCATCAACATCAAAATCATTACTATCAAAGGTAGTAGGACCATCGTCTCCCATACTCTGAAAAATTTCAGCACTTTTATTAGAAAAAAATTCCGTAGTTTTAGGCAATTTCGCACAAGGAGTAGGGATTTTCTCTACACCAATCACTCTACCATTAAAAGTAGGAGGTTTTCGAGCATTTGAAACAACATCACTAGTGGTGGTAATGGTACACACTTTAGTCATATTTCTAGCAATCTCATCTTCTCTTTCCCACCTAGCATGCAATTCTGCTAACATCCTAACATTATCATCAATTCTAACTTGAATGGCATTCAAAGTCTTGCTTTCTTTCACATCATGAGGAATAACCTTTAATTTTAGAAGTTCAACATCAAGAGTAAGGCTATCAACTTTAGAAGCAAGAACATCAATTTTACCAAACTTTTCCTCAACAGATTTATTAAAAGCAGTTTGTTTACTAATGAAGTCCTTAAGCATGACTTCGAGATCAGAGGGCGCACTCCTATTGTTGTTGGAGGAATGACCATAACCATTACCATTAGTAGAAAGATATGTCCTATAATTGTTGCCACCAAAATTATTCCTATAAGAATTGTTGTTGAAATTATTATTTCTAATGAAGTTCACATCAACATGCTCTTCTTGAGCAACCAAAGAGGCTAAATTAACATTATTAGGATCAATATGCGTCTTACCATTAACAAGCATAGACATAATAGTATCAATCTTATCACTCAAGGAAGAGGTTTCTTTAACAAAATTTACCTTCTTACCTTGTGGAGCTCTCTCGGTGTGCCATTGAGAATAATTTACCATCATATTATCAAGGAGCTTTGTTGTGGCGCCCAAGGTGATAGACATAAAAGTACCTCCAGCAGCTAAATCCAAAAGGTTTCTCAAAGAAAAATTTAGTCCTGCATAAAAGGTTTGGATAATCATCCAATTAGTCAGTCCATGAGTGGGACAATTCTTTATCAAAGATTTCATTCTTTCCCAAGCTTGAGCAACATGTTCATTATCAAACTGTTTACTGTCACTTCTCAAGGATATAATCTTAGCAGGAGGATAATATTTTCCAATAAAAGCATCTTTGCACTTAACCCAAGAATCAATACTATTTCTAGGCAAAGATAGCAACCAATCTTTAGCTCTTCCTCTCAAAGAGAAAGAAACAATTTAAGCTTAATAATATCTCCATCTACATCCTTATATTTTTTGCATCTCACATAGCTCAACAAAATTATTGAGGTGAGTAGCAGCATCATCAGTACTAACACTAGAAAATTGCTCCTTCATAACAAGATTTAACAAAGCAGGTTTAATTTCATAGAAATTTGCCTCAGGAGCAGGTGGTGCAATAGGAGTGCAGATGAAATCATTGTTGTTTGTGCTAGTAAAGTCACACAACTTGGTTTTCTTAGAAGTACTCATTCTAGCAAGAATAAAGCAGGCAAACAAAAATAACAACTATAAAAGAAACTTTTTTTTTGTATTTTTGATAAAAAGATGTAAACAAAATAAAGTAAAGAAACTAAGCAAAACAATAACAAAGTAAAAAAGATTGGAAGTGAGAGACTCCCCTTGCAGAAATCCTCTTTCTCCCCGGCGACGATGCCAGAAAAAGTCTTGATGTCCCACAGGACCAGTTGGGAAACCCCAAGAGGAAGGTATGATGAGCACAGCAGTAAGTTTTCCCTCAGTATGAAACCAAGGTTTAATTGACCAGTAGGAGAAAGCAACCACTCCTGAAGGTTGTTGCTAACTGGTGCCAGAAAACAGTCCAGCGTCTGGTTGATTCGGCGCCAGCAGCAACATGGAAGCTGCACACAACACAACCAAAATACTTTGCCCCAACTTACGGTGAGGTTGTCAATCTCACCGGTTTGCTGAAAACAAAGGATTAAAAGTATGGTGTGGAAAAAGGTGTTCGCTTGCAGTGAAATAAAATAGTACTTGTGGAAACTAAATAGTGCTTGCAGTAGATGGTAATATAAATGTAAAAGAATGGACCGGGGTCACACAGTTCACTAGAGGTGTCTCTCCATGAAGATAAATAACATGTTGGGTAAACAAATTATAGTTGGGCAATTGACAAAATAAAGAATGCATAACAATGCATATACATGTCATGAAGATCACTATGAGATTCACTTGGGTATTACAACATAATACATAGACCGTAATCCAACTGCATCTATGACTAATAATCCACCTACAGGATATCATCCGAACAACCCTTGGGTATTAAGTTGCAAGCAACAAATTATTGCCTTAAGCAAAGTGTGTAATGTAAACAATACAATTATCTTTGAACAAAAGATTGTTGTTTTATCCATAGTAGCAACAACACATCTACAACCTTAGAAGTTATTGTCACTCTCCCAGATTACTAGAGGCATGAACCCACTATCGAGCATAAATACTCCCTCTTGGAGTCACTAGCATCTACTTGGCCAAGATATCTACTAGCAACGGAGAGCATGCAAGATCAGAAATAACATAGACATGATAAATAAACAAATCAACTTGACATAGTACTCAATATTCATCAGATCCCAACAAACACAACATGTAGAATTACATAAAGATGATCTTGATCATGATAGGCAGCTCACAAGATCTACACATGAGGCGCATGGAGGAGAAGAAAACCATCTAGCTACTGCTATGGACCCATAGTCCAAGGTGAACTACTCACGCATCACTCCGGAGGCTGGCATGGTGATGAAGAAGGCGGCTTGCAGTATGTTTCGTGGAAAAGGATTTGGGCCTTTAGGGTTTTTGCGATGAAGAGAATTTATAGGCGGAAGGGCGATGTCAGAGGGTGGACCAGGGGCCCACACTACCTGGTGGCGCGGCCAGGGGGTGGCCCGCACCACCCTATGGTGCGGCTTCCTCCTGGCTGCTCTCCATCTCTTCTTTGGACTCCGTCTTCGTGTCAGGTAAATAGGAACTTTGGCTTTCATTTTGTCCAATTCCGAGAATATTTCCTTTGTAACTTTTCTGAAACACAAAACAGCAGAAAACAGGAACTGGCACTGTGGCATCTTGTTAATAGGTTAGTTCCGAAAAATGCATAAAAATGCCATGAAGTGTAAACAAAACATAAAGCAATTGGTGTAAAACAAGCATGGATCATCAAAAATTATAGATATGTTTGCAACGTATCAATGTGCTATAATTTCTTAGTGACAACTGAGAATTCCAAGAGACATTCATAGGCACAGTTCTATTGTAATATGTCCAAGCAGTAGCATATTTGATATTCAATTGAAAAATGGAAAGAGAGGGATTCCCCAATTGATTCTCGAGGAAAACAGTATTCCAACTCAAAAACCTTGCTCTCTCAACCTCCCCCTTGGTTGCACACTTACTGATACATCGCAAACGTATCTATAATTTTTGAAGCTCCATGCTTGTTTTACACCAATTGCTTTGTGTTTTGTTTACACTCATTTTATGGAACTAACCTATTAACAATACGCCACAGTGCTAGTTCATGTTTTCTACTGTTTTTGTGTTTCAGAAAAGTTACACATGAAATATTCTCGGAATTAGACGAAACAAAGCCCAAATTTCCTATTTTTTCTGACACGAAACGGAGTCCAAAGCAGAGACGGGGCAGGGCACCGAGGTGGCCACACCACCTGGTGGCACCCCCTCTAGCCGCGCCAGGGTGTGGTGTGGTCCCCTAGGCCACCCTCTGACATCGCCCTTCCACCTATATAATCCCTCTGACGCGAAAACCCTAAATCAATCGGCATCAATCCATGAAAAGTTCCGCAGCGCCGCCGCCGTCAAAAACCAAGTTTTGGGGACATAAGTCTCTGTTCTGGCACCCTGTCGGGACAGGGATTTGCCCCCGAAGCCATCTCCATCAACTCCACCGCCATCTTCATCGCTGTTGTTGTCTCCTATGATGATAAGGGAGTAGTTCTCCGCCGAGGCTGAGGGCTCTACCTGTAGCTATGTGGTTCATCTCTCTCTCCCATGGTGTGATCTCTATGTGATCATGAGCTTTGTATCTAGTTGAATTAGTAGATGTTACTCTTCATCTATTATGCTACTCAAGTGGTTTTATTCTTGTAATCTTCGAAGACACCTTGTCCCATGATGTGAAGGTGATAGTGTGCGCATTATGTGTGTCTCTTAGGCTAAAGTTTACAGTTATACTTATCATGAGTTATGATTTGAGTTGGATGTCTCTATGAATTGTTGGTGTTTGTCCGGAACCGTCTAGTGCACTCAAGGTGATAGTGTGGGGTAATCTAGATTGGGGAATGCAAACTTTAAGGAGTGCTTTGTAGCCCTACGCATGATTAGTGTTTGTTATCCAACCAGAGAGTAGTTCAGTGTAGCATAGTGAAGAATGATATTTATGTGTTAAATTATGTTATCTTTGTTGAGAGTGTCCACTAGTGAAAGTATGATCCCTAGGCCTTGTTTCTAAGCATTGAAACACCATTTACAACAAGTTCTGCTAAATGTTTGCTTACAGCGATTTTTATTTCAGATTGCAATTACCACTTATAATCATCCATATTACTTGTATTTCACTATCTCTTTGCCGAACTAGTGCACCTATACACCTGACAAGTGTATTGGGTGTGTTGGGGACACAAGAGACTTCTTGTATCTTAATTGCAGGGTTGCTTTAGAGGGGTATCTTTGACCTCTTCCTCCCTGAGTTCGATAAACCTTGGGTGATCCACTTAAGGGAAACTTGCTGCTATTCTACAAACCTCTGCACTTGGACGCCCAACACTCTCTACAAGAAAAGAAACATGTGTAGACATCAAGCTCTTTTCTAGCGCCGTTACCGGGGAGGTAAGGTAAAAGGTACTCACATCCTCTGGCTACTAAGCTATCTTCTAGTACTGTTGCTTGTGTGTGAGTGCTCAAAGTTATTTCCTTTAGATTCTGCAATTATATCTTTTTGTTTCTTGTTTTTATTTTCACTAGTTAGGCTTAATGGAAACAACAACAAAATTAGAGAGCTTTATAGTATTTATCTTGAGTTCGGACATGAAGTGTTTGAAGAGAAAATTAAAAAAACCTATATAACTTTATTTGCATGCTAATAGCAATGTTATTTGTATGAATTCTTTGAACACCATTATTGCTAATGCTATGGAAAAGTCTAAGCTTGGGGAAGCTGGTTTTGATGAGCATGATGTTTTTAGTCCCCAAGCACGGCGGAGAAAATTTACTTTGATGATACTATGCCTCCAATATATGATGATTACAATGATGAATATAATATTTTCAGTTCACCTACTATTGAGGAGAAAATTAGTTACGATTACAATATATATTTGATGACTATGGTGATGAGAATAATAATGATAGCTATTTTTTTGAATTTGCTCCCACTACGATTAATAAGAATGACTATGTTTATGTGGGGAGTATTAATTCTTTTATGCATGTGGCTCATGATAAGAATGTTTTATGTGATAGTTATATTGTTAATTTTATTCATGATGCTACTAAGAGTTATTATGAGAGAGGGAAACATGGTTTTATGCATCTCAATAATATTAAGTTTCCCCTCTTTATGTTGAAAATCTTGAAGTTGCACTTGTTTTCCTTTCCTATGCTTGTTGCTTTGTGCTTTCATGACTTGTTTCTTTACAAGAATGTTGTTCATAGGAAGTGGTTTAGACTTAAAAGTATTTCATATATGCTTTTTGATGCTCTCTTTTGCTTCAAGCTCTTTTATGGCACTTAGGTGAGCATCCTTTAAAATCACTGCGCCTAGCTCAAAGGCGTTAAAGAAAAGCACTCTTGAGAGATAACCCAATGTTTTATTTCAGTAATTTTTCTTTTGTTGAGTATTGGAAGTTGTTACTACTGTAATGACCTCTCCTTATCCTTTTTATTTCGTTTTTGTGCCAAGAATAGCCTCTAATTGGAGGAAGGTAAGATTTTGGGAAGTTGTTGCCCTGAAACAGATTTCTGCGCTTCACCGTAAAAATTCATGAAAATTCCAAGAACATCGTTTTGATCTGAGATGTCTTGTGCACACGCCCCAGGTTATTATCTAACTTTCATTAGTTTTGTACTTTCCAATTTGAGCAACAGAAGATTTTCAAAAAAATTGATCTTTACCAGATGTTCTGTTTTGACAGATTTCTGCCACTATTTGCATTTGCCTCTTGATCTCTTTCTTTTTAAGTTCTTTTGATCACGGAACTTTTGAGATAAGTTGCTACAGTATCTAATGTGTTAATAAGTGTAGTACTTGAGTTAAAAATGAACCAAAAGTGGATCTACTATCTTGCATAAACTAATGTTGCTAATGAGAATTGTGTGAAGTTTTGTATGAAGGAAGTTTTCAATTGTAGGGAAAGGAAAATGATGTGATGAGATGAAGGATGGACAAAAGCTCAAGCTTGGGGATGCCCAAGGCACCCCCTTCTTCATCCACAAAAATATCAGGTCATCTTTCAAGACACTATATTTTTATTGCTTCAGATACTATGTGTTTTTTTGGAGCATCTTTATTTTTACTATCAATTTTGTTTTGTTTTGTTTGCTGTAATAAATGGTTGAATCACAGCATATTTGTTTTGGAGAGAGACATGCTCCGTTTTCATTGCCTAGAACACTCTAGTTTTCATTCTTATTGTTCTGCGAGTGTTCTCTTTTGCTAGTACTACGTTTAGTCTTTGTTTTTTGCCTTTATTTTTGTTCAGAACGTGTTAGTTCTTTGTAGTTAGGTGTGTTTAGACCTATGGTCTTTATTGATTTTTATCTTTTAGAGTTGTTTCAAATAAGTTGATTGGTGTTGGAAAAGAGTAAAATGTTTCATGCTTATAGTGATGCAAAAGGAAGCTTGTTTAGACTGTGGCTTAGACTTTAGCATGTCATGCTAGATTTTCTTTTGATTATATGCTTAGTAGTTATTGTTGTAGCATGACTTGTCGCAAATGACTGAGAGTGCTTAATGTGCCTTTGAAAGAATCATGCGTTGTTTTTATCATATAGAAGCATAATATTGTGGTATTCTCGTTTGATGCTTTATTTGGGTTGACTTGGCACATGCTTACACCATGTTATGACTATGAACCAGTCACCTCATGCCTTTATGATCATTTAGTTTTTGACTTGTAATATCACTTTATGCTTTGATTAATAATGTTTTGTCGCTATGCATGATTATGACTGTTATTACTCTCTTAGTTGGTCGCTCCCAGTCTTTTGCTAGCCTTCATCTGTACTGAGTATGAGCTCTACTCGTGCATCCAACTCCCAAAAACCAAAGTTTGCCAATATGTCCACCATATCTACCTATTAGCAATTTGCTATTTCAAGTATATTCATCATGCTTTTATCTATCTTCCAAATTAAATTTTTTGTCATGAGAAAATTAGTTAGTAAAGCTCTCACAAACTTGATGGCACATTTACTTTCTTGCACTTAATAAACTTGACCATTGTGATTCTCTTATGAAGTTTATATGCTTGCAAATTGTAAGTTGAGAATTAGCACAGCCATGCTTTCATGGGGCATGTTTTCAACATTGCACTTATTCCTATTTAGGTGATACCATGATCTTTAGTTTATGGATGCGTAGCGATGTGAAATAAGTTGGAAACTTGTGAGCTCATGGAGTTTGTATATGTGTTAGAGAAACGCCTGGGCCGCTAATCTAAACCATGCATCATTCATGGTGGAAATTTACAGCATTACCATAGTGGACATTCAACGACGCATCTCAAAATAAAAAGCTATACCCAATGGTAAATAAAAGAGATGTCGAGGTGTTCATTGTCTGTTTATCCTATCATTTTTGATATGGGAAAGCTTCCATATCATCGGGCAGGAGGTACCCCGTTGGCGTTCTCTATGATACATGTACACTTACAATGACAAGAACTTGCTTGGGACCTAAGTTGAGTAGCATGGTTTGGGTACTCGTATTCACGAGACACGAGATTTTCAACTTATGGTTTGTCAAGCATATAACTCGTACTTGTTCTCACATTAACCTTAACCACTCAAGATGCCAATGATAGGCGCAATGAGAGCTCAAAGCTAATAAGTACCATAATTTTTGGAAGGTTTATAAAACTTGCAATCACTACTTCCCTCTGCGAAGGGCCTTTCCTTTTACTTTTATGTTGAGTCTTCGTCTTCTATCTTTATGCACCAATTAAGAGAGCATAGTTGTCATTCTGAGTATAATGTGCATAGTCCCAATATTTATTATTGATTGATTCATTATTATGGTATTGCTTGTTCTCAAATTATTTGTATCTAGTCACCCTTTGAACTTTGAAGATGTCCTATGCATTTATGTTTTGCTATTCCATGAAGGACAAGCTGAATACCACTTTGCTATGTTTTCTCTATGCTCAAAACAAACAAACACCTTTCAATGCATTATTACTCATGATATTTTCTTTGTGTTTCTTTTCATGTTGTAACATGGTTGCTAAGTTCTATGGTTAGAATTATATCTCTTATGCCCATGTTTAGACTACTTTGATCTCAGCATGCAATGCTTTACTTTAAGTTGATCAAGATTGTGTTGGTGCATGTCACCGCAAAAATTATTGTTTTGTTATCACTTACCTACTCGAGGACGAGCAGGAGTTAAGCTTGGGGATGCTTGATACGTCGCAAACGTATCTATAATTTTTTATGCTCCATGCTTGTTTTACACCAATTGCTTTGTGTTCTGTTTACACTTCGTGGCATTTTTATGCATTTTCTAGAACTAACCTATTAACAAGATGCCAGAGTGCCACTTCTTGTTTTCTGAAGTTTTTGTGTTTCAGAAAAGTTACACAGGAAATATTCTCGGAATTGGACGAAACAAAGCCCAAAGTTCCTATTTTTCCCGACACGAGATGGAGTCCAAAGCAGAGATGGAGGAGGGCTCCGAGGTGGCCACACCACCTGGTGGCGCGCCCCCCCTCTGGCCGCGCCAGGGTGTGGTGTGGGCCCCTAGGCCACCCTCTGACATGGCCCTTCCACCTATATAATCCCTCTGACGCGAAAACCCTAAATCAATCGGCATCAATCCATGAAAAGTTCCACAGTGCCGCCGCTGTCGAAGACCAATTTCAGGGGACAGAAGTCTCTGTTCCGACACCCTGTCGGGACGGGGAATTGCCCACGGAGCCATCTCCATCAACTCCACCGCCATCTTCATCGCAGTTGTTGTCTTCTATGATGAGGAGGGAGTAGTTCTCCCCCGAGGCTGAGGGCTCTACCGGTAGCTATGTGGTTCATCTCTCTCTCTCCCATGGTGTGATCTTTATATGATCATAAGCTTTGTATGTAGTTGAATTACTAGATGTTACTCTTCATCTATTATGTTACTCAAGTGGTTTTATTCTCGTAATCTCCGGAGACACCTTGTCCCATGATGTGAAGGTGATAGTGTGCGTATTATGTGTGTCTCTTAGGCTAAAGTTTACAGTTATACTTATCATGAGTTATGATTTGAGTTGGATGTCTCTATGAATTGTTGGTGTTTGTCCGGAACCGTCTAGTGCACTCAAGGTGACAGTGTGGGGTAATCTTGATTGGGGAATGCAAACTTTAAGGAGTGCGTTGTAGCCCTATGTATGATTAGTGTTTGTTATCCAACCAGAGAGTAGTTCAGTGTAGCATAGTGAAGAATGATATTTATGTGTGCAATTATGTTATCTTTGTTGAGAGTGTCCACAAGTGAAAGTATGATCCCTAGGCCTTGTTTCTAAGCATTGAAACACCATTTACAACAAGTTCTGCTACATGTTTGCTTGCATCGATTTTTATTTCAGATTACAATTACCATTTATAATCATCCATATTACTTATATTTCACTATCTCTTCGCCGAACTAGTGCACCTATACACCTGACAAGTGTATTGGGTGTGTTGGGGACACAAGAGACTTCTTGTATCTTAATTGCAGGGTTGCTAGAGAGGGATATCTTTGACCTCTTCCTCCCTGAGTTCGATAAACCTTGGGTGATCCACTTAAGGGAAACTTGCTGCTGTTCTACAAACCTCTGCACTTGGAGGCTCAACACTGTCTACAAGAATAGAAGCGTGCGTAGACATCACTTACACAGGCCAAAAGCGACAGACCAGCAGGCCGCATGCGGCGGTGGCCATGGGATATGGAGACCCGGTAAACGTCGATTGTCCTTAATTTCAATTCTCCAAGACATCGCGGTCCATTCCCCTTCTTATACTTTTCAAATCTTGAAAGTTTGGCTACAAAGATGGTTGAACGAGAAATCGTTTGCTCTTCCAATTGGTCTTCAAGCTTATTGAGTTGGCCTTGTCAACCGCATCAGTTGAGAGAGTTTTATCGACAATGAAGATCATCAAGTCCAAGATCCATAACATGCTCAAGAATGATGCTTCAATGACTTGATGATATGTTACACTGAGCCAGAGATTTTTAGACAATTTGATGATGGTGCTATTGCTCAACAGTTTCAAGCCACGAAGAAGAGGAGGAAATATTAAAATGTATTGTGAACTCGTATTGTCGCATTAAAAATATGATGAAAATACTATTTGCTCCATGTAATGCTTATATTTGTCCAAGAATTTTTTTGTTACATTGCGGTGCACCCAGGATTTGACAAATTCCTGGGTCCGCCTCTGACTAAAACATGTCTAGATACATCATATCAGAGACAAGTATAAGTGGTCGGAGGGAGTACCTGATTTTTTGGGCCGCATTAGTAGGGATGAAAGTGGAGCGGAAACTTTCCGACTTTTTAGCGGAAAAACGGAAACGGAATGAAAATATGAAAACAAAAACGGAAATCTGCGGAACGGAAGTGGAAACGGAATTTTTTTGGCGAAAGTGGAAACGGAAACAGAACGGCGTTTTCAGGCGGAACAGATGCCGTTTCCGACTAATACGGAATTTCCGTTTTATGGTTGTTTTGCATGGCCAATCTAGGAGGTCTAAAATCTAACCTTGACATATTGAACTATCAAAGCAACCCACCCGTACTCCCCAATTACACTGAGTAATCTTGACAGGTTTGGGGAACAAGATTTTCGTTTTACTTAACTTGCTTGAGTTTTGTTGCATGATTCAGGTGGTCTTTTGGTTCCGATAATCATCTGCTTTTCTTCCGTGTTCCTACCGTATTCGTTCCATTTCTGTTTTTGGAAGTATACATTTTCATATTTGTTTTTGGTGTTTCTGTATTCGTTTTTGCTTTCGTATAAAAATATGAAAACAAATGTGGCACCACTTAGTTCCGTCCGTTTCCGCTCCGTTTTCATCCCTACGCATTAGCGTGGCTCATGAAGGTGGATGCTGCGTGCGGTGTCGAACCTCGCTCTCGTAGCAAGCGGGGAATAGGCGCCCCCTGCCGCAACTGGTGGTTTGTAGGAATTGCGATGTTTACGTCGATCACACACCAGTAGCGCCCCATGCTACACCATGCACTGAGCCGAGTTCACCTCCTATCAGCCCATATTGGGTCACACTCCACCGATGGGCCTTCTGTGGATGAGGCCGAGGCACACACGCGCGCCTCTCTTGTGTCGCCCGCAAGGAAAACAGTGCCCAAGCAACACACAGATGGGATGGTGACCTACACCGCGGTGCGTGCTGATGACATTGAACCTTTATCTGTCATTGTTGCTCTTCATTTGCCTGAGTGGAAAGCGGCGATGATGCTGAATATTCAGCTCTCCAATGTAATCAAACCTGGAAGCTTGTTCCTCCTCATCGTGGTATTCATATCTTTGATAGCCACTGGGTCTACAAGTTCAAAAGCAAGCCCGATGGTTTTGTTGATCGGTTCAAAGTACCCCTCGTTGCCAAGGGCTTCAAGGAATGTCAGGGCATTGATTACGATGACACCTACAACCCTGTGGTGAAACCTACAACCATTCGTGTCATCTCATCCCTTGTCGCGATGCAGGGGTGGCATACGAGGGATCTTGACATCGATAATTCATTTCTCCATAGCAATCATGAGGAGGAAGCATATATGGTGCAGCCACCTGGGTACGTGGATTGACGGTTTCCTAGTCATTTGTGTAAATTGGAGAAGTCACTAAGAGCGTGGTTTGATAGGTTGAGTGGCAAGCTGCAGGAACTCAGGTTTGTTCCATCAAAGGCAGAGGCATCCTTCTTCATCTACAAAAGGGACATTGTCCGCATATATATGCTAGTCTATGTAGATGACATAATTGTTGTCAGCTCTATAGCCAAGGCTGTCGATCACCTCTTTGCATAGCTTCGTAGATCGTTTCCAGTCAAAGACCTTGGCATATTGGGTTTCTTCCTTGGAGTAGAATTTGAAGGAATTATGCCCTAGAGGCAATAATAAATTGAGTTATTATTATAGTTCATGTTCATGATAATTTTTATAATCCATGCTAGAATTGTATTAAGCGAAAACATTAATACTTGTGGTTTATGAACAACACCGTGTCCCTAGTACGCCTCTACTAGACTAGCTCACTGATTAATGATGGTTAAGGTTTACTAACCATAGACATGAGTTGTCAATTAATAATGAGGTCATGTCATTGGGAAAATGATGTGATGGATAGAGCCAAATTAAGCATAGCAATTAGATCGTGTCAATATGTTCACAATTGAGTAGCTTTTCTTATGTCGGTATCAAATTCCTTAGACCATGAGATAATATCACTCCCTAGTACCGGAAGAGAGCTTTGAGGTCATCAAACATCACACTATGAAAGGGTGATCATAAAGGTGTCTCTGAGGTAATTGGAAAGTACTTGTTAGGTTGCATGTATCGAGATTGGGATTTGTCCCTCCCGTGGTGGACATATATACTCCTGGTCCACTCGGTAATCAATATCATACACCGTTTGCAAATATGTAATTAATGAGTTTAATCACAAGGTGATATTGGATTGCGGAACGAGTAAAAAGTACTTGCTGTGAACAAGATTGAACTAGGTATGACGATACCAACGATCGAATCTCGGACAAGTAAAATATCGCGAGACAATGGAATTCATATACGGAATTAATAAATCCTGACATCGTGATTCACCGATAATGATCTTCGTTGAATGTGTGGCAGTCAATATGGATTTCCAGATCTCGCTATTAATTATTGATGGCGATCATGTTCGCATATTCTCGAACTCGTAGAATCACACACTTAATTCTTATCGATGCTAGAGTAGTTTCGGGATTTATGAAAATTATTTTAGAGAGTTGCGAAATTGTTTCGGGAAAAGAGAATTAATGATTTATTAATTAATTGAATTAATAAATATTAATACATATATATATTTACTGAAAATAAATAAGAACTAAAAATAGTCTATAAGTAGTTTTGCTAACGGATTATTTTATAGTCCATCTAGATAAACTACTAAAAAATAAATAAAAGGCAAATTTAAAAAGTTAAAAGAAAAAATAGCACATGGTCCAGCTGGGCCGGCCGCACTCGCTAGGAACCGATCGCTCCGAGGATGTAGGAACCAGCGTATCGATCGATATGATCCATTGCCTCATTGCAAGCTGGCTTTGCCGATCGGTTAAGTAATATTTTTCTTTTGTACAAAGCAAGTTTTGTCCGCGAACGCCTATAAAAGATTGAGATCGGTTGTGGTTTTAGGTTTGATCTAATATTGAAAATTGTTTCAGCCGGCATCGTCTATGTTTTTGTTGTATTTTATTGTCCTAGATTGATAGATTGACTAGTTTTATTAGTCTTTCTTCTTTCACCTCACGCGCGTAGGCAAAGCCATGTCTGTAGATACTGTCCATCATAAGCACTATGTCGCCGTGCTGCTGATCCCATCTACCACTCCACCGCACCTTGCTGAATCGAGGAGGAGGAGTCGTCGCTGCACTGTACGTGTGCAACGCTCGGAGGCACCGCCCGTTGTGGCGCTTGGATCGGATCGGATCGCAAGGAGGAGATGCTAGTACGACTACGCTGACCATGTTCATCTGAACGTTTTCGCTGTGCGATCTAAAAGGGTATGTTGATCTAATTTTCCCGCTCGTTGTTTCGCATCTCGGTTTTTTTCGAAAATGTGCTTTTTTATTACTTAAAGAGTTTTAAGCAGTATTACACCCGGCCTCTGCATAACAAGATGCACACAGTCGCACTAAATCATGGCTTGTTCTTCTTTGTCTTCATAGGAATTGTTTTGTTTTCTATGCTGCGAAACCCTTCAGTGGTATCAGAGAGCAAGATCTATGTGTAGATATTTTACACGAGTAAAATGCAACAATATTGTTGCGGGCGTTAATGTTTTTGTTGCAAGCTTCTTTTCGTGTATTTCCTAATGTCGCAGTATAGTGGGATTGAAGCAGCCCAGGCCAACTTTACATGACCGTTTTCATAAGACCGGCTCCGCAGTGGCCTGCTCCACACATGTGGCTGGTGGATGTCTGTATCTTTCACTATAGTTGTCATCAGATTTACAACAAGACTTTGACAACCCTAATATCAATGTTGTGACTTTGCGTAGGTAAGAACCATTCTTAAGCATAGCTCCCATAAGCCACGTAAAGCATGCAATCAAC
Source organism: Dactylis glomerata (assembly GCA_007115705.1). Classification (NCBI taxonomy): domain Eukaryota; kingdom Viridiplantae; phylum Streptophyta; class Magnoliopsida; order Poales; family Poaceae; genus Dactylis; species Dactylis glomerata. Next base: position 1,660,551 of record QXEO01000291.1, on the reverse strand, counting down.
AAATTGGAGGCGTCTAACTTGTTTTTGCAGGCAATTTTTGTGATATGGTATTGCCACAAGATATGATATGTATGTTGATATATGTGATGCATGCAATGATCATGTTTTGTAATGTTTCATGACTTGCATGTCAATGAGTTCACAACCGGCATGAGCCATATGGTTGTCTTTATAATTTTGTATGATATGCGTATCAACTTCTTATACGCCATATAATAGCTTTACTTTATAGCTAAGTAGTTACCAATAGTCGTAGTTGCTATTTGTCCTGTATTTGCATAAGTGTTGTAGTCCTTGGCAACCGTTTCCACCGACACTTAGTTTTAATTGAGTTAATAGAACTATAGAATTCTAGATAATCATTTTTCGGACTAGTGTCATTTAGTTAAAATTGTCAAGATCAAACATTAAGTCCCTTTGCAATTTTAGCAAACATCACTTGCTCCATGCAATTTAGTAAGTTGTATTAATTAGAGAGCGACGATATATTTGCCTCAATGAGAAATTGATCTTCAAAATTGTTTGAGAATCAAAGTGATCATCGAGCTAAAAGAATTGTTTCAGAAACAAACAAGAAGTGAAAGATATTTGATATCTAAAGCTTTGATTGTTTACAAAATGATGAAGTATAATTTAGTTAAAGAACAAATGCTCATATTGTATGAATATATGTGAAGATTAAGATGCTAGGCGTCCTGATCACCACTAATATTATACATGATTTTGTCCTTATGAGCTATAGTAGTTTCATCATGAAAGTTGTCATGATATGATGAATGAAAAGGTATCGGCTAAATTGTTTTTCTATACCAAAAGAATGCTAAAGAATAGAATCTAGAAGAACACCAATTATATGATGATGGTGATCCACATTAATGTGCAAAATCCAAGGCTATTAGTATTTGACTAACATACTTTGAACTATGTTTCATGTGATTGACGCCACTATTGATGTTGATAGATTCTTCTAAATGGAGAGGAAACGCTAAATATGATCTGCAAAATATTTGGTAGAAAAGGAAAAGACTGGAAATGTCTAGCTCAGATATATAAATGATATACATGTTATAGATGTATTCTTTCCTCGTTAACAATGTAATTCTTGGGTATTGGATACTGGATTGTTGGTATGCAATGTCATACAAATCAACACAATGCAAGAACTACAATGGCCTTAAGTAACTAGCAAAAGAATGTGGAAATAATGCACGTTGAGAAACAAATAAAAGTGTTATTGTGTTTCTCTGTCGGCATCAAATCTAGCCTTGAAGATTTGTTATGAACTTAATAATTGTTATCTTGTTCTGGTATAATGAGAACAATTTTTTTTTGAACATGAAAGACTGTGAGGCAAAAGCCTCACAACAATTTATTATAAGCTTAAAAGAGGCAAAAGTACAAGGTATCTATGTACAACAAGAAAACATATGTACAAACAGATGAAGGGAAACCTACCTATATACAACCTAGCCAACAAAAAACCAAAGCTAGCACAAGTTGCCTATCCAGGCCATTAAATCAGCATGGTGCTTATTCTTAATCCTATGCCGAAGCATGGATAAATCATGAATAAACGCTCTTTTCCATCCCACAAAAGTGGGCCTATCATTCCTGAAAATCTTTCCATTCCTTTGCTTCCAAATATTCCAGCAGGCCAACATGAGCACTTCCATGAAAAAAGGCTTGCGAAAGGCAAGCTTGGCAGCAGAGATAGAACCTTGGATGTCCGGGGCCAAAGACCAGTCAATCTGCAAGTAATTCCAAACTCTCTGACTGAAGTTGCACTCAAAAAACAGGTGCATTCTAAATTCTCGAGATCTAGTAGGACAAAGAACACAATTAACATCTTCAGTAACCTTCCAATGCCTTCTTTGCAGCATATCTCTTGAATTAAGCCTATCCACCAGAAGCAACCAGGAGAAAATTTTGACTCTCATCATACAAGAGGACTTCCAAAGCCACTTAAACACATGCATGACTTGTATATGAGCATGAATATGTTTATAATATCTAGCTGAAGTATAAGAGTCTCCCCAGTCATAAATCCAAGAATCTCTGTCCAAAGAGAGGGGATTCCCAACAAGCAGTTGATTTAGCTGGCTGTACTCCTCATAGGCTTGCTCAGAAAGAGGCAGATAAAAAAGACTTCTTCTATCATCACCATTGTAGAACTGAGAGGCAGACATTTGTGAATGAAGCACATAGGAGAATAATCTAGGAAATCTGCCAGAAAGGGGCTCACTACTACCATCAAACATCCATTTGTCAGACCAAAATATAATACTATCACCTCTACCAAGTCTTATGTGGGAGATGGCTCTAAAATCATCCACTAGTTTAAAGATATCCCTCCACCAGAAAGAACCACAAAGCTTGTCAGCATGAGGCACAGAATCTTCATAATAGGTAGACCAGAGTAATTTCACCCAAGGGATATTAGCTTTGTTGTAGAACTTATCAAGATGCTTCATAAGCAAGGCCTCATTTTTCTTTTTGAAATTCACCAAGCCAACCCCCCCCCCCTTATCTTTAGGTTTTGTGAGCATGTCCCAAGCAGCCAGAGACTGTTTCGGGTTGTCCAAATCATCACTCCAAAGCACTTGTCTGAGAATGCGTTCCATTGGCTTAATTATCCCAGGGGGCAAGGACAGAGAACAGAGGAAATAAATAGACATGGAAGACAGAGCAGAATCCACCAATTGGAGTCTGGCACCTTGAGAGAGGAATTGAGAAATACTAGTGAGCCTTCTATCCAATTTAAACACCAGAGGCATAAGATCTTGCAACTGTGGCCTAGCAGTCCCAAGAGGGAAGCCCAAGTAAGTGAAAGGAAGAGAAGCCACTTTACAGCCAAAAGCCTTAGCTAACAGCTGCATTCTGTCATGAGGCACATTAATAGGAACCATACTAGATTTGTGGAAATTGACCTTCAAACCAGTCGACAGAGAGAAATCATTTAAAACTTTTTTGAGAGCCAAGACTTGATCCAAATCAGCAGGAAGAACCAGGAGAGTGTCATCTGCATACTGAATAATTGGGAAATCAGGATCTCCTATAATTAGGGGCAAAGATATTGCACCCTGATGAAGAAGATCATTGACAACATCCTGGAGAAGGTCAGAACCAAGGACATAAAGAGTGGGGGAGAGAGGGTCTCCCTGTCTAACTCCCCTTCTGCAGGCAAATTGCTTCCTAGGAACACCATTTAACAGAATGGAGGAAGTACCAGTAGATAAAATATTTCTCACCCACATGATAAATCTGTCATCAAAACCTTTATATCTGAGAATTTGAAGAATTGCATCGTGCTCAATGGTATCAAAAGCCTTGGCAAAGTCCAATTTGAGAATAATTATGGGCTTCTTGGACACATGACACTGGTAAAGATACTCAAAAGCCCAGGCAATACAATCTTGAATAGTTCTAGCTTTGAGAAATCCATATTGATTTTTATGAAGGCAGTCCAAAATCCTTCCCTGCAGCCTATTTGCCACCAATTTAGTGAGGAATTTTAAAAAAATACTAGTCAGAGAGATGGGCCTATAGTCATTGACCCCCTCTGGACTATTTGACTTTGGGACCAAAGTAATGTATGAGCCATTTATGTTTTGAAGATATAGAGTGCCCTCATAGAAACTCCTGGCTAACTCATGAAAATCATCCTTGACAATATTCCAACACTTCTTTAAAAACATACCATTAAAACCATCTGGACCTGGGGCTCTGTCAGATGGCATTTCCTTGATAACTAAATCAATTTCCTCCTTAATAAAAGGGGAAGTGAGTTCTTCCAAGCCAGACACTCTAGTAATTAATCTGGCAAGATCAAACTGCATCTTGATAGGCACAGAAGTACCTAATCTCTCCCTGTATTCAGACCACAGCATACCAGCCATTTCATCATGGTCAGAAACCATCCTATCATCAGCAGCCCTTAACACAGAAATAGCATTTCTTCTCATTCTTTGGGTAGCCATAGCATGAAAAAATTTGGTATTGTCCTCAGACATTTTAATCCATCAAATAGTACATCTCTTCCTCCAGTACTTGCACTCAATGAGAAGAAGGTCCTCAAGGTGCAGCTTAACAATGTCTCTAAAATTAAATTCAGTATTATATAAAGGCATGTTCTCTTCCAGAGAATCCATCAGAAGAATTACCTGATTACATTTTTGAATGAGCAATTTGAGTTTAGACGGACTCATGTGCCACTTCTTAAGACAATGCCTCAGAGACTTGAATTTATCTGCAATTTTAGCAGAACAATGGGACTTGTTGGAAGGAATACACCAAGAGCCCTTGACACAATCAATAAAGCCTGGCTGATCAACCCAAAAATTTCTAACCGAAAGATATTGGACTTAGGAATTGTTGTGTCAATGTTAAAAACACAAGGGAACACAATGGAGTTTGGATAATCAGAAATCCAGTTAGAGCTTGTGAAAAACCAATCAAGTTGTTCAAGAAGGGGATTTTCCTGCATATTTGACCAAGTATATTTACTGCCCTTCAGAGGAAGCTCAAGAAGACCCAAATGTCCAATAATCTCATTAAACAAAAGCATCTCATGAATATCACCACCAGGTTTATTCCTATTTTCCTGACTTCTAATAAAATTGAAATCCCCAACAAGCAGCCAATTGGTCTGAGCAGGAATGGACAAGGAATAAAGCCATTGGACAAAGTTGTCCCTTTGAATACCCTGACAGGGCCCATAAACAGAGACCAAAGACCAAGCCTCACCATTGTGAACAGAAGTCATACTCACCACAATACCAAAACTTTTGATCTGTTGCACAGAGCCAGAAAAAATTGCAGAGTTCTAGAGAATCATTATAATGAGAACAATTGTTATTCATATTATTACCATCTTCCATAATCGATGGATAGATAATCATTATAAATCTTGTTGGTAAAATAAACATTTTAACACTGATGCTAAAGGTCGCAAGACAAAAGGAATTTTACTTATTGAAGCACCGCTGTTTGAGTGATACTAGAAACCAAACATGAAGAAATTCTATATTGATGGATTTTCGAGTCATTTGATTTTGCATTAATTGATGCTTGCGAGACTTTTCATTAAGATGATTAAACTCTGTTCATGAGCCATGGACAGAACAAGTGACTAACTAAATGGAGATCGTACATGTTGATGTATGTAGTCCATGCTGTGAAGTCAAGCACAGTGTATTTTCTATTTCATCAATTACTTGAATAGATGTATGGTATATCTACTTGATGAGAAAGAAGTATGAAACGATTGTAATTGTTCAGTTTATGAAGTGGAAATTGTTGTAACAAGAAAATTCAAGTTTTATGATTAGATCATAAAGGAGAATATTTAAGTTACAAGTTTAGCAAACATCTAAGAGTTAAGAGAATTGTTCACAAACTTGCATCTTGATAAACGCCATAGGACTATGGAGTTTTCGATGGATGTAATCAAACCTTGTTAGACATGGTTAGATCAATGATGAAATAAACTGCCAATATAATTTGAGGATTATGCTTTAGAGACAACAGCTTTTTACTGAATAGAGTGCCATCATATGTTATAGTTGTCTTTTCTTTAGTTTTTATTTGCATGGCATATGTAAAATGTTTACAACCAAAATCGGATTAGTAAGTCTTTGTAGGTTATCCCAAAGAATGTCAATGGGCATTCCTTCTACTATGAACCCGAACACATATTGATTCTCGCTAAAAGAAGTGAATTTCTTATGAAGAAGTTTTCTCGCGAAAAGGTTAAAGTGGGAGGAAAATAGAACTTGATGAGGTTACTGAACCTGAGCAAGATGAGCAAAGTAGCGCAACACCGGAAAATGTTTTGGAAGCGGCAACTGCATTCATGGCTCCCGCGCGCATCTACAATATGTGTAGTGCCGGAGATCAAAGTTCCTATTTAACCAAGTTGGTCATAATCAAATAGCAAGATTTGAGGATGAGATATTATTAGATAATAGTAACCGACAATATACAAAGAAGCGGTGATGGGCTCTGACTCCATCATATGGATTATTCTAGCAACAATTACATATTGAGATATGATAATTGAATAAATGAAACAATGTTCCTCTACCGGAATGCACACCAAGGAGTTGGAGCAAGAATAAACTATTTTGACGCTTGATGAGTGAAACTGCAAGAATAATTTTATCAATATTGTATACCATGATATGTAGATCCAGATATGTCCGATGCTCTAAAGGTTAAAAGCATTCGTATGGTGATCACTGGACAATAGTAAAAAATATTCTTATGAATTTAGAAGAACTAAGAATAGGTTCTGTATGCAGAAGTGACAAATGGTTCATGAAAATGTGTTACATTGGCTTTGTCACATATACAAGTAAAATTTTATCTCAATTTTAGGCTATTTGTTTTGAGATATAAGGTGGCACAATAAGATGGAAGAAAATTCCATGATAACTTGGATGAGTTCCAATGTTAACATTGTGACGGATACTACAACGAAGGCTAAGTATATAATTGCTCTAGAAGCAGAAAAAGAACTAGATGTAGTTCCAAGTGTGTTGTACTATGTAGTTCTATTGTATGACAATAGTGGCAACATAGTCTCGGCAAAGAAACAAAGGTCTCACCAGAAGACCAAGTTTATACGATGCCATCTCATTTAAAGATGAGTAATGCATGCTGACGTAAAAGATATGCAAATACACAGAAACCTGAAAATATTAGACCCATAGATAAGGTTTACCATGTGCAACACGTAGAAATAACACGGGAATGCCATAGGTGTTAAAGGCGCAAGTATGACTAGAGTATAGACTCTAGTGCAAGTGGGAGTTGAAGGAATTATGCCCTAGAGGCAATGATAAATTAAGTTATTATTATAATTCATGTTCATGATAATGTTTATAATCCATGCTAGAATTGTATTAAGCGGAAATATTAATACTTGTTTGGTTTATGAATGACACTGTGTCCCTAGTATGCCTCTACTAGACTAGCTCATTGATTAATGATGGTTAAGGTTTCCTAACATTAGACATGAGTTGTCGATTAATAATGAGGTCATGTCATTGCAAGAATGATGTGATGGATAGATCCAAATTAAGTATAGCAATTAGATCATGTCAATGTGTTCACAATTGCGTAACTTTTTCTATGTCAGTATCAAATTCCTTAGAACATGAGATAATGCCACTCCCTCAGAAGAGAGTTTTGAGGTCATCAAACGTCACATTATAAAAGGGTGATCATAAAGCTGTCTCTCATGTAATCGGAAAGTACTTGTTGGGTTGCATGTATCGAGATTGAGATTCGTTCCTCCCGTGATGGAGAGATATACTCCGGGCCCACTCGGTAATCAATATCATACACCGTTTGCGAACACGTGATTAATGAGTTTAATCATAGGGTGATATTGGATTGCGGAACGAGTAATGAGTACTTGCTGTGAACGAGATTGAACTAGGTATGGCGATACCGACGATCAAATCTCGGGGAAGTAAAATATCGCGAGACAAAGGAATTCGTATATGGGATTAATTAAATCCTGACATCGTCGTTTACCGATAATGATCTTCGTTGATGGGAGTCAATATGGATTTCTAGATCCCGCTATTTATTATTGATGGTCCGCACATTCTTGAACCCGTAGGGTCACACACTTAACGCTCATCAATGCTAGGATAGTTTTGGAATTTATGGAAAGTGTTTCGGGGAGTTACACAAGCCAAGACAGTGAGCACGCCCATGGCAACAACTGACAAACTATCACGACATGTTGCCACACCTATCTCAGGCGATGATAACACGCGATATAGGAGTGTTGTAGGCGCCCTTCAGTACCCAACCTTTACTCGGCTTGATATATCTTTCAGTGTCAACAAGGTCTGTTAGTTCTCGCAGTCACCAAGTGATATACATTGGTCAGAGGTGAAACTCGTGTGCTTCGATATGATCTCCTTTGGGCTTCTTTTCCAGATATCTTCCTCAACCTTGCTGAGTAGTTTTGCTGATGCTAATTGTGCCGGTGTATATCATGATCAGTTAGCTGATGTGCATGTTAACTAAACCACTTGGTGCATCACTGTTCATAAAGTTCAGAGACAATCTCAACATGGGACCTCCAACAGAGTGTGGGAGGGTGTTAAACAGTTAGGATATGTGCAGCTGTTAGCCGTATGATCTATGGTAGTTAGGCTAGATAGGAATGCCAAGTAGACAACCATGTACAGTACTTATCTTGTACTTGTACCACACGCTAGGGCCTATATAAAGAGATCGAAAATGAGCCAGGAGGCCGTCTGGCCTTTCCCAACTCTTTTTTTCCGCTTTACAACCACCTAGGCTGGTTGCTGCTGCCGGCGAGATCTCCGATAATGGCAGCCCTGCTAGTCCTGTTCTCTGTTCTCTTGGCGTCCGTTCTGCTGGTGGTGCGCCGGTTCGGGAGTGGGAAGGAAACCGCGAGAGCCAGAGAAGCGGTGCTGAACAAGCTGCCCTCTCCCAGCGGCAGGCTCCCTGTCATCGGCCACCTGCACCTTGTGGGCTCCCTCCCCCACGTCTCCCTCCGCGACCTCGCCGCCGAGCACGGCCGCGACGGCCTCATGCTCCTCCGCCTCGGCGCCGTCCCGACGCTCGTGGTCTCCTCGCGGGTCGCCGCGCAGGCCGTGCTGCACACGCACGACCACGTCTTCGCGTCCCGGGCCCACTCCCCGGTCACCGACATCCTCTTCTACGGCTCCACGGACGTGGCCTTCAGCCCCTACGGCGACCACTGGCGCCAGGTAAAGAAAATCGCCACCACGCACCTCCTCACCGCAAGGAAGGTCCGCTCCTACCGCCACGCGCGGGAGCACGAGGTGAGCATGGTCGTGGCCAAGCTCTGCGACGCGGTCGGCGCGCCCGTGGACATGACCGACCTGCTGAACGCCTTCGCCAACGACGTCGTGTGCCACGCCGTGGCCGGAAAGTCCTTCAGGAAGCAGGGCCACAACAAGCTCTTCCGGGAGCTGGTGGATGCCAACTCCTCGCTCATCGGCGGCTTCAACCTGGAGGACCACTTCCCGGCGCTGGTGAAGCTGGACATCATCAAGAGGATGGTATGCGCCAAGGCCCGGAGAGTGAACCGGATGTGGGACGACTTGCTCGATAGCCTCATCGATGACCATGCCAGAAAGCCGGCGTCAGAGCACGACGGCGAGGACAGCGACTTCATCGACGTCTTGCTTTCTATTCAGCAAGAGTACAACCTCACGAGGGACCATATCAAGGCTCAGTTGGCGGTACGTACGTATAGTATGACCTCATAATCTAACAGCACCTACACGTCACGTACAAGTATAAGCTGGGCTGTTTTGGTTGAGCTTATTTATGGCTTTTGGATTTTGGCTTATAAGCCATAAAATCAGCTAAATAGATGTTTTTGGCTTTGGCTTTTGGCTTTGATTTAGATATTGTTGCATGATAGTATAAGCTAAAAGCCAAAATGAAAAGCACCTCTTTAGATGCTTTTGTGGCTTATAAGCCCAAAGCCAAAAGCCAAATTTAAGCTTAACCAAGTCTAGCTTTATATGCCGAGGCTGTTGATTTTTTTTATATTCTTATTACCAGCCGATCTGTATGTATGTAGATGGTGTTTGAAGCTGGCACGGACACATCATTCATAGTGCTGGAATACGCCATGGTTCGTCTCATGCAAAATCCCCACCTTATGACCAAGCTACAAGCCGAGGTGAGGAGCACCATACGGTCCAAGGGAAAAGCAGACACGGTGGTTACCGAAGACGATCTCGCTGGCTTGGCCTACCTAAAGGCGGTGATCAAGGAGACGCTCCGGCTTCACATGCCGGCGCCGCTCCTCGTGCCACACCTCTCCATGGCTGACTGCATTATAAACGGTTACGCGGTACCATCGGGGACGCGCGCCATTGTGAACACATGGGCTCTTGCCCGGGATCCCAGCGGCTGGAAGAGCCCGGAGGAGTTCATGCCTGAGCGGTTCATGGAAGGCGGCAGCGCCGCGGCTATGGATTATAAAGGGAATGAATTCCTCTACCTGCCGTTTGGGTCTGGGCGAAGGATATGCCCCGGTATTAACTTCGCGATTGTGACCATTGAGATCATGCTAGCGAATCTCATGTACCATTTTGACTGGAAGCTACCACCTAAATCTGTGGAAAGAGGCATAAGTATGGACGAATCATTTGGGGTCACGGTGCACCGCACGGAGAAGCTCCTCCTCGTCCCTCTAGTGCTAAAAACTTAACACAATGGTCCATCTATATCCTTGTGTGTTTTGTGGGCAGAAGATTGAGCACTCGAGTTTGTACTACATATCTTTAGAGTATCGTGCTTTGGAATTCTGCTTGATAAGCATAGGTCTGGTATTGAATAAAGAAAGCTTATATTTGTACTACGTATTCACACTCTTGTTCAGGATAAAGCTACGATTGAGGGACTAGACAACCTCAAAGCTTATATTACTAATTACTACCAAAAATCTGTTCAGGGCATCGGAAGAAGGTAACTTCTTTATAGATGAGTCCCTAACTGATGACATTCCCCAAGTTTTCGTTGTGGAAAATAACGTACTTACAACTGAGTACTCGGAAAAGGAAGTAAGAAGGGCTATTTTTCAGATGGAACACAATAAAGCACTGGGTCCAGATAGTTTTTCTGCAGAGTTTTATCAAACTTTATGGGACACTATCAAGGGTGACCTTCTGGATTTGTTCAGCTTTCTTCATGCCGGGAAACTAGAATTATTTCGTCTTAATTTTGGTGAGATAATTTTGTTACCTAAGGTTAATGAAGCAGAAAGTATCCAACAATATAGACGCATCTGTCTTCTTAATGTTAGTTTCAAAATTTTCACGAAAGTGGCCACCCTAAAACTAAACACGGTTGCGGATCATGTAGTTTGGCCATCTCAAACTGTGTTTATGCAAGGACTAAACATCCTAGATGGAGTTTATCCTTACATGAAACAGTTCACAAACTACACTCTAAAAAATTCAATGGGGTAATTTTAAAGCTATATTTTGAGAAAACCTATGATAAAGTAAAGTGGTCTTTTCTCCAGCAAACACTCAGAATGAAAGGTTTTTCTGCTGAGTGGCATGCTTTGATCCACTCCTTTGTGTCTGGAGGTAGTGTGGCTATCAAATTCAATGACAATGTTGGTACATACTTCTAGACATTGAAAGGTCTGAGGCAAGGTGATCCCTTATCACCAATGCTATTTAATATAGTTGTTGATATGCTTGCCATCATGATTGAGCGCGCAAATAATGATGGCCTCATTGAAAAAGTTATTGCTTACCTCATTGATGGAGGACTTTCTATTCTTCAATATGCCGATGATACAATCCTTTTTATGGAACATGATCTCGAGAAAGCACAGAATCTGAAATTAATCCTCTCAGCTTTTGAGCAACTATCTCATCTTAAACTAAACTTCCATAAAAGTGAGTTTTTCTGTTTTGGTGAGGCCCAAGACGAAGTCAGTGTGTATGCTGAATTATTCGGTTGTGGGCAGGGTCAGTTTCCTATGAGGTATTTGGGGATTCCAATTCATTATCAGAGACTAACACTTGCTGAATACAAACTCGTCGAGGGGAGACTGCAAAAGTGTCTTAGTAGTTGGAAAGGTAAATTGTTGTCCTTGGAAGGAAAAGTGATACTCATTAATTCAGTATTATCTAATATAGTACTACATATGATTTCATTCTTTCTCCTGCCTAAAGGAGTCATGCATAAACTGGATTATTTCTGGTCTAGATTCTTTTTACCAGGGGACAGCGATAAAAAGAAATATCGATTGGCTAAATGGAGTGTCGTGTGCTCTCCTAAATACTAGGATGGACTTGGTATTCATAAGCTTGAGGTTAAAATACAGCCCTAGTGGGTAAGTGGATGTTTAAGTTACTTACGGAGGAGGGGACATGGCAAACTATTCTTAAGAGGAAATATATTGGTCCAAAAGCATTATCTCGGGTTCTTTGGAAACCGAGTGATTCGCATTTTTGCGCTGGACTCATGGCAGCGAAGAAGTTTTTCTTTGGTCTAGGTTCTTTTTCTATTAATTATGGTTCGGAGATAAGGTTTTGGTAAGACAAATGGCTTGGCAATGCCACTCTTCGAGAACAATATCCTGCATTGTATAGAATTGTGCGTCAGAAAGGTGATACTATTGCTAGAGTAATAGAGACATCTCCACCAAATGTGGCATTTAGAAGGGATTTTTCTGGTCAAAGACTTTGTCATAGAATTCCTTACTTTAGTGTTTCACCAATATCCAACTACAAACAGGACATGACGAATTCTGTTGGAACCTACATGAAAATGGCAGGTTTTTAGTGGCTTCTATGTACAATGCACTTATTTTACCCGATGTGCCAATCGACAAAATTAGTAATAATAAGCTTTGGAACTTTAAGATTACATTACGAATAAAGGTATTTGGATGGTACCTACATAAAGGTGTTGTTTTAACTAAAGATAGTCTTGCAAAATGGAATTGGCATGGAAGTGAGAAATGTGTTTTCTATCATCAAGATGAAATAATAAAACACTTATTCTTCAAATGTCGTTTAGCCAGATCTCTATAGTCAGTCATCCAAGTGGCTTCAACCTTATTTCCACCAAGCAGTATTACCAATATTTTTGGGAATTGGCTAAATGGAATTGATAGTAGGTTTAAAAAGCATATTAGGGTGGGAGCGATTGCCTTTATTTGGTCGCTATGGCTATATAGTAATGATAAAGTGTTTAATGATAAAAAAACTCTTCCATCTTGCAGGTTATCTATAGGTCTATCATTACTCTCTATTTATGGTCATCTCTGCAGTGTCTGGAGGATCGCGACCTATTAACGGAGGTCTGTGCACGATTATAAGCTACGTCGAGGGATATTTTCCCAATATGGATGGCCGCATAGCTTACGCATTGGTGCTACCGTTTAGACGAGATTACAATTGCTCACTATGATATGTAATTTTGCCTCTTTTTAATCATTGTGTCAAGACTTGGATTTGGGCTATTGGCATCTTAATTATGCAGAGGCCGGGTGTAATCTGAATAACTATTAAGTAATAAAGCGCTCTTTATCAAAAAAAAGTGATGACTGGATTTCGTGCACCACAACAGGATGATTGTAATATCATTAGTAGAAAATCTATTAGTAATATAATAACTGGGACAAGAGGGAGCTTCCTCATGCCTTGATGATTTTGACCTTCCGATTGTGCTATCTGATGTTTCTGGCAGTCCGATTCACATGGCGATGTCCCAGGCCTAGTACTCTGGAGATCAAATTGCATGCATTATGTTCGATCATGGTCGGACGGTCACGATAATGTCACGTGCGCATCACTAAATCTGAGTCGACTTTGCAGGATGCTCACCACCCTGCATCCTACTATACCCGCACACGCTGCACGCCCGCATTCCCACCCCTCCTTTCTCTGCCTAGGGTGAGAGCTAGGCGCGCCGTTGCCGCAAGCCATCTTGCGGAGAAAATCTAATGGTAACAGCGACGATGGCGACGAGAGGAAGAGTTTGCTACTTCTTTATATGATGTGCCACCGACGAACTGATGAAGCAATATTGGTCTGTTTTAGGACACACGAAGATGAGGACAGCGAGTCAGAGGATCTGCCTCTTTCATTGAATCTAGGATTCCATGAGTTTTTAATTCCATTCATTGATTGGATCTCGGATCTGAGTTGTTCATGTTGTTTGTCCCCACCTCCTCTGCCTTGCCCCACAGACCACAGGTTCAAGCCCCTATATCCCCTACTTCGAGTTCAACACATCATTAGGAATGAAGATTGTCCATATCTATCATAGTACTTCCACATTTTTAACTAAAAACGATAAACAAAGAGTTGTGCATACTAGCACCACATTCTCCGATAAAGGGAATATATTAATATCGAGAGATAACAATTACACCCAGCCTCTTCAACTATGCAATACCCTAATGGCAGTACGGATGCACCCAGCCAAAAAAGAAAAAAAAAAGAAACTAAGAAAAGAAAAGACCCGCTATGGTATTCCAGCCCTAGCAGCAACAATACATCCACCACAAAAACAACACCTGAACTCCAGGCTCTCCAAGAGCGACGCCTCCAAAAAGGGAACAGTGCACAAGCGCCATCGTCGCCCGATCAAAGATCTTGGGTTTTCACCCTAAAGATAGTTCCCGCTCTTAAAACAATGCCTTCAACAAGGACATTGCCATGCACAACCAATTAAGGCCAGACCTTGGATTTTCATCATGAAAGGTAAGACTCTAAACTTCACCTATGTTGTCGCCCCCACTTACATACTGCTGCTGCGAAACTCAGAACACCAAGCAAGTCCCTCAGCATTGCGAAGACTTGAACCTCCATTGATAGTCCTCCGATCCAGCATTCATGATATTCTTCGCCTCTGACTTCGCCATGAACCAAAAGTCGCCTGATGGCAACAAAGAACAGAGCTTCGCGTCGCTCCCTCCTGAACCAAACGATCGGAATAAAAGCATTGGTGCGCATGACCGAATACATCCCAATCCAGCAAACTCCAGGCATAGTTTCACTGTTACGTTCGCCGGCGGAGCCTTCTGGAACTCCCCACTTCCTCTAGATCAAGAAGGACCAGCCTCGGAAAGGTCTTCATCTTCGCACAAGAGGAACCCTAGGCCAGCCACCTTTATTCAAGCAGAGCTAGTATAGAACATGACAGTCCAGGCACTGTTCCGACAGCATGGCAAAGCCAACAATACCAGAACCCGCAGCAGCCTAGATCCCCACCGAGCGACTCGAGAATGGCTGCATCAGCGGTTCACCGCCACCTCCATGATGTCGCCCCGCCTGTGAGCGCAAACTAGACTGGCGTCTGGCCATGACACCCCACCGTGCCACCACAAACGGTAGGCCTAGGCGGGCGCCTAGACCCGCAGATGCATCCTCCGCCCGCATCCACCATGAAGGTGACCCGGGGTAGACTATAGCTGCCGCCTGGCCAAGGATGCCGCCTCAACCACTACCCGCATCAAGCTCCGCTGACGCCGCCCCAACCGCCCCTGCGAAGATGCCACAACTTTCTTTTCTCCCCAGCACCTTGGGCACCGGGGGCCGCCGCCACCGTGGCTGACGCCGGCGGCAGCGGCTGACGCTGTCGACAGCAGCTGAGGGGATGCTGGCCGGGGAGGTTGGTTGGGCGGTCAGATCTGTGCCCCTGGCGGCGCCCTAGGGTGCGCTGCAGGAGGGTTAGGGTTAGCCTTTCAGAAACCACGATACTAGCACCACATAGTAGATAATTAAAGGTGAGCGCTGACAATCCCCCGGGGGTTGTTTAGTAAATAGCCTCCTGGTCCAGAACCGTTGGATGCAGATGATTTGGACCGTCCAATCAGCTTCCATCTCCCTCCATCCCACGCGTTGCTTCGGTAGCAAGTTTACCCCCAGCTCGCAGCAAAAGGTGGCTGCAACAGCATGTGAGGCAGGCCAACTCCGCCGCGGCGACAGGGCGGGCGGCGCGCCGTTGTCCTCCTCCAACAGAGCAAAATCCATGGTGCATATACTTAGATCCGTGCTGTACCCACCACCAGGCCACCCTAACCACCTAAATCCTCCACCAATTGTTGCTTCAAGCTCTGCGTCTAATCATACTCCAACGCGACGTCATGGGATCGATCCAGCGGGAAGCAGAGCCCGAGATACGTTGCAGCAACGATCTGGTCATGTATTGAACAACCCTCCAATGTTCTTCACCCACGACCCCGAGATTGAGCAGCCAGCTCATGCGGTACTGATCTTTCTTCATTAGAGCATTTTTTGTTGTGTTCGCAGCATGTTTTTGAATATTTTCTAGACGTGCCATTTGATGATTCATGAGAAGTTATCTGTGGTACATGATTTGCTTAGTAGGGAAAAAATGTTGTAACAAAAACTGGTTTTCTTCAATTTATTGCAAGACCTGAAGGAAAACATTGTACAAAACATTGCCATTAAAAATGCTGAAAATCATTGCTGCAATCTGTTATCGTATGAAGTTTGTCTGTTCTTTTGGCATTTCAACACATGCTGCACAGAAATCAAAATGTTGACGTAGCATTTTGTTGCTCTGTTACAAAACCATGCTGCACATTTAATTGAATAAGTAACTGAACATGTTATTTGCTGACAGGGGTTTGTAGCAGATAGGGTTCTTTGTGGTTTTGACCTGAATGAGAATCCACATGTAGGAGGAGAATTTAATGCTGGCACACAAAATGATCATGAGAATTTTGTACCAGGACCAGAGATTGCTACTACTGGCAATGTGCCAAGTAAAACTGAAGAAACAGGAGAAGAAATTTGCTCACAACCTGTTGTACCGTATGTTGGCATGATATTTGATGACCTTGAAGAAGCACAGAAAGTTTACAATGAATATGCTTGGAAGCTAGGTTTTGGTATTCGTATCGGAAACACAATGTTCAGTACAACAAAATATATACCAAGCGATACAATTCTGAGTAGGTTGTTTGAGAGTGTGCATACCGGGAAGCCTGCAGCGGAATCCAGTGGAGAGAGTAACAAAAAGAAAGGAGGTAGCAACATCCTAGATGCTACTAATGATATTACTAGTTTCAGTACTGAAGAGGCACACAACAAACAGCCTGGTGAGCAAACTGAGTCAAAAGACAAAAGGAAGCGAAACAAACTGCTCCGACATGAGTGCAAAGCACATATGCTAGTTGGAAGAAGGAATGGACTTTGGACAGTGACAGTTTTTATGAAAGAACACACGCATCCTATGGTGAAGCAACTTGGTAGGAGAAGATACTATCGCTCACACAGGAAAGTGCCTGAAGAGGACTTCCAATTCCTCCAAACTTTGCATAACCAGAATATTTGCACAGCAAAGATAATGGGTTGTCTAGGTAGTGTGCATGGAGGTGACCCGAGATGCCTTCCCTACATGAAGAAAGATGTGTCCAATATACGAACCATGTTGTGAGCAGATGTGTCAGAGCGTGATATGAGCATGACTATTGAATATTTCGAGAAAAGGCAAGCAGAAAGCCCACATTTCTTCTATGCTACGCACCTGGATGCAACCAAAGCTATCAGAGCAATTTTCTGGGTTGATGGCAGGACAAGATCCTTGTACCCTAAATACAAGGATTGTGTCTTCTTTGACACTACTTTCTGCACCAACAAGTACAGCCTTCCTTTTGCTCCAATCGTGGGAATTAATAACCACCTTCACACTGTAGTGCTAGGATGCGCTTTGCTGCCGAATGAGACCATAGAAACATTTAGCTGGGTGTTTCAGAAGTGGTTGCTTGCAATGGAAAATTTGCACCCAGACCACATAATGACAGACCAGGATGGGGCAATAGACACTGCAATTTCAAATATATTTCCAAACGCAATACACCGGTGCTGCATGTTCCATATATTGAGGCTAGCCAGGACAAAACTTGGTCCACTACTGGTGGAAGGAAACCCATTTGCAGAAGCATTTTATGCTTGTATTTATGGAACAGATACAGTGGAGCGGTTTGAGGTGTGCTGGGAGCATATGCTGCAACAATTTGGAATGAAGAACAACACTCACCTTTGCAACATGTGGAAAACTAGGAAATCTTGGGCACCCGTGTACTTCCGGAACTGCTTCTTTCCTTTCACAAGCACAACAGGAAGATCAGAAGGCCTGAACTCTTACTTCAAGAACTTGGTTCAACCTAGCGACTTCGTCTTCAATTTCGTGCAACAGTACGAGTTGTGCCAGAACATGATGCTTGATCATGAAGACAATGCAGGATTCACAATGGAGACTACAACCAGAGCACTTTGGGGAAGGTGAGTATGCAATCTTTTTGTAACCATTAAAATACTAAAAATAGAAAGTAGCAATTTACTACGGTCCTTGGAGCAAGTCTTGTAGTAGAAAAGTAACCTAGTATGCAACATCTTCCAAACCTTTGAAGCTACAGCATTGAAAAACAAGGTCTGCAATTCTACACAAGAGAGGTTTTTGATAGATTCCAAAAGATGATAATTGCTTCAACAAGGTTTCACCCAATTCAAGCAGACGGAGAAGGAACTTTATTTGATCTTGTTTCAAATCCTGAGTATGATCTGAAGATGTACCGTGTACAGATGTTACTTGGTGAAGGTATGTATTCGTGCAGTTGCTCTTAATTTGATATGTGTGGTTTGTTTTGCCCACACATCTCAGGGTGATGGTGCACCCAAACATACAGCAAATCCCACCAAGGTATCTCCTTCAGCGATGGGCTACTGCAGCAACAACCCCAACACCAGATCCAGGAGCAAACAGAATGAGGTTTGGGGTTCCGCCAACCAACACACTCCGTTACAATTCTTTGTGCAGAAAGATGAATGACTTAGCATCGGATGCTTGCTACAATGATGAGACATATGTTGTGGTATCTGGGATGGTTGATGAAGCTAGAAAGCTAATTGCTGCAATGAGATGAGCTCAAAATGAAGAAAAACATAAGGGAAAAGATCTTGTGCCAGGTGACAACCAGCAAGCTGCACTTCTGCCAGAAGATGGTGATGCTCCCCCTAGTAGCTCACTGAAAAATCCACCAAGGACAAAACCGAAAGGCCGTCCCAAAGAGAAAGAAAAACGCCAGAAGCCACTGATTGAATTACGTGAGGAAGCAAATGAGAAGAGGAGGAAGCAAAAGATGGAGCCAAAGAAACCAAAGGAGCCGAAACAAAAAAGGGTAGCAAGGCCAAAAAAATGTCCGTACTGCGGCGAGGAAGGGCATACAGTGCAAGAATGCAAGTACATGGCAGCTGCATTAGTCATGAAAGAAGATAGAGCTAGAGGAGTTGATTTGAGGTTGTAGATTACATTCATTTTACTACACTTGTGTTTGGGCATTCATATATTGTAATAGCATACAACATTTACATGATACATTGTAAGATAGCATGGTAACATGGTGAGGGAAAAATACATATTGAAAGTTAAAAAAAAGCTTAGCATCTGTGTGCAAAACTTATGATCTCCAGGATGTTAGCAATTTTTTTGACCTTTGGACACAAATTTCTCTGGTGTAATGTAGCAAACTTATCCGTGTTCTTTATGAATGTAAACCATGTTGCTTTTTAATTTTTTTTAACTCTGTTATAAATAGTGGTGTATGTATGTGAAGAATGCTTTTATGTTCTTGGAAAATAGGTTGGTATAAAAGGGGTTCCTATGATGCTACACAAGTTTTTTGTTCTATTGAAGCAAAAAAAAGCCTTTTTTAGCAATGTGCACAATAAAAGGAGACAGTGAGAAATCCTTCCAGGATGATGGTAGCATTATTTTTCCAATATAAAAGCATTTTATGTTATCATATAGAGCATGAAATTTTTATTTTCTGTCAACATAACAGCATGGTGCACAAATTACAGATTTGCTAAAAAAACATATACCACTGCGGCGTTTACGATAAAAGATGGACACAACATGTGAATATTTAGCTTCAGATAGCAAGTACAAAACATTGAAAACTAAGTAAGGCACATCATGTTGTGCTTCATTCTAAAACATATCACCTCATTATCTCCAAAAGTAGTCATAACCCTACTGGTAGTTTCTGACAAGTACTTGTACCATTACAAAATGTCATGCCACCGAATGGAGTATATTTCTGATGACACTACTGATCTCTAAAGCTACGAAGCATCTAGCTACTAGGCATCAGCTCCTCATTCATTAGTTCCTCCATGTCTTCTTGATGGTTATCCCGGCTGTTGATAAGAGTGGCTGCGACAGACTTGCGCAACAGAGGAACGGAATCGCTGTCAAAAAGCGTCATCACTTTTGCATTGTAGTACTCCATATACAATATCGAGTAGAAACCACAGTCAAAGCTGCAGCACAAAAAGAACCAAGGAAAATAGATAAGAATATAGCAATAAAAATGTATGTCTGCTACAGTATTTCACAGCAAAAAAGAGTGTAGCATACATACTTTATTTTTTGCTGAGGGTGCGCAGGGGTTGTGTGCTTGAATGATGACCAGTCAATACTGCAAACTTTTGCTTCAATAGCTGTTCGGACGAAGTTTGAAAACTACATAAAATGAAGCAAAAAGAAATGAAAGGTTAACTGAACATACTATAATATTTCAGAAAGTAAAATAATCAAAAGGTACGCAGCATAATGCACAAAAGTATGAAACAGAAAGTTTCTTTTAAGTGCTAACCACATTGCTAGCAAGCCTATCCAATTTGCTGACACCTTCAGCAGACTGCATTGAATCAAAAGTGTTGAACTGCTTGCAGAGCAGATTGATGCAAGGAACAATCCAATGATTTTCCGCTACAAGAGGGAAATAAATCTACAGATGGAGCATAAAAAAGCATGTATTATAACACAAAAAACATGAAATATAAATGTACAATCAGAAATGTGATTGGATGGTAATGTAGACAGCATGCAGTAAAATTAGGATACAAGAAATACAAGGTTTGGATGCACCAGGTCGCCCTTCAAAATTTTGAATTTGCTACAAACCTTCTTGAACTCTGACATGCAATCATCAGGTTTGAACACAGCAGGGTCTACAGCAAGCTTTGCCTGTATCAGGAATACCAGAAAAAATCAAAAGTATATAAAGGTGCAACACAAAAATAGTATCAAACTACATGAAAAAACAAAGTTATCTTACCGTGAAATATGGTGTGAAGGCAAACTTCTTCTTAAGACGTGGGTTCTTGTCATGGCAAGCTTTTGCAACATGGTTAAAGTACTCACACCATACGCTCATCACCTTGTTGTGCAAGCATTGACGGGGCTTCAATGATTCCTGAAAATGCTTGTAGGAGCAAAATTACTGACCTATCTTGATGAAGCATTTGCTGCAATTAGTGAGTGAAACACAATATCAGAACACATATACAGCAAAAAAAAGGATCAAAGATGATAGCAGTTATGTTTGAGCAACTATAGTATGTGAAAATGGTTCTGCAAATGAAAGAGAAAAAAAAAGCATGATAGAGAACTAACGCGTCTTCGGTTTCTTTCTGTCCTCTCTTTGCTCTCTTCAATTTTCGACCATGCACGACAAACTTGTCGTAAAGCTCAACATGCTCTTGAGAAACCTTGATCCTTTTAACCTTAGGAGGTGATGGCTCCTCCTTTGCTGCCCTTTTATGTCTTGTTTTCTTCTCCATGGTTTCAATGCCAGTTGTAGCATCTTTTGGAGTAGCATCACCAGCGTGAACTTCTGCATATGATATAAGAGGTTATCTCATTGCAGCAAACAAAAAATAGAAACTGAAAAATGACAAGATAAAAGCATGTGTTGGACAGCAAAACATGTGCACCACTCCAGCAGAAAAACCAGTTATGTAGCCTAACCTGTGTTGCTCTGTTGTTGATGCGGTGTAACTAGAGCTTCAGTCTCATCATCTGCTTCTTGAGGTATAACTAGTACATGTAAAGGTGCTGTGACCTTAAGTGAGTTGTCCATTACCGAAATCTTCTCTTGGACATCTGGTACCGCTGTGCAACAATCTGATGGTGGAACATCTCTTTTATTTGCATCTTCAGGGTTGATCTCGGGGGATTTTGGTAGCAGCATAACTTGAAGATTGCTACGTGCATCAAATTCCTGAGAGCACAGCTCAAATGATGGTGCGTCGGGTGCATTTCTCCAGGCTTCTTCAGATATACCCCTTGGTGGGCTTGACGAGTGCAAAGACCTAGATGGACTATTGACAGCATCCTGCTCATCAGCAGCACATGAAGCTAGCGGTGGTTCAAGAATTTCTGCCGTCTGTGGTACATCCCTCTGGGAGATATGTTTAAGCACCTGGAACTGATTTGCTGCCTCAGCCATATCATCATCATCTTCAGTTTCCTCGGAGTCTTCTGCAAGCTGCACGATTGGTGCTTCCTCATCATTTGTTGCAGCATTTGCATCACCAGGTGCACCTGAAGCATTGCTCTGCTTCTCAGCTCCCTGCTCCTCATATTCTTCATCTTCAGGGATAGAAGCATCTTTAGCTTTCTTAGTTCCAGCAGGGAACTCAACAGTGACGACATCTTCCTCTTTAATGGCTGCTTCCGCATCAATTAGTAACCTACCAATCCGATGCGAGTGCATGTTTTTCAGTCCTGCTGCAAAAAAATCATGCTAGTGTCAACATCAGTAGCGAAAATAGCTTTGTGTTTATCATGCAAATGCTTGAATCGAGCTAGGACCTAGCAAAATATAAAAACAAATACAACTAAGCCAATGAATGATACAAAAAGGAAGCAAAAAATCATATATAACATAAAAATGAAAAAAGTTTATATAATGACAGAACCATGGTTGCATACAACATGTCAATCTTTGTAGGAAAATTAAGGTGGATAGGTTAGCAATTGAAGTTACAAAAACACAAGGAGATTCATAAAAAAAATAGCAACCTACAAAGCAGAATGTAGCATACATCATGCATAAAGAATAATGCAACTAGACAAAAGTAGCAATAAAAGTTCTCTATTGGAGCTTAGTTCAGGACACTACAACTAGACATAAAAGAAGCAATAAAAGTTCTCTATTAGAGCTAAGTTTTGTGTGCATATAGCAAAAAAAACTATTGCAGCATAATGTTATACCTCAAGGTTCTCTGTACTGGGGAAAATGAGCTAATCGTTGAGCGATGCAGACTGATTGGCATCCACTTGTTCAACAGGTGCTTCCACTGCTGCTTGAGGAAGTATGTCAGCTTCACCTCCATAGGGTGTATCGGCGATTTTGATGAACTATAACAACAAAACATCATATAAAAAGGAACATAAGCACATGTATGAAATAAAAATGAGCACAACGAAAAACAAAAAGAAATACAAAGAAAAAGAATCTGTACCAGACGCCTCCCAAAAATAGTCTTGTTGTTCAGTATCTTCCTATCAAGATCAACCTTAGCAGCAAACTTGAAGTCTTTTGATGTTACATTGCAAACTCTAGGCGTAGAATAGTTGATAACATGATAATTAGGTGCAAACTCCAAGTGGTCCATGTATACAATCTGTTCATAAGTAGCAAAAACATAGAAAAGTAAACAATTAATGAAGCAAACACAAAAAATAGTATCAGTGAAGCAAAAAAAATGAAGCAAAAAACAAGCATAGTTGCGAAAAACTTACACCAAGCATAGCATAAGGTCCGGTGATCCAAAACTCTGATTTCTGCGGAACAACTGGCTCTCCCATCTTCTTCTGCATTTTCTGAACTTCCTTCATAGCGAGCTCGAGGAAATACTCATCCCATGCATACTCATGTGTCCTTGAAGGGTTATCCATGTTGCCAATATACTCTAATTCAAGCATGTTACCACTACCAAGATCAACAACGGTTGCCAAACAGATAAGATCCCATGTCCTGACAATTGTATCCACATCCGTGATATCGCAATCCTTCAGTAAGGTAATAGCAACATGAAGTTCAGGCCTGGAGTTAGCCCCTTTGTACACCTCACGCAGCTCACAATTGTCACTCTTCTTCAATAGCTGCACTGTCATGTCACCGCAGCGAATACCAAATACCTTCCTCACCATGTACTTGTTGAACACAATCCGGTTCCTGTGGTACTTGAACTCACACAGCGACGGTGTAATGTGCCGAGCAACAAAATCAATGAGGTTGTTGGGTATGTTGAATGTTGAAACATTTAAAAGTGCATTGAAAGCACTATTAGCTGTAATAACTTCTTTCTTCTCAGGTTGTAGTTCATTAGACAAAGAATGTAACCGCTTCGCAACAAAATGGTCCTTCGAACACCACATAACACCCTACAAAAAAGGAATCACATAAGATATAACCAGTGAGAACACACCAGCACCATATTATTAAAAAACTGCTATAAAAAATCAACCAAAAAAGCTACACTGAATTACATGACTGACAAACATAACAAAAACACAAAATGCTGCATTGTGCGTAGAGTACAAAAACATAGATAACTGTGTGTAGCATACTAGCATACAAATTAAATCAGATGAAGCAATCTGAGTATGCAGCAAAAAATCTGAAGTGAGAACTACAACATTACTATGCAGAAAAAAATTATTCTAAACAATCTGAAGTTAGAACTACAGCATCACCATGCAGCAAAATAATTATTCTAAAACAATATGAAGTGAGAACTACAGCATTACCCATGCAGCAAAAAAATTATTCTAAACAATCTGAAGTTAGAACAACAACATTACCATGCAGCAAAAAAATTATTCTAAACACTACCACAACCTGAACATGAAATTAAAGCAATTATATATAAAAATACAGCAAAAACAAATGAACCTAGACACCTGCACACTAGAACACATCATAGACAGCAAAAAACATATGAATATTAAGCTGGAACCGTTGCAAATATGAAAAACCCTGACCACAACACTAAAAATTGATATTCAGAGCAAAATAAGAACACGTTTACAGCATGAAAAAAGGTGGAGTAAGGGGATGAACTCACCACCATTGTCGTCACCAGGATTTGCTTCCCTCAACACACTTACAGGTTGCCTGACCAACTTCTCGTACCTGCGGGAGCAATAGACATGGATTAGGGGAAAATCCAAAGGACGCGCGGGGGGGAAAGGGAGAGACGGATCGCGAGGAGGACCGAGATTATAATCACCTCCGTACCGGCAAACGGGAGGAAGGTGGTCGACAACGGTGGAATCGGTCGTCGGAAACCCTAGTTGAACCTGCAAGGGACGCATGAGATGACGCTATGCGAGCGCGAAGGTGCGGAATCCCTAGCGGCAAGGAAGGGAGGGAGGAAAACGGCGTACTGGGAGAGTATGGAGACACCGACGATCGCCGGCGGGCGAAATCCCTAGCGGCGCAGCGCGAAATCAAGTGGCACCGTCGCCAACCCCCCTGCCGTGCGTCGCCTCTCCCGTGCATGCTATGTCTATGAAGACGTTGTGGGCGAATAAATGCATTAACTCGGTCGATATCCTTCCCCGGTAAGAAGGGTGACGTGGGCGAAATCTAGCCATCTAATCCGACACAATCCAACGGCCCGCGACCTGGAGGCTAGGAACGCCGCAGCCGCCGGGTTAAGAGAAGCATTTTCCTTCTTTTATTCCCTTCGTTTTGTCTCTGGGCTTGGTTGCCTTCCTTGTTCGTCACATTCTCACCTGCTGCAGGTCTATGTCAACGTGTGGTCTTATGATTGGCTGCTGCTGTTGTGAGGTAGTCTTGGGTTGCACATGGACGCGGCGGCATGGTGCCCGCCTGTTCTTCAGCTGGTCGCCATGGATTCTTCCTCGGTATGTGCTTCTCCGCTCCGTCTAGGTTTTATTTTCCTTCTATTTCTTCCGTGTGTTGTGCGTGGGGCTGTCAGCGGCCTGGGCCCACCTGTCACCGACGGTGGAAAGCTCGCAGAGGCAGCTGACGATGGGCCGCGACCAAGGAGGAGCAGGCGAAGCCCAAGATGGATCACTGACGGGGAGTGGGTGGTTTAGGCTCAGTAGCTGGTGCATTCTGTATTTAAGGGAGGCATGTCTCTCATCAAACTCAGGCTATAACGAACGGATGAACACGGCAGCGCCGTGCGAACTGGCTCGGGGGTGGTTGGGTGGATCGAGCCTAGTAAACCCTAATTTCCTCTCGATCTGGATCTTGTTCTTCCTCCGATTCCCTTCCCCGTAGCTAGCCCTTACAAGTGGTATCCAGAGCCGTAAGATCCTCGTTCTGGAGTTTTCGCTCCACGAGCACCTCACCCGCTTCGCCGTGCGCCGGCGCAAGGAGGTGATGGACGATCTGTCACCAGAATCTCGTGCGTTGTACGAGATGCTCCGAGCGGAGTCTCGGGAGGAGTACGAGGCTTGTTTCATGCTCTACAAGAAGGAGATGGCGGACGCCCTCAAGGTGTTCGTCGATGATTCTGCGGCGCAGATCAAGAGCGTGCGCGCCTCCGTCGACACCGGCCAACAAGCCATGCGTGCAGATCTGGCTTCGGTTCAGGCCAACCTGGGCCACGAGCTCGATGCGGTCAAGTCCTCTCTCTCCGCCGAGATCGCCACACTATCTACCGCGGTGGACCGTGCCTTGCCCACGCCGCCGGCTGCACTCGCGACCCATGGCGGTGACGCCGCCGGCCTGTTTAGGCACTGCTCGTCACAACCAACCCGGGGGTCAACGAGTGCCACGCACAAGTTTCCTCCGGTCAGAGGTAACTTCCTTGACCGGCCGATCGTTCCTCTCTCGCTTCCTGAGCAAGTTCCTTTGTCACCAAATTCTGATGCTTCTCATTCGGGACCCCGTGTGGAATTGCCGCAATTCAATGGTGCCAACCCAAAACTCTGGCAACGCCGTTGCGAGGAGTACTTTCGCAGATGGGGTACAGCTTCGACACTCTGGCCGTCCTATGCTTCATCTTTGTTCATTGGAGAATCTGCGACTTGGCTGGAAGCATATCTTAACCAGACCCCAGATCCCGTCTGGTCGGAGTTCATCACAGCCGTGCTTACCAGGTTCGGGCGTAACCAGCACCAAATCCTCGTGCGTCGGCTGCTTCACATTGCCCAGATGTCTACAATCAAAGATTATGTGCGGCGTTTTTCGCAGCTGATGGATCAAATCGCTGCTTATGAGGTCAAGCCGGATCCTGTGCACTACACTACTAAGTTTCTAGATGGATGGAAGCCCGCTGTTCATGTGCTGGTGGCGATCCAACAGCCACCTGACCTTGATACGGCTTACTCGCTTGCCTTGCTCTATGAAGAATTGGGCAAAGGATCCACGCCAACTGCTTCCGGGTTCCAGCACTCGCCACAGTCCTCTCGCCGAAGCCAGGGCCTGTACTCGCCCAGTCCTCCACCTCCACCTCCAACGAAATGGGTTTCCCGTTCTGTTGAGGAGAAGCGCGCTGTAGAGCAACTTCGACCGGCCAGTGTGGACAAATGGTCGAGTCTCAAGGCGTACCGCAAGTCTAAGGGGCTATGCTTTACTTGTGGTGAAACGTGGGGACGTGATCTTCAGTGTAAGCCTTCCATTCAGCTCCATGTTGTCCAAGAAATGATTGATTATATGCATTGCTCCGATGCTGGTGACTCGGAGACATCTGAACTTGAACAGCCAGACCTGCAGCAGCAGCCTCACCATCTCTTGCTTCTCTCAGCTGCTGCTACCAGTCCTACCACTTCCGGGCCCCGTACAATGCAACTTCAGGTTGAGATTCAGGGATAGTTCTTCTTGTTCCTTGTAGATTCTGGAAGTTCGTCCTGTTTTATTAATCAGGACAAAGCAGCTCTGCTGACAAGTTGCCAACCATTGCCTGCTCTGGTTCCTGTTTAAGTGGCTGGTGGTGCAATTCTCCATAGCACTTGCCATTTTCCCCAGCTGCACTGGACTGCGGATGGGGCTACCTTCAGTGACTCGTTCAAGGTGCTGACATTGTCCATCTATGATGGCATCATTTGCCTCGATTAGCTTGGTAAGTATAGTCCAATGGTGACAGATTGGGACCAAGGCTGGCTTGCAATTCCTCACAATGGCCGATAGGTGATTCTTCATAGTGGCCTCATTCCTCTCTGCACTCATGTGTTGGTCGAGCTGAATCTGCTAAATGAGACTGCAGATGCTAAACCTGTGATCCCAGATGCAGTCCAAGCGATCCTTGACAAGTTTGCCTCTATCTTTGCTACCCCGAGTGGTTTGCCGCCACGTCGCCAGTATGACCACCATATTCCTCTCATTCCAGGGGCACGACCTGTGTCTGTCCGTCCATATCGTGTCGCTCCGGAACTCAAAGATGAGACTGAACGCCAACTCCAGGAATTGCTTGATCAGGGAGTCACCACACATAGCCAGAGTGCCTTCGGCTCTCCTGTCCTGCTGGTTCGCAAGGAGGAAAATTCATGGCGGCTCGTGATCGATTACAGGCAACTGAATGCGCTAACTATTGAGGGAAAGTACCCTCTTCCGGTGATCGACGAGCTTCTCGATGAGCTCGCTGGCTCGCGCTGGTTTTCAAAGCTAGACCTACGTGCAAGATATCATCAAATTTGCCTCGCTCCTGGCGAAGAACATAAGACAGCGTTCCAGACGCACAATGGGCAGTTCGAGTTTAAGGTGATGGCATTCGGGTTGACAGGTGCCCCGGCCATGTTCCAGCACGCCATGAATGTCACCTTAGCGCCGGTGTTGCGCAAGTTTGCGGTGGTGTTCTTCGATAACATTTTGATTTACAGTCCCAGCTATGAACTACACCTCCAGCATCTGTCTAATGTCCTCACCATCTTGCAAAAGGACCAGTGGCAGGTCAAATTCAGTAAATGTGTTTTCGCCCAGCGCTCGGTGGCCTATCTGGGACATGTGATATCTGATGCCGGTGTTGCAACAGATACCTCTAAGATCGAATCAATTAACACCTGGCCGCGCCCCACGAACCAGAAAGAATTGCGTGGGTTTCTTGGCATTATGGGCTATTACCAGAAATTCATTCACCACTATGCTGTCATTGCTCAACCTCTTACAGCGCTGCTTAAGAAGGGTGTCGTTTATCAGTGGACTGATGTCACGGAAACTGCCTTCCAGGTACTTAAAACTGCTCTTGTTACAGCTCCAGTGCTCGCTCTTCCAGATTTTCAGGCACAGTTCGTGATTGGCACGGATGCGTGTGACATTGGTATTGGTGCTGTGCTGTCTCAGAAAGGGCACCCTCTAGCTTATGTCAGTAAGGCATTGGGGCCTCATAATCGTACTCTCTCTGTGTATGAAAAGGAGTTCCTCGCCATTCTCCTCGCAGTTCAACAGTGGCGTGCTTATCTCCAACTCGGTGAGTTCCTCATACGCACTGATCACCAGAGTTTGACCCATTTAATGGATCAGCGACTCCATATTGACTGGCAGAAGAAAGCACTCACCAAGCTCATGGGCCTTCAGTACAAAGTGCAGTACAAACCTGGAGTTCATAATGGCGCCGCCGATGCTCTCTCCCGCAAGCCACAGGAGGCCTCCCAAGTGTTCGTTGTTACCACACTCCAGCCAGCATGGCTTTCGTCTGTGAGTGCCAGTTATGCTTCTGATGCCTTCGCTCAGAAGCTCCTACAGTAGCTTGCAGTTGATCCAATGTCCAGTCCTGCTTATAGCTTGAACCATGGCATACTGCGCCACAAGGGGTGAATTTTGGTTGGAGCAGACCCAGATTTACAACAGCGCATCATTTCTGCCTTCCATGACAGCCCGCAAGGGGGACATTCTGGTTTTCCCGTGACTTATCGCCGCCTTCTCTCACTCTTTAGCTGGTCTGGCATGAAATGCATGACACACGAGTACGTCCGCTGTTGCCATGTCTGTCAGCAGGTAAAACCTGAACGGCTACCGCCCGCTGGCCTCCTACAGCCTCTTCCAGTTCCTTCTGGCCCTTGGGAAGTTGCCACGATGGATTTCATCGATGGATTGCCGGTTTCCAATGGATTCAATTGCATCTTCGTGATTGTGGACAAATTCACTAAGTACTCTCATTTTGTGCCTGATACGTCTCCAACGTATCCATAATTTGTGATGCTCCATGCTTGTTTTTACACCATTTGCCTAATGTTTCGTTACACTTCGTGGCACTTTTATGCATTTTCCGAAACTAACCTATTAACAAGTCGCCACAGTGTCAGTTCCCTGTTTTCTGCTATT
This sequence comes from Dactylis glomerata, assembly GCA_007115705.1. NCBI lineage: Eukaryota > Viridiplantae > Streptophyta > Magnoliopsida > Poales > Poaceae > Dactylis > Dactylis glomerata. The sequence continues at coordinate 1,630,931 of QXEO01000291.1, read as the reverse complement.
TTTGTGTTTCAGAAAAGCTACACAGGAAATATTCTCGGAATTGGACAAAACCAAAGCCAGTCGCCCAGAAATTTACCGAAGCTTCCGGAAAACCGAAGAGGAGTTGGAGTGGGGCCACAAGGGGCCCACACACCAGGGCGGCATGGCCTGGCACCTGGCCGCGCCCCCTATGTGTGAGGCCACCTCGGTCCACTTCTGACGATGCCCCTTCGCCTATAAAGACCCCCCGACGGGAAAAACCTAAGTACCCGATCAATTTTCCAGAACACATCGCGATCCGCCGCCGCCATCGACCCGAAGATCGGGAGGGTCCAGAAGCTCTTCCCGGCACCCTGTCGGAGAGGGGAATCACCACCGGAGGTCTTCTTCATCGCCATGCTTGCCTCCGAAGCGATGAGTGAGTAGTCTACCTTGGACTATGGGTCCATAGCAGTAGCTAGATGGTTGTCTTCTCCACCATGTGCTTCATGTTTAGATCTCATGAGCTGTCCTACATGATTGAGATCACCGTTATGTGATTCTACATGTTTGGTTTGTTGGGATCCGATGAATATTGGTGTTATGCTTGAGTTGAAGTACTGAAATTTATCTTTTGTTATCTCTATGTTGTTTATGATCTTGCATGCTCTCCGTTGTTAGTAGCTATCTTGGCCGAGTAGTTGCTAGTGACTCCAAGAGGGGGTATTTATGCTCGATAGTGGGTTCATGCCTCTATTTAATCTGGGGGAGTGACAGAAACCTCTAAGGTTGTAGATGTGCTGTTGCTACTAGGGGAAAAACAACATTCATATGCTCAAGGGTATGTGCTTTGTTTACATTACACACTTTGCTTAATGCAATTATCTGTTGTTCGCAACTTAATACTCATGGGGTGTTCGGATGATATCCCCGGGAGTGGATTATTAGTCATAGATGCAGTTGGATGACGGTCTATGTATTTTGTTGTAATGCCCAGAGTAAATCTCATAGTGATCCTCTCATCATATGCACGTTGTCTTTATTCTATCAATTGCCCAACTGTAATTTGTTTACCCAGCTTGTATTATTTTATCTTATGGAGAGACACCGCTAGTGAACTGTGGATCCCGGTCCTATTTCCTTTATATTGCTATCACCTGTTTACTTTACTCGCACTGTTTACTTTACTCGCATACTATTATCACTCTCCACTCGATACGATCATACCCTTTGTTTCAAGCAAACCGGTGAGATTGACAACCTCATCGCAAGTTGGGAACAAAGTATTTGGTTGTGTTGTGTGCAGGTTCCGCGTTGCAGCTAGCAAAGCAAAGCTTGGACGAGGCGCCCTATAAATTGTCCTGAGCTGTCGCAAGCTAGCAAGCATCACCTTTAGTCATTTGTTTGCTCCTCTCCTGATCGACATACCTTGGTTTCTTAACTGAGAGAAAACCTTGCTGCTATATTCATCACACCTTCCTCTTGGGGTTCCCAACGGGCTGGTCATTTACCAGACATCAGTGCCGCTCCGTCATCCCTACACCGCGAGCAAGGTTGCTGAGCTGTTTGTGAATTATGTCTATCGCCTCCACGGCTTGCCACTGTCCTTGGTTTCTGACCAAGATCCCATCTTCACCAGTCATTTCTGGCGGGAAGTTTTCCGTGCCACCGGCACACAATTGAAGCTCAGTACTGCGAATCATCCGGAGACTGACGGCCAGACCGAACGCGTCAATGAGTCAATTGAGTGTTATCTCCGTTGTTTCATCTCTGCTCACCCTCATCATTGGGCTAAATGGCTGCCCCTCTGTGAGTTCTGGTACAACACGAACTGGCATTCGTCCCTTGGCAAGTCTCCATTCGAGTTACTCTACGGCCGTCAGCCTCGTTACTTCGACATCACGGCTTCGGATTCCATTGCCCCTGCGGATGTCGGTGATTGGTTGCATGAACGCGCCGTGGTCCTGGATTCTGTCCGCTTACACTTGCTTCGGATGCAGCAGCGTATGAAGAGCCAGGCTGACAAACATCGTCGTCAACGTGTTTTCGCTGTGGGCGATCACGTTTTCTTGCGCCTGCAGCCATACATACAATCATCTGTCGCTCGGCGCTCCAACCGCAAGCTCGCCTTTAAGTTCTTCGGGCCATTCTCGGTGTTGGCACGCGTTGGTGAGGTGGCTTACCGACTGGACTTGCCGCCGGCCAGCCGCGTCCACCCCGTCTTCCATGTCTCGCAACTCAAGCCGTGTGTTGGCCCAGGTACTCCAGTCTCGCCGCTTCTTCCTCCTGCTGATACACTTTTCCAGGTTCCCGCGGTGGTCTTGCAGAAATGCGTCGCTCAGCGTGGCAACCGCACTGTTGCTCAAGGACTCATCCAGTGGAGTGAGTCTACACCGGATTCTGCCACTTGGGAAGATCTTGACGAGCTCCATCGCCAGTTTCCGTTTGCTCCTGCTTGGGGACAAGCAGGAATTCAAGAGGAGGGGATTGTCAGCGGCCTGGGCCCACCTGTCACCGACGGTGGAGAGCTCGCAGAGCCAGCTGACGATGGGCCGCGACCAAGGAGGAGCAGGCGAAGCCCAAGATGGATCACTGACGGGGAGTGGGTGGTTTAGGCCCTGTATTTAAGGGAGGCATGTCTCTCATCAAACTCAGACTGTAACGAACGGATGAACACAGCAGCGCCATGCGAACTGGCTCGGGGTGGTTGGGTGGATCGAGTCTAGCAAACCCTAATTTCCTCTCGATCTGGATCTCGTTCTTCCTCTGATTCCCTTCCCAGTAGCTAGCCCTTACAGGGGCGTACTGAGTGGTGGCTATTTCTTCCGTACTGAGCATCAAACAATCAGTTTTTGAGCATCAAACAAACCTCGCGCACAGCTCTCCTCGCCTCCTCCGAGCAGGCCACCGTCGACGAGGAGTTGTCGTGGAGGTGCTGGTCGCCGAGGGGTCAGTTAGCGGGGCCGCAACGAATCATGAATCAAACATCAGGCGCGTATTCAGAATATGAAATGCACGCATCTTATATCAGATTAATTAATGGTAGCCAAACAGGTTTGTTTGATGCTCAAAAACTGATTGTTTTTTTTCTACATGTAGTACTTATTAGCAAGCATTGCTCCAGTTATATATCTGACATTGCTCAAATATGGAGGTTAAAATTACATATCCTATCTATTTAAATACTAAATACTGATGTTCAGTACAATATTGTTATTAGATTGGTTGTAATTTCAGGATCCAGTATTCATGTTTTTAGGCAGCAGACATTTTTGCCATGAGTAATGTCTACATCCTCACATGAACATCAAACAATTTTTTGTCCGCCACTAAAATAGTTCATTTATTATATTCCTTTAGTCAAAATAGACTGTCAATATAGTGCATACTGAACCACAATATTTTTACTACAAGTATTCATGATTATTCCGAAGTTTCTGAATTGCTTGCCAAGTAGTAGTGTTGCAGATTACTTTGGTACCTTTCTAGATCCTTTCATTGCAGTCTTTCGAATTTAGCATCTATATATGTTCATTACTTAAGGCCTAGGTCCATACTTTTTTTGTTGTAAATGTGCTTTAGCGTGGACGTCGTTACCGGAGGAACCCAACCCCTTCAAGCGACTAGACCTGAAGCTGAGAGCCACATCGAAGAGCTTATCTAGTTGGAGCTCGAAGTTCATCGGCAACGTGAAGATGCAAATTCTCTTGGCCACTGAGGTGATCCTTCGGTTAGATGTTGCGATGGACTCCCGTCTGCTGACTGCTGAGGAGCGCGCACTCCGGCGCCTTCTGAAGAGGAAGTTGTTGGGACTTGCCTCTCTCCAGAGAACATTGGCGCGACAGCGATCGCGTCTACTGTGGTTGCGTGAGGGCGATGCATGCACGCGTTTCTTTCACACTCACGATAGTCATCGGAGGCGCAAGAACTTCATTGGACATCTCATGGTGGATAACCGAAGGGTGACAGAGCATGGTGATAAGGCGGAAGCCGTGGATTCCTTCTTTGAGGAGTTGTTGGGCACCTCAGCAGATCGCCCCTTCTCCCTAGACCTCGACTTCCTTGAGATCCCCTCGACTGACTTGCGGGTCATTGATGGAGAGTTCACCATGGACGAGGTGTGGAATGCTATCAAGGGCATGCCCCTAGATAAGTGCCCAGGACCAGATGGTTTCTCTGCTCGTTTCTTCGTGGTCTGCTGGGATATCATCAAAGTGGACGTCATGGCCGCGTTCAACTCTTTGTCGCGCCTTGACAGTCGTGGATTCGGAGCGGTTAACAGTGCACTCATCACCCTCCTTCCGAAGAAGCCCGGTGCTGAAGAAGTGCGGGATTTTCGGCCAATTAGCTTGATACACGGCATTGCCAAGTGGGTGGCCAAGGTGATCGCCAACCGGCTAGCACCTTTACTCCCATAGATGGTGGGGGCTCATCAGAGTGCCTTTGTGCGTGGACGATGCCTTCACGATAATTTCATGATGGTCCAGGGCACCGCCCGTAAGCTGCACAGCTTAAAACAGCCGGCCATCCTTCTGAAGCTCGACATCACTAAAGCCTTCGACACAGTGGATTGGTCCTTCCTCCTTGAGGTCCTTGAGAAGATGGGGTTCGGTGCGAGACTTCTTGCATGTATCTGCGCCCTACTCTCGACTGCCTCCACCCGTGTGCTCCTGAATGGTACTCCAGGGACTCGCGTGGCCAACAGGCGTGGACTTCGGCAGGGAGATCCCCTATCTCCCCAGCTTTTCATTCTGGTGATGGAAGTCCTCCACTTTGCCTTAGAGAAAGCGACGCAGCAGGGGCACCTGGCCCCCCTAGCCGCCTCTGGCCTTCGGCAACGCACGTCCATATATGCGGACGATGTGGTTGCCTTTCTTCGTCCGACTGTGGGTGATCTTAGGAGCTTTGCTGCGATCGTTGATGACTTTGGATCTGCGTCTGGTCTGCGCACCAACCTCAGCAAGTGCTCTGCTCACCTGATCAGGTGCCCGGAGGAGACATCAGCTCTCGTAGACCAGGTGCTTGGATGTCCTGTGCTACCGTTTCCGCTTCGGTATCTCGGTCTTCCACTAGGGCTCAGGAGGCCGACCGCGGCACAGCTCCAGTACTTGGTGGACGCCATGGCGAACCGCTTGCCAGGGTGGCGGGCATCCATGCTCAACCGAGCAGGACGCCTAGAGCTGGTCAGATCGACGTTGGCGGCGATTCCCATCTTCGCATTGATGTCCCTTGATGTCCAGGTCGAGACGCTTCTGGCGATCGAGAAGATTTTACGTGGATTCCTGTGGAAAGGACGACGAGATGCTCATGGAGGCCACTGTCTGGTGGCCTGGGACCGGGTTTGTATGCCTAAGGAACTCGGGGGATTGGGGATCATTAACCTCCGGAAGATGAACCTTGCGCTTAGAGTGCGCTGGCTTTGGCTTAGTCGAGTGGAGGCCTCACGGCCGTGGAAAGAATTTGAGGTATAGGTGCCGCCCATGGTGATGGCAATTTTCGAAGCGGCGACTTCTTCGATTGTAGGTGACGGAGCTTCCACCTTCTTCTGGCTCGACAAGTGGCTACCTGAAGGACGCCTCAAGGACCTCGCACCGCACCTTTTTGCTTTGATCCCTAGGAGATTATCCCAAGCAAGATTGGTTAGGGATTGCCTCGATGGTGGATGGTTGGATGACATTCCGACTAACCTTGGTGCTCTCGCTATTGAGGAGTTATTAGCGGTCGCTGATCGCGTGGACGGACTGGCAGTCACAGTGGGCGTCCCAGATGTCCTCCGGTGGAACTGGGGTGCTAAGGAGACATACTCCGCGAAGTCATGCTATCTTGGTTTGTTCCACGGAAGTGAGGTCATGGCAGGCGCCTTGCAGGTCTGGAAGTCACGGGCTCCTGCCAAATGTCGATTCTTCCTTTGGTTGGCATTGCGCAACAGATGTTGGACGGCTGACAGGCTTGAGAGACGTCAGCTCCCGCGCCCTTCGGCGTGCCCCTTCTGCGACCAGACTCAGGAATCCATCACCCACCTTCTGCTTGGTTGTGTGCTGGCAAGAGAGGTGTGGGCCGCCTGTCTCCGCTGGTGGGATAGGGAGGACTGGATGCCCTCACAAGGGATCTCGCTCGCTGACTGGTTACAGTCCTGGCATGGGAGGGCCGCCGACGTTCGAGACTTCTGGACCGGGGTTGCCCTAGTGTGCTGGTGCCTTTGGAGGCATCGGAATGATGTCGTGTTTGAAGGAGCAGCTCCATCGTCTTCGACGGTCATCCGCAATATCCGGGCGGAAGCTGTGCTGTGGAAGGCTGCAGGCCTTTTCAGGGCCGAGCTCAATCTAGGGGATAGGTGGAGGTTTGGTGAGTAGTTATCATGTGTTTTTCTTTCTTGCTGTCCTATAATAGGCAGCGTGGAGTTGCGGCCTCGACACCTGTGTCGTCCGTGTTGTATGTTGGCCGCTTGGCCCTTCTTCTATGAATCTGATACGTCTATCCAGGACGTATCCTTAAAAAAAATGTGCTTTAGATTTTTAATGGCATTAAAATATATAAATTGCCATATGTACATGGTTTCTTTTCTATCTGAAGTATAGGTCCATAAAATTACAAGGTCACTTTGTGTTGTCTCAGATCAAGGATGATGTTAAAATATTTTGTGCGAATATAGGCCTTGCATTTGTCATAGGTAGAAACAAAAGAGTTGTCCATATATATGAAACTTAGTGTCCTTAGTGTAATAGTCATTCTTACAGTAAGGGATGGAAAACGATGGAAACACATATGGGTGACTCCATCCATCATGTATGCAGCTTTAGCATATCTATGTATCATTTTGTCTGCCAAATAGTTCTTCATGTTAGAGAATCAATTATCTGGTTTGCTCATTAATTGCTTTGCTTTGCTGAATTTTACTCAGCTAGATAGCCACCCCTGGTCCATAAATAAACTGAAAGTTTGTATGTTTCTTTCTAATACGCATAAGCAGGGTATGCTCCATCTTTCAAGGAGGCTTCCAACCTGACATGAATTGTTAGTAGGTTGTGAAAATTTAAATTGTTACAATATGGTGATGACTGATCCAGTACATTCTATTGTTGAGTAGATTGTTATAGTCTGGCTAATCCAGTACATGCTATTCCTTCTAAAGCATCGCCGGCATTTTCTTTTTATAACCAGATAGGCAGAACAATGGGAAGGCATACATGTTGGGTGACATTACACCAATAATGAAGGCTTAAGTTTCGCAAGTGGAACCTATTCAAAAGGGGAATATCACGCTGAAGAATGATTCTCACTATGTAAGGTATTTTGAATTGCGAAACTCGATTCAATCTGGTGCAAATTTACCTTTTATTAGTTTGATGATTTTTGGCAAGTATAGATTGGATAGACCAGATGTTGCAGTTTATACTAAGAATGTAGAATGATAGTTTGTTCTCTGTCAAGCCGTCCCTTGTTTAAATCAACTATTTTTTTTATTTGTCAGTTGTTCATGCATTTTTTTTATACGAAAACATTACATAGTCGGAGGTACTGAAAAATGTCCAATGAATTATACAACATACACAATATCTATGCTTCTAAACATTCAGTTGTCTTGACTAGGACATGCTTAAATGCCTGCCGAAAAAGGCAACTGGGGAACCGCTCGATCCTTCGTGTTAGGTTGGCATCGAGCTGTTTGGTTGTGGCCACCTCCGGTTGTAGGGCTGCCGAGCCTGCCAGTGGTTCCGTCGCGGTTGATCCACCACTTGCCAATGGTACCTTTGAACCATTCTATTATTTCCAGATTTCCCCGTCGATTGATGGATGGTGTTTTCTGATTTTTGTAACTAATGCGGCGTTCCAGTGGATGGATTATGCAATGCGGACGTCCAATGTCGATTATTTCCATTCATTGATGGATAGCATGCGGTGAGCTCTGTTGCGTGATTTGTTTGTTAGTATTTTCGTGCCGATGAGCTCCTCAATTGTGGAATTAAAAATCAACTCCTTGATTGCATGTTAGGTACATCATGGTTGAGATCAGATGGGAGCTATTGTCATACTGAGCTAAAAAGAGCTTCAAATGGTTTGTGTGCATTGAATGGTCATAGCCATTCCATTTCAGTCATGTACATATCCGGTGAAGCGTCCATATTTTTTGACATCTTAGTTTGGATGTTAAAGTTTGTACCCATCATCTACTAGAATATATTTCATCTACTAGAATATAATGTGCCGTTATAATGTTGCCCCGCGTATGCCGGACATTGTGGACCCTCACCAGAGTGCGTTCATCCGCGGGCGCTGTCTTCATGACAACTTTCAATTGGTCCAGTTCACAGCCCGGAAGTTGCACCGGCTCAGAACAGATGCCATCCTCCTCAAGCTCGACATCACAAAAGCGTTTGATACTGTGGACTGGGCATTCCTCCTTGACGTGTTGACCAAGTTGGGGTTTGGGCGACGTTGGACCTCCATGGTCTGTGGTCTGCTGGGGACCGCCTCTACGCGGGTCCTGGTGAATGGCGTGGCTGGTGATCTCATCTACAATCGGCGTGGTCTGAGGCAGGGAGATCCTCTATCCCCCCTTCTCTTCGACTCGGTCATGGATGTGTTGCACTAGATGATCGAGAAGGCGGCTGCCGATGGTTTGCTCTCAGACCTCGCCCGCACGGGTCTTCGGCATCGTACTTCCATGTATGCCGATGACGTGGTTACCTTCTTTCGGCCTACCTGGCTCGATCTCCACACCTGTGCGGCCATTGTTGAAGACTTTGGCGTGGCCTCCGGGTTGCACACCAACCTCGCCAAGTGTTCTCTTCATCCTATCCGCTGCTCTCCGGAGCAAGTCGAGCTAGCGTGTGGTATTTTGGGTTGCGAGGTTGCCCCCTTCCCTTGCAAGTACCTTGGCTTGCCTTTGGGCATTCGCAAGGTTACGGCGGCCCAGCTTCAGCCAGTGGTGGATAATGCAGTCAACCGACTGCAGCCGTGGTGCGCCAGGCTCATGAACCGTGGGGGGAGGACAATCCTGGTCCAAACTACCCTCTCGGCCATGATCGTGCATGCTATGATGTCCTTGGACGTTCCGCCGAAGACTTTGGCGGCATTCACCGAGGTTTGTACAGCTTTCCTGTGGAAGGGTCGCCGTGAGGTGAACGGTGGCCATTGCCTTGTGGCGTGGGACGAGGTGACTACCCCCAAGTGTTTCGGTGGGCTAGGCATTCCCAATCTCCACCTGCTTAATCTCGCGTTGCGATGCCGGTGGGCGTGGCTTCAATGGACAGATCCCACCAAGGCATGGGCTGAGTTCGATTTACAGCTCCCTCGTCTCTCCGTGGCGCTATTCGATGCGGCCACAGTGGTTCAACTGGGGGATGGGGAGAAGGCGAGGTTCTGGTGTGATCGTTGGCTGGACGGTGCGAAGGTGGAAGACATCGCCCCCAACTTGACCGCCTTGGTGCCGGCTAGTAAGGTTAAGGTTCGGACAGTCAAGGAGGGGCTCTCGGGCACCTGGCTGAGAGACTGTGGGCCTAACCTTGGAGAGGCAGCACTTGCGGAGTTCTTCATGCTATGGCAAGTGCTTGCTATGGTTCAGCTTACTCCGGGACAGGAGGACAAGTTGCGTTGGTGCTGGTCCGGTGATGGAGTCTACTCGGCGAAATCGGCCTATGGCGCCTTCTTCGCCGGTCGGGCTAGGTATACCGTGGCCTCTCAGATCTGGCGTTCTAGGGCCCCCTATGGCTGCAAATTTTTTGCGTGGATCGTCTCCAGAGATCGGTGTTGGACGGCCGATCGGTTGGAGCGTCGTGGACTCCCTCGACCTGCAGCCTGCCCGCTTTGCGATCAAGAACCGGAGACGATCCAACACCTATTGCTTGGATGTGTGGTGGCCCGACAAGTTTGGGCGTGGGCTCTTAACCTTTGGGACAGGATTGCCTGGCTTCCGGTGGCGAGACTTCCCGTCCCTGTCCCAAGGTGACGCAGCGGGACCTGTGGACTGCTATCATCTTGGTTTTCTGGTGCATCTGGCGTCACCGGAACGATGTGGTCTTCAACGGCGCTAGACCAGAGGTGGATGCCATCTTGGCGAGGATTAGAGAGGACTACAGTAGGTGGCGATTGGCTAGACTCTTTCGTACTGATTCTTTTGGCTTGGTAGAGCCGGTGCCGTTGCTAGGGGGAGAGTGATTTTTGAACTTGAGGAGCTGCCACCTCTTGTTGGCAGCGCTTTGCCGGTCTCCGACGTTGTCTCTTCTATATGATTGATACACCTGCCGAGGTGTATTCTCTAAAAAATAATTCAACCAAATTAAACGACAGCAGCAAAGAAAGAACGGCGCGGCAAAGCAAACACTAGTAGAAAAAAGGACTTTCATTCACCCCCATTAGTTCCCAAACTGTTTGGTCCGCGGCTAAAGGGGGCATTAGTCCCGATTAAATTGAAAATGTGGGCTAGGGAGCATTAGTCCCGGTTCAAATGGGCTCTTTTGTCCCAGTTTGCGCCACCAACCGGGACTATTGGCTATGGGCCTTTAGTCCCGGCTCGTGGCGCAAACCGGGACTATAGGGCAGCCTTCAGTCCCGGTTCGTGTCACGAGCCGGGACTAAAGCCCTGCTCAAACGAACCGCCGCTCCCGTGCCAGTTACGACGCATCGTCGTCTATCATTTCAGGAAATCGTTGCGCCATTAACGTCGATCGCTTCGGTATTTGGCGATTTGACTCATCGGGACGCCGTCGCCGGCCGGCCTAATCACACCGCCGGCTAGCCTCTTCTTCTTCCCTCTCTCTACTATATAAGATGCACTCATAAGCATCTTCTTCATCTTCATCTCCTCCCAAAAGACACCATAGCATATCACCGGCGAGCTCTCTCTCTCCCTCTCATTCCAATGGAGCCGACGAATGTACTCCCTCGTGTTATTCTATTGGATGAGTAGCATGCATATATATTTGGAAAAATGTACTCCCTCGTGTTTCGGTTAACAAGTCTATTAATTTTCGAATTTTGGATTTTTCAAGTTTTTTGGCCTTTTTGAATATTTTAATTATTAAAAATTAATAATTAAATTATGCATAGAAAATATTTGTAATTCATTGATGCTTATTATTACTTAATCATTGTTGCTTATTTTGTGAATTTATTTGGAATTTAAAAAAGTAATATTATATGTTACGAAAGTGTATAGGTTAATAGAATTAGTAGCATATCATTATCAAGAAGTTGCGAGCGCAGTTTGGAAACTACTATGGAAGGAATAGAGAAGTTAAACGTGCTAGGGTGGTGCAGTGTGAGGATGGGTGACCGATCGGGAAGTGAGGACCACAAGTATGTAATTTGACATGAGAATAGAGTGAGAGCCATAAGTATGTAATAAAGGTCCTCCAGCCGCAGCACATGACCCGGGCCACATGGAGAACCTTTAGTCCCGATTCAGTATAAAAGCTCCAAAATGCATGAAAAATGTAGGAAGAGAATGTCTGCAACAGTCACAACATTTTGGTATTTGGATTTGAAAGAGTGGTGTGGGCTCACAGAGTGGTGGCGGGATGTGATCCAAAAGAGAGGGCATTCGAGGAAAGCTTTAGCTTCCCTTACTATGCTTGTATCATGGAAAATTTGGAAGAAGAGGAATGTCCGGGTTTTCTAAAACCAAGCCTCGACCGTAAACATACTCACTATGAAGAAAAAAAGACGGAATTGTATTGTGGAGCCATGCCGGGACACAAGCACTTGGTAATTTCATATCGCGAGAGTAGTTGTTTTTTTTTATTCGGTCTTGGCTAGTTGCCAAGACTTGATTTGTAAGACCTATTAAACTCCTTAATTAATGAAAAATGGTAAATCTTTAGCCTTGTTTAAAAAAAATGTTCAGATCAACCTTTTGCAAATTGATGTTGTCTAGGTCAAGCAGAATTGAACATTACAAAAATATTCTTCGGGATCAATTTCTTACAAATTTACACCACGATGAAGTATACAAGAAAAGACAAATAACGGTCGACCAATCTTGACGATAAAGTAATTCAACATCATACATCCAACTCAGAATCATAGACACCGAACCAATAGCATCTTTAATACCAAATAACATATGACAAATGTTCACCATGCATGAACTGAAACCACACAGCACAGAGCCATGATATGACCATCCTAAGAATCACCTAATCACACCACAATCCCAGGAACAAATTCCCTTTCTAACAAACTGTACAAAGCCTCCGTAGCATCCCCATGATGCAATCAATTACCACGCCACCTCAATCCACCAAATGCTTGGCATCAAATGGTACATGCGGGCAAACCATGAATGCTTAACTGAACTTGTTCTTCAGTTAACATGACTTCGAATATTCTGAGGACGTCATGGTTTAGGTTCCCTTCAGAAATTCCGTCTGTCAAAGGGGAGTCAAATCGCTGGCACACTCACCCATCCACGGCGAAGTCTACCAAACCGCTCCTCTTGGAGAGACCTGCCCTACGATCCGAGCCCGTCCATGGCGCTGATGCTGACCGCGTCAGCACCAGTGCAGCAGCAATGGCCAGGAGTTATGGCGGCGACCGCCGGAGCTTGATATGGTGGAGGCTTGGAGGCTTACTCGGTGGACAACGAGGCAGCGAACCGCTCCTCTTGAGAGACCTGCCCTACGATCCGAGCCCATCCATGGCGCTGATGCTGACCGCGTCAGCACCAGTGCAGCAGCAGCGGCCAGGAGTTGTATGGCGGCAACCGCCGGAGCTTGAAATGGTGGAGGCTTACTCGGTGGACAACGAGGCAGCGATCCGCATCAGCACGAGCCAGCGGCTAGTAGAGCCGGACCCCTGAGCCGCGCAGGCGTGCAGCAGCAGCAGGGACCGGCGGAGCTTGACTTAGCAGCGTAGAGAATTGTTTTAGATGCCAGGAAAACAGTGATTTGTTCAGAACAATCTGCTAGCAGACCCTGCGGGCGAGACGACGATGGACAACTGGGATAGCGTCACGGCATACAAGTTGTGTAACACAACTGAGGTTAGAGATCAGCGAAAGAATACAGAAAACAAGAAAACCATTCAGAAAGATAGGAACTTTCAAGCAACAGCCACAGGAAGCAGCTTCCAATGTACTGGAAATAAACACATCACAGGGCGTGCCGTATCCAAAAGCATGATAAGTTCACACACGACTGACACAACCAGTTTCAAACACAAAAGGACCAGAAGACAGCACAGCTAAGGAACTAACTATATAGATCATCCTCATCAGCGGCTGCGGCAGCAGACGCAAAGGGATCAGCAGCTGATGCAGCTCCAGCTTCCGACCGATCAGCGAACCTGAATTCGCTGCCAATTCCACGAGACTGCTGCAGTGTCTGGGCAAACGCCTGGTACTTGCGGATATCTGCATCGCTCACACTCCGGCGTGCATACTTCATCGACTCCTCAAAGTGGGCAGCCTTGATCTCAGATACTTCGTCCATCCCGTCTTCCTCCATTGCTTCAGGGTTGTCCTTCCTCCGCTTCTCCATCTCAATGTCCTGAAAGGGTTACAACCAGATCAGTGCCAAAATTGAGAAGCTGCCACAACTTGAATTTGGCAATCACTTATGATAGAACATTGCTTGCTACATGATGCTTTCTCAGATTATCATGTGAACTCCAGTAACAGTACAAATTAATGGTTCCAAGTTATTCATAACAAAGCAAATTAATGTTCAAGGTGGTTGATTCTCGATTGTGATATATGTAGGAATTAAATACTAAATACACTGGACCAAGGATCCATATGGTTTGAGATTATTACCTTCTCAATGTTCTCTCTGATTGCATACTTGCACGCACGCTGACAGATTTCCGTGATATCTGCACCGCTGAACCCCTGCGTGTATTTGGCAAGAGCTTGCAGGTCCACATCCTTCGCCACAGGAGACTTCCTCAGACAAGCTTTGAAGATTTGGAGTCTCGAGGCATCATCAGGAAGTGGAATATATATCAACTGATCAAGACGTCCTGGCCTTAGCAAGGCTGAGTCTATGATGTCAGGCCTGTTTGTGGCTCCAATGATGAAGACGGTTTTCTTGGCATTCATGCCATCCATCTCTGTCAGTAGCTGATTCAGCACTCTATCGGCAGCACCACCAGCATCGCCCTGGCTGCCTCCTCTCTGTCATACAAGAACAATTTTAAGCCATGGAAAATGTGGCACTAAAGAACATGCAAGGGAGAGGGGTTCACAAACCTGTGTGGCAATTGAGTCGAGCTCATCAAAAAAGAGGACACATGGTGCAGACTGACGCGCCTTGTCAAAAATTTCACGAACATTGGCTTCACTCTCACCAAACCACATCGTAAGCAACTCTGGACCCTTGACACTGATGAAGTTAGCCTGGCACTCGTTGGCAATTGCCTTGGCCAACAAGGTTTTACCACAACCAGGGGGTCCATAGAACAAAACTCCTTTGGATGGGGACATGCCGAACTTCTCAAACTTCTCTGGATGCTCCACTGGATATTGAACAGTCTGCAGAAAAGGTGATATACATTAACAAACTGTAGAACAAAAGATTTATAGCAAATATATGTGCCACTACATACCTCTTGCAGTTCCCTCTTGACATTTTCCAGTCCACCAATGTCTTCCCAAGACACATTCGGAACTTCCACAACCTGTATTTAAAATACTTAGTAACTATCGCCAGACAGGAGAATATATATATAATAAAGAAAATAAAGTTTATTCCTAGAGCAACTTACAGTCTCACGAAGAGCAGAAGGGTTGCTGGTCGTAAGAGCAGTCTTGAAATGATCATTGGTAACAGCCATGGAGTTCAATATCTCAGCATCTATGGTCTCATCCTCCAGATCTATGATATCCATCTTCTCACGAATGCACTGAAGAGCAGCTTCAGTGCAAAGGGCAGCAAGGTCCGCACCAACATATCCATGGGTGTCTTTGGAAATGTGCTCCAACTCAACCTGAGATAACAATATACATGAGAGATGAGGTATCGATTACATAAAGGAAAAAATTATAAAGCAATTATAAAGATCAACATAGTGAACAGGGAACAGACACTTACATCCTCTGCTAGCTTCATGTTTTTAGTGTGGATGCGGAGAACCTCGAGCCGGCCAACTTCATCAGGAACTCCAATGTCGATTTCACGGTCAAACCTTCCAAACCTACGGAGAGCAGGATCTATACTGTTAGGGCGATTTGTAGCACCCATAACAATAACATGAGCGCGAGCCTTGAGTCCATCCATAAGAGTCAAGAGCTGTGAAACAATACGGCGTTCCACTTCTCCATGGGTCTTCTCTCTCTTTGGAGCAATGGAATCAATCTCATCAATGAAAATTATAGCCGGAGCATTCTTCTCTGCTTCTTCAAATGCCTTTCTGAGATTGCTCTCACTCTCTCCAGCTAGCTTTGACATAATTTCTGGACCATTGATGAGAAAAAAGAAAGCACCTGTCTCATTTGCAACAGCACGGGCAATGAGGGTCTTCCCAGAACCAGGCGGTCCAAATAGCAGGATACCCTTAGGTGGCTTCACACCAATAGACTTAAAGAGCTGAGGATGGCGCAGTGGAAGTTCAACAAGCTCTCTGATTTGAGCCATCTGCCTCCTAACCCCACCAACATCATCATAGCCAACCTCATCAAGCCTCTCCTCGTCCTCCCTCTTAATAGGCTCTCCATCACAGAATATTTCTGTATCCGGTGCAACAATGCAATATTCAGCAGGATCGGTCTCTATGACTTTAAACTCCACACTTCTCATTCCACCCCTGACAAGGAAAAGATCTCCTTTTCTCACAGGGCGGTATGCTTCTAAGAAGTACGCTGCACAGTTTATCAAGGAGTGGCTATTAGTAAACAATTTACAATCAGATACAGCAAAAGTAAGAAGAAAGAATATTTTTTTTCAAAAAATCTATGAGCAGAGTGGACTTCTAATACAGCGCATGCACATGTAAGAGACATAAGCATAAAGAGTAACTTGGAATAAAGCTTGAAGGTCAGAATCTCACGTTTCAAGAAGGCATCAAATAAGTTCCCAGTAATGCCTTCAACTGTATCATCAATTGGAAGAGTGTGGATACGCTTGCCATATTTCACGTCCTGGCATTGATGGACAGAGACAACATCGCCAAGTCGCACCCTCAGGTTCTGCCTAACGACTTTATTCATCCTAACTTTAGGCTCCTCACAAGTGTCATCTCCGAGGACAATGCAGATAGTGTCTTTCCTCTTCTTGCCCTGTATTGCAGAAGATACCAAATGTAAGAACCAGAGACAGATTACAGCAGCAAAAATCTGCCAAAACAAGTTGATCAGAGTGGCCCTCGAGAAATAAACTAGCAAACAGATGAGTCATTATGTGGAAGTTCCTGAGAATGATGATAACGTTTAGACCTATTTAGTACAAAACTAATTATATGGATACCTAGATGCAATCCAAGTTTCTAAATTAATTATCTGCAGACTGGACTGCGCAACCAATGAACCTGCTTGTGAAATTCAGCAAAAACAACAAACAATTTCATAGTATCCTAGAGTTCCACAAGCCGCCACAACGATAAAGATAAGATTTTTCAAACAGATCTGCACCACGGAATCAATCCCAGCTTGAAAACCCAGTAGCCGCAGATCAGTTCACTGGCCCCCCGATCACAGCAATGCAAACGGAATCAAAAGGTCGCAGAAGAGGACGGTCGCATATTAAGCCGTGTGGTTACCTTGAGAAGGACGGTGTCCCCGCGGAAGAGCTGCAGCCTCTCCATGGTGTCCGGGTGCAGCGCGACGACGGAGTTGTCATCGTTGACGGCCTCGTCGACCACCAGCCGGTTGGGCGACTTCTTCCTCTCGAGGATCGCCGTGGAGTAGTCCTTCTTGCCCTTCCTGCACCACCACACGAAGAAGTATGTGAGCCGTCGAAAAAGCTCCGGCGGGACCAGATCGGAACCGAAAAACCCTAGCGGGATAGAAGGGGGATCTTACGGGTCGGCGGGCGGGGGAGGCGCCGAGGCCGAGGCCTCGTCGTTGCTCGCCATGGCGGAGGCTGCAAGGCGTCCGCGGCGGTAGGTCTCGTCGGGTGATTGGTGGCGGCTCCTTAATTAGAGCGGTGCCGGTGCGGAGAAGACGAGATAGGTTGGGCTGTGGGGGGAGGCGATTAGTGTTTTTTTATAGTGCTGGTAGCCTTACTTGCAGTCGGGGGTTTGGGTCGGTTCGTCATGGACTACGTCTCTGACTCTTGCCATGGATCGTTCGGGAGTGTTCTGGAGGTCGGGTCCGGGCCGTGCGGGAGGAGGGCTCGTGTGCGTGGCGCCGATGTGGACGGCAGGGGCCCGCATGGAAGTGGCGCCATGGTGGCTATCTAGGTGGCAGCTGGGGCGGGGTAGTGACGTGGTGCAGCCGCGGAAATCGTGCTCGGGTGTGGCACGGCCGGGGAGCAGTATACGGAGACCGGAAGGAGTCTGGAATCGTTCTCTTCTCGTCTATGTGAAGCCGTGAAGGAGAAAGGAGGCGATAATGTGACACGAATCATGATCAATTTAATCTCCTAGAGTCCTAGGAGCACCAATCTTCCTAGTAGAAAATTGAGGAGTTGTGGTTGCTCTACGCCAAGGCATTGCTTTTGTGAACCACTTTGTTCTCCACTTGTCTTTTGCAATATCCACGCGTCTTCCTGCTTAGACTGCCACGGTTCTGGTCGATCGGAAAATAGTGAATCCTGACTTGAACGCAACATATTTTATTTATCTTACAAGTTGAATGCCCGTACGTTGCTACGATCTGTAGAATTTATTTTTCTGTCACACATGTAAGCATTATCTCAATATATATTTTAATAGTTTCTTAGATAGTTCTCTGGCCTTTTCCCACTTGCTCTTGTATTATCCCTACTCTGATGTGCCGGTCAAAAACACTTCAAGAAACCAAAAGCTATGAAAAAAATACATGGAAAAAATTACTACATAAATAGATGTTTCTTTTGCAACCACAAATGGCAAGCATGGCACACATAACATTGATAAGAGTTCTGCTATTTTTTCTTTAAAACAATTCGCTTTTTCTCAAGATGATATATCAACATTGCTATTTCTTCACATGTACAAATGCAACAAATATATAATTACTTTACACCATTTCTGTGTTCTGAGTCTACGATAGGGATCCTTGGTGGCCCCGTCATCCTTCAAAAAAAATAACACCTGAAATTGAAAAAAAAACTCTGGCCATTTTCTAGATCCAAGCCCAAAAATAGGCCAAATATAGATACCCGATCGGCCCGACCTAGATATAATGATCTAGCGCATCACAGCGGCCCATCTGGCCACTATATACCTAGGGCGGAAAGCATTATCTAGTGTCCCAAACCTACCCCCTCCAGTCCACCACCGCGCCGCCCCTCCTCTCCCCTCCGCCCTCCGGTCACCGTCACCGCCACCGCTTTTTGGTTGTTCAGTATGCGCTGAAACCGCCACTATTAATCTAGCTTTAGGGTCCGCCAAATGTAACAAATTTGTATGAATTCTAAGTAATTCTGCATCCATTTTGTGTGTTCAAAAACCCCGTGAAATCGCTATGGAGATCTATTGTTCTTTTTGTGTTGGTATGTGCTCGATCGCCTCTGGGTGAACTTGGCGGTGACTGTGCAGTCGACTCGGTGTATGAAAGTTTGGGTTCAAACTTTGCATGCAGTTCATGGCCATGGTGCGCTGCCGGATATTCCATGTTATCCTTCTATGCCCGCGCATTGCTGCGGAAGAGCAAGATTATAGACCTGGTATTCTATTTCATGAAAACATGTGCGCCAAAAGTGATGCATTTTGTGTTGCATTACCACAAAATGCTAAGTTTTTTTTTGTCCATGTCAATTTCAGTTGATGCATATAGTGTTAAAGTATAAAGGAAGAAATCACAAACATTTGCTATAAACTTGTCAATATACTAAAACATTTCAGGGGCATTGTTTTAAGCAATCTGGTCCCTAGAAGAATATGTGCGGTTAAGTGGCTTTACTCTTATCCTAGCTGGTGCCGACGTGGAAGACTCGGCCTGGCTAGCTTCGAGATACGGCGACGAGGGCAAAAAGATTGTGCTTCATAATTTTTTCTTAGCTCCCAATCTGGCCTATTATATGAATATATGCACACAATATTTGCCCCAGTCATTATACAATGAGTTCCATAACTGTTCAAACACAAAGAAGCACCCGGAATTCTCTACCTCCAAAGCTTGGAGAAACATACTTGAAAATCGGGTGTCTTCGTCTTGGCATTCCCTTAATATACACCAGTCTACAGGTTTGTGTCCCACTGAAGCAGACCCCTGCATCTTAAATACCGAAAGTAATCTAAGCCAGGAGTAAATTCCTCAAGATTTTTTACCTTTTGGATGAAGCCGTTGCATGCAAAGCAGAACGATACAGCTTCTGTAACAATGAGCTCTTGAAACAAACATAACAAAACATTTTATCTAGCGCAAGAAAAAATTTAGAAAACGTGATGCAATCAAAGCACATAAAGTGCAATCGACTTGAAAATTCATATAATCTAGGCAGACTGCACATCCTATCGACATTGAACATTTGCCTCTATGATACATGTACCCTAGCGGGACACTGTAATCAAGTATTCGAGAACCGGTGGTGACTGGCATGATCAAATTGATCACCATGTCCTTGTCACTCGGCAGCATTGCCCAATGGTTCTAATCCAATTGCCACCATCTGCACCTTACGTTTAGTGCGCTTACAGCGCAACGCCATTACTTTGATCTGTGTCGCGGTAGATAGCCGACGTCACCGGAGTTGCCTAGCCTGGAGGCTGGAGCCGGGGGTTGAAGAGCTCGACATGAACGCCACCAGGGCCTTTCCGGCGCCGGCGCCGTACGCGGCGGTGGTGCAAGAGAAGCACAATGCATGCGACCGGGGAGCGTGTATGCAAAGCAGGACGCACCACTGATGATTCACCACCGACGTCCAGAGAAGAGCACAATGCGTGCAGACTTCTTAAACTTGAAAGCGGTCGTTGTATCCAGGGAAAAGCACATCAGCTAGCTTGCGGGCGTTGTTCAACCTTCGATGGTCACCCGGTCGAATCAGGCCTGCATGAGGCCTATTCGAGCCCTTCTCGTCGGCGGACTGGAAGACGAAGTTGATCGAGTCGGCGAGCGCACTCGTAAGTCTGAACCAGCACGCGGTGCTGGGAGCGGGCTAAACATATCGATGCTCGACAGCATGTGAAGTGTCACCTGGTGGTCATTTGGTGTGAGCTCGAGGAGGCGGCGGGCCGCGGGCGAATCTCACCGCCACATGGCTCCCCATCGGCGAGGTCCCCGGCTGCAGTACCGCCGCCGCAGACACGTCTAGCGCGCCCATGTGGCGGGAGGAGCGCTCCGAAGCCCTCGGGTGCATCTCAGCGCCACATGGCTCCCCATCGGCAAGGTCTCCGGCTGCAGTACCGCCGCCGTAGACACGTCTCCGACCGTATGTCTCGACGCGGAAGGCCAGCGCGCCCATGCGGCGGGAGACTACTGACGCCAAGGGCAGGTCGGGAATCTAGGGCAACGCCGTTCCTTTTCACGGACCGGAAGAGGACGGCAGTTTCAGTGGGAGGAGATCGAGGGCTTGTCCCTGCCGGGCCAGCACGGGTCGAGATCGAATCGACCAAAGCTCGACAATCACTCCCCGCCTCGCCTCCTGCCTACAATCAGCTCCCACGATCGTCTTCGGTAGAATGTGCCCTCAAGGTGAGTAGTCCCCGTCGAGGAGGAGATCGGGATCCCGTGGTCTCGCCTCGTTCTGTTCGTCTACTCTCCGTCCCGTCAGCGACGGCCTTCGGCTTTGGTGTTGGCCCATGTTGCGACGCGCGACTTGTGAGGGACAGCATAGAGAGAGACTGCATGCATGCGGACGGATCCTGCACGCGCTACTCTGATTCGGTCCTACCGGTGCGCGGTGGTGATGCGGGTCGAGGAACAAACCAGATCAGGAAATCCTTTTCTCCGTGAAACAACGACAACATATTAAAAAACGTTTCGGGTTTTAACTTTTAAAGTTGTAGCAAAGGAAGCGTATTTTAGGTGGATTGAAAGCGTACTTGCGAGCTATGGATCATACCTGTAGCAATATCTCTACTAATAATATTGCTAGAGGTATGGTCCGTGCCCGTCGCAAATACGTTTTCAATCCACCAAAAGTACGCTTTCATCCCACCTAGCCGAAACGTTTTCTTTTTAGCAATCGAGTTATATCGTCTAGCTTTCAAAGTCTTGACTCCCTCGGTCCAATCCCCGCTCCCTCTAGATTGATCCGTCCTCCTACCTTCTCCTCATGTGGCCTCGCCGTCGATTCCAGGAGGTCTCCGATCTGGTGCGGGCAACATACTATGTAGGTGCCGCCGAGCACCTGCAGCAGTCGGACGATGACCTCATCGCTGGTAGCGTGTATATCCGGGAGCAGGAGGCAGGCGAGGAAGGCGTATGTAATGTATGCCATGGCAAGAGGGATCACAAGGAGGAACATGTGGAAGAGGCGCGCGAGGGGCGCACGGGGGAGCTCCCGGAGGATGCTGTCGGTGGCGCCAGAGTCGCCGTTGGTGCAGTACAGGGAGGCAACGCTGAACACATAGGCGGCGGTGCAACCAAATGCGAGCGGGACGGGGAGGCACAAACAGAGGATCTCGAGGAGGCACCAGGGGCCCGAGGCGACGACGATATGGACGAGGTCGAAGCCGTGGTCGAAGTCGATGTGGGCGATGTAGGCGAGCAAGGCGGTGGCGTGCGCGAGCGGGACAGGGAGGCACAAACAGAGGATCTCGAGGAGGCACCAGGGGCCCGAGGCGACGACGTTACGGACGAGGTCGAAGCCGTGGTCGAAGTCGATGTGGGCGATGTAGGCGAGCAAGGCGGCGGCGTGCGCGAGCTGGAGCGCGGAGAGAACGGCGGCGCCCAGACAACCTTTCTTGTTGATGAGGTTGGCACGGATGCCCACTCGGTAGGTCTCGCGGCAGATGCCGGCGAACCCAAGGCCGCCCAGATCCTGCTGCTCCGGTTCCCACTCCATTGATCTAGCATGGTATGGTCGCCCAAGCTTATGGGAAGAAACTCGAGTAGTGAAGGAAAGCGAGAGAGCAGGAGAAGCGCGCACTGAACTGATAAAGGGGAAAGCAAGGGGGAATGGACTGGGACATACTTGCAGCTAATTTCAGTTATTTTGGAAAATTATCAAATTCAAAAAAGTTCAGTGAGAAACGAAGTTCAGTAGGATGAATTTCATTCAGCGACAAGTTCTCTTCACTCGGCATGACAGTTGCGTGCTGATCGCAACTGCAATAGCTCAACCAAAGTTTTACTGTTAGGCTAAAAGTTTGTGACTGTACATGAACCCTCTGCTCAGGGAACAACCATGACTCTTCTATAGTTCTATTGAGAAATAATTAAGATTACATTTCCTGACCAATCTTTGTCTTGTTTGTGTCGGCTATACAAAATCTTTCAAGCCATTTGCCTTAGGATAGTTTGGTGTTGTACTGGATTCTTCTTAACACTGAATAAACCTGTCTCTGATGTTTGTGTTTCTTATACATGTCAGTGGTCTATTTAACGAGCAATAGACATAATTATTATGTCTTGTTAGTATGATCTCAACTTATTTGGTATTGACAATGTTAGTTGTGAGGTAAACCGCCAACTGAAGAAATTAGAAGATCAGATTTTGTATTAGGTGATTGACAAATAAGAAAAAGTGCATTTTCTTCTCCTTACTCCAATCCATAAAATATTACATATTTCATTAATCGCCCACTTGTGCCAGCATATCTAAAGCGTCATAGGAAGAGATATTAACTAATAAAATATAATTATTTGGGTTTTTCTAAGCATCTACAAGAAGCACAATAAGAACTCGTAGAAACCCCAACTTATATAGGTGTTTCACATACATCCATAGTGCAGAGTGCTAATTTGTTCTACTCCTTCGATTCGGTTGCTGCTACTTCTTGTGTGATAGAATGGATGGGTATGGAAGGAAGCAAATTTATTAGAGAGAGAGATTGAGCACGGATGTCAAAAAGTTAGAAATAAGGAGAATACAAGAGGGAGTAGAATGGATAAGGAAGAAGTATGTGGGAAACAACAATTACCGTTTTCTTCATACTCCTATTTATTTTTGTAAAAAGAATAGAAATAGATGGAGTTTTCTGTGCAAAGTATCCGGTAAAAATTTCACTATGTACACATACTTACCGTGATTCTAAAAAGGGTCATTACCATCGAATGTCATCTTTGGCTATTAATACGTCTTAAATAATTTCTATTTCTTCCAAAACTATATATGAATAAAAGTCTTTTGTTATCCTAGAAAAACAATACAGACGAAGCGATGGACGGAAACTACCCACTCCAGTTTAATAGAATAGATGATGTCGAATGATAGTTTTCTATCAAATTACCTTTAATCAAAGTAAATTATACTATTTGTTTAAGTATTATGTGGCTATCTCGACATGAATATTTATGCATATATTATATTTGCGGCAAGAAAATACTTGTGTACATCGTAGCAACGCACGAGCATTTAGCTAGTTATTAGTAGAGATTAAGTAGTACTCCCTCTAGTCACTGATACTTATTTTCGATCAAAGAAATTATATTTTATAGAGAGAAGCGTAAAAAAATTCACACTAGATAAAGAGGGAATATCCCTAGTTAGACATACCTAAACAAGAGAACACCAAAGATTTATGTTGAACACGAAGGTGTCTAAGTAGTACTACTAACACACATGTGTGAGGCATGTGTCACAATTGAGTATACAATTTGGCTATGCAGGTCGATTTTCATAAGATCGTCACTTCCTTCCAACTAACAACATATTCTAGTACATTTTGATAACATCGTACAAAACTAATCTTTATTGAGTATTTTCTTAACTACACTGACAAGGGTATAGCTAATAGAGCCCGCTAGTTGAGTACCCCTGAGGCCTGTTAAGCTAGACCCAATTGTAATGATAGTCAAAATACGAGTTCTTACCGTATGTCGATGTTGTAATCTGTATCGGACCCTACCCGATCCTCGAGACCTGGCCACCTATATATAGGGGCCAGGAGGGGACGGTGTAGGACAGATTGAAAGCAAGCCAGATTAAACACCCAAGTTTACTTTCGATATACACCTGTTTCGACTAACTTTACCTTCGAGTTCATCCGACGCCATATCTCCCCGATCCTAAGTGCTTCATTTAGGACATTTGTCGAGTTAACCCTCGTCAATTGGGACCGACCGTGGGGACTCTGGGCGTTGGAGTCATGAATTCGACGGCTTTTTCGCTTTTAGCCAACAGCAGTGCAGGAATCGACGAAAATCAAGAGATGGAGTTGACAATCGGAAGTCTAAGTATCTTCATCGGGCCATCGGGCTCGACTCGCCTTTCAGATCCGGCGAAACCAGATCCGTCGGCAAGCGAGCCCGAAACAGTAGCAATGATGGAATATTCCGAAGGCTCCTCCAGCGAGGTAAACTCGCCGGTCAGCCTAGGAGAAGCACAAGAAGGAAAAATCGCAGAAGGCGACGAAACAATGGAAAATTTTGACTTAGGAGTCCAACTCGAAGACCTCGTGATTTGCCACGACGATACCTCAGACAAGTCAATAGATACGTGGAAGATAGGGTTAGAGCTTTCGGAAGATGATGATTCGATCTTCTCAAGCTTTAATAACAAAATCGGCAAACAATGCCAGGTGCTTGCCATCGTAGGAGACAATTCAGAAGAATTCGACGAAAACAACAATTCAGTACTAAACCCAGCAAATATCGATAGAGGAGCAAATCATCTAGCAAAAGGGCAAACAGCAGAGTCCCTCGCAACCAGGGAAAAAATTCGACTATCAGCCGACGAATGGAGAGTTATAAGGGCAGCCGTAGAGCACGGCACGCCAATACCATCAAATTCCAGCAAGAATATGCTCCTGGGGTATCACTATGCCCTAAGACAACAGGCAAAACAATTAGCAAAGGAGAAAATAGAGATACAACAAAGAAAAGAATCAGCCATTGCAGCTAGCAACGCCGCTCGCAGAGCATGAAGCGACGCATCACATACTAACGCAAATAGGAATCGTCGACATGGTTCCAGGTACGAAAACCTCGAGTACTCAGAAAGGAAAAGCATCTCCAAAAATCTCGACTCGTCCTTCCTATCGGTCGACGAGCAGGGAAACATCATACCAAAAACTCCCGAAGCAGCACTAGTGGCAGCTCAAGCGTATCTATTTACAACTCGACCAAGTCCAGGAGACCCGAGAGAACATATGCACAGAGCAGCGTTGAACGGACTGAAGATGGTGGGTAATAAGCTATTAGCAAAAGAAGAGGAGGCATATCACAAGAAGGAAACGCACAAGCCAAGATCACCTCACCGTCACAATAGTCCTCGGCGCAGAAGTAGTAGTCGACGATCTCGATCGCCATCACCAAAACAGCATGGGAGCCCAAAGCATGGGGAACTCGAAAATCTCGATCTCCAAACAGAAGGCACGGCTATCAAGATGACGAAAAAGAGATGGGAGCATCATGCTTTACCCGTAGGGTTCGCACTACGCCAGTACCCAAGGGGTTTAAACTACCTCATGATCAACAAAAGTCCGACGGATCACAGGAACCACAGTCATGGCTCTCAGACTATCTACAAGCAGTGCAAATATTGGGAGGAACCAAAGAAACAGTTATGCAAAGTTTGCAACTACACCTCACCGGCGCAGCAAGGTCATGGTTGAGCAAATTAGAGAAAGAAACTATTGGAAGTTGGGAAGATCTCACGAAGCAATTTACAAGCAACTTTAGGTCGGCATATAAGCGGCCGGCATCGATAGAAGAAGTCAAAGCATGCGTGCAACAATGCTGAGAAACCCTAAGGGCGTACATCCAAAGATGGAGTCTTATCAAAAACTCAGCAATTGAAGTTTCAGACGAAAGAGCAATAGACGCGTTTATAATCGGATTAAGGCGAGGGGACCTAGTCGAAGAGATGGGCAGAATCAAGCCGAAAACAGTGTCAGACCTCATGGACGTAGCAAACAGGTTTGCAGATGGAGAAGACGCATGCAACAACAAGCGGACGCGATCGCCAGAGGACGATAGAAGAAACAGATATGGAAGCCAAAGAAGAAGATCCCGCAATTACGACAACTACGGCTCCCACAGCCAAGTAGCTGCGGGATATAAGGACAACAGCTACCAAGGAAGTGATCGCAGAAGCTCAGGATATCGAAGCTATGGAAAAGAGGACTACAAAAAGTTTCCCACAAGAGAATCCAGAGAGTACAACCCGTCGCCAGAAGACATGTTAAACGGGCCTTGCCATATACACTCAGCATTCGTCGATGGAAAGCGAGTGTCCAGGCACGCAATGAAAGATTGCACAACGTTTCTGAAACTACAAGAAGCAGCACTAAGCAAGCAAACCGAGGCAAAGCAATAAGGATACGAAGGAAACAACAAACCTCCTATAAGTCAACAAGGAAACAATGGAGCTCCTCAAGGACAAGACCAGCCAAGCCAGGAACGCAACAACGACGGAGGATACGTTCCATCTAAGGGGCACATTACAGCAATGATACAACCCGTGCCCAAGTCGAACAAAGAAGAAAAAAGTATTACCAGACAAGTCAATCTAGCAGTTACTTCGCCTCCAGCTACAACGGAGTATCTACACTGGTCAGAACAACCAATCGAATTCAACAGAGAAGATCACCCTATAACAGTACCTCGGCCAGGAAACGCGCATCTGGTACTCAAAGCTCAAATCGGCGCGTATGATGTCGACAGAATATTCATGGACGCGGGAAGTGGAATCAATTTGATATATGCGAAAACGCTCAGAGCAATGCATATATCACTAGAGTTCCTGAAGCCAACAGATTGTTCCTTCCATGGGATCGTACCAGGAAGTGCCAATTATCCACTAGGTCGGATAGCACTCAATGTTTGCTTTGGCAACCGACAAAACTACAGAAGAGAAAAGCTCAACTTTGAAGTCATGGACGGGCCATCTCAGTATCATGCGATCCTCGGGCGACCCGCGTTTTCGCGATTCATGGCAGTACCTCACTATACTTATCTAGTACTCAAGATGCCAGGACCAAAGGAAATCATCACAGTAACGGAAAGCTTCGAGGTTTCAGACCTATGCGACGAGGAGTTTCACAAGATGGCGCAAAACTTTGGCATGATAGCCAACTATGCAGAGAAGGCGAAAAGCACGACTACGGAAGGCGACAAGCTACCCGAAGGACGTACTGCGGAGCCAGAGATGAAAAAACCACGAGTAGAAGCATCAAGAGAAGACAAAACTACAGAAGAAGAAGAGAAGGCCACGACGGCATAAGTGTCAAGAACAACAAAGTAGAGTAGAAGAATAAGGCTGTAAAAGCCACGAGTTATCCCAAGGCAATGCCCTCTAGATCCAGAACATAGGTCATAGTCCGGATCTCTTGGGTCATCCCATGTATCTTACATTACAAGTATAATAAAGACAAAATGTTCGTCACATTCGAGTTTACGAGTCTCTCAAAAGAAAAATACGGCAAACGCACGAATCATACAAAACGCCGTGAGAAAAATTTCAGACATATAGTCGCGAAATAAAAAACTCTCGCGTTCCACATATACATGAGTATTACAACATCGGGTTGTCAGAATCATCTACACCTAAAGGATCTAAATAGTGATACTCGCGGAAAAATGCGGCATCCTCCCGCAATAGCCTAGCTATAATCCTTCGAGCAGGCTGCAAGGTATTCTCCAGATGCACTCGTAGACTAGCTCCATCTGAGGGATAGCTCAGCGACATAGAACTATAATTGAGTCTTGGGTGCCACTTACGCATCCACCCAAGAGCAAAATTGGCACCCGCCACTAAGTTCAGTTCTATCAACCGATGAATACGCTGACTGGATCTAAAAATGTCGAGTAGTAGTGGAAAACTTCCAGGCAGAGGATTGCGAGGAAGCATGACTGAGTGCATGGTTATAAGAGCTCTTCGGCAACCGTCAACTGACTCTCCGATATGCTGGGCGCGGTCCTAGAGCAGTATGATAGCACGACGGCGTCGAGAATCAGACCACAAACTATCAATACCCTCTGACATTTTCTCCAGAGCCGCATTTCGCTCGGCAACCCGATGAGCCTCAGCAGCAAAATCCAAGCAAGTACCTAAGATGACAAAGGACATCACAAAGCAGTAATGGAACAAAAGGAAAAAAGAGAAGTCGCAAGGAATCTTACAGTGTAACATCTCGCAAGCAGACTCGATAATGCCGATGACAAAAGAGTCGCACTCTTCATGGTGGACAACCTTCGCCATCAGACTAGACACCTCATCATCAAGAATGGATATCTGCTTCATCAAACCACAAGCTTTGCTAGCTTTGTCTATAGTCATCTGCGCTTGGTGTTTGGCTAAAGTTAAGCGGTTCTCAAGATCCGAAATCCTTGAAGAATATTCCGCGCATTAGCAGCAGCGGCGAGGAGGCGACGAAACTTTAGAGTCAAACGCACCGGCAAAAGAGGGAGCATGGTCGCGGCTTGAAGGATCACCGATACGCGTAGACTGGAAGCCAAAAAAGAAAGGAAAGGAGAAGCATTTCAGAAGCTAACACGATATATCATAGAAAAGAAGTATATTTACATAGATGCAAACCCTTTGACTAAAGTTCTCGGGTTGCACACGACTAAAGGTTTTTACATCAAAAGTAGAAATGGAAAATTACAACAAGAAGGCCGAGTCTACACCACCTCAGCATTTTGCTCCATGGCGGAGGAAGACATAGCAAAATCAGCGCCAGCAGTTGAAGGAGGCGCGGAATCAGCCATCGCTGGAGTCGAGGAAGTTGGCGTAAAAGAAGTCACGGAAGCCGCTAAAGGAGAAATAATCGACACCATGGCGGGCGCAAGCTCCTTCGCCTTCTCGAAGAAGGCCTTTAACTCTGAGCGGGTGCGGCCATGAGGAGAGTGATGGCTGGCGTGTAGTTGATGATGATGATTATAACCAGTCAGTTGGGAACCCCAAGCGGAAGGTGTGATGAGCACAGCAACAAGTTTTTCCCTCAGTTAGAAACCAAGGTTTATCGATCGAAGAAGAAAAAGCCAATACGACTGAAGGTGATGCTTGCAAGCTTCGCGACAGCTCCGGACAATTTATATGGCGCCTCGTCCAAGCTTTGCTTTGCGAGCAGCAACGTGGAACCTGCACGCAACACAACCAAGTACTTTGTTCCCAACTTACGATGTGGTTGTCAATCTCACCGGTTTGCTTGAAACAAAGGATATGAGCGTATCGAGTGGAAAACAGTAGAAGTATGTGAGTAAAGTAAACAGTGCGAGTAAAGTAAACAGGTGATAGCAATATGATGGAAATAGGACCGGGGTCCACAGTTCACTAGTGGTGTCTCTCCATAAGATAAATAACACATGCTGGGTAAACAAATTACAGTTGGGCAATTGATAGAATAAAGATAACGTGATATGTCAAGAAGATCACTATGCGATTTACTCTGGGCATTACAACAAAATACATAGACCGCCATCCAACTGCATCTATGACTAATAATCCACTCACGGGGATATCATCCGAACACCCCATGAGTATTAAGTTGCGAACAACAGATAATTGCATTAAGCAAAGTGTGTAATATAAACAAAGCATATGCCCTGGAGCATATGAATGTTGTTTTCTCCCTAGTGGCAACAACACATCTACAACCTTAGAGGTTTCTATCACTCCCCCAGATTAAATAGAGGCATGAACCCAACTATCGAGCATAAATACCCCCTCTTGGAGTTACTAGCAACTACTCGGCCAAGATAGCTACTAACAACGGCGAGCATGCAAGATCATAAATAACATAGAGATAACATAAGATATATTTCAGTATAGCAACTCAATCATAACACCAATATTCATCGGATCCCAACAAACACAACATGTAGAATTACATAACGGTGATCTCAATCATGTAGGGCAGCTCATGAGATCTAAACATGAAGCACATGGTGGAGAGAACAACCATCTAGCTACTGCTATGGACCCATAGGCCAAGGTAGACTACTCACTCATCGCTCTGGAGGCAAGCATGGCGATGAAGAAGACCTTCGGTGGCGATTCCCCTCTCCGGCAGGGTGCCAGGAAGAGCTTCTGGACCCTCCCGATCTCGGGTCGATGACGGCGGCGGATCGCGATGTGTTTCAGGAAAATTGATCGGGTGCTTAGGTTTTTCCCATCGGGGGGTCTTTATAGGCGAAGGGGCATCGTCAGAAGTGGACCGAGGCGGTCTCACACATAGGGGGCGCGGCCAGGGGCTGGGCCACGCCGCCCTGGTGTGAGGGCCCCTCGTGGCCCCACTCCGTCTCCTCTTCGGTTCTCTGGAAGCTCCGGTGGATTTCTGGATGTTTGGCTTTTGTTTCGTCCAATTCCGAAAATATTTCCTGTGTAACTTTTCTGAAACACAAAAATAGCAGAAAACAGGGAACTGGCACTGTGGCGACTTGTAATAGGTTAGTTCTGGAAAATGCATAAAAGTGCCACGAAGTGTAACAAAACATTAGGCAAATGGTGTAAAAACAAGCATGGAGCATCAAAAATTATGGATACGTTGGAGACGTATCAGCATCCCCAAGCTTAACTCCTGCTCGTCCTCGAGTAGGTAAGTGATAACAAAAGAAATAATTTTTGAGGTGACATGCACCTACACAATCTTGATCACATATGTAAGCATTGTGAGCTAGGATCATAAGAACTTAAAACATGGGCATGAAAGATATAATTTTGACAATAAAAACTTAGCAACCATGTTATAACATGAAAAAGAACACAAACAAAAGATCATGAAAATGAAACAATGAAAGTCAAACGTGTGTTCAAATCATAAGGAAAAACATACAAATGGTTTTCAGCTTGTCCTTCATGGAGAGCAAAACATAAATGCATAGGACACCTTCAAGTTTAAGAGGGCGACTAGATACAAATAATTTAAGAACAAGTGAAACCAACAATATGAATCAATCAATGAAAACTTTGGGACAATGCACATTATACTAAGAATGACAACTATGCTCTCTTAATGGTGCATAAAGATAGAAGGTAATGACTCAACATAAAAGTAAAAGAAAGGCCCTTCGCGGAGGGAAGTAGTGATTGCAAGTTTTATAACCTTCAAAAATTATGGTACTTACCGGTTTTGAGCTCTCATTGCCCCCATCATAAGCATCTTGAATGGTTAAAGTTAATGCGAGAACAATTATGATGCATATGCTTGACAAATCATAAGTTGAAAACCTCATGTCCCGTGAATACGAGTACCCAAACCTCATGCTACTTTACTTAGAGTCCCAAGCAAGCTCTTGTCATTGTAAGTATACACGTATCATCGAGAACCGCCAATGGGGTACCTCCGTGCCCGATGACATGGAACAAGCCCACATCAAAATGATAGGACAAACAGACAATGAACACCTCGACATCTCTTTTATTTACCATTTGTATAGCTTTTTATTTTGAGATGTGTCGTTGAATGTCCAGTATGGGCCTGCTGCAAATTTCCACCATGAATTATGCATGGCTTAGATTGGCGGCCCAGGCGTTTCTCTAACACATATACAAACTCCATGATCTCGCAAGATTCCCAATTCATTTCACACCGCGAGTATCCATAAACAAAAGATCACGATATCAACTCAAATAAGAAGTGTAATGTTGAAAGCTTGCCCCATGACGGCATGGCTGGGCTAGTCTCCAACTTACAACTTGCAAGCATAACAACTCAACATAAGAGACCACAATGTCAAATTTTTAAGAACAAGAAAAAGTAAAGTGTGCCTTCCGGTTCGTGAGAGCTTTACTGACCAATTTTCGCATAACACTGGTAAGAGTTTAATTTGAAGAGAAAATAAAAGCAAGTCAAATTTACTTGGAATAGCAAATTGCTAATAGGTATGTATGGTGGACACTTTGGCAAACTTGGTTTTTAGGAGTTGGATGCACGAGTAGAGCTCATACTCAGTACAAGGCGAGGGCTAGCAAAAGACTGTGAGCGACCAACTAAGAGAGCAATAATGGCCATAATCATGCAAAGCAACAAAGCGATATTAAAAGAAGCATAAGATGGCATCAAAAGTCAAAAAATAAATGATCATAGAGGCTATTGGCGACTTTGTAACAGTCTAACATGTGTGAGCATGCGCCAAGTCAACCCAAATAAAACATCAAGGAGAAAACCAAAATAATGCTTCCAAATAATTAAAACAACGCATGATTTTTTCATAGGCTCATTAAGCAATCTCAGTTATTTGAGACAAGTCATGCTACAGCAAAACCACTAAGCATACTATCAAAAAGACATCAAGCATGACATGCAAAAGCCTAAGCCGCAGTCTACACAAGCTCCTTCTTGTACCACTTTTTGCATAAAGCTTTTTCTCTTTTCCAACACCATTCGAACTTTTTTAATCCAACTCTTTTGAGGAAAACCAACATGGTCCAGAGGCAAAAATACACCTTGATAAATAAATATAAGAAGATCTGAACGCAAATCAAGGCGAAAACAAAAACCAAAAGCAGTAGCAGAAAAAGAAGAACACTCAGTTTTTGATAAGAGTGAAAACTAGAGCGTTCTTGGCAAATGAAAAGCAAGGCAACTTCTCCAAAAGAAATTTGTTGGGGTCCAACCATTTATTGCAGTAAACAAAACTAATAATAAAAACTAAAACAACTGACGCTCCAAGAAAAACGCATAGTGCATGAAGCAATAAAAATATAGTGTCTTGAAAGGTGACCTGATTTTTGCCGATGAAGAAGGGGTGCCTCGAGGGCATCCCCAAGCTTTGACGCTTGTACTTCTTGGATATTTCTTGGGGTGATGCATGGGCATCCCCAAGCTTGAGCTTTTGTCCATTCTTCAACTCATCTCATCATTCTCCAATCCCTACACTTGAAAACTTCCTTCATACAAAACTAAACACAAATCTATTAGCAATATTAGTGTAAGCATAACATATAATCAACCTCTTTTGCTTCAGGTTTCAACCCAAAACCACCACATATAAAGTATATACTACTGTAGCAACTTCCCCAAAAGTTCCGTGATCAAAAGAACTCGAAAAGAAAGCGATAAAGCGGCAAAAACGAATAGTGGCAGAAATCTATCAAAACAGAACAACTGATAAAGGACGATTTTTAAAGGGGTTTTCTGTTGCTCAAATCAAAAAGTGTTCAACTGATGAAAGTTTGGATATAACCTAGGGCATATTAACAAGAAATCACAGGTCCAAAAGATATACAGAGAATTTTCACGAATTTTTACGGTGCAGCACCGAAAACAGTTTCAGGACAACAACATCCCCAAATCTTTACCTCACTCAAATTAGAGGCTTCTCTTGGCACAACAATGAAATAAAAATGATAAGGAGAGGTCATTACAGTAGTAATGACTTCGAAGACTCAAATAAAAGAAAAAGTACTGAAAAGAAAATATTGGGTTATCTCCCAAGAGTGCTTTTCTTTAACGCCTTTGAGCTAGGCGTAGAAAATTGCGAATCAAGTAACATCAAGAGATGAAGTGCTAGGATCAGCGTGTGCCTTACGTCTTCCTTTCTTACCTTTGCTCTTTACTCTAGGAAAGACGTGGCTATTGCAAGGTGGAGAGATAAATCTTATATTGCCTTTTCCCACATCAATAACGGTGCCCAGGAGCTTCAGTAGAGACCTTCCAAGCGTGATTTGTCCTTTCCCTACACATTCAATAACAAGATAATCAGTGGATACCATTCTTCCTAGGACTTTTGTATAAACTCCTTCAGCTATTCCAATGGGAAATATAGTGGCATTGTTAGTAAGAGAAATTTCTTCTCCCCCCTCAGAAAGTTTCCAAAGACTCAAGGATTCATAAACATCCTTTGGCATAAGACAAAATTCGGACATAGTATCACAACGAGCATGAAAAGTTTCACTACCAATGGTGATTTTTACAGTAGGATACCAACTTGATGGTTCAGAATTTGTTGGCACGTAATCAAAATGCTGGCGCAAAGTATTATAGCAATCATTCAAACAAGCAGTGTGAGTCTCAAGAGTGTTCAATCTATTAAAAATGCTCACAAGATCATTATCAAAACTAGTTGGCATGCTATAAACTATAATTAACTTTTTTATAATATTAAAGGCTTGATCTCCATCACAATGAAGGAAATCTCCTTTTGCAGTAGCATCCAAAGCATATCTATAGCGAAGAGCAAGCCCAAAGTAAAAGCAACTAAGAAGCAAACTCAAAGTCATTCTCGGTTCAGTTTTTCCATGCCAATCATAAATTCTAGACCAAGCTTCTTTAAAACTTTCCTCATTCTTTTGTTCGAAAGCAAAGATCATTTCCTCGGGTGACATAGTAGTAGCATCTAAACTAGACATGATAAACAACTATAAAGGAAACTAATTTTTTTGGGTTTTTGATAAAACGATGCAAGTAAAAATAAATAAAGTAAAGCAAAACAATAAAACAAAGTAAAGGATGTGCGTGCGAAAAACTCCCCTTGCAGAAGTCTTCTTTTTCTTCCCCGGCAACGGCGCCAGAAAAGACTTGACGGCTGGCGTGTAGTTGATGATGATGATTATAACCAGTCAGTTGGGAACCCCAAGCGGAAGGTGTGATGAGCACAGCAACAAGTTTTTCCCTCAGTTAGAAACCAAGGTTTATCGATCGAAGAAGAAAAAGCCAATACGACTGAAGGTGATGCTTGCAAGCTTCGCGATAGCTCCAGACAATTTATATGGCGCCTCATCCAAGCTTTGCTTTGCGAGCAGCAACGTGGAACCTGCACACAACACAACCAAGTAATTTGTTCCCAACTTACGATGAGGTTGTCAATCTCACCGGTTTGCTTGAAACAAAGGGTATGAGCGTATTGAGTGGAAAACAGTAGAAGTATGCGAGTAAAGTAAACAGTGCGAGTAAAGTAAACAGGTGATAGCAATATGATGGAAATAGGACCGGGGTCCACAGTTCACTAGTGGTGTCTCTCCATAAGATAAATAACACATGCTGGGTAAATAAATTACAGTTGGGCAATTGATAGAATAAAGATAACATGATATGTCAAGAAGATCACTATGCGATTTACTCTGGGCATTACAACAAAATATATAGACCGCCATACAACTGCATCTATGACTAATAATCCACTCACGGGGATATCATCCGAACACCCCATGAGTATTAAGTTGTGAACAACAGATAATTGCATTAAGCAAAGTGTGTAATGTAAACAAAGCATATGCCCTCGAGCATATGAATGTTGTTTTCTCCCTAGTGGCAACAACACATCTACAATCTTAGAGGTTTCTGTCACTCCCCCAGATTAAATAGAGGCATGAACCCAACTATCGAGCATAAATACCCCCTCTTGGAGTTACTAGCAACTACTCGGCCAAGATAGCTACTAACAACGGAGAGCATGCAAGATCATAAACAACATAGAGATAACATAAGATATATTTCAGTATAGCAACTCAATCATAACACCAATATTCATCGGATCCCAACAAACACAACATGTAGAATTACATAACGGTGATCTCAATCATGTAGGGCAGCTCATGAGATCTAAACATGAAGCACATGGTGGAGAGAACAACCATCTAGCTACTGCTATGGACCCATAGTCCAAGGTAGACTACTCACTCATCGCTCCGGAGGCAAGCATGGCGATGAAGAAGACTTCCGGTGGTGATTCCCCTCTCCGGCAGGGTGCCGAGAAGAGCTTCTGGACCCTCCCGATCTCGGGTCGATGACAGCGGCGGATCGCGATGTGTTTCTGGAAAATTGATCGGGTGCTTAGGTTTTTCCCGTCGGGGGGTCTTTATAGGCGAAGGGACGTCGTCAGAAGTGGACCGAGGCGGTCTCACACATAGGGGGCACGGCCAGGGGCTGGGCCGCGCCGCCCTAGTGTGAGGGCCCCTCGTGGCCCCACTCTGTCTCCTGTTTGGTTCTATGGAAGCTCCGGTGGATTTCTGGATGTTGTCGGGGCAGCCTCCTGCTGGAAGCCGGTCGGGGCACTGAGATCGGGCCAGGGCGGGGACGACCTCCAGACGTCGGGGAGAGCACCTGGCGGGCGGAAGGATCCAAGACGAGGCAAGGCCAAGGACGAGGACGGCCGGAGACGGGGACGGCCGGAGACGAGGGCGGCCAGACGAGATCGAAGAAAAAGAAAATTTTGGATCAACACGAGTTGCGGCGTGCGGTGGATGCCCTAGACCTGGGCTCTGATACCATGTTAAGCTTCATGCACTAGCCAACGCAACCAAAAGTCCGAACTGATGGAAAAAGCTTCGGTAAATATCTGGACGTCTGGCTTTTGTTTCGTCCAATTCCGAGAATATTTCCTCTGTAACTTTTCTGAAACACAAAAACAGCAGAAAACAGGGAACTGGCACTGTGGTGACTTGTTAATAGGTTAGTTCCAGAAAAAGCATAAAAGTGCCACGAAGTGTAACAAAACATTAGGCAAATGGTGTAAAAACAAGCATGGAGCGTCAAAAATTATGGATACGTTGGAGACGTATCAGAGAGCTAACCTTCTCCTAGTCGAAATCTGCACCATGTGCATAAGAAAGTGCGATAGCACCCTCAGCACCTCGCTTTAAAGAAAGCCCCTTCAGCTGGAGGACGGGGTCGTCAGTCGTATCGAAGGCTTCGGCAAGTTTCTTCAAGTCATTATTCAGAACCTCCGCCTTTTGCTTGGGCCACAACCCGACTGACAAGGGTATAGTTAATAGATTCCGCTAGTTGAGTACCCCTGAGGCCCGTTGAGCTAGGCCCAATTGTAATGATAGTCGAATACGAGTTATTACCGTATGTCGATATTGTAATCTGTATCGTACCCTACCCGATCCTCGAGACCTGGCCACCTATATATAGGGGCCAGGAGGGGACGGTGCAGGCCAGATTGAAAGCAAGCCAGGTTGAAACACCCAAGTTTACTTTCGACACACACCTATTTTGACTAACTTTACCTTCGAGTTCATCCGACGCCCTATCTCCTCGATCCTAAGTCCTTCATCTAGGACATTTGCCGAGTTAACCCCTCGTCAATTGGCGCCGACCATGGGGACCTTGGGCGTTGGAATCATGAATTCGACGGCTTTTTCGCTTTTAGCCAACAGCAGTGCAGAAGTCGACGAAAATCAAGAGATGGAGTTGACAATTGGAAGTTTGAGCATCCTCAT
Source organism: Dactylis glomerata (assembly GCA_007115705.1). Taxonomy (NCBI): domain Eukaryota; kingdom Viridiplantae; phylum Streptophyta; class Magnoliopsida; order Poales; family Poaceae; genus Dactylis; species Dactylis glomerata. The sequence goes on along the minus strand of QXEO01000291.1, from coordinate 1,593,741 downwards.
TGGGCCATCGGGTTCATCTCGCCTTTCAGATCCGACGAAACAAGATCCGTCGGCAAGTGAGCCCGAAACAGTAGCAATGATGGAATATTCGGACGGCTCATCCAGCGAGGTAAACTCGCCGGTCAGCCTAGGCGAAGAACTCAAAGAAATCGCAGGAGACAACAAAGCGAAGGAGAAATTCGACAAAGGAGTCCAACTCAATGATCGCGTGATCTGCCTCGACAATATCTCAGACAAATCAACAGACACATGGAAAATAGGGTTAGAGCTTTCTGAAGATGGTGACTCGATCTTCTCAAGCTTCAACAGTAACATCGGCAAACAATGCCAGGTGCTCGCCATTGTGGGAGACAACTCAGAAGAATTCGATGAAAATAACAACCCAGTGATAAACCCAGCAAATATCGACAGAGGAGCAAATCACCTAGCAGAAGGGCAAACAGTAGAATCCCTCACAGCCAGGGAAAAATTTCGACTATCAGTCGACGAGTGGAAAATAATAAAAGAAGCCGTAGAACACGGCACACCAATACCATCAAATTCCAGCAAAGACATGCTTTTTGGGTATCATTACGCCCTAAGGCAGCAAGCAAAGCAATTAGCAAAGGAGAAGATAGAGATACAAAGAAGAAAAGATTCGGCTATTGCAGCTAGCGAAGCTGCTCGTAAAGCACGAAGCGAGGCATCATACAGCAACGCAAGGAAAAATCGTCGACACGGCTCAAGGTATGACAACCTCGAGTACTCCGACAGGCAAAGTATCTCGAAAAACCTTGACTCGTCCTTCCTATCGGTCGACGAGCAGGGGAACATCCTACCGAAAACCCCTGAAGCAGCATTAGTGGCAGCGCAAGCATATCTGCTCACAACTCGACCAAGTCCAGGAGATCCTAGGGAGCACATGCATAGAGCAGCATTGAACGGACTCAACATGGTGGGCCACAAGCTATCAGCAAAAGGAGAAGAAGCACATCATCACAAGGAAGTACACAAAGCAAGGTCACCTCGCCGTCACAACAGTCCTCGGCATAGAAGCAGCAAGCAACGATCTCGATCGCCATCACCTAAACAGCACGGTGGAACTCGAAGATCGTGATCCCCAAATGAGAAACGCGACCACGAAGATGACGAAAAAGAGATGGGGGCATCGTGCTTTACCCGCAGGGTTCGCACCACCCCAGTTCCCAAGGGATTCAAGCTACCTCATGATCAGCAAAAATACGACGGATCACAGGAACCACAATCGTGGCTCGCAGATTACTTACAAGCAGTTCAAATATTAGGAGGAACCAAAGAAACAGCAATGCAAAGTTTGCAACTACACCTCACCGGTGCAGCAAGGTCATGGTTGAGTAAATTAGAGAAAGAATCCATTGGAAGCTGGGAAGACCTCACAAAGCAATTTACAAGCAACTTCAGGTCGACATACAAATGGCCAGCATCAATAGAAGAAGTCAAAGCATGTGTACAGCAACGCGATGAAACACTACGGGCATACATCTAAAGATGGAGCCTCATCAAAAATTCAGCAGTCGAAGTTTCAGACGAAAGAGCAATAGACGCGTTCATCATTGGATTAAGGCGAAGAGACCTAGTCGAAGAGATGGGTAGAATCAAGCCGAAAACAGTGTCAGACCTCATGGACACAGCAAACAGATTTGCAGATGGAGAAGATGCGTGCAACAACAAGCGGACGCGATCTCCAGAGGACGACAGAAGAAACAAATATGGAAGTCAAAGGAGACGATCCCGAAACTACGACACCTACGGTTCACATAGCCAAGTCGCCGCAGGATATAAAGACAACAGTTATCAAGGAAACGATCGCAGAAGCTCAGGATATTGAAGCTACGGAAAAGAGGACTATAAGAAGTTCCCGCCAAGAGAATCCAGAGAGTACAACCCATCGCCAGAAGATATGCTCAACGGGCCTTGTCACATACACTCAACGTTCGTCGACGGGAAGCGAGTATCAAGGCACGCAATGAAAGACCGCACAACATTCCTAAAACTACAAGAGGCAGCACAAAACAAGCAAAGCGAAGCAAGACGACAAGGATTCGAAGGGAGCAACAATCCCCCGACAAACCAGCAAGGAAACAACGGAGCTCCTTAAGGACAAGACCAACAAAACAAGGGACACGACGACGATGAAGGGTACGTTCCATCAAAAGGACACATCACAGCAATGATACAACCCGTAACCAAGTCGAACAAAGAGGAAAAGAGTATCACTCGACAAGTCAACTTAGCAGTCATTTCGCCTCCAGCCGCAACAGAGTATCTGCATTGGTCAGAACAACCAATTGAGTTTAACAGAGAAGACCACCCTATAACAGTACCTCTGCCAGGAAACGCGCCTCTGGTACTCAAAGCTCAAATCGGCGCGTATGATGTCGACAGAATATTCATGGACGCAGGAAGTGGAATTAACCTGATATACGCAAAAACACTCAGGGCAATGCACATATCGCTGGAGTTCCTGAAACCAACAGATTGTTCTTTCCACGGGATCGTGCCAGGAAGTGCCAATTACCCACTGGGTCGGATAGCACTCAATGTTTGCTTCGGCAACCGACAAAACTACAGGAGAGAAAACCTCGACTTCGAAGTCATGGACTGGCCATCTCAATATCATGCAATCCTCGGACGGCCCGCGTTTTCGCGGTTCATGGCAGTACCCCACTACACATATCTGGTACTCAAAATGCCAGGTCCAAGGGGAATAATTACAGTCAAAGGAAGTTTTGAAGTCTCAGATCTTTGCGACAGGGAGTTCCACAAGATGGCGCAAAATTTTGGCATGATAGCCAACTATGCAGAAAAGGTGAAGACCACGACTGCAGAAGGCATCAAGCTACTCGAGGGACGCGCTACGGAGCCCGAGACGAAGAAACCACGAGTAGAAGCATCAGGAGAAGACAAAGACGCAGGAAAAGAAGAACAAACCATGATGGCATAAGCACCAAAAGAGTAGAGTAGAAAAATAACGGCTGTAAAAGCCACGAGTTATACCAGGGGCAATGCCCTCTAGATCCAGAACACAGGTCATAGGCCGGATCTCTTGGGTCACCCCATGTATCTTACATTATAAGTATAAATAAAGACAAAGCGTTCCTCATATCCGAGCTTACGAGTCTTTCAACAAGAAGGTGCGGCAAACGCACGAATCATACAAGTACGCCTTGAGAATAAGTTTCAGACATATAGTCACGAAATAAATAAAACTCTCGCGTTCCACATACACCTTACAACATCGGGTTGTCAGAATCATCTACGCCTAAAGGATCTAAATAATGATATTCACGGAAAAACGCAGCATCCGCCTCTAGAAGCCTAGCTACGAGTCTTCGAGCAGGTTGCAGCGTGTTCTCCATATGTACCCGAAGGCTAGCTCCACCTGGAGCCAAACTCAGGGACATCGTGCTATAATTAAGCCTGGGGTGCCACTTGCGTATCCACCCGAGAGCAAAATTGGCACCAACCACTAAGTTCAGCTCTATCAACCTATGAATACGATGGCTGGATCTGAAAGTATCAAGAAGAAGTGGGAAAGTTACAGGCAAAGGATTACGAGGAAGCATAATGGAGTGCATAGTTGTGAGAGCTCGCCGGCAACCATCAACTGACTCGCCCATATGCTGGGCATGGTCTTGAAGCAATACAATGGCGCTCCGGCGTCGAGGATCGGACCACAAAGTCTCACAGCTAGTCGACATTTTCTCCATAGCAGCATTTCGCTCAGCAACTCGACGTTCCTCAGCAGCAAAATCCAAACAAGTACCTACAATGGCAGAAGATGTCACAAAAACAGCAGTGCACAAAACGGAAAAAGGAGGAGTCGAAAGAAAACTCACACCGCAACATCTCGCAGGCAGAATCGACAATGCCAAGAATGAAAGATTCGCATTCTTCATTATGAACAACCTTAGCCATCAAACTGGAGACCTTCTCATCAAGGGAAGAGATTTTCTTCATATAGCTACTTGTTTGGCTAGCCTTTTTAATAGCTATCTGTGCTTGACATTTGGCCAAAGTTAGGCGAGCCTCAAGGTCAGATATCCTGGAAGAGTACTTTGCGCATTGACTGCATCAACTAGGAGTCGACGAAATCTGAGGATCGAATCCATGGGAAGAGGAAGGAGCAGGAACATGAGTCAAAGGATCATTGATGCGCATCGACTGCAAGCCAAAAAGGAAAAGAAAGGAGAAAACATTTCAGAGAGACATCATAATACTTTATACGCTGGAAATATATTTACATAAGTGCAGGACCCTATGACTAAGGTTCTCGGGTTGCACGCAACTAGAGTTTCTTGCATCCAAAAGGAGAAAAACTAAAAAACTACAAAGAAAGCCGAGTCTACGCCACCTCAGCATTGTGTTTCGTGGCAGAAGAGGGCACGACAGCTTCCTCGCCAGAAGTCGATGGTGGTACTGGATTTTCCGCCGCTGAAGCTGGTGCAGCAGGCACCGCAGAGGCTGCCGAAGGAGAAATAGTTGTCAGCAATGCAGGTGCCAACTTCTTTGCCCTCTCAAAAAAACCTTCATCTCGTCACGGGTGTGGCCATGAGGGGAGCTAACCCTCTCCCAGTCGAAGTTCGTCCCATGAGCAAGAGAAAGCGCAATAGCACCCTCGGCGCAGCGCTTAATGGAAAGACCTTTCAGCTGGAGAGTGGGGTCTTCAGTGGTATCGAAGGATTTGGCAAGATCAGTCAAGTTGTCCTTCGGAACTGTCGCCCTTTTCTTCGGCCACAAGCCGTCAAACAGCCGTGATAGAACGCGGCTAACTAACTCAAAAGTCTCCTGGATAGATATCCAGTTTTCCTCGAGTAGGTTAACCGCATTCATAAGAAGATCATCGTCCGTTTGCAAGGACGACGGAGATACCCCGGTGAATTCTGAGCAATAGAAAACAAAAGAAGAGACAAGTGTCAACAAATGCACCAGTGCAACAGAAGACGAAAACAGAAGACAAGGAGAAGCACTTACTTTCAGCGGCAGTAGACATGGTATGAAGACGCTCCGCCACGGCTTGCTCTCATTGAGCATGCTCCTTGTTGGCTTCAGCTAAAGCTTTTTCAGCTTTCTTCGCCTTGCCAAGCGCAGCTTTCTGTGACTTCTCAGCATTCGCTTTCGCAGCGGTCGCCACATCATAAGCTTTTCGCGAAGCATTAAGCTCCGCTTCGAGCGACGCAATTCGAGCATTGGCTATTGCTAGGGCAGCTACAAAAGAAGACGAAAGGGAGTAAGATAAATGGCAAAAGAAAAAAGCACAGAAGAAAAGTAATGACTGGACATCAAGATTGTACCTTCGGAAGCTTTCGCAACCTTTAGGTACCCTGCACACTCCGTGCCCAGGGCGATAAATCTCTTCACTAAAGCCTGAGCAAAGAAGTGTGTAAGAGTAGAAGTGCATGAAAGGAAAGCAAGTAAAGAAGAATTGCTCACGTCATCAGAAGAAACCGTAGATGCGTGGGCTTCCAGAGAAACGTCGGCTTCTTTGGCCTTCTTTGAGCATTTAGGGTATCGGGCTTGAGGAACCTTCTTCACACCGGACCTGGTAGCCCTCGGTGCAACATCTGGTTCGACAGGCTCATCAATGGCCATAGGAGAAGGTGGTGGAGCAGCTGTCGCATATGTTGGTGGTTCTTCATCATCACTGCATGAAAAATATAAGTTATGAAAACAAGGCAAGAACAATGCAATTGAAGAACTCGACTACAATACTTACGATGCTAGCATGTCGAAGTACTCCATATCTTCTGCAAGAACGGGAGCTTTACCAGCCGCTGCAGAACTCGATGAAGCGATTTCATCGACATGCTTCCTTTTCTTGTCGATACCAACATCTTCAGCAATTGCAGGAGGAGGCGATGTCGACGAGCTAGTTTCCTCTTCTGATTCTTCAACATCATCTCCGTCCTGACTTTCGTCAGCCTCGGGGGCTTCAGATGCAGGAAAGGCTAAATCAGCCGGCAGGGGCCCAGCCTCGGGAAGAGGAGGGCGAGAAACCAGGAATTGGTGACCCTGCATATGAATAAATCAGCAGAGTGCAAAGGCACAGAATAAAACAAATCGAACCAAGAAAAGTTTGACAACAATTGAACGCGAAGATACATACCTCAGGCAGAGGGTGCACGGAGTCGAAAAAGTCAGCGGTTAAATCCGCAACTGCATGTTCCTTGGTGAGTTTGGTGAGATTCTTGACCCGCTTGTCGACATCTTCTTTCGACATCAAATCTTCAGATACGCGGGTAGGATCTTCCAAGCCGGAGTAATTCCAAAGTTTGGTAAGGCGGTGTTGTAGGGGTTGAACTCGACGTTGAATAAAAAACGCCATGAGTTGCATACCCGACAGAGCACCCCCTTGACCTCCTTTTAAAGACTTGATACGGGAAAGAAGAGGAAGAATTTGTTCTACTTCTGCATCTGAGGGGAGTGTATCCCACGATGCCAATTTCTTTACCTCCTGGGAAGCATCAAAAGGAGGCAGGCCGAATTCATCTTTAGGAGAGGATTTGCGATCCTTGATATAGAACCACTTTGTCCTCCATCCTTGGACAGACGCGGCCATGGAAAATTCAAAGTATTGCGCCTCAGGGCGCACAGAAATGACGGCTCCGCCCAGTTCGGGTTTCCTAGCCAAAGAAACGTTGGGGCGGAGTCGAAAGATTGACCTCCAAAGAAGGAAATGGGGCTCAATGCCCAAGAAGGACTCGCAGAGAGTGACGAAATAGGCGATGTGCAGCAGAGAATTCGGTGTGAGCTGGTGGAGCTGCACACTGTAAACAAACAGAAGCCCATGGAGAAACTCGTGGGCAGGAAGAGAGAAATCGCGGAGGAGGAAAGCAAGGAACATTACCCGATAACCGCTCGGGGGCTTCGGGATCCGTTCAGTACTGGGAAATTTGATGGAATCTTCGGCGGCGATGAGGCCGTCCGCCGTGGCCTTCTCCACCTCCTTCTTTGTGATGGTGGAGCGAACCCAGTTGGTGGCAGAAGTCTTGGCCATGGTGCTCTTGGTGGCCAGGTGTTTCACGCGCATCCAGTACGAAGTGCGCTTGGGGGCTATGCACGAGATAAGGAGGCAGAGGAGATCAGCAATGGAGGCGGCGGAGGGAACGAGCTGGTAAACAGTAAAAATCCCCCACTACGCCCCTTATATATCTTCTGGGAGAAGGATCGTGGGCCACGACGTGGCGCAAAGAGCGGAAACGGCAGCCCACTAACGGTCAAAAATTGAGAAATTTACAGTATTGCCCATGCAACGGTTCGCAATGATACAGAGTGACGTATTCATTTATGTCATAAAGAAAATATTATCGGAAGAAAAAAAAAATGGCGCCGACAAACGCAAATTTTTTAGAGAAGATTATGTGTGAAGGATTTTTCGATTATAGCCTTGGGGGCTACTACTCTTAAAGATAGTGACTGGAAATCTTTAATGGAGTTGTGGACTCGTATTCGACGATAAGGTGTTCTTAGAGTATCTCGAAGATAAAGTATCTCGAAGTTGAAGTCTGTCGAGGTTGAAGTATCTCGAAGTTGAAGTATTTCGAGTTGAAGTATGATGGATTGAATTCTATTTCGAGCCTATACTCGAAAAAGTCTTTTTCGAGTGTAGCCTCGGGGGCTACTCCCATCGGGAGCGCTGAGCGCGCACCCGACGATATTTCTTGGCAAAGCAGTAAAATTGGAGAAGTGCAGGAGTGTTACTCCCATCGGGAGCGAGTTTTATGAAGTTCTCCTGGATAGATATCCGCGTAAGAACGCGGCTCACCAACTCAAAGTTCTCCTGGATAGATATCCAGTTTGCTTCGAGTAAGTTAACCGCGATCATCAGAGGATTATCGCCCGGTTGCAGAGTCGACAAAGACACCTTGGTAAATCCTATACAACAAAGGGGACAAGAAAAAAACAGGAAAGGAAAGTATTAGCAAGTGCAAGAAAGCAGTCGAAGAAGAGGACAAGGCGAGTATGTACCTCCAGCAGCAGCAGACATCGTGTGAAGCCGCTCAGCCACGGCTTGCTCTCACTGGAGATGCTCTTTGTTAGCATCGACCAAGGCCTTCTCCGCTTTCTTTGCCTTAGCCAGTGTCAACTTATTTGACTTCTCAGCACTTGCTTTGGCAGCAGTCGCAACATCAAAGGCTTTTCGCGAAGCATTAAGCTCGGCTTCCAGCGATGCAATGCGGGCATTGGCTGATGCTAAAGCATCTGCAGTCCAGCAAAGAAAGGAAAGAAGTCAAACAAACAGCAAAAAGAAGCATACAAGACAAGCAAAGACAAGACAAAAGAATTTACCTTCGGAAGCTTTCGCAGCCTTTAGATACTCAGTACACTCAGTGCCCAAGGCGACAAATTTCTTCATCAATGCCTAGCAAAGGAAGGGCGCATAAGAGTATAGATTATGCAAGGAAAGTAAGTCAAGGACATTTACTCACATCATCAAGGGAGACCGCGGATTCATGGGCTTCGAGAGAAACGTCGGCTTCCTTGGATTTTTTCGACCGCTTGGTGCTTATGGTCACAGGAACCTTCTTGACAGAAGCCCTGGTGGTCCTCGGCGCTTGCACAGCCGGTTCAGTCTCTTGCGCGGAAGGCTCATCAGCAATTACAGCTTGAGTAGAAGGGGCAGCCGTAGCATCCCTTTGCGGCTCCTCGTCATCACTGCAAGAGGAAACATGTTTTATACAACCCGAAAGAAAGAAAGCAAGTACAGCAAAATCGCAGAACTCGCAGAACACTTACGATGCCATGAGGTCAAAGAATTCGACACCTTCTTCTAGAACAGAGGCTTCATTAGCCGCTATTCTCTGCATAGAGGTACTCGAAGAAGTAAACTCGTCGCCACGCTTCCTCTTCTTGTCCGCACCAGTGTCTTTAGAAAGCGCAGGAGGAGGCAATGTCATCGAGCTGATATCTTCTTCCAATTCTTCGGCTTCATCTCCATCCTGATTTTCTTCAGCCTCGGGGGCTTCAGATACAGTAGAGGCCAGATCAGCCGGAAGAGGCCCTTCCTCTGGAAGAGGAGGGCGTGAAACGAGGAATTGGTGGTCCTACAAACGAATAAGTCAGAAACAAATACATACCTCGGGTAGGGGGTGCACAGAGTCGAAATAATTAGCGGCCAATTCTGCAACCGAATGATCCTTGGTGAGCTTGGTGAGGCTCCTAACTCGCTTGTCAACTTCTTGCTTCTCCATTAGATCGCTAGAGATGCGAGAAGGATCCACCAAGCCAGAATAGCTCCAAAGTTTGGAAAGGCGATGCTGCAGGGGTTGAACTCGACGTTGCACAAAGAACGCCATGAGTTGAATACCCGACAAAGCGCCTCCTTTACCTCCTTTCAGCGCTTGGATGCGGGTCAATAGAGGAGCAATTTGCTCCATCTCAGCATCTGTGGGAGGTGAATCCCACGATGCCAATTTCTTCAGCTCCTTGGAGGCATCAAAGGGGGCTAGGCCATACTCGTCTTCAGAGGAGGTCTTATGGTCTTTGATGTAAAACCATTTGGTCCTCCAATCTTGGACCGATGCAGACATGGAAAATTCCAGATACTGCGCCTCAGGGCGCACAGAGACGACAGCACCGCCCAGTTCGGGTTTGTTGGCTAAAGCAACGCTGGGGCGGAGCCGGAAGATAGATCTCCAAAGAAGAAAGTGGGGCTCAATCCCCAGGAATGACTCGCAAAGAGTCACGAAGCAAGCGATATGGAGGATGGAGTTAGGTGTGAGCTGGTGAAGCTGCACACCATAAACAAAAAGAAGCCCACGAAGAAACTCGTGGGCAGGAAGAGACAATCCGCGGAAGAGGAAGGAGAGGAACATCACCCGATAACTGCTCGGGGGCTAAGGGATCCGCTCGGTGCTTGGGAACTTGATGGAGTCGCTGCTGGAGATGAGGTCGTCCGTCCTGGCCTTCTCCACCTCCTTCTGCACGATGGCAGAGGGCACCCAGCTAGTCACGGACTTCGTTGTCTTTCCCTTGGCCATGGTGTTCTTAGCCGCGAGGTGCTTCATGCGCATCTACAAATTTGCGCCTGGGGGCTATGCATGAAAGGAGCAGGAAGCAGAGATCGACAATGGCGGCGGCGGCGGAGAGAAAGAGCTGGTAAATAGTACAAATCCCCACTATCCCTTTATATACCTTCTCGGTGAAGGAACGTGGGCTGAGACGTGGCGAAAGGAGCGGAAGCGGCAGCCCACTAACGGGCAAGAAAATACAAAATTACCGCGCTACCCACGAAGTGGTTCGCGCTCAATCAGAGTGACGTATAGCTAAAATTGGCCACTGACGTCACAAAGGAGACGAAAAATTAAAGATCAAATTCGACAGATGCATATACTCGACGAGTATTGAATATGGCGATTTCCGAATAAAGGACGACATCAAAGAAGACACAAGGTTGGTGCCGACAATGCAAAAATCAATTGATGAGACTATACCCAAAAACATTCGACTATAGCCTTGGGGGCTACTAGCATCGGGAGCGCTGAGCGCGCACCCGATGAAATTATCGCTAAACTATGTCGAGTTGAAGTATGATGATGGAGAATATTATATTTGAGCCTATACTCAAAACATAGTTTTATTCGACTATAGCCTTGGGGGCTACTCCCATCGGGAGCGCTGAGCGCGCACCCGACGATGTTTATTAACGAGCACTGGAGCATGGAAAGCGAAGGAATATGCGATGAAACGTCGTTACTACCATCGGGAGCGAGTTTTTGTGGTTGTATAACCCGAATATTTTCAGTCAAATAAGACTGCGACATGAGATTCTCGAGTTGCATTATCGCAACAAAACTCGAATGCCATGATTTATCACGAAGGTAAGACCCCAAGATCCGTCCTGTGTGGCCTGGTATACGCACATGGATGCGCTCTGCTGGTATGTATCCATGTCTACGACACGAAGAAAATCCTGGTGGACGCACTGGGTACCCTGAGAACCACTGGGACTCATTCTTTGTAAGTCCTAAATGCGGCAAAAGAATGGGTTTGACCGGTATCCCGAATTCAAGTCCAAGGGGATTGAATTTGAAGTAGGTGGCAAGTATCTGTTCTGGCAGTTAACTGACCTCTTGATCCGTTAGAGTTGTCAGGCTTGTTCATCAAAACCCCTTGCAAAATATTATCATGAAAATAAGTCGAAAGACCAAGTCGAAGATTTGAAGATGTGAAGAAGTCAAAGAATTGATCAAAGTCGAAGATTTAAAGATTAGAGATTCAACCTGAATCTGCAATTCTGGTAGAATCTCAGGGGCTACTGACAAGGGTATAGCTAATAGAGCCCGCTAGTTGAGTACCCCTGAGGCCTGTTAAGCTAGGCCCAATTGTAATGATAGTCGAAATACGAGTTCTTACCGTATTTCGATGTTGTAATCTGTATCGGACCCTACCCGATCCTCGAGACCTGGCCACCTATATATAGGGGCCAGGAGGGGACGGTGTAGGGCAGATTGAAAGCAAGCCAGGTTAAACACCCAAGTTTACTTTCGATATACACCTATTTCGACTAACTTCACCTTCGAGTTCATCCGACGCCCTATCTCCCCGATCCTAAGTCCTTCATTTAGGACATTTGTCGAGTTAACCCTCATCATACACTGAGTATAAATTCCTCGTGTTATCTATTAACCCAAAATGATCAATCTAGACCAATAATCTTTTCACAACAAGCAATTACGAGGGGTTGATCTCGCAGAAAACCAAGTGAGAACCTAAGTAAGGGAGAGCTAGTTGTTTAGCTGGGCAAGATGGTAACTTTAAAGCGCACTAGTAACTGCACGTGCAACGCACGATCCTTAATAATGATAAATATATTTAAAATTCCACAAAAATTGGTATACCTATTTGCAAATTTTAAATTTAAGTCATGCAAAATTTATGCATGAACTTTGTAGTTTAGTGTTGCATATTCAAACATATTTAGATGTTATGAGATGTTATAATCAGGATTTGCATTGATTTATGAGGATTTTCCATCGATCCTCTTTATTTGGCTTATAACTCCGCGGAACATGAAACACCTGTTTTGTGTATTTTGATGTTTCATGGACCTTCCGGAACTCAAGTTGAGTGAGGCTTTTTTCTGGCATTAATATTTTTACCTGAGAACCAACATGAGATGAAGAAGCACGCGAAGGGGGCACCTGGGCCCAAACAAGACCAGGTGGCTTGGGCCCCTAGCCAGGCCACGCCATCCTGGCCTGTTTAGCCGTCGAAGCTTTGATGTCGTCCGTCTTCGTCCTAGATTGACCAGCTTGACCTAAAAAATCCTATAAAAGACCCCCTCCGCCCAAGGCGTTTTCGCGAGGAGGCGACAGAGAAACACAAAATCACGAAACAGGGCAGAACCTGCAAAGATTAGAGGGGGAAATGCTGCCGGAGCCGTCCCCGGTCGCTTCTCCAACCTCTCCAACATCACCAACACCACCACCATGATGAAGAGGGAGTAGTTCACCTCTGGAGAATGGGTTTGTGGCAGTAGCCTAATCTATCTATCTCTTGTGCTATGTTGATTAGGTGTCATATGAGCTGCCTAATATGATTATGGTCATATTATGTCATTCCTATGGGGTGGATCCTTGTTTTATTGGATGATCTATGAGATGTGAACCTTTATCATGTTCTTAATGTATGAGTAGATGCATATTGTTACCCTGTTCTTTATTACTTGTTCACTGTGTATTAGATGGAGTAACTTGGTAGTAGTAGTGGATTGTGACAACAATTTCATAGTGACGAGGGTTAACTCGGCAAATGTCCTAGATGAAGGACTTAGGATCGGGGGAAGAGAGCGTCGGATGAACTCTAAGGTAGGGTTTCAGACAAACAACGCGAATATCGTGTATTGAGAGTAAACTTAGAATCAAACTTATCTCAATCTCGGTGTGTCCCTGGCCGGCCTCTCCTGGCCCCTATTTATAGGTGGCCAGGTCTCGAGGATCCGGTCGGGTTCGATACAAATTAGTCTATACAATACGAGTTACAATATGACTTTGTATTTTGACTATGGCTATGCTTCGGCCTCTATCTTGGGCCTATCTTTCATGGGCCACTACCCGAACAGGCCTTAGGGGTGCCAACGTTGTGGGCCTTGGTATTCATACCCTTGTCAGTAGCCCCTGAGATTCTATCTGAATCATAAATTTGTGTCGAATCTCAAATCTTCAAATCTTTATTTTGTATTATTCGACTAGATCAATCTTCGAGTTCTCCACTTTTTAAGCTTCTATCAATATTTCATACTTTTGACTTTTCATGGGGATTTTGGTGAACAAGCCTGGCGCTTCTAACGGATCAGGAAACAAGTTAATTGCTTGAGCAAATACTTATTACCAACTTCAAACTCGAGTCCCCGGACTCGATTTGGTACATGGTGTAATCCAACTTGTGCCACATTTAGGACTTATCAAAGCATGAATTCTAGTATTTCTTAGGGTACCTAGTGCGTCCACTGGGATTTTCTTTGTATCATGGATACAGAAACTTACTAGCAGAGCGCATTCATGTGCGAATACTAGGCCATGCAGGATGGATCCTAAGGTCTTACCTTCATGATATTTGCGATCATGGCATTCAAGCATGCTATCACGGCGGACGCGGCTTAAGAATTCAATTTTTATCGAGAGCCTTGTTTGGCTGTTTCAATGCCAAAATCTTTGGGTTGCTTTGGTCAACTAGTCACAAATTCGAGTTTATTGTCTGGTGTTTACCACCGATGATGAAGTCGAGTTTTTACTCTTGCAAAAAAGCAATATTTTCAATTTTATCGGGTGCGCGACGAGCGCTCCCGATGGGAGTAGCCCCCGAGGCTATAGTTGAATTTTTTATTCGAGTATATGCTTAGTAGTTTCTTCTTCTTCAATCTTACAATGCAACCGATAGAATATATTTAATATTTTCTATTGATTTCTTCATCCATTTTCCTCTCAAAGTAATTCTTCATCGGGTGCGCGTTCAGCACTCCCGATGGGAGTAGCCCCCGAGGCTATAATGGAGTTCTTGCATTGTATTATAGGCTCAAAATTTCTTCGACTTCATTTAATCACTTCTATACTCATCTGCTTTTCTTCTGATATGTCACCCTACTACTGTAAGCTCATATTTTTTCATGATACGTAAAGCTGAAACCTTATTTGGGCTTTATTGTTGCAATGCCATCTTAATGTTGGGCCTGGATCTTCGATATTCTGGCCCAAAGCCCATCTGTTGTGGCTTATAAAAAGGGGCCCCCTTTCATCCTTTTAACCCTAATTCTTTACTGTTAATCATCACTGCCACATCATCTTTTTCCTCATTTTGCTTAGGGTTTTGTCGTGCTTTCCATTGATCTGGTGTGGTGATCAGCATGGCTGACACCGGGGTGATCAATCTGGAGGATGCCAAGGTGGTAGAGAAGTGTGGTCGAGGCCGTCATCAAGGGAGAAAAAACAAGCCCAAGGCATCTATTGTGGATGCTTCTTCTTCAACTCCGGCCAAACACCGCCGTGGTCGTCCATTGGGTAGCAAGAACAAAGTCAAAGCTGCTAAGTTTGGCACAACCTGTCCTGACGCAATCATCTGCAGGAAATGTGTTCTCCTTTTTTGTTTTTGTAGGCACCCAATGCTATGAGCAATAGCGCCTTCCTCTAAAATTTACTCAATTCGTGGACGGTCGGGAGCTTCGTGAGGCTATTCTGTGACAGGTGTCCAATGATGGGCCACCATATGAAGTAGAAGTATACTACGATGGTCAAGGTGACATGTGTTTTAGGGGCGGCTGGCCTCGCTTTGCCGAAGACCATGTGAAAGGATCGGAACGGGCGACTAGAGGGGGTGAATAGGCGCTAGGCAATTTTTAATCTTTTTCAATTTTAAAGCTTGACAAGAAAGTGAATTCACTAGATGTGCAACTAGATGAATTTCCTACAAGTGTCAAGCAACCAAGTAAATAGGTAAACAGCGAGATACAAGTAACAGAACGAAATCGCCGAGGAGTGGAGACCAGAGATAAGGATGTATTCTTGTAGTTCCTTCCTTAAAGGGAAGTACGTCTACGTTGGAGAGGTGTGGTGATACGGAATCAACCAAATGCCACAAAGGATCACCTTTTTCTCCAGTGAGCAAGCCACAGAGGCTAGCTCGTTTCCAGTAAGAGGTGGTATTGGGGGCACCGACCCAAACCCTTACACGGAGGTTGGGGCACAACTCCACAACTCAATTGGAGGCTCCCAATAAGAACCACGAAGCTTTTACATGGAGGAAGCTTCGAGGTGACCTCTCTTGCTCAAAGCAAGTTCCACGGAGGATGGGTGGGTGAAAATCAAATCACTTGGATAGGATTGCAGATCTAGGGCTCCTCTCTCAATCTACCAACTGAAGGGTTTCGCAACATAGAAAACAAAAAATTTCCTACGAAGACGAACAAGAACAACCAAGATCTGATCTACAAGATGTAAGACAATGAGCGAGAGAGATTAGATCTACGTACCCTTGTAGATCGCACAGCGGAAACGTTCATATGAACATGGTCGGCGTAGTCGTACTAGCGTCTCCTCCTCGCGATCCGATCCAAGCGCCACAATGGGCGGCGTCTCCGAGCATTGCACACGTACAACACAACGATTCCTCCTCCTCCTCGGTCTAGCAAGGTGCGGTGGAGTGGTTGACGGGATTAGCAGTACGACGGTGTGGCGCTTATGGTGGAGAGTATCTGCGGGCAGGGCTTCGCCTACGTGCACGAGGTGGAAGAAGATAGGCAAAGATCTAGTCAAACTAGGGCAAGAAAATACTACAAAAGACAGAGACGACGCCAGCTGAAACAATTTTCGGTATTAGGTCAAACCTAAACCTGCGCCGGTCTGCTTCTTTTATAGCGTGCAAGGCACACCAAAACTTGCGATGCATGGCTACATTTACTTGATTGAACAACAAACAAATAGTGTGTCGAACGCAAGCAACGGTGCATGAAGGCGATCCCCGGCCTCCTCAAGCGCGGCGCTGCGCTGTCGTCTGGTGGCCTGCATGTTGCATGGCCGAACAACCCTAGCCGCCACAACACCACCAGCCCCCTCCCACCGCCGCCGCCGGTGGCGCCACCAGGCAAAGCCCCGGGGGCGTGGCGGCGGCGAGGGACCTTCTCCTGCTGCGCCGGGTAGCGGTTCGGCTTGGATCCTAGTAGGGCTTCGGGGGACGTCGTCAAGATGGTGGGGGTGGCGTCGCGTCGAAATAAGAGAGCCAGAGCTCGATCCCTGTCTCGGCAAAGCCACTTGTGGCGGCGCCGGCGAGCTGCTGGCCTGGTTTCCTCTCAGATCTGCGGATCTGGGGAGGGTGGGTTCTCCAGGCGCGATCGTCTTTCGACGTGGCCGTGGAGTTTCTGGAGTCTGTTCGGGTGTCGGAGGACTGCTGATGCTACTGCCTTTCCCTTGGCCGGCCGTGGTGGCGAGAGAGTGGAAGGGGATGGCACCACCGTCTTCCTTGTTAGGGTTGTTTATGGTCTTTTTTTGAGATGCGACTGTCGTGGCGTGAAGCTTCTTCTGGTCGGCCATGGTGGCGAGGGGAGGATGCGGATCGACATGACGTTGGTGTTTGGGACCTACTGCTCGGGAATCTTGGATTGGAGGTACTGCTTGGTCTTCCCCATCTCCTGCCTGCCTGATGTTCTGGAAAAGGATCTTAGCTCTCACCCCTCGGGGTGGGCACTCTTGCAGTGTTCAAAGCCCATTGTGGCGATAGTGGCGGCGGTGACTCGATGGTGTCTGAAGATGAGCTACTTCTGGGTCCGATACCTATACCTGGTTGGTGACAATGAGGAAGATGAGCTTGATGGTGCTTTGGAAGTACGGTGTGAGGTCATTCTTGCAAAAGTCAAGGACTATATTATATTTTCCTTTTTTATGGAGTCGTTTGTAATCGGTTTTGCCATTGTTGAAATACCATCAGTTGTTATCTCCAAAAAAAAATGTTGCATGGCCGAAAAGCAGGCCCAAAGCCAAGAACGCCTATGGCCTAACCCATCGTATGAGTCAAAGGCCAATGCCTGGCCGAGGCCCCGATTGGCTAGCGACGCTGAGCCAGATCCCTAGCCAGCTCGCCCTTCCTTTGCCCTTTTTTTCTTTTCTTTTTTTTGCCCTTTTTCTTTTAGATAGTTTGTTTAGATGGGCTGCTAAATTAGTTATTAGCCAAACTTTCTATGGACTACTTTTTAGCCCTTATTTATTTCTAATAAATAAATATATGTATTAATATTTATTAATTCAATTAATTAATAAATCATTAATCATCTTCCCAGAACAATTCCGTAACTCTCCAAAATAATTTCCATAAATCCCAAAACTACCCTAGCGTCGATGAGCGTTAAGTGTGTGACCCTACGGGTTCGAGAATGCATGGACATGATCACCATCAATAATCAATAGCGGGATCTGGAAATCTATATTGGCTCCCACATATTCAACAAATATCATTATCGGTGAATCACGATGTCAGAATTCAAATTAATCTGTATACAAATTCCTTTGTCTCGCGATATTTTACTTGCCCGAGATTCGATTGTCGGCATCGCCATACCTAGTTCAATCTCGTTCGCAGCAAGTATCACCATTTCACCCTGTGCTTAAACTCATTAACCACGTGTTTGCAAACTGTGTATGATATTGATTACTGAGTGGGCCCGGAGTATATATCTCCATCATGGGAGGGACAATTCCCAATCTCGATACATGCAACCCAACAAGTACTTTCCGATTACCTGAGAGAAACCTTTATGATCACCATTTCATAGTGTGACATTTGATGACCTCAAAGCTCTCTTTCGGTACCAGGTAGTGGCATTATCTCATGGTCTAAGGAATAGGATACTGACATAGGAAAAGCTACGCAATTGTGAACACAATGACACGATCTAATTGATGTGCTTAATTTGGTTCTGTCCATCATATCATTCTCCTAATGACATGACCTCATTATTAGTCGACAACTCATGTCTATGGTTAGGAAACCTTAACCATCATTAATCAATGAGCTAGGCTAGTAGAGGCATACTAGGGACATGACATTGTTCATAAACCACACAAGTATTAATGTTTCCGCTTAATACAATTCTAGCATGGAATATAAACATTATCATGAACAAGAAATATTATAATATGTGCTAGTAATATTGAAAAACGACCGGTAGTTGGTACGTACGTCCGTCGTGGAATTTTGTGTTTTGCCCCTCCAAAAACTAGAAATCAACCCGCAATCCAAATAATCTGGACCTTTGCATTTTAACCCTCGACTCTATCCTATCCCGTGATTCTGGCGGTGCCTCCTCCACATCTCAGGGAGCTCGCCGGGGTGGAGCGACCGGCCGGCCAGCCGGCGTGGGATTCACATCGGACTGGATGAGATAGGGGAGGCTAGATTGGTTAGGACATCCGGCGGCGTAGAACGCCCTTGCCGAGGTAGAGGGGATCTTCAGTTCGCATCCCCCTTCTCTACGGAAGACAGAGGTGCGGCCATCTTCCCCATAGAAGACGAGCGCGGCCTCGCCCGCGTGAGCCTCCATCAAGGTTGGTAGCGCTCAAATCCGTGCGCTTCTAGGGAGGGCGGTACTAGTTTACCAGGGCGCCCCTTAGCATGCGCCGACCGCCGGACCAGAGTGGCGGCAGGGGTGACGCGGGAGTAGCCAGCTACGGGAATGGGGGCGGGTTGGTGATGGAGCCACGGAGGGAGAGAGGGGAAAGGAGATGCTCCTCGGAGGTGCCGTGGAGAACGCGCCGCCCCACCTCCCTGGCGGCAAGACCAGGCCGAGGAACAGCCGGGAGTGCAGATTAATTTCAGAAACTCGAGGGTTGACCTCCCTGGCAGGGCAGGTTGACGCTAAAAACTACTCCGGGCTCCTAAAACGGAGGGAGTACTAGAGACAGAGCGATGCGCTCCTGGCTCGGCTGTTGCTCTAGCAGCGACTGCACTAAGGCCTAAGGCCGACGAGCTCCGCCGCGAGGGAGCTGGATGCTCCACGTCTCGCTGTGGCCCGGTTAGTGCTTCCTGCATTGCCCAAATTCGTTTCAATTTTCATGGAAATCGTCAAACTACCGAGTCCTTTGGACTGGAGCTGCGACCGCGTCCGTAGTAGAAATAAGAAAAATTGAGTGACTTCACTTCTCAAAGGGTCCTGAATATCACAGCTAAACTAGCGCTGCTAAACCACTACACACTAGAGAAGCTAATGCCGGCTCTGCCTATGGAAGCTAATGTCGGCTATACACACTAGGCATTCTGCCACTATGGGCTATTTTTCCATTGCTCCTCAGTGTATTGTCCCGTGGTTACTACGCTGTGGTTATGGGATGCAGTTGATAGCAGATGGACAATTTATTTGTTGCCGTTCTATTACTTATAGCGAATATACCGTAATTTTAGATGGTGAACTTCACTTGGCTCGGGTCAGAAACTGTATAGATATGATGGCACAAATAATATTTGCAAGCTTTGTCAAGTTTATTTTGCTATGCAGTTACTTATTGCTAATATATTTCAAATGGTACTGTCTCTTATGCTCCTACTCATTTTCCTTTGGTAGATACAAACTTTATTTATTTTTATCATCAATATTTGGTTATCAGGCTGCTTCTTTGATATCTGATTTTGTTTACCAAAAGTACATCATGTTTCATATGTGACACTTGTGGTTATCTTATATGACATTGCTATTTAAAATGAAATGAAATTGGGGTGAGCCCGCAAATGTGGTGGATCTCCTTCAACAAGTGCCGATGAGAGTGTTATTAATGGCTTCGTAGCGAAGCACGAGCATTGTGCTAGTAACAATATTATTATTGCCTCTAGGGCATATTTTCTTTAGTCTCCCACTTGCACTAGAGTCAATAATCTAGTCATACTTGCACCTTTAACACCCATGACATTCCAGTGTTATTCATATGCGTTGCACGTGGTAAACTTTATATATGGGTCTGACACTTTCAGGTCCGTTTGTATTTGCATATCTTTTGCGTCAGCACGCATTACTCATCTTCTATGAGATGGCATCGTATAAACTTGGTCTTTTGGTGAGACCTTTGTTTCTTTGACGAGACTATGTTGTCACTATTGTCGTACAATAGAACTACATGGTACTAGCACACTTGGAACTACACCTAGTTCTCTTGTCGCTTCTAGAGCGATTATATACTTAGCCCTCGTTGTCGTATCCGTCACAATGGTTAACTTTGAAACTCATCCAAGTCATCATGGAACTTTCTTCCATCTTATTGTGCCACCTTATAATTCAAAACAAATAGCCTAAAATTGAGATAAAATTTTACCTGTACATATGACAAAGCCAATGTAACACATTGCCATGAACCATTTGTCACTTCTGCATACAGAACATATTCTTACTTCTTCGAAAGTACATAAAAATATTCTTACTATTGTCCAACAATCATCATATGAATGCTCGTAACCTTTAGAGCATCGGACATATCTGGATCAACATATCATGGTATACGAGATTGATAAAATCATTCTTGTGGTTTCACTCATCAAGTGTCAAAATGCTTGATTCTTGCTTCAACCTTTTCCATGCAACAAGAACCATTCTTATTGTTTCTATATTGAACAAATTCAATATTTCATCTATGTACTCTGGCAAAACTATATTAGTGCCTCAATCTATCTGCATAGAAACTGATGCTCAATATTCTGGTTTTGCCCAAGTCTTTCATCAAAAACTAATTTGAATGAAAACTTAACAATATCAAGAAAAATACATAATTTCCAATGAACGATATGTCGTCTACATAAAGCATTAGAAATATGTCTCGGCGCTCCCACTTACTTTCTTGTAAATACAAGCATCTTCAAATATCTTGATGAAATTAAACTCATTAATATTTTTATTATTGAAGATTCCAACTCCGCTATGGTTACTTCTACCATTGAAGTTTGCATATATTTCTAGCAACCTTTGAATCAACAAAACCTATTGGGTCTGTCAGGTACACGTCCTTGGTGTGCATTCCGATAGAGGAACATTGTTTCATGTATTCAACTATCATATCTCAATATGTAATTGTTGCTAGAATAAGCCATATGATGAGTTTAGGGCCCATCACCGCTTCTTTGTACATTGTTGGTTACTATTATCTAATAATATCTCATCCTCAAATCTTGCTATTTGATTACTACCAACTTGGTTAAATAGGAACTTCGATGTCGTAACTACAACACATTGTAGACGTGTGATCCATGAATGCAGTTGCCGCTTCGAGGACATTTTATGGTGCTGAGCTACTCTGATCATATTGCTCAGATTCAATAACCTCATCAAGTTCTATTTTCCTCCCACTTAAACCTTTCACAAGAAAACTCCTTCATAAGAGATTCATTTCTTTTAGCGACAATCACTATGTGTTCGGATTCACAGTAGAAGGAATACCCATCGACATTCTTTGGGATAACCTACAAAGACTTACTAATCCGATTCTGGTTGTAAACATTTTACATATGCCTTGCATACCAAAATTTAAGAGAAGGCCACAATAACTTATATGGATTCATTTCAGCGGATTATGATGGCACTCTATTCAGTGAAAAGCGGTAGTCTCTAAAGCATAATCCACAAATTATATTGGTAGTTTATTTCATCATTGATCTAACCATGTCCAACAAGGTTTGATTACATCTATCAGATACTCCATACTCCTATGGCGTTTCTCAAGGTGTAAGTTTGTGAAACAATTTCCTTAACTCTTAGATGTTTGCTAAACTTGTAACTCAAATATTCTTCTTTATGATCCAATCATAAAAACTTGAAATTTCTTGTTACAACAATTTCCACTTCATAAATTGAACAATTTCAATCATTTCATACTTATTTCTCATCAAGTAGATATACCATACATCTATTCAAGTCATTGATGAAATAGAAAATACACCACGCTCGACTTCACACCATGAACTACATACATCAACATATATGATCTTCATTTAGATAGTCGATTATTCTGTCCATGGCCCATTAACGAAGTTTAATCATCTTTAGGAAAAGTCTCACAAGCGTCAATCAATTCAAAATAAAATGACTCAAAAATCCATCAATATAGAATTTCTTTCATGTTTTATTTCCAATATGACTTAAACGGCGGTGTCATATATAAGTGAAATTCGTTTTGTCTTGCGACCTTTAGCATCAGTGTTATAAATGTCTACTTTACCAATAAGATTTATAATAATCTATCCATCAATTATGGAAGACGGTAATAATTTGAGCAACCATTGTTCTCATAATATCAGAACAAGATAAGAATTATTATGTTCATAACAAATCTTGAAGGCTAGGTTTAATGCCGGCGAAAAGCACAACAACACTTTTATTTCTTTCTCGACGTGCATCATTACCACATTCTTTTGCTAATTATTTAGGCCATTGTAGTTCTTGTATTGTTTCACTTTGTATGACATTTCATACCAACAATCCAGTATCCGATACTCAAGAATTACATTGTTAACAAGCAAAGAATATATCTATAACATGTATATCGTTTATATACCTGAGCTAGACATTTCCAGTCTTCTCCTTTTCTACCAAATATTTTTGTAGATCCTATTTAGCATTTCCTCCCCTTTTAGAAAAATCTATCGACATCAATAGTGGCGTCAATCATTTGACACATAGTCCAAAGGATGTTAGTCAAATACTAATGGCCTTTGGATTTTGCACATTGAGGTGGATCACCATCATCATATAACTGGTATTTTTCTAGATTCCATTCTTTAGCATTCTTTTGGTATAGCAAAACAATTTTAGCCGATACCTTTTCATTCATCCTATCATGACAAGTTTCATGATGTAACTACTATAGCTCATAAGGACGAATGTAAGTATAATATTAGTTCCCAAACTTTTGGGTGATCGAGACGCCAATCGTCTTCAACCTTCACATATATTCATACAATATGAGCATATGTTCTTTTACTAAATTATACTTAATCATTTTTGCAAACAATCAAAGTTTTAGATATCAAATATCTTTCACCTCTTGTTTGTTTCTGAAACAATTCTTTCAGCTCGATGATCACTTTGATTCTCAAACAATTTTGAAGATCAATTTCTCATGAAGGCAAATGTATGATCTTTAGATACTAAACTTGAAATGTTGCTCTTGGATTAATACAACTTAGGGATTTCTATTTCCGTGCCCTCGAGTCCTTAGTTGTACTTAGTTTTCCCCAGCTCCTTAGTTTTTCCTCAGTTTTGTCCAAGCCCTTGTCTGAAACCCTCACAAGTGCTAGAACGGCTGGTTGCCCGACGGGTCAACAACTTTGACCGTTATCTGCTGACTAGTAGGGCCACGTAGAGCCCGCAAAGACACGTCAGACCATCCATCTTTGTTTGACCATAAGCATCGCCGTATCCCTGACCAAAACGCGGATGAGTGGGGCTTTGGTATATCGAATGACAAGTGGGGCCATGACGCTGATACAAGGGGCAATACACGGGTAGGATTAGATTTTTAAACGGAGCTCTATAGCGATGGCACGGAGGAGGTGGCCCGCGGGGTGTCGAGATGAGATCGATGTCCACAAAGAACTGCATGAGGCGAGACCAGACGCATTAGATAGATATGAACTAGATGCCTTTAACCATGCAAAGAAGAGAAGAAATGGTCGAGGACATCGACGACAACCTCAACACTTTGACTGACGGTGTCAGACACGAACACGAGCAATGTAGAGAAAACTAGTGTTTCTCCTTTCTGGCGTGTATAGATGGGTGCTAGGGGAGTGTGTTGGCAAAGAGAAAGACCTCGCGGTGGTCTGTGGCGTCCAACATAGCAGGGCGGCGTGGCCGTGCCCACAACGGCGTGCATGTTCGGCATTGGCATTAGCATGTACATTCGTTATTGGCCTCGGCGGTATCTCTGATGTGTCAGTGATCGAATGAGGGGACGGGATTGAGGGTGCATCCTGATGGTGACCTAGCAGTGGCGGCGAGCATAGCCGTTCTGACCATGCCGATATCGGCATCGACATCGTTTGGAGGCTGTGGTGCTCGAATCATGGTGGAAATTGCGATATTATTTTTACATGCATAATATATAGAAAATAGCTAGATCTCTAAATCGATGCATATGAAGCTACATATATATTCTTGGTCATAATCCCCTTATCTAAAGGGGATGGATGCATGGCTTCACGTCGTCGTCGCTTTCATCGTCAGTATCTTCGTCGTCCGTGTAGTAATACTTCCTGCACATTGTTCTGTCGAACACCTTCACTGTGAGCACATCATCGCCTTCATATTTGAAGTGTAGGAAGCAGCCGAAATCCACACCGTGTGCAATGGCGAAATTCTCCCAGCCCTTGTCGAGGTACATCCGGCCTTGTCTATCAAATAGGACCTCCACGATCCAGAGATGAGGACCGCAGTCAGATGCTCGCAGATACACCTTAGCGGGCTCCTGGCCGTCAAGATAGTCCGCAAACTTTTTTTGGAGTGCCTGCAAAGAGATCGAGCGCCGATCGTTTGAAATTAAAGGTTTTTTAGAACATGCACATAATTAATCACATGCATCATATATGTGGGAACGCGTACGTACCTTCTTGGCCAAAGGGTCTTCATAGATGACGATAAAGAACTCCTCTATGATCAATGGCAGTGTTGACGGTGGTGGTGGCAATGATGATGATCCACCACCCGGCCTGGCCGCCCCTTCCCCTTCCCCTTCCCCTTCCCCTTCCCCTTCCCCTTCCCCTTCCCCTTCCCCTTCCCCTTCCCCTTCCCCTTCCCCTTCCCCTTCCCCTTCCCCTTCCCCTTCTGGTTGGCATCCGAGACGTGGAAGCCATGGCAATGGATCAAGTGTATGTGAATGAAGAAGAGAGAGGTAGAACCTATTGACATGAGGGATGGCCGTTGTGGGGGGTTTATAAGGGAGAGATGACCGTTGTGGGGTTTACACCATAAATTAAGGTAGAGATGACCGTTGTGGGGTTTACACAATAAATTAAGGAGGAGATGACCGTTGTGGGGGTTTATATCTCAACAAAAAAGTAATGCAGACTATCTTGACGGAAATGGAAATTCGTGATAGTTTATCATTTTACCGTGAAAAGTAATGCCTAAAAGAAATGGAAATTCATGATAGTTTATCATTTTACCGTGAAAAGTAATGCCTACAAGAAATAAAAATTCGTGATAGTTTATCATTAGACCGTGAAAAGTAATGCCTAAAAGAAATGGAAATTCATGATAGTTTATCATTTTACCGTGAAAAGTAATGCCTACAAGAAATTCGTGATTACCAAACTTGTTGAATCTGGTGACAAACTCGTTATTTAGCATACATAGAGGGGTAGTAGTTTGCCACCGACAGATAGAGAGAGGGTGGCCATGATGAGAGAGAAAGAGGGGTTATCCTGCCCGTTAGATCATAGAATCGACGGTAGGTGGGCACGATCCGTGTGACAACAGCTCGACCAATCAGGCCAAGTTTGGGCTTCTGTGAGAAGGGAGAGGGTAAAACTGAGTAGTATCAAGGATCCAAGGGCAAGTAAATAGTAAACAGGCTAAGGAATTCAAATAAGAGATTTAGAAAAATAAAAACACATGTTTTGCACAATGAAACCCAGGTTGGCCTACCTCAAAGTATTAGCAATTCAAATATACATGAGTGTGAAAATTATGGCCTCATTCAGACAAACTATGTTTTGGGTATAGATGTTTTGAGAAGGGGTTTGAGTGGAAAGCCATGAACCTTCATAGCTACTAGTGATTTGAGAAGTGGCCATTTGTGGTAAAACTTGATTTATATACGATTGTTATGATTTCCTACGTGGCAGGTCGCATAACAAGACTCCATGAGTAGGAGGCACTATGATTTTATTTTTTTGAATTTTTGTGTGCATGAAATGACTCAATTAGATAGCTTAATCCCATTTGTTGACTCTCTGTTGACCAGCCACTTGAGGGTAAAACTGAGTATATTGCACTAGCCAGTATTAGTACTCGAGGGGAAAACTGAGTACATATATTTTTCTAGTGTAAGACTCGAGGGTAGAACTGAGTACACGTAACGGTGCAGACGTGCAGTACCACGGACGTGTGTCGCGGTGCATAGCGGTTAGGCGGTGCGCGTGTTGAGACCAAACGTCTAGTTTTTTTTTTTGAGAAACTGCCGAGACCAACCGTCACTTTGCCTGTACAGAGCCCCTCTCCCCCTCCCTCTGCACACAGTC
Organism: Dactylis glomerata; assembly: GCA_007115705.1. NCBI lineage: Eukaryota > Viridiplantae > Streptophyta > Magnoliopsida > Poales > Poaceae > Dactylis > Dactylis glomerata. The sequence goes on along the minus strand of QXEO01000291.1, from coordinate 1,567,524 downwards.
TCATTCTCACTCACGCATGCAACCACGCCTCTCACATCCCATCAACTTCTCCGAATTGAAGGAAAAAACCCCAACCGCCCTACGCGTGCTCCCCTGCCGGTGATGGAGAAGAAGAATGCGTCGGCGGCCGTCGCCCCCGAGCCCGTCGCCTCCGAGCCCATCGCCTCCGAGCCCATCGCCTTCGAGCCCATCGCATCCGAGCCCGTCGCCGCCGAGCCCGTCGCATCCGAGGCCGTCACCGCCGAGCCCCTCGCCTCCGAGGGCGGTGCATCCAAGCGCGACGCCTCCGTGAACTGGTCCTCTCTCATGGCTAACGGACCACTTCACAAGATCGGCAACTGCTTACTGGCGAACGAGGAGTACGTGGACACCTACTCTGCTTTGAGGCAAGTTTGTAGAAATTGGCGCTCAGATTTACCTGAGCCCGATGTGCACCTGCATGAATGGATCATGGTAGAACACTCCCTTCCACACGCCGCTGAGTTCACCTTCCTCCACCTCCGCACATCCCGCTACGTCACCATCGATCTAACAGAAGTTCATGCAAGGTTCAAATTCCTCCATATCTATAGAGTTAATCTATTTTTATTTTCAATCGTAAACATCTTAGTGCTGAATGTTATCTTCATCAATATATTTTAGATACTACTTCGTCGGCTTTTGCCGTGGCATCATCGTGCTTGCCCAGAAGAACCAGCCGCACAAGATACGGATTCTGAACCCACTCACAAAGACATTGAACACTATGTTTGAGGCGCAGATGCCATCTGTTCTTCTGGAGTCAGTTGCTTTAATGAAGTCCCCAACTATAGTCTTCGTTTCCATAGATTACCCGGCGGAAATTGCTTGGGTCGATGAGAGCACTCCAACTAAGGGTATAGATGAAGATTGGGGAGAAGGAAGATTTTCGATCGAGCACCATTCTCTGCGTTGCATTACCCCGTTCAATGGTGAATTGTATGCAATAGCTGTGAACAATTTTGAGTTCGGAAAATTAGTGTGCACCAACAATGTCCAGTTGGAGCAGCGCGTGAGCACTGTCAACATGGAGACACTAATTTCATTTCCAGAACTTGGAAATGACAAGTTCTACCTTGTGAAGTCGGATGGTGATCTGCTGCTTGTGTTGTTGGGCGGCGGCAGTGACAACATGCATTTATAGGAAGGTCAACCATTGGTGTACCGTGTGGACACTGAGAGCTGCTCTCTCCATGCTGTCAGTAACATTGGCAGTCATGCCTTCTTCGTCCATTATATCCGGTGTGTCTCCGTCGACACCAGAGTGCACCCGACACTTCGACCTGGCTGCATCTACTACGCGGATTTGGGTTATATCAGAGAGTACTTTGTTGATATAAAGGCCTGGGATGAGTGGCCACTACGTGTGGATAGATTAGGAAACTACGGTCTGAGAAATGAACAATGGCCATACCGTTTGGAGAATGTATTGGCTGCACACTGCAGACAAAAGGAGTTCAATGAATATTTCCTTCAGATCAGAGAATGGAGCGATGAAGAAATATATGCTGAATGAAGAACAGATTCATTCATCCTGGGGTATCCTAATCTTCATGTTGGCCATACATTGCATCTTGTATTATTTTCAGCTTAGTTTGTCGTGAACATTAACATCGTTATTGGCTGATTTTGGCTGTTGTATGCAGTTTATGTATTATACTTAGTTTTCTAGATTTATTATGCTGCTGTGAATTTATCCTATACTAGCTTCTAGATTTGCTACTAGATTTTTTACCATATTGGGCAAAAAACGAGGGCCAGAAGGCAACAATCATTGAAGAAAGACATAAATAGAAGCTTCTCTAGATTTGATACTAATTTGGTGAAAAGAGAGAGAACTGTTACAGAGAGAGAGGGGAAAAAGGCGCTCTGAAAAATGCCAATTTGGGCCGAGAGAGACAGAACCGAGCTCTCACGTACAACAAAACACGGTCTCGTCCTGTCCCATGCGGTCCCTTTCTACCAGCCCCACGCGACACGGCCCCACACGACACGACCCCACACGTCAGCACGGAACGGTAAACTAAACGGGAATCTTCCCGTCCGAGCTCCTTCTGAGGGTTTCAGATGAGGGCTTGGAGAAAACTGAGGAAAAACTAAGGAGCTGAGGAAAACTGAGTACAACTAAGGACCTGAGGGCACGAAAATAGAAATCCCTACAACTTATTAAATCACATAGAGCAAGCGAGGTTTGCTAAAGTTTGCAATAGGACTTAATCTTTAGTCTTGACATTCTAACTAAACGGTACTAGTCCGTAAAGTGATTATCTAGAATTCTATAGTTCTTTTAACTCAATTAAAACTAAGTGTCAGTGGAAAACGATTGCCAAAGACTACAATGACTTACGCAAATTCACTAAGATTTAGTTCATGATAATTAGTTCAAGTTAATCAAATTACTAATGAACTCCCACTAAATTCAACATCCCTCAAAGTTGTTTAGTGAAGCATGATCCAAATTCACTACACCAAGACTGATCATCACGTGATATGATATAGCTTTAATGGTGAACATGAACATGTTGATCATATTATCTATATGACTCATGCTTGACCTTTCGGTCCGTGTGTTCCGAGGCCATGTCTGTACATGCTAGGCTCGTCAAATTTAACCCACGTATTTTCGTATGTGTAAATCTGGCTTACACCCGTTGTATGTGAATGTAGAGTTTATAGCACCCGATCATCACGTGATGCTTCAAAACGACGATCTTTCGCAACGGCGCATACGAGGGGAGAATATGTTTTATCTTGAAATTAAGTGTGAGGGATCATCTTATAATGCTACCATCGCGATCAAAGCAAAATAAGATGCATAAAGGATAAACATCACATGAATATGTGACATGGTATAGCCAATCTTCGTGCATTAATCTCCATCTCACGCGCGCCGGCATGATCTCCATCACTCCACCATGATTTCCTACACCACAAATAGCAACTACGACTATTGCTAACTACTTAACGATAAAGTAAAGCTATTACATGGCGTATAAGAAGTTGACACGCAGGTCATCCAAAATTATAAAGATAACCATATGGCTCCTGCCGGTTGTGAACTCATCGACATGCAAGTCGTGAAACATTACAATACGTGATCATTGCATATATCAAATATATCATCATACACATCACATCTTATGGCAATACCATATCACAAACACTCCTTGTAAAAACAAGTTAGACGCCTCTGATTTGTTGATTGCATGTTTTACGTGGCTTATGGGAGCTACGCTTAAGAAAGGTTCTTACCTACGCAAAGCCAGAACATTGATATTAGAGTTGCCAAAGTCTTATTGTAAATCCGATGACAACTATAGTGGAAGAAACAGACACTCACGAGCCGCATGTGTGGAGCAGGCCACTGCAGAGGCGGTCTCATGAACGCGGTCATGTAAAGTTGGCCTGGGCCGCTTCAATCCCACTATACCGCAACATCAAGAAGTACACGAAAGGAAGCTTGCACCAAAAACATCAACGCCAGCAACAACATTGTTGCGTTTTACTCGTGTAAAACATCTATGCATAGATCTGGCTCTGATACCACTGAAGGGTTTCACAGCATAGAAAACAAAAAAATTCCTACAAAGACGAATAAGAATAGCCAAGATCTTATCTACGAGATGCAAAACAATGAGCGAGAGAGATTAGATCTACGTACCCTTGTAGATCGCACAACGGAAACATTCATATGAACGTGGTCGGCGTAGTCGTACTAGCGTCTCCTCCCCGCGATCCGATCCGATCCAAGCGGCACAACGGGCGGCGCCTCCGAGCGTTGCACACGTATAGCACAATGACTCTTCCTCGGTCCAACAAGGTGCGGTGGAGTGGTAGAAGGGATCAGCAGTACGACGACGTGGTGCTTATGGTGGAGAGATCTGCGGACAGGGCTTTGCCTACGTGTGCGAGGTGAAAGAAGATAGGCAAAGATCTAGTAAAACTAGGGCAAGAAAATACTACAAAAGACAAAGACAACGCCAGCTGAAACAAATTTCAATATTAGATCAAACCTAAACCTGCGCCAGTCTGCTTCTTTTATAGCGTGCAGGGCACACCAAAACTTGCGATGCACGGCTGCGTTTACTTGACCGAATAGCAAACAAATATTGCGTCGAACGCAAGCAACGACGCATGGAGGCGATCCCCGGCCTCCTCAAGCGCGGCGCTGCGCTGTCGTTTGGTGGCCTGCATGTTGCATGGCCGAAAAGTAGGCCCAAAGCCAAGAACGCCCATGGCCTAACCCATCGTATGAGTCAAAGGCCAATGCCTGGCCGAGGCCCCGATTGAGCCAGGATCCCTGGCCAGCTCGCCCTTCCTTTGCCTTTTTTTCTTTTCTTTGCCCTTTTTCTTTTAGATAGTTTGTTTAGATGGGCTACTAAATTAGTCTATTAGCAAATGTTTCTATGGACTACTTTTTAGCCCTTATTTATTTCTAATAAATAAATATATGTATTAATATTTATTAATTTAATTAATTAATAAATCATTAATCATCTTCCCGGAACAATTCCATAACTCTCCAAAACAATTTTCATAAATCACGAAACTACCCTAGCATCGATGAGCGTTAAGTGTGTGACCCTACGGGTTTGAGAATACGTGGACATGATCACCATCAATAATCAATAGCGGGATCTGGAAATCCATATTGGCTCCCACATATTCAACGAAGATCATTATCGGTGAACCAGGATGTCAGGATTCAAATTAATCCCGTATACAAATTCCATTGTCTCGCGATATTTTACTTGCCCGAGATTCGATTGTCGGCATCGCCATACCTAGTTCAATCTCATTCACAGCAAGTACTCTTTACTCGTTCCGCAATCCAATATCACCATGTGATTAAACTCATTAACCACGTGTTTGCAAACGGTGTATGATATTGATTACTGAGTGGGCCTGGAGTATATCTCTCCATCACGGGAGGGACAAATCTCAATCTTGATACATGAAACCCAACAAGTACTTTCCGATTACCTGAGAGACACCTTTATGATCACCCTTTCATAGTGTGACGTTTGATGACCTCAAAGCTCTCTTTTGGTACCAGGGAGTGGCATTATCTCATGGTCTAAGGAATAGGATACTAACATAGGAAAAGCTACACAATTGTGAACACAATGACACGATCTAATTGTTATGCTTAATTTTGGCCTGTCCATCATATCATTCTCCTAATGACATGACCTCATTATTAATCGACAACTCATGTCTATGGTTAGGAAACCTTAACCATCATTAATCAATGAGCTAGTCTAGTAGAGGCATATTAGGGACACGGCGTTGTTCATAAACCACACAAGTATTAATGTTTCCACTTAATACAATTCTAGCATGGAATATAAACATTATCATGAACAAGAAAATATTATAATAACAATATTATTATTGCCTCTAGGGCATAATTCCTTCACCAACTCTTGGGGGATTTGGTTGGCTAGAGAGAGTGATCTACGAAGGTGAAGCTCTTGTATTAATGGAGGAGAGAGAAAATTCGAGGTAAGCACTTGGGGAAGAAGACCTCTCCTATTTATAGGGAGGGCGCAATTATGGCTGTTACAACGCCTCGAGCGGTACTACCGGCCTGGGGGTGGTAGTACCGACCGTCGTCTTCTAGTCCTTGGGTCGCAGGAAATCCTGGTGGGCGGTAGTACTTCTGAGCCAAGTGGTAGTACCGGCCATGTTCTTTGTCTTCATTGGCACCGGCCGTTTGTACCGGGGCCCTACCGCCTTGTACCGCTTGATGAATCTGCGAGTACTGGGAGCAAATGGAGGCTTCTCGGTAGTGGCCCGGTACTACCTGGCAGTAGTACCAGCCACCTTATCTTGAGCAGAAATGACCGGGGTGGTAGTACCGCTACGCCCAGCGGTAGTACCGGCTGCCTACCATCTTTAGCTCCCGACGGTACTACCGGGGCCCTACCACTCCAGTACCGCTTGTTGATCAAGCGAGTACTGGGAGCAAAACGAGCCTTCCCGGTACTGGCCCTGTACTTCTGGGCGGTAGTACCGGCCTCCCTAGTCTGTGCAAAATCAACATGGGCGGTAATACCGGCCAAGGGGCGGTACTACCGCTTAACTAGATTCTGCCTTATTTTTCCTACAAATTCAAATACGACAATAGCTATATTTGTTGATTAGCACACTTCATCAATACCAAAACATATGAGGACAATAAATGACCTTTCAATCTCCCCCTTTTTGGTGAATTGATGACAAAACAAGATTTGCATAAAACCAAGCTAATCAACACAAGAGTATATAACATATAAGTAGAGCTCCCCCTAGACATGTGCATTATTTTGAATTTGCGTTTGAATGCAAAACACTCAAGTCTAGGATTAACACTTCCCCTTGATTTTATACACTAAGCATAGCATAAATGGATGGAGCAATGGGTTAGTCATAATTAACAAGCTCCATCCTAAGAGACATATAAATATATTCTTGCATGAACAATAAGATACACATAAGAGAGTACACACATGGATAGTCTCAAATGAATAACATAATGCAAGCATAGTCACACCCACATAGTCTCGAGAACGAAACATAGTCTCAACCACGAAGACAACTAAGAGTTCAACGAGCATTAAAACCAAACAAACAGAGAAGCAAATGGAACCACAACCATGCAAATCCCCGTGAGTCCTAATAGACCTCTTCTCCCCCTTTGGCATCAAGACGCCAAAAAGGGGCAAAGATCGATGCTAACGTCCCAACAAGCACAAAGTCACCACTCGCATTCCTCCTCAGAAGTCTCCTCATCATCATCATCATCATCATCACTGTGAGCACCTGGAGGAGACTCCATGGCACATGAGGGGCCAACATCCATATCATCAACTGACACAAACTGGTCTCTGTTAGTCCACTGGAAACTCTAGAAGTGGTTCTCCACCCACTTCTCCTTTGGAGTGATGACCTTCTCAGATCCACTACAAACATCTGGCATGCCTAGATGGCGCATCATCAAAACCTGTCGAGCCCGAGCCTCCTTCTCCTTGACCTGCTGATGGTACATGATCTTCTTCTGAGAATCCTAAAAGCAAAGGACTTGCTTGAGTTTGGACTCAAGCTTGCCCCACCAACCCCTCTTCTGCTGAGGGGTGAAGTCTGGTGCCTCTTACTCTGTCTCATGGTCTCTCTCTGTCTCAGTCCCTGCATCTCCTCCTGCTGCTGCTGGATCCCTGGGCTTCTCATGCTGCTTGATCCTTAGTCCCTTCATAGGGTGACGAACTGTCTCAATCCTAGGGAGGGAGAGAAGGTCACTCCCAAACTCCTGAGTCCAACGGACACAAATCAAGTGCATCAAGCAAGGAGCATACGGGGGCCTCTTCTTATGGAAAAGTCCCCACTAAATCTCATTCCAAATGAAATCCATCACATCAAGCTTCAAACCGGAACCTCTGTTTGAATGAGTGAGAATCATGAGGTCTACCATGAAGCCATGAATCTGATCAATGTTGCCAACCTTTGGATTGAGTACTTCCCTATAGATCCTATGCATGATTTCATAGACTAGAAGGAGGTTCTTGGTGTCACCTGGAATGCCCCAACCTAGAATGTAGAGATGGGTAAGGTGCTTCTTCGCTGTAGGATGCTCATTGATGTACACATGAAACAAATCTGATGTAGTGGGATCATCAACAACCGGGTAACCTAAGCAATCCCCAAACTAGGCCCAAGTGGCCTTCATCAACTTGTCCTTGGTCATCCAAATGAGCTCTCTCTCATTGGTCAAATTGAGGTGAATCATGGCATAAAACTGAGCAATAATATCTTCATCAATGTCGCGGTTGAATTGCATCAAAGGGAGAAGTCCAAACTCCTCACAAATATCTTTGGCCTCACCAAAGTACTCTGGTTCCTTGTCAATGTTCTCAATATTGATAGAGTGCATTGGTCCCAAGGGGACATTCTTCTTGCCATACACTTCACTGAAAATCCTCTCTTCCATTGCGGTGTGGAAATAGGGGTTTTGCACCTCCCTAGGATTTCGTGGTTGCACATAGGGGTTCTTCATCCTCATGGTGATGAAATCATGCTCACTCCACTTGTCCATCTTGGTGGCACAAAGTATCGCATCCTTGACTGCCTTTTGAACTATATTAGCTTCTTGAGAAAGCTGCCTCCTTGACTTGGGTTGAGGGATCACTTCTTCCTCGGAGACTATCTCATCTCCATCACGCAAACGTTGAACCTTGCGCTTCTTGAGCTTGGGGCAAGAAGAGCCACCTGCACCTGAGAAAGAATAGGGAGGAGGAATGCAAGATACGACACACAAGCTCAAATGGGTCAAGAGGAATCAAGATGTAACAAATCTGTGAAAGAATGCCTGAAGAGGTAGTACCGCTTGGGGGAGCAGTAGTACCGCTCGACTCACAGGTCCGGTACTACCATGGATGAAGATGGTAGTACTGCCCGCGAGTGAGTGGTCCTTGCTCCTCCAAAGGATCCTACCATCTGTAGCAGTCATTCATAAGCGTTATTGAATGATTCCTAGGACCCTTAGATGTGCTATCAAACAATCTCTACCAAGAACTCCAAGATATTGCCCTAGATCTTCCATGAAGTGATTCGGACAAATGAGAAGGAATCATGGCAATATACTGGAGGACATGGCGGAGGATAGAGCTGGGAAGAGATTCCCTTATCGGATTGGCTCAGGAGCGGCCGAAGGAGGAGGTCGGGGGCGATCTCCTCACATTCTTCCTTGCGATTGAGAGAGAAAACAGAGGAAGGGAATGAGGGTAGGTGGGGAAACCGACCCCTCACAGCCCTTTAACCCATCCCATCCCCCCCCCCGAGTGGTAGTACCGGCCCAGAGACCAGTAGTACCGCTCCTGGTACTGCAACAATACCGGGTCGGTACTGCCGCTCTGGAAGATCTGTCACGAAGCAGATCTCGCAGAGCGGTAGTACCGCCCAGATGCCAGGTAGTACCGCGGCTGGTACTTTGCACAGTGATACGTCGTAAACATATCTATAATTTTTGATGCTCCATGCTTGTTTTACACCAATTGCTTTGTGTTTTGTTTACACTTCGTGGCATTTTTATGCATTTTCTGGAACTAACCTATTAACGAGATGCCACAGTGCCAGTTCGTGTTTTCTGCTGTTTTTGTGTTTCAGAAAAGTTACACATGAAATATTCTCGGAATTGGACAAAACGAAAGATGAAGTTCCTATTTACCTGAAGGGAAGACGAAGTCCAAAGGGGAGACGGAGCCGGACCAGGAGGCGGCCGCACCATAGGGTGGCGCGGGCCACCCCCTAGCCACGCCACCAGGTGGTGTGGGCCCCTGGTCCACCCCCTGACATCGCCGTTTCGCCTAGAAATTCCCTTCGACGGGAAAACGCTAAAGGGACGAATGCTTTTCCACGAAACATACTGCAAGCCACCGCCATTGTTGTCCCGAGATCGGGAGGGTCCAGAAGCTCTTCCCGGCACCCTGCCGGAGAGGGGAATCATCACCGGAGGCCTTCTTTATCACCATGCCAGCCTCCGGAGTGATGCTTGAGTAGTTGATGACCCACAAGTATAGGGGATCGCAACAGTCTTTGAGGGAAGTAAAACCCAAATTTATTGATTCGACACAAGGGGAGCCAAAGAATATTTATAAGCCTTAACAGATGAGTTGTCAATTCAGCTGCACCTGGAAACAGACTTGTTCGCAGCGGTTTATCAGTAGCGGTAGTTTTATAGTGGTGATAGTAGTGAAATAGTAACAATAGTAGTAGAATAAAAGCAGTAATAGTAGCAATACTAAACAGTAGGATGAAATACTGTAGGCATAGGGATGGATGTACGGGTGTTGCATGGATAAGATAATTCATGAAATCAGTGAGACATGGGCAATTGCAAATAAATAATATAAAGCATCCTAGTACTAACAATCATAGGCATGTGTTCCGTATATAGTCGTACATGCTCGCAATGAGAAACTTGCACGACATCTTTTGTCCTACCAGCCTGTTGCAGCAGGGCCTCAAGGGAAACTACTAGTAATTAAGGTACTCCTTTTAATAAAGTACCGGAGCAAAGCATTAACACTCGGTGAACACATGTGATCCTCACATCACAGCCATCCCCTCCGGTTATCCCAATTTCTGCCACTTTGGGGCCTCAGGTTCCGGACAACAATATGTGTATACAACTTGTAGGTAAGACCATAAACAACAAGTATCATCATAAAACAATAACAAGTTCAGATCTGAAATCATGGCACTCGGGCCCAAAGTGACAAGCATTAAGCACAACAAGTTGCAAAAATGTCATAAGCACTAATAAAAGATACTAGGCACTATGGCCTAACAATCTCATAGCAAATTACATGAATGATCTCATCCAATCCCTGCCATCCCCTTTGCCTACAGCGGGAATTACTCACACATGGATGGGGGAGTCATGGATGGTTGATGGAGAGACATCGGTGATGATGGTGATGAAGATCTCCTCCAAATCCCCATCCTGGCAGGGTTCCAGAACGGAGTTTCTGGTTCCGAATTGCGGTTTCTAATGGTGGCGGCGCAGCGGAAGTCTATCTGGGAAAAATGCCGAACCCCCACTGTTTTCAGGTCATCAGGTATATGTAGGTGGAAGGAGGGGTCGAGGCGACGGCCGAGGCGGCCTCACCACAGGCAGGCGCGGCCAGGCCTGGGCCACGCCCCCTGGTGGTGAGCCCAGGCCACTGCCTCCCTTCGCCTCTCCTTCTGGCTCCATGGGTCTTCTGGCAAAATAGAATTTTTGCAATATTTTCTGGGATTTTTCCTGAAAGTCGGATTTCTGCACCAAAATGAGACACCAGAGCAATTCTGCTGAAAACAGCGTTAGTCCGCGTTAGTTGTATTCAAAACACACAAATTAGAGGAGAAACAATAGCAAAAGTGTTCGGGAAAGTAGATACGTTTTGGACGTATTAACTCCCCCCAAGCTTAGCTATTTGCTTTTCCTCAAGCAATTCAGTCAACAACTGAAAGCGATAAAATAACTTTCACGAACACATTTGCTTCATAGAAGTATATATACTCACTATATGATCAAGTACTCAGGCAATTCATAATAAGAAATATGCAACTAATGTTACCTCATAGTCAAGCAAGCTATGAAAGACTGACAATGCACTAATAACAAATAACATGAGACATAAGAAGTTGCAAGATTGTAATGCTCATAAATGATATGAAAGAGTGGTATCCCGCTTGCCTTTATTTGTGGAGCAAAACATAAATGCTGAGGCACCTCTGAAGTCCAAGAGAAGACTAGAAGTAAAAATATCAAAGATACAAGAATCAAAGTTATACCACAATTAACCGTATTCTGGGACAAGCACATTACACTAAGAATAACAGCTATGCTCTCAAGAAGGTGCTTTAAAGTTAGAAGATGAAGACTCAACATAAAAGTAAAAGAAAGGCCCTTCGCAGAGGGAAGCAGTGATTTAACATGTGCTAGAGCTTTTCATTTGTAAAATAGAGATAAAAATTTATTTTGAGAGGTGGTTGTTTCATGTCAACGACTGGCAATGGGGACTTGCTATCTTCCATAATAAACAAGTGAGAGCGGTTCCGAGTTCTTTGAAAATTTGGCACATTGGTGCTCTTTTTATAAAGCTTTGGCACTCCTCCCCACCTTTTTTCTTCTTTCTCAAACCATGGCTAACCGATTCCATCGGGTGCCCACCAACTTTCACATACCATGGAGGAGTGCTCTTTTTCTTTTCTTTTTTAGATTAGATTACAATGGTCTGACCAGCTCCCTTGCAAAATTAATGACGAGCAGATGAAGCTGCCTAGTCGAGGGGTACTTAATTTAATATGGAAGATAGCAATTCCGACCACTATGTCCCCATGAGCTAAAAACAGTGACACAAAATGAGAAGTATTTGAAAGTTTTGAAAGGTAGCACATGAAAATTTACTTGGAATGGCTTTGAAATACCATGCATAGGAATTTATAGTGGACTCTTTGGTAGACTTGGTTTTTGGTAATTGAATGCATGAGAAGTATTCCCTCTCAGTACAAGTGAAGGCTAGCAAAAGACTGGGAAGCGACAAACGAGAGAGCAATAACTGTCATAATCATGCTTGCGACAAAACAAAATTAATATAGGCATAAAAATGATACAAGAACTCAGAGGCAAAGTAAATCATCGAGGCTTAATTGACTTTTTTTGTTTAGTCATGTGCATGCTTGAGCATGTGCCAAGTCGATTCAAATGAAACTTTCAGAGGTGGATACCACAATATCATACCATATTATGAATAAAACAATGCAAGCAAGCATCTACATGACATGCTACAAACTATTAGTAGATTGGAACTAATCATATGAAAGCAAGAACTACAAAGCATCCATTAAATGACATATACCTTACATGAACCGGCTAAGCATGTCCACATAGATGAGTATATGTACAAAAATGAAAACAAATAGAGTTCATACCAGCCTCTTACCACATCTCGGATTGTCATATGTCGTCATTATTGCCTTTCACTTGTGTGGCTTGAACAATATAAAGTGAATACCAAGCTCCAATGGAGCCACGGGAGACTGAACTCTGCAACAAAATTTACAAAACCGAAGAAGAACAACAAATATTTTTGGGTTTTCAATTTTTGAAACAAGAACAGAAGGAAATAGCAAACAAAGCAAAATATTTTTGGATTTTTCAAACTTCAAACCAAAAATAGAGAACAAAGCAAACCAAAGCTAGAAAACTAAAAAGGCAAACAAAGAGAAACAACGGAAACATTTTTGGTCTTTTTGTGTTTTGGAAAGAAGAAATAAGAACGAGAACAAAAAAGAAAGCAAAACATGGATATACAAAGGATCGACAAAATATGATATGTAGATGAGTGAATCGTCGGCGTACCTCCCCCCAAGCTTAGGCTTTTGGCCTAAGTGGAGATCAATCCCAACTCGGCCAACTCAGCCATGAAGTGGTGCCTCCCAAATGTGACGAAGAAGTACCTTCGTCCTGGTACGAGCTCAAGGACGCCCCGGTGTAGTATGTGGTGTAGTGATCAGCAGACACCTCCTCTTCCCCCCTGGTCCACCACGTCGTGCTGAATGTGGAAGCCGAGCAACCTAAGCTGCTCGTCCAACTCCTCCTTCGTGCGCGACCATGGCTGCCTATGAATAGTGAACAAACTGGACTACGGCAAGGGAATTTCTCTTTCTTCTCCATCAGTGAATAACATTCTATAAACTAATTTCCCTGCACATGAGTTAGCAGTAACAAAGTGATGGAGCATCATGGCAGCAAGATTGAGCCTCTGTGGAGTCAACAATATATCATGGGGAGCAATAGAAAGACCTAGTGCAGCAACAATGCGCGTAACAACAATGCCTCCAAAAATAGGTCCCCTAGCGGCTAGGCGACGAGCAATAAGAGCACCGAGGTTATACTTCTTGCTAACACCGAGAGCAGTAGCTAGAAAAGCTAAATGGTAATTGGAGATATTGCTAGTGTTCCCTCTACCAAGAATACTAGTGGCAAGATAGTAAGTAAAATATCTAATAGCTGGGAGTTGAATGTTCCTTATCTTGCCACGCTGTGCTGTGCGGTCAACATCGTTAGTCACTCCTCGGTAGAGCTCCAACAAATTAGTGGGCTGATGTAGCATCTTCTTTGCCGTCCCAAACATGGGTATACCTAGAATATCACAAAACCTCTCCAAAGACATGGTGATAGACTTATCATAAATCTTAAATGCAATGGAAGGATTGAAATGAGAGTTAGTGAATTTAAAGCTTTCAACAAAAATCTTTGTGAGAATAGCATATTGATTACTCTCATCCATCATGTATGTAGTCAATCCAACCCTGTTAATAAGGAGCAAGAAATCATCAAGAATCCCTGCATCACTCAAAAAGTTAGGACAAGGGAAGGTGGATGGATGCGCATCTCCATCGCCCCCCTCAATGTTTGGTGACATAAGATCTTCATTGTAGGACATCCTATATTGAGCAGTAGATCTCAAAGGCCTTGATGATCTTGGTGCTTCTCTTTCAAAGAGTTCTCCATAGGTGTAGTTGTCCATCTCCCTTTTCTGATTTTTTTTAACAAACCTCATAAAAAATGATTTTAAGACAAACAAATGTAGGGAACTACTATAGGGAGTTACTAGAGGGCTAACATGCATCAAAATAACATTTCTAAGCAATAGAACAAGCATGCAAACTCATTTCACCTGCAGCCTATAGAGCTAAAATACTCAAGAAATACTTCACTAAACAAAATTCTACTTGGACAATCGAAGGAGTCACATACCGGAGAATAATTGCTCCAAATCTCAGCAACAATGATGGGCTGAGCAAGGAGATCGAAAAGTTGAGATGGAGAGCAGCAAGAACACGAGTTTGAGCTGGTGTGTCGTTGTTTTTGGGAGAGAGAAAGAGTTGGGGAGGAAGAGATAAGTGAGAGGCCAGGGGGCCTCCCTCACCATAGGTGGGCGCGGCCATGGCTGGGCTGCGCCCCCTGGTGGTGAGGTGGCATGGTAGGTCCCCCTGAGGACTGCCAGGTGCCTCTCTGCCCATTTTTGACATAAAAATTTAAAAGGATTTTTCTAGAATTTTTCGAGAAATTTTATTTTTGAGGATTTTTCAGAAATTGACAACAGATTAAAAAGTCGGGAAAACAAAGATGGCATGATTGCAAGCAAATCAAAACCAAGTATGCAGCAGCTCTAAGTTATTCTAATCATTTAACTAACAAAGGGAACAAAAATGGTGAAAGTAAAAATGAGTGAGGTAAAGTAAATGCGGTGAAAATGAAGTTTCATTCATATAAAATCACTTTGTTAACAAGGTTGATCAAGTCTTGTTACCAAACTAATTTTATATGAGGCAAAACTTTGTATTTCACTTTATGCTTATGTTACCTCGACCTTGATAGGCATAGTCCCAATCATAATTATTTTATATTCTTCTTTGGGCTTTTGCTCTGAACAAATAATCTGACCAACTCTGATGGTCTCAACATTCTTGACTGAATTTAGAGCATTCTTTCTATCAATATTCTTGGGGAAATAAACCATGTACTCTTTGTTATTGACATTAAAAGTTACTTTTCTTTGATTGCAATTAATAACCACACCTGCAGTGTTTAGAAAGGGTCTCCCAAGAATAATAGACATATTATCATCTTCAGGCATTTCCAACACAACAAAGTCAGTTAATATCAAACAACTGTTAGCAAATTGAACAGGAACATTTTCACATATACCAATAGGAATAGTAGTAGACTTATCAGCCATCTACAAAGATATATCAGTCGATACCAATTTTTCTAGATCAAGTCTCTTATAAAGAGAAAAAGGCATGACACTAACTCCGGCTCCCAAATCACATAAAGCAGTCCTAACATAGTTATTTTTAATGGAGCAAGGAATAGTTGGTATACCTGGATCTCCAAGCTTCTCTGGAACTTTACCATCAAAAGAGTAATTAGCAAGTAAAGTGGAAATTTCCTCATTAGGAATCTTCCTTTTGTTAGTAACAATATCTTTCATATACTTTGCATAAGGAGGCATTCTAATAGCGTCAGTCAAATGAATTTGTAGAAATAAAGGTTTCATCCATTCACAAAACCTGTTGTAGTGTTCTTCTTCCTTGGATTTGTGTTTCTTACTAGGAAAAGGCATTGGTTTCTGCACCCAAGGCTCTCTCTCTTTACCATGCTTGTTGGCAATGAAGTCTTCTTTGGTGTACTTTGCATTCTTATCAATCTTTTCTGGTTCCTCTTAAACTTCTTCTTTATCGGAAGCATCTCCTGGTTCAGTTTCAGCATCAGAAATAGAAACACTATTAGGATCTTTACCTGCTTCAGAGGATTCTGCAGTTGTTTTATGCTTCTTCTTCTTCTTCTTGGAAGGAATATCATCTCTTGAAGTGCGTTAAGAATCTTGCTCGATCCTCTTAGGAGGGGAGATGGAGCCGGACCAGGAGGCGGCCGCACCATAGGGTGGCGCGGGCCAACCCCTGGCCGCACCACCAGGTGGTGTGGGCCCCTGGTCCACCCCCTGACATCGCCCTTCCGCCTATAAATTCCCTTCGACGGGAAAACCCTAAAGGGACGAACACTTTTCCACGAAACATACTGCAAGCCGCTGCCGTCGTCGTCCGAGATCGGGAGGGTCTAGGAGCTCTTCCCGACACCCTGCCGGAGAGGGGAATCATCACCGGAGGCCTTCTTCATCACCATGACAGCCTCCGGAGTGATGTGTGAGTAGTCTACCTTGGACTATGGGTCCATAGCAGTAGCTAGATGGTTGTCTTCTCCTCCATGTGCTTCATGTCTATATCTTGTGAGCTGCCTATCATGATCAAGATCATCGTTATGTAATTCTACATGTTGTGTTTGTTGGGATCCGATGAATATTGAGTACTATGTCAAGTTGATTGTTGATTTATCATGTCTATGTTATTTATGATCTTGCACGCTCTCCGTTGCTAGTAGATATCTTGGCCGAGTACATTCTAGTGACTCCAAGAGGGAGTATTTATGCTCGATAGTGGGTTCATGCCTCTAGTAACCTGGGAGAGTAACAATAACTTCTAAGGTTGTAGATGTGCTGTTGCTAGTAGGGAGAAAACAACAATATTTTGTTTAAGGACATTTGTATTGTTTACATTACACACTTTGCTTAAGGCGATAATCTGTTGCTTGCAACTTAATACCCAAGGTTTGTTCGGATGATATCCTGCGGGTGGATTATTAGTTATAGATGCAGTTGGATTACGGTCTATGTATTATGTTGTAATGCCCAAGTGAATCTCATAGTGATCTTCATGACGTGTACATGCATTGTTATGCATTCTTTATTTTGTCAATTGCCCAACTGTAATTTATTTACCCAGCATGTTATTTATCTTTATGGAGAGACACCTCTAGTGAACAGTGGACCCCGGTCCATTCTTTTACATATATTACCATCTACTGCAAGCACCGCCGCAAGCATTATTTATTTACTTACTATAAACAAATATCTTTTTCCACATGATACGTCTAATCCTTTGTTTACAGCAAATCAGTGAGATTAACAACCTCACTGCAAGTTGGGGCAAAGTACTTTGGTTATGTTGTGTGCAGGTTCCACATTGCTGCTGGCGCCAAAGCTACGCACTAGACATTTTCTAGGCGCCGTCAACAAGTTTTCTGGTGCCGTTGCCAAAGTCAGCTAGCAACAACCTTCGGAAGTGGTTTCTTTCTCCTACTGGTCGATTAAACTTTGGTTTCATAACTGAGGGAAAACTTACCATTGTGCTCATCACACCTTACTCTTGGGTTCCCAACTGGTCGTTGAGGGCTTGTAAATAAAGCTCGTTCGGAACCCCAAGAGGAAGGTATGATGAGCACAGTAGCAAGTCTTCCCTCAGTTATAAAACCAAGGTTTAATCGAACCAGTAGGAGAAAGGCAAACTTCAGAAGGTGATGCTTGCTAGCTTCGTGACACTCCGAACAAGGGCGCCAGATAAACTGCTTGTTGGCATGTAGCTTTCCACCAGCAGCAACGTGAAACCTGCACACAATACAACCAAGAACTTTGCTCCCAACTTACGATGAGGTTGTCAATCTCACCGGTTTGCTGTAAACAAAGGATTGAGCGTATCGAGTGGTAATAGGATAATAGTATGCAAGAAAGTAAAAAGTGCGAATGAAAGTAAAACGGTATAGCATTGTAAAGGAAATTGGACCGGGGTCCACAGTTCACTAGTGGTGTCTCTCCATAAGATAAATAACACATGCTAGGTAAACAAATTACAGTTGGGCAATTGATAGAATAAAGATAACATATACATGTCATGAGGATCACTATGAGATTCACTCTGGGCATTACGACAAAATACATAGACCGCCATCCAACTGCATCTATGACTAAAAATCCACTCGCGGGGAATCGTTCGAGGACCCCTTGAGTATTAAGTTGCGAACAACAGATAATTGCATTAAGCAAAGTGTGTAATGTAAACAAAGCAAATGTCCTTGGACACAAGAATGTTGTTTTCTCCCTAGTGGCAACAACACATCTACAACCTTAGAGGTTTCTGTCACTCCCCCAGATTAAATAGAGGCATGAACACAACTATCGAGCATAAGTACTCCCTCTTGGAGTTACTAGCATCTACTCGGCCAAGATAGCTACTAGCAACAGAAAGCATGCAAGATCATAAACAACATAGAGATAACATAAGATATAATATTCAGCACATCAACATCACATAGTACCAATACTCATCGGATCCCAACAAACACAACATGTATGATTACATAAAGATGATCCTGATCATGTAGGGCAGCTCACAAGATCTAAACATGAAGCACATGGTGGAGGAGACAACCATCTAGCTACTGCTATGGACCCATAGTCCAAGGTAGACTACTCTGTCGATGGATTTCGTGTCGCAAGAACACGGGGTACCACGCGACGGACCCAAAGATTCGAACGCAGGGGGCTGAACGTGTGAGATCTAGGATCGCAACAAAGCACGGTGACGGAAGCCTCGAGCTGTCGAACGCACTACGCACTGCAGAGAGAGTTGCCGAGCTTTACCCAGGTTCAGGGCCCTCGTGGTGAGGTAACACCCCTACTTCCTGCCTTCTTGTATTGCAACGCGACACCTCGCGAGGAGTACAAGGTCTTGGTTACAAAGTTCTAGCTGGCCAGAGGTTGAAGAACCTGCGTGCCCCGCTAGCAACCTGGAGAAGATCGGATCCCCTCTAAGGGGAGGCCTCCCCCTCCTTTTATAGTGCCAAGGTCCTCCTTCCCCTTATCTTCTTGGGGAAGGGGTTGCCACACACACGGCCAAGGAGGGTGGACAGCTGTAGACTACACTCTTCTGTAGACGTGGTCTTCGTAGGGTAGTGGCGCCGGTCCACATGAGTGGGTGGAGGAAGCTGACGTCTTCCTCTGGCGCCCTGCGCCGTCCACGCTATTTTTAGGGGGGTGGCCAACAACCACTGTGCCGCTTTGGGCAGGCACGGCGAAAGTTGGTCTCCTCCCTGTCGGGGGTAGCGTGGGCGGCACGCGGTCTTCTGTCCTTCATCTTCTTGCTCCGCACGCCAACGTGCTGAGCTGGCGTGGACTTGGTCTCTCTCTCCTCACCAGCGGGGGCTCGTGAGGAGGTCTTCTGGTCCTTAGCGTTTTCCACCATCGTTCTCCTCACGAGGCGCCTCCTCGTGAGGGTCTTCTCCGTAGCTTGGGTCGTTGATTTTCCCCTGGGCTGAAGATGGGCCGATGACGGGGCCCAGGAGCAGGTGGACCGGGATACCCCGGTATCCAGAACACCGACAGTAGCCCTCGGGAGCCCGGCCCGCGAACGCGCCCTCTTGAGAAAGCGAAGGGCCGGGGGCCCCCGAAGCTGCTAGGCCCTCCAACGGCACGCGTCAACCGCGCAGTCAGAGGACCATGTGAAGAAGCGGAGGTCGTGGGCATGTGGCGCCCTTGCAGTTGGTGAAGCGAAGCGGCGTGGAGATCGTGCGTAGTGGGTGGGGTAACGGGCGTTTTTCGAACCGTCGCGTCAAGGCCGACGCTTCGAAAACCGCGCCCCGGCCGTTCCCTTAAAAGCTTGGCAGAGAAGGCTCCTTCCTCTTTCCCACAGCACACCGCCGCCGCCACCTCCCTTCTGAAGATCTTGCGCATCCAAATCTTCCTAGCCTCCAATCTTCTCGCTGCAACTCGCCCCCGCCCAGAGCCATGGCACCGCGCAGGGCCGTTGGAGCGGCGAGGTCTTCCGCAGCTGTGCCGCGGCCGGCGGCACCCCTGCTCGACTCCCGCATCAAGAGCAGCCGCGAGCTCCAGACCGTCCGAGAAATGGTCGGGAGCAACAACAATGAGTGGGGCGCCACCCGCATCTGGCATGGCCGCGCGCTGCGGGACACTCTTCCCCCGACGGCGCAGCCTTTCTTCCTCTTCTCCGTCTTCGACGGCCTGCTGCCGCCGTTCTCCCCCTTCTTCCTGGCGATCTTGGAGACTTACGGGATCCAGGCCATCCACCTGCATCCCAAGTCCGTCACCTTGCTGGCGCTCTTCGCCTATGCCTGCGAGGCCTGGATCGGCATCAAGCCATCGGTGGCGTACTTTCGCCACCTCTTCTCTCTCCGGTCCTCTGGGCTGAACCAGAGTTCCGGATGCGTTTCCTTCATCACCACCACCGGGACGGAGGGCGACTTCATCGACTTGAAGTGGATGAAGAAAGTTGAAGACTTTCGGAGCCGCTAGTTCTTCGCCGACATCCTCGAAGAATTGGAGCTCTTCCTCGTCACCGGGATCCCTCCCGTCAAGCTCACCACCTGGGCCAGCGAGGCCCTTCCTGATGAAGCACTGAGGATGCTCCGCCCGCGAATCCGAGATCTCCGGGAGGCCGGCGTCACAGGGACCATGGTTGGGGTGGAGTTCGTCACCCGATGCATCGCCCCCTTGCAGGACCACCGCCGGGAGATCTGGAGGCACAGGGCCGGGGACGACCTCAGGCTCCATGTCAGCGAGCTCACGCCGACGCTCGGGAGGAGGTAATAAGAGCCTTCTTCTCTTCCGTTGCCATCCCCGCCATCCCGCGCAATGCCCTGCCGATCTACAATTTGGGCGCTCGGGAGACCAGCTGCGTCACGGCGGGGATATTGAAGTTCAACGCCTGGGGCCCGTTCCTTGCCGACGGCGTCGTGCCTGGTCCCCTCCTGAGCGCACCTGCGGCCAGCTCGGAGCAGGACTCGGCAGCAAGGGGAACGGGGCCCACAGCCTCTGGAGATGGCGACGACGACGACGCGGAGTCCGGCGAGCGGCTGGTCCGCCGGAGGCGTCCTGAGGGCACTGTGGTGCTCTCAGATTCCTCCTCCGACGACTCCTCCTCGCCGGACCAGCCCACTGGAGGAGACGCCGACGCGTCCTCCTCGCGAGACCTGGAGGAGGAGGGGCGCCGAGCCCGCCTGGAGGCGGAGCGCCGCTCCAAATTTAACGACGAACGCGCCAGCCGGCAACCTGAGGCAGGGGCCTCCCAAAGGAAGAAGCCGGCGGGTGAATCTTCCGCGCCCCCACCACCACCTTCCTCCCTCCCGAGCAAAAGAGGATGGGTGGAGCGGGACGCCTCGTGAGTGTTCCTGCACAAAGACCTTTACCTTTCGTCCTACCTTTCCCCTAACCTCATTCCCCCTTTTCCTCTCCAGGGATGCCGAGGAGAAGAAGGAAGAGAAGAAGAGGAGGAAGAAGAGGAAGACCGGTTAGGCCACGCCGGGCCCTGACCCGGCCGCCACGGCCACACCGACGACGCCGCCGCACGCCGCCGGAGAAGAAGAGGACCGCGCGTCCACGGACGCGCAATCCGCCCCGGGAGCCGCCTCAGCTCCCAGCACGACCGAGCCCCCTAGCACAGGGGGCACACCAGAGACCACGGGGGCAGCTGTGGCTGCCCCCGCTGCAGCCAACACCACCGCCGCCCCGGAGGCGCCCTCGACGAGCGCGGCCACGCCGTCTGACACGAGGGCAGCCCCCGAGCCGCGCGACGAGAGGAGGACTGCCTCCACAGGGCCGGGGCCCCCCGGAGCTCCATCGCCTCCCCTGCCAGAGATCCTGGGGAGGCCTGCGAGGATCGCAGCCGAGCCCCACGCTGCTGACCCATGGGCGGGGGTGCTCGCGGCCATGACCGGCGCCCTTCGGGACGAGGTCATCAGGGCGCGCACCGCTGAGGAGGCGCGCATCGACGAGGGCTGGGCCCTCCTGCACCAAGCCACGGAGAGCTGCCGTCTCCTGGACCAGCGTGCCGCCGAGCGTCGCGAGCAGGCGAGGAAGGAGGCGGAGGAGATCCGCGCCAGCACGGTCGAGGAGGCCGAAGAAGCTCTAGCCAACGCCAGGGAGTTGGCGAGGGGGGTCCTGGCCAGGGCGCACCACGAGGCCATGGTGATCATCTCCGAGGCGCGCCAGAAGATCCCCCCCCCCCACTGTCGGGCCCCCCAACCCGGCCTTGGCTGGGGAGGAGGCCAAGCGGGCAGCTCAGCACCTCCTGGATCAGGCCAGGA
Organism: Dactylis glomerata; assembly: GCA_007115705.1. NCBI lineage: Eukaryota > Viridiplantae > Streptophyta > Magnoliopsida > Poales > Poaceae > Dactylis > Dactylis glomerata. Next base: position 1,545,482 of record QXEO01000291.1, on the reverse strand, counting down.
CAAATGCCGATGGCCTCCTCGCCAACGCCCAGCAGAGGCTGGATGAAGTCGAGGACCGAGAGGCCCTCCTCCACGCCCGTGAGGAGAGCACAGATTCCAGGGCGGAGAGCCTGAGCCTGCAAGAGGCTAGGCTCGCCGTCCGAGAAACCGAGGCTCGCGAGCGCGAGCGGGGACTCCGCCTTCGAGAAGAGCAGCTCCATGCCCTCGAGGACCGGCTCAACAGGGAGCGAGAGGCCCTCGAGAGCCGGGAGGCCATGGTCGGCCAGTCCACTGCCGAGCTGGCCCGACACCAAGAGGCGCTGGACCAGCGCGAGGCTTCCCTCCAGGGAAGGATGGACCACATGCTGAACCAGCGACGGGTCAGCATGGAGCAGGAGTTCGAGCGGAGGCGCGCCGAGACCACCGAGGCGTGCCGCGCGGACTTCCGCTCCAAGACCGACGCCGCGCTGGTGATGTACAAGCAGAAGCGCGAGACCCTGGAGCGCCAGGTCCGCGACCTGGAGACCGAACTGAGGGGGGCGCACGAGGTGCGCCGGGGCGCCGAGCGCGCCCTTGCTGAAGCCGATGCCACCATCGCCTCGCTCCGGCGTGACGTGCAGAGGCTTGAGGAGGAGAACTTGGCGTCGGTCCTGCAGGGCGTGGAGACCTCCAGGGAGCTCCAGGAGGCTAGGGACTCCGAAGAGGAGGCGCGCGTGCTGCGAAGGCAGCGGGTGCAGATGTTCAGCGGGTTCTCAGCCCGCGTCATGGCGGCGGCGCACCGCCTGGGCATCCACGGGCTGAACCTGCCCACCATCCCCGAGGACGACGGGTCGATCTTGCTCTTCTTCAGCCAGCTGGCTGAACAGCTGGACGGCGCATCGGCGAAGGTCCTGGAGCTCATCGACGCCGAGTGCCGAGAGCTGCTGGGGCTCGCGGGGACGCGAATCTTCACCAACCTCCAACGCCTCCGCCCCAGCCTCAACCTGGAAGAGGTAATGCGGAGGCCGTCGCCTCCATCGCCAGGAACTCCTGACCGCGCGGCGGTGGCCAGGGCTGGGCGGTTGGATATTGCCCTACAACGGCTGCAGGCCATCTACGCCCGCCCTGGAGCACCCGCCGCCGCGGACCAGGAGAGCTCCTCCAGCGGCGACACCTCCGGCTCCGGGGAGTCCGGCAGCGGGGAAGCTGGGGAGGAAGACGACGGATCATCGGAGTCCAGTGGAGAGGCGTCCTCAGGCTCCAGCCAAGGCACCGGCGATGGCGAGGGCGAAGAAGCGGTCACCCAGTAAGCTCCTCCTAGACCTCCTCCAGAAGAACTAAGTTAGCTGCACACTTGGCAGCCGTCAGACATTGCCCTGCTGGGCCAGTTTAAGTTGTAATCGTACTTAAGGCGTCGTTCGCCAAATTTTTCTCATTTGCACCCTTGCACATTTTTCCTTGTCTCGTCTTTGTCTGGGGAATGTTCTATGCCGTTCAGGGGCCAGCCTCCGAGCGGGACAGCAGCCTAACGCTTAGTATGCATCTCATGGTGCAAGGCTAGCGGGCGCTGGCGCTCCAGAGGTGACTGTAATGGCACACAGGACTATTTCCCTGCAGCCCCCCTGGCATCCAAACACAACAAAGGCGATCCTAGGAGAAGAAACACAAGGCCGCAGACAAGGACAGCAGAATATTTGAAGAAATTGGCACGAATTGTGCGACCCCCACGCGCTCATGCGCTTTCATTCGAGCGTCGCTCGAGAGAAGAGAGAGCACCATGGATCGTATGAGGTGACTGTTGCAGGTCCCTTCCCTAGTCAGAGCTCGATCCGTTCTAGGTTTTGCGGGCCTGCTGTTTTCCGGGCGAAGGCCCCAGCACGGACACCGTGCTGCGGCTCTTTCTCGAAAGGCAGTCGAGCAAAAACTCACGTTCGCGTTAAGTCGTAGTTAGCTGAAATTGCGAGGCTGGTGGAGCCAAGACTCACGATCCCAGGCAGTTTCTATAGATTAGAAAAGATAAATGGCGAGTGAGACTGCCGTTACGCTTTGTTCCTTGCGCAGACGAAGAGCTCCGTTTCCTAAGCGGAAGGCCAAGGGGGGTGACGCCCCTTAAGCCCCCCTGCCCGATCTTCAAACACCTGGGGACGGGGCCATCGAGGACCGCGCAGGCCTACGCGTCCTCTGGCTCGGGTCCCAGGGGTGCGTATCTGTCGAGGAAGCGCTCGTAGAGGCCCCTCCAGGACGAGACGGATCTTGGCGGTAGCCCGTAGAGCCACCGGCGAGGCTCTCCCTTTGTCGCCATCATGAACCAACCGGCCATGACACGCCCGTCGCCTCCCGCCGACCGTATGGCGGCCACGTAATGTTGCAAGAACTCCACGGGGTCGGAAGTCCCGTCGTAACGTGCACCGATATCCGGCTGGAAGCGAGATGACCACGACGACGGCTCACGTAGACAGCGCGAAGGCGAAGACGACGACGACGATCGTCACTCATGTCGAAGCAGATCTGGAAGAAGTCACACCACAGCCCCCTACCTGGCGTGCCAAATGTCGATGGATTTTGTGTCGCAAGAACACGGGGTACCACACGATGGACCCAAAGATTCGAACGCAGGGGGCTGAACATGTGAGATCTAGGATCGCAACGAAGCATGGTGACGGAAGCCTCGAGCTGTCGAACGCACTACGCACTGCAGAGAGAGTCGCCGAGCTTTACCCAGGTTCAGGGCCCTCGTGGTGAGGTAACAGCCCTACTTCCTGCCTTCTTGTATTGCAACGCGACACCTCGCGAGGAGTACAAGGTCTTGGTTACAAAGTTCTAGCTGGCCAGAGGTTGAAGAACCTGCGTGCCCAGCTAGCAACCTGGAGAAGATCGGATCCCCTCTAAGGGGAGGCCTCCCCCTCCTTTTATAGCGCCAAGGTCCTCCTTCCCCTTATCTTCTTGGGAAGGGGTTGCCACACACATGGCCAAGGAGGGTGGACAGCTGTAGACTACACTCTTCCGTAGACGTGGTCTTCGTAGGGTAGTGGCGCCGGTCCACAGGAGTGGGTGGAGGAAGCTGACGTCTTCCTCTGGCGCCCTGCGCCGTCCACGCTATTTTTAGGGGGGTGGCCAACAACCACTGTGCCGCTTTGGGCAGGTACGGCGAAAGTTGGTCTCCTCCCTGTCGGGGGTAGCGTGGGCGGCACGCGGTCTTCTGTCCTTCATCTTCTTGCTCCGCACGCCAACGTGCTGAGCTGGCGTGGACTTGGTCTCTCTCTCCTCACCAGCGGGGGCTCGTGAGGAGGTCTTCTGGTCCTTAGCGTTTTCCACCGTCGTTCTCCTCACGAGGCGCCTCCTCGTGAGGGTCTTCTCCGTAGCTTGGGTCGTTGATTTTCCCCTGGGCTGAAGATGGGCCGATGACGGGGCCCAGGAGCGGGTGGACCGGGATACCCCGGTATCCAGAACACCAACATACTCACACATCACTCCGGAGGTGACCATGGTGGTGTAGAAGGCCTCCGGCAGGGATTCCCCTCTCCGGCAGGGTGCATGGAAGAGCTCCTGGATCCTCCCGATCTCGCGACGGTGATGGCGGCGGCTTGCAGTATGTTTCATGGAAAAGATATCTGTCCCTTAGGTTTTTCCCGTCGAGGGGAACTTATAGGCGAAGGGGCAGTGTCAGAAGTGGGACCAGGTGGTCTCACCACAGGTGGGCGCGGCCAGGGGCTGGGCCGCGCCCCTGGTGGTGAGGCTGGCCCCTGGCCCCCCTCCGTCTCATCTTCGGTCTTCACGAAGCTTCGGTAAAAATAGGAGGTTCGGCTTTTGTTTCGTCCAATTCCGAGAATATTTCATGTGTAACTTTTCTGAAACACAAAAACAGCAGAAAACAGGGAACTAGCACTATGGCATCTTGTTAATAGGTTATTTCCGGAAAATGCATAAAAACACCACGAAGTGTAACAAAACACAAAGCAAATGGTGTATAAACAAGCATGGAGCATAAAAAATTATAGATACGTTTGAGACGTATCAGTCGTTAATACTACGCACCACAGAGCTAGGCTGGGACTACCATCCCTAGAAAGTTGGCATGAAGCGAACTTCCCAGGAGCAGTAGTTCCACTCTGGTCCTCGGTTGTACCGCTTCACTGCCAGGAAGAACACTTGATCAAGTTGGAACTATGAGCTTGTGATGGAGATTTGGAATGTTTCCTTGGTTTTTCGGAGGGGTAGGCTTATGATAGAGAAACGGCACTGAGTGGTACTAATTGCTCATGATTGCAAAACTCAAAGACATCCAAAAGATCAAACATGAGCAACCTCCCATGGAAAGTGAAGAAAAAGCAATAAGGCTCCAAATGCAACCAACTCCTCAAGAAGGAGGTCGGTGGCTGTAGCCACCATGTATGAGTGTTTGACTTGGTGCCGCAAAGATATATCTTGGGCCCAACACCATTTAAGCTCAATTTAGTCACAATATGACAAATAGAGAATGATTCTTTACTTTCGGCATTATGGGGGGAGGGTTATCCCAATGCATTAGGACCGCACTCCCCCTATATCCATGCCCACATCTAAACTAGAACACACACGATGGTATCAGAATGAGTGCACACGATCAACCCACATTGCAAGAGTCAATGATATTCAATTTATGACTCAACTCTCAGAATCTTGCTTCATCAAGGGGCTTCGTGAAAATGTCAGCGAGTTGGTCTTGTGTACCTACATAAGATAGGTTAATCTCACCTCGGTTGACATGGTCCGGATGAAGTGGTGGCGGATCTCTATGTGCTTTGTCTTGTTGTGTTTTACAGGGTTATGAGCAATCTTGATGGCACTCTCATTGTCACGCAAGAGTGGCACCTTGTCAAAGTGAATCCCATAGTCCTCCAAGGTTTGTCGCATCCAAAGAAGTTGAGCACAACAGCTCGCGGCCGCCACATACTCGGCTTCAAGGGTGGAGAGAGACACACAATTTTGCTTCTTGTAAGACCAACTAACCAAAGACCTACCAAGAAATTGGCAAGCCCTGGATGTTGACTTCCTATCCACTTTGTCTCTCGCCCAATCCGAATCCGAGTACCCAATGAGCTCGAAGCTCGATCCCTTTGGGTACCAAAGGCCAAAAGTTGGGGTATGAATCAAATATCAAAAAAAACTCTTTTGACTGCCATTAAATGGCTTTCCTTTGGGGCGGCTTGATATCGTGCACACATTCCCACACTAAGAATGATATTCGGTCTAGATGCACAAACATATAGCAAAGAACCAATCATGGAGCAGTAAAGCTTTTGATCCACTTCCTTACCATTGGGATAGAGATCAAGTGTTACCTTGGTAGGCATGGGGTTTTGGCTCCTTTAACTCCGGGGTCCATGAGTCTCTTGAGCATGTCTTGGGTGTACTTGGCTTTGTTGATGAAGGTCCCTCTTCTCAATTGCCTTACTTAAAAGCCAAGAAAGAATTTCAACTCCCCCATCATCGACATCTCGAATTTGTCGGTCATTAGCTTCAGAAATTCATCATTGAAAGATTTGTTAGAAGAGCCAAACAATGATGTCATCTACATGAAGTTGGCATATGAAAAGCTCCCCATTAACTTTCTTAGTAAAAAGAGTGGGATCAATTAGGCCTATCTTAAAGCCACGGTCTACAAGTAACTCTCTGAGATGCTCATACCACGCACGTGGTGCTTGTTTAAGGCCATAGAGTGCCTTATCGAGCTTGTAGACATGATTAGGGAAGTTAGGATCCTCAAAGCCCGGAGTTTGCTTTACATATACTAACTCATGCAAAGGACCATTAATAAAAGCACTCTTCACATCCATTTGTTGCGACTGAAAGTTATGGTGTGAAGCATAAGCAAGAAGGATACGGATGGACTCGAGGTGAGCCATGGGTGCATAGGTCTCTCCATAGTCAATGCCTTCAACTTGAGAGTATCCTTGAGCAACCAAGCAAGCCTTGTTCCTCACAACAATCCCATTCACATCTTCCTTGTTCTTGAACACCCACTTGGTTCCAATGACGTTGCAACAATTTTTGGGCTTCTCCACTAATGACCAAACTTTGTTGCGCTCAAAGTTATTGAGTTCTTTGTGCATGGCTTCCACCCAATCCGGGTCTTCAAGCGCCTCAAAGATATTTTGGGGTTCCACACGAGAGATGTAGTCATGATGGCTACTAAAGTTGGCCACTTGTCTCCTTGTGGACACCCCTCTCCTCACACTTCCAATCACACTATCCATGGTATGACTCCTCTTGTAGAGAACTTCTTCTACTTTCCTTGCACGTCGAGCTTGATCTTGTTCGAAAGACTCTTGAGAAACTCCTTGGTCATCACCACCATTTTGGTCCTCGCCTTGACCTTCAACTTGAGCTTCTTCATCAACTTGAGCATGCTCATTGTCATGATCTTGGCCTTGATCTACCATTGGTGAAGACTCACCACCATCTACTTGGTCTTGATCTTGGCCTTGCTCGCTCGGGTGAGGGTCTAGAGCTTGTCTTTGGTTAGCATCAATTGGACCTTGTGGAGTGTCGTGGGGATGCCTTCTGGGGCATACCAAGGGCCATGCTATTTGCCGGCTGGCGTCCCAGGAATCTCCACGACGCAAGGACGAGAAGACCGGCTCCGCCCAAAGGGCCGGCTGCGCCAGCAGCCGGTTGGCGACTCCACCGAGGAGAGCCAGAGCCGGGCGATGAAGACAAGAATCCTTCAACGGATGTTTCACCGAAAGTGGCCTGGCCCCGACAAGATCGACAGAGGCAAAGGACGGGAGTGACGCATGCCACGACCGAACTCCACCAACCAGCGATCAAAGAGCCTTCCCCACAAAAGGATCCGAGGCAAAAGGGAGGGCATATGCCTCCCAGATGCCGGTCCAAGGGGGAAAGGCGCTTTATAAAGCGCGGTCGTCAGAGCAGGGCCAGAGGATCACACCGAAGACGCAGCCACGGAGCAGCCGGCAGCCGGACGGCCGGCCACCTAACCTGTAACCAGACCCCCGCCTATATAAGGGGGTCTGGACCCTTAGACTAGGGGGATCCAATCTTCTTCTTCCTCCTCTAGACCGAACTGCTCGAGGAGCGTTGTAACCACTGTCGAGATAATACGAAACAAGGCAGGAATTAGGGGTTTTACCTCTGGCGTGGAGGGCCCTGAACCTAGGTAAACCGAGGTGTCTCTGTTGGCACAATCCCGAGCCGGACCCATCGTCGCACACCGCCGAGCCCCTTCGTTAAGCCACCCCCATGGCTACTGTCTCCAAATTCCCACGACAGTTGGCGCCCACCGTGGGGCAACGCGCGGCGGCGACCGGAGTCAAGTTCCGGTGGGACCCTCATCGGCTCGGCGAGAAGGTCACTTCCGGCCTTGTCTGGAGGTTCGACACCTTCAACTGCGTCAGGGACAACTTGGCCTACTTCAAGGACGGCCTCGGTGATAGCGGCTCCTTCCTCGACGTCGGCAGCCATCATTTCTACGTTGCCAAGCCCTTCCCAAAGGAGGTAACCGATGTGCTTGACCCTCTCAGTGACACAGGTTCAGACTGCAGCGAAAGCAGTGACTTTTGCACCATGGTCGAAGTGTTGGCCCTGGAGGATGATGGTGGCGGCGACCTACCGCGCTCCACACACCCGCCGCTCGAACGCCCACCTCCGCAGGAACAAGATCTTCCATCTCCAGAGCGGGATGTGTTGGACGCAGCCATCACGGACCTGCGCACTCCTCTCGACCTCACCGCCGACCCGGTCAAGCTCTCTGAGGATCTGGAGCGGACGCGCCATAACCTCCTCAAGGAAGCGATCGGCGTCGAGGACACTCGTCGGCGCGTCCTCTCCACGCTCCACGAGTACAACACTGCCCAGGGTTTCACCCCGGTCGAAGATGGTCCCAGCCGGGCGGGACAAGTTCATCAACGAGGCCGCGAGCTGGGTGCAGAGCTGAACCAGGCAGCGCCCTCGGCGAAGCTTCCTCCTGTCATCGCCAAGCCCACCTACAGCACGCCCATGAAGAACCTCCGCGCCGCGCGCTACATCACCTCTGAACTGGCCGGACTGCAAGGCGAGGACTTCCGGGAGAAGCAAGCCCGGCTCCAAGAACTCTTGGACGCCGCCGATCTGCAGCAGCAGGCGATGGAGCCGCACGGGGAGGCGAGCGGCACGCGGTACGACAACTGCATCGTCGTGGCTGGCCAAAACAAGTCGTAGGCGCAGACTTCATCACCCAATCATGGCCCGGCGGAGCACAGCCGGAGCAACCGAGCTCCTGGCAAAAGCGGTGGAAACCATCGCACCCAGCATTCTGGCCACCACAGCCGGCAGCCCTGAGATCCGACTGCGGTCACCAGCAAGCCGCGCAATCACCCTCGGCCAGATGTGGTGGAGCCGGCACGCGGCAAATCTGCGGCGCTGGCTCCTGGAGCCGGCCAAGGCGCCCAAGGGCACCATTTGGCTCGCTCGCACGTGAGTTTGAGGGTTGGAGAGCGCGTCGACCCGCCAAAGGTTGATGCACGCCACCGGCTCAACCAATTGGCAGAATCCAAGTTCGACGAGGAGGAGTCTTCAGCGGGGCCGGTCTGCTTTGGCCCCCGCATCCGCAACGAGCCCTTCCCGGCCAAGTTCGCGCTTCCGCGTGACATGCCCAAATACACTGGGCGGTGAAGCCGGAAGACTGGCTGTCAGACTACATCACTGCCGTTGACATCGCGGGTGGCAACAAGAGGACAGCGGTGCGTTACACGCCGCTCATGCTCACAGGATCTGCTCGGACATGGCTCAATAGCCTGCCGGCTCTGCAGATCAACTCCTGGCATGATTTCCAAGAAGCATTTATCAAGAACTTCACTGGAACTTACAAGCGACCGCCCCGCCCACGGCAGCTGGCCCTCTGGAAGCAAGGCCCAGATGAGCCAGACCGTGACTACCTCACGAGATGGTCCGAGCTGCGCAACTCATGCGAAGGAGTGGGCGAGGAGCAGGCCATTGGCTACTTCATGGATGGATGCAGAGAAGGAACCTTGTTGAAGCATAAGCTCCACAGGGCCGAGCCGAAGACAATGGCAGATTTCATGGCGATAGCGGACAAGTACGCTTCCGCCGACTCCGCCACGAGGGTGCAGTATGTGGAGCCAGCGCCGGCCGGAGGCCAGTCTCAGCCGGCATCCGGCCAGAGTGGACATCACAACCGTGATCACCACGGCAAGAGAAAGGATGAGCGTCGTGATAACAAGTATGGCTCCCAGCAAGTAGCCGCTGTTCAAGGAAGCCCGGGGGCTACGGGTGGAAGCCAGAAGCGCAAAGGAGACAAGTTTAGCAATGACAATTACACCATCGAGGTGATGCTAGATCAACCTTGCAAGTTCCATAGCTTCTCAGGCAAGCCGGCATCACATACTACTCGCCAGTGCAGTTTCACCAGGGATCTGGAGCAAGGCAACCATCAACTGCCCGGCCCTCCGCTAGGCTTGCCTGCTAAAGCGAAAGGAAACAAGAATCGGCAGCCGGCTAAAGCTGCTGGGGACTACCCCGAGGAAGCCAATGTGGAACAATATCATGTGTTCACTTCCCAGATGGAAGACCCGAAGGATGAGCCTTGGTTTGGTGTCGAGGTGAACGCAGTCATCCAAGTTGGACCGCAGTACATGCACTAGTCTGACGTGTCCATCACCTGGGAGCGCGAAGATCACCCGCCACTCATGCCCAGACCCGGGGGCTACACGCTAGTCTTGGACCCAATTGTGTTCTCAGAGACACATACCTGCCGGTTCTCGCGTGTGCTCATCGATGGAGGCAGCAGCATCAACCTGCTCTATCGTACTTCGATGGAGAAGCTCGGGATCCCAGCAATCCAGCTGAAGCCAACCAAGCTAACCTTTCATGGGATCGTGCCGGGATACTCTTGTACGCCAATGGGGAGGATCGAATTGGAAGTGTTGTTCGGCGGGAAGGACAATCATCGCCATGAGCCGATCTGGTTCGAGGTGGTAGACCTTAATAGCCCCTACCATGCGCTGCTTGGTCGACCTGCCCTAGACAAGTTCATGGCAGTCTCGCACTACGCATACTTGAAGATGAAGCTTCCTGGCCCTCGTGGGGTGATTACTGTCGCCGGGTGCTACAAGAAGTCGATAGAGTGTGCAAGGGCCAGCTCTAAGCTGGCGGAGGCTCTGGTCATCGCTGAGGAGAAGCGTCAGCTACTGCAGCGGGTGGCGATGACCCAGCCAGGCCGCCCAGCATCGAGCCAGCCAGCCCTCACCTCAAGCCGGCAAGCAGGAACAAGGAAATCCCACCCGAAGTGGGCAAGGAGGCAGAAGCCCTTGTCTCGGGGGCTGGCCCTTCCTCGAGGTAGGAAGGAGCACCTCACGGCCTCGCCCGAGACAAGTCGAGATGTCGATCGCTTAAGACCTTTGGCTAGCCGAGGCAAAAACCTTGTATCCCGAACAAGTGTTGATGAATAAAAGAAAGTTGGGCGGCATACGGCTGATCCCAGGAAAGAGTGCTTCAAAGTATCTTTTACCTTTCTAGTGTTATTCATGGGGGCTGGAAACCGGCTCCAAACGGGAGTCGGCAGCCCCAAGCCGCCGAACCTCTTGTCAGACGAACGAGTACTGTGTGCAGATCGGACCCCGAGCCCAACCTCCATCCCGAGTCACAGGAGATGGAGCCGGAAGGTCACCCACCTAGGAAAATCGCTAAGAGGAAACACCCGAAACCCGACGAACCGAGCTTCTTGTCAGACGAACGAGTACTATGTGCGGATCGGACCCCGAGCCCAACCTCCATCCCGAGCCGCGGGAGATGGAGCCGGCAGGTCGCCCACTTGGGAAAATCGCTAAGAGGATAGGACGCAAAGACGTTAACAAGCATTGCTATTCACCTAAGAACCGCGTGCGTTGGTTAATAGTTGCGCGTGGACTCGACCAAGCCAGATCTTTTACGCACCAAAGTACTACTCCTCATCCCGCGGCACGCCCCCACCCTAGACTGGCATTCGGCTGCCAGTCCAAGGGAGACCAACCGGCACCAGGCTGCCGGTTGGGGGTAGAAGGGCCGAAGGATGGGGAGATAAAGGAAAAAGTCAAAAGAGGTCACGCTAAATCCGGTTCATAAACAACTAGAAACCAATACATAAGGGACTTAGGATGAAACGTCATCAGTGTACACGAGCGAAATGTCATTGGGCACGGCATAAGTTCAACACACGTACAAACGAATAAGGAAACCCTGACACAGTCAGGGGGTGCTTGGCGAGCCAGCCGGCTCCAGCGGGGCAGCGTCGCCAATCCTAGCTGCCAAAATGAAGTCATCGCTGCTGGGGGACGGAGGGATGGAGTTGTCAGCAGGATCCTCGGGGGCTTTCTGAGGCGCCTCTGCAGAGCTGGGCTCCTCGAAGTCCGCATCATCCAGGGACTCATCACTCTCCCCAGCATCGAAGAGCACGCTGGTGTTGGCACATACTGCAATGGCATGGGCGCGCTGGCGAAGCTTGGCCTCATCGAGAGCAGCCAACCCACCCTCGCGAAGATGCTCTAGCTGGTCCAGGCTAACACCTGGGTACCATGAGAGCACGGACTCCAAAGCTTGCGCGGCGCCGGCTCGGGCCAAAGACTCCTTCCAGATGTCGACCCGGTTGGACACGAGCGGGATCAATTTGAGGAGCGTCTGGATATCACCGGGCACTGCTCGCCCAGGCCACAAATCTTTGAACACGGAGGCAACAGCTTGGCGTAGCTCGCCTCCCTGCTTGGCCACAGGGTGTAGTCGGCCTTTGACCAATGCCATCAGCTCTCCAGAGGTAAATTTAGCCTCGGGGTCGCTGCAGGGGACGATCTTCTGCTCGGCTCGGTACTTCTCCAGCGCGGCTATTGCGGCCTCATCAAAGTCAGGGAAGGCCCCTGCGAGAGCGGCCAGAAAATGAGGAAACAGCTTGAAAGAGCAAAGGCTGGGAAGCGAGAGCAGAAGCATACCGCGGAGGACATCCTCTAGTCCCAGGAGGCCGGAGTGGAGCTTGCGGTCCCAAGTGCGCCAAGCGCTGAGATCGTCATCATGCTGCTTGTTGTCGAATGCCTGGAGAGTTTCTAGCTCGCTGATCTTGACATCGCGGCTCTCGACTTTGCTCTCCAGCGACGCGCGAAGCTCTTCCACCTCACTGTTATACTTCGCGAAGAGGATTTCTCGCTCCTTGGTCAGCCGGTGGTCAAATTCCAGCCGCAGCGATGATTCCGCCTCTTGAGTCTTCGTCAGCTCCGTTTCCAACTCCTGGGCCTGCGCAGCTTGAGCCCGCAGGCCTTGGAGCTCCGCCGCATGCTCCTGTTTGAGTAGCTCAACCGCGTCGGCTGACATCGAGTTGGCCAGCCGGGACTCAAGCGAGGAGAAGAGCGAGGCGGCATCTGACAATGGAAATGTGAGAAACGGAGAGGGAACAGTAGCATTTCGAGGCAAAGGGTCCTGGGCCTACCCGATAGCTTCTCCAGCTCCTTTTTTAGACCCTGGTACTAAGATTTGTCGGCGCGATACTTTGCCAGCAGCTTCTGGAAGATGTTGGCTTAGAGCGTATTCAGATCCTATTGAAAATAGAAGGGCAATGTTTCTTAGAGAGATTCATTTTCAAGTCAGCAGTCACCACAGCTACCTCGAAACTCGGGGGCTAGGGTGAAGGGAGAAATTGGTCACAGAAGTTGCAAGCCCCGCCCCCCAGCTTGTAGAAGAAATCGAAGGTCGGAAGTATGATACTCACGGCGGTGGTTCGCGATGTCTCGAGAAACTGGAGATTTACGTTCCTCAGCGACTCTTTAACGATGGAAAGCTGCCTGCTCAGCTCTGCCAGAGTCAAGGGGCCGCCTTGGGCCTGAAGTTTCCCACTAGTCTCGACGCTGGAGGCAGTATCTGCCCATTCTTGCTGGAGTTGACTGGCGGAGCTTAGACTCCCAGCGCTAGACCCGGCCGTGGCAACAGAGATCTTCTCCCCTGAGGCGCCCTTGGCTGCGGCGTCAGGAGCCGAAGGAGCTTCATCACGTTCACTCCCTGCTGCCCGAGTGGTGAGGGGTCCTTGAGGAGCTTTGTCAGAACCGGAAGCAGCCCTGAAGAGAAGGGGGCCAGCGGCAGCGCCAATCCCCGTCCCAAATGTGGACATAACAGTCTGCACGCTCAGGGCAGCCGGCTCCGGGGGATCTGATGCTTCCACGCGCGCCGAAGTTTCCTCCATCGTTTTCACCGCAACCACGCCAGTGTCTTCCTGACCAGGCGGGTTAGAGGACGTGTCAGTGGCGACAACCTCCCCCGATACAGCCTCCCCGATGGTGGGAGGAGGCGCGATGACCTCCATCAAGATGGCCTCCCCGGATCGTGTAAGCCCGGCCCCGTCCGCTGCTGCCGAGCCGGAGGCGATGCCCGTCGACACCTCCGAGCGGACAGGCTCCTCCGTCCGGTCCTCACCTTCGACGACTTCTAATCGTGAGGACCGACGGTCCTCTCTAGCGCAGCCCAGGTCGCCGCTGGCGTCCTCCCTGTGCACCCTCTTGCTGCACGAGAGGTCAGGAGTCGAGGTTTTATTTTCCCCCGATGCCACTGCGGTGGGAGGCTGCGTAAGCAGGTCGACAGAAATGGGAGACCTGCAAAGAGAGCACCCCATAATCAGGTTGATCAAGAATGTGATGGCCAAAGCAGTGAGAAGTGTGGAGGCGGAAGGCTTACCCGGCCACTGTAGTAGCTCGCCATTTGATCACCTTCTTTATCCTAGGAGGGAGCAGGCTCTTTGCCGTCGGCTTCGCTTTCTTTCGCTTTTCAGCCGGCTCGACCGGAGCCGGCTGGATCCTTCTCTTGGCGCCAGGCGCCCGGCTTCCGGCTCCCCCTGGGTCGTCTGGCTTCGAAGTGGCCGGCTCTGGAGCAACAGGAGGTTGTTCCGGAGATGCCGGTAGGTCCACGACCGAAATGGCCTGAGCTCCTGCAGCGGCCGCGGTGGCAACATGAAGGGCTACACCCCCGAGGGCAGTAGCTGACCCTGGTTCATCATCATCATCCTCGAACCAGTCTCTTAAGGAGGAGGGACCAGGGAACTTACTGGAGTGGCTGAGGGGCTTGCCCAAATCTTCGACCTTCTCGCTCCCGTCATCGCCGTGGGTGGTGCTTGAGCCTTCGGCGGCGGCGTTGGAGCCAGCATCATCGTCCTCCTCGGCGTCATCCTAGACGACCTCATCATCTGAATGCTCCTTATCCGCGGTGAAGCCTGTTTGGCGCACGGCCGAGTTCTCCATGGTCTGCAAAGCAAACAAGTTCTGTCCAAGCCGAACAGGCAATGGTCAGGGTCCCAACAATTCAAGGGAGGAGAAGCAGAGCCTAAGCCCGATGAGATATACCTCTGCAATCGGATTGTCGCGGTCATGAGGCCTTAGGCCCCACGCCCATATGGCCGGGAGCTTGACCTCGGCGATTCTGTTCACCTTCTGTGCCACCTCTACTGCCGCCAGTGTCCTGGAAGAGTGGCGAGTGGGATCTCTGGCAGATCCCAGGAAGCACATCTTGTGCGAGCGACGCTGGAGGGGCGACACGCGGGTATCCAAGAAAGCGAGCAGGAGGTCAGATGGCTTCAGGTTGCCATCCTTCTGCAGGGCTGTGATCCGCTGGAGCATCTTCATCATGTCCGGCGAGGGACGAGGGAGTGGGGCGCTCCAGCTCTCCCACTCGCCGGGCCCGCTGGCGTCAAAGGGGGGAAGGTTGATGTAATCAGCCCCCTCCTTCAGATTCTTCACATAGAAGAAGGAGCGCTGCCACTTCTTGCAAGACTCTTTCCCTTTCAGTCCAGGGAAATCCGCGGTCTTGCGCGCATAGAAGGAGGTTGTTCCGCACACCACTGGGATTGTGTCCGCCGTCTGGGTCTTGAAGTAGATCAGCCGCCGGAACAGCTCGATGTTAGGCCAGATGCCTAAATACGCCTCGCAAAGGGCCGCAAATGTGGCCAAGGTCATCATCGCATTTGCCCCTATGTGGTGCGGCTGCAAATGGAAGTGATCCATGAACTGCCGCAGGAAGTTGCTAGCAGGCAGCGCGAAGCCCCGGGGGAAATGGTCGTAGAAGACCACCGTTTCCCCGGGTTGAGGAGTGGGCACTCGTTCGCCGCTGGTGGGGCGGCAACCCACCAAGTCCGTGGACGGCAGCACTCGGCCCTGGCGCGGTAGCTCGATCCGCTTCTCTTTCACCCAGGAGCCCTCCCAGGATCCTTTAGGCAGATTTGCCGAGGCACTGTCCTCGACCAAGGTAGCGCCCTTTCCCTTTCCCTTCTGCCGAGAAGCCTTGGGAGCCATCCAGGTGCGGATCTGGATGAATGGAATGGCGACAGAGAGAGTTTGGAACCCTAAGTCTGCAGGGTTGAAGCTCGGGAGTAGGGGATTTCGGGGCAAGCAAGCGCTGAGGGAGGAAGACAAACGGGAGACCGGCGCTTTGCCTCAGGAGCGGTTCCCAGTTTAAAAGTGGGAGGGGTGGACCAGTTGCGTATTTCACCCACGATGAGCTAGCAACTAATCCCTTCGTCGTGTGCCACGACCTCGTAAAGATTGGGCAACCGCCGTGGTTGCCGCGAAGGGTCGTGGGGGCTGGAGCCGATTGGACGTGACGCTGCGGCATACGAACAAGTGGCGCCCTGGCCCAGATCCCGAGGGAGCAAGTCCCAAGGAGCCGGACACCAGTGGGCAGCCGCCAGCTGGATCGGTCTTGGAGTCGGTACGTCCCAAGACGGCCGGCAACACTTCGCGGGACTTGACCTCAAGGCCAACAACTCCCTGGCCGGATGAAGAATCCTGGGACTTCGACGGAAATGAACAAGACTTCGGTGAGGAAAAGAACCCGCCGAAGCCCCATGCAAACCCATGAGACTTCGCCAGTTTTGGGGGCTAGTGTCCCGGGGATGAATTCTGGGGCATGCCAAGGGCCGTGCTATTTGCCGGCTGGCGTCCCAGGAATCTCCACGGCGCAAGGACGAGAAGATCGGCTCCGCTCGAAGGGCCGGCTGCGCCAGCAGCCGGCTGGCGACTCCACCGAGGAGAGCCAGAGCCGGGCGATGAAGACAAGAATCCTTCAATGGCTGTTTCGCCGAAAGTGGCCTGGCCCCGACAAGATCGACAGAGGCAAAGGACAGGAGTGACACATGCCACGACCGAACTCCACCAACCAGCGATCAAAGAGCCTTCCCCACGAAAGGATCCGAGGCAAAAGGGAGGGCATATGCCTCCCAAATGCTGGTCCAAGGGGGAAAGGCGCTTTATAAAGCGCGGTCGTCAGAGCAGGGCCAGAGGATCATGCCGAAGACGCAGCCACGGATGAGCTGGCAGCCGGACGGCTGGCCACCTAACCTGTAACCAGACCCCCGCCTATATAAGGGGGTCTGGACCCTTAGACTAGGGGGATCCAATCTTCTTCCTCCTCTAGACCGAACAGCTTGAGGAGCGTTGTAACCACTGTCGAGATAATACGAAACAAGGCAGTAAGTAGGGGTTTTACCTCCGGCGAGGAGGGCCCCGAACCTGGGTAAACTGAGGTGTCTCTGTTGGCACAATCCCGAGCCGGACCCATCGTCGCACACCATCGAGCCCCTTTGTTAAGCCACCCCCATGGCTACTATCTCCAAATTCCCACGACATGGAGCTTGTTGAGGTTGTGAGGGTGAAGGCTTCACTTGAGTAGAGCATAGTCCTTCTCCTTCCGCCAAAAGGTGTTCCTCAATAGGTATGAGATGTCCCACACCCATTCTTCTTATGGCTTGAGGAGGTATTTCGTCACCTATATCACAAACACCACTTTACTCCACACGGTAGCCATCATTCTTGTCGAATCTCATGTTAAAAACTTCAACAACACGAGCGGACTCTTTGTCAAATATTCTAAAAGCATGAGATTCGGTGGCATAACCAACAAAGATACCCTCAAGCCCTTTTGAATCAAATTTGGACAAGTGAATACCTTTCTTAAGATAGAAACACTTACAACCAAATACCCAGAAGTACTTGATATTGGGCTTGTTGCCGGTAAGTGTCTCATAAGGAGTCTTGTTCAAGCCCTTGCGGAGATATAGCCGGTTTGATGCATGACACCGTATTAATGGATTTGGCCCAAAAGTTATACGGAGACTTAAACTCCGCTAACATGGTCCTAGCCATATTCATGAGAGTTCGATTCTTCCGCTCGGCTACACCATTTTGTTGGGGAGTGTAGGGAGATGAGTATTGATGACAAATCCCCTCATCACTCCGGAAATCATCCAAGGTGTAGTTCTTGAATTTGGTACCATTATCGCTTTGGATCATCAATATATCTTGACCTTATTGACATTGCACTTCATTGGTGAAGACTTTGACGATTTGTTTGGGTGTCATTCTTATACTTGAAGAAATAGACCCATGTATTAATTGAGTAGTCATCGATAATCACCAACCAATTTTTCTTCCCACCTAGACTCACATGAGATGGAGGGCCAAAGAGATCCATGTGAAGGAGCTCTAGGACCCTCTTAGATGAAATGATCGTCTTGCTAGGATGAGGAAGTTCATGCATCTTTCCTTCAATTCAAGATCTACACACACGATCTGTGGCAAAGGTTAGATCGGTTAGTCCTAGGATGTGGTTGCCTTTGTGAAGACTTTGCAAAGTTCTCATATTGACGTGGCCTAGCCGGCGATGCCAAAGCCAACCCACGTCAACCTTAGCCATTAGGCAAGTCGCGGCTTTAGTGACTTTATCCGAGAACTCAATCACATATAAGCCATTTTCGACATGCCCAACAAAAGCTACTTTAAGAGACTTGCTCCACAAAAGAACCACAATCCCAACATCAAAGAAAGTTGCAAAGCCCATATCAGGAAGTTGAGCTACGGAAAGTAAATTGTATGAAAGGGTTTCAACAAGCATGACATCTTCCACGGTAACATTGTGTGAGATGACAACCTTGCCAAGACCTAATACCTTTGACCTTGAAGAATCCCCATAGGTGACGTACTCCACACTAGATGGACCGGTGCGGAGCGCCTTCACCAATTCTTTGCTTCCGGACATATGATTGGTAGCACCACTATCAATTATCCATTGTCCCGCACCGGAAGCAACTCCCTACAAGAGATCAAGTCTTATTTTTAGGTCCCCATTTTTCAATGGGTCCTCTTTTGTTAGTGACAAGGATCTTAGAAACCCAAATAGACCAGGAAATTATTCATTTGGTGAACCAAGAAATTTGGCATAAACATGCCCATCATAAGCACGACAAAGAACATAGGAGGGATTATATTTTCCCGCAAAGTTATTGTGGTTAGGCATTGCCTTTTTGGCATTCCCAACCACTTCCTTCACAAGCTCACCCTCCTCCTCGAAGACATTGCCATCCTCATCAAAGCATATGTCATTTGGGATGCGCTTCTTAGAAGGAGGAGGGACAAGAAGATTCTTCTTCTTGTTGTTCTTCTTCTTGTTCCTCTTCTTCTTAGACTTGGAGATGAATCCAAGTCTTGTCTTGTCACCATATTGCTTTTGAGCACTCAAGAGCTCATCAAGCCTCTCATATCCCTTGGGAGGGTCTTTCTCATAAAGAGGGTTAGTGTGACATGAACTTGCAACAAAAGTGCTAGAAGGGAACTTAGTTACTTCTTTGGCAATTATAAGATTAAGTTTCCCATTTTGCAATCTAAGTTCATTAGCAATGGATGGAGCAATGTCAGGATCACTTTTAAGTCTAGAAATGTCCAAATTATGAGATTCTTCAAGACCCAACTTGGATGCCTCAAGTGCCATCCTAAGGTCTTGCTCTACCTCAAGAGATTGAGTGAGAGTAGCAATTTCATTGGCATACTCACGAGCATGCCCCTCTAACTCAAAGATACGTTCCTCATTTTTTATCATTTAGTTAGAGGGTCTCGTTATATTGATCTAGGAGAATCTCAAAGCGAACTTTGGTCTCCCCATGCAATTTTGACATGAAAATGTCCATTTCATTAGGCTCATCCTTATCATCACTTTTTTCAACACAATCCATCAAAGATAGGCCTTTAGGTATGATGGGTGTGAGAGTAGGTGATAACTTTGTAGCGTGAGCCATGAGACATGTCGCATTGTAGTTTGTGCGCTTGGACTCGTTTGCGGAAGCGAAAAGAGATGATGAAGAGGTAGGTTTGGCAATGTCGATGGTGACTCTCCCTACTTGTTCGTCATCACTTGCATGAGTGCATCATCACCAGAAAGGTATTCTTCTTGGGTCATCAATGCTCGTATTGGAATGGCTTTCTTCTTGTCGGAGTTCCTTGGAGGGTATGACTTTGCCTTCATCTCCTTGCGGACAAGTTTTCCATTATGATCCTCCACTCTTTCATAAGGACAATCCACAATGAAGTGCTTTTGGTTGCCACAATTATAGCAAGTCCTCACTCTACTTGTGGCCTTAGGCTTGGGAGGGGCTAGAAGACTTCCACTTCTTCATGAAAGCCCTTTGAGCAAGCGCCATGCTCAACATGAGCATACTTCATGTCTTTGGGGCTCCCTTCCACTATTTCTTCTTCTTCCTCCAAACTTGCTTCTTCATGATATGAGACTTTGACCTTCAAAGCAAGGTTAGGTGCATGAACACCACGTGCATGAGCAAGTGCATCATCCGCGTTCTTCTCAGCAATCTTCCTTGCAACAATCTCTTGCAAGATGTCATGTGTCATCATCTTCCGATAGTTTGCATCTCCCTTGATTGAGTTCATTGTATCCTTCATGAAGGGCAAGATGGCTTGGACAAACTTCCTCTTCGTCCATTTCCCATCACACTGAGTAGAGCCAAGGTCGATTAGCTTCACTTGAAGAGTCGGGAGGCGCCTATGGAGATCTTGAGGATCTTCACCGTCCATCATGGCAAAGTTGTTCGCCTTATTATGTGCTTCATCAAACTTGTATTCTTGAATGCTTGCGTTCCCAATGAAGAGGTCTGTGATAGCATCCCAAGCTTCCTTGGCGGAGGTGATGGATCGAACAAACGCCTTATCCTTCTCAGAGAGTGACATATGGATTGATGGTGCGTAGTAGGCACACAGTTGGGAACCCCAAGAAGAAGGTATGATGAGCACAGCAGCAAGTTTCCCTCAGTTGTGAAACCAAGGTTTATCGAACCAGTAGGAGAAAGAACCACACTTCCGAAGGTTGATACCCGCTAGCTTTGCGACACTCCTGTAATATCCCAGCATGTAGGACAACTTTGGGGTAGAATAGAGGGCTTTTGTGCATAGCATCTAAAATTACGGGATTTTTTCGCCTTTTATCACTAAAACCTAAGCGTGATCGAATCTCTCTCCGAGAGGGGATGGTAAACTCTCGGAGTGCGAAGGAAATTGACATGACCTCTTTTGATCTATTGCTTGTGGGAAGTAATGAAGTTGAATGACTAAAACCTAAGAATAGTATTTGAATTCAAACTTGAATTTGAATTACTAGTCATTAACCCGTGCACCTGCATGGTCTAGATATATCGATAATCTTATTTCAGATTGAGTAACTCATTGGCTGCGCCACTACTCATTAACTTTGTTTTGTGAGCAATTTCGTTCATTTTTTATTGTTTTAGAAACTAAAAAATTATTAGCCTACCTTCAGTATGACTCTTAATTAAAAGTTTGTTGATAATCACATGTAAGGAATCTGAAGAGACAAATTGAGACTAAGAAGAATTAAGGATGAGAACTGCATGGAGTGGGTTAGCGTTATTTGAAGAAAAAAAATCTAAGTTCCATGCGTTCACACTTGATTGTCCCAGGGGTAGTAACGGGGTCATTTATCCTTTGCCGGAGAGAATAATTATGCCCTATAAACTCACAAATGAGAAGCTTCCATTCATCTGTATTTTACAATTCCTTGATCTGTTGGAATAAGGTTTGTTCCCTATAACAAAGATTTAGGTAGTCAAGTATGACAAAAGAATACATCAGATAATTTAAGACTAAGAATAATCGAGGTATGTACATGTGAAGTACCAAGTTGTGATGACAGTATCCCATCATCACATAAATTCTTTTCATGATCGTAGTATGGCAGATCGACATAATTTAATGGGTAGTAAAATTTTGAAAATAAATGGTTAAAAGTAGCTAATGCATATCTAACTTTAATGTCCATGGCTGATATAATGTTAAATATTGAAGCTAAGAGTTTGTGGAAAAAAGGATTAGAATTGTAGTACCTCCTAATAGAAGTACCGGATAATTTATTTGCCAAATAGTCCCCTAAGAATTATCCAAAGCGTGAAAAGCGTAATCCATACTTTTGGGTAGTTGCTTTTGAGCCTGAGGATATTGAATTACTTATGTTATGAGTATTATTGAAATTAAATGTAATCATTATACATCAAAGAAAAGGTCTAGTATCTGAATGTCATAATTATTATATGTCTAATCATTATTATCTAATCAGTTATACAATAAAATAATAGCACACATAAGTTCCTTACCCAACCGAATGAAAAATATATATGGGGTGGAATCATACATGCGGATTAGACCTCATTGCAATATATTTGAGGATAATAATTAATAAGACACTCCCAATATATATGTGAATTGTTTTTGTAATCAAACATAAAAGATGTATGATATGTTCATTCGCTTTACAGGAGGTCACCCTCGGAAAATGTGGACTCATAAGCTGTTTATTGGTACAATTAAACATCTTATATTGACTTACATTGTGCGTACAATGAGAATGAAGTAACGCGTGCATCTTGCATGAATTGGAACCCTGATTGGAAAATGTACTTCCACGGCTGTACTTAGCTTAAAACGGAGGCATAAAAAAAAAAGAGAAACAAAAGGAAAACAAATAATAGAAACTACTACCTCCAAATTCCATTTGTTAAACTAATATTTCCATAAATTCGGAATAATTAGCTTTTGTACAAAGCATCCATAACGCTTGCAGCAATATAATTCCCATTAGCACCACATCCTTTATCCTTCAGACCGCACTGCCATCTGAAAGTAGAAGACAGTACTACAGCTATGAAAAATGGTAATTCATTGAACTGAATTAGTGTTATGCATGTAATAAAAAAGGATATATTAAAGAGGACAAACCCCCTGTAAACTAAGAGATCGCTTGTTTTCAGACAAATCCACCAAGGAGTACATGATTATCACTTTATCAGGATGTAGGTAAAGTTCTTGGTATTGCAGAATTTTCAAGATAAAAATCTGGACTCCGTACGATCGAATTCACCAAAATAACACACGCGCATCATTGGCATCGGCTCAATACCAGCTCACGCTGTCCTAAACCATCCAGGTCTTGCACTAATGCTTAGCTTTGAGCTTTTGATATGAACTGATCTCCCAAAACTACACCAAGCAAACATCAGAATTTGAACATAAGATTCCTCCATAATATCACATGTGCATCATAATCATCGGGTCAATGCTAAGTGATGTTATCGTCAACCTCCGCACATGGGTCGCCGGCCGGCTGGCCATACATCCTCTCCTTGCTATAATGCTTAGCTTTGACGTGAACTGATCCCTAAAATTATCCCAAGCAAATATTATAATTTACATTGCTTTCCACCAAATTTCTCAAAACATTGAAGATGTAATCATCTTAAAGTTTTGGCCTACACATGTTCAAGTTCATCGTGCAGCAAGAGCAGGGCTGCCAAGGGACAGATCTTTTCGTGAAGGTAGGAGGAGGTTTTTTTTTTGGATTGCGCTGATGGGACGGGAGGCGACCTAGGAAGGTGTCATGACTCACAGTCGCAGACTCCCCATAAAGTTCCCCAAGGTACGCCTACTGCAGCTGTCATACATATTGGTATACCTTCTCCCCTGTAATATCAGCGATCGTGGTAATTGATTGTCCTGGAAAGAAGTTGGATTGCAGCATAGTGGAACTCAAAAATTGATGATTCGAAGGTTGCAGGGAAAGAGGATCCATAATAAGTGAATTTTAAATCTTGCCTTTTCTTGATCTATTGCCGCGTGAAATCGAGGATGCGTGCTCGAGGAAGAATGGCGGCAGGGATTGCACCGACCATGCGCATGTAGGGCGGCAGAGGCGAAAGTGCATGGTCATCGGGGAAGCAGTTCTGTTTAGCAGATGCAGATTAGAGGAGAATTAGGGCCGGCCGCGTGCGTGAACGGACGGGTAGAGGACGGCTGAAGGTATTTCATCCAACGTCTAGAGATTGTTGTTAGGCATATCGTACGGGTAATAACTACTTTTTCCTAGGATTAATGTGGTGCCTCCTATGGTGCCTTTAATTAGTAAATATAAGATGGAATTAAATTTGAATTCAAAAGACACATTTAGAAAGGATAAACATTTAGAATAAGTAAAACCTTGGACTTTATTAATTAACAACACAATATACATTGTATTTACAAAGTTTAGAGAATAAAAGAATATTACAAGTGGCTAACATTAACAGAATGTTACAATCAGGAACCAAAAAGAAAATAAAGAAGAAATAAAAATAATTACAAGAATGAATCTAGATAAAATCCTAAACTACTTTGATCTTCATTCATTCTTTCCTTTCTTCTCTATTATTCTTGGTTACCTGCAAACAAAGGAAATACAAAGAGAAATGCCACCAAGGGTAATACAAGTGGCAGTAACAAATTAAAGGGAAAACACTATTGATAATCATCAAGTAGTTGAGCTTATCAACATGACTCACTACCAAAATATCAGCTAGGGACCAATCTGGCCGGCCAAGCCAGCCAGCTAGCAAGCTGCTCAGTCACCAAGTGCATGCAGGGAGGTGTCAAGGCACCAGAACTCAGGGGGGAAGTGTAAAAGGGCCACTGTGTGCGAAACTGGTCGACCAAGAACCCTAGTCGACCAGCAACACCACCAGCACAGCCACACCAGCACAACACCACCAACACAGATCACACACCACTATGAGCAATCACAGCCAGCACTCACATAATTCTCCCTGCTCATGAGCTGAGCATCAAAGGGTGAATTCACATCACCAAACCAAAACCAATAGCCAAAGACAGTAAACATGGTTACTTAAGCAAGATCAGAAGCAGCAAGGAGCAGGCCAAGCACCAAGGAGGTGCAGGGCAGGCAAGGAGGGGAGCCAAGCACAAGGAGGTGTAGGGCAAGCCACCTAAGGAGGAGCAGAGCAAGTACCAGGGGCACCTGATCAAGATCAAGCAAGAGCATCACCAACATCACCACCAGCCACTCATAAAAGCCAGCACAGGACCAAGGTACACTTAGAACTTGCATACCATTGATCAAATCATGGCAAGCATCAAGACTCTTGCATAAACAAGATCAACAACAATAAAGAATCACACACCACCAAACCCTTCTACCAAGTGCAACACTTAGGAGGTTTTGGGGGTTTGTCTCCTCAGACCTACAGAGAGATGCTCTGTATAATCTTCATAGGAAGATTTAGTTAACTGGAAAACAAATAATCATGCACCATCAAGATTAGAGCCTCAGACCATGCATCATTGGCTAGGACTAAAATCATCATATAGATCTGTTCTTATCAGTATTATAGTTTGCCCAAAATGATGATTTAGCCACTGATGAGAAGCCACCAAAGCATGCACTAGCATCATAGAAACAGCAGCCATCCAGTTAATTATCAAGAAACAATTGTGTACCTCACATGGAGGAATCACAACCAAACTTAATAAATAACAGTTACTTGCTGTTATTTGGATAACATGCTATAGGAAGCAAACAAAGCCAGTAGCAGAATAGTATTCAAGCATGAATTGCTTGATGTAAACAAATCATCACTGAAACCTATTTCAGTTCATATAAATCAACAGAAGGATATCTTTGGACAAGTTATAGCAAGCTTAAGCTCAGCATGCTTATGCCACCATGAAATCAATCATCAGCATAAATATGAACTGGCAGCAGTGAGCAAGCACTGACTGCACACCATCACAAATAATCCAGCAAGAACAACCACAACATGATTTAACTGACAGCAGTTCACACTGCAAATCAGAAAGCATCATATGAACACTGGATGGTAAGCACACCACCAGAGTAACAAGCTAACATCATAAATAGGGTGGATAGCAAGCTAACTAAATTCTGGAGAATCAGTTAAGAAACTCTTAACTAAATATTGCACTGAAACTAATAGTAGCAGCAGATATACAACACATGATCAAGCCAGCCATCATAGGGGAAGCACACTAAGTAAATCCCACAAATTCAGCTAAGAAATTCTTAACTGAATCACTGAAGCTAACATCAGCAGTAGGTAGTGGCCAACATAGAAGTTCTAGAACAACATCATAAGCTCTAGCACAAGCACAGCAGCAGAAGGCAAGCATGCCTAGCTCGCTGGCCAAGCCACCAAGACATTAACACAGAGACAGAGGGAGAAGGAGTAGAACTCACAGGTGAGCTCGCAGAGGATCTAGGAGGAAGACCATGGTGGTGACACTGTCGGCGCAGCCACGGTTGTGGCGGCGAAGCCACCGTCCATTGGCTACGATGGCGAGGGGCAGCACCATGCTCACGGTCGAACGGCCAAGCACAGCACCACACCTGGGGGCGACGCCGGGGTTGCAGGCACGCCTTCCAACCAGCGATGGCGGTGGCGACCAGCAGCAGACGCCGAGAAGAAGAGTAGGACCCCAGCAAGGCCAAGCCAGAGCAGATCGAGCCTCAAGGGCAAGATCGATTGGGCGACGCTTGAAGGCGATGGCGATGAACGACGGCGAAGACGATGAATCCCCACGGTCAGATGGAAGCGCTTGATGAGGCGGAGCGAATGCCCCACATGGCAGCAGCGGAGCTCACCGGAGCTCGCCGGAATCGAGCGACGAAGTCGCCGGCGATTCAGAATCGCCAGAGAGGAGAGGGGATTAGGGTTAGCGCGAGTGACCGAGTGAGAGAGAGAGAGAAGGGGCAGCCGGCTGGGCCAGGCTAGTCCGGTCTAACCGCTTGGGTTGACCTGACCAGTGGGCCTAGGCTGTCAGCTGCCAGTTTTTGTTTTAATTAATTCTAAAACCCTAGAAAAACCCTAATCTGTTTAAAATAAATCCAGAAAAATACTTAAAAATAACTAAAAATAGAAAATAGCTATTTTTAGCCCTTCTAGGAATTTTGAACTCATTTGAAAAATAAAATAATGACATGAGTTATTTGCACAAAAAAGAAAAGGAGTTAAATGATTTTTTTGAAAATATTAAAAATTGCTAGTCATTAAGAAAAATCTGGTAAATTCTTAACTCTTTAAAATAAACTCCATTCAAGAATATTTGATGAATATCCTTGAATGAAATTACCATTAACATATATTCTTTAAAATCATAAAAAGAATATATAAAAGCTAGCAAATAAATAAATCACTTCAGGGGGAGGTATTAATTAAACACACACCATAAAGCATGCATTTTTTAATCTTTAACCATTGCCCTTACCGGACAATGATGTTGTTTTCCAGAACCCGAGGTCCCGTGTCACTTCAACAAATCCAACTGCACTACCTTACAGTTTGCAAGCAAGTTCACTCTTGCTCATATCTCTTGTTTACTTTTAGCAAAATTACTTGCAAATATACCGGTGGTATTATTATTACTGCATTCAAAGTAAAAGGTTTGTTTTTACTAATGAATATGAATAGTGGTTTCGACCGTAATGGTTGTTGCCCTAGGATGGTGGGCAGTGGGACCATGGTATGAGTATGGTGGAGCTCCCACTGCGACTGGAAAGTTCACCTAGGACTAATAACAAATATCGCCAGTGATTCTAGCGCTGTAAATAATGGTCAACCATGAGATCTGGAATGGGACGGAGAAGTCAGCTGTATCTTTTCCCTCTCGCATGCCAACGAATCAGTAGCGAGGGTTGTCTTGTCCGGTCTGCTATAGAGTAAAGGGGGGAAGGGCAATTCCTACCGGTCTACCTATAGTATAGGGGGGACAGACTAGCTAATTGATCTATGATGGATTGTAAGAGTCATCTGGATCGGTCTACCCATATTGTATAGGAGCGGGCATCTGGGTCCGGAACGGTCTACCTATGGGAGCGTCCATAATGTAAAGGGGAGGACCAGTGCGCCAATTGGTCTACATATGGGTATAGGGGAGGATGGACTTACAAATGGGTGGGTCTGCGGGGTCGCGGAGAAGAACGGTGATTGGCTTGGATCATCAACTGGGCCCCATACAAAAGAAGTATGGACGGGAAAGTACGCCCGGTTGTGCAGCAAAGTGTTGATCTCTCATGGGTACAAGTGACCACCTCTGCAGAGTGTAAGAAACTATCAAGATACTCCCTATTCCAGGAAGGAGCTACGAACGCGACAGGAAAGGAGCCCATCGAAGCTCTAATCAACCTGTGAAGACTGACGGACATAGTTCTTTTAAATAAAAGCAACCTTTGAAGAAATGATTATAAAAACTGCATTTGACCTAAGACTCTTGAGTCTATGGTCGTAGCTAGTGCATCAAACACCTCTATCCTGTTAACTGAACTTGTTGGGTAACGCCCGTTATTCACCCCATTCCCTCTTAACCCTTGCTTAGACTTGGAGGGCCAGAACGAGGAAACTGAAGGAGCATCGGAGGACTACGAGGAAGTCTACTACGAAGAGCCGGACCTTTCCGGTGGAATCAAAGGCGTGGATTACACCATCGCCTATGGAAACAATGAAGGAACCGAGGAGGAGGCCGACAACTAGTAGTTAGGGTAGTAGCTTGGGTCGCACCAAACCTATAGAATAAAGTGACTTAAGCCAGTTATCATGTTTAGCCTACTTCTATCAGTCCTAGTTAAGGTTTGTAGCATCAATGTAGAACCTACTTGTGTTCCTCTTTGGATCGAGGAGGAACTGGAGTCCTTTGTAAGTTTGTGGCTTGTAATATTAAGTTCTTGAATAAAGACCGCTATGTTTCTGTTGTACCACTCTGAGGGATGTAATATTTGTGAAATGGTACTTCACGAGTGTTATGTCAACGACTTGCATACTACAACATGCAGTGGTATGCTGGGTCACCACAGTTGGTATCAGAGCAAAAGCTTTGACCTTAGGTTGGACGCCTAGTTAATGGGAATGACCTGTAGGAGTCAAATAGGAATAGTAAAGAGTTCTCTAAAATGGTCATGATGTTATTCACTTGAGAATAACAAAGTCATACTTTTTAGTGTTACAATTCTTTATTGTTACTATTATGATGCTAATTTTAATATCTTTTATATACTGCCAGGATGGCACGCACCAATCCGTCAAGGACCGTGCAAGTTCGAGATGTGCCATTGGATGAGTATGATGGGAACCTATCCGATCTGCTACGGGGCATCCTACAGGAGTGCGGGTGTGAAACCCGTATCCCTGTCAAGAAGTATGCTTATTATGAGGGTAGAGTCTTTCAGAAGTACAAGGTAGGGATCATGCTTCCTGCCAAATTGGACATGAGCATGATCATGCCAGCTGGAGAAGCATGCACGGTTATTACATCGTATAAGATATCAGTCATGAAAGCCATCACGGATATTCGTGAACACAAAACGGAGAAGTTATTAGGTACTAAGTTCATGCACATCCCACACGACGAGGAGGGAGGAGATCCTCTTCGGGATAGTTACAAGTTTGCGAAGAGACACCCACATGCCACAGCAGAGCACATGGACAGGTGTAAGCATCTGCTTAGTGTGTTCTATCATGTCCACGGAGCTCTAGTTGGAGAGATACAGAGTCTAGTGGAGGAGATCACCGAGCCGACACCGACTCCATGGCGTACGGGGGAGACTTCTGGACCACCACGTGCACCTACTCTAGCCTTCTCTGCTGGAGACTTTATCACTTTAGATGAGGAGGTCAATCCCGAGGAGTAGGAGTTCAACCCCGAGGCCGAACCGGAGATGCCACCAGCACATTTTGCACACGGCTCGACTGGAGCCGGATATGAGGTAGGTTTGGAATCATGGGGAATGCCCCATAACGACAGCTTTGGGGGAAACTCCATGGGCTGGCGTTTTGGTGAGTATATGGGGACGACCGGAGATCCGATTCCGTGTGATTCAGAGTAGGAGGTCACGAGTCAGTTTAGGGTTGTTCACCGCACCGGAGATGTGGCGGGGAAGTCCATAGAGATAGATTCGGATGCCGAGGGGGAGTTACTGATACGTCTCAAACATATCCATAATTTTTGATGCACCATGCTTGTTTTTACACCATTTGCTTAGTGTTTCGTTACACTTCGTGGCACTTTTATGCATTTTCCGGAACTAACATATTAACAAGTCGCCACAGTGCCAGTTCCCTGTTTTCTACTATTTTTGTGTTTCAGAAAAGTTACACAGGAAATATTCTCAGAATTGGACGAAACAAAAGCCGAACGTCCAGAAATTCACCGAAGCTTCTAGAGAACCGAAGAGGAGACGGAGTGGGGCCACGAGGGCCCCACACAACAGGGCGGCGCGGCCTGGCCCCTAGCCGCGCCCCCTATGTGTGATGGTGCCTCGGCCCACTCCTGACGCTGCCCCTTCGCCTATAAAGACCCCCCGATAGGAAAAACCTAAAAAACCCGATCACTTTTCTAGAACACATCGCGATCCGCCACCGCCGTCGACCCGAAGATCGGGAGGGTCCAGAAGCTCTTCCCGGCACCCTGCCGGAGAGGGGAATCACCACCAGAGGTCTTCTTCATCGCCATGCTTGCCTTCAGCGCGATGAGTGAGTAGTCTACCTTGGACTATGGGTCCATAGCAGTAGCTAGATGGTTGTCTTCTCCACCATGTGCTTCATGTTTAGATCTCATGAGCTGCCTTACATGATTGAGATCACCGTTATATAATTCTACATGTTGTGTTTGTTGGGATCCGATGAATATTGGTGTTATGATTGAGTTGATGTACTGAAATTTATCTTATGTTATCTCTATGTTGTTTATGATCTTGCATGCTCTCCGTTGTTAGTAGCTATCTTGGCCGAGTAGTTGCTAGTGACTCCAAGAGGGGGTATTTATGCTCGATAGTGGGTTCATGCCTCTATTTAATCTGGGGGAGTGACAGAAACCTCTAAGGTTGTAGATGTGCTGTTGCTACTAGGGGGAAAACAACATTCATATGCTCGAGGGCATATGCTTTGTTTACATTACACACTTTGCTTAATGCAATTATCTGTTGTTCGCAACTTCATACTTGTGGAGTTCTCGGATTAATTCGCCACAAGTGGATTATTAGTCATAGATGTAGTTGGATGGCGGTCTATGTATCTTGTTGTAATGCCCACAGTAAATCTCATAGTGATCCTCTCATCATATGCACGTTGTCTTTATTCTATCAATTGCCCAACTCTAATTTGTTTACCCAGCATGTATTATTTTATCTTATGGAGAGACACCACTAGTGAACGGTGGACCCCGGTCCTATTTCCATCATATTACTCGCACTGTTTACTTTACTCGCATACTTTCACTATTTTCCACTCGATACGCTCATACCCTTTGTTTCAAGCAAACCGGTGAGATTGACAACCTCATCGTCAGTTGGGAACAAAGTATTTGGTTGTGTGTGTGCAGGTTCCGCGTTGCTACTGGCCGAAGATGAGTCAACAAGTATCGTAAATGGCACCTTTGTTGGAGTGCTATTAAGCCAGTCCGCATCACCTTCAGTCGTTTGTCTCTCCTCTCCAAGAACTATTAAACCTTGGTTTCTTAACTGAGGGAAAAACCTTGCTGCTATATTCATCACACCTTCCTCTTGGGGTTCCCAACGGGCTCGCCATCAAACAACAACAAGATATTTTCTGGCACCGTTGTCGGGGAGGAAGTAGAAGACTTCTGCGAGGGGAGTTTTTTGCACGCACATCCTTTACTTTGTTATTGTTTTGCTTTACTTTATTTATTTTGCCTGCATCATTTTTATCAAAAAACCAAAAAAATTAGAATCCTTGGTAGTTGTTTTTACTTATCTGCTTTTAGTTTTGCTGAAATGTTTAATCCTGAGAACACCAAGCTGTGTGACTTTACTAATACGAACAATAGTGATTTTATCTGCACTCCTATTGCGCCACCTGCTCCTGCTGCAAACTTTTATGAGATTAAGCCTGCTTTATTGAACCTTGTTATGAAAGAGCAATTCTCTGGTGCTAGTACTGAAGATGCTGCAGCTCATCTCAACAATTTTATTGAGCTATGTGAGATGCAGAAATATAAGGATGTAGAAAGTGATATTATTAAGCTCAAGTTGTTTCCTTTTTCTTTGAGAGGAAAAGCTAAAGATTGGTTGCTGTCTTTTACTAAGAATAGTATTGATTCATGGACTAAGTGTAAGGATGCTTTTATTGGTAGATACTATCCTCCTGCTAAAATTATATCTTTGCGTAGAAATATTATGAAGTTTAGTCATTTTGATAATGAACATGTTGCTCAAGCGTGGGAAAGAATGAAATCTATGATAAAGAATTGCCCCACTCATGGACTGACTACTTGGATGATTGTCCAAACTTTTTATGCAGGACTGAATTTTTCTTCAAGGAACCTATTGGATTCAGCTGCTGGAGGCACTTTTATGTCCCTTACCTTGGGCACCGCAACAAAGCTACTTGACAACATGATGGTGAATTATTCCGAATGGCACACCGAGAGAGCTCCACAAGGTAAGAAGGTAAATTCTGTTGAGGAAACCTCTTCCTTGAGTGATAAGATTGATACTATTATGGCTATGTTTGCTAATGATAGGACTCATATTGATCCTAATAATGTTCCTTTAGCCTATTTGGTTGCTCAAGAAGAGCATGTTGATGTGAATTTCATTAGAAACAATAATTTTAACAACAATGCTTATAGGAACAATTTTGCTAGTAACAATATTAGGCCGTATCCTTCTACCAATGGTAATGGTTATGGTAATTCTTATGGTAATTCCTCCAACAACACTAGGGCCGCGCCCTCCGAGCTTGAGGTAATGCTCAAGGACTTCATCGGTAAGCAAACTGCTTTTAACAAGTCTGTTGAGGAAAATTAGGCAAAATTGATATTCTTGCTTCTAAAGTTGATAGCCTTGCTCATGATGTTGAACTTCTGAAATTAAAAGTGTTGCCTAATGATGTGAAAGAGAACAATGTTTTTGCTACTGCTAATGCTATCCAAGTTGGAATTGATGAAAATATTAGATTGTTAGCAGAATTGCATGCTAGATGGGAAAGAGAGGATGAGATTGCTAGGAATATGAAAGTTTGTACTACTACTATCTCTGATGATGTTGTTCCTAATGCTAGCAATCCTCTTACTTTGATTGGTGTAGAGAAAACTCCCACTCCTTGTGTTAAAAAGCCCAAAACTGCCAAAACTTTTTCTCAAAAGAGTGCTGAAATTTTTAGGAGTGTAGGAGATGATAGCTCTATTTCCTTTAATGATTTTGATGTTGATGGCTGCAATATATCTGAAGTAATTTTGTTCTTGTAAAAGCTTGCTTTGACTCCCAATGCTAGTTCTTTAAATGTTGCTTTTACTAAGCATATTACCAATGCTCTCATGAAAATTAGGGATGAAAAGTTGAAGCAAAAAGCTTCTATTCCCAAGAAGTTAGAAGATGGTTGGGAACCCATCATTGATATGCATGTTAATGGTTTTGATTTCCATGCTTTATGTGATCTAGGTGCCAGTATTTCTATCATGCCTAGAAAAATTTATGACATGCTTGATTTACCACCGCTTGAAAAATGTTATTATGATGTTCCTATTGCTGATGTTTCTAAGAAGAAACCTTTGGGAAGAATAAATGATGTTCTTATTGTGGTTAACAATAACCTTGTTCCCGTTGATTTTCTTGTTATGGATGTTGAATGCCATGCTTCATGTCCTATTATTTTGGGAAGACCCTTTCTTCGAACTGTAGGTGCCATCATTGATATGAGAGAAGGCACCATCAAATATCAATTTCCACTCAAGAAAGGTATGGAACACTTCCCTAGGAAAAGGAAGAAATTACTTTTTGACTCTATTCTTAGAGCAAATTATGAGCTTGATGCTTCATCTCTTGATGTTACTTGATTCGCAATTTTCTGCGCCTAGCTCAAAGGCGTTAAAGAAAAGCACTCTTGGGAG
The DNA here is from genome assembly GCA_007115705.1 of Dactylis glomerata. Taxonomy (NCBI): domain Eukaryota; kingdom Viridiplantae; phylum Streptophyta; class Magnoliopsida; order Poales; family Poaceae; genus Dactylis; species Dactylis glomerata. The sequence goes on along the minus strand of QXEO01000291.1, from coordinate 1,512,495 downwards.
ATAACCCAATGTTTTCTTTTCAGTACTTTTTCTTTTATTTGAGTCTTGGAAGTCATTACTACTGTAATTACCGCTCCTTATCTTGTTTATTTCATTGTTGTGCCAAGAGAAGCCTCTAATTTGAGTGAGGTAAGATTTGGGGATGTTGCTGTCCTGAAACTGTTTTCGGTGCTGCACCGTAAAAATTCGTATACATTCTCTGTATATATTTTGGACCTGCGATATCTTGTGCATATGCCCCAGGTTATATCCAAACTTTCATTAGTTGAACACTTTTTGATTTGAGCAACAGAAAACCCCTCAAAAATTCGGCCTTTGTCAGCTGTTCTGTTTTGACAGATTTCTGCCAATATTTGTGTTTGCCGCTTTATCGCTTTCTTTTGAGTTCTTTTGATCACGGAACTTTTGGGGAAGTTGCTACAGTAGTTTATGCTATATATGTAGTGGTTTTAGGTTGAAACCTGAAGCAAAAAGAGGTTGATTATATGTTATGCTACACTAATGTTGCTAATAGATTTGTGTTTAGTTTTGTATGAAGGAAGTTTTCAAGTGTAGGGATTGGAGAATGATAAGATGAGTTGAAGAATGGACAAAAGCTCAAGCTTGGGGATGCCCATGCATCACCCCAAGATATATCCAAGAAGTACAAGCGTCAAAGCTTGGGGATGCCCCCGAGGCATCCCTTCTTCATCGGCAAAAATCAGGTCACCTTTCAAAACACTATATTTTTATTGCTTCATGCACTATGTGTTTTTCTTGGAGCGTCAGATGTTTTAGTTTTCTTTATTAGTTCAGTTTGTTTGCTGCAATAAATTGTTGGACCCCAACAAATTTCTTTTGGAGAAGTTTTCTTGCTTTTCATTTGCCAAGAACGCTCCAGTTTTCACTCTTATCAAAAAACCGAGTGTTCTTCTTTTTCTGCTACTACTTTTGGTTTTTGTTTTCGCCTTGATTTGCGTTCAGATATTCTTATATTTATTCATCAAGGTGTATTTTTTGCCTCTGGTCTTTATTGGATTTCATCAAAAGAGGTGTTTATAAAAAGTTTGAATGGTGTTGGAAAAGAGAAAAAGCTTTATGCAAAAAAGTGGTACAAGAAGGAGCTTATGTAGACTGCGGCTTAGGCTTTTTCATGTCATGCTTGATGTATTTTTGATAGCATGCTTAGTGGTTTTACTGTAGCATGACTTGTCTCAAATAACTGATATTGCTTAATGAGCCTTTGAAAAAATCATGCGTTGTTTTTAATTATTTGGAAGCATTATTTTGGTTTTCTCCTTGATGCTTTATTTGGGTTGACTTGGCGCATGCTCACACATGTTAGACTCATACAAAGTCGCCAATAGCCTCTATGATCATTTAGTTTTTGACTTTTTATGCCATCTTATGCTTCTTTTAATGTCGCTTTGTCGCTTTGCATGATTATGGCCATTATTGCTCTCTTAGTTGGTCGCTCCCAGTCTTTTGCTAGCCCTCGCCTTGTACTGAGTATGAGCTCTACTCGTGCATCCAACTCCTAAAAACCAAGTTTGCCAAAGTGTCCACCATACATACCTACTAGCAATTTGCTATTCCAAGTAAATTTGACTTGCTTTTATTTTCTCTTCAAATTAAACTCTTACCAGTGTTATGCGAAAATTGGTCAGTAAAGCTCTCACGAACCGGAAGGCACACTTTACTTTTTCCTGTTCTAAAAAATTTGACATTGTGGTCTCTTATGTTGAGTTGTTATGCTTGCAAGTTGTAAGTTGGAGACTAGCCCAGCCATGCAGTCATGGGCAAGCTTTCAACATTGTACTTCTTATTTGAGTTGATATCGTGATCTTTTGTTTATGGATGCCCCCGGTGTGAAATGAATTGGGAATCTTGTGGGGATCATGGAGTTTGTATATGTGTTAGGGAAACGCCTGGGCTGCCAATCTAAGCCATGCATAATTCATGGTGGAAATTTGTAGCATACCCATAGTGGACATTTGTCGACGCATCTCAAAATAAAAAGCTAAACAAATGGTAAATAAAAGAGATGTCGAGGTGTTCATTGTCTGGTTGTCCTGTCATTTTGATGTGGGCTTGTTCCATGTCATTGGGCACGGAGGTACCCCGTTGGCGGTTCTCGATGATATGCATATACTTACAATGACAAGAGCCTTGCTTGGGACTCTAAGTAAAGTAGCATGAGGTTTGGGTACTCGTATTCACGGGACACGAGGTTTTCAACTTATGATTTGTCAAGCATATGCATCATAATTGTTCTCGCATTAACTTTAACCATTCAAGATGCTTATGATGGGGGCAATGAGAGCTCAAAGCCGGTAAGTACCATAATTTTTGAAGGTTATAAAACTTGCAATCACTGCTTCCCTCAGCGAAGGGCCTTTCTTCTACTTTTATGTTGAGTCACCACCTTCTATCTTTATGCACCATTAAGAGAGCATAGTTGTCATTTTTTAGTATAATGTGCATTGTCCCAAAGTTTTCATCGATTGATTCATATTGTTGGTTTCACTTGTTCTTAAATTATTTGTATCTAGTCACCCTCTTAAACTTGAAGGTGTCCTATGCATTTATGTTTTGCTCTCCATGAAGGACAAGCTGAAAACCATTTGTATGTTTTTCCTTATGATTTGAACACACGTTTGACTTTCATTGTTTCATTTTCATGATCTTTTGTTTGTGTTCATTTGCATGTTTATAACATGGTTGCTAAGTTCTTATTGTCAAGATTATATCTTTCATGCCCATGTTTTAAGTTCTTATGATCCCAGCTCACAATGCTTACATACATGATCAAGATTGTGTAGGTGCATGTCACCTCAAAAATTATTTCTTTTGTTATCACTTACCTACTCGAGGACGAGCAGGAGTTAAGCTTGGGGATGCTGATACGTCTCCAACGTATCCATAATTTTTGATGCTCCATGCTTGTTTTTACACCATTTGCCTAATGTTTCGATACACTTTGTGGCACTTTTATGCATTTTCCGGAACTAACCTATTAACAAGTTGCCACAGTGCCAGTTCCCTGTTTTCTCCTATTTTTGTGTTTCAGAAAAGCTTCACAGGAATTATTCTCAGAATTGGACGAAACAAGTTCCTAAAGTCTTATTTTTCCCGGAAGCTTCTAGAGATCCGAAGAGGAGTCGGAGGGGGGCCACGAGGGCCCCACACACCAGGGCGGCGCGGCCCAGCCCCTGGCCACGCCCCCTACGTGTGAGGTCGCCTCGGTCCACCTCTAACGATGCCCCTTCGCCTATAAAGACCCCCCGACGGGAAAAACCTAAGTACCCAATCAATTTTCCAGAAACACATCGCGATCCGCCGCCGTCGTCGACCCGAGATCGGGAGGGTCCAGAAGCTCTTCCCGGCACCCTGCCAGAGAGGGGAATCGCCACCGGCGGTCTTCTTCATCGCCATGCTTGCCTCCGGAGCGATGAGTGAGTAGTCTACCTTGGACTACGGGTCCATAGCAGTAGCTAGATGGTTGTCTCCTCCACCATGTGCTTCATGTTTAGATCTCATGAGCTGCCCTACATGATTGAGATCACCATTATGTAATTCTACATGTTTGGTTTGTTGGGATCCGATGAATATTGGTGTTATGATTGAGTTGCTATACTGAAATATATCTTATGTTATCTCTATGTTGTTTATGATCTTGCATGCTCTCCGTTGTTAGTAGCTATCTTGGCCGAGTAGTTGCTAGTGACTCCAAGAGGGGGTATTTATGCTCGATAGTGGGTTCATGCCTCTATTTAACCTGGGGGAGTGACAGAAACCTCTAAGGTTGTAGATGTGCTGTTGCTACTAGGGAGAAAACAACATTCATATGCTCACGGGCATATGCTTTGTTTACATTACACACTTTGCTTAATGCAATTATCTATTGTTCGCAACTTAATACTCATGGGGTGTTCGGACGATATCCCCGTGAGTGGATTATTAGTCATAGATGCAGTTGGATGGCGGTCTATGTATTTTGTTGTAATGCCCAGAGTAAATCGCATAGTGATCTTCTTGACATATCACGTTTATCTTTATTCTATCAATTGCCCAACTGTAATTTGTTTACCCAGCATGTGTTATTTTATCTTATGGAGAGACACCGCTAGTGAATGGTGGACCCCGGTCCTATTTCTATCATATTACTCGCACTGTTTACTTTACTCGCATACTTTCACTGTTTTCCACTCGATACGCTCATACCCTTTGTTTCAAGCAAACCGGTGAGATTGACAACCTCATCGTAAGTTGGGAACAAAGTATTTGGTTGTGTGTGTGCAGGTTCCGTGTTGCTACTGGCCGAAGACGAGTCAACAAGTATCGTAAACGGCGCCCTTGTTGGAGTGCTATTAAGCCAGTCCGCATCACCTTCAGTCGTTTGTCTCTCCTCTCCAAGAATGATTAAACCTTGGTTTCTTAACTGAGGGAAAAACCTTGCTGCTATATTCATCACACCTTCCTCTTGGGGTTCCCAACGGGCTCGCCATCAAACAGCAACAATTGACTACCTTGGTTTCTTACTGAGGGAAAAACTTGCTGCTATATTCATCACACCTTGCTCTTGGGGTTTCCAGCTGGCCGGTCATTTACTTCATTAATTACACACACCATCACCGCGCCATCAACAAGTTTTTCTGGCGCCGTTGCCGGGGAGGAAGAAGACTTCTGCAAGGGGAGTTTCGCACGCACATCCTTTACTTTGTTTTAAGTTTTTCTTTTACTTTATTTTTACTTGTTTCGTTTTATCAAAAACCCAAAAAAAATTAGTATCCTTGATAGTTGTTTTTACTTGTCTGCTTTTAGTTTTGCTAAAATGGCTACTCCTGAGAACACCAAGTTGTGTGATTTTACTAGCACTAATAATAGTGATTTTATCTACACTCCTATTGCGCCACCTGCTCCTGCTGCAAATTTTTATGAGATTAAGCCTGCTTTATTGAACCTTGTTATGAAAGAGCCAATTTCTGGTGCTAGTACTGATGATGCTGCAGCTCATCTCAACAATTTTGTTGAGCTATGTGAGATGCAGAAATATAAGGATGTTGAGAGTGATATTATTAAGCTTAAGTTGTTTCCTTTTTCTTTGAGAGGAAAAGCTAAGGATTGGTTGCTGTCTTTGCCTAAAAATAGTATTGATTCATGGGCTAAGTGTAAGGATGCTTTTATTGGTAGATACTATCCTCATGTTAAGATTATAGCTTTGCGTAGCAATATTATGAAGTTTAGTCAGTTTGATAATGAACATGTTGCTCAAGCTTGGGGAAGAATGAAATCTATGATAAAGAATTGTCCCACTCATGGACTGACTACTTGGATGATTGTCCAAACTTTTTATGCAGGACTGAATTTTTCTTCAAGGAACCTACTTGATTCAGCTGCTGGAGGCACTTTTATGTCCCTTACCTTGGGCGCCGCAAGAAAGCTTCTCGACAATATGATGGTAAATTACTCCGAATGGCACACTGAGAGAGCTCCACAAGGTAAGAAGGTAAATTCTGTTGAGGAAACCTCTTCCTTGAGTGATAATATTGATGCTATTATGCTTATGCTTTCAAATGATAGGACTCATGTTGATCCTAATAATGTTCCTTTAGCCTCTTTGGTTGCCCAAGAAGAGCATGTTGATGTGAACTTCATTAGAAATAATAATTTTAACAACAATGCTTATAGGAACAATTTTACTAGTAACAATTATAGGCCATATCCTTCTACCAATGGTAATGGTTATGGTAACTCTTATGGCAATTCCTCCAGCAACACTAGGGCCGCGCCCTCTGAGCTTGAGGTAATGCTCAAGGACTTCATTGGTAAGCAAAATGCTTTTAACAAGTCTGTTGAGGAGAAGTTAGGCAAAATTGATATTCTTGCTTCTAAAGTTGATAGCCTTTCTCATGATATTGAACTTCTGAAATTAAAAGTGTTGCCTAATGATGTGAAAGAGAACAATGTTTTTGCTACTGCTAATGCTATTCAAGTTAGAATTGATGAAAATGTTAGATTGTTAGCAGAATTGCATGCTAGATGGGAAAGAGAGGATGAGATTGCTAGGAATATGAAAGTTTGTACTATTACTACCTCTAATGATGTTCTTCCTAATGCTAGCAATCCTCTTACTTTGATTGGTGTAGAGAAAACTCCCACTCCTTGTGTTAAAGAGCCTAAAACTGCTAAAACTTTTTCTCAAAAGAGTGCTGAAATTTTTTGGAGTGTAGGAGATGATAGCGCTATTTCCTTTAATGATTTTGATGTTGATGGCTGCAATATATCTGAAGTTATTTTGTTCTTGCAAAAGCTTGCTTTGACTCCCAATGCTAGTTCTTTAAATGTTGCTTTTACTAAGCATATTACCAATGCTCTTATGAAAATTAGGGATGAAAAGTTGAAGCAAAAAGCTTCTGTTCCCAAGAAATTAGAAGATGGTTGGGAACCCATCATTAATATGCATGTTAATGGTTTTGATTGCCATGCTTTATGTGTTCTAGGAGCTAGTATTTCTATCATGCCTAGAAAAATTTATGACATGCTTGATTTACCGCCTCTTGAAAAGTGTTATTATGATGTTCCTATTGCTGATGTTGCTAAGAAGAAACCTTTGGGAAGGATTAATGATGTTCTTATTGTGGTTAACAATAACCTTGTCCCCGTTGATTTTCTTGTTATGGATGTTGAATGCAATGCTTCATGTCCTATTATTTTGGGAAGACCCTTTCTTCCAACTGTAGGTGCCATCATTGATATGAGGGAAGGCACCATCAAATATCAATTCCCACTCAAGAAAGGTATAGAACACTTCCCTAGAAAGAGAAAGAAATTAGTGTTTGACTCTATTCTTAGAGCAAATTATGAGCTTGATGCTTCATCACTTGATGTTACTTGATTCGCATTTTCTGCGCCTAGCTCAAAGGCGTTAAAGAAAAGCACTCTTGGGAGATAACCCAATGTTTTTACATTCAGTTCTTTTTCTTTTATTTGAGTCTTGGAAGTTATTACTACTGTAATAACCTCTCCTTATCATTTTTATTTCGTTTTTGTGCCAAGAGAAGCCTCTAATTTGAGTGAGGTAAGATTTGGGGAGGTTGCTGTCCTGAAATAGTTTTCAGTGCTGCACCGTAAAAATTCGTGAAAATTCTCTGTATATCGTTTGGACCTGCGATTTCTTGTGAATATGCCCCAGGTTATATCCAAACTTTAATTAGTTGAAAACTTTTTGATTTGAGCAACAGAAAACCCTCTAAAAATTCTACCTTTGTCAGCTGTTCTGTTTTGACAGATTTCTGCTAATATTTGTGTTTGCCGCTTTATCGCTTTCTTTTTGAGTTCTTTTGATCACGGAACTTTTGGGGAAGTTGCTACAGTAGTATATGCTTTATATGTGGTGGTTTTGAGTTGAAACCTGAAGCAAAAAGGGTTGATTCTATTTGATGCTTAAACTAATGTTGCTAGTAGATTTGTGTTTAGTTTTGTATGAAGGAAGTTTTCAAGTGTAGGGATCGGAGAATGATGAGATGAGTTGAAGAATGGACAAAAGCTCAAGGTTGGGGATGCCCATGCACCCCAAGAAATATCCAAGAAGTACAAGCGTCAAAGCTTGGGGATGCCCCCGAGGCACCCCTTCTTCATCGGCAAAAATCAGGTCACCTTTCAATACGCTATATTTTTATTGCTTCATGCATTATGCGTTTTTCTTGGAGCGTCAGTTGTTTTTAGTTTTCTGTTTAGTTTAGTTTTATTGCTGCAATAAATGGTTGGACCCCAACAAATTCCTTTTGGAGAAGTTGCCTTGCTTTTCATTTGCCAAGAACACTCCGTTTTTCACTTTTATCGTTTCAACGAGTGTTCTTGTTTTTCTAGAACTGCGTTTGGCTTTCGATTTTCGCCTTGATTTGTGTTCAGATCTTGTTATATATTTTCATCAAGGTGTATTTTTGCCTCTGGTCTATATTGGTTTTCATCAAAAGAGGTTTTTATAAAAAGTTTGAATGGTGTTGGAAATAAGAAAAAGCTTTATGCAAAAAAGTGGTACAAGAAGGAGCTTGTGTAGACTGCGGCCTAGGCTTTAGCATGTCGTGCTTGATATCTTTTTGATAGCATGCTTAGTGATTTTGCTGTAGCATGACTTGTCTCAAATAACTGAGATTGCTTAATGAGCCTTTGAAAAAATCATGCGTTGTTTTAATTATTTGGAAGCATTATTTTGGTTTTCTCCTTGATGCTTTATTTGGGTTGACTTGGCGCATGCTCACACATGTTAGACTCATACAAAGTCGCCATTGCCTCTATGATCATTTAGTTTTTGACTTTTGAAGCCATCTTATGCTTCTTTTAATGTTGCTTTGTCATTTTGCATGATTATGGCCGTTATTGCTCTCTTAGTTGGTCGCTCCCAGTCTTTTGCTAGCCCTCGCTTTGTACTGAGTATGAGCTCTACTCGTGCATCCAAATCATAAAAACCAAGTTGTTCCAAAGTGTCCACCATACATACCTATTAGCAATTTGCTATTCCAAAGTAAATTTGACTTGCTTTTATCTACTCTTCAAATTAAACTCTTACCAGTGTTATGCGAAATTTGGTCAGTAAAGCTCTCACGAACCGGATGGCACACTTTATTTTTCTCGTTTTAAAAATTTGACATTGTGGTCTCTTATGTTGAGTTGTTATGCTTGCAAGTTGTAAGTTGGAGATTAGCCCATCCATGCCGTCATGGGGCAAGCTTTCAACATTGCACTATCTTTCATTTGAGTTGATATCGTGATCTTTTGTTTATGGATACTCGCGATGTGAAATAAGTTGGGAATCTTGCGGGATCATGGAGTTTTTATATGTGTTAGGGAAACGCCTGGGCCGCCAATCTAATCCATGCATAATTCATGGTGGAAATTTGCAGCATGCCCATAGTGGACATTCGACGACGCATCTCAAAATAAAAAGCTATACAAATGGTAAATAAAAGAGATGTCGAGGTGTTCATTGTCTGCTTGTCCTGTCATTTTGATGTGGGCTTGTTCCATGTCATCGGGCACGGAGGTACCCCGTTGGCGGTTCTCGATGATACGCATATATTTACAATGACAAGAGCTTGCTTGGGACTCTAAGTCGAGTAGCATGAGGTTTGGGTATTCGTATTCACGGGACACGAGGTTTTCAACTCATGATTTGTCAAGCATATGTAGCATAAGTGTTCTCGCATTAACTTTAACCATTCAAGATGCTTATGATGGGGGCAATGAGATCTCAAAGCCGGTAAGTACCATAATTTTTGAAGGTTTATAAAACTTGCAATCACTGCTTCCCTCCGCGAAGGGCCTTTCTTTTACTTTTATGTTGAGTCTCCACCTTCTATCTTTATGCACCATTAAGAGAGCATAGTTGTCATTCTGAGTATAATGTGCATTGTCCCAAAGTTTTCATTGATTGATTCATATTGTTGGTTTCACTTGTTCTTAAATTACTTGTATCTAGTCGCCCTCTTAAACTTGAAGGTGTCCTATGCATTTATGTTTTGCTCTCTCATTAAGGATAAGCTGAAAACCATTTGTATGTTTTTCCATATGATTTGAACACACGTTTGACTTTCATTGTTTCATTTTCATGATCTTTTGTTTGTGTTCATTTTTATGTTATAACATGGTTGCTAAGTTTCTTCTATCAAGATTATGTCTTTCATGCCCATGTTTTAAGTTCTTTTGATCCCAGCGCACAACGCTTACATATATGATCAAGATTGTGTAGGTGCATGTCACCTCAAAAATTATTTCTTTTGTTATCACTTACCTACTCGAGGACGAGCAGGAGTTAAGCTTGGTAATGCTAATACGTCTCAAACGTATCCATAATTTTTGATGCTCCATGCTTGTTTTTACACCATTTGCTTAGTGTTTCGTTACACTTCATGGCACTTTTATTTATTTTTTGGAACTAACCTATTAACAAGTCGCTACAGTGCTAGTTCCCTGTTTTCTGCTGTTTTTGTGTTTCAGAAAAGTTACACAGGAAATATTCTCGGAATTGGACGAAACAAAAGCCGAACGTCCAGAAATTCACCGAAGCTTCCAGAGAACTGAAGAGGAGACGGAGTGGGGCCACGAGGGCCCCACACAACAGGACGGCGCGGCCTAGCCCCTGGTCGCGCCCCCTATGTGTGACGACGCCTCGGCCCACTCCTGACGCTGCCCCTTCGCCTATAAAGACCCCCCGACGGGAAAAACCTAAAAAACCCGATCACTTTTCTAGAACACATCGCGATCCGCCGCCGCCGTCGACCCGAAGATCGGGAGGGTCCAGAAGCTCTTCCCGGCACCCTGCCGGAGAGGGGAATCGCCACCGGAGGTCTTCTTCATCGCCATGCTTGCCTCCGGCGCGATGAGTGAGTAGTCTTCCTTGGACTATGGGTCCATAGCAGTAGCTAGATGGTTGTCTTCTCCACCATGTGCTTTATGTTTAGATCTCATGAGCTGCCTTACATGATTGAGATCACTGTTATGTAATTCTACATGTTGTGTTTGTTGGGATCCGATGAATATTGGTGTTATGATTGAGTTGATGTACTAAAATTTATCTTATGTTATCTCTATGTTGTTTATGATCTTGCATGCTATCCGTTGTTAGTAGCTATCTTGTTTGAGTAGTTGCTAGTGACTCCAAGAGGGGGTATTTATGCTCGATAGTGGGTTCATGCCTCTATTTAATCTGGGGGAGTGACAGAAACCTCTAAGGTTGTAGATGTGCTGTTGCTACTAGGGGGAAAACAACATTCATATGCTCGAGGGCATATGCTTTGTTTACATTACACACTTTGCTTAATGCAATTATCTGTTGTTTGCAACTTAATACTTGTGGAGTTCTCGGATTGATTCGCCACAAGTGGATTATTAGTCATAGATGTAGTTGGATGGCAGTCTATGTATCTTGTTGTAATGCCCAGAGTAAATCTCATAGTGATCCTCTCATCATATGCACGTTGTCTTTATTCTATCAATTGCCCAACTGTAATTTGTTTACCCAGCATGTATTATTTTATCTTATGGAGAGACACTACTAGTGAACTGTGGACCCCGGTCCTATTTCCTTTATATTGCTATCACCTGTTTACTTTACTCGCACTATTTACTTTACTCGCATATTACTATTGCTTTCCAATCGATACGCTCATACCCTTTGTTTCAAGCAAACCGGTGAGATTGACAACCTCATCGTAAGTTGGGAACAAAGTATTTGGTTGTGTTGTGTGCAGGTTCCATGTTGCCGCTCACAAAGCAAAGCTTGGATAAGGCGCCCTATAAATTGTCTGAAGCTGTCACGCAGCTAGTGGGCATCACCTTCAGTCGTATTTCGTCCTCCTACTGGATTGACTACCTTGGTTTCTTACTGAGGGAAAAACTTGCTGCTATATTCATCACACCTTGCTCTTGGGGTTTCCAACTGGCTGGTCATTTACTTCATTAATTACACACACCATCACCGCGCCATCAACAGTTACCTAGCCATATGGAGCGTAGAGAATGCTCGAGGCCCAAGATGGAGAGGGGTGCCACCAAGGTTGTATACCCATCGTTGAGCGGTTATCTGGGGATGATTGACTTCAACTTAGGCACTACACCCGATCTCGACTATATACCGACGGAGTCATCTTATACCCCTGCTTTAGTCAGGAGGACATCCCGAGCGACTGGATGGACACCGGGGATGTACCGGGAGTTCGACTACCCGTAGAAGACCACCATCGATAAGGAGGAGATATGTGTGTAACATATGTACCATATGTGTATTATGTAGTATTTGCTTTTGCAATGGGAATAAGTGAGTGTAGCTACTCACGGGGCAGTGTGTAACACTATGTTGTTTTTACCCATGTATATACATGGTATATGTTTGGTGTGATTTGGCTATGTTTTATTTGGATTTTTATTGTGTGACTAACTCTGTGCATGAAGTTGAGCTCAGAAAGCATGAGCATGGTGTAACTATGAGTTTCGCTTGATTTAACAGGGTTAGGGGGATAAAATGGCGACGGTAGTTGATGAGGAAACCGAGCAACAGAGGATGGAGACCAAAGCCATGGCTAAGGAGGCAGCCGATGCAGTGGCAAGGGAACCATTACCACCACCACCACAATTTCTGACACAGCAAGATTTTGCCCAATATATGAGGATGGGAGATGAAAGGCAACGGATGCTCATTGAGTGTCAGTCAAAGATGATGCAGGATGTGATGGACCGCAACCATGAAGGTCAGAATGAAGGAGTGCATGGAGTCTCACTGGCAGACTTTCTGAATACAAGACCACTTCCATTTGCATCAGCACCGGAACCAATGGACGCCGAGGACTGGTTGTTGGATACCGAGAGGAAGCTCAACACCATGAATTGTAACGACAACGAGAAGCTTAGGTATGCCACTCATCTGTTATGTGGACCCGCAGCAGCCTGGTGGGACAATATTGTGGCAATCCATCCTCTAGGAAGGGAATTCACCTGGGAGGAATTCAAGAGGAAGTTCAGAGAGGCGAATGTACCAGAAAGTATCATGGAATTGAAGAGGAGAGAGTTTGATAACTTAGAGCAGAAGGACAAGACCATCATGAGGTATGTCAAGGAGTTCACTCTTCTATCACGTTATGTTACAGATGAAGTGAACACGGATGAGAAGACGAAGAAACGGTTGATGAGAGGTTTGCACCCAATGGCCAAGATGCAACTTAGAATGTTAAAGGCAGCACATTTCCAAGAACTTGTTGATGCAGCTATCACCATGGAAGATGATTTCAAGCAGGTTTAGGAGGAACGCCGGAAGAAAGCCAAGTTGGAACCCAGAATATATCCGGTCAACAAACCAACTGCACATCTTAGTTTCAAGCCACGACCACCAAGTCGGGGAATGTTACCTCGGGGGGCGGAGGAGGAAATCCTAGAGGTGGAATTACCTGTCATCTGTGCGGAGCCAGGGGACATCTGGCAAAGGATTGTCAAAGGCCCAAGATAATATGTTATGGTTGAAACCAAGAGGGACATATGAAGAATCAATGTCCTAATAAAGCTGCATGGGGAAAGAAGGCAATCGGAGGAGGATTTAACCGAGGTGGTAATTCAGGAGGAAATGGTGCAGGCAAGAGATCTCGACCTTATGGGAAATTAAATTGCACCAACTTGGAGGAAGTGAATGATTCGGAGAAAACCGTGATAGGTACGCTTCAAATCCTATCTCATCCTGGCAAAGTATTTTTCGATACTGGTGCAACTACTTCATTCATTTTGCAAGAGTTTGTCGATCTTTATGGACTTACTTGCAATAAGTTAGAATACCCCATCACTGTTTTATCTGCGGGGGGAACGATTTTAGTCACACACCTCAAGCAAGAGCAGGTCATTATGATCAGCGATTGCGTCTATCTTGCCGATCTTTTTCTTATCCCTATGAAGGATATGGCTGTGATCCTTGGAATGGATTGGTTAGAAGAGAATGGAGCCCAGATAGATTGCAAGGAGAAAGCAGTGTCACTTAAAAGTCCGGGAGGAGGAAGGATAGTTTATCAAGGTGACCGTCATGCACATATTGAAGTTCAATTACAGCTAAATACCTTGAAGGAAGCTAAACTTGAAGACATTCCGGTGGTCAATGAATTCCAAGATGTGTTTCCAAAGGAATTACCAGGTATGCCACCAGACAGAGAAATTGAGTTCACTATTGATTTGGTCCCAGGAACAGCACCTATAGCTCAGGCACCTTATAAGATGGGACCTAAGGAATTAGTTGAGTTAAAGGAACAATTGGATGAGTTAGAGCAGAAAGGATTCATTCAAGAAAGTATTTCACCTTGGGGTACACCCGTGATATTTGTGGATAAGCGGGATGGAGGACGCAGAATGTGCGGAGACTACAAGAACCTCAATAATGTTACAATCAAGAACAAGTATCCTCTACCCAGAATTCAGGACTTATTTGATCAAGTCAGGGAGCTAGAGTATTTTCCAAGATAGATCTTCGATCCGGATACCACCAGATTAAGATCAAGAAGGAGGACGTTCCGAAGACAGCTTTTGTGTCCAGGTACGGACATCATGAGTATTTGGTCATACCTTTTGGATTGACTAATGCACCAGCCATTTTCATGAATCTCATGAACAAGATCTTTATGCCATACTTGGACAAGTTTGTGATAGTCTTCATCGATGATATCTTGATTTATTCAAAGGACAAAAAAGAACATGCCAAACATTTGAGGATCGCTCTACAGATTCTAAGAGAACATCAGTTGTATGCCAAGTTTAGTAAGTGTGAATTTTGGTTGGACCAAGTAGAGTTTCTCGGGCATGTGATTAGCAAGGAGGGCATAGCAGTAAATCCAAGCAAAGTAGCATCTGTTTTGGAATGGGAAGCACCAAAGAATGTCAAGCAGATTAGAGGGTTTCTGGGAATGGCAGGTTACTACAGAAGGTTCATCGAAGGATTCTCCAAGATTGCTGAACCAATGACAAAGTTGCTCTAGAAGAATACACCGTTTGTTTGGTCAGAAGAGTGTGAAGCTAGTTTTTAGACACTTAAGGATAAATTGACCACAGCACCTATGTTAGCCGTACCAGAAACTGGCAAAGACTACACGGTATATTGTGACGCATCCAAGAATGGACTTGGATGTGTGTTGATGCAAGATAGAAAGGTTATCGCTTATGGGTCTAGGCTATTACGACCGCATGAGGTTAACTACCCAACATATGATCTTGAACTAGCAGCCGTGGTGTTTGCATTGAAAGGATGGAGGCATTTTCTGTATGGAGCTAAGTGTGAACTCTATACGGACCATAAGAGTCTCAAATATTTCTTCACTCAGAAATAATTGAATATGAGGCAGCGGCGATGGTTAGAATTGATCAAGGACTATGATTTGACCGTCAACTATACTCCAGGGGAGGCTAATGTGGTAGCCGATGCGTTGAGCAGGAAAAGTACAGATACTCAGCCGATGAGCCGAGAACTTCCTAAAGAATTGCTTATGGATTTGGAAAGGTTAGAAATTCAATGTTTAGAGGTGAAGTCTTTGGGCAGTTTGTCTACTATGAGGGTGATGGAGGAAAGGCAAAGTGATTTAAAGTATACAATCTTCCGCCGACAAAATGATGACCCATTCATTGAGGAAGAAATTCGAAGGACTGAAGAGGGAAGACCGTCCGAGTTTCGTTTAGGTGATTTCAACTCACTCTGGTTTCATAACAGGATATGTGTGCCAGACATACCCGAAATCAAACAGTTGATACTCAAAGAGGCACATGAAACTCCGTATTCAATACATCCGGGGAGTACCAAGATGTACATGGATCTTAAAGAACTATTTTGGTGGAACAACATGAAGTGAGAGATAGCCAAGTTCGTGTCCAAATGCCATACTTGTCAAAGAGTGAAAGCGGAACATCAAAGTCCCGCTGGACTCATGCAGCCATTGGATATTCCCGAGTGGAAATGGGAAGAGATTGGAATGAATTTTATCACAGGGTTACCATTGACACCAAAGAAAAAAGGACATGATTTGGGTTATTGTGGATAGATTAACTAAAAGTGCACATTTCTTGGCCGTCAATCAAAAGGATTCCGGAGAGAAGTTAGTAAACTTATATGTTCAGGAAATTGTGAGCAAACATGGGATATCAAAGACAATAGTATCAAACCGAGGGTCCGTATTCACTTTAGCTTTCTGGAAACAGTTACGTGAAGCTCTAGGATCCAGGTTAGACTTCAGCACTGCTTATCACCCACAGACAGGAGGACAAACGGAAAGAACCAATCAGATTCTGGAGGATATGCTTAGAGCATGTGCATTGGATTTTGGAGGATCATGGGACGAACATCTACCACTGGCAGAATTTTCATATAACAACAGTTAGCAAAGTAGCATCCAAATGGCACCATTTGAAGCACTCTATGGAAGAAAATGCCGATCACCCATCTGCTGGTATGAAATGGGAGCCGACAAGGAATTTCATCCAGACTATGTTAAGGAAAGGCAGCATGCCATCGACATCATCCAAGATCGATTAAAGATTGCTCAAAGTAGGCAGAAGAGTTATGCAAACTTAAAGAGGAGGACATGGGAACCTCAAGTTGGGGACATGGTTTATCTACGGGTTAGCCCAATGAAGGGAGTACATCGTTTTGGAGTCAAGGGAAAACTTAGCCCAAGATACACTGGACCTTTCAAGATTCTAAGTCAAAAAACGAGGAGTAGCCTTTGAATTGGAGCTACCAAAGTAGATATCCAAGGTTCATAATGTGTTCCATGCTTCACAACTTCGAAAGTGTATGAAGACACCGTAGGAGACCATATCCTATAAAGACGTGGAATTACAAGCGGATTTGACCTATGTGGAGGAGCCGTCAAAGATTCTAGCAGAAAACTGGAAAAAACTTTGTAATAGGGCCATCAAGTATTGCAAGGTGCAATGGAAACATCACCCAAAAAGAGAAGCTACCTGGGAAAAGGAAGAAGATCTAAGGACAGCCTATCCAGAATTCTTCAGGTACACCTTACCCCAAACTTCGGGACAAAGTTTTTGTTAAGGGGGGAAGTCTGTAATATCCCAGCACGTAGGACAACTTCGGGGTAGAATAGAGGGCTTTTGTGCATAGCATCTAAAATTATTGGATTTTTTTGCGCTTTTATCACTAAAACCTAAGAGTGATCGAATCTCCCTTCGAGAGGGGATGGTAAACTCTCGGAGTGCGAAGGAAATCGACATGACCTCTTTTGATCTATTGCTTGTGGGAAGTAATGAAGTTGAATGACTAAAACCTAAGAATAGTATTTTAATTCAAACTTGAATTTGAATTATGGAATTAAATTTGAATTCAAAAGACACATTTAGAAAGGATAAACATTTAGAATAAGTAAAACCTTGGACTTTATTAATTAACAACACAATATACATTGTCTTTACAATGTTTAGAGAATAAAAGAATATTACAAGTGGCTAACATTAATAGAATGTTACAATCAGGAACCAAAAAGAAAATAAAGAAGAAATAAAAATAATTACAAGAATGAATCTCTACTAATAATATTGCTAGAGGTATGGTCCGTGGCTCGCAAATACGCTTTCAATCCACTAGAAATACGCTTTCAATCCAAATAGTCCACGTAGGTACGTATTCCTCTCGCCATACCCGAAACGTTTTCTTTTTATTAGTACGTCCTCCCAGCCTCTCGATCCCATCGCCCTCTTCGGCGTCGTTGACCCTTCGCCGCCCACACACAACGGGCCAGCTCCCCACCGCTTGGATCACGGCTCGCTCCCCTCATGGCTCGCAAATACGCTTTCAATCCACTAGAAATACGCTTTCAATCCAAATAGTCCACGTAGGTACGTATTCCTCTCGCCATACCCGAAACGTTTTCTTTTTATTAGTACGTCCTCCCAGCCTCTCGATCCCATCGCCCTCTTCGGCGTCGTTGACCCTTCGCCGCCCATACACAACGGGCCAGCTCCCCACCGCTTGGATCACGGCTCGCTCCCCTCACGCGCGCCTCAGCCCTGCCTGGCTGCGTCTCGAACCGGAGATTGACCGGCAACCTGGTTCTGTCGGCCGCCGCCATCCTCTTGAGCCCCTGCGCCGGCCACCGATGCCCTCCTAGGAACTCGCGACGGTCCTCAACCGCCACACTCGCGCCGTCACTCCCCGTACTCCTCACCCAGCACGCCACGCCAAACGCCCGCGAGGATCACAATGGCCCATGGACACACACCGCCGGCTGCCGGTCCTGGCCACGGGTCTGGCGTTTCTGGTATGTTTCTTGCAGCGGCGGAACGCCAAGAAAGAGTTCATGCCAGATACGTTCAGACTACAATCCCAAATTCCCAATCCCCCGATCGATAGCCGAGACCGTGGTCCTCCAATCGATAGTCGGGACCGTGGTTAGCTGCCACATCTACGAGATCAGATGGCGGCAGCCTCTTCAGTCTTCACCAGCATCCCCCGCTGGATCAAGAGTCGAGAATTGGATGGTGCTCCCAAGCGCCGCGCGCTCTTCCGCAGCGTGCTGGTCGGCATGGCTCCGTGGGGCTGGAGCCCGCTCCTGAACTGCTCCGGCAGCGGGATGCCCAGGCCGGCGCCATCTCCTGCGCCGCGCATGGCCAGGAACTCCACAATTCGGTCGTGGTTGTGCAGTGCCCCACGTTGTGACCCCTCCAAATTCGCATCAACAAACCAACATCAGAGAGGGACAGGGAACACTTCAGTTCTAGGAAGCGCCTCGGTGAACATCATCGAGGCATGCAAATCCCAGCAACGCATGGGTATATGAGCGTATTACAAATATCGCTGTTATTGCCGTCAGTGTTTGCTCATTCCTTGTCTGATGTGTTGTGCTCTCGCGTGCTGTCTCCTCCGGATTTCTACTTAACTCTTCCACTTTCAGGTAGCAGATTAGTGAGATATACTTGAATCATTGAATGCGATCTCATCTAAACACGGACATGTGAATTGCATATACCATTGATTTGTGAAGTACATTTTAATGTAGAGCACCATAGATTTTATTATTGGTGTTTCATTCATTAAACTTCTCAACTGCTAGGATGCAGTAAGCAGTATCAGTGTTGAGTTGCACAGTTGATGCAATCCTCTGTTTCACGAAGGGATTCATTATTACTTGGTGCGCAGCTGCAAGGACAATCCTTCACAAATGTACCTTGCCTTGCTCAGTTTGTGAATAAATAAACCCATGTGACCTTTTGATATTTTTGCTCTTGGATTATTAAGAAAAGACAACTTTAGTTCTCACTCAGTATAATGTAGCCCAAAATATAAATTAAACTTAATTTGTGCATGTTTGTGAGATAAATAGTTGGCTACGATCGATTTTTTTTTAAAAAAAACTCATACACAGAAATATGATTTTTGAAACTTTTTTTAGAAAAGCGGAATCATTTGTGCCCATACGCATCAAATCTCCACCAACTTAAGATGTCCAAGCAAGATGTATATTGTTAAATTGTTCTTTTTAGGAGATAATTTTTGTTTGTATTTGGTCCGCTGCAGCGCGCGGGAACATTGCTAGTCTAGATAAAATCCTAAACTACTTTGATCTTCATTCTTTCTTTCCTTTCTTCTCTATTATTCTTGGTTACCTGCAAACAAAGGAAATACAAAGAGAAATGACACCAAGGGTAATACAAGTGGTAGCAACAAATTAAAGGGAAAACACTGTTGATAATCATCAAGCAGTTGAGCTTATCAACATGACTCACTACCAAAATATCAGCCAAGGACCAATCTGGCCGGCCAAGCCAGCCAGCTAGCAAGCTGCTCAGTCACCAAGTGCATGCAGGGAGGTTTCAAGGCACCAGAACTCAGGGGGAAAGTATAAAAGGGTCACTGTGTGTGAAACTGGTCGACCAAGAACCCTAGTCGACTAGCAACACCACCAGCACCGCCACACCAGCACAACACCACCAACACAGATCACACACCACTGTGAGCAATCACAGCCAGCACTCACATAATTCTCCCTGCTCATGAGCTGAGCATCAAAGGGTGAATTCACATCACCAAACCAAAACCAATAGCCAAAGACAGTAAACATGGTTACTTAAGCAAGATCAGAAGCAGCAAGGAGCAGGCCAAGCACCAAGGAGGTGCAGGGCAGGCAAGGAGGGGAGCCAAGCACAAGGAGGTGCAGGGCAAGCCACCTGAGGAGGAGCAGAGCAAGTACCAGGGGCACCTGATCAAGCTCAAGCAAGAGCATCACCAACATCACCACCAGCCACTCATAAAAGCCAGCACAGGACCAAGGTACACTTAGAACTTGCATACCATTGATCAAATCATGGCAAGCATCAAGACTCTTGCATAAACAAGATCAACAGCAATAAAGAATCACACACCACCAAACCCTTCTACCAAGTGAAACACTTAGGAGGTTTTGGGGGTTTGTCTCCTCAGACCTACAGATGCTCTGTATAATTTTCATAGGAAGATTTAGTTAACTGGAAAACAAATAATCATGCACCATCAAGATTAGAGCCTCAGACCATGCATCATTGGCTAGGACTAAAATCATCATATAGATCTGTTCTTATCAGTATTATAGTTTGCCCAAAATGATGATTTGGCCACTGATGAGAAGCCACCAAAGTATGCACTAGCATCACAGAAACAGCAGCCATCCAGTTCATTATCAAGAAACAATTGTGTACCTCACATGGCGGAATCACAACCAAACTTAATAAATAACAGTTACTTGCTGTTATTTGGATAACATGCTATAGGAAGCAAACAAAGCCAGTAGCAGAATAGTATTCAAGCATGAATTGCTTGATGCAAACAAATCATCACTGAAACCTATTTCAGTTCATATAAATCAACAAAAGGATATCTTTGGATAAGTTATAGCAAGCTTAAGCTCAGCATGCTTATGCCACCATGAAATCAATCATCAGCATAAATATGAACTGGCAGCAGTGAGCAAGCACTGACTGCACACCATCACAAATAATCCAGCAAGAACAACCACAACATGATTTAACTGACAGCAGTTCACACTGCAAATCAGAAAGCATCACATGAACACTGGATGGTAAGCACACCACCAGAGTAACAAGCTAACATCATAAATAGGGTGGATAGCAAGCTAACTGAATTCTGGAGATTCAGTTAAGAAACTCTTAACTGAATATTGCACTGAAACTAACAGTATCAGCAGATATACAGCACATGATCAAGCCAGCCATCATAGGGGAAGCACACTAAGTAAATCCCACAAATTCAGCTAAGAAATTCTTAACTGAATCACTGAAGCTAACAGCAGCAGTAGGTAGTGGCCAACATAGAAGTTCTAGAACAACATCATAAGCTCTAGCACAAGCACAGCAGCAGAAGGCAAGCATGCCTGGCTCGCTGGCCAGGCCACCAAGACATTAACACAGAGATAGAGGGAGAAGGAGTAGAACTCACAGGTGAGCGCGCAGAGGAGCTAGGAGGAAGACCATGGCGGTGACACCGTCGGCGCAGCCACGGTTGTGGCGGCGAAGCCACCATCTAGTGGCTACGACGGTGAGGGGCAGCACCGTGCTCACGGTCGAACGGCCAAGCACAGCACCACATCTAGGGGCGACGCCGGGGTTGCAAGCATGCCTTCCAACGGCAATGGCGGCGGCGACCAGCAGCAGACACCGAGAAGAAGAGCAGGAGCCCCAGCAAGGCCAAGCCGGAGCATATCGAGCCTCGAGGGCAAGATCGACTGGGCGACGCTCGGAGGCGATGGCAACGAACGGCGGCGAAGCTGACGAATCCCCACGGTCAGATGGAAGTGCTTGACGAGGCAGAGCGAATGCCCCACATGGCGGTGGCGGAGCTCACCGAAGCTCGCCGGAATCGAGCGACGAAGTCGCCGGCGATTCGGAATCGCCAGTGAGGAGAGGGGATTAGGGTTAGCGCGAGTGACCGAGTGAGAGAGAGGGAGAGGGGGCAGCCGGCTGGGCCGAGCTGGTCCGGTCTAACCGCTTGGGTTGACCTAAACAGTGGGCCCAGGCTGTCAGTACCAGTTTTTGTTTTAATTAATTCTGAAAACCTAGAAAAACCTTAATCAGAAATCCAGAAAAATACTTAAAAATAACTAAAAATAGAAAATAGCTATTTTTAGCCCTTCTAGGAATTTTGAACTCATTTGAAAAATAAAATAATCACATGAGTCATTTGCACAAAAAGAAAAGGAGTTAAATGATTTTTCTAAAAATATTAAAAATTGCTAGTCATTAAGAAAAATCTGGTAAATTCTTAACTATTTAAAATAAATTCCATTCAAGAATATTTGATGAATATCCTTGAATGAAACTACCATTAACATATATTCCTTAAAATCATAAAAAAATATATAAAAGCTAGCAAATAAATAAATCACTTCAGGCGGAGGTATTAATTAAACACACACCATAAAGCATGCATTTTTGAATCTTTAACCATTGCCCTTACCGGACAATGATGTTGTTTTCCAGAACCCGAGGTCCCGTGTCACTTCAACAAATCCAACTGCACTACCTTGCAGGTTGCAGGCAAGTTCACTCTTGCTCGTATCTCTTGTTTACTTTTAGCAAAATTACTTGCAAATATACCGGTGGTATTATTATTACTGCATTCAAAGTAAAAGGTTTGTTTTTACTAATGAATATGAATAGTGGTTTCAACCGTAATGGTTGTTGCCCTAGGATGGTGGGCAGTGGGACCATGGTATGAGTATGGTGGAGGTCCCACTACGACTGGAAAGTTCACCTAGGACTAATAACAAATGTCGCTAGTGATTCTAGCGCCATAAATGACGGTCAACCATGAGATCTGGAATGGGACGGAGAAGTCAGTTGTATCTTTTCCCTCTCGCATGCCAACGGATCAGTAGCGAGGGTTGTCTTGTTCGGTCTGCTATAGAGTAAAGGGGGGAAGGGCGATTCCTGCCGGTCTACCTATAGTATAGGGGGGACAGACTAGCTAATTGATCTATGATGGATTGTAAGAGTCATCCGGATCGGTCTACCCATATTGTATAGGAGCGGACATCTGGGTCCGGAACGGTCTACCTATGGTAGCATCCATAGTGTAAAGGGGAGGACCAGTGCGCCAATCGGTCTGCATATGGGTATAGGGGAGGATGGACTTACAAATGGGTGGGTCTGCGGGGTCGCGGAGAAGAACGGTGATTGGCTTGGATCATCAACTGGGCCCCATACAAAAGAAGTATGGACTGGAAAGTACGCCCGGTTGTGCAGCAAAGTGTTGATCTCTCATGGGTACAAGTGACCACCTCTGCAGAGTGTAAGAAAGTATCTAGATACTCCCTGTTCCAGGAAGGAGCTACGAACACGGCAGGAAAGGAGCCCATCGAAGCTCTAATCAACCTATGAAGACTGACGGACATAGTTCTTTTAAATAAAAGCAACCTTTGAAGAAATGATTATAAAAACTGCATTTGACCTAAGACTCTTGAGTCTATGGTCACAGCTAGTGCATCAAACACCTCTATCCTGTTAAATGAACTTGTTGGGTAACGCTCGTTACTCACCCCATTCTCTCTTAACCCTTGCTTAGACTTGGAGGGCCAGAACAAGGAAACTGAAGGAGCATCGGAGGACTACGAGGAAGTCTACTACAAAGAGCCGGACCTTTCCGGTGGAATCGAAGGCGTGGATTACATCATCGCCTATGGAAACAACGAAGGAACCGAGGAGGAGGCCGACAACTAGTAGTTAGGGTAGTAGCTTGGGTCACACCAAACCTATAGAATAAAGTGACTTAAGCCAGTTATCATGCTTAGCCTACTTCTATCAGTCCTAGTTAAGGTTTGTAGCATCAATGTAGAACCTACTAGTGTTCCTCTTTGGAACGAGGAGGAACTGGAGTCATTTGTAAGTTTGTGGCTTGTAATATTAAGTGCTTGAATAAAGACCGCTATGTTTCTGTTGTACCACTCTGAGGGATGTAATATTTGTGAAATGGTACTTCACGAGTGTTATGTCAACGACTTGCATACTACAACATGCAGTGGTATGCTGGGTCACCACAACTTTGGACAATGGCGACAGACAAATGCTTGTCGGTGTGTAGCTTTTCACCAGCAGCAACTTGGAACCTGCACACAACAAAACCAAGTACTTTCTCCCAACTAACAGTGAGGTTGTCAATCTCACCGGTTTGCTGTAAACAAAGGATTAAGCGTATCGAGTGGTAAAAGGTAATAGTATGCAAGAATGTAAATAATGCGAGTAAAAGTAAAACGGTAATAGCAATGTAAAAGGAATGGACCAGGGTCCACAGTTCACTAGTGGTGTCTCTCCATAAGATAAATAACAACATGCTAGGTAAACAAATTACAGTAGGGCAATTGATAGAGTAAAGATAGCGTACATATGTCATGAGGATCACTATGATATTCACTCTGGGCATTACGACAAAATACATATATCGTAATCCAACTGCATCTATGACTAATAATCCACCCTCCGGATGTCATCCGAGCAACCATCGGGTATTAAGTTGTAAGCAATAGATTATCGCCTTAAGCAAAGTGCATAATGTAAACAATGCAAATGTCCTTGGACACAAGAATGTTGTTTTCTCCCTGGTGGAAACAACACATCTACAACCTTAGAGGTTTCTGTCACTCCCCCAGATTACTAAAGGCATGAAGCCAACTATTGAGCATAAATACTCCCTCTTGGAGTCACTAGCATCTACTCGGCCAAGATATCTCCAAGCAACGGAGAGCATGCAATCTCATAAACAACATAGAGATAACATAAAGATAATATTCAGCACATCAAGTTGACATAGTACCAATACTCATCGGATCCCAACAAACACAACATGTAGAATTACACAAAGATGATCTTGATCATGATAGGCACCTCACAAGATCTAAACATGAAGCACATGGTGGAGAAGATGACCATCTAGCTACTGCTATGGACCTGTAGTCCAAGGTAGACTACTCACACATCACTCCGGAGGCGACCATGGTGGTGGAGAACGCCTCCGGCAGGGATTCCCCTCTCTGGCAGGGTGCTGGGAAGAGCTCCTGGATCCTCCCGATCTCGCATCGATGACGGTGGCGGCTTGCAGTATGTTTCGAGGAAAATTGATTGGGTCTTTAGGTTTTTCCCGTCGAGGGGAATATATAGGCGGAAGGGCGGCGTCAGGAGGTGGACCAGGCGGTCTCACCCCTGGTGGCGCGGCCAGGTCCTGGGCCGCGCCACCCTAGGGTGTGGCTGGCCTCTGGCCCCTCTCCATCACATCTTCGGACTTCGCGACGCTTCGAGAAAAATAGGAGGTTTGGCTTTTGTTCCGTCCAATTCCGAGAATATTTCCTGTGTAGCTTTTCTGAAACACAAAAATAGCAGAAAACAGGGAACTGGCACTGTGGCGTCTCATTAGTAGGTTTGTTCCAAAAAATACATAAAAATGCCACGAAGTGTAACAAAACACAAAGCAAATGGTGTATAAACAAGCATGGAGAATCAAAAATTATAGATACGTTTGGGACGTATCAAGCATCCCCAAGCTTAACTCCTGCTCGTCCTCGAGTAGGTAAGTGATAACAAAAGAATAATTTTTGAGGTGACATGCACCATCACAATCTTGATCAACGATATAAAGAATTGAGTGCTGGGATCAAAGAACTTAAAACATGGGCATAAGCGACATAATCTTGACAATAAAACTTAGCAACCATGTTATAATATGAAAAGTAACACAAACAAAAGATCATGAATAATGAAACAATAAAAGTCAAGTGTGTGTTCAAATCATATGGAAAAACATAGCAAAGTGGTTTTCAGCTTGTCCTTCATGGAATAACAAAACATAAATGCATAGGACACCTTCAAGTTTAAGAGGGCAACTAGATACAAATAATTTAAGAAGAAGCAAAACCATAATCATGAATCAATCAATGATAAACTTTGGGACTATGCACATTAAACTCAGAATGGCAACTATGCTCTCTTAGACGGTGCATAAAGGTAGAAGGTGGAGACTCAACATAAAAGTAAAAGAAAGGCCCTTCGCAGAGGGAAGCAGTGATTGCAAGTTTTATAAACCTCCAAAAATTATGATACTTACTAGCTTTGAGCTCTCATTGCCCCCATCATAGGCATCTTGAATGGTTAAGGTTAATGCGAGTACAATTATGAAGCATATGCTTAACAAATCATAAGTTGAAAAGCTCGTGTCCCGTGAAGTACGAATAGTCAAACCTCATGCTACTCGACTTAGGTCCCAAGCAAGCTCTTGTCATTGTAAGCATACACGTATCATCGAGAACCGCCAACGGGGTACCTCTTGCCCGATGACATGGAACAAGCCCACATCAAAATGACAAGACAAACAGACAATGAACACCTCGACATCTCTTTTATTTACCATTGGTATAGCTTTTTATTGTGAGATGCGTCGTCGAATGTCCACTATGGGCATGCTATAAATTTCCACCATGAATGATGCATGGCTTAGATTAGCGGCTCATGCATTTCTTTAACACATATACAAACTCCATGACCCCACAAGATCCAATTTATTTCACATCGCGAGTATCCATAAACAAAAGATCACGATATCAACTCAAATGAGACAAAGTGCAATGTTGAAAGCTTGCCCCATGATGGCATGGTTGGGCTAATTTCCAACTTACAACTTGCAAGAATAACATCAACATAAGAGAGCCACAATGTCAAAATATTAAAACTGAGAAAAGTAAAGTGTGCCGTCAGGTTCGTGAGAGCTTTACTGACTAATTTTTACATAACACCAAAAAGAGTTTAATTTGAAGGATAGATAAAAGCAAGTCAAATGTACTTGGAATAGCAAATTGCTAATAGGTATGTATGGTGGACACATTTGAATAACTTGGTTTTTGGGAGTTGGATGCACGAGTAGAGCTCATACTCAGTACAAAACGAAGGCTAGCAAAAGACTGGGAGCGACCAACTAAGAGAGCAATAACGGCCATAATCATGCATAGCGACAAAACATCATTAACCGAAGCATAAAGTGGTATCACAAGTCAAAAACAAATGATCATAGAGGCTATATGGCGAATTGTTAGAGTCAAACATGGTGTAAGAATGCACCAAGTCAACCCAAATAAAGCATCAAGGAGAAAACCACAATAAAATGCTTCCATATAACAAAAACAACGCATGATTTTTTCAAAGGCTCATTAAGCAATCTCAGTCATTTGAGACAAGTCATGATACAGCAAAAACTACTAAGCATACTATCAAAACAACATCAAGCATGGCATGCGAAACTCTAAGCCGCAGTCTAAACAAGCTCCTTTTTGTACCACTTTTTGCATGAAACTTTTTTCTCTTTTCCAACACCATTCAAACCTTTTTGAAACAACTCTTTTGATGAAAACCAACATAGACCAGTGGTCTAAATACACCTTGATGCAAAGATATAACAAGATCTGAATAAAAATCAAGGCGAAAAATGAAAGCTAAACGCAGTTCTAGAAAAAGAGAACACTCGTTGAACGATATATAAGAGTGAAAAATAGAGTGTTCTTGGCAAATGAAAAACAAAGTGCGTCTCCTCCAAAAGAAATTTGTTGGGGTCCAACCATTTATTGCAGCAAACAAAATAAAACAAAACTGAAAGCAAAAGTAAAGACACTCCAAGAAAAACGCAAAGAATATGAAGCAATAAAAATATAGTGTGTTGAAAGGTGACCTGATTTTTGCCGATGAAGAAGGGGTGCCTCGGGGGCATCCCCAAGCTTTGATGCTTGTACCTCTTGGATATTTCTTGGGTTGACATGGGAATCCCGAAGCTTGAGCTTTTGTCCATACTTCATCTCATCTCATCACTCTCCATTCCCTACACTTGAAAGCTTCCTTCATACAAAACTTCACACAATTCTATTAGCAACGTTAGCATAAGCATAATAGTAAATCAACCTTTTTTGGTTCAGTTTCAAACTCAAATACACCACATATAAAGCATATACTACTGTAGCAACTTCCTCAAAAGTTTCGTATCAAAAGAACTCAAAAAGAAAGCGATCGAGAGGCAAACACAAATAGTGGCAGAAATCTGTCAAAACAGAACAGCTGACAAAGATCAATTTTTTTTAGGACCTTTTGTTGCTCAAATCGAAAAGTACAAAACTAATGAAAGTTTGGATATAACCTGGGGCATATGCGCAAGAAATTGCAGATCAAAAAGATATTATGATAATTTTCACAAATTTTTACGGTGCATCGCAAAAATCTGTTTCAGGACAGCAACTTCCCCAAATCTTACCAACCTCAAATTAGAGGTTCTTCTTGGGACAACAACGAAATAAAAATGATAAGGAGCCATCATTACAGCAGTAATAACTTCCAAGACTCAAATAAAAGGAAAAGTACTGAAAATAAAACATTGGGTTATCTCCCAAGAGTGCTTTTCTTTAACGCCTTTGAGCTAGGCGCAGAAAGTGCAAATCAAGTAATATCAAATGAGGCATTAAGATCAATTACAGAAGTCTTTTCAACAATGAATTGAATTGTATCCAAATGAGTTTTTGAAGACCCCTTGTGAACACTCTTGGGTTCACTCCTTTCATCAAAAAGATTTTCAGGACAAATCCAATCAAAATTCTTTTCCAAAGCTTCATGCAATCCTACAATCTTGCAAGGTATTGGTACTTTGATTTCTTCCTTGTTTGTACCAAAAACCTCTACACGTGAGGCAAGCATATTAAAGCGCTCAAAAACTTTCCTAGCTTCAATAGCAACATCTCTAAATTCTCTACGCAAAGTCTCCAAAATAAAGTCTTTTTTCGGAGTCTTCGATATCATGAAGCTTAAGAAACATTTGTTGCATAAAAGGATTAAGGTTAACAAACCTAGCCTCCAACATGTGAACTAAATAAGCAGCAACAACTTCATAACTAGGAGCAAGCTCAGCTAAATATCTATCCTCAACATCATTATGCATACTAACATGATTAAAGAACTCCTCGATGTTGCCTTTCCCAATTATAGAATCACTACCTATTGTAAGTTCCTCCAAAGCATACTTAGGGAACAACATAATGAACTAAAAGTAAAAGTAATGGAATGCAAGCTATCAAAGGAACTAATTTTTTTGTATTTTTGATAAAACGATGCAAGCAAAAATAAAGTAAAGCAAAACAATAACAAAGTAAAAGATTGAGCGTGAGAGACTCCCCTTGCAGAAATCTTCTTTCTCCTCGGCAATGGCGCCAGAAAAATGCTTGATGGTGTGTAGTAGGCACCCAGTTGGGACACCCAAGAGGAAGGTATGATGAGCACAGCAGCAAGTTTCCCTTAGTTGTGAAACCAAGGTTTATCAAACCAGCAGGAGAAAGAACCACACTTCCGAAGGTTGATGCCCGCTAGCTTTGCGACACTCCGGACAATGGCACCAGACAAATGCTTGTCGGCGTGTAGCTTTTCACCAGCACCAACGTGGAACCTACACACAACACAACCAAGTACTTTGTCCCAACTAACAGTGAGGTTGTCAATCTCACCAGTTTGCTGTAAATAAAGGATTAAGCGTATCGAGTGGTAAAAGGTAATAGTATGCAAGAATGTAAATAATGCGAGTAAAAGTAAAACGGTAATAGCAATATAAAAGGAATGGACCGGGGTCCACAGTTCACTAGTGGTGTCTCTCCATAAGATAAATAACAACATGCTGGGTAAACAAATTACAGTTGGGCAATTGATAGAGTAAAGATAGCGTACATATGTCATGAGGATCACTATGAGATTCACTCTGGGCATTACGACAAAATACATAGACCGTAATCCAACTGCATCTATGACTAATAATCCACCCTCCAGATGTCGTCTGAGCAACCATCGGGTATTAAGTTGCAAGCAACAGATTATCGCCTTAAGCAAAGTGCGTAATGTAAACAATGCAAATGTCCTTGGACACAAGAATGTTGTTTTCTCCCTAGTGGCAACAACACATCTACAACCTTAGATGTTTCTGTCACTCCCCCAGATTACTAGAGGCATGAACCCAACTATCGAGCATAAATACTCCCTCTTGGAGTCACTAGCATCTACTCGGCCAAGATATCTAGTAGCAACGGAGAGCATGCAAGCTCATAAACAACATAGAGATAACATAAAGATAGTACTCAGCACATCAACTTGACATAGTACCAATACTCATTGGATCCCAACAAACACAACATGTAGAATTACACAATGATGATCTTGATCATGATAGGCAGCTCACAAGATCTAAACATGAAGCACATGGTGGAGAAGATGACCATCTAGCTACTGCTATGGACCCGTAGTCCAAGGTAGACTACTCACACATCACTCCCGAGGCGACCATGGTGGTGGAGAAGGCCTTCGGCAGGGATTCCCCTCTCCGGCAGGGTGCCGGGAAGAGCCCCTGGATCCTCCCGATCTCGCATCGACGACGGCGGCGGCTTGTAGTATGTTTTGAGGAAAATTGATCGGGTCTTTAGGTTTTTCCAGTCGAGGGGAATATATAGGTGGAAGGGCGGCGTCAGGAGGTGGACCAGGCGGTCTCACCCCCTGGTGGCGCGGCCAGGGCCTGGGCCGCGCCACCCTAGGATGTGGTTGGCCTCTGGCCTCCCTCCGTCTCATCTTCGGACTTCGCAATGCTTCGGGAAAAATAGGAGGTTCGGCTTTTGTTCTGTCCAATTCTGAGAATATTTCTTGTGTAGCTTTTCGGAAACACAAAACAGCAGAAAACAGGGAACTAGCACTATGGCGTCTCGTTAGTAGGTTAGTTCCGAAAAATGCATAAAAATGCCACGAAGTGTAACAAAACACAAAGCAAATGGTGTATAAACAAGCATGGAGCATCAAAAATTATAGATATGTTTGGGATATATCATGGATGAGGTGCAAGGCCGAAGCATTGAGTTGCTTGTCAATATGCTCCCATGGTAGCAAGTTTTTCAAGTCATTGGAAGTTGGATTAATTCCCTGCTCAATGATTCTCCAAAGCTCAATAGAGACAAAGTTAATGTGAGAGTGCATGTTATCTTGCCAATTGGCAAAGCTAGAAGCATCAAATGGTGGCGGAGGACCGCACGAGGCAAGGTGTGGCATTTGGAGGTGCCTCCTGGAGACATAGCTCGTAGGGTGTGGAATCTCCAACTTATGTCCCCTAGGCGTGTCCCCTTTTTTGGTGGTGTCCTCGTCACCCTCAACTTCCTCCACCTTCTTCGGATCATCCTCGAGAGGTTTCTCCTTGTTTAAGGGATCTCCCTTATCCGAGATGTCAACCGGAGCCGGTGTAGTGGTGCTAGATGTAGCACTAGAGAGGGCTTCAAGCTTTGTTTTGTACTTTGAATTTCTACCATCATGGCTTCCATTTGGGTCATGAGGTTCTTGAAATCTGCCTTAGTGATGGGATCCTCGTCGCCCATATTCTCTTAGGCTGTTAAGCCCAATCAAAGAGCCCTTGCTCTGGTACTAATTGAAAGGATCGGAACGGGCGACTAGAGGGGGGTGAATAGGCGCTAAGCAATTTTTAATCTTTTTCAATTTTAAAGCTGACAAGAAAGTAAATTCACTAGATGTGCAACTAGATGAATTTCCTACAAGTGTCAAGCAACCAAGTAAATAGCTTAACAACGAGATACAAGTAAGGGAATGAATTCATCGAGGAGTGGAGACCGGAGACAAGGATGTATTCCCGTAGTTTCTTCCTTAAAGGGAAGTATGTCTACATTGGAGAGGTGTGGTGACACAGAGTTAACCAAATGCCATGGAGGCTCACCTTGTTCTCCGATGAGCAAGACATGGAGGCTAGCTCTTTTCCACTAAGCGGTGGTACTGGGGGCACCAACCCAAACCCTTACACGGAGGTTGGGGCACAACTCCACAACTCAATTGGAGGTTCCCAACAAGAACAATGAAGCTGTTACACGGAGGAAGCTTCGATGTGACCTATCTTGCTCAAAGCAAGTTCCACGGAGGATGGGTGGGGGAAAATCAAATCACTTGGATAGGATTGTAGATTTAGGGCTCCTCTCCCAATCTACCAAACCTTGGGGGATTTGGTTGGCTAGAGAGAGAGATCTACGAAGGTGAAGCTCTTGTATTAATGGAGGAGAGAGGAAAGTTGAGGTAAGCACTTGGGGAATAAGACCTCTCCTATTTCTAGGTAAGGTGCAATTACGGCCGTTACAGCGCCCGAGCGGTACTACCGGCCTGGGGGCGGTAGTACCGGTCGTCTTCTTTGAGTCCTTGGGTCGCAGGAAATCCTAGTGGGCGGTAGTACCGCTGAGCCCAGTGGTAGTACCGGCCACGGTGACGAAGGAATGACCTGTGGGTCCTCGATATTAGCCTACCTAGTCTTTGGTCCAAGAAGGATATCTACTGAAGGGACGGCGAGGCCCACGATCATGATAGCCTGGCGCGGCCCTGGAGCGAGACTTGACATACAAGGCAAGGCTCAAAGAGACCAAGTCGAATTAGGGCTTCATTAGGGTTTATTCAAACCGATTCTATCTGTATTTTGCTTGGAGGACAATCCCGAGACCCAACCTTCGCCTATAAAAGGTTGGGAGGGAGATCATGTAACGGCTAGACACTTTTTTCCATCATCCACCTGAGCGCTTGAATTCTCGAGAGCTCCTCACCTTTGGCTAGATCCAATCGACGCCCTCGCTATAAACACCACCACTGTAATCACCTCGTCAATAATGTCAGACAAGCAGGACGTAGGTCGTTACCCAACAAGGGGGCCGAACATGGGTAAAACCTGTGTTTTCTTGTGTCTTCTGATCGTCGTCGAGTTCGCCGGATCCCACAAGCGCTCCATGATTCGAAAGCCCTCAAGCATGGGCATTGCCGGGGTTGAACCTCATCAATTGGCACCGACCATGGGGATGACGGGATCTGGATCTACAGATTTGTTGGCTCCTTCACCAACCACCACCGATCTACCTACATCGACAAGGATCGACAGCTCATCACCAGCAACCACCATTGATTCCGCACCACCAACCACCGACATCGACATCACATCACCAGCCATCGACATCGACATCGACACAACATCACCAACCATCGCCGGCATCACTTCGCCGGCTGTCGTCAACACTGCTTCGTTAACCATCGGTACACTTTATTCCCCAACCATCATCGAATCCGCTCCAGTGTTCGCCATCGACCCCTCAGTGACAACCACTGTCGATCCCATCTCATGCTTGACGGGGTCGACTTCGGCAAAAATCGGAGGTTTCGATATGACCCTCGGGTTGTTCAACTTCCACGTGGATGATGACGGAGCTGCTGAGTTGATCTCCATCATCGAATCAGCCCCACTCGTCGTAGATTGGAACACACCATTGGCGATCGGGGGCACTCCTTTGACAACAACGCCACCGACATCATCAGAGGAAGATCCAAGGCTGGAAACATCGACCCCATCAGTCGGGTCGAACGACTTTCAAGATCCACCTCCATCCCCAACCACCGCATATTGCGTCGAGTGCGACGCCTATCACTTCATGGGCAACGGAGATTTCTCACCTCACGAGATTGCTAGCTGTGAAGACACCCGTGGAGGCACAACTGCAATCTATCCGACAATATCTGAGTGCGAACGGGCTCTCAATGCCCTCACGCTCCAACCTACGCCTTACGACCCCGATTACGTCGAGGGGTTATACTCGGACTACACGTGCTCAGATGACGATGTCTATCCTGAGGCCAAGGGGAAGATCGACAACTCAGTTAGTTCATACTCAAGCGAGTCCGCCATATCTGGCAGTGGATATGTGGTCGATTATGACTCTGATACAATGATCGAGGCATGATCGTGTATTGGAGATGACGACATATACCCTTTGGCGCAAGGCGAGATCAGCGATAATTCAGTTTCGCCATCTGGCGGGCACTGCATGATGGCATCGCATGGAGATGGGAACGAGCATGGAGCCAACAACAATCGAGATCGGCCAACCGCTGGCGGCCGGTTCATCACACAAACCCAGATCCAGCATGCAAGGAAAGTCTATTCGGGCGAAGTACCTATGGGCCCTAATCCCAGTCCCGAAGAGGTGGCCGCACTTCGATTCATCATCCAGGAGCAGAAAGACCAGATCAGTAGCGAGAGACGATTCCTGGAATGACGAAGAGAGGAAGTCGACGCGTCCAGCAGACGACGTGCCGAGTTATCATCACACTACTCATCGACCATCCCGCGCAGGTCACGATCTCGTCTCCCACCTGGGGGCGATGCGCACAACATCACCAGAAACTTGGAAGCAGAATTCAATGAGGCCGAGTTACTGCCCAAGACCAAGGAAGCTGCGATCATGGCCTCTACAGCTTACATTGCTGCCAACGCATCTAATGACGACGAGCATATGCGGCACCTTCGAAACCTGGCGCTCGAGGGCGTCAGGGTGCTCCAAGGCACGAATGAACAATGACATGACGCAACACCATGAAGAAACGTCCCTTTAGCGGAGCAGTTTAGACACCAAACAGCGGCGCCAGCAGTAGCGCCCAGGCCTCAAGTCGTAGAACCTATCAACGGTGAACTTTGACATGGTTTAGCTCAGAACAGAGTCGACCTGGCACGCGCACGACATGAGGCACGTCGCTTTGAGGACGAGTGCAAGCTGGAGACATTCGATAACAGTTGCCATGGACTATGTGGCGCTGAGTGCTTTAGCATCCTAATTCACTCCACACCGCTGCCGAAAGGAATTAAGCTCAGCGACGGTGTAGTCAAGTTCAATGGGCAGCAGGACCCTCGAATTTGGCTTGATGACTTCATAACTACCATCACCATTAGCGGCGGATCCAGAGATAATGCTCTTCAGTTGCTATCATTGCACCTGAAAGATAGCATCCGCTCCTGGGAGGAATTTTGGCAAGCTTTTATCGCACACTTTCGGGGCACCTCACGACGACCCACGTCGTTCAAAGAACTACGCCTGTATGTGCAGAAGACAGGGGAAAGTCTTAGGTCATACATATCGCGGTGGCTCAGCTTGCGCAACACATCGAAGAATATTTCGCCCGAAAGAGCTATCGACGCTTTTTGAGACGGTCTCATCCGGCAGGACTTTAGGGAAGAGTTGGGACGATGCAAGCCCAAGACTATCAACCATCTCATGAGCCTTGCAAACGAATGGACCGACGGAGAGGATTCCATCGCAAATCTGAGGAGTCGTCGCCGCTCACCAGACCATGACGTCGATCCAAAAGATCAACTCCAGTCCGGATCACAGCGAGTGCGACAGAAAGGGCGCCGAGGCCGTTATGGAGATTCGAACATAGCAGGCATGATAGCAACAGGCTACATAAACAACGACCATGACGACAACCACAACGGACCTAGGCAGGGGAACACTTACTATGGAAGCAACAACAGAGGTGCCAGCCGCGATTCGAAGCCAAAAACGGAGTGGCGTCTTGACCAGCCACCACCCTTGGCGGAAGAACTGCTCAACAGAGTGTGTACCAGGCACACCTACATCGACAAGGATGGAAGGCGAAAACCAGCACATCTCCTAATCGAGTGCAGGGAATTTCTTCGGCTCAGCCAAGTGCTTCAGGAAAAGATGCAATCAGAACAGCCTGTCGCAGGCGCCGTGGCGTACAATGCACCACCGCCGCCACCTAATCCGCCACCAAACGCAGTACAACATGGCCATCAGGCTACCACGATCCAGCATCTCGTCGAGCCTTGGTAGTAGGTCATCGAGGAAGAAGCGTTCCCTCCACCACGTGGTTTCGTGCCTATGATCCAGAGGGGGCGCCCGACAAACCGCATCCAGAGAAAGCATGGAAGGGAGGTTTTCCACGCCGAGCATCTCCCGAGTACCTGAACTGGTCAGAACACCCGATCGGGTTCGATCGATCAGATCACCCACCAAAGATCCCACGCCCAGGACATCACGCTCTAGTCCTCGAGGCCCAGATAGGAGGTTTTACCTCCAAGAAGGTGTTCATGGACGGAGGAAGCAGCTTGAATCTCATCTATGCTGACACGCTGCAAAAGATCAAGATCCCGATGAATGACCTTCTGCCGACAGAGACTTCCTTCCATGGAATTGTCCCAGGAAAGCCGACGTACCCTCTGGGAGTGATACACTTGGATGTTGATACGTCTCAAACGTATCAATAATTTTTGATGCTCCATGCTTGTTTATGCACCATTTGCTTTGTGTTTTGTTACACTTCGTGGCGTTTTTATGTGTTTTCCAGAACTAACCTATTGACGAGATGCCACAGTACCAGTTCCCCGTTTTCTGCTATTTTTGTGTTTCAGAAAAGCTACACATGAAATATTCTCAGAATTGGACGAAACGAAGCCCGAACCTAATATTTTCCCCGGACACGAGATGAAGACCGAAGGAGAGCCGGAGGGGGGCTAGGGAGCAACCACACCAAGGGGTGGCGCGCCCCTGGCCCGTGCCACCACATGGTGTGGGGGCCCTGGTCCACCTCTGACGCCCCCTCTTCGCCTATATAAAGCCTTCCGACTCCAAACCCTAAATCAATCGGTGTTTTTCGAGAAAGAGTTCTGCAGCTCTGCCGCCGCCACCAACGAATTTTGGGGGACAGAAGTCTCTGTTCCGGCAACCTGCCGGGATGGGGAAGTGCCCCCGGAACCATGTCCATCGACGCCATCGCCTCTACCGCCGTCTCCATCGACTTCACCACCATCTCCACCGACGTTGCTCTCTCCCATGATGAGGAGGGAGTAGTTCTTCCCCAGGGCTGAGGGCTCTACCGGTAGCTATGTGGTTCACCTCTCTCTCCCATGATGTGATCTATATGTGACCGTGAGCTTTGTATCTAGTTGAATTGGCAGATGCTATTCTTCATATATTATGCTACTCCAGTACTTTATTATTGTAATCTCTGGAGATACTTTGTACCATGATGTGAAGGTGACTGTGTGCGCATTATGTGTGTCTTTTTGGCTAGTGTCTCTATGAATTGTTGGTGTTTGTTGGAACTATCTAGTGTGCTCAAGGTGATAGTGTGGGGCAATCTAGTTTGGGGAAATGCGAACTTGGAGGAGTGCTTCGTAGCCCTACACATGATTAGTGTTCGTTATCCATTGGAGAATAGTTTAGAGTGGCATAGTGAAGATAGCTATTTATGTGTTCAATTATGTTATCTTTGTTGAGAGTGTCCGCTAGTGAAAGTATGATCCCCAGGCCTTGTTTCTAAGCATTGAAACACCGTTTACATTCAGTTTTGTTACATGTTTGCTCGCAGCGATATTTATTTTAAATTGCATTTACTACTTATAATCATCCATATTACTTGTACTAGTCATCAACCCGTGCACCTGCACGGCCTAGCTAGTTTAAAAAACACATGAATAAAATAAAAACAAAATTATTTTTTATCTAAATGTTATCATAATTGGAATATAACAAAACTTATGCATTGAATGATTATTACTATAATCATGTAATAGTTGGCACCAAAGTAGTTTATCTGAGATACATGTATGTGGATGAGTTTTTAGGACAGTTTTTATTATTATATTCTCTTCAACTGTTATAACTAATTTTACCATTTTCCAATTATTCTGCAACTGGGCAACTACAGTTTTTTACCTTCTTTTGCTATCGTCATACCTTTTTTTACTCTCGTGTGTGCCATACTCTAAAATGTATTTTTTTAAAGAAAAGTGAGGACGTTTTCAATCTAAATAACCTGATAGTTTTGCGAAAATCCTCAATGCCCCGATTAAATTGTAAAATAATAAAAGGGAACAAAGAAATTGAAAATCATTAGGACTCGTGAGCATGAAATTATTGCGAAAACACCAATGGCAAAAACACAAAGTTGCATATTGATGTAGAATCTACATGAGGTTATACAGCTAACTGCTTAAAATAAAAAATGTCTTAATTCAGTAAAGTGACATTTCTGACACTACCGGCAAAAAGAGACTTAGCTATGTATCAGAAATACTCAGAAAAGCCGGAAAAATACCCGACAAACTGTTTGTCAGTGTTACACTAAGCAAACCGGACTCGACAACTAACCTGCTGGCAAAATTCAGTTTACATCACAAAATTCTACAGAATATGGCCACTGAAGGTCTCTATGTGAAAAAAGAATCATGCATCGTAATTTGTGTTTTGTATATACAATTAAAGAGTAAATGATTATTGAAGGTATATGACATAAGTAGAAGCTTCGTAATGTAACCGGTGGACTGAAAGTCAAATAAAAAAATGTCAAGCCCAATATAACAAAGTTGTACTGCAACATAAGCTCATACAATGATGACTGTTCTTTTGAATTTGGCATTATAAACAAATAGATATTAGAATCTATTTGATTAGAAAATCCATTGTTTATCATGTTCAAAAGAGCAGGTTATTTGAAACAGGTGGCAGCAACACCGGAAAATCTCCACACAAAAATCAGCACAAACGTGCTAATCAACAATTATTTTCAGGTTATTCGAAACTGGTGGCAGCAACTTCGGAAAATCTCCACACAAAAATCGGCAGAAACATGGTAATCAATAATTATTTTCGTGTATGCAGAATCAACATCATATTCTCAACGCATTTCTTTGTGAAGTCAATGTCCTGCCGTGAATGATCCAACGTAGAACTGAATCGGTGCTAGATAATTAGTATATATCCGAAAAGTATGTTGTGGAAATGAGCTAATATATCTCACACATTCGCACTTGTAATCAGAGTGAGACTTACTGAAGAGAAATTACTAAAATAAATGTAGATGGGACTATGCACTTCCATAGTATTTTGGGTGATGTCTTCTTCCTCTATGTGCACCACTACGGTACAAAATGTGGAGCTAGAGTGGGAAAATCATAAAGAAAAAATGTACCCTTCATGACAATTGGATCATTTCTTATTTCCCGTAGAAAGAATGTGCTTAGACTAAATACATGGAAAAGAGCTAATATTTCCAGCAATTATAAAGACTAAGGGTTCATATGCATATATTACTCATCACCAATAAGAAGATCAATTTGAGGAGAACGAAATGCCTTTTATTTGCAATTTTGAAAATAAAATCCATAATGTGAATGTTCTTCGAATCCGAAGATCAATTCTTGCACTAAATAGGCATCTTCGAGGCTGGGATGCTTACATGATGAGATGATGAAAATTTGGTCAACAACTGCACTCGTGCAATGCCATGGGTGACATCCAAATTCCAAAATTCAGTCGTAGTGTGTATCTAGGATTCTTTCCCCAATAACACCTGACAAACGCCCACACATCTGCTTGCTTTTCCAAGCGACATTCTGGACTGGGTATAAGGCATAAATTATATGAGTAAAAATAATTTGGAGTATGAAATTCAACTATAATGAATTTACTGCTTCCTGAGTTAACTTTGTACGACAGACGAAAAAATCTAACAGTCTCGTACCTGCGACCTCTGTCGGAAGCCGGAACCTGCTCCGAAGTGTAACAGCCTGGAGCTGAATCCTACAGGCAGCCTATGGTGGAGATGCCTCCCAAGAACGGTCAGAATATAATGAACTTTTACATGGTGCTCTTATAACTCAGTTTTCTCTTGGTCTGTATTAATTAAACTAAGCAAATATAAATTCGTTGGCAATTGTGGCTGATTATCTTCAGTCTTAGCCTAGCTACCTTACTGATCTACCTGTACAAAAACCTAAAATTACCTTCCTGTCTAGCCTAACTACCTTGCTGATCTAGCTGTAGAAGCCCTCTATAAGTGGATCCTTCAGCTGATTTCTTCGTCTTGCTCCTCTAATCGTTGGGGTCCTGGCATCCTCCACCAGAGTTCTTTAGCTTTGGTAATTAAGTAGCGTCAGACTGCCATTGGTATACGGTATACCCCTTCTCTTGTAGATCAGCCATCACGTGATAAATTCATCTGCTGGACAGAGAATAGACGCTAGATTACTCCAAGCTAAAGAGATTTAAAATTACCAATGTTAGAGTAGAACAGGAACGCAGTGAACCGATTAGGATATATTATACTATAGATGGGATCGTACCATCTTTTTTAGATCGATTCCAGCGTGGCTACTCCAATGAAATTGAGGACGTATATTTTTTCCAAGATTGTTCGCTACTGTTGCCATTGCTGCTATGTACTTCCTTCCGATAACCTCAACGTAGTTGCTCTGAAGGACAGCTGGAGCAGATCAACTTGCAGGACCTTAGCCTTAGGAGGTGCGGTGTTGGAGGCGGCCGAAGGCAGCGAGGCAGCGCTTGATGTTTAGGTCGGGGAAAGAGGAAACCGGATCAGGTGGAGGTTTGAGCGGAAAAATATTAATCGCATCCATCCGTTGGTATTATGATCGGACGGTAGTTTTTTGTGCTTTTTCGAGGATTAACGTGGAGCCTCCTACGGTGCCTCCAATTAGTAAATATAAGATTTCACTATCTCTTCGCCGAACTAGTGCACCTATACATCTGACAAGTGTATTGGGTATGTTGGGGACACAAAAGACTTCTTGTATCGTAATTGCAGGGTTGCTTGAGAGGGATACCTTTGACCTCCTCCTCCCTGAGTTCGATAAACCTTGGGTGATCCACTTAAGGGAAACTTGCTGCTGTTCTACAAACCTCTGCACTTGAAGGCCCAACACTGTCTACAAGGATAGAAGCGTGCGTAGACATCATACGTCATCTTTGGCACCCCCGCAAACTTCAGAAATGAGAAGATCGAATTCGAGGTCGTTGACTGGCCCTCACAGTACCACGCCATCCTTGGACGACCTGGGTTTGCCCGATTCATGGCAGTCCCTCATTATGCCTATCTCAAGCTGCGGATGCCCGCAAACAGAGGACCAGTGACGATTAGTGGTAGCTTTGCTCGCTCCGAAAACTGCGACAAAGATTTCAACACTTTGTCCCAGACATTCGGGATTCATGAAGAGCTTCACCACACCAGAGAGAGCACCAACATGGACATAACTCCAGCGGCGCAGTAGAACACCCTAGAGTTGTCATTCGATGCTAGCAAGGACACACGTGAGCACCAGATCCACCCGACGGATCCTTCCAAGACCGCGCGGGTGTCAAATTCTCTTTCCCCGTATAGGAAAGCGCGCTCGTCTAGTTCCTCCGTGAGCACTGGAGGATGTTTGCCTGGTGCCCAGCAGATATGCCAGGCATCCCGAGGGAACTTTTCGAGCATGAATTGAAGATTTTCCCAACGCAAAACCTATCAAACAATCGATGCGCAGCTACAATCCGGAGAAAGCCCGGTCAATGGGAGAAGAAATAAATCGACTCCTCGAGGCAAAATTCATCAGGGAGATAAAAGAGGCCACATGGTTGTCACCACTAGTCATGGTGGAGAAGAAGGACACCAAGATCTATAGGATGTGCATCAACTTCACGGCGTTGAACAAACACTGCCCGAAAGACTATTTCCCGCTCCCTCGAATCGATTAGATCATCGACGTCTTTCGTTCCTCGATGCCTACTCTGGATATAATGTGGGGACTCCCGGGATCAAGGCTAGACAAATCCAGACCTTCATTTGACATAAGCCTAACCGAGAGCTCGAGAGCCTTACAGTGAGGGAATCGGTAACACAACAGTGACTCTACGACTCAAAAGTAATATAGCAAGCTCTTAAAAGAGCAAGAAGCAAATTACAAGCAGAGGTCACTGACCTGTCAATCATCAATCAACGAAAGCGAAATTATGCTATTAGACATAACAAGACCAAATGGCCTAAGAGGCCTGGAGCATAACGGCGATGTCCCAATCCATAGATTCCAGGCTGCCGCCTGGGAACCCCAAGCTACTCGTCGATGTCGATGTCCATCTAGAACCTTTGAAGAGAAACTTACTCTGCTGCAAAAATATCAATGAGGAAAGATTGAGTACAAAAGGTACTCAACAAGACTTAGTAACCTAGTAACTACCTATTAGCTACATGCCAGGTTAGAAAAGCCTTCTGTGGAGTTTCTTTGTGTAAACCAAGTTTTGTTTGTATAAATCAGGAAGAAGAGAAGCTCGTCTGTTTAGACCATTTAAAAAGGGGATAAGAGAGTGATAACTTTGATCATCATTGAGACATCCACCGAGTCATCATTCTTATATCCACTGAGCAACAACTACTATTTAGATCTACCGAGCAATTGTAGCATCTTGCAAATCCACCAAATATCTTGATCTTTCATATCCACCGATCAAACTCAGTTGAACCTATCCACAAGGATCACCCCCTCTTTCAACCTGAGAGGAAGCATCCTAAGCACACTTTATTTGCCAAGTTTTACGATTAGGTTAATGTTCTCTATGATCACAGAATCCGTTCCCAAGTCGTCTGTAATCGTGGACACGGC
Source organism: Dactylis glomerata (assembly GCA_007115705.1). Taxonomy (NCBI): domain Eukaryota; kingdom Viridiplantae; phylum Streptophyta; class Magnoliopsida; order Poales; family Poaceae; genus Dactylis; species Dactylis glomerata. The sequence continues at coordinate 1,470,695 of QXEO01000291.1, read as the reverse complement.
TTTTCGAAAAGATTTAACCCAGCAGGGGTGCACAACTTTACCCACACGTGCCAACCGACTCTTCACGCCACCGGTAAAGCTCTCTTCCAATGAGGGCCGGCAGAGGGTGGTTGACCACGACCTTTACCTTACTTTCTCCTAGACCATGAGTCACGCCCTAAGGATTGTTCCACCGTAACGGGTCAAGTCCCGAAGTCGGTCCTTAAGGTTGTGAACAGGGACCAAGATTATGAAGGCCGTGCCTTTCTCAACCCCTACCACATTCCTATATGATGCACCTCCTCCATCTATTTTCAAAATATTTTTCGATGCGTATGCCAAATGGAAATCCCAATCTATGTGACTCATGGAACAGACTAGGCAAGTTAGTTAGTCGAGGAGGTTCCTTAGGCCTCCGTGTGGCTGTACGCTCAGTCTTGGTTCAAGAGGCGAGAACTCGGGTCCTAGGGTCGGCAAGAACGAGTCAAATAACCACATCCCATGTGGCGGCTCATCCAAGCCTTTAGCATGTTTAATCACACAACTCACTGATCATACCACGTCAACCTATCATACTAGGTTCATTCACAACTCGGATTCATCAATCCGGATGGATCAGAGTTTACCAACTAAGCATGGCTAAGCATAGAAGATATAAAGGCTCTAGCAATGCACACAAGCGAGACCTAGTTATGCTAGGAGCAGTGGATCAGGGAATTTAGGTGACAAGAACATGCATAAGATAGGATAACTCTAACTACCGATAAAAGACATTTGAATCGTATGCGATACTTAGCAAGAATTGAAATACTTTAAAAACATAGGATTAGATATGATTGCTTGCCTTGCTCGTTGATAACCAAGAATAGAAATAGATCTTCGGGATTCTTCTTCTTGAATAACACGTCGATGGACAAGTATTAATCCTCGGTGTTGTCCACTCGATGTCGGACTCATGTTCTATCGCGAAGAAGCAAACACCGGAAAAGGAAAATAACAATCAAGGCATGGCATCGATGCACAAACAGGGATGATGACATGATATATTAAATGTGTTCAAATAACCCTATTAGATGATCATCAATTTAAATGGGGTTGAAATGCATAACACATTGCAATTCCATAAACCCCACACATTATGAAAGGTTCGATTATGTTCTTCTAATTAGGCAGGGTTCAAAGTAGTTTAAGCATGTATGATTTTGATACCAAAATGTAGATCTCATTTTTTTGAACATTTTGATAGGTCATGCATATTTTTCTGACAAACAGAGAATATTCTATGGTTTTTGCAAGATTCAACTAAATTCTGAAATTTTCTGAAATTAAAAACGAGTAGCAGATTGTACCCAGGGTCTGTTGACCCACGGTCACTGACCTCTGGGGCCCGAGGCCCACACGATAGGCCACGCTGGCGCAGCAGCCAGGGCAGCCATGGCCATGGTGGGCACCCGCCAGTGACCAAAGAAGGGCGGAGCTCCGACGCGGAAAGAGGAAGGGGAAGGGTCCAGGAGGACCGGAGCCTCACCAGGAGGTCGCTGGTGTCGTCGGTTCGGCCGGAGAAGGGTCGGCGGTAGCGCAATCGACGCGCTGCAATTCGCGCCGCCGCCCTCGGATGTCTGCGGAGGAAACGGCGACGGTGGTGTCGATTGGAGGCGAGGGGCTTCGATTCTTTTGGCTAGGAGGAAGAGGACGGCGAGGCACACCTTCTCGGCTTGTCAAGGAAGTAGGGGGGCGCAGAATCGACGGCGCTAGGCATCGGCCATGGCGGCTGAGGTCGGTCTCTGGGAGAAGTTCACGGGGGGAGAGGGAAGCGAGCCAGAGAGAGTGAGGCGCTAGGGTTCTCCTCGGCGGCGGCGGCGAGGTACTTGTAGACTTCCGAGGGCGGCGGCACGAATCGCAGCGCGGCGGACGACGCTCGAAGCTCCACCGAGCTGCTTGCAGGAACGGAGGTTGAAGATGACTCCAGGGAGATGGGCTGGGCCGAGATGGGCTTCGCCTGGGAGAGGAGAGGAGAAGAGTTGGGCCAAAAACGGCCCAGTTCGGTTTAGAAACCTTTTTTTCTATTGAACATTTTCTACTTTTGTATTTTCAAAACCTTTTGCAACCTTAGTTACGGTTTGAAATATTTGGAAATTCAAAAATTTATAAAACTTCTGAAATTAACCAGGGACCTTCTTTACATATAGAAGCTCCCTAATAATTGTTTGCAAACCTTTTAAAAACATTTTGAGAGCAATTCAAATAGGGAGAATTAACCAAATTAGGGTTTTGGAATTTATCTCCTTTGTGCATAATTTTCTAGGAAAATAAATGATGCTCATGATGCGCAAATCAACTCCTAATTAGGGTTTGCTAAAAGTGGGATGTTACAGATCTATCCCCTTACAAGAATCTCATCCCGAGATTCGTAGGGTAGTACAAGAGAGAAGGAAACAAGGGTACACTAGTCTTCAACGATCTTGTTGATCCCACGATGATCTTCTTTCTCGAAGAGATTGATTCATGATGTCACGAAGCTTCATTTTCTTCATTTGACATTGTTGCTCAGCTGCACTAAAGAAAAGAGGGAATAACTCTAGAAAGATGGATCTTTGAAAATCGAGTATCTCATGATCAACTCATGGAAGGAGTGTTCATAAACATATCTTGAGATGACAAACAGGAAAAACTTCAAAGGTGATGGATGAAATTGAAGAAGTTTCAATTTTGGTAGGCAATGGTTCCACGTGATCATTGTCATGCTCATACTCATTTTTATCATCATTTCGGTTCAGTTTCTCTCCCTTTAGTGTGGATCTCGTTATTTTCATACAACTTTCATATAGTTTTTACAGCAGAACCCTTTTACTGGCCAGCCTTTTTTACATTGCAGATAAATATACCAAGTCATCAAAGCTATAAGAAAGAACCTTGTACCAAGGATTGGCTTGCGCTAGGAAACAAAGAAGCCAAGGGGCAAAGTGCAAAAGGCAGCCCCACGCAAACCAGAGATAAAGAAGGAGGAGGACACCGTACCAAAGGACACGGAGAACACACGACAGCAACCCCACGCACTTGCCAACCACTCCACCACAAGAGAAAGTGCGGGAAGAGCAGGACGACGGCCATGGAGTCGAGATCTGAGATCTACTGCACCACAACCGGATGATCTTCCTCAGCCCCCGATGCTTTTCTTCCTCAAGGTCCACTGCTTCCTCTACCTCAACCTCACCTGCTGATCATCTACGTTGAAGCGCCGTTCCACTAGGTTCTGAGAAGAAAAATCACGAGTGTAAAACATTGGGTACTTCTGTTCTTCCCATCTCTTCTTGGTCCTGCGATTATCTCTGTTGGTGGCTACTATAATCCTAGTCGTAGTTTATTCCGAATTGCTTCTGTTAGCTTCTGTTGGTGTTTTACCTTTGTTCATCATCCATATTCGTGTGACAAGGCTTTCTGTAACGATTAGATCTGATAGATTGTCTCCCTGCAGAGAACACGATAATATTACTATATTTGACAACGATCAAATTGGCGCCGTTGCCGGGGAGACAAATTTCAGCAATCTAGTTGTGTGATAGACCTTGTTGTGTGTTTGGCTTTCGATTTAGTGCACTAACCTATTAACTGTGTGCTAAATTGTTGAGTTCTATAGGGTTTTTGCATGAATTTTGCGCTTCTTGAACAAGCTCCAGTGTTGTTTGATCCAGAAATTGAGAGAACCTTTTTGAGAAGGAAGAGAGAAGCAAGAATTAAGAGAACTGAGTTATCTGCAGCAATGGGGGAAAAGGTTCTTCTGAGGGATTTGTGGATTCCCAAAGATCAGAGGGTGTCTTCAGGGTTGATTCAGCCCAATATTCAGGCAAATAATTTTGAACTAAAGCCTGCTCTGATTAATATGGTGCAACATTCTCAGTTTGGTGGTACAGCTATTGAAGATCCTCATGACATATCAGAACATTTCTAGAGTACTGCAATACTCTGAAGCAGAATGGGGTTCCAGCTGATGTGATCAAGTTGTCACTGTTTCCATTCTCTCTCAAAGATGGTGCTAAGATCTGGCTGCACTCTTTACCCAATAGTATGACAGATAGCTGGGAACATCTGCTGCAAGCATTTTTGGAGAGATATTTTCCTCCTACAAGAGCAGCTGAGCATAGAGACAAGATTACCAGATTTGCTCAATTCAGCAATGAGAGTTTGTATGAAGCTTGGCAGAGGTATAATACATTGCTCAGGATGTGTCCTCATCATGGTCTTGAGCAGTGGCTGATTTTACAAACTTTCTACAAGGGACTAACTCATCAGACCAGAGCAGCTATTGATTCTGCTGCAGGAGGAGGGATTATGAACAAGACACTTGAAGAAGCTTTTGAGCTAATTGAAAGCATGGCTGCACATCATTTTTAGTGGTCCAATGAAAGGCAGGTTGTTCCTCATGCTCCTGGTATGCACAGCATTTCAGCTAGTGATTCTATTGCTGCTCAGCTTGAAGTCCTTAAGAAACAGATGGCAAGTGTTCTTCAGACTCAGCAATCCTCATGTTCTGCTTCATCAGTTTATTCAATGGCAGTTGTTTGTGATGTTTGTGGAAAAACAGGCCATGCCTCTGCTGAATGCACCTTTTATGCAAATGTTGGCCCTTCGGTATCAGAAGTTAGCTATGCTCAGAGCCAAGGTTCCTACAACCCATCATGGAAGAATCACCCCAATCTCTCCTACAGGCATAGCCAACCAAGTCAGACACTTGCATCAAGTCAAGGGCAAAATTACAAAAACAACCAATTCCAGAATTTTGGAAGTAACAGATCTGAAGTATCTCATCAGTCTAGTACCCCTGGAGTTGAAGAAATGTTGAAAATGCAAGTAGAAGTGATGATGATAATAAAAGATTCCATTAAGGATTTAGGAAGTAAGTTTGATTGCTTGTTGCAGAATCAATCAGAGAGAGCAGAGCAGAAGTTACCAGCTCAACCTATAGCTAATCCTAAAGCACATTGTGGAGCAATTGACATTTGTGATGCAGTCATGACAAGGTCTGGAAGAAGTTCAGATCCAGTGTTACCTACTCCCAGTAGAGCATATGTGGCACCAGCCCTCAGATCAAAAATGGCATCAATTCCTGAAGAACTTGAAAGAAATGAAAAGGAAGAGAGCAGAGACAATGCTAAGAAGAGAGATCAGCCTATTGGTAATGATAAGGAAGATGAACCACAAGTTCTCCCTGCAAAAAAATATTCAGAGCCCACTGTTTCTCGCAAGATTCCATTTCCAGATAGAATGGAGAAATCTAAAGAAGATAAGCAGTTCTCTAAGTTCTTGGAAACAATGAAGTCTGTGGAAATTACCATTCCTATCCTTGATGCAGTAATGCACATTCCTCTGTATGCAAAATTCTTCAAGGACTTGTTATCCAAGAAAAGAACAATTGAAGAACCTGAATTGGTAACTCTGACAAAGAATTGTAGTGCTGTTATTCAGAATAAGATGCCTGAAAAACTTGGTGATCCAGGAAGTTTCTGTATTCCTTGTACAGTTGGACCAAAAGGATTCACTACATTGTGTGATCTTGGGTCTAGTGTCAGTGTCTTGCCCATGTCAGTTCAGTCAGTGCTCAATTTGGGCGAATTAAGGCCCACAAACATGACATTATAGTTAGCTGATAGAATTATCAAGAAACCAGTAGGAATTTTGCCAGATATTCCTGTCCTTGTTGGTAAATTTGCTTATCCTATTGATTTTGTGGTGTTAGAGATGGAAGATAATAGTGAAGCTGTTATTCTTGGAAGACCCTTTCTAGCAACAGCAGGAGCAATGATTGATGTCAAGGGAGCTAAATTAACTCTGCAGTTTGGAAATGAAGAGGCAGAATTTGATATGAAGCATGCTACTCATCTTCCTGGCAAACAAGGGCAATGTTTCTCCATTGATGTCATTGATCAAATGGTAATGGACTCTGAAGATAAATTGTATTGCTACCATGCCAGCCAGACAGTAGATGAAGGCACACCTCTATATGCAATATATAGAATTTCTGATGAGCAAGGACACCAAATCAGTAAAAGTATAGTAGAGACACAAAAACTACCAGTGGAACTAAAACCCTTGCCAATTCACCTGAAGTATGAGTTCCTTGGTAAAGAAAAGACATTACCAGTGATTGTAAGCTCTGACCTTTCAGAATAGCAGTCCAGTGCCTTGCTTGATTTGTTAAGGAAATACAGAAAAGTGATTGGGTACTGCCTTGATGATATCAAGGGTATCAATCCTTCCCTTTGCAATCACAGGATTTACCTTGAGGAAGGGAGTAAACCTTCTAGAGAACATCAAAGAAGAATTAATCCAAAGTTGCAAGAGGTAGTTAAGAAGGAAATATTGAAGCTACTTTCAGGGAATATGATTTTTCCCATATCAGACAGTGAATGGGTGAGTCCTATTCATGTTGTTCCCAAGAAAGGAGGCATGACAGTAGTGGAAAACGATAATGGACAATTAATTCCAACCAGAACTGTTATTGGCTGGAGGTTAGTCACAGATTTCAGGAAATTGAACAAATGTACAAGAAAAGATCATTTCCCTTTGCCATTTATTGATCAGATGCTTGAGAGACTTGCTGGTCATGAATTTTTCTGCTACTTAGATGGATACTCTGGGTTCCTACAGATTCCCTTACATCCTGAAGATCAAGAGAAAACAACATTTACATGCCCTTATGGGACTTTTGCCTATAAGAGGTTACCATTTGGTATTTGTAATGCACCAGGCACATTTCAGAGATTGGTGATGTCTATTTTCTCTGATCACATTGAGAAGATCATGGAAGTTTTCATGGATGATTTTACTGTCTATGGAGAAGATTTTGATAGTTGCATGGCAAATCTAGAAACAGTCCTGAAAAGATGCCTAGAACACAATTTGGTTCTTAATTGGGAGAAGTGTCACTTTCTAGTGAAAGAAGGAGTAGTCCTTGGACATCTTGTTTCTGCTAGAGGAATAGAAGTTGATCAGTCCAAGGTGGAAGTTATTGCAAAACTACCTCCTCCTGTTAATGTCAAAGGAGTGAGGAGTTTCCTGGGACATGCTGGCTTCTATAGAAGATTTATTAAAGATTTTGCCAAGATAGCTAAAGCCCTGACACACTTGCTGAACACTGACGTGAACTTCCTTTTTGATGATGAATGTAAGAGAGCTTTTGAGCTGCTAAAACAAGCCTTGGTTGAAGCCCCAATTGTTCAGCCACCAAATTGGGAAGAGCCCTTTGAACTCATGTGTGATGCAAGTGATTTCGCCATAGGTGCAGTCCTTGGGCAGCGCAAGAACAAAGTTCAAAATGTCATATCCTATGCTAGCAGAACCTTAGATGAGACACAAGCTAACTACACTACAACAGAGAAAGAACTTCTTGCTATTGTGTATGCCTTTGACAAATTCAGGGCATACTTAGTGGGTAGTCATTGCATTGTGTATACTGACCATGCAGCAATCAAGTTCTTGATTAGTAAAAATGATGCCAAACCAAGGCTTATTAGGTGGATTCTTTTGCTGCAAGAGTTTGATATTGAGATTAGAGATAAAAAGGGAGCCGAAAACATGGTTGCTGACCACTTGTCAAGAATAGTCTGTAATGACAGAAATTCAGTTGTCATCAGAGATGAATTACCAGGAGAAAATCTCATGGCATTAAGCACAAAAAAAGATTCCTCCCCATGGTATCCTGATATAGTCAATTACCTTGTCTGTGGAATTATACCAGCTGATTTCTCCTATCAACAAAAGAAGAAGTTTATCCATGATAGTAAACAGTATTACTGGGATGAACCTTACCTGTTCAAACATTGTGCTGATGGAATTATCAGAAGATGTGTTGCAAATGATGAAACTACAAGTATAATACAGCACTGTCACTCTACTCCTTATGGTGGCCATGCAAGCACATCAAAGACACAGGCAAAAATCCTGCAGTCAGGATTTTACTGGCCTACCTTATTTAAGGACTGCCACCATTTCACCCAAGCCTGTGATCCTTGTCAGAGAACAGGGAAAATTTCCAAAAGACATGAAATGCCTCAACAACCTATTCTAGAAGTTGAACTCTTTGATGTATGGGGCATTGACTTCATGGGTCCATTTCCTCCCTCTAAAGGTTACAAGCACATTTTAGTGGCAGTGGATTATGTGTCCAAATGGGTAGAGGCAATCCCAACAGCAAATGCTGATTCCAAGACAGTTTGTACTCTTTTCAAGAACATTATTTTTCCCAGATTTGGAGTGCCAAGAGTTGTTATTAGTGATGGTGGTGCCCACTTCAACAATTACCTGCTTGAAAACTTATTCAAGAAGTATGGTGTCCACAATCACAGAGTAACTACTCCATATCATCCTCAAGCCAATTGTCAAGTTGAACTGTCCAACAGAGAAATCAAACAAATTCTGGAAAAGGTGGTTTCAAAATCAAGATCTGACTGGTCAAGCAAGCTTTCAGATTCCCTGTGGGCATACAGAACTGCTTTCAAAACACCCATTGGGATGTCTCCCTTTAGGTTGGTTTATGGCAAGGCTTGTCACTTACCTGTAGAGCTTGAGCATAAGTCTGAATGGGCTCTGAGAAAACTCAACATGGACATTGGAAAGGCAGGAGAGCACATGAAACTGCAGCTGACAGAGTTGGAGGAAATTAGAAATGAATCTTATGAAAGCTCCAGGATCTACAAGGAAAGGACTAAGAAAATGCATGACAACAAGATCATGAGAAGAGAATTTGTGCCAGGGCAGCCGGTGCTTGTATATGATACAAGATTTCATCTTTTCCCAGGCAAGCTCAAATCAAGATGGTTTGGCCCATGCATTGTCAGAAAGGTATTCCCCAATGGAGCTATAGTGGTGCAATCTCAGTCTGGAGGAACATTTTCAGTTAATGGTCAGAGACTGAAGCACTATACTCATGGTGAGAAAATACCAAACATTGAAGAAGTAATGGTGGAGAACAACAATATCTCCACCCATGTTGGAGAATGATTCTACAATCAGGGGTCAAGCTAATGACCTTAAAAGAGCGCTGATCAGGAGGCAACCTGATATTTGTACAAGTTTTATTATTATTTCTCTTTTACCCTTGCTGGTTTTCTCTTGTCTAATTTTGTAGATTCATTAAAGGATCAACAGAGTTTGGATGAGCAGTTATTCCCCAAAGGAAATTCACTGGCAGAAACTAAGAGGTTAGCTGTACCATGCCCCTTTCTTCGTACTTAATCTGCACACTTATTAAAAATATGTCTCTTGCCATTTTGCCTTGCCTAGATTCCTGGTTTATTTTGAATTATCAATTCCTGTAAATTTTTAATCAACCCTGTTCAATGTGGTAACATTCTTTTCTATCTGAATACTAAGAATGCCTAGACGCCTGTCAATATTTAGATTCCTAGTATTACTGCCTGGGTGTTGTGATTGATCTTGAATGAAGCTATTGAGATTTTATTTGAAAATTCTGTCATTCTCTTGCACCAACTAGTACTGAACATATAGGGCATGTTGATCCTGGGATTGGATGCTTTATTTTGGAAAGTCCTGGTTCTAACTAAATTGCTTTAACTATTTTTGTCCTAGTTTGGAATGAGTATGTGATCTCGGGATTGGATACTTGATTCACAAAAAGGACTTAACTTCATTCTGATTTCCTTTTCCATCTCCCAACCTAGTCGATTATGTTGATCTTGGGATTGAATAATTAACTATGGGTAAGAGAGGTCAATTCTAACTTATCTTAACTTACCTTCTTACCTAGCTGAATTTGGCGATCTCGGGATCGGAAATTTGACTATGGGGACGAAGAATTTTCATTGCTAAACCCTAACTTTTAAGTTTCTGATCATGGATGGGTATTGTGGTCTCGGGATCGGTGATACCTGCCTATGGGAGGAAATTATTCCTTGATAATATTCCTTTGCACATACTCCTTGCTGCTATTGCTAGCATATTTGGAAACTAAAGTCAGCAACTAACTTGTCACCTAACCCTTACTAACTTGTTCCATCCTCTTTTACTTGTTTTGTTTTTGGGCATTTTGGTTGCTAGGTCCTTTAGAATGATAGAAACTTTCAGTCTTCTCTCAACAGCGAATTCAGTTTCAATTACTTACAACATTCAGTAATGCTTTGAATCTCTCTCATTGATTTACATCTAGGTATGCTTATTATTCAAGTACTTTGGAGTGACATCATATTGAACATTGTTGATGACTTGCAATTTGTTCCTTTACTTGAGGACAAGCAAAGATTTAAGTGTGGGGGTTTGATCATTATCATGCTCATACTCATTTTTATCATCATTTCGGTTCAGTTTCTCTCCCTTTAGTGTGGATCTCGTTATTTTCATACAACTTTCATATAGTTTTTACAGCAGAACCCTTTTACTGGCCAGCCTTTTTTACATTGCAGATAAATATACCAAGTCATCAAAGCTATAAGAAAGAACCTTGTACCAAGGATTGGCTTGCGCTAGGAAACAAAGAAGCCAAGGGGCAAAGTGCAAAAGGCAGCCCCACGCAAACCAGAGATAAAGAAGGAGGAGGACACCATACCAAAGGACACGGAGAACACACGACAGCAACCCCACGCACTCGCCAACCACTCCACCACAAGAGAAAGTACGGGAAGAGCAGGACGACGGCCATGGAGTCGAGATCTGAGATCTACTGCACCACAACCGGATGATCTTCCTCAGCCCCCGATGCTTTTCTTCCTCAAGGTCCACTGCTTCCTCTACCTCAACCTCACCTGCTGATCATCTACGTTGAAGCGCCGTTCAACTAGGTTCTGAGAAGAAAAATCATGAGTGTAAAACATTGGGTACTTCTGTTCTTCCCATCTCTTCTTGGTCCTGCGATTATCTCGGTTGGTGGCTACTGTAATCCTAGTCGTAGTTTATTCCGAATTGCTTCTGTTAGCTTCTGTTGGTGTTTTACCTTTGTTCATCATCCATATTCATGTGACAAGGCTTTCTGTAACGATTAGATCTGATAGATTGTCTCCCTGCGGAGAACACGATAATATTACTATATTTGACAACGATCACCATGCTTGACAAAAATACGAAAGGACGAGGTAGAAAGGAGTTGCATTGCCTTTGATACAATGACGAGGCACTCTTTAAAGATGGGTGACTCATGGAAGCACACTTGAATCATGCAACAAAAGAACGTTTGATTCCAAAATTATAATAGCTCTTCGACATAGTTGCAGATACGGAGGAACCTCTTTATTCATCTGGGTCTATCAAAATCTTTGCCAGAGATTATGATTCACTTCATGACACCAGGATGAGTAGACAACAGAGATTCAGAGGAACACGGGAGGATAACTTCCTTCTTGGGATCCAACTCTTTGGCATGAAGAGACCGCTTACGAGCATGATTTAAAAGTTTGGGGTCCTCATGTGGCTGACGAATTCACACAATGTGTGGGATGATTAGAACTTCGGGTATAAACAAAGGGAAGGGAACAACGCTGACTAGCAAAGTATCAAGGAGCATCCACGGCAACATCTTTCAACAAGTGCACATGAACCAAAGAAAGACTCTTCCAACAACGAGAACACATCCTTCGCGATGACACAAAGTTGGTTCTCAAAAGTTCCCAACATTAGTGCCAAATGTTCAATATGGATTTACCCAAACATGGAGAAGATAAGAATGTCATCGATGGGCTCAACAACAAGATTATCAAGATACTCCAAGAAGACGGGCTCATATGTCATGAATGAGGCAAAAGTATTGGTCAGACCAAAGGCGTGAAGATGTATAACAGTGAAACACCACGAGTAGACACATCATCAAGATAGTCCTTGGGACTGAGTTTGATTTGACGATAGCCCAATCTCAAATCAAAGGTGGGAAGATAACATATCCCAAGAGAACATACTATCTTGCTCTAACATGAACAAGCTAGACATCCTTTAAGAAGGAACAAAGTCAGATAGAGCTTTTGTCTTTCAACTCTCCAAGTTGTTGTTCAAGCTCAGCCAACTAGTCCAGGGTATCCAACATAGATTCTTGGAGAAAGGAGTGATTCAGAGAACCAGCTTACTCATGAACTGGACAACACGGTCATGTGGCAACATGGCGATACTTCTAGAAAGACATCTAGAATATCACGAACCACCGATATGTCACTTTGTTCGAGAGGAAATTTGATGATTTTTTTAAGTAAGATGATTTGGTCTCAAGATCTTTGGTACGAACCTAACTCTTTGACCGAAGAAGGTGCGCCTGGATTACGGACTTGGCAACACAATCAAACTTCGCTTGGTGATCGGTTAACCAATCAAGCTAGGAATGACGCAAATGTCCTTTGGATTGGAAGCATTAAGAATTGCTAAGAATCTGAGATAGCCACATCAATATGCATACCCAGCATTCCAAGCACGAACAACTCGGAGGAAGGGTGAGTAAAGATATGTAAGAGTATCACTTCATCAATAAGGCCATGAGAATCAGCACGACCATTTTGTGTAAAAGAGTGTGATACTCTAAGGTAGAATAGAACATAGGGTGTGCATACCTCATATTCTATGGAGTACAACGCTTTGACCTAGTCCTAGAAATGGACGAGGTACTGGAGTTTGTTTCTCCAGATATTTCGAAGAGAAATATCTTGATGAACCACAAGAGTATAATGCATCGGAAGAATCCAATGCACAACTACAACTTGGCTGCTAATTAACTAGCAGACGAAGGTTGGAAAGTAACTAAAGAGGTGGAACACCTTCAAGAGGATCTTTGGAATGTGGATGCACAAGTTAACACTCTTCTGAAAACCAATGCTGATAGAAAGGTGTGGCAGAGTCACGAACAAAGATGTGGGACTCACCAGGAGAACTCTTGTCATGATCCATTTGGTTCCATGACAGAACATCTGCCATAGCTAGTGGTAGGGTACAATCACGATGATAACCACAAGCTTGGAATTAACTATTTTGAGTTAATGGAGGATCATTAACAAAAAGGGTTCAATGGAATGGATCTTGGGTTAAAGGTCAGATTCATGTACTGGAATCCAGCACAATCTGGGACCTTTGGTTCAATTCCAAGGGTTAAAAACAAGAGAAATGAGTAACTACTAAGTATCTCAAAGGATACCACAAGTTAGTACTCACAAAGTAGCTTGCAGAACAAGGTATAGCTTTTGAAGTACCGAAGCAAATAGGAATGAGCCCCACAAAATAGAGAGATCATGGTGGAAAGAAATCTCTCAACTATAACAAGAGAAAGACGGAGCAAAGAACACACAACAAACTCTAGAGAACTCAACCCTAGGTCAAATGGTTAAACGGCCTGCCAAAGAGGCACCTAGGTTTTGAAAGACGAGAGGAGATAACAGAACTTTTCAAATCAACTTGAGGTAAGGTGACTCAGAATTAGAGCGATACCAGATAAGGAGTAAAAACAAGCCTACTTAGAGTTTTCACAAATAATTTTTAGCTTTCAAATAGTTTTCTCAAACACTAGAAACAATATCGACCAATAGCAAGGTTTTCCTACAGACGGTCCTGCTCTGATACCAAAGCCTGTGGGGACTCCCGGGATCAAGGCTAGACAAATCCAGACCTTCATCTGACATAAGCCTAACCGAGAGCTCGAGAGCCTTACAATGAGGGAATTGGTAACACAACAGTGACTCTACGACTCAAAAGTAATATAGCAAGCTCTTAAAAGAGCAAGAAGCAAATTACAAGTAGAGGTCACTGACCTGTCAATCATCAATCAACGAAACCGAAATAATGCTATTAGACATAGCAAGACCAAATGGCCTAAGAGGCCCGGAGCATAATGGCGACGTCCCAATCCATAGATTCCAGGCTGCCGCCTGGGAACCCCAAGCTACTCGTCGATGTCGATGTCCATCTAGAACCTTTGAAGAGAAACTTACTCTGCTGCAAAAATATCAACGAGGAAAGATTGAGTACAAAAGGTACTCAGCAAGACTTAGTAACCTAGTAACTACCTATTAGCTACATGCCTGGTTAGAAAAGCCTTCTGTGGAGTTTCTTTGCGTAAACCAAGTTTTGTTTGTATAAACCAGGAAGAAGAGAAGCTCGTCTGTTTAGACCATTTAAAAAGGGATAAGAGAGCGATAACTTTGATCATCATTGAGACATCCAACGAGTCATCATTCTTATATCCACCGAGCAACAACTACTATTTAGATCCACCGAGCAATTGTAGCATCTTGCAAATCCACCAAATATCTTGATCTTTCATATCCACCGATCAAACTCAGCTGAACCTATCCACAAGGATCACCCCCTCTTTCAACCTGAGAGGAAGCATCCTAAGCACACTTTATTTGCCAAGTTTTACGATTAGGTTAATGTTCTCTATGATCACAGAATCCGTTCCCAAGTCGTCCGTAACCGTGGACACAGCTTTTCGAAAAGATTTAACCCTGCAGGGGTGCACAACTTTACCCACACGTGCCAACCGACTCTTAACGCCACCGGTAAAGCTCTCTTCCAAGGAGGGCCGGCAGAGGGTGGTTGGCCACGACCTTTACCTTACTTTATCCTAGACCATGAGTCACGCCCTAAGGATTGTTCCACCGTAACGGGTCAAGTCCCAAAGTCGGTCCTTAAGGTTGTGAACAGGGACCAAGATTACGAAGGCCGTGCCTTTCTCAACCCCTGCCACATTCCTATATGATGCACCTCCTCCATCTCTTTTCAAAACATTTTTCGATGCGTATGCCAAATGGAAATCCTGATCTATGTGACTCATGGAACAGACTAGGCAAGTTAGTTAGTCGAGGAGGTTCCTTAGGCCTCCGTGTGGCTGTACGCTCAGTCTTGGTTCAAGAGGCGAGAACTCGGGTCCTAGAGTCGGCAAGAATGAGTCAAATAACCACATCCCATGTGGCGGCTCATCCAAGCCTTTAGCATGTTTAATCACACAACTCACTGATCATACCACGTCAACCTATCATACTAGGTTCATTCACAGCTCGGATTCATCAATCCGGATGGATCAGAGTTTACCAACTAAGCATGGCTAAGCATAGAAGATATAAAGGCTCTAGCAATGCACACAAGCGAGACCTAGTTATGCTAGGAGCAGTGGATCAGAGAATTTAGGTGACAAGAACATGCATAAGATAGGATAACTCTAACTACCGATAAAAGACATTTGAATCGTATGCGATACTTAGCAAGAATTGAAATACTTTAAAACATAGGATTAGATATGATTGCTTGCCTTGCTCGTTGATAACCAAGAATAGAAATAGATCTTCGGGATTCTTCTTCTTGAATAACACGTCGATGGACAAGTATTGATCCTCGGTGTTGTCCACTCGATGTCGGACTCGTGTTCTATCGCGAAGAAGCAAACACTGGAAAAGGACAATAACAATCAAGGCATGGCATCGATGCACAAACAGGGATGATGACATGATATATTAAAGGTGTTCAAATAACCCTATTAGATGATCATCAATTTAAATGGGGTTGAAATGCATAACACATTGCAATTCCATAAACCCCACACATTATGAAAGGTTCGATTATGTTCTTCTAATTAGGTAGGGTTCAAAGTAGTTTAAGCATGTATGATTTTGATACCAAAATGTAGATCTCATTTTTTTGAACATTTTGATAGGTCATGCATATTTTTCTGACAAACAGAGAATATTCTATGGTTTTTGCAAGATTCAACTAAATTCTGAAATTTTCTGAAATTAAAAACGAGTAGCAGATTGTACCCATGGTCTGTTGACCCACGGTCACTGACCGCTGGGGCCCGAGGCCCACACGGCAGGCCACGCTGGCGCAGCGGCCAGGGCAGCCATGGCCATGGCGGGCACCCGCCAGTGACCAAAGAAGGGCGGCTCTTCGGCGCGGAAAGAGGAAGGGGAAGGGTCCAGGAGGACCGGAGCCTCACCAGGAGGTCGCCGGTGTCGTCGGTTCGGCCGGAGAAGGGCTAGCGGCGGCGCAATCAACGGCGGCGGCCTCGGATGTCTGCGGAGGAAATGATGATGGTGGTGTCGATTGGAGGCGAGGGGCTTCGATTCTTTCGGCTAGGAGGAAGAGGACGACGAAGCGCACCTTCTCGGCTTGTCAAGGAAGCAGGGGGGCGCGGAATCGACGGCGCTAGGCGTCGGCCATGGCGGCCAAGGTCGGTCTCTAGGAGAAGTTCACGGGGGAGAGGGAAGCGAGCCAGAGAGAGTGAGGCGCTAGGGTTCTCCTTGGCGGCGGCGGCGAGGTACTTGTAGACTTCCGAGGGCGGCGGCACGAATCGCAGCGCGGCGGACGACGCTCGAAGCTCCACCGAGCTGCTTGCAGGAACGGAGGTTGAAGATGACTCCAGGGAGATGGGCTGGGCCGAGATGGGCTTCGCCTGGGAGAGGAGAGGAGAAGAGTTGGGCCAGAAATGGCCCAGTTCGGTTTAGAAACCTTTTTTCTTCTATTGAACCTTTTCTACTTTTGTATTTTCAAAACCTTTTGCAACCTTAGTTATGGTTTGAAATATTTGGAAATTCAAAAATTTATAAAACTCCTGAAATTAACCAGGGACCTTCTTTACATATAGAAGCTCCCTAATAATTGTTTGCAAACCTTTTAAAAACATTTTGAGAGCAATTCAAATAGGGAGAATTAACCAAATTAGGGTTTTAGAATTTATCTCCTTTATGCATAATTTTCTAGGAAAATAAATGATGCTCATGATGCGCAAATCAACTCCTAATTAGGGTTTGCTAAAAGTGGGATGTTACATATAATCAGATAAGGATGAAAGTGGAAGACGAGGACAAGACTGCCTTCATCACCCCGCATGGGGTGTACTACTACACGATGATGCCTTTCGGCCGGAAGAACGCAGGAGCCACCTATCAACGGTGCATGCAGGCATGCTTCAAGGAGCAGATCGGTTGCAATGTTGAAGTCTACGTCGACGATATCATCATCAAGTCCACGAAGGTAGAAAGCTTGCTGGACGATCTACGAGAAACCTTCGCCAATCTGGATCAATACATCATCAAGCTCAACCCGAAAAAGTGCTCCTTCAGAATACCTACAGGCCAACTGTTGGGATACCTCATCTCCGAGAGAGGGATCGAAGGCAATCCGGAGAAGATCCAAGCTATAATCAACATGCAGCCGCCGAAGACACTTCGACATGTCCAGCAGTTGATAGGTCGTCTAGCGGCACTCAGCCGCTTCATTAGTAAGCTAGGCGAAAAGGCTCTCCCCTTTTATCGGCTTCTCAGGAAGACAGACAAGTTCACTTGGACAGCGGAAGCACAGGCTGCTTTCGACGACCTTAAGCATCGCCTTTCGACGTCCCCAGTACTGGTCACGCCTCGCGAAAAAGAGCCAATGTTGCTATACATAGCCGCAACTAATCAGGTGGTCAACTCTGCTCTAGTTGTCGAACACGCAGAAGAAGGCAAAGAACATGGAGTACAAAGACCGGTCTACTACCTCAGCGAAGTAATTTCCCCGACCAAGCAAAGGTACCCCCATTATCCGAAGCTAGCATATGCCATATACATGACAGGGAAGAAATTGCTGCACTACTTCGAATGTCACTCCATCACAGTAGTGGCCTCAACCCCAGTTTCGAGCATACTCAATAACCCCGACGCCACGGGGCGCGTTTCACTTTGGGGCATTACTCTTGGGCCATGGGAGATCACATACCAGTGGCCGTCAGCTATCAAGTCACAGGTCCTTCCGGACTTCATCGCCGAATGGACTGAAGCACAGATGCTAGAGCTCCCAGACCTGTCGAACATGTGGACAATCTACGTCGACGGTTCCAAGCGCGTTTCGGGAGCAGGAGCAGGGGTGGTCCTCGTATCACCACAGGGGGACAAGATGCGCTACGTTTTACATATGCGATTTGCGAACCCCTCGAACAGCGAAGCTGAGTATGAAGCTGTTCTGCATGGCATGCGCATGGCAAAGGCATGTGGTGCCACCCGCATCAAGATCCACGGCGACTCGAATCTCATCGCCCAGCAAGTCATGAAAGAATGTGGCACGACTTGCGCAAACATGATCGCATATCGTGCAATGTACGACAAGCTGGAGGGCAATTTCGAGGGATGCGAGGTGACCCACATCGGTAGAGAAAGCAACAAAGAGGCAGACAACTTGGCCAACATCGGATCCAAATGATTGCCGATACCACCAGGAGTTTTCTTCGAGGAGATATTCGAGCGGTCCGTCAAGATCAAGCTAACCACCGTCGACCTAGCGTTAGCAACACGCTCGGGGGCTAACCGCTCAGAGGACGCTCCAGCAACAGAAAAAGAAGACCCGTCCAAGCAAACCGCCGCAGCCATGCTAGTCAAGGCAGTCTAGACGAAGCCTTACCTCACTTACCTGATAAGGGGTGAGCTACCAGAAGATACCATTCACCATCGATAAGTTATGCGATGCTCCAAGGCCTTCACGATAATCCAAGGAGAGCTTTACAAGCGCAGCACCACAGGAGTTCTCCAAAGGTGCATAGCACCCGAAGATGGGATCGCTCTCCTGTGAGACATCCATGAGGGAACCTGCGGGCATCATGCCAGCAGCAAAACTCTAGTCGCCAAAGCCTTCCGCTTAGGGCTCTACTGGCTTTCGGCCCTTCACGACGCCAAGAACATCGTCGAACGGTGTGACGCATGCCAGCGTTTTGCGACAAAGCCCCATGCAACCACATCGGAGCTACGCACTATACCCGTGGCCTGGCCCTTCGCGCAATGGGGACTTGACCAAGTGGGACCTCTGCCCAAGTCATCGCGAGGCGGACACACTTACCTCTTAGTCGTCGTTGACAAATTCTCCAAGTGGATCAAGGCGGTACCGGTCACCAACCAAGAAGCCACTACGGCGGTCAAGTTCTTCTAGTCCATCACCTGCCGGTATGGAGTTCCCAACAGCATCATCACCGACAATGGTACCAACTTCACCTCGGGCGAATTTCAAGAGTTTGCCAAAGAGCTGGGCATCAAGATCAAGTACGCGTCGGTGGCACACCCCAAGTCCAACGGGTAGGTCGAGAAAGCCAACGGGCTTGTTTGCGCTGGCCTGAAGAAGTGACTCCTTCGACCCCTCAAATGCGCGGCGGGCGGTTGGGTCGAGGAGTTACCATCAGTTCTATGGAGCCTGCGCACTACGCCCAACTCCTCCACCGGCTACACGCCGTTCTTTCTGCTCTTTGGAGCCGAAGCAGTACTTCCCATAGATGTGCGTTACTGTGCACCTCATGTGGTAGCTTACGTCGAAGAAGACACTCAAATGGCACTGGAAGATGCCCTCATCCTGCTGGACAAAGCTCGAGATGTCGCCCTCGCTCGTTCAGCAGTCTACCAGCAAAGCCTCCGCAACTACCACAACAGACGGGTACGCAGACGGTCTTTCGAGCCCATCAACCTTGTGCTTCGTCTCAAGCAAACAAGCACGTCGAAGCTGGAGTAGCCATGGGAAGGCCCATATCTCGTCCACGAAGTCATCCCAGCAGGAGCGTATCGACTACGCGACCCCAAAACAGGGGTGGACAAGAAGAACCCATGGAACATCGCGCAGCTGCGCTGCTTCTACCCTTAGAAGAGACAAACTTTCTTCCCCCCTTCTCTCTGTAACCAGGCGCTGGCAGCAGTCCACGCTCAACATCGTGCCTTCGGCACCAATCAATAAAGTACAATTCCTCACATCTTGAGTGGATGCTCACGTTAACCCACGCTCAGGGGCTTCGCCTTAAAAATATTCGAGCCACGCTCGGGGGCTTCGCTTTAAAAATATTCGACCTACGCTTGGGGGCTTCGCCTTAAAAATATTCAACCCACACTCTTGGGCTTCGCCTTAAAAATATTCGACCCATGCTCGGGGGCTTTGTCTTAAAAATATTTGACCCACGCTCGGGGGGCTTCGCCTTAAAAATATTCAACCCATGCTTGGGGGCTTCGCCTTAAAAATATTCGACCCATGCTTGGGGGCTTCGCCTTAAAAATATTCGACCCACGCTCGGGGGCTTCGCCTTAAAAATATTCGACCCACTCTCGGGGGCTCCACCCTTCGACCTACGCTCAGGGGATCCGCCCTTCGACCCACGCTCGGGGGCTCCACCCTTCGACCTATGCTCGGGGGCTACGCCCTTCAACCCACGCTCGGAGGCTCCGCCCTTCGATCTACACTCGGGGGCTCCACCGCAAAAACACTCGACTCGCTATCGGGAGTTGGCCCCAAAGACCTACTTCAACTCACTCGCGTTCAGAGAACCCACTCCGCATATGATCAGCAATGCATCACAAGAGTTCACAGAGTATGTACAACACGTATTTACAATCGGCGCATCAATTCGACTAAACTACCGGAGGGTTCCAGACTGCTCTCTCTCCCGATCACTCTCATCGATGATCTGCGCTGCTATACAATTGGTGGCTCACCCGCAAGCAATATAATGGGAGGTCATGTCAGTACAGCCGCTTGGCGTCGGGGGAAATCTCTTCACCAGCTTCATGTCGACCTCCGGATAATGGACTCGCACGACAGACAAAGCAACAAGAGCCCCACATCGAAGGTATTGATGGACAAAGCGGTAGATGGCTTCCCCATTTCGAATCGCCTCAGCAAGTCAGGAAGGCCGATCGGCTGATCATTTAGAGGAAACATCACCTGATGAACAGTCGCCAGAGCGGCACGACATGTTTCAGCCAGTGATCCGGCTTGAGAAATTCGATCTTGGAGCACAGTCAATGTCCGAGCCTTAGATCGATTAGCCCAACAATTATCTGCAATCAAATTGGCATGCATCTGAGCCGCACTCAGATGCGCATTAACCCAACCAGCCTCAGCATTGTCATCAAGGCACGCATCTGCATTCAACAAAGAAGTGATTAGCAGGAGCCGATCAGAAGAAAACACATCAGGGATAGGAAATACTTACACTTCATCGCCTTGCCAAGACTGTCGATCTGCCCAAGAAGAAATGATTCCGCGTCCGCAGCTCACGAAGCCTTCGAGAGAGCAACGTCGACCTTGGCGGTAACCCTTCTCAACTCATGCTGAGGACATCTTAACTGGTCTCGCAAGGACCGAATCAAAGACAATTCGCCCGTAGACGGCGCTCGCCTTTCGACGGCAGCTAAAGAAGAGTTCCCAGCTGAGGAACTGCCAGCTATTTCATATGAAACGGGCCAGGCATCAGATCCTATGTGCGTGTCCTGCAAACCAGGTGCACGGTTACACGAAAAAGTCATAATCACAGCACAACCAAGCATCAAAGTTTTGAAAGAAGACACAGAGGTCAAATGCGATTAAACAGTGAAAAGAATCATGAGTTCACGACAGACCGGGGTTGGCGATACATTATCCATTACAAAACAAAAGCTTTGACTCCCGAAGCGCCCTAGGTGAAACTACCAGCGGCCCTACCAGACGACGCGCCTTTCGCACTACGCCTCTGTTCTCGGGCAGCCTTCTTCCTAGCATTCCTTTTCGCCAGGAAGTGTGAGAGGCGATTGGATAACTCCCGAGCCTGCTCGAGGTAATCTTTGGGAGATAGGTCGCGGCCATCTTTGCCCTTCGGGTATGTGCTTGTGACTTTGTTGAAGTCGCATTCGACCCCATGCATCATCATCAGAAAGATGATGGACTCGGAGCCAATGGTTACCTGGCGCCGCACCATGGCAACCAGTGGGTCCTTGCCACCCTCCTTCAGCACCAGAGCCTCGAGGATGCCCACCATAGTGGTGCTTGACGACTCTGGAGCAGATACATCACGGACGCGCTCAAGCGTCGAATACAACTTCGTCAGGAGACTTTGCACCTCTTGGCAGACACGCTCTACGGTTTTGATGCTGGCAACCAATCCAGCGGGCTCCGTCACCGTCTCACCAGCACCCAGCTCGGCAGCAACTTCAAGAAGATACGAGCATGGTTAGCAAAGATGCGTACCCTGGTATGCTACAGCTCACACAAGGAATAAACCTACTGCGCATTGTGTCGGGGATATAACCCCGAGTATACCAAAGTACCCTTTTTATATGACTAATATACATTGTATATACCAGATTATATGTGCAGGATATTAAAAAGCAAGTAAACAGCAAGGTTAGGCCGGAATATATCTTCCCGGGCCGGTATAAAGAAGCCCAGGCCGGAATATAAGTTTACTGGGCCGGTATACATAAGCCTAGGCCGGCTTACAGCAGGCCTGGCTGGATTAAACCCTTCCCTGGCCGGCATGAAAGTGCCCAGACCGGTATATGGCCAGCTGGGCCGGCGCAGCACCGCAGCACCCTGGCTGGGCCGGGGTCGTTCTCCTTCCCGACTGGGCCAGCGCCCCGTATCCCGGCTAGGCCGGCATCCCGCCTCGCCCCGTGCTGGGCCGCAGGCCGGCGCTCCTCCAGCATCCCGGCTGGGCCGGTATCCTGCTCCGCCCCGCCAACCCGGCTGGGCTAGAGTGTCTGCCCCGGCTAGTGCGGCTCCCTCCTCCAGCAGGCTGGAACATCCGCCAGGCCGCCCTAGGCCGGCGTGCCTCGCCAGCGACGCCAAGCGCCCCAGGCCGGGACTCCAGCGCCATCCCCAAGCGCCCCAGGCCGGGACTCCAGCGCTATCGCCCAAGCGTCCCCAGGCCAGCGCAGGACAAGGTCCCTGGCGTAGGGATCGATCCAGGCAGGATCGTCCCTGGCCGGGACACCAGGCCGAGACACCCGCGCCAGCTTCCAGCACCTAGCTCGATCACCTTCAGGCCGGCATATCCGCACCTACGTTGTTCTTCATCATCGTATACCGGTCTTGGGATGCCCCTGGCTTAGACTGGTATGTCTTCCAGTCAGTCTTATCCTCAGGAGGAGGATAAGACTGATGACAAGGATATCCATGGATAGCAGCTAGAAGACGAGGACCAAGGACATCAAGTACAGACAGTGATGGGACATGCCCATAACCATGACACCAACCATAGCACCAAGTACGGTACCTCACTGATGACAGCGCTACAGGATGACAAGACCCAGTAGTCAGCTCAGCTACAGTGTACATGGTACATGTATAGTGTTTAGTGGGGCATCCCTTGTCCCCTGGGCACCCTATATAAGGGGCACCAGAGGGATCGATCACCCCATCCTCTAGAGGAGGCTCATTTCTCTCTCGCTCCATGGGAGCTCTCCTTCTTGAGTAGCACTAGCTCTTTAGCTCCTGCCCAGTGCAGCCTTAGATAGGCTAGATGAACAGCTCAAGGAGCACCATTGTAGCTCTCATGTGTAGCTCATATAGATCAGACATGCAGGAGTAGGGGTGTTACCTCCTCACGAGGGCCCCGAACCTGGGTAGCTCAGTGTGTTAGCAGTGTATTCTATGCGCGGTCTTCACCGCGCCTTCCCTACTCTGGATCCGCTAGTGTACAGTCGGCCCCAACTTAAGCCACCCTGTGGGATATGCTCGTTCACCACGACGACATTTGGCACCCACCATGGGGCTGATCAAGGCGCTGGTAGGAGTACATCCGGACGGGATCTTCTTCATCTGCTCGGGGGCTCGACATCAGCACCGCCTCCGATCACTGCAGGTCCTCTTCAGCTTCCCGGGCTGACATCAACTTACCCGGGCCGGCATTCGGATGTCCCGAATCTACATCGGCATCTCCGGGCCGGCA
Organism: Dactylis glomerata; assembly: GCA_007115705.1. Lineage (NCBI taxonomy): Eukaryota > Viridiplantae > Streptophyta > Magnoliopsida > Poales > Poaceae > Dactylis > Dactylis glomerata. The sequence continues at coordinate 1,447,099 of QXEO01000291.1, read as the reverse complement.
CTCGGCTTCCTCGGGCCGGCATATTTATGTCCCGGCCAACATATGTGGGGCCGGGGTTGACTCCGGCATTCCCCCGGCCGACATATATGTTTTCCGGCCAGAATATACGTCTGCGAGCTGGCATATAGTGATTCGGGCCTTTCTTGGCCGGATCAAGCTCGTCATGGGCCAGATTAGGCCTTTCCCGGCCGGCTCTGGGCGATTTGGACCCCGGCTAGGCCAGTACTCCGGCGCAGCAGCAATTTCGGCTAGGCCAGCTTAGCAGCAGCCCGCCTGGGTCGGAGAAGGGCAATTCCCGCCTAGGCCGGCACGGGGCAACTCCCGGCTGGGCCGGCGCGCTCCACTCCCGCCTGGGCCGGCGCGGGACAACTCCCGGCTGGGCCGGCGTGGCTGAGTCGGCGCGCCCCGCTCCGGCTGGGCCGGTTTTCCCTCTTCTCGGCTGGGCCTGGTTAGGCCGAATCCGGCTGGGCCAGCGCTAGCGTCGTGGCAGCCAGATTTCGGCTGGGCCTTAGGCCTGGCTGGCCGGTGCAGGCCAGTCCCTGCTGGGCCAAAGTCGCCCCTGGCAGGCCGGCGCCTACAAGGCCGCATGTGCAGGTTAGTTCCTTTAACACTGAGCCACTAAGCTTTATTTTGGTCCTCTTCTCCATCTCTCTAATAGATAAAGCAAGTGTGTACCTAAGAGGAAGCATGTGATGTACATTTCAGTAAGTAGATCCCAGTTAGTATTCGAAAATTAGCACTTCTTAGTGAGTAATTGTTTGTTTCCCCGGGATTGAGTGTGTCAACCCGGGGGCTAATCAATTTAGTCAAATTTGAAATCTCCTTAGTAGAAAAATAACTCGGGGGCTAGGCATGAGCCTAGCCAGCCAGTTCTATGTTACTGTTCCTGTCCAAACTAGTCTACATGCATGCGTGCCAGCTACTCAGTTTTCTCCTCTATGTCTGTCTATATGCCAATTGCTACATTTGCCTGCTGCAAATAGTATCGTCAGTATCATTTTGTATGTCTATAGTCTTGTGCAAAGTTTTATCTTGTCGTATTATATGTCGGCTTCATATGCCAACAGTAGCATATCAAATTCTATGACTTAGAGGATATCTCATATCTTAGACTTAGTGTCTATTACTGTAAGCAAGTTTCTATGTCAAATTCTATGTATTTGCGCGTATTAGTCTATATACCTGCTACAATGCTATAGTCAGTATGCCAGTTAATATGTTGAGTTTAGTATGTCTATTTATATGCCAAGTGCTATGAGTACCACCTTGCATAGAGACTACTGTTACTATCTGCTATGTCAAGTCTTGTATCTATTTTAGCTATTTGCTATGAATTATATGCCGGCTGTTATATGCCAAACCTCATATGCCAGTTTTTATATGTTGAAAACCATGTGCTTGCTACTATGAGTTTACAGTCATATCAGTTTATATGCCAATCTCAGTACCAGTTGCTATATGCTCTGTGTCAAATCTCGCATGACAGTTATAGTATACCTGCATTTGTATACCGGCACATGAGTGCCAAATCCTTCCGGTGTGTTGCCAAGATTAGCTTATATGTCAATCTCAGTTGCTGTATGTCAAACTGCTATATCTCAGTCTATATGTCAAGCGCTTTATTTCATATGCTATATGACCAAATACTATGTGTTATATGTCATGTGCTATATGCCAAACTCCATATGCTAGATTGCAATATGCCAAATGCTATGACCATTGCTATGTCTTTTAGTATGACTACAGAACAGGTTGGACATCTCATTATATATGTATATCTATTATCCGGCTATGACTAACCATATTGCCGTAACAAAGAAGAAATTACTATTATATCACTATGGCTTCAATTTATATCTCAGGTCACATGTATTTCAGTCTATCAGTATATTAGGGTACCAGGTCATATCTTGAGTTGCAGGTATTTCAGTGTGCCGACATATCATGGCATGATCAAAATTTCAGTATGCCGACATATCATGGCATCAATCAGAATCTCAGAATCTCCATATCGCCGTTTATTTCGGTATGTCAGCGTATCACGGCATTCTATAATCCCTTCAGTCATCGCCAATTCTGGCTCAGTAATCTATCGAGACAGCGATCTCAAAAGCTAAGGAATATCTTATCTCTTATCATATCAAGTCTCACATAATATCCCAGTTTGGCATATTAACATAACTTATCATTTTGCATACTAACAAGTGCCTAGTGATGGCACAACCCAAGAGGCATATCAGTATTCCGGCATTGTCAAAGCAGACAATGTCGATGAGACATAGCCCAAGTGGCAACATGTCAAAACAGCCCAAGAGGCAAAGTAACCCAAGAGGCAAAGCAGCCCAAGAGGCAAAGTAGCCCAAGAGGCAAAGTAGCCCAAGAGGCAAAGTAGCCCAAGAGGCAAAGTAGCCCAAGAGGCAAGCCCAAGAGGCAAAAGTAGCCCAAGAGGCAAAGCAATATTCCGGCATCGTTTAAGCTGACGATGTCAATGAGACATAGCCCAAGAGGCAAAGTGTCGATATAGCCAAAGAAGGCACAATAGTATTCTAAGAGAGCCCACGAAGGCTAGCATATCACGTATATGAGTTCATGTCAAAGAAAGACATTGCCTATGGTGGCATGAGATAAATTTGGCCTATGCAGGCCAGCATATTAGTTTTATGAGTATATGAGTTTGGGACTTTGGTATATTTTTGTTGAAGCCTGTGCACGACTCTGCGAGTCCTCCACAGCCTCGGGGGCTAATGTCGGGGATATAACCCCGGGTATACCAAAGTACCCTTTTTATATGACTAATATACATTGTATATACCAGATTATATGTCCAGGATATTAAAAAGCAAGTAAACATCAAGGTTAGGCCAGAATATATCTTCCCGGGCCGGTATAAAGAAGCCCAAGCCGGAATATAAGTTTACTGGGCCGGTATACAGAAGCCCAGGCCGGCTTACAGCAGGCCTGGCCAGATTAAACCCTTCCCGGGCTGGCATGAAAGTGCCCAGACCGGTATATGGCCAGCTGGGCTGGCGTAGCACCGCAGCACCCCGGCTGGGCCGAGGTCATTCTCCTTCCCGACTGGGCCAGCGCCCCGTATCCCGCCTGGGCCGGCTTCCCGCCTCGCCCCTTGCTGGGCCGCAGGCCGGCGCTCCTCCAGCATCCCGGCTGGGCCGGTATCCTACTCCGCCCTGCCAACCCGCTGGGCCGGAGTGTCTGCCCCGGCTGGGCTGGCTCCCTCCTCCAGCAGGCCGAGACATCCGCCAGGTCGCCCCAGGCCGGCGTGCCTCGCCAGCGACGCCAAGCGCCCCAGGCTGGGACTCGAGCGCCATCGCCAAGCGCCCCAGGCCGGGACTCCAGCGCTATCGCCCAAGCGTCCCCAGGCCGGAGCAGGACGAAATCCCTGGCGCAGGGATCGATCTAGGCGGGATCGTCCCTGGCCGGGACACCAGGCCGAGACACCCGCGCCAGCTTCCAGCACCCAGCTCGATCACCTTCAGGCCAGCATATCCGCACCTACATCGTTCTTCATCACCGTATACCGGTCTTGGGACGCCCCTGGCTCAGAATGGTATGTCTTCCAGTCAGTCTTATCCTCAGGAGGAGGATAAGATTGATGACTAGGAGATCCATGGACAGCAGCTAGAAGACGAGGACCAAGGACATCAAGTACAGACAACGATGGGACATGCCCATGACCATGACAGCAGCCATAGTACCAAGTATGGTACCACAGTGATGACAACGCTACAGGGTGACAAGACCCCAGTAGTCAGCTCAACTACAGTGTACAGTGTACATGTATAGTGTTTAGTGGGGCATCCCTTGTCCCCTAGGGACCCTATATAAGGGGCACCAGGGGGATCGATCACCCCAGCCTCCAGAGGAGGCTCATTTCTCTCTCGCTCTATGGGAGCTCTCCTTCTTGAGTAGCACTAGCTTTTTAGCACCTGCCCAGTGCAGCCTTAGATAGGCTAGATGAACAGCTCAAGGAGCACCATTGTAGCTCTCATGTGTAGCTCATATAGATCAGACATGCAGGAGTAGGGGTGTTACCTCCTCACGAGGGCCCCGAACCTGGGTAGCTCGGTGTGTTAGCAGTGTATTATATGCGCGGTCTTCACCCCGCCTTCCCTCCTTTGGATCCGCCAGTGTACAGTCGGCCCCAACTTAAGCCACCCTGTGGCATATGCTCGTTCACCACGACGACATTTGGCTCCCACCGTGGGGCAGATCAAGGCGCTGGTAGGAGTACATCCGGACGGGATCTTCTTCATCTGCTCGGGGGCTCGACATCATCACTGCCTCCGATCACTACAGGTCTTCTTTAGCTTCCTAGGCTGACATCAACTTGCCCGGGCCGGCATTCGGATGTCCCGAATCTGCATCGGCATCTCCGGGCCGGCACTCGGCTTCCTCGGGCTAGCATATTTATGTCCCGGTCGACATATGTGGGGCCGGGGTTGACTCCGGCATTCCCCCGGCCGGCATATATGTTTTTCGGCCAGAATATACGTCTGCGGGCCGGCATATAGCGATTCTGGCCTTTCTTGGCTGGATCAAGCTCGTCCTGGGCCGGATTAGGCCTTTCTCGGCCGGCTCTGGGCGATTTGGACCCCGGCTGGGCCAGTACTCCGGCGCAGCAGCAATTCCGGCTAGGCCGGCTTAGCAGCAGCCCGCCTGGGTCAGAGAAGGGCAATTCCCGCCTAGGCCAGCGTGGGGCAACTCCCGGCTGGGCCGGCACGCTCCACTCCCGCTTGGGCCAGTGCGGGACAACTCCCGGCTGGGCCGGCACGCCCCGCTCCGGCTGGGCCGGTTTTCCCTCTTCCCGGCTGGGCCTGCTCAGGCCGAATCCGGCTGGGCCGGCGCTAGCATCCTGGCAGCCAGATTTCGGCTGGGCTTTAGGCCTCGCTGGCCGGTGCAGGCCAGTCCCTGCTGGGCCAAAGTCGCCTCTGGCAGGCCGGCGCCTACAAGGCCGCATTTGCAGGTTAGTTCCTTTAACACTGAGCCACTAAGCTTTATTTTGGTCCTCTTCTCCATCTCTATAATAGAGAAAGCAAGTGTGTACCTAAGAGGAAGCATGTACTGTACATTTTAGTAAGTAGATCCCAGTTAGTATTCGAAAATTAGCACTTCTTAGTGAGTAATTGTTTGTTTCCCCGGGATTGAGTGTGTCAACCCGGGGGTAATCAATTTAGTCAAATTCGACATCTCCTTAGTAGAAAAATAACTCGGGGGCTAGGCATGAGCCTAGGCAGCCAGTGCTATGTTACTGCTCTTGTCCAAACTAGTCTACATGCTTGCGTGCCAGCTACTCAGTTTTCTCCTCTATGTCTGTCTATATGCCAATTGCTACATTTGCCTGCTGCAAATAGTATCGTCAGTATCATTTTGTTTGTCTATAGTCTTGTGCAAAGTTTTATCTTGTCGTATTATATGTCGGCTTCATATCCCAACAGTAGCATATCAAATTCTATGACTTAGAGGATATCTCATATCTTAGTCTTAGTGTCTATTACTGTAAGCAAGTTGCTTTGTCAAATTCTATGTCTTTGCACGTATCAGTCTATATACCTGCTACAGTGCTATAGTCAGTATGCCAGTTAATATGTTGAGTTCAGTATGTCTATTTATATGCCAAGTGCTATGAGTACCACCTTTCGTAGAGACTACTGTTACTATCTGCTATGTCAAGTCTTGTATCTATTTTGGCTATTTGCTATGAATTATATGCCGGCTGTTATATGCCAAACCTCATATGCCAGTTTTTATATGTTGAAAACCATGTGCTAGCTACTATGAGTTTACAGTCATATCTGTTTATATGCAAATCTCAGTACCAGTTGCTATATGCTATGTGTCAAATCTCGCATGACAGTTATAGTATATCTGCATTTGTATACCGGCACATGAGTGCCAAATCCTTCTGGTGAGTTGCCAAGATTAGCTTATATGTCAATCTCAGTTGCTGTATGTCAAATTGCTATATCTCGGTCTATATGCCAAGCGCTTTATTTCATATGCTATATGACCGAATACTATGTGCTATATGTCATGTGCTATATGCCAAACTCCATATGCTAGATTGCAATATGCCAAATGCTATGACCATTGCTATATCTTTTAGTATGACTACAGAACAGGTTGGACATCTCATTACATATGTATATCTATTATCTGGCTATGACTAACCATATTGCCGTAACAAAGAAGAAATTACTATTATATCACTATGGCTTCAATTTATATCTCAGGTCACATGTATTTTAGTCTATCAGCATATTAGGGTATCAGGTCATATCTTGAGTCGCAGGTATTTCAGTGTGCTGACATATCATGGCATGATCAAAATTTCAGTATGCCGACATATCATGGCATCAATCAGAATCTCAGAATCTCCATATCGTCGTTTATTTTGGTATGTCAGCGTATCACGGCATTCTATAATCCCTTCAGTCATCGCCAATTCTGGCTCAGTAATCTATCAAGACAACGATCTCAAAAGCTAAGGAATATCAAATCTCTTATCATATCAGGTCTCACAGAATATCCCAGTTTGGCATATTAACATAACTTATCATTTTGCATACAAACAAGTGCCTAGAGATGGCACAACCCAAGAGGCATATCAGTATTCCGGCATTGTCAAAGCAGACAATGTCGATGAGACATAGCCCAAGTGGCAACATGTCGAAACAGCCCAAGAGGCAAAGTAGCCCAAGAGGCAAGCCCAAGAGGCAAACTATCCCAAGAGGCAAAGTAGCCCAAGAGGCAAAAGTAGCCCAAGAGGCAAAGCAATATTCCGGCATCGTTTAAGCTGACGATGTCGATGAGACATAGCCCAAGAGGCAAAGTGTCGATATAGCCAAAGAAGGCACAATAGTATTCTGAGATAGCCCACGAAGGCTAGCATATCACGTATATGAGTTCATGTCAAAGAAAGACATTGCCTATGATGGCATGAGATAAATTTTGCCTATGCAGGCCAGCATATCAGTTTTATGAGTATATGAGTTTGGGACTTTGGTATATTTTTTTTGAAGCCTGTGCATGACTCTACGAGTCCTCCACAGCCTCGGGGGCTAATGTCGGGGATATAACCCTGGGTATACCAAAGTACCCTTTTTATATGACTAATATGCATTGTATATACCAAGTATATGTCCAGGATATTAAAAAGCGAGTAAACATCAAGGTTAGGTCGGAATATATCTTCCCGGGCCGGTATAAAGAAGCCCAGGCTGGAATATAAGTTTACTGGGCTGGTATACAGAAGCCCAGGCCGGCTTACAGCAGGCCTGGCCGGATTAAACCCTTCCTGAGCCGGCCTGAAAGTGCCCAGACCGGTATATGGCCAGCTGGGCCAGCGCAGCACCCCGGCTGGGCCAGGGTCGTTCTCCTTCCCAACTGGGCCAGCGCCCCGTATCCCGGCTGGGCTGGCATCCCGCCTCGCCCCTTGCTGGGCTACAGGCCGGCGCTCCTCTAGCATCCTGGCTGGGCCGGTATCCTGCTCCGCCCCGCCAACCCGGCTGGGCCGGAGTGTCTGCCCCGGCTGGGCTGGCTCCCTCCTCCAGCAGGCCGAGACATCCGCCAGGCCGCCCCAGGCCGGCGTGCCTCGCCAGCGACGCCAAGCGCCCCAGGCTGGGACTCCAGCGCCATCGCCAAGCACCCCAGGCCGGGACTCCAGCGCTATCGCCCAAGCGTCCCCAGGCCGGAGCAGGACAAGGTCCCTGGCGCAGGGATCGATCCAGGCGGGATCGATCCAGGCGGGATCGTCCCTGGCCGGGACACCAGGCCGAGACACCCGTGCCAGCTTCGAGCACCCAGCTCGATCACCTTCAGGCCGGCATATCCGCACCTACGTCGTTCTTCATCACCGTATACCGGTCTTGGGATGCCCCTGGCTCAGAATGGTATGTCTTCCAGTCAGTCTTATCCTCAGGAGGAGGATAAGATTGATGACTAGGAGATCCATGGACAGCAGCTAGAAGACGAGGACCAAGGACATCAAGTACAGACAGCGATGGGACATGCCCATGACCATGACACCAGCCACAGTACCAAGTACGGTACCGCAGTGATGACAACGCTACATGGTGACAAGACCCTAGTAGTCAGCTCTCCTATAGTGTACAGGGTACATGTATAGTGTTTAGTGGGGCATCCCTTGTCCCCTGGGCACCCTATATAAGGGGCACCAGGGGGATCGATCACCCCAGCCTCCAGAGGAGGCTCATTTCTCTCTCGCTCTATGGGAGCTCTCCTTCTTGAGTAGCACTAGCTCTTTAGCTCCTTCCCAGTGCAGCCTTAGATATGCTAGATGAACAGCTCAAGGAGCACCATTTTAGCTCTCATGTGTAGCTCATAGAGATCAGACATGCAGGAGTAGGGGTGTTACCTCCTCATGATTGCGCCAAACCTGGGTAGCTCGGTGTGTTAGCAGTGTATTCTGTGCGCGGTCTTCACCGCGCCTTCCCTCCTCCGGATCCGCCAGTGTACAGTCGGCCCCTACTTAAGCCACCCTGTGGCATATGCTCGTTCACCACGATGACACAATGAGTCGATGGTAGTTTGGAGGCGCTGTTGAAGGCTCTTTTGCTTCAATTCAGCTTCAGCCTGGTGCTTGTCAAGCAGCTCCTGAGCCTTCACTTGATCGGCTTTCAGCTGGGCCACTTCGGCGACCAAACCATCAATTTTAGTCATCAACGACGAATTATCAGCTGCGAGGTTGTCAACCCGGGCCTTCAGCGATGACTTGTTGGTAGCGGCGTGAACAACGACGTCTAATCACCTCGAAGACAATTCAATGAGCAAGCAAAGAAATTTTTCGAGCAAAGAACTTAGGTTATGCAAGGAAAAGACGCTTACGGTGAACGTCAGCCAGCGTAGCAGACAGACGTTTATTTTCTTTCTCCATCGCAAGGTAGCTCTAGCATACATTGGAGAGATTTTCGACAATAGGCTACATCAGAGGCGATGAGAGAATCAGCATAAAGACTTTGGATTAGAGGGCAAGCCCAAGTGTAAACACTTAGACTCACCCTCGGGGGCTACTGATGGGTAATATTTGATAAGTAAAAAAACCAAAGTTCAAACTCACATGTCGGTTGGGCTCAGAAGGTCCATCGGAAGAAGTGACAAGGATAAAATCCTGCTTGATCGTGTCCTTTTTTGGAGGGGGCGACGGCTTCGGGAGCTCCATCAGTGTCGCGTCCTTATTGCTTCTTTCCAATGACTCAACAGTCTGTTCGAGGGTGGCATCACGAGGCCGAATCTGGAAGCGGTCCTGGTCTGCTAGACTTCCGGAGGTCTCATCATTCGAAGACCTAAATGTTACAAGGAAGTTAAGTGCGGTACAGTCATACAGTAAAATATTCGAGATCAGTTAAAAGTGTAACTCACGAAGCATCGACGCCGAAGTTCAGAAGAACTTTCTTCCCTGCTCAAGGAGGCTTTGAAGGAATGGCCTGATCGTCATCTTCATCAGAATAAAGGCCATGGTCATCAAAATCCTCTGAGTCCTCGACCCTGTAAACGTCGACAACATTTTTGCACTTCGTTGAAGCGCGCGATGTCATGGGATAGACAGACGCTGATTCCTCTAGAACCTCGACTAATTCGCACCCAGGAAACTCGCCCCCTTCCGGTTGGGGCAGATAGCAGCGGGCTATGTCGAGGACCTAAGCAGAAGGCATCAGGTCAGTTTACAATCCTCAACGAAAGGACCTATCAAGCATCAAAGGAATTCTATCAATGAACAGAAGGCGCATACCTCAGTGCGGGGGTGCGATTTACTGAAGGCTTTTGTGCCGAAGTTCTTTGGCAGAGTCGTCCTCTTTGTCAGAGATGTGACGGCGTGCACGCCATTATCGATTTTGTTCTCCCTCAACTCATCAAAAGTGAATCGGGTTGAATCTCGGCGGTTAGTATAATCCCACATGCAGTGCACCCGAGCGGCGAGGGGTTGGACCCGACGCTCTATGAAGGTTCTGATCAATTGAAGGCCAACCACCTCTTTTTTGGGTGTGGCTCGTAGCTTCTTGATCTTCTTCATCAAGGGCTCCGTAATCGCCATTTCTTCTTCGGACAGCTCATGCGCCTAAGACGCCCTAGGACGAAGGGCATTGGTAGGGCGAAATTCTTCAAGCCCGAATTCCTGACCGGCGGCAGGCTGGTCCTTGGCGTAAAACCACCTTGTTCTCCAGCCGGGATTATTCTCAGGTTCCACAGCTTGAAGTATCCAACTTCAGGGTGCACCGTGCAGCGAAAACCGCCGGTTTGGAAGTTGAGAGGGCGACGGACGATGAAGATTCGCCTCCAGAGCGCCCAATGGGGTTCGATCCCAAGGAAACATTCACATAGCATGATGAAGCACGCTATGTGCAGTATAGTGTTGGGATTCAGATCGTGGAGCTGAATCCCGTAAGCAAAGAGGAGTCCGCGAAGGAACGGATGCGGAGGAAGAGAAAACCCTCGGAGGCGAAAGGCGAGGAAGATTACCTAGAATCCTGCGGGAGGCTGAGGGATGATTTCAGGCCCGGCGATGTGGACTTCCACTGGGTCATTCTTCAGGATGCCGGTCTTTGCGGCGTTCCGCAAGTCGTTTTCTAGAAACTTGGTCTGGACCCAGTTGCCCACCGCGGGCGCGTCGGCATCGGCGGACTTGGTGTTCATCTTGGCCTTCTTTGCGGCGGTCGTGGGGACACCGACGGCGGAGGAACCTCTTTTGCCCATGGCGGCAGCACTCAAGTAGGCGCTCTTGCGAAATGGGAGCAAGGCTGCGCAGGAATGGCAGGGTGCAAGGAAGAAGACGATGACGGCGGCGGAGTGGGGTAAATAGTTGTTCCCTCTTTCTTCCTTTATTCCGCCATGGAGAAATCCTCAGATCATCCTAGCCATTTGTTCCGAAGAGGGAACAACAACATGAATTTGGCCATCCACGTGTCAGCACCGCGTGAGTTATGGCACCCACTACGCACGGGAATTGAGGAGGCACGGCAGATTTTCTCACCAGACGCGCGGGATGTGTGGTCAAACAGAGTCAATAGCCAACGTGCGCAGCGCGGGCCCCACCTGGCGTCTGGTCTTGTCAATGTCAGGCTATCTCTGTGATGGGTGGCGTGACAACTCAAAGAAGTGATGCGTCATCTTTGATGTCGCTATTAACAAGGCTTATTATTTCATCTGAGGGGAGAAATCCTTTCGGGTCGTCGTCCTTTCGAGGTATGTATAACCGAACTTCACTGTCCTCCTCACGACGAAAGTCTTTTGGGACCACTGCCCTTTCTGTGTGATTCGAAACGCAAGGGTTGTTTTTTCGAAGCACCCTCTTTTCATTCGAGATTGGTTTTCAGGATCTTTGGATCAACCCTTGAGGTCCTCAATGCTGCGTAGGGCGTGACTGTCAGCTCCTCAAACCATTCCTCTGATTTTATTCAACGCTGTCTTATTATTCTAGCTGTGGATTTCGATCCCTCGAATTATTTCCTTTGGGCCAACAGCGCTGTTTTATTATTCGAGTTGTGGATTTTGGTTCCTCGAATTATTTCCTTCGGGCCAGCAGCACCATCTTATTACTCGAATTGTGGATTTTAGTCCCTCGAGTCATTTCTTTTCGGCCAACAGCGCCGCTGTACTATTTAAATAGTGGTTTCTGATTTCACGGATCACTTCTTTCGGGGTTACAACATCTCTATATGCTACAAGGCTTGCAGTGCCATTTCATCATTCGAGGGTGTTTTCATAGCCCACCAAGTTTATTCGTTCAGGCCATCAGTGCCATTATTATGACCAACAATGGGCATCAGTCCCTTGATTTTCTCTTATTGGGGCCAGCAGTGCCTCAGCTTCCATTCGGGTGGAGATTTTTGCTCCTTGAAATCATGTCTCACGCATATATCTATTCTTGTTTACCCAAATTCTGGTGGCAATATACCAATTTGGATGTCGTATGTCAAATATGAAGATAAGTCCACAGTTAGCAACACTAGATGTCCTGGTAATCGCATCAACTGCGCTCTGCTGAGAGAATTTTCCATGACTACGGCATGAAGCTTTGCATCGATGGATGCATCGAGTGCCTTGCACACTACTGGGCTTTGACCTGATAAGTCCACACGCAGCTCGGGTCGAAGTGGTGCCAGTCCACGCGGGTTCGAGTTGGGGGACTCAAATCTAAGTAACCTAACCAATGTTTTTGTGACTATGCAATTAAATGCACCCGATGTGAGTTCCAGACTGGTTATGCCAATCCCTCTAGCAATAAATCTATGCATTTTTTAGGCTAGAAATGAGCTTACTCGAATAACCTAACCATACTAGCAAACTGTTCGTGTACATGTCGTGGCTTTTTGTCTCTACAGGTAGGGCAGATGGTTTTGTACGCAGCTGAATAAAGACTCGAATTAATGAAGTTAGAGTCCCTGACATAGCCTTTGACTATCTCAGGCACTCGGGGGCTACTGACGAAGGAATGACCTGTGGGTCCTCGATATTAGCCTACCTAGTCTTCGGTCCAAGAAGGATATCTACTGAAGGGACGACGAGGCCCACGATCATGATAGCCTGGCACGGCCCAGGAGCGAGACTTGACGTACAAGGCAAGGCTCGAAGAGACCAAGTCAAATTAGGGCTTGATTAGGGTTTATTCAAACTGATTCTATCTGTATTTTGCTTGGAGGACAATCCCGAGACCCAACCTTCGCCTATAAAAGGTTGGGAGGGAGATCCTGTATTGGCTAGACACTTTTCACCATCATCCACCCGAGCGCTCGAATTCTCGAGAGCTCCTCACCTTCGGCTATATCCAATCTACGCACTCGTTGTAAACACCACCACTGTAATCACCCCATCAATAAAGACAGTCAAGCAGGGCATAGGTCGTTACCCAACAAGGGGGCCAAACCTGGGTTAAACCTATGTTTTCCTGTGTCGTCTGATCGCTGTCGAGTTCGCCGGATCCCACAAGCGCTCCATGATTCGAAAGCCCTCAAGCATGGGCATTGTCGGGGTTGAACCTCATCACACGGTCTTTGTCTTCATCGGTAGGGGCCTGGCCGGTAGTACCGGGGCCCTACTGCCCTAGTACTGCTTGATGAATCTGTGAGTACTAGGAGCAAATGGAGGCTTCTCGGTAGTGGCCCGGTACTACCCGGCGGTAGTACCAGCCACCTTATCTTGAGAAGAAGCGACCAGGGCGGTAGTACCGCTGCGCCCAGCGGTAGTATGGGCCGCCTACCATCTTTAGCTCCTGGTGGTACTACCTGGGCCCTACCGCTCCAATACCACTTGTTGATCAAGCGAGTACTGGGAGCAAAACAAGGCTTCCTGGTAGTGGCGCGGTACTTCTGGGCGGTAGTACTAGCCGCCCTAGCCTGTGCAAATCCAGCTTGGGCGGTAGTACTGTCCAAGGGGGCGGTACTAACGCTTAACTAGGAAAAACATATTAGGACAATAAATGTCCTTTCACCATGATCTGCATCTGTGGTGATTCTTGATGTTCAACTATCATTGTAGAACTGTGAAGTTTGACGTCAAGATCTTTGATGGTACTCAATGCCAAAAGAAGTATGCTCCTGCAGCGTGAATGATAATTTCTAGAATCGATGATCTTAATATTCTATGTAATCGTTATTTATAATTCACTCATGTTTCCTGGATTGCATATGAACAATGTTTGTTCAATATCTCCTCTTTCTTTGGATGCACCCTTGCGAGAAAAACCAAGGGAACTTGAGTGGTTCTGAGGTTTTCCCTACAACTTTTCTTACTTTGATGATTCTCAATTATTCCTGATTGATAGATCGGTACATATAGTTCCTTTACGGCTGCCATGAGTTGCTTGGCGTTTTTTGCTTGAAGATATTTTTTGTGTTTACCACGATATGGCTAGAACTCGAATTTTCTGCTGCGTGGCAACATAGGTACTCGATGGTTAGAGCCCCCAAGTATGTTGGTATAAGAGATAATCTCGATTTATTGATTATAATGAGTACACGAGTGGACCCAAGAAACCCGACCTATGTCCTGTGTTCTGGGTTTAGAGGGTCGAACTCTATAGATATAACATAAAATATTGATTTGCTGGTGTAGGGCAAAGACCCGATGAAATTTATGCTTGCGACTCTTTATGCGTAAAAATGCCGGAGTTGCTCTGCATTCCATGGGTTGCCTTCGTCTTTGCCGGTCTTCTTGTCCTTTAGTCAAAACGCTCCTCCAGGTATTACTTCTGTGACGATGTAGGGTCCTAGCCATGGCAAATCTAACTTGCCATGACCATCTTGCTTGAGTCGAAGGACTAAGTCTGTCGTGGGAATTTGGAGACAGTAGCCATGGGTAGGCTTATCGGAGGGGCTCGACGATGGTGATGATGGGTCCGGCTCGGGATCGTGCCAACAGAGACACCTCGGTATACCCAGGTTCAGGGCCCTCCCGGTTGGAGGTAAACCCCTACTTCCTGCCTGCTTCGTATTGATTGGACAGTATCGATTATAGTGCTCCTTGAGCTGTTCGAGCTAGAGGAGGAAGAAGAAGATTGGATCTCCCATACGCTAAGGGCCCAGGCCCCCTTATATAGGCGGGGGCCTGGTTACAGGTTGGGTAACGATTTGGCCGGCTGCCGGCTCCTCGGCGGCGGCGTCCTTGGCGTGATCCCTTCACCCTGCTCTGACAGTTTCGCTTTATAAAGCACCTTTCCCCTGGGACCGGCATCTGGGAGGCATATGCCCTCCCTTTTGCCTTGGATCCTATCGTGGGGAAGGGTTCTTGGTCGCTGATTGGTTGGACTTGGTCGTGGCGCTCGTCACTCCTGTCCTTGGCCTCTGTCGCTCTTGTCGGGGCCAGCCCACTTTTGGCGAAACGGCCGTTGGTGGGTTCTTGTCTTCGTCGCCCGGCTCCGGCCTTCCACGGCGGAATCGCTAGCCGGCTGCGGGCACAGCCGGCTCTCCAGGCGGAGCCGGTCTTCCTGTCTTCGAGCCGTGGAGACTCCCGGGACGCCAGCTGGCAAATAGCTCGGCACGTGGCATCCCCCGTAAGTCATCTCCATGACACTAGCCCCCGAAACTGGCGAAGTCTCATGGGCTAGCATGGGGCTTCGGCGGGTTCCTCTTCTCGCCAAAGTCTTGCTCGCTCTTATCGAAGTCCCAGGATTTCTGGTCCGGCTTGGTCGCTCTAGTCATCGAGGTTGAGTCTTGCGGAGCTCTCCCGGCCGTCTTGAGATGAGCCGGTTCCAAGATGCGACCCGGCTGGCGGTCGCGAGCCGGCGTGCTGCCTCCTGGGAACTTGTGCCGCCTCGGGTCTTGTTCCCACGCGGCGGCCGGCGCAGCGCGCCAGTGGCCGGTCTTGTCATTTTGACCCTTCGGCCACCACAATGATTCCGTAGACGTCATGTAACGAAACGGGGCAGGCGTCAGCGACACGTCCCATCGAGGCGCCACGCGTACGATTTAAGTGCATTAAACCGGCTCGGCTTTTCGTGTCTTGCCATCCCTTAAATCTCGAAGCTCTCGAGGGTTTTCTTCACTCCCGAGCGCCTCCATTCCTTCGCCCCATCAAACCGTCGCCTCCGTACTCCCGCTTCGATCTTGATGTTGTCGCTCGGGGCAACCAGCGGAACCGGGACCAGAGCCGACGATGGGCCGGGCGGGCACGAGCGTGGTCGCCCGCTCGGAGGTCAGGACGGAGCCTGAGGCCTGGCAGCGACGCCGCCAGTGCCCCGGAAGCGCGGCCGCCCGCTGGGCAGCCGCAACAAGAAAACTTTGGCAGCGCTCGCGGCCGCGGCCGCCGCCGAGCCTTTCGGGGCCGGCCGCTCCACCGCCGTCGTCGCGGCCCCTAGTGGGACTGTTGCTGCGGCCGCCGGCGGCGCCGTAGTCCCCGCGGCCGCAACCTCCGTCGCCGGCCTCACCGGAACGCTCCTGGAGGCGGCGGCCGCCCTCGTCGGTGCCGCGATGGCATTCGGGGCCGCCCCTCCGGGCCTTGCTGGCCTGAGTGTCGGCGGCTCCTCCAGCGCGGCCGCCAAAAAGGTGCGAACGCCGCCGCCGCGCCCGCCGACCAAATAGCGGCTCTCCTACGTCCCGAAGCATGGGTTTGCCACTGCCATGGTGCCCCTGCTGGCCGGGAGTAAGGAGCGCCTTCCGCTCCCAGCCAGCTTCATCGGCACGATGGGGAAGAACCCCCCAACGAGCTTCATGATTGAAGATGGCAGCGGCGGGCAGCCGCTGTACGACGTCGAGGTCCTCCACGATGAGGGGAAGAGCTACCTCACCGGGGGGTGGGGGCGGTTCTTCACCGACTATGGCCTAGAGCGGGGATGGTCTCTCATCCTGACCCACCGCGCCGGGTCACCCATCCTCTGCGTCCGCATCGTCAACGGCTCCGGCTGCGCCCGCGCCTACTCCCCCTGGCCATAATCGGCGAGCGCCCTCAAAGACCCCTTCTTTACAGCGGCATCGTCAGCAAGAGTCTAGGGGTTAGGAGGAGTCCTTTTGCTATTTCGGCCCTTAGCGTGGCCTTCATTATGTAACCGCTCGCCATATGACTAAGAACTCTTTTAATTTCCTGCAAATCTTTGCTTTGTGAATGTCTTTCTTCACTGTGTGCTTTGCCATCGCGAAATGTCTTCTGTTTGACACCGTTGTGATGCGAATCCGTAGATAGGGACTACGATAGTCACTGCCCTGCACAGACGCTTTGGACGGGCTCCTCCGGCTTCAACGCGGAGGGAAACAGTGCTTCTGCTGGCCGGCTCCGGGGGGGATGGACTAGTTCCGACTCGGCGGGGTCGAAGTGGAAGCTGAGTCTTGTACCGGCTCGGGCGAGGGCCGGAGCCGGCATGCTTCCCTTCCCGGGCCTTCGCACGTTCCTTGATGCGGTTGGAGTAGATTTCCCGGTTTCTGGCTCTAGCCGTTATTTTGCGTGTGTTAGGTTTCGATTTTATTGCTCGTTTGCCGATCATGTTGCAGCGCCAGCTAATCGGATAGCCGACGAGGTACTGGAACAGGCCTACTTTTGAGGTCAGATTCCCTTTCCCCCTAGTCCCCGAGTTTTGGGGTAGCTGGATTGACAGCTAGCTTGAAACTAACTTTTCGCGAACGATGCCAACGCCAAGCGAGGCAGCTCTAGCTTCGAACCTCTTGCGCGTGGCTTCTCAGCCCAGACGTCGAGGGACTATGACTATCAACCATTCGCTGGGCTTGCCTTTGTGCGGTTCCCTCAACTTTTTCCTTAATCTTCCCACCCTTCGGCCCTTCTACCCCCAACCGGTAGCCTGGTGCCGGTTGGTCTCCCTTGGGCCGGCAGCCGAATGCCGGCCTAGGGTGGGAGCGTGCCGCGGAGTGAGAAGTAGTACTTCAGTCTATTGGGCCCCCGACTCGTGCTAGCCAACGCTTAGTTAAGAGACACTGCCATTAACGCCTGGTTGAGCGATTTTTCTACCGTTTACGGTTCTGCTCTGCGGCTTTCCTTTGTATGTGGCCCGCCGGCTCCTATCCGCCCGGCTGCGCGGAGCCGGAAGGTGGAGGTTGGGCTCGAGACCTTCTTCATACGTAGTACTCATCCGGCTGGCGAGAAGTCAATCGTTTTTCGGGGCTGCCGGCTGTGGCTCGGTGCCCGGAGCCGGCTGCCAGTCAAGTGAATAGCGCAGGAAGCAAAACATACACGAAGTGTTTTCCTCGGAGCCGGCCGTAACTGGCCGCTCCGTTTTCCTTTATTCATTGACACGTTTTTTGGGGTACAATCTTTTGCCTTAGCAGAAGAAAGGTCTTAGGAGACTAACATTCCAGGGACGCTCGGTCTCCTTGTCAGAGTTATCTGCCTTGTTCTTTCTGGGCTCTTGTGCGTCGATGAGGTAATATGCCCCATTGCCCAGCACCCGGCTGACAATGAACGGTCCCTCCCAGGGAGGAGACAGCTTGTGCATGCCCTTGGTGCTTTGGACCAGCCGGAGTACGAGATCTCCTTCGCGAAACGCGAGTGGGCGAATCTTTCGGCTGTTGTATCGTCGCAGCTGCTGCTGGTAGAGTGCTGATCTAGCCAGAGCTTGTTCTCGTGCCTCCTCGAGGAGGTCGACGCCATCTTCACGAGCTTCTTTTGCTTGTTTCTCTGTGTACTGGATGATTCTGGGTGCATCGAACTCGATATCCATGGGCAACACCGCTTCTGCTCCATAGACCAGGAAGAAAGGTGTGAAGCCGACAAAGCGATTTGGAGTGGTGCGCAGGCTCCAGAGCACTGAGGGTAGCTCCTCGACCCAACAGCCAGCTGAGCGTTCGAGAGACTCGACCAGCCTTGGTTTGATGCTGGCTAGGATCAGCCCATTTGCCTTCTCCACTTGCCCATTTGTCTGCGGGTGCGCCACTGATGCTAAGTCCAGCCGGATGCCTTTCTGGCCACAGTAATCAGCAAAGACTCCCTTCGCAAAGTTTGTCCCGTTGTCGGTGATGATGTTGTGGGGAACTCCATATCTTGTGATGATCTCGTTGAAGAACTTGATTGTGGACGAGCCATCGAGTTTCTTAATTGGCTTGGCTTCGATCCACTTGGTGAACTTGTCCACAACAACCAACAGATGCGTCAAGCCCCCGGGTGTAGTCTTGAATGGCCCTACCATGTCCAGGCCCCAGACAGCGAACGGCCAGGTGAGCGGGATGGCCTTGAGTGCTGCCGCTGGAGTGTTTCTGTGCTTGGAGAAGCGCTGGCAGCCGTTGCACTGTTTCACCAGCTGCTCTGCATTCTGCTTGGCTGTTGGCTAGTAGAAGCCATGGCGGAAGGCTTTGGCCACCAAGGCTCTGGAAGATGCGTGATGCCCGCACTCCCCTTGGTGTATCTCTCTTAGCAGCTCTATCCCTTCTTCCGGCTCGATGCACTTCTGGAAGATGCCTGACATGCTGTGCTTGTACAGCTCGCTGTTGATGATGGTGTACGCCCCAGCTCGACGTTGAATTTCCCTAGCTTCCGCTTCGTCTTGCGGCAAGTCCCCAGTGATGAGGTAGTTGGAGAATGGCTCCGCCCAGGAGGGTATCTCCCGTACGTGGAAGACACTGGCGACCAGAGGATCAGCAGCCCCCGGGTCCGTCGTTGTGCCGGCTTCATCTGATTGTCCGGCTGGGGGAGCGGGCGTGGAGCCGGCAGTCCCCTTGTCCTTCGTCAAGCCGGCCGCGCTGGGCTGGCCGGCTGCCTCCTTCAGCCCCGAGACGGCAGCCCCCGGGTCCGGTGGTGGCACCTGAGCCGGGGCTGGGTCTCCAGGCATGTAGATGGATATGGACTCCGGCGAAGGTTTGATAGACGGCTTGTGGATGATCTCCAGGGACACCCCAGCTGGGATATCCTGCTTGTGTCGGGGATATAACCCCGGGTATACCAAAGTACCCTTATATTATGTTTAATATATGTTATATATGTTGAATTATGTGTGCAGGATATTAAAAAGGCAATTTAGCAGCAACCTGGGCCGGAACATACTCTCTCGGGCCGACATAGTTGAGCCCAGGCCGGAATATTACTAAGTCAGGCCGGAATATAGAAGTTGGGCCGAGATATAAGGCCCCAGGCCGGCATATGGCCGCATGGGCCGGTACAGCGCGCCAACATCTTCACCCGGTTGGGCCGGGACTCATTTCCCCCGGCTGGGCCGGCCGGACTCCTCTGCAGCGCCCGCCTCAGCCCGGCTGGGCCGGTGACCAGCATCCCCGGCTGGGCCAGCTCCCACCGCTCGCTCCTGGGCCGGCCTCCCGTCAAACCCCGGCTGGGCCGGCGCGCCCCCGGGTGGGCCGATTCGCCCCGCGCCCCCTTGGCATCCCGGCTGGGCCGCCAGGCCGGCTGCTCTGGCTGGGCCGCCAGGCCGGCTGCCCCGGCTGGGCTCCCTCCAGCAGGCCGCCACCTCTTCCATGCCCCGGCTGGGCCGGATCAGGAGGATCCGGCCTGGCCGGGATTCCTTCCCAGGCCGCTCCTGTTTAACCCTGTCTGGGCCGGATTAACTACTCCGGCTGGGCCACCTTTTATTCACTATTCCGGCCGGGCCAGGCCGGGATTCCCTGGCCCAGGCCGGATTATTCCTCTCCAGGCCGGGATTTACTCCCTCCGGGACATATTCCTCGTCCAGCATCGCCCCTAGCGCATCGTGCCAGTCCTGGGACGCCTCTAGGCTCGGACTGGCACATCCTCCACCGTCATATGCTGGTCTTGGGACGCCCATTGGCTCAGACCAGCATATCCTTCCTCTCCTAGTCAGTCTTATCCTCAGGAGGAGGATAAGACTGATGACATGGTGATCCTGAAGACAGCAGCTAGAAGATGAAGACCAAGGACTCCAAGTACAGCCACGATGGGACAAGCCCATGACCGTGACGCATCGCACAGTACCGAGGACGGTACCGTGCTGATGCAGGCTACAGTATGACAAGACCCCAGTAGTCATCTCAGCTACAGTGTGTGCATAGTGTATTGTGGGGCATCCCTTGTCCCCTGGGCTCCCTATATAAAGGGCACCAGGGGGATCGATCACCCCAGCCTCCGGAGGAGGCTCATTCTCTCTCGCTCCATGGGAGCTCTCTAGCACTAGCTGTTTAGCTCCTACCCAGTGCAGCCTCAGATAGGCAGATGAACAGCTCAAGGAGCACCATTGTAGCTCTCATGTGAAGCTCATATAGATCAGACATGCAGGAGTAGGGGTGTTACCTCCTCACGAGGGCCCCGAACCTGGGTAGCTCGAGGTGTTAGCAGTGAGTTCTGTGCCCGGTCTCTACCGAGCTTCCCCTCTCCTGGATCCGCCAGTGTACAGTCGGCCCCCATTTAAGCCACCCTGTGGCATATGTTGTTTCACCACGACGACATTTGGCGCCCACCGTGGGGCGGATCAAGGCACTGGTAGGAGTACATCCGGACGGGATCTTCTTCATCTGCTCGGGGGCTCGACATCAGCAACGCCTCCAAGCACAGCAGGTCTTCTTCAACTCCCGGGCTGACCTCAACTCGCCCGGGCCAGCATACGGCTGTCCCGGATCTACATCGGCATCTCCGGGCCGGCACTCGGCTTCCTCTGGCCGGCATATTTTATGTCCTGGCCAGCATATCCCGCGTCCCGGCCAGCATATCCTGTGTCCTGGCCAGCATATCCTGCGTCCCGGCCAGCATATCCTGTGTCCTGGCCAGCATATCCTGCGTCCCGGCCAGCATATCCTGTGTCCTGGCCAGCATATCCTGCGTCCCGGCCAGCATATCCTGCGTCCTGGCCAGCATATCCTGCGTCCCGGCCAGCATATCCTGCGTCCCGGCCAGCATATACTGTGTCCCGGTCAGCATATCCTGTGTCCCGGCCAGCATATCCTGCGTCCCGGCCAGCATATCCTGCGTCCCGGCCAGCATATCCTGCGTCCCGGCCAGCATATCCTGTGTCCTGGCCAGCATATCCTGTGTCCCGGCCAGCATATCCTGTGTCCCGGCCAGCATATCCTGTGTCCCGGCCAGCATATCCTGTGTCCCGGCCAGCATATCCTGTGTCCCGGCCAGCATATCTTGTGTCCCGGCCAGCATATCCTGTGTCCTGGCCAGCATATCCTGCGTTCTGACCAGCATATCCTGTGTTCTGGCCAGCATATCTTATGTCCCGGCCGGCATATTCTATGTTTGTCGTACCAGGGACTGTTCCGCCTTCGCCTCGAGCATCTGCTGGTACTTCAAACTTCTTCAACGGTGCAAGTAAGTATTTACGCTGGTTTACTCCATATCCTGGTCAGCTTATCTGAAAATCAGTGTCTCCTTGATAGAAAAGATAGCTCGGGGGCTAGGCTAAAGCCTAGCAAATTGCCTCTTGAGTACTGTTTCAGTATATGTTGGTTTGCATGCTAGCACACATGCTTCTGAGTAAGTCTCCTGTATGTCTATCTATATGCCAAATTGCTACATATGCCTGCTGCAAATAGTATACTTAGTATCAGTTATATGTATACAGTCTTATGCAAAGTTTCATCTGGGCATGTTATATGCCGGTTTTATATGCCAAACCTCCATTGTGCCAAATCCTATGTCTTTGCATATGCCAATTGGTATATCTGCTACAGTGCTATAATCAGTATGCCAGTTAACATATCAAGTTCAGTATCTACTTATATGCCAAATGCTTTATCCCATATGCTATGTGTTATATGCCGGCTGTCATATGCCAAGGCTCATATGCCAGTTTTTATATGTTGAATGCCATGTGCTAGTTGTTACAAGTTTACAGTCAGATCAGTTATATGCCTATCTCAGTACCAGTTTCTACATAAGTCCGGTCTCGCATGACAGTTACAGTATACTTGCATTTATAAGCCGGCACATGAGTGCCAAATATCTGTTGTGAGATGCCAAGTTTGCTTATATGCCAGTTGCAGTATGTCTACATTTATATGCCGGCACATGAGTGCCTAGTTCTTCCTTGTGAATTGCCAAGTTAGCATATATGTCAAACTACTATATCTCAGTTTATATGCCAAGTGCTTTGTTTCAAGAGTTATGTGCCGAATGCTATGGGCTATATGCCAAACTCCATATGCTAGATTGAAATATGCCAAATGCTATGACCATTGCTATGTCTTTTTAGTATGACTACAGAACAGGTTGGATAATTCGTTATATATGTCTATTACTCGGCTACGACTCTCCATATTGCCATTACAAGAAGAAATTTCTATTATACCACCAGGGCTTCAGCATATCTCAAAGTCTCAGGTATTTCAGTATGCCGGCATATCATGGCAAAGAGCAAAATTTTAGTATGCCAGCATATGTCTTATTTTGTATCCTGGCCAGCTTATTTTATATCCTGGCCGGCATGTTTAATAACCCGGCCAGCATATTTCATGTCCCAGCCAGCATATCTTATATCCTGGCCAGCATATCTTATATCTCAGGTCTCAGGTATTTCAGTTTGTTGGCACATCAGGTTATTAAGTGATATCTTGAGTCACAGGACTTTCAGTATGCCGGCATATCATGGCAAGAGCGAAATGTCAGTATGCCGGCATATCATGGCAAGAGCGAAATGTCAGTATGCCAGCATATCATGGCAAAGAGCAAAAAGTCGGTATGCTGGCATATCATGGCAAAAGTAAGATTTCGGTATGCTGGCATATCATAGCAAGAGTAAGATTTCAGTATGCCAGCATATCATGGCATGAGCAAGGTTTCAGTATGCCGGCATATCATGGCAAGAGTAAGATTTCAGTATGCCGGCGTATCATGGCAATAGCAAAATTTCAGTATGCCAACATGTCATGGCATCAACCAAAATCCCCAATCACCGTTTATTTCGGTTCGCCAGCATATCAAGGCATCTATCAATAACTCATATCGCCGTTTATTTCGGCATGCCAGCATATCACGGCATTCTATAATCCTTTCAGTTATCGCCAATTCTGGCTCAGTAATATATCGAGACATCGATCTCAAAGCTAACAAGCATCATATCTCTTATCATATCCGGTTTCGCAGAGTATCCCGGTTTAGCATATTAACATGTCTTATCATTTTTTGCATACTTAGAAGTGCCCAGTGATGGCACAGCCCAAGAGGCATATCAGTATACCGGCATTGTCAAAGCAGACAATGTCGATGAGACATAGCATGAGAGGCTAAGTGTCGATATAAAGCCCAAGAGGCAAAGTAGCCCAAGAGGCAAAGCAACCCAAGAGGCATATCAGTATACCGGCATTGTCAAAGCAGACAATGTCGATGAGACATAGCCTGAGAGGCTAAGTGTCGATATATAGCCCAAGAGGCAAAGTAGCCCAAGAGGCAAAGCAGCCCAAGAGGCAAATAGCTCAAGAGGTAAAGTATCGATATGGCCAAAGAGGGCAAAGCAGCATTCCGGCATTGTCGAATCAGACGATGTTGATGAGACATAGCCCAGGAGGCAAAGTGTCGATATAGCCAAAGAGGGCACAATAGTATTTTGAGATAGCCCGCGAAGGCTAGCATACCATATATATGAGTTCATGTCAATCATGACATTGCCTATAATGGCATGAGATAGAATTGGCCTGTGCAGGCCAGCATATCATTTTTTATGAGCATGCAGGTTTGGGACTTTGGTATATTTTTGTTGAAGCCTGTGCATGACTCTGCGAGTCCTCCACAGCCTCGGGGGCTAATGTCGGGGATATAACCCCGGGTATACCAAAGTACCCTTATATTATGTTTAATATATGTTATATATGTTGAATTATGTGTGCAGGATATTAAAAAGGCAATTTAGCAGCAACCTGGGCCGGAACATACTCTCTCGGGCCGACATAGTTGAGCCCAGGCCGGAATATTACTAAGTCAGGCCGGAATATAGAAGTTGGGCCGAGATATAAGGCCCCAGGCCGCCATATGGCCGCATGGGCCAGTACAGCGCGCCAGCATCTTCACCCGGTTGGGCCGGGACTCATTTCCCCCGGCTGGGCCGGCCGGACTCCTCTGCAGCGCCCGCCTCAGCCCGGCTGGGCCGGTGACCAGCATCCCCGGCTGGGCCAGCTCCCACCGCTCACTCCTGGGCCGGCCTCCCGTCAAACCCCGGCTGGGCCGGCGCGCCCCCGGGTGGGCCGATTCGCCCCGCGCCCCCTTGGCATCCCGGCTGGGCCGCCAGGCCGGCTGCTCTGGCTGGGCCACCAGGCCGGCTGCCCCGGCTGGGCTCCCTCCAGCAGGCCGCCACCTCTTCCATGCCCCGGCTGGGCCGGATCAGGAGGATCCGGCCTGGCCGGGATTCCTTCCCAGGCCGCTCCTGTTTAACCCTGTCTGGGCCGGATTAACTACTCCGGCTGGGCCACCTTTTATTCACTATTCCGGCCGGGCCAGGCCGGGATTCCCTGGCCCAGGCCGGATTATTCCTCTCCAGGCCGGGATTTACTCCCTCCGGGACATATTCCTCGTCCAGCATCGCCCCTAGCGCATCGTGCCAGTCCTGGGACGCCTCTAGGCTCGGACTGGCACATCCTCCACCGTCATATGCTAGTCTTGGGACGCCCATTGGCTCAGACCAGCATATCCCTCCTCTCCTAGTCAGTCTTATCCTCAGGAGGAGGATAAGACTGATGACATGGTGATCCTGAAGACAGCAGCTAGAAGACGAAGACCAAGGACTCCAAGTACAGCCACGATGGGACAAGCCCATGACCGTGACGCATCGCACAGTACCGAGGACGGTACCGTGCTGATGCAGGCTACAGTATGACAAGACCCCAGTAGTCATCTCAGCTACAGTGTGTGCATAGTGTATTGTGGGGCATCCCTTGTCCCCTGGGCTCCCTATATAAAGGGCACCAGGGGGATCGATCACCCCAGCCTCCGGAGGAGGCTCATTCTCTCTCGCTCCATGGGAGCTCTCTAGCACTAGCTGTTTAGCTCCTACCCAGTGCAGCCTCAGATAGGCAGATGAACAGCTCAAGGAGCACCATTGTAGCTCTCATGTGAAGCTCATATAGATCAGACATGCAGGAGTAGGGGTGTTACCTCCTCACGAGGGCCCCGAACCTGGGTAGCTCGAGGTGTTAGCAGTGAGTTCTGTGCCCGGTCTCTACCGAGCTTCCCCTCTCCCGGATCCGCCAGTGTACAGTCGGCCTTCATTTAAGCCACCCTGTGGCATATGTTGTTTCACCACGACGACAGCTTGGTGGAGCCGATCTTGGACAGCCGGTCTGCTTCCTCGTTGTTTGCTCTGGGGACATGGTGGAACTCGCAGCCCTCGAAGAATCGGCTGAGTTGCTGCACGTAGAAGCGATAGGAGGCCATGTTGGCGTCCTTGGCGTCCCAATCCCCTGAGACCTGGTGCGTCACTAGGTCGGAGTCTCTGAAACAGAGGATCCTCCTGATGCCGATCTGCTTGGCCATCTTGAGCCCATGTACCAGGGCTTCGTACTCGGCGACGTTGTTCGACGCACGGAAGTGCATCTGCAGCACGTACTGCATCTTGTCTCCCTTGGGAGAGGTGACGACGACGCCGGCTCCCAAGCCCCCGAGCAGCTTGGAGCCATCGAAGTGCATGCGCCAGTGGGTGGAGTCTGGAGCCGGCGGCAGGTACTGGTGCTCTCCCCAGTCAGCGAAGAAATCCGCTATGATCTGCGACTTGATCGTCGTCCTGGGCTTGTACTGAATGGTATGAGCTGCGAGCTCAATCGCCCATTTGGCCACTCTTCCCAACGCATCCTTGCACCCGATGATCTCCGAGAGCGGAGTGGTGCTCACCACCGTGATTGGGTGCTCCTCAAAGTAGTGCTTCAGCTTCTTGGCCGCCATGTACACGCCGTATGCGACCTTCTGGTAGTGCGGGTAATTCTGCTTGGAGAGAGTGAGCACCTCACTCAGGTAGTACACCGGGCGCTGAACCGGCAACTCTTTGCCTTCCTCGGTGCGCTCCACCACGATCACGACACTGATGACTCGCGGAGTAGCCACGATGTAGAGCAGCATTGGCTCTCGCGGAGCCGGCGCAGCCAAGATTGGCGCGGTAGACAAGGCTCGCTTGAGGTCGTTGAAGGCGTCATCAGCACACTGGGACCAAACAAAGTGGTCTGTCTTCTTCATCAGCTGGTACAGCGGCATGGCCTTCTCCCCGAGCCGGCTGACGAACCGGCTAAGCGAGGCCAAGCAACCAGCAAACTTCTGCACGTCTCTGAGCTAGGTGGGCTTCTCTAGGGCCTCGATGGCTTTTATCTTCGAGGGGTTAGCCTCGATCCCTTGCTGGGAAACGATATAACCTAGGAGCTGTCCAGCCGGCACACCAAAGGTGCACTTCTCAGGATTGAGCTTCATGCGATAGCGCCGCAGGTTGGCGAAGGTCTCCTTGAGGTCGTCCAGGAGCGTGCCACTCTACTTAGTCTTCACCACCATGTCGTCCACATAGGCGTGCACGTTCCTCCCAATCTGCCCCTGCAGACATCACTGCATGGTTCGATGGTAAGTGGCTCCAGCGTTCTTCAGGCCGAACGGCATGGTGACGTAGCAATAGGCTCCATATGGGGTGATGAAGGAGGTCTTGATCTGATCCGGCTGGAAGAGCGGGATCTATTGGTAGCCTGAATAGGCATCCAGGAAGGACAGCAGGTCACAGCCGGCTGTGGAATCGATCACCTGGTCGATGCGTGGTAACACAAATGGATCCTTGGGACAGGCCTTGTTGAGGCTGGTGTAGTCAATACACATTCGCCAAGTGTTGTTCTTCTTCAGGACCAAGACTGGGTTCGCAAGCCAGTCAGGGTAGAACACCTCCATGATAAAGCCGGCTGCAAGGAGCCGGGCGATCTCCTCGCCAATAGCTTTCCTCTTCTCTTCTGCAAAGTATCGCAACGGTTGCTTGACCGGCTTGGCATCCGGCCTGACGTTGAGTGAGTGCTCAGCCAGCTCCCTCAGCACACCCAGCATGTCCTTTGGAGACCATGCAAAGATGTCCCGATTCTCACAGAGGAAGCTGATGAGCTCGCTTTCCTATTTAGCAGAAAGGCCGGTGCCGATGATGATGTACTTGGATGGATCACTCTCGTCCAGCAGGATCTTCTTGGTGTCGTTAGCCGGCTTGAACTGCTCCACCGGCAACTGGCGAACCGGCACATCTTGCTGGGCTAGCTCCACACGATGTAGAAGCTGCCGCTTCTCTTCGGCGATAACCAGTGCCTCTGCCAGTTGCGAGCTCTCCTTTGTACAAGCCAGGGACTTCTTGAAGCTTCCCGAGACAGTGATCACGCCTCTGGGTCCTGGGAGCTTCATCTTCAGATAGGCGTAATGTGGCACCGCCATGAACTTGGCCAGGGCTGGACGGCCGAGCAGCGCGTGGTAGGGACTGCTGATGTCCACCACCTCGAACCAGATAGGCTCGCGGCGGCTATTCCCCTTCTTTCCGAAGAGAACCTCCAGCTGTACCTTACCCAAAGGGGTGCAAGAATGCCCAGGCATGATGCCATGGAAGGTGAGCCGGCTCGGTTTCAGCTGAGCAAGCGGGATGCCCAACTTCTCCAGAGAGTTTCGGTAAAGAAGGTTGATACTACTACCGCCGTCGATGACCACGCGGGAGAACTGGCACATGTGCGTATCAGAGCACACAACTGGGTCCAGAACCAGAGCGTATTCTCCAGGGCTGGGCATTAGCCGCGGATGGTCCTCGCGCCCCCAGGTGATGGCCACCTCAGACCAGTGCATGAACTGGGGCTCTGCAGGCATCACAGCGTTCACCTCTGCCTCATGCCAAAGGTCGTTCCTTTTGTCCTTGCCGGGGGTAATGAAGATATGATATTGCTCAACATCCGCCGGGAAGTCACCGTCTTGATCCGGCTCGCCTCCAGCCGGGTCGCGCTATTGGTCCTCCTGACCTCCAGCCGGTTGCGCTTGCGATGTACCAGGGATCTGCTGAGCGCGCTGCTCCAGCTCTCTCATGAAACGGCACTGACGCGTGGAGTGGGTCGCTTCCCTGCCTGGGGAGGTGTGGAATTTACACGGCTGATCAAGCACATCATCGAGGGTGTATTTGCCCTCTTTGCGCCCATGACCGCTGCCTGCAGCCCCCGGGCCTCCTTGGTCAGAAGCCGCTCGCTTTGAGCTAGCAGATCCCCTAGGGGACGTCTCGACGTGGTCCAGCCACAGCTGGATGTGCAGCGCCGATGGGCGAGCCTGGGACTCCGCCCCTGGCGCTGACTCCGCGATTAAGCGTGGCCTGCTTGCTCCGCCGCCCTGCTGGGCGCGGCGGCCTTGGGCGTTGCCGCTCGGAGCACGGCCGCCCTGTCCACGCCCTCCGCGGCCTCGGCTTGCCGATGGCGACCACTGGATCTGGCCGGAGATGACGGTGTCGATGCTGCGCCGCAGGTCACGAGTGAGCTCGGTCGGTGTGCCTCTATGGACGTCGTAGAACTCGCTGAGCGTGGTGCTCGCGCGGCACCGGTTGGCCTCGTCCTCAGCCACCTTGCTGAGGAGGACGAGATGCGTCCGCTCCAGGGCCTCGGCGACCCGGGCGGGGTCGATGACGCGGCCGAGGGGAGCGCGTAGGTCCACCATGGAGACGTCCGGGGCGTCCTGCTCTGGGAGTGGAGCATCTTGCTCCTGTGGAAGAAGGCGTCCGGGCAACGGGCGCTCGGGGCGCAGAGAGTCGCCGCCCTCCTCTTCTCCCAGGGCCATCACCTCGACCATGGCGCCAATACTGCTGCTTTCACCGCAGCTTGAGCCTCCATCGCAGGGGGGTCGAAGACGTCGGTCACCTCCTCCGGGAAGGGCTTGGCGACGTAGAAGCGGTGGCTGCCGACGTCGAGGAAGGAGCCGCTGTTGCCGAAGCCATTCTCGAAGTGGGACAAGTTGTCGCTGACGCAGTCGAAGGTGCCGAACCTCCAGACGAGGCCGGAGGCGACCTTCTCACCGGAGGGTCCCGGCCGGAACTTGACTCCGCTCGCCACCGCGCTTTACCCCACGGTGGGCGCCAACTATCGTGGGAATTTGGAGACAGTAGCCATGGGTAGGCTTATTGGAGGGGCTCAACGATAGTGACGATGGGTCCGGCTCGGGATCGTGCCAACAGAGACACCTCGGTTTACCCAGGTTCAGGGCCCTCCCGGTTGGAGGTAAACCCCTACTACCTGCCTGCTTCGTATTGATTGGATAGTATCGATTACAGTGCTCCTTGAGCTGTTCGAGCTAGAGGAGGAAGAAGAAGATTGGATCTCCCCTACGCTAAGGGTCCAGGCCCCCTTATATAGGCGGGGGCCTGGTTACAGGTTGGGTAACGATTCGGCTGGCTGCCGGCTCCATGGCGGCGGCGTCCTTGGCGTGATCCCTTCGCCCTGCTCTGACAGCTTCGCTTTATAAAGCACCTTTCCCCTGGGACCGGCATCTGGGAGGCATATGCCCTCCCTTTTGCCTTGGATCCTATCGTGGGGAAGGGTTCTTGGTCGCGGATTGGTTGGACTTGGTCGTGGCGCTCGTCACTCCTGTCCTTGGCCTCTGTCGCTCTTGTCGGGGCCAGCCCACTTTCGGCGAAACGGCCGTTGGTGGGTTCTTGTCTTCGTCGCCCGGCTCCGGCCTTCCACGGTGGAATCGCCAGCCGGCTGCGGGCACAGCCGGCTCTCCAGACGAAGCCGGTCTTCCTATCTTCGAGTCATGGAGACTCCCGGGACGCCAGCTGGCAAATAGCTTGGCACGTGGCATCCCCCGTAAGTCATCTCCACGACAAAATCTCCTTTCTCAAAAGATCGAGGACGTACTCGACGATTATGGTAATTTTACAGGTTCTGCTGATACTGCGTGGATCTTAAAAGTACTACATCTCTTGCTTTGTTGAGTGCGTTGGCATCATCTTGTAGTGCTTCTATTGAAGCAATTTCATCATAAGCAGATATTCTAGGTGCTTCATGAGTTATTTCCACTAGAAGCACAGCTTCTGCACCGTGGACTAGAAAGAAAAGTGTTTCTTGAGTTGCTGCATTTAGAGTTGTTCGTAAGATCCAGAGCACAGAGGGTAGCTCATCTACCCAAGCGTGCTTGGCTTTCTTGAGTAGCACCAACAATCTCTTCTTTATACCACTGCATATCAGCCCATTTGTCTGCGGGTGCACCACGGAGGCAAAATTAAGCGTGATGCCCATACTTTCACAGTAATTTTTGAATTCCTTAGATGTAAAGGTTGTCCCATTGTCTGTGATAATGCTGTGTGATACTCCAAAGCGAATTACTAGCAAATTGATGAAGTTTATAGCTGCTGTAGAGTCCTATGTTGTGACTGGAGTTGCTTCTATCCACTTGGTGAATTTATCGACTGCGACCAGCGTATAGACGTGCCCACCTGGCCAAGATTTATGTAGTTTTCCTACAATATCTACGCCCCATTGTGTGAATGGCCAGGATAAAAGTATCGGCTGTAGTTCTGCCGCTGGGGCATGATACGTCTCAAACATATCTATAATTTTTTATGCTCCATGCTTGTTTATGTACCATTTGCTTTGTGTTTTGTTTACACTTCGTGGCGTTTTTATGCATTTTTCGGAACTAACCTATTAAAAAGATACCACGGTGTCAGTTCCCTATTTTCTGCTATTTTTGTGTTTCAGAAAAGTTACACAGGAAATATTCTCGGAATTGGACAAAACAAAAGACGAAGTCCCTAATTACCTAACATGAAGACGGAGTCCAAAGGAGAGCAGGAGGCGGACCAGAGGCCAGCCACACCCTAGGGTTGCGCGGGCCAGGGCTAGGCCGCGTGCACCAGGGGGTGTGACCGCCTGGTCCACCCCCTAACATCGCCCTTCCCTCTATATATTCTCCTCGACGAGAAAACCCTAGGGGCCCAAACTCTTTTCCAGAAAACATATTGCAAGCCACCGCTGTCATTGACGTGAGATCGGGAGGGTCCAGAAGACTTCTTGGCACCCTGCCGGAGAGAGGAATCACCACCGGAGGCCTTCTTCATCACCATGCCTGCCTCCGGAGTGATGTGTGAGTAGCTACCTTGGACTATGGGTCCATAGCAGTAGCTAGATGGATGTCTTCTCCTCCATGTGCTTCATGTTTAGATCTTGTGAGCTGCCTATCATGATCAAGATCATTGTTATGTAATTCTACATGTTGTGTTTGTTGGGATCCGATGAATATTGAGTACTATGTCAAGTTGATTTGTGATTTATCATCTCTATGTTGTTTATGATCTTGCATGCTCTCCGTTGCTAGTAGATATCTTGGCCGAGTAGATGCTAGTGACTCCAAGAGGGAGTATTTATGCTCGATAGTGGGTTCATGCCTCTGGTAACTTGGGGGAGTGACAACAACCTCTAAAGTTGTAGATGTGCTGTTGCTACTAGGGAGAAAACAACAATCTTGTGTTCAAGGACATTTGTATTGTTTACATTACACACTTTGCTTAAGGCGATAATCTGTTGCTTGCAACTTAATACCCCACGGTTGATTGGATGATATCCGGCGGGTGGATTATTAGTCATAGATGTAGTTGGATTACGGTCTATGTATTATGTTGTAATGCCCAAGTGAATCTCATAGTGATCCTCATGACATGTACATGCATTGCTTGCATTCTTTATTCTGTCAATTGCCCAACTATAATTTATTTACCCAGCATGTTATTTATCTTTATGGAGAGACACCTCTAGTGAACTATGGACCCCGGTCCATTCTTTTACATTCATATTACCGTTTACTTTTTACAAGCATTATTTACTTTCTTGCAAACAAATATCTTTTACCACATGATACATTTAATCCTTTGTTTATAGCAAACCGGTGAGATTGACAACCTCACTGCTAGTTGGGGCAAAGTACTTTGGTTGTCTTGTGTGCAGGTTCCACGTTGCCGCTGGAGCAGAGCTTCGCCTAGTTAGGCGTCATAAACAAATTGTTTGGAGCGTCGCCAAGCCAGCAAGCATCAACCTTCGGAAGTGGTTTCTTTCTCCTACTGGTTCGATTAAACCTTGGTTTCATACTGAGGGAAACTTGCCGTTGTGCTCATCATACCTTCCTCTTGGGGTTCCCAACTGGGTGGCTAAGCATCGCCTATCAAGCATTTTTCTCGCGCCGTTGCCGGGGAGAAAGAGGATTTCTGCAAGGGGAGTCTCTCGCTTCCAATCTTTAACTTTGTTATTGTTTTGCTTATTTTCTTTACTTTATTTTTTCTTGCATCTTTTTATCAAAAATACAAAAAATATTAGTTCCTATATAGTTGTTATTTTTGCTTGTCTGCCTTTAGTCTTGCTAGAATGGGTACTCCTGAGAACACGAAGTCGTGTGACTTTACTAGCACAAACAAAAATGATTTCATCTGCACTCCTATTGCGCCACCTGCTCCTGAGGCAATTTTTTATGAGATTAAACCTGCTTGTTGAATCTTGTTATGAAAGAGCAATTTTCTGGTGCTAGTTCTGATGATGCTGCAGCTCATCTTAATAATTTTGTTGAGCTATGTGAGATGCAAAAGTACAAGGATGTAGATGGAGATATTATTAAGCTTATGTTGTTTCCTTTCTCTTTAAGAGGAAGAGCTAAGGATTGGTTGCTATCTTTGCCTAGAAATGGTATTGATTCTTGGGTTAAGTGCAAGGATGCTTTTATTGGAAAATATTATCCTCCTGCTAAGATTATATCTTTGAGAAGTGATATTATGAGTTTTAAACATTTTGATAATGAACATGTTGCTCAAGCTTGGGAAAGAATGAAATCTTTGATAAAGAATTGTCCCACTCATGGACTGACTACTTGGATGATTATCCATACCTTTTATGCATGACTAAATTTTTCTTCAAGAAATCTCTTGGATTCAGCTGTTGGAGGTACCTTTATGTCCATCACCTTGGGCGCCACAACGAAGCTCCTTGATAATATGACGGTAAATTATTCTGAGTGGCACACCGAGAGAGCTCCACAAGGTAAGAAGGTAAATTCTGCTGAAGAAACCTCTTCCTTGAGTGATAAGATTGATACCATTATGGCTATGCTTGCTAATGATAGAGCTCATGTTGATCCTAATAATGTTCCTTTAGCCTCTTTGGTTGCTCAAGAAGAGCATGTTGATGTAAACTTCATTAGAAATGATAATTTCAACAACATTGCTTATAGGAACAATTTTGCTAGCAACAATTATAGGTTGTATCCTTCTACCAATGGTAATGGTTATGGTAACCCTTATGGTAATTCCTCCACCAACACTAGGGGCGCGCCCTCTGATCTCGAAGTCATGCTCAAGGACTTAATTAGTAAACAAACTGCTTTTAATAAGTCTATTGAGGAAAAGTTAGGTAAAATTGATGCTCTTGCTTCTAAAGTTGATAGCCTTGCTCTTGATGTTGAACTTCTGAAACTAAAGGTTTTTCCTCATGATGTGAAAGAGAGCAAGACTTTGAATGCAATTCAGGTTAGAATTGATGATGATATTAGGATGTTAGCAGAATTGCATGCTAGGTGGGAAAGAGAAGATGAGATGGCTAGAAATATGAAGGTTTGTACTATTACCACCACTAGTGATGTTTTTTCAAATGCTAGCACACCTCCTACTTTGATTAAGTATAGAAAATTTCTACTCCTTGTGTGAAAAAGCCTAAAACTGCATTTTTTTTAATAAAAGTGCTAAAAAAATTCGGAGTATGGGAGACAATAGCTCTACTACCTTTAATGATGTATGATGTTGATGGTTGTAATATCTCTGAAGTAATTTTGTTCTTGCAAAAGCTTGCTTTAAGTCCTAATGCTAGTTCTATGAATGTGGCTTTTACAAAGCATATTACGAATGCTCTCATGCAAATTAGAGAGGAAAAGTTGAAACAAAAAGTTTCCATTCCCAAAAAGTTAGAAGATGGTTGAGATCCCATAATTGAGATGAATGTGAATGATTTTGATTGTCATGCTTCATGTGATCTTGGTGCAAGTATTTCTATTATGCCTAGAAAAATTTATAATATGCTTGGTTTACCACCGCTTGAAAATTGTTATTTTGATGTTCCTCTTGCTGATGTTGCTAAGAAGAAACCTTTGGGAAGGATTAATGATGTTCTTATTATGGTTAACAATAACCTTGTTCCCGTTGATTTTCTTGTGTTGGATACTGAATGCAATGCTTCTTGTCCTATTATTTTGGGAAGACCTTTTCTTAGAACTGTTGGTGCTATTATTGATATGAAGGAAGGCATCATTAAATATCAATTCCCACTCAAGAAAGGTATGGAACATTTCCCTAGAAAGAGAAAGAAGTTACTTTTTGACTCTATTCTTAGAGAAAATTATGAACTTGATGCTTCATTACTTGAAATTACTTGATTTCCACTTTCTACGCCTAGCTCAAAGGCATTAAAGAAAAACACTCTTGGGAGATAACACAATGTTTTCTTTTCAGTAATTTTTTTTGTTGAGTCTTGGAAGTTATTACTACTGTAATGACCTCTCCATATCATTTTTATTTTGTTTTTGTGCCAAGAAGAACCTCTAATTGGAGGAAGGTAAGATTTGGGGAAGTTGCTGTCCTAAAACAGATTTCTGCGTTGTACCGTACAAATTTGTGAAAATTCTCAGAATGTATTTTTGGTCTGCGATTTCTTGTGCACATGCCCCAAGTTGTTGTCTAACTTTCATTAGTTTTGCACTTTTCGATTTGAGCGACAGAAGATTTGCAAAAAAATCGATCTTTACCAGCTGTTCTGTTTTGACAGATTTCTGCCACTATTTGCGTTTGCCTCTTGATCTCTTTCTTTTTTAGTTCTTTTGATCACAGAACTTTTGAGAGAGTTGCTAAAGTATCTTATGCTTTAATGGGTGCTTTACTTGAGTTGAAACTGAACCAAAAAGTTGATTTACTATCTTGCATGCACTAATGTTGCTAATAAGAATTGTGTGAAGTTTTGTATGAAGGAAGTTTTCAAGTGTAGGGAAAGGAGAATGATAAGATGAGATGAAGTATGGACAAAAGCTCAAGCTTGGGGATTCCCATGTCACCCCAAGAAATATCCAATAAGTACAAGCGTCAAAGCTTGGGGATGCCCTGAGGCACCCCTTCTTCATCGACAAATATGATCAGGTCACCTTTCAAGACACTATATTTTTATTGCTTCGTATTCTATGCGTTTTTCTTGGAGCGTCTTTATTTTTGCTTTCAGTATTCTTTTGTTTTATTTGCTGCAATAAATGGTTGGACCCCAACATATTTCTCTTGGAGAAGATGCACTCCGTTTTTCATTGCCAAGAACACTCTAGTTTTCACTCTTATCGTTCAACGAGTGTTCTCTTTTTCTAGTACTACATTTAGCTTTTGTTTTTCACCTTGATTTTTGTTCAGATCTTGTTATTTCTTTTTAGCAAGGTGTGTTTAGAACTATGGTCTATGTTGGTTTTCATCTTTAAGAGTTGTTTCAAAAAGGTTGATTGGTGTTGGAAAACAGAAAAAAGTTTCATGCCTATAGTGGTACAAATGGGAGCTTGTTTAGACTGTGGCTTAGACTTTTGCATGTCATGCTTGATGTTATTTTGATTACATGCTTAGTTTTTTTTGCTGTAGCATCAATTGTCTCAAATGACTGAGATTGCTTAATGTGCTTTGAAAGAATCATGCGTTGTTTTTATTATATGAGAGCATATTATTGTGGTATTCTCCTTTGATGCTTTATTTGGGTTGACTTGGCACATGCTTACACCATGTTTGACTTTAACCAGTCGCCTCAAGCCTCTATGATCATTTGGTTTTTGACTTGTGATACCACTTTATGCTTTGGTTAATAATGTTTTG
The DNA here is from genome assembly GCA_007115705.1 of Dactylis glomerata. Lineage (NCBI taxonomy): Eukaryota > Viridiplantae > Streptophyta > Magnoliopsida > Poales > Poaceae > Dactylis > Dactylis glomerata. The sequence continues at coordinate 1,410,909 of QXEO01000291.1, read as the reverse complement.
TCGCTATGCATGATTATGGCCATTATTGCTCTCTTAGTTGGTCGCTCCCAGTCTTTTGCCAGCCTTCATTTGTACTGAGAGGGAATACTTATCGTGCATCCAACTACCAAAAACCAAGTTATTTCAAAGAGTCCACTATAAATTCCTATGCATGGTATTTGCAAGCCATTCCAAGTAAAATTTCATGTGCTACCTTTCAAAAAAAACCTTCAAAATACTTCTCATTTTGTGGCACTGTTTTCAGGTCATGGGGACATAGTGTTCGGATTTGCTATCTTCCATACTGTAATCTTTCAAAAAGAAAAAAGAAAAAAAAAGAAAAGAAAAAAGGCACTCCTCCATGGTATGTGAAAGTTGGTGGGCACCCGATGCAATCGGTTAGCCATGGTTTGTGAAAAGAAAAGTGGGGGGGGGGGGTGAGTGCCAAGCTTTATAAAAGAGCACAAATGTGCCAATTTCTCTAAAAACTTGTTTAGTATGGAAGATAGTAAGAACCCCATTGCCAGTCGTTCACAAGAACAACCACCTCTCAAAACAATTTTTATCTCTATTTTACAAATGAAAAGGTCCAGCACATGCTAAATCCCCGCTTCTCTCTGCGAAGGGCCTTTATTTTACTTTTATGTTGAGTCTTCACCTTCTACCTTTATGCACCGTCTAAGATAGCATAGTTGTCATTCTGACTATAATGTGCATAGTCCCAAAATTTATTATTGATTGATTCATGATTATGGTTTTGCTTGTTCTTAAAATATTTATATCTAGTCACCCTCTTAAACTGAAGGTGTCCTATGCATTTATGTTTTGCTTCTCCATGAGGGACAAGCTAAATACCACTTTGCTATGTTTTTCTATATGTTTGAAACACACAATTGACTTTCATTGCATTATTACTCATGATCTTTTGTTTGTGTTACTTTTCATGTTATAACATGGTTGCTAAGTTCTGTTGTCAAGATTATATCTTTTATGCCCATGTTTAGAGTACTTTGATCTCAGCACTCAATGATTTACATCGTTTGATCAAGATTGTGTTGGTGCATGTCACCTCAAAAATTATTGTTTTGTTATCACTTACCTACTCAAGGACGAGCAGGAGTTAAGCTTGGGTATGCTTGATACATCTCAAACGTATCTATAATTTTTGATGCTCCATGCTTGTTTATGCACCATTTGCTTTGTGTTATGTTTACACTTCATGGCGTTTTTATGCATTTTCCAGAACTAACCTATTAACAAGATGCCACATTGCCAGTTCCATGTTTTCTGCTGTTTTTGTGTTTCAGAAAAGTTACAAAGGAAATATTCTCGGAATTGGACAAAACAAAAGCTGAAGTCCCTAATTACCTGACACGAAGACGGAGTCCAAAGGAGAGCAGCAGGCGGACCAGAGGCCAGCCACACCCTAGGGTGGCGCGGGCCAGGGCCAGGCCACGCCACCAGGGGGTGTGACCGCCTGGTCCACCCCCTGACATCGCCCTTCCGTCTATATATTCTCCTCGACGAGAAAACCCTAGGGGCCCGAACTCTTTTCTAGAAAACATACCGTAAGCCGCCGCCGTCGTTGATGCGAGATCGGGAGGGTCCAGAAGCTCTTCCCGGCACCCTGCCAGAGAGGGCAATCACCATCGGAGGCTTTCTTCATCACCATGCCTGCCTCAGGAGTGATGTGTGAGTAGTCTACCTTGGACTATGGGTCCATAGCAGTAGCTAGATGGATGTCTTCTCCTCCATGTGATTCATGTTTAGATCTTGTGAGCTGCCTATGATGATCAAGATCATCGTTATGTAATTCTACATGTTGTGTTTGTTGGGATCCGATGAATATTGAGTACTATGTCAAGTTGATTTGTGATTTATCATCTCTATGTTGTTTATGATCTTGCATGCTCTCCGTTGCTAGTAGATATCTTGGCCGAGTAGATGCTAGTGACTCCAAGAGGGAGTATTTATGCTCGATAGTGGGTTCATGCCTCTGGTAACTTGGGGGAGTGACAACAACCTCTAAAGTTGTAGATGTCCTATTGCTACTAGGGAGAAAACAACAATCTTGTGTTCAAGGACATTTGTATTGTTTACATTACACACTTTGCTTAAGGCGATAATCTGTTGCTTGCAACTTAATACCCAATGGTTGTTCGGATGATATCCGGTGGGTGGATTATTACTCATAGATGCAGTTCAATTATGGTCTATGTATTATGTTGTGATGCCCAAGTGAATCTCATAGTGATCCTCATGACATGTACATGCATTGCTTGCATTCTTTATTCTGTCAATTGCCCAAATGTAATTTGTTTACCTAGCATGTTATTTATCTTTATGGAGAGACACCTCTAGTGAAATGTGGACCCCAGTCCATTCTTTAACATTCATATTACCGTTTACTTTTTACAAGCATCATTTACTTTCTTGCAAACAAATATCTTTTACCACACGATACGTTTAATCCTTTGTTTACAACAAACCGGTGAGATTGACAACCTCACTGCTAGTTGGGGCAAAGTACTTTGGTTGTGTTGTGTGCAGGTTCCATGTTGCCGCTGGCGCAGAGCTTCGCCTAGATAGGCACCATAAACAAATTATCTGGAGCGTCGCCAAGCCAGCTAACATGAACCTTTGGAAGTGGTTTCTTTCTCCTACTAGTTCGATTAAACCTTGGTTTCATACTGAGGGAAACTTGTCGCTGTGCTCATCATACCTTCCTCTTGGGGCTCCCAACTAGGTGGCTAAGCACCGCTTATCAGGGCATGAGGCCTGGATGCAAATCTTTGGCATGCTTCACATTGTCGAACAATATCTTTTGCATCCTCAATTGATGTTAGCCAATAAAACCCTGCACGGAATGCTTGGGCTGCTATATGCTCTGCAATCATACTTTGAGTGTGCTGCTTTAAGTTCCTGCATTCCCTGTAGGGGCAACGCAATATGCAGTTCCCACAGTGAATTCTAACAAATTCCAGGAAGCGTGTAAGACCACTTTGAAATTCAGGTGAGAGCCTTGCTGATTGAGTTATCAATCTTCTGTCATCCTCCATCTGGTTGATATATATAGAAGGTTAGATGCTTTAAGATATTTCAGCGATCGGGCTGTGTATATACAAATCTAATCCAAGATATATCCGAGCAAACATATGTATCAGATATAATATTTCATCAAACATACAATCTAAGGCAGCCTATTTGAGCAAACCAACTGAGTGCAAAACTATGGTACGTTGCCAAGACAATGAAGAGAACAGATTGTACTACTTCCGCAAAGACAATGCCAAATAAGTGGAACAAACCAGATCGAGTGCAAAGCAATGTCAAATGGACCAGGTCGAGTAATGGAAAACAATATCAACTGATAGATTTGAGAAAAAAAACTAAAATTCATGTGTTGGGCGACTTAGACTTGAAGGCTTTGATTACTCCGACTTGCCCAGTGCCCGAGTCTATCATGCGTACCGTGGGGATCGGAGGGGATGGACCAGCTGACCACGCACCGACGCGTCTCGAGAAGAACGGCGCCGCCGGCCAACAGTTGCAGGCCGGCGCGGCTGAAAGACGAAGCTGTGGGAAGTTTTGGTATGCGGCCTGGTTGACCACAGGTCCGTCTCCAGCAGAGCGGCGGCGACAGAGTCAGGGGCTGGCTGCTGGATTGAAGACGACTCTTAATTTTGGTGGAGCGTTTTAAAGCGTCTTGGCACGTGCGGAGGTGTCTCTGCGCGCGTTAATTTTGGCGCTCTCTGGGGGTTTGCTAGATTTCTCACAGGAATTAACTATCGATTTTGTTCCTCCCATTGAGATATTTGCTTCGAATCCAGCGTAGCTACAGCCTGCAGGTTGGGGGGCCACTGACCACCCAGCACAGAGGATCGAAACACACTGGAATTTTACAGGTTTGCCGGTGCAAAATTAAAAGAGGATAGTAAAGTAACATGGGAAAATACATGCATGGTTGTGTGGATGAAGAAGCGCAGGAAAAGTGCCTTGCTCTTACTCGCTTGAGTCTAAAAATGAGGTTGGATTGAATGTTCAAATTCATAACGAATTGAGCCATAGGTGTCCATCCATAGAAAATTGGGTTGCACCATTCCCTTGATCCAAAGGCAGTCTGGCCGTAGGATAAAATCCTGTTTTTTTCTTCAGAATTGATAAATTCCTGATGATTTGAATCCTACTAGTTCTATGAAATTCTGCCTTCTTAAGAAGGAGCCCAGGATATAGCGCCCCCACCCACCACCAGTTTAGCCCAAATGTTTCAAAATTTAGCCTTTCCGGCCCATTCCCTCGCAAAAACCTGGCACAAGGTCTCTAAAAAAAATCCCTCAGCCTATCCTATCCTATTTGAACAAAACTTATCTCAATTTTCTTTGAACAAAACTATGTACTAGCATCTTATTTTTACGAATGTATCATAAATGTGCCTTTTAAATTTCAATGGATATGAAAACAATACAAGGAAGGACCAAAATCTTCTAAGCAGATAAAATAAGTAAGCTATATAAGAACTATATCCAGCTTATGAAGAAGCATTGCAAAATTGATGTTTGCATATTGGTAAGGAACACTATAGGCATGTTCTGTGGTCTCGCGTTCGAACCATAGTTTTTATGCCTCAACTAATATTTGATCTCATGGAACAACATCGTTGTGTAGAGAGAGTCTGACATCCTGGACCCACCCGTCAGCAGCACCCTCAACATTATCAAGTTTGAATTTCTGGGCGGGTTCGAAAATAAAAGTCAAGTATGCAGCAATCACGTTGAACAAAATAAATCAATAGAGCACACGTTTCTTTTTCAGCTGACATCGGGGACCCACCACTCAGCAGCGTCCATCCATCTTACTTATCATGTTCGAATTTCAGTGGCAGGTTCAAAGTAGCCAGCATTCACGAGGAACAAAAATAAAATTCAGATAGCACACATATTGTTCAGATATTCTGACATCTGGGACTGACCAGTCAGCAGCATCCCTCAATTTTATCAAGTCGAATTTCACGGGCGGGTTCAGAAATAACAGCCTACTATAGCCAGGATTCACGGGGAACAAAAATAAAAATTTAGATAGCACACGTATTATTCAGAGATTCTGACATCTGGGACCCACCCATCAGCAGCGTCCCTCAACCTTATCAAGTTCGAATTTCAGGTGCGGGTTCGAAAATAAAATCCAGTAGCCACCAGACAGCACATGTTTATTGTTCAGAGAGTCTGACGTCAGGCACCCACCTACCAGCAGCGTTCTCGACCTTTGGAAATTCAAATTTCATGGGCGGGTTCGAAAAGAACAGCCAAGTAGCCAACAATCATGCTGAAGAAAATAACTCAACATAGCACAGGTTTGTTGTTCAGAGAGGCTAACATCGAGGACCCACCCGACAGCAGCGTCCATGAATATTATCAACATATATAGCATAAGTTTTTGTTGTTCAGAAAGGCTGACATCGAGGACCCACCCGACTGCAGTGACTATGAACATTATCTAAAAATATATATGTAGCACATATTTGTTGTACAGAGAGGCTGACATTGAGGACCCACCCGACAGCAGCGTCCATGAACATTCTGGACATAGCTAAGGTCTCTTGTTCAGAGAGGCTGACATCAAGGTCCCACCAGACTGCATCGTCCATGAACATTATCAGAGCGAGCAGTTTCAAAAAATAAAAGCAAGTAGCCAGCTATCATGTGGAACAGATAATCGAACGAAGAGGCTGACATCGGGGACCCACGGTGCAGTGTTGCATCGAGCAACGTGATCTAGGTCGCGGGAACAAAAAAAAACAAGTCTGCTAGAGACACTGACATCACGACCCCACAACCTGAAAAGGTAGGTCAGAGTTAAAAATCGGAAGCGAAATCAAAAAATCAACATCTACCACGCGCCGGACGACTATCTACCATGATTTTCCCTATTCCGTGGCAGTAGAGGGCCTCAGAAACGAGAAAAAAAGTTTTTCAATCTACCATGAAACCGACCAAAATCGTGATAGAAGGAGGGTCTTCAGCAACAACCGAAAGTGCAAGTCATGGTAGATGGACACTTTTCTTCTAGTGAATACTGACAGTGGTGCAACCTCCCCAAGCTTAGGAAATTGCACGGCGCCAAAGAATAATCTCGTAGTACTAGGAAAAAGTCTTGGCTCGTGGAAATTGCAGTTGTGAATGTTTTCCTTTGTTCCTGATACGTCTCCAACGTATCCATAATTTTTGATGCTCCATGCCTGTTTTTACACCATTTGCCTAATGTTTTGTTACACTTAGTGGCACTTTTATGCATTTTCCGGAACTAACCTATTAACAAGTCGCCACAGTGCCAGTTCCCAGTTTTCTGCTGTTTTTGTGTTTCAGAAAAGTTACACAGGAAATTTTCTTGGAATTGGATGAAACCAAAGCCAGTCGTCCAGATATTTCACGGAGCTTCCAGAGAACCAAAGAGGAGATGGATTGGGGCCACGAGGGGCCCTCACACCAGGGCGGCACGGCCTAGCCCCTGGCCGCGCCCCCTATGTGTGAGGCCGCCTCGGTCCACTTCTGACGATGCCCCTTTGCCTATAAAGACCCCCCGACGGGAAAAACCTAAGTACCGGATCAATTTCCAGAAACACATCGCGATCCACCGCCGTCATCGACCCGAGATCGGGAGGGTCCAGAAGCTCTTCCCGGCACCCTGCCGGAGAGGGGAATTGCCACCGGAGGTCTTCTTCATCTCCATGCTTGCTTCCAGAGCAATGAGTGAGTAGTCTACCTTGGACTATGGGTCCATAGCAGTAGCTAGATGGTTGTCCTCTCCACCATGTGCTTCATGTTTAGATCTCATGAGCTGCCCTACATGATTGAGATCACCGTTATGTAATTCTACATGTTTGGTTTGTTGGGATCCGATGAATACTGGTGTTATGATTGAGTTGCTATACTGAAGTATATCATATGTTATCTCTATGTTGTTTATGATCTTGCATGCTCTCCGTTGTTAGTAGCTATCTTGGCCGAGTAGTTGCTAGTGACTCCAAGAGGGGGTATTTATGCTCGATAGTGGGTTCGTGCCTCTATTTAATCTGGGGGAGTGACAGAAACCTCTAAGGTTGTAGATGTGTTGTTGCCACTAGGGACAAAACAACATTCATATGCTCGAGGGCATATGCTTTGTTTACATTACACACTTTGCTTAATGCAATTATCTGTTGTTCGCAACTTAATACTCATGGGGTGTTCAGATGATATCCCCGTGAGTGGATTATTAGTCATAGATGCAGTTGGATGGCGGTCTATGTATTTTGTTGTAATGCCCAGAGTAAATCGCATAGTGATCTTCTTGACATATCACGTTATCTTTATTCTATCAATTGCCCAACTGTAATTTGTTTACCCAGCATGTGTTATTTATCTTATGGAGAGACACCACTAGTGAACTGTGGACCCCGGTCCTATTTCCATCATATTGCTATCACCTGGTTACTTTACTTGCACTGTTTACTTTACTCGCATACTTCTACTGTTTTCCACTCGATACGCTCATACCCTTTGTTTCAAGCAAACCGGTGAGATTGACAACCTCATCGTAAGTTGGGAACAAAGTATTTGGTTGTGTTGTGTGCAGGTTCCACATTGCTATTGGTTGAAGACGCGCTAACAAGTTATCGTTAACGGTGCCCTTGTTAGAGCATCACGCAGCTAGTGAGCATCACCTTCAGTCGTATTGTCTTTTCTTCTCCTGATCGACAAACCTTGGTTTCTATCTGAGGGAAAATCTTGCTGATGTGCTCATCATACCTTTCGCTTGGGGTTCCCCAACTGAATGGTTATAATCATCATCATCAACTACACACCAGCCATCAAGCCCTTTTCTGGCGCCGTTGCCGGGGAAGAAAAAGAAGACCTCTACAAGGGGAGTTTTTTGCACGCACATCCTTTACTTTGTTTTAAGTTTTGCTTTACTTAATTCATTTTTACTTGCATCGTTTTATCAAAAACCCAAAAAAATTAGAATCCTTTGTAGTTGTTTATTATGTCTAGTTCAGTTGCTACTACTATGTTGCCCGAGGATATGATTTTCACTTTTAAACAAAAGGATGAGGAAAGTTTTAAAGAAGCTTGGTCTAGAATTTATGATTGACATGGAAAAACTGAACCTAAAATGACCTTGAGTTTGCTTCTTAGTAGCTTTTACTTTGGACTTGCTCTCCGTTATAGATATGCTTTGGATGCTACTGCAGAAGGAGATTTCCTTCATTATGATGGAGATCAAGCCTTCAATATTATAAAAAAGTTGATTACAATTTATAGCATGCCAACCTATTTTGATTCCTCTCTTGTGTGCATTTTTAATAGACTTGATACTCTTGAGACTCGCACTGCTAGTTTGAATACTTGCTACAATACTTTGCGCCAGCATTTTGATTATGTGCCAACAAATTTTGAGTTGGTATCCTACGGTAAAAATCATTATTGATGGTAAAAAATTTCATGCTCGATGTGATATTATGTCTGAATTTTACCTTATGCCAAAGGATGTTTATGAATCTTTGAGTCTTTGGAAGCTTTCTGAGGGGGGAGAAGGAATTTCTCTTACTAATAATGCCACTATATTTCCCATTGGAATAGCTGAAGGAGTTTTTACAAAATTCCTAGGAAGAATGATATCTACTGATTATCTTGTTATTGAATGTGTAGGAAAAGGACAAATCACACTTGGAAGATCCCTACTAAAGCTCCTGGGCGCCGTCATTGATGTGGGAAAAGGCAATATAAGATTTATATCTCCACCTTGCAATAGCCACGTATTTCCTAGAGTCAAGAGCAAAGGTAAGAAAGGAAGACGTAAGGCACCCGTTGATCCTAGCACTTCATCTCTTGATATTACTTGATTCGCAATTTTCTGCGCCTAGCTCAAAGGCGTTAAAGAAAAGCACTCTTGGGAGATAACCCAATGTTTTATTTTCAGTACTATTTCTTTTATTTGAGTCTTGGAAGTCATTACTACTGTAATGACCTCTCCTTATCATTTTTATTTCATTGTTGTGCCAAGAGAAGCCTCTAATTTGAGTGAGGTAAAGATTTGGGGATGTTGCTGTCCTGAAACTGTTTTCAGTGCCGCACCGTAAAAATTCGTAAAAATTCTCTGTTTATCTTTTGGACCTGCGATTTCTTGTGCATATGCCCCAGGTTATATCCAAACTTTCATTAGTTTAACACTTTTTGATTTGAGAAACAGAAAACCCCTTAAAAATTCGGCCTTTATCAGCTGTTCTGTTTTGACAGATTTCTGCCAATATTTGTGTTTGCCGCTTTATCGCTTTCTTTTCGAGTTCTTTTGATCACGGAACTTTTGGGAAAGTTGCTACAGTAGTATATACTTTATATGTGGTGGTTTTGGGTTAAAACCTGAAGCAAAAAGAGGTTGATTATATGTTATTCTTACACTAATGTTGCTAATAGATTTGTGTTTAGTTTTGTATGAAGGAAGTTTTCAAGTGTAGGGATTGGAGAATGATGAGATGAGTTAAAGAATGGACAAAAGCTCAAGCTTGGGGATGCCCATGCATCACCCCAAGAAATATCCAAGAAGTACAAGCATCAAAGCTTGGGGATGCCCCCGAGGCACCCCTTCTTCATCGGCAAAAATCAGGTCACCTTTCAAGACACTATATTTTTATTGCTTCATGCACTATGTGTTTTTCTTGGAGCGTCAGTTGTTTTAGTTTTCTTTATTAGTTTAGTTTTGTTTGCTGTAATAAATGGTTGGACCCCAACAAATTTCTTTTGGAGAAGTTGCCTTGCTTTCCATTTGCCAAGAACGCTCTAGTTTTCACTCTTATCAAAAACCGAGTGTTTTTCTTTTTCTGCTACTGCTTTTGGTTTTCGTTTTTGCCTTGATTTGCGTTCAGATCTTCTTAAATTTATTTATCAAGGTGTATTTTTGCCTCTGGACCATGTTGGTTTTCCTCAAAAGAGTTGGATTTAAAAAGTTCGAATGGTGTTGGAAAAGAGAAAAATCTTTATGCAAAAAAGTGGTACAAGAAAGAGCTTGTGTAGACTGCGGCTTAGGCTTTTTCATGTCATGCTTGATGTCTTTTTGATAGTATGCTTAGTGGTTTTGCTGTAGCATGACTTTTCTCAAATAACTGAGATTGCTTAATGAGCCTTTGAAAAAAATCATGCGTTGTTTTTATCGTTTGGAAGCATTATTTTGGTTTTCTCCTTGATGCTTTATTTGGGTTGGCTTGGCGCATGCTCACACATGTTAGACTCTTACAAAGTCGCCAATAGCCTCTATGATCATTTAGTTTTTGACTTTTGATGCCATATTATGCTTCTTTTAAAGTCACTTTGTCGCTTTGCATGATTATGGCCATTATTGCTCTCTTAGTTGGTCGCTCCCAGTCTTTTGCTAGCCCTCGCCTTGTACTGAGTATGAGCTCTACTCGTGCATCCAACTCCTAAAAACCAAGTTTGCCAAAGTGTCCACCATACATACCTATTAGCAATTTGCTATTCCAAAGTAAATTTGACTTGCTTTTATTTTCTCTTCAAATTAAAATCTTACTAGTGTTATGCAAAAATTGGTCAGTAAAGCTCTCACGAACCGGAAGGCACACTTTACTTTTTCTCGTTCTTAAAAATTTGACATTGTGGTCTCTTATGTTGAGTTGTTATGCTTGCAAGTTCTAAGGTGGAGACTAGCCCAGCCATGCCATCATGGGCAAGCTTTCAACATTGCATTTCTTATTTGAGTTGATATCGTGATCTTTTGTTTATGGTTGCCCGCGATGTGAAATGAATTGGGAATCTTACGGGAATCATGGAGTTTGTATATGTGTTAGGGAAACGCCTGGGCCGCCAATCTAAGCCATGCATAATTCATGGTGGAAATTTGCAGCATGCCTATAGTGGACATTCGACGACGCATCTCAAAATAAAAAGCTAAACAAATGGTAACTAAAAGAGATGTCAAGGTGTTCATTGTCTGCTTGTCCTGTCATTTTGATGTGGGCTTGTTCCATGTCATCGGGCACGGAGGTACCCCGTTGGCGGTTCTCGATGATACGTATATACTTACAGTGACAAGAGCCTTGCTTGGGACTCTAAGTAAAGTAGCATGAGGTTTGGGTACTCGTATTCACGGGACACGAGGTTTTCAACTTATGATTTGTCAAGCATATGCATCATAATTGTTCTCGCATTAACTTTAACCATTCAAGATGCTAATGATGGGGGCAATGAGAGCTCAAAGCCGGTAAGTACCATAATTTTTGAAGGTTATAAAACTTGCAATCACTGCTTCCCTCTGCGAAGGGCCTTTCTTCTACTTTTATGTTGAGTCACCACCTTCTATCTTTATGCACCATTAAGAGAGCATAGTTGTCATTCTTAGTATAATGTGCATTGTCCCAAAGTTTTCATTGATTGATTCATATTGTTGGTTTCACTTGTTCTCAAATTATTTGTATCTAGTCGCCCTCTTAAACTTGAAGGTGTCCTATGCATTTATGTTTGGCTCTCCATGAAGGACAAGCTAAAAACCATTTATATGTTTTTCCTTATGATTTGAACACACGTTTGACTTTCATTGTTTCATTTTCATGATCTTTTGTTTGTGTTCATTTTCATGTTTATAACATGGTTGCTAAGTTCTTATTGTGAAGATTATATCTTTCATGCCCATGTTTTAAGTTCTTATGATCCCAGCTCACAAATGCTTACATAGATGATCAAGATTGTGTAGGTGCATGTCACCTCAAAAATTATTTCTTTTGTTATCACTTACCTACTCGAGGACGAGCAGGAGTTAAGCTTGGGGATGCTGATACGTCTCCAACGTATCCATAATTTTTGATGCTCCATGCCTGTTTTTACACCATTTGCCTAATGTTTCGTTACACTTAGTGGCACTTTTATGCATTTTCCGGAACTAACCTATTAACAAGTCGCCACAGTGCCAGTTCCCTATTTTCTGCTGTTTTTGTGTTTCAGAAAAGCTACACAGGAAATATTCTCGGAATTGGACGAAACCAAAGCCAGTCGTCTAGATATTTCACAGAGCTTCCAGAGAACCGAAGAGGAGACGGAGTGGGGCCACGAGGGGCCCTCACACCAGGGCGGCGCGGCCTAGCCCCTGGCCACGCCCCCTATGTGTGAGGCTGCCTCGGTCCACTTCTGACGATGCCCATTCGCCTATAAAGACCCCCCGATGGGAAAAACCTAAGTACTAGATCAATTTTCCAGAAACACATCGTGATCCGCCGCCATCATCGACCCGAGATCGGGAGGGTCCAGAAGCTCTTCCCGGCACCCTGCCGGAGAGGGGAATCACCATCGGAGGTCTTCTTCATCGCCATGCTTGCCTCTGGAGGGATGAGTGAGTAGTCTACCTTGGACTATGGGTCCATAGCAGTAGCTAGATGGTTGTCCTCTCCACCATGTGCTTCATGTTTAGATCTCATGAGCTGCCCTACATGATTGAGATCACCGTTATGTAATTCTACATGTTTGGTTTGTTGGGATCCGATGAATATTGGTGTTATGATTGAGTTGCTATACTGAAATATATCTTATGTTATCTCTATGTTGTTTAGGATCTTGCATGCTCTCCGTTGTTAGTAGCTATCTTGGCCGAGTAGTTGCTAGTGACTCCAAGAGGGGGTATTTATGCTCGATAGTGGGTTCATGCCTCTATTTAATCTGGGGGAGTGACAGAAACCTCTAAGGTTGTAGATGTGCTGTTGCCACTAGGGAGAAAACAACATTCATATGCTCGAGGGCATATGCTTTGTTTACATTACACACTTTGCTTAATGCAATTATCTGTTGTTCGCAACTTAATACTCATGGGGTCTTCGGATGATATCCCCGTGAGTGGATTATTAGTCATAGATGCAGTTGGATGGCGGTCTATGTATTTTGTTGTAATGCCCAGAGTAAATCACATAGTGATCTTCTTGACATATCACGTTATCTTTGTTCTATCAATTGCCCAACTGTAATTTGTTTACCCAGCATGTGTTATTTATCTTATGGAGAGACACCACTAGTGAACTGTGGACCCCGGTCCTGTTTCCATCATATTGCTATCACCTGGTTACTTTACTCGCGCTGTTTACTTTACTCGCATACTTCTACTGTTTTCCACTCGATACGCTCATACCCTTTGTTTCAAGCAAACCGGTGAGATTGCAACCTCATCGTAAGTTGGGAACAAAGTATTTGGTTGTGTTGTGTGCAGGTTCCACATTGCTATTGGTTGAAGACGCGCTAACAAGTTATTGTTAACGGCGCCCTTGTTAGAGCATCACGCAGCTAGTGGGGATCACCTTCAGTCGTATTGTCTTTTCTTCTCCTGATCGACAAACATTGATTTCTAACTGAGGGAAAAGCTTGCTGCTGTGCTCATCATACCTTCCGCTTGGGGTTCCCCAACTGACTGGTTATAATCATCATCATTAACTAGACGCCAGCCATCAGTTCCCTAGCAACGACGCTAGAAAATAGTCTTGATGACACTAAACAAGTGTGCCAATTCGTTGGGACTTCAAGTGCAGAGTCATGTAGCAAGAGAATTTTCCCTGCAAGGGTGACTCGGGGTTTAATATTGAACTCTCGGGGAACAGTCAAAAAAGCTCCACTCATTCTCATCAAGCAACCTGCAAAACAAGGTCTTTGCCTTGTGTCCACAACTCCACCATGTGGTTGTCAAGCACAAGGTTTCGGTATTAGAACAACAAAACAAAATAAATAACAAAAAATTAAATAACTGAAAGTAAACTAAAACTAGAAAATAAACTAAAGCTGAAAATGAAAGTTATTTTTGAGTTTTGTATAATATTGCATCAAGTAAAAGTATTTTTTGGCATTTTCGGATGTAATAAAAGCTGAAGATGCAAAAGCGCGTAAAAGCAGCTGAAAGGAGTTTCTAATGATTTATAATGGATTGAGGTTCATGGGTTCACTTGTCTACTCTCCCATAAAGGTATGGTGGGATTAACCACAAGATAGATGACCGAAATACCGACGAGATTCTAAAATGTTTCTTGATAGGCATGAATATGGGCAACACGACCTTACATAAAGATGATACTACACATCTTACTTATACTCCACTAGAAAGGAATTGACTTTATGCAATCTAGTATTAAGAATTAACAGATTATAGCCTTTGGTACGTTGACATGATGGTAAATAACAAATATTCTACCATGCATGAACATATCACAATGGATCGATGTCCATGATTACAAGGATTCACATATGTCACTAAGAACTATAGCACATACATTCTTTTCTAGGTAACAACGAAATTGGTAAACACCACAATAAATATGAAATTGCTGTCACAATCCACTACTACTAAGAAGTTACTCCATCTAATATACACCATCCCCCACACATGCTCTCGCATACAAGTTGGATCAGTTCAAGTAATAAAGAATGGGGTAATAATATGCATCTACTCATACATTAAGAACATGATAAAGGTTTCACATCTCATAGATCATCCAATAAAATAAGGATCCACCACATAGGAATTACATAATATGGCCATAATCATGTTAGGCAGCTCATATGGCATCTAATTAACATAGCACAAGAGAGAGAGAGATCAAGCTACTGACATAAACCCATAGTCCAGAGGTGGACTACTCCCTCTTCATCATGGTGGCGGTGTTGGAGAGGTTTCCCCATCCAATCTTCGCAGGTTCAGCCTCTGTTTCGTGGTTTCGTGTTTCTCCGCCGCCTCCTCGAGGGAACACCTTGGGGAAGGGGGGTTTTATATAGGACTTTTTAGGTCAAGGCAATCAATCTGGGACAAAGATGATGGCATTGGAGGCACGATGGCCAAACAGACCTAGGTGGCGCGGCCTGGCCAGGTGCCCGTGCCACCAGGTCTTGTTTGAGCCTCGTGGGCCTCCTCGTGTGCTTCTTCGTCTCATTTTGTAGTTCCTAAAAATAATAACCCCAGAAAAAGCCTCGCTTCGTTTGAGCTTCGGAAGGTCCCTGAAACATAAAAAAACGCAATATAGGTGTTTCCTTTTCTATAGAGTTATAACCCAAATAAGGGGATCAATGTAAAATTCCCATAAATCAATGCAAAATATGATTATAACATCTCCTAAGAGCATGATTCTACTTAAGCTCACACAAAATAAAAATGATATGAGGTGCCCGAGCGATACTTAGGTCTTGTCCTCGTTCTTTTCTCCTCGATCAAGGTTAGCAACTCTATCCTTTCATTTGTCATTGATACAAATGCATGTTTCGATATACAGTGGTCATTTCACTATTTATGATGTTCTGTAATAGTATTGGTTGTCGTGGTTTCGTCAACAGATCTGCCATAGGGGTAGGTGTATGGCGGTTTGTGGAAGGGGGTGAACACAGCGGAGCGATCCGGGATGGTGGTAGCATGAGTTTACCCAGCTTCAGATCCCGCAACGGTGGCGAGACCCTACGTGCTGCTATAAATCACTATATGGCAACAAGTGCTCGGTTACAATGATGAGGTTGGCTGTTTCGCTATGCAATTGGCCGTATGTCTAAGCTATGCCTCAAGGGCTTCTCCACGTCGGCTTATAAAGGCGCCTGGCGTGGGCTACACGATGGCACCAGAGCGGATACAACTTGGAGTCCTAGACTAAGTCCTATGCATGTACTACAAGGCAACCCGCCATGGGCCTGTCTACGGATCCGCCATGAGCTCCTGCGTCCAGTACCGCCATGGTTTCTCCAGCAACTGGGCCACCCGGTAGGCAATCTGCCATACCACCCTGATGAGCCACCCTGGCTTGCTGGTTTAGGACTACATCGCTGGTATACCTATTTGGTATATCCCCAACAGTAGCCCCCAGGGAACTTCAAGATTGCCATCTCCATCCATCATGCCTTGTTTTTGGTGAAGTCCATCCGCCATAGCTCGTCTTCTATTCTACGTCTGGATGGCGGTTCTTGACGTTCCTCTTTTCTTCATCTTTCAATTCTCCGTAGATAGCGGATCATGTGACGTAGTTTCAACTCGGCGAGATTTCCGGGATCCGTTGGATCATACCATAGAAATCCGCCGTAATTTTCGGCACGTAGTTCCTTCTAGGGCAAGATTCACAGTGCACGCACTGTTTAACTAAAGTTACTATTTTACCCTTGGACACATGTCACTGAACTAGGGTTTCCGTGATCAGGATAAACGGTTCTGATGGCGGGCACGAATCTCGAGGCCCGGGGTCTATATATACCCCGGCCGCTCACCCCCGACCGGTTCACACTTCATTCATCCCCCACGCATTCTCTCTCCTTAGCGCCTCCACGAGAGCTCCGCGATCTCCGATGAGCCGCCGCAGGAGTTCTTCGCCGCCGGTGACTTTTCCCGCCACAAACTGGCTTCGTCCTCCTCTTCCTCTTTCGAGATCTTGGAGATCATTTCCGCCACACCTCTAGCCGCCATGGATCCAAAATTGCCTCGTCAGGCCGCAAAGTATGAAGCTGCTGAGAGCTTAGCAAGGTCATCTGACACAGAATCGGCTATACCCGAGACTTCGGGCGGTAGCTGGGATCCCTGCAACCTAGATGAGGGAACCCTATCTTCCTTGGAGCAGGAGGGACGGATAGCGGCCAAGGAGATTTCAAGATGGCGAGTAGATCCTGGTGCAGCAATGCCAGCCCCTTCCAATGGAGAGATCGTGATGCTTAAGTCTCACATTGACCGAGGCTTCAGCCTTCCGCCATCCTACTTCTTAAAGGGCGTACTTCGACGTTACAGGTTACAGCTACACCATATTGCACCAAATAGCTTCACAATCATAGCGGGATTCATCGCGCTGTTCGAAGGATATCTGGGTATTAATCCACGCGGAGACTTATTCCGCTTATATTTTAACATCCGCCATAACCGGGATGTGAATGGAGACCCTCGCAACTGCGGATCAGTCTCATTTATTCCTCGGAGCGGGAAATCATACCCTTATATCACACCGCATGATTCTGCAAAGGGATGGCGGGGATCTTTCTTCTATCAGGCTGACCAGGCCCCTCCTGAAAGGAAGTACGGCCTGCGGTCTTTTGTTGATGGTCCCGCCGAGGAGCAGGATAGCTGGGGCGTTATGGATGATTTTACCATGGACGACGAATGCCAACTCTGCTCATGACGGATTTCCAAACTTGTGTTTTCTGGACTGACAGGTGCAGACACCATCCACTACTGGATCTCACGGCGGATTCAGCCTATTCAATATCGCCCAGCTCTGATGTGCGAATATAGAGGAATCGACGACCCTCAACACTATTCCAAGGAGGAATTATCTTCCGAGGAGATTGAGCATCGAATCCGCAACATCATCAAGGTGGGACGAGGTGAGCAATTGAAGCTGAAGATCTCCATGTATGAGAACGGCGATTGTCCAGAGGTGAATGCCTTCCTGTTCTGCTATAACCGTTATTTTTCTTGAATAACTTGCATTTTTCTGCAGCTTTCCTCCCTTCTGCCTTCCAAGCTGAGCCGTCTAGTATGTTATCCCCGAACGAAGGAACTCACTGATGATGAGGACGAGACATCCTCATCTCCAAGAAGACAGAAGATGGCGGAAGAGGAGAATGTGGCGGATGAGCCCACGACAACCATACCCTGTGGTGTTCATGGTGCGGGCGGGCGTATACGAGGATTAGGCAAGAGGGTTATCTCCCGCCATCCGTCCCCAGCTCTGCGCGGCCACTTGGATACCGTTCCTGAGCATTCCGCTACTATCAAACTGCCAGAGCGAAAGTAAGGAAGATATTCTTTTTGATTTCATACCATCTCTAATTTGACTTCTTCTGATCTATGACTTTGCACATAGCAGAAGGAAAGTTGCTGGCCAAAAGCCTCCAAAGACCAAACCATCCCCTGCCGTTGTTCCACCTACACCCGATGCTCCTGTCTGCCCAGCTGGACCTTCCACTTCTGCCCAAAGGGCTAGCAAGATGGCGGATGCCTCGGCAAAGGATGCTGGGCCCTCCACCCATCCTGCTAAGGGCTCAAAGAAGGTAAGCTTTAGCGGAAAGGCGGTCGAGATGGGCGTGGGAGTTGGGGAGGCCTCAAAATGGAAAAAGAAAGCAGATGCTCTTTTCCGCCTTGATCACCTGCAGGAGGAGGCCAGCAACCATGTGTCAACCACTATGTCGTCTTTTGTTCAGAGAACCAGCATCGTGAAAGAGGTATGTACTCCCAGTAGCCCCCGAGCACCATGGCGGATTTCCGTAGATGATCCGCTATGGTGCTCTAAGAGAAAACTACTTTAAACTTTGCATAGTATAGCCCCCGAGCGCCATCATATTGTACGGTGCTCTTTAGAGAACTTTAAATTTTGCACTGAGTATGTCGTGGGGATGACTTAGGGGGCGTACCACGAGCCGGGCAATATGCCGGCTGGCGTCCCAGGAAATCCCGCGGCCTCAGCGCGAGCAGACCGGCTCCACCCGGCTGGGCTGGCTGCGCCAGCGGCCGGCTGACAACTCCACCGAGGAGGACTGGAGCCAGGCGACGGAGACAAATCTCTCAACGGCTGTCTCGCCAAAAGCAGACGGCCCCGACAAGACTGGCAGAGACGCAGGACAAGAGTGACGAGCGCCACGACCACGACCGACCAATGAGAGACCGAAGACCCTTCCCCACGATGGGATCCGAGGCAAAGGAGAGGGGATATGCCCTCCAGATGCCAGCCCAGGGAAAAGGCACTTTATAAAGTGCCTTCACAAGAGCAGGGTCAGAGGACGACGCCAAGGACGCCGCCGCCGAGGAGCCGGCAGCCGGCCGAAGCGTTACCAAAACCTGTAACCAGGCCCCCGTCTATATAAGGGGGCCTGGACCCTTAGCATAGGGGAGATCCGATCTTCTTCTTCCTCCTCTAGCCGAACAGCTCGAGGAGCACTGTAATCGCTACTACCTAATCAATACGAAGCAGGCAGGAAGTAGGGGTTTACCTCCAACCGGGAGGGCCCTGAACCTGGGTAAACCGAGGTGTCTCTGTTGGCACAATCCCGAGCCGGACCCATCGTCACCAACGTCGAGCCCCTCCGATAAGCCTCCCCATGGCTACTGTCTCTAAATTCCCACGATAGTTGGCGCCCACCGTGGGGCAAAGCGCGGTGGCGAGCGGAGTCAAGTTCCGGCCGGGACCCTCCGGCGAGAAGGTCGCCTCCGGCCTCGTCTGGAGGTTCGGCACCTTCGACTGCGTCGACGACAACTTGGCCCACTTCAAGAACGGCTTCGGCAACGGGGGCTCCTTCCTCGACGTCGGCGGCCACCGCTTCTACGTCGCCAAGCCCTTCCCGGAGGAGATCACCGACGTCTTCGACTCTCCCTGCGACAGAGGCTCGAGCTGCGGCGAAAGCAGCAACCTTGGCGCTTTGGTTGAGGTGATGGCCCTGGGAGAGGATGAGGGCGGCGACCTACCGCGCCCCGAGCGCCCGTCGCTCGAGCGCCCACCTCCTCAGGAGCAAGATGCTTCACTCCCAGAGCGGGACGCCCCGGACGTCTCTGTGGTGGACCTGCGCGCTCCCCTCGACCGCGTCATCGATCCCGCTCGGGTCGCCGAGGCTTTGGAGCGGACGCGCCTCATTCTCCTTGGCAAGGTGGCCGAGGACGAGGCCAACCGACGCCGCGCGAGCACCACGCTCGGCGAGTTCTACGACGTGCACAGAGACGCGCCGACCGAGCTCGCCCGTGACCTGCGCCGCAACTTCGCCACCGCCGCCCCTGGCCAGATCCAGCGGTCGCCATCGGCAGGCCGAGGCCGCGGAGGGCGTGGGCACGGCAGCCGTGCTCCCAGCGGTACCGCTCAAGGCCACCGCGCCCAGCAAGGCGGCGGGGCAGGCAGCTCATGCTTGTCCCAGGAGTCAGCACCAGGGTCGGAGTCCCAGGCTCACCCATCGGCGCTGCACATCCACCTGTGGCTAGACCACGTTCAGGCGTCCTCTAGGGGATCTGCTAGCTCAAAGCAAGCGGCTTCAGACCAAGGAGGCCCGGGGGCTGCAGGCAGCGGTCATGGGCGCAAAGAGGGCAAGTACACCCTCGATGCTGCGCTTGATCAGCCGTGTAAGTTTCACACCTCCCCGGGCAGGGAAGTGACCCACTCCACGCGTCAATGCCGTTTCATGAGAGAGCTGGAGCAGCGCGCTCGGCAGATCCCTGGAACGCCGCAAGCAAAACCGGCTGGAGGTCAGGAGGACCAATGGCGCGAACCGGCTGGAGGCGAGCCGGATCAAGATGACGACTTCCCGACGGACGTGGAGCAGTATCACATCTTCACTACCCCCGGCAAGGATAAAAGGAACGACCTTTGGCATGAGGAAGAGGTGAATGCTGTGATGCCTGCAGAACCCCAGTTCATGCATTGGTCCGAGGCGGCCATTACCTGGGGGCGCGGGGACCACCCAAGGCTGATGCCCAGCCCTGGAGAATACGCCCTGGTCGTGGACCCTGTCGTGTGCTCCGATACGCACATGTGCCGGTTCTCCCGCGTGCTCATCGACGGCGGCAGTAGTATCAACCTTCTTTACCGGAGCTCTCTGGAGAAGCTGGGCATCCCGCTTGCTCAACTGAGACCTAGCCGGCTCACCTTCCATGGCATCGTGCCTGGGCATTCTTGCGCCCCTTTGGGCAAGGTGCAGCTGGAGGTTCTCTTCGGAAAGAAGGGGAATAGCCGCCGCGAGCCTATCTGGTTCGAGGTGGTGGACATCAGCAGTCCCTACCACGCGCTGCTAGGCCGACCAGCCCTGGCCAAGTTCATGGCCGTCCCGCACTACGCCTATCTGAAGATGAAGCTCCCAGGGCCCAGAGGCGTAATCACAGTCTCGGGAAGCTTCAAGAAGTCCCTGGCCTGCGCCAAGGAGAGCTCGCAGCTGGCGGAGGCGCTAGTCATCGCCGAGGAGAAAAGGCGGCTTCTGCATCGCGTAGAGCTGGCCCAACAAGACATACCAGTTCGCCAGTCTCCTGTGGAGCAATTCAAGCCGGCTAACGACACCAAGAAGATCCTGCTGGACGAGAGCGACCCCTCCAAGTATGTCATCATCGGCACCGGCTTGTCTGCCAAATAGGAAAGCGAGCTCACCAGCTTCCTCCGTGAGAATCGGGACATCTTTGCATGGTCTCCAAAGGACATGCCTGGTGTGCCGAGGGAGCTGGCTGAGCACGCACTTAACGTCCGGCCGGACGCCAAGCCGGTCAAGCAGCCGCTGCGGCGGTTCGCAGAAGAGAAGAGGAAAGCAATTGGCGAGGAGATTGCCCGGCTCCTTGCAGCCGGCTTCATCATGGAAGTGTTTTACCCTGACTGGCTCGCGAACCCAGTCTTGGTCCTGAAGAAGAACAACACCTGGCGAATGTGTATCGATTACACCAGCCTCAACAAGGCCTGCCCCAAGGATCCTTCCGCGCTGCCACGAATTGACCAGGTGATCGATTCCACAGCCGGCTGTGACCTGTTGTCATTCCTGGACGCCTATTCAGGCTACCACCAGATCCCGCTCTTCCAGCCGGATCAGATCAAGACCTCCTTCATCACCCCATATGGAGCCTACTGCTACGTCACCATGCCATTCGGCCTGAAGAACGCTGGAGCCACTTACCAGCGAACCATGCAGCGATGTCTGCAAGGGCAGATTGGGAGGAACGTGCACGCCTATGTGGGCGACGTGGTGGTGAAGACCAAGCAGAGCGGCACGCTCCTGGATGACCTAAGGGAGACCTTCACCAACCTGCGGCGCTATCGCATGAAGCTCAACCCTGAGAAGTGCACCTTCGGTGTGCCGGCTGGACAGCTCCTAGGCTACATCGTTTCCCAGCGAGGGATCGAGGCTAACCCCTCGAAGATAAAAGCCATCGAGGCCCTAGAGAAGCCCACCCAGCTCAGATATGTGCAGAAGTTTGCTAGTTGCCTGGCCTCGCTTAGCCGGTTCGTTAGCCAGCTCGGGGAGAAGGCCATGCCGCTGTACCAGCTGATGAAGAAGACAGACCACCTCGTTTGGTCCCAGCGCGCTGATGACGCCTTCAACGACGTCAAGCGAGCCTTGTCTACCGCGCCAGTCTTGGCAGCGCCAGCTCCGCGAGAGCCAATGCTGCTCTACATCGCAGCGACCCCCCGCGTCATCAGCGTGGTGATCGTGGTGGAATGCACCGAGGAAGGCAAAGAGCTGCCGGTTCAGCACCCGGTGTACTACCTGAGTGAGGTGCTCACTCTCTCTAAGCAGAACTACCCGCACTATCAGAAGGTCGCGTACGGCATGTACATGGCGGCCAAGAAGCTGAAGCACTACTTCGAGGAGCACCCAATCACGGTGGTGAGCACCACTCCGCTCTCGGAGATCATCGGATGCAAGGACGCGTCAGGAAGAGTGGCCAAGTGGGCGATTGAGCTCGCAGCTCATACCATTCAGTACAAGCCCAGGACGACGATCAAGTCGCAGATCATAGCGGATTTCTTCGTGGACTGGGGAGAGCACTAGTACTTGCCGCCGGCTCCAGACTCCACCCATTGGCGCATGCACTTTGATGGCTCCAAGCTGCTCGGGGGCTTGGGAGCCGGCGTCATCCTCACCTCTCCCAAGGGAGACAAGCTGCAGTACGTGCTGCAGATGCACTTCCGTGCGTCGAACAACGTCGCCGAATACGAAGCCCTGGTGCATGGACTCAAGATGGCCAAGCAGATTGGAATCAGGAGGATTCTTTGCTTCGGAGACTCTGACCTGGTAACGCACCAGGTCTTAGGGGATTGGGACGCCAAGGACGCCAACATGGCCTCCTACCGCTTCTACGTGCAGCAGCTCAGCGGATTCTTTGAGGGCTGCGAGTTCCACCATGTCCCCAGAGCAAACAACGAGGAGGCAGACCGGCTGTCCAAGATTGGCTCCACTAAGCAGGACATCCCAGCCGGGGTGTCCCTGGAGATCATCCACAAGCCGTCCATCAAACCTTCGCCGGAATCCATATCCATCTACGTGCCTGGAGACCCAGCCCCGGCTCAGGTACCACCACCGGACTCGGGGGCTGCCGGCTCGGGGCTGGAGGAGGCAGCCGGCCAGCCTAGCGCGGCCGGCTCGACGAAGGGCGAGGGGATTGCCGGCTCCACGCCCGCTCCCCCAGCCAGACAATCAAGCGAAGCCGGCTCAACGACGGACCCGGGGGCTGCTGACCCTCTGGTCGCCAGTGTCTTCCACATACGGGAGATACCTTCATGGGCGGAGCCATTCTCCAACTACCTCATCACTGGGGACCTGCCGCAAGACGAAGTGGAAGCTAGGCGAATTCAGCGCCGAGCTGGGGCATACACCATCATCAACAGCGAGCTGTACAAGCGCAGCGTGTCAGGCATCTACCAGAAGTGCATCGAGCCAGAAGAAGGGACAGAGCTGCCGAGAGAAATACACCAAGGGGAGTGCGGACATCACGCATCTTCCAGAGCCTTGGTGGCCAAAGCCTTCCGCCATGGTTTCTATTGGCCGACGGCCAAGCAGAATGCGGAGCAACTGGTGAAGCAATGTAACGGCTGCCAGCGTTTCTCCAAGCATAGAAACACTCCAGCGGCAGCCGTCAAGACCATCCCGCTCACCTGGCCGTTCGCGGTCTGGGGCCTGGACATGGTAGGGCCATTCAAGACCGCATCCGGGGGCTTGACACATCTGCTGGTAGCCGTGGACAAGTTCACCAAGTGGATCAAGGCCAAGCCAATCAAGAAGCTCGACGGCTCGTCCACGATCAAGTTCTTCAACGAGATCATCACAAGATACGGAGTACCCCACAGCATCATCACCGACAATGGGACAAACTTTGCGAAGGGAGTCTTTGCTGATTACTGTGGTCAAAAAGGCATCCGGCTGGACCTAGCATCAGTGGCGCACCCTCAGTCAAATGGACAAGTGGAAAAGGCAAATGGGCTGATCCTGGCCGGCATCAAACCAAGACTGGTCGAGCCTCTCGAGCGCTCAGCCGGCTGTTGGGTCGAGGAGCTACCCTCAGTGCTCTGGAGCCTGCGCACCACTCCAAACCGCTCTGTGGGCTTCACACCCTTCTTCCTAGTCTATGGAGCAGAAGCAGTGCTACCCATGGACATCGAGTTCGACGCGCCCAGAGTTGTCCAGTACACGGAGAAACAAGCAAAAGAAGCTCGTGAAGATGGCGTCGACCTCCTCGAGGAGGCTCGAGAGCAGGCTCTGGCTAGATCAGCGCTCTACCAGCAGCTGCTGCGACGATACCACAGCCGGAAAATCGCCCGCTCGCGTTTCGCGAAGGTGATCTCGTACTCCGGCTGGTCCAAAGCACTAAAGGCATGCATAAGCTGTCTCCTCCCTGGGAGGGACCGTTCATTGTCAGCCGGGTGTTGGGCAATGGGGCGTATTACCTCATCGACGCACAAGAGCCCAGAAAGAACAAGGCAGATAACTCTGACAAGGAGACCGAGCGTCCCTGGAATGTCAGTATCCTAAGACCTTTCTTCTGTTAAGGCGGAAGCTTGTACCCCGAAAAATGTGTCAATGAATAAAGGAAAACGGAGCGGCTAGTCACGGCCGGCTCCGGGGAAAAACACTTCGTGCATGTTTTGCTTCCTGCGTTATTCACTTGACCGGCAGCCGGCTCCAGGCACCGAGCCACAGCCGGCTGCCCCGAAAACGATCGATCTCTCGCCAGCCGGATGAGTACTGCGTATGACGAAGGTCTCGAGCCCAACCTCCACCTTCCGGCTCCGCGTAGCCGGACGGATAGGAGCCGGCAGGCCACATACGGGGGAAAGCCGCAGAGCAGAACCACAAACGATAGAAAAGCCGCTCAACCAAGCGTTAAGGGCAGTGTCTGTCAACTAATCGTAGGCTAGCACGAGTCGGGGGCCCGACAGACCGAAGTACTACTTCTCACTCCGCGGCACGCTCCCACCCTAGGCCGGCATTCGGCTGCCGGCCCAAGGGAGACCAACCGGTACCAGGCTGCCGGTTGGGGGTAGAAGGGCCGAAGGGTGGGGAGATTAAGGAAAAGGTTGAGGGAACCAGACAAAGGCAAAACCGACAAATAGTTGATAGTCGCAAACTCTCGACGTTTGGGCTGAGAAGCCACGCCCAAGAGGTTCGAAGCTAGAGCTACCTCGTTTGGCGTTGGCAGCATTTGCGAAAATTAGTTTCGAGCTAGCTGTCAGTCCAGCTACCCCAAAACTCGGGGGCTAGGGGGAAAGGGAATTGGCCCTCAGAAGCAGGCCAGCTCCAGTACCTCGCCGGCTGTTCGAGCAGCCGGTGCTGCGACACGATCGGTAAACGAGCAGCGAAATCGAAACCTAACACTCGCAAAGCAACGGCTAGAGCTGAGGGCTAGGAGGTCTGCTCCAATCGTGGCTTGGAACGTGCGAAGGCTCGGGAAAGGGAACGCGCCGGCTCCGACCCTTGCCCGAGCCGGTACAAGATGCCGTTCCCGTTCCGTTCGCGCCGGAGCCAGAGCTAGCCCATCCTTCCTAGAGCCGGCTAGCAAAAGCGCCGGTCCATCCGCGCTGAAGCCGGAGCTAGCCTATGCTCCCCAAAGCCGGCTGGTAGGAGCATCGTTCCCTCTGCATCGAAGCCGGAGGAACCCCGCCCGAAGCGCTTGCGCAGGCCAGTGACTATCGTAGTCCCTACCTACGGATTCGCGCAACAAGCGATTTCGCTAAGGGAAGAGCCGTCGCGGCACAGCGGTATCAAGCAGAAGACGTTTTGCGCGATGGCAAAAGCACACAGTGGAGAAAGACATTCACATAGCAAACAAAGATATTCATACTGCGAGCAAAGATTTGCAGGAAACTAAAGAAGATCTTAGTCATACGGCTGGCGGTTACATGATAAGGGCCACGCTAAGGGCCGGAATAGCAAAAGGACTCTCCCGCCTAACCCCTAGACTCCTGTTGACGACGGCGTCGCCGAGAGGGAGGCTTCGGGGCAGCTCGCCGATCATGGCCAGGGGGAGTAGGCGCGGGCGCAGCCGGAGCCGTCGATGACGCGGACGCAGAGGATGTGCGACCCGGCGCGGTGGGTCAGGAGGAGAGACCACCCCCGCTCCAGGCCATAGTCGTGGAAGAACCGCCCCCACCCCCCGGTGAGGTAGCTCTTCCCCTCCCCGTCATGAAGGACCTCGACGTCGTACAGCGGCTGTCTGCCGCTGCCGTCTTCAATCATGAAGCTCGTCGGGGGATTTTTCCCCATGGTGCCGACAAAGCTGGCAGGGAGCGGTAGACGCTCATCGCTCCCAGCCAGCAGGGGCACCACGGCAGTGGCAAACCCATGCACCGGAACATAGGAAAGCCGCTGCCTGGTGGGCGGCCGCGGCGGCGCCTTCCGCGTTTTCCCGGCGGCTGCGCTGGAGGAACCGCCGACGTCCAGGCCGGCGAGGCCCGGAGGGGCAGCCCCGAACGCCATCGCGGCGCCAACGAGGGCCGCTGCCGCCTGCAGGGGTGTCCCAGTGAGGCCGGCGACGGGGGTCGCAGCCGCAGAAGCCGCGGCGCCACTGGCAGCCGCAGCCACGGTCCCGCCGGGGGCCGCGGCAATGGAGGGGGAACGGCCGATCCTGAGGGGCCCGGTGGCGGCCGTGGCAGCGGCCGCGGTCGCAAGCGCGGCCAGGGTCTTCTTGTTGCGGCTGCCCCGCGGGCGACCGCGTTTCCGAGGTATCGGCGGCATCCCCGCTGGGCCACCGAGCGGGCGACCACGCTCGCCTGACCCGTCGCTGGCCCCGGCCCCGCAGTTCATCCCGGATGTTGACATTGAGAGCGGAGCGGGGGTTGTGGAGGCGACGGTTCCGGCCAGGCAGGGAAGCGGAGGCGACAAGTGAAGGAAGCGAAACGCTCAAGAGTGAGGAAAACCCTCGAAGGCTTCGAGATTTAAAGGATAACCCACAACGTTTCGGCAACCAATTTCCGTATCGTGCGCCACTGCGACAGTTGCCACAGCGGATCGTGGGAGGAGTTGATGGGACACGACATTTCGGCATGATGACTTGGGAAGTTGTGGCGATGATGATTCCGAAGTCAAAATGACGAGACCAGCCACTGGCGCGCTGCGCCGGCCGCTGCGTGGGAACAAGACCCGAGGCGGCACAATTTCCCAAGAGGCAGCGCGTCGGCTCGCGGTCGCCAGCCGGGTCACCACCGGAGCCGGTTCGTCCCGAGACGGCCGGAGGAACCCCGCAAGGCCCACCCTCGATGACTAGAACGACCAAGCCGAACCGGAGATCCTGGGACTTCGACGAGGTCGAGCAAGACTTCGGCGAAAAGAAGAACCCGCCGAAGCCCCATGCTAGCCCATGAGACTTCGCCAGTTTCGGGGGCTAGTGTCGTGGGGATGACTTAGGGGGCGTACCACGAGCCGGGCAATATGCCGGCTGGCATCCCAGGAAATCCCGCGGCCTCAGCGCGAGGAGACCGGCTCCACCCGGCTGGGCCGGCTGCGCCAGCGACCGGCTGACAACTCCACCGAGGAGGACTGGAGCCGGGCGACGGAGACAAATCTCTCAACGGCTGTCTCGCCAAAAGCAGACGGCCCTGGCAAGACTGGCAGAGACGCAGGACAAGAGTGACGAGCGCCACGACCACGACCGACCAATGAGAGACCGAAGACCCTTCCCCACGATGGGATCCGAGGCAAAGGAGAGGGGATATGCCCTCCAGATGCCAGCCCAGGGAAAAGGCACTTTATAAAGTGCCTTCACCAGAGCAGGGTCAGAGGACGCCGCCGCCGAGGAGCCGGCAGCCGGCCGAAGCGTTACCAAAACCTGTAACCAGGCCCCCGTCTATATAAGGGGGCCTGGACCCTTAGCATAGGGGAGATCCGATCTTCTTCTTCCTCCTCTAGCCGAAAAGCTCGAGGAGCACTGTAATCGCTACTACCTAATCAATACGAAGCAGGCAGGAAGTAGGGGTTTACCTCCAACCGGGAGGGCCCTGAACCTGGGTAAACCGAGGTGTCTCTGTTGGCACAATCCCGAGCCGGACCCATCGTCACCAACGTCGAGCCCCTCCGATAAGCCTCCCCATGGCTACTGTCTCTAAATTCCCACGACAGAGTAGCCCCCGAGCGCTATGGCAGATAATTATCCGGGATAAAGCTCTAAGAAGACTAAAAAAATCATCATGAGTAGCCCCCGAGCGTTATGGCGAATTATTATCTGTCATAAAGCTCTAAGAGTGACTAAGTTAAAAAAACCATCATGAGTAGCCCCCGAGCGTTATGGCGGATGACTATCCGGCATAAAGCTCTAAGAGTGACTAACACATAATATCATTTTGCCAGAATTACAAGAAATTTGTGGAGGACCTGGTCCAGGTCGTCAGCTTGCAGGAGAAGAAGCTGGCGGAAAAAAGCGCTCTTATGGCGGACTTGCAGCAACAGATCGAGAATAGCGGTAATTTTCTTTTGTCTTTGACAAGTTTAAGTACCTTTGTGCTATCCGATCAATACTTTGCTATTATTTCCGCCATGCAGATGCTGCTAAGCTGAAGTCCACACTCGAGAGGGTGGAAAAGGGCCACGCTATCGCGATAGAGGGGTTGCAGAAGAAGCTCCAAAAATCTTTGGCCTCGAATACCCTCCTCGAAGAGAAGCTTAAGGACCAGGAACGCCAGAACCTGCAGAAGCACAAGGAGGTAGAGGATCTCCGCAAAGCCGCCGCCGAATTTGAAAAGTGGTGAGATGGCTTTAACGAGGTCCTCGATCATTTCCAGAAGACCCTGCTCGGTATCAATGGCTCTCCATACTGTGTAGTCTGTAATAATGCTCTATGCCGAGTATGATGCCTTGTTTGTTTCCACTATGTAGCGACCCTGGAGCAAGGCGAGGTGGATTCCACCACAGGCTTACGCATAGCCACCGACGCGGCAAAGAAGGAGCTGGATGGCCTTCTCAATGCTGGTCGTCAGGCGTGCGGG
The DNA here is from genome assembly GCA_007115705.1 of Dactylis glomerata. Taxonomy (NCBI): domain Eukaryota; kingdom Viridiplantae; phylum Streptophyta; class Magnoliopsida; order Poales; family Poaceae; genus Dactylis; species Dactylis glomerata. Next base: position 1,382,036 of record QXEO01000291.1, on the reverse strand, counting down.
AGTCTGTAGATAGCGGGTTCAGCTAGCCTCTCTGCCATAGGGCTCACCAAGAAGCTGCTGCTCGTGCCTGGGCTAGTGGCGGACTGGAAGCAGTCTTCCGCTCGGGGGGTGCCAGAACTGCCTTAACTTTGGCGAAGGCCCACTACCCCGAGCTGGACCTGGACTTGATCACCTCCGGCATCCCAAAGAGCGGCGAGGACGGAGCGCCGGTGTACGAGGCCGCCATCTGGCAGAGTGTGCTAGGATATGATCAGCTGTGTGCCCTGAGCACTCAGCTGAACGTATACTACGAGACATACGATCTGCCGGGGTCTCCGAGCCAAGCTTCAGCATCGGTCTCTGCAGCCACTGCTGGTGCTGATGGCGGCGATGAAGTGTCCTCTGCAATTCCGCCATCCTCTTAAGTTATACCCTGCAATGTGGCAGGAAGAGAACAATGCATCAATTCGGCCCCTGAGTGGGTCTGTAAGTTAAACTATTAAACTGCGTATATGCTTTGCACTGTGCCTGATCTGCCTGTGGCGGATCAGTGAATGCTTTTGAACTTGTGGCCCAGTTTTTATTAAGTCTTTGAAGTGGTTTATGTGCGAAAAAACTGCCCGGCCTATTTTTATGCAACTTCTAGCAGTTTGACATGCTCAAAAAACAACACTTTGAAAAAAAATCTTACGTAGGATTATGCGATCCGCCATCCGGCTCTTTGTGCTTGACTTTTCGTGAGATGGAGGAATCTTCGCACGAACAATCCGCTAGAGCGACGATACTTAATAGCAACCGTCCAAAACCCTTAGCAGATAGCGGCTTAGACCGTCAAAAAGTCACTACTCGAGAATCCACACAAAGAACGTCAGATGGAGATCAAAACATAAATATGCTATGCGGGCCACTATGGCGGATTTAAAAAGATGCAAGTGTAAAGCACAATTGCGCAAAGGTTCCACACGATCTAAATGAACACTAAAGGAGGTAAACGACTCAGAAAAAATCAAGAGTGAACCAGATGCTTTATTTCATTGATCATATAGAGGTGCCTATTACATAGCCTAGGTAAGTGCTAAGTGTAGAAAGGACGTAGCTGTGCGATGTTCCATGGACGATCTGTTTCATCATAGATATCGTCAGGGTCTCTTCGTTTGCGCTTCTTACTGGGTCACTTATCTAGCTCGCGAATATCAACGAGGTAGTAGGAACCATTCAGTAGAGCTTTGCTGATGACGAAGGGTCCTTCCCAAGGCGGGGATAGCTTGTGGGACTTCTGCTGTTTGAGGCGTAGCACCAGGTCCCCCTCTTTGAACAAGCGTTTGCGAACTCGGCGGCTATGATAGCGGTGGAGGTTCTGCTGGTAGATGGCGGATCTCTGGGCTTCTAGGTCTCGTTCTTCTTCTAGCAGGTCCACGGATAGTTGTCTGGACGCTTCTGCATCTTCCTCCTCATAGGCCTCGACTCTTGGAGAATCGTACTGGACATCACTTGGCAGGATTGCCTCTGCTCTGTAGACTAAGAAGAAAGGGGTGAGGCCAATTGATCTGTTTGGCATGGTCCATAGACTCCATAGCATAGATGGCAACTCTTCTGCCCAGGCTCCAGCTGCTCTATGTAGCGGTGCTTCTAGGCGTGGCTTGATCCCTGACATGATTAGTCCGTTGGTCCGTTCAACTTGGCCATTGGACTGTGGATGTGCCACAGATGCCAGGTCAAGGCGGATTTCGTTGTGATGGCAGTATTCTTCAACTTCTCCCTGAGACAAGTTAGTGCCGTTGTCGGTGATGATGCTATGTGGGATGCCGAATCTGACCACAATGTCCTTGACGAATTTTAGGGCGGTTTTGCCATCAAGTTTTCTGATGGGCTTAGCTTCCACCCACTTCGTGAATTTGTCTACCGCTACCAAGAGGTGCGTAAATCCCGAAGGTGCTGTTTTTAGCAGACCCACCATGTCCAGCCCCCAGACCGCAAAAGGCCAAGTTATAGGGATCATATGCAGTGATGTGGCGGGCATGTGGGTTTGCTTGGAGTACATCTGGCAACCTTGGCAGAGCTCCACGATACGGTCTGCATCTGCCTTGGCTGTGGGCCAGTAAAACCCATGGCGAAATGCCTTAGCTACTAGGGATCTGGCGGCGGCGTGATGCCCGCATTCGCCTTCGTGGATTTCCCTTAGTATTTCGATTCCGTCCACTTGGGATATGCACTTCATGAATACTCCTGAGGTGCTTCGTTTGTAGAGCTGGCCATCTATGATGGTGTAAGCTTTTGCTCTACGCTCGATTTGTCTCTTTTGGACTTCGTCTTCGGGTAGTTTCTTGTTCGTCAGATACTCCAGGTTGCTAGGCAAAACCGCCATAACGGGGGAGCTTGCCAGTTCCGGATTTTCTGGATACACCATCTTGACTGATGGTACATGCAGATGCTCGAGGAATACGCCTGGCGGGACTGCCTTGCGGCTAGACCCTAGCTTGGACAGGGTGTCGGCTGCCATGTTGTCCTCCCGCCATATGTGCTTTATGTCATAGCCGAGGAAACTTTTGGCCATCTCATCCACTTCGTCTCTGTAAGCCGCCATAACTTCGTTCCGAGCTTTGTATGTGCCAGCCACCTACTGAGCGACAAGGTCAGAATCTCCACAACACATAATGTGTTGTACGCCGATCTCCTTTGCGACGCGTAGCCCGTGCAGTAGCGCTTCATACTCCGCGATGTTGTTGGTGGTGGGGAAGTAGATCTAGAGAACGTAGCTAAGCTCATCTCCCTTGGGATATTTTAGTGTCACTCCAGCCCCCGAGCCGTGTAGCAGCTTTGAGCCATCAAAGTGCATCACCCAATGCTCTGGTTCTGGGACGGGCGTAGTCTCCTGTGCTTCCTTCCAATCCGCCATAAATTCCGCCAAAGCCTGAGACTTGATGGCGGTGCGAGGCTTGTAGTCGATGTCGAAGGAGGCCAATTCAATGCCCCACTTTGCAACTCGTCCTGTTGCGTCGCAGTTGTTGATGATGTCTTTCAGTGGAGCCTTGCTCACCACTGTGATCTTATGGTCATAGAAGTAATACCGTAACTTACGAGAAGCTAGGAAGACTCCATATGCCAACTTTTGGTAGTGAGGGTAGCGCTGCTTGGATTCCGTCAGGACCTCACTGACATAGTAGACTGGTCGTTGTACGCCGTACTCCTGCGCTTCTTCTTTGCGTTCTACCACGATGACGATGCTAACGACCCTGTTGGTTGCCGCCATGTATAGTAACATGGGTTCCTGGTCTTCGGGAGCTGCTAGCACTGGTGCAGTGGATAGCACTCTCTTCAGATCCTTAAGCGCAGCGTCTGCCTCATCGGTCCAGACGAATTTGTCTGATTTTTTTGTCAGCTTGTAGAGTAGCAAAGCCTTCTCGCCAAGATGACTGATGAATCTGCTCACTGCTGCCATGCAGCCTCTGAGTCGTTGTACGTCCTTCAAGTCATTAGGCCGGGAGATGTCGAGGATTGCCATGATTTTCTCCGGGTTAACCTCAATTCCGCGGTGGGAGACAATGAATCCCAGGAGTTGTCCAGCTGGTACCTCGAAGACGCACTTCGTGGGGTTGAGCATCATGTTGTACTTCCTTAGATTGTTGAAGGTCTCTTGCAAATCCGCTATAAGGCCATCTTGCTTCTTGGACATAACGGCGATGTCGTCCACATAAGCGTGGATGTTGCATCCGATTTGATCCGCCAGGCACTTTTGCATGGTGTGCTGGTACGTTGCTCCTGCGTTTTTCAGACCGAACGGCATTGTCACATAGCAATATGTGCCATAAGGTGTTACAAACAATGTAGCAAGCTGAATGGACTCCTTCATCTTGATCTGGTGGTATCCCGAGTAGGCATCTAAGAAACATAGTAGCTCCGATCCCGCCGTCGAGTCAATGACTTGGTCAATGCAAGGCAAGGGAAAAGGATCTTTTGGACACGCTTTGTTCAGGCTAGTGTAATCTACACACATGCGCAGAACCTTTGTATTTTTCTTAGGAACTAACATAGCATTTGCCACCCACTTCGTATGGATCACTTCTTTGATGAAGCCTGCTTTCAGTAGCTTGGAAATTTCCTTTGCTATCGCACGGCGTTTTTCATCTCCGAAGCGTCTGATGGCTTGTCTTACTGGCTTAGAGCCAGGGATTATCTGTAGGGCATGCTCGGCGAGTTCCCTAGGTACACCTGTCATGTCAGATGGCTGCCATGCAAAGATGTCCCGATTCTCACGGAGGAACTCGACGAGCGCGCTTTCCTATTTGGGGGATAAATTTGTCCCAATCGAGGTGGTCTTGGCGGCATCTCTAGCGACAAGTTCCACCTGCTTTGTATCAACTGTAGGCTTGAAGGTGGGCGGGGAGGCGGAAACTTCTTGCTTGGATGCCGGCATCTCCGCAGGGTCCATGGCGGCATGGATTTCCTTGAACTCCTTGCCAAAGAACACTGCTTCCGCGAAGGCGGCTTCTCCTTCCTCGCACTCCTTTGCCTCTCTGAAGCTGCCATAAACGGTGATTATGCCATCCGGTCCTGGCATCTTCAGCTGGTTGTAGATGTAGCATGGCCTGGCATGGAAACTGTGGAAGGCAGGGCGGCCGAAGATCACGTGGTATGTACTTTTGAACGGGACCACCTCAAAGGTTATGGGCTCTTCTCGGTAATTTTCTTCACTGCCGAAGGCGACCATGAGGGTGATGGACCCGAGGGACTTAGCTTGGCGGCCAGGAACCACTCCATAAAAAGTGACAGCACTATGGCGGAGTTGGGTCTTGGTAAGGCCGAGTTTTGTCAGAGTTTCCACGTACATGATGTTCAGGCTGCTGCCGCCATCCATTAGACACTTGAAGAACTCGTAGCCCTGGATCATAGGGCATACTACCATGGCGTAATATCCATCCGGGATGTGCTCTGGGTGATCGTCGCGGCTCCAGTGCACCGGTACTTCAGACCATCAGACATAATGGCGGACTTTGGGCATGGTGGCATTGAGAGAGCGCATAGCGGCTCACTGTGCCTTAGCCGTGGAGGGTCCGAGGAACATGTGAAAGGCTCCCTTTTTATTGGTATTTTTGAATGGGTTACCCGTGCCAGCCCCACCCTCTGCCTTTTCGGCGGGTTTGGGTGCAGGGTCTTTGTCCATATCACTGCCATCCTTGGACTCCTTATCCTTGTCCGCTTTTCCTTTGCCACGAGGCCATTGTCGCTGATTGCGCTTGTAGCTAGCTTCTTGGTCCGCCTTGATGTCGTTGACAAATTTACAGTTCCGGTTGGTGTGATTGCACTTCCCTGAAGCGTCTCGATGGGCGAAGCATGGCATATCGCGGTACTCATCGTAGCACACGGGAGCGGACGGCGCCGAAGCGGGAGCTGTAGAGCTCCGCGGTTGGCCACTGCTAGCACCGCGTCCCTTGCCGTGTTGGCTGCTTTGACCCTTATCGGCAAAGGTTGTGGCCACCATATCTGGAGTTTGCTGCTCTTCTAGCGGATTCTTCCATTTATTGCTGTTGTTCCGCTTTCTAGTATTCTGGATGGCGGAAGCCTTCAGAGATTTGCGGGCGTCGTCATCGGCGGCCGCGTAATTGCTTGTAATGGTGATCATAGAATTTAGGGTTAGTTTCCATTCATTCCTTTCTCACAACAGGCGATGGCGGAGCAGCTGGCCTCTCTCCAAACTGTCGATGAACGCGAGGATGGCGGATTCGTCGGTAACCCCTTCACAGGAGTTCTTCATATCTAGCCATCACGCAAGGAAAGTTTGGGAGGTCTCATCGTCAGCCCGTCGACACCTTTGGAGGTCACCAATATTATGAGGTCTCTTATAGGTACCCTCGAAGTTTTTGGTAAACGCAGTCTGCCTGTCCAACCAGGTTTGGATGGAGTTTTCCGCCAAGTCGTTGATCCACTGCCGCGCTGTGCCGGATAGCATCAGGGGCAGATAGCGGATAGCAACATTGGGTGATCCCCCTGCGAACTGCACTGCGTTGAAGTAGTCTTGTAGCCAAGTTAGAGGCCTATCGACTCCATTGTACTAGCGGATGTTTTTCTCGATTTTGAACCCATGTGGGATGGGCTCATCACGGATCCGTTGTCCAAAGCACTTTGGGCCGAGGAAAAAGTCTGTTTGAGACTTGGCAATCTCGTTTAGGTGGGTACGCGCGTCGTAGGGCTTCTGGTCCTGCGGATCCTTGCGAGAGTTGCGTGATTTTGCTGGGCCACCGCCGCCACCATGGGGGCTGCCTGGTGGAGATGGCGAAGGGTCACGTCTTTTACTCTCTCCATCCTGCGATTGATCTCTGCAGCTACGACGGCTTCCCTCTGCTCTCCGTTGAGATGGATCGTCATCATGGCGGCGGGAGCCTTGCCCTTTGTCATCGTGGCGATGGGAAGAGCGATGCTTATCCTTGTCGCCGCTGCGGTGCGTGTCGTCGTCATGGCGAGATGGTTCCCTTTGCTTGGATCCGCCGTCTCGACTAGCTTCCCATCGTGGCGGATCGTCTCTGCGTCCAGCGTCACGGCTTCGTCCTCGCTTGCCATCATTGTCACGTATGACGATTCCTCCCTTTGGGATTTCGAACGTCTTATACTTTGGTTGCGGCATGTTGGTCTTATGGCGGGGAGCAGCATTGTCTTGCTGGTATCCATAGGCAGGGTAATTCTTGCGAGGTGGTGATGGATTTCTCTGCGGGCCCTTGCCGTGTGGCTTGTCATCGGATGATATTGGGATGGCATCTGCCCAGTTGCCAGCTTCTCTTCTTCGGACTTTTGAGGATCCAGTATGAGATTTATTATCAGGGCATGTGCCATAATTGCCAGTACCCCGAGCCTTGGAGGCAGTCCTGGACCTGCATAGTGCGGGATCAGATTCAAGCCGTCGTGACGATGTAGCTTTCTCCTGCTGCACCAATGCTTTGGTCATCAATTTTACTGCCGTCTCTAGGGTTGCTGGGCTTTTATTATGCTCCAATAGCTCCTTTGCGGCCACAATGTTCTCTATGGGCGTAGCCCTGACTTCATCACGGTTCTTGTCCACATATGGCGGATTCTTGATATACATCCTGGCCAGAGTTTCTGTGGTTGGTATGGTGAACTCAAGGTTTTGCACCAGCTGCGGGTCGCCTTCCTCGTTCATTTCGTTCTGGATGAGAGTAACGTACTTCTCCTCCATGTTCCTTGCGCGCTTCAGCGTATCTTGAGCTTTAGCAATGTCGCCATCTAACTTTTCGCCCATCTTCTCGACTCGCTTTGCTTCTTTGAGGATTGCTCGCCATTTCTTCTCGAGATCGTTCACGTCTCTGACATAGTCAGGGGTGATTGGATCTGCTAGAGTTCCATAGATGACCTTGTCCAGCGGGGTCGTGAAGTCTTCTGGGTGATGCACCTTGGGGATGGCGGGTTGTAGAGGCCTGGGGCAGCCCTGGATCTCAGGAAGTTGTTCCGTGGCGGGATCGGTGGCTGGTGGTGGGTTACCCTGCTCTTTGTCGGCATCTCCGTCATGGGCTGCCTGAGATGGCGGATCTCCGGTTGTCTGCCCAGCGTCATCTGCTTTGTTGGTCATGAACACCTGCTTGGCGGCTGCGTTCTGCTCTTCAAGTGCTTGCTGAGCTAACTCCGCCTCGATCCTTCTCATGGCAGCGTCATAGTGATCAGAATCATAGCCTTTTCTATCCCAGTCATCCGATTCACCACTTTTGTTAAGTGCCTCTAGGATGGATTCACCTGGGCTATCTTCTCCATTGGAGGTAGATCCCGAAGTGATACCTGTGAAAGCAACAAGGCAGTACCGTGGTGTTTTTAACGCCAGATTGCTCATGGCGGATACACAGCGATCATCCACCACTTCCTCCACCTCAAGGGCGGGTTGGGTGGGATTAGTTTTCATATCCAATCCGGATGGCTTAGAAAGTTCCAGATCAGACGATTCCTCCTCCGTATCTAGCTCGAAAGTGGTCCATTTGGGGGTTTCAGCCATACCAATCCGCCGGAAATTGGTTTCCGTAGCAGGGGTAGGGTTTGTCTCTCCGATGAAGATATGGATATCTCCGATCGGAACGACGGTGAATTGAGCGGGGTCTTCTCTAGCCGGCACCCAGAGGTTATCCGCTGGGACGATGGGGAAGCCGAAATCGTAGAGGACGCGCCCGATGGCGACGGTATCGCCGATGCCTACGAAGGCGGATCCCGCCTGGATCCGCGCTCCTGACGCGTTTTGCCCCACGGTGGGTGCCAACTGTCGTGGTTTCATCAACAGATCTGCCATAGGGGTAGATGTATGGCGGTTTGTGGAAGGGTGATACGTCTCCAACGTATCCATAATTTTCGATGCTCCATGCTTGTTTTTACACCATTTGCCTAATGTTTCGTTACACTTCGTGGCACTTTTATGCATTTTCCGGAACTAACCTATTAACAAGTCGCCACAGTGCCAGTTCCCTGTTTTCTACTATTTTTGTGTTTCAGAAAAGCTACATAGGAAATATTCTCGGAATTGGACGAAACCAAAGCCAGTCGCCCAGAAATTTACCGAAGCTTCCAGAGAACCGAAGAGGAGTTGGAGTGGGGCCACGAGGGGCCCTCACACCAGGAAGGCGCGGCCAGGGGCTGGGCCGCGCCCCCTATGTGTGAGACCACCTCGGTCCACTTCTGACGATGCCCCTTCGCCTATAAAGACCCCCCAACGGGAAAAACCTAAGTACCCGATCAGTTTTCCAGAACACATCGCGATCCGCCGCTGCCGTTGACCCAAAGATCGGGAGGGTCTAGAAGCTCTTCCCGGCACCCTGCCGGAGAGGGGAATCGCCACCGGAGGTCTTCTTCGTCGCCATGTTTGCCTCCGGAGCGATGAGTAAGTAGTCTACCTTGGACTATGGGTCCATAGCAGTAGCTAGATGGTTGTCTTCTCCACCATGTGCTTCATGTTTAGATCTCATGAGCTGCCTTACATGATTGAGATCACCGTTATGTAATTCTACATGTTTGGCTTGTTGGGATCCGATGAATATTGGTGTTATGCTTGAGTTGAAGTACTGAAATTTAGCTTATGTTATCTCTATGTTGTTTATGATCTTGCATGCTCTCCGTTGTTAGTAGCTATCTTTGCCGAGTAGTTGCTAGTGACTCCAAGAGGGGGTATTTATGCTCGATAGTGGGTTCATGCCTCTATTTAATCTGGGGGAGTGATAGAAACCTCTAAGGTTGTAGATGTGCTGTTGCTACTAGGGGGAAAACAACATTCATATGATCAAGGGTATATGCTTTGTTTACATTACACACTTTGCTTAATGCAATTATCTGTTGTTCGCAACTTAATACTCATGGGGTGTTCGGATGATATCCCCGTGAGTGGATTATTAGTCATAGATGCAGTTGGATGGCGGTCTATGTATTTTGTTGTAATGCCCAGAGTAAATCTCATAGTGATCCTCTCATCATATGCACGTTGTCTTTATTCTATCAATTGTCCAACTGTAATTTGTTTACCCAGCATGTGTTATTTTATCTTATGGAGAGACACCGCTAGTGAACTGTGGATCCCGGTCCTATTTCCTTTATATTGCAATCACCTGTTTACTTTACTCGCACTGTTTACATTACTCGCATACTATTATCACATTCCACTCGATACGCTCATACCCTTTGTTTCAAGCAAACCGGTGAGATTGACAACCTCATCGTAAGTTGGGAACAAAGTATTTGTTTGTGTTGTGTGCAGGTTCCACGTTGCAGCTAGCAAGCAAAGCTTGGACGAGGCGCCCTATAAATTGTCCTGAGTTGTCGCAAGCTAGCAAGCATCACCTTCAGTCGTTTTTTTGCTCCTCTCCTGATCGACATACCTTGGTTTCTTAACTGAGGGAAAACCTTGCTGCTGTATTCATCACACCTTCCTCTTGGGGTTCCCAATGGGCTGGTCATTCAACTAGGCACCAACTCTTTTCTGGCGCCATCTACCAGCAATCAAGCTCTTTTCTGGCGCCGTTGCCGGGGAGGAAGTAGAAGACTTCTGTGAGGGGAGTTTTTCGCACGCACATCCTTTACTTTGTTTATTGTTTTGCTTTACTTTATTTATTTTACTTGCATCGTTTTATCAAAAACCCAAAAAAATTAGAATCCTTGATAGTTGTTTTTACTTGCTTGCTTTTAGTTTGCTAAAATGGCTAATCCTGAAAACACCAAGTTGTGTGACTTTACTAGCACGAACAATAGTGATTTTTTCTGCACTCCTATTGCGCCACCTGCACCTGCTGCAAACTTTTATGTGATTAAGCCTACTTTATTGAACCTTGTTATGAAAGAGCAATTTTTTGGTGCTAGTACTGAAGATGCTGCAGCTCATCTCAACAATTTTGTTGAGTTATGTGAGATGCAGAAATATAAGGATGTTGAAAGTGATATCATTAAGCTTAAGTTGTTTCCTTTTTCTTTGAGAGGAAAAGCTAAGGATTGGCTGTTGTCTTTGACTAAGAATAGTATTGATTCATGGGCTAAGTGTAAGGATGCTTTTATTTGTAGATACTATCCTCCTGCTAAGATTATATCTTTGCATAGCAATATTATGAAGTTTAGTCAATTTGATAATGAACATGTTGCTCAAGCTTGGGAAAGAATGAAATCTATGATAAAGAATTGTCCCACTCATGGACTGACTACTTGGATGATTGTTCAAACTTTTTATGCAGGACTGAATTTTTCTTCAAGATACCTACTTGATTCAGCTGTTGGAGGCACTTTTATGTCCCTTACCTTGGGCGCCGCAACAAAGCTACTCGACAATATGATGGTAAATTACTCCGAATGGCACACCAAGAGAGCTCCACAAGGTAAGAAGGTAAATTCTGTTGAGGAAACCTCTTCCTTGAGTGATAAGATTGATACTATTATGGCTATGCTTGCTAATGATAGGACTCATGTAGATCCTAATAATGTTCCTTTAGCCTCTTTGGTTGCCCAAGAAGAGCATGTTGATGTAAACTTCATTAGAAATAATAATTTTAACAACAATGCTTATAGGAACAATTTTGCTAGTAACAACTATAGGCCGTTTCCCTCTAATGGTGAAAATGGCTATCTTGGTAGACCTAAAATGCCTAGTGAAGAGAGGTTTTTAGAACTTGAAAAGGCTACCAAGAATTTTATGCAAATGCAATATGAGCAAAATAAGTTGTTTACTAAGACTATGGAGGAGCAATCAGCTCTGTTGAGGACTATTAGTCATCAACTTGAAAATTTAAACAAGGCTATTCCTGAATTGCAAGCTAAGGTTTCCAAAGCTGAAACCAATATTTCATCTTTGTCTAATGTGCAATCTTCTTTGGTTAATAGAATGTCCGCTAAACCTGATCCTTTTGCTACTGCTAATGCTATTCAAGTTGGAATTGATGAAAATGTTAGATTGTTAGCAGAATTGCATGCTATATGGGAAATAGAGGATGAGATTGCTAGGAATATGAAAGTTTGTACTATTACTACCTCTAATGATGTTGTTCCTAATGCTAGCAATCCTCTTACTTTGATTGGTGTAGAGAAAACTCCCACTCCTTGTGTTAAAAAGCCTAAAACTGCTAAAACTTTTTCTCAAAAGAGTGCTGAAATTTTTCGGAGTGTAGAAGATGATAGCTCTATTTCTTTTAATGATTTTGATGTTGATGGCTGCAATATATCTGAAGTTATTTTGTTCTTGCAAAAGCTTGCTTTGACTCCCAATGCTAGTTCTTTAAATGTTGCTTTTACTAAGCATATTACCAATGCTCTCATGAAAATTAGGGATGAAAAGTTGAAGCAAAAAGCTTCTGTTCCCAAGAAATTAGAAGATGGTTGGGAACCCATCATTGATATGCATGTTAATGGTTTTGATTGCCATGCTTTATGTGATCTAGTTGCTAGTATTTCTATAATGCGTAGAAAAATTTATGATATGCTTGATTTACCACCGCTTGAAAAGTATTATTATGATGTTCCTATTGCTGATGTTGCTAAGAAGAAACCTTTGAGAAGGATTAATGATGTTCTTATTGTGGTTAACAATAACCTTGTTCCCGTTGATTTCTTGTCATGGATGTTGAATGCAATGCTTCATGTCCTATTATTTTGTGAAGACCCTTTCTTCGAACTGTAGGTGCCATCATTGATATGAGGGAAGGCACCATCAAATATCAATTCCCACTCAAGAAAGGTATGGAACACTTCCCTAGGAATAGAAAGAAATTAGTGTTTGACTCTATTCCTAGAGCATATTATGAGCTTGATGCTTCATCACTTAATGTTACTTGATTCGCAATTTTCTGCACCTAGCTCAAAGGCGTTAAAGAAAAGCACTATTGGGAGATAACCCAATGTTTTTACATTAAATTCTTTTTATTTTATTTTATTTGAGTCTTGGAAGTTATTACTACTGTAATAACCTCTCCTTATAATTTTTATTTCGTTTTGTGCCAAGAGAAGCCTCTAATTTGAGTGAGGTAAGATTTGGGGATGTTGCTGTCCTGAAACTGTTTTTGGTGCTGCACCGTAAAAATTCGTGAAAATTCTCTGTATATCTTTTGGACCTGCGATTTCTTGTGCATATGCCCCAGATTATATCAAAACTTTCATTAGTTGAACACTTTTTTATTTGAGCAAAAAATAACCCTCTAAAAATTCGACCTTTGTCAGCTGTTCTGTTTTGACAGATTTCTGCCAATATTTGTGTTTGCCGCTTTATTGCTTTCTTTTTGAGTTCTTTTGATCACGGAACTTTTGGGGAAGTTGCTAAAGTAGTATATGCTTAATATGTGGTGGTTTTAGGTTGAAACCTGAAGCAAAAAGGGTTGATTATATGTTATGCTTACACTAATGTTGCTAATAGATTTGTGTTTAGTTTTGTATGAAGGAAGTTTTCAAGTGTAGGGATCGGAGAGTGATGAGATGAGTTGAAGAATGGACAAAAGCTCAAGCTTGGGGATGCCCATGCATCACCCCAAGAAATATCCAAGAAGTACAAGCGTCAAAGCTTGGGGATGCCCCCGAGGCACCCCTTCTTCATCGGCAAAAATCAGGTCACCTTTCAAGACACTATATTTTTATTGCTTCATGCATTATGCATTTTTCTTGGAGCGTCAGTTGTTTTTAGTTTTCAGTTTAGTTTAGTTTTGTTTGCTGCAATAAATGGTTGGACCCCAACAAATTTCTTTTGGAGAAGTTGCCTTGCTTTTCATTTGCCAATAACACTCCGTTTTTCACTCTATTTCGTTTCAACGAGTGTTCTCTTTTTCTAGAACTGCGTTTAGCTTTCGATTTTCGCCTTGATTTGTGTTCAGATCTTGTTATATATTTTCATCAAGGTGTATTTTTGCCTCTGATCTTTATTGGTTTTCATCAAAAGAGGTGTTTATAAAAAGTTTGAATGGTGTTGGAAAAGAGAAAAAGCTTTATGCAAAAAAGTGGTACAAGAAGGAGCTTGTGTAGACTGCGGCTTAGGCTTTTGCATGTCGTGCTTGATGTCTTTTTGATAGTATGCTTAGTGGTTTTGCTGTAGCATGATTTGTCTCAAATAACTGAGATTGCTTAATGAGCCTTTGAAAGAATCATGTGTTGTTTTTATTATTTGGAAGCATTATTTTGGTTTTCTCCTTGATGCTTTATTTGGGTTGACTTGGCGCATGCTCACACATGTTAGACTCTTAGAAAGTTGCCAATAGCCTCTATGATCATTTAGTTTTTGACTTTTGATGCCATCTTATGCTTCTTTTAATGTCGCTTTGTCGCTTTGCATGATTATGGCCATTATTGCTCTCTTAGTTGGTCGCTCCCAGTCTTTTGCTAGCCCTCGCCTTGTACTGAGTATGAGCTCTACTCGTGCATCCAACTCCTAAAAACCAAGTTTTGCCAAAGTGTCCACCATACATACCTATTAGCAATTTGCTATTCCAAGTAAATTTGACTTGCTTTTATCTACTCTTCAAATTAAACTCTTACCAGTGTTATGCGAAAATTGGTCAGTAAAGCTCTCATGAACCGGAAGGCACACTTTACTTTTTCTCGTTCTTAAAAATTTGACATTGTGGTCTCTTATGTTGAGTTGTTATGCTTGCAACTTGTAAGTTGGGAACTAGCCCAGCCATGCCGTCATGGGGCAAGCTTTCAACATTGCACTTCTTATTTGAGTTGATATCGTGATCTTTTGTTTATGGATACTCGCGGTGTGAAATGAATTGGGAATCTTGCGGGATCATGGAGTTTGTATATGTGTTAGAGAAACGCCTGGGCCACCAATCTAAGCCATGAATAATTCATGGTGGAAATTTGCAGCATGCCCATAGTGGACATTCGATGACGCATCTCAAAATAAAAAGCTATACAAATGGTAAATAAAAGAGATGTCGAGGTGTTCATTGTCTGCTTGTCCTGTCATTTTGATGTGGGCTTGTTCCATGTCATCGGGAACGGAGGTACCCCGTTGGCGGTTCTCGATGATACGTGTATACTTACAATGACAAGAGCTTGCTTGGGACTCTAAGTAATGTGGCATGAGGTTTGGGTACTCGTATTCACGGGACACGAGGTTTTCAACTTATGATTTGTCAAGCATATGCAGCGTAAGTGTTCTCGCATTAACTTTAACCATTCAAGATGCTTATGATGGGGGCAATGAGAGCTCAAAGCCGGTAAGTACCATAATTTTTGAAGGTTATAAAACTTGCAATCACTGCTTCCCTCCACGAAGGGCCTTTCTTTTACTTTTATGTTGAGTCACCACCTTCTATCTTTATGCACCATTAACAGAGGATAGTTGTCATTCTTAGTATAATGTGCATTGTCCCAAAGTTTTCATTGATTGATTCATATTGTTGGTTTCACTTGTTCTCAAATTATTTGTATCTAGTCGCCCTCTTAAACTTGAAGGTGTCCTATGCATTTATGTTTTGCTCTCTATTAAGGACAAGCTGAAAACCATTTGTATGTTTTTCCTTATGATTTGAACACACGTTTGACTTTCATTATTTCATTTTCATGATCTTTTGTTTGTGTTCATTTTCATGTTTATAACATGGTTGCTAAGTTTCTTCTATCAAGAATATGTCTTTCATGCCCATGTTTTAAGTTCTTTTTATCCCAGCTCACAATGTTTACATATATGATCAAGATTGTGTAGGTGCATGTCACCTCAAAAATTATTTCTTTTGTTATCACTTACCTACTCGAGGACGAGTAGGTGTTAAGCTTGGGGATGCTGATACGTCTCCAACGTATCCATAATTTTTGATGCCCCATGCTTGTTTTTACACCATTTGCCTAATGTTTCATTACACTTCGTGGCACTTTTATGTATTTTCCAGAACTAACCTATTAACAAGTCGCCACAGTGCCAGTTCCCTGTTTTCTACTATTTTTGTGTTTCAGAAAAGCTACACAGGAAATATTCTCGGAATTGGACGAAACCAAAGCCAGTCGCCCAGAAATTTACTGAAGCTTCCAGAGAACCGAAGAGGAGTTGGAGTGGGGCCACGAGGGGCCCTCACACCAGGGCGGCGCGGCCAGGGGCTGGGCCGCGCCCCCTATGTGTGAGGCCGCCTCGGTCCACTTCTGACGTTGCCCCTTCGCCTATAAAGACCCCCCGACGGGAAAAACCTAAGTACTCGATCAGTTTTCCAGAACACATCGTGATCCGCCGCCGTCGTCGACCCGAAGATTGGGAGGGTCCAGAAGCTCTTCCCGGCACCCTGCCAGAGAGGGGAATCACCACCAAAGGTCTTCTTCATCGCCATGCTTGCCTCTGGAGCGATGAGTGAGTAGTCTACCTTGGACTATGGGTCCATAGCAGTAGCTAGATGGTTGTCTTCTCCACCATGTGCTTCATGTTTAGATCTCATGAGCTGTCTTACATGATTGAGATCACCGTTATGTAATTCTACATGTTTGGTTTGTTGGGATCCGATGAATATTGGTGTTATGCTTGATTTGAAGTACTGAAACTTATCTTATGTTATCTCTATGTTGTTTATGATCTTGCATGCTCTCCGTTGTTAGTAGCTATCTTGGCCGAGTAGTTGCTAGTGACTCCAAGAGGGGGTATTTATGCTCGATAGTGGGTTCATGCCTCTATTTAATCTGGGGGAGTGATAGAAACCTCTAAGGTTGTAGATGTGCTGTTGCTACTAGGGGGAAAACAACATTCATATGCTCAAGGGTATATGCTTTGTTTACATTACACACTTTGCTTAATGCAATTATCTGTTGTTCGCAACTTAATACTCATGGGGTGTTCAGATGATATCCCCGTGAGTGGATTATTAGTCATAGATGCAGTTGGATGGCGGTCTATGTATTTTGTTGTAATGCCCAGAGTAAATCTCATAGTGATCCTCTCATCATATGCACGTTGTCTTTATTCTATCAATTGCCCAACTGTAATTTGTTTACCCAGCATGTGTTATTTTATCTTATGGAGAGACACCGCTAGTGAACTGTGGATCCCGTTCCTATTTCCTTTATATTGCAATCACCTGTTTACTTTACTCGCACTATTTACTTTACTCGCATACTATTATCACTTTCCACTCGATACGCTCATACCCTTTGTTTCAAGCAAATCGGTGAGATTGACAACCTCATCGTAAGTTGGGAACAAAGTATTTGGTTGTGTTGTGTGCAGGTTCCACGTTGCAGGTAGCAAGCAAAGCTTGGATGAGGCGCCCTATAAATTGTCCTGAGCTGTCGCAAGCTAGCAAGCATCACCTTCAGTCGTTTGTTTGCTCCTCTCCTGATTGACATACCTTGGTTTCTTAACTGAGGGAAAACCTTGCTGATGTATTCATCACGCCTTCCTCTTGGGGTTCCCAACGGGATGGTCATTCAACTAGGCACCAACTCTTTTCTGGCGCCATCTACCAGCAATCAAAGGGGGTGAACACGGCGGAGCGATCCGGGACGGTGGTAGCACAAGTTTACCTAGCCTCAGATCCCGCAACGGTGGCGAGACCCTATGTGCTGCTATAAATCACTATATGGCAACAAGTGCTCGGTTACCATGATGAGGTTGGCTGTTTCGCTATGCGACTGGCCGTATGTCTAAGCTGTGCCTCAAGGGCTTCTCCACGCCGGCTTATAAAGGCACCTAGCGTGGGCTACACGATAGTATCGGAGCGGATACAACTTGGAGTCCTAGACTAAGTCCTATGCGTGTACTACAAGGCAACCCGCCATGGGCCTGTCTACGGATCCGCCATGAGCTCCTGCGTCCAGTACCGCCATGGTTTCTCCAACAACTGGGCCACCCGGTAGGCAATCCGTCATACCACCCTGATGGGCCACCCTGGCTTGCTGGTTTAGGACTACGTCGCTGGTATACCTATTTGGTATATCCCCAACATTGGTAAACCTAATTATATGACACAGATGAACCAACGACAATGGATGTACGGTGACCGACGCACTTCCGAGTTCATTGAAGGTCTTCATAATTTTGGCGATGTGGCTCGGGCAAACATTCGGAATGGTTTTATGTGTTGTCCATGTGTTGACTGTGGGAACAAGAAGGCATACTCTTCCTGGAAAATCCTTCACTCCCACCTGCTTCAGAAAGGTTTCATGCCTAGCTATAATTGTTGGACCAAGCACGGAGAAAGAGGGGTTATAATGGAAGACAATGAAGAAGAAGAGGATGATGATATGTACCCTGAATACGGTGATACTGCAATGGGGGAAGCTGAAGCTGAAGGGACAGGAGAAGCTGAAGATGAAGAGACATCAGATGAGCCTGATGATGATCTTCGTCGGGCCATCGTTGATGCACACAGAGAAGCAGAAAGTGTAAATGAGAAGCGGAAATTAAAGGGTATGTTAGAGGATCACAAAAAGAATTTGTACCCAAATTGTGAAGATGGGAACATAAAGTTCGGTACCACACTGGAGTTGCTGCAATGGAAGGCAGAGACTGGTTTATCTGACAAGGGATTTAAGAAATTACTGAAAATAATGAAGAAGAAGCTTCCAAAGGATAATGAATTGCCTGACAGTACGTACAAAGCAAAGAAGGTTCTCTGCCCTCTAGGATTAGAGGTGCAGAAGATTCATGCATGCATTAATGACTGCATCCTCTACCGCGGTGAGGAGTACGAGAATTTCGAAGCATGCCCGGTATGCACTGCACTGCGGTATAAGATCATACGAGATGATCCTGGTGATGTTAATGGCGAGCCCCCCAGGAAGAGGGTTCCTGCCA
This sequence comes from Dactylis glomerata, assembly GCA_007115705.1. NCBI lineage: Eukaryota > Viridiplantae > Streptophyta > Magnoliopsida > Poales > Poaceae > Dactylis > Dactylis glomerata. The sequence goes on along the minus strand of QXEO01000291.1, from coordinate 1,363,843 downwards.
AGGTCATGTGGTATGCTCCTATAATACCATGGTTGAAATGTCTGTTTAGAAGCAAAGAGCATGCCAGGTTGTTACGATGGCACAAAGAAGACCGTAAGAAAGACGTGATGTTGAGACACCCCACTGATGGGTCGTAGTGGAGAAAAATTGAGAGAGACTACCCGGACTTTGCAGGCGACGCAAGGAACTTAAGGTTTGGTCTAAGTATAGATGACATGAATCCTTTTGGGGAGAAGAGCTGCAGTCATAGCACCTGGCCTGTAACTCTATGTATCTATAACCTTCCTCCTTGGTTGTGCATGAAGCGCAAGTTCATTATGATGCCAGTGCTCATCCAAGGCCCGAAGAAACCCGGCAACGACATTGATGTGTATCTAAGACCATTAGTTGATGAACTCTTACAGTTATGGGCCAAACCAGGTGTACGTGCATGGGATGAGTACAAACAGGAGCCATTTGACCTACGAGCGTTGCTTTTCGTAACCAGCAATGATTGGCCTGCTCTTAGTAACCTTTCAGGACAAACGAACAAGGGATACAATGCATGCACGCACTGTTTAGATAATACTGACGCTATATATTTGGAAAAATGCAAGAAGATTGTGTACTTGGGGCTTCATCGATTTCTTACAACCACGCATTCCGTAAGAAAGAAAGGCAAGCATTTTAGAGGTGTGGCAGGTCACCGGCCAAAGCCTAAACTCCGTACTGCTGATGATATATTTGATATGGTCAAGAACCTAGAAGTAATCTTTGGAAAGGGTCCTGGCGGTCAATCTGTTCCAAATGACGTCGCTACCGGACACGCACCCATGTGGAAGAAGAAATCTATATTTTGGGAGCTTGAGTATTGGAAAGACCTAGAGGTTCACTCTTCAATCGACGTGATGCATGTTATGAAGAATGTTTGCGTGAACCTGCTAGGCTTTCTAGGCGTGTATGGAAAAACAAAAGATAAACCAGAAGCACGGGAGGATCAGCAACGTATGAAAGACCCAAACAACATGCATCCATAGAACAAGACGGATAAAGGGTGTCACTTAAGTCCTGCCAGCTACGCTCTTACCAAAGCAGAGAAGGAAATCTTTTTTGAAGTCCTTTCAAGTATCAAAGTGTCGTCTGTCTTCTCGTCAAATATAAAGGGAATAATAAATATGATAGAGAAAAAATTACAAAACCTGAAGTCTCATGACTGTCACGTGATTATGACATAGTTGCTTCCGGTTGCATTAAGGGGGCTTCTACCGGAAAATGTTTGCGTACCCATTGTTAAGCTATGTGCATTCCTCAATGCAATATCTCAGAAGGTAATCAATCCAGATATTCTGCCAAGGTTACAGAAGGATGTGGCCTAATGTCTTGTTAGTTTTGAGTTGGTGTTCTCGCCATCCTTCTTTAATATTATGACGCATCTCCTGGTTCACCTTGTCGAAGAGATTGCCATTCTCGGTCCTGTATTTCTACACAACATGTTCCCCTTCGAGAGGTTCATGAAAGTCTTAAAGAAATATGTTCATAACCATGGTAGGCTAGAAGGAAGCATCTCCAGGGCTACGGAACAGAGGAGGTCATTGAGTTCTGTGTTGACTTTATCCCTGACATTAAGTCGATTGGTGTTCCTGAATCGCGGCACGAGGGGAGACTACTTGGAAAAGGCACGCTAGGAAAGAAATCAATGTATTGTATGGACGGGATTTCTTTCACTCAAGCACACTACACAGTTCTACAAAGTTCCACCTTGGTGGCCCCGTATATCACTGAACACAAGAATATTGTACGCTCCCAACACCCGGCTCAGTCTGACTCCTGGATTACACATAAACATATGGCGATTTTCGGCAGTTTGTTGCGGACACATCTCATAAATAACAACATTGTTGGAGATCAGTTGTACTTGTTGGCCGGGTCACCATCTTCGACTATATTGACTTTCCAAGGGTACGAGATAAATAGGAATACATTCTATACGATCGCCCAAGATAAAAAGAGCACCAACCAAAATAGTGGTGTCCGCATTGATGCAACAAACAACAACGGGCAAAAGGACACCTAATATGGTTACATAGAGGAGATATGGGAACTTGACTATGGATCTTCTTTTAAAGTCCCTTTGTTTCGGTGCAAATGGGTCAAGCTGGATGGAGTAGGGGTAAAGGTAGACCAGCTATATGGAATGACAATAGTGGATCTCAACAATCTTGGTTACAGAGACGAACCATTCGTCCTAGCCAATGATGTGGCTCAAGTTTTCTATGTGAAAGACATGTCCTCCAAACCGAGAAAAAAAAGAAAAGATAAGGCAACGAATACATCATACGATGAGCCAAAGCGTCACATAGTTCTTTCAGGAAAAAGAAACATCGTGGGAGTTGAGGATAAGACAGACATGTCAGAAGATTATAATAAGTTTGATGAAATTCTGCCCTTCAGAGTGAATATTGACCCAAGCATCGCGTTAAATGGTGAACATACTCCATGGTTACGACCGAAGCGAACCTAATCAAGGGAGATACACGAAGTGGGGTTCATGGCCTCCAGGGCATTTTAGGTCACCATATGTATTAAATGTGCCAATTTATGGCAAACATCGAACATGATAGCTCATTTTGTGAAGGTTTTGTTGTGATGTTTGCAATTTTCCAAGTTTAATATTTTTCCTTGCAACTATAACACATAATATGACACCACGCGAAGGTTTCACATTGTTTGGATTATTTTTTAAATTCTCATACGTGTTTGAAATTATATTCAAAACGGTGGGCATGAAGATTCATAGCCCGGGGTTAAGTCTCGCTAGACTTGCAGTGGATCTCTGATAAAACAACATATTGTGAACCTAAAAATGATTTTACAAAAATTCATGAGCATTATATCATATACATGTAGTTCAAACCTAGCGGGCCTCCTGCCGAATCGGTAGGAATTTGTCTTTTTCATGAGGTGTGGACGGAAAGGTTTCATATGCACCGGCTGGGGAATTTTCTATATAAGGTGGTCTAGTATTTTTTAAAAATGTTTTGATAGCAATGTGAAACTTCAATTTGGTGGTTGCTTCACAAAAAAACTTGTTTTTGGCATCTAAAAGATGGAAAATGGTTTTTCCGTGCAATGAAAAGGGAAACTTCCTTCTGCAACATCGTAAGCAATCGCAAGATGCACATGTGTGCACAATATGGGCACATTATCACAAACTATGCCTCAATTCTAGCCATAACATTGCTCATTTGGCCTAAAAGCCATGAAACATCGAACATGATAGCTCATTTTGTGAAGGTTTTTTTGTGATGTTTGCAATTTTCCAAGTTTAATATTTTTCCTTGCAACTATAACACATAATATGACACCACGCGAAGGTTTCACATTGTTTGGTTTATTTTTTAAAGTCTTATACCCGTTTGAAATTATTTTCAAAATGGCGGGCATGAAGATTCATAGCCCGGGGTTCAGTCTCGCTAGACTTGCGGTGGATCTCTGATAAAACAAAATATTGTGAACCTAAAAATCATTTTTACAAAAAATCATGAGCATTATATCATATACATGTAGTTCAAACCTAGCGGGCCTCTACCGATTTTAAAATGTTTGCAAGCCTACTATTTTTAACAACATAATTTTCAGCATTTTCAATGTGTTAGTATTTTATAGATATTTTTCTAATAAACATTTTGATGTGCTATATGTATTTTTCTGATTTTTATTTATTTTACAACATTTTATGGAATGTTGATCATAGCTTCAATAAGGAATAAGGCGGGAACAACCAAAAAGTTTAAAAACATTTCAAATGCCCCTTTAGCACCGGTTCGTGGCTCAAACCGGTGCTAAAGGGGGTGGCGGTGCGGTGCCCAGCAAAGGAACCTTTAGCACCGGTTCCTGGCACGAACCGGTGCTAAAGGTCGAAGCTTTAGCACCGGTTGGTGGCTTGAACCGGTGCTAAAGGGTCTTTAGCACCGGTTGAAGCCACCAACCGGTGCTAAAGGTGCCTTCCTTTATAACTTCCTCTTCTTCCTCCCGCTCCGCATTGAAACGGCTAAGGACCAGCGCGAGGAGTTGAGCGACGACGCCGGTAGGCTGCCCAATTTTTCCACGCCGCCATCGTGCCCGTCGTCGACCACCGCTCTGTGCCGCCATCTCGCCGATTCCCGCGCGCCCGCTCGCCACGTGCCCGCCCGCATCGCGCGCCACCGCGCCCGCCCACACGCTCGCGCCCGCGCCGACACGTGTGTCATCGCCGCTGCACGCCACCGAGCCCCCTGCAGCTGAGCCCCTCACCGCCGAGCCCCTTGCCGCGCCGAGCCCCTGGTCGAGCCGACGCCCGCGCCCCTTGCGGTTCCCTGCAAGAGGTAAATTAGGAGAATTTTTTTTGAGTAATTCTAGGTATTTTAGTTATTTTAAGTTTTTTTATTACTTTAGTTATTTTAGATATTTTAGGTATTTTAGTTAATTAGATAGATATTTTAGGTATTTTAGTTAATTAGATAGATATTTTAGGTATTTTATTGCTTTAGTTATTTTAGGTTTAGTTAATTAATTAGTTAGTTATTTTAGGTATTTTATTACTTTAGTTATTTTAGGTATTTTAGTTATTTTAGTTAATTAGATAGATATTTTAGGTATTTTAGTTAACTAGATAGATATTTTAGGTATTTTACTTATTTTAGGTATTTTATTACTTTAGTTATTTTAGGATTTTCTGAATTATTAATTTCTATCATATTTTTTAGTTAGTGTTAGGGTCCATTAATTAATTTAGAGAAATACAAATATGATTTTTTAGTTAGGGTTAGGGTTCTATTATAAAATGGGGCGTTAGCCGGGCACCGGCGCGGTGGGGAGGGAAGACCTACTCTTCCCCCACCGCGCCGGCGCCCGGCCAACGCCCCCTTTTTTGGTCTCGATATCGGCATTATAATAATTTGTAATAATTCTTTGCAGAAACTATGGATCTCGGAAGAGACGAATTCCAGGAAAATATTATCGAGGACATCATCCGCAATAATGATGACGATGTCACCTCGTTGTTTCTAAACAACTCCGGTGAGGGAGATGAATAGAACCGTAAAGATGGCTCCAATGAGGGAGAAGGTGCCGATGAGAGTGGAGGCGCCGGTGAGGGAGAAGGCGCCGACTCCGACGAGGGAGGAGCCGACGGCTCCGATAGAACCTTGAATATTACAAAGTCCGGCGAGGTAGATGTGTATTAATAAATTAAGCCTCTGTTGTATAGATGGATTATTTGATTCATATATTAACGCTCTTTCTTCTTTTAGCCCTCTGGATCGAGCCACTCTATTGTAAATAAAAGAGGTCCGGCCAGAAGGTTGGAAGAACATGAAAGGTACCGGATAGAAGAAATCGGTGAAGATGGCGAACCGATTGCTCCCGCGGCTCATGCAAGTAAATTTACAAGACAATGCGGAGTTCTTGTTAGGGACAACATTATGATCACCATTCGAGAATGGAAGAAGACAAAGACGGAACCAGTTAACTATGTCCGCAAGAGATTGAAGAATATGCTTTGGAAGAAGCTCATGGTTAATTTTACTCTACCGGCGGCGCCAGAGGTGGATCAAAATGAGGAGGATCCAAATGAGGAGGATTCAGATGACGATGATCGTCATCTGAATATCATAGAGCGGAAAGTCAAGAAGTGGACTCTTTCGAAGATGGCACTACAATTCAACAACTGGAAGAAGAGATTGTACAAGGAATTTGTCGACAAAGAAAAGACTCCGGTGTTCACTGGAGCATATGAGAAGATAAAAGACCACTAGGACGCATTCGTGGAGTACAAGACTTCGGAGGCAGCTAAGAGAAGGTCAGAAATAAATAAGAAAAATGCTGCTAAAAAGAAGTATCACCATACTATGGGGCAAGGAGGCTACAAGTCTGGCAAGCCTAAGTGGAAGAAAATGGAGGACGATCTAATTGCTAAAGGGATCATTCCGGAGAAATTGAAATGGAACGATCGGTCAAGGGATTGGTTTTACGGGCATGGAGGGAAGTTGGACTCAGAAGGGAAGTGTGTATATACAAAAAAGCATGATGAAGACCCCCTTCCCATTGATGCCCTTTGAAGCGCATCAAAGGATGTTGAAGAGGGAATGTTCCATCCCGAAAGAGAGAAGAACGAGCTCACATGCGCCCTTGGGAATGATGAACACCCAGGACAAACACGAACCACACTAGGCTCCAAACCATGGAAACTCGGGTTTCCCGTGGAAAGAAAGAAATTTCCCGATAGAAGCCGTCAGAGAAGAAAGGAAAGGGAGGCAGACCGCATGTCTCTGATAGAACAAGAGCTGAAGCGGCAATCAGACTTGTTAAATCGGATGAGCCAGCAAGGAACCATCGCATCTCAGCCATAAATAGAAGCTGCACATGATGCTACCGGCCCACCATCTCAGCGGAAAAGCAACGTGGCTTCCACGGACCTCCCAGAGGATGATGATGAACCGGCGATCCGCTGCCCAGTGGATGATAGCACGAAGTCGACATCTTGCGAGCTACATGTGAAGGTCGTGAACATAACCATGAAGGTGGCGGTCGGCTATGCCTTACCTATTGGACCTGATTCAACTTATCATTGCCGTCCGATTCCACATGGCTACGCTGTTGCCGGGGTGGATGAAGTTATGGGCGGATTTGAGCAGCTGAAGCTTGACCACCCTGCGGGTGAAGGGGATTTGTATGAGCTGGGAGAAGCCAAGAAGACCACCGTTCTATGGCTAAAGGAATACATCATGCTTCCAAATTGGACGCCAAGGTCTCCAGCGCGTCACCCTTCTCCACCGCCACGTCAGCCTTCTCCGCCATCTCCGCGTCAGCCTTCTCTGCCTTCTCCGCCGCATCAGCCTTCTCCAGCTAGTGAGTCGTCTCCGCCACCTCCGCCCACTGAGGCTCAGAGCCAAAAGCGAAAACATACCATCGCCGCTCCCAAGAGTAACCGATCACCGATCCGTCGACAGGAGCTCCTCCCAAGAGTACCTAAGGTACCTCCCAAGAGACCTTACGACTATACTCCGGAGGAAAATGCGGCGAAAGTACAAGAGAAATTAAAGAACTTCTTTGAAAATTTGAAGAAAAAGAAGACCGAGCAGTCCGCCGAGCAGCCTCCTCTAGATCCGAAAGTGTTAAAAATGTTGAAGACCCTTCACCAACCCGAGCCAAGGCTTGCATCAGACTATGACCGCACTATTCTCAAGTCAGATACAACAAAGCGGTCGAAATGTAAATCAGTTCCTCAGCTTGGAGAACAGATGAACTCGTGCCCCCTGCTCCAAGTGTTTCCCGATGTCCAGTATGATCCAGATATCATAGCACTGTACAAAGAGGGGGCCGAAGCTGTAGGTATGTCTGTTTCTCAGTACTTAAGCAAGTGTGATTTCCCCACGGCTGAAGTAGTAGCATACCAATACCGGCACGGGAGCCCTCTCATCAGACCCGAGGAGATTCCGAATCTACCAACAAGAATGCGAAAATTGCATAATTGGTACATGGAAGCCTCACAGCATGGGCAGAACTGGATCATACTGGGAATTAATGATGAGCATTACTTTCGTGGAACCGATGACATAAACATCGAATTTGCTGAATTATTTCAGTTATACAATCATGATGCCCTCGACAAATCGATGATCAGTGCCTATTGTTTGTAAGTATTATTTTTGTAATTAAGTCTTTAGCTCATCTCGTTCATTGCATGCATAATTTTACTCACTATATTATGCAGATTGAAGAAACTCGAATGCAAAAGAGGACAAATCTATGACATTGAGTTCATTGACCCATATACCGTGAACGAGCTAACTCTCCATAACCAGATCAAGGACACGGAGAATAGCTTGGTACGGGCGTTAAGGAAACAAGAAACCATGACGAAAATACTATTTCCTTACAACTTCAAGTGAGTGTGTTACTGTCTTATACATATTACTTTTTTGGTTACTCGATGTTAAGTGTGTGTTATGCGTGTGCGCAGGTATCATTTTATTGTGCTAGTTATTGAACTTGATAGAGGACGAGTACTAGTCATGGACTCAAAACGTAAACCCCTTGAGACATTCAGGGACATGATTGATACACTCCAGTGGTAATTTCAATCATTATGCATGGCACTATATCAGCAACTTTCGTTCATTTCCCGATATCAAGTAATTACTAACTTCTTTATTCATTTTCTTTGCCGGGCAGTGCTTGGAAACGGTTCACGTATAAGACATCGGGTCCCTGGAAAAAGGAGCTTGAATTTAAACAAGTACCGGTAAGTACTACTAGCTAGGTCCGCGGATCTCTTTGGTTCTAGTTTCAATATCATTATCATCCTTGATTATTATTTTGATTGAACTCTATTCTCGTAAAATGCTTGAAGCAAGAAGACGGAAATAATTTATGTGGATTCTATGTCTGCGAGTTTATTCGAGAGACTTGCCGTGAGAGGGGCAGAATAGAACAACTAGATGTACGTAAACAATATTCACAATTTTATTTTATTACCATCATTTATGTTGAGTTTCTTCATTCATATATATATATTGATCCCCTTCTTTATATTTAGATCGAACGGATGCGGGATCGTCTTCTAGCAACCGAGCGTGTACGAGCAATTCAAGAGGAAGTGGCGGGATTCTTACTTGATGGGGTCATAGCACCAACCGGAGAATACCATCGGCATTACGAGTTTGGAAAATCGTAACCGAATTTATATTGTATATATGCATGAACGTGTAGAATGTACCATTATGTAATATGTTCGACCAAGCACGATGAAAGATGACACTAGCTTCGATCTCTATATACATGAAGATATTGTGTAATATAATGGTTTCTTTTATATGTGCATCAACGTGTTTCAAATATCCGATAAAATTGTATTTCAAATGGCTAGGGTTTAGGGTTTTAGCCGTAGCAGCGTTCAGTGTTGAGAGGCTGCCACGTCGCCAACCTTTAGCACCGGTTCGTATTACGAACTGGTGCTAAAGGTCCTCCGGCAGGGACGCGTGTGGAAGGCCACGTGGAGGGCCTTTAGCACCGGTTCGTAACGCAACCAGTGCTAAAGGTTAAGGCTTTAGTCCCGGATACGTTGCACCGGTTCCAAAACCGGTGCAAAAAGCAGTTACAAACCGGTACAAATTCCCCGATTTCTACTAGTGGAGCCCACCACGACAAGACTCTTCCCCAAATGACCGAACCGAATGACACCGTGCGAGCTCGCCCATCTGTGTAGTGTTTGCCTACGAGAGCAGTATGTCCACCGCTTAGCTCGATCTCCTGCGCACTATATACATCTGCTTACCATTCGTTGTTCTTCCCCCACGACCGATCAGTACAGTGTTACACTACACTACGTCTACCGTCTACGGCCGCGCGCAGTACTCTCGCCGGAACTCGTGAAGCACATGGCGCGCGAGAAGGCCGTGGCCGCGAACGGCACCGGCGGCGGCCGGACGAAGCCGCACGCCGTGGTGATCCCGTACCCGCTGCAGGGCCACGTGATCCCGGCGGCGCACCTCGCGCTGCGCCTGGCGGCTCGTGGCTTCGCCGTCACGTTCGTCAACACGGAGTCCGTGCACCAGCAGACGGCCGGCGCGCTCGGCCTCGGCGCCGACTACGACGTCTTCGCCGGCGCGGGCGCGGACGTGCGGTACGAGCTGGTGAGCGACGGCTTCCCGCTGGGGTTCGACCGGTCGCTGAACCACGACCAGTTCATGGAGGGCGTGCTGCACGTCCTCCCGGCGCACGTGGAGGGGCTGCTCCGCCGCGTCGTCGTCGACCCGCCCTCCACGTGCCTCGTCATCGACACCTTCTTCGTGTGGCCGGCGACGCTGGCCAGGAAGCTCGGCGTGCCGTACGTCTCCTTCTGGACGGAGCCGGCCCTCATCTTCGCCCTCTACTACCACATGGACCTGCTCACCCAGAACGGCCACTTCAAATGCAAAGGTAAAAACTTTGAAAATGCAACCACGATCGACCTTGCGGATCATTCGATGTTATTCAGCATAGTAGTATCAAGTTAACCGATTGAAGTAGAACGAATGGTCTCTTCGATCGTCGATCGTAGCATCACAGATTCGTAATGTCTTCTTGCTCTCTTCCCATTGGCCATCGCTGTTAAGGTACATGTGTTCGGTTTTTCCTCCTGGAGGTCTAGAAACGGACAAAGCCTGACGAAATTGTCCCCCAATCGATAGGCGGCAGGGCGATGACATCTCCTTTTCTTTGTTGGCTTCTTCTGTGTGCAAGTAATTCCATTTCACCAACCGGGTTGGTCCAGGGAGGAAAAGTATCCGACTAGTCGAGGATATGGACATCAATAGCAGTACCATGGCGTCTCGACAATTAGCGTCCCAATCTTCAGATTGACCAACGAGTGGATGAACAAGAGGGAAAAACAAGGGAGCTGACAGAAACACAAATAAACAAGATAAAGAGAGCAAGAAAAAGGATAATTGGATGGTTGGAATTTGGAAAGAATCGGGAACCGTCGCAACTCAAGAGATCAACTCTAATTGACACTGTTTCTCTTAACAGCCGGTCACCGATCGAATAGAATCCTTGAGATGTCTTAGGCTTGCATTCCACACGGGGAATTTGGGGGAGCACAACTCTAGTTCTAAATTATCTCTAACCCTAGATATGAGGGGGTACGACCTATTTATAAGCTAGAGGTCGAAGGAGAAGGAGAAGCCATGTGCCACCTGAACACGCTAACCGAGGCGAATGCAAGGCAGCACGCCGCCACAGTGCGGCCGGTGCCACTGCGCCGCCACCTTCACAAAGGGTGGCATAGTCCAAATAGAGTTTCCATTTCACCCTAGCCGAAAGCTAGTGAATTGTCTAGACCACATCCTCCGAGGCGGGCGATGATGAGCCTAAAGGAGTGCGTTGTCGGCCAGTGTCATCGACTCTCTAGACTAGACATGGCCCCTTGTGTGGTGGTGCACTGTAACACCCCCGAATTTATAACAAATTCGAAGTGCCCGTTATGTATTCCACCACAATCCCAGAATCATTGTTGTGATACACATAATGTAGTTGGTAACCAGTTCCATAGACATTACAATACGAATGGTTCAAATACAATGGTCATAGTGACCAAGTTCATATTACAACACAATATAGCAGCGGAAATAGCGTCTTCGGGTCCATGCCTTCACCCTACAGGCAATGGCGACTCAGGAGATGATCTTAGTTCTGGTACTCCTCTTCATAACCTTCCTCCGGGTATTCTTCCCCATAGTCTGGCCAAGTTGATAGCCAGGGACACAGCCATGAGTACATTGGATGCACTCGCAAACCATCTTATAAACAAAACGATGAAGTAGATATGCAAAGTTGATATGGTGGACTAGGCACTAAGTTTATTTGCAAAAGCTAGTTTTATTTCCCAAGAATGTTCATTAATAGAGAAGAAGATTTAATTCTCTAAGTTCAATCTAAAGAGGAACTTCAAGTGTTGGTCAACATCAATGTCAAGTCAAGTCATTCACCAAGTTCACCATAAGTTGTTAACATTCTTGACAAAAGTCAAGTACAGCTTGACAACTGTCCATGACCGCGGACGCGGCTATTCGAATAGTTTTGAAACCTCTGCAGAGGGGTACACTTTACCCACAAGATTCGATACATCTGCCGGGAGAAATCCACGGATCGTCATACACAAAGTATGCGAGTTTCAGATAATCAAACGAACTCTTTCACTTATTCACTCTAGTATAGGATCCTTTCCTAGAGCCCGAGACACGGACATCTCCGTTCCGGCGTCTCTAGTTTTGCCCGTTACAGGATGCTGTATGAATGGAAATTTCCACCCGGTTTGGAAGTACCCGCGCACGGTGCACAAGCTTTGTGAAGGTGGCAGTGTGGTCGTACGGTAATGGTTGGCTCACATGGTACATCACTTATTATCATTTACAAATACATTCCATAGTTCTTAGTCAAGTTTATTTTCCTTCATAAAGCCATCATGTAGGAGAAATCTCCAATTCAAGTTTTCAAGTTCAAGTCAACAATTTCAAATAGGGTTCCCCTTATAGATGGCCTCAATTTTATTAGCGACTAAGCAACTATATAGAGTGATGATACCACTAAATAGGGTTGGATAAACTCAGCTTGATACTCTTGCTAAGCAAGATATCCCTACACAACTATCATTCTACTCTAGCAATTCAATCATGCAATTTACTTAAAAACAAGTAGAATGCAATAGTAAAACTAGGCATTTGGAGTATGATTCAAAATATGGCTTGCCTTGGTTGGCAACGTGTCTGGGGTAGTCTTCTTCTTCTTGATAAAATTCCCCCTCAATATCCTCCTCAGCAACACTAGCGTCTAATAACGAATGAACACAATGCACACAATCACTACACAATACTAACAACACTCCAAGCACACATAATTGTTTTCAAACAATAGAATTTATGTTGGATTTTATTTAGTTGGGTTGCAAGTTTTCTTCCAAGTCTTCATTAAGTGTGTAAGTTAGATTATTCTACTAAGTGCCATATGTTGTTTACCTTCTTAGCATTGGTATTAAACTAGGGGTATTAGGGCTAGTTCAAGTGGAGAGGGATTAATTAAGTAAATGGGGTAGTGGGGGTAATTAACAAACCAAGTATGTAGTGAAACTATCATTTTATGCTACACCCTAGGGTTAGATTAGAGTTTAAATTGATAGTACTAACATGGTTTTAGTTGACTGAGGTTGGACTAAACAGTAGGTAAGTTAACTAGTGAGTTCAAAAACCAAGTTTCAAGATTTTAGGAGGTTTAAACAATTTTCTAGAATTTTCCTAAGATTAAGAAGGCTAAGGTCAAAGTATTCTTATTGAATTCAATCACTAACTCAAATTGGATTCTAACTAGTTTCAGAGGCTAGATAATTTCCTAAGCTTTCCAACGTATATTTATTTGCTAGAAATGGATTTCTAAATCTCCGGGAATTTAAATTTGAAAATCATATCTGAAACAAATTTAAAACGGGCGGGAAAATAAAGAAAATCGCTTCGGACCGAATCTCACTGAACTGGGCCGATTTCTGAAGAAACCCGAACGGGCCGGCCCAGTAACGCTTCGCCAGGGGCGGGGGAATGTTCGAATTTAAACCTGACAGGCGGGGCCTACGCGTCAGGTCACTTACGTGACCGAACCGGTACGCTGCCGTTGGATTCTAATCCAACGGCGCGTCTACGTCGTGTTCATCGGCGAGGGCGGGAGCTCACCGGCGTGCAGTAGAGAAGAGGACGGCGACGGCGAGGGACGTAGGGGAAGAAGAGCTTGACGGCGCGGGGCGGAAAAGACTCCGGCGGCCCTTCTCCTCCACTTCCCGGCGTCCGTTCGTCCAACGGAGGCTGAACGCGGCGGCGCCACCCGCGTCCAGGAGCTCGCCGGCGGTGCTGGCTATGACGAACGAGAGCGAGTTGGGGGGAGAGAGGTTGTCTAAGAGGTAGCTGGGGATGGTGTGGGTTCAATCGTGTGCTCGGAGGGGCTTTTTATGGGCCAGAGCGGGCTGTCCGGAAGGTGGCCGGTGCGGGGGGGGGGGGGGGGCTGGCGATGTGCATCGGCGATGCCGGGCGCGGCGGCCTTGGGAGCGTGCTGGCGGGGTTTGGTCTTGGCGTCGGGGCACTGTGGGCAGGCGTTGGCGAGATCACGCCGGTCGGCATCGTGTAGAGAGCAGAGTGAAAGAGGGGGGGGTCCGGGCGGTTTCCTCCCTGTCTTCCATGTCTCACGGCCCAGGTCGGGGCAGAGGAGGCTGGGGCTCGACCGAGGGGGAGTCCACGAGCATGGCTACAGGGCTAGGGCGAATGGGAACAGCGTCGGCCACAGTAGTTTCGATTTCCCGAAATTTTGCCCACCAGGTGTTCGACACAATGCCCGCATGAATTTCAAATTCGAATTTTTGAAAACTGCCACTGTGGGTTGTCAAGATACTTCACAAGGATTCCAAATCTATTTTTTTCTGAAGAAATATCATGGTTTGCAAAAATTTGAATTCGAAAATAGGGTTTGGTTGCTGATTCAGATTCAAACTTTGGCAGATGTTTGAGTTAGGTTAGAGTTTGAATTTTTGTTTGAAACTCCTTGGTCAAGTTAGTATGCAGCCTGGTCAAGCTCAACTAACTGACCACACCCTTAGTTGAGTTACAGATTGCTTAATCTAAGTATCCAAAGTAGGGTAGTCAATAATAATTTCTAGATCCAACTTTTCTTCTCTTTTCCTTTATTTCTCTTGCTTATGGTTCCTTTGGTCTTTGTGGGTCTTCTCTAATGCTTCTGTTGGTTAAGTTTGAATTAACTAATCATTGCCCAACAAATTATAACACACATGAAATCATAAAAGACATATAATAGAATTTCATGCATACATGCAATATGAGATGAAAAAGTTTTATCTTGATCCAAAATTTGGCACTTTAATTAATAGGAAATGGATTACAAATTTTTGAGTTGTTACAATCTTCCCCCCTTAAAAAGAATCTCGTCCTCGAGATTCGCTAGCTAAGAATTGAAAAGATGGGGAAATTCGTTCTGAAGGTAATCTTCTCGTTCCCAAGTGGCTTCATCTTCTGTGTGATTGCTCCACTGAACTTTCAGAAACTTGATGCTTCGGGTTCGAGTGGTTCGATATGCTTCCTCGAGGATACGGGTAGGCACTTCACGATAGGTCAAGTCCTTGTTGATGTCCACAGAACGGTGATCAATATTCTTGAAGATTTCTGGCTTCTCCGGCACTTCAAGACATTTCCGAAGTAAGGACACGTGAAAAACATCGTGCACTTCAGACAATTCAGGGGGCATTTCCAACTGATAAGACACTTCTCCTCTGCGGCCTAGTATCTTGAAGGGTCCAATATACCTTGGTGCAAGCTTTCCTTTTACTTGGAATCTCTGCATTCCCTTGAGAGGTGATACTCTAAGATAGACAAAATCTCCCATCTTGAAGGTCAGTTCTCTACGTCTCTTGTCGGCATAACTCTTCTGTCTAGACTGGGCTGCCTTGAGGTACTCACGAATCATGCGAACTTTCTCCTCAGCTTCTTGCAGAATGTCAGGTCCAAATATCTTACTGTCTCCGGTTTCAGACTAATTCAAAGGGGTACGACACTTTCTTCCATATAAAGCTTCAAATGGGGCCATTTGCAAACTGGCTTGATAACTGTTGTTGTAGGAAAACTCCGCGAAAGGCAGACAATCTTCCCACTTAGCTCCATAGGCTAGAACACAGGCTCTCAACATATCTTCAAGTATTTGATTTACTCTTTCAGTCTGTCCATCAGTCTGAGGGTGGTAAGCTGTGCTAACTTCTCCAAAATCTTGAGGTGAATTGGGTTCCTCGATCAGAAACTATGGTTTTAGGGACTCCATGCAAACTAACAATTCTGGATAGATAAAGATCTGCCAGCTGTCCTGAGGTATAAGTGGTCTTGACAGGAATAAAGTGGGCAACTTTGGTCAGTCTATCCACAATGACCCAGATAGAGTCATTTCCGCGGCTAGACCTCGGAAATCCCGTGATGAAATCCATTCCAACAGATTCCCACTTCCATTCCGGAACTTGCAAAGGTTGCAGCACTCCAGCAGGACGTTGATGTTCAGCCTTGACTCTTTGACAAATATCACACTTAGATATGAACAGTGTAATTTCACGCTTCATTCCATGCCACCAAAATTGTTCCTTTAAATCTTGATACATTTTGGTTCCACCGGGGTGGATGGAGTAAGGTGTCTCATGAGCTTCCTTCATAATGACTTCCTTCAATTCTGAATCAGCAGGCACACAGATACGTCCTTTATACCAAAGAACTCCTTGATCATCTTCCTCAAATCCTGGCACCTTGCCGGAACTAATTCTGCGCTTAATTCTGTCAATACTCTCATTTCCCTTCTGGGCTTCTTTGATTTGGCTCATCAAGGTGGGTTGAAACTCAAGGTTGGCTAAGAATCCTTGACTGACTAGTTCCAATCCAAATCTTTCAAACTCTTGGTGCAAAATGGGTTGCTCCTCCTTGATCATCATATTCAACGTGCATGGCTTTCTACTCAAGGCATCGGCCACCACATTGGCCTTACCGGGGTGATAATGAATTTCCAGATCGTAATCCTTGATTAACTCTATCCATCTTCTTTGTCTCATGTTCAACTCCTTCTGGGTGAAAATATACTTCAAACTCTTGTGATCAGTGTAGATCTCGCAACGGTTACCCATAAGATAGTGCCTCCAGGTCTTCAAAGCTAGAACTACGGCTACTAACTCCAGATCATGGGTTGGATAGTTTTCTTCATGAGGTCGAAGCTGCCGGGAGAGGTAAGCTATGACCTTGCCTTCTTGCATTAACATGCAACCAAGTCCAAGTTTGGAGGCATCGCAATAGACATCAAAGTTCTTGGTGATATCGGGCATGGTTAGGACGGGTGCGGTTACTAATGGCTTCTTGAGCTCTTGAAAACTCTCTTCACACTTAGGGGTCCATTCAAACTGCTTGTCCTTCTTCAATAGTTGGGTCATGGGCCTGGCAATGCTTGAGAATCCTTCAACAAATTTGCGATAATATCCCGCTAATCCGAGAAAACCTCTAACTTCAGTTTTAGTGGTAGGGGCTTCCCATTCCATGACTGATTTGATCTTCTTTGGGTCCACTGAAACTCCTCCAGCTGACAATACATAGCCTAAGAATCCAACTTCCTTTAACCAAAACTCACATTTACTAAACTTGGCATAAAGCTGATGCTCTCTTAGGGTCTCTAAGATTAATCTCAAATGGGTTGCATGCTCTTCTTCAGACTGGGAGTAAATAAGAATGTCATCAATGAAGACAACAACAAACTTGTCCAAAAACTCCATGAAAACCTTATTCATGAGATTCATGAAATAGGCAGGGGCATTGGTTAATCCAAAGGACATTACGGTGTACTCATACAATCCGTATTGGGTAGTGAAGGCTGTTTTGGGTATATCAGTTGCACGGATCTTCAGTTGATGGTATCCAGTTCTAAGGTCTATCTTTGAGAAAACTTGAGCTCCAGTCAATTGGTCAAACAGATCATCAATCTTTGGGAGAGGATACTTATTCTTGATGGTAACATCATTTAGCTTGCGGTAATCAGTGCATAGTCGGCTGGAACCGTCACTTTTATCCACAAACAAGACGGGTGATCTCCAAGCAGATGAATTTGGCTAAATCAATCCCTTACTCAAAAGGTCCTCCAATTGCTTCTTTAACTCCACTAGTTCAGCTGGGTTCATACGATAGGGTCGCTGGGCTATAGGTCCAGTTCCGGGGATAAGCTCAATGATAAACTCAATATCCCGATCCGGTGGCATTCCGGGTAGCTCACCGGGAAAAACATCCGGGTATTCACAGACGATGGGAACTTGCTCTAGAGTTGGTCCTGAGATACTCTTATGACATCTGGTGATTTGGGGTGGTTTTACGGACACATGCCTTACTACAATTCCAGTGCTGCTCTTCATAGTGATGGTCTTTTTGGCACAATCTATAATTCCTTGATGTTGAGACATCCAATCCATACCCAAGACTACTTCCAATCCTTTGGTTCCTAACACAATCAAACTTGCTAAGAATGCTATCCCATGGATTTCTATGGGCACTGCCAAGTAGGTCCAACTAGCCTTTGTTATTGACCCGGGTATTTGCACAGACATGGTATTTTTCAGGGGTGTTTGTTGAAGTCCACTTTTATCAACAAATAACTTAGTAACAAACGAGTGTGAAGCTCCAGAATCAAACAGAACTCTTGCAGGAACTGAATTAACAGGGAACATACCAAGCACAACGTCGGTTGCTTCCTGAGCTTCTTCAACATTCATGTGATTCAGACGGCCTCGAGGGTGAGGCTGGTTCCTTGGTGGATAATTCTTGCCATTTCCAATACGGCGCTGTTGCTGAGCAGGAGCAGTGGTCTTGGATGCATCATTCAGCTTCTTAGGGCATTCATTGGAGTAGTGCCCCTTGATTCCGCACTCATAACAGGTAACACCAGACTTGTCACCAGCCTTGGGCAGCGCAGGTGCGCCATTTGGCCTTGGAGTATTGGGGTTGAAGTTGTTGCCATTAGGTCTTGGAGGTGCACGGTTGAAGTTATTGCCGGTCAGACGGTTGGGAAAGTTGGGACGTGGAGCAGGTGCAGATGGCCTCATAGGTCTAGGGGCGAAACCCATAGGTGGATTTCCCCTTGGCTTCTGCGAGTTGCTTGAGTTGCCTTGATACATCATACGGTGCTTGCGGTTCTCTACATCTTGCTTGAGTTTGCCTTCCATCTGAATGGCAGAGTCAACCAATGACTCCAGGTCTGCAAAGGGAATGCTGACCAAGACACATTGCATCTCATCATGAAGTCCATTCAGAAACCTCTCTTGCTTCTTCTCATTGGTGTTGGTGTCATCTGGGGCATACCTAGACAGGGTAAGGAACTTGTCACGGTAGTCAACCACAGATAGGGAACCTTGCTTCAGATTTCTGAACTCATCTCTCATCCTTTTAACTAATCCCAAAGGAACATGGGCTTTGCTGAACTTGTTCTTGAACTCCTCCCAAGGAATCACATACCCTTGGGCTTGCATTGCACGGGTGCTATCCCACCAAGCTCTTGCGGCTCCAGCAAGATAATGGGTGGTGTACAAGACCTTCTCATTTTCGCCAACTCCGGCGACTGCCAAGTTGTTCTCCATGGTGCGAAGCCAGTCATCAGCATCTAAGGGTTCTTCAGACTTAGTGAACATAGGTGGGTTGGTGTTTTGGAAACTCCTTAACTTGGATCGGTGATCACCATTGCCATTGTTCTCTCCTTCACCATGGCCATTTCCATTGCCATTGTTGTGGTTCATTGCCATCTGGGTTAGCTGCTGAAGAGTGGCCAAGTTAGCTTGGCGCTCAGCTCGGGCTGCTTCCCGGTCTTCCATGATCAACCTTAGCAGTTGTGCTACTTCCGGGTTCGGGGGTGGGCGTGCTCGCGGCATCTGAAGATAATGTGTGTAAGACAAGAGGGAAAAACTAATTGCTAAGATTTAAATGTAACATGGATGATGCAATTTTTGTCTTACTAAGGCCTTAAGGGCCAAATTCATATTTCATTCAACAAATATCAACATACCACACATACGAGTTTACACCTTACAAATGGTTTACCTCAAACCATTGCGACTCGTCTACTAGAGAGGGGAATACAACTCACACCTACACGAAGTGACTTAAAGTAAACTCATAACTAGATAACACGGGGATCTCCAATCTACACATCGGGCTCCTCGGGGTCTTCTTCCTCATTATCCTCAATGAATCCAGCATCCTCATCATTCTCCTGATCATCAAGGTCCTCCATGAAGTCATCCTCGTCATTCACGAGGGCATTATCCTTCTTGCGGAGGTCAATGCCTTCCTCCTCACCAAGGTGGCTCTCTAGATCTTCAATGTACTCAGTCAGCTCAGCCACATTGGCCTTCAACTCTTCAATCGTCCCATCCCTTTCCTCGCGCTGGCGGCGAAGGCTCTTGCGATCCCTAGCAAGGATCCTGATGGTGCTCCTCGCCTCCACAAGTGCGAAGTGCTCAAGGTTGGCCTTGGTACGGGCACGATCTGCCTCCTGCTGAGTGGAGTACAGCAAGAAGTCCATGTGATCCACATATGTACTCGGCTCATTTTGCCCTGGCATGTTTGTGGGACGCCCTTCCGCATCACGCCGAGCAAAGTTCCTAAAGCGCTCCACCTGGACCTCCTCAACATGCAGTCCGCATAAGCGGGCAAGCATCTCCTGCATACCTCGGACCAAACCATCGGACCAAGTGTTCTCCACAAGCTCAAACTTGATCCTTGGAGAACTTAAATCTCCCTTCTTGCCACGGCAACTTGCCCTGATAAGCCACCGAAGCTCTGCATCCGGGTGCTCATTGAGCACGGCTCCCTTGAACTCCGGATACAGACGATCCAGGAACAAGGTCAGGGTGGTGAGGTCGCGCTCGAAAACAAGGCTACCACCATGGCCCAACTGGTATTGCTCAGTAAACACCGGGGCCATCTACAAAATTTTAGATTAGATTAAGTTAGTGACCAACTTAAGTGTGCAAAATTTTAAGTAGGCAAAAACTGAATCATGTACAAAGCTTTGAAAATAGAGAGGAAAAGACTAAGCAATTTTAAACCATTACTTATCTCTTTCCTTTGAGAAAGGTGTCATCTAACGCCCATTCTAACTAAGGTCTCCTATGGTCAGCCTAGGCTCTGATACCAACTTGTAACACCCCCGAATTTATAACAAATTCGAAGTGCCCGTTATGTATTCCACCACAATCCCAGAATCATTGTTGTGATACACATAACGTAGTTGGTAACCAGTTCCATAGACATTACAATACGAATGGTTCAAATACAATGGTCATAGTGACCAAGTTCATATTACAACACAATATAGCAGCAGAAATAGCGTCTTCGGGTCCATGCCTTCACCCTACAGGCAATGGCGACTCAGGAGATGATCTTAGTTCTGGTACTCCTCTTCATAACCTTCCTCCGGGTATTCTTCCCCATAGTCTGGCCAAGTTGATAGCCAGGGACACAGCCATGAGTACATTGGATGCACTCGCAAACCATCTTATAAACAAAACGATGAAGTAGATATGCAAAGTTGATATGGTGGACTAGGCACTAAGTTTATTTGCAAAAGCTAGTTTTATTTCCCAAGAATGTTCATTGATAGAGAAGAAGATTTAATTCTCTAAGTTCAATCTAAAGAGGAACTTCAAGTGTTGGTCAACATCAATGTCAAGTCAAGTCATTCACCAAGTTCACCATAAGTTGTTAACATTCTTGACAAAAGTCAAGTACAGCTTGCCAACTGTCCATGACCGCGGACGCGGCTATTCGAATAATTTTGAAACCTCTGCAGAGGGGTACACTTTACCCACAAGATTCGATACATCTGCCGGGAGAAATCCACGGATCGTCATACACAAAGTATGCGAGTTTCAGATAATCAAACGAACTCTTTCACTTATTCACTCTAGTATAGGATCCTTTCCTAGAGCCCGAGACACGGACATCTCCGTTCCGGCGTCTCTAGTTTTGCCCGTTACAGGATACTGTATGAATGGAAATTTCCACCCGGTTCGGAAGTACCCGCGCACGGTGCACTTCTATAAAGGATGATACAAGGTCTCCCATACTAGGGTGAACAAGCTACAGACTAAGCCCCTTCCCATTTAGGGGTAGTGTGGTCGTACGGTAATGGTTGGCTCACATGGTACATCACTTATTATCATTTACAAATACATTCCATAGTTCTTAGTCAAGTTTATTTTCCTTCATAAAGCCATTATGTAGGAGAAATCTCCAATTCAAGTTTTCAAGTTCAAGTCACCAATTTCAAATAGGGTTCCCGTTATAGATGGCCTCAATTTTATTAGCGACTAAGCAACTATATAGAGTGATGATACCACTAAATAGGGTTGGATAAACTCAGCTTGATACTCTTGCTAAGCAAGATATCCCTACACAACTATCATTCTACTCTAGCAATTCAATCATGCAATTTACTTAAAAACAAGTAGAATGCAATAGTAAAACTAGGCATTTGGAGTATGATTCAAAAGATGGCTTGCCTTGGTTGGCAAAGTGTCTGGGGTAGTCTTCTTCTTCTTAATAAAATTCCCCCTCAATATCCTCCTCAGCAAAACTAGCATCTAATAACGAATGAACACAATGCACACAATCACTACACAATACTAACAACACTCCAAGCACACATAATTGTTTTCAAACAATAGAATTTATGTTGGATTTCATTTAGTTGGGTTGCAAGTTTTCTTCCAAGTCTTCATTAAGTGTGTAAGTTATATTGTTCTACCAAGTGCCATATGTTGTTTACCTTCTTAGCATTGGTATTAAACTAGGGGTATTAGGGCTAGTTCAAGTGGAGAGGGATTAATTAAGTAAATGGGGTAGTGGGGGTAATTAACAAACCAAGTATGTAGTGAAACTATCATTTTATGCTACACCCTAGGGTTAGATTAGAGTTTAAATTGATAGTACTAACACGGTTTTAGTTGACTGAGGTTGGACTAAACAGTAGGTAAGTTAACTAGTGAGTTCAAAAACCAAGTTTCAAGATTTTAGGAGGTTTAAACAATTTTCTAGAATTTTCCTAAGATTAAGAAGGCTAAGGTCAAAGTATTCTTATTGAATTCAATCACTAACTCAAATTGGATTCTAACTAGTTTCAGAGGCTAGATAATTTCCTAAGCTTTCCAACGCATATTTATTTGCTAGAAATGGATTTCTAAATCTCCGGGAATTTAAATTTGAAAATCATATCTGAAATAAATTTAAAACGGGCGGGAAAATAAAGAAAATCGCTTCGGACCGAATCTCACTGAACTGGGCCGATTTCCGAAGAAACCCGAACGGGCCGGCCCAGTACCGCTTCGCCAGGGGCGGGGGAACGTTCGAATTTAAACCTGACAGGCGGGGCCTACGCGTCAGGTCACTTACGTGACCGAACCGGTACGCTGCCGTTGGATTCTAATCCAACGGCGCGTCTGCGTCGTGTTCATCGGCGAGGGCGGGAGCTCACCGGCGTGCAGTAGAGAAGAGGACGGCGACGGCGAGGGACGTAGGGGAAGAAGAGCTTGACGGCGCGGGGCGGAAAAGACTCCGGCGGCCCTTCTCCTCCACTTCCCGGCGTCCGTTCGTCCAACGGAGGCTGAACGCCGCGGCGCCACCCGCGTCCAGGAGCTCGCCGGCGGTGCTGGCTACGACGAACGAGAGCGAGTTGGGGGGAGAGAGGTTGTCTAAGAGGTAGCTGGGGATGGTGTGGGTTCAATCGTGTGCTCGGAGGGGCTTTTTATGGGCCAGAGCGGGCTGTCCGGAAGGTGGCCGGTGCGGGGGGGGGGGGGGGGGCTGGCGATGTGCATCGGCGATGCCGGGCGCGGCGGCCTTGGGAGCGTGCTGGCGGGGTTTGGTCTTGGCGTCGGGGCACTGTGGGCAGGCGTTGGCGAGATCACGCCGGTCGGCATCGTGTAGAGAGCAGAGTGAAAGAGGGGGGGGTCCGGGCGGTTTCCTCCCTGTCTTCCATGTCTCACGGCCCAGGTCGGGGCAGAGGAGGCTGGGGCTCGACCGAGGGGGAGTCCACGAGCATGGCTACAGGGCTAGGGCGAATGGGAACAGCGTCGGCCACAGTAGTTTCGATTTCCCGAAATTTTGCCCACCAGGTGTTCGACACAATGCCCGCATGAATTTCAAATTTGAATTTTTGAAAACTGCCACTGTGGGTTGTCAAGATACTTCACAAGGATTCCAAATCTATTTTTGTTCTGAAGAAATATCATGGTTTGCAAAAATTTGAATTTGAAAATAGGGTTTGGTTGCTGATTCAGATTCAAACTTTGGCAGATGTTTGAGTTAGGTTAGAGTTTGAATTTTTGTTTGAAACTCCTTGGTCAAGTTAGTATGCAGCCTGGTCAAGCTCAACTAACTGACCACACCCTTAGTTGAGTTACAGATTGCTTAATCTAAGTGTCCAAAGTAGGGTAGTCAATAATAATTTCTAGATCCAACTTTTCTTCTCTTTTCCTTTATTTCTCTTGCTTATGGTTCCTTTGGTCTTTGTGGGTCTTCTCTAATGCTTCTGTTGGTTAAGTTTGAATTAACTAATCATTGCCCAACAAATTATAACACACATGAAATCATAAAAGACATATAATAGAACTTCATGCATACATGCAATATGAGATGAAAAAGTTTTATCTTGATCCAAAATTTGGCACTTTAATTAATAGGAAATGGATTACAAATTTTTGAGTTGTTACATGCACGAACTCCAACCACAATTGCTTTGTCATCGAGCCGCCAGAATGATGGCTCTAGGAGGACGTCTTGCCACCCGACTCCAAAGAACCTGTCGCCGCCAAAAAAGACTATAAGCTCTTAGTGTGCTTCTAGGCGAGGGCACACCAGAATCGACGAATAAGGTCCCACTCCCCAGTGGTTGAGGTTGCACCGGTGGATGAGGCCAGTGAGGAGCAGATCCGGCAGGGCCCAGTGGAGGCCATACTCCCTTACCAACTGGAGGTGGTGTAGCACATCCAGACACCGACGCTGGCAACTACAGTAAGTCGAAAAAATCGAGTCTAGTGACAAGTAAAACCCTAGTTTTAGGGTTTCATAAATAGTGTTTAGTTTATTTTAAAATTGTGTTGTAGTTTAAATTCAGAAGCATGCCATTATAAAATTACTTTAAGTTTGAAAAATGACCAAAATGGGTGTTCCTATCTGTTTTGGGGGCATCGTTGTGTGCACTAGGAGAATTGCCTCCCTCCCCCCAATAAACAACAACATACACAACTAGTGGCTAGATGGGGCTCTCATTGGAGTTGCCCTAAAGCATTTGCCGCGGAAGGCTAGACCCTTCACGATTTAATATGAGTATAAAATCAGCATCAGTTTTGCGTCATATAAATAAATTTGAACAAAGTAACTATTTTCAAAAGCTTGTCCTAAAGAAAGCTAATAAACAATGTAATTGGAAACGGAGGTAAAATAATTGATAAGCCATCGAGATCTAAGCTTAAGAGCATCTAGAGTGCGTTTGGGGGCGACTCTCCCCAGCTGCGCCTGCTATATGCCGACTCATTTGTTATTTAACCATTGTATTTGCAAATTTAACCATATTTCTATCTAAATTGCAACAATAATGTATAGTTTTCAACACATCAAATAAATTGATAGAATTCAAATAAAATAAACTCCACAATAGTACAAACAAAGTAATTGGTACAGTTTAAACAAATAGTGCAACTATAGCAAGACACAAGGGTCTCCTTTGCGCAATCACAAATGCTCCACTAGATCAACTTGATGTTGGTAACAAACCTATTCGTCACGGATTTCCGCATGCACCTAGAGAAATGCAATTGACTCGGTCGTCCCTGTATAATTAGGCAGTGTTGGGTTCGAAGCAGAAAACAAAAAATTTCCTACACACCCATAGCCCATGATCTATTCTACGCAGCTGTAAGGTAACGAGGTAGCGACTCCAGGCGATCGCATCTAAGTTTCTGCCTTCCGACGGCGCCGCCGCAGATCGCCCATCTCCATGGCCTTTGGGCCACGGAGACGTGGTGGATCTGGGTCCTCATCGGTGGGAGGGTTCCGCCCTCTATTTTGAGGGCTCCGTTCTTTGTTTTTAGGGTTAAGGTTTGCAGGGGCGGCGCTCAGGTGGTGGTGGTAGCGCCTTGTGTAATAAGGTCTCCCCGGCTTCAACCCCTTCTCGACGGTAATGTCGAGAGGCTTGTGGGAGTGGAGTGGTCTTCAAGGATTTCGTCTAGTTGTGGGG
This sequence comes from Dactylis glomerata, assembly GCA_007115705.1. Taxonomy (NCBI): domain Eukaryota; kingdom Viridiplantae; phylum Streptophyta; class Magnoliopsida; order Poales; family Poaceae; genus Dactylis; species Dactylis glomerata. The sequence goes on along the minus strand of QXEO01000291.1, from coordinate 1,338,502 downwards.
ATCTTCGGATCGTCAAGGATTTTCATCGGTAGTTCTTCCTTCTTCTTCGTCTTTGGGACGGATGTGGTCTTCTTGACCCGTTTGGCGACTTCCCGTCCGCAACCAACAACGTCAGGCCGACTCAGGGAGGAGCGGCAGCGCTGGTGCACCGTCGATAGGGTCTGGAGGTTGAAGATGCAGGGCTTCTGAAGGATCTCATTGTAATTTTCGTTTTTCTTGGAGTGCTTTGTACTATTTGGTGCTTCTTTTAATGCTAGTGTCATATTCACAAAAAAAGGTAACGGGGTAGCGGTGGTGTTCATACCTTTGAAGAGCGAGAGCGGGGAACGTTCCTGCACGAACGTTGTCGGAGAAGACAACCGAAGCTGACCTCAAGGTCATGTAGTCGTACTAGTCGACAAAGACAAGCGCCGCAAGAGCAGCGCCTCTGAGGGATTACACATGTACGGTGTATAGACGTCGCCCGGGCTTCGGTCCAGCGAAGCAGCGGAAGAAGATGGACTCGAACTGGAAATCTGGCAGCACGACAGCGTTCGGCACGTGGAGTTTCCTCTAACTCGCGGGAATGGCACCAAACGTGGGAGCTAGGCCAGAGAGAAGAGAGGAGGAGAGATGGATGAATGAGCCAAGGGGCTTGGGGGGTATTTATAGGCGGAGGTGGTAGGCGTCCGCCGGCCCCTAGGGGAAACCCTAGGGCGCACCGCCCCCACTAGGCCACCGCCGGCCCTAGGGGAAACCCTAGGCGCTGGGCGCCTGGGCTTGCCCCCCCCCCCCCCATAATGGGCCGCCACATGGTGGCCCATTAGGGGTTTAGCCTTTTTTAATTTAATTATTAATTAATTCTCTTTTAATGTTTAATTACTTTAATTAAATACTAAATCCATTAATTAACAATTCCCTTAGCATAACTCTTTCACCGGAACCTTTCCGATAAAGTTTGGAACCTTTCCGATGTCTCCGAAACCCTTCCGATATTACTCAGAATTTTTTGGTTAACTCCATATGATTTCCATTTATTCCAAATCTATACCTAAGCATCGTATACCCTTAAGTGTGACACCCTACAGGTCGGGGAACACTCCAGACATGATCGAGACACCTCTCTGATCAATGATCAACAATCAGCTCTGGAAAGCCGTGCTGATCCTCTGCATTCCACGAAACTCTTCGTTGATCCGTAAACATCGTATCCCATTCCCTTTGTCTCGTGATACTAGATCTTGTCTGAGGTTAGATCACCGATATCTCTATATCGTGTTCACCCTCGTTACCGACAAGTCTTTTACTCGTTCTCATGACATTGCATTTTCCGTGACCCAGTCACACGCTTGCAAGCTTCATAGATACAACTATCACCGACTGGGCCCAGAGTATCAATCCGTCACGCGGATGGACAAATCCCACTCTTGGTGCACACGCCTCAACATACCCCACTGGCATACCCAGGAGACACCTTTTCAGTCATCCTGTTATGGTAATGACGGTTGATGCAATCAAAGCAGCCTCCGGATGTAGTGATTAGATGTGACCTCACAGTCTAAGGATTAGGTTACTTTGTTTCTTAGTTAATTGCAATGCTGAAACTTATGTGACTGATCTCATTGCAATACTATGTACACCCGTAGGCATATCTCATTGCAATACTAGTGTTTGGGTGTATGTCCATCATGTCAATACATGACATCATTGTCATTGACATAATTGCCCATTATCAGGAAACCTTCATCATAAGGTGACATATGAGCTAGTTAACTAGAGGCAACTAGGGACCTGTTTGTTATATGTCACACATGTACTAATGTTTCTGCTTAATACAATTATAGCATGACATATAATATATTATGAACAAATGAGATATGACAATAAAATACACTTTATTATTTGCCTCTAGGGCATAACTCCTTCAGAGCGGAGCAAACAATAGCAAAAAATGCTTGCACCACACCAAAGAACTGCTCGGCATTCTTCCTCTTAGCATTTGGAAAACAAAGACCGCTTTGGTGTAAAAGGGTTACATATTATCTTCAAAAATGGCATCGACCATCTTGGATATATGCCATTGGCTAGTTAGTACGCTTTGGGGTATGAGTGTCCATTGACCTCATAGTTGCACTCTGGAGCATGGCCTTCAACAAGTCTTATGAACACTGAAGAGCGTTGCAACATGTTAATGTCATTGTGGGATCCATCATGATGAAGAAAGTGTGCCAAATCCACAAGTCATAATCTGACACGACTTCAAGTACTATACTGCACTCTCAAGTATGACCTTTTTACAATATTTTCCAAGCAAATAGACAGATCGTCCATGACCAATGCATACAATCGATGCTTTTGAGCAATCCAGATTTTATGTGTGTCAAGATCCGAGTTGTGCCTAATTCATTTGGTGCTCTCAAATAGGATGGCCTAAACACTACACTACCTTGTAGAACATATACATGGCATCAATGGTTGTGGACTCGGCCATGCGGAGGTAGTCGGCTGCTATGTCTACAGGATCTCGATATGCAAGCAACGTCACAACCAACAGTGCAAATCTGAATAGATGAGAAACCCCACATTCCGATGTAATCTTTCTTCATCAAGAAGTAGTCATCATACTCCCTCACGCCATACACCAGATCATAAAAATTTCTTGTTCATCCTAAAATGCCACCGAGAAGTCTTTCGGGTATATGTTGACTCATCAGCAAAATAGTCGGCGGAAAGCATGCAATGGCCCTCCATCCCCTGTTGTTTCTTGGTATTCTTTCTCCCAAACTTCGAACCTCCATGTTAGATAATTGTATTTAGCTTTGATTAAAACGCAAAAGATGAGAGATGATCTTCAAGTCAAGTGCTCATCTTCATCGGCGGCAACACTGGCTCCGTCTTCCATGATAGCTTTGATCAAATACTCATCATCGTTGTTCATGGTCTATGAATGATACAACGAAGCAATTAGACAACCAAGCATCCTCCTTGGTAGACATTTAGCTTCTAATTTATGTACACACAACAATTTGAAATAGATATACTGTCGAACACCTTGCATGCAAGGCTACGGGCCAGGTAGTCATAGCCACCCACTTGGTTTGTGGTCTAGGACAACCGCCGACACGGTTGAAGATGAGTAGACATGGAGAGTGGTAGCAAGAGGAATTTGCGTTGGGCAAACGACGAGGGCGGTGAACAAAGTGGCCAGCTACGTTTATGGCTGGGTCGCTAAAATATGGCTTCCCTTGTTGGTATTGGAGTTGTCGGCTTTGTTCAACGCTACCTGATCAGTTTTATGAAGCGGGGATGACCTGGTAGCACAATAGATTATCGTGACACACGAGGCGGGAAGGAGGCTATCAAGCGTGAAAGGCCCAAAAAAACGCTTTAGAGCACAGGCTCTCTGGAACCTTTTAGTCAGCTACATACACTACGAGCGTGCAAATTTTGAATGTGAAATACCCTGTATTTTAGGTTTAGCAAAAAAGATAAATCAAACAAAATTTGAAACCTTTTAGGTTCATGCTCCCAAGGTCTGCCATTTTCTTATCTTCGTCGAGGATAGAATACATTTTTCATGAAGAGGGCTGCTTTTTTTCTTTTCTTTTTGGGAGCTGCTCGGTGGCTCCTTTGTCTATCATTATCAGCGCTGCTTACCTCACCTACGCACGCACCAGTGCACCACCTGCACAAAACACCAGATAACGTCGCAGCCATCCGCACAATCGTGTAAACACACCATTGGCTTTGCTACAGACAAGACGCGCGCATGTGTTCCAAAGTGCGCACCAGATTATATAAGTATACGAAAATTTGACTAAGCGTTGGCAACGAACACCACTTACTTCCGAGCGGCAGCCAGTGCCAAGCGATGGAATCTGATGCTGGCCGGCGGCGATGGCGATAATGACGGATTACATAGACAAGTCCCTGGACGACCGACGACAATGAAGTCTTGCGTTCTTGGCACGACGTACGCGGGGTCAATATTATGGGGTCGTTGGTGTGGATGACTGGGTCATATAAGTAAACGGGCAGCGACGATGCGCACTGAACCTGCTAGGATCGAGTGTCACTCTTGACCACAAAGGAGATCGAGCAGAGGAAACAGAGGAATTGGCTAGCTAGCTAGGCGGGGAAGGCGGTGATGGCGCAAGGGGAGGCCGTCGGCAAGGGCAAGCCGCACGCGGTGGTGGTGGTGTACCCGCTGCAGGGCCACGTCATCCCGGTGACCCACCTCGCGCTGCGGCTGGCGGCGCGGGGCTTCGCCGTGACGGTCGTCAACACGGAGGCCGTGCACGACCAGACGGCGCGCGCGCTCGGCGTCGACCCGGCCGGGTACGACGTCTTCGCCGGCGCGCGCGCGGCGGCCTCGGCGGAGACGATGATGGACGTGCGGTACGAGCTGGTGAGCGACGGCCTCCCGGTGGGGTTCGACCGGTCGCTGCACCACGACGAGTTCATGGGCGCGCTGCTTCACGCCTTCTCCGGGAACGTCGAGCAGGTGCTCCGCCGCGTCGTCGTGGACCCGGCCGCGACGTGCCTCGTCACCGACACCTTCTTCGTGTGGCCGGCCACGCTGGCCAGGAAGCTCGGCATCACGTACGTGTCCTTCTGGACGGAGCCCGCGCTCATCTTCAACCTCTACTACCACGTCCACCTGCTCACCAACAACGGACACTTCGGATGCATCGGTGGTCACTCACGATCATGCTTAATTATCCGCAACGATTTCTTCTTTGAATCAACACCATTAATTAGTTTTCGCCATGTAAATTGGTCGTAAATCTGACGGTCCCTTCTCGATCGGATGCAGAGCCTCGGAAGGACACGATCACGTACATCCCGGGCGTGCCGGCGATCGAGCCGCACGAGCTCATGTCGTACCTCCAGGAGACGGACACCACCAGCGTGGTGCACCGCATCATCTTCAAGGCCTTCGAGGAGGCGCGCGGCGCCGACTACGTCCTCTGCAACACCGTGGAGGAGCTGGAGCCGTCCACCATCGCCGCGCTCCGCGCCGAGAAGCCCTTCTACGCCGTCGGCCCCATCTTCCCCGCCGGGTTCGCCCGCAGCGCCGTCGCCACCTCCATGTGGGCCGAGTCCGACTGCTCCGCCTGGCTGGACGCGCAGCCGCCGGGGTCCGTGCTCTACATCTCCTTCGGCAGCTACGCGCATGTCACCAAGCAGGAGCTGCACGAGATCGCGGGGGGCGTCCTGGCCAGCGGCGCCAGGTTCCTCTGGGTGATGCGGCCGGACATCGTCAGCTCCGAGGACCCGGAACCACTGCCGGAGGGGTTCGCGGCGGCGTCCGCCGGCCGCGGGATGGTGGTGCCGTGGTGCTGCCAGGTGGAGGTGCTCTCCCACGCCGCGGTGGGCGGCTTCCTCACGCACTGCGGCTGGAACTCCGTGCTGGAGAGCGTGTGGGCGGGCGTGCCCATGCTGTGCTTCCCGCTGCTCACCGACCAGTTCACCAACCGCCGGCTCGTCACGCGGGAGTGGCGCGTCGGCGTGCCCATCGGTGATCGTGGCGCGGTGTTCGCGGACGAGGTGAGGGCGAGGATTGAGGGGGTCATGTCCGGGAAGGAGGGGGAGGAGCTCCGGCAGGCGGTGAAGAAGGTCAGGGCCACGCTCGAGGCAGCCGCGGCGCCGGGCGGCTCGTCGCAACGGAGTTTCGACGAGTTCGTCGACGAGCTCACGCGCCGCCTTAGTTGTGGCGGACGCTGAGTTGGATGCAGCATATATTCAGCTGTACTACACGCATCAGCGTTTTGTACTCGGTTGTGTTCTGTGTGTCCGGTGATACCATAGAACAACTCGAACCATGTACACGGTGTGCAATCGATACCTGCCTATAATCCGTCCGCAAATAAATTTACTATTTACTCCGTATTTTTTATCTTCAATTAAACTTTAAAAAATGGGTGTGTCTAGGTCTCAGTCTACTGAGCAATAGCTTATGACTCAGTACAATGACGTCATCATATCTCAGTTGCAACTCACTATTAACACGAATCACAAAGCAATTCAACGGTCTGGATGTATGGTTTCTAGTTGCAATATCACTTGCAACTGAAAAAATCTCAGTTACAACTCAATTGCACGAATCACGATGTAAATCTAATGGTCTAAAATTCTACTGAGCCATAAGCTATTTTTCAGTCTACTGAGAAATAGCAAAACCGTTTAAAAATTTGACTAATTTTAGAAAAATTTGTGTCCAAATAAACCTCTAAGCCGTTTGATATCTTCGCCGTCGGGATTTTGGCAGCCACGCAGGTGAGGTGAATCAAGATTATCAAACGGCTTGAAACTTCAGGATCTAGTGCAACTTGGGGTTAGGAAGGAAAATCATATTTTCCGTGGCTATGTCTTAACAGGTCTTAATCTCGCTATTAGAGCATTATTGATCTTCAACATGGTGAAAGGATTGAAGGAGACAACACCACCACGACAGTGCAAAGGTCGAGTATGGCCGCCGCCGACACTTTCCTCCTGGAGACCGACGGTGTTGACGGCCTTCACTTCTTCTAGCGCTTCTTTAAAATTATTTAAGAGTTTATGTCTTATTGTCTCAGTTCATCAACCACATGTAAAATTCTCCTTTCCTTTTATATAAAAGCGCAACAATGATGGGTCCGGAATTAAGTTGTTGGTTTTTGATGCCCACGATTAGGGCACGTATGTGGGAGCCTAGCTCCCCAGTTTTTTCTCGGTTGGTTATAATGGAAAGATCAGTTTCGACATTCAACCCTTTCATTCGTGAGGTCAAAAAACATCATAAGCCCACTCTCCATAGAAAATACACCGGAATAGGGTTACAATGACTAATGAAGTGACATTTAACCTATAGTGCACCATTTATATCGAAATGAAAAATGTAACATTTTATGAGAGTTGGTTCGCATATATCATCAAAATTTCCGTTGTCAAATGACTTTCCAGCAATTCAGGCCTACCATGTAATCATAAAAAGGAGTGGTAAACCTTTGATAAACGGATATGTAACACTTACATATCATATTTATACGGTTAACATTAATATATTAATCCTATATTATATGTTTTACAACATGAAACATAATCTTGATGTTTTTAGCAACACTAGATGACTTTTTGCTACTAACATAAAAAAATTGTGGGTTAATAATTGCAATAAGTGGTTTAGAGATGTTGTGTACCACTATGATTTTTGAATGAAATTTCTTGGACAAACAACCTGTTGGGTAACCTCTTAACATGTCACACCATATGTAATATTCAAGTATTAGCCGCCCATATATGATTAGGATCATTGGAAACTATATAATAAATCTAGAACTAGCCTGTTTGGAAAAGCCGCCAAAAGTCTTGCATTACATGAAACACAATAAATTTGACTTGCTTACTAATGAGAAGTCTGGTAACATGATTTATGGGTTATTCAGACATTCCTTTAGTGATATGTGGATACTAAGGATTCCACATCATGTGACATTATCACCTTCACATATTGAGCAACATCGTGGAAAAGCTCCAGAAGTACATTCATGACACCAATAATGATGCAATATATTGTGCTTTGATAGCTGAAGCACAAAGAACAAAAAATATTCGACTAGGTTAAATGGATTCCTTGAACACTAAAGTGTCCAATTTTATTTTTTCTCCACTAATTGTAGTAGTAGGTGAGGCCGAATATTAATGCATACCACCTTTATTTCTTACACAATCAACGTATGTCACCATAATTGGACTTGTACTCCTTTTAGACCTAATCTTGATGATACAAATGAAGTACAAAGGATCACCAAAATATTTATGTCATAGTTATAAGATAAGAACTCTTGGCTTGCCAATAATAAATAATCTACCTTCTTATGTCATAGTTATAAGATAGAAACTTACACCCCTAGCCTCATGGTATCATTGTCCAATGCTTGTCTTAGTTCATAAATGTATTTCTTTAGTCAACATGCTTATGTTACTTGTCCTTTATGGCAAAATTTCATGGACAATCCACACAAAACAAGCACCTGAATAGAAAGAGGAAGAAGTAAGATGGAGGATACCTCAAGAAGAATGAGTAAAATGTAATATTGATGCAAGCTATATAGAGGAGGAGAAGAAAAGATCATGGGGGATTGATGCATGTAAAATGCATTCATGATATTTGTATTTTATTAAGTTAGTTATTTGATAGTTTTATGTGGATGTGGACATGTTTTCCATTGATTCCGGGGATTTTTGAAATGGCCCCTTTTCATTTGGTTTTAACACCGCGAAGCAGATTTTCTTATTTTTTCATTTTTTACGACTTCCAGGGACCTTCTAGACGTCATATGGACTCAATCTTTTTGCCACGTTATTTTTTCGGGATTTAGAGGACCATGAGAAGAAGAAGTCAACAGGAAACACAATAAGGAGGAAAAGAGGGGGCACTACGCGGGCTCACTTCTGGACCACGTGGTGGGGCTCATTTCCCCCTCGTGCGTCCTTTCAATGCAATCTTGGTCCCCATGGGCTCAGCTTGACCTAAAACTGACTACATAAAGGACCACTAGGGCGATTTCACGACGAGGCAGCAGAGAAACACTAAATACACTAAAACGGATCTGTAGACTACGAGGATAGGAAGGGAGCCGCTCCCGGAGCCGCTCCCAATTGCCCCTTCGAATCCATTGACACCATCTCCTTCAGCAAGATGATGAAAGAGGGAGTAGTTCACCCCCTGGACTATGGGATTGTGGAAGTAACTTGTATCAAACTCTCTCTCTCCCTCTCTCCCACTCTTGTGCTTCGTTGGACTATGGGATTGTGGGAGTAACTTGTATCATGATTGTGACCATATTTATATTACCCTATGGTGGATATTATATTTGTGAGATGATTTATGAGATACAAAGATGTTTATGTTCTTGATATGTGAGTAGATGTATATGTTACCTCATTCCATGTGTGCTTGTTCTGATCAAACTAGTGTACTATGCCGCGTGTGGGAGATGTGTGCATTAGTTGGAACAATCTTGTAGTGAGTTTGGGAAGTGACAGAAATATCTGGACTACTATGGTTTTCACTTTCTATGGTTGCCTCACTAGGGAGAAATGATTACCTTGCATAATTGCATATGTGTTCTCAACATCGTATTATAGATCTTAATGCAATATTCTATTAATTATTAAATTCGAGGTGGACTTCCTTGTCAAAGGACTATTAGTGAGTTGATCTTTTGTGGTTGGATCTATGTATGAATGTGTTGCCCATATTTATGCTTATCAATGACATCTTGTGTGTTTGCATGCTCTTAGCTTGTCGTTTATGCTTTATTACCACCATATGAGAGAGGGAGATCAAGTGAAAACATGCTCCACGGTCCTATTTTAGCCATAAGAAAGCTCTCTAGTTACTTTTATGTTGTTTTACTTGCTGCTCTTAAACATGAAAATCACAAAAACTTTGGTTACTTACTTTGTTTTATTTTATTTTGTAAACTTACGAGTTGTTGGTGTCTGACAACCACCACAGTTAGTTGGAGACGCAAAGTTGTTTGTTTGTTGTTGCAGGTTGTTAGAAGAGTGATGATACGTCTCAAATGTATCTATAATTTTTGATGCTCCATGCTTGTTTATACACCATTTGCTTTGTGTTTTGTTTACACTTCGTGGCATTTTTATGCATTTTCCGGAACTAACCTATTAACAAGATGCCATAGTGCCAGTTCCCTATTTTCTGTTGTTTTTGTGTTTCAGAAAAGTTACACAGGAAATATTCTTGGAATTGGATGAAACAAAAGCTGAAGTGCCTAATTACCTGACACGAAGACGGAGTCCAAAGGAGAGCAGGAGACGGACTAGGGGCCGGCCACACCTGGTGGTGGCGCGGGCCACCCCTATGCCGCACCACCAGGGGGTGTGACCACCTGGTCCACCTCCTGACATCGCCCTTCCGCCTATTTAATCTCCTCAACGGGAAAACCCTAAGCCCAAACTCTTTTCCAAAAAACATACTGCAAGACACAGCCGTCGTCGAAGCAAGATCGGGAGGGTCCAGAAGCTCTTCCCGGCACCCTGCCGGAGAGGGGAATCACCACCGGAGGCCTTCTTCATCACCATGCCTACCTCCGGAGTGATGTCTGAGTAGTCTACCTTGGACTACGGGTCCATAGCAGTAGCTAGATGGATGTCTTCTCCTCTAGGTGCTTCATGTTTAGATCTTGTGAGCTGCCTATCATGATCAAGATCATCGTTATGTAATTCTACATGTTGTGTTTGTTGGGATCCAATGAATATTGAGTACTATGTCAAGTTGATTTGTGATTTATCATCTCTATGTTGTTTATGATCTTGCATGCTCTCTGTTGCTAGTAGATATCTTGGTCGAGTAGATGCTAGTAACTCCAAGAGGGAGTATTTATGCTCGATAGTGGGTTCATGCCTCTGGTAATCTGGGAGAGTGACAATAACTTCTAAGGTTGTAGATGTGTTGTTGCTACTAGGGAGAAAACAACAATCTTGTGTTCAAGGACATTTGTATTGTTTACATTACACACTTTGCTTAAGGCGATAATCTGTTGCTTGCAACTTAATACCCAATGGTTGTTCGGATGATATCCGGTGGATGGATTATTAGTCATAGATGCAGTTGGATTACGGTCTATGTATTATGTTGTAATGCCCAAGTGAATCTTATAGTGATCCTCATGACATGTACATGCACTGCTTGCATTCTTTATTCTGTCAATTGCCCAACTGTAATTTGTTTACCCAGCATGTTATTTATCTTTATGGAGAGACACCTCTAGTGAAATGTGGACCCCGGTCCATTCTTTTACATCCATATTACCATTTACTTTCTACAAGCATTATTTACTTCCTTGCAAATAAACATCTTTTACCACACGATATGTTTAATCTTTGTTTACAGCAAACCGGTGAGATTGACAACCTCACTGCAAGTTGGGGCAAAGTACTTTGGTTGTGTTGTGTGCAGGTTCCACGTTGCTGTTGGCACCAAAGCTACGCCCCAATAGGCACCATAAACAAATTTTCTGGAGCCGTTCCCAAGCCAGCTTGCATCAACCTTCAGAAGTGATTTGTTTCTCCTACTGGTTGATTAAACCTTGGTTTCATACTGAGGGAAAACTTGCTGCCGTGCTCATCATACCTTCCTCTTGGGGTTCCCAACTGGGCGGCTAGCACCGCTATCAAGCAACTTTTTCTGGCGCCGTTGCCGGGGAGAAAGAGGATTTCTGCAAGGGGAGTCTCTCGCTTCCAATCTTTTACTTTGTTATTGTTTTGGTTACTTTCTTTACTTTATTTTTGCTTGCATCTTTTTATCAAAAATACAAAAAAAAATAGTTCCTTTATAGTTGTTATTTTTGCTTGTCTGCTTTTAGTCTTGCTACAATGAGTACTCCTGAGAACACCAAGTTGTGTGACTTTACTAGCACAAATAGCAATGATTTCATCTGCACTCCTATTGCGCCACCTACTCCTGAGGCAAATTTTTATGAGATTAAACCTGCTTTGTTGAATCTTGTTATAAAAGAGCATTTTTCTGGTATTAGTACTGATGATGCTGCAGCTCATCTCAACAATTTTGTTGAGCTATGTGAGATGCAAAAGTATAAGGATGTAGATGGAGATATTATTAAGCTTAAGTTGTTTCCTTTATCTTTCAGAGGAAGAACTAAGGATTGGTTGCTATCTTTGCCTAGAAATAGTATTGATTCTTGGGTTAAGTGCAAGGATGCTTTTATTGGAAAATATTATCCTCCTGCTAAGATTATATCTTTGAGAAGTGATATTATGAGGTTTAAACAGTTTGATAATGAACATGTTGCTCAAGCTTGGGAAAAATGAAATCTTTGATAAAGAATTGTCCCACTCATGGACTGACTACTTGGATGATTATCCAAACCTTTTATGCAGGACTAAATTTTTCTTCAAGAAATCTCTTGGATTCAGCTGCTGGAGGTACCTTTATGTCCATCACCTTGGACGCCGCAACAGAGCTTCTTGATAATATGATGGTAAATTATTCTGAGTGGCACACCGAGAGAGCTCCACAAGGTAAGAAGGTAAATTCTATTGAAGAAACCTCTTCCTTGAGTGATAAGATTGATATCATTATGGCTATGCTTGCTAATGATAGAGCTCATGTTGATCCTAATAATGTTCCTTTAGCCTCTTTGGTTGCTCAAGAAGAGCATGTTGATGTAAACTTCATTAGAAATAATAATTTCAACAACAGTGCTTATAGGAATAATTTTGGTAGCAACAATTATAGGCCATATCCTTCTAATAGTGATAATGGCTATCATGGTAGACCTAGAATGCCTAGTGAAGAAAGGATTTTAGAAGTTGAAAGGGCTACTAAGAATTTTATGCAAATGCAATATGAGCAGAACAAGTTGTTCACCAAAACCATGGAAGAACAATCTGCCTTGTTGAAGACTATTAGTCATCAACTTGAGAATTTAAATAGGGATATTCCTGAGTTGCAAGTTAAGGTTTCTAATGCTGAAACCAGTATTTCATCCTTGTATGACGCAATCTTCTTTGATTAATAGAATGGCTGCTAAACCTGATCCCTTTGCTGTTACTAATGCCATTCAAGTTAGAATTGATGATAATGTTAGGATGTTAGTAGAATTGCATGCTAGGTGGGAAAGAAAAAATGAGATGGCTAGAAATATGAAGGTTTGTACTATTAACACCACTAGTGATGTTGTTTTAAATGCTAGCAAACCTCCTTCTTTTAATGGTAGAGTGATTGGTGTAGAGAAAATTTCTACTCCTTGTGCTAAATTGCCTAAAACTACAGAAACTTTTTCTAATAAAAGTGCTGAAATTTTTCGGAGTATGGGAGATAATAGTTCTACTACCTTTAATGATTTTGATGTTGATGGTTGTAATATCTCTGAAGTAATTTTGTTCTTGCAAAAGCTTGCTAGAAGTCCTAATGCTAGTTCTATGAATGTGGCTTTTACAAAGCATATTACGAATGCTCTCATGCAAATTAGAGAGGATAAGTTGAAACAAAAAGTTTCAATTCCTCAAAAGTTAGAAGATGGTTGGGAGCCCATCATTGAGATGAATGTGAATGATTTTGATTGTAATGCTTTATCTGATCTTGGTGCAAGAATTTCTGCTATGCCTAGAAAAATTTATGATATGCTTGGTTTACCACCGCTTGAAAATTGTTATTTTGATGTTCCTCTCGCTGATGTTGCTAAGAAGAAACCTTTGAGAAGGATTAATGACGTTCTTATTATGGTTAACAATAACCTTGTTCCCGTTGATTTCCTTGTTTTGGATATTGAATGCAATGCTTCTTGTCCTATTATTTTGGGAAGACCTTTTCTTAGAACTGATGGTGCTATTATTGATATGAAAGAAGGCACCATTAAATATAAATTCCCACTCAAGAAAGGTATGGAACACTTCCCTAGAAATAGAAAGAAGTTACTTTTTGACTCTATCCTTAGAGCAAATTATGAACTTGATGCTTCATCACTTGAAAATATTTGATTTCCACTTTTTGCGCCTAGCTCAAAGGCGTTAAAGAAAAGCACTCTTGGGAGGTAACCCAATGTTTTATTTTCAGTACTTTTTCTTTTTTTGAGTCTTGGAAGTTATTACTACTATAATGACCTCTCCTTATCATTTTTATTTCGTTTTTCTGCCAAGAAGAACCTCTAATTGGAGGAAGGTAAGATTTTGGGAAGTTGCTGTCCTGAAACAGATTTCTGCGCTGTACCATAATTTTTTTTGAAAATTCTCAGAACGTCTTTTTGATCTGAGATTTATTGTTCACATGCCCCAGGTTATTGTCTAACTTTCATTAGTTTTGCACTTTTCGATTTGAGCAACAGAAGATTTTCAAAAAAATCGATCTTTATCAGCTGTTCTATTTTGACAGATTTCTGCCACTATTTATGTTTGCCTCTTGATCTCTTTCTTTTTGAGTTCTTTTGATCACGGAACTTTTGAGAGAAGTTGCTACAGTAGCTTATGCTTTAATGGGTGCTATACTTGAGTTGAAATTGAACCAAAGAGTGGATTTACTATCTTGCATACACTAATGTTGCTAATAAGAATTGTGTGAAGTTTTGTATGAATGAAGTTTTCAAGTGTAGGGAAAGGAGAATGATGAGATGAGATGAAGTATGGACAAAAGCTCAAGCTTGGGGATGCCCATGTCACCCCAAGAAATATCCGAGAAGTATAAGCGTCAAAGCTTGGGGATGCCCCGAGGCACCCCTTCTTCATCGACAAAATATTAGGTCATCTTTCAAGACACTATATTTTTATTGCTTCGTATGCTATATGTTTTTCTTGGAGCGTCTCTATTTTCGCTTTCAGTTTTTTTTTGCTGCAATAAATGGTTGGACCCCAACATGTTTCTTTTGGAGAAGACACACTCCATTTTTCATTGCCTAGAACACTCTAGTTTTCACTCTTATCATTCAACGAGTGTTCTCTTTTTCTAGTACTGCGTTTAGCTTTCGTTTTTTGCCTTGATTTTTGTTCAGAACTTGTTAGTTATTTGTAGCTAGGTGTGTTTAGACCTCTGGTCTATGTTGCTTTTCATCTTCAAGAGTTGTTTCAAAAAGGTTGATTGGTGTTGGAAAAGAGAAAAAAGTTTCATGCTTATAGTGGTACAAATGGGAGCTTGTTTAGACTGTGGCTTAGACTTTTGCATGTCATGCTTGATATTATTTTGATTATATGCTTAGTAGTTTTTGACATAGCATGACTTGTCTCAAATGACTGAGATTGCTTAATGTGCCTTTGAAAGAATCATGCGTTGTTTTTATTATATGGGAGCATAATATTGTGGTATTCTCCTTTGATGCTTTATTTGGGTTGACTTGGCACATGCTTACACCATGTTTGACTACAAACCAGTCACCTCAAGCCTCTATAATCATTTGGTTTTTGACTTGTGATACCACTTTATGCTTTGGTTAATAATGTTTTGTCGCTATGCGTGATTATGGCCGTTATTGCTCTCTTAGTTGGTCGCTCCCAGTCTTTTGCTGGCCTTCATCTATACTGAGAGGGAATAATTTTTGTGCATCCAACTACCAAAAACCAAGTTATTTCAAAGAGTTCACTATAAATTCCTATGCATGGTATTTTCAAGCCATTCCAAGTAAATTTTCATGTGCTACCTTTCAAAAAACCTTCAAAATACTTCTCATTTTGTGACACTGTTTTCAGCTCATGAGGACGTAGTGGTCGGATTTTCTATCTTCCATATTGTAACCTTTTAAACAAAGAAAAAAAGGGAAAAGAAAAGAAAAAAGAGACTCCTCCCTGGTATGTGAAAGTTGGTGGGCAGCCGAAGAATTCGGTTAGCCATGGTTTGTGAAAAGAAAAGTGGGGAGGAGTGCCAAGCTTTATAAAAGAGCACAAATGTGCCAATTTCTCTGAACTTGTTTAGTATGGAAGATGGCAAGAACCCCATTGCCAGTCGTTGACAAGAACAACCACCCCTCAAAGCAATTTTTATCTCTGTTTTACAAATGAAAAGCTCTAGCACATGCTAAATCCCTGCTTCCCTCTGCGAAGGGCCTATATTTTACTTTTATGTTGAGTCTTCATCTTCTACCTTTATTCACCCTCCAAGAGAGCATAGTTGTCATTCTGAGTATAATGTGCATGGTCCCAAAATCAATTTTTGATTGATTCATGATTATGGTATTGCTTGTTCTCAAATTATTTGTATCTAATCACCCTCTTAAACTTGAATATGTCCTATGCATTTATGTTTTGCTACTCCATGAGGGACAAGCTGAATACCACATTGCTATGTTTTTCTATATGCTTGAAACATACAATTGACTTTCAATGCATTATTACTCATGATCTTTGGTTTGTGTTACTTTTCATGTTATAACATGGTTGCTAAGTTTTATTGTCAAGATTATATCTTTTATGGCCATGTTTAGAGTACTTTGATCTCAGCACTCAATGTTTTATATCATTTTGATCAAGATTGTTTTGGTGCATGTCACCTCAGAAATTATTGTTTTGTTATCACTTACCTACTCGAGGACGAGCAGGAGTTAAGCTTGGGGATGCTTGATACGTCTCAAATGTATCTATAATTTTTGATGCTCCATGCTTGTTTATACACCTTTTGCTTTGTGTTTTGTTTACACTTCATGGCGTTTTTATGCATTTTCCGAAACAAACCTATTAACAAGATGCCACAGTGCTAGTTCCCTATTTTCTGCTGTTGTTGTGTTTCAGAAAAGTTACACAAGAAATATTTTTGGAATTGGACGAAACAAAAGCTGAAGTCCCTAATTACCTGACACGAAGATGGAGTCCAAAGGAGAGCAGGAGACGGACCAGGGGCCGGCCACACGTGGTGGTGGCGTGGGCCACCCCCTAGGCCGCATCACCAGGGGGTGTGACCGCCTGGTCCACCTCCTGACATCGCCCTTCCGCCTATTTAATCCCCTCGACAGGAAAACCCTAAGCCTGAACTCTTTTCCAAATAACATACTGCAAGCCGCCGCCGTCGTTGACGCGAGATCGGGAGGGTCCAGAAGCTCTTCCTGACACCCTGCCAGAGTGGGGAATCACCACCAGAGGCCTTCTTCATCACCATGCCTGCCTCTGGAGTGATGTGTGAGTAGTCTACCTTGGACTATGGGTCCATAGCAGTAGCTAGATGGTTGTCTTCTCCTCTAGGTGCTTCATGTTTAGATCTTGTGAGCTGCCTATCATGATCAAGATCATCGGTATGTAATTCTACATGTTGTGTTTGTTGGGATCCGGTGAATATTGAGTAGTATGTCAAGTTGATTTGTGATTTATCATCTCTATGTTGTTTATGATCTTGCATGCTCTCCGTTGCTAGTAGATATCTTGGCCGAGTAGATGCTAGTAACTCCAAGAGGGAGTATTTATGCTCGATAGTGGATTCATGCCTCTGATAATCTGGGAGAGTGACAATAACTTATAAGGTTGTAGATGTCACTACTAGGAAAACCCTTATCCATGGGCCCATTATCTATGACGCACTACGTTTCGGTGCTCCACGGATAAGTAGGTGTGGCGCACCATATAATATGCGCCATAGATACCACCTTATGTGTGGCGCACCAAACAAGGGGTACGCCACGCATATGTGGGCCCCAACGAGCACCATAGCCGGGGGTGTCAGGCCCCCACATCCGTGGCGCATGAAATGGGTGTGCGCCACGCATATGGCAGAGATGAGTGGCGCACCACAGATCCATGCGCCACGGATATAAGTGGGCCCATCCTCTGGAAAAGGTGACAGGCATATCCATGGCGCACGGCCCTTGGGTGCGCCACTGATGTAGATATTTGTGGAGCACCATACTGATGTGCGCCACGGATATGTCGTGGTACCTACCACCATAAAGGTGCCATCTCCCCCTACCTCTCACTCCAAACCCTCACTCCCATAGATCTAGCTCTAGTTCCTCTTCCTCTCCATCCCCATTTTCTTCAATTATTTCTCCATTTTAGGTAGCTAGCCAAAACCTTGGATTGGATAGATATGTAAGGGTTGAATTCCTCCTCCTCCCCTCCCACATATATCTAGCTCTACTCCTCCCACTAGCTAGCACATATCTTGTCTCCCTCAAGTTTGGCTCTCCGCTCACGGATTCGTCGGTAACTTGTCTAATAGGTGAGTATATGGTTGGATGAAAACATGTATGCTTGTTTCCTTGTGGCGGCCGACGCGGCACGTATGGCGGTGTTATGTGAGATATATATGGCATATGTGTTTTGTATGTGATCGAGAGGGGCATGGATGCTTGTGTATGGTTTGTGCAGGTACCGGCGCGTGGTGCATGGATGTTTGCCAAAATGTTGATTAATTTCTGTTTCGGCAAATTTTGCACTACCCATATGTCCTATTTATAGGGAAGGTCATGCCGAATTTTTCCGGCGATGACCATAAATTATTCTAAATATTCTCATTTGCTCCATACCGTGCAGGCAACGATGGTGCGCCACATGAGCGAAGGTATGGTGGCTAGATACAAGGAACGCGCGATGGCCGTCATGATTCAGAACAACATGTCCGAGATAAGATGTCCTCGTCATAGATGCAACCTCAGGGCCCTAATCAAGCATGATTCCGGTACATTGGAGAAGCACTTGCCCATGAGTGGTTTTATGAAAGGCTACATTGACGAGGGACGTCAACAACGGGCCCCCGCTGGTAGGAAATGGTGACGTGGGAGGCCGACAAGAAGGCGAAGAGTCACCCAGACATGATGAAGGAGATGCGGGACATGATCATGATGATTACACCAGATCCGATGGTGGTGGAGAAGACGCAGACACGGAGACACCGCTAACTTCAGCCTTGCGGGACCCTCATGTTCAAGAACTGCTCCTCAAAGAGACAAACAACGCCAAAGATGCTGCCCGTGAGAAAGACAAGCTGGAGCAAATGGAGAAAGACGGGAAAACTCCATTGTATCCTAGGTGCCGGCCCGGGGATACACGCCTAAACGTAACCCTCAAAGCTTTGGAGATGAAGGTGCAACACAAATGGACCGACGTTAGCTTCGACGATAACCTGGAATACTGGCACGAGAAGCTTCCCGAGGGGAACACATTGCCAAGGAGTACTGAGGAGGCCAAGAAAGTCATGTGCCTTCTCGATCTACCGCACGTGAAGTACGATGCATGCATCAATGATTGCGCACTTTATTGGGACGAGTACAAGGAACTAACCACATGCCCGATGTGCAGCCAATCACGATACAAGAGAGGGAGCAGGAAAGTTCCTCGAAAAGTGGTGACGAGGGTTAACTCGACAAATGTCCTAGATGAAGGACTTAGGATCGGGGAGATAGGGCGTCAGATGAACTCGAAGGTAAGGTTAGTCGAAATAGGTGTATGTCGAAAGTAAACTTGGGTGTTGAACCTGGCTTGCTTTCAATCTGGCCTACACCGTCCCCTCCTGGCCCCTATATATAGGTGGCCAGGTCTCGAGGATCGGGTAGGGTCCGATACAGATTACAATATCGACATACAGTAAGAACTCGTATCTCGACTATCATTACAATTGGGCCTAGCTTAACGGGCCTCAGGGGTACTCAACTAACGGGCTCTATTAGCTATACCCTTGTCAGTAGCCCCTGAGATTCTACCAGAATTGCAGATTCAGGTTGAATCTCTAATCTCTAAATCTTCACTTTGATCAATTCTTCGACTTCTTCATATCTTCAAATCTTTGACTTGGTCTTTCGACTTATTTTCATGATAATATTCGCAAGGGGTTTTGATGAACAAGCCTGACAACTCTGACGGATCAAGAGGTCAGTTAACTGCCGAAACAGATACTTGTCACCTACTTCAAATTCAATCCCCTTGGACTTGAATTCGGGATACCGGTCAAACCCACTCTTTTGCCGCATTTAGGACTTACAAAGAATGAATCCCAGTGATTCTTAGGGTACCCAGTGCGTCCACCAGGATTTTCTTCATGTCATAGACAAGGATACATACCAGCAGAGCGCATCCATGTGCGTATACCAGGCCACACAGGACGGATCCCGGGGTCTTACCTTCGTGATAAATCACGGCATTTGAGTTTCGTTGCGATAACACAACTCGAGAATCTCATGTCGCAGTCTCTTTTGACTGATGGAATATCAAAGAATTTCGAATTAATTTCTCCCAAATAACTCCCGATGGTAGTAGTTGCTCTATATTTTGTCGACTATGTAGTCGAATTTTTATGGTCGTCGAAATGTTGAGTGGCTCGTAGCCTTCTTCATTTTTACTTGATTGTCTTCATTTCTATCGGGTGCGCGCTCAGCGCTCCCGATGGTAGTAGCCCCCGAGGTTATGGTTGAATACTTGTAGTCAATCATAGGCTCAAATTGATTGTCTTCTTCTTCTTTCTGCTGTTTCCTGTTTAGAAGCCCCCGAGCCCAAGGTGAGGTTTTTTCATACCTTTCGATGATACATTTTTTTCTTTGTTATTATCGTCTGCTATGTGCAGAATTTTCCTCCCTTGTAAATATGCTTATGGGCCTTGCTATCACGGAGGCCCGTTAATATGCGCTTATAAATAAAGCACCTTTGGGGAGGGTAAAAAACCCTAAACCTGATTCACCCTCCTCCGCATCATCTTCTTTTCCATCTAGGGTTTTTCTTCCCACTTTTCCATATGGCTGATGCAGATGGGTCCCGTCTAGACCTTGGCCCTCCGACGGTGCCGCGGGGTCGCAGCCGCCCCCGTGGTAGCAAAAACAAGATAGCTCCAACTGTTGTAGGATCATCGTCATCCGCTTCGGCGAAGCATCGCCCCGGCCGCCCACCTGGTAGTAAGAATAAGCCAAAGGTGACTGACGCCGCTCCAGGTCCAAGCACTCCTCCTCCTGGTGCTTCTCCTACTTCCCCCAGAGTTTTTTCTTTCTTTTGCATCGCCAATGCACAGTGCCGCGAGATCCAGCGCTTGCCGCTGAATTTTACCAAGTTCATGGACGGGCGAGAACTGCGAGAAGTGGTTCTTCATGAACAATCTGGTGGAGGAACTCCATACGAAGTGGAGGTTTGGTACGACGGCGCCGGCAAGCAATACTTCAAGGGAGGCTGGTCGCAGTTTGCAGAAGACCATGACCTCCACCAAGGCTTCTTCATGTCCTTCGACTTCCATATCGGCACGTCAAAGTTCGACGTGAAAATCTATGACGGCACCCAGTGCCAGAAGGAGTACGAAGCTGAAGTTCACTTCCATTAGAGTCTTCTTTATGTAATCTCTTTTCTTAGTTGCCTTGCTGCCGTGCTATCTGTAATAAATACTCTTACTTGGCTTTGATGTTTTGTAATAGACCATGGGAACAAATCGTTGTTCCGAGGCATGCTTTATATTTATCGGGTTCTTGTGAACCAATTATATTACTCTGAAGAATATCGGGTTGTCTGCACAACTTAGTAGTGTAAAAGATCTTCACATCGTGATAAAACTTTCTTTCGTACGACCCGAGGGTTGAAGCCCCCGAGCAGAAAAGTAAGATTTTTGTACAATTTGTCGAGTTCAACCCAAGGAACCCGGCCTATGGCCTCATGTTCTAGGTTCAGAGGGTGAACTTCGAGTTTACTGACACCACTTAGACTTCCTTTATGCGTAAAAACGTCGTAGCTGCTCCGCATTCCATGGGTTACTCTCGTCTTTTCCTGTCTTCTTGTCTTGTAGTCGATAAGCTCCTCCTGGTATCACTTTTGTGACGATGTAAGGTCACACCCAAGGGGACTCTAGTTTGCCATGGCTGTCCTGCCTGAGTCGTAAGACTAGATCTCCCACCACAAAGGATCGTGGTCGAACTTGACTACTATGGTAATTCCGCAGGCTCTGTTGATACTGCGTGGCTCTTTCTAATGCTTTATCTCTTGCTTCATCTAGTGCATCGACGTCGTCCTGCAACGCTTCTGTTGATGTTGCTTCGTCGTATGCCGTCACTCTTGGAGCTTCGTGTGTAACTTCAACTGGAAGCACGGCTTCTGCGCCATGGACCAGAAAGAAAGGAGTTTCTTGTGTAGATGCGTTAGGCCTGGTTCTTAAACTCCAGAGAGCGGAGGGTAATTCATCTACCCAAGCGCTCTTGGCTTTCTCGAGAGGTGCTAAGAGCCACTTTTTTATCCCATTGCATATTAGGCCATTGGCTTTTTCGACTTGCCCATTTGTCTTCGAGTGTGCTACAGAGGTGAATTTGAGCTTGATTCCCAATCCTTCGCAGTAACTCTTAAATTCCTTTGAAGTGAAGTTTGTCCCATTATCTGTGATGATGCTATATGGTACACCGAAGCGGAATACTATTGACTTGATGAAATTGATAGCTGCTGTCGAATCTTGAGTTGTTACCGGGGCTGCCTCCACCCATTTGGTAAATTTGTCTACTGCTACTAGCATGTAAACGTGCCCTCCTGGCCAGGATTTGTGCAGCTTCCCTACCATATCGAGGCCCCATTGTGCAAAAGGCCAGGATAATGGTATTGGTTGTAACTCTGCCGCTGGCGCGTGCGGTCGAGATGCAAATCTCTGACATGCTTCACACTTCCGAACTATATCTTTCGCGTCTTCAATGGCTGTTAGCCAATAGAATCCTGCTCGGAATGCTTTTGTCGCTATGGCCCTACTGCTAGCATGGTGGCCACACACTCTGGCGTGTATATCTTTTAATATTACTTGTCCTTCTTGAGGTGTTACGCAACGCTGTAAGACGCCAGTTATGCTCTTCTTATATAATTTCCCCTGCAACACAACAAATGCCCTCGATCGTCAAGTTATTCTCTTGGCTTCCACTGCATCTTCTGGTAATTGTTTATTTGTCATGTACGCGAGATACGGCTGCATCCAGGTTTCTTCTATCATCATGACCTCTTTGGGTTCTAGCATAGCCCCCGAGCCTGCTGTAGTAGTCGAACTTTTGACGCCTTTTATCGACCTTTCCACTATTTCTTCCCAAAAGACTCCAGATGGCATGGGCAAACACTGTGACCTGATATTTGCTAAATTGTCAGCTTCCTCATTGCTATTTCTGCTGATGTGCGAGACTTTGCATCCATCGAATGTTCCTTCTAGATAATGATATAGGTTCTTGTAGGCCATCATATTATCACTGATTGCGTCGCACCTGTTCATAACTTGTTGGACGACAAGGTTTGAATCCCCGAATATTTTTAGACGAGTTGCTCCACACACTTTGGCCATCTTCATTCCATGCAACAAAGCCTCGTACTCTGCTTCATTTTTGGAGGCCTGCGGGAAACTCATCCTTAAAACGTACTTCAATTTGTCGCCATGCGGTGATATCAATACTACTCCTGCGCCTGCGCCTTGGACTCTCTTAGAACCGTCGAAGTACATTGTCCAGACACTCGATAAATCTGGGGGTCCCGTGCTCTGCAGCTCCAGCCACTCTGCTGTGAAATCCGGCAAGATTTGTGACTTGATCGCTTTCCTTTTTTCGTACGTGATGTCCATGGGAGATAATTCAATTCCCCACAAAGAGACACATCTTGTTGCCGAAGAATTGTTTAATATATTCGATAGTGGCGCTTCATTAACCACTATGATTGGGTGCACTGCAAAGTACTGTCGCAATTTCCGTGCTATTGTGAAGACACTATATGCTAGCTTTTGATAATGCGGGTACCTCTGTTTCGTCGGAGATAATACTTCACTGATGAAGTATACCGGCCTCTGGACACCGTGGGCTTTTCCTTCTTCACTTCTTTCGACTACTAATACTGTACTCACCACCTGATGGGTCGCAGCGATGTAAAGTAGTAGTGGCTCTTTTTCTTTAGGTGCGACCAGCACTGGTGGCGTGGAGAGCACTTTTTTCAGGTGCGCAAAAGCTGTATCTGCTTCTTTTGTCCATTAAAATTTATCATCTGACTTCTTCATAAGTGCATAGAAAGGAAGCGCATTTTCTCCCAATCGAGCGACGAAGCGACTTAGAGCCGCAATGCGTCCTGCGAGTTTCTGTACATCGTGTAGTTTCGTGGGTTTCCCCATTGTCAAAATTGCTTGGATCTTCTCTGGATTTGCCTCTATTCCTCGTGCTGACACCAGGAACCCTAGGAGTTGTCCTGCCGATACACCGAAGGAACACTTTGTCGGGTTAAGCTTAAGTTTGTACCTGCTCAGGTTGTCGAAGGTTTCTGCCAAGTCGCTGATCAGGGATTCCTCCTCTCTTGTGGTGATGACTACATCGTCAATGTAGACTTGGATGTTGCGTCCTATTTGGCACCCGAGGCAATTTTGCATCATCCGTTGATAAGTTGCTCCTGCATTTTTTAGGCCGAATGGCATTACTTGATAGCAAAATACCCCATATGGTGTGATGAAGGCTGTCTTTTCTTCGTCTTCTTTTTTCAACTTGATCTGGTTGTAACCAGAACATGCGTCCAAAAAGGAAAGCCTTGCGCATCCCGCCGTCGAGTCAATTATCTGGTCGATGTGGGGTAGAGGGAAGGGATCCTTTGGACAATGCTTATTAAGAGATGTGTAATCGACACACACTCTTTGTACGTCTGTGTTCTATTTGGGTACAATGACTGGATTGGATACCCAACTCGACGTCTTTAGTTCTCTGATAAATCCGGCGTTTTCTAGTCTGTGCAATTCTGATGCTATTGCCTTCCTTTTGGGTTCATCAAATCGTCGCAACGGTTGCTTGACTGGCTTTGCCTTAGGATCTACATTTAACGCATGCTCGACGAGTTCCCTGGGAACCCCTGGCATGTCTGAAGGACACCAGGCGAAGATTTCCCAGCGCTCACGGAGGAACTCGACGAGCGCGCTTTCCTATGCGGGATCTAAGTTCACCGCAATTGAAGTCATCTTGTTTGGGTTTGTAGGGTGGACCTGGATTCCTCCTCTCTTGTGGTGATGACTACATCATCAATGTAGACTTGGATGTTGCGTCCTATTTGGCTCCCGAGGCAATTTTGCATCATCCGTTTATAAGTTGCTCCTGCATTTTTTAGGCCGAATGGCATTACTTGATAGCAAAATACCCCATATGGTGTGATGAAGGCTGTCTTTTCTTCGTCTTCTTTTTTCAACTTGATCTGGTTGTAACCAGAACATGCGTCCAAAAAGGAAAGCCTTGCGCATCCCGCCGTCGAGTCAATTATCTGGTCGATGCGGGGTAGAGGGAAGGGATCCTTTGGACAATGCTTATTAAGAGATGTGTAATCGACACACACTCTTTGTACGTCTGTGTTCTTCTTGGGTACAATGACTGGATTGGATACCCAACTCGAGGTCTTTATTTCTCTGATAAATCCGGCGTTTTCTAGTCTGTGCAATTCTGATGCTATCGCCTTCCTTTTGGGTTCATCAAATCGTCGCAACGGTTGCTTGACTGGCTTTGCCTTAGGATCTACATTTAATGCATGCTCGACGAGTTCCCTGGGAACCCCTGGCATGTCTGAAGGACACCACGCGAAGATTTCCCAGCGCTCACGGAGGAACTTGACGAGCACGCTTTCCTATGCGGGATCTAAGTTCACCGCAATTGAAGTCGTCTTGTTTGGGTCTGTAGGGTGGACCTAGATCTTCTTCGAGTCCTGAGTTGTGTCGAAAGCCTGATCTGGCAGGGATCGTCCAACGTCGGGTAGCACATTATGATCGGTTTCCCCTTTCAGCCTCTCATATTATGCTGTCATGCTGAAGGTTTGTGCCATTCTGCTGAATTCTCTGTCGCAAGTGTTGGCTACTTCGAAGCTCCCTTGCACTGTAATTGTTCCTTTGGGTCCTGATATCCTTGACTTATATTTTCTCCTTGCCATCCCCCTTGGCTTGAGCCCATGGCGCTTTGTAGCCTTAGGAACGTTCTACAATCCTTCATCTGGTGATTTGAGACTCTTTTTCCATCAAGATATGCGTAGTGGATTCGACAAGGTCCGTATAACATATCCTCGGCCAACGGGCCAGAGTACCTCGGTTTTTCTACTCCTCTTGCCTAAAACCTCCTGTTTTCATATCCTTTCTCTTCTTCTGCTTCGTAACCCGCGGCTACCTGATTTCGCCTTCCTTGGTTATCCTTGCTGCGGTGTCGTATCCTCTGTCTACTTGTTCTGTCGACTTCTGGTGAATGTCCTCTTTTGTTATTATATGTGTCCTCTCCATCAGCGAATTTGTTGGCTTCTTCCATTAGCTCGGCTACCGTCGTTGGTCTTGTTTTCCTATTTCTTCCACGAGATCTGAGCGACGAAGTCCGGCCGAAAAAGCATCGGAGATGTCCTCTGCTGAGTTTTTGATTACACTCCATCGTTCTATATAAGAACGTAGAGTCTCGCCTTTCCTTTGCACACACACTTTGACTTCCTCCAGTGATGCTGGGCGCTTGTATGTTGAACGGAAATTTCTTGCGAATTGGCTTTCGAGCTCTCCCCAACTTCCAATGGACTAGTTGGGTAGGGTATTCGACCAGGACCGTGCTGCGCCGGTGAGGTGTAGCTGCAAACTTTGCATTGTAGTCGCTTTTGTTCCCCCTAATATCTGTACTGCTTGCAGATAATCCGATAACCATAGGATAGGCTCTTGCGACCCATCATATTTTTGCTGGTCATGTGGTAACTTGAATCTCTTGGGTACCCGCGTTTTGCGAACCCTGCGGGTAAAGCACAACGCGCCCATCTCTTTTTCATCGTCTTCATAATTTTCCTCCCTCCAGGCGTGGCGTGATTTATTTACTCGAGCCTGTGCTATTATATTCCTTGCGTCCTCTCTCCTTTTTTGTCGCCTTTCCTCTTCTGATGACTCACTAGACTTGTTTCATGTGATATTGTGTTTGAACTTCTCCTTTCGCCTTCCTTTGTAGTTTGTCGACTTTGTCTCTGGACCTTTTCCCCTGATCTTGTCTTCTACTATCCTAAGGCTTCGTATTGCGGCTTGGTGCATGTCTTCCCGCGGATCTCCGGGTTCAGGCCGCGTGGTTAGTAAATATGCATGTGCTGCTATCAGCGCTGCTTCCGGTGTTTCTTGCATGAAGTCTTATTCCTCCTCTTCTCGCTGTGGAGTAATACTCCTCGAATATCTTTCCTCTCTACTTTGCGCTGCTGCCCCTCTGTTGTGCTTTCGGTCTCTGCGCCTTTCCCTGCTGTACTCTGAATCCTCGCTATAATCATCCCAATACTCTCCTTTTGACATGCTGTTGTTATCTTGAAAGAACATGTCTCTTTCCTCTCTTAGTTTCTTCTTATGCTGGTGCAATGCGTACTGATATCCCATTAAAACTTCTCTTCTCGATCCTTCGGGTACTTCTGTGCCATTATTTACAGCTGACATAATGATTTTCCATTCTCCAGCTGAGACATGAACCTTCTCTTTCTCCCTTTTCTTGCATTCCTTTGCCTTGTCGACTTGCTTGTCGACCCCTTCGTTGTTGTTTTCTTCCTCTGCTTCAGTGATAATGACGCATAACTGGTGTATTCTTTTGGAGACGCCGCTACTTGTAGCGGCGAAGTCCCTTGCACTGTTGTGCGTTTTGCGCGTTGTTTCTTCCAAGTCGAGTTTTTCCCGAATATTGTCGCCTTCTGTGGTTTTTGCTTCTCCTAGGCTGACCGGCGAGTTTACCTCGCTGGAAGAGCCTTCCGACGATTCCAGCATTACCACTATTTCAGGCTTACTTGCCGACGGATCTGGTTTCGTTGAATCCGAGAGGCGAGATGAACCCGATGGCCCGATGAAGATGCTTAGACTTCCAATTGTCAACTCCTTCTCTTGATTTTCGTCGACTTCTGCACTGCTGTTGGCTAAAAGCGAAAAAGCCGTCGAATTCATGATTCCAACGCCCCGAGTCCCCACGGTCGGCGCCAATTGACGAGGGTTAACTCGACAAATGTCCTAGATGAAGGACTTAGGATCGGAGAGATAGGTCGTCGGATGAACTCGAAGGTAAGGTTAGTCGAAATAGGTGTATGTCAAAAGTAAACTTGGGTGTTGAACCTGGCTTGCTTTCAATCTGGCCTACACCGTCCCCTCCTGGCCCCTATATATAGGTGGCCAGGTCTCGAGGATCGGGTAGGGTCCGATACAGATTACAATATCGACATACGGTAAGAACTCGTATCTCGACTATCATTACAATTGGGCCTAGCTTAACGGGCCTCAGGGGTACTCAACTAACGGGCTCTATTAGCTATACCCTTGTCAAGTGGTATGGTACTTTCCTATCACCCCCCTATCTAAAGTG
Source organism: Dactylis glomerata (assembly GCA_007115705.1). Taxonomy (NCBI): domain Eukaryota; kingdom Viridiplantae; phylum Streptophyta; class Magnoliopsida; order Poales; family Poaceae; genus Dactylis; species Dactylis glomerata. Next base: position 1,310,816 of record QXEO01000291.1, on the reverse strand, counting down.
GTATTTCATAGACCCTAAGGAAGTGAAGCTCATGCAATGGCACGCGGAAAGGGAGAAGCCCGGAGATGATCCGGAGAAGGGCACGATCCTAACACATCCTGCGGATGCTAGCTAGTGGCTCGCGTTGGACATGGAAGACGGTTTCGGAGACGATGCCAGGAACGTTAGGCTGGGTATGAGCACAGATGGACTCAATCCCTTCGGCAACCATAGTAGCACGCATAGCACCTGGCCCGTCTTTGTATGGCCGTACAACCTTCCCCCCTGGCTGTGCACCAAGCAGAGATACGTACACATGAGTATTCTTATTCAGGGGCCAAAACAACCGGGTATCGACATGCACCTGTATCTCGAGCTGTTGAAAGAGGAGTTATCCATGTTGTGGGAGACGCCGGTACGTACGTGGGACGCCTACAAAGGAGAGTATTTTGGTCTGAGAGCCGCGTTGCTCACGACGGTGCAGGACTATCATGGATACGCATATGTCTCTTTCCAGGTGGCCCACAGACACAATGCATGTGTCAGGTGCATGGATAAAACGTCGCATGTCCAGCTACCGAAGGACCCCGGTTCTTTGAAAACCGTGTTCCCTGGCATTTGAAAGTGGCTTCCCGCCGATCATCCTTGGAGAAAACACGGAGATCTGTTCAATGGTAGTGAGGAGCTCAAAACATCCCCACCTATTTATAATGGAGAGGATATCAATGATTTGCTAGAAGAATGGGAAGCGTGCCCCGCGCCAGGAAAGAAGCGTCCGAGGGTAAAGCCGCTGCGAGGTGTATGGAAAGCGAGGTCCATTTTCTGGGACCTACCGTATTGGAAATACCTCCACACGCCTCATAGCCTTGATCTCATGCACATCACGAAGAACGTGTGCGAGAGTCTAGTTGCCACTATTGTCAACATGCCGGAGAAAACCAAAGATGGGCCAAAGGCAAGAAACGACCTGATCAAGCTGGGCATCAGGAAAGAACTTCATGGAGGATGCCCCGATGACGCTGATGATGATGAGACGCAGGCGGGTACTCAATGTCATATGCGCAAAAAGGCTAAGAGAAACGACTACTACTGCCCACCTTCCTGCTTCACTCTTAGTGAGCCGGAGCTCCACCAGTTTTTCAGCGTCCTCCTCCGAGTCAAGCTTCCTACCGGTTACGGAGGGAAGATATCATGATACCTGGACAAAACAAAGAAGAGGTTCTCCGGGATGAAATCTCACGACTGCCACGTGCTGATGACGCAGATACTTCCAGTAGCGCTCCGAGGGATCATGGACGAGCACGTACGTGAGACGCTGTTTGGCCTCTGCAACGTTTTCGATGTCCTCTCTAGGAAGTCGATCGGCATGAAGCAGCTCGAAAGGCTACAAGGTAAGATCGTCATCATACTATGCGAGCTCAAGATTTACTTCTCCCCCCCCCCCCGTGTTCCACGACATCATGGTGCATCTGCTTGTCCACGTGGTGGATGATGTCATCCACCTCGGGCCGCCATTCCTCCACAACATGATGTCGTTCGAAAGGCTGAACGGCGTTCTCAAAGGCTACGTTCGCAAATAGGGCGCGTCCGGATGGAAGCATAGCCAAGGGCTTCCTGTCCTACGAGTGCATATTGTTCTGCCAGAATTATCTACAAAACGAGGACGAGGACGTCCCTATTGGTCTGCCAATCAGGAGGCACCTCGGCATAATCCATGGGTTTGGTCACCGTGATGGCTTTGTCCCCATTCACGTCGTCTTCAAAGCCCGACAACCAGACTTTGATAGGGCACACCAAGTCACGCTACAACACCTTGAATTGGTCGCACCTTGGGTGTTAGAGCACAAAAGCTTCATTGAGAAGAAGTTTAGTGACACAGGCAGACGGAGGACGAAGGGAGACGTAACTAGAGAGCACAACTCCAGCTTTACGCGTTGGTTCAAGGAAAAGCTACTCCAGCTTCATCATGGTAACATGCCTTCCACGGAAGAGGAAAAACTCTTATTCGTCTTGTCACAGGGCCCTGCGATGAATGTGAGGACCTATCAGGCGTACGACATCAATGGTTACACATTCTACACCGAGAAAAAGGACCATAGCAGCGAACACCAGAACTCGGGAGTCACGATGCTGTCCTACGCGGACGAGGAATCCACCATCAATGAAAGGTTCTTCGGGAGGATCGAGGAGATCTGGGAACTCAACTACTATGGAGAGAAGATGCCAATGTTTCGGGTCAGATGGGCCAAGAACGTCGAAAAAGAAGGCCGGTTGTCATCGTGGTGAAACAACATATGCCATAGGATGGCTTAAATGGGGGCCGAACTAGATGCTGGAGGATTCGGGAGAGGGGAACGAGCTAAAAAGCACGACAGAAAGAGACACTGATCTACCCAGGTTCGGGGCTCTCGTAAGGAGATAACACCCCTACTCCTGCTCTACTGATTGTATATATGGGTCGATGTAGTACACCACAATGGTGCTTCCAAGCTCTCTGCTAGAGAAGGAAGATGAACTGCTAAGTGTAGGAGTACAGCGTGACCAATCTACCTTCAACCTTTCAACCTTCTTCCAGCGACCAACCCTTTACCAGGGCTCCCTATGCCACCTTATATAGTGGTGGCCAGGGTTACAACGGTCATAGAAGACCAGGAGACACCAACTACACTCCAAACAGGACTTACTGTCGAGGGCAGACGCCCACGACTTTCTCCCTGATTGCTCTCGATGGGACTCCCCTTGCTGTACCTTGTACCTCTTGAACTGTGGCCTTACCTCTGTGCGGTAAGCTCGTACTTGTGCACAGTGAGGGTAGGTAACCTCCACTGTGCACCCTGCCATCTTACTCTGCTACCATGCTTGGATGTTTTCTTCCTTGATTGTAGGGATGTGACACCTTGGTTGACTTAAGTATCCCGGATATGACCGTTGGCCATACCCAGGACTTATATGCCGGACCAACGACCTACGAGGGTCGGGTAATCCGGCCTCCCCTGCTCCTGCACAACACACAAAATGGTTAGGCCGGCATATCTAAGTATATGCCGGCACACTTTTATAAGTATTCCGGCTATGCCGGCATATCCAAGTATCAGCCGGGATACACATTATATGCCGGCCTGGCCGATGCACTTATATTCCGGCCAGGCCCTTCCTCGATAACCCGGCATAAAGTCAATCATAGACCTTGTGTCTTTCTACTCTCTTGACCCTACCGGGGGTCATCCCCCCGACACTAGTCCCCGAAGCTGCCGAGGTTCCCCAGTCATAACTGTGGAGCCTTGACAGGTTCAACATACCTTTCTTCATTATGCCCCGGCGATCAGATTTATATGTCGGCACATCTGCACATATCCCGGCCTCTGTTCCTGTTCCAAAACTTATTCCGGCCGGTCCCTAGGGTATTCCGGACGGAACATATACATCGGGCAGTTAATCCGACATATAGACGAGTCTTCCTCGAGAAGCCATGTCTGACAGCTTTGCATCGAAACTTGTAACTGCCCTGCCACCTCGAACGGTCACCCACGATGCGACGGTTCACAGTGCAGCAGTTACTTCTTGCCATCATTGCGTCATGGCACGGTTACAGGAACCGCCGCCCCACTCTGTGCCGCCACGTGGCGCCTCGCCGCAGAAACGGTCGGGGGAGTGGAGCACTATCCTCCCCACGACCCCCACGACCGGCCTCCTCGGTATAAATACGGGGTGGGGGTAACTTATTCTTTTTACCCCCGCCACAGTGCCTTCTTCCTCAGATCCTCTGCCCCTCGCGCTTCGCCGCCGGACCAAGAAACCGAGAAGGGAAGCTGCCGCCGTCGTCCACCTGCACGCCGGCGCCTCCGCTTGCCGACGTCCGGCGTCATCGTCGACGACGCCACCGCCGCCTCTTCTCCCCGCAGTCTTGCAGGGAGATTGGATCTTCCTCTGCACAATTGCCGCCGCCGCTCCATCGCCGTAGGCCAAGCTCCGGTGAGTTCCTCTTCCTCTGTTCTTCCTTTCCCTGCTCTTCTGCAACTAGGCTGCGGTAGCCTCACTGGTTTGTATCCATGGTAGTTCCTTTGCTGGATATTTCGTTGCTTCGATTAGCATTGCTAGCAGTGTTTCGTAACAGCTCACAGGTGTTCTTCCGCAGAAATTATATCCCTGATTATTTCCGATTTTAACTGCCTCGGTAGATCTTCTATTCCTGCTAACATCTGTGAGAGTGGTATGCCGGAGAGACTAACCTCCCTCTTTTCTCCGGCCTTGATAGGAATAACATCACGGGACTCCGGCTCTCACGCCTTATCCCGGCCACTAAGATGGCATCTTCAAGCATGACGGCTACCTCGGCCTCTGAGGAAGATACCTCGGCCCGAGCCCAAGGACGCTCCGGCTGGGAGGGGTCGGAGGTTACTCTGGCCGACATATCCTGGGTCACCTCCACCAGGAGAGTCCCGGAGGGCGTAGCATGCCGGCTACCAGCGGGAGAAACTGTGCCGGCACCTGAACCCGGCGAACGCGTCATCTTCATCGCCCACTTAGAGCGGGGCTTCGGTCTGCCGGTATCGGACTTCTTCCGGGACTTCCTCAACACCTATGATCTTCAACCTCATCATATCCCGGCCAATGCCGTGATGATCCTCTCCGCCTTCGCTGCTTTTTGCGAGGGCTATGCCGGCATAGAGGCCCTTACTCAAGGCTGGGCGAAGTACTTCCAACTGCGGAAGCAAGTCTTTCAAGAGCCGCCCCGGAGCAAGGACGACCCGCCGGAGACGGCCCAGGAAAAGAAGGACCGCCCCATGACCCTCTGCGGCGCGGCCACCATCATGTCCCGAAAGGGCTCGGACTTCCCCAAGGTGGAACTCCTGGAATCTTGCAAGAAGTGGCAGAAAAGCTTCTTCTACGTCAAGAACACCACCGACGAGGATCTGCTCAACCTGCCGCCATTTGTGGACGAGCCACCCTTGGCTATGACGAACTGGACCTATAACCCGAAGAACTCGGTGATGCCGGTGAATGCGCTTCACCGGGTTAAGGGCGAGCTCCTGGATGCCGGTCTTACTCCTCAAGACCTGGTGGCCTGCTATATAAGCCGGCGCGTCTCCCCTCTGCAGCGCCGGTCGCACAAGATCTGTCAGATGAGCGGGCCAATGGACCCCACCCGGCACTCCACACACGAGCTGACTCCGGCCGACATTCTGCGCCGGATTAAGGATGTCTGCAAGTCCTCTCAGGCCACTTTTGCCTGGGGGCTAGAACCATACAGCCGGGATAGGCCCGCCCCAACGGTAAACCATCTTATCCGATACATAAAGTCCATGTCCGGCACATAGATACTTAAGCCGACACATGTCTATTTGCCGACACATATCATATTGATCCGACATACCTCTTCCACCGGCATATTTCCTTGTCTGAATACTTGACTTTGCTGTTTATACAGAAATTCAGCTTCCAAACCATGGAGAACTCCCGGATCAAGATCGCGGCGGACCGCACCGTTGCGGATGTCGAAGATCCGGATCATTGGGATAAGCTTCCCAGGAGCACCCGTGCTGCAGCTGCCATGGGTAAGGGCTCTTCATCCCGGCATTATACTCAAGACCGGAGTGAGATTGATTCTGACGAGGAGATCCTGCTGTACTATGACCCGATGCCACTTGCGTACGCCTTTCCAGAAACACCTATTGCTCACGAGTTTGCAATGCCGTCCTCAGCTATCTCGGACGATATGGTTATCGACGCCGCCCCTCTGAACCAGGGACCTCCTTCCACCGGCGGACGTGCCGGCCGGAAGCGAGGTGTGAAGCCCCCGTCCGACATACCTCAGAGGTCGAAAAGGCAGAAGGTCGGCGTGCCCAAACAGAAGAAACAGAGGCCTGTTGCCTCGGGGTAAATTTCCTTTTCTTTGCATTTCCTCCGACATATCTCTTGTTTGTATTACTGACTTGGTGTTTTCTCTCTTTTAGTGCTCCTCTTGAGCCGGAACAAGCTTCTGGCTTGAGCGGCGACCCGAAGGTTACCAAGCCCGCTGCCCCTGCTACCTCCGACATTCCCTCTGCCAGTCACACGAGCTCCCCGGCGCCGGCATCCTCGCCTGCGCCCGACAAGACCTCCTCCCCGGCGAAGGACGTTCCTCCGCCGGAACAAGACACCTCTGCCCCCGACGTCCACATGGACTCGGGGTCTCAACAGGAACCTCCGGCTCCTGATGTCCACATGGACACAGGAGCCCACCAAGAAGTACCAGACTCCGGCGCGCCCACCGGCGACGCCGGCACAACTGAAAACGCCGGAGCAGACATCAAGGGTAAAGGCCCTTTAGTGCCGGAAGTCCGGACTATTCCGGATCCTGCCTCTGCTGGCCAAGAAGCAGCGGCCGCGCCGGAACAGCCCGCACCCGAGACTCCTTCAGCTGACAAGACCCCAGCACCGGCCAAGACCACTGCACCGGCCAAGACCACTGCACCGGCCAAGTCCACTGCACCGGCCAAGACCGGCACGTTGAAGATTCAGCCGGCCAAGTCCGGCACACCATCTGCCGCAACTGCTCCTCCTAAGGCAGCGTCCCGGACCAGCTCTGCTCTGGCCCTGCATCTTGGCAGGGCAGCAGCCCGGCCGGGGTACCGGACCAGCTTCTTCGACACCCCAGAACTTGAGGGCCTCGTCCCTCTTGCGACGAAAAGTGATCAGAGCCTCGGCTCTCTTAAGGAGCAGTGCATCAAATGGAACGACGCCAGCAACATGGACACTGCGGACTCAAGGAGCAAGAAGCTGGCCGAAGCCAAGACCAGTGGCGACCCAAGCGACTTCCTGGCAGCGAAGCCCATACCGATCGCCAGCGAGCTCCTCAGCATCCAGCAAAGACTTCACCAGTTGGCCTCTGCCACCAACGTAAGTCCTCTCTATTTACACACATATCCCCAGTCCCCGAAAATGTCGGCTGTCCGGGATATGGACATCCGGGATTTTCTCATAGTCCTTTAGCTAGCTTCTTTTGAATTAACTGCCGACATATGAGCTCGATCCGAGCTTCAAATCCTAGTCACCGAGGGCCGGGATAGGTGCGCAGCACCTGTGCCGGGTCTTTAACAATTTCACATCTCTATTATCTTTCAAATCCTCTTGACCGGGATATAAGCTCGATTCGAGCTTCAAATCCTAGTCACCGAGAGCCGGGATAGGTGCGCAGCACCTGTGCCGGGTCTTTAAAAGAATGATCACTTGATAAAATCTTCACTTTAATTATCATGTCAAATTTCTCTGCTGACATTTCAAATCCCGGCATTTTTGCAGCGCATGAACAACACCCGGGCCGACATGTTCCATGAGTTGGTGTGCGAGCACCGGAAGCTATCTGACGCACACAGCAAGCTTCAGCAGGAGCTGTCCCAGAAAGGTAATCTTTGCCGACATACTGCTGTATGCCGGATATCTTTCCTCTCTTTACTTTGCAATGCTTACTCTTGCCGACACGTAACCTTGTGCCGACATTCTTCAGCTGGTGCCGAAGCGCAAGTCACCGAGCTTCTCAAGAGGGTGAAAGAGCTTACTGGTATGCCGGATCCTGCTGTTACCCGGATAGCTACTTTATACTTCAAATCCTTTACTCTTTGTCACTGTTTTCTTTCTTCAAATCCTTTTAACTTGAAATCTTTGCAGATGAGAAGGCTGCACTGGAGGCACGCCACCAGGATTGTGTGTCCTCGGTGGATGTGGCCAAGCAACTGGACGACCGGGATGCCGGTCACAAGGCCAAGGTTGAGCAGTTGAAGGGCCGGATCACCGAGCTGCTGGACGAAAAGGAACAGAGGGAGGGCCTACTGAAGAAAACCCAGACCCTGCTTGTTACCTCCGAGACTGATGCCTCCAACGCCCACGCTGAACTGGATAGCCTGAAGGAGCAGGCCACCAAATGGGAGGTTACAGTTGCACAGCTGAATGCCGACCTTGCCCGTAAGCTTCAAATCCTTTCCCCTTTTATCCTTTCCGACATAGTGTAATCTTTTTCGGCATAGCATCTATGCCGACATATTTTCCTTTTGCTAACATTGTTTCTATTCTGCAGGCATGTTTCCCGCTTCCGTCGCTGACGTTGAGAGGGCTTTGCAGTTGGACCGAGAAAACCGGGGTGTTCCGGTTGACTTGCCCAACTGGGACATGTCGGAGCAGCTGCTGGCCCTGCAGTCCCGGAAGGAGGCCATGACCCTTTACACTGAAGAGCTCTTCTACGGCGCCCAGGAGGCATTCTCTGCCCTCTGGCCGGGACAAAGGACTCCCACTGACCCGGTTGACCTCGGCAACGACCTGCAGCTTGCCTCCGGGAGTGGCGAGATTCCGGCGCGAGGGTTGGAGCTGACGAAGCTCTCACCTACTTCTTGTCTTGGTATGAAAAGGCAGACTTGGAGACTTTGCGCACCGTGCGCGAAGGATCCATCTGGACCACGGATCCGGAACATATCCGGCGCCGATGGGAGCTGGCCCACAGCTATGTGGACTATGCCGACACCGACGCCTTCGTTCGGGATATCCGTGAGCCGGAGAAGAAGGACGATGCCGGGACATCCGCCGCTGCTGAGGGCTCCGACTCCAGCCAGGATGAAGATGAAGCTGAAGAGGACGACACTGATGTCCCGGAACAGGCATCTGCCCCGGGCGGAGGTGATGGCTCCATTCCATCTGCTGGGTCCGGCACACCTGAAGCCGCCACTTCCACTGCTACCGCTCCACCTGCCGGCGGCTCTGCTTCTGCCACTGCTCCTTGACTTTGGAGCATAAAAACTTTAAGTTTTATCAGATCCCCGGTATGCCGGGTGCAGATGTAATATACACGTTTAATTTCCTTTGGTTTGCTTCCTGAACAAGTTTTATCTTGGTTTGCTTGTTACTAATGCCGGATCATCTTTTGGCTAAGTCACCGAGTTGTTTTCCTGTTTCCTCAATTTCACAACCTTGGCTACTTGTCTACCTTAATTGGCTTTCGACGTATGAGTCTCAAGGTTGCTTCCTCGAACATACAGTACTTTAACTTTGAGACTTAGACTTCAAATCATCCGACACTTTAAATTTTAACTTTAGCTTTAACGAAAATGTCGGTTCGCTTGCTTTGTATTTCCTTAGCCGTTTTCCATGTGTAGACAATCTCCGGCATCTACTCTTGCTAGCCATGAAGCCGGGTTTCGGACAGCAGCTGAGTCGAAGAGTGGCCTTTGATGCCGACACATTACTAGGCCGACCTAGGAAACACTCAAATAAAGCCAGCCGGCATATAACAAAAAATTGTAAATAAACAACAAATATACCTCGGAGCTAGTTACCCGGCTTCTTCGGGATGCCGGTATTTCATTCATTAGTCTTGTGCCGGCACAACACGCCGGCATACAAAGGAAAATATGGAAATACATACATTGTGTTGCTCAGGAGTAAAAGGGGCGCAGTAGAGCTATGTTCCATGGCCTCTTGGTTTCTTCTCCGGACCTGTCCGCCTTATTCTTCTTGGGGTCCTGCGCATCTATAAGATAATAGGCATCATTGTGCAGAGCTCTGCTCACAATGAATGGCCCCTCCCATGGAGGAGTTAACTTATGCCGGCCTTCTGTTCCTTGCTTTAGCCGGAGTACTAGATCTCCCTCTTGAAATCTCCTTGGATTTACCTTCTGCGCATGATAGCGTCTGAGGTTCTGCTGATATACTGCTGTTCTTGACAGAGTTATTTCCCTTGCTTCCTCTAGCAGATCAACATCATTTTCTCTGGCTTCTTTAGCCTCTTCCTCAGTATATAGCACTATTCTTGGTGCATCATGTATTACATCTGTTGGAAGCACAGCTTCTGCTCCATACACCAGAAAAATGGTGTGTAGCCTGTTGATCTATTCGGAGTTGTTCTTAAACTCCACAGCACTGCTGGCAGCTCATCTAGCCAACATCCCGGAGTTTTCTCCAGGGGCTCTATCAGCCGGGGTTTTATGCCGGATAATACTAGCCCATTCGATCTCTCTACTTGGCCATTGGCACAAGGGTGGGCAACCGACGCAACGTCCAGCCGGATTCCCACCTCCTCACAAAATCTGGCAAATGGCCCTTGGGCAAAGTTTGACCCATTGTCAGTGATGATGCTATGAGGAACACCATATCTCAAGATTATATCCTTTAAGAATTTCACTGCTGTGTGACCATCACACTTGCTTATGGGCTTCACTTCAATCCACTTGGTGAACTTGTCCACCATGACCAGGATATGGGTCATTTTCCCTCTGGCCGGCTTAAAAGCCCCGACCATATCCAGGCCCCAAACAGCAAAGGGCCAGGTTATTGGGATAGTTTTCAGGGCAGATGCCGGCTGATGAATCTGGTGGGCATATCTTTGACACCCATTACATTTCCGGACCAAGTTTTCTGCCTCTTGCAGTGCCGTTGGCCAATAGAAGCCATGCCGGAATACCTTTGCCACCAATGCCCTGGACGAAGCATGGTGACCACACTCCCCCTGGTGAATTTCCCGGAGCATCTCCAGACCCTCCGCAGATTCGACACATCTCTGCAATACTCCGGTGGTACTTCTCTTGTATATTTCTTTGTTGATGATGGTATACGCTTTGGATCTCCTTATAACCCGGCGGGCCTCGGTTTCATCCGCCGGCACTTGACCATCCACCATGAAGTTCATGATAGGACGTGCCCATGAGGGCACTTCCCTGACAGTGAACACTGCCTGATCTATTTCCATCATTTCGACCGACACATAATCGATCTCCATGGGCTGCGAAGTCCCCGGGACTGAAGAATCAGTCCCCGGGTATGCCGGAGCAGTCCCCGGGTATACCGGCACAACCTCTTGGCACATTTTACCCTTGCCTTTAGTTTTGCTCCGGAATACTGTACTAACAGCATATGCCGGCCCAGTCCCCGGGACTGAGGAAACAGTCCCCGGGTTATCCGTCCTGGCTCCGGCATCTATCTCCATTGGAACTGCTTCGTCTGGACCTGGCGGGACATAAATGGAGGATGACTCCGGCGAGGGTTTGATCGATGGCTTCCTCAGATGCTCCAGCGAAATGCCGGGCGGGATTGAATCTCGGGAAGACCCCAGCTTGGATAATGCATCGGCTGCATCGTTCTGAGCCCGGAGAACGTGCCGGAACTCACAACCTTCAAAGTAACCACTTAACTGCTGCACTAGGAAACGGTATGATGCCATGTTAGCATCATGCGCGTCCCATATGCCGGAACACTGCTGAATCACTAAGTCAGAATCCCCGAAGCACATAATCCGGCGAATTCCTATGTCCTTAGACACCTTCAGGCCATGCACAAGTGCCTCATATTCCGCCACATTATTTGATGCTGCAAAGTGAATCTGCAGGACGTATCTCAGCTGGTCATTCTTTGGTGAACTGAGAACTATGCCGGCACCCAAGCCATGGATTGTCTTGGACCCATCGAAATGCATCCTCCAATAATTGGCATCTGGCAATGGTGGCTCATACTGTATCTCGGCCCAGTCAATAAAGAAATCAGCCAAGACCTGGGACTTGATTGTATCCCTCTTATCGTACTGCGGTGTATATGGTGAAAGCTCTATTGCCCACTTTGCTATCCGGCCGCTGGCATCTTTGTTGCCTATAATTTCCGAGATAGGGGCCTCGGCCACTACCCGGATTGGATGCTCTTGGAAGTAATGCTTGAGCTTCTTGGCCGCCATATAGACACCATAGGTCATCTTCTGATAGTGGGGGTAATTTTGCTTTGAGGTGGAGAGGACTTCACTCAGATAATATACCGGCCGCTGCACGGTTTTGCCTCCTTCCTCTCGCTCTACTACCACCACAGCACTGACAACTCGGTTGGTTGCCGCTATATAGAGCAACATTGGCTCCCGGGGCATCGGAGACGCTAATACCGGCGCTGTTGACAACAACTGTTTCAATTCCTTGAAAGCTGCATCTGCTTGCGTTGTCCAGACAAATGTGTCGGACTTTTTCATCAACTGATATAACGGCAGAGCTTTCTCTCCCAGCCGGCTTATGAAGCGGCTCAGGGATGCGAGGCACCCAGTGAACTTCTGTACTTCCCTCAAATCTGTCGGCGGCTTCATCCTTTCTATGGCACGAATCTTGCCGGGATTCACCTCAATACCCCGGCTGGAAACAAGGAAACCGAGCAACTTGCCCGCCGGCACACCAAAGGTGCACTTAGCCGGATTCAACTTCATCCGGAATCTCCTCAGGTTCCCAAAGGTTTCCCGGAGATCATCTATGAGAGTCTTGCTCTCCTTGGTTTTTATGACGATATCATCGACATATACCTGCACATTTTTATCTATCTGATCGTGCAAACACTTTTGCATACACCTTTGGTAAGTTGCGCCGGCATTTCTTAAACCGAACGGCATAGTGAGATAGCAATAAGCCCCGTACGGGGTAATAAAGGATGTCTTTATTTGATCTGGCTCAAACAAGGGGATCTGGTGGAAACCAGAATAGGCATCTACAAATGATAACAGTTCACATCCGGCTGTGGAATCAATCACTTGATCGATCCGAGGCAGCGGGAATGGATCTTTAGGACATGCCTTGTTCAAGTTGGTGTAATCAACACACATCCGCCATACTTTCACTATGGCGGGCTCGTCTTTCTTCTTTTCCACCAAAACCGGATTAGACACCCAATCCGGATGAAGTACTTCCTTGATAAAGCCAGAGGCTAAGAGCCTGGCCACTTCCTCCCATATGGCTTTCCTTCTATCGCCGGCATTCCGCCGGAGCGGCTGCTTCACTGGCTTAGCATCGGGTCTCACGTGCAATGCGTGCTCAGCCAGCTCCCTCGGCACACCTTGCAGGTCCGAAGTAGACCATGCAAAGATATCCCGATTCTCACGGAGGAAGCTGATGAGCTCGCTTTCCTATTTGGGATCCAAACTTGCCCCAACCAGGGCATGGCGCTCCGGGAAAGCTTCATCCAGAGGCACCTTTTTGACTTCCTTACTCACTTGAAAAGAAACGCTGCCACCGGGATTTGTCATGCCCGGCATATATTTGCCGGCCACGACCGTCTCAGCAATCTCCACTGCTCGCTTGAGCCTCTTCCTCTCCTCTGCAATGATCAGAGTCTCGGCCAGATTGGATCCGGCGGTGGCACATGCCATCGAACGCTTGTAATCACCAATGATGGTGATCACTCCTTTGGGTCCCGGCATCTTCATCTTCAGATACGCCACATGCGTAGAGGCCATGAATTTTGCCAGTGCCGGTCTACCCAGCAAAGCATGGTAGGGGCTCTCCAGATCAACCACCTCGAACATGAGGTTTTCCACCCTGCAGTTATCCCGGCTGCCAAACATGACATCCATCCGGATCTTGCCCATCGGCGCACACGAAAGTCCCGGCACAATGCCGTGGAACGTGGTCTTGCTTGGTTCCAGCATATTTTCCTTGATTCCCAGCTTCTCCATCGTATCCCGATACATGATGTTGATGCTGCTTCCATTATCAATGAGGACCTTGCTGAATCTTACGTTATTAGCCGGCCCGACGAATGTCGGATCCATCACCAGAGCATATCCGCCGGGATTTGGCATGATCCGGGGATGATCTGCCCTGTCCCAACCAACAGCCTGGTCAGACCAGTACATCAGCTTTGGCACAGCCGACATAACGGCATTCACCTCCAGACTCCGCCGGTACAAGCTCTGCTTGTCTGTTCTCTCGGTCTCAAAGACCATATAGCTCTGATCATACTCCTTGTACTCATTCCGGCCCGCTCCTGGGCCTCCGGCGTTATATTCCGGATTATAGCTCTGGTCAACTTGATTTACGCCGGCATTTCCGGCGTTGCTCTGATTCCCAGGATTAACCGGCCTAGGTGGGACTGCAATTGTATTGGCACCTGTCAACGGCGATGGAGCTGCCGGGACAGAGGGTCTAGCCGGTCCCCAGGGACCTGCACGACCTGCTAATATGTCGTCCAGCCACGAACAGTTCCTTGTCAAATGGTTTGCCGGCTTTCCCGGCTGGAATGTGTGAAACACACAAGGCTTGTCCATGGCAAGACCCACAGTATACTTCGGCCACTGCTTCTTCTGGCCGGCGGCTCCGCCGGCATTCTTGTTGGTCCAGACATTCTTCTTCTGGAACGGCTGTGCTTGCTGCTGCGGCTGCTGCTGAGGCTGCTGATAGTTCTCATATCTCGGACGCTGGCTACTGCCGGCGCCCCCTTGCTCTTCCTCCACAGCTGCAACTTGTGCTGCCCCATACCGGTAATCCGGCCGCTCATCTCTCCTCTTATTCCGGTTATCCGGGCGATAGTATTGCCCTGGTCTCCCGGCATTGCTGGTGTTCCCCTGGGTTTGCCCCTGTCCTTGTGAATCGAGACTGGGCTGCTTGGGATCTCCCAGAGCATAACTATCAGCGATCTTGATTGTTTCGGCCAGCGTGGCCGGCATTTGCCTCTGAAGCTTTTGCCACAGCATGGTGCCATGTTGGCACCCATGAGCGAACCACATGATGGCCTGCTGCTCATTGATTCCTTCGCAGGAATTGCGCAACGTGCACCACCTGGTCAGATAGTCACGGTCAGTCTCATTCACTCCTTGCCGGCAGTTAGCCAGCTGCTGCGGACGGTTGGGCCTCTTGTATGTACTGGTAAAGTTCGACACAAACTGCTCTTCGAAATCAATCCAGCCGTTGATACTCCCGGCCGGCAAATTATTCAGCCATATCCTGGCTGGACCTTCCAACATCTGCGGCACATATCGTACCGCCCATCTGAGGTTTCCTCCGGCGATGTTCACCGCTGTGGAGTAATCCTCCAACCAATCTTCCGGCTTCGTACTGCCATTATATGTCCTCGCGCCACGCGCGAGCTGGAAGAAGTAAGGCACCGGCTCCCCCATAATCCGGGGTCCGAAACACATAGGGCCCGGAGCTCCTTGTCTCTCCACCAACTCTGATTGGTGGATCTTGTCCAGCTTGAAACGTGCATCATTGGCTTCCAAGGACCGAGGTCCAAGCCGGGATGCTATTGGGCCTGCGATCATCTGCTGCTGCTGCTCCGGCTGATGCTGCTCACTATGCCGGCCTTGCTGGTGCTGCTGCTGATATCCCGCCCTGGCAAGGGCGGAATTGCCGTCATCCTCTCGATGTCCCGGATGAGCTGCACCCTGCTGCTGCGCTGCACCTCCGACGCCCTGTTGCTGACGCCGGGCTGCACTGTTACTCCGGCCACCACCGGCCGCTGCTGCTTCATGCCCGGCCGGCACACTCTGGCCGGGCTTCTTGCTGCCGACATACTTGTCAGCTTGGCCGACATTCTTCTGCACCATCGCCTGCTTTCCGGCGGCAGCCGGATCGTACACCTGGATCTGCTTGTCCCGGCGGCCAGAGGTCACACTTCCGGCACGCCGGGCGCTAGGATGCGGGGACGAGGCTTGGCCCCTCGACCTCGCGCCGGCACCTCCCGCCGACACAATGTACTGGGATGCCCCGGCACCTGGGTTTGCCTTCTTAAAGGCCTCCTGCTGCTTTGTAGCTTCAGACAAAAGTTGGTTAAGCCGGGCTTGCTGCTCACGCAGTGCTTCGCCGGATAAACAAGATAAATCCTTAGCTACCTCGGCCGCCGCTCTAAGGTTCTTTACTGGCGAACTATAGACTACCTTAGGCACAGTACTAGTTGCGGTATGACTCTTATCTCTAGCATCTTTTCCTATCTCAGCATTAAGATTTCTGCCTCTAGTTCTAACCTCTTCTATCCGGCTAGGCCGGATTACTACAGGAGTAAAACCATGGGCTGCCTCATACTCACGGAGTTGCCGGTTAAACCGTTCGCGCTCCTGGTTCATGGCCAGGGCCTCGTCGACGAGGGCCTGACGAGATCCCTCCAGGACCTCCCTTGTCTGCTCCGGATCAACGCCGGATCGCACCGGCTCGAGAAGCCGGTCGATGATGGGAAGAAGAACCTCGCCCCTAGCCGGCACACCGGAAGTGCCGGCCAGGTTCTCCGCACGCTCCAACGGAGGACGCGCCGACCTCTTGACCTTCGGCGGCTCCGGAGGAGAAGCTCCGGCCGCTGCTGCTTTGCCGGCATCTTCCGCCGGCGGCACGGATGTGCCGGCCATCATCACCTCAGCCGACTCTACTGAGCGAGCGCTACGCCCAGCGTGAGCCAGCCGATGTGACGGAGGATCCGACGCCACCAGCACCTCCTTCCTGCAAATTCTCTCAGTCCCCACGTACACCTCGTGGGAACCGAAAGACATAATCCGGCCATCCCTGGGGAACGGCCGGCCACCGAGACAACCGGCGTTGTCACTGACGAAACTGAGCGAGCCTAGCCTCTGGACGAGGCCAGAGACCACGCGCACTCCCGAAGCTGCTATCACAGACCCCGTCCGAATGAACACTCCGCCCAGCATATCGATCTAGCCCCACGGTGGGCGCCAAATGTCGTCGTGGTGAAACAACATATGCCATAGGATGGCTTAAATGGGGGCCGAACTAGATGCTGGAGGATTCGGGAGAGGGGAACGAGCTAAAAAGCACGACAGAAAGAGACACTGATCTACCCAGGTTCGGGGCTCTCGTAAGGAGATAACACCCCTACTCCTGCTCTACTGATTGTATATTTGGGTCGATGTAGTACACCACAATGGTGCTTCCAAGCTCTCTGCTAGAGAAGGAAGATGAACTGCTAAGTGTAGGAGTACAGAGTGACCAACCTACCTTCAACCTTCAACCTTCTTCCAGCGACCAACCCTTTACCAGGGCTCCCTATGCCACCTTATATAGTGGTGGCCAGGGTTACAACGGTCATAGAAGACCAGGAGACACCAACTACACTCCAAACAGGACTTGCTGTCGAGGGCAGACGCCCACGACTTTCTCCCTGATTGCTCTCGATGGGACTCCCCTTGCTGTACCTTGTACCTCTTGAACTGTGGCCTTACCTCTGTGCGGTAAGCTCGTACTTGTGCACAGTGAGGGTAGGTAACCTCCACTGTGCACCCTGCCATCTTACTCTGCTACCATGCTGGGATGTTTTCTTCCTTGATTGTAGGGATGTGACACCTTGGTTGACTTAAGTATCCCGGATATGACGGTTGGCCATACCCAGGACTTTATATGCCGGACCAACGACCTACGAGGGTCGGGTAATCCGGCCTCCCCTGCTCCTGCACAACACACCAAATGGTTAGGCCGGCATATCTAAGTATATGCCGGCACACTTTTATAAGTATTCCGGCTATGCCGGCATATCCAAGTATCAGCCGGGATACACATTATATACCGGCCTGGCCGATGCTCTTATATTCCGGCCAGGCCCTTCCTTGATAACCCGGCATAAAGTCAATCATAGACCTTGTGTCTTTCTACTCTCTTGACCCTACCGGGGGTCATCCCCCCGACAGTCACCGTTGTTGCAGTCATCGTGTTCTCACTGAGTGAGCAACGAGCACTGAGCACAAATCACTCGTCTACTTCCCTCCTTCACTCACCCGTCCCCTCTTGTTGGTGCGGCGCCTTGTGCCCCAGACCACGCTAAAATCTGTCCGGATCGATCCGCCCTGCGGCAGGCCTGCTGATCCGCCTCGCCACCGCCTCAAAAAGTAACGCCAGGCGACCTCCGCAGACCATCTCCCACCGCCACGCACTCTGCTCCGTCTCGCCCGGGCCAAAATCCGTCCGCTAGAGCACGGATCTGATTCCGATTGATCAACCTTCGCGGGTTACCGTGGCCCAGACTCGTCTCCTCCATCGGAGCGACTCGCAAGCGAAGGCCTTGACCACGAATCACCTCCAGAGCGGAGGCTTCTACTCTGCTGCCGCGCGCGGTGAGTTGCCTCCTTGATTCGCCGGCTTTGCCCCGCGTGGTCCTTGGCGCTCCTGGACGCGTTCCTCCCACCACGACACAAGGTCAACGAGATGGCGCCCATTCAAGGTATTGTGCCCTTGCTTGAAAGGTGGTTGAGGCGGATGAACCTCTGTGATCTCAGCTCCATTGACTCAGTGCTACACAGTTGTTCTGTCTTTGAGTGCAGTATCACGTTCGCAGCAATTGTGTTGAACATGTTGGCCATGGCGGAGCTGCCGGGACCTTGATGTTGATGTGTGCGCCACTCCCTTTCCCCTGCTCGGGGGCGCTCCTGGATGCGTTCCTCCCACCATGGCACAAGGTCAAGGAGATGGCGCCGATTCGAGGTATTGTGCCCTTCCTTGAAAGGTGGTTAGGTAATTTGCTGGCCAGGCAGTTTGAAGGTCGCCATTCAAAAGGAGTTGCTAAAAGATTAACCAAACAACGTGTCGAGTCATACTTTGATCTTGAACTTCGAGCGGCAGTTCATCGCTTATTATGTCACTGCAAAGAACAATATTGTGTTGTCCTATCCCAGACGCTGCTGGCACCTTGTCGAGGAACGGAGTCACGTCGAAGCGTACCGGGCCCAAGCGCGGGTAGCGCGGGAGCAGGATGGCGAGGTCGACACTACAGCCGGAGAGGGACAGGGTCTCGAGCGCATGGAACTGGACGGACGGAGCCGGCGCCCTATTCTGCTTGGGGAGCTTGAGGCGGATGAACCTCTGTGATCTCAGCTCCATCGACTCAGCGCTACACAATTGTTCTGTCTTTGAGTGCAGTATCACGTTCGCAGCAATTGTGTCGAACATGTTGGCCACGGTGGAGCTACCAGGACCTTGATGTTGATGTGTGCGCCAATCCCTTCCCCCTACTCGGGCTTCGCCGACTTTTGCAGATATTACAAACTTGGAACATATCAGAGCTTTGGTCGCATTTGCACGATTATGGAATAACGGGCTCCAGAGAGGACAACTATCATTTACACTCTCATCCTGCCCCGCAATCACTTCTTGACCGGCGTAATGTTGGCCACGGCGGAGCTGCCAGGACCTTGATGTTGATGTGTGCGTCGCTCCCTCCCCCCTGCTCGGGCTTCACCTACTTTTGCAGATATTACAAACTTGGAACATATCAGAGGAACTGGACGGACGGAACCGGCGCCCTCTTCTGCTTGGGGAGCTTGAGGCGGATGAACCTCTGTGATCTCAGCTCCATTGACTCGGCACGGTGGAAGCATGGGAGGTCGACGTCGTAAGACTCCGCTGGCACCTTGTCGAGGAACGGAGTCACGTCGAAGCGGATCAGGCGCAAGCGCGGGTAGCGCGGGAGCAGGACGGCGAGGTCGACGCTGTAGCCGGAGAGGGACAGGGTCTCGAGCGCATGGAACTGGACGTACGGAGCCGGCGCCCTCTTCTTCTTGGGGAGCTTGAGGCGGATGAACCTCTGTGATCTCAGCTCCATTGACTCGGCGCTACACAGTTGTTCTGTCTTTGAGTGCAGTATCACGTTCGCAGCAGTTGTGTCGAACATGTTGGCCATGGTGGAGCTGCCAGGACCTTGATGTCATGTTCATAAACATAGCTGAAGTCACAAACATTCAGAGGCACTGCGTCGCGGAGGCAAATCTGATCATGGACAAACATGCTCGAGCGTCCTCGACTAGTGTGTTTGTTGATCCTTAGGGTGGGGAGGCCGCAGTGATCAAGGCCCAACTGGAGGACGCGCGTGAGGAGGTCGACGCCCTGAAGCTTTGTCAAGGATAAAACGACATCTTAGGCTCGCGGCGGCGCGAAGCAGCTTATTCATAACCACCTCCTCTACTTGTTTACAAATGGTGCCAAGGTATAAACAATTTGCAGGATATATGGAACACGAGCGATGGGCAGTGTGTTGTGATGATGCAGACAAAATTTCAGAAGTTCTTTGAAAAAATTGATCTGACTCTGTTGAATAGGATTCTTCGGTTGGTCTTGGACAATAACATCGCTGATTATGTCACTTCAAAGAACAATATTGTGTTGTCCTATCCCAGACGCCGCTGGCACCTTGTCGAGGAATGGAGTCACGTCAAAGCGGATCAGGCGCAAGCGCGGGTAGCACGGGAGCAGGACGGCGAGGTTGACGCTGTAGCCGGAGAGGGACTGGGTCTCGAGCGCAGATGCCGCTGGCACCTTGTCGAGGAACAGAGTCACATCGAAGCGTGGCAACCACAACCTCGACAAACCTAGAGACAACTAGGTACCTCTGGGTAGTTAAGGTTGGTACAATCCCTCTATAAGTATTTGTTAGTGGCTTGGCCCTTTGTAAGAGCAGAATATCCCTAGCTAAGGTTGGTACAATCCCTCTATAAGTATTTGTTAGTGGCTTCACCCTTTATAAAAGCAGAAGATAGACCAGAGAACGAATCCGCACCCTCTTCTGCTTGAGGAGCTTGAGGCGGATGAACCTCTATGATCTCAGCTCCATCGACTCGGTGCGGTGGAAGCACGGGAGGTCGACGTCGTATGGGAGAAGTACATGGCGCTCCTGGACGCGTTACTCCCACCACGGCACAAGGTCAAGGAGATGGCACCGATTCGAGGTATTGTGCCCTTGCTTGAAAGGTGGTTAGGTAATTTGCTGGCCATGTTGAGGAACGGAGTCACGTCGAAGCGTATCAGGCCCAAGCGCGGGTAGCGCGGGAGTAGGACGGCGAGGTCAACACTGCAGCCGGAGAGGGACAGGGTCTCGAGCGCATGGAACTGGACGGACGGAGCCGGCGCCCTCTTCTGCTTGGGGAGCTTGAGGGAGATGAACCTCTGTGATCTCAACTCCATCGACTCGACGCTACACAGTTGTTTTGTCTTTGAGTGCAGTATCACGTTCGCAGCAATTGTGTCGAACATGTTGGCCATGGCGGAGCTGCCAGGACCTTGATGTTGATGTGTGGACACTTAACATGAGGAGTATGACAACGTCTCGCTATCTCGCTGCTGCACGCTTCGCCTCCGCTCATGAGATCTAAACATGAAGCACATGGTGGAGAAGACAACCATCTAGCTACTGCTATGGACCCATGGTCCAAGGTAGACTACTCACTCATCTCTCCGGAGGCAAGCATGGCGATGAAGAAGACCTCCGGTGGCGATTCCCCTCTCCGGCAGGGTGCTGGGAAGAGCTTCTGGACCCTCCCGATCTTCAGGTCGACGGCGGCGGCGGATCGCGATGTGTTATGGAAAAGTGATCGGGTACTTAGGTTTTTTCCGTCGGGGGGTCTTTATAGGCGAAGGGGCGATGTCAGAGGAGGAGCCAGGCGCCCTCACGCCAGGATGGCGCGGCCCACGCCCTGGCCACACCAGCCCTGTGTGTGGGGCCCTGGTGGCCCCCCTCCTACTCTCCTTCAGATCTCTGGAAGCTTCCGGGTAAAATAAGACTTCAGGAACTTGTTTCGTCCAATTCCGAGAATATTTCCTGTGTATCACTTCTAAAACACAAAAACAGCAGAAAACAGGGAACTGGCACTGTGGCAACTTGTTAGTAGGTTACTTCCGGAAAATGCATAAAAGTGCCACGAAGTGTAACGAAACATTAGGCAAATGGTGTAAAAACAAGCATGGAGCATCAAAAATTATAGATACACTGGAGACGTATCAAGCATCCCCAAGCTTAACTCCTGCTCGTCCTCGAGTAGGTAAGTGATAACAAAATAATAATTTTTGAGGTGACATGCACCTACACAATCTTGATCATATATGTAAGCATTTGTGAGCTGGGATCATAAGAACTTAAAACATGGGCATGAAGATATAATCTTGACAATAAGAACTTAGCAACCATGTTGTAAACATGCAAATGAACACAAACAAAAGATCATGAAAATGAAACAATGAAATTCAAACGTGTGTTCAAATCATAAGGAAAAACATACAAATGGTTTTCAGCTTGTCCTTCAAAGAGAGCAAAACATAAATGCATATGACACCTTCAAGTTTAAGAGGGCGACTAGATACAAATAATTTGAGAACAAGTGAAACCAACAATATGAATCAATCAATGAACTTTGGGACAATGCATATTGCACTAAGAATGACAACTATGCTCTCTTAATGGTGCATAAAGAAAGAAGGTGGTGACTCAACATAAAAGTAGAAGAAAGGCCCTTCGCAGAGGGAAGCAGTGATTGCAAGTTTTATAACCTTCAAAAATTATGGTACTTACCGACTTTGAGCTCTCATTGCCCCCATCATAAGCATCTTGAATGGTTAAAGTTAATGCGAGAACAATTATGATGCATATGCTTGACACATCATAAGTTGAAAACCTCGTGCCCCGTGAATACGAGTACCCAAACCTCATGCTACTTTACTTAGAGTCCCAAGCAAGGCTCTTGTCATTGTAAGTATATGCATATCATTGAGAACCGCCAATGGGGTACCTCCGTGCCCGATGACATGGAACAAGCCCACACCAAAATGACAGGACAAGCAGACAATGAACACCTTGACATCTCTTTTATTTGCCATTTGTTTAGCTTTTTATTATGAGATGCGTCGTCGAATGTTCACCATGGGTATGCTGCAAATTTCCACCATGAATTATGCATGGCTTAGATTAGCGGCCCGGCGTTTCCCTAACATATATACAAACTCCATGATCCCCATAAGATTCCCAATTCATTTCACACCGCGGGCATCCATAAACAAAAGATCACGATATCAACTCAAATAAGAAGTGCAATGTTGAAAGCTTGCCCATGACTGCATGGCTGGGCTAGTCTCCAACTTACAACTTGCAAGCATAACAACTCAACATAAGAGACCACAATGTCAAATATTTAAGAACATGAAAAAGTAAAGTGTGCCTTCCGGTTTGTGAGAGCTTTACTGACCGAATTTTGCATAACACTGGTAAGAGTTTAATTTGAAGAGAAAATAAAAGCAAGTCAAATTTACTTGGAATAGCAAATTGCTAGTAGGGATGTATGGTGGACACTTTGGAAAACTTTGGCTTTTAGGAGTTGGATGCACGAGTACAGCTCATACTCAATACAAGGCGAGGGCTAGCAAAAGACTGGGAGCGACCAACTAAGAGAGCAGTAATGGCCATAATCATGCAAAGCGACAAAGCGACATTAAAAGAAGCATAAGATGGCATCAAAAGTCAAAAACTAAATGATCATAGAGGCTATTGGCGACTTTGTAAGAGTCTAACATGTGTGAGCATGCGCCAAGTCAACCCAAATAAAGCATCAAGGAGAAAACCAAAATAATGCTTCCATACAATAAAAAAACAACGCATAATTTTTTCATACTATCAAAAAGACATCAATCATGACATGAAAAAGCCTAAGCCGCAGTCTACACAAGCTCCTTCTTGTACCACTATTTTGCACAAAGCTTTTTCTCTTTTCCAACACCATTTGAATTTTTTTTTAAAACACCTCTTTTGATGAAAACCAATAAAGATCAGAGGCAAAAATACACCTTGATGAAAAGATATGATAAGGTCTGAACGCAAATCAAGGTGAAAACGAAAACCAAAAGCAGTAGCAAAAAAGAAGAACACTCGATTTTTAATAAGAGTGAAAACTAGAGCGTTCTTGGCAAATGAAAAGCAAGGCAACTTCTCCAAAAGAAATTTGTTGGGGTCCAACCATTTATTGCAGCAAACAAACAAACTAAACTAACTAATAAAACTAAAACAACTGACACTCCAAGAAAAACACATAGTGCATGAAGCAATAAAAATATAGTGTATTGAAAGGTGACCTGATTTTTGTCGATGAAGAAGGGGTGCCTCGGGGGCATCCCCAAGCTTTGACGCTTGTACTTCTTGGATATTTCTTGGGGTGATGCATGGGCATCCCCAAGCTTGAGCTTTTGTCCATTCTTCAAATCATCTCATCATTCTCCAATCCCTACACTTGAAAACTTCCTTCATACAAAACTAAACACAAATCTATTAGCAACATTAGTGTAGCATAACATATAATCAACCCTCTTATTGCTTTAGGTTTCAACTCAAAACCACCACATATATAGCAAATACTACTGTAGCAACTTCTCCAAAAGTTCCATGATCAAAAGAACTCAAAAGAAAGCGATAGAGTGGCAAATACAGATATTGGCAGAAATCTGTCAAAACTGAACAGCTGACAAAGGTCGAATTTTTTAGGGGTTTCCTGTTGCTCAAATCAAAAAGTGTTCAACTAACAGAAGTTTGGATATAATCTGGGGCATATGCACAAGATATCGTAGGTCCAAAAGATATACGGAGAATTTATACGAATTTTTACAGTGCAGCACCAAAAACAGTTTCAGGACAGCAACATCCCCAAATCTTTACCTCACTCGAATTAGAGGCTTCTCTTGGCACAAAAACGAAATAAACAAGATAAGGAGCGGTCATTACAGTAGTAATGACTTCCAAGACTCAAATAAAAGAAAAAGTACTGAAAATAAAAACATTGGGTTATCTCCTAAGAGTGCTTTTCTTTAACGCCTTTGAGCTAGGCGCAGAAAATTGCGAATCAAGTATTTTCAGAAGAAGCATTAAGATCAACTGCAGAGGTCTTGTCAATAAGGCATTGTATTTCATCCACATAAGTTTTAGAAGATCCTTTGTGATCATGCTTTGGTACACTCAAATCACAAAAAAGATTTTTGGGACAGATCCAGTCAAAATTATTTTTGAAAGCTTCACACAATCCCAAGAGCTTGCTAGGTATAGGTATTTCGGCTCCTTCATCGTTAGTACAAATAACCTTTATAGGTGAACCGAGTTTATTAAAATGTTTAAGAACTTTTCTAGCTTCAATAGCGACATCTTTAAATTCTAGGCGGAAAGCTTCCAAAATAAAAGCTTTATTTTCGGAATCCTCAATTTCATGAAGCTTAAGGAACATGTATTGCATAAAAGGATTAAGACTAGCAAACCTAGCTTCTAACATGTGAATCAAATAAGCAGAAGCAACTTCAATACTAGGAGCTAGCTCAACCAAAGATTTCTCCTCAACTTCCTCATGCATACTGATGTGATTAAAGAACTCCTCAATGTTACTTTTGCCAATAATCGAACCACTACCTACTGAGAGGTCCTCCAGAACGTACTTAGGGAACAACATGATGAACTAAAAGTAAAGAAATAACAACTACCAAGGATTCTAATTTTTTTTGGGTTTTTGATATAAAACAATGCAGGTAAAATAAATAAATTAAAGCAAAGCAATAAAACAAAGTAAAGGATGTGCGTGCTGAAAACTCCCCTCGCAGAAGTCTTCTACTTCCTCCCCGGCAATGGCGCCAGAAAATTAGCTGCTGGCGCATGGGTGACGGCACCAGAAGATTCCTTGTGCGTGGTGAATGACCAGCCCGTTGGGAACCCCAAGAGGAAGGTATGATGAGTATAGCAGCTAGTTTTCCCTCAGTTAAGAAACCAAGGTATGTCGATCTTGGAGAGGAGAGATAAACGACTGAAGGTGATGCTTGCTAGCTTGCGACAGCTTTGGACAATTTATATATGGCGCCTCGTCCAAGCTTTGCTTTGCGAGCAGCAACGTGGAACCTGCACACAACACAACCAAGTACTTCGTTCCCAACTTGCGATGAGGTTGTCAATCTCACCGGTTTGCTTGAAACAAAGGTTATGAGCGTATCGAGTGGAAAACAATAGAGTATGCGAATAAAGTAAATAGTGCGAGTAAAGTATACAGGTGATAGCAATATAATGGAAATAGGACCGGGGTCCACAGTTCACTAGTGGTGTCTCTCCATAAGATAAATAACACATGCTGGGTAAACAAATTACAGTTGGGCAATTGATAGAATAAAGATAAACGTGATATGTCAAGAAGATCACTATGAGATTTACTCTAGGCATTACAACAAAATACATAGACCGCCATCCAACTGCATCTATGACTAATAATCCACTTGTGGCGAATCAATCCGATAACTCCACAAGTATTAAGTTGCGAACAACAGATAATTGCATTAAGCAAAGTGTGTAATGTAAACAAAGCATATGCCCTTGAGCATATGAATGTTGTTTTCTCCCTAGTAGCAACAGCACATCTACAACCTTAGAGGTTTCTGTCACTCCCCCAGGTTAAATAGAGGCATGAACCCACTATCGAGCATAAATACCCCCTCTTGGAGTCACTAGCAACTACTCGGCCAAGATAGCTACTAACAACGGAGAGCATGCAAGATCATAAACAACATAGAGATAACAAAAGATAATATTCAGTACAGCAACTCAATCATAAACACCAATATTCATCGGATCCCAACAAACCAAACATGTAGAATTATATAACGGTGACCTCAATCATGTAAGGCAGCTCATGAGATCTAAACATGAAGCACATGGTGGAGAAGACAACCATCTAGCTACTGCTATGGACCCATGGTCCAAGGTAGACTACTCACTCATTGCTCCGGAGGCAAGCATGGCGATGAAGAAGACCTCCGGTGGCGATTCCCCTCTCCGGCAGGGTGCCGGGAAGAGCTTCTGGACCCTCCCGATCTTCGGGTCGACGGCGGCGGCGGATCGCGATGTGTTATGGAAAAGTGATTGGGTACTTAGGTTTTTTCCGTCGGGGGGTCTTTATAGGCGAAGGGGCGATGTCAGAGGAGGATCCAGGCGCCCTCACGCCAGGGTGGCGCGGCCCAGGCCCTGGCCGCGCCAGCCCTGTGTGTGGGGCCCTGGTGGCCCCCCTCCTACTCTCCTTCGGATCTCTGGAAGCTTCCGGGTAAAATAAGACTTCAGGAACTTGTTTCGTCCAATTTCGGGAATATTTCCTGTGTATCACTTCTGAAACACAAAAACAGCAGAAAACAGGGAACTGGCACTGTGGCAACTTGTTAGTAGGTTAGTTCCGGAAAATGCATAAAAGTGCCACGAAGTGTAACGAAACATTAGGCAAATGGTGTAAAAACAAGCATGGAGCATCAAAAATTATAGATACGTTGGAGACGTATCAGAGACACAGCCAGGAGTTTCAACCTGTTCGTGTGCAAAACTGATGTTCTTCTCAAACTATGTCCCGCGAACATTACCTGTAATCCGAGCCCTGGTATTTGTTAGTTAATCTTGAGACATCGCTACACACGAGGAGGCCATGTCTGTTTTCAAAGAGATCGAGAAGAAGGCTTTCCTCATGGGCTCAAGATCATTCTTGACTGACGAATTCATGCTCTCATTGTCAGTTCCACCATTTCTGGCATCCACCTGAAAACACATTACTAAACTTTCAGATGTATATTTATTTGCTTAACCAGGCAGACAAACACATTGGCAAGTTTAGGGAACATACCGTTATATCATCATCGAATGGAGAACCCTGTGGTGGTGAGTCGGTGCCATTCGCCTGCCCAGCCACAACCTTAGCCACCTATGTGCCAAAACACACTATCATTCATAAGCAATGCACAAAATAGAAACATTTCATGTAAAAAACAGAACTATTTCATGTACAAAACAAACTTATGTGCAGCAGGTAAAAATATCCTTGGCCAGCAACCGCTCCCGCAGCAAGTTGTTCAAGGATAAAACCATTCCAGTCTAGTGTGTTTATTCTTTCAACGGGAATGATATCTCCCAAAATATCCAGATTCACTCTTAAGTAAATTTTTGGAGCAAGAACAGTGCTTACAAGTGCAAGAGTGAAATTAATGGCAAACCGTGCATCAGACATCCCATCAGACATCAAATCATCAGGTTCCTCCTCAGTAAGTCGAGACCACAAGGTAGAAAGTGTAACGCCTTTTTCCATGTATCGCGCTATATCCAAGTTGTATTTATTTTTCACAGACTCGAGAAGTTTACTTTTATAAAGTGCATCTCTCTCGAGTAAGTTGTGTTTGAACTTGAACCGACCGCAATGCAGTTTGAACAATTCTTTTATCGCAAGTTTTAAGTCTATGTCCCCAGATGAAAATTCCATATTCATACTTTCAGCATTAAACATTTCAACAAGATCAGTAAAGAGTTCCCGGGGCACATGCTGCTCAGCACTGAGCAAGTCGCACACATTCCAGAAACACCTGAGATGGGGATTGGCCATAATTTTCCCTTTAAAAGTCCTAATTCCGTCTGCAGCTGAGTTGATATCGCTCTCGATCCTCATCTGAAAGACTTTGGATTCTATCAATTCCGGATTCAGGAGGTCAAGTGCAATAAAATTTGGCACCATCAGTTGGAGTACTGATGACAAACAACTAACCAATCATAATGCAGCAGTAGTAAAATAATTTACTGACACGCTGAAGATGTGCAGCTACACAAGAAAATGTTCAGGAACAGCATTCCAGGCAGTGAACATACATGAGATGGTCCATAAAGCCCTAGTTTATTTCAGAAGAAATTTATCACTAACGATTTGATCCTTCCAAAAAAATGATTAACACTACCAATTTGCACATTGTGTACAACCACACAAAGGCAGAAACAAACTGCATATCCTAGCAATGACTAAATGTATTAGCATCATGTATCCTTGTTCTGTATTTGATTAACACTACAAACTTATTACCCCATGTCTCTGCAATTGGCATTTAGTTTTTTGTCCAACCTTGATATTGAAACGGATTAATTACGGAAGCAAGAAGGGGCCAAGAAACAGAGCCCATCTCGAATGGGGAATCCAGTGCCCGATGGTATAGATGGGATTTGGTTAACCATTTATCTTTTGGATTCTAACCTATTAAACCCTTTTCTACAAAGTGTTAATATTGGTTAACCATTAGGTTATTTAGGTTCGAACCTTTTTTAAAAAGTATGCTATGGTAAGCTAGCATAACTCGTTAGAGTACGAGAACACATTGCAACATATGAGAAAAAAATCACCATGACCTATTATAAAAAAAATCAATAATTCACAAGTATATACATAATTCACAAAGATGTGATACAAAATATGCATGAATGGACGACAAAATAGTTCGAAAAGTTTAAGAACATTCATGGCTTGTTGCCATTATCCGACAGAGTACATAAGACTAGAATTTGAAATCACTGCGGCATGCCTGAAGTTCCTATATTCTCCTCGTAATCTCAAGGCATTCATCGCGGCAGATGGGTTTGCGTAGGTAGAAACAGATTTCTTCTAACGGTAAAAAGTTCAGATTATCATAAATTCATCACAAGTTTATCAAAATGATGCATGCTCCTCAATGTTTCCTAACTACATAAGTTCAGGCTTGTTTTGCTAACCTAATGTCTCTAATCAAGGCTTTGGCAATTAACATGCAATGTAGTACTAGTAGTATGCAATTGTGAGGCGGTATATCACCACCACTGTGACACCATATCACATCTGCCTGTCCTGAAGGTCAGGGTTAACACTTTGAATTATTTTTCGATTAGAAGAAACAAATGACTAAATGTATTAGCATCATGTATCCTTGTTCTGTATTTGATTAACACTACCAACTTATTACCCCATGTCTCTGCAATTGGAATTTAGTTTTTTGTCCAAGCTTGATATTGAAACGGATTAATTACGGAAGCAAGAAGGGGCCAAGAAACAGAGCCCATCTCGAATGGGGAATCCAGTGCCCGATGGTATAGATGGGATTTGGTTAACCATTTATCTTTTGGATTCTAACCTATTAAACCCTTTTCTACAAAGTGTTAATATTGGTTAACCATTAGGTTATTTAGGTTCGAACCTTTTTTAAAAAGTATGCTATGGTAAGCTAGCATAACTCGTTAGAGTACGAGAACACATTGCAACATATGAGAAAAAAATCGCCATGACCTATTATAAAAAAAATCAATAATTCACAAGTATATACATAATTCACAAAGATGTGATACAAAATATGCATGAATGGACGACAAAATAGTTTGAAAAGTTTAAGAACATTCATGGCTTGTTGCCATTATCCGACAGAGTACATAAGACTAGAATTTGAAATCACTGCGGCATGCCTGAAGTTCCTATATTCTCCTCGTAATCTCAAGGCATTCATCGCGGCAAATGGGTTTGCGCAGGTAGAAACAGATTTCTTCTAACGGTAAAAAGTTTAGATTAGCATAAATTCATCACAAGTTTATCAAAATGATGCATGCTCATCAATGTTTCCTAACTACATAAGTTCAGGCTTGTTTTGCTAACCTAATCTCTCTAATCAAGGCTTTGGCAATTAACATGCAATGTAGTACTAGTAGTATGCAATTGTGAGGCGGTATATCACCACCACTGTGACACCATATCACATCTGCCTGTCCTGAAGGTCAGGGTTAACACTTTGAATTATTTCTCGATTAGAAGAAACAGAACAGCAGATGTGCTAAATAAGACATATGCAGGCATCAAGACCGTAGGCACCACTTGATGCATCCTACCAAAACCAGTCCACCATTTTTGAAGAAAAAGGGACACTTTACCTTCCCTGGATGGAGTGGAGCCGGACGAAGGAGATCTCCAGCCGACGCGGAGAGGTGGAGGTCAGAGCCGACGCGGGCGGCGAGGAGCGGGGAGGTGAGCAGCGGGTCGGGGGAGGGGTCGGCGAGGGCGGCGCCGAGCCAGTAGGGGAGGAGCTCGGTGGGGCAGACGAAGCGGATGAGGGCGAGGCGGTCCGTGGTGACGGAGCGGGGAGGCAGGAGGCGGCGGCGACGGAGCGGAGAGACAGGAGGCGGCGGCGACCCAGCCGACAGATCGCCGGCCGATAGCTTTGCTGGATCTGTGCTAGAGGGTCAGTTGAAGTGTCGGACGGTTGCAGTTGGGAACTCGTAATCATCAGGCACCGCGATGTGTATCTCGCCCATCGCGTACCCTCTCCCGTACTGGCCCGGCCCAACTCTAGATTCATGTGTTCGGTACTCGGCCCAGCGCACGATACGCATCGCTCCAGATCAGAAAAAAAACATGCGAGAATAATCTGGACAAATTCAAATTTGAACCGATTCCAAATTTGAAAAAAAAATCAAATCTGAACTAATTAGAATCTGAATAAATTCGAATTTGAAAGTTTTTGAACTTGACGGATTTCGAATTCGAACATTTTTGAATTTGAACAATTTCGAATTTGAATGATTTCAAATCTGAACATTTTTGAATTCGAACGATTTCGGGTTTGAACGATTTTAAATTTGAACGATTTCGAATCTGAACAAATTTGAATCTGAATTTGAACGATTTCGCATCCGAACTTTTTTCAAATTTGATCTTAAGGAAACCGTTGTATGAAACCAG
This sequence comes from Dactylis glomerata, assembly GCA_007115705.1. NCBI lineage: Eukaryota > Viridiplantae > Streptophyta > Magnoliopsida > Poales > Poaceae > Dactylis > Dactylis glomerata. Next base: position 1,279,825 of record QXEO01000291.1, on the reverse strand, counting down.
AAAAACAAAAAAAATCGTGGCTCAGGTTCCGCGACAAAAAACCGCTCGCAAAACTCACCCAATCCTCACGTTCCCGCTATTGGGCAGGCCCATGTACCTCGACAGCGTACGGGAGGGTACGCGATGTCCCGGATCCCAGTCGCGGTACGCGATGAATAGGGATTGCCGTTGCAGTTCTCGCTGTGCTCATTCTGTAGCAAATCTGGCCAACGGGCCGGCCCACGGCACGGCACGGCACGACCCGATAACAAATTACCGTGCCTGGCACGGCACGGCCCACTAGACACGTTAAACAAACGGGCTGTGCCGTGCCGGCACGTGGGCTTGACTATGAGGCCCGAGCACGGCCCGTTTCCTTACCGTGCCGGCCCATGGCACGTTAGCCCTATTGCAGTTTGACTCGTCGTGCCAGATTTGGCCGAAACAGCCTCAGAAAAATCCGAAACAGCCTCCAAAAATCCGAAAAAATGCAGAACATATGTATTCCTCATTAAAACCTTCCATCCCAGAAGGGAAAAGAGTACAACCCGTTCTAAGAGAAATAGAAAATTACAACATACAAATACAACTAATTATTCCTTGCAGCTTCTTGCTTCTCATGAAACGCGACGTGGCGATGCAGATGGCTGGTTCCCATCTTAGGGGTATTCCCAAATATTTACACTGGCATGTCATGCGTGGATCCGCACTTGGATCAACAGGGCAGGCAAGTGCTTCAGTTCACAATGGGTAAGGCTTGTATTATATGTTCTTGTTTGTTTAGTTATGCGTTGTAACAAAATGATAGGCTTCTATGGTCATCTCAACACTACTAGCCTAGGCAACTAATGTATGAAAGCAACACATCCCATTTTTGTGGCAACATGCTTGGGTTTATGCCTAGTCGCGTTCGAAACAAAGGAGGGATGGCGGCGTATGGAGACAAGGAGAAGAAGGCCCCATCCCCAGACGGAAGGCCGCTCGTGTGGGCGATGGTGTGGGCGCAACGGAGGCGGGCGAGTAGGCTTGCAGGCCGAGACGAAACTCCTAGACGAGCGGGCGGCGCCGCGGCTGGTGGCAGCCGGCGGCAGGGTCCTGGAAGAGCCCGCGGCGGGTTCAGGTTTGACTGGTGTGAGCGTGCTCTGTTCTCCATTTCTCGCTGTGTAGTTCGCTGGAAACCCTCTCTCGCCGCCGGCCGATAAACCGCGGGGAGGGGACAAAGTGGAAATGGCGGGGGAGCGACTTACCGTAGCAGCAGAAGCTGTCCGTCGGCGGCGCCCCCGATCAGCGTCCGCGCCGTCGCCTCGCCTCCGTCCCCTCGCCTCCGTCCTCGACAAGGATTGAGTTTTGGGGGAGCTTTTTTTTTTGAGCGGAGAGTTTTGGGGGAGCTGGATAGGCTCCGCCCGCTAAGGTTTTTAATGGGCCGCTCCCCATCGCGGCCCAGTAAACAGGTAGGTACTTTTAATGGGCGATCCCAATGAAGGTGATTTTGTGGGTCCTGCAGTTGGGATTCCTAAAGGTTTTGAGACATTGAAAGCGATGCTCAGATCACCCCCAACTGCCGATAAAAAATCCGGGAGAGCCCTGTCCACGCTTGAATTAAGGAAATTGTTGGTGCGTATGTCCAAGGAGGATAATGAGGCTGACGATGAAACTGTTATGCATCTTTACAGGCTTTATGTGTGGGCTGTGGTCAATGCACCAAGTACTGCCCCTACTGTTGTTCTGAATCAGATGGGTGTAGTTTGTACTGGCGAGAAGTACAGGTTGTGCGATTATAGTGTAGATACTTTGGTGGACGGTGTCGCAAGATGGAGAAATGGAACACTACAATCAATTATAGGAAATATGTTAATACCCCTGGTAAGTTATCTCGTATATGTTTGGTACTCAATTTACTTGCAAATATTCTGTGTAATGACCAGTGACATTATGTTTCCGATTGGGTTCCCAATAGATAATAATTGCGGACTTGGCAGTACTGGAGGACGATGAGGGGGACGATGAGGGCAAAACTCCACCACCAGCATCTGGCTTTCCACGCTATCAATACACGCTACAAAAGCGGTTTGATAAGGTGTATGAGAAAGGTGTTAAAAATCTTAAGGTAACTAACCTTTTTTTCATACAGTCTAGATTTGTCCATCCACTGGGAAGGGAAAGGATAACTGGAAAAAGGATATATTGTTACGTCTTATTTACGACTTCTTGCTAATAGACGTATTTATATGAATTCTACTGTTTTGCAGTATAGGAGCTTGTGTGATGGTGTTTACGCTAAGATTTTTAATCCACCAAGTAAAAGTGATCTGCTTGGCTGCCTTGGCACCAGAAGCTCCCATGCTTCCTCCCCGCAACTCCATGTAAGTCAAATGATTAGAATATAAGTTAATCCTAATATGTACTAGTTTGCACACAATCTCTGCTACAAGTTAACAACGATGTTCTAGTGTAATATAAGAAACCTCTCATTTTAATTGTCATTGTGTCTTGTCATGGGAAGGCTTCTGACAACACCATCCTCTCACGTTGTCTTGGGTTATCGACCTCCCTAGTAGACCATAACTAATGTTGTCCTCACCCTCGATCAGCATGACCTGCAGGCTATAGTTTTCCCAAACACTGTGTCTTTTCCTAATTTATTTTTCCTTAGGTCCCTTTGGTGATAAGCATCAGCAATATTTCCAGTTACCTTTGTTTTTTTTTGTGCAACTATTTCCACATGCTTGGAAGAGAAAAAAATTCATTCAGAACTTCTGTTTATTGCTTGAATCTTACTAAGAGAACTGGGAAGAGTCGGAAGAACTTTTCTTGTAGCTTCTTGAGATAAGAATGTATAACCCTGAAATAAAGGTGCAGCAAAGCCTTGTGAAATTAGGTTAAATGATCATGTTAACTCTGGTATCAAGCTACACTTCTTTTATTTTTGGAACATAATCGAGAAAAAAATGGAGGGATTGTTATGAGAGAACACAAATCATATCCGGTGTTCACATCCTCATCTCTTTTGGCACAGTTCATGTGCGTCAGAAGATGTATGCAAGCCAAGGAGGTCGACTAACCTAATCATGAACCAAAGGAAGCCCCTGTCAGCATAAGACCCATCCATAACTGTAAGTAGTAGGAAAAATAAACATGAAACCGAGTTAACTTTATCGTACACTAAACAAATCAGAAAGCGCACCTGCACTGCACCAAAGCTTTCTCTGTGAAAATATTTTCTGGTGATTTTTCATGTAGTGTAACTCTTCGGTCTGCAAAATACTTGCATGGATATGCATCACACTGGAATTCTCCCTCTAATCCTAGACTGCTTCTTGATCTAGTTCACATATGATACGTCTCCAACGTATCTATAATTTTTGATGCTCCATGCTTGTTTTTACACCATTTGACTACTGTTTCGTTACACTTCGTGGCACTTTTATGCATTTAAAGGAACTAACCTACTAACAAGTCGCCATAGTGCTACACAGGAAATATTCTCGGAATTGGACGAAACAAGTTCCTGAAGTCTTATTTTCCCCGGAAGCTTCCAGAGATCCAAAGAAAAGTAGGGGGGGCCACGAGGGCCCCACACACCAGGGCGGCGCGGCCCAGCCCCTGGCTGTGCCCCCTATGTGTGAGGGTGCCTCGGGCCACCTCTGACGATGCCCCTTCGCCTACAAAGACCCCCCGACGGAAAAAACCTAAGGACCCGATCCATTTTCCAGAACACATCGCGATCCACCGCCGCCGTTGACCCGAAGATCGGGAGGGTCCAGAAGCTCTTCCCGGCACCCTGCCGGAGAGGGGAATCGCCATCGGAGGTCTTCTTCATCGCCATGCTTGCCTCCGGAGCGATGAGTGAGTAGTCTACCTTGGACTATGGGTCCATAGCAGTAGCTAGATGGTTGTCCTCTCCACCATGTGCTTCATGTTTAGATCTCATGAGCTGCCCTACATGATTGAGATCACCGTTATGTAATTCTACATGTTTGGTTTGTTGGGATCCGATGAATATTGGTGTTATGATTGAGTTGCTATACTGAAATATATCTTATGTTATCTCTATGTTGTTTATGATCTTGCATGCTCTCCGTTGTTAGTAGCTATCTTGGCCGAGTAGTTGCTAGTGACTCCAAGAGGGGGTATTTATGCTCGATAGTGGGTTCATGCCTCTATTTAATCTGGGGAGTGACAGAAACCTCTAAGGTTGTAGATGTGCTGTTGCTACTAGGGAGAAAACAACATTCATATGCTCGAGGGCATATGCTTTGTTTACATTACACACTTTGCTTAATGCAATTATCTGTTGTTCGCAACTTAATACTCATGGGGTGTTCTGATGATATCCCCGGGAGTGGATTATTAGTCATAGATGCAGTTGGATGACGGTCTATGTATTTTGTTGTAATGTCCAGAGTAAATCGCATAGTGATCTTCTTAACATATCACGTTTATCTTTATTCTATCAATTGCCCAACTGTAATTTGTTTACCCAGCATGTGTTATTTATCTTATGGAGAGACACCACTAGTGAACTGTGGACCCCGGTCCTATTTCCATCATATTGCTATCACCTATTTACTTTACTCGCACTATTTACTTTACTCGCATACTATTATCACTTTCCACTCGATACGCTCATACCCTTTTTTTCAAGCAAACCGGTGAGATTGACAACCTCATCGCAAGTTGGGAACAAAGTATTTGGTTGTGTTGTGTGCAGGTTCCACGTTGCTGCTCGCAAAGCAAAGCTTGGACGAGGCGCCATATATAAATTGTCCGAAGCTGTCGCTAAGCCAGCCTGCATCACCTTCAGTCGTATTGTCTGCTCTTCTCTTGATCGACATACCTTGGTTTCTTAACTGAGGGAAAACTTGCTGCTATATTCATCAAAACCTTCTCTTGGGGTTTTCCAACTGGCCGGTCATTTAATTTCATACACCATCGACTTGGCCCCATCAAGTTTTCTGGCGCCGTTGCAGGGGAAGAAGTGGGAGACCTCTGCAAGGGGAGTTTTTCACACACACATCCTTTACTTTGTTTTAAGTTTTGCTTTACTTTATTTTTACTTGCATCGTTTTATATCAAAAACCCAAAAAAATTAGAATCCTTGGTAGTTGTTATTTCTTTACTTCTAGTTCATTATGTTGTTCCCTAAGTATGTTTTGGAGGACCTCTCAGTAGGTAGTGGTTCAATTATTGGGAAAGATAACATTGAGGAGTTCTTTAATCACATTAGTATGCATAAAGAAGTTGAGGAAAAGTCTTTGGTTGAGCTAGCTCCTAGTATTGAAGTTGCTTCTGGTTATTTAATTCACATGTTAGAAGCCAAGTTTGCTAGCCTTAATCCTTTTATGCAACACATGTTCCTTAAGCTTCATGAAATTGAAGATCCTGAAAAGAAAGCTTTTATCTCGGAAACTTTGCGCTTAGAATTTAAAGATGTTGCTATTGAAGCTAGAAAAGTTCTTAAGCATTTTAGTAAACTCGGTTCACCTATAAAGGTTATTAGTACAAACGATGAAGGAACTGAAATACCTATACCTAGCAAGCTCTTGGGATTGTATGAAGCTTTCGAAAATAATTTTGACTAGATCTGTCCCAAAAATCTTTTTAGTGATTTGAGTGAACCAAAGTGTGATCACAAAGGGTCTTCTAAAACTTATGTGGATGAATTACAATGCCTTATTGACAAGACCTCTGCAGTTGATCTTAATGCTCCTTCTGATGTTACTTGATTCGCAATTTTCTGCGCCTAGCTCAAAGGCGTTAAAGAAAAGCACTTTTGGGAGATAACCCAATGTTTTTATTTTCAGTACTTTTTCTTTTATTTGAGTCTTGGAAGTCATTACTACTGTAATTACCTCTCCTTATCCTTTTTATTTTGTTGTTGTGCCAAGAGAAGCCTCTAATTCGAGTGAGGTAAAGATTTAGGGATGTTGCTGTCCTGAAACTGTTTTCGGTGCAGCACCGTAAAAATTCGTAAAAATTCTGTGTATATCTTTTGGACCTGCAATTTCTTGTGCATATGCCCCAGGTTATATCCAAACTTTCGTTAGTTTAACACTTTTTGATTTGAGCAACAGAAAACCCCTTAAAAATTCGACCTTTGTCAGCTGTTCTGTTTTGACAGATTTCTGCCAATATTTGTGTTTGCCGCTTTATCGCTTTTTTTGAGTTCTTTTGATCACGTAACTTTTGGGGAAGTTGCTACAGTAGTATATACTTTATATGTGGTGGTTTTGGGTTGAAATCTGAAGCAAAAAGAGGTTGATTATATGTTATGCTACACTAATGTTGCTAATAGATTTGTGTTTAGTTTTGTATGAAGGAAGTTTTCAAGTGTAGGGATTGGAGAATGATGAGATGAGTTGAAGAACGGACAAAAGCTCAAGCTTGGGGATGCCCATGCATCACCCCAAGAAATATCCAAGAAGTACAAGCGTCAAAGCTTGGGGATGCCCCCGAGGCACCCCTTCTTCATTGGCAAAAATCAGGTCACCTTTCAAGACACTATATTTTTATTGCTTCATGCACTATGTGTTTTTCTTGGAGCGTCAGTTGTTTTAGTTTTCTTAGTTAGTTTAGTTTTGTTTGCTGCAATAAATGGTTGGACCCCAACAAATTTCCTTTGGAGAAGTTTCCTTGCTTTTCATTTGCCAAGGACGCTCTAGCTTTCACTCTTATCAAAAACCGAGTGTTCTTCTTTTTCTGCTACTGCTTTTGGTTTTCATTTTTGCCTTGATTTGCGTTCAGACCTTGTCATATCTTTTCATCAAGGTGCATTTTTGCCTCTGATCTTTATTGGTTTACATCAAAAGAGGTGTCTTAAAAAATTTCAAATGGTGTTGGAAAAGAGAAAAAGCTTTATGCAAAAAAGTGGTACAAGAAGGAGCTTGTGTAGACTGCGGCTTAGGCTTTTTCATATCATGCTTGATGTCTTTTTGATAGTATGCTTAGTGGTTTTGCTGTAGCATGACTTGTCTCAAATAACTGAGATTGCTTAATGAGCCTTTGAAAAAATCATGCGTTGTTTTTATCGTTTGGAAGCATTATTTTGGTTTTCTCCTTGATGCTTTATTTGGATTGACTTGGCGCATGCTCACACATGTTAGACTCTTACAAAGTCGCCAATAGCCTCTATGATCATTTATTTTTTGACTTTTGATGCCATCTTTTGCTTCTTTAAATGTCGCTTTGTCGCTTTGCATAATTATGGCCATTATTGCTCTCTTAGTTGGTCGCTCCCAGTCTTTTGCTAGCCCTTGCCTTGTACTGAGTATGAGCTCTACTCGTGCATCTAACTCCTAAAAACCAAGTTTTGCCAAAGTGTCCACCATACATACCTACTAGCAATTTGCTATTCCAAGTAAATTTGACTTGCTTTTATCTACTCTTCAAATTAAACTCTTACCAGTGTTATGAGAAAATTGGTTAGTAAAGCTCTCACGAACAGGAAGGCACACTTTACTTTTTCTTGTTCTTAAAAATTTGACATTGTGGTCTGTTATGTTGAGTTGTTATGCTTGCAAGTTGTAAGTTGGATACTAGCCCAACCATGCTGTCATGGGGCAAGCTTTCAACATTGCACTTCTTATTTGAGTTGATATCATGATCTTTTGCTTATGGATGCCCGTGGTGTGAAATGAATTGGGAATCTTGCGGGGATCATGGAGTTTGTATATGTGTTAGGGAAATGCCTGGGCCGCCAATCTAAGCCATGCATAATTCATGGTGGAAATTTACAGCATACCCATAGTGGACATACGACGACGCATCTCAAAATAAAAAGCTATACAATTGGTAAATAAAAGAGATGTCGAGGTGTTCATTGTCTGCTTGTCCTATCATTTTGATGTGGGCTTGTTCCATGTCATCGGGCACGGAGGTACCCTGTTGGCGGTTCTCGATGATACATATATACTTACAATGACAAGAGCCTTGCTTGGGACTCTAAGTTGAGTAGCATGAGGTTTGGGTACTCGTATTCACGGGACACGAGGTTTTCAACTTATGATTTGTCAAGCATATGCATCATAATTGTTCTCGCATTAACTTTAACCATTCAAGATGCTTATGATGGGGGCAATGAGAGCTCAAAGCCGGTAAGTAACATAATTTTTGAAGGTTATAAAACTTGCAATCACTGCTTCCCTCTGCGAAGGGCCTTTCTTTTACTTTTATGTTGAGTCACCACCTTCTATCTTTATGCACCATTAAGAGAGCATAGTTTTCATTCTTAGTATAATGTGCATTGCCCCAAAGTTTTCATTGATTAATTCATATTGTTGGTTTCACTTGTTCTCAAATTATTTGTATCTAGTCGCCCTCTTAAACTTGAAGGTGTCCTATGCATTTATGTCTTGCTCTCTATGAAGGACAAGCTGAAAACCATTTGTATGTTTTTCCTTATGATTTGAACACACATTTGACTTTCAATGTTTCATTTTCATGATCTTTTGTTTGTGTTCATTTGCATGTTATAACATGGTTGCTAAGTTTCTATTGTCAAGATTATATCTTTCATGCCCATGTTTTAAGTTCTTATGGTCCCAGCTCACAAATGCTTACATATATGATCAAGATTGTGTAGGTGCATGTCACCTCAAAAATTATTCTTTTGTTATCACTTACCTACTCGAGGACGAGCAGGAGTTAAGCTTGGGGATGCTTGATACGTCTCCAACGTATCTATAATTTTTTATGCTCCATGCTTGTTTTTACACCATTTGCCTACTGTTTCATTACACTTCATGGCACTTTTATGCATTTTCCGGAACTAACCTACTAACAAGTCGCCACAGTGCCAGTTCCCTGTTTTCTGCTGTTTTTGTGTTTCAGAAGTGCTACACAGGAAATATTCTCGGAATTGGACGAAACAAGTTCCTGAAGTCTTATTTTTCCTAGAAGCTTCCAGAGATCGGAAGAGGAGTAGGAGGGGGGCCACGAGGGCCCCACACACCAGGGTGGCGCGGCCCAGCCCCTGGCCACGCCCCCTATGTGTGAGGGTGCCTCGGGCCACCTCTGAGGATGCCCCTTCGCCTATAAAGACCCCCCGACGGAAAAAATCTAAGGACCCGATCAATTTTCCAGAACACATCGCGATCCGCCGCCGCCGTCGACCCGAAGATCGGGAGGGTCCAGAAGCTCTTCCCGGCACCCTGCCGGAGAGGGGAATCGCCACCGGAGGTCTTCTTCATCGCCATGCTTGCCTCCGGAGCGATGAGTGAGTAGTCTACCTTGGACTATGGGTCCATAGCAGTAGCTAGATGGTTGTCCTCTCCACCATGTGCTTCATGTTTAGATCTCATGAGCTGCCCTACATGATTGAGATCACCGTTATGTAATTCTACATGTTTGGTTTGTTGGGATCCGATGAATATTGGTGTTATGATTGAGTTGCTATACTGAAATATATCTTATGTTATCTCTATGTTGTTTATGATCTTGCATGCTCTCCGTTGTTAGTAGCTATCTTGGCCGAGTAGTTGCTAGTGACTCCAATAGGGGGTATTTATGCTCGATAGTGGGTTCATGCCTCTATTTAATCTGGGGGAGTGACAGAAACCTCTAAGGTTGTAGATGTGCTGTTGCTACTAGGGAGAAAACAACATTCATATGCTCGAGGGCATATGCTTTGTTTACATTACACACTTTGCTTAATGCAATTATCTATTGTTCGCAACTTAATACTCATGGGGTGTTCGGATGATATCCCCGGGAGTGGATTATTAGTCATAGATGCAGTTGGATGGCGGTCTATGTATTTTGTTGTAATGCCCAGAGTAAATCGCATAGTGATCTTCTTGACATATCACATTTATCTTTATTATATCAATTGCCCAACTGTAATTTGTTTACCCAGCATGTGTTATTTATCTTATGGAGAGACACCACTAGTGAACTGTGGACCCCGGTCCTATTTCGATCATATTGCTATCACCTTTTTACTTTACTCGTACTGTTTACTTTACTCGCATACTATTATCACTTTCTACTCGATACGCTCATACCCTTTGTTTCAAGTAAACCGGTGAGATTGACAACATCATCGCAAGTTGGGAACAAAGTATTTGGTTGTGTTGTGTGCAGGTTCCACGTTGCTGCTCGCAAAGCAAAGCTTGGACGAGGCGCCATATATAAATTGTCCGAAGTTGTCGCTAAGCCAGTCTGCATCACCTTCAGTCGTATTGTCTGCTCTTCTCCTGATCGACATACCTTGGTTTCTTAACTAAGAGAAAACTTGCTGCTATATTCATCAAAACCTTCTCTTGGGGTTTTCTAACTGGTCGGTCATTTAATTTCATACACCATCGACTTGGCCCCATCAACATAGTTTTCTCAGCTTCTCCAAGTACTCAAAGATCTACATGTAGCTGCTGAAAAGAATAGGCAGATGATGGTTAATTTGTCTTAGATAGCAAATTAGATTGTATTATCTTTTACAAAATATACATGAACTGCTCAAATATATCCTTGACTGCAATCACCATGTTATGATCAATAAAGATAAAAAAGTTCCCAGCTAAACATATACATATAAGAAGTGACATGCCGCTAGCTAGACTGCTCATAAATACTAACCATTATTTAATTTATTCTGAATTGGCGCAGCTGCAGTTTCTTTTTTGCTTTTAGAAGTATTAGAGATGGCACATAAACACTGTTTACACGTCTATTAATCTTGATCATCTTTTCAGGCTATTAATCTTGATCAGCATTCTTGCGAGACTGCCAATGCTAAAGACCTGCTTTCATAATTGCGCTCTGCAGATTTTAGCTTTGTTGATAGGTTCATGAGGTTCTTGAATAGGCCGGAAAATTCTTTGGATGGAGGCGAAACAGAGCGTCTGAAGAGAGATCTATTTCACAAGCTGCGCCACGCATTGGTGCGCGAAGCTGTTGGTGAAGTTTTTACATTTATCGCAGAGCATGAAGCTATCTGTTAGCGATTCACTACAGATGTAAATGAATACATTTTAGATGTTAAGGCGATACATCAAGGGTTGACTAAAAAGGCTAAGCCTTGTTGTTTCTTTACATACCCTCCTGACTCCTCTGAATGTGTTGATATTAATTGTGGGGATCTGAGGCGCCTTGCAGATGGTGCCTTTCTCAATGATAATATAGTTAAGCTTTTCATGCTGTAAGTACTGCTCCTCCCAGTCTTTGATATGTATGTAAATAGGTATCTTTTATTGAAGTATTTAAATATAATTTACTTCTTGTTGCCATCTGAAAGGAACCCATCTCCTGAAAGGCCTTGAACGGAGTGCAATACATGAAAAATATTTCATTATGGACCCATTGCAATTTAAAAATCTTGTTGCTGACAACTTTGAAGTAAAAAAGGTAACTTTCGTAAATTCCTAAACTTATTTTCTTGCCTAAAATTTTAAGCTTTCTTCCTCATACATTTACTTTTTTACTGCAGCTTAAAAGAGGGGCAGACAAGGATAATTTAGCCAAGATACCATATATTTTTTTGGCCTATTTCGTAATCAATCCTTTTGTGTCTTTTGTACATGCATTTCTTTGGATTAGTGTTTATATTAGCCTGTAGTCAAAGTTTAGCTCTCTGAAAATTTATTTTGGGTGAGCACGTTTCATTCTGTGGTGCAGAGGAGATGAGCACTAGAGTCTTGGTATCATCTGCAATGAAGAGAATAAACAGCCCAGAGCTCTCCACATGGATCCGGCTGATATGCATAATAGTCAAGTGATTTGCCAAACCCTTGCAAAGTAAGTAGTCCCGGTACTCACAATGTTTGAGTAAATGTACTATTATGTGTAGGCGTACTCCATTTAAAACCTCGTGTATCGTTTGTAGATATATGCAGGTAGTGCTTGAAGTCGATGGTGACGTCGACCAAAAAAAGATTCAGGTAACTCGGATCGTTATTGACTTCTAGCAAGCTTTGACACATGCTCTAATAGTCTTGTGATGCCAGGTTCCAGAACAGATCAATGGGTATGATTGTGGCATATTGATGCTATACCACATGTTGAAAATCATTGAGGACTTCGATGAGAACTTCAAGGTTAGCCAAATATCGACATTCTTTTGACATTTTGGGGGGAGGCTGAACAATGGATATGTTTTTTAATTTCTGACTCATTTATTTACCCCTGATTTTGATGTAGTGTGGCAGGGAATGGTACATACCTGAAGATGCATCCTTACTGAGAAGCGGCATAAGACAATTGATTCAAGAGAACAAAATGAAGAGTTTTCCTAACGACAAGTGCAGTATTGCAAAGAAGTGGGCAAGCAGCTTTGCCGTAACATGCATAGAGTGAAACAAAAGCGGCAGACATATGTTAGTTACTGCTTTGCTGCCTTATGCTTTGGCATGTGCCTATTGTCCAGGTCAAACAACTGTGTATTAATTGCTATTGCCTGGCATGGCACGACCCACTAGACACGTTAAACAAACGGGCTGTGCCGTGCCGGCACGTGGGCTTGACTATGAGGCCCGAGCATGGCCCGTTTCCTTACCGTGCCGGCCCACGGCACGTTAGCCCTATTGCAGTTTGACCCGTCGTGCCAGATTTGGCCGAAACAGCCTCAGAAAAATCCGGAACAGCCTCCAAAAATCCGAAAAAATGCAAAACATATGTATTCCTCATTAAAACCTTCCATCCCAGAAGGGAAAAGAGTACAACCCGTTCTAAGAGAAATAGAAAATTACAACATACAAATACAACTAATTATTCCTTGCAGCTTCTTGCTTCTCATGAAACGCGATGTGGCGATGCAGATGGTTGGTTCCCATCTTAGGGGTATTCCCAAATATTTACACTGGCATGTCATGCGTGGATCCGCACTTGGATCAACAGGGCAGGCAAGTGCTTTAGTTCACAATGGGTAAGGCTTGTATTATATGTTCTTGTTTGTTTAGTTATGCGTTGTAACAAAATGATAGGCTTCTATGGTCATCTCAACACTAATAGCCTAGGCAACTGATGTATGAAAGCAACACATCCCATTTTTGTGGCAACATGCTTGGGTTTATGCCTAGTCGTGTTCGAAACAAAGGAGGGATGGCGGCGTATGGAGACAAGGAGAAGAAGGCCCCATCCCCTGCTCGTCCTATGCAAGCCTACTCGCCCGCCTCCGTTGCGCCCACGCCATCGCCCACACGAGCGACCTTCCGTCTGGGGTTCTGCTCGCCGCGACCGTGGCCACCTTGTCACAAAACCCGGTATCTTTCCATGTCGCGCTTAGGTCTCCCCTGTTATTTATGCAGGCTTCCGTTTTGAGCTAGAGATAAAAGCAGGGGCTAACGGCCACTCTAGGCGGCTCTCCCTCTCATTCGTAACCTCACGCTCGACTTCCTCCCGCTGCCAGAATAAGGAGATAGCAAATCCCATTTGCTATCTCCATATTCTGGCAGCAGGAGGAAGTCGAGCGTGAGGTTAGGAAGGAGAGGGAGTGCCGCTTAGAGTGGCCGTTATCCCCCGCTTTTATCACCGAAAACTAACCTGTTCACAGAATGGTGTAGGACAAACCTAAGTCCCACACACGGTGGTACTCGGCGTCCTCCTCCGCGTCGAGCCGCTCCTGCTCCACCCTCTTCTTTCTATATTAGGTCCTTGCTTTCAATGCCAATGGAACAGTTTGAGTCTGATATTTGGAACAAATTTGGTCACACCCCGTCCTTCCACATCAGTACCTTCCAGTATATCGACCGAGACCACCGAAAAACAACAACAATAACAACAACAGACCCTCGCCATGAAGGAGGAAGGTACCCAGGAATTCTTTTTTTAACCATCCTTCACTTTGTCCAGTTTTTTTTTCCCAGAAATTACTTGAAATGCTGCCCGTTGTTTGACAAGCTAAAAACGCTGCTGCTCAATGAGTGGTGTATGGTTAAGAACTTCACTGCACTTGTTTACTTTCTTCACCACTCACCAATTCTAGAGACGCTTACACTACAGCTTGATTTCGAAACTCGAGAGGTATATATTCTCCAAGTATGATAGTTTGTATCTTGAAAGTTGCCATGTACCTTCTGTTGACTTCAGTAAAATATTTGTGATTGCTATAGGAACAGCATGTCATCGAAACAGATGAAAGCTACAATTCAAGTGTACCATCAACTATATCAAAGCATCTCAAGGTAGTCAAAATCATATGTGACACGAAGGAAGATGCAAGGGTTCAACGTATTTTAAAGGTTCTTCGTACCCATGGAGTACCTTCTGAGCAAATTGACATCCTATAGACTTTGTTTGCCTGTAAGTAACCATTACAACTCCTTACATTTATTACCTTTTGCTAGTGAGCCTATAAATGCTGTAACATAATTCATTGAAAAGCTAAAGGTACACCAAAAGCACATTTAGATATTTCTCTTTTTGCACTACTTGTAAATTCTTCTAGCAACCATGACGTTATAAAATCACTGGTACCCACACCGTCAACGTTAACGGGTGCCATTGATCTTAGTGCTTAGTTAACCAAACTAGCAGGTCTGTGCTAAATGGGGCAGTACTGAAGGTACGAATACTTCAGGATGGTTCCATTGTTGTCTGTGGAATGTGACAGTTTAACAAAGTTTTTTGGTTATTTGAAGATCAAATAAATGGTCAAATTGCTGCCTTTCAAATTACAACTTAAACTTTGAGGTCCCTAAACCCTACGTGAGTGGAGGATCGAGAGAGAGGAGAGCAAAACAAAACAACACACAGAGAGTTTGCGCCGCACACAACTTGCGACTTTTCTGTATTTCTCTTCTCCTTTTATTCTGGCTTACAACGGGAATCACTAAGTTCGTGCCATCCCACGAACGGAACGAGGCCGTGAGAATCGCTCCAATTTTGTTAGGAAAACTTGGAGCCTAATCTGCTGACTAAAACGACTGAAAACGGCTAACTGAAGAAAAACACTACTGCAGCTAGCCTGCTTATGTCTGACGAAACAAACCACTACACTAGCAATGCACTGAATTATTCAACAAACTTTCTGTTCAGTTTCATGTTAATAGCAAATACTTCCTACATTCCAGTAACTAGATGAAATTGCATTTCCCCCAGCCCCCATTCTTATGTGCTCACAGTCTCCCCTGTTATTTATGCAGGCTTCCGTTTCGAGCTAGAGATGTTCAGTTGAGCTGGTCTACTTAGGCCCCTGTTATTCGTACTTTTATGCCCTGCATGTAATGTAGTACCATAAAGTGTCCGTGTTTTGTCGAATATTGCCTATTCATATGAACTCAGTGTGTATTTTCCTGTAACTTGTAGCTTGGATGTCAGAGCATGTTGAAGTGTCAGCGTAGCCTGAATTTGTTTGGTCGCTGTAGGCCTATATTTATGTTAAGATGTTTCAGGGACCTGTCTAGTGTTGTTTCAAAATCTGCTAATACGTACTGTGTGATTGCCTTGCCTGGCTCTCTTTTCTTAATTTGCCATCTTGGTTGAGTGTGTTCATGCACGACAAGACAACCACGAGAGTCAACTAGGCTGTGTTGCATCTGGAATTTGTCATCAGGCTTCTCTACATATATTCTGATGGTCTTTCGATGCAAACATACATAAGGCTTCAGGTTTTCAAGTTCCAAGTCTACACATCAACAATTTTAAGTTTAAATTTGGTATACAGTTAAAGTTTTAAGTTTTATTAATACACACTGAGACTAGTTCTTGATTATAATCAGCCAAATGAATCAAAATTTCACTTTACTTTTGTTATATGAGATAATTGGATACAGACATACACGAGATCCTGAAATAAGCAAAATATGAACTCAAATTTTTAAAAAATAGTTGTAGCCAACCATGATACCATAAAATCCCTGGTACCCACAATGTATATCTTAGCATAGGTGTAGGCGCCTATTAATCTCTCTGCTGTCGAGTTCCTGTTTTGAAGCAAAAAGCCATAGAAAGAATTTGACCTTGCCCTCCGCTTTGATCTTCCACACTACTCGGGCTTCGCCGGCTTTCGCAGATATTACAAACTTGGAACATATCAGAGCTTTGGTTGCATTTGCACGATTATGGAATAACGGGCTCCGGAGAGGACAACTATCATTTACACTCTCATCCTGCCCCGCAATCACTTCTTGACCGGCGTAATGTTGGCCACGGCGGAGCTGCCAGGACCTTGATGTTGATGTGTGTGTCGCTCCCTTCCCCCTGCTCGGGCTTCACCTGCTTTTGCAGATATTACAAACTTGGAACATATCAGAGGAACTGGACGGACGGAACCGGCGCCCTCTTCTCTGTAAGATCTACTCAGTTGTTCAGATGTATAGCTTGTCTTGATCCCAGAAATTCATTTGCCAATTATAACGAAGACAAGCTAGTTGATCTTGCTAATATGTATGCTGCTGACTTCTCTACATATGAAGTTTAAGTTTTCATAGTATTGCATCCATTATTAACTATTTCACTTGTTGTTTATGTCCTAGGAGTAAGTTTTCATACTATCCCAGTAATTTTGGGAACAATTTTTAGCCCTTAGCTTTTCGCCCGTGGCGTCGACAATTCCTAGCTACGCCACTGAATTCTTAGACACAGTAATTTCACTGGATTACACCAAATTACTTTAGTTTACTAACAGTATGAATAGCACCTGGAGAAGAGCGGAATAGAGACGCTAATCTCAGAGATTGGGATCATATGCAGATCTGCACAAATTCTTCAGTTACATACATCGCATTACCATAGAATGAACTCTAACAAGTGAATGTTGATCAGTGATGGTGGATTAAGACTGAAAGCATAGATGACATATAAGGTTTGTTGATTCTTTTTTGAATCTTATCGTTATTTATGTGGTCTTGGAATTTGCAGACCATGGGTAAGAAGGGCAAGCCAAGAGCCACAAAGGCAAGTTTGGAGAGGTCAACCGACTCGGTACTGACGTCGGCCTCCAATGGACAATCATCTCCACCAGTAAATCAAGGGCGAGGAAAGAGACAGCATGCTTTGCAAGCTGGAAGGTTAAGTCAGTCAACATCTGCGTCCTCTGGACTCTCTCAGGCAAATGAGGGGATTGCAGATTTAGGCATTCCAGAAGGGGGCATTCCTGAAGAGGACATTCCAGAAGAGGGTGTTCCAGAAATGGGTGGTCCTAGGAACAAGAACAACATCACACGATGCGTGCCCAGGGAAATTGCTAATCTCAAAGCTTCACTCATTCCGCGTCACGTTCGTATGATCGAGGAAAAGAGATTGGATGCCCCTCTATACTTAAACAACATCACAGATCCAATACAAACTCAGACTGTCAAGGATATTGCTATGCTTATTGATGAAAAAGGGAGACTTGATCTGGACGGGACATATGTTGATCTGTATGAGCTAGCACCATATGTGATGGGCGATCCCAATGAAGGTGATTTTGTGGGTCCTGCAGTTGGGATTCCTAAAGGTTTTGAGACATTGAAAGCGATGCTCAGATCACCCCCAACTGCCGATAAAAAATCCGGGAGAGCCCTGTCCACGCTTGAATTAAGGAAACTAGCACGGTGCCCTCGCAAATGCGAGGGCATCATATGTTGTTCGCTGAAAGTTTTCCAAGAAATAAAAATACGATTTCATTGACATCATATTATTTCCCATTATATAATACATAAAATTATATTTACAACTATCATAAATGTTTTGGTATAAAAAATAGCATATATGCGAGTAACATCATTGGCAACCTTATATTTGTGGGAAAATGATTGTCACTGCATATGTTGAAACACCCATTTAAGATATACTGGATCTATAAGCCAAACTATGTTTCTTACATCATATTTGATTAGTAAGCAATGATACTAATCTTTGATAAGAAAATGTTAAAATAAGATAAAATAGTATATCCTGCAGGTCACATTAAATAGTGAGAATCATCTTATTCTGATATTTCTTCCTATCATTTACTCATTCCATGTCACAATTTGCAATGTTTTAGAAACATGAATATGGTTAAATTGTGGCCATTATTTTTTATATGTATTTACTGCTAAAAGATAAATTATTTCCTTCTAGCATATTTATTAACATGTTTATAGATTAATATTCAAAGTTAGAGAAGAATGGAAGTTTTCTAGACTCTTAATCTATCCTAATCTTTATTCAACGGTTCTACGTGCCCGGTCAAATGTATTTTCCGTGTTATGCAAAATGACATGGGCGTCAATTTTGTTGTGCAATTGGAATGACATATATGCTCTTTTTTTGTTACATGAGAGAAGTACACATACAAGGTCCAAATATGGGGCTATTGTACAAACTAAGCAATGTCGGCAAGGAAATTAGTACTCCCTCTGATCGGAAATAACTATCGGGGACTTAGTACAAAATTGCCGACAGTTATTTCAATCGGAGGGAGTAGTAAACTATATAGGTCTCTAATTAAAATTAGAATTGCCACACCGTGCGAATTCTAAGTACTATGAAACATATCAAGTGGATATTTGTGATGGCTTAGCTATGTGTTTCATTAAGCTAAATAATATATAGTGTGAGGGACGTTTTCGTCAAAACTGTGTCGACTAAAGTTGTATCGTCATCTATTTTAAAGGTTTGACACTTTGTGTCTCATTAAGTTTGAATATTCCTTCGATAGATGGCCATTCTCATCCTTGCTAGAACATGTGTCGACACAATATGTGTGCATCATTAATTCAATAATTATTTAAGTGTGAGGGACGTTCCCATAGATTGTGCGACAAATTCTGTTACTTCATTAGTCTTAAAATTCCACCATTTCGATCTTTGAAGTTTTGCAGGCGTTTTGTGAGAGTGTTGATCCGATGGCAGTCGAGTAAAATTTTCATTTGTTTATACTCAATCATATATAGAAATAATATAGTAGTACGATTAATATTGCGACTTCATTAATTTCAAAGTTTAACGGCTCTAAACTTCCACGTGACTTCTGTGAATGTGTGTTGTTCTGAGTCAAATAAATTTTATATGTATTTAATATCTGCTTGTATGGTGTCTTCCAGATATTTTAAATTCTTAAAATTTTCTAAAGCCGAGATCCTTGGAGCTTTGGACCTAAACCTACTTTTCCTGCAAATACCTCGTTTCTTGAATAGCAAATCCACACTTCGGATCACTTCTGAACGCCGTAGTAGAGAGACTGTTGCATAGTATTTACCTAGGTCAGACTTGGCGAGCCTGACGAAGAGATCCTGCCCGGGGTCGATGAAGCGCGTGTCTATCAGCTCGCGGAACCACTGTATGCACCCAGTCCCGCCTCCATGGATGTCCGACGGGGCATACGCCGTGCAGGAGAAGTTGGAGAGGCACCTCCAGCCGCACTCCACGAGCGTGGCGCCGGCGACCACGGTGCTCCCGTGCGTCTCCGGCAGCTTCACGCCGTGCAGGATGTAGAACCCGTCTCCGTCGGCGCACTGCTGCGGCGTGCGCCGGGGCGCATTCGCCGGACGCGTTCTGCATGCGCCACTCATCCACCGACGACGGCATGAACCCCCTGATGCAGCCGCACACCATGGCGTCCCCACGTTGCAGGCGTCGAACGCGCCGCAGACGCCGTAGTTGTCGCACTGATCCCTCGGCCCCGACCAAAAGCTGTTCCACGCGAGCGCCGAGCGGTCCTAGACCAGGCGCTGTATCACGCCAGACTCATTCAGCACCACTCGCGAAATTGCCGACCTGTGCAACTCCAGCGAGCCCTGCGTATCCATCACACCTACCGGAAGTCGCCTGCCGACGGGTCATCGGCGCTTCGGCACGTGCGAGGAGAGGAACCACTGGGCGCGCCGGTCCTAAAGTCCGTCCCGCTTTGAATCCGGGAGAGGAACGTGTTCGTCAGGTGCTCGAAGCTTTGCCACAGCACGGAGCCGGCGTCATCCGCGAGCACCAGCTGGTTGCCGTCGTCGTGGAACGGAACATATTGATATTTCGTTTTTGACACGCGTTGGCTAAATCTAAAGTATGGTTTGCGTTCACGTTACGTGTCAGGCACGGACTTCACAATAAGTTACGTTATCTTTCGTTAAATCCTAGCCGTAAATTATAGATCTAACAATTAAAGTAATTCAGGTGATGTGGATTAACCTCGTGTCTTTATTTTAAAACTCCCGTATTGTGCTTTTAGTATATAGTAGATTGTTGGTGCTTATGTCCAAGGAGGATAATGAGGCTGACGATGAAACTGTTATGCATCTTTACAGGCTTTATATGTGTGGGCTGTGGTCAATGCACCAAGTACTGCCCCTACTGTTGTTCTGAATCAGATGGGTGTAGTTTGTACTGGCGAGAAGTACAGGTTGTGCGATTATAGTGTAGATATACTTTGGTGGATGGTGTCGCAAGATGGAGAAATGGAACACTACAATCAATTATAGGAAATATGTTAATACCCCTGGTAAGTTATCTCGTATATGTTTGGTACTCAATTTACTTGCAAATATTCTGTGTAATGACCAGTGACATTATGTTTCCGATTGGGTTCCCAATAGATCATAATTGCGGACTTGGCAGTACTGGAGGACGATGAGGGGGGCGATGAGGGGGGCGATGAGGGCAAAACTCCACCACCAGCATCTGGTTTTCCACGCTATCAATACACGCTACAAAAGCGGTTTGATAAGGTGTATGAGAAAGGTGTTAAAAATCTTAAGGTAACTAACCTTTTTTTCATACAGTCTAGATTTGTCCATCCACTGGGAAGGGAAAGGATAACTGGAAAAAGGATATATTGTTACATCTTATTTATGACTTCTTGCTAATAGATGTATTTATGTGAATTCTACTGTTTTGCAGTATAGGAGCTTGCGTGATGGTGTTTACGCTAAGATTTTTAATCCACCAAGTAAAAGTGATCTGCTTGGCTGCCTTGGCACCAGAAGCTCCCATGCTTCCTCCCCGCAACTCCATGTAAGTTAAATGATTAGAATATAAGTTAATCCTAATATGTACTAGTTTGCACACAATCTCTGCTACAAGTTAACAACGATGTTCTAGTGTAATATAAGAAACCTCTCATTTTAATTGTCATTGTGTCTTGTCATGGGAAGGCTTCTGACAACACCATCCTCTCACGTTCTTGGGTTATTGACCTCCCTAGTAGACCATAACTAATGTTGTCCTCACCCTCGATCAGCATGACCTGCAGGCTATAGTTTTCCCAAATACTGTGTCTTTTCCTAATTTATTTTTCCTTAGGTCCCTTTGGTGATAAGTATCAGCAATATTTCCAGTTACCTTTGTTTTTTTTATTTGGTGCAACTATTTCCACATGCTTGGAAGAGAAAAAAATTCATTCAGAACTTCTGTTTATTGCTTGAATCTTACTAAGAGAACCGGGAAGAGTCGGAAGAACTTTTCTTGTAGCTTCTTGAGATAAGAATGTATAACCCTGAAATAAAGGTGCAGCAAAGCCCTGTGAAATTAGGTTAAATGATCATGTTAACTCTGGTATCAAGCTACACTTCTTTTATTTTTGGAACATCATCGAGAAAAAAATGGAGGGATTGTTATGAGAGAACACAAATCATATCCGGTGTTCACATCCTCATCTCTTTTGGCACAGTTCATGTGCGTCAGAAGATGTATGCAAGCCAAGGAGGTCGACTAACCTAATCATGAACCAAAGGAAGCCCCTGTCAGCATAAGACCCATCCATAACTGTAAGTAGTAGGAAAAAATAAACATGAAACCGAGTTAACTTTATCGTACACTAAACAAATCAGAAAGTGCACCTGCACTGCACCAAAGCTTTCTCTGTGAAAATATTTTCTGGTGATTTTTCATGTAGTGTAACTCTTCGGTCTGCAAAATACTTGCATGGATATGCATCACAGTGGAATTCTCCCTCTAATCCTTGACTGCTTCTTGATCTAGTTCATATAGTTTTCTCAGCTTCTCCAAGTACTCAAAGATCTACATGTAGCTGCTGAAAAGAATAGGCAAATGATGGTTAATTTGTCTTAGATAGCAAATTAGATTGTATTATCTTTTACAAAATATACTTGAACTGCTCAAATATATCCTTGACTGCAATCACCATGTTATGATCAATAAAGATCAAAAAGTTCCCAGCTAAACATATACATATAAGAAGTGACATGCAGCTAGCTAGACTACTCATAAATACTAACCATGATTTAATTTATTCTGAATTGGCGCAGCTGCAGTTTTTTTTTTGCTTTTAGAAGTATTAGAGATGGCACATAAACACTGTTTACACGTCTATTAATCTTGATCGTCTTTTCAGGCTATTAATCTTGATCAGCATTCTTGCGAGACTGCCAATGCTAAAGACCTGCTTTCAGAATTGCGCTCTGCAGATTTTAGCTTTGTTGATAGGTTCATGAGGTTCTTGAATAGGCCGGAAAATTCTTTGGATGGAGGCGAAACAGAGCGTCTGAAGAGAGATCTATTTCACAAGCTGCGCCACGCATTGGTGCGCGAAGCTGTTGGTGAAGTTTTTACATTTATCGCAGAGCATGAAGCTATCTGTGTATGTAAATGAATACATTTCGGATGTTAAGGCGATACATCAAGGGTTGACTAAAAAGGCTAAGCCTTGTTGTTTCTTTACATACCCTCCTGATTCCTCTGAATGTGTTGATATTAATTGTGGGGATCTGAGGTGCCTCGCAAATGGTGCCTTTCTCAATGATAATATAGTTAAGCTTTTCATGCTGTAAGTACTGCTCCTCCCAGTCTTTGATATGTATGTAAATAGGTACCTTTTATTGAAGTATTTAAATATAATTTACTTCTTGTAGCCATCTGAAAGGAACCCATCTCCTGAAAGGCCTTGAACGGAGTGCAATACATGAAAAATATTTCATTATGGACCCATTGCAATTTAAAAATCTTGATGCTGACAACTATGAAGTAAAAAAGGTAACTTTCATAAATTCCTAAACTTATTTTCTTGCCTAACATTTTAAGCTTTCTTCCTCATACATTTACTTTTTTACTGCAGCTTAAAAGAGGGGCAGACAAGGAAAATTTAGCCAAGATACCATATATTTTTTGGCCTATTTCGTAATCAATCCTTTTGAGTCTTTTGTACATGCATTTCTTTGAATTAGTGTTTATATTAGCCTGTAGTCAAAGTTTAGCTCTCTGAAAATGCATTTTGGGTGAGCACGTTTCATTCTGTGGTGCAGAGGAGATGAGCACTAGAGTCTTGGTATCATCTGCAATGAAGAGAATAAACAGCCGAGAGCTCTCCACATGAATCCGGCTGATATGCATAATAGTCAAGTGATTTGCCAAACCCTTGCAAAGTAAGTAGTCCCGGTACTCACAATGTTTGAGTAAATGTACTATTATGTGTAGGCGTACTCCATTTAAAACCTCGTGTATCTTTTGTAGATATATGCAGGAAGTGCTTGAAGTCGATGGTGACGTCGACCAAAAAAAGATTCAGGTAACTCGGATCGTTATTGACTTCTAGCAAGCTTTGACACATGCTTTAACAGTCTTGTGATGCCAGGTTCCAGAACAGATCAATGGGTATGATTGTGGCATATTGATGCTATACCACATGTTGAAAATCATTGAGGACTTCGTTGAGAACTTCAAGGTTAGCCAAATATCGACATTCTTTTGACATTTTGGGGGGAGGCTGAACAATGGATATGTGTTTTAATTTCTGACTCATTTATTTACCCCTGATTTTGATGTAGTGTGGCAGGGAATGGTACATACCTGAAGATGCATCCTTACTGAGAAGCGACATAAGACAATTGATTCAAGAGAACAA
The DNA here is from genome assembly GCA_007115705.1 of Dactylis glomerata. Taxonomy (NCBI): domain Eukaryota; kingdom Viridiplantae; phylum Streptophyta; class Magnoliopsida; order Poales; family Poaceae; genus Dactylis; species Dactylis glomerata. Next base: position 1,256,157 of record QXEO01000291.1, on the reverse strand, counting down.
AATGAAGAGTTTTCCTAATGACAAGTGCAGTATTGCAAAGAAGTGGGCAAGAAGCTTTGCCGTAACATGCATAGAGTGAAACGAAAGCGGCAGACATTTGTTAGTTACTGCGTTGCTGCCTTATGCTTTGGCATGTGCCTATTGTCCAGGTCAAACAACTGTGTACTAATTGCTATTGCCTGTTGGCATGATGATGCGGTAATATACTTGGTCGCAAGTAAGAAATGGTTGTAAACAATTCAGAATAACTGTTTAATCTCTGTTTGGCATGACAAGATTGCCAGTAAGTTTAAGCGAAAGCATGTTTTCATGCTTGTTTAATCTCTGAAAATCAGTGTCTAATGCAATTGATCTACCTGATTTAAACAAAAAAAGGCACCTACCGTTTTGCTTCAGATCTAGCTTTGTTTGAAGCCTACCTTACCATAACGTATAAGAAAATAGTGTGCCTTACTCTGAAACACTTAACAATAGGAATAACTAGAGATGAATGAATTACTGATTAAAAAAAGAGGCGCGCCCTCTCCTTCTAGTACCTGACAATCAACCCGGCAACTCTTGGGTAGAATGGTGCCTCTTGCTGCCGCTGCCTCTTCCTGCTGAGATGGTGGCAATGCTTTTTACTTCAAGGCTGGTGCCTCCTGTTGCTGCTGATGATGCCTTGTGATCTTGCTCAATGCTGAACTAATGAGCTCTGCTTTTATCTATGTAACACCCAGAACCTAATGTTGTATGCCTCCCGAAGCTGCACCTCCAGGGCCATCTGCTAAGTACTTTCGAATTTATTCGTCGAAAAGGAATGCTTAGTGCTTTTGTTGTAAGGATGTTTAGTACTTACTTTTGAATTTGTCCTGTGTTGTTGCCACTGAATTTGTTCTCTGTTATGTTAAGCTTAGACCGTTGATGTTCCAAGCTTTTTGTGTTCAAGTGTGGAAATTGTTTAGATATGTGATTTCTATGTTGCGCTGGTTGCTTGGGGATGATTATTTTAATTTAGCTGAAGTGCTAATTTACCTTCTCCAAGACCAGCTGAAATGTTATTGGATTGTATTTGGCAGTTGAAGCACAACACAAAGGGTACATAACTTAATCATTTAGAGCACAACACACACAGAATATAACTTAATAAGGAGACCTGAAATTTTAAACTCAGTTTTGCATGCATACGAAGCACACCACAGACATTACAAAGTTATAACTAAACCTGGCATTTTAAGAAGTATTTTGCGCAGGCATTATAGTGACCAAATAAACTCAGAATATGGTCACTTCCTAAACCGCAAACAAGGTTCTGAAGTACATATTACAATAAAAATGGCCTACAGAACAATAAGCAAGGTAGCACTGGTTCAAGTAGTCCTGCATGAACACTGGTTCAAGTAGTCCTGCTTGAACACCAGTTCAAGCAGTCCTCCAAAGTTGATCCATCTGTTCTTCCAAATTGCCGAGTTCTTGTTCCTTGATCTGCAATTGTCCTCAGAAGACCACCAGTTCTTGTTCCTGCTCATCAACCTTGTCTCGCAAATCCCCCAGCAAGTTGGTGATATATTGAGGAAAAACTTTATTATCATACCACTTTACGATGTTGATGTGTGCGCCACTCCCTTCCCCCTGCTCGGGGGCGCTCCTGGATAATAAAATAAAGAAACCTTAGAATTCTGTTTATATAAGGTATGCTACACCATATTATCAAAAATAGGGTATGAGGCAATTAATGGCTTTGAAAACACCAAATAGCTGATGAGAGAAGTTGTTGTTGAGAAATAGGAAATTGGAATGAAATCTAGTCTTAGTCAAATATTTCATATCTCTTCTTGTCCAAGTCAATTCCTTTGAGTTTCGGTCTTGCGACATGGATTTTTCGAAATTGAACAATTTTACAAAAATTGTACAGTTTTCAAATTTTGAACATTTTTAAATTTGAATAATTTTATAATTGAACAAATTTAATTTGAACATTTTCGAATATGAACAATTTTTGGATTTGAACATTTTTGAATCTGAACAATTTAAGATTTGAACATTTTCGAATCTGAACAATTTTAGATTTGAACATTTTCGAATTTGAATAATTTTAATTTTGAACATTTTCAATTTTCAACAATTTTAAATTTGAACATATTTTAAATTGAACAAAATTTTGAATTAGCACAGAATTTCGAATTTGTATAGATTCCGAATTTTAGAAAATCTTGAATTTAAACCATTTTCGAATTTCAGCGTTCGAGCGTTACATGGGCCGGCCCAAGCCGGGAGAGAAGAAACAGTAAATGGGCCAGGCCCACGAACCACCCGGGAAATTTCAGTGTGGGCGTTAACCCGAAAAACATCACACAGAGCGCCGACTAGGGAGACCCCCGCCCTGTCGCTGCTCAAATCCCCTCCTGTCGCCGCTCAAATCACTCATATCCTCTCCTGTCGCCGCTCGCCGCCTCGCCCGGTCATCCCGCATCCGGGCCGCGCTGATCCGCCATTCGCTGCCTCCCCACTTGCTGCCGTGTTACAGGCTCCTCGATGGATGAGGACGACGGGTCCTCGATGGGCCCCTCCATGGATGGGGGCGACGGGCCGGCGGGAAGCCAGACAAACAGGGGGCAGACGGGCAGCAGGTCCAGTGGCGGGCGGGGGGGGGCAGGGGGCAGACGGGAGGAAGGACAAACAGCAGCAGGTCTAGGGGCGGGTGGGGGGCAAGAACAGGGCGGGAAAAAGAAGCAGGGAAGAAAATGTCTCCAATTCCAACGACCAGGGGGAAAAACCCAAATCGGAAAAAAAAGCAAGAGTTCTTCTGGTGTAAGTGCTCCTTACAGATTTATACATTTTGAGCTCAGCGTGTCACAACTTAGTTGATTCTTGAGAAAGAACAACATTGTTTCATCTCCCTGTAACCTACATGGTAATCATATATTGATGAACTGAATTGATCTGTATTTCTCCTACATTGATCTGTTCTTAGGTCGGAGCAGTTGACCGTGTTGCCGGATGAAAACAAGTTATTGCAGTTTGCATTTCCTGTTAAACCCACTGAATGCAGATTTGCCATTTGATACACAGCAATTTACTGCATGAGTGAAATTAGACAACGCGCAATTTATACTTATCAAAAAGAAAAGACAGCTTTAACTTTTACGCGTGTGTATATATTGTCTTATTATTTTGCAGCAACGCGCAGGTACTTAGCTAGTGTAATTTGATATGTCAAGTAGTTTACATGCTGGGTTCTTTTTTAGTATTTCTATTTTAGTTATAACACTTCATGCTCTATGTGTACATGACAGGTTGGGAAATCCAGATGCCAGCCATCGAATTTACAAATTTTGTTCGCTAATATGGTAGACCAACAGATAAGAGCGATCAAGAAACTCTCAGTAGGCAACACCCTCAAGTGTCACTTGAATGAAAAGTTATATGGTGACCTGATTTTGCACTTGATACCAAAAGTTAGCACGGATAACTATACATTGGAACTGGGGCCCGAGGACGATCTGGTGGTCATTGCCTTATTTAAGGCTGCAAGGAAGGTTTTTCGGCTATTTGGGAAGGGGGGCGACAAGAAAGTTGATGAACTCTTAGAGAGATTCGGTGGCAGAAATACAGTCAAGGCACCTAGAAAGGTCGTTCGTCTTGTTAAGCATGCTAAAGTTTTCACAAGTAACTTGGGCAAACGCAGCAAGAAGAGGAAGGCAACCTGCAAGATCTACATGTATGCCATATTGGCTTGGCTTTTGGCCCCCAATACTGGATTATGTGTAGATTTGAGGTTCTTTGACCTTGTAGAAAATGTTGATGAGATCAAAAACTTTAACTTGTCAGATTTCATTGTCAAGTTATTGGTAAAGGGCATCAAAAATATTAACGATGGAACTTCGTCAGCTTTGATTGGATCTCCATTTTTGCTGATTGTGAGTAACCTAGTAACGTCTAAATGATTCATTGTGATCTAGTTTTTACTTGCAAATATTTCTGAACTTACTTACGTTTTCACATGTTCTCTACAGGTGGATTTACGCCCTATTAGCCTATGCAATGTCGTTTATAAGCTTGTGTCCAAGGTGTTGGCCAACCGTTTGAAGTGCATTCTTGATGAAATCATCTCCCCAAACCAGAGTGTGTTTGTGCCTGGCAGGCCTATTTCGGATAATACAATACTTGCATATGAGATGTCGCATTTTATGAAGAGGAGAAGATCGCGGAAAAAGTGCTACATGGCAGTCAAGTTAGATATGAGTAAGGCCTATGACCGCGTTGAATGGTCGTTTTTGGAGGGAACAATGCAAAGACTAGGAATATGCAATGCTTTTGTGGAGAATGTTATGAAGTGTGTAAAGTCGGTTTCCTACCATTTCAAGGTTAATGGTAACATCACGGATACAATAACACCAGGGCGTGGGCTGCGGCAAGGTGATCCTATATCACCGTATCTTTTGTTACTATGTGCAGAAGGTTTCTCGGCTCTTATTCATGATGCAGAAGAAAGGGGTGCGATAAATGGGATAAAACTTGCTCGAAGTGCTCCAAGTGTGAACCATTTGCTATTTTCCCAAAATATTTGTAAAGTGAAACTTACAAAAAAATCTTGCACTTTTGATGTGGTGTAAAAATGATAAACTACTGAAATGGAGTTGGAATTATGTGAAAATATTGTCAAACTACTGATGTACTGTTGTTGGAATGCTATCTGTACAAGAGAATAAGATGTGAATTCTTTGGATCCAACACCCGTAATCGAGACGAAACCACTCAAATCGCCATGTCAATCTCACTCAACCTAGGATTTGAGCACTTCAGAAACTGTAACATGAAGGGGAGGAATCTTGCATTACCTTGTGGTAGCAATGGAGGGTGGCGGATGGGGAGGAGACACGGCGGAGCAGCGAGGGGCAATGAGCGGCCAAGAGTAGCGAGGGGCAACATGCTGCTGCGCAGATCGGGGACGAAAGGGCATGCGTGATCTGTATATAGCTGGCCAAACGTGCTTTCGAAATGGACCGGCCGGAGGCAAGGCACTTTCGGCCCGGCCCAGTCACAACACGGCACGCGTTTAATGGGCCGCGGCTCGGCACGAGCATGATCGGGCTTGGGCCGACTTTCCATCCACGGCACGCGGGCCAGCCCGGCCGGGATTAGCATTTTTTCTTTTTTTTATGTTTTTTCGAATCTCTAGCTATTTGGGCCTTAATCGGGCCAAAACATGGACGGCGGCGGGCAGCGGTGGGCGCTGCAGTGGCCGGACCTTGCAACCTCGATGTTAAAAAAAGATAATAATAAGAGGTAAAAAAAGAGGGACTAAATTCAAAATCTGTTGGCCCAAATTCCCCTTCTGGCCGCTTTCTCCCGGCTCCACCCCTTGGTGAACCCTAGTCTCCGCTCATTGTGTTGATTTTCGACTTGACGCACACCCCTTCGATCTAATGGGCCGGCCCAATAAGATTTGTATGTTTCTGGTTTTTCCGGTTTTGGCAAGATTTTAGAATATTCCGGTCCGATTTCTAACCGGTTTTTTTGTTTCTGGGCCAGTTTTCCTCAGTTTTCCGATTTTCATTTCTGTTTTTTTCATTCTTCAAATTTCACGGATTTTTTGAAATTGAACAATTTCACAAAAATTGTACAGTTTTCGAATTTTGAACATTTTTAAATTTAAATAATTTTATAATTGAACAAATTTAATTTGAACATTTTCGAATTTGAACAATTTTTGGATTTGAACATTTTCGAATCTGAACAATTTAAGATTTGAACATTTTCGAATCTGAACAATTTTAGATTTGAACATTTTCGAATTTGAATAATTTTAATTTTGAACATTTTCGATTTTGAACAATTTTAAATTTGAACATATTTTAAATTGAACAAAATTTTGAATTTGCACAGAATTTCGAATTTGTATAGATTCCGAATTTTAGAAAATCTTGAATTTAAACCATTTTCGAATTTCAGCTGTCGAGCGTTACATGGGCCGACCCAAGCCGGGAGAGAAGAAATAGTAAATGGGCCAGGCCCACGAACCACCCGGGAAATTTCAGTGTGGGCGATAACCCGAAAAACATCACACAGAGCGCCGACTAGGGAGACCCCCGCCCTGTCGCCGCTCAAATCCCCTCCTGCCGCCGCTCAAATCACTCAAATCCCCTCCTGTCGCCGCTCGCCGCCTCGCCCGATCACCCCGCATCCGCGCCGCGCTGATCCGCCGTTCGCCGCCTCCCCACTTGCTGCCGTCTTACAGGCTCCTCGATGGATGAGGACGACGGGTCCTCGATGGGCCCCTCCATGGATGGGGGCGACGGGCCGGCGGGAAGCCGGACAAATAGGGGGCAGACGGGCAGCAGGTCTAGCGGCGGGCGGGGGGGCAGGGGGCAGACGGGAGGAAGGACAAACAGCAGCATGTCCAGGGGCGGGCGGGGGGGCAAGAACAGGGCGGGAAAAAGAAGCAGGGAAGAAAATGTCTCCAATTCCAATGACCAGGGGGAAAAACCCAAATCGGAAAAAAAGCAAGAGTTCTTCTGGTGTAAGTGCTCCTTACAGATTGATACATTTTGAGCTCAGCGTGTCACAACTTAGTTGATTCTTGAGAAAGAACAACATTGTTTCATCTCCCTGTAACCTACATGGTAATCACATATTGATGAACTGAATTGATTTGTATTTCTCCTACATTGATCTGTTCTTAGGTCGGAGCAGTTGACCGTGTTGCCGGATGAAAACAAGTTATTGCAGTTTGCATTTCCTGTTAAACCCACTGAATGCAGATTTGCCATTTGATACACAGCAATTTACTGCATGAGTGAAATTAGACAACGCGCAATTTATACTTATCAAAAAGAAAAGACATAGCTTTAACTTTTACGCGTGTGTATATATTGTCTTATTATTTCGCAGCAACGCGCAGGTACTTAGCTAGTGTAATTTGATATGTCAAGTAGTTTACCTGCTGAGTTCTTTTTTAGTATTTCTGTTTTAGTTATAACACTTCATGCTCTATGTGTACATGACAGGTTGGGAAATCCAGATGCCAGCCATCGAATTTACAAATTTTGTTCGCTAATATGGTAGACCAACAGATAATAGCGATCAAGAAACTCTCAGTAGGCAACACCCTCAAGGACGATCTGTTGGTCATTGACTTATATGGTGACCTGATTTTGCACTTGATACCAAAAGTTAACACGGATAACTATACATTGGAACTGGGGCCCGAGGACGATCTGTTGGTCATTGACTTATTTAAGGCCACAAGGAAGGTTTTTGGGCTATTTGGGAAGGGGGGCGACAAGAAAGTTGATGAACTCTTAGAGAGATTCGGTGGCAGAAATATAGTCAAGGCACCTAGAAAGGTCGTTCGTCTTGTTAAGTATGCTAAAGTTTTCGCAAGTAACTTGGGCAAACGCAGCAAGAAGAGGAAGGCAACCTGCAAGATCTACATGTATGCCATATTGGCTTGGCTTTTGGCCCCCAATACTGGATTATGTGTAGATTTGAGGTTCTTTGACCTTGTAGAAAATGTTGATGAGATCAAAAACTTTAACTTGTCAGATTTTGTTGTCAAGTTATTGGTAAAAGGGCATCAAAAATATTAACGATGGAACTTCGTCAGGTTTGATTGGATCTCCATTTTTGCTGATTGTGAGTAACCTAGTAACGTCTAAATGATTCATTGTGATCTAGTTTTTACTTGCAAATATTTCTAAACTTACTTACGTTTTCACATGTTCTCTACAGGTGGATTTACGCCCTATTAGCCTATGCAATGTCGTTTATAAGCTTGTGTCCAAGGTGTTGGCCAACCATTTGAAGTGCATTCTTGATGAAATCATCTCCCCAAACCAGAGTGCGTTTGTGCCTGGCAGGCTTATTTCGGATAATACAATACTTGCATATGAGATGTCGCATTTTATGAAGAGGAGAAGATCGGGGAAAAAGTGCTACATGGCAGTCAAGTTAGATATGAGTAAGGCCTATGACCGCGTTGAATGGTCGTTTTTGGAGGGAACAATGCAAAGACTAGGAATATGCAATGCTTTTGTGGAGAATGTTATGAAGTGTGTAAAGTCGGTTTCCTACCGTTTCAAGGTTAATGGTAACATCACGGATACAATAACACCAGGGCGTGGGCTGCGGCAAGGTGATCCTATATCACCGTATCTTTTCTTACTATGTGCAGAAGGTTTCTCGGCTCTTATTCATGATGCAGAAGAGAGGGGTGCGATAAATGGGATAAAACTTGCTCGAACTGCTCCAAGTGTGAACCATTTGCTATTTGCGGATGACTCATTGCTGTTGGTAGAGGCGACTATGGAGGGAGCTGCTGAGATCAATTCTATACTTCGGCATTATGAGGAAGCGTCTGGACAGATTATCAACTGGGATAAGTCGTCAGTCTTGTTCTGTGCTGACACAGCGAGAAGGAAAAAAGTAGCGATCATGGGGGTATTGGGGTTGCAGCTGGAAGCACAAGAAGGAAAGTACTTGGGTCTCCCAACTTATATTGGGCGTGAAAGATCGAGGGCTTTTGTTTATTTAAAAGAAAGGATCTTAAGTAAGATTAGGGGATGGAAATAAAAATTCCTATCCAAAGCCGGCAAAGAAATTCTCATCAAAGCTGTAGCACAGGCAATCCCAACATATGCAATGGCTTGTTTTGATCTTACCAAAAGTTTTTGTGATGATATCACACAAGCTATTTGTAGATTCTGGTGGTCACAACAGGATGATGAGCATCGAGCCCATTGGGTTAGCTGGGAGAAAATGATGATGCCGAAGGAAGAGGGGAGATTGGGTTTCCGTGATCTCCACTCTTTCAATTTGGCGATGTTGGCGAGGCAAGTGTGGCGGCTGATACAAGCACCTAATTCGTTATGCAGTAGGGTTCTGAGAGCTAAATATTTTGAAGATGGTGACATCCTCAATGCAAAACCAACACCAGGCATGAGCTATGTTTGGCATAGCACGACACTTCAAATGACCCTCTAGCACAGATCCAGCAAAGATATCGGCCGGCGATCTGTCGGCTGGGTCGCCGCCGCCTCCTGTCTCTCCGCTCCGTCGCCGTCGCCTCCTGCCTCCCCGCTCCGTCGCCGCCGACCGCCTCGCCCTCATCCGCTTCGTCTGCCCCACCGAGCTCCTCCCCTATTGGCTCGGTGCCGCCCTCGCCGACCCCTCCCCCGACCCGCTGCTTGCCTCCCCGTTCCTCCCCGCCCGCGTCGGCTCCGACCTCCACCTCTCCGCGTCGGCTGGACCTCTCCTTCGTTCGGCTCCACTTCATCCAGGGAAGGTAAAGTGTCCCTTTTTCTTCAAAAATGGTGGACTGGTTTTGGTAGGATGCATGAAGTGGTGCCTACGGTCTTGATGCCTGCATATGCCTTATTTAGCACATCTGCTGTTATGTTTCTTCTAATCGAGAAATAATTCAAAGTGTTAACCCTGACCTTCGGGACAGGCAGATGTGATATGGTGTCACAGTGGTGGTGATAATCAATACAGAACAAGGATACATGATGCTAATACATTTAGTCATTGCTAGGATATGCAGTTTGTTTCTGCCTTTGTGTGGTTGTAGACAGTGTGCAAATTGGTAGTGTTAATCATTTTTTTTGGAAGGATCAAATTGTTAGTGTTAAATTTCTTCTGAAATAAACTAGGGCTTTATGGACCATCTCATCTATGTTCACTGCCTGGAATGCTATTCCTGAACATTTTCTTGTGTAGCTGCACATCTTCAGCGTGTCAGTTAATTATTTTACTACTCCTGCATTATGATTGGTTAGTTTTTTGTCATCAGTACTCCAACTGATGGTGCCAAATTTTATTGCACTTGACCTCCTGAATCCGGAATTGATAGAATCCAAAGTTCATTTTCTCAGTTTTTTCACATGTGGGAATGAATGAATGGATCATACTAATAGGGCCGCAAGTGGTATTCTCATATGTGTTATAGCTACTGTAAAGTTTTAATAGTAGTCTGTTTTGCCTCTGTTGGATTTTACTACAGTCTACATATGAGTGCTACCTTATTGATTCCAGCCCAAAGTTTTTTTGGCAAGAGAAGCTTGCTGGAATGAAATATTTAGAACTTCACACATACGGGGTAGGTTTCATCACCTTTGTCCTTCTCACGGCCTGCTCCCGCTTTCCTCACTTGCCTATTCTCTGGGACCAATGGGTGTTGTTCCACATGCGCTGCTGCCGAAGACAGGAGGACATGCAGATATCAGAAGTATGAGAAGTTTGCTGGAATGAAATATACCGTGCAGAACTTCACAAATAAATAAAATTAAGTAAGTGACTTCATTGCATTACCTTGGTCTGCCCCATGTTCTACACCCTCATTGACTTGGTTAGCACCCGCATCAGGTTCCAGGGGATCATTGTCCATGAATGGTGGTTCCTCAAATTCCTCCCCGGATGCATTGGTACCTTGTTCAGCATCAAGATTCAGGGGCTCCTTGTCCATGAATGGTTGTAAAAGGCCATATCTAAAATTCAATTCCTCCAATAGAAGCTCAAGATCATTCTTGACTGACGAATTCATGCTCTCATTGTCAGTTCCACCATTTCTGGCATCCACCTGAAAACACATTACTAAACTTTCAGATGTATATTTATTTGCTTAACCAGGCAGACAAACACATTGGCAAGTTTAGGGAACATACCGTTATATCATCATCAGATGGAGAACCCTGTGGTGGTGAGTCGGTGCCATTCGCCTGCCTAGCCACAACCTTAGCGACCTATGTGCCAAAACACACTATCATTCATAAGCAATGCACAAAACATAAACATTTCATGTAAAAAACAGAACTATTTCATGTACAAAACAAACTTACGTGCAGCAGGTAAAAACATCCTTGGCCAGCACCCGCTCCCGCAGCAAGTTGTTCAAGGATAAAACCATTCCAGTCTAGTGTGTTTATTCTTTCAACGGGAATGATATCTCCCAAAATATCCAGATTCACACTTAAGTAAATTTTTGGAGCAAGAACAGTGCTTACAAGTGCAAGAGTGAAATTAATGGCAAACCGTGCATCAGACATCCCATCAGACATCAAATCATCAGGTTCCTCCTCAGTAAGTCGAGACCACAACGTAGAAAGTGTAACGCCTTTTTTCATGTATCGCGCTAGATCCAAGTTGTATTTATTTTTCACAGACTCGAGAAGTTTACTTTTATAAAGTGCATCTCTCTCGAGTAAGTTGTGTTTGAACTTGAACCGATCGCAATGCAGTTTTAACAATTCTTTTATCGCAAGTTTTAAGTCTATGTCCCCAGATGAAAGTTCCATATTCATACTTTCAGCATTAAACATTTCAACAAGATCAGTAAAGAGTTCCCGGGGCACATGCTGCTCAGCTCTGAGCAAGTCGCACACATTCCAGAAACACCTGAGATGGGGATTGGCCATAATTTTCCCTTTTAAAGTTTTGATTCCGTCTGCAGCTGAGTTGATATCGCTCTGGATCCTCATCTGAAAGACTTTGCATTCTATCAATTCCGAATTCACGAGGTCAAGTGCAATAAAATTTGGCACCATCAGTTGGAGTACTGATGACAAACAACTAACCAATCATAATGCAGCAGTAGTAAAATAATTAACTGACACGCTGAAGATGTGCAGCTACACAAGAAAATGTTCAGGAACAACATTCCAGGCAGTGAACATACATGAGATGGTCCATAAATCCCTAGTTTATTTCAGAAGAAATTTATCACTAACGATTTGATCCTTCCAAAAAAATGATTAACACTACCAATTTGCACACTGTGTACAACCACACAAAGGCAGAAACAAACTGCATATCCTAGCAATGACTAAATGTATTAGCATCATGTATCCTTGTTCTGTATTTGATTAACACTACCAACTTATTACCCCACGTCTCTGCAATTGGCATTTAGTATTTTGTCCAAGCTTGATATTGAAATGGATTAATTACGGAAGCAAGAAGGGGCCATCTCGAATGGGGAATCTAGTGCCCGATGGTATAGATGGGATTTGGTTAACCATTTATCTTTTGGATTCTAACCTATTAAACCCTTTTCTACAAAGTGTTAATATTGGTTAACCATTAGGTTATTTAGGTTCGAACCTTTTTTAAAAAGTATGCTATGGTAAGCTAGCATAACTCGTTAGAGTACGAGAACACATTGCAACATATGAGAAAAAAATCGCCATGACCTATTATAAAAAAAATCAATAATTCACAAGTATATACATAATTCACAAAGATGTGATACAAAATATGCATGAATGGACGACAAAATAGTTCGAAAAGTTTAAGAACATTCATGGCTTGTTGCCATTATCCGACAGAGTACATAAGACTAGAATTTGAAATCACTGCGCCATGCCTGAAGTTCCTATATTCTCCTCGTAATCTCAAGGCATTCATCGCGGCAGATGGGTTTGCGCAGGTAGAAACAAATTTCTTCTAACGGTAAAAGTTCAGATTAGCATAAATTCATCACAAGTTTATCAAAATGATGCATGCTCATCAATGTTTCCTAACTTCTCAGCTTCTCCAAGTACTCAAAGATCTAAATGTAGCTGCTGAAAAGAATAGGCAGATGATGGTTAATTTGTCTTAGATAAAAATTAGATTGTACTATCTTTTACAAAATATACATGAACTGCTCAAATATATCCTTGACTGCAATCACCATGTTATGATCAATAAAGATCAAAAAGTTCCGAGCTAAACATATACATATAAGAAGTGACATGTAGCTAGCTAGACTGCTCATAAATACTAACCATGATTTAATTTATTCTGAATTGGCGCAGCTGCAGTTTCTTTTTTCTTTTAGAAGTATTAGAGATGGAACATAAACACTGTTTACACGTCTATTAATCTTGATCGTCATTTCAGGCTATTAATCTTGATCAGCATTCTTGCGAGACCGCCAATGCTAAAGACCTGCTTTCAGAATTGCACTCTGCAGATTTTCGCTTTGTTGATAGGTTCATGAGGTTCTTGAATAGGCCGGAAAATTCTTTGGATGGAGGCGAAACAGAGCGTCTGAAGAGAGATCTATTTCACAAGCTGCGCCACGCATTGGTGCGTGAAGCTGTTGGTGAAGTTTTTACATTTATCGCAGAGCATGAAGCTATCAGTGCGCGATTCACTGCAGATGTAAATGAATACTTTTCAGATGTTAAGGCGATACATCAAGGGTTGACTAAAAAGGCTAAGCCTTGTTGTTTCTTTACATACCCTCCTGACACCTCTGAATGTGTTGATATTAATTGTGGGGATCTGAGGCGCCTTGCAGATGGTGCCTTTCTCAATGATAATATAGTTAAGCTTTTCATGCTGTAAGTACTGTTCCTCCCAGTCTTTGATATGTATGTAAATAGGTACCTTTTATTGAAGTATTTAAATATAATTTACTTCTTGTAGCCATCTGAAAGGAACCCATCTCCTGAAAGGCCTTGAATGGAGTGTAATACATGAAAAATATTTCATTATGGACCCATTGCAATTTAAAAATCTTGATGCTGACAACTTTGAAGTAAGAAAGGTAACTTTTATAAATTCCTAAACTTATTTTCTTGCCTAACATTTTAAGCTTTCTTCCTCATACATTTACTTTTTTACTGCAGCTTAAAAGAGGGGCAGACAAGGATAATTTAGCCAAGATACCATATATTTTTTGGCCTATTTCGTAATCAATCCTTTTGTGTCTTTTGTACATGCATTTCTTTGGATTAGTGTTTATATTAGCCTGTAGTCAAAGTTTAGCTCTCTGAAAATGCATTTTGGGTGAGCACGTTTCATTCTGTGGTGCAGAGGAGATGAGCACTGGAGTCTTGGTATCATCTGCAATGAAGAGAATAAGCAGCCCAGAGCTCTCCACATGGATCCGGCTGATATGCATAATAGTCAAGTGATTTGCCAAACCCTTGCAAAGTAAGTAGTCCCGGTACTCACAATGTTTGAGTAAATGTACTATTATGTGTAGGCGTACTCCATTTAAAACCTCGTGTATCTTTTGTAGATATATGCAGGAAGTGCTTGAAGTCGATGGTGACGTCGACCAAAAAAAGATTCAGGTAGCTCAGATCGTTATTGACTTCTAGCAAGCTTTGACACATGCTCTAACAGTCTTGTGATGCCAGGTTCCAGAACAGATCAATGGGTATGATTGTGGCATATTGATGCTATACCACATGTTGAAAATCATTGAGGACTTCGGTGAGAACTTCAAGGTTAGCCAAATATCGACATTCTTTTGACATTTTAGGGGGAGGCTGAACAATGGATATGTTTTTTAATTTCTGACTCATTTATTTACCCCTGATTTTGATGTAGTGTGGCAGGGAATGGTACATACCTGAAGATGCATCCTTACTGAGAAGCGACATAAGACAATTGATTCAAGAGAACAAAATGAAGAGTTTTCCTAACGACAAGTGCAGTATTGCAAAGAAGTGGGCAAGCAGCTTTGCCGTAACATGCATAGAGTGAAATGAAAGCGGGAGACATATGTTAGTTACTGCATTGCTGCCTTATGCTTTGGCATGTGCCTATTGTCTAGGTCAAACAACTGTGTACTAATTGCTATTGCCTGTTGGCATGATGATGCGGTAATATACTTGGTCGCAAGTAAGAAATGGTTGTAAACAATTCAGAATAGCTGTTTAATCTCTGTTTGGCATGACGAGATTGCCAGTAAGTTTAAACGAAAGCATGTTTTCATGCTTGTTTAATCTCTAAAAATCAGTATCTAATGCAATTGATCTGCCTGATTTAAACAAAAAAAGGCACCTACCGTTTTGCTTCAGTTCTAGCTTTGTTTGAAGCCTACCTTGCCATAACGTATAAGAAAATAGTGTGCCTTACTCTGAAACACTTAACAATGGGAATAACTAGAGATGAACGAATTACTGACTAAAAAAAGAGGTGCGCAACTCTTGGGTAGAATGGTGCCTCTTGCTGCCGCTGCCTCTTCCTACTGAGATGGTGGCAATGCTTTTTACTGCAAGGCTGGTGCCTCTTGCTGCTGCTGATGATGCCTTGTGATCTTGCTCAATGCTGAACTAATGCGCTCTGCTTTTATCTATGTAACACCCAGAACCTAATGTTGTATGCCTCCCGAAGCTGCACCTCCAGGGCCATCTGCTAAGTACTTTCGAATTTATTCGTCGAAAAGGAATGCTTAGTGCTTGTGTTGTAAGGATGTTTAGTATTTACTTTTGAATTTGTCCTGTGTTGTTGCCACTGAATTTGTTCTCTGTTATGTTAAGCTTAGACCGTTGATGTTCCAAGATTTTTGTGTTCAAGTGTGGAAATTGTTCAGATATGTGATTTCTATGTTGCGCTGGTTGCTTGGGGATGATTATTTTCATTTAGCTGAATTGCTAATTTACCTTCTCCAAGACCAGCTGAAATTTTATTGGATTGTATTTGGCAGTTGAAGCACAACACAAAGGGTACATAACTTAATCATTTAGAGCACAACACACACAGAACATAACTTAATAAGGAGACCTGAAATTTTAAACTCAGTTTTGCATGCATACGAAGCACACCACAGACATTACAAAGTTATAACTAAACGTGGCATTTTAAGAAGTATTTTGCGCAGGCATTACAGTGACCAAATAAACTCAGAACATGGTCAGTTCCTAAACCGTAAACAAGGTTCTGAAGTACATATTACAATAAAAAATGGCCTATAGAACAATAAGCAAGGTAGCACTGGTTCAAGTAGTCCTGCATGAACACTGGTTCAAGTAGTCCTGCTTGAACACCAGTTCAAGCAGTCCTCCAAAGTTGATCCATCTGTTCTTCCAAATTGCTGAGTTCTTGTTCCTTGATCTGCAATTGTCCTCGCAAGACCACCAGTTCTTGTTCCTGCTCATCAACCTTGTCTCGCAAATCCCCCAGCAAGTTGGTGATATATTGAGGAAAAGCTTCATTATCATACCACTTTACGATGTTGATGTGTGCGCCGCTCCCTTCCCCCTGCTCGGGGGCGCTCCTGGATAATAAAATAAAGAAACCTTAGAATTCTGTTTATATAAGGTATGCTACACCATATTATCGAAAATAGGGTATGAGACAATTAATGGCTTTGAAAACACCAAATAGCTGATGAGAGAAGTTGTTGTTGAGAAATAGGAAAGTGGAATGAAATCTAGTCTTAGTCAAATATTTCATATCTCTTCTTGTCCAAGTCAATTCCTTTGAGTTTCGGTCTTGCGACACGGATTTTTCGAAATTGAACAATTTTACAAAAATTGTACAGTTTTCGAATTTTGAACATTTTTAAATTTGAATAATTTTATAATTGAACAAATTTAATTTGAACATTTTCGAATTTGAACAATTTTTGGATTTGAACATTTTCGAATCTGAACAATTTAAGATTTGAACATTTTTGAATCTGAACAATTTTAGATTTGAACATTTTTTAATTTGAATAATTTTAATTTTGAATATTTTCGATTTTGAACAATTTTAAATTTGAACATATTTTAAATTGAACAAAATTTTGAATTTGCACAGAATTTCGAATTTGTATAGATTCCGAATTTTAGAAAATCTTGAATTTAAACCATTTTTGAATTTCAGCTGTTGAGCGTTACATGGGCCGGCCCAAGCCGGGAGAGAAGAAACAGTAAATGGGCCAGGCCCACGAACCACCCGGGAAATTTCAGTGTGGGCGTTAACCTGAAAAACATCACACAGAGCGCCGACTAGGGAGACCCCCGCCCTGTCGCTGCTCAAATCCCCTCCTGTCGCCGCTCAAATCACTCAAATCCCCTCCTGTCGCCGCTCGCCGCCTCGCCTGGTCACCCCGCATCCGCGCCGCGCTCATCCGCGATTCGCTGCCTCCCCACTTGCTGCTGTGTTACAGGCTCCTCGATGGATGAGGACGACGGGTCCTCGATGGACCCCTCCATGGATGGGGGCGACAGGCCGGCGGGAAGCCGGACAAACAGGGGGCAGACGGGCAGCAGGTCCAGCGGCGGGCGGGGGGCAGGGGGCAGACGGGAGGAAGGACAAACAGCAGCAGGTCCAGGGGCGGGCGGGGGGGGGGGGAGAATAGGGCGGGAAAAAGAAGCAGGGAAGAAAATGTCTCCAATTCCAATGACCAGGGGGAAAAACCCAAATCGGAAAAAAAGCAAGAGTTCTTCTGGTTGATTCTTGAGCTCAGCGTGTCACAACTTAGTTGATTCTTGAGAAAGAACAACATTGTTTCATCCCCCTGTAACCTACATGGTAATCACATATTGATGAACTGAATTGATCTGTATTTCTCCTACATTGATTTGTTCTTAGGTCGGAGCAGTTGACCATGTTGCCGGATGAAAACAAGTTATTGCAGTTTGCATTTCCTGTTAAACCCACTGAATGCAGATTTGCCATTTGATACACAGCAATTTACTGCATGAGTGAAATTAGACAACGCGCAATTTATACTTATCAAAAAGAAAAGACATAGCTTTAACTTTTACGCGTGTGTATATATTGTCTTATTATTTCGCAGCAACGCGCAGGTACTTAGCTAGTGTAATTTGATATGTCAAGTAGTTTACCTACTGAGTTCTTTTTTAGTATTTCTGCTTTAGTTATAACACTTCATGCTCTATGTGTACATGACAGGTTGGGAAATCCAGATGCCAGCCATCGAATTTACAAATTTTGTTCGCTAATATGGTAGACCAATAGATAAGAGCGATCAAGAAACTCTCAGTAGGCAACACCCTCAAGTGTCACTTGAATGAAAAGTTATATGGTGACCTGATTTTGCACTTGATACCAAAAGTTAACACGGATAACTATACATTGGAACTGGGGCCCAAGAACGATCTGGTGGTCATTGACTTATTTAAGGCTGCAAGGAAGGTTTTTGGGCTATTTGGGAAGGGGGGCGACAAGAAAGTTGATGAACTCTTAGAGAGATTCGGTGGCAGAAATACAGTCAAGGCACCTAGAAAGGTCGTTCGTCTTGTTAAGCATGCTAAAGTTTTCGCAAGTAACTTGGGCAAATGCAGCAAGAAGAGGAAGGCAACCTGCAAGATCTACATGTATGCCATATTGGCTTGGCTTTTGGCCCCCAATACTGGATTATGTGTAGATTTGAGGTTCTTTGACCTTGTAGAAAATGTTGATGAGATCAAAAACTTTAACTTGTCAGATTTCGTTGTTAAGTTATTGGTAAAGGGCATCAAAAATATTAACGATGGAACTTCGTCAGGTTTGATTGGATCTCCATTTTTGCTGATTGTGAGTAACCTAGGAATGTCTAAATGATTCATTGTGATCTAGTTTTTACTTGCAAATATTTCTGAACTTACTTACGTTTTCACATGTTCTCTACAGGTGGATTTACGCCCTATTAGCCTATGCAATGTCGTTTATAAGCTTGTGTCCAAGGTGTTGGCCAACCGTTTAAAGTGCATTCTTGATGAAATCATCTCCCCAAACCAGAGTGCATTTGTGCCTGGCAGGCTTATTTCGGATAATACAATACTTGCATATGAGATGTCGCATTTTATGAAGAGGAGAAGATCGGGGAAAAAGTGCTACATGGCAGTCAAGTTAGATATGAGTAAGGCCTATGACCGCGTTGAATGGTCGTTTTTGGAGGGAACAATGCAAAGACTAGGAATATGCAATGCTTTTGTGGAGAATGTTATGAAGTGTGTAAAGTCGGTTTCCTACCGTTTCAAGGTTAATGGTAACATCACGGATACAATAACACCAGGGCGTGGGCTACGGCAAGGTTATCCTATATCACCGTATCTTTTCTTACTATGTGCAGAAGGTTTCTCGGCTCTTATTCATGATGCAGAAGAGATGGGTGCGATAAATGGGACAGAACTTGCTCGAAGTGCTCCAAGTGTGAACCATTTGCTATTTTCCCAAAATATTTGTAAAGTGAAACTTACAAAAAAATCTTGCACTTTTTATGTGGTGTAAAAATGATAAACTACTGAAATGGAGTTGGAATTATGTGAAAATATTGTCAAACTACTGATGTACTATTGTTGGAATGCTATCTGTACAAGAGAATAAGATGTGAATTCTTCGGATCCAACACCCGTAATCGAGACGAAACCACTCAAATCGCCATGTCAATCTCACTCAACCTAGGATTTGAGCACTTCAGAAACCGTAACATGAAGGGGAGGAATCTTACATTACCTTGTGGTAGCAATGGAGGGTGGAGGATGGGGAGGAGACGCGGCGGAGCAGCGAGGGGCAATGAGCGGCCGAGAGTAGCGAGGGGCAACATGCTGCTGGGTAGATCGGGGACGAAAGGGCATGCGTGATCTGTATATAGCTAGCCAAACGTGCTTTCGAAATGGATCGGCCGGAGGCAAGGCACTTTCGGCCCGGCCCAGTCACAACACGGCACGCGTTTAATGGGTCGCGGCTCGGCACGGGCATGATCGGGCTCAGGCCGACTTTCCATCTAGGGCACACGGGCCAGCCCGGCCGGGATTAGCATTTTTTTTTCTTTTTTTTAATGTTTTTTCGAATCTCTGGCTATTTGGGCCTTAATCGGGCCAAAACATGGATGGCGGCGGGCAGCGGTGGGCGCTGCAGTGGTCGAACCTTGCAACCTCGATGTTAAAAAAAAGATAATAATAAGAGGTAAAAAAGAGGGACTAAATTCAAAATATGTTGGCCCAAATTCCCCTCCTGGCCGCTTTCTCCCGGCTCCGCCCCTTGGTGAACCCTAGTCTCTGCTCATTGTGTTGATTTTCGACTTGACGCACACCCCTTCGATCTAATGGGCCGGCCCAATAAGAGTTGTATGTTTCTGGGTTTTCCGGTTTTGGGAAGATTTTAGAATATTCCGGTCGGATTTCTAACCGGTTTTTTTTTTGTTTCTGGGCCGGTTTTCCTCAGTTTTCCGGTTTTCATTTCTGTTTTTTTCGTTCTTCGAATTTCATGGATTTTTCAAAATTGAACAATTTTACAAAAATTGTAAAATTTTCGAATTTTGAACATTTTTTAATTTGAATAATTTTATAATTGAACAAATTTAATTTGAACATTTTCGAATTTGAACAATTTTTGGATTTGAACATTTTTGAATCTGAACAATTTAAGATTTGAACATTTTCGAATCTGAACAATTTTAGATTTGAACATTTTTGAATTTGAATAATTTTAATTTTGAACATTTTCGATTATGAACAATTTTAAATTTGAACATATTTTAAATTGAACAAAATTTTGAATTTGCCCAGAATTTCGAATTTGTATAGATTCCGAATTTTAGAAAATCTTGAATTTAAACCATTTTCGAATTTCAGCTGTCGAGCGTTACATGGGCTGGCCCAAGCCGGGAGAGAAGAAACAGTAAATGGGCCAGGCTCACGAACCACCCGGGAAATTTCAGTGTGGGCATTAACCCGAAAAACATCACACAGAGCGCCGACTAGGGAGACCCCGCCCTGTCGCCGCTCAAATCCCCTCCTGTCGCCGCTCAAATCACTCAAATCCCCTCCTATCGCCGCTCGCCGCCTCGCCCGGTCACCCCGCATCCGCGCCGCGCTGATCCGCCGTTCACCGCCTCCCCACTTGCTACCGTGTTACAGGCTCCTCGATGGATGAGGACGACGGGTCCTCGATGGGCCCCTCCATGGATGGGGGCGACGGGCCAGCGGGAAGCTGGACAAACAGGGGGCAGACGGGCAGCAGGTCCAGCGGCGGGCGCGGGGGGGGGGCAGTGGGCAGACGGGAGGAAGGACAAATAGCAGCAGGTCCAGGGGCGGGCGGAGGGGGGAGGGCCAGAACAGGGCGGGAAAAAGAAGCAGGGAAGAAAATGTCTCCAATTCCAACGACCAGGGGGAAAAACCCAAATCGGAAAAAAAGCAAGAGTTCTTCTGGTGTAAGTGCTCCTTACATATTGATACATTTTGAGCTCAGCGTGTCACAACTTAGTTGATTCTTGAGAAAGAACAACATTGTTTCATCTCCCTGTAACCTACATGGTAATCACATATTGATGAACTGAATTGATCTGTATTTCTCCTACATTGATCTGTTCTTAGGTCGGAGCAGTTGACCGTGTTGCCGGATGAAAACAAGTTATTGCAGTTTGCATTTCCTGTTAAACCCACTGAATGCAGATTTGCCATTTGATACATAGCAATTTACTGCATGAGTGAAATTAGACAACGCGCAATTTATACTTATCAAAAAGAAAAGACATAGCTTTAACTTTTACGCGTGTGTATATATTGTCTTATTATTTCGCAGCAACGCGCACGTACTTAGCTAGTGTAATTTCATATGTCAAGTAGTTTACATGCTGAGTTCGTTTTTAGTATTTCTGTTTTAGTTATAACACTTCATGCTCTATGTGTACATGACAGGTTGGGAAATCCAGATGCCAGCCATCGAATTTACAAATTTTGTTCGCTAATATGGTAGACCAACAGATAAGAGTGATCAAGAAACTCTCAGTAGGCAACACCCTCAAGTGTCACTTGAATGAAAAGTTATATGGTGACCTGATTTTGCACTTGATACCAAAAGTTAACACGTATAACTATACATTGGAACTGGGGCCCGAGGACGATCTGGTGGTCATTGACTTATTTAAGGCTGCAAGGAAGGTTTTTGGGCTATTTGGGAAGGGGGGCGACAAGAAAGTTGATGAACTCTTAGAGAGATTCGGTGGCAGAAATACAGTCAAGGCACCTAGAAAGGTTGTTCATCTTGTTAAGCATGCTAAAGTTTTCGCAAGTAACTTGGGCAAACGCAACAAGAAGAGGAAGGCAACCTGCAAGATCTACATGTATGCCATATTGGCTTGGCTTTTGGCCCCCAATAATGGATTATGTGTAGATTTGAGGTTCTTTGACTTTGTAGAAAATGTTGATGAGATTAAAAACTTTAACTTGTCAGATTTCGTTGTCAAGTTTTTGGTAAAAGGGCATAAAAAATATTAATGATGGAACTTCGTCAGGTTTGATTGGATCTCCATTTTTGCTGATTGTGAGTAACCTAGTAACGTCTAAATGATTCATTGTGATCTAGTTTTTACTTGCAAATATTTCTGAACTTACTTACGTTTTCACATGTTCTCTACAAGTGGATTTACGCCCTATTAGCCTATGCAATGTTGTTTATAAGCTTGTGTCCAAGGTGTTGGCCAACCGTTTGAAGTGCATTCTTGATGAAATCATCTCCCCAAACCAGAGTGCGTTTGTGCCTGGCAGGCTTATTTCGGATAATACAATACTTGCATATGAGATGTCGCATTTTATGAAGAGGAGAAGATCGGGGAAAAAGTGTTACATGGCAGTCAAGTTAGATATGAGTAAGGCCTATGACCGCGTTGAATGGTCGTTTTTGGAGGGAACAATGCGAAGACTAGGAATATGCAATGCTTTTGTGGAGAATGTTATGAAGTGTGTAAAGTCGGTTTCCTACCGTTTCAAGGTTAATGGTAACATCACGGATACAATAACACCAGGGCGTGGGCTGCGGCAAGGTGATCCTATATCACTGTATCTTTTCTTACTATGTGCAGAAGGTTTCTCGGCTCTTATTCATGATGCAGAAGAGAGGGGTGCGATAAATGGGATAAAACTTGCTCGAAGTGCTCCAAGTGTGAACCATTTGCTATTTGCGGATGACTCATTGCTGTTGGTAGAGGCGACTATGGAGGGAGCTGCTGAGATCAATTCTATACTTCGGCATTATGAGGAAGCATCTGGACAGATTATCAACTGGGATAAGTCGTCAGTCTTGTTCAGTACTAACACAGCGAGAAGGAAAAAAGTAGTGATCATGGGGGTATTGGGGTTGCGGCTGGAAGCACAAGGAGGAAAGTACTTGGGTCTCCCAACTTATATTGGGCGTGAAAGATCGAGGGCTTTTGTTTATTTAAAAGAAAGGATCTTAAGTAAGATTAGGGGATGGAAATAAAAATTCCTATCCAAAGCCGGCAAAGAAATTCTCATCAAAGCTGTAGCACACGCAATCCCAACATATGCAATGGCTTGTTTTGATCTTACCAAAAGTCTTTGTGATGATATCACACAAGCTATTTGTAGATTCTGGTGGTCACAACAGGATGATGAGCATCGAGCCCATTGGGTTAGCTGGGAGAAAATGATGATGCCGTAGGAAGAGGGGGGATTGGGTTTCCGTGAAATCCACTCTTTCAATTTGGCGATGTTGGCGAGTGATACGTCTCCAACGTATCTATAATTTTTGATGCTCCATGCTTGTTTTTACACCATTTGCCTATTGTTTCGTTACACTTCGTGGCACTTTTATGCATTTTCCGGAACTAACCTATTAACGAGTTGCCACAGTGCCAGTTCCCTGTTTTCTGCTGTTTTTGTGTTTCAGAAGTGATACACAGGAAATATTCTCGGAATTGGACGAAATAAGTTCCTGAAGTCTTATTTTACCCGGAAGCTTCCAGAGATCCGAAGAGGAGTAGGAGGGGGGCCACCAGGGCCCCACACGCAGGGGTGGCACGGCCAGGCCCCTGGCCGCGCGGGCCCCGCGTGAGGGCGCCTGGCTCCTCCTCTGACATCGCCCCTTCGCCTATAAAGACCCCCCGATGGAAAAAACCTAAGTACCCGATCAATTTTCCAGAACACATCGCGATCCGCCGCCACCGTCGACCCGAAGATCGGGAGGGTCCAGAAGCTCTTCCCGGCACCCTGCCGGAGAGGGGAATCGCCACCGGAGGTCTTCTTCATCGCCATGTGAAAGATCACATCGAGCCCCATGTGTGGTTTTGGTAATTAATGACAATCCCTATGGACTAATGGTTGCATTGAGTTATATGTGTAGGACTTGTCCATAGACAACGCTTGAACCATTTGTTGGAGTAAAGGTTGTAAGAAGAAGATTATGTGTTGACCAAGGTGTTATTCAAGGAGTGATCCAAAGATTGGTCTTAAGGGAGTTGAGCTTATGTTAAGTGTGTCTTGAAGAATAAGATTGAGTGAGCTCTCATGTGTATCCTCAAGACACCATCATTATGGAGAAAGAAGATTTGATTCGAGGATTGATCAAGTCAAAGCGCAAGTTCAAGATGAGCAACTAGAAGAGAACATATGCTTGAAGCTTTCCATCTATATTGTGATCATGGATATGTGAAGATATGCTTAAAGAGAGTCTCTTCCATAGTAGAGTATGGGGGAGCAATCCGCAAGACTTCACCAAGCAAGCTCAATCAAGAAAGGTGGTCCAACTTGAGAAGATTAAGATCGTATTTATCCACCTCAAGTGGAATGCTCAAGGCAAAGGTATGATAGTGTTAGGGTTTCTTTCTTACCGGTCTCATGGTGTTATTTGTGAGACCGGGTTATAGGATCGGTAGCCGTACTATCAAGAGGGGCTCTCGAGTGAGTAACTTAATTATATCGTTCGAAGAGAGCTCAAACCTTTGCATACTTGGCATCATCTTTCTTGGTTCTTATTTGAGTTTTATCCATGTGAGGTTTTAGAGCTTGTGGTTATTTCCATGACAAGCTCTAGCTCATCAAAAACGGATTTCGCATGAAACTCTTATTGCATTTTTGATGTTTGCAGGTTTTACCGGTTTGCCTTCAAAGAGAGGTCAAACCTTTCATCATTTGGTTTTATACTCCCTTGTTGGACTATGATGTTTCTATGGATGAAGTTGTAGAGCTCATTGTGGTGATTCCAACGAGCCCAAGATCATTGAAAACGGAGTCCGGATGAAAAAGTTATCACCGTTTTCGTATTGCAGTTTCTGCTCGGCGTCACCCAGTAAGGGGGGCGGATATTCCGGCCCAGGGGGGCAGATAATCCGGCCTGGGGGCGAAAATTTCGTTCCGAAATTTCTGCTAAGGACCAGAGTCGGCGTCACCCAGTATGGGGGGCGGATAATCCGGCCTGGGGGACGGATAATCCGGCCTGGGGGACGGATAATCCGGCCAGACGGATATTCCGGCCATATTTTGGCCGGATAATCCGCCCCTAAAGTCCTGCAACGGCCATATTTCGTGGGGGGGTATAAATACCCCTTCTTCCACCTTGGGCTGCACACGTTTTTGAGCTTCTCTCTCCTCCATTGTTGACTTTGCAAAGCTTGCCCTTCCTCCTCCATTCCTCCCATGATTCTTGCATATTTTTGAGGGAAAAGAGAGAGGAGATCTAGATCTATATTTCCACCAATCACTTTCTCCTCTTTGTGAGGGGAACCCATTGAATCTAGATCTTGGAGTTCTTTGTGGATTTCCTTTGTTTTTCCTCTCATATCTCTCCATAGCATTAGTTGCTTTGGTAGGATTTGAGTGAGAAGGATTTGAGCACCTTGTGTGCTCTTGCCATTGCATAAGTTGCATCGGTTTGAGTTCTCCCCGGAGATTTGAGTAAGTGAAAGTTTGTGAGCTTATTACTCTTGGGTTCTTGGAACCCTAGACGGCTTTGTGGCTTTGTGGTGCCTTTGTGGCTATTCTTGGGAGCCTCCAATTAAGTTGTGGATGCGTGCCCCAAGCTTTGTGTAAAGGCCCGGTTCCGCCTTGAGGAACCCCTTAGTGGAAGAGTGAGCTAGGCCTTTGTGGCGCAAGCTCACACCGGAGAATAGGGTGAGGCCTTTGTGGCGTTGGTTAGGCCTTTGTGGCGATACCACACCCCTCCAACGAGACGTACTCCCTTTCAAGGGAGGAACTCGGGAATACATCATCGTCTTCACGTGCCTCGGTTATTTCTATACCCGAGCTCTTTACTTATGCACTTTACATTGTGATAGCCTTCGTGCTTGAAGTCATATATCTTGCTATCACCTTGTTACTTGTATTGCTTAGCATAAGTTGTTGGTGCACATAGGTGAGCCTAGTTTATTTAGGTTTTATGTGCTTGACAAAATAAACGCTAGTTTAATTCCGCTTTTGTTCAAGCCATTCGTAAAATTTGATATCGCCTATTCACCCCCCCCCCCTCTAGGCGACATCTGTGTCCTTTCAATTGGTATCAGTGCCCGGTCTCTCATTTTAGGCTTCACCGCCTTGAGAGCAAAGATGTCGGCTAGGGGATTAGTGCACAATAACACTTTTATATTTGATGGCACAAATTATGATACTTGGAAAATTCACATGCTTAATTATTTTCGGGTCATGGACCCATCTATGGAGCGAATTGTAGATGCGGGTTTTTCTCCTCCAAAGGATACTCAAAATCTATCTTTAGAGGATGAGAAAAACTTGTATCTCAATGCTCAAGCTACTCATGTGATTGTTAATGCTTTGAGCGATGTAGTTACCTTCTCCATCACGCCTTTTCGGAGCGCTCATGAGATATGGACAAAGCTTCAAGAAAAATATTGTGTGTCCAAGATTATTGGGGATGATTGTATTCCTTCCACTTCCGGCCGCAATGAACTTTCATCCACTTTACCAAAGTGTGTCAAGACACAAGGTAATGATATGGTGAGTGGTGATGAAACTTGCAATGGTGATAGTATGCTTACTTTTGATGATCCTTCATCTCTATCTCATTGCAATGCTTCATCTTTGGACTTAAACACTTGTAGCCCCATAAATATTTTACATGCTTGTGTTGATAGTCCTTGCATATCATGTTTATGTTTCTTGAATAAATCTCATGATGATATGCTTGCTTTGTCTTGTTGCCATGATACAAATGCTTCTATTTCCTCTAGTATTTGTGATGCTAACCATATAGAGGAAACCGAAGAGTCTTTGGGCCAAGACAAGGTCTTGAATGGAGCTTCAAGTATTTCTTCATCTTCTTCTTCTCACGGTTCCCACATATGCCTTATGGCTAGGTCTTCAAATCATAATGATGTTGAGGACAATAGTGAGGATGAGGAAAATGAAGAAGACTATATTGAGTATTTAAACAAGAAGGGTAAGGTGGTCTTTGATGCTTTGCATAACCATAAAAATGTTTTGCCCAACTTCTTTGAAATCATGAGTTGTGCTATTGAGAGCACGAAACTCATTGAGATGAAGGAAGAACAAATTGATAAAATGTTTTCTCTTGAGCGTGAGTATGCCAATGATATCCATGATTTAAAATATGCTCTAGAGGAAGAGCAAGAGCTTCGGGTTTCTCTTGAGGAGAAGCTTGAATCCATTGAGGAGTCATGTAATGAAATTATTTCTAAACTCACTAAAGAACGTGACCTCGCTCTTGCCAAGTTGTCTTCTCCTATTCATAATGATAATGATGCATGTGCTACTAACTCTACTTCTTGTGAAGCATCTATTTTGAAGGAGAATGTTGAGCTAAGGGCTCAACTTGAATTGCTAACTAGCAAGTATGGGAAATTGGAAGAAATTCATGAAAAGCTATCTAGCTCTAATGAGGATCTTCTAGTGTCCCATGCTCGCCTAAAGTTAGCTCATGAGGCTATATCTATAAAGGTAACATCTTGTGATCCTCATGTGGGCACTAGCACTATTTCCCAAAATGCAATATTGTCATGTGCTAGTACTAGTAATTCATCCACTCATACTATTTCTACATCTAGTGATGAATTACCCTCCTTGCCTTGTTGCTCTAACAATGTAGCCTCTACTTCCACTAGTACTTGTGTTGTCACTAACCATGTAGAGGAAATCAAAGAGCTCAAGGCCCAAGTTACTTCATTGAAGAAAGACTTGGAAAAATGTCATGAAGGGAAGTCCACACTCAATAAGATCTTGAGTGTGCAAAAATCCCCCAATGACAAGAGTGGACTTGGATTTATCTCTAACAACAAGAAGAAGTCCAAAATATACAAGAAGAAGAAGGACCAAGAACAAGTCAAGAATTTGGCCAAGATTGTTTGCTTCAAGTGCAAAATTGAAGGGCACCATGTTAGATCTTGCCCTTTGAAGAAAAAGGCACTTAGTGAGAAGCAACAAGGGAAGAGGCCTCAAGTTCAAGCCCTTGCTCAACCTCAAGTTGAAGAAAGGTCACTTCCCAAGAAAAATCAAGCTAATGCTCCCCTTGTGGAGAAATCAAGTGAGAAGAAGGTGAAGAAAAGAACTTGCTACATATGCCATGAGAAGGGTCACCTATCTTATTCATGCACTAGTGGTAACTCATCCAACCCTATCATAATTGAAGATGCTTATTCACTTTGCAAGGATAAGGTTGGCAATGTGTTTGCCAAATTTGTTGGTGCTCAAAGTGGTGTCAAGAAAAGAACCATTTGGGTTGCCAAACCTATTGTTTCTAACTTCTTAGGACCCAACTTGGTTGGGGACCAACAAGCCATTACTTGAACAATAGGTGTTGTTGGAGGGCATTGAAGACTTGGCTATATCATGAAGAATTAAGGGATCTTCATCAATTATATTTTCTCAAGTCAAGTCATTTGGATTATCTTATTTCTATCATATATCCAATGTTCCTCCTTGCGGTAACATGTATTCAACTTATCTACCTTGAAAGTTACTCGCCCCTTTGCATGTGTTGGGTTTTGTATCTTGCATGTGTGTGTATATGTTGTGCTTCCTACTTGCTTCATTTTGAGTAATCAAGTATGTGCATGTTGGTTTGCACACCATGTATGGTTGTTCTTGTTGAGCCTTTTGCATCTCGTTTTATCTTACTTGGCTCTTGTGAGAGATTATTGGACCATCCCATTTTGGGGGAGTGATATGCTTTGCACTTCACAATCCTAAAAATGTGTGTACATGAGGAATACCACTTAGTGTTGATATTTGAAGATTATCTAGTTTCTATGTGGTATGTCATTCTCATGAGAAATTCAAATTCTATAATGTCCATTAATCATCTTGTTGGGTTTATTTGCCTCTTATGAAAAATAAATGTTTTATCACATTATGGGGGAGTAATATGCTTTGTGCATACTACAAACCAATATAATATGTATATTTGAGGTTGTGTCACATAGTGTTGATATTGTAAATTATCTTGCTTCTATGTGGCATGTTTTCTCAAACAAATTCCAATTTGCCAAATTGTTTTATTGCTCTTGTTTTGGATCTTGTTTGTGAGATACTTTCTTGATAGGGTTTTCCTAAAATGTGGAA
This sequence comes from Dactylis glomerata, assembly GCA_007115705.1. Taxonomy (NCBI): domain Eukaryota; kingdom Viridiplantae; phylum Streptophyta; class Magnoliopsida; order Poales; family Poaceae; genus Dactylis; species Dactylis glomerata. Next base: position 1,227,196 of record QXEO01000291.1, on the reverse strand, counting down.
TGCTACATCAAAGTTGGAAAACCATTTGCTTCATGTTATCTTAATCATTGCTTTGCGTGATTGTTTAACTATTTGAGTCTATCAAGAATATCTTCTTGAGCATGGTGATTAATTCCTACCCTTCTCTGTATGCTTCTTTGTTGTGAAGATGATCTTGGATTTATATATAAACTACCACCGGGAAATAAATCCAAATACCTCTTGTTCTTGGACAATTGGTACTATATCATGTGGCACATGTATATTGATCATCTTTACATTGGCTATTGCTTTTAATTGCCTTATCTCTAGCCAAAAATGTATTTGTTTTAGCTCCCATTGTCTTTCATGACTTTTGTTATTCCATTTGATTTCGTCGAACTTGTTTTGTGTTATTTATATGTAGGTAGATGTGATGATCCCACTTGTGTGGATTTTGTATTCAAATGCAAAATCATAAATAATGCACTAATCTTGGGGGAGCTCTCCTATATTTGTTATAACACACTCTTTGTGCTTATTTCATTTGGTATTGGTTTTTGTTGGAAGACAAATCTTTTCTTTTTGGTACTTAGTGTGCCATCATAAAAAGTGTGGAGAGTTTGGTTTGTTTGTTTGAACCTTGCTCCCTTTGGGAGTTGGTGATCTCATTCCTTATTATTTATTTCTTACTCTTAAAATGAGTTATGTCTTTGAGCATGTGTGTTTTAGTTATACTTTATGCTCATTGGTTTTTGCTTGGTTCACTAGTTGAACTTTGGAGTCAATCTTGTGTTGATTTGATTCTTTGATATAATTTGGACAACCTTTTGTAGCTTCACAATTTTGTGTGCTCTCTTGTCCTTCTTGGTGTTTTGTCCAAATTGTATCTCCTTTGGCTCTTGAAAGTCTTGTGCATGCATATTTACTAAATGTATATTGTATGGCATGTTGTTGCTTTCTTTGATCAAATATATAGGAGAAGCTCCATCAAATCCTAAATCGGCTAAGATGTGCATGAAATTCAATTTCATATATATATATATATGCACATATTTATGTGGAGTTTGTCCTATATGTTGTAGTTTCTAACTACTTTGGACCCAATGAGTTTGGGGACCATCTTGTACTTGAACTTTGTTTTAGGTACATGGATATATATTGGTGCTTGTCTCAATAATAAGGATGAAGTGGTGACTAAATGATAATTTGAGGCAAGCTAGGATTATTGAAGAACTCCTATCTACTACATCCTACCTTTAATATCTCGGTAACAAGTATCTTTTTTTATGCATACTTCTCTAGTATCCAACCTTGTGTAGGTTGTTTTATGGCATTGAAAATCTTTATTTGCAAATGTTGTGCTTTTTGCAAGGATTCTAGTGAAACCTCTTTTTGCAAATGTGAGCAAGTTGAGATGAGGACATATTATTGGGAACATATAAAAATCATGCTCATGATTCTCCTATCCCATATATGTCAGCTTAGCAATCTTTTTGCATATCAATTCCTCAATAAGCTCACATGTGCAAAATTGATGAAATTGCAAATTTATTTCTTCCATTTGGTATCCTTCATTTTGATACTTGTTGTTTTTATCAAAGCATCCCAACTATCTTCTTTCCCTTGTTGATATTTGTGATGTCTTTGACATGTTGGTGGTTGAAGTTTGTCAATATACAATAAGATAAATTGAGCCTTTGGCCATGCTTTAAAAGCAAAAATCTCATTGGTATATTGCATGCCTTTATTTTGGATATCATGTTCTATTCTTAGTATCTATTTTGTGTGTACATGGTTCTTTGTGATAATTATCTTTGTGATATTGTCTACTTAGAATCTTATACACATGAGAGATGATATCTCATTATTTGATATCTTATTTGAACCTTATGTGTTGGGATAGAATGCTAAGCAACATCATTCATTGAAGACTATGTGGATGCTCTATGCTAATCCTTGTATTAGTCTTATAATATGTTGTGTCATTTCTCTCACACATTCCTTGGTTGAGCCTTTTATATGTTATCCCTTACTTTTTGCTCAACCATTTCTTTGATGCAAGTGTTAAGCTTAATTTCTTCTCTATGATCTCTTGCAAATGGTTGCGCTTTAAATGTTATTGAGGGAGTGAGGATTCCATGTTGTGCAAATTGTATTCAAATACAAACATTCTAATTTTTACACGTACCTTGGGGAGCTTCCTCATTTCATTTAAAGCACCATTTTGCGGTTAGCATAGTATTTAATTTCACTTGGTATCATTTTGTGTTGAATAATATTGAGGGAGTGATGATTCCATGTGTGTGCACCTTATCTTCAAGTCAATAGAATATTTTGTGCACACACCTTGGGGAGCTTCCTCATATTATTTGGAACACCTTTTCGATCTTATCATAATATCTCTATTCAATTTTCTTCTTTGGATTGTTTGATTGCTCTCTTCATTTGTTGAAGTTTATCCATCGTGTTATCTTATTTTTTTTGCAATCTTTGATCCTCAATATAGTTTCATTTCCTTCAAAAAATTTGCCTTTGTATATGTGCATGTATTTTCACTCATTTATTTTGGATATGCACACCATTTTGGAGGAACTCTCACTATATTGGCCTTCTAAGCTTTTTTCGCCCATTTTGGCAATGGATGCCAATGGGGGAGAAGTTTCGAGGGTTTAACGGGAATTGGCCTTTATGCTTTGGTTTGTTCTTAAGCATTTGCCTTGCATGCTTTGCATGGTTGAGTATATAGTGGAAACTCCACCAACAACCTTGGTTGGCAATATATGCAATGAAATCAAGATCATTCACACGTGCATAGATTGTGGGGGAGTTTGCTCTATATATGGTGGTTTTACTAACATCACATACTTTTGTAGTATTTGATGTTAGTACAACCATTTTGGTTCTTTGAATTCATTATATAAACCCTCTCAAAGAGATTGTCATCAATTACCAAAATGGGGGAGATTGAAAGATCATATCGAGCCCCATGTGTGGTTTTGGTAATTAATGACAATCCCTATGGACTAATGATTGCATTGAGTTATATGTGTAGGACTTGTCCATAGACAATGCTTGAAACATTTGTTGGAGTAAAGGTTGTAAGAAGAAGATTATGTGTTGACCAAGGTGTTATTCAAGGAGTGATCCAAAGATTGGTCTTAAGGGAGTTGAGCTTATGTTAAGTGTGTCTTGAAGAATAAGATTGAGTGAGCTCTCATGTGTATCCTCAAGACACCATCATTATGGAGAAAGAAGATTTGATTCGAGGATTGATCAAGTCAAAGCGCAAGTTCAAGATGAGCAACTAGAAGAGAACATATGCTTGAAGCTTGCCATCTATATTGTGATCATGGATATGTGAAGATATGCTTAAAGAGAGTCTCTTCCATAGTAGAGTATGGGGGAGCAATCCGCAAGACTTCACCAAGCAAGCTCAATCAAGAAAGGTGGTCCAACTTGAGAAGATTAAGATCGTCTTTATCCACCTCAAGTGGAATGCTCAAGGCAAAGGTATGATAGTGTTAGGGTTTCTTTCTTACCGGTCTCATGGTGTTATTTGTGAGACCGGGTTATAGGATCGGTAGCCGTACTATCAAGAGGGGCTCTCGAGTGAGTAACTTAATTATATCGTTCGAAGAGAGCTCAAACCTTTGCATACTTGGCATCATCTTTCTTGGTTCTTATTTGAGTTTTATCCATGTGAGGTTTTAGAGCTTGTGGTTATTTCCATGACAAGCTCTAGCTCATCAAAAACGGATTTCGCATGAAACTCTTATTGCATTTTTGATGTTTGCAGGTTTTACCGGTTTGCCTTCAAAGAGAGGTCAAACCTTTCATCATTTGGTTTTATACTCCCTTGTTGGACTATGATGTTTCTATGGATGAAGTTGTAGAGCTCGTTGTGGTGATTCCAACGAGCCCAAGATCATTGAAAACGGAGTCCGGATGAAAAAGTTATCACCGTTTTCGTATTGCAGTTTCTGCTCGGCGTCACCCAGTAAGGGGGGCGGATATTCCGGCCCAGGGGGGGCGGATAATCCGGCCTGGGGGCGAAAATTTCGTTCCGAAATTTCTGCTAAGGACCAGTGTCGGCGTCACCCAGTATGGGGGGCGGATAATCCGGCCTGGGGGCCGGATAATCCGGCCAGACGGATATTCCGGCCATATTTTGGCCAGATAATCCGCCCCTAAAGTCCTGCAACGGCCATATTTCGTGGGGGGGGGGGTATAAATACCCCTTCTTCCACCTTGGGCTGCACACGTTTTTGAGCTTCTCTCTCCTCCATTGTTGACTTTGCAAAGCTTGCCCTTCCTCCTCCATTCCTCCCATGATTCTTGCATATTTTTGAGGGAAAAGAGAGAGGAGATCTAGATCTATATTTCCACCAATCACTTTCTCCTCTTTGTGAGGGGAACCCATTGAATCTAGATCTTGGAGTTCTTTGTGGATTTCCTTTGTTCTTCCTCTCATATCTCTCCATAGCATTAGTTGCTTTGGTAGGATTTGAGTGAGAAGGATTTGAGCACCTTGTGTGCTCTTGCCATTGCATAAGTTGCATCGGTTTGAGTTCTCCTCGGAGATTTGAGTAAGTGAAAGTTTGTGAGCTTATTACTCTTGGGTTCTTGGAACCCTAGACGGCTTTGTGGCTTTGTGGTGCCTTTGTGGCTATTCTTGGGAGCCTCCAATTAAGTTGTGGATGCGTGCCCCAAGCTTTGTGTAAAGGCCCGGTTCCGCCTTGAGGAACCCCTTAGTGGAAGAGTGAGCTAGGCCTTTGTGGCGCAAGCTCACACCGGAGAATAGGGTGAGGCCTTTGTGGCGTTGGTTAGGCCTTTGTGGCGATACCACACCCCTCCAACGAGACGTACTCCCTTTCAAGGGAGGAACTCGGGAATACATCATCGTCTTCACGTGCCTCGGTTATTTCTATACCCGAGCTCTTTACTTATGCACTTTACATTGTGATAGCCTTCGTGCTTGAAGTCATATATCTTGCTATCACCTTGTTACTTGTATTGCTTAGCATAAGTTGTTGGTGCACATAGGTGAGCCTAGTTTATTTAGGTTTTATGTGCTTGACAAAATAAACGCTAGTTTAATTCCGCTTTTGTTCAAGCCATTCGTAAAATTTGATATCGCCTATTCACCCCCCCCCCTCTAGGCGACATCTGTGTCCTTTCATCATGCTTGCCTCCGGAGCGATGAGTGAGTAGTCTACCTTGGACTATGGGTCCATAGCAGTAGCTATATGGTTGTCTCCTCCACCATGTGCTTCATGTTTAGATCTCATGAGCTGCCCTACATGATTGCGATCACCGTTATGTAATTCTACATGTTTGGTTTGTTGGGATCAGATGAATATTGGTGTTTATGATTAAGTTGTTGTACTGAATTATATCTTTTGTTATCTCTATGTTGTTTATGATCTTGCATGCTCTCCGTTGTTAGTAGCTATCTTGGCCGAGTAGTTGCTAGTGACTCCAAGAGGGGGTATTTATGCTCGATAGTGGGTTCATGCCTCTATTTAATCTGGGGGAGTGACAGAAACCTCTAAGTTTGTAGATGTGCTGTTGCTACTAGGGAGAAAACAACATTCATATGCTCAAGGGCATATGCTTTGTTTACATTACACACTTTGCTTAATGCAATTATCTGTTGTTCGCAACTTAATACTTGTGGAGTTCTCGGATTGATTCACCACAAGTGGATTATTAGTCATAGATGCAGTTGGATGGCGGTCAATGTATTTTGTTGTAATGCCCAGAGTAAATCTCATAGTGATCTTCTTGACATATCACGTTATCTTTATTCTATCAAGTGCCCAACTGTAATTTGTTTACCCAGCATGTGTTATTTATCTTATGGAGAGACACCACTAGTGAACTGTGGACCCCGGTCCTATTTCCATCATATTGCTATCACCTATTTATTTACTCGCACTGTTTACTTTACTCGCATACTATATTGTTTTCCACTCGATACGCTCATAATCTTTGTTTCAAGCAAACCGGTGAGATTGACAACCTCATCGCAAGTTGGGAACAAAGTACTTGGTTGTGTTGTGTACAGGTTCCGCGTTGCAGCTAGCAAGCAAAGCTTGGACGAGGCGCCATATATAAATTGTCCGGAGCTGTCGCAAGCTAGCAACCATCACCTTCAGTCGTTTGTCTCTCCTCTCCAAGATCGACATACCTTGGTTTCTTAACTGAGGGAAAACTAGCTACTATACTCATCATACCTTCCTCTTGGGGTTTCCAACGGGCTGGTTATCCACCACGCACAAGGACAGTCTGCTCCCACGTCCACCACACGCAGCAGCTAATTTTCTGGCGCCGTTGCCGGGGAGGAAGAAGAAAACTTCTGCGAGGGGAGTTTGCACACGCACATCCTTTACTTTGTTATTGTTTTGCTTTACTTTATTTATTTTACCTGCATCGTTTTATATCAAAAACCCAAAAAAATTAGAATCCTTGGTAGTTGTTATTTCTTTGCTTTTAGTTCATCATGTTGTTTCCTAAGTACATTCTGGAGGACCTCTCAGTAGGTAGTGGTTCAATTATTGGAAAAAGTAACATTGAGGAGTTCTTTAATCACATTAGTATGCATAAGGAAGTTGAGGAAAAGTCTTTGGTTGAGCTAGCTCCTAGTTATGAAGTTGCTTCTGCTCATTTAGTTCACATGTTAGAAGCTAGGTTTGCTAGTCTTAATCCTTTTATGCAATACATGTTCCTTAAGCTTCATGAAATTGAGGATCCCGAAAAGAAAGCTTTTATCTTAGAAACCTTGCACATAGAATTTAGAGATGTTGCAATTGAGGCTAGGAAAGTTTTTAAGAAGTTTAATAAGCTTGGCTCGCCTGTAGAGGTTGTTGGTATGCCCGATGACTTTAAAGTACCAATACCTTATGAACTTATAGGAATTCATGATGCTTGGGAAAAGAATTCCAGTTGGATTTGCCCTGAAAATCCTTTCGATGAAAGTAGTGTGCCAAAGCGTGATCATAAAGGATTTTCAAAAACTCAGTTGAACATATTTTCCTTCATTGTTGAAAAGATCTCTGCTGTTGATCTTAATGCTTCTTCTGAAGTTACTTGATTCGCAATTTTCTGCGCCTAGCTCAAAGGCGTTAAAGAAAAGCACTCTTGGGAGATAACCCAATGTTTTTACTTTCAGTACTTTTTCTTTTATTTGAGTCTTGGAAGTCATTACTACTGTAATGACCGCTCCTTATCTTGTTTGTTTCGTTTTTGTGCAAAGAGAAGCCTCTAATTTGAGTGAGGTAAAGATTTGGGGATGTTGCTGTCCTGAAACAATTTTCGGTGCTGCACCGTAAAAATTCGTGAAAATTCTCTGTATATCTTTTGGACCTGCGATTTCTTGTGCATATGCCCCAGATTATATCCAAACTTTTGTTAGTTGAACACTTTTTGATTTGAGCAACAGAAAACCCCTCAAAAATTCGACCTTTGTCAGCTGTTCAGTTTTGACAGATTTCTGCCAATATTTGTGTTTGCCACTTTATCGCTTTCTTTTGAGTTCTTTTGATCATGGAGCTTTTAGAGAAGTTGCTACAGTAGTATTTGCTATATATGTGGTGGTTTTGAGTTGAAACCTGAAGCAAAAAGAGTGTTGATTATATGTTATGCTTGCACTAATGTTGCTAATAGAATTGTGTTTAGTTTTGTATGAAGGAAGTTTTCAAGTGTAGGGATTGGAGAATGATGAGATGAGTTGAAGAATGGACAAAAGCTCAAGCTTGGGGATGCCCATGCATCACCCCAAGAAATATCCAAGAAGTACAAGCGTCAAAGCTTGGGGATGCCCCCGAGGCACCCCTTCTTCATCGGCAAAAATTAGGTCACCTTTCAAAACACTATATTTTTATTGCTTCATGCACTATGTGTTTTTCTTGGAGCGTCAGTTGTTTTAGTTTCCTTAGTTGGTTTAGTTTGTTTGTTTGCTGCAATAAATGGTTGGACCCCAACAAATTTCTTTTGGAGAAGTTGCCTTGCTTTTCATTTGCCAAGAACGCTCTAGTTTTCACTCTTATTAAAAATCGAGTGTTCTTCTTTTTCTGCTACTGCTTTTGGTTTTCGTTTTTGCCTTGAATTGCGTTCAGACCATGTCATATCTTTTCATCAAGGTGTATTTTTGCCTCTGATCTTTATTGGTTTTCATCAAAAGAGGTTTTTATAAAAATTTCAAATGGTGTTGGAAAAGAGAAAAAGCTTTGTGCAAAATAGTGGTACAAGAAGGAGCTTGTGTAGACTGCGGCTTAGGCTTTTTCATGTCATGCTTGATGTCTTTTTGATAGTATGCTTAGTGGTTTTGCTGTAGCATGACTTGTCTCAAATAACTGAGATTGCTTAATGAGCCTTTGAAAAAATCAAGCATTGTTTTTATTGTATGGAAGCATTATTTTGGTTTTCTCCTTGATGCTTTATTTGGGTTGACTTGGCGCATGCTCACACATGTTAGACTCTTACAAAGTCGCCAATAGCCTCTATGATCATTTAGTTTTTGACTTTTGATGCCATCTTATGATTCTTTTAATGTCACTTTATCGCTTTGCATGATTATGGCCATTATTGCTCTCTTAGTTGGTCGCTCCCAGTCTTTTGCTAGCCCTCGCCTTGTACTGAGTATGAGCTCTACTCGTGCATCCAACTCCTAAAAGCCAAAGTTTTCCAAAGTGTCCACCATACATACCTACTAGCAATTTGCTATTCCAAGTAAATTTGACTTGCTTTTATTTTCTCTTCAAATTAAACTCTTACCAGTGTTATGCGAAATTCGGTCAGTAAAGCTCTCACGAACCGGAAGGCACACTTTACTTTTTCCTGTTCTTAAAAATTTGACATTGTGGTCTCTTATGTTGAGTTGTTATGCTTGCAAGTTGTAAGTTGGATTCTAGCCCAGCCATGCTGTCATGGGGCAAGCTTTCAACATTGCACTTCTTATTTGAGTTGATATCGTGATCTTTTGTTTATGGATGCCCGCGGTGTGAAATGAATTGGGAATCTTGTGGGGATCATGGAGTTTGTATATGTGTTAGGGAAATGCCGGGCCGCCAATCTAAGCCATGCATAATTCATGGTGGAAATTTGCAGCATACCCATGGTGAACATTCGACGACACATCTCACAATAAAAAGCTAAACAAAAGGCAAATAAAAGAGATGTCGAGGTGTTCATTGTCTGCTTGTCCTGTCATTTTGGTGTGGGCTTGTTCCATTTCATCGGGCACGGAGGTACCCCATTGGCGGTTCTCAATGATATGCATATACTTACAATGACAAGAGCCTTGCTTGGGACTCTAAGTAAAGTAGCATGAGGTTTGGGTACTCGTATTCACGGGACACGAGGTTTTCAACTTATGATTTGTCAAGCATATGCATCATAATTGTTCTCGCATTAACTTTAACCATTCAAGATGCTTATGATGGGGCAATGAGAGCTCAAATCCGGTAAGTACCATAATTTTTGAAGGTTATAAAACTTGCAATCACTGCTTCCCTCTGCGAAGGGCCTTTCTTCTACTTTTATGTTGAGTCACCACCTTCTTTCTTTATGCACCATTAAGAGAGCATAGTTGTCATTCTTAGTGTGATATGCATTGTCCCAAAGTTCATTGATTGACTCATATTGTTGGTTTCACTTGTTCTTAAATTATTTGTATCTAGTCGCCCTCTTAAACTTGAAGGTGTCCTATGCATTTATGTCTTGCTCTCTTTGAAGGACAAGCTGAAAACCATTTGTATGTTTTTCCTTATGATTTGAACACACGTTTGACTTTCATTGTTTCATTTTCATGATCTTTTGTTTGTGTTCATTTGCCTGTTTACAACATGGTTGCTAAGTTCTTATTGTCATGATTATATCTTCATGCCCATGTTTTAAGTTCTTATGATCCCAGCTCACAAATGCTTACATACATGATCAAGATTGTGTAGGTGCATGTCACCTAAAAAATTATTCTTTTGTTATCACTTACCTACTTGAGGACGAGCAGGAGTTAAGCTTGGGGATGCTTGATACGTCTCCAACGTATCTATAATTTTTGATGCTCCATGCTTGTTTTTACACCATTTGCCTATTGTTTCGTTACACTTCGTGGCACTTTTATGCATTTTCCGGAACTAACCTATTAATGAGTTGCCACAGTGCCAGTTCCCTGTTTTCTGCTATTTTTGTGTTTCAGAAGTGATACACAGGAAATATTCTTGGAATTGGACGAAAAAAGTTCCTGAAGTCTTATTTTACCCGGAAGCTTCCAGATATCCGAAGAGGAGTAGGAGGGGGGCCACCAGGGCCCCACACGCAGGGGTGGCGCGGCCAGGCCCCTGGCCGCGCGGGCCCCGCGTGAGGGCGCCTGGCTCCTCCTCTGACATCGCCCCTTCGCCTATAAAGACCCCCCGACGGAAAAAACCTAAGTACCCGATCAATTTTCCAGAACACATCGCGATCCGCCGCCACCGTTGACCCGAAGATCGGGAGGGTCCAGAAGCTCTTCCCGGCACCCTGCCGGAGAGGGGAATCACCACCGGAGGTCTTCTTCATCGCCATGCTTGCCTCCGGAGCGATGAGTGAGTAGTCTACCTTGGACTATGGGTCCATAGCAGTAGCTAGATGGTTGTCTCCTCCACCATGTGCTTCATGTTTAGATCTCATGAGCTGCCCTACATGATTGAGATCACCGTTATGTAATTCTACATGTTTGGTTTGTTGGGATCCGATGAATATTGGTGTTTATGATTAAGTTGCTGTACTGAATTATATCTTTTGTTATCTCTATGTTGTTTATGATCTTGCATGCTCTCCGTTGTTAGTAGCTATCTTGGCCGAGTAGTTGCTAGTGACTCCAAGAGGGGGTATTTATGCTCGATAGTGGGTTCATGCCTCTATTTAATCTGGGGGATTGACAGAAACCTCTAAGGTTATAGATGTGCTGTTGCTACTAGGGAGAAAACAACATTCATATGCTCAAGGGCATATGCTTTGTTTACATTACACACTTTGCTTAATGCAATTATCTGTTGTTCGCAACTTAATACTTGTGGAGTTCTCGGATTGATTCACCACAAGTGGATTATTAGTCATAGATGCAGTTGGATGGCGGTCTATGTATTTTGTTGTAATGCCCAGAGTAAATCTCATAGTGATCTTCTTGACATATCACGTTATCTTTATTCTATCAATTGCCCAACTGTAATTTGTTTACCCAGCATGTGTTATTTATCTTATGGAGAGACACCACTAGTGAACTGTGGACCCCGGTCCTATTTCCATCATATTGCTATCACATGTTTACTTTACTCGCACTGTTTACTTTACTCGCACTGTTTACTTTACTCGCATACTATATTGTTTTCCACTCGATACGCTAATAATTTTTGTTTCAAGCAAACCGGTGAGATTGACAACCTCATCGCAAGTTGGGAACAAAGTACTTGGTTGTGTTGTGTGCAGGTTCCGCGTTGCAGCTAGCAAGCAAAGCTTGGACGAGGCGCCATATATAAATTGTCCGGAGCTATCGCAAGCTAGCAAGCATCACCTTCAGTCGTTTGTCTCTCCTCTCCAAGATCGACATACCTTGGTTTCTTAACTGAGGGAAAACTAGCTGCTATACTTATCATACCTTCCTCTTGGGGTTCCCAATGGGCTGGTTATCCACCACGCACAAGGACAGTCTGCTCCCACGTCCACCACACGCAGCAGCGAGGCAAGTGTGGCGGCTGATACAAGCACCTAATTCGTTATGCAGTAGGGTTCTGAGAGCTAAATATTTTGAAGATGGTGACATCCTCAATGCAAAACCAACACCAGGCATGAGCTATGTTTGGCGTAGCACGACACTTCAACTGACCCTATAGCACAGATCCAGGAAAGATATCGGCCGGCGATCTGTCGGCTGGGTCGCCGCCGCCTCCTGTCTCTCCGCTCCGTCGCCGCCGCCTCCTGCCTCCCCGCTCCATCGCCGCGGACCACCTCGCCCTCATCCGCTTTGTCTGCCCCACCGAGCTCCTCCCCTACTGGCTCGGCGCCGCCCTCGCCGACCCCTCCCCCGACCCGCTGATCGCCTCCCCGCTCCTCGCCGCCCGCGTCGGCTCTGACCTCCACCTCTCCGCGTCGGCTAGAGCTCTCCTTTGTCCGGCTCCACTTCATCCAGGGAAAGTAAAGTGTCCCTTTTTCTTCAAAAATGGTGGACTGGTTTTGGTAGGATGCATGAAGTGGTGCCTACGGTCTTGATGCCTGCATATGTCTTATTTAGCACATCTGCTGTTTTGTTTCTTCTAATCGAGAAATAATTCAAAGTGTTAACCCTGACCTTCAGGACAGGCAGATGTGATATGGTGTCACAGTGGTGGTGATAATCAATACAGAACAAGGATACATGATGCTAATACATTTAGTCATTGCTAGGATATGCAGTTTGTTTCTGCCTTTGTGTGGTTGTACACAGTGTGCAAATTGGTAGTGTTAATCATTTTTTTTGGAAGGATCAAATTGTTAGTGTTAAATTTCTTCTGAAATAAACTAGGGCTTTATGGACCATCTCATGTATGTTCACTGCCTGGAATGGTATTCCTGAACATTTTCATGTGTAGCTGCACATCTTCAGCGTGTCAGTTAATTATTTTACTACTGCTGCATTATGATTGGTTAGTTGTTTGTCATCAGTACTCCAACTGATGGTGCCAAATTTTATTGCACTTGACCTCCTGAATCCGAAATTGATAGAATCCAAAGTTCATTTTCTCAATTTTTTCACATGTGGGAATGAATGAATGGATCATACTAATAGGGCCTCAAGTGGTATTCTCATATGTCTTATAGCTACTGTAAAGTTTTAATAGTAGTCTGTTTTGCCTCTGTTGGATTTTACTACAGTCTACATATGAGTGCTACCTTATTGATTCTAGCCCAAAGTTTTTTTGGCAAGAGAAGCTTGCTGGAATGAAATATTTAGAACTTCACACATACGGGGTAGGTTTCATCACGTTTGTCCTTCTCACGGCCTGCTCCCGCTTTCCTCACTTGCCTATTCTCTGGGACCAATGGGTGCTGTTCCACATGCGCTGCTGCCGAAGACAGGAGGACATGCAGATATCAGAAGTATGAGAAGCTTGCTGGAATGAAATATACCGTGCAGAACTTCACAAATAAATAAAATTAAGTAAGTGACTTCATTGCATTACCTTGGTTTGGTACCTTGTTCAGCATCAAGATTTAGGGGCTCCTTGTCCATGAATGGTCGTAAAAGGCCATATCTAAAATTCAATTCCTCCAATAGAAGCTCAAGATCATTCTTGACTGGCGAATTCATGCTCTCATTGTCAGTTCCACCATTTCTGGCATCCACCTGAAAACACATTACTAAACTTTTAGATGTATATTTATTTGCTTAACCAGGCAGACAAACACATTTGCAAGTTTAGGGAACATACCGTTATATCATCATCAGATGGAGAACCCTGTGGTGGTGAGTCGGTGCCATTCGCCTGCCCAGCCACAACCTTAGCCACCTATGTGCCAAAACACACTATCATTCATAAGCAATGCACAAAACAGAAACATTTCATGTAAAAAACAGAACTATTTCATGTACAAAACAAACTTACGTGTAGCAGGTAAATACATCCTTGGCCAGCACCCGCTCCCGCAGCAAGTTATTCAAGGATAAAACCATTCCAGTCTAGTGTGTTTATTCTTTCAACGGGAATGATATCTCCCAAAATATCCAGATTCACTCTTAAGTAAATTTTTGGAGCAAGAACAGTGCTTACAAGTGCAAGAGTGAAATTAATGGCAAACCATGCATCAGACATCCCATCAGACATCAAATCATCAGGTTCCTCCTCAGTAAGTCGAGACCACAAGGTAGAAAGTGTAACACCTTTTTTCATGTATCGCGCTAGATCCAAGTTGTATTTATTTTTCACAGACTCAAGAAGTTTACTTTTATAAAGTGCATCTCTCTCGAGTAAGTTGTGTTTGAACTTGAACCGACCGCAATGCAGTTTGAACAATTCTTTTATCGCAAGTTTTAAGTCTATGTCCCTAGATGAAAGTTCCATATTCATACTTTCAGCATTAAACATTTCAACAAGATCAGTAAAGAGTTCCCGGGGCACATGCTGCTCAGCACTGAGCAAGTTGCACACATTCCAGAAACACCTGAGATGGGGATTGGCCATAATTTTCCCTTTTAAAGTCCTGATTCCATCTGCAGCTGAGTTGATATCGCTCGGGATCCTCATCTGAAAGACTTTGGATTCTATCAATTCTGGATTCAGGAGGTCAAGTGCAATAAAATTTGGCACCATCAGTTGGAGTACTGATGACAAACAACTAACCAATCATAATGCAGCAGTAGTAAAATAATTAACTGACACGCTGAAGATGTGCAGCTACACAAGAAAATGTTCAGGAACAGCATTCCATGCAGTGAACATACATGAGATGGTCCATAAAGCCCTAGTTTATTTCTGAAGATATTTATCACTAACAATTTGATCCTTCCAAAAAAAATGATTAACACTACCAATTTGCACACTGTGTATAACCACACAAAGGCAGAAACAAACTGCATATCCTAGCAATGACTAAATGTATTAGCATCATGTATCCTTGTTCTATATTTGATTAACACTACCAACTTATTACCCCACGTCTCTACAATTGGCATTTAGTTTTTTGTCCAAGCTTGATATTGAAACGGATTAATTACGGAAGCAAGAAGGGGCCAAGAAACAGAGCCCATCTCGAATGGGGAATCCAGTGCCCGATGGTATAGATGGGATTTGGTTAACCATTTATCTTTTGAATTCTAACCTATTAAACCCTTTTCTACAAAGTGTTAATATTGGTTAACCATTAGGTTATTTAGGTTTGAACCTTTTTTTTAAAGTATGCTATGGTAAGCTAGCATAACTCGTTAGAGTACGAGAACACATTGCAACATATGTGAAAAAAATCGCCATGACCTATTATAAAAAAAATCAATAATTCACAAGTATATACATAATTCACAAAGATGTGATTGAAAATATGCATGAATGGACGACAAAATAGTTCGAAAAGTTTAAGAATATTCATGGCTTGTTGCCATTATCCGACAGAGTACATAAGACTAGAATTTGAAATCACTGCGGCATTCCTGAAGTTCCTATATTCTCCTCGTAATCTCAAGGCATTCATCGCGGCAGATGGGTTTGCGCAGGTAGAAACAGATTTCTTCTAACGGTAAAAAGTTCAGATTAGCATAAATTCATCACAAGTTTATCAAAATTGTGCATGCTCATCAATGTTTCCTAACTTCTCAGCTTCTCCAAGTACTCAAAGATCTACATGTAGCTACTGAAAAGAATAGGCAGATGATGGTTAATTTGTCTTAGATAGCAAATTAGATTGTATTATCTTTTACAAAATATACATGAACTGCTCAAATATATCCTTGACTGCAATCACCATGTTATGATCAATAAAGATCAAAAAGTTCCTAGCTAAACATATACATATAAGAAGTGAGATGCAGCTAGCTAGACTGCTCATAAATACTAACCATGATTTAATTTATTCTGAATTGGTGCAGCTGCAGTTTCTTTTTTGCTTTTAGAAGTATTAGAGATGGCACATAAACACTGTTTACATGTCTATTAATCTTGATCGTCTTTTCAGGCTATTAATCTTGATCAGCATTCTTGCGAGACTGCCAATGCTAAAGACCTGCTTTCAGAATTGCGCTCTGCAGATTTTAGCTTTGTTGATAGGTTCATGAGGTTCTTCAATAGGCCGGAAAATTCTTTGGATGGAGGCGAAACAGAGCGTCTGAAGAGAGATCTATTTCACAAGCTGCGCCACGCATTGGTGCGCGAAGCTGTTGGTGAAGTTTTTACATTTATCGCAGAGCATGAAGCTATCTGTGTGCGATTCACTGCAGATGTAAATGAATACATTTCAGATGTTAAGGCGATACATCAAGGGTTGACTAAAAAGGCTAAGCCTTGTTGTTTCTTTACATACCCTCCTGACTCCTCCTAATGTGTTGATATTAATTGTGGGGATCTGAGGCGCCTTGCAGATGGTGCCTTTCTCAATGATAATATAGTTAAGCTTTTCATGCTGTAAGTACTGCTCCTCCTAGTCTTTGATATGTATGTAAATAGGTATCTTTTATTGAAGTATTTAAATATAATTTACTTCTTGTAGCCATCTGAAAGGAACCCATCTCCTGAAAGGCCTTGAACGGAGTGCAATACATGAAAAATATTTCATTATGGACCCATTGCAATTTAAAAATCTTGATGCTGACAACTTTGAAGTAAGAAAGGTAACTTTCGTAAATTCCTAAACTTATTTTCTTGCCTAACATTTTAAGCTTTCTTCCTCATACATTTACTTTTTTTACTGCAGCTTAAAAAAGGGGCAGACAAGGATAATTTAGCCAAGATACCATATATTTTTTGGCCTATTTCGTAATCAATCCTTTTGTGTCTTTTGTACATGCATTTCTTTGGATTAGTGTTTATATTAGCCTGTAGTCAAAGTTTAGCTCTCTGAAAATGCATTTTTGGTGAGCATGTTTCATTCTGTGGTGCAGAGGAGATGAGCACTGGAGTCTTGGTATCATCTGCAATGAAGAGAATAAACAGCCCAGAGCTCTCCACATGGATCCGGCTGATATGCATAATAGTCAAGTGATTTGCCAAACCCTTGCAAAGTAAGTAGTCCCGGTACTCACAATGTTTGAGTAAATGTACTATTATGTGTAGGCGTACTCCATTTAAAACCTCGTGTATCTTTTGTAGATATATGCAGGAAGTGCTTGAAGTCGATGGTGACGTCGACCAAAAAAAGATTCAGGTAACTCGGATCGTTTTTGACTTCTGGCAAGCTTTGACACATGCTCTAACAGTCTTGTGATGCCAGGTTCCAGAACAGATCAATGGGTATGATTGTGGCATATTGATGCTATACCACATGTTGAAAATCATTGAGGACTTCGATGAGAACTTCAAGGTTAGCCAAATATCGACATTCTTTTGACATTTTGGGGGGAGGATGAACAATGGATATGTTTTTTAATTTCCCCTGATTTTGATGTACTATGGCAGGGAATGGTACATACCTGAAGATGCATCCTTACTGAGAAGCGACATAAGACAATTGATTCAAGAGAACAAAATGAAGAGTTTTCCTAACGACAAGTGCAGTATTGCAAAGAAGTGGGCAAGCAGCTTTGTCGTAACATGCATAGAGTGAAACGAAAGCGGCAGACATATGTTAGTTACTGCGTTGCTGCCTTATGCTTTGGCATGTGCCTATTGTCCAGATCAAACAATTGTGTACTAATTGCTATTGCCTGTTGGCATGATGATGCGGTAATATACTTGGTCGCAAGTAAGAAATGGTTGTAAACAATTCAGAATAGCTATTTAATCTCTGTTTGGCATGACGAGATTGCCAGTAAGTTTAAACAAAAGCATGTTTTCATGCTTGTTTAATCTCTGAAAATCAGTGTCTAATGCAATTGATCTGCCTCATTTAAACAAAAAAAGGCACCTACCATTTTGCTTCAGTTCTAGCTTTGTTTGAAGCCTACCTTGCCATAACGTATAAGAAAATAGTGTGCCTTACTCTGAAACACTTAACAATGGGAATAACTAGAGATGAATGAATTACTAATTAAAAAAAGAGGCGCACCCTCTCCTTCTAGTACCTGACAATCAACCCGGCAACTCTTGGCTAGAATGGTGCCTCTTGCTGCCGCTGCCTCTTCCTGCTGAGATGGTGGCAATGCTTTTTACTTCAAGGCTGGTGCCTCTTGCTGCTGCTGATGATGCCTTGTGATCTTGCTGAATGCTAAACTAATGAGCTCTGCTTTTATCTATGTAACACCCAGAACCTAATGTTGTATGCCTCCCGAAGCTGCACCTCCAGGGCCATCTGCTAAGTACTTTCGAATTTATTCGTCGAAAAGGAATGCTTAGTGCTTGTGTTGTAAGGAAGTTTAGTACTTACTTTCGAATTTGTCCTGTGTTGTTGCCACTGAATTTGTTCTCTGTTATGTTAAGCTTAGACCATTGATGTTCCAAGCTTTTTGTGTTCAAGTGTGGAAATTGTTCAGATATGTGATTTCTATGTTGCGTTGGTTGCTTGGGGATGATTATTTTCATTTAGCTGAAGTGCTAATTTACCTTCTCCAAGACCAGCTGAAATGTTATTGGATTGTATTTGGCAGTTGAAGCACAACACAAAGGGTACATAACTTAATCATTTAGAGCACAACACACACAGAACATAACTTAATAAGGAGACCTGAAATTTTAAACTCAGTTTTGCATGCATACGAAGCACACCACAGACATTACAAAGTTATAACTAAACCTGGCATTTTAAGAAGTATTTTGCGCAGGCATTACAGTGACCAAATAAACTCAGAAAATGGTCACTTCCTAAACCGCAAACAAGGTTCTGAAGTACATATTACAATAAAAATGGCCTACAGAACAATAAGCAAGGTAGCACTGGTTCAAGTAGTCCTGCATGAACACTGGTTCAAGTAGTCCTGCTTGAACACCAGTTCAAGTAGTCCTCCAAAGTTGATCCATCTATTCTTCCAAATTGTCGAGTTCTTGTTCCTTGATCTGCAATTGTCCTCGCAAGACCACCAGTTCTTGTTCCTGCTCATCAACCTTGTCTCGCAAATCCCCCAGCAAGTTGGTGATATATTGAGCAAAACTATATCACCAACTAGGAATATCCTTAGTGGTAATTCACATCGTATATCACCACCAACATCCATGGCGGCTTCTTATCTATGCCTTATATATAAAGCAACCACCAATAACAAACAACGAGTACAATCTGGGGACACCACACCCAGCACCACACCCTGGGGACAACACACCCAGCACCACAACCTGGGGAAAAAACACACCCAGCACAACCAACCAGTTCCAAACTCACTACACTAGTTCCACAGCGACCAACATACAAACAAGTTCAGCACACAGCAAGCCACATGCGGCCACCAAAACAACAGGACCCAAGGTCTGAATACAGCATAGCAACTAGACAGCGCCAATCCTGGGCTTCCACATGGCAGCAACGGTCGACCAGCTTACTCGCTCTCCTCCGAAAGTGCATCCAACACTTCATCATAATTCTTACTCACAAGAAAACCCTCGTACACTTTTACAGGCATCCTATTGCGTTTTCCACGGTCCAACGGTGGTGCTGTCAAAGACACAAACACATGCATATATATCAGTAAGAATTCATGATATTTAGAACGCAGAACTAAACAGATACGAGGTAGGTATCATCACCAATCGCCCTCCCAAGTCCTGTACTCCGTTTCTTCTTGGGCTCAATCTTATCCTTTTGCAGCAATGGTTGCTGGTCCACATGCTCTGCTGCCAAAGATGAGAGGACATGCAGATATCAAAAGTATGAGAACACATACATATATATCAGTAAGAATTCATGATATTTAGAACGCAGAACTAAACAGATACGGGGTAGGTATTGAAGGGTTTCGTAGCATAGTAAATCAAAAAAATTCCTACGCAACAAACAAGAAAGCCAAGATCTAATCTAGGAGATGTAATCAACGAGAGAGGTAGATGAGATCTTCATACCCTTGAAGATTCGCACAGCGGAAACGTTCAAGAGAACGTGGTTGACGTAGTCGTACTCGTCGTCTCCTCCTCGCGATCTGATCCGATCCTACGCCGCAAGTGGCGGCGCCTCCAAGAGTTGCTACACGTGCGGTGCAGCGACGTCTCCTCCTTCCTTGGTCCAGCAAGTATGGTGGAGAGATAGATTGGATCGGCAGCACGACGGCGTGGTGCTTATGGTGGAGAGTTTCTGCGGCAGGGCTTCGCCTACGCGCAGTCGTGAGAGAGAGAGAGGGAGGGCAGCAGTTGGCGGCTAGGGTTTGGGTTAGGGTGAGAGAGGGCTGCGCCCTTGCCCCCCTATATATAGAGGGGTGGCCGGCCAAGGCCAGCTTGGCCTCTCCCCAAACCCTAGCCGACTTGGAGTAGGAAGAGTGGGGAGCAAGTTTCCCCCCTTCCTTCTTTGAAGACTCCCTTAGGGTTTCCCCTTGGGCTGGCCGGCTGGGCCTTAGGGGCCTTGTGCGCCTGGCCCAGGGCGGCCAGGGCACTTCCCCTTAGGCCCACGCAGGCCTCCGTCAAGTGGGCCCACGTTGGTCCCACTCCGGAACCTTCTAGAACCTTCCGGTACAATACCGATAAACTCCGAAACCTTTCCGGAATCCAAAAACTGCTTTCCTTTATATGAATCTTATTCTCCGGACCATTCCGGAACCTCTCGTGACGTCCTGGATCTCATCCGAGACTCCGAACTAAAACTCATAAACCAATTATCCATTCTATCCTAGCGTCGATGCACGTTAAGTGTGTAACCCTACGGGTTCGAGAATATGCAGACATGATCTTCTATCAATAATCAATAGCGGGATCTGGAAACCCATATTGACTCCCACATATTCATCGATGATCATATCGGATGAACCACGATGTCAGGATTCAATTAATCCCGTATATGTATTCCCTTCGTCACACGATATTTTACTCGCCCGAGATTTGATCGTCGGTATCACCATACCTAGTTCAATCTCGTTCACAGCAAGTACTTTACTCGTTCCGTAATCCGATATCACTTCGTGATTAACTCCTTAACCACATGCTTGCAAGCGGTGTTGATATCGATTACCGAGTGGGCCCGAAGTATATCTCTCCGACTTGGGAGGGACAAATTCCATCTCGATATATACAACTCAACAAGTACTTTCTGATCACCTGAGAGACACCTTTATTATCACCCTCACATAGGATGACGTTTGTTGACTTCAAAGCTTTCTTCCGATACTAGGGAGTTGTATTATCTCATGGTCTAAGGAATACAATACATGACATAGGAAAAGCTTCGCAAAGATGAACACGATGACACGATCTAATTGCTCTGCTTTATTTGGGTCTGTCCATCACACCATTCTCCTAATGATATGATCTCATTATTAATTGACAACACATGTCTATGGTTAGGAAACCTTAACCATCATTAATCAATGAGCTAGTCCATAGAGGCGTACTAGGGACACGGTGTTGTTCATAAACCACACAAGTATTAAAGTTTCCGCTTAATACAATTCTAGCATGGAATATAAACATTATCATGAACAAGAATTATAATAATAACATCTTTATTATTGCCTCTAGGGCATAATTCCAACAGGTATCATCACCAATGCCCTTCCCAAGTCCTGTACCCCGTTTCTTCTTGGGCTTAACATTCTTATCCTTTTGAAGTTTAGAGTGTCAATATCTATAAGCTAGCTGTCATGAGATGGAATTTTTTATTTTTATAATGCCCGGTTGAATTTTAGGTGAAAGCCTCGGAATTTAGCATAAAGTGTGACACTCTAAACTTCAATTTTTGGGAAACTTTCTACATATTTCTATTGTTACATGTTTTGTGGTCAACCCAAGATTTCAGATGCCTAGGGCTTCTACTTCTTAGATTTCTCTGCGAGTAGCAAAAAGCATTGGTGGGCAAAATGCAGCACTGCTACTAGTTCTCTTTCGTGTGATCTAGGACTAAAGTTTGAAACCTAGTGTCTAGCATGTGTGTGCAAAAAGCATAGGTGGGCAAAATGCAGCACTGCTACTAGTTCTCTTTCGTGTGATCTAGGACTAAAGTTTGAAACCTAGTGTCCAGCATGTGTGTTTAACTTCTGGTTAATTAATCGTGAATGAATTTTTTCCCTAGCTATTGTCATCACAGAAGTTATTATTCCCTAGCTGCTGTTGTTATAGTTCCATAGCTAGTTGCTGTTGTTATAGTTCCATAGTTGATAGTTGTACCTGTATGCATCTCCTTTTGTTCGGGAACATCTTGATTTCCTTGCTCTTCCAAGAACAGGTCAGGAATGTATGGTTCAGTGTTAATTAGTTTCCATAAAAAATTATTCTGGAACATCTTGACTGTCGTGCTTGACTGCTATGCTTGTTCTTAGACACATGATGCTATGGTCATATTTGAGTTCTCATTTATTAACCAGCAGCGGAATATAGGTGGAGCAGGCGCCGACATGGTCTCCTCAACTGAAGCAACTGAGTCTGACAAGGACTGTTAGCTCATCTGTGAGTCTGACAAGGACTATTAGCTCATCTATTTCTTCCTCTGAAACCGGTCAGCCGAGGATGAAGAACCTTCTTAGTATCCCCTGGCCGAAGAAGAAGCGCTCCTCCAGTCGCCGAAAGAAACTTGTGGCATACTAGTCTGATGGTAGTGCGGGTCAGTCTGATGGTACTGCGGGTCTTCATACTCTGGTATGAACATTTTTCCATTCCTCCATTAGAGTTTCTAATTATAAACCCCCATTCAGCAGTGTGCTTTTCCATAACAAGATTGAGCCTTTCCCAACCTAGCCAATGGATTTTGTTTTCTTTATCCTGTTGTGCCCACCAGTATTTACTCATCATACTATTTATTTCTTCACACATACCCTTTGTTATATCAAAGCAAGTCATGGCATAGATTGGTATTGCTTGAGCACGGGCTTTAATTAAAATTTCCTTTCCTGCCTTAGATAGCATTTTTTTCCCTTCCCAACCTTGTCTTTTGCTCCAGATCCTGTCTTTTATATAAGTGAAAGTTCTCTTTTTTTCCCACATAAACTGGCAGACCTAGGTACTTGCTGTTTCTTCCTTCACAGGTTATTCCCAGAATTTTCATCAAATTCCTCTTTTCATTTATCGGCTTTAATCATGTCTAGTTTTAGGGCAGCATAGATGTGGCTGCAGTCTTTGATTAACTGTCTACAGAAATACATTCTTGGAAAATGCGTTTGAGGTTCTTTGTATCATAACTGAACTAAATTTGCTCTTTCTTGCCTAAAATATGCAAGACATTAACTGGTTATATTTATTTTGTTCTATAGAGTGAGTGTGCGTTAAGTATGGAAGGCTCTGATAAGGAGGCAACTGTGGAACCGCAGAAGAAAGGCAAGAAACCACGGAAGAACAACAATACACACCATCGTTGGGTTGAGGACGAGGTCAAGCTGCTGTTGGAGCTATTCACCAGTAATGGATCCATCAGAGAGTATCATACGGGCAAAACAGCTTTTCGTAAATTTGTTGCAGAACAGATAAATATACGACTCGGACATAATGATGGCTATGTTGATCTGGATGCTAATTCGATCAAGGACAAAATGAAAGGAATTCATCGCATACATATCTATGGAGATCCTAAGGGTAGAGTACCACAGTACATGCTGGATATTGTTGAGTTGTACCGTGATGAAATCCACTTAATCTGCAATAAAAATAGCTCAAGTTCCCTATCAAGAAGTGATGCACCCTCAAGTTCAGTGGCAATGCAAGGCCAGGGGCAGGAACATTCACATTTTGGCGCAGTTCGATATCTGAAGCATCAGGGTATCTCTGACTTTGAGGAACTTCGGCGATACTCAATTGCACTTCAGGACGTGAATACTCTGGCTGTGTTTGCCGCGTGCGACTCCTTTGATGAAAGGAAACGGTTCCTCGATGGAATTTGCTTAAACCAACCACGCCTTTGAGGTAGAGCCTCTTCGTGTTCATAGTTGTCGATCCTTTTGTTTTCATATGTATATGCGTGGCTTTTATATTTGCTTGCTGCTAATGTCGCATATTTTCGTGTAGTGAAACAAGGACAAGCTGTAGCAGTCAAGCTCCAGCTGAATCTGTCAATGATATCTCTGATGATGAAGATGGATCATGGATGGATGCAAGCATGGAGCTGGACAATTTGTTGCCTTGCTTAAACTGCATTTTCGTTTGTCAGAGGACAATATGAATATTATACCTTGTTCCATTAAAACACTCAAGGGGTTATACGATATATCGGGTGTAGAAGTAGGCCAACACTTCTATTGGCAAATAGGAGGTTTCCAAATTCATGCCCAAGTACTCATCACTTCTTGGGTCGTAATTACTATCTTGCTAGGTTCAGTTGTCATAGCTGTTCGGAATCCACAAACCGTCCCAACGGACGGTCAGAATTTCTTTGAATATGTCCTTGAGTTTATTCGAGACTTGAGCAAAACTCAGATTGGAGAAGAATATGGTCCCTGGGTTCCATTTATTGGAACTATGTTCCTTTTTATTTTTGTTTCGAATTGGTCGGGTGCTCTTTTACCTTGGAAAATTATAGAGTTACCCCATGGGGAATTAGCAGCGCCCACGAATGATATAAATACTACTGTTGCTTTAGCTTTACTCACGTCAGCAGCATATTTTTATGCGGGTCTTAGCAAAAAAGGATTGAGCTATTTCGAGAAATATATTAAACCAACTCCAATCCTTTTACCAATTAACATCCTAGAGGATTTCACAAAACCATTATCGCTTAGCTTTCGGCTTTTCGGGAATATATTGGCGGATGAATTAGTTGTTGTTGTTCTTGTTTCTTTAGTCCCCTTAGTAGTCCCTATACCTGTCATGTTTCTTGGATTATTTACAAGTGGTATTCAAGCTCTTATTTTTGCAGCCGCAACCTATATAGGTGAATCCATGGAGGGTCATCATTGAATTGACTAGTTTTTAAATATAGTATTTTTTTTAGCTTAGCTCAATTCATGCACGGTTCCAGATAATCTGCTTGGTTGCAAAAAAATAGTTGGAAATGTATATGAATATACAACCTAGAGTTCTAGGAAAGAGAATAGACTATATTAGGGAATTGTCAAAGTATATATGCAGTAAAGAGGGTGGAATCAGGCTAGATCTATACTATATTATATATCTTTAATGTCTATAAGTGGAGTCATCTTTTGTGCGGGTTTCCACTTTAAGCAATGATTTTAGAATCCGATTCAATAGAAAATGAGAAAATATTAAAACAAAATAGAAGAAACAAATGTATATAGGGTATTATATATTCCTAGGTTAGATTCATTATCTAATCCGATATATGGAATTATCTTCTATGTAGTTCAGACAATTCACATTATCATTTCAATAAGAATTTCTTGGTTGATTGTATCCTTAACCATTTCTTTTTTTTTTGACACGAGGAACTCACCATGAATCCACTAATTGCTGCTGCTTCTGTTATTGCTGCTGGATTGGCTGTAGGGCTTGCTTCTATTGGGCCTGGAGTTGGTCAAGGTACTGCTGCAGGACAAGCTGTAGAAGGTATTGCGAGACAGCCAGAAGCAGAAGGTAAAATACGAGGTACTTTATTGCTTAGTCTAGCTTTTATGGAAGCTTTAACAATTTATGGACTAGTTGTGGCACTAGCGCTTTTATTTGCGAACCCTTTTGTTTAATCCTAAAAAATAAAATAAGCTCTTTCGATTAGATATTTTTTTCCTTTTATTTTAGGAATTTTTGGAACATTTCAACAAAGAAGGTCTTTCTTTCACAGGTCAAACAAGACCTAAGACTTAATTTCAAAGAAATTACTAGATTGAATCTATTTGCATTAAAAAAAACCGATCAAAAAAGGGCGAGCGAAGTAAGTGATCGAAAAACTTTGTTCTTTGTTCGTCCTATCTATAAGAGGAGAGCATATGAAAAATGTAACCCATTCTTTCATTTTTTTTAGCTCACTGGCCGTCTGCTGGCAGTTTCGGGCTTAATACCGATATTTTAGCAACAAATCTAATAAATCTAACTGTAGTGGTTGGTGTTTTGATTTTTTTTTGGTAAGGGAGTGTGTGCGAGTTGTCTATTTCAAGAATAGATTGGATCTATCCGGCTGCACTTTAGAATATTTTTTATTATTTTCAGATAAATAAGAAAAGGGTGCACGATCTCGATGAATTACTTCTGAATAAATTTAGAAATCCATACAGCTTTTGCTTTTTATCATCCACTAATTTTCCCTACTTGGGGCTCACGTAGCTCATGCCGGATTAATCGTATTCTGGGCTAGAGCAATGAACCTATTTGAAGTGGCTCATTTTGTACCAGAAAAGCCCATGTATGAACAAGGCTTAATTTTACTTCCACACTTAGCTACTCTAGGTTGGGGAGTAGGACCAGGGGGAGAAGTTCTAGATACTTTTCCGTACTTTATATCTGGAGTACTTCACCTAATTTCCTCCGCAGTCTTAGACTTCGGTGGCATTTATCACGCGCTTCTGGGCCGTGAGACTCTTGAGGAATCTTTTCCATTTTTTGGTTATGTATGGAAAGATAGAAATAAAATGACTACAATTTTGGGTATTCACTTAATTTTGTTAGGCCTAGGTGCTTTTCTTCTAGTACTCAAGGCTCTTTATACCACTTTACGATGTTGATGTGTGCGCCGCTCCCTTCCCCCTGCTCGGGGGCTGATACGTCTCCAACGTATCTATAATTTTTGATGCTCCATGCTTGTTTTTACACCATTTACCCGATGTTTCGTTACACTTCGTGGCACTTTTATGCAATTTCCGGAACTAACCTATTAACGAGTTGCCACAGTGCCAGTTCCCTGTTTTCTGCTGTTTTTGTGTTTCAGAAGTGATACACAGGAAATATTCTCGGAATTGGACGAAACAAAAGCCAGAAGTCTTATTTTAGCCGGAAGCTTCCAGAGATCCGAAGAGGAGTAGGAGGTGGGCCACAGGGGCCCCACACACACAGGTGGCGCGGCCAGGCCCCTGGCCGCGCCAGCCATGTGTGAGGAGGCCCTGGCCCTCCTCCGACATCGCCCCTTCGCCTATATAAAGCCTCGGGACGGAAAACCCTAGGGGATTCGGCAATTTTCCAGAAGCAGTTCCGCAGCTCCGCCGCCACCGTCGACGAATTTCGGGGGACAGAAGTCTCTGTTCCGGCACCCTGCCGGGACGGGGAAGTGCCCCCGGAGCCATCTCCATCGATCTCCATCGCCGTCTTCGCCGTCTCCATCGACCTCACCGCCATCTCCATCAACCTTGTTGTCTCCTATGATGAGGAGGGAGTAGTTCATCCCCGGGGCTAAGGGCTCTACCGGTAGCTATGTGGTTCACCTCTCTCTCCCATGATGTGATCTTTATGTGATCGTGAGCTTTGTATCATGTTGAACAGGTACATGTTATTATTCAAATATTTTGTGTACTCTAGTGATATTATTAAAGTAATCTATTCCTCCTGCTACGGTGTAACGGTGACAGTGCGTGCATCATGGTGGTACTTGGTTTAGGCTATGATTGTGATCTCTTGTGGATTATGAGAATAATTATTGCTATGATAGTTTGAGTGATCTATTCCTCCTTTCATGGTGTAATGTTGAAAGTGTGTGCACCGTGTTAGTACTTGGTTTAAGTTGCAATGATTTCTATCTTGAGTTGTGATCTGATTTGGGTATCTCTATGAGTGGTGTTTGTCAAGTACTTGATGAACTTTAAGGGGTGCTTCTGTAGCCACTACACAATGATTAGTGTTATTCAATAGGAGAGTAATTCAGAGTGCCTTAGCAAAGAGAAGTTACTTGTTCAGTCATGTTGCATTGTTGGGAGTGTGTCCACTAGTGAAAGTATGATCCCTAGGCCTTGTTTCCAAGCATTGCACACCGTTTACTTGCTATTTTGTTACTTGTTTGATCGCAGCGATATTTATTTCACATCACGTTTGCTACTTATAATCATCTATACCACTTGTATTTCACTATCTCTTCGCCGAACTAGTGCACCTATACATCTGACAAGTGTATTGGGTGTGTTGGGGACACAAGAGACTTTCTGTATCGTAATTGCAGGGTTGCTTGAGAGGGATAGCTTTGACCTCTAACCTCCCTGAGTTCGATAAACCTTGGGTGGTCAACTTAAGGGAAACTTGCTGCTGTTCTACAAACCTCTGCACTTGGAGGCCCAACAAGTGTCTACAAGAATAGAAGTGCGTAGACATCAAGCTCTTTTCTGGCGCCGTTGCCGGGGAGGTAAGGTAAAAGGTACTCGCATCCTCCTGTGTGAGTGCTCGGAGTTATTTCCTTTAGATTCTGCAATTACATCTTTTTGTTTCTTGTTTTTATTTTCACTAGTTAGGCTTAATGGAAGACAAAGAGTTCTTTAGTCTTTTTCCTGATTTTAGATTTGATGAGAAAATTGAAAATCCTTTGGAGCTTATTTTGCATAGCAATGTTATTAGTACGAATGCTTTGAATACTGTTAATGCTAATGCTATAGAAAAGTCTAAGCTTGGGGAAGCTGGTTTTGTTGAGTATGATATTTTTAGTCCCCCAGCTTTAGTGGAGAAAGTTTGCTCTGATGATATTTTATCTCCCATATGTGATGTTTCTAATGATGCTTGTGCTCCTCATCCTTTTGAAATACCTATGAAGATTGTTGAACGTGTTAGGGATAACTGCTATTTAGGAGATGGAACTGTCCATCCTGGTGATCATTTGCTCTTTATACATGAATTATGCGAGTTGTTCCAGTGTGCAGGTATTTCAATGAACCAAGTTAAGAAGAAGCTATTCTCTTTATCACTGAAAGGCAGAGCTGAGGAATGGTATCGGCTGCTTGAAGATGGTCCATCTATTGCATGGGAGGAAATTGTGTCTCTCTTTTATTCCAAGTTTTATCCTCCAAGTGAAATTCATAAAGATCGTAATCGGATATATAACTTTTGGCCTTATGGGGGAGAAAGCATTGCCCAAGTGTGGGGAAGATTGAAGTTACTAATGCATAAATGTCCTATTCATGATCTTCCTCGTAATATTGTTATTAATAATTTTTATGCAAGGCTTTCAGGATATTACAAGGACTATCTAGATGCATGCTTTGATAGGTCTTTCACAAGCAAGGATGTCGACACCAAGTGGGGTCTGCTTGAGACAATTCAAAACAATATCGAAGGTTGGGATAGCGACAAAGGTAAAGGATCAGGTATGAATTACGAGTTTGATTGCATTAAGTCTTTCGCTGAAACTGCTAATTTTCAAGAGCTTAGTGCTAAATATGGTCTTGATCCTCAAATTATGGTTGATTGCTTTAAAGCCTTTGCTTCCCATATGAATGTTTCTAAAGGAAATGGGGACGTGTATCATGAACCTTTTAAGGATACTTGCATAGAAAGTGATATTGTTATTGATGATTGCAATAAACATGCTCAAACTTCTAAAAGTACTATTTCTTATAAGCATGTTAATTTTTGTGGAATACATAGACCTTGTGAACAGAATTACAACAAGGAAGATTATTGCATCACGCACGCAAATGAAGAAACCAGCATGTGGCTCAAGGATCTAGATGTGCTTGGTGAATGGGTTTGTGAGCTTTATCCTTTTCTTTGTGAATTTTGCGGTGAAAAAGGTCACTTTAATTTTCAATGCCCAATTAATCGAACGAGTACCGCAGATTTGTATTGTGATGATAAGATTACTCTCAATCAGCATGATGAGCTTACTTTGTTTTTGAATTGTGAAGAGATATCTAGAAAGCTTTCTTTGGTTGATATGAATGATGTTGATATTAATAGCACCCTTCTTGGTTGTCATCTCTATTGTGCTAAAGATTGCCTCGCAAATACTTACTTACAAGATCTTATTAAACATGATGATTTGCCAAGCTATGATAGGACTAATAGATGTTTCGATCTTATTAATAGAGAGGAGGAATCCTCCAAAGTTTCTTCTGTTGTTTCTGTCAGCAAGCCAGATTATGTGGAGAAGATGCCTTTCCCTCCTAAAGAATATGTGGAGAAGATGCCCTTCAAGTCTCTCCCTCCTAAAGGAGAGAGTAAGAAAAAGAAGAAGAAGAAGAAGAAGAAGAGGAGTAAGAGGCGAGAGGACACGGTATCTTCCCCTAAGCATTATGATCCTGCTATAGATTATGATAATTCTGATTGGGATGATGTTCCTATGCCTGTTACCTATGTTAGTGATCATGATTGGGAAAAGCACTCTACTTTTGATATTGAAAATCTTTTTGGTACCAATTCTAAGGTTAATAATTGTTGTACCATTAGTGCTATCCATTTTCCTTCTTATGATGATATGTTTGATGAGTATGCTTTGCGACATAGTAGTTCTCTAGCTTGTGATGATGAGTATAATATTTTCAGTTCACCTACTTTTGAGGAGAAAATTAGTTATGATTACAATATGCCTCCTATTTATGATGATTATGGTGATGAGAATAATTATTCTGTTGAATCTGCTCCTACTACTATTGTTCCTGTGGTGAGTATTAATTCTTTTATGCATGTGGCTCATGATAGGAATGTTTTATGTGATAGTTATATTGTTAGTTCGATTCATGATGCTACTCAAAGTTATTATGAGAGAGGGAAACATGGTTTGATGGATCTCAACAATATTAAGTTTCCCCTCTTTATGTTGCAAATCTTGAAGTGGCACTTGTTTTATTTATCCATGCTTGCTACTATGTGCCTCGTTGATTTATTTTCTTACAAGATTCCTATGCATAGGAAGTGGTTCAGATTTAAATGTGTTTCATATATGCTTTTTGATGCTCTCTATTGCTTCAAGTTCTTATATGGCGTCTTTGCCTCAAGCTTTTATATGGCGCCCACATGAGCATCTTTGCAAATTACTGCGCCTAGCTCAAAGGCGTTAAAGAAAAGCGCTCTTGGAAGATAACCCATTATTTTATTTTCAGTACTTTTTCTTTTACTTGAGTCTTGGAAGTCATTACTACTGTAATGACCACTCCTTATCCTTTTTATTTCGTTTTTGTGCCAAGAGAAGCCTCTAATTTGAGTGAGGTAAGATTTGGGGATGTTGCTGTCCTGAAACTGTTTTCGGTGCTGTACCGTAAAAATTCGTATAAATTCTCTGTATATCTTTTGGACCTACGATTTCTTGTGCATATGCCCCAGGTTATATCCAAACTTTCATTAGTTGAACACTTTTTGATTTGAGCAACATAAAACCCCTCAAAAATTCGACTTTTGTCAGCTGTTCAGTTTTGACAGATTTCTGCCAATATTTGTTTTTGCCACTTTATCGCTTTCTTTTGAGTTCTTTTTTATCATGGAACTCTTGTGGAAGTTGCTACAGTAGTATATACTTTATATGTGGTGGTTTTGGGTTGAAACCTGAAGCTAAAAGAGGTTGAATATATTTTATGCTTGCACTAATGTTGCTAATAGAATTGTGTTTAGTTTTGTATGAAGGAAGTTTTCAAGTGTAGGGATTGGAGAATGATGAGATGAGTTGAAGAATGGACAAAAGCTCAAGCTTGGGGATGCCCATGCATCACCCCAAGAAATATCCAAGAATTACAAGCGTCAAAGCTTGGGGATGCCCCCGAGGCACCCCTTCTTCATCGGCAAAAATCAGGTCACCTTTCAAGACACTATATTTTTATTGCTTCATGCACTATGTGTTTTTCTTGGAGCGTCAGTTGTTTTAGTTTTCAGTATTAGTTTAGTTTAGTTTGCTGCAATAAATGGTTAGATCACATCATGTTTCTTTTGGAGGAGATGAACTCGTTTTCATTTGCCAAGAACACTCCGTTTTTCATTCTTACAATTTCACCGAGTGTTCTTCTTTTTCTGCTACTGCTTTTGGTTTTCGTTTTCGCCTTGATTTGCATTCAGACCTTCTCATATATTTTCATCAAGGTGTATTTTTGCTTCTGATCTTTATTGGTTTTCATCAAAAGAGGTGTCTTTAAAAATTTCAAATGGTGTTGGAAAAGAGAAAAAGCTTTATGCAAAAAAGTGGTACAAGAAGGAGCTTGTGTAGACTGCGGCTTAGGCTTTTTCATGTCATGCTTGATGTCTTTTTGATAGTATGCTTAGTGGTTTTGATGTAGCATGACTTGTCTCAAATAACTGAGATTGCTTAATGAGCCTTTGAAAAAATCATGCGTTGTTTTTATTATATGGAAGCATTTATTTGGTTTTCTCCTTTGATGCTTTATTTGGGTTGACTTGGCACATGCTTACACCATGTTGACTACAAAATAAGTCGCCAATAGCCTCTATGATCATTTAGTTTTTGACTTTTGATGCCATCTTATGCTTCTTTTAATGTCGCTTTGTCGCTTTGCATGATTATGGCCGTTATTGCTCTCTTAGTTGGTCGCTCCCAGTCTTTTGCTAGCCCTCATTTTGTACTGAGTATGAGCTCTACTCGTGCATCCAACTCCCAAAAACCAAGTTTGCCATTGTGTCCACTATAAACTCCTATGCATGGTATTTGTAAGCCATTCCAAAGTAAATTTTCATGTGCTACCTTTCAAAAACTTTCAACTACTTCTCGTTTTGTGCCACTGTTTTTAGCTCATGGGGACGTAGTGGTCGGATTTGCTATCTTCCATATTGCTTATTCCAAAAAGAAAAAAAAAGAGAAAAAAAAGAAAGAAAAAAGGCACTCCTCCAAGGAATGTGAATGTTGGTGGGCACCCGATGGAATCGGTTAGCCATGGTTTGTGAAAGGAAAAAAGGTGGGGAGGAGTGCCAAGCTTTATAAAAGAGCACAAAAGTGCCAATCTCTCTCTCAAAAACTCTCTTCATTTTTGTATGGAAGATAGTAAGAACCCCATTGCCAGTCGTTGACAAAGACAACCACCTCTCAAAACCAATTTTTATCTCTCTATTTTACAAATGAAAAGCTCTAGCACATGTTTAATCACTGCTTCCCTCTGCGAAGGGCCTTTCTTTTACTTTTATGTTGAGTCACCACCTTCTAACTTTATGCACCGTTAAGAGAGCATAGTTGTCATTCTTAGTGTGATATGCATTGTCCCAAAGTTCATTGATTGACTCATATTGTTGGTTTCACTTGTTCTCAAATTATTTGTATCTAATCGCCCTCTTAAACTTGAAGGTGTCCTATGCATTTATGTTTTGCTCTCCATGAAGGACAAGCTGAAAACCATTTGTATGTTTTTCCTTATGATTTGAACACACGTTTGACTTTCATTGTTTCATTTTCATGATCTTTTGTTTGTGTTCATTTACATGTTTACAACATGGTTGCTAAGTTCTTATTGTCATGATTATATCTTCATGCCCATGTTTTAAGTTCTTATGATCCCAGCTCACAATGCTTACATATATGATCAAGATTGTGTAGGTGCATGTCACCTCAAAAATTATTTCTTTTGTTATCACTTACCTACTCGAGGACGAGCAGGAGTTAAG
Source organism: Dactylis glomerata (assembly GCA_007115705.1). Lineage (NCBI taxonomy): Eukaryota > Viridiplantae > Streptophyta > Magnoliopsida > Poales > Poaceae > Dactylis > Dactylis glomerata. Next base: position 1,194,134 of record QXEO01000291.1, on the reverse strand, counting down.
CTTGGGGATGCTGATACGTCTCCAACGTATCTATAATTTTTGATGCTCCATGCTTGTTTTTACACCATTTACCCGATGTTTCGTTACACTTCGTGGCACTTTTATGCAATTTCCGGAACTAACCTATTAACGAGTTGCCACAGTGCCAGTTCCCTGTTTTCTGTTGTTTTTGTGTTTCAGAAGTGATACACAGGAAATATTCTCGGAATTGGATGAAACAAAAGCCAGAAGTCTTATTTTAGCCGGAAGCTTCCAGAGATCCGAAGAGGAGTAGGAGGTGGGCCACAGGGGCCCCACACACACAGGTGGCGCGGCCAGGCCCCTGGCCGCGCCAGCCATGTGTGAGGAGGCCCTGGCCCTCCTCTGATATCGCCCCTTCGCCTATATAAAGCCTCGGGACGGAAAACCCTAGGGGATTCGGCAATTTTCCAGAAGCAGTTCCGCAGCTCCGCCGCCACCGTCGACGAATTTCGGGGGACAGAAGTCTCTGTTCCGGCACCCTGCCGGGACGGGGAAGTGCCCTCGGAGCCATCTCCATCGATCTCCATCGCCGTCTTCGCCGTCTCCATCGACCTCACCGCCATCTCCATCAACCTTGTTGTCTCCTATGATGAGGAGGGAGTAGTTCATCCCCGGGGCTAAGGGCTCTACCGGTAGCTATGTGGTTCACCTCTCTCTCCCATGATGTGATCTTTATGTGATCGTGAGCTTTGTATCATGTTGAACAAGTACATGTTATTATTCAGATATTTTGTGTACTCTAGTGATATTATTAAAGTAATCTGTTCCTCCTGCTATGGTGTAACGGTGACAGTGCGTGCATCATGGTGGTACTTGGTTTAGGCTATGATTGTGATCTCTTGTGGATTATGAGAATAATTATTGCTATGATAGTTTGAGTGATCTATTCCTCCTTTCATGGTGTAATGTTGACAGTGTGTGCACCGTGTTAGTACTTGGTTTAAGTTGCAATGATTTCTATCTTGAGTTGTGATCTGATTTGGGTATCTCTATGAGTGGTGTTTGTCAAGTACTTGATGAACTTTAAGGGGTGCTTCTGTAGCCACTACACAATGATTAGTGTTATTCAATAGGAGAGTAATTCAGAGTGCCTTAGCAAAGAGAAGTTACTTGTTCAGTCATGTTGCATTGTTGGGAGTGTGTCCACTAGTGAAAGTATGATCCCTAGGCCTTGTTTCCAAGCATTGCACACCGTTTACTTGCTATTTTGTTACTTGTTTGATCGCAGCGATATTTATTTCACATCACGTTTGCTACTTATAATCATCTATACCACTTGTATTTCACTATCTCTTCGCCGAACTAGTGCACCAATACATCTGACAAGTGTATTGGGTGTGTTGGGGACACAAGAGACTTTCTGTATCGTAATTGTAGGGTTGCTTGAGAGGGATAGCTTTGACCTCTAACCTCCCTGAGTTCGATAAACCTTGGGTGGTCCACTTAAGGGAAACTTGCTGCTGTTCTACAAACCTCTGCACTTGGAGGCCCAACAAGTGTCTACAAGAATAGAACTGCGTAGACATCAGGGGCGCTCCTGGACGCGTTCCTCCCACCACGGCACAAGGTCAAGGAGATGGCGCCGATTCGAGGTATTGTGCCCTTGCTTGAAAGGTGGTTAGGTAATTTGCTGGCCAGGCAGTTTGAAGGTCGCCATTCAAAAGGAGTTGCTAAAAGATTAACCAAACAACGTGTTGAGTCATACTTCGATCTTGAACTTCGAGCGGCAGTTCATCGCTTATTATGTCACTGCAAAGAACAATATTGTGTTGTCCTATCCCAGACGCCGCTGGCACCTTGTCGAGGAACGGAGTCACGTCGAAGCATACTGGGCCCAAGCGCGGGTAGCACGGGAGCAGGACGGCGAGTTCGACACTGCAGCCGGAGAGGGACAGGGTCTCGAGCGCATGGAACTGGACGGACGGAGCCGGCGCCCTCTTCTGCTTGGGGAGCTTGAGGCGGATGAACCTCTGTGATCTCAGCTCCATCGACTCGGCGCTACACAGTTGTTTTGTCTTTGAGTGCAGTTGGTACAATCCCTCTATAAGTATTTGTTAGTGGCTTCGCCCTTTGTAAGAGCAGAATATCCCTAGCTAAGGTTGGAACAATCCCTCTATAAGTATTTGTTAGTGGCTTCGCCCTCTGTAAGAGCAGAAGATAGACCAGAGAATGAATCCGCACCCTCTTCTGCTTGAGGAGCTTGAGGCAGATGAACCTCTATGATCTCAGCTCCATCGACTCGGTGCGGTGGAAGCACGGGAGGTCGATGTCGTATGGGAGAAGTACATGGCGCTCCTGGACGCGTTCCTCCCACCACGGCACAAGGTCAAGGATATGGCGCCGATTCGAGGTAGTGTGCCCTTGCTTGAAAGGTGGTTAGGTAATTTGCTGGCCATGTTGAGGAACGGAGCCACGTCGAAGCGTATCAGGCCCAAGCGCGGGTAGCGTGGGAGCAGGACGGTGAGGTCAACACTGCAGCCAGAGAGGGACAGGGTCTCGAGCACATGGAACTGGACGAATGGAGCCGGCGCCCTCTTCTGCTTGGGGAGCTTGAGGCGGATGAACCTCTGTGATCATAGCTCCATCGACTCGGCGCTACACAGTTGTTTTGTCTTTGAGTGCAGTATCACGTTCGCAGCAATTGTGTCGAACATGTTGGCCACGGCGGAGCTGCCAGGACCTTGATGTTGATGTGTGTGCCGCTCCCTTCCCCCTACTCGGGCTTCGCCGGCTTTTGCAGATATTACAAACTTGGAACATATCAGGGCTTTGGTTGCATTTGCACGATTATGGAATAACAGGCTCCGGAGAGGACAACTATCATTTACACTCTCATCCTGCCCCGCAATCACTTCTTGATCGGCGTAATGTTGGCCACGGCGGAGCTGCCAGGACCTTGATGTTGATGTGTGTGTCGCTCCTTTCCCCCTGCTCGGGCTTCACCTGCTTTTGCAGATATTACAAACTTGGAACATATCAGAGGAACTGGACGGACAGAGCCGGCGCCCTCTTCTGCTTGGGGAACTTGAGGCGGATGAACCTCTGTGATCTCAGCTCCATCGACTCGGCGCGGTGGAAGCACGAGAGGTCGACGTCGTATGGGAACGGAGTCACATCGAAGCGTGGCAACCACAACCTTATCAAACCGCTTTTGTAGCGTGTATTGATAGCGTGGAAAGCCAGATGTCTTGTGACTCCGTTCCCATACGACGTCTAACATCAACCTTGTATCCCGAATTTGGCCCGTTATTTCATTCAAGTGACACTTGAGGGTGTTGCCTACTAAGAGTTTCTTGATCGCTCTTATCTGTTGGTCTACCATATTAGCGAACAAAATTTGTAAATTCGATGGCTGGCATCTGGATTTCCCAACCTGTCATGTACACATAGAGCATGAAGTGTTATAACTAAAACAGAAATACTAAAAAAGAACTCAGCAGGTAAACTACTTGACATATCAAATTACACTAGCTAAGTACCTGCGCGTTGCTGCAAAATAATAAGACAATATATACACACAAGTAAAAGTTAAAGCTATGTCTTTTCTTTTTGATAAGTATAAATTGCGCGTTGTCTAATTTCACTCATGCAGTAAATTGCTGTGTATCAAATGGCAAATCTGCATTCAGTGGGTTTAACAGGAAATGCAAACTGCAATAACTTGTTTTCATCCGGCAACACGGTCAACTGCTCCGATCTAAGAACAGATCAATGTAGGAGAAATACAGATCAATTCAGTTCATCAATATGTGATTACCATGTAGGTTACAGGGAGATGAAACAATATTGTTCTTTCTCAAGAATCAACTAAGTTGTGACACGCTGAGCTCAAAATGTATCAATCTGTAAGGAGCACTTACACCAGAAGAACTCTTGCTTTTTTTCCGATTTGGGTTTTTCCCCCTGGTCGTTGGAATTGGAGACATTTTCTTCCCTGCTTCTTTTTCTCGCCCTGTTCTTGCCCCCCCCGCCCCCCCTGGACCTGCTGTTGTTTGTCCTTCCTCCCGTCTGCCCCCTGCCCCCCCCCCCCCCCCCCCGCCCGCCGCTGGACCTGCTGCCCGTCTGCCCCCTGTTTGTCCGGCTTCCCACCGGCCCGTCGCCCCCATCCATGGAGGGGCCCATCGAGGACCCGTCATCCCCATCCATCGAGGAGCCTGTAACACGGCAGCAAGTGGGGAGGCGGCGAACGGCGGATCAGCGCGGCGCGGATGCGGGGTGACCGGGCGAGGCGGTGAGCGGCGACAGGAGGGGATTTGAGTGATTTGAGCGGCGACAGGAGGGGATTTGAGCGGCGACAGGGCGGGGGTCTCCCTAGTCGGCGCTCTGTGTGATGTTTTTCGGGTTAACGCCCACACTGAAATTTCCCGGGTGGTTCGTGGGCCTGGCCCATTTACTATTTCTTCTCTCCCGGCTTGGGCCGGCCCATGTAACGCTCGACAGCTGAAATTCGAAAATGGTTTAAATTCAAGATTTTCTAAAATTCGGAATCTATACAAATTCGAAATTCTGTGCAAATTCAAAATTTTGTTCAATTTAAAATATGTTCAAATTTAAAATTGTTCAAAATCAAAAATGTTCAAATTTAAAATTATTCAAATTCAAAAATGTTCAAATCTAAAATTGTTCAGATTCGAAAATGTTCAAATCTTAAATTGTTCAGATTTGAAAATGTTCAAATCCAAAAACTATTCAAATTCGAAATTGTTCAAATTAAATTTGTTCAATTATAAAATTATTCAAATTTAAAAATGTTCAAAATTTGAAAACTGTACAATTTTTGTAAAATTGTTCAATTTTGAAAAATCCGTGAAATTCGAAGAACGACAAAAACAGAAACGAAAACCGGAAAACTGAGGAAAACCGGCCCAGAAACAAAAAAACCGGTTAGAAATCGGACCGGAATATTCTAAAATCTTCCCAAAATCGGAAAAACCAGAAACATACAACTCTTATTGGGCCGGCCCATTAGATCGAAGGGGTGTGCGTCAAGTCGAAAATCAACACAATGAGCGGAGACTAGGGTTCACCAAGGGGCGGAGCCGGGAGAAAGCGGCCAGAAGGGGAATTTGGGCCAATAGATTTTGAATTTAGTCCCTCGATCTGATGCTAGTTCAAACATAATTATGCCTGAGTATGGGGAATCCAGTGAAATTCGATATTGATTGACAGTTTGTTCAGATATTTTTTGGCCTCGTGTAGTACAAAATCTTTTTCTTTTTTAGGGATAGGCAAGAACCGCAAGGTCATCTTCGCCCGCGCCAAGCAGTACGACGAGGTGTACGATGCCCAGGACAAGGAGTTGGTGCAGCTTAAGGGTGAGGCCCGGTTGAAGGGTGGGTTCTATGTCAGTCCTAAGGCAAAGCTACTGTTTATTGTCCGTATCTGTGGTATCAATGCTATGAAGAGTGTCCGAGATTTTGTACTACAAGAGAGGTTATTGATTACGTTTGTAGCTACCCCAAGCATGTTGGACTTGATCTGTAGGACTTTTTGGTTCACGCCCACATGTTGGGTCTTATCTTCAGAAAGGCACATATTAGCTTCTTTCAACTGTTTTACTCTATTATTTTTCTGGCTACCATCACTGCCATAACTTACTGTTCGGTTGGTGGAACGAAGTGGAATGGAATGGAACGGTTCCACACCTAGAAGCCGTTCTCGTGTTCAGTTCAAAAAAGGAATGGAATGGAATGGTTCCACGAAAAGGAATATTCGCACTAGATGCGGAACGCACCCATTCCACCGAATCGGTGGAACGTCCCCGTTCCTCTCCACTAATCCCTCCCTCGCTCTGCTAACTGCCTCGAGCGGCGGCGATGCACGCGGGCCAGCGGCGGCGACGCACGCAGGCGAGCAAGCGGGCAGGCGGCGGGAGCTCGCGCGGGGGCGGCGGCGGCGGGAGCTCGCGCGGCGGCGGCGGGATCTCGCGAGGCGGCGGCGGGAGCAAGCATGCCGCCACCGTGGTCGGCGGCAGGTGGCAGGGTGCCGGCACCGTGGTCGGCGGCAGGGGGCAGGGTGCCGGCACCGTGGTCGGCGGCAGGGGGCAGGGTGCCGAGCAAGAGCCAATGCTAATTTCGATTTTGAGGAAACAAATCACAATTTGCCACTGTTAAGTACGATTTAAGAACCGTTCCATTCTATTTTCTAGTCTCAACCGAACACCTGCTAGAACCGTTCCATTCTATTTTTTGGTCCCAACTGAACACAGGAACGGAACCGTTCCATTCCTCTGGAACGGAACCATGACATTCCATTCCACTTCGTTCCCGAACCGAACACACCCTAAGAGAACCGGGAAGAGTCGGAAGAACTTTTCTTGTAGCTTCTTGAGATAAGAATGTATAACCCTGAAATAAAGGTGCAGCAAAGCCCTGTGAAATTAGGTTAAATGATCATGTTAACTCTGGTATCAAGCTACACTTCTTTTCTCAATGCACCTTTAACATATCGATAATTCCAAATATCTATAAGCATATTTGAGAACACGTAATTAATATTCTTTTAAAATGAACTTTGGATTCTATCAATTCCGGATTCACAAGTAATTCACTGAAAAAGTAGAAGTGCTTGTGTTTCAGTAGCAAGTGCTTCACCTGCATTAGTCACATTCCCCGCAGCGGCAAATATTGGCTGACTCTCATGGTTTCTTGCAATGCAACCCCAGCCTCCAATCCCTGATAGCGCTTGGAAAGCCCCATCTGTATTGATCATCACCCAGTCTATATCTTGTGGCTGCCATTTTTGTATAGGGAGCGTTGAACTGGTATGTTTGGATTTAAAATATTCGGCCCATTCGCCTGTATATCTTTTGACAGTAAATTGTAGCTCTTCAACTGACAGACGCTTTTCCTTATGATTTGCCTTATTCCTTTCGGTCCACCAGCACCAAAATAAAGCTATCGTTGTCATCATCTCCTCATATTTCAATGAGAAAATTTCATGGAGAAGTTCTAAACTAGAGTTGCAGTCTAGGAGCTTGACCCGTAGCTGTTCTGGAAGCACCGTTCTCCAAACCTTCTTCAGTTCAGAGCACCGCAGGAACAAATGTGCACTATCACTAGTAGAAAAAAGGGCTTCCATTCGCCCCCATTAGTCCCCAACGTGTTTGGTCCGCGGCTAAATGGTCCATCAGTCCCGGTTCGTTTGAAAATGTGGGCCAGGGGGCATTAGTCCCAGTTCAAATGGGCCCTTCAGTCCCGGATTCAGCCACCAGCCGGGACTAATGCCTTTGGGCCTTTAGTCCTGGCTCGTGGCACGAACCGGGACTAAAGGGTACCCTTTAGTCCCGGTTTGAGCCACGAGCCGGGACTAAAGGGCAGTTCAAACGAACCGCCACTCCCGCGTATCGTTTCGGAAATCGCTGCGCCATTACGACCGATCGTTTCGGTAATATGGAACGACGAACGCATCGGGAGAGTTTCAGTAATCAGTACACCGGCGGCCCTCTCTTGATCTTCCATCTCTTGTATATAAGAAACCGTCATTTTGCTTTCTTGATCATCATCTTCCTCCTAATCTCTCCTCAAAACCACCATAGCCAATCAAGCTAGCTAGCTAGCTCTCTCACCGGCCGGCGGCAAGTTCTCTCACCGGCGACAAGCGCTCTCTCACCGCCGGCGGCATCAAGCTCTCTCACCGCGGAGAGCTCTCTCTCTCTCTCTCCATCTCATTTCAATGGAGCCGGCCGGGGCGATGTGGGTGCATAATCTCACCGCCGAAGGGATAGAATTCACCATCACGGAAACCGTCCGTGCATCAACGGTGGAGAAGTGGCTCCACGCTGTCAAGGAGTGGTTCCTCGATGCCGCACCGGTCAAATGTGTGGGCTTGGACTGCGAGTTCACCACCCCTCGCGATAAGCCTCATCAGCGTGCCGCCCTCCTTCAACTCTCGGTGGCATCCGAGGTTTTGCTCTTCCAACTATGTCGGGCCGATCATGTGCCGCAGCTGCTCAGGGATTTCTTGGGGGACCCCACCATTAAATTCTGCGGCGCGGCTATCGGCAATGACGTGCGCATGCTATCTCCATACGAAATTCAAATTGCGTCGGTGCACGACCTCCAAGTGATCATACCGAACCCCACGACGAAACCAATTCCGAGTCTATATGATCTGTCCAATGCTACTATTGGGACAAAGCTTGAGAAGAAGAAGAAGATCAAGAAGAACAAGAAGAAGGGCGGCGACGAGGAAGAAGAAGAAGATGAACTTATATATAGTTGGGCCAAAGTTCCATTAAGCAACAAGCAAGTGTTGTATGCCGCTCTAGACGCTCGCTTGAGCTTTGAGATTGCTAGGAGTTATTGGAAGCTAGAAGGCTACTAGCTAGCTAGATGTGTGTGTGGTGTGGTGTGCGAGTCGAGTGCATATATATATGAAAAAATGTACTCCCTCTTATTTGGTTAACAAGTCTATTATATTGCTATTATTTTGGATTTTTCAAGTTTTTTGGTCTTTTTTGAATATTTTAATTATTAAAAATTAATAATTAAATTATGTATAAAAATTATTTGGAATTCATTCATGCTTATTATTACTTAATCAATGTTGCTTAATTTGTGAATTTATTTGGAATTTAAAAAAGTAATATTATATGTTTCCTAAGTGTATAGGTTAATAGAATTGGTAGCATAGTATTATCAATAAGTCGCGAGCGCAGTCTTAGAAGCTAGTAGGGAAGGAATAGAGAAGTTAAGCGTGCTAAGGGTGGAGTAGTGTGAGGATGGGTGACCGACCGGGAAGTGAGGACCACAAGTACTTATAATTTGACATGACAATGGAGTGAGGACCATATACTCTTGGAAGCTAGTAGAGGGAAGAAATAGAGATGATTAGATAATAGAGAAATAAAGAAAATACAGAAATTCTGAAACAGAAAATACAAATTTTATTCCGAATGGACCTTTAGTCCCGGTCCGTGTTACGAACCGGGACCAAAGGTCCTCCAGCCGCAGCACATGCCCCTAGCCACGTGGAGGACCATTGGTCCCGGTTTGTAAGCAACCGGGACTAAAAGATTAAGCCTTTAGTCCCGCTTTGTTAGTCCCGGTTGCTACAACCGGGACTAATGGGCGTTACAGGCCGGGACCAATGGCCTTTTTTCCACCAGTGTATCTTCAAACAAACTGTTGCATATTGCACATCGGGTATCTAGTTCCACATGCTTGCGCTCAATTTTTCTCCTCGTTGCCAGACTATCATGTCCCAATCTCCACAAGAAGTGGTGAACTTTGGGTGGGCAGTCAAGATTCCAGAGCCGGCGCCAAATGCTGCTCCTCCACGGGCTTCCTCTTGTTCCCTCCGATGAACCTGCTTGTCTCAAATCACTAGTCGCCACCGAATGGACTTTGTAGGCAGATTTGACAGAAAATCTCCCTTTCTCGTCAAAGTGCCATGCCAAGTGATCTTCTTCATTCTCACAGATTGGAATTCGGAGGATGATTTCTGCGTCAGCCTGGACAAAAGTCTGGCGCACAAGCACTTCATCCCATGTTCCCAGAACTGGATTTATAAGCTCATTCACCCTGGTCAATACCTGGTTACCTTGTGCAGTACGTGGTTGTCGTGTAATGACATTAGGAACCCAGGGATCATCCCAAATACGTACTCTTGTGCCGTCACCAATCCTCCATATGATGCCTTGCTTAACAACTAAGCCCTTTCAAAATGCTACGCCAAACATAGCTCATGCCTGGTGTTGGTTTTGCATTGAGGATGTCACCGTCTTCAAAATATTTAGCTCTCAGAACCCTACTGCATAACGAATTAGGTGCTTGTATCAGCCGCCACACTTGCCTCGCCAACATCGCCAAATTGAAAGAGTGGAGATCACGGAAACCCAATCCCCCCTCTTCCTACGGCATCATCATTTTCTCCCAGCTAACCCAATGGGCTCGATGCTCATCATCCTGTTGTGACCACCAGAATCTACAAATAGCTTGTGTGATATCATCACAAAGACTTTTGGTAAGATCAAAACAAGCCATTGCATATGTTGGGATTGCCTGTGCTACAGCTTTGATGAGAATTTCTTTGCCGGCTTTGGATAGGAATTTTTATTTCCATCCCCTAATCTTACTTAAGATCCTTTGTTTTAAATAAACAAAAGCCCTCGATCTTTCACGCCCAATATAAGTTGGGAGACCCAAGTACTTTCCTCCTTGTGCTTCCAGCCGCAACCCCAATACCACCATGATCGCTACTTTTTTCCTTCTCGCTGTGTTAGTACTGAACAAGACTGACGACTTATCCCAGTTGATAATCTGTCCAGACGCTTCCTCATAATGCTGAAGTATAGAATTGATCTCAGCAGCTCCCTCCATAGTCGCGTCTACCAACAGCAATGAGTCATCCGCAAATAGCAAATGGTTCACACTTGGAGCACTTCGAGCAAGTTTTATCCCATTTATCGCACCCCTCTCTTCTGCATCATGAATAAGAGCCGAGAAACCTTCTGCACATAGTAAGAAAAGATACGGTGATATAGGATCACCTTGCCGCAGCCCACGCCCTGGTGTTATTGTATCTGTGATGTTACCATTAACCTTGAAACGGTAGGAAACCGACTTTACACACTTCATAACATTCTCCACAAAAGCATTGCATATTCCTAGTCTTTGCATTGTTCCCTCCAAAAACGACCATTCAACGCGGTCATAGGCCTTACTCATATCTAACTTGACTGCCATGTAGCACTTTTTCCCCGATCTTCTCCTCTTCATAAAATGCGACATCTCATATGCAAGTATTGTATTATCCGAAATAAGCCTGCCAGGCACAAACACACTTTGGTTTGGGGAGATGATTTCATCAAGAATGCACTTCAAACGGTTGGCCAACACCTTGGACACAACCTTATAAACGACATTGCATAGGCTAATAGGGCGTAAATCCACCTGTAGAGAACATGTGAAAACATAAGTAAGTTCAGAAATATTTGCAAGTAAAAACTAGATCACAAATGAATCATTTAGACGTTACTAGGTTACTCACAATCAGCAAAAATGGAGATCCAATCAAACCTGACGAAGTTCCATCGTTAATATTTTTGATGCCCTTTACCAATAACTTGACAACGAAATCTGACAAGTTAAAGTTTTTGATCTCATCAACATTTTCTACAAGGTCAAAGAACCTCAAATCTACACATAATCCAGTATTGGGGGCCAAAAGCCAAGCCAATATGGCATACATGTAGATCTTGCAGGTTGCCTTCCTCTTCTTGCTGCGTTTGCCCAAGTTACTTGCGAAAACTTTAGCATGCTTAACAAGACGAACGACCTTTCTAGGTGCCTTGACTGTATTTCTGCCACCGAATCTCTCTAAGAGTTCTTCAACTTTCTTGTCGCCCCCCTTCCCAAATAGCCCAAAAACCTTCCTTGCAGCCTTAAATAAGTCAATGACCACGAGATCGTCCTCGGGCCCTAGTTCCAATGTATAGTTATCCGTGTTAACATTTGGTATCAAGTGCAAAATTAGGTCACCATATAACTTTTCATTCAAGTGACACTTGAGGGTGTTGCCTACTGAGAGTTTCTTGATCGCTCTGAGTGCCAGTGTGCAGACGGGATATTGTTAACTCGGATTTGCAGGTTGCCTTTTCTACAAAGTGTTAATATTGGTTAACCATTAGGTTATTTAGGTTCGAACCTTTTTTAAAAATTATGCTATGGTAAGCTAGCATAACTCGTTAGAGTACGAGAACACATTGCAACATATGAGAAAAAAATCGCCATGACCTATTATAAAAAAATCAATAATTCACAAGTATATACATAATTCACAAAGATGTGATACAAAATATGCATGAATGGACGACAAAATAGTTCGAAAAGTTTAAGAACATTCATGGCTTGTTGCCATTATCCGACAGAGTACATAAGACTAGAATTTGAAATCACTGCGCCATGCCTGAAGTTCCTATATTCTCCTCGTAATCTCAAGGCATTCATCGCGGCAGATGGGTTTGTGCAGGTAGAAACAAATTTCTTCTAACGGTAAAAGTTCAGATTAGCATAAATTCATCACAAGTTTATCAAAATGATGCATGCTCATCAATGTTTCCTAACTACATAAGTTCAGACTTGTTTTGCTAACCTAATCTCTCTAATCAAGTCTTTGGCAATTAACATGCAATGTAGTACTAGTAGTATGCAATTGTGAGGCGGTATATCACCACCACTGTGACACCATATCACATCTGCCTATCCTGAAGGTCAGGGTTAACACTTTGAATTATTTCTCGATTAGAAGAAACATAACAGCAGATGTGCTAAATAAGACATATGCAGGCATCAAGACCGTAGGCACCACTTCATGCATCCTACCAAAACCAGTCCACCATTTTTGAAGAAAAAGGGACACTTTACCTTCCCTGGATGAAGTGGAGCCGGACAAAGGAGAGCTCCAGCCGACGCGGAGAGGTGGAGGTCGGAGCCGACGCGGGCGGCGAGGAGCGGGGAGGCGAGCAGCGGGTCGGAGGAGGGATCTATTAAAAAGTGATTTTTTCGACCATGTCCAAATGACCCCAATTTTGGCATACATGATGACATACATGTAACAATATAAATATGTAGAAAGTTTCCCAAAAATTGAAGTTTAGAGTGTCACACTTTAAGCTAAATTCCGAGGCTTTCACCTGAAATTCAACCGGGCATTATAAAAATAAAAAAATTCAAAAAAAATGTAAAAAATTCACAATCTATCTCTGTTTGTCTAGAAGATCATGTGTAAGAAATTTGAGGTGATTTAGAGGTGGTCAAAAAAATCACGTTGTTACAAAAGCTGGTTTGAGTACCAAACGGTGTGTCCTTAAAAAAAAGTGATTTTTTCGACCATGTCCAAATGACCCCAATTTTGGCATACATGACGACATACATGTAAGAAATAGAAATATGTAGAAAGTTTCCCAAAATTTGAAGTTTAGAGTGTCACACTTTATGCTAAATTCCGAGGCTTTCACCTGAAATTCAACCGGGCATTATAAAAATAAAAAATTTCAAAAAATGTAAAAACTTCACAATCTATCTCTGTTTGTCTAGAAGATCATGTGTAGGAAATTTGAGGTGATTTAGAGGTGTGATACGCCTCAAACGTATCTACAATTTTTGATGCTCCATGCTTGTTTTTACACCATATGCCTTGTGTCTCGTTGCACTTCGTGGCGTTTTTATGCGATTTCTAGAACTAACCTATTGACAAGATGCCACAGTGCCAGTTCCCTGTTTTCTGCTGTTTTTGTGTTTCAGAAAAGCTACACAGGAAATATTCTCGGAATTGGACGAAACAAGTTCCAGACGTCTTATTTTTCCCGGACGAAGGACGAGGACCAAACGAGAGCCGGAGGGGGGCCAGGGGCTGCCCACACACCAGGGCGGCGCGGCCCAGGCCCTGGCCACGCCCCCTATGTGCGAGGAGGCCCTGGCAGCCCCCTGACGATGCCCCTTCGCCTATATAAAGCCTCGGGACGGAAAGCCCTAGGGGACTGGGCGAAATTTCCAGAACAGCTCCGCAGCGCCGCAGCCGTCGAAGACAAATTTCGAGGGACAGAAGTCTCTGTTCCGGCACCCTGCCGGGACAGGGAAGTTCCCCTGGAGCCATCTCCATCGGTCTCCATCGCCGTCTCCGCCGTCTCCATCGACCTCACCGCCATCTCCATCAACCTTGCTGTTCACCTCTGAAAGAGCATTTCCCGCCTAATTGATTTTGGCGTTTGTTAACAATACATTATCTATTAATGTGTGATTATGCTTTGCAGGATTTTATAATATTCTTGCACAAGATATTGGGTTTCCTATGTTATTCTTGGTATTTATTATTGTCCAGAGGAAACTCTCGAGGAAATGGTGCAAATAAGCTCAGGGAAAGGTTTCATATGAAAGTTGGCCAGGAAGGCCGGCTTTAGCCGGTCCCCAGACCGGCTATAGCCGGACTGCTCGATTTCGGGAGGGGCAATGCGTCTCTGGACTCAACCGGCTATTTGTCCGGCTATTTCCGGCTGGGCCGGATATTTCAGGCCGGCTATAGCCGGTGTGAGGCCGGCTTTAGCCGGTGTGGCCGGCTTTAGCCAGACTTAACTCCGGCTTTAGCCGAACTTCTTGGCTGGCAACGGTCAGATATTTTGGGGGGGTATAAATACCCCCACCTTCTTCTCCAATGAGCAGCTCATCCAAAAAGAAGAAGACCACCATTGTTGAGCCACCAAATCAACTAAATCTCCTCCCTCAACCCACCAAAGCTCTTGATCTTTGGAGAATCGAAGGAGAAGACCATCATCTACATCCTCACCGAAGCGATTTGATTTCCCCTCTCATTTGCTTGAGGGCCCTTGTGTCTTGGGTTCCCTTGTGTCCCAAGACCTTGTTTGTGTATTTGATATATTGCTACTTGTTGTTTGACAGCATTGTGTTGTGCTTGGGAGCCTCCAATTCGGTTGTGGATGCGTGCCCCAAGATTGTAAAGGCCGATTCCGCCTTGAGGAATCCCTTAGTGGAAAGTGAGCTAGGCCTTTGTGGCGGAAGCTTGCACCGGAGAATAGGGTGAGCCTTTGTGGCGTTGGTTAGGCCTTTGTGGCAACCACACCCCTCCAACGTAGACGTACTTCCCCTAAAAAGGAAGGAACTACGGGAATTACATCCGCGTCTCCGTGTGCTCCACTCTCGGTTACCTCTATCCTTTATTGCCTTTACTTATTGTATCTTGTTTAGCTTGCTAGTTGACATATAGGTAAATTCACCTTAGTTGCATATCTAGAGAATTTACCTTTGTGTCAAGCCTAAATTGAAAAAGAACTAAAATTTGAGTAGCACCTATTCACCCCCCCCCCTCTAGGTGCCCATACGATCCGTTCAATTGGTATCAGAGCCTCGGCTCTTATTTCGGGCTTAACCGCCTAAGAGTATGGATCCTCCACCTAAAGAGGGCTCGGGTCAAGTCTCTATGGATGAGTTCAAATCTTTGGAATCATCCATGACTTCCATGACATCTCAAATAGGTGAGTTGCGTGAAATGATAGTGCAACTCATGCAAGCTAAAACTACTAATGCCTCTCCACCTCCGGAAAAACCCGCTACTCCACAAGTGGAGAATGTGGGGATAGATGAGGAGGGTGCCGACAAAAATGGCGATGCTAAGTCTTCCACCAAGGGCGACGGGAAAGGTGAATTCCCTCATTGGTATTCACCCGACCCGCCGGTTCCTCATCCTCATATTAACCATAGAGGTGATCCACCTAAGCTTGATGCATTAAACTTTGGTCAATGGCAATATCAAATGATCTCTCATATGCGCAGTTCTTGCATCGAGCTTTGGAGGATCGTTGAGGAAGGTTTCAAGGCCGTGGACCCCCACAACATGACAAGAAGAGAGACGGTCGATAGCCAACTCAATGCTACCGCTCTTCACATGATTCAAGTCGCCGTTGGGCCCAAGGACTTACCTCACATCCAACACTTCTCCACCGCCAAAGATGCTTGGCAAGGACTCTCCGACGTCTTTGTTGGCAATGAGAGCATGAAGAAGACAAGATATATTGCCTTCTCAAATCAAGCGGAGGGTTTCTTCATGATGGATGGTGAGGATCATTAAGAAATGTATAGAAGACTCAAGACCATTGCTACCACCTTCAAGAACCTCGGTGCTCACCATATTGATGATGAGTGGATCAAGATGAAGTACATTCTTGCTCTCACTCCATATGAGCCCGCGGATATAAAGAGTGTTCAAGGAAAGCACAACTTCAATGAGATGACCTCCAATCAAGTGATGCAAGAGATTCAAGCCTACAAGGTTTCCGCACAAAATGCGGAAGATGCCCGTGCCCGTGCCATAGGAATGCAACGAAGCTCTAATCTTGCATTGAAAGCAAGTGTGGTTGAGAAAGAGGTTCCTCTTCAAGCGAGTATTGAAGCAAGACTAGAGATGTGTCCCGAGGACATAAGGCATGAGTACAATGAGCACATGGCCTTCTATGGAAAAAACTTTTGGGTTGATCCACACAAGGCTAAAGAAGACAATCAAAGAAGAAGCAAGTCAAGTGGCTATCAAAGGAATGACAACAATGGTCAAAGGGTGAGGACTTGCTACAATTGCAATGATAGATTCCACTTTGTTGCCGAGTGCCCTTATGAGAAGAGAGAAGACCATGGTGGAAAGCTCATCTTCAAAAGCAAGACCAAGTCACCATCCAAGAAGCCATTTGTGAAGAAGGGTGGACCAAAGAAGAGACAACCAAAGTTTGTGTTCTTGACTCAAGAAGAGTACTCCGCAAGTGAGAGTGATGAAGAAGAAACCACAACTAGTGAGGTGGCCGCAATGGCAACCACCTCCACCTCCTCCACATCACTCTTTGAATCCCCCAATGAGGACTCTCTTCTCAAGAACGTCAAGTGCCTTATGGCCAAGTCCTCCGAGGTATCACCCACATCTTTCTCTTCCTCTAAGACAAATGATGCTTCCTTGAATGATCTTGCTAGTCTTAGAGTAAAGGAAGAAATTGTTGCTTTTGATGATTATGTGTCTAGTGTGGATGGTGTTCACAAGCTTCACTTTGAACGTCTATTGAGCCAATATGGTAAAACTCTTGAAAAACTAGATGAACAAATGAGGCTTGAAAAAGAATATGCTCAAGATATTGCCTCACTAACCGAGTCTCTTGAAGAAGAGCAAGAGGAACGAACAACTCTTGAAGAGAAGCTCGATTCCATTGAGGAAGCTAATAATGAAGTTGTTTCCAAACTCATTAAAGAGCGAGATCATGCTCGTGCTAAAGTAAAAATGCTTAAAAAGGAAAAGGTTGAATTTGGTGTTGGTCATGATATACTTGTTAAGGATTTAGAAGATCTTGACAAGGCTCACAAGGCCTTGAAAAGTGAACACTCTATCCTTACCAAGTCACATGAACAACTTCAAATTCAATTGACTAAGAATAATGTGCCTAGTTCTTCTACTTCTACTTGTGATCATGCAAATGTTATTGAAGAAAATGCTAGGTTGAAAGATGAGCTTGCCAAGTCCTCCATTCCCATAGGTGAGAAAAACTTGAATGACCTTTTGAGTAAGCAAAAGGCATTTGGTGATAAAACGGGGATTGGCTATGTCTCAAAGAAGAAGAAGAAGAAGAAGAAGAAGAACAAGAAGAAGAAGGCCAAACCCGCACAAGCAAAGAAGGATCCTATTGTGGGTGGCAAAGCCACTCATGATGATCATGCGGGAATTGCTAACCCTCACTATGTTTTATTTCGTGATTATTATGGTGATGTTTATGCAAAATATGTTGGTCCAAATGATGGCTATATTGCTTGGTCTATTTGGGTTCCAAAGACCCTTGTTGCTAACAAAAGAGGACCCATTGAAAAATGGGGACCTAAAACCAAGCAATGATCTCTTGTAGGACTATGCTTCCGGTGGATCAAAATGGGTGCTTGATAGTGGATGCACAAGTCATATGACCGGAAGCAAGGAGATTATGACGGAGATGAGACCAAATGACAACCACATAACCGTCACTTATGGAGACATGTCACAATCCGAGGTATTGGGTCTTGGCAAGGTGGTGGTCGCACCGGATATTTCCCTTGTGGACGTCATGCTTGTTGAGACCCTAGGTTACAATTTACTTTCAGTTCGTGCACTTGGTAAGATGGGCTTTGCCGTCTTCATTGATAATGACATTGTGGTACTCTTGTGGAGCAAGTCTCTAAAGGTCGCTTTCGTTGGACACATTGAAAATAACTTGTATGTGGTGGACTTTTCGGGGAAAACCACTACAAGTGCAATGTGTTTATTTGGAAAGGCCGATGTGGGTTGGCTTTGGCATCGCCGACTAGCCCATGTCAATATGAGAACTTTGCAAAGCCTTCACAAGGGTGGCCACATACTCGGACTAAAAGAGAATGTTTCTTTTGCCAAAGATCGTGTTTGCAGGGCTTGCGTTCTAGGAAAAATGCATGATTCTCCCCACCCAAGCAAGACTATCATTTCTTCCAAGAGGATCTTGGAGCTCCTTCATGTGGATCTCTTTGGTCCTCCCTCTCATGCAAGTCTTGGTGGGAAGAAATATTGTTTGGTGATTGTTGATGACTATTAAAGATATACTTGGGTCTACTTCAAGCATAAGAGTGAGACTCAACAAACCGTCATCGACTTTGCCAAGGAAGTTGAACGTCAACATGGGCAAACTATTTTGGCAATTAGAAGTGACAATGGCTCGGAGTTCAAGAACTACACCTTAAATGGATTTCTTAGTGATGAGGGAATTCGTCATCAATATTCCGCTGCATACACCCCTCAACAAAATGGTGTAGCCGAAAGGAAGAACCGGACTCTTATGGATATGGCTAGGTCCATGTTGGCGGAGTTTAAGTCTCCATACAACTTTTGGGCCGAAGCTATCTCTACGGCTTGTCACTCTTCAAACCGGCTCTTCCACCGCAAAGGCCTAAACAAGACTCCATATGAAATACTCACCGGAAGCAAGCCCAACATCTCCTACTACCGGGTTTTCAGGTGTAAGTGTTTCTTTCAAAGAAAAGGAGTTCGTTTAGGTAAATTTGATCCGAAAGCAATAGAAGGTATTTTTGTTGGTTATGGTGCCGAATCCCACACATATAGAGTCTTCAACAAGTCCACCGGACGTGTTGAAGAATCTTGTAGTGTGGTATTCGAAGAGAATGATGGCTCCCAAGGGGGGCGAGATGTTGTTTCTTGTGATATAGATGATGAAATACCTCGAGAAGCCATAGGAAGAATGGGCGTGGGATTTTTCCGCCCCATTGAGGGACACCTTGTGGCCGACCGGGAAGGACTATGCTCTACTCAAGTGGAGCCTTCATCTTCACAAGCTCATCAAGCCTCTCCCAAGGAAGCAACTAATGCACCAATCGAAGAACAAGACAAGGACCTTCATGAAGAAGAAGGGGCACCACCATCCTCTCCGGTTATTTCAACCGCCCCCAATTCTTCACATGACCAAGATCAACCCTCTCATGAAGATAATGATGATCAAGGTCAATTTAATGGTCAAGACGGGGACCAAAATGATCAAGATGATCAAGTGACTCCTCCAAGGTCAAATGAGGAGATCGAAGCCCGTCGCAAGAAAAGAGTTGAAAGGGATTTGGAGCTTAAAGGTCATACCCTTGAGAGGGTTATTGGAGATTTAAGAAGCAAAGTGTCAACCCGGCGTCAATTGGCACAATTTAGCTCTCATCATGCTTATATCTCCATGGTTGAACCCAAGAAAGTATTTGAAGCTCTTGAAGATCCAGATTGGTTGGATGCTATGCATGAAGAACTCAACAACTTCAAGCGCAATAATGTATGGGTGTTAGTGGAGAAGCCAAAGAAGTGCCGCAATGTGATTGGCACAAAGTGGATATTCAAGAACAAGCAAGATGAGCATGGAATTGTTGTGAGGAACAAGGCAAGATTGGTTGCTCAAGGTTTCTCTCAAGTTGAAGGCATTGACTTTGGAGAGACTTATGCTCCCGTGGCTCGTCTTGAGTCCATCCGTATCCTTCTTGCATATGCCACTCATCATAATTTTAAGTTGCAACAAATGGATGTTAAGAGTGCATTTCTTAATGGTCCATTGAAAGAGGAAGTGTATGTTAAGCAACCCCCGGGGTTTGAGGATCTCAACTTTCCTAACCATGTCTACAAACTCCATAAGGCACTCTATGGCCTTAAACAAGCCCCACGTGCATGGTATGAGCACCTTAGGGAGTTGTTGGTAGACCGTGGGTTTGAAGTTGGGCAAATCGATCCTACTCTTTTTACTAAGAGGGTCAATGGGGAGCTTTTCGTATGCCAACTATATGTTGATGATATTATCTTTGGCTCTACTAACAAAGCTTTTAATGATGAATTTTCAAAGCTTATGACCGATAGGTTCAAGATGTCTATGATGGGCGAAATGAAGTTCTTTCTTGGTTTTGAAATCAAGCAATTGAAAGAAGGGACGTTCATTTATCAAGCCAAATATGTCCAAGACATGCTCAAGAGGTTCAAGATGAAAGAACTAAATGGGGCCGCCACACCAATGGCCACAAAATGTCATCTTGAGCTTGATCCCAATGGTAAAGATGTGGATCAAAAGGTATACCGTTCTATGATCGGTTCTTTGCTTTACCTTTGCGCATCTAGACCCGATATTGTGTTGAGTGTAGGTGTGTGTGCAAGGTATCAAGCCGCTCCTAAAGAAAGCCACCTTATGGCGGTTAAGAGAATCTTTCGATATTTGGTTCATACCCCAACTTATGGGCTTTGGTATCCCAAAGGCTCGGATTTCTCTCTTTGTGGCTTCACGGATTCGGATTGGGCCGGTGACAAGGATGATAGGAAATCAACCTCCGGAGCTTGCCAATTTCTTGGTAGGTCTTTGGTGTGTTGGTCTTCTAAGAAGCAAAATTGTATATCTCTCTCCACCGCCGAAGCCGAATATATTGCCGCCGCAAGTGGATGCACTCAATTGTTATGGATGAGGCAAACTTTAAAGGAATATGGTGTCAATTGTGACAAAGTGCCTCTTTTATGTGACAATGAGAGTGCTATCAAGATAGCCTATAATCCGGTGCAACATTCAAGAACCAAGCATATTGAGATCCGGAATCATTTTATTAGAGATCATGTTGCCCGTGGTGATATTGAGCTTGCATATGTAAGCACCAAGGATCAACTTGCCGACATATTCACGAAGCCCCTTGATGAAGCAAGATTTGGATATTTGAGGAATGAGCTAAATATCATTGATTCAAGGAGTGTGGCTTGAGCATCTTGCAAATACACCTATTTTTCAATGCTTGTTTGGTTTAGGTGTGGGCATGGAGATAGGGGGAGTGCGGTCCTAATTAATTGGGCTATCCCTCCCCCCATAATGCCAATAGTGACAAAATTGTTCTCTTTCTATCATTTTGTGATTTATGAGTTTCAATGATGAGTATTGGTTATGGACCGAAGATATATCTTCGCGGTCCAATGCCATAACACTCATACATGGTGGCCTCGGCCACCGACCTCTTCTTCTCGAAGAGTTGATTCCTTGCAAATTCTATTTGAGCTTTATTGAGCTTTTTCGTCATTTTCTCTATCCTTGAAATGGGAAGGCACTAGCATTGATTTTTCCAAAGATTTCTTGTGTTTTGCAATGCCAAGTGCCGAGAACCACTCCTTGCATGTTTTCTATCCTAAGCCCACTTATCTAAAGCCAAATCATCCTCTCATGCATGCCCAGAACTTCCAGAAATCATATTCATCAGTTTTGTGCCATCTAGACCGGCTATAGCCGGTCCTCCATCGGAAATAGCCGGGGTGCGGCTTTAGCTGGCCCACCCGGCTATAGCCGGCCTGGGGATTTTCGAGCCCATCACTTTAGGCTGTGGGGGTGAGGGTTTTCTCAGTTACCCCCCCCCCCCCCACGCCTATCTTCCTCGCTCGAGCCTCTCCCTTGGAGCCACCGCCGCCGCCGTCAATCCTCTCCTCCGGCCGCCGGTGCTCCTTCTCCGGCCGGCCATCTCTCCGGCGCCCTCCCCATGGACCAGGGTACCCCCTACTCTCCCTCTCCTCTCTCTCTCTCCCTAGGTCTCTCTAGGGTTAGGGTTAGTTGATTCTATGGTACCTTGTTGTTCATCTGGGATTGTTTGGTCTGATTCCTTCTGCATTGCATAGATTGAAAATGTTTGACAAGTTTTGGTGGCCTACGGCTGAGATTTCGAATTTGTCCATCTGGTCCGGCTAATGCCGGTGTCAGACCGGCTATTGCCGGCCTGAGGCCGGAAATAGCCGGTGTAGATCACCTACTACTGTCATGCTTTTTCCTTCTGTGCTATTGCTCCTTGATCCTCTGGCATGCATGCTTATCCTATATGCTTTCTACATATGTGCTGTATGCAGGTGGTTCTTGACCCAAGCGGTCTCGATATGTTGATCCTTCTCTTGCCCGCCGTTAAGAAAATCAAGATGCTCATATGACTGCTGTGATGAAGAAGAAGCGGTTGGAAGAACGGAAGAAGAAATCGCTGTTTGCAAACGTTGATGATCTCAAGAAGTTGTCCAAGCAAGAGTACCGTGAGTTTCGTGCACAGAAGTTCTACTCCATGCCTAGGGACATTGTCAGTGGTTCCTTCTATCGGTCAGAGCATCAGAGGATCTTTGAGCAGATTTATGAGACCATGAGCACTAAGGTTTGTCCCATGAAGTTCACCAACATTGCATCGTTGTCCAGGGATGAGTACTTTGCCGATGCTCTTTGGGTCACCGAGAAGCTTGGGTTGCACAAGTTGATGGTCTTCAAGCAAGACTACAATCCTCGTCTGATTCAGCAGTTCTTTGCCACATTGGAGTTTGATACTCGGGATGAGGTTGGTTTCACTTGGATGTCAGGTGAAGTGAGGAAGAGCTCTACCATATCTTGCTTTGGGAAGCTTTTGGGCTATAGGTTTGATGGCATTCATCGACCTAGAGGTGCCCGCTTGCATCTTGACACCACAGAGTACAACAAGGGGAAGATCCAGTGCTTGTATGGTCCGGGGGCAAAGCGGGAGAGACTGCAAATCTCCTTCCCCTCTATGATATTTTGCTCCGGATGTTCCGTGCCAACATTGCTCCAAGTGGGGGCAACAATGATTCTATCAGAGGTGGACTTGTGCATTTACTCCACCATGCCCGTCTTGTCTTCGAGGCCGGAAGGGATTGTGAAGGGATGGAGCTCGATGTGATGTACTTCATCTTCATGGAGATGAAGATTGCTATGCTTGATAGGAAGATCCCTCCTTTTGCTCCATTCATCATGAGGCTCATCATTGACAGAGGCATTGAAGGAGACTTTGAGATTGAGGAAGATTTGCTTGATGAAGAGTTGGAAGTGCACAAGCCCAACAAGCTCTACAAGAAGACCGCTCATTTGGTGTCTAGCACCTCAAGTGCTTATCCCTCTTCGAGTGATGTGTTGGGTGGCAACATCTATGCTAGTGGTTCTAGGAGGAAGAATGCGGATCCACCAAGTGGTGGAATGGCTCAAGAGATGAAGAAGCTCAAGTGGTGGCAAAGGGCTTTGTTTTGCATGAACAATGATGTGCGTCAAACTCAATACAAGGACTATGTGGACCGCAAGCACATTTCCAAGAAGCAAAGGGAGTTGGATGCTCGTTTGAGGGCTGTGGAGAAGGGCAAAGGTGCTAGCCATGAAGAAGAGTCCCAAGAGCAAGATCTATCCGAGGACACTTTTTCTTTTGGCAAGTGGAATGAAGGATCAACTTTTGATTGGAAGGAGCTAGCCGAAGTCACCTCCAAGGGCAAGGAAGCCGTTGATGAAGACGATGAGGAAGAAGATAGAGATGATGATGAAGAGGAAGAAGATGATGACCAAGAAGATGATGAGGATGATGAGGACTTTGATGATGTTGATGAGTGATCTCGTGTTGTGGTCTCCCTTTTTGGCGTCTTGATGCCAAAGGGGGAGAAAGTCCCATTTGCATGTGTTTCCATTTGGATTTGAGGTTTTTCATTTGGATTTGGTTGGGTCACAAGCTCTTATATCGTGCTTGCTCGCTTGTGTCCCATGGTTAAACTTATCATCTACTACTATGTGTTGAACTATGCTTATTATGTGTAGTAGACCTTGTTTATCGTTATTTATCCTACTTGCTATATCTTGTCATATTATATGTTTGTTGATTATGTGCTATTGAATTATCATATATCTTATGCATATATGGCTCACATTATAAAATCTAGGGGGAGTTCTTACTGTTGATGTGTCTTTGTATTCAAATACAAATTTAAAATAAGGCACATAGCAAGGGGGAGCTCCGTCTATATTTTATATCGTTTGAAACATGCAAAATTATGTATTGTCATCAAACACCAAAAAGGGGGAGATTGAAAGAGCATTTCCCGCCTAATTGATTTTGGCGTTTGTTAACAATACATTATCTATTAATGTGTGATTATGCTTTGCAGGATTTTATAATATTCTTGCACAAGATATTGGGTTTCCTATGTTATTCTTGGTATTTATTATTGTCCAGAGGAAACTCTCGAGGAAATGGTGCAAATAAGCTCAGGGAAAGGTTTCATATGAAAGTTGGCCAGGAAGGCCGGCTTTAGCCGGTCCCCAGACCGGCTATAGCCGGACTGCTCGATTTCGGGAGGGGCAATGCGTCTCTGGACTCAACCGGCTATTTGTCCGGCTATTTCCGGCTGGGCCGGATATTTCAGGCCGGCTATAGCCGGTGTGAGGCCGGCTTTAGCCGGACTTAACTCCGGCTTTAGCCGGACTTCCTGGCTGGCAACGGTCAGATATTTGGGGGGGGGGTATAAATACCCCCACCTTCTTCTCCAATGAGCAGCTCGTCCAAAAAGAAGAAGACCACCATTGTTGAGCCACCAAATCAACTAGATCTCCTCCCTCAACCCACCAAAGCTCTTGATCTTTGGAGAATCGAAGGAGAAGACCATCATCTACATCCTCACCGAAGCGATTTGATTTCCCCTCTCATTTGCTTGAGGGCCCTTGTGTCTTGGGTTCCCTTGTGTCCCAAGACCTTGTTTGTGTATTTGATATATTGCTACTTGTTGTTTGACAGCATTGTGTTGTGCTTGGGAGCCTCCAATTCGGTTGTGGATGCGTGCCCCAAGATTGTAAAGGCCGATTCCGCCTTGAGGAATCCCTTAGTGGAAAGTGAGCTAGGCCTTTGTGGCGGAAGCTTGCACCGGAGAATAGGGTGAGACTTTGTGGCGTTGGTTAGGCCTTTGTGGCAACCACACCCCTCCAACGTAGACGTACTTCCCCTAAAAAGGAAGGAACTACGGGAATTACATCCGCGTCTCCGTGTGCTCCACTCTCGGTTACCTCTATCCTTTATTGCCTTTACTTATTGTATCTTGTTTAGCTTGCTAGTTGACATATAGGTAAATTCACCTTAGTTGCATATCTAGAGAATTTACCTTTGTGTCAAGCCTAAATTGAAGAAGAACTAAAATTTGAGTAGCACCTATTCACCCCCCCCCCTCTAGGTGCCCATACGATCCGTTCAACCTCTCTCTCCCATGATGTGATCTTTATGTGATCGTGAGCTTTGTATCATATTGAATAAGTAGATGTTACTCTTCTTCATTATGTGTACTCTAGTGTGTTATTAAAGTAATCTATTCCTCCTGCCATGGTGTAACGGTGACAGTGTGTGCATCATGGTGGTACTTGGTCTAGGCTACGATTGTGATCTTTAATGGATTATGAGAATAATTATCACTATGATAGTATTGAAGTGATCTATTCCACCTTTCATGGTGTAATGTTGACAGTGTGTGCACCGTGTTAGTACTTAGTCTAAGTTGCAATAATAATTATCTTGAGTTGTGATTTGATTTGGATATCTCTATGAGTGGTGTTTGTCAAGTACTTGATGAACTTTGAGGAGTGCTTCGTAGCCCTATGCAATGATTAGTGTTATTCAATAGGAGAGTAATTCAGA
This sequence comes from Dactylis glomerata, assembly GCA_007115705.1. NCBI lineage: Eukaryota > Viridiplantae > Streptophyta > Magnoliopsida > Poales > Poaceae > Dactylis > Dactylis glomerata. Next base: position 1,168,644 of record QXEO01000291.1, on the reverse strand, counting down.
GTACCATAGTGAAGAGAAGTTATTTATTTGCTCAATTATGTTATATTTGTTGGGAGTGTGTCCACTAGTGAAAGTATGATCCCTAGGCCTTGTTTCCAAGCTTTGCACACTGTTTACTTGCTGTTTTGTTACTTGTTTGCTTGCTGCCATTTTTATTCCAGATTGCATTTACTACTTATAATCATCTATACCACTTATATTTCACTATCTGACGAGGGTTAACTCGACAAATGTCCTAGATGAAGGACTTAGGATCGGGGAGATAGGGCGTCGGATGAACTCGAAGGTAAAGTTAGTCGAAATAGGTGTGTATCGAAAGTAAACTTGGGTGTTCAACCTGGCTTGCTTTCAATCTGACCTACACCGTCCCCTCCTGCCCCTATATATAGGTGGCCAGGTCTCGAGGATCGGGTAGGGTACGATACAGATTACAATATCGACATACGGTAAGAACTCGTATTCGACTATCATTACAATTGGGCCTAGCTAAACGGGCCTTAGGGGTACTTAACTAACGGGCTCTATTAACTATACCCTTGTCAGTAGCCCCTGAGATTCTACTAGAATTGCAGATTCAGGTTGAATCTCTAATCTTCAAATCTTCGACTTGGTCAATTCTTCATCTTCTTCAAATCTTCGACTTGGTCTTTCGACTTATATTTCATGATATTCTTTCGCAAGGGGTTCTGATGAGCAAGCCTGACAACTCTGACGGATCAAGAGGTCAGTTAACTGCCGGAACAGATACTTGTCACCTACTTCAAATTCAATCCCCTTGGACTTGAATTCGGGATACCGGTCAAATCCATCCTTTTGCCGCATTTAGGACTTACAAAGAATGAATCCCAGTGGTTCTCAGGGTACCCAGTGCGTCCACCAGGATTTTCTTCGCGTCATAGACACGGATACATACCAGCAGAACGCATCCATGTGCGTATACCAGGCCACACAGGACGGATCCCGGGGTCTTACCTTCGTGATAAATCACGGCATTCGAGTTTCGTTGCGATAACGCAACTCGAGAATCTTATGTCGCAGTCAAATTTCGACTGAAAATATTCGGGTTTCTGCAACCATAAAACTCGCTCCCGATGGGAGTAATCTCTCTTCAATTTGTCGACTACGTAGTCGAAGTTTTGTATGCTTATCCTTCTGCATCTTCAATATTGATCATCTCATTTCTATCGGGTGCGCGCTCAGCGCTCCCGATGGGAGTAGCCCCCGAGGCTATGTTTGGCGACTTGTAGTCAAGCATAGGCTCAAAGTTCACCTCTTCTTTCTTCTGTGGACCTCTTACTATTTGACGAGCCCCCGAGTCCAAGTCGAGGTTTTCATATCGCATAATCTCCCCCCCTTTTTTCCCTTCTTCTTTGATATTATCGTCTGCTGCGCGCAGAATTTAACTCCTGTTGTAAATTATGTTCACGGGCTTTGCTGTAGCCCGAAGGCCCAATAGTATGTGCTTATAAATAAAGCGCCTGCTGATTAAGGTAAGAAACCCTAATCAGACTCCTCCTCCACCGCATCATCTTCTTCCTCCATCTAGGGTTTTTGCGAGGTTTTTCTGTTGTGCTCATGGCTGATGCTGAAGGTTCTCGTCTGAACCTTGGATCTCCGATGGCACCACGAGGTCGGGGTCGCCCCCGTGGTAGCAAGAACAGGAGCAATACCACTCCGGCCGCCGCCGGAACTTCATCGGATGCTCCAGCTAAGCCTCGTCCCGGCCGCCCACCTGGTAGCAAAAACAAGCCCAAGGTGACTGGTGCCACTTCAGGTCCTGCTGCTCTTCCTCCTGCTGCTCCTGCTGCTCCTGCTGCACCTCCCCAGACCTTTTCTTTCCTGTGCATTGCCATGGCGCAATGCCGTGAGATTCAGCGCCTGCCGCTGAATTTTACGAAGTTTATGGATGGCCGCGAACTGCGAGAGGCGGTTCTCCGTGAACAATCTGGCGGTGGCATCCCATACGAGGTGGAGGTATGGTACGATGGCGATGGTGAGCAGTACTTCAGGGGTGGCTGGTCGCAGTTTGCGGAGGACCATGACATCCATCAAGGTTTTTTCATGGCCTTCGACTTCCATATCGGTACGTCGAAGTTTGACGTCAAGATCTACGATGGCACTCTTTGCCAGAAGGAGTATCAAGCTTGAAGTCCGCTTCCACTAGGACTTGTTGCTTTTATGTAATTTCATTTTATCATGTCCTTGCTACCATGCTTTATCTGTAATGAACATTCGTACTTGGTGTCGATGTCTTTTACTAGTACCATGAGAACAAGTCGTGTTCTGAGGTATGCTTTCCATATATCGGGTTCTTTGCGAACCAATAAAGGTAGAAATAATATTGGGTTCCTCTTATGAACCAAGTTCTCTCAATATTTATCGGGTTGTCTAAACAACCTTATAATGAAAAAACCTCCAACTTGTCATAATCACTCTTTTTCGTACGACCCAGGGGTTGAAGCCCCCGAGCGGAAAAGTAACAAAAGAATCATATAATTTTGTTGAGTTGAACCCAAAGAACCCGACCTGTGGCCTCATGTTCTGTGTTCAGAAAGCTAACTCGAATATATTGATACTTCTATATTTAGTCTACGCGTAAAAACGTCGTAGCTGTTCTGCATTCCACGGGTTGCTCTCGTCCTTCCCAGTCTTCTTATCTTGTAGTCGATATGCTCCTCCTGGTATTACTTCCGTGACGATGTAAGGTCCCACCCAAGGGGACTCCAATTTCCCATGGCTGTCTTGCCTGAGTCGTAAAACAAGGTCTCCCACCACGAAGGATCGTGGACGAACTCGACTACTATGGTAGTTTCGTAAACTTTGTTGATATTGCGTAGCCCTTTCTAATGACTTGTCTCTTGCTTCATCTAGCGCATCGACGTCGTCTTGCAATGCTTCTGTCGACGTTGCTTCGTTATATGCTGTCACTCTTGGAGCCTCGTGTGTAACTTCGATTGGAAGCACGGCTTCTGCGCCATGGACCAAGAAGAAAGGAGTTTCTTGAGTTGCTGCATTGGGCGTAGTTCTTAAGCTCCAAAGAACAGAGGGAAATTCTTCTACCCAAGCGCTCTTGGCTTTCTCGAGAGGTGCTAAAAGCCTCTTTTTTATCCCACTACATATCAGGCCATTGGCTTTTTCGACTTGCCCATTCGTCTTCGGGTGCGCCACAGATGCGAATTTGAGCTTGATCCCCAATCCTTCGCAATAACTTTTGAATTCTTTTGAAGTAAAATTTGTCTCGTTGCCTGTGATGATGCTGTGTGGCACACCAAAACAAAAAACTATCGACTTGATGAAGCTGATTGCTGCTGTAGAATCTTGAGTTGTTACTGGGGCCGCTTCCACCCATTTGGTGAATTTATCAACTGCCACCAGCATATAGACATGCCCTCCTGGCCAAGATTTGTGTAACTTTCCCACCATGTCAAGGCCCCATTGTGCGAAAGGCCAGGATAATGGTATTGTTTGTAGCTCCGCTGCTGGTGCATGTGGTCTGGATGCAAACCTTTGACATGCTTCACACTTTCGAACTATATCTTTTGCGTCCTCGATGGCTGTTAGCCAATAGAATCCCGCTCGAAAAGCTTTGCCGCTATTGCTCTGCTGCTGGCGTGATGGCCACATACTCCGCCGTGTATGTCTTTCAATATTGCTTGCCCTTCCTGGGATGTGACACAACGCTGTAAAACGCCGGTAATACTTCTCTTGTATAGTTTTCCTTCCAACACGACAAACGCTTTCGCTCTTCGAGTTATCCTCTTAGCCTCCACTGCATCTTCTGGTAGCTTTTTATTTATCATGTACGCAAGATATGGCTGCATCCATGTTTCTTCTATCATCATGACCTCCTCTGGTTCTGTCGTAGCCCCCGAGCCTGCCGTGGTAGTCGGACTTTTAGCACTTTTTATTGATCTTTCCGCTATTTCTTCCCAAAATACTCCAGACGGCACAGGTAAGCATTGTGATCCGATATTTGCTAAAGTGTCGGCTTCTTCATTGCTGTTCCTCCTGATGTGCGAGACCTCGCATCCATCGAACGTTCCTTCTAGATAATGGTACAAGTTCTTGTAGGCCATCATGTTGTCATTGATTGTGTCACACCTGTTCATGACTTGCTGAACAACAAGGTTAGAATCTCCAAATAATTTTAGGCGAGTTGCTCCACAAGCTTTAGCCATCTTCATTCCGTGCAACAAAGTCTCGTACTCCGCTTCATTGTTAGAAGCCTGTGGGAAGCTCATCCTTAGGACATATTTTAATTTGTCGCCATGAGGCGATACCAATACTACTCCTGCGTCTGCGCCTTGGACTCGCTTAGAACCGTCGAAGTACATTGTCCAAGTACTCGATAAATCTGGTGGTCCCGTGTTTTGCAGCTCGAGCCACTCTGCTGTAAAATCTGGCAAGATTTGCGACTTGATCGCCTTCCTTTTCTCGTACGTGATGTCCATGGGAGATAACTCGATTCCCCACAAAGAGACACGGCCCGTCGCTAAAGGGTTGTTCAATATGTTCGATAGTGGTGCTTCATTGACCACTATAATTGGGTGCACAGTAAAATACTGTCGTAACTTACGTGCAGTTGTGAAGACACTGTATGCCAACTTCTGATAATGCGGGTACCTCTGTTTGGTTGGAGATAGCACTTCACTGATGAAATATACCGGTCTCTGGACGCCATGAGCTTTGCCTTCTTCACTTTTTTCGACTACTAGAACTGTACTCACCACCTGATGGGTTGCGGCGATGTACAACAGTAGTGGCTCTTTTTCTTTAGGTGCGACCAGCACTGGTGGCGTGGAAAGCACTTTTTTCAATTGCGCAAACGCTGCGTCTGCTTCTTCTGTCCACTCAAATTTGTCGTCTGACTTCTTCATAAGTGCATAAAAAGGAAGTGCCTTCTCCCCTAGTCGAGCAACGAAACGACTTAATGCCGCGACGCGTCCTGCTAATTTCTGTACGTCGTGGAGTTTCGTGGGTTTCCCCATTGTTAGAATTGCTTGAATCTTCTCTGGATTTGCCTCTATTCCTCGTGCTGATACGAAGAACCCCAAAAGTTGCCCTGCTGAAACTCCAAAGGAACACTTTGTCGGGTTCAACTTAAGCTTGTACTTGTTCAGGTTGTCGAAGGTTTCTGCCAAGTCGCTGATTAAAGATTTCTCCTCCCTTGTGGTGATGACTACATCGTCAATGTAGACTTGTATGTTGCGCCCTATTTGGCTCCCGAGGCAACTTTGCATCATCCTTTGATAAGTTGCTCCTGCATTTTTTAGGCCGAATGGCATCACTTGGTAGCAAAACACCCCATACGGTGTGATGAAGGCCGTTTTTTCCTCGTCCTCTTTCTTCAGCTTGATCTGGTTATAGCCAGAATATGCGTCCAAAAAGGAAAGCCTTGCACAGCCCGCTGTTGAATCGATTATTTGATCGATGCGGGGTAACGGGAAGGGATCCTTTGGACAATGCTTATTGAGAGATGTGTAGTCGACACATACTCTTTGTACGTCTGTGTTCTTCTTGGGTACTATTACTGGGTTCGACACCCAACTCGAAGTTTTGATTTCTCTGATAAATCCAGCATTTTCTAATCTGTGCAATTCTGACGCTATTGCCTTCCTCTTGGGTTCATCGAATCGTCGTAGTGGTTGCTTTACTGGTTTTGCCTTGGGATCTACGTTTAGTGCGTGCTCGATGAGTTCCCTGGGAACACCTGGCATGTCCGATGGACACCAGGCGAAGATTTCCCAGCGCTCACGGAGGAACTCGACGAGCGCGCCTTCCTATGTGGGATCCAAGTTCACCGCAATTGATGTCGTCTTGTTTGGATCCGTAGGGTGGACCTAAATTTTCTTTGAATCCTGCGTTGTGTCGAAAGCCTTATCTGGCAGGGATCGTCCAACGTCGGGTAGCACATTATGATCTGTTTCTCCTTTTAACCTCTCGTATTCTGCTGTCATGCCGAAGGTTTGCGCCATCTTGTTGAATTCTCTGTCGCATGTGTTGGCTACTTCAAAGCTCCCTTGTACTGTAATTGTTCCTTTGGGCCCTGGAATTTTTAACGTGAGATACGCGTAGTGCGGTACTGCCATGAATTTTGCAAATGCTGGGCGCCCCAGGATTGCATGATATTGTGACGGCCAATCCATAACTTCGAACTCCAATTTCTCTCTTCTATAGTTCTCGCTGCTACCAAAGCAGACATCGAGTTCTATTCTTCCCAAAGGGTAGTTTGCTGCTCCTGGTACTATCCCGTGGAAGGAGCAATCTGTTGGCTTCAGACTCGTCGGTGATATGCACATAGCCTTCAGTGTTCTAGCATATATTAAGTTTATGCCGCTCCCTGCATCCATGAACACTCTTCCGATGTTGTACCCCCTATTTGCGCTTTTAGAACCATAGGCGAGTGGCCCGGCCTAGGAACTTTCCGTGGGTGGTCTGCTCTACTGAACTTGACTGGTTGCTCTGACCATCGTAGGTACTCTGTGGTAGCTGGTGGTGATGATATTGCTAGGTTCACTTGCCTGGATATGCTCTTTCGCTCTTTCTTCGACTTGGGCACCGGTTGAATCATGGCTGATATGTATACTTTTGACTCTAGGTGCTTTGATAATCTTTGAATTTGATATCCTTGACTTCTACGTTTTTCTCCTTGCCTTCCTTCTTGGCTTGAGCCCATGGCACCTTGCAACCTTAGGAATGTTCTGCAATCCTTCATCTGGTGATTTGAGACCCTTTTCCCGTCGAGGTACACGTAGTGGATTCGACAAGGTCCGTATAGCATATCCTCGGCCAAAGGACCAGAGTATCTTGATTTTTCTGTTCCTTTTGCCTGAAACCTCCTACTTTCATACCCTTCCTCTTCTTCTAGTATATAACCTGCGGCTACCTGATTTCGCCTTCCTTGGTTACCCCCGCTGTGGTATCGTCTCCTCTGTCGACTTATTCTGTCGACTTCTGGCGAACGTCCTCTTTTATTGTTATACGCGTCCTCTCCATCAGCGAATTTGTTGGCTTGTTCCATTAGCTCAGTTACTGTCGTAGGTCTTGTTCTTCCTATTTCTTCCACAAGATCTGAGCGACGAAGTCCTTCCGAAAAGGCATCTATTGCTCGTTCATCGGAGACGTCCTCTGCTGAGTTTTTGATTATACTCAAGCGTTGTATATAAGAGCGTAGCGTTTCGCCTTTTTTCTGCACACATGCTTTAACTTCTTCCAGTGATGCTGGGCGCTTGTAGGTGGAACGAAAATTTCTTGGGAATTGACTTTCGAGTTCCCCCCAGCTTCCAATGGATTCGTCGGGTAGGGTGTTCAACCAGGACCGGGCGGCGCCGGTGAGGTGCAGCTGCAAACTTTGCATTGCAGTCGCCTTTGTTCCTCCTAATATCTGCACTGCCTGTAGATAATCTGATAGCCATAAGGTGGGTTCCTGCGACCCGTCGTACTTGTTCTGATCGTGGGGTAGTTTAAATCCTTTGGGTACTCGCGTTTTGCGAACCCTGCGGGTAAAGCATAACGCACCCATATCTTTATCATCGTCTTCGTAATTTTCTTCCCTCCAAGCATGCCGCGATTTATCTACTCGAGCTTGTGCTATTATACTTCTTGCATCCTCCTTCCTTTTCTGTCATTTTTTCTCTTCTGATGATTCACTATAATCATCGTTTGAGTGATTGTACCTGAACTTCTCCTTGCCGCTTCCCTTGTAGCTTGTCGACTTTACCTCTGGGGCTTGCTCCCTGATTTTACCTTCTACTATTCCAAGGCTTCGTATCGCGGCTCGGTTCATACCTTCTCGCGGGTCTCCATGTTCTGGTCTTGTAGCTAGCAAATACGCTTGTGCTGCTGCCAATGCTGCCTTTGGCGTTTTTTGTATCAGGTCATCTTCCTCCTCTTCTAGCTGCGGGGTGGGGCTCCTCGAGTACCCTTCTTCTCTGCCGCATGCTGTCACCCCCCTGTTGTGTTTTGGATCTCTACGCCTTTCTCTGCTATATTCTGAATCTTCACTATAGTCTTCCCAGTATTCTTCCCTTGTTATACTGTTGTCTTGAAACATCATGTCTCTTTCCTCCCTTAGTTTCTTCTTGTGTTGGTATAGTGCATACTGATATCCCATTAGAACTTCTCTTCTCGATCCCTCGGGTACTTCTGTACCATGATTAATGGCTGACGTAATCATTCTCCATTCACCAGCCGAGACGTGGACTTTCTCTTTTTCCTTTTTGTTGTGAAATTTCACTTTGTCGGCTTGCCTGTCGACCTTTTTGCCTCCTTCGCTGTTGTTTCCATCTTCTGCTTCAGTGATAATGACGCATAACTGATGTACTTTGGAGACGCCGCTGCTTCCTCCGGCGAAGTCCTTTGCGTTGTTGTGTGTCTGACACGCTTTTTCTTCTGAGTCGAAATTTTCCTCAATTTCGTCGCTTTCTGCGATTGATGCTTTTTCTAAGCTGACCGGCGAGTTCACCTCATTGGAAGAGCCTTCTGATGACTCCAATGTTTCCTCTGTTTCGGGCTTTCTTGCCGATGGATCTGGTTTCGTCGAATCCGAGAGGCGGGATGAACCCGATGGCCCGATGAGGATGCTGAAACTTCCAATTGTCAACTCCGTCTCTTGATTTTCGTCGAGTTCTGATCTGCTGTTGGCTAAAAGTGAAAAAGCCGTCGAATTCATGATTCCAACGCCCAGAGTCCCCACGGTCGGCGCCAATTGACGAGGGTTAACTCGACAAATGTCCTAGATGAAGGACTTAGGATCGGGGAGATAGGGTGTCGGATGAACTCGAAGGTAAAGTTAGTCGAAATAGGTGTGTATCGAAAGTAAACTTGGGTGTTCAACCTGGCTTGCTTTCAATCTGACCTACACCGTCCCCTCCTGGCCCCTATATATAGGTGGCCAGGTCTCGAGGATCGGGTAGGGTACGATACAGATTACAATATCGACATACGGTAAGAACTCGTATTCGACTATCATTACAATTGGGCCTAGCTAAACGGGTCTTAGGGGTACTTAACTAACGGGCTCTATTAACTATACCCTTGTCACTATCTCTTCGCCGAACTAGTGCACCTATACATCTGACAAGTGTATTGGGTGTGTTGGGGACACAAGAGACTTTCTGTATCTTAATTGCAGGGTTGCTTGAGAGGGATAGCTTTGACCTCTTCCTCCCTGAGTTCGATAAACCTTGGGTGATCCACTTAAGGAAAACTTGCTGCTGCTCTACAAACCTCTGCACTTGGAGGCCCAACACTGTCTACAAGAACAGACGCGTGCGTAGACATCAAGCTCTTTTCTGGCGCCGTTGCCGAGAGGTAAGGTAAAAGGTACTCGCATCCTCCTGTGTGAGTGCTCGAAGTTATTTCCTTTAGATTCTGCAATTACATCTTTTTGTTTCTTGTTTTTATTTTTACTAGTTAGGCTTAATGGAAAACAAAGAGTTCTTTAGTCTTTTTCCTAAGTTTAGATATGAAGTGTTTGAAGAGAAAATTGAAAAACCTTTGGAGCTTAATTTGCATGCTAATAGTGTTGTTAGTATGAATGTTTTGAACACTGTTATTACTAATGCTATAGAAAAGTCTAAGCTTGGGGAAGCTGGTTTTGTTAAGCATGATATTTTTAGTTCCCCAACTTTAGTGGAGAAAGTTTGTTCTGATAATATTTTATCTCCCATATGTGATGTTCCTTCTTATGATGATATGTTTGAAGAGTATGCTTTGCGAAATAGTTGTTCTTTAGCTTGTGATGATACTAAACCTCTAGTTTATGATGGTTATGATGATGAGTATAATATTTTCAGTTCACCTACTTTTGAGGAGAAAATTAGTTATGATTACAATATGCCTCCTATTTTTGATGATTATGGTGATGAGAATAATTATTCTGTTGAATCTGCTCCTACTACTATTGTTCATGTGGGGAGTATTAATTCTTTTATGCATGTGGCTCATGATAGGGATACTTTATGTGATAGTTATATTGTTAGTTCTATTCATGATGCTACTGAAAGTTATTATGAGAGAGGGAAACATGGTTCGATGGATCTCAACAATATTAAGTTTCCCCTCTTGATGTTGCAAATCTTGAAGTGGCACTTGTTTTATCTATCCATGCTTGCTACTATGTGCATCGTTGATTTATTTTCTTACAAGATTCCTATGCATAGGAAGTGGTTTAGATTTAAATGTCTTTCATATCTGCTTTTTGATGCTCTCTATTGCTTTAAGTTCCTATATGGCGCCTTTGCCTCAAGCTCTTATATGGCGCCCACATGAGCATCTTTGCAAATTACTGCGCCTAGCTCAAAGGCGTTAAAGAAAAGCACTCTTGGGAGATAACCCAATGTTTTATTTTCAGTACTTTTTCTTTTATTTGAGTCTTGGAAGTCATTACTACTGTAATGACCTCTCCTTATCCTTTTTTATTTCATTGTTGTGCCAAGAGAAGCCTCTAATTTGAGTGAGGTAAAAATTTGGGGATGTTGCTGTCCTGAAACTGTTTTCGGTGTTGCACCGTAAAAATTCGTGAAAATTCTCTAGGATTTGATCACTTCAGAAACCGTAACATGAAGGGGAGGAATCTTGCATTACCTTGTGGTAGCAATGGAGGGTGGCGGATAGGGAGGAGACGCGGCGGAGCAGCGAGGGGCAACGAGCGGCCGAGAGTAGCGAGGGGCAACATGCTGCTGGGTAGATCGGGGACGAAAGGGCATGCGTGATCTGTATATAGCTGGCCAAACGTGCTTTCGAAATGGATCGGCTGGAGGCAAGGCACTTTCGGCCCGGCCCAGTCACAACACGGCACGCGTTTAATGGGCCGCGGCCCGGCACAGGCATGATCGGGCTCGGGCCGACTTTCCATCCACGGCACGCGGGCCAGCCCGGCCGGGATTAGCATTTTTTTCTTTTTTTTATGTTTTTTCGAATCTCTGCCTATTTGGGCCTTAATTGGGCCAAAACATGGACGGCGGCGGGCAGCGGTGGGCGCTGCAGTGGCCGGACCTTGCAACCTCGATGTTAAAAAAAAGATAATAATACGAGGTAAAAAAGAGGGACTAAATTCAAAATCTGTTGGCACAAATTCCCCTTCTGGCCGCTTTCTTCCGGCTCCGCCCCTTGGTGAACCCTAGTCTCCGCTCATTGTGTTGATTTTCGACTTGACGCACACCCCTTCGATCTAATGGGCCGGCCCAATAAGATTTGTATGTTTCTGGTTTTTCCGGTTTTGGGAAGATTTTAGAATATTCTGGTCCGATTTCTAACCGGTTTTTTTGTTTCTGGGCCGGGTTTCCTCAGTTTTCCGGGTTTTTTTTTTCTTTTTTTTCGTTCTTCGAATTTCATGGATTTTTCGAAATTGAACAATTTTACAAAAATTGTACAGTTTTTGAATTTTGAACATTTTTAAATTTGAATAATTTTATAATTGAACAAATTTAATTTGAACATTTTCGAATTTGAACAATTTTTGGATTTGAACATTTTCGAATCTGAACAATTTAAGATTTGAACATTTTCGAATCTGAACAATTTTAGATTTGAACATTTTCGAATTTGAATAATTTTAACTTTGAACATTTTCGATTTTGAACAATTTTAAATTTGAACATATTTTAAATTGAACAAAATTTTGAATTTGCACAGAATTTCGAATTTGTATAGATTCTGAATTTTAGAAAATCTTGAATTTAAACCATTTTCGAATTTCAACTGTCGAGCGTTACATGGGCCGGCCCAAGCGGGGAGAGAAGAAACAGTAAATGGGCCAGGCCCACGAACCACCCGGGAAATTTCAGTGTGGGCGTTAACCCGAAAAACATCACACAGAGCGCCGACTAGGGAGACCCCCGCCCTGTCGCCGCTCAAATCCCCTCCCGTCGCCACTCAAATCCCCTCCCGTCGCCGCTCGCCGCCTCGCCCGGTCACCCCGCATCCGCGCCGCGCTGATCCGCCGTTCGCCGCCTCCCCACTTGCTGCCGTGTTACAGGCTCCTCGATGGATGAGGACGACGGGTCCTCGATGGGCCCCTCCATGGATGGGGGCGATGGGCCGGCGGGAAGCCGGACAAACAGGGGGCAGACGGGCAGTAGGTCCAGCGGCGGGCGGGGGGGCAGGGGGCAGATGGGAGGAAGGACAAACAGCAGCAGGTCCAGGGGCGGGCGGGGGGGCAAGAACAGGGCGGGAAAAAGAAGCCGGGAAGAAAATGTCTCCAATTCCAACGACCAGGGGAAAAACCCAAATCGGAAAAAAAAGCAAGAGTTCTTCTAGTGTAAGTGCTCCTTACAGATTGATATATTTTGAGCTCAGCGTGTCACAACTTAGTTGATTCTTGAGAAAGAACAACATTGTTTCATCTCCCTGTAACCTACATGGTAATCACATATTGATGAACTGAATTGATCTGTCTACATCGGGCCAGGCACGGCATGGCACGCTGGCACGTTAGCGATAGCGATGGAATTTCGAGCGGTGGGCGGGAAGCGGGATCCGTTTCGACCGTTTGGCGGGGGTTTCGAGCAGGGGGGAGGAGCGGGGTGACGCGGCGCCATGCACCCATGCGCGGATACTGTTTGGGCGGGATTTTCGAGCGGGAGGAGGAGCGGGGTGACGCGGTGGCCATGCGCGGCGCCGGCCGGGAGGAGTGGGGTGACGTGTCGGTGACCGTTGCGGCGGGAATTGCACCGTTCTGACCGCTTTGGGCACTGTTTTAGGGGCAGGTTTGTCCCTTTTAGTCGGTTTTTTTTTTGAGTATTTTGCCTGTTGGAGAGGCTATGTCAGTCCGAATTTAGCCAAATTTTTGCTATAAAAAGAGCAGCAAGGGAAGTCGATAGACTTGAACGGGAATGCCGGCAAAAAGAGAAGCACTAAAGGAGATCAAGCGTTGATGTGGTCCTCGCAGCCGACCATGGTTGTCTCGGTGTTCCCTTCCCTTCATGGAGGAAGCGGTGGCTGGAGGGGGAGGCAGAGGCGGGCGATTGTGTTCGACGCAATGTCCGACCGGGCTGATGACGAGGGGAACACTGAGACGGCCGTGGCCAGGGGCGAGGATCCCATCGGCACCTCCCGGACCACCTTCCTGTAGTTGGATTCATGAGTTTCTGGGGAATGATCCCTGATTCAGGAATATTACCTGGATTTGGATTAATGTGTTTCTGGGAATGTTCTGTGAAATTAAGAACATTACATGTATTTGGATTCATGAGTTTCTAGGGAATGTTTCTAGGGCATGTGACACTGTAATCTTTGATTCTGGTAATGTTCTTAATTGTTCAGTGTCCAATCCCCCCGGGATTTGGTACCGCAATGTCCGACCGGGCTGATGACGATAAGGGGCCCACCTAGTGTGGCACACGTATACCGACGTGGACCTCCCAATCATCCACCGCATTGTTTGCATCCAGCCGAGGTATTTTGGGTTGAGAATCCGGGCAATGTTCTATGTCTATGTGTAAGTGTTTCTTGGCAGAAGCTCATTAGTTCAGCATTCAGCAAGATCACAAGGCATCATCAGCAGCAGCAAGAGGCACCAGCCTTGAAGTAAAAAGCATTGCCACCATCTCAGCAGGAAGAGGCAGCGGCAGCAAGAGGCACCATTCTACCCAAGAGTTGCCGGGTTGATTGTCAGGTACTAGAAGGAGAGGGCGCGCCTCTTTTTTTAATCAGTAATTCGTTCATCTCTAGTTATTCCCATTGTTAAGTGTTTCAGAGTAAGGCACACTATTTTCTTATACGTTATGGCAAGGTAGGCTTCAAACAAAGCTAGAACTGAAGCAAAACGGTAGGTGCCTTTTTTTTGTTTAAATCAGGCAGATCAATTGCATTAGACACCGATTTTCAGAGATTAAACAAGCATGAAAACATGCTTTCGTTTAAACTTACTGGCAATCTCGTCATGCCAAACAGAGATTAAACAACTATTCTGAATTGTTTACAACCATTTCTTACTTGCGACCAAGTATATTACCGCATCATCATGCCAACAGGCAATAGCAATTAGTACACAGTTGTTTGACCTAAACAATAGGCACATGCCAAAGCATAAGGCAGCAACGCAGTAACTAACATATGTATGTCGCTTTCGTTTCACTCTATGCATGTTATGGCAAAGCTGCTTGCCCACTTCTTTGCAATACTGTACTTGTCGTTAGGAAAACTCTTCATTTTGTTCTCTTGAATCAATTGTCTTATGTCGCTTCTCAGTAAGGATGCATCTTCAGGTATGTACCATTCCCTGCCACACTACATCAAAATCAGGGGTAAATAAATGAGTCAGAAATTAAAAAACATATCCATTGTTCAGCCTCCCCCCAAAATGTCAAAAGAATGTCGATATTTGGCTAACCTTGAAGTTTTCATCGAAGTCCTCAATGATTTTCAACATGTGGTATAGCATCAATATGCCACAATCATACCCATTGATCTGTTCTGGAACCTGGCATCACAAGACTGTTAGAGCATGTGTCAAAGCTTGCTAGAAGTCAATAACGATCCGAGTTACCTGAATCTTTTTTTGGTCGACGTCACCATCGACTTCAAGCACTTCCTGCATATATCTACAAAAGATACACGAGGTTTTAAATGGAGTACGCCTACACATAATAGTACATTTACTCAAACATTGTGAGTACCGGGACTACTTACTTTGCAAGGGTTTGGCAAATCACTTGACTATTATGCATATCAGCCGGATCCATGTGGAGAGCTCTGGGCAGTTTATTCTCTTCATTGCAGATGATACCAAGACTCCAGTGCTCATCTCCTATTTCTTCACAGTGTTAATATTAACACTTCAAGGTTAATATTAACAATAAAAACCGTTCTATGACATATAATTTTTTTAGGCTCTAGCCGGTGATTGATGGAAGAACAACATAATCTTTTGGCATCCTGACTATATTACAACTTCACTTTTCTTGGAATTCACTTATGCTGCTATTTTTCCACATAGTGTAAACACAACCAATGAAAACACTTCAAGGTCAAGACAACATAACAACTACCAACGTATGAAACCCAAAGTAACTATAATTACATTTGTTGGATATGAGAAAGACAATGTAAATTAGCCTGTGAATTTACAACCAAGTAGTAGATCGCTCCCGCTGCAAAGGATCAAGGTAAACTAATGCTAGCTCTCAGCTGGTACTGAAGCTTAACACTTTATGTTTAACCTTTACCTGAATATATTCAGTTACTTTCTCCGGTTCTTATTACTCTTCGCTAATACGGATGTATCTGTCGCTAAAATATATCTAGATACATCTACATTAGTGAAGAGTATTATGGGTCGAAGGGAGTAGAATTTAATAAACTAAAATTCAGCTAGCAGCGTCGACTACATATTCAAGAGTTATCTCACAGTATCACCAATCAAAAAATTCAGCTCTCTGTCATCTTCTATACACGCGAGAGGAGCCCAGCTATGCTCTGTTTCTAGACACACACGAGCAGGCTCAAGACCATAACGAGTCAACGACGGCCACCTCCCTCTGCTCAGCAGCAGCACGAGCTCCCAGCTGCCCGCCTCCTTTAATCATGGTACTCATGGACACGTACCTGGGGCGTCAAGTTAGCCGGGGATCTTGCGCGTGCTGATTACCCTCAACTCCCCATCCTCGGCCAGACCGCCAGAGCACCAAGCCCTTGTTCACGGGAGAGGCGAGCTGCCACAGGACCGCAAGGATGCAGGTGAACGACGGTCCTCCGGTAGATCCTCGGGATGCAGGGGATAGCGGGGCCGCCGCCGAAGCGGGATGCAGGGGAAGAGGTGGTGTTGTGCTGGGATCTGCATCGGGAGGTAGAAGACGCGCGGTGCTTGACCGGCCGGCCGTCCGTGGAGACGTGTGGTGCTGCCGGGGCGCTGTCCAGAGATGGATGGACAGGGAAGGGATCTCGCCGGAAGATAAGGCCCTGACGCTTCACGCGCGCGTCTTCTACCCTTCCCGGCGTCGCCCAGGCCCTGACGCCCTCCATAGCCTCGCACCGCTTTGGTGCCTCGCAGTCAACCTCGAGATGCAGTCTCGTCGTCCTGACAACTCCAGCGTTCGCGGTCTCGAAGGTTCGCGGCGGCGCGGTGGGATTACTTCTCGCGTTGCCGTTGATTTTTTTTTTGCATGAGTGGTTGTCCGGTGGAGATTGGATGTCGGGTTGATTACACGATTACTGAGGGGCTTTAATGCAAAATTGTCGACGACGTACGATCCACCAGTCACATTGGCGATGTAGTCGTGGCAGTGTTCGACCGTGATGAGCAGTTTGCCGTTGCCGCACCTCGCTCCCAGCCAAATGTATGGAACTCGTTGAGGCTGCTGCCCCAAGATTGGCTTTAGGTCGATCACCCCGGTGCGCGGCCAGTCTTGTCCATGGCCTGCTGGTGGTTGCGTCCAGATCTCCAGCAGCTGGAGGCCTGCGTCATATAAGCAAAGCGACAAGAGCTTTCCATCGGTGGTGGTAGCAAGGCGGCTTCGGCGGCGACCGTCGAGATGGGGCAAAGAGCTGGTGGGGCTCCTGAGCTCGGTTGAGGAGACGAGGCCGGTCTCGGTGTCGACGCAGAGGACGTGGAGGGTGGAGGACGCACGAAATAGCCAATGCGCTTTGCCCTGGCACAAGACGGCTTCACTATGCATGATGAACCCAATCGCCGGGGTACATGGAGGAGTGTGGAGGACGAAATCCGTCTTGTCCGGACCTGCTTCGATCATTAGCACTTTGAACAACGGTCGGCAATCTGGACTGCTTACAACGGCATGGCCTGAGCAGTACATGTACCGTTTGAACAGGGGCATCACGTCGCATGTGCCTGCGAGCAGACTACACACGGCCGGGCCAGCGGAACGCCGTCGACCGGCTCAGGGCTGTTGCTGAAGAGTTTCAAGAGAAGGAGGCCGCCGTGCGACGTTAGCGGCCACACGTAGCCAGCCGGCCATGATCCGGCTTGCGCGTGTGGCGAAGGTCCGGGACGCAAGATTCAGACGAAGTGCATGGTCATTCCATATTACAGTATTTTTTTTTTCAAGGAATATGGTCATTCCATATTACCGTATTTTTTTTTTTTGAAGGAATATGGTCATTCCATATTCGGCACCAGTATGTCGACATCATTGTGGACCGACGGCGGCTGCTGGCGGAGGAGGGCAATGCGGTGAGGGTGTTGCGGCCGGGGAAGAGAAGACAAGCGCGGAGGCCGAGCTCTGGGCCTTGAGGAGGCGCTTCTGGGCGTGGCTGACATGAACGCATCGATCATCTTCCAGTCTCGACCGAACATGCAACCAGAACAAGGAAAATGGGCTTCGTTAGTTCAGGGCTCCGAGTGCGAGCAGAGCAGGTAAAGAGTGAGACAGGGGAGACGGTGACTCACATGTGTAGGAAGCAATCGTGCTTGTAAGCTTGTAATCGGTCCACCTCTCCCGTGGCCACTTGATGGTGTATGGCTTCCGGCCGGAGCTGATTGTACGTTCCTGCTGCCGGGGACGGCATTCTCACGCCTCCCATGATCGCCGGTCATTGTCTTTCCCTCTCTTCTTTCTACGGAGTACCTCGACGCCTCCCATGATCGCCGGTCTCATTGTCTTTCCCTCTCTTCTTTCTATGGAGTACCTCGCAGGAGCAGAGCTGAGAATCCCTCTGGCGGCCACTCTTCTTTCACTAGTACAGATCGGGCCTATTAAGGCTCCCCGTCACAGATGGCAAAGCCCTTCTATGTGCGACGGGTACGTTCGTCTACGGCAAACTATTTTGACCGTTGGCCCGCGGCCCAGATGGACACCACCGTCGGAACATCACACAGGGGGAAAGAACGAAAACCGACGGCCAAATATAAAGCACACGGTTTACGAAAGGAGGCGTGTGCGAAATCGCACACGGTTTCTTTTTCGTAACCGTGTGAAGTTATCCGCAACGCTTCAGTTTTCTTTGATCGTTTCGTTTTGCGAGCCATCTGCGATGCTAAAAAAAATTAAGCATGTGAGGAGATTTTTCTAGACGCCGCCGCTTGGTATGTCGTTGACGCATGGCCTGCCGGCTGCTGCACTTATATCCCAGCGCTACTAGAGCTAGAGCGCATCTCTGTACTACTGCATCTGCATCTAGATGGCTCGCACCAAGAAAACAGCTCGCATCTCTTGCGTTTGGCAAGGCCCGCCGCCGCAACACCGCCGAGTTCAGACGGCAGCTCCGGTGGAGGAGGGGGAGCAGCCCCTTCCACCGCAAGAAGAGGTGGAAGCAGTCTCCTCCCCCTCTTTCTCCGATTGGTCCTCCTCGGATGACGACTCCGAGAGGAACTTGGAGGACGACGAGGATGCGGCGACGGAGTCGCCGGAGGATTCTCCGCGTCTGGAATGGTGGGAGGAGGCGGAGCGCAAGACCGAGGAGGAGGACGAGGAGGACGAGATGCTCAAGGAGCAGGAGGCGCTGTTAGAGTCCTTCGCCACTGCGCGCATGGAGGACTCAGGCGGCCGCGGCACAGGCCGTCCGCGCGGAGAGGTCCTCTCCGCGTGGACATGGCCGCCTACCGGCCTGCCCGCAGTTTCCCGTTGAAAGATTCGCCGAGGTTGCGCGCATTTGGAAGGCCGATGCGGAGAAGCGCAAGGCATTTGAGGGCAACGCATCATACTCCGCGAGTGGTGAAGGCATTGCCGCCTCCATCGTCGTCATTTCCTCGGACGAGGAGGAGTGATGTTCTATATAGTATTAGTATAGCTAGTAATTTCTATGTATATGTTATATAAGTATAGCTAGTTGTTTCTATGTATATGTATTCTAAATCTTATTAGTATATAGGGCCGAAATCTTTTGTAGTGCGCTATATATTAGCCAATGCCCAAATATTATGGACTGTTCTTGGAGTTGCACAATGTGACAACAAATAATTTCAATAATACTCACATAGCATCCTAAACAAATAGAAACGATTGTGTCACAAAAGACCATGCGCAGTCTTTCACACACGATTTATGCGGTGTGGAGAGTGTGCGACCAAACCTATCACACACGATGTTTGGAGACTAAACCGTGTGCTTTCTCAGTAATAGCATACGACTATACATAAAAGTGTATGCAAAGAACCCACCGTCGCTTTATAACACAAACGGATTTTACAGTGGAAATTGTTTGTATAGGGAACCTTCGCACACGGACTGCCGATTAGGGATCGTGTGAGAAAAATATGGCCCATAAGGGCCTAGCTAGCCCATCTGTTCATACCCTATCTTTATAAAAAGGGACCGACACCCCACCAGCACTCCCCACCACAGCTGCCGTCATCACTTTTGTGCCTAGCTGCTTCCAAAAAGATCGGACCTGCTCAGAGTAATGACTGTGAGGATCGATCTCTGTCCACAACCACCGCTAGGCGGCAAGCATCTGGATGCCCATGCCAATCCCCGTGAAAGATGGTTGGCCTCTGACATAGTGCACCGCACGAGAGTTATGGCTCGCACCGGCGCCGTGGCCGACGCTGCGATCTCCCAAAGGTTTGTTTTATTCTGCGCATGCTAGATCTTGTAGTTTGCCATGGCGATTTATGATTTAGATTACTCTTATCTTGGATCTGCACATGCTAGATCTTCTTTTATGGAACATCTTATAGTTGGCCAAATTTGTAGTCTTTTTTTTTTGTAGATTAACTTATTCTGCACATGCTAGATCTTGTAGATGGCCGAATCTGTTGTCTTTTTTATGGTAGATTAACTTATTCTGTACATGTTAGATGTTGTAGTTGGCCAAATCTGTAGGAGTACTTCTGCTACTCTAAATGTGGAGTTGTTAGTCTATTTTACTTTGATGTCTAGATGAATGAGTTATATCTATTGTTGTCTTCATGTAGATATTTTTTTAAACCTGAACAGTGAAATATGTGCATTTACATCTGTTTTCATGTTTTTTATACTGAAGGTGTGCTCCATCGTACCCTTGCCATGTCTTTTTTTTCTTACTTGACCTCGATGTTACCCTCCATCTTGAGAGAATAAACACATTGGCTGTAAGAAAATAAGGCGACGCATGTGGGTACGTGACCTTTCTTTGCCTTCTCCCAAGACACCCGCAATTGAAAGTAAGTGGCTAATTATTGCAGTTGCATATCTCATACTCTTTTCTCTATTAGTTGCAGTTTTCACATACAAGGAATGTTGTACAATTATTGCAGATATTTTTGGTAGTTTCTGCAACTACGGGTGGCCGGTCGCCGCTACATCGAGTGGCGTTTACCCTTGGGAGAAGCAGTATCACGAAGCAGGAGTTTCGACCAGCAGATTATGTGGACAGGTGATGACTCAAGGATAAGTGGAGAAATCTTTGGTCATTACTGTTTACTGATGCAGTGTTGTAGCTCGAGTGTGGTACAAAATGGTGGTGGAGACATAAGGACAAGTGGAGAAATCTTTTTATCCTTGCAAGGTACATCACCGTGATGGAGAGGATGACGTAACCAAGAGTAGTAAATGTTATGTTCTGTTTTGTATCTTTCTCCTTTGTAACATATATATGTAACACAATATGATGTACCAAAATGTACAATGATAATATATTTGAAGTTGCTACTATACTATATTTTTATGCAATGTTTATTAATAGTTTGCTGGTATGCAATAAAACACACGGAAACTAATCACCGTCTGTGATCTCACTATACTTCTGACAGTCCAATACAAATACTCGTGTACGATCTCATACTAACAGTGACACGTAAAGTATTCACCGTATGCGAAAGCTATTATGTTCGCACACGTTTCTGAACTTATGTCGTGTGCGAACCTTTAGCTATTGCACACGGTTAAATAAACCGTGTGCGTTATTAGGCCTCATCGCACACCCCTCTGTAGCGATGGTTTATCAATCGTGTGCGATAGCCCGATTCAATCATGTGTGAAGGCCTGATATGTACTAGTGTTTCTCCTAGGGATGGCAATTTTACCCATGGGTAAGGGTACCTGCAGGTACCCTACCCGCATGGGCAAGGTATGTGCATATTTTTATACCCATGGGTACTACTCATACCCTACCCATTTAGTCATGGGTAGGGTAATGGTATAGCTTTTCACCCGCAGGTATACCCATAACCTACCCATTTATACTAACTTGGAGATCTAGAGTATCCCAATAGCGTTGGTCGATAGCGTTCAAAGGAGCTCGGCATTCCACACCTCAATTATTCTAGTAATTAAGCATTAGCCATAATCAACATATCTCGAGGAGATCGAAATCTCATGTTCTAGCTCCCAATATACTATCAATAAAAGTAAAAAAGTGAGTAACGTGTACAATATTTGATCTATCCGTTAGGTACCCAATGGGTATGGGTACCCACCGGGTATAAGTATGGGTGCGGGTAGAATTTTATACCCATCAACTATATGGATATGGTATTGCTCTACTCTACCCATTGACATCCTTAGTTTCTGACAGTAGAACCGGGAATCTCTGTCGCGTCGCAGTAACAGGATGACAGGAACTAGGCCCTAACAGAAGAACAGTGGAGAGCATATGCACTAAACGAATCCAAATGTACGAGATCTAGTTTCCAAAACACACACATTTTAGCATTTCAAAACATACTGCATTTCGGAACCAAGATTGTAACTAGTAGCGCATATATGTAGTGTTCGGTCAACCACCGGAGAAGCGATAATCAAAGCTGTGTTGCCCCCAAAAGCCGCACGGTTTTGGAGCTCCAGCTTGATCCACTTTGGTAACGGCGGTGATCGAGGGCGTCCAGTTTTGCCAAACTTGAGTAGCACACAGCACTACAGCGGCCATGCCTTGCAAGCCCATCAAGGAAAATCCAACGCAAGCATTCACAAAGATGATCGCGGGTACCACAACAGCCACAAAATAAATATACAAGGCACAATAGCAGATGAGGCAAGGGGCAGGCAAAGAAAATGTAGAGTAACAAACTTTCGACTACTCCTTTGTGCTATAGTTCCAATATGCTTGAATTCCCAAATGGGATCAAATGAGAATATGTGTTAGGAGTGCCAACTACGTCACAAGGATGAAAACTGATGTATGACCTAAAGATCAATACATTGGTCAATCACAGCTTGTAAACCGGTGTGATCCCGAGCAGTTGGAAGCACTGACGCATGACGATCGCAGTCGCTTCGCAGAGCAGCAGCCTGCTTGGCTCCTCCGCTGATCCTACCACCTGTGGAATTAACAAAGACGGTAGTTAAATCTCATGGCCTAGGAGATGTCAGGCTTAGCGCCTGGTAGATGGAAGGCGTCATTTTCTCACTCCAAATGAAGTTAACAATGGAAAGAGAGAGATGTGTACCTGGCAATTGGTGTAGAACCTTGTGAACATTTCAGACAAGTTGTATAGGTATTCACACAGAACATTGGGAAGGAGATTAGTGCATGCGTCTTCAACAACCTAACACAGATATCAGCACATAAATCAATACAAATGAAAATATGTAGTGTCATGCAGAAATTGTCTTAGGGCTTGTTTGGCTCTCCCATCATTTGGGGTTGGAATCAAAGAAATCATTTATGATTCCAACAATTACTTGTTTGGCTGCCACGGAATTTGTTATGGAATTCATTTGGAATTCTATGGTTTTTCATCTCATGCCTAACTTTAATACCTATTGGGTACCCTATCATTTCTGTGGATTTGCTAAAATGAAATGATATCATCATATCATTTCATTTCCACCAAATGAAATGATGGGTGCCAAACAAGCCCTTACAGGAATTAAGTATCGATGTATAGTGTCGTATAAGAATTGTCTTCATAACACAAGAAAGTGCCACAATGCTCTACTAGTTGACTGGGAGTAGCAGGTTGCACGGTTAACAATTGAAGAAGTCAGATTATTTTGAGATAGTACTGATGGGAGTAGCAGGTTGCACGGTTAACAAATGAAGAAGTCGGGTTATTTTGAGATAGTAGTAGCAGTGCCTAAAACGAGTAGCTTTGCTAATGGATTAATGACACATTAACTAGTTCGATTTGCTACCTTGGTATCTGTAATATCTAATATGAGATAGTGGCCTTCTATATAAACCACAGAGAGTTGTGATATTTGAGGGGGGGTGGGGGACGTCAAGGGGGAGGGGGAGTGGATTTACATCTCAAGTTTAATGACACCTAACTTCAATACAAGCATCATATCAAGTGACATACACCTTATTTGAACCCAGAAAGACACTCAAAATCTGGCACGCAACAAAAATGTTTGCTAATCACTATGGTCACTCACGGATCAACAATATATGGGATGAAAAGTTTTCGGTTGATTCTGGTTTAGTCGACTGAATGAAATAAATTTAGTTAATAGTGCCAATCATACCTCCGCAAAACGGATAAGATACAGTCCCAAGACGCGCTCATCTGGATGACCAAGAGAAATGATCCCATTCTGAGAACAAAAAAGTCACAATTTAATGTGTGTCTGATGGCCAAAATCATTTCAGGTGGAACTTTGCCAAATTGACAGCATTAGCACATAAATTTAACAAGTATTACCATTTTTAGCTCTTCTACATCCATGCTAGATTTTCGAATAATGGAGCAAATACGAGCATGAGCATACTGAAGATAGACAGCAGTATTTCCCTGTTCACAGTACAAGATTCAATACATAACAATACAGTGTATATAAATGCAGTGTTACAGCAGTTGAGAATAGATAAATGGTAAAGAATGCCAAGATTGCCAAATAATTAAGTAAATACAGGAGTTTGGAAGTACCTTATCACTTAGCATCTGATCAAAGCTAAATGTGTAATTAGTCAGTCTATTGTTCTTCAGATCTGCATACCTATATTGAAGGTACAGAAACATGAGAATACTGATCAGATTAGGATTTAAAGGGATTCATTATTTAATTTCAATCGAAATGGTTTCTCTTCAAATAGGAAAATTCGATGCATACTTAACAGCACCATATCCTACTGCCTTTGAAGTTTTCTCTAGTTCCTCATCAGTCCAGTCAACAATTTTACCTGACCAGACACATAATCATATTTAACTAAAGTTATTAAAAGAAGCAAGCGAAATTCCATCATTGTACCACTTACCATTATCAGTGAGACGCTGTTTAAGTTCTGATTTACTTCGTGCTTTAGCCTCATCAAGTAGGTCTCCCAACCTAACAACCTCAGTACTACGAGTTCGGAAGCGCTTGCCATCTGCCCCAAGAACAAGGCCAAACCCAACATGACTTGTTTTCGGGAACTTCTTCTCATTTGAATCTGGGAGCCAACCAGCCATCCTGGCAGCCTGCAACAGAAGAGAATATGAAATCCCACCAAAGCAATAAAGATCTAATATGCTTCTCTTGATCAGAATTCTGATGAATGAACTAGTATCAATATTACAATAACATGTTTCTGGCAGATAAATGAAACTCTGTTCTTGCCTTGAAAAACATATCAAAGTGCTGCTGCTGACCAACATCTGTTACATATATTATCCATTCTGCTTTCTCAACATTAAGTCGGTACCTTCATAATTGCAAAGACAAAAAGGAAGGTCTAAGTTCACAATCTTTTACGACTGCAACAAACCAGACTACATCAAATATGAAATGTATTGACTTAGGTTACAGAAAACAGCTAAATAAGAACCCAGAAAGATGAGATATAGTAAAAACAAGTCAATATTATAGAGTAACTAACCAAAGAGCAGTTAAGTCTGTTGAGGCATAGTTGAAGCCACCATCTCTTTTAACCACAATCAAAGGTATCTTATGACCTTCAATGAAAATTACGCGAGCACCCTCACTTTCCTTGATCAAATCTTGGTTACTCAATCCCTCCAGAACTTGTGGGATGTAAGGATTATAAAAGCTCTCCCCCTGAAAGGTGACTAATTAGCTTTGATTCTCACCGTAAACATAAACCAGTAACCTTCTTGGGTTGCTCCCGGGGAAGACACAGATAACATGTATATAAGCATTCAATGGCAAGTGATTAAACACAAGGAGATACAGATGCTTTGATCCAAATGATTTCACATGAACTGCAACAGATCAAAGTACAAAAATGACTTCAACAAAGAGATGTTTCTGAAGTCTTGTAAATATCTCGACAAATATTAGCTGGTAATATGAAAAGCTCATAAATCAGGAGGTCAATACATTTTTCTGACAAATTGATGCATACCAATTAATAAGTGAAGCTAATTGTAAAATATTGGTGGCAGTTGTAAAATGCTTGACAAAATTTTCTTCAATATGGTTCAAATGAGAGAAAGAAACTACTAAACCTTTGAGCAAAAATTGCTGGTCAACAAACATTGAACAGATTTCAGTTTTACAAAGTATAATAGTTTGGGCAAGCCGCAAGAGGCAAACATTCTAGAAAAAGATGTGTTCGCGTTCATCTGAAGTCAAATTAAATGATTCTTTTCAAATTACAGCATTATTCTCTTGATACTTTTGCTGGGTAACCTCTTAAAATAGTAAATCAAAATCAGTAGAAAGTGATACTACCTTTTCTTCAAGTTGTACATCTAAGAGCTTGTAAACCTGGTCAAATTCATTCCTGCTGATTTCACATATCTTTTTCCAAGCAGAACGATATTTCTCCTCCCCTCCCTACATAGTATATAATATATGGCTTAGAAGAGATATGAGAGAGGACCGTGATCTTCCCAGACTCCACATATAAGAAAGGTCAACTTACCTGTAACCGGACGACAGCTTGTTGAGCCCTATCTTTAAATTCGGCATCATTATCGAATTTTTCTTTGGATGCTTTATAGAAAAGCTGCAGCAAATAACCAGATGAAACATGATCATTTGTTTACTGAATTAGAAATTCTAACACAAATAGATGAATATCCAGTACCAAACTCCATCCATGCTTATATGCCTAGTTGAGTATGTAGATAATATCCAAGCCATGTATTTATAAGCTTTTATTGCCACATTATACTGCAATAGTACCGTCAATGCATAGAACAACACCCTTACCTGAAGGTCACCAATGGCCTGGCTACCAAGTTCCTCCCATTCTGGAAACTTCTCAAACAGAAATTCAATGAGCATTCCAAACTGCATGAACAAAGGCGAACATAATTTAGTACGGAACGCAATAAATCCGTTCAACTTATATGGCCACCATATCAGCAAAATTTTAGCAGTTACTAGTGCCTACAGAACAAGCAGAAGTTCTCCAGCATAGTACAAGTATACTTTCCTTTTTTGCTATATAAAATAGTAGACCGGAAAGCCTAGATACTATTAGTTTAGTATAACTACAATGATAATGATTGGAAAAACAAGTTATATTGGATTGTTGAAGTGCAAACAAGGTCAATTTTATCAGACTATCAAAGTACAGAAAACAGTGCAACAAAGCAAATCATAGGGTACTAGGTAGCATGCACCGATTTCGTGCAAAATAGCATCAATAGATCCTTTCACAAAGAAGCGCACCAACTGAACCTTTTAATGCATTAATGTGTCCCCAAAAAGAAGGTACATGAAGCTGGAAATGGATGCAGGCCAAAAAAAGGCAACCCCAGCAAGGAAAAAGAACGATGAGTTCGTGTGCATAACCACATTGTCCATGAACAAAATGGATAGGCAGATTAAAGGAACATGTGTCTGTACTAGCAATTTTTCAGCAGCAAGAAGCATCAACTATTCTGTTACCTGTGTACCCCAGTCTCCTACATGATTGCGGCGGAGAACGTCCACATTTGAGAACTCAAACATGCGTGCTAGGGTGTCTCCAATGATTGTTGATCTTAGATGCCCAACATGCATTTCCTTTGCAATATTAGGGGATGAAAAATCAATCACTAGTCTCTTAACGGGCAGAATTGGTGCCCAAGTTTTGATACCATTTACAAGCATATCTTGTATTCTCTGCAACAATGTAGTTCATTGGCGCTTAGCATGAAAGAATTGTACCAATAGATGCAAAGCTTGCAGGTAAAACATCTAAAGCAGACCTTTGCAACCCAGCTGTTGGATAATACAATATTCACAAAGCCAGGACCAGCAACAGAGGTTGATTCAATAACATCACAGGCAGGCAGGTTCTTGGCAATGGCCTGTGAAAAATTCAGCATCCATGAAGAAGAAAAAAATTGGACAAACAAGGAAATCATGGCAGCGTTGCCGATCAAAAGCATGCTACTCCATGAGATCTTTTTACAGTAAACCATCAGCACTCCAAAAGGATAGGATCGTTCAAACCTGTCCAATTGCATTGGGGTTTTTGAAACTTGTCCCGGATCCTTTAACTTTTGACCACAATCCCATTGCGTTATTGCTGCATATGATGATCACTTGATGAGCACATTGACAGGATGCTAAGATGTCAAGTAAAATTAACGGAGCAGGCAAGGCAAGAAGCCAATAACATACCACTGGTAGTCACCAAATTTCGTTGTGCAAACTTCAACCATCGGTTCTACATCCACTTCAGGCACCGTTGCACGGAGTGACAAAGCCACTAAGTTGGAGATTTGCTGCTTGACACTCCCAGCTCCCTGCATGGCCTAGCAATATGTTTGAATCGTCACAATCTCAATCAAGTGGGTATGGGCAAAACACACAATCTAATACTCACCAGTTCCTGCACCGGCGCAGAGGCGGAAGTGGATGTCTCGTCTCCCATGGTGGTGGAAGCGTAGCAGGAGCTTCTCAGTAGCCTTGCGGAGGAAGATGCTCTACAATAACCTAGCTAGATAGGCAGCAGAAAAATGAGTCCTCGGTAGCCTTGCGGAAGAAGATGCTCTACAATAACCTAGCTAGATATGCAGCAAAAAGAGAGCAAACAGGCCTAAATTCAGCAACAAAAAGGCTCTATGATTCCTGGCCATGAATCCAATAGCTAAAATCCTAAATCCTAGCATCTCCATATGTTAAAATTGAGCAAAGTGGAGAATAACTGGCAGCCTGGTTCACCCCCAATTCCAAAAGTAGTGCATACATTCGCACACTCCTAGTGCTCAGCTCCAACTATTGTGAACGGGACAAGTAGATTCACGCAGAACAAATTCGGTTTGAAGGGGTAAGCCGGAACCACACGGGAAACTATATTCGAGCATAGCATCCTAAACTCAGAATCCCACAATAAGTACACCAGAAAATCTACCACTCCCTCTAAATCTCATGAGCACGTAGGCACAAACTCTAAACCCCCATAAACCCCAGATTCCTGCGGCCAAATCAGACCTAGCAACTCCAGGTGACACAGGCCAGGATGCAAGTCGGCCTACTCTGCAGATTACGCAGGACAATCTGCAACGTCCGCTAGCTGATTATGCAGGACAAGCAAGTTGCCCGCCAGACAAATTAAGCGGGCTTTGCAGGACGGCCTGCATTTGCCCTGTCAACAACAGTTTTGCAGGCAGTAGCATGGAACAGACGGATTTTATAGGACAGTAGTTTGATGTGGTCTGCACAGGCTCTCGCGGGATGTTACCACGCATGAAGAGCAGGGATTGAAGTAACAACTCTGAAATTAGATACTACTAAAGATATTAGAAGTTTTTTTTTTTGCTTTATTCTGCCTGCGACGGGAGTAACAAATTGCATATGAGCGAGGCCGTGGCGGATGTAGGCTGGGGCTACATGGGCAAAACCAACCATGACAGGCTCTTACGCGACCTGCAGGCCGGCTACCGTCGGACTGGGCATGGCCGCATGGGCACTGGATTTGGAGAGGACGAAAGGGGACGGCGCGGCGGCGGTAGGAGCAGCCGAAACGGAGGCGGAACCAGACGGGATTGAGGTGTGGAGGAATCGACGACGACTCACCGAATCGCGGAGCGGCGGCGCGGCGGGCGGAGAGGTGGAGGAGGAGTCGCGCGGGGGTGGGCGCCGCCACTGCTGTTGCTGCTGCCGTCGCGAGTGCCCGCATCTCGGCCTCGCTCGCGAATAAATATTGCTCCCACGCCGCGTGCAAGGAAAAGGCGAGGGTTTTCCTTTTCTTATCGCGCCCGTCAAGTTCCCTTGGTGCTGACGGAGCTCTGCTAAAAAAAGTCCACTTGGGTAGGGTTCCTCCTCGGTCGCCGCCGCCGCCGCCCTCCCGCCCGGGCCCCGCCGTCGGTCGCACCTCGCCGCGTGGGTCCCCTCTGTACCCGAACCGTCTCGCCGCCTCCCTCTTCTCCCGTAGCCGCCCGACCCAGCCTCCCGGTCGACGCCGCCTGCGGTCCTCCTGGCTCATCCCTCGCCGCCGGATCCACTACTCCAGAGCCGGCAAACGTCGATCAGCTCAGGCCGCCGTGCACCTGCTGACCTGCCCGCCCCAATCCACTCCCCTCCGGCATCTGCAACAAGCAAGGTAAACATGCTCTGAAAACTGAGTGCTGTTCTGAGGAATGCTCTGAATTCTGCTCGAAATTTGCTTACTGCAAATTGCCAAAATCTGTGCAATCTGAAATGTTGATGCTGTTGTGAGGATGCTAGATCTGTTCCTATAATCGTTTTGCCATGTATGTGAGCTCATATTTGTCCTATAATCTGAAATGTTCTGCAACTTTCAAGCAATGCTGTATTTGTGCTGCTGCTATATGTGCACCTTTTTTTTATTTTGTATAATTTCTTGCCGACAACAGCATTGCTTGAAAGTTGCGATTTCAGCTGATGAAGGCAACATGAACACTTCGCAGGACAGCATTGCTAACTCTTTGATTGCCACACAACAAAGATAGATAGTCTATTATTTGTACGAACATGTGCAGTGCGCGCGCGCGTGGTCAATGTGTGATTTTGGTGAAATGATCTTTTGTTGATATGCGTGTTTACGCCGTGTGACATAGTGCTAGTTAAAGATCATGCGTGTGTGTATGATTATATTCTCGACATAATCGTGTATGTCAACCCTTTGCGCAAAAGATTGTCTAAACATTTTAGTTAGCATTTTGAAAAATCATTAAACAATTTATTACGTTAATATACAGCCAAAAAAATATGTCCGTCAAATTTGCAGAAGATAGCTTAGAAACAGCAAATTACAGTTGTCTGAGCATCCTAAAGGCATTTTAAATGTTGCTGAGCTGCTAACCTTCATCACAACCACTTCCCCAGCACAACAGCTCCCTCAAGCTGTTTTGGCCACAGCCTCAGCCCAAACAAACCGAGCCTTAGTAACCTGGCTGAGTCGTACAGGAAGTGCACAACTGAGGCTGTCACCGGGAAGCAGCGACCACTATGGCAAAAACCCTAGGTGGGTAGTGGCTCGGTCGGGTGGCAGCCTTCAGGGGGGCGCCGGTGCATGTCAAGGGCTGACTTGTCAATGATCTCCTCGAGCTGTCTGTACCTGGGCTGTAGGAATTCGCCGTGGACTGCTTGAATGCCATCTTTTCCGTTATTTTGTTGATCTGGTGAGTGGCCTTCAAGTATTAGATTAGAAGTTGCTAGTTTTCTGTTGCTCTTTGTTTCTTAAGAAACAACAATATCAAATAAAACATTTGTATAGAGCTTTGAAAGACAGCTCTTGATAATAAGGTTGTTTCAAACATTGCATAAGTTGGAGAAATATACCATTTTTTGGACTGACTTGTTTTTCTTTATAAAAATCAGTTATATGGTATATACTATTCTGCTTTGACTCACAGTTATTTTGTATGAAGTTACTGTACTAGGGTTAGATTGCATACTTTTCTTGTTTGTTTTGCTGAACCCCATTTTTTTCTTGTCCAGCCTAGTGACAGTTACACAGCTTTTGCAAAATGCTTCAAGGCAGCAACATTTCCAACCAGAAGAGCTTATATGAAGTTCTATCCGTGAGCGAAGATGCTACATATGAAGAAATCCGTGTGGCGTACAAGTCTGCTGCTTTAAGTACACATCCTGACAAGGCACAGACAACAGTCGAGTCATTTGAATCTTCCAGTGAGCAGCATGGGTTTTTTGGTGTGCAGGAAGCATGGGAAATCCTACGACATCCTAAATCTCGAGCAGAATATGATAAACAGCTGCGATCATCTAGACAAAGTATTGAAATTATTGCATCTGATATCGAGATTGATGATATGACTGTTGAAAATTCCGCCGACGGTGTGGAGCTATTGTACGCTTGTAGATGTGGTGATTATTTTTCAATCACGTCCTGTATACTTGCTGAGATGGGAATTTCGGTGAGTGAAGACGGGGAAATAGAACTGCAGGCACCTGATGCTGTATCGACCTCTGTTGTTCTGGGCTGTGGCTCGTGTTCTCTTAAAGCACGACTGGTAATTAACAAAACCTGATGGTTCGTTTTTACCTCGGGCTGTATGTATGTCAGTAGCTGATTGATTCTAGCATGTTTCGTCCAACTTTTGGATACACCTCTGATCATCCTCAAGCTTAGCTTATAGTACATTCTTTCTTTTGTACATGAGCAACTGATGCTTGTAATCTTTGTCAATTCCAGATGCTGGGAATTAATGGTGCTCATGGATTCTTATTTGTATTTACATCTTTTTTTGTTAATGCTTGTTGGTGACTGACTTATTCTCTCAACAGTCACCTGTTCACTTGTACAACAGCTAAAGTGAATGCTTACTGCTCATTTCTTTGACTTGGAAAATTTATGTTCCTTGTACAACAACAGAAAAGTCCTAATCGGTCGCTGTCCTTGTTGTAATTAATTCTAGCAGCACTAGTATATTGTTAAGGTATCTGTGCTGCTAAGCAAGGGCAGCGGCATGCTATACAAAACAGCCTCATTGTTAGACGAGAGTGGCGGTGGTCGGTGGATGATCGATCAGCATTTCTTGTTTGTAAAAACCTAATCCGCCGTCCACGGCAAAGTCATCGCCTTTACCACGTCCAAAAAAGTCATATCGCCTCTACAACATGCCTATGCACTTTGTATTGTACTGCCAACGCGCATACTGCATCGCGATGTACGGCAACACATTTGCACAGAGACAGCTCGCTTCTCAATCGTTATCGGTCTCCTGAGACTGATCGTGACTACACCAACCAAGTTCATACACCGAGATGGGAAAAGAAATCTCCGTGCATCATGACCTTTATTCCAACGGTACAACCCCAGTGCCCCTGAAAACTACGTTAAACCACCACTAGCAATGCGGTCTTCATCTCTCTCTTTTTGACAATAAATGTGGTCTTCATCTTAGTCTAGTAGGTTTTGGAAGCATGATTTGACGGCCAGTTTATAAACTGCGGCGACGTTTTTGGTAAAAGCAGCTGGTAAATACTACTACCTCTATTTGAATGAATAAGATATAGTATATATTTTTTAGAAAAGTCAAAAAATTGACTAAGTTTTTAGAATAAATTATTAACATGTATATTACAACATCTATACAATTAGATACATCATGAAACATATTTTCATATGTTATCTATATAACGTTATAGTTGTTATTAGTTTTTTCAAAGAAAAATGATCAAACTTTACTTTGCTTGACTTCTAAAAAAAATATAGATCTTATTTATTTAAAACGGAGAGAGTACTTTGCTGAAGACCTACTAGTGAACTTGTGGTTGTGCTGCTGACGCACTGCCAATGCAATTTCCGTCTTTCTTGGAGCGAAACACGGATATTACACGCTAACTAAACACGTCTGTAATCAGTTCCTTCTTCGCAAAAAAAAAAAAAAAAAAAACTAAACACATCTTTTTTCAGTAGACTAACAGGATGGCTGCCTGTACTTTCTGAATTAGAGCTCTCGGCGCCGCAAATTCTAGTACTACACTGTCCAGCTCAAGCAATGCGGCTGTTAATTAGCCTTGAACCCAAATGATTATGAAGTCTGTGGCGATCGCATTCCGACACGATCGAGAGCTAGCTTCCTCACCTAGTCATGCGCGTCCACATCGATCCATAGTAAGCCTAAATCAAACACAATCGCCGGCCACGACGACAAGATCCTATTTATAGTTTTATACGCGCAGCTCCATCGTCTCCAAACAGATATCACATATAGTCCAACATACAAGCATCCATGACCGATGGCTTGACCTCGCACGAGCAACTCGATCGGTGAACTCCTGATGTTAAGCTGAATCGAAGCAATGCCAATTATCAGGGACGCCTACGCGCACTGCCATGTCCCCTGCCGTCTGTCCAGAGGGTAAACGGCGCCGGGTGGAGCTCAGGCGAGGACAGCGACGACGACGGCGCGCTCGACACCAAACAGGTAACAGCAGAGCATGCTCTAACTAAGTTTGCTAACAGTTTGCGTTGATGGTAATATCGCACGTGCAAGTGCTACTGAAAGAGACGAGGAACAGGGAGACGATGAAACGGTCGTCGAAGGGCGGCGTGGACTCCTCTGTCGAGCGCCTTCGGTCGTTCACTCCGCTCGACCCACCCGAGGAGTCAACCGTGGCGTCGTGGACGGACATGGACCCGCCGGCGACGTGGGAGGGTCGCCCCGCCGTGCCCTCCATTGCCCACCACGCCGACCGACTCATGGAAATGGCGCAAGCGGAGCAGCCTCGCCGTGAGCCAGGCTCCTGCTTACAGCTACAAGATTCACTACCAGTACCAGGTAACCAGCGCCACCATTACAAACAGAAAGAACTTCAATTTCTAAAAAAAATGAAGTAAACCCCCAAATCTTGGTATCATGAGTTGAGTACAGGTGAAGCTAGCTGAAGGGGGGATAAAACAGGCAGTGGAAAAAAGGGAACGGAAAATCTTCAGATCAGCCGCGGGCGTCGCCTTCGTCTCGGCGGCCGAAGAGGAGGGCGGCGAAGCTGGCGGCGGCGCAGACGGCGGCGACGGCGTTGCCCTCGCAGAGCAGCACGCGGAGCGCGAGCCGCGCGATGTCGGCGGTGGCGCGCCGGCCCTCGGCGACCAGCGACCGCCTGGGCTTGCCCGCGAACGCCAGCAGCACGAGCACGGTGATCCAGGTGACGAGCATGGCGGGCGCGGCGACGGCCAGCGCGGCGCCCATCGACAGCAGCCCGAACACGGCGCCGTACATCACGGACGCGTACAGCGCCGCGGGCCACGCGGCCGGGCTGGCGGCCGCCCCGCCGGCCGAGGCGGCGGTGTAGTACCAGGCGCGGACGGAGCCCAGGAGGCTCCAGGAGGAGGAGAGCAGCGCGGCGTAGACGGCGAGGAAGAGGGCCGCCCAGGTGCGGCGCTTGCTCATGGCACGGAGCAGGAGGGAGGTCCAGGGCGGCCACGCCGACGGGCCCGGCTCCGCGGGGTCCTGATCCGCCATGGATTGAGCTCGGATTCTTGGTCCGCTCGATTCTGTGGTTGTGTGATTTGGGGGCTAGGCTTTGCGGGGTGCTGTGCTCTGGTTTACTTGCCTGCTCGGGGAAGGCAAGCCTACCTGGGATGCCGAATCGCTTCTTTGCTTTCTCTGCTGCTCATCTTTTTTTGCTTGGCAACTTTTACAGGTGGTGCTCATCTTTTTTTTTTTCCTTATTATACAACCTTGCCTTTGTTTTTGGGGAAGGTTCGATGTGCTAGGACGGGTCGGGCCAGCACGACATGAGCCTATCGGGCCGCCTTGTACCCGCCTTGCGCTCATATTATTTTTTGGCAAGTTACCTCCCGGATTTCACTCTTGTCGAAAATAAAGGAAAGATGCGTGTTCATGTTCCAAAAAATAATACTCCTTATATGAAATTAGTAAGATTCGTTTGGAGACATAAAAAATGCTTGATTTTGAAAAAGAATGGATTCGGTCATATACATACGCGGGAAAGGTAATCAAAAAAAAGATGATGAGTTCTTCTTTCTTTTATCACTTAGGAGCCGTGCGAGATGAAAGCCTCATGCATGGTTTTGCATGAGAGAAAGAAGCGAGGAATCCTCTTTTCGACTCTGACTCCCCCACTCCGGTCGTTGCTTTTCTTTCTGTTACTTTGAAAATAGCTGCTTCAGCTTCAGCCACGCGAATTCTCGATGTTCCTTTTTATTTCTCATCAAACGAATGGCATCTTCTTCTGGAAATCCTAGCTATTTTTAGCATGATTTTAGGGAATCTCCTTACTATTACTCAAACAAGCATGAAATTGTATGCTTGCATATTCGTCCATAGGGCAAATCGGATATGTAATTATTGGAATAGCTTGAGCTGAATGTTCCTAGAGAGAATTTTCGCAAGCTTCATTTGTAAGTAACCTACTACCATGTTTGTTTTTTTTCTATTCTTATCATGGTACTGCCTATGGAAAAATTGGGAGTATATCTTTTGCAAGAAGTGCGGATTAGGAATGCTCTGAAATGCAATGTGTAATAGTATATGATTGGGATTTTGTTTAATTATGAAATGACACTTGTCTTATCACTATCATGGTGACGATGGTTCCAACAGTGTAGCGGGGCAAATGAGGTTTGGTCTCCCCCCGTATTAGATTTGTCGGGTTGCGGAGGAGGTTTGTCAATTGCGATGCTTCTGCCTCATTTGTGGTGGCATTGGTGGTCTCGGCAATAAGATCCTACGCCACACTTTCACTGACGATGTGGGGTCATGTCTCCTCGATGTAGTTTTTATTATATTTGGGGTGCTCTATACTTTTTGTGAACTCATGAAATAGATTTGGATATTTATCACAAAAAAAAGGTCAAGCTAGAGACAAAATGCGCCTTCGTCCATTGTACACAATTCTCTGGCCTGGCCTAACCCGCTGGGATATAAAGATGCTTATATGGGTTATTATTTGTACATCTCTTTTCGTAAGTTGTTTATTGATTATGACTTGATGCTCTTCTTAGTGACGTTCAAATGTACAACAGCTAAGATGAATGTTTACCGCTCATTTCTTTTACTTGGACAACTCGTGTTTTCAAGTTTTTTTATTAGGAGTAAAGCCCTTGCATCTTTACCAATCGATGCATATAATCATATATTTTTCATGCCCCCTTAGGACAACAAAGAGGAAGGGTGTAATTAGTTGATGTCGTTGATGTAAAGGGTGAGCTGCAGGATTTCAAGGTAACCCTGGACGTCGATTTTTAGAGCTCGAAGTACATGCTCTCTTTTTATAAGAAAATGTAAAAGAATGAGTCTATAAGACCAAAAAAAAACTTGCATATAGATACTAGAATATCCTCAAGTTTTCATAAGTATGGCGTGGTGTGTTGTGGATGAATTTGTGTAGCCAATGAAAATCAGGGAGAAATCCCTTTAAGAAAAATCATAAGTTCTCATGAGAAATCTTATTGATTGTTGTCTGCATAAAAAGGACGAGAATGTCATTTAAAGAAATTAGGTGCCTTTAGTTTGTTTTAATTCACATTTCACAAGAATGCACAACATATCGCGAAACTATTGGAAGGTTCATTGTTACTAAGGTTATCGTTTCCAGCCGCCACCTTTGACAGCCGCCGCCTCCAACTCCTACTCCATCGTAGATTGGTTCCCCCTTCTCCGGCCAGTCTCGCCGATGTCAGGAGGGGTGGAGAACCTAATCTATGCGTGGAGGTTTTCATAATAGTAGTGTTTTGCTATAGATTAGGTTAAGTTTTTAGGTAGTCGTCTTCTTCGATCCTCATATCAATAGAGATGACATTGTCTATAATAATCGATCTTTGGCCCATCTGTCGACGACGAGATCTTTCTCATGGTGTCAATGATGGTGTTAGAAGATTAAAGTTATCTAGATATGGTCCTTTAGATCTTTCTTTGTCGGATCGATCTCGGATCTTTTCTAATGGTTGCCACGAGGATGTTTGTCCTCGCAATATTTCTCCTGACTGCTACGTCCTCGACAATGGTGATTCGTACTCTCGGCTCTCCAACGACGTTGACCAGACTGTTCGGTTCTTTTTTCCTGGCATACTGGTGTTGATACTCTTGCCGATGGTGATTGACTATTTCAATGGTTGCGCGCGTGCACATAGCCTTAGCATTACGGCTTAAAAAATTATGGGAGAACCTTCGTTAGTATTTTTAGGTCTATGGTTTTGTATCTATCTCCGGCTGCCTCCAGAAAAGAACAAGATTATGTTATGAAAGAAGAAAGAGTTTGAAGATCTCGAAGATGTGCTAGTTTCTTTCAGTCTTTATTTTGTAATAGTTGAAGTCAGCTTGTGTGTCTCTACCATGTACTATTTGTTACTATGAATATAATGAATATATGTGGTATTGATTGTTAAAAAAACATATCGTGAAACTTGAATCATGTATATTATACTGGGTCAGCTCATGTACATGTGGGATTTTCTTTTGATAAATAATAAAAAATCTTTGAGAAGGAACGTATGCTTCTGAATTCTACTCGGCATTACCCTTGCCATTATTCAGGCAGTGAGCTTAGACCAACACTTGGGCAGCACTATCTAGTTACTGCATCTCTAGTTCTGAAACACACTTCGTTTTCAGGATCTCATTCCCACCACACAACCGATCCTTCATACACCGGGATGACAAAAAAAGATCATTGCACATCTTGATCTTTGATCCCCCAGGTGCCCTGAAAGCTACATCGAACCACCACCAGCAACTTGGAAATTACTGCCTTCTGGTTCTGAAGAGAAACGTCTTAATTTGTTTCCGAATCATTTCTCGCTTCGATCTCCTACAAGAAGCTTGCGAGCAAGTTGAAGGGGTGCTTCGTGACCTCAGCAGGAATCAACAGTCCCAATTTAACACTGCTTTGAGCACACCCACAAACAAAATCGATAGTTCAACACAGAACTACTAATAATCTTCTCTGCACAATTTGAGCGGAACACAAAAGTTGTTTCAGACAAGAGCACCTGCCACATGCTCACAGGCGAGAAGCGACCTGGCAGAATGCTAGGTGACGGGCTGAACAAAGTCATCATCGGCAGCTCCCTCCTCTTGGTGACAGTGGCGAGCTGCAGACTGAGATGGGATGACCTTTGGTGGCTGCAGCACCCGTACAGAACCAAAACCTCGATCCGGACCTGCAGAGGGAAAACGAAGAAGACATACCAGGAAGAAACAGGACAAAGGGTAGGACGAACATTCGAGAGTTGTTAGCATAGAATCACGACATTTTAACACAAATTCCAGAAAACCACGACTTTACATTTAAATCGCATAAAACCGCGATATTTTTTAAAGTTGCTAGCAGTTCGCACTAATCACAAATTGACAACGAATTGACACCACACCCGTCAGCGCTGATGTGACACAAAGGAGAGTTGTTAGCATAGAACCATAACATTTTAACTTAAATTCTAGAAAACCACGACTTTACGTTTGAATCATATAAAACTGCGACATTTTTTGAAACAAACTTCCCTTATTTATGAAGCTATCATCCCTTAGCTAAGAAGATAGTCTTTTCTTTCTTATTTTTCTATCCTCCAACTAAGAATATCCTACGTGACACCACTAAATTAAAGGAAAACTGATGTCACCCAATTATACGTGTTCTAAGTAGACTACATCGGATTGAGCAAATGAAATAATGAAAAGTGCATTTAAATCATGAGCACCAGTTGTTTTTGAAAAATATAGTTCTAGGATTTCAAAAAATGATATTATATTCACACATACATATAGGAATTCAAAGGGCACGGTAGAAATTTTGGAGAAAAATATGTTGTATTTTGAGCTACAAAAAAACAAATTTCTACAAAGTTTATCCCTATACACAATCACAAATTTGTCTTTTTCTATAGTTCAAAATACAATGCAATTTCCAGAATTTGAAATGAAAAAATGAAAAAAATGTCGCGGTTTTATGCGATTCAAACGTAAAGTCATGGGTTTTCGGAATTTGAGTTGAAATATCGCGATTCAATGAGACTGGCCTCCTGCCCTTCAGTACATTCAGCCATACACTCTCAATCGCACCATATTACAGGAGCTCGCCCTTTCTGCAAACATGGATTGTGAGTGTGATTTCAAAAAGGAGATGGCATATAAAATGACAATTATGTAGGCATAAGCATAGTTAGGCGTTGGAGTGACTCAAAGCTTGATCAAGCACATAAATCATCACAATCTGAAACATGAAATATAACTTGCGATTTCATCGGCCTATAGATATACCTGGCGGATTGTAGAAGCTCATGAAAAGGAAAAAAAGGAGAACAACAAAACTTAGCCCAAATGGATTCCGCGGCGATCCACTTTGGCCGGACACGCTCGCAGATGCGCTTGTGTCCCTCTCTTTATGTATCAGGCTCGCCCGCTATTAGTATCTAGGTCAATCTACGCCCATCGTAACCCCCTCTTCTCGCCTTTTTGACCTACCGTGATGCCGCCACGTCGCCGCCTGCCACCATGTCAGACCCCGTCCTTTTGAGCCGCTGCTCGTTGGAGGCTAGTCCTTCTAGTCGACGTCCTAACGTGCCTCCGCTGGGCGAGTCTAGTTTGCCGCTCGTCGCCTCAGGCCCTCAGCCCCACCCAACAGCTAGATTGTGCCTAGTGGCACATATATGACCATTTCAAGCATCTTGTACGAAGATGAATCTTAGCAAGTTGATCAATTTTTCTACAAAGAAAGGCATCGAGACATTGCCGAACGATGAGTCAGATGGTGATTTGGACTTGCTGATGGCCACAACCACCCTCATCCAACAATCAGCTATAGAGACATGTGCACATGAGATTGACACAAGCAATGTTAATTGCAATAGAGAAACTGACCATCACCGATTGTACAAAGACTACTTTCATGAAAGCAATCCAGTCATTTGGAACAGATATTTTGGCGCTGATATCGGATGTTGAGAAATTTGATTTTGAAAATTATGGAAGGCATGAGGG
Organism: Dactylis glomerata; assembly: GCA_007115705.1. Taxonomy (NCBI): domain Eukaryota; kingdom Viridiplantae; phylum Streptophyta; class Magnoliopsida; order Poales; family Poaceae; genus Dactylis; species Dactylis glomerata. The sequence continues at coordinate 1,129,073 of QXEO01000291.1, read as the reverse complement.
ACTAGACCGCACTTGTGATGCAAACCAAATGCCACCAGTATGCTTGGCTTCACTTTATACTAAACGTGTTTCACAGCTATTCGCATGCTTGTATATGGAGTTACAAGTGATCTTATTGATGAGTACTTGCGAATGAGCGAGACCAAATGCCTAAGCTGTGATTGTAGTTCTCATCGAGGTTTATCTGAGAGAGCCAAATGTTGATGACACTTCCCGCCTAATGTCGATCAACAAAGCAAGGGGGTTTTCCAGGGATGCATGATTGTAAGCATTGGGTGTGGAAGAACTATCCTTTTGCATAGCAAGGTCAGTATCGGGCTTTCAGAGGGATGAACCGTCATTCTTCAGATTGTTGCATTGATCACATGATCTATGGATTTGGCACTCTTTCTTTGGCATGGCTGGTTCTCACAATAACATCAAAGTGCTCAAGCTCGGTATTCTTTAGATTTGTGAAATGCAATGCTCCAGTGGTTCACTGTGAGATCAATGGTCATAAATATAACAAGTGCTATTATCAAAAGGTCCATAAAAACATGTGCTATTATCTAACTCATGACATCTATCATGAGTGGTCTACACTTTCAAAGACAATCAATGAGCCTACAAAAGAGAAAATAAAAGGTTTGTCAACCAATAAGAGGCTTCTTGGAAGAATGTGGAGAGGGCATTTGGTGTCCTATAGTCATGTTGTGCTATTGTTTGGCACACTTTTAGAACATGGAGCCACGATACCATGTGGGATGTGATGATGTTTGTGTGATCATGCACCAAATAATAGTTGACGATGAACATGATGAGGGCTTCTATGATCAAGAATGGCAGGTTGAGTTTGTTGATCCGCAGTCTAGGCCAGCATCATGGGATGAGTTCCTCCATGTGCATCATGAGATCCGTAATCACCAAACCCGCGATAGACTTCAGACAGATTTGATTGAGTATCAATAGACATTGGCCGGAAATGAGTAGTCACCTTATTTTATTATATTTGTTTACTTATGAATTGTGTTGTTTATTCGTTGGACTACTTTCATTGTGAACTTGTAAACTATTTTAGTTAATTTGGTTGCGACATTGTATTTATGTGCAAATGTGATGAAAATGAAAAAAGGTAATAGGCAAGTGCACACCAAATGCGTCGGCTTGTTGGGCTACCAGGACCCAAACGGATAGGGGTGAAAAAAAATGCTCGAAATCATGTCCGCAGCTCAATCTAAACGGACATAATCAGACACGGTTTATGTTCAAAATGGATACGACTGTAGGAATGGGTACGACTGTAGGAGATGCCCTAACTTTTTTTCTTTTGCCCATTCAGTAGAACTGAATATGATCGATTCAGCTGGATTCTATCTCTACGTTTTGATCAATTCAGAGTGTGTTGTCAAAGTAGAGGATTCAAAAAAAATCCTCAAGTTTTCATGAGAAATTGTATCGATTTGTAATATGCATATGTAAAAAGACGAAAATGGGAGCTAAAGATTAGGTGCCTAGAGTTTTTTTTCATTCACATATCACAAGAATGCAAAACATGTCACGAAACCTGGATCCTCTATATTATACCGGGTCAGCTCATGTACTAGTACATCAATACCTGTGAGATTTTTTTGATCAATAATTTAAAAAAAAAACATTGAAAGGAGCGTATGCTTCTGAACTCTACTCGGCATTACCCTTCCCATTCTGCTGGCAGCGAGCCTGGACAAATATTTGTGCAGCACTATCTCGCCATTGCATGTCAACTGCAAAGCAAGGACAGCAATCTTCATCAGTTCATCTGTTTCTTCGTACTGGTCGCTACTACACCAACCTTAGCACACTTCGTTTTCAGGACCTCGTTCCCACCACACAAGAAGATCCTTGATACGCCGGGATGGCAAAGAAAGATCGCTGCGCCCTGCCTGCACATCTTGATCTTCGATTCCCCCGGCGCCCCTGAAAGCTACATCGAACCACCAGCAGCAATGTTCTTTCGCGGATTATTCAGTTTGCCTATTATCCTTCTGATGAAAAGAGAACGTTCTCGTTTCCGGATCGTTTCCCGGTTCGATCTTCCGCGAGAAGTTTGCGAGCAAGTTGAATGCTTAGCTCCCGGTGCTTGGTGACCTCACCAGTTGATCACCAATTCACCATCGCCGAGGTTTTCGGCTCGATCTCACACTTGGCGACTTGGGGTCGAGTGGGTGCGAGGTTGGTCTCAGCGTTTGCTTCAAGAGAGGCGCGAGAACAACGGCCACGATCGACGGCGTTCGCTTGGCGCGCGCGACGGGCACTGCACCGGCGAGCGCATGATCTGACGCTGCCGCGGCAACTGAAAACCCACAGCCGCGCGCGCGCGTGTAGTCAAAGGCGGCCGGTTTATCCAACGGCGACGTCTCACCGTAAAAGCATATGCATACCGGTTTGGTTGGTACACTCGGATCAAGGAACCTCCTCCTGTCGATTGATTAATCTACAAGCTGTTAGTAGTTGCAGTTGTGCGACTTGTGGTTGTAGGTGCTAATGGTGACGCTCTGTTAGTGGTCACTGATGACGAACTGAGGGTGCATTTTTCTCTCGTTTCTCGGGCCGAGAGCACGGAGTCACTAAATAATTAACACTACAGTATATTGCAAAAAAAGACTTGTTTTAAAAAAGCATACCTACATCTGAGTTGACTAAGATTTTAGTAAATCTCAGTCGAGTGATGTCGCTCAAAGTCTTAGTTACAATCTAGTTGCAACGCATGTGCAGTTTCTAGTTTAGCATGAACCGCAAAGCAAATACAACGATCTAGATATTTCTTCTTTAGTTGCAACTTGAGCGGCAGCGGCGGCACGTCGTTGACATGATCTGGAGATTAAAGATGAAGGGCTTCTCAAGAATCTCGTTGTAATTTTCATTTTTCTTAGGGTGCTTTGTACTGTTAATTATTTCATTTAATGCTAGAGTCCTATTCGCAAAAAAAACTTGCAATCCGTGTTGCAATGGAAAACCTATGTACAAGTGAGAAAATTTTAGTTGCAATTCACACAACAACACGAATCATGATGCAATCTAATAGTCTAAAAATCGACCGAGAGCCCACTTTTTTTTGGTTTCTAGGAGGGCTTCTCCAGTAAGCTACCCAAACCCATCCCCCAAATTCATTTAGGTTTCTAGATTAATTAGTCTTTTCCATAATCCATACGATCAAAAAAGATTGTCGGATGGTTTAATATAACTTAGTACTCCCTCAGACCCATAATACTCTTCGCTAATATAGATGTATCTAGACACATTTTAGTGATAGATACATCTGTATTAGCGAAGAGTAATATAGGTAGGAGGGAGTATAAAATTTATACTACTAAGTAACCCATCGACACTCTTTTCCAATAGGGTGGATATTATTTTGAAAGTCTAACGAATTTTGTACATGGGCATTTGGGGAGAAGCTGGGGGGAGTAGCTTTCTGGAGAAGCCCTTCCAAAACTTAAAAGAAACAAAATAAAAAAAGCAACGAAAAGAAGAAACAAAAAATGGAAACCAGTCAATTCTATTCTACTGTCTGGACTGGAACTCGACGCCGCAATATCCAGTACACTGTCGAGCTCGAATATAACTTACTTAGCCTTAAACCCAAAGGATTGTAAACTCCGTCTATACGGACTCCCATACACTCGAGAGCTGCGCTCCTCTGCTTTTTAAGCTGCAGGGCACCTGTCATGCGCGTCCACATCGACCCCTCTCCCTCCTCAGCCGAAAACCCATTCGTTTCGCCGGCCACGGCGACAAGATCCCATTTATACGCACAGCTCGCCAGAGATCACAGGCCTCGATCGATCACCGATCGCCGTTAAGCTGGAGCGATGCCTTGCCTGGCGCATGAGTACCATCCCAAGCTCCCGACCACTAACCACTGCAAGTCCCTCTCCTGCCTCATCAGGGAGACCTACGCGCACTGCCATGTCCCCTGCGTCGGGAGGATGCACGGCGCCGGGTGGAGCTCCGGCGACGACAGCGACGACGACGGCTTCGACGACGCCCTCGACACCAAACAAGTAAGCGGCGCGAGAGCATCGACTGCTCTGATTATTTGAGATCTTCGTGCAAGCTAGGGAGATTGATCATGGCGTGTACGTGTTCTTGCGTTGGTGGTGCAGGTGATACTGAACGAGATGAGGAACCGGCAGCTGAAGAGGAAAGAGTCGAGGTGCAGCGTGGAGTCCCCGACTCTGTCCAGCACCTTTGTCTGGTCCTTCACTCCGCTCGATCCCAGGAGCGTTCTCGAGAAGGTCTCGAGCCCAGAGAAGCGCGTCGTGTTGGACGACGAGCAGGAGGAGAAGGAGGCGGCGAGCGACGACGGCCTCGGCGACGCCGACGACGCCCAGAGCGAGGCGTTCTTCTCGGTGAAGAGCTTCTTCACGCGCAGCACGAGCCGGGCGGCGACCGTGGCGTCGTCGGCGGACATGGACCTGCCGCCGGCGACGTGGGAGGGCTTCCGGGACTGCGAGGGGTGGCCGTTCGGGCTGTGCCGCCGCCCCGCCGTGCCGCCGCTGCCCAGCACGCCCGCCGACTCGTGGAAGTGGCGCAAGCAAATCAGCGCCAGCAACCTCGCCGCGAGCCCGGCTCGCGCTTACAGCTACAAGACCACAGCGAGTCTACCGGCGTCGCCGTTAGCCAAGAAGAACCTTGATTGAGTTTAACCCGTCCGTCTTAGCAGGCACGCCGCGCTGAGATGTGACGATGTTGGCAGGTTTCCAGGTTGATGATCCGCCACACTTTTCTCTGAAATTTGATTCTTTGCCTTATGATCACCGTATGCACTGACATAGGGGTGTGGCAAATGATCAAATTGCAAATAAAAATGTGGCAAATTGTGGAATCCCCTATAGTATATAGTTCACCTCTTTATTGTCATTGTCATGTGGCAGATGATTTGAGAATGTTCTTGATCTTGTTGGCTTGTCTTAGGAAAAATCACACTTAATTCTGAGGTGTCCGGGTAATCGTAATCTTAACAACTCAGTGTACTTTGAGATTTCCCAAGCTGCATATCAATCATCCATGATACAGTATAATCTTTGTTTTTATCTGTTCTATACTTCTATTCCTGCGCTTCATTCTCTTCTGAAAAACGACTTTCTCTCCAAACAGTTGCTTGTCCCATTTGTGTGATGTAAAGACAGAATTTTCCACCACAAAATGCTAAAGTGACTCGCACCTGCGCACGTACGCACGGTTGGCTTGCTTTGCTCGACGAATTTGTCAAATGACTTGACATGACCAAAGTGAAAAGAGAACGGGATGCCAAAGCAGTGGCATCCGCGGCGTCGCTCTGAGGGACCGGCCGAGCACTCCGGTGCTCCACTCCGCTCGAGTCTCGACACTGTCGACAATGCTGCAGCCTACGGCTATGATGATATCTGAAAATTCTCATCCGGTGGGGGGCCGATTCTGTGTCATGTATCAGAGGCCCAGATGATGTGTGTGACTGTGCATATGCCGATATGCAGAGATCACTGCACATCTTTGATTGCGCAAGAGAGGACTCTACACCAGTCTTCAGTCAATGCTCTGGTGTGAGGAGTGAGGATGTTTGCCAGCTTTATCAGCAATGACAAGAGGAAAATGGTCTCTTCGAGACGAATTTCTACTTTTGTTGGAAATCAACATGTAGATGTAGGACTGGTTACACTGACTGAACTGAAGACCGACGCATGGTACTACTACTGGAGTATACCGGTATATATCACTCGCTCTACATCGAGATTGGCTTCATAAGGTATGATAAACTACATCGAATATGAGATGATTCCTTCAATTGGAGGCTTTCAATAAAGCACATCCTCGTCGATGATGAGCGACCTTACCAAAGCTCCTCCAAATCGAACACAAAATCTTGACTTCAGGGTGGGAAAGGCCACCAATATCATAATTTCAGATAGTGCTAGCTCGTTATGTGTTGGGACTTGGGAGTAGTCCTGGACTCCTGGTAGGCTGGTACTGATCGGTACTTCAGACCCTGAAGTTTAATAGTATAACTTCCAACAATCACATATCAAGAAAGCTAGCTCTGAAGCTGCCGTTTATTTTATAGATGATAGCTGACATGCATCTCTGAAAGCTGTAGCTAATAGCGAGGTCCTCAAATTTATCACCCACTTAACTATGCTATTTGAGGCACCTTCAAAAGATAAAATGAACGGTTTTGCTAGTGACGAGGGTTAACTCGACAAATGTTCTAGACGAAGGACTTAGGATCGGGGAGATAGGACGTCGGATGAACTCGAAGGTAAAGTTAGTTGAAATAGGTATGCGTCGAAAGTAAACTTGGGTGTTTAACCTGGCTTGCTTTTTTTATCTAGCCTACACCGTCCCCTCCTGGCCCCTATATATAGGTGGCCAGGTCTCGAGGATCGGGTAGGGTCCGATACAGATTATAATATCGACATACGGTAAAGACTCGTATTCGACTATCATTACAATTGGGCCTAGCTTAACGGGCCTCAGAGGTACTCAACATACGGGCTCTATTAACTATACCCTTGTCAGTAGCCCCTGAGATTCTACCAGAATTGTAGATTCGGATTGAATCTCTAATCTTCAAATCTTCGACTTGATCAATTCTTCGACTTCTTCTCATCTTCAAATCTTCGACTTGGTCTTTCGACTTATGTTCATGATAATTTGCTCGCAAGGGGTCTTGATGAACAAGCCTGATAACTCTGACGGATCAAGAGGTCAGTTAACTGCCGGAACAGATACTTGTCACCTACTTCAAATTCAATCCCCTTGGACTTTATTCGGGATACCGGTCAACCCCACTCTTCTGCCGCATTTAGGACTTACAAAGAATGAATCCCAGTGATTCTCAGGGTACCCAGTGCGTCCACCAGGATTTTCTTCGCGTCGTAGACACGGATACATACCAGCAGAGCGCATCCATGTGCGTATACCAGGCCACACAGGACGGATCCCGGGGTCTTACCTTCGTGACAGGTCACGGCATTCGAGTTGCATTGCGATAACATAACTCGAGAATCTTATGTCGCAGTCAAATTTTGACTGAAAATATTCGGGTTTTAACAACCATAAAACTCGCTCCCGATGGGAGTAATATTTTTGCATTTTATCGACTATATAGTCGAAATTTGTATGATATACTTCCTTCATCCTTGATATTGATTATCTCATCCTCTATCGGGTGCGCGCTCAGCGCTCCCGATAGGAGTAGCCCCCGAGGCTATAGTCGAAAAAAGACTTTTTCGAGTATAGGCTCAAATATAATACTGTCCATCATACTTCAACTCGAGATATTTTCAATATCTTTGATAATAGTAGCCCCTAAGGCTATAATTGAAAATCCTTCATATATAATCTTGTTTATAAATTTTGTACCTGTCGGCGCCATCCTTCTTCTTATGTCATCTTTTTTTTATGACGTCAATGAACACGTCACCCTGTATGAGTGTGAACCGTTTGATGGGCAGCACTGTAATTTTCGTGATTTTTGACCGTTAATGGGCTGCCGTTTTCACTCTTTGCGCCACGTCTCAGCCCACGATCCTTCTCCCAGAAGTTATATAAGGGGCGTAGTGGACGATTTTACTGTTTACCAGTTCGTTCCCTCCGCCGCCTCCATTGCCGATCTCTGCTCCTTTCTCTGTTCGTGCATAGCCCCCGATTGCGGTGCGATAGATGCGCGTGAAGCACCTAGCCACCAAGAACACCATGGCCAAGAACTCCTCTGCCACCAAGTTTGTACGCTCTACCATCACGCCGAAGGAGGTGGAAAAGGCCAGGTCAGATGGCCTCATCTCCGCCCAGGATTCCATCAAGTTTCCCAGTACTGAACGGATCCCGCAGCCCCCAAGCGGCTATCGGGTAATGTTTCTTGCTTTCCTCCTCCGCAGCCTTTCTCTTCCTGCCCACGAGTTTCTCCGTGGGCTCCTCTTTGTTTATGGTGTGCAGCTTCACCAGCTCACACCGAATTCCATTCTTCACATTGCTTGCTTTGTGACTCTTTGCGAGTCGTTTCTGGGCATTGAGCCCCATTTTCTCCTCTGGAGGTCGATTTTCCGGCTCCGCCCCAATGTTGCTTTACACAGAAATCCCGAACTGGGCGGAGCCGTTGTTTCGGTGCGTCCTGAGGCACAATATCTTGCATTTTCCATGGCCGCATCTGTCCAAGGGTGGAGAACCAAGTGGTTCTATATCAAAGACCGCAAGGCCTCTCCTGAAGACCAATATAGGTTAGCCCCTTTCGAAGCCTCCAGGGAAGTGAAGAAATTAGCGTCGTGGGATGCGCTTCCCTCAGATGCGGAGATAGCACAAGTTCTTCCTCTTCTATCTCGCATTCAAGCTTTGAAAGGAGGCCAAGGAGGAGCTTTGTCGGGTATTCAACTCATGGCGTTCTTCATACAATGTCGAGTTCAACCCCTGCAGCACCGCCTCACCAAGCTCTGGAATTACTCTGGCTTGGAAGATCCTACTCGCGTCTCTGAAGACTTAATAGAGAAAAAAGATGTCGACAAGCGAGTTAGGAGCCTTACCAAGCTCACCAAGGATCATGCGGTTGCTGACTTGACCGCTGACTACTTCGACTCCGTGAACCCTTTGCCCGAGGTATGCATCTTTGTGTTCGCTTGTTGTCGAATTTTGTTTGCTTCTACTTACGTTACTCTTTGCCTTTGTAATCTGCTGACCTATTTTATATGCAGGGTCACCACTTCCTTGTTTCGCACCCTCCTTTTCCAGAGGCAGGGCCCCTTCCAGCTAATCTGGCATCATCTGTATCTGAAGCCCCCGAGGCTGACGATAATCAGGACGGAGATGATGCCGAAGAGTCGGAAGAGGAAACGAGCTCGTCGACATCGTCTCCCTCCGTGCCTGCTGAAGATGCTGGTGTCGATAAGAAAAGGAAGCGAGTCGAAGAATTTGCTTCTTCGAGTTCTGCAGCGGTTGATAAGGCCTCTGTTCCTGCAGAAGATGAAGAATACTTCGACCTCCTAGCATCGTAAGTGTTTTTAGTCGAGTTCTTCAATTGCGTTTCTCTCGCCTTGTTTCCATCGTGTTACTCATAAGTGTTTTGCTTCGTGTAGAGATGATGAAGAGCCGTCAAAAGCTGTTACAGCTACTCCTTCAATTCCTCCTGCTGTTGATGATGAGCCCCCGGCCCAAGAAGTTGCGCCTAGGGTTACCAGGGCCTCTGTAAAGAAGGTTCATGTTCCCCGAAACCCCAAGCGCTTGAAGAAGGCTAAAGAACCCGAAGTTTCTCTGGAAGCCCACGAATCCTCGGCTTCCCCCCATGATGTGAGTAACTTTTCTTTTACTCATTTTCCTTGCATACACTTGCGCTCTTACACGCTCTGTTCTCTTAGGCTTTGTTGAACAGATTCGTCGCCTTGGGCACTGAATGTGCTGAGTACCTAAAGGTTGCGAAAGCTTCCGAAGGTACACTTTTGACGTCCAGTTACAACTTTTTCCTTGTACTTATCCTTTGCTGTTTACCTGACACGCTTGCGTCTTCTTCTGTAGCTGCTCTAGCAACGACCAACGCTCGAATTGCGTCACTGGAGGCGGAGCTTCGTGCTTCGCAGAAAGCTTATGATGCTGCGGCCACTGCTAAAGCAAACGCTGAGAAGTCGCAGAAATCTGCGCTTGGTAAGGCGAAGAAAGCTGAAAAAGCTTTAGCTGATGCCAACAAAGATCATGCCCAGCGAGAGCAAGCCGTGGCAGAGCGTCTTCACACGATGTCTTCTGCTGCTGAAAGTAAGTGTTTCACCTTGTCTTCTATTTTTGACTTCTGTTGCACTATTGTACTTGCTGACTTTTTCCTCCTCTTTTTCTCTTCTGTCTGCTTCGTGTCGTGCAGGATTTATCGGGGTGTCTCCGTCGTTCCTGCAACCGGACGATGATCCTTTGATGACTGCGGTTAACCTACTCGAAGAAAACTGGATATCTATCCAGGAGACTTTTGAGTTAATTGACCGCGTTCTATCACGACTATTTGTCGGGTTGTGGCCGAAGAAAAGGGCAACAGTTCCGAAGGGCAACTTGAGTAATCTTGCCAAGTCCTTCGATACAACTGAAGACCCCACTCTCCAGCTGAAAGGGCTTTCCATTAAACGTGGCGCCGAGGGTGCAATTGCACTTTCTCTTGCGCACGGTACGGACTTCGACTGGGAGAGGGTGAGCTCTCCCCATGGCCGCACTCGCGATGAGATGAAGACTTTTTTCGAGAAGGCGAAGAAGTTGGCACCTGCACTGGTGACAATTATTTCCCCTTCGACATCCTCTGCGGCCTCTGCTGCGCCACCTCCAGCGGCGGAAGATCCAGTACCTCCATCAACTTCTGGCGAGGAAACTGCCATGCCTTCTTCTGCCACGGAGCGTAATGCTGAGGTGGCGTAGACTCGGCTTCTCTGTAGCTTTAGATTTCTTCTTTTGAAAGTAACAATCTTTAGTTGCGTGCAACCCGAGAACTTTTAGCCAAAGGGTTTTGCACTTGTGTAAATATACTTTCTTCATATGAAATCTTGTGTTGTCTCTCTGAAATGTTTATTCTCTATTTTCTTTTGACTTCCAGTCGATGCATACCAACGATCCCTTGACTGGCGGGCCTGCTCATTCCGCTGCCCGTACATTCGACTCGACGATTTTGCCGCCCCCTAGTCAATGCAGTCAATGCGCAGAGTACTCTTTAAGGATTTCTGATCTTGAAGCTCGCTTGACTTTGGCCAAACGCCAAGCTCAGATGGCATTTGACAAAGCCAGCAAGACTTCTAATTTGACGAAGCAGGTATCTATTCTTGATGATAAGGTGTCCAGCTTGACGGCAAAAATTTTGCATCACGAGGAATGCAATTCTTTTCTCCTTGGCATTATCGAATCCGCCTGCGAGATGTTGCGATGTAAGTTTCCCTTCGACTTATCTTTTCTCTCTTTTTGCTCCACTGCTGTTTTTATGATATCCTCTTGCCCTCGTAGGCACTTGTTTAGATTTTGCTGCTGAAGATCGTCGGGTTACCGAGCTAAATGCGGCCCTAGAGAAAATGTCCGCAGGTGTTGAAAACTTGTGGTCTGATCCTCGATGCCGGAGTGCTGTTGTATTGCTCCAGGACCGTGCCCAGCACGTTGGTGAAGCGGTGGATGGCTGCAGAAGATCTCTCATAACTATGCACTCTGTTATGCTTCCTCGCAATCCTCTACCTGTGACTTTCCCACTTCTCCTTGATACTTTTAGATCCAGCCAGCGAATTCATCGGTTGGTAGAACTGAACTTAGTGGCAGGTGCCAATTTTGCTCTTGGGTGGATACGCAAGTGGAAACCAAGACTCAATTATAGTTCTATGTCGCTGAGCTACCCTCCAGGTGGAGCTAGCCTTCGAGTACACTTGGAGAGTACCCTGCAGCCTGCCCGACGAATTATAGCCAGGCTGTTGCAAGAAGATGCCGCGTTTTTCCGCGAGTTTCACTATTTAGACCCTTTGGGTGTAGATGATTCTGACAACCCGATGTTGTAACATATTTTTGTATGTGTGCAATGCGAGAGTGTATTGTTTCGCGACTTTTATGGCGAAAATTTTGTTCTCAGAGCGTTATTGTATGATTCGTGCGTTTGCCGCATTTTCTCTTTGAAAGACTCGTAAACTCGAATATGAGAAACGTTTCGTCTTCATTATACTTGTAATGTAAGATACATGGGGTGACCCAAGAGATCCGGCCTATGACCTGTGTTCTGGATCTAGAGGGCATTGCCCCTGGTATAACTCGTGGCTTTTACAGCCTTATTCTTCTACTCTATTGTGCTTTGATGCTTATGCCGTCATAGCTTTCTCCTCTTCTCCTGTATTTTTGTTCTCTCCTGATGCTCCTACTCGTGGTTTCTTCATCTCGGGCTCCGCAGTGTGTCCTTCGAGTGGCTTGACGCCCTCTGTAGTCGTGTTTTTCACCTTTTCCGCGTAGTTGGCTATCATGCCGAAGTTTTGCGCCATCTTGTGGAACTCCCTGTCGTAGAGATCTGAAACTTCAAAACTTCCTTTCACTGTAATTATTCCTCTTGGTCCTGGCATTTTAAGTACCAAATATGTATAGTGAGGCACTGCCATGAATCGTGAGAACGCGGGTCGTCCGAGGATCGCGTGATATTGAGAAGGCCAGTCCATGACTTCGAAGTCTAGCTTTTCTCTTCTGTAATTTTGTCGGTTGCTGAAGCAAACATTGAGTGATATTCGACCCAGTGGGTAATTGGCACTTCCTGGCACGATCCCATGGAAGGAACAATTTGTTGGCTTCAGGAACTCTAGTGATATATGCATTGCTCGGAGTGTTTTTGCGTATATCAGGTTAATTCCACTCCCTGCGTCCATGAATATTCTGTCGACATCATACGCGCCGATTTGAGCTTTGAGTACCAAAGGCGCGTTTCCCGGCCGAGGTACTGTTATAGGGTGGTCTTCTCTGTTGAACTCGATTGGTTGTTCTGACCAGTGCAGATACTCCGTTGTGGCTGGAGGTGAGATGACTGCTAGGTTGACTTGTCGAGTTATACTCTTCTCTTCTTTGTTCGACTTGGGCACAGGTTGTATCATTGCTGTGATGTGTCCTTTTGATGGAACCTACCCTTCATCGTCGTCGTGTCCCTGGTTTTGCTGGTCTTGTCCTTGAGGAGCTCCGTTGTTTCCTTGCTGTTTTGCCGGAGGGTTGTTGCTTCCTTCAAATCCTTGTCGCCTTGCTTCAATTTGCTTGTTTAGTGCTGCCTCTTGAAGTTTTAAGAATGTTGTGCAATCTTTCATTGCGTGCCTTGATACTCGCTTCCCATCGACGAATGCTGAGTGTATATGACAAGGTCCGTTGAACATATCTTCTGGCGAGGCGTTGTATTCTCTGGATTCTCTTGCGGGGAATTTTTTATAGTCCTCTTTTCCGTAGCTTCGATATCCTGAACTTCTTCGATCACTTCCTTGGTAGCTGTTGTCTTTGTATCCTGCGGCGACTTGGCTATGAGGGCCATAGTTGTCGTAATTTCTGGACCGTCTCCTTTGACTTCCATATCTATTTCTTCTATCGTCTTCTGGGGATCACGTCCGTTTGTTGTTGCAGGCGTCTTCTCCATCTGCAAATTTGTTTGCTACATCCATGAGGTCTGACACTGTTTTCGGCTTGATTCTGCCCATCTCTTCGACTAGGTCTCTTTGCCTTAATCCAATGATGAACGCATCTATTGCTCTTTCGTCTGAAACTTCGACTGCTGAATTTTTGATAAGACTCCATCTTTGGATGTATGCCCGCAGTGTTTCGTCGCGTTGTTGTACACACGCTTTGACTTCTTCTATTGATGCTGGCCGCTTATATGTCGATCTAAAGTTGCTTGTGAATTGCTTTGTGAGGTCTTCCCAGCTTCCAATAGTTTCTTTCTCAAGTTTGCTCAACCATGACCTTGCTGCGCCGGTGAGGTGTAGCTGCAAACTTTGCATTGCTGTTTCTTTGATTCCTCCTAGTATTTGTACTGCTTGTAGATAATCTGATAGTCACGATTGTGGTTCTTGTGACCCGTCGTATTTTTGCTGATCATGAGGTAACTTGAATCCTTTGGGAACTGGAGTAGTGCGAACCCTTCGGGTAAAGCACGACGCTCCCATCTCTTTTTCGTCGTCTTCATAGTCGCGTTTTCGTTTGGGGATCGCGATCTTCGAGTTCCACCGTGCTGTTTTGGTGATGGCGATCGAGATCGGTGCTTGCTACTTCTGCGCCTAGGACTATTGTGACGGCAAGGTGACCTTGCTTTATGCACTTCCTTGTGATGATATGTTTCTTCTCCTTTTGCTGATAGCTTGTGGCCCACCATGTTGAGTCCGTTCAATGTTGCTCTATGCATATGTTCCCTAGGATCTCCTGGACTTGGTCAAGTTGTAAGCAGATATGCTTGCACTGCTACTAATGCCGCTTCAGGGGTTTTTGGTAGGATATTCCCCTGCTCGTCGACTGATAAGAAGGACGAGTCGAGGTTTTTGGAGATACTTTGCCTGTCGGAGTACTCGAGGTTGTCGTACCTTGAGCCGTGTCGACGATTTTTCCTTGCGTTGCTATATGATGCGTCGCTTCGTGCTTTTCGAGCAGCTTCGCTAGCTGCAATGGCTGAATCTTTTCTTTTTTGTATCTCTATTTTCTCCTTTGCTAGTTGCTTTGCCTGCTGCCTTAGGGTATAATGATACCCCAAAAGCATGTCTTTGCTGGAATTTGATGGTATTGGCGTGCCGTGTTCTATGGCTTCTCTTATTATCCTCCATTCGTCGACTGATAGTCGAATTTTTTCCCTGGCTGTGAGGGATTCTGCTGTTTGCCCTTCTGCTGGGTAATTTGCTCCTCTGTCAATATTTGCTGGGTTTAACACTGGGTTGTTATTTTCATCGAATTCTTCTGAGTTGTCTCCCACAATGGCGAGCACCTGGCATTGTCTGCCGATATCACTATTGAAGCTTGAGAAGATCAAGTCACCATCTTCAGAAAGCTCTAACCCTGTTTTCCACGTGTCTGTTGATTTGTCTGAGATATCGTCGAGGCATATCATTAGATCGTCGAGTTGGACTTCTGTGTCGAGATTTTCCTTTGCTTCTTCTGCGACTTTTCCTTTTTGCACTTCTCCTAGGCTGACCGGCGAGTTTACTTCGCTGGAAGAGCCGTCGGAATACTCCATCATTGCTACTGTTTCGGGCTCACTTGTCGTCGGATCTTGTTTCGTCGGATCTGAAAGGCGAGATGAGCCTGATGGCCCGATGAGGATGCTCAAACTTCCAATTGTCAATTCCATCTCTTGATTTTCGTCGACTTCTGCACTGATGTTGGCTAAAAGCGAAAAAGCCGTCGAATTCATGATTCCAACGCCCAAGGTCCCCACGGTCGGCGCCAATTGACAAGGGTTAACTCGACAAATGTCCTAGATGAAGGACTTAGGATCGGGGAGATAGGGCGTCAGATGAACTCGAAGGTAAAGTTAGTCAAAATAGGTATGCGTCGAAAGTAAACTTGGGTGTTTAACCTGGCTTGCTTTTTTTATCTGGCCTACACCGTCCCCTCCTGGCCCCTATATATAGGTGGCCAGGTCTCGAGGATCGGGTAGGGTCCGATACAGATTACAATATCGACATACGGTAAAGACTCGTATTCGACTATCATTACAATTGGGCCTAGCTTAACGGGCCTCAGGGGTACTCAACATACGGGCTCTATTAACTATACCCTTGTCAGCTAGTTCTCAGTAGACTGGGAACTAACTTATGGCTTAGTAGAATCATAAACCATTAGATTTGCATCGTGATTTGTGTAATTGAGTTGCAAGTTGAATTGCAACTGAGATTTTTTCGGTTGCAAGTGATGTTGCAACTAGGAACTTTACATCCGGACCGTTAGATTGCTTCGTGATTCATGCTAATAGTGAGTTGCAACTGAGATGTGATGACGTCATTCTATTGAGCACTAAGCTAATTCTCAGTAGACTGATCCCTGGACAGATTCACTGTAGGATGTGACTAGTTCTCATTCTGCTAAGAACTAAGTTAGTTCTCAGTAAGATGATGTCATCGAATTGCACTTGTAGCCCATGTTGTAATTCACGATTATCACAAAGCAAATCTAACGGTATGGAGGATTTTTTCTAGTTGCAACCTCACTTTCAGTTGCAACCGAACTTGCAACTGAAAAAATCTCAATTGTAACCCAACTTTGCTAGTGGACGCTTTGCTCGATCATACTTTGAAAAAATCCCAATTTCAACCTCCATTATCCTCCTTAAACTGAAGTATCCACTAGAGAAATAAACAATAATCCTCCTGACATGGATCCTTTGTGTTGCCTCACCTTATTCGTTAATGTGCCATATTGATGAGGATCTATCCATGGAATATGATGATTCTACTTGTTTGAGCTGGAAGGAAATATTGAGCCTAACTAATAATAATTATAAGATGAATTCTTTCCTAATTGAAGAGAATGTTTTGATATCTCTGAATTATATACTACCTAAAGCAAAGTACTGTGTTGTATTTAGGTATGTCATCTGTCAAGATATCGCCAGCGGGAGGAGAGGGAGGACGGCGATCGGGAGACAAGTGGAGATCAAGTCTGCATGAGCACGAGCATGTGATGGCGCACTAGGACTGCTCACGACACGATGTCTACACGTCTAAGGCGCGCCACACACATGGCCTGCGTGCCCGAAGTAGGCCGAACCCATATATGGGTCGGTATGTACTCGTTTGAGTCGAACCGAGTCAGTTTGGGCCCAAACCAGGTTAGTTTTGGGCCAGGTCCATGATGAGGACGCCCCAGCCTCCCTTAAGTAGCCAGGGGCGCCCCCTCAAGTCCCTTAGACCACGTTTAAACAAAACCCTAGTTTCTAGACAGAACCAAGTGTTCCTCTGAAATTATTTGCACCAATTCGTATCGATCTGGTGTTCGTTCTTCTGAAAGTCTGAGTGTAATCTGCTGTTCCGTTGGGAATTAGTATATTGCATAACCGCTTCGTGGTCGGCGGCTACGTGCGCAAGCGTGTGACGTTGCGAATATCCAAAGGGTTGAGAGTTGTTGTGCTGGCAGCAGGGATTAGCCGGAGAGTTCTCTGCGACACTCGAGTTATCTTCATCACCATCATCGCCATCTACATCGCGCTCGCTGAGAAGATCGGGACACCCCTTATCACATATGCATGTTGCGAACCCTATGAATTCCTTCTTTTGTGGCTAGTCGAGTGTAGAACACCCGAGCGGAACTAGACCACATGCATTCACCGAGGCACTATTGTTTTCACCTTGCTCCCTAGTTCACATTCTTCATACCTCATCGACAGGGTAAGAGCCCTTAATGCGAGATGACAAAATACCCCATGGTTTGGTTGTGGGGTTGGAGACATTAACTAGGAGTTTCAACTATAAGAGACTAAGGTTTCACTACTGGTTGTAAACGAATTAACATGTGAAGGAGCATAAATTCACGGTCATCTCTTCCCAGGGGACCCAATAATTCAACCAAGAAAAGGGATTTGGTGCTAGTTGTCCTATGATGTCTACGCACGCGACTGTTCTTGTAGACAGTGTTGGGCCTCCAAGTGCAGAGGTTTGTAGAGCAGCAGCAAGTTTCCCTTAAGTGGATCACCCAAGGTTTATCGAACTCAGGGAGGAAGAGGTCAAAGCTATCCCTCTCAAGCAACCCTGCAATTACGATACAGAAAGTCTCTTGTGTCCCCAACACACCCAATACACTTGTCAGATGTATAGGTGCATTAGTTCGGCGAAGAGATAGTGAAATACAAGTAGTAGTGATGATTATAAGTAGCAAATATGATCTGAAATAAATATCGCTGCGAGCAAACATGTAACAAAACAGTAAGTAAACGGTGTGCAATGCTTGGAAACAAGGCCTAGGGATCATACTTTCACTAGTGGACACACTCCCAACAAATATAACATAATTGAACCAATAGATACTATCATCAATATGCAACTCAAAATAATTCTCCAATGGAAAACATACACTAATCATGCGTAGGGCTACGAAGCACTCCTCAAAGTTCGTATGTACCCAAACTAGATTGTCCCACACTATCACCATGAACGCACTAGATGGTTCCAACAAACACCAACATTTCATAGAGACATTAACCAAAAAGATACACATGATGCACACACTAGTCACCTTTACACCATGATACAAGGTATCTCCGGAGAGTACAATAATAAAGCATAGGAGTAGCATAATATCTGAATAATAATATCTACCAATTCAACTAGATATAAAGCTCACGATCACATAAAGATCACATCATAGGAGAGAGAGGTGAACCACATAGCTACCGGCAGAGCCCTCAGCCCCGGGGGAGAACTACTCCCTCCTCATCATAGGATACAATAAGGTTGATGGAGATGGCGGTGAGGTCGATGGAGACGGCGGAGACGGCGATGGAGACCGATGGAGATGGCTCCGGGGGCACTTCCCCGTCCCGGCAGGGTGCCGAAACAGAGACTTCTGTCCCCCAAAATTTGTCTTCGACGGCGGCGGAGCTGTGGAACTATTCTGGGAAAAACGGCGATTTCTCTAGGGTTTTCCGTCCCGAGGCTTTATATAGGCGAAGAGGCGTCGTCAGGGGGCTGCCAGGGCGCCCTCACAATGGGTGGGCGCGGCCAGGGGCTGGGCCACGCCCCCCTGTTGTGTGGGCGGACTCTGGCCCCCCTCCGGCTCTCTTTCGGTATTCGGTACTCTTCTGGGAAAAATAAGATTTCTAGAACTTGTTTCGTCCAATTCTGAGAATATTTCCTGTGTAGCTTTTCTGAAACACAAAAATAGCAGAAAATAGGGAACTGGCACTGTGGCATCTTGTCAATAGGTTAGTTCCGGAAATCGCATAAAAACACCACGAAGTCTAACGAAACACAAGGCAAATGGTGTAAAAACAAGCATGGAGCATAAAAAATTATAGATACGTTTGAGACGTATCAGCATCCCCAAGCTTAACTCCTGCTCGTCCTCGAGTAGGTAAGTGATAACAAAAGAAATAATTTTTGAGGTGACATGCACCATCACAATCTTGATCATATAGGTAAAGCATTGAGTGCTGAGATCAAAGAACTTAAAACATGGGCATGAAAGACATAATCTTGATAATAGAAACTTAGCAACCATGTTATAACATGAAAATAAACACAAACAAAAGATCATGAATAATGAAACAATGAAAGTCAAACGTGTGTTCAAATCATATGGAAAAACATAGTAAATGGTTTTCAGCTTGTCCCTCATGGAATAGCAAAATATAAATGCATAGGACACCTTCAAGTTTAAGAGGGCGACTAGATACAAATAATTTAGGAACAAGTGAAACCATAGTCATGAATCAATCAATGATAAACTTTGGGACAATGCATATTATACTCAGAATGACAACTATGCTCTCTTAGACGGTGCATAAAGGTAGAAGGTGGAGACTCAACATAAAAGTAAAAAGAAAGGCCCTTCGTAGAGGGAAGCAGTGATTAAACATGTGCTAGAGCTTTTCATTTGTAAAACAGAGAGATAAAAATTGGTTTTGAGAGGTGGTTGTCTTTGTCAAAGACTGGCAATGGGGTTCTTACTATCTTCCATACAAAAATGAAGCAAGTTTTTGAGAGAGAGATTGGCACTTTTGTGCTCTTTTATAAAGCTTGGCACTCCTCCCCACCTTTTTTTTCTTTCTCAAACCATGGCTAACCGATTCCATCGGGTGCCCACCAACATTCACATACCATGAAGGAGTGCCTTTTTTTATTTTTTTTTCTTTTTGGAATAAGACAATATGGAAGATAGCAAATCCGACCACTACGTTCCCATGAGCTGAAAACAGTGTCACAAAATGAGAAGTATTTTGAAGGTTTTTTGAAAGGTAGCACATGAAAATTTACTTGGAATGGCTTGCAAATACCATGCATAGGAATTTATAGTGGACACAATGGCAAACTTGGTTTTTAGGAGTTGGATGCACGAGTAGAGCTCATACTCAGTACAAAATGAGGGCTAGCAAAAGATTGGGAGCGACCAACTAAGAGAGCAATAACGACCATAATCATGCAAAGCGACAAAGCAATATTAAAAGAAGCATAAGATGGCATCAAAAGTCAAAAACTAAATGATCATAGAGGCTATAGGCGACTTATTTTTGTAGTCAACAAGGTGTAAGCATGCGCCAAGTCAACCCAAATAAAGCATCAAAGGAGAAAACCAAATTAATGCTTCCAAATAATATAAATAACGCATAATTTTTTCAAAGGCTCATTAAGCAATCTCAGTCATTTGAGACAAGTCATGCTACAGCAAAAATCACTAAGCATACTATCAAAACGACATCAAACATGACATGCAAAAGTCGAAGCCGCAGTCTAAACAAGCTCCTTTTTGTACCACTTTTTTTTGCATTAAACTTTTTGTCTTTTCCAACACCATTCAAACCTTTTTGAGGAAACTCTTTTGAGGAAAACCAACATATACCAGAGGTCCAAATACACCTTGATGCAAAGATAAAATAAGATCTGAACAAAAATCAAGGTGAAAAATGCAAGCTAAACGCAGTAGCACAAAAAGAGAACACTCATTGAATGATAAGAGTGAAAACTAGAGTGTTCTTGGCAAATGAAAAGCGAGTTCATCTCCTCCAAAAGAAACATGATGTGATCTAACCATTTATTGCAGCAAACAAAACAAAAGAAAACTGAAAGCAAAAGTAAAGATGCTCCAAGAAAAACGCATAGTGCATGAAGCAATAAAAATATAGTGTGTTGAAAGGTGACCTGATTTTTGCCGATGAAGAAGGGGGTGCCTCGGGGCATCCCCAAGCTTTGACGCTTGTACTTCTTGGATATTTCTTGGGGTGCATGGGCATCCCCAAGCTTGAGCTTTTGTCCATTCTTCATCTCATCTCATCATTCTCCAATCCCTACACTTGAAAACTTCCTTCATACAAAACTAAACACAATTCTATTAGCAACATTAGTGTAAGCATAGTAATGAATCAACCCTTTTTGCTTCAGGTTTCAACTCAAAACCACCACATATAAAGTATATACTACTTTAGCAACTTCCCCAAAAGTTCTGTGATCAAAAGAACTAAAAAAGAAAGCGATAAAACGGCAAACACAAATATTGGCAGAAAACTGTTAAAACAGAACAGCTGACAAAGGTCAAATTTTTAGAGAGTTTTATGTTGCTCAACTCAAAAAGTGTTCAACTAATGAAAGTTTGGATACAACCTGGGACATATGCACAAGAAATCGCAGGTCCAAAAGATATACAGAGAATTTTCACGAATTTTTACGGTGCAGCACCAAAAACTGTTTCAGGACAGCAACATCCCCAAATCTTACCTCACTCAAATTAGAGGCTTCTCTTGGCACAACAACAAAATAAAAAGGATAAGGAGCGGTTATTACAATAGTAATAACTTCTAAGACTCGAATAAAAGAAAATTTACTAAAAATAAACAATGGGTTATCTCCCAAGAGTGCTTTTCTTTAACGCCTTTGAGCTAGGCGCAGTAATTTGCAAAGATGCTCATGTAGGCGCCATATAAGAGCTTGAGGCAAAGGCGCCATATAGGAACTTAAAGCAATAGAGAGCATCAAAAAGAAAGTATGGAACACATTTAAATCTAAACCACTTCCTATGAAAAATAGTCTTGTAAAGAGACAAGTCATAAAAGCGCAATGCAAAAAGCATAGGAAGGCAAAACAAGTACAACTTCAAGAATTGCAACATAAAGAGGGGAAACTCAATATTGTTGAGATCCATCAAACCATGTTTCCCTCTCTCATAATAACTTTCAGTAGCATCATGAATAGAATTAACAATATAACTATCACATAAAGCATCCCTATCATGAGCCACATGCATAAAAGAATTAATACTCCCCACATGAACAATAGTAGTAGGAGCAGATTCAACAGAATAATTATTCTCATCATCATAATCATCAAAAATAGGAGGCATATTGTAATCATAACTAATTTTCTCCTCAAAAGTAGGTGAACTGAAAATATTATACCCATCATCATAACCATCATAAACTAGAGGTTTAGTATCATCACAAGCTAGAGAACAGCTATTTCGCATAGCATATTCATCAAACATATCATCATAAGAAGGAACACGAATAGTACTAATGGTACAACAATTGTTAACCTTAGAATTGGTACCAAAAAGATTTTCAATATCAAAAGTAGAGTGCTTTTCCCAATCATGATCACTAACATAGATAACAGGTATAGGAACATCATCCCAATCAGAATTATCATAATCTATAGCAGGATCATAATGCTTAGGGGAAGCTACCGTGTCCTCTCGCCTTTTGCTTCTCTTCTTCTTCTTCTTCATACTCTTCTTACTCTCTCCTTTAGGAGGGAGAGGCTTGAAGGGCATCTTCTCCACATATTCTTTAGGAGGGAAAGGCATCTTCTCCAAATAATCTGGTTTACTAACAGAAACAACAGAAGAAACTTTAGAGGATTTCTCCTCTCTATTAATAAGATCAAAACATCTATTAGTCCTGTCATAGCTTGGCAAAACATCATATTTTATAAGATCTTGTAAGTAAGTATTTGCGAGGCAATCTTTAGCACAATAGAGACGACAACCACGAAGGATGCTATTAATATCAACATCTCTCATATCAACCAAAGAAATCTTTCTAGATATATCTTCACAATTCAAAAACAAAGTAAGCTCATCATACTGATTGAGAGTAATCTTATCATCACAATACAAATATGTGGTACTCGTTCGATTAATTGGGCATTGAAAATTAAAGTGACCCGTTTTACCGCAAAATTCACAAAGAAAAGGATAAAGCTCACAAACCCTTTCACCAAGCTCGTCTAGATCCCCGAGCCACACATTGGTTTCTTCATTCCCGTGGGTGATGCAATAATCTTCCTTGTTGTGACTCTGTTCACAAGGTCTATGTATTCCACAAAAATTAACATGCTTATAAGAAATAGGACTTTTAGAAGTTTGAGCATGTTTATTGCAATCATCAACAACACTATCACTTTCTACGCAAGTGTCCTTAAAAGGTTCATGATACACGTCCCCATTTCCTTTAGGAACATTCATATGGGAAGCAAAGGCTTTAAAGCAATCAACCATAATTTGAGGATCAAGACCATATTTAGCACTAAGCTCTTGAAAATTAGTAGTTTCAGCGAAAGACTTAATGCAATCAAACTCGTAATTCATACATGATCCTTTACCTTTGTCGCTATCCCAACCTTCAATATTGTTTTGAATTGTTTCAAGCAGATCCCACTTGGTGTCAACATCCTTGCTTGTGAAAGACCCATCAAAGCATGCCTCTAGATAGTCCTTGTAATATCCTAAAAGCCTTGCATAAAAATTATTAATAATAATATTACGGGGAAGATCATGAATAGGACATTTGTGCATTAGTAACTTTAATCTTCCCCACGCTTGGGCAATGCTTTCTCCCTCATGTGGATGAAAATTATAAATGTAATTCCTATCTTTATAAACCTGACTAGAAGGATAGAATTTAGAATAAAAGAGAGGTACAATTTCCTCCCAGTCAATAGATCGACCATCCTTCAGTGTTTTATACCATTCCGCAGCTCTGCCTTTCAGTGATAGAGAGAATAGCTTCTTCTTAACTTGGTTCATTGAAATACCTGCACACTGGAACAACTTGCATAATTCATGTATAAAGAGCAAATGATCACCAGGATGGACAGTTCCATCTCCTAAATAGCAGTTATCCATAGCACGTTCAACAATCTTCGTAGGTATTTTAAAAGGATGAGGAGCACAAGCATCATTAGAAACGTCACATATGGGAGATAAAATATCATCAGAGCAAACTTTCTCCACTAAAGCTAGGGAACTAAAAATATCATGCTTAATAAAACCAGCTTCCCCAAGCTTAGACTTTTCTATAGCATTAGCAGTAACGGTATTCAAAGCATTCGTACTAATAACATTGCTATGCAAAATGAGCTCCAAAGGTTTTTTCATTTTCTCTTCAAATCTAAACTCAGGAAAAAGATTAAGAACTCTATATTTTCCATTAAGCCTAACTAGTGAAAATAAAAACAAGAAACCAAAAGATATAATTGCAGAATCTAAAGGAAATAACTTCGAGCACTCACCAGCAACTAAAAGACTTAGTAACCAAAGAATGTGAGTACTTTTTTACCTTACCTCCCCGGCAACGGCGCCAGAAAAGAGCTTGATGTCTACGCACGCGTCTGTTCTTGTAGACAGTGTTGGACCTCCAAGTGCAGAGGTTTGTAGAGCAGCAGCAAGTTTCCCTTAAGTGGATCACCCAAGGTTTATCGAACTCAGGGAGGAAGAGGTCAAAGCTATCCCTCTCAAGCAACCCTGCAATTACGATACAGAAAGTCTCTTGTGTCCCTAAGACACCCAATACATTTGTTAGATATATGGGTGCACTAGTTTGGTGAAGAGATAGTGAAATACAAGTAGTAGTGATGATTATAAGTAGCAAATGTGATCTGAAATAAATATCGCTGCGAGCAAACATGTAACAAAACAGTAAGTAAATGGTGTGCAATGCTTGGAAACAAGGCCTAGGGATCATACTTTCACTAGTGGACACACTCCCAACAAATATAACATAATTGAACCAATAGATACTATCATCAATATGCAACTCAAAATAATTCTCCAATGGAAAACATACACTAATCATGCATAGGGCTACGAAGCACTCCTCAAAGTCCGTATGTACCCAAACTAGATTGTCCCACACTATCACCATGAACGCACTAGATGGTTCCAACAAACACCAACATTTCATAGAGACATTAACCAAAAAGATACACATGATGCACACACTAGTCACCTTTATACCATGATACAAGGTATCTCCGGAGAGTACAATAATAAAGCATAGGAGTAGCATAATATCTGAATAATAACATCTACCAATTCAACTAGATACAAGGCTCACGATCACATAAAGATCACATCATGGGAGAGAGAGGTGAACCACATAGCTACCGGCATAGCCCTCAGCCCCGGGGGAGAACTACTCCCTCCTCATCATAGGAGACAACAAGGTTGATGGAGATGGCGGTAAGGTTGATGGAGATGGCGGAGACGGCGATGGAGACCGATGGAGATGGCTCCGGGGGCACTTCCCCGTCCCGGCAGGGTGCCAGAACAGAGACTTCTGTCCCCTGAAATTTGTCTTCGACAGCGGCGGAGCTGCGAAACTGTTTTGGGATAAACGCCGATTTCTCTAGGGTTTTCCGTCCCGAGGCTTTATATAGGCGAAGGAGAGTTGTCAGGGGGCTGCCAGGGCGCCCTCACAATGGGTGGGCGCGGCCAGGGGCTGGACCGCGCCCCCCTGTTGTGTGGGCGGCCTCTGCCCCCCCGGCTCTCTTTCGGTCTTCAGAACTCTTTCGGGAAAAATAAGACTTCTGGAACTTGTTTCGTCCAATTCCGAGAATATTTCCTGTGTAGCTTTTTTGAAACACAAAAACAGCAGAAAACAGGGAACTGACACTGTGGCATCTTGTCAATAGGTTAGTTCCGGAAATCGCATAAAAACGCCACGAAGTGTAACGAAACACAAGGCAAATGGTGTAAAAACAAGCATGGAGCATAAAAAATTATAGATACGTTTGAGACGTATTGCTACTTGTTGATGGCGCCCAGAAAATTAGCTACTGGTGCCAAGTTGATGTGAAGCAGACTGTCCTTGTGCGTGGTGAATAACCAGCCCGTTGGGAACCCCAAGAGGAAGGTATGATGAGTATAGCAGCTAGTTTTCCCTCAGTTAAGAAACCAAGGTTTAATATCGATCAGGAGAGGAGAGACAATGACGACTGAAGGTGATGCGGAACCTGCACACACACAAACAAATACTTTATTCCCAACTTGCGATGAGGTTGTCAATCTCACCGGTTTGCTTGAAACAAAGGTTATGAGCGTGTCGAGTGGAAAATAATATAGTATGCGAGTAAAGTAAACAGTACGAGTAAAGTAAACAGGTGATAGCAATATGATGGAAATAGGACCGGAGTCCACAGTTCACTAGTGGTGTCTCTCCATAGATAAAATAACACATGCTGGGTAAACAAATTACAGTTGGGCAATTGATAGAATAAAGATAAACGTGATATGTCAAGAAGATCACTATGAGATTTACTCAGGGCATTACAACAAAATACATAGACCGCCATCGAACTGCATCTATGACTAATAATGCACTCCCGGGGATATCAATCCGAACACCCTAGAAGTATTAAGTTGCGAACAACAGATAATTGCATTAAGCAAAGTGTGTAATGTAAACAAAGCATATG
Organism: Dactylis glomerata; assembly: GCA_007115705.1. Taxonomy (NCBI): domain Eukaryota; kingdom Viridiplantae; phylum Streptophyta; class Magnoliopsida; order Poales; family Poaceae; genus Dactylis; species Dactylis glomerata. Next base: position 1,103,250 of record QXEO01000291.1, on the reverse strand, counting down.
CCCTTGAGCATACGAATGTTGTTTTCTCCCTAGTAGCAACAACACATCTACCACCTTAGAGGTTTCTATCACTCCCCCAGGTGAAATAGAGGCATGAACCCACTATCGAGCATAAATACCCCCTCTTGGAGTCACTAGCAACTACTCGGCCAAGATAGCTACTAACAACGGAGAGCATGCAAGATCATAAACAACATAGAGATAACAAAAGATATAATTCAGTACAGCAACTTAATCATAAACACCAATATTCATCAGATCCCAACAAACCAAACATGTAGAATTACATAACGGTGATCTCAATCATGTAAGGCAGCTCATGAGATCTAAACATGAAGCACATGGTGGAGAAGACAACCATCTAGTTACTGCTATGGACCCATAGTCCAAGGTAGACTACTCACTCATCGCTCCGGAGGCAAGCATGGCGATGAAGAAGACCTCCGGTGGCGATTCCCCTCTCCGGCAGGGTGCCGGGAAGAGATTCTAGACCCTCCCGATCTTCGGGTCGACGGCGGCGGCGGATCGCGATGTGTTCTGGAAATCTGATCGGGTCCTTAGGTTTTTTCCGTCGGGGGGTTTTTATAGGCGAAGGGGCGATGTCAGAGGAGGAGCCAGGCGCCCTCACGCGGGGCCCGCGCGGCCAGGGGCCTGGCCGCGCTGCCCCTGTGTGTGGGGCCCTGGTGGCCCCCCTCCGACTCTCCTTCGGATCTCTGGAAGCTTCCGGGACAAATAAGACTTCAGGAACTTGTTTCATCCAATTCCGAGAATATTTCCTGTGTATCACTTCTGAAACACAAAAATAGCAGAAAACAGGGAACTGGCACTGTGGCAACTCGTTAATAGGTTAGTTTCGGAAAATGCATAAAAGTGACACTAAGTGTAACGAAACAATAGGCAAATGGTGTAAAAACATGCATGGAGCATCAAAAATTATAGATACGTTTGAGACGTATCAAGCATCCCCAAGCTTAACTCCTGCTCGTCCTCGAGTAGGTAAGTGATAACAAAAGAATAATTTTTGAGGTGACATGCACCTACACAATCTTGATCATTTATGTAAGCATTTGTGAGCAGGGATCATAAGAACTTAAAACATGGGCATGAAGATATAATCTTGACAATAAGAACTTAGCAACCATGTTGTAAACATGCAAATGAACTCAAACAAAAGATCATGAAAATGAAACAATGAAAGTCAAACGTGTGTTCAAATCATAAGGAAAAACATACAAATGGTTTTTAGCTTGTCCTTCAAAGAGAGCAAAACATAAATGCATAGGACACCTTCAAGTTTAAGAGGGCGACTAGATACAAATAATTTAAGAACAAGTGAAACCAACAATATGAATCAATCAATGAACTTTGGGACAATGCATATCACACTAAGAATGACAACTATGCTCTCTTAATGGTGCATAAAGAAAGAAGGTGGCGACTCAACATAAAAGTAAAAGAAAGGCCCTTCGCAGAGGGAAGCAGTGATTGCAAGTTTTATAACCTTCAAAAATTATGGTACTTACCGGCTTTGAGCTCTCATTGCCCCCATCATAAGTATCTTGAATGGTTAAAGTTAATGCGAGAACAATTATGATGCATATGCTTGACAAATCATAAGTTGAAAACCTCGTGCCCCGTGAATACGAGTACCCAAACCTCATGCTACTTTACTTAGAGTCCCAAGCAAGGCTCTTGTCATTGTAAGTATATGCATATCATTGAGAACCGCCAATGGGGTACCTCCGTGCCCGATGACATGGAACAAGCCCACACCAAAATGACAGGACAAGCAGACAATGAACACCTCGACATCTCTTTTATTTGCCTTTTGTTTAGCTTTTTATTGTGAGATGCGTCGTCGAATGTTCACCATGGGTATGCTGCAAATTTCCACCATGAATTATGCATGGCTTAGATTGGTGGCCCGGCGTTTCCCTAACACATATACAAACTCCATGATCCCCACAAGATTCCCAATTCATTTCACACCGCGGGCATCCATAAACAAAAGATCACGATATCAACTCAAATAAGAAGTGCAATGTTGAACGCTTGCCCCATGACAGCATGGATGGGCTAGAATCCAACTTACAACTTGCAAGCATAACAACTCAACATAAGAGACCACAATGTCAAATTTTTAAGAACATGAAAAAGTAAAGTTTGCCTTCCGGTTCGTGAGAGCTTTACTGACCGAATTTCGCATAACACTGGTAAGAGTTTAATTTGAAGAGAAAATAAAAGCAAGTCAAATTTACTTGGAATAGCAAATTGCTAGAAGGTATGTATGGTGGACACTTTGGAAAACTTTGGTTTTTAGGAGTTGGATGCACGAGTAGAGCTCATACTCAGTACTAGGCGAGGGCTAGCAAAAGACTGGGAGCGACCAACTAAGAGAGCAATAATGGCCATAATTATGCAAAGCGACAAAGCGACATGAAAAGAAGCATAAGATGGCATCAAAAGTTAAAAACTAAATGATCATGAAGGCTATTGGCGACTTTGTAAGAGTCTAACATGTGTGAGCATGCGCCAAGTCAACCCAAATAAAGCATCAAGGAGAAAACCAAAATAATGCTTCCATACAATAAAAACAACGCATGATTTTTTCAAAGGCTCATTAAGCAATCTCAGTTATTTGAGACAAGTCATGCTACAGCAAAACCACTAAGCATACTATCAAAAAGACATCAAGCATGACATGAAAAAGCCTAAGCCGCAGTCTACACAAGCTCCTTCTTGTACCACTATTTTGCACAAAGCTTTTTCTCTTTTCCAACACCATTTGAAATTTTTATAAACACCTCTTTTGATGAAAACCAATAAAGATCAGAGGCAAAAATACCCCTTGATGAAAAGATATGATAAGGTCTGAACGCAAATCAAGGCGAAAACGAAAACCAAAAGCAGTAGCAGAAAAAGAAGAACGCTCGATTTTTAATAAGAGTGAAAACTAGAGCGTTCTTGGCAAATGAAAACAAGTACATCTCCTCCAAAAGAAATTTGTTGGGGTCCAACCATTTATTGCAGCAAACAAACAAACTAAACAAACTAAGAAAACTAAAATAACTGACGCTCCAAGAAAAACACATAGTGCATGAAGCAATAAAAATATGGGATTTCTATTTTCGTGCCCTCAGGTCGTTAGTTGTACTCAGTTTTCCCCCCAGCCGCTTAGTTTTTCCTCAGTTTTCCCCTCGCTCTAGTTTGAAACCCCTCGCAGACGCTCGGACGGGAGGTTTGCCGTTTAGTTGACCGTTCCGTGCTGACGTGTGGGGCCGCGTCGTGTGGGGCCGCGTCGCGTGGGGCTGGTAGAACGGGACCGCGTGGGACAGGACGAGACCGCGTTTGGTTGTACGTGAGAGCTCGGTTTTGTCTCTCTCGGCCCAAATTGGCATTTTTCAGAGCGCCTTTTCCCCCTCTCTCTCTCTGTAACAGTTCTCTCTCTTTTCACCAAATTAGTATCAAATCTAGAGAAGCTTCTATCTCTGTCTTTCTTTAATGATTGTTGCCTTTTGGCCCTCGTTTTTTGCCCAATATGTTAACAAATCTAGTAGCAAATCTAGAAGCTAGTAGAGGATAAATTCACAGCAGCATAATAAATCGAGAAAATATAGGAAAAGCTGCATACAGCAGCCAACATAGCATATATATATATATTGAGGACAGATCCAACAGTACTACCGATCCCTAGATCCAACATAAGCTACATTTTACATGGGATTAAGCTTGGAGGCTGCGCAGGTGAATCCCAAGTGCTTTGTGTTTGGCCATGAACGCATGCACGTTCACGGTCGTTCCAACTCTAGCGCCGCCGGTGGCACTGCCAAGGGATTCGGCATGGTTCACCAGGCAGTTGAAGTCGGTGGCGCGGAGCCTCCTGTTGCAGAAGGGGCACCTGTAAACGCCTCGAGCAAAGTGGCGATCGTAATGGCCGGACTGCAGCCTCCTGAGGACGTGACGAGTCTTGGTGTGGAAGGACTCATCGTCGCTGTCGATGTCGCTGCTCTGCACCTGTCACGTAGCACCAAAGATCGAAAAACACGGAGTCAATTGCAGCGATGATGGAACAGAGAGTGAACAAAAGATCATGCATGATAATATGGGCACGAAAAAAAGAAGCCTCAGTTACATTGGACACACTTATATCCAAGATTTGGGTCAGTGAACCAAAGATCATGCACAACAAATTTGTACACACCAATTGTTCACAGACCAAACCCTGAATCAATTTGTGCCCAAATATTCATCATCATCGGCACAAATTAACGGGATGGGATTGATTACTCACATAAGTTAACCGAATCGTAAACAAAAGCAAATCACAAACACTAATAACGCTAGATCTATCATAATAACGCTAGATCTATCATAAAAGGATTGAACTAGGAACAGACTAACCCTAATAACACTAGATCTATCATAAAAGGATTGAACTAGGAACAGACAAACCCTAATAACGCTAGATCTATCATAAAAGGATTGAACTAGGAACAGACGAACCCTAATAACGCTAGATCTAACACAAAAGGATTGAAATGGCATAAGAACAAGGGAACAAAGGGTTACCTCCGGGTAGTCGTCGACGATGCTGGTGTCGTAGGGGTTCGCTGGCGCGACGTACGGCACTGGTTCGTATGGGTCTTCGTACAGGTCCCAATCGACGGGTGCCTGGACGGGTGCCTGGACGGGTGCCTGGACGGGGACCTGGACGGGGGCCTGGACGGGAGCCTGGACGGGGGCGGCGGCCATTGCGCCGGCGGCTGATGCGCCGGCGCCTACGTCGGAAGCAGCGACGGGGGCCTGGATGGGGCCGGCGGAAGATGCGCCGGCGGCCGATGCGCCGGAAGATGCGCTGGCGGCCGATGCGCCGGCGGCTACATCGGCAATGGGCATCTCAGGCTTCTCCATCGCCGGGGTTTTTTCTTAGGGGGTTTTTCGACGCGAAGTGGAGAAGATGATGGGACAGGAGAGGCGGTTGCAGTGAGAATGAGAGTGGGCAAGCGTCGAGAGAGAGGGGCTCTATAAAGACGAAGGTGGCGTTTGGTGTACCGCAACACGCGTCCGCTATGCACGGCTGCAGCGTGCACCGCGACAGGCGTACTCAGTTCTACCCTCGGGCCTTATTCAGAAATTTTATATGCACTCAGTTTTCCCCTCGAGTACTAGACTGGCAAGTGCAATATACTCAGTTCTACCCTCAAGTAGCTGGTCAACAAAGAGTCAACAAATGAGATTAACATAGCTAATTGAGTCATTTCATGCGCAAAAAAATCCAAAAAAATAAAAACATAGTGGCACCTACTCATGGAGTCTTCCTACGCAACCTGCCACCTTAACCAACATAGATAAATCATGTTTTGCCACAAATTGCCACTTCTCATAATCACTAGTAGCTATGAAGATGCATGGTTTTCCACTCAAACCCCTTTGCAAAACATCTTCCCCAAAACATAGTTTGTCTAAATGAGGCCATAATTGTCACACTCATGTATATTTGAATTGCAAATAATTTGATGTAGCCCAATATGAATTATATTGTACAAAACACGCATTTTTCATTTTGTAATTATTTTGTTTGAATACCTTAGTCTATTTACTATTTAGGTGCCCTTGGTTTCTTAGTACTACTCAGTTTTGCCCTCAAGTACTGTCACAAATGCTCACAGAAACCCAAACTTATCCTGATTGGTTGAGAGGTTGTCACACGGATCGACTCCACCAACCGTTGATCCACTGATCTAACGGGTAGTATACCCCTATCCGTCTCTTCGTGGCCACCCCTCTCTCTCTCTTCGTGGCCACCCCTCTCTCTCTGTCGGTGGATCAACGGTTGGTGGAGTCGATCCGTGTGCATTTATGGATTATTTTACCACGTAACTATCCCTTCCCTCTATTATCAACGGTTGGTGGAGTCGATCCGTGTGCATTTATGGATTATTTATGGAGTCTATTTATGCATTATTTTCCACGATTTAAAAATGTTAAACTAAAAAGTGGTAAACAAGAGACATACATATTTATCACCCCTATTATCAACTATCTTTAGCATTCCTTTTCTTTTAGGGAATTTAGTTTTGGTAATTTGAAATGGCCCAAAAGTGGTATAATTTTGGTAGAAACATGAGACATACATGTTTGGCATATTTGGGGCATTTCGGTGAATGAATTATTTATCACCCCTCTAACAATTATCAACTATCTTTAGCATTCCTTTTCTTTTAGGGAAAATAGTTTTTTGGCAATTCGAAACGGCCCAAAAATGGTATAATTCTGGTAGAAACATGAGACATACATATTTGGCATATTTGTGGGATTTCGGTAAATGGATTATTTATCACCCTTCTAACAATTATCAACTATCTTTAGCATTCCTTTTCTTTTAGGGAATATAGTTTTGGCAATTTGAAACGGCCCAAAAATGGTATAATTCTGGTAGAAACATGCGACATACATATTTGGCATATTTGTGGGATTTCGGTGAATGGATTATTTATCACCCCTCTAACAATTATCAACTTTCTTTAGCATTCCTTTTCTTTTAGGGAATATAGTTTGGGATATAGTTTTGGTTATTTGAAACGTCCCAAAAGTGGTATAATTTTGGTATAAACATGAGACATACATATATGTCACCCCTCTAACAATTATCAACTATGCACACACTAACTTTGAAAACAACTACAAGTACATGTAACTGAATAATGGATTTGTAACAAGGGATCCCTTGTAACAACTTCTAGCACTTGACGAGCAATGATAAGAATCCGACCGCAATTATACAACAAAAAAACAGCCAGCCATCAGATTAGCTTGCTTCTTCAACTCGATCAGCTGCTTTAACCGCTTGTTCATTTTCTTCAGTTCTCCCTTCACTTCCACCAGTTCTGCATTGGGAGCATTAGGCATAATCGGGACGGCCCCTCTCTCCACCGCATTCTCTACAGCAAGTACCCCCCCTCCCAAATTGCGCTCCCCAATACCGCCAATTGATTCCTACAATTTAAGCCTCTGAACGTACACATCGATCCACTCGAAATACCTGCATTTCTCCAGGATCTGAAAACAACAACGTGAACCCTAAATCCCAAATTCGAGGGAATAACAAGAAAATCGATAGAAAACAGAGCAATTGGAGCGAGATCTAACCTTATCCCCCTCTCTATATGGCAAGCTCTCGCATGCAAGGAACTCACGTCCACGGTTGCCGTTGTCGTTCGTCTTACAGATCGACCGCTTCAGAGGCTCTTGGCGTGGGCAGTCAGGGCATCTTGTCAAAGGCACGGGTCCATACTGCGGCCATGAAGAACGGGAGGTCGAAGAGAAACTACACATCACCCGCCTGCCGGGGAAGGGCTGCCGCTGCCGGAGAAGAAGAACAATGGGGCGCGAGGAAAGAAGGGGGAAGCAATGGCACGGGCACGGGCACGGGCGCGGGGCTGGCTCGGGCTCCCATTTTGCAACGGGCACCTGGGTAAGCTGTGGGTCCGGCGCGCTAATGTGGACAAGTTGCGGGTCCCACGATGATCTGGATAAGTGGAGGCGTGTCCACTGCGGGGCACCAACGGCGGCCCCACTTGCCGGCATCAACGGCGGCCCCACTTGCCAGCACCAACCAATGGTCAACTAAACGGCAAACCTCCCGTCCGAGCGTCTACGAGGGGTTTCAAACTAGAGCGAGGGGAAAACTGAGGAAAAGCTAAGCGGCTGGGGAAAACTGAGTACAACTAACGACCTGAGGGCACGAAAATAGAAATCCCTAAAAATATAGTGTTTTGAATGGTGACCTGATTTTTGCCGATGAAGAAGGTGTGCCTCGGGGGCATCCCCAAGCTTTGACGCTTGTACTTCTTGGATATTTCTTGGGGTGATGCATGGGCATCCCCAAGCTTGATCTTTTGTCCATTCTTCAACTCATCTCATCATTCTCCAATCCCTACACTTGAAAACTTCCTTCATACAAAACTAAACACAATTCTATTAGCAACATTAGTGTAATCATAACATATAATCAACCTCTTTTTGCTTCAGGTTTCAACTCAAAACCACCACATATATAGCAAATACTAGTGTAGCAACTTCTCTAAAAGTTCCATGATCAAAAGAACTCAAAAGAAAGCGATAAAGTGGCAAACACAAATATTGGCAGAAATCTGTCAAAACTGAACAGCTGACAAAGGTCGAATTTTTGAGGGGTTTTCTCTTGCTCAAATCAAAAAGTGTTAAACTAACAAAAGTTTGGATATAACCTGGGGCATATGCACAAGAAATCGCAGGTCCAAAAGATAAACAGAGAATTTTCACGAATTTTTACGGTGCAGCACCGAAAACATTTTCAGGACAGCAACATCCCCAAATCTTTACCTCACTCAAATTAGAGGCTTCTCTTGGCACAAAAACGAAATAAACAAGATAAGGAGTGGTCATTATAGTAGTAATGAATTCCAAGACTCAAATAAAAGAAAAAGTACTGAAAAGAAAACATTGGGTTATCTCCTAAGAGTGCTTTTCTTTAACGCCTTTGAGCTAGGCGCAGAAAATTGCGAATCAAGTATTTTCAGAAGAAGCATTAAGATCAACTGCAGAGGTCTTATCAATAAGGCATTGTATTTTATCCACATAAGTTTTAGAAGACCCTTTGTGATCATGCTTTGGTACACTATTTTCATCAAAAAGATTTTCAGGACAGATCCAGGCAAAATTATTTTCGAAGGCTTCACACAATCCCAAAAGCTTGCAAGGTATAGGTATTTCGGTTCCCTCATCATTAGTATCAATAACTTTTATAGGCGAACCGAGTTTATTAAAACGTTTAAGAACCTTTCTAGCTTCAATAACGACATCCTTAAATTCTAGGCGCAAAGTTTCCAAGATAAAAGCTTTCTTTTCGGGATCCTCAATTTCATGAAGCTTAAGGAACATATATTGCATAAAAGGATTAAGACTAGCAAACCTAGTTTCCAACATGTCAATTAAATAAACAGAAGCAACTTCAATACTAGGAGCAAGCTCAACCCAAGACTTTCCTCAACTTCCTCATGCATACTAATGTGATTAAAGAACTCCTCAATGTTACTTTTGCCAATAATCGAACCACTACCTACTGAGAGGTCCTCCAGAACGTACTTAGGGATCAACATGATAAACTAAAGTAAAGAAATAACAACTACCAAGGATTCTAATTTTTTTTTGGGTTTTTTTATAAAAAGCAATGCAGGTAAAATAAATAAAGTAAAGCAAAACAATAAAACAAAGTAAAGGATGTGTGTGCGAAAAACTCCCCTCGCAAAAGTTTTCTCTTCCTCCCAGACAACGGCGCCAGAAAATTGGCTGCTACTTGTTGATGGCGCCCAGAAAATTAGCTACTGGTGCCAAGTTGATGTGAAGCAGACTGTCCTTGTGTGTGGTGAATAACCAGCCCGTTGGGAACCCCAAGAGGAAGGTATGATGAGTATAGCAGCTAGTTTTCCCTCAGTTAAGAAACCAAGGTTTAATGTCGATCATGAGAGGAGAGACAATGACGACTGAAGGTGATGCGGAACCTGCACACACACAAACAAATACTTTGTTCCCAACTTGCGATGAGGTTGTCAATCTCACCGGTTTGCTTGAAACAAAGGTTATGAGCGTATCGAGTGGAAAACAATATAGTATGCGAGTAAAGTAAACAGTACGAGTAAAGTAAACAGGTGATAGCAATATGATGGAAATAGGACCGGAGTCCACAGTTCACTAGTGGTGTCTCTCCATAGATAAAATAACACATGCTGGGTAAACAAATTACAGTTGGGCAATTGATAGAATAAAGATAAACGTGATATGTCAAGAAGATCACTATGAGATTTACTCTGGGCATTACAACAAAATACATAGACCGCCATCCCACTGCATCTATGACTAATAATCCACTCCCGGGGATATCAATCCGAACACCCTAGAAGTATTAAGTTGCGAACAACAGATAATTGCATTAAGCAAAGTGTGTAATGTAAACAAAGCATATGCCCTTGAGCATATGAATGTTGTTTTCTCCCTAGTAGCAACAGCACATCTACCACCTTAGAGGTTTCTGTCACTCCCCCAGGTGAAATAGAGGCATGAACCCACTATCGAGCATAAATACCCCCTCTTGGAGTCACTAGCAACTACTCGGCCAAGATAGCTACTAACAACGGAGAGCATGCAAGATCATAAACAACATAGAGATAACAAAAGATATAATTCAGTACAGCAACTTAATCATAAACACCAATATTCATCGGATCCCAACAAACCAAACATGTAGAATTACATAACGGTGATCTCAATCATGTAAGGCAGCTCATGAGATCTAAACATGAAGCACATGGTGGAGAAGACAACCATCTAGTTACTGCTATGGACCCATAGTCCAAGGTAGACTACTCACTCATCGCTTCGGAGGCAAGCATGGCGATGAAGAAGACCACCGGTGGCGATTCCCCTCTCCGGCAGGGTGCCGGGAAGAGCTTCTAGACCCTCCCGATCTTTGGGTCGACGGCGGCGGCGGATCGCGATGTGTTCTGGAAATCTGATCGGGTCCATAGGTTTTTTCCGTCGAGGGTTTTTTATAGGCGAAGGGGCGATGTCAGAGGAGGAGCCAGGCGCCCTCACGCGGAGCCCGCGCGGCCAGGGGCCTGGCCGCGCCGCCCCTGCGTGTGGGGCCCTGGTGGCCCCCCTCCGACTCTCCTTCGGATCTCTGGAAGCTTCCGGGAAAAATAAGACTTCAGGAACTTGTTTCGTCCAATTCCGAGAATATTTCCTGTGTATCACTTCTGAAACACAAAAACAGCAGAGAACAGGGAACTGGCACTGTGGCAACTCGTTAATAGGTTAGTTCCAGAAAATGCATAAAAGTGCCACTAAGTGTAACGAAACAATAGGCAAATGGTGTAAAAACAAGCATGGAGCATCAAAAATTATAGATACGTTTGAGACGTATCACGTATCATCCTATTCCTAAACACAGAAACCAAACCCTATCCGATCCCCACTACTAACTTTTATGAGGTTCTAAGCAAGGATTGTGATTAATAAGTCTAGTTCGGTAAACTCTCTCTCTTTAAACTCATATCCCCATTCTATGAAGTTGTGAAACACATTGCCAATGTAATCTCCCACTACGCAGCTGGACATGACCAGGAATACTGCTCACAAGCTCCTCGATGCCACAAGGAGACCGTTTTAAGATGGGGTTGGGGCTTGGACGATCTAATTGAAAACTACACCATGAATAATGTTACCCTATATTTTAACCCTAAATTTATCTATAATTCACACCGGAGGAGCTAGGGTTGGAACCTGGTGGTAGATATTGGAAATATATTTACTTTTCTTTCCACTCGAAGCACCATAAAAGAAAGTGTGAGAGGGTGATCTACTTTGTATGTACCGGTCCTAAAATTAGAAGATTGTTTGATGATTCGATCTTGTCCAAGGAGAGGGGCCAGAGGATACCGAACACAAATAAAACTACTTTCCATGAGATATTCGATGTTTAGAACAACAACAACTAGAAGACCAGGCCACACGAGCATACCTCGCACGAGTCGTCCGATCTGCCCTCTTGTCCGATCGCGCCCATCCGAGCCCTCCATCGCCTACCACCAGGCCCCATAGATGACACTACGGTGCCACCTCACACCTCTCCTCTTGTCCCCTAGCTGCCAGAGTGCTAGCGCCGAGTGCGGACTCCTCTGAATCCTGATTTGCTCGCTCGCGCGCTCCGTCGTGCCACGTCGATCGCCTCCATCTCCTCCAGCTCCGGTGACCATGGACGATGCTGGTGCGCCCTGAGATCGAAGGTAACCGCCCTCCGGTTCCTCGCGGCGCAGTAGTATTCGCAGGTGAGCCGCCTCGTCACCTCTCGTAGTTCCCTCTGCCCTCGTCTGGCCATCAATCGTGCTCCTAATGCTCTGGAAGATTTGGGACTCCAGGAATGCAAAAATATTTAGGAACGAATGATGGGGTGCTTTGGCCACCCTCAAACATGTAATTGATGATCTCTCGATCTGGCTCTACCGCTTCAAGCATAGAGACCAAAAGGTGGCGGCCATCTCTTGGCGTGACCACCTTACTCAATGCAACTCTGCAAACTAAACTTTAGAATGAAATTTAGGTGGGGAGTCTTTCCCCTGATGACAATTTCAATAATAATAATAATTGAAAACCATAATATAGGTGATGTTACCCTATATTCTAACTCTATTTTTTTCTATACTTCACACCGAAGGAGTTGGAGTTCTCCTTCCCCCCCCCCCCTCCCCTCCTAACATAGGAGTGATGATATGAGGAGAGGGGAACATGGTGGTAGATATTTGAAATAAATTTACTTTTCTTTTCACTCGAATCACCATAAAAAGAAAGTGTGAGAGGGCGAACTTCTTTTTATGTACCGGTCCTAAAATTAGAAGATTGATCGATGATTCGAGGTTGTCCGAGGAGATACCGGACAGAAATAAAACTGCTTTCCATGAGCTATCCCGTTGTTCAGAAATCAGAACAAACCGGAAGACCAGGCCACGCGAGCACACCTCGTACGAGCCGTCCGATCCGCCCGCTCGTCTAATCGCGCCCATCCGAGCCCTCCATCGCCTACCAGCGGGCCCCACAGACGACACTCCGGTGCCACCTCACGCCTCTCCTCTTGTCCCCCGGCTGCCAGAGTTCCAGCGCCGAGTGCGGACTCCTCTCCTGAATCCCGATCTGCCTCGCTCGCTCGCGCGCTCCGCCGTGCCGCGTCGATCGCCTCCTCCTCCTCCAGCTCCGGCGACAACGGGCGCCGGTGCGGCCTGAACCAGGAGGTGACCGCCCTCCGGTTTCTCGCGGCGCGGTAGTTAGTATTCGCAGGTGAGCCGCCTCGTCACCTCTCGTGATCGCCTTCCTCTGCCTGCCGCTCCTATCCTTTTTGCAAGGCGATGTTTTTAGGGAGATCTAGGGTTCGCCGTGGTTAGCTGCGAGAATTCTTGGTATTTGCTGTGCGCGGGCCGGGTTGCCGGGAAGAAATTGCGATTTCGGGTATTTCAGGGTGGTTTTATCGTTGAACAAATCGAAATCAACCCTGGCTACTTCGCTGTTCTGTGGCGCAGAGCGCAATGCAGGCTAATCGATTCATGCGTTTCCTCTGTCAAAAGATCCACTTTTGATCTATGCAGGCCGACACCGATGCCATTATTCAGTGTTTTGGGCTCTTTGGGCGCAATTTTGTGTTGCATATCACCACATTTGGTTATGAATTTGCCACGAATGTAAAAACTTCCTGTGATGTGTGGCTATTTGGAGTAATCTAAGCTGTGTACACTGGAGAGTTATCATGAGTGGTTGAGGGCTGATGCTCTGAGCCACTCGAAAGGCTGTGGCATTGTCGGGGAAGCTGGAGATTGAGAATTGCTATATTTCAGCTTGAGTTTTGAAGTTGTATAATCAGACGGAAACATAGGTTACATCAGCTTACTGCTTACTGGAATTTTGTAATGTGCCAGCAACTTTGTTTTGGTGAAATGGGATTACTAGGAAAGTGCAACATTATAATTTGATGTAGAACAACCATTGTGTCAAATATAGCATTTGAGATGATTGAATTGAATTACTAGAATCTGTTGCATGGTCTCTGTTCTCTACTTTTGCTTTCTTATGGTTGCCAACTTTTCAGTTGCTAATAATTTGAAATTTGCAGGCTTGGTATCATTTTACTTGTGGTCGTGGAGGCCTGACATAACACTGCTCTATTAAAAATGTCGGAGTTCCTTGAGCTTGAGGAAGTGGATGGGATAAGGATGCCATGGAATGTTATCCCGGGCACAAGGGAGGATGCTTTGAGCTGTGTGGTCCCTGTTTCCGCCATTTATACTCCTCTGAAGCCAATTCCTAATATGCCAGTAGTCCCATATTCTCCCCTTCGCTGCCGCATGTGTCGTTCTATCCTCAACCCCTTCTCCAGTGTTGACTATAATTCTAAGATCTGGCAGTGTACATTCTGCTTTCAGCGCAATCAATTCCCTCAACACTACTCCTCGATCTCAGAAAATAATCTCCCTCCAGAACTCTTTCCTCAGTATACCACTATAGAGTACGTATCCACTGCTGAGACAGGCCCTGTGGCGCCTCCAGTTTTCATCTTTGTCGTGGATACTTGCATGATCGAGGAAGAAATTGATTATTTGAAGTCTGCACTGGCGCAGACTGCCGAGCTATTGCCAGATAATTCCCTTATTGGACTCATTACTTTTGGGACATATGTACTGGTAATAATTCTGTGTTTACTCATTAATGCTCTATTGGTAAATATTTTGTTCAATATTCATGGTTGATTTAGTAATATGTTCTCAATAATGGTTCATGTAGGTGCATGAATTGGGTTTTGGCTTGCTGCCAAAGGCATATGTGTTCAAGGGAACAAAGGAGGTCAGCAAGGAGCAAATATTGGAGCAAATGTGCTTCTTTTCTGGCAAGCAAAAGCCCACCACGGGGGTGATAGCTGGAACTAGGGATGGTCTTTCATCAGAGAGCATCTCGAGGTTCTTGGTGCCTGCTTCTGAGTGCGAGTTTGTGTTGAACTCGGTAAGAATGCATAGCATCACAATAGGAAATCAGACTGTTCATGTCCCGAACTTTCAGTGTAGCAAGTCCATGATATAATTTTACTGTATGTATAGGTTATTGAAGGTCTGCAAAAGGACCCATGGCATATTCCAGCTGATCAACGTGCATCAAGATGCACTGGAGCTGCATTAAGTGTGGCGGCCAGTCTCCTGGGCGTTTGTGTCCCTGGCTCAGGTGCTAGGATCATGGCATTTATTGGTGGTCCATCTACAGAGGGACCTGGTTCGGTAAGTCCAAATAATAAACGATTTTCGATTGTTTTGAGCTATTTGATTATCTTTTACACTATCAAAGTTGCTAGTTCACATTGCTGTTTAGATGTGCAACCAGGAAGGTGCTTACTCTCAGAGCACCATTCTGTCTTGTGGATTTTCACAGGGCTCTTGATGTGCTGAGAAACACTGCCATATTATATTTTAGCATTAAGTGATTTTGCATGCTCTAGCATTGCACCTTTGTTTTTTCACAAGATACCATGGTTTCTTTTCTTGAAAGGGGAAACTCATGTTTAACTCTGTTTCATTGGTTTTACGGCAACTCTTTGCACAAAATGTCATATTCTATCAGAGGATAGCAATACGCATCACTGCGTTTTGTCAAATTGCTCTGAGTACATATACAGATTATGCTTGGGCCTTACGTCATCTATGATTTTCATATATCACAATAATTGTATGCTGTACACATATTTCTGTATATGCTTTCTTGTGTAGTATGATGAATGTTTTGCACCATTTCCAGATTGTATCCAAATCCTTATCAGAGCCAATTCGCTCACACAAAGACCTCGATAAAGACTCGGCTCCACTTTATGATAAAGCGGTGAAGTTCTATGATCAGATTGCCAAGCAGCTTGTGCACCAAGGACATGTTCTGGATTTGTTTGCTTGTGCCGTCGACCAGGTCTGTTGTTTATTTATACTCCTTCCAGTCATGTATAGACGTCGTCTTAGTACAACTGAATGTGAGAACAGAGTGTCGCTCTGTTGGTAAGCTGCGGGGTTGCACATGCAGCTCACCCGTGCTCGAGTCTTGGAGTCGGTAGGGTGCTCAGGTTGTTTTTTCTATAAAAATATGCTGCCAAGGGCTAGTCCTGGCTGTATCAAACCTGTAAATTTTTTACTACCGTATATAGAAGTAAATTTGGCATCAAAAGTATTTCATATAATTCATTTGTAGTATTCATTAACATATAATTAGATCAAAGTTAGGTACGAAGCCATATATACCCTTTTGTGGATAGCGCTTCTCTTTCACCCTTTTCTCCTTGATTTAGCAGTATCTTGTATGAACTAATCTTTATGGAATCATTGATTATTTCTTATGTGTATAGTTTGTATAAAATTTGTAGTTACCTAAGTGTTGCTTGTGCTGAAAGTCCATGTTGTTATTACAGAATGCATCATCCAGTGAGGAACCCCAGCACAATTACTATTTCATTGTTTGCATGCAAATGGAAGAAACTATACAGTTGTTCCCAACAGTTGTCTAATAGGAGCACAGAGTCGATAGACAATCGGAGTTGTGAATGGTCTGTTGGTTGTTGTGCTGTGTTGCACTATGACATTTAGTTATTTACAGGAATATTTGCTAATTCTAGTAAGATTTTGCTCTTGTGTATACAAAATGCCCTTAACTAACCGCTCTATCCAAAACTTGACGAAAACATGTGCTTTTGAAAAGCTACCGCACTACCATACGGAGCCACAGAAAATCACCTTTGTGTACACATTTGGTGTGTGGATAGAGATGCATTGTTATTTTGTTCTGAAGTAATAATTTCTTTTATGTTTGAGTTTTCAGGTTGGTGTTGCTGAAATGAAGGTTGCAATTGAGAAGACTGGGGGAATTGTCGTGCTTGCTGAAAGTTTTGGTCACTCTGTATTCAAAGACTCGCTTCTCCGCATCTTTCAGTCAGCAGACAGCGACCTTGGATTGTCATTCAAGTAAACTATTCTTTTCTCTAGCTCGATTTATTGTGAGTTGTAGTGCAGGTTGTTTTTTTAATTTTGTTAAATCGTTATATCTGAAATGAGAAATAGGGACTGAGTGGCCTCCTTTTGAATTTTTCAAATGCACATTGCACTTATCCCTTGGGAAATTACTGCATCTTATTGCTCTTTTAACCATAGTGTGGGGGTTCCTCTTTTTGGAACTTCATACTATCCTATGAAGTCGTACATGTGCCCACAAAGCTTTCAAGGTAGCTCAGCTGCTCTGAATATCAAAACCACTTGCATGTGCATCGGACGCCAATATGGTGTGACTGGCTGCATGTTCGCATAGCTTGTGATCTTAAACTGGCTGCATGTTTGCAACTAATAAATCTGCCTTGAAGCACATAATAGGCCCTTTATTTATCTCAGACTTGGAAAATAATGTAAGCTGTTTATCATTACCTTGACACTTGATCTTTTCCAATACTGTTTTTTCTCATTGTTCCGCCAACATCGATAATACCATGTAGGATGTTTTTTCTGAACATGGACAGTTAGATAAAGTTGTAGTGGGCACTTTATGGTTAAAAAGTGTTTTGGCTTCGAATAGCATCTATAAACCTAAAGTTTCCCAATATTTTGCATCCATTGTTTGTATGTGGTGACATTTTGATATTAATATCTTTGAATTGCCTCAACAGTGGTATTCTTGAGATTAACTGCTCAAAAGATGTAAAGATTCAAGGCATTATTGGGCCTTGTACTTCCCTGGAGAAGGTACAACCATGTTGTTACTTTTGTAAGCTATAAGAAGCTTATAGAATGACAAGACTATGCAGTTTTGTGCTGTTCTAATGTTGCAGTCATTGTATGCAGAAAAGTCCCCTGTCTGCAGATACTGTTATTGGTCAGGGAAACACTAGCGCTTGGAAGATGTGTGGTCTTGACAAGAAAACATCACTTTGCTTCGTATATGATATCTCAAGAAAAGCTGGTCTAGATCAACATACAAGCAACCAGCTCTACTTTCAATTTGTAACCTAGTAAGGAACATTTCTATTTTTATTTTTCTAAGCATCTGGTTCTGGTTTAAATGACTTACCTTGCTGACTTGAGGGTGTAACATTCAGTTATCAGCATCATGAGGGTCAGATGAGATTAAGAGTTACTACGATCTCCAGACAATGGTCTTCTGGTTCTGATAGTGTGCAGGCAAGTTTGTATCCTTGGTCACTTTGGTAGTCATGAATCACCAGTGGCGTTTCTTCTAGTGAGTGTAGTTCTTTCAGACACGTACACACACCTAAATGTGTATCGTTGCATATTGAACAAGAACAACTGCCGAAGGCTCAAAAGTACAAACCAAACATAACTGCAAAAAACAACAGAAACAAAACAACAAAACTTTAGGCAAAGCTAAACTAAGTTACCTACAATAAAATTGCAAATGAAAAGAAGGGAAAGAAGGCAAAAGACATGTACTAAGAGGTGACATCTCTCTTGTCAGTATAGTTGAGCTCGCTGATATGAACAAGTCATTAGCGGATCCAGGTTTTAAAAAATGGGTGTACATGTCTCTATGAATACTCAAAATAATCCAATTTATAATAGAGAAAATGTTAATTTTATACATATTACATAGAGATATAGCTTGTTCCCAAAAAATAATGGCTGTACATTGTACACCCATGATTATGCCTGGCTCCGCCCATGGAACAAGTAATCCATGCTCAGAAAACATGCATATTGCTCATGCTCGTTCCTTTCCAATCCAATATGTTTTCTGGTGTTCCCTTGTTTTGAACAAAATATACTTGTTTGTTAACAAACTTTTTTCTGTTTCAGGAGCTGATTGATGGCTTTGATCAAGAAGCCGCTGCTGCAGTTGTGGCACGCTTGGTCTCCTTTAAGATGGAAACTGAGGTACTTCCAAGATATCTGTCATAATAAATAATTGACAAGTAAATGCAAAACCTATATTACTTCATTTTCTGCTGTTTTGCACATAAGCTGAACGCTGAGATGGATCCTTGTCGTAGTATTTGTTGAGCTGGCTCAGCTGTTGATGTGACATAGTTTATCAGAAATAATTCAGGCATAAAAAATTAGGAGTTCAAGCTATATTGTCATATTTATTAACTTTATGTTGTCTGCATGCTTTCAGGCTGATTTTGATCCAGTAAGATGGCTTGATCGAGCTTTGATACGTTTATGCTCCAAGTTTGGAAACTATCAGAAGGAAACACCATCATCCTTCAGTTTGTCTCCACGTCTGTCAATATTTCCCCAGTTTATGTTTAATTTGAGACGTTCTCAGTTCATCCAGGTTGATGGTTCACCTTTCTTCTGTAAATGATGCTTCAGAGATGGAAATTTACATGTTAAAATACTAAATTGCTTACCCTTTTGCAGGTGTTCAATAATAGCCCTGATGAAACTGCGTATTTTAGGATGATGTTAGAGAGGGAAAATGTAGGCAATACAGTTGCTATGATTCAGCCTTCACTTATATCCTACTCATTTCAGTCAGGGCCAATGCCAGTTCTCTTGGATGTAACTGCAATTGCTCCTGACAAGATCCTTTTATTGGATTCTTATTTTACTGTTGTTATCTTCCATGGAATGACCATTGCGCAATGGCGAAATGCGGGTTACCAAGATCAAGAAGGCCACGAGGTAATTTTTGTCAGCTATGGCAGAATAATGTTGGTTTACTGAGCTGCAAACCAAGTCTACTTTATTGGTCATGAAGATATCATATATAGACTGCCTTCCAGTTCTTAATCTTGCATGATGCTCAGGTGTTTGCCCAGATGTTAAAAGCTCCACATGAGGAAGCTGATGCAATTATCAAGGAGCGGTTTCCTGTACCCCGTTTGGTCGTCTGTGATCAATATGGATCTCAGGTACTTCTTTATAGTTTTGTTCTTTTGATTTTTTTTCCTCTGTTCTATTTGCAGACGATCGGTTGAATTGGATAGTTAATGGACTAGTTAAGTATGATAGACAGTATATGTAACTTGTTTTAGACCAAGCCATAACTTTTATATGGAAGCAGTTACACTAAAAAACAGCACTGTTTCCACAAGCCCTTCACATTGATGTAGAATAATGAGCCGTCGATCTCAAATCTTTGAAATGTGGTTAATCTTATAATGCCGTGGAACTGTGGAAGTATTTTACTGTGTGATATTAGTTTGTTGACATGTGTGTTAAGCAAAGTAGCGAGAAACTTGGTAGTATGCTAGAGTAGCAAAATGACATCTAAGTAGAATATATGAATGCTTACACAACACTTCTTAGAAGCTCTATTGTACAACTAGGTATTCCACGTATCTTCTGGGTTAGTTTAGGTGTACCTGCACTGTGAGCTATGGATTTGCTTTTGTCTGTCTTAGAAGCTCTATTGTACAACTATTGCTTGTTAGCTATCGTGCAACTATTGCAATGCCAGGATAAAATAGCCTAAGAAAGACACCACATGACCAATTGCTAACATAATATGTTGGAATACATGTAATGGTCGGTTCTGAGTTTAATGTTTAGTTTTTTGTGGATAAAAAAAATTCATATATGTGCTATTAGTTTTTGCAAGTGTACATGTTCAAATATGCACATCTATGCATGTTGTTGACATTTTTTTTGACACGTAGGAGTACCTAAACCATAAAATCAAGCGCTCATCTTTTCATGTACATTTTGCTAGGACTGAACAATAGTTTCAACCTGCAAGCCATTGTCTTGGTCCTTTCTTTCTTGCCAATTCCTAGATGTCTTTGCCACTCACAATTTAGCTATTTCCCATGTCCATTCTAAATAGATGCACTGAAATTTGGCACTAATAAAAACAATACTCGACATTTTTCCATTCAGCGATTGTTATTTCTTATATATTCCATAAAGAGCTAAATTGCACTTTCCTCTGACCTCGCAGGCTCGATTTTTGCTAGCAAAGCTCAATCCATCCGTGAGTTATAACTCCGATAGTGCTGCTGCACCTGGAGGAGACGTCATATTCACAGATGATGTGAGCTTCGAGGTTTTCATGGACCATCTCCAGCGGCTGTCAGTCAGTGCGTAGAGCAATTTTGTACCACCAAACGTGTCTTCTGCTGCACAGTAAAGACATTCTTCATTCTTGTTTATGATGCCTCGCTGCTTTGTAGTGTGATCTTGGGCTGATGCTTATACGACTCGATTAAAGAGTATATAAAAAGGTGCATGATACATGTTCTGATATCTAAACCATGCTGCGTCGTCTTTATTTACGTACTGATATCTTGTATTCTGAAACATGTATATTATTGCCTTTGCTCCGAAATGTAGTATTCCCTCCGATCGGAAATAACTCGGAAATAACTGTCGGTGACTTAATACAAACTTTGTACTAAGTTAGTACAAAATCAATGACACTTATTTCTGATCGGAGGGAGTATATTTTGGAAAGCTAAATTTAGCTTTCGAAAACATACTACATTCACAACGGAGGTAGTAGTTGGCATGATTAACGCAACGCAAACATACACATTGTTTTCCAAGGCGTTGGGCTGTGAGTTGACAGCGTTCCCTCGCATGGATATACTAGACGATGACACTGGAATGGACGGCACCGCGACGTGGCTCGGGTCTGAGTGGGAGGTCACATGTTCTTCCTCGGAAAGCCTGGGTGCGAGAATGCTAAGAGCATCTCTAATAGTCGCGCTAAATTTTGGCATTGCAAATGGCACTGCTAGCGCGTTGTAAATGTATACCGCGCGTTGGAGCGACTTTTTCCCCACCGGAAGCGTTAAACTGGAGCGAGGTCGCGAGCGCTAAAAATTTCTTCGTCGGGCGCGCCATTATATAGCGCGCAGCGCCGGCGGAAACAACAATCACACCCAATTATGCATCAAAGAAGATCGAACAAACTTCATAAATTCACAAATAAATGTACCATACAAATAAACAAATTGTTCACAACAATTACATCAAATTGTTCACAACAAATATAACAAGTTTACGGATCAACATACAACAATACAACATAGTTTTGAAACAATACACCATATAGTTTTTAAACAGTATGCAACTATTGTTGTCCATGCCAATTCCACCATTCTTTCATGAGATCTTTTTGGAGCTCATCATGCGTGTCGTTGGAGCGAATAGCATGGTATGAGGCAATGAACCGGGCAATCCTATATGTGGACCCCCTCACTTGCACGAGAACCCCCATCAACTCATAGTGGGTATGATCAACATTTTTCCCACGATCATCCTCTATAATCATGTTATGCATGATGACACAAGCGGTCATGATATACCAAAGGCACTCTTGATCCCAAAATCTAGCCGCCCTCCTCACAATGGCAAATTGAGCTTGCAAGATCCCAAATGCTCTCTCTACATCTTTCCTAGCCGCCGCTTGTGCAACGTGAAATTGGGTTTGTTTCTTACCTCGTGGATGACTAATTGGCTTCACAAATGTTTGCCACCTTGGATATATGCCGTCGGCGAGGAAGTAGCCATAGTTGTAGTTGTGGCCATTTGCTTCAAACTCCACCGATAGACCTTTCCGCATTGCGAGTCTTGTCATTAGTGGTGACCGTTGAAGAACATTGATGTCATTGCAAGACCCGGGCATTCCAAAAAATGCATGCCATATCCAAGTCTCATGATCGGCGACCGCTTCAAGGACTATCGTGGGATCCTTCTTGTACCCTTTGAATTGTCCATGCCATGCCGCTGGACAATTCTTCCAACTCCAATGCATACAATCAATAGAGCCAAGCATACCTGGAAATCCTCGGTCGACGTTGAACTCCAAAAGTCTTGCCGTGTCTTGAGCATTGGGGGCTCTCAAGTATGTAGATCCGAAAACATTCACAATTGCCACGGCAAAGCGCTTCACACACAAGATAGAAGTGCTCTCTCCCATGGCCAAATGATCGTCAATTAGATCAGCCGGTATACCATATGCCAACATACGCAAGCGGTGGTCACCTTTTGATATGTGCTATGACCAAGTTCTCCGGCGGCATTTCTCCGTTGCTCAAAGAATCGATCATACCTGGTCACCTCCGTTGCGATGTGCTTGAAGAAGTCGATGCTCATCCGAAAATGCCGCCGAAAATAGTTTTCGGGAAATATCGGATTCTCATTGAAATATGACCGCATCAGCTTCTCCTGCCCTTCAATCCTTTCTCTCCGCAAATTTTGTCTACCGAACACCGATCCACCTATTTTTGACTTCTTGACGACGCGGTATGCTAATAGCATGGATATGTTCTCTTCTTCCTCTTGGTCGTACTCGTCATCCGATGTATCGGATGATGAACACTATAAATACACGTATAAAATGACTTCACTACCACTAGCAAGTAGGAAAAAATTGGCTAAAAATGATGGCGGCCGGCGGAACCGCATACCTTGGAAGCAAACCGGCGAGCGTCTTGGCGGCGCCATGTTGACAGCAGGCTCGACGCCATGGCGACGGCGGTGCGGAGAGGGGCGGGGAGAGAGAGCAGCGGCGGCGTCTCGGGCGACGGCGCCGGGAGGAGGCGCGGGCAAGGCTGATCTACGGCGCAGTGGCGAGCTACAGCGCGGGCGGCGGTGGAATCGACCGGCGGCGGCGCGGGGGTGATACGTCTCCAACGTATCTATAATTTTTGATGCTCCATGCTTGTTTTTATACCATTTGCCTATTGTTTCGTTACACTTCGTGGCACTTTTATGCATTTTCCGGAACTAACCTATTAACGAGTTGCCACAGTGCCAGTTTCCTGTTTTCTGCTGTTTTTGTGTTTCAGAAGTGATACACAGGAAATATTCTCGGAATTGGACGAAACAAGTTCCTGAAGTCTTATTTTACCAGGAAGCTTCCAGAGATCCGAAGGAGAGTAGGAGGGGGCCCACCAGGGCCCCACACACAGGGGTGGCGCGGCCAGGCCCCTGGCCGCGCGGGCCTGATGTCTATGCACTTCTATTCTTGTAGACACTTGTTGGGCCTCCAAGTGTAGAAGTTTGTAGAACAACAGCAAGTTTCCCTTAAGTGGATCACCCAAGGTTTATCGAACTCAGGGAGGTTAGAGGTCAAAGCTATCCCTCTCAAGCAACCCTGCAATTACGATGCAGAAAGTCTCTTGTGTCCCCAACACACCCAATACACTTGTCAGATGTATAGGTGCACTAGTTCGGCGAAGAGATAGTGAAATACAAGTGGTATAGATGATTATAAGTAGCAAACGTGATGTAAAATAAATAGGGATTTCTATTTTCGTGCCCTCAGGTCGTTAGTTGTACTCAGTTTTCCCCAGCCGCTTAGTTTTTCCTCAGTTTTCCCCTCGCTCTAGTTTGAAACCCCTCGCAGACGCTCGGACGGGAGGTTTGCCGTTTAGTTGACCGTTCCGTGCTGACGTGTGGGGCCGCGTCGTGTGGGGCCGCGTCGCGTGGGGCTGGTAGAACGGGACCGCGTGGGACAGGACGAGACCGCGTTTGGTTGTACGTGAGAGCTCGGTTTTGTCTCTCTCGGCCCAAATTGGCATTTTTCAGAGCGCCTTTTTCCCCTCTCTCTCTCTGTAACAGTTCTCTCTCTTTTCACCAAATTAGTATCAAATCTAGAGAAGCTTCTATCTCTGTCTTTCTTTAATGATTGTTGCCTTTTGGCCCTCGTTTTTTGCCCAATATGTTAACAAATCTAGTAGCAAATCTAGAAGCTAGTAGAGGATAAATTCACAGCAGCATAATAAATCGAGAAAATATAGGAAAAGCTGCATACAGCAGCCAACATAGCATATATATATATATTGAGGACAGATCCAACAGTACTACCGATCCCTAGATCCAACATAAGCTACATTTTACATGGGATTAAGCTTGGAGGCTGCGCAGGTGAATCCCAAGTGCTTTGTGTTTGGCCATGAACGCATGCACGTTCACGGTCGTTCCAACTCTAGCGCCGCCGGTGGCACTGCCAAGGGATTCGGCATGGTTCAGCAGGCAGTTGAAGTCGGTGGCGCGGAGCCTCCTGTTGCAGAAGGGGCACCTGTAAACGCCTCGAGCAAAGTGGCGATCGTAATGGCCGGACTGCAGCCTCCTGAGGACGTGACGAGTCTTGGTGTGGAAGGACTCGTCGTCGCTGTCGACGTCGCTGCTCTGCACCTGTCACGTAGCACCAAAGATCGAAAAACACGGAGTCAATTGCAGCGATGATGGAACAGAGAGTGAACAAAAGATCATGCATGATAATATGGGCACGAAAAAAAGAAGCCTCAGTTACATTGGACACACTTATATCCAAGATTTGGGTCAGTGAACCAAAGATCATGCACAACAAATTTGTACACACCAATTGTTCACAGACCAAACCCTGAATCAATTTGTGCCCAAATATTCATCATCATCGGCACAAATTAACGGGATGGGATTGATTACTCACATAAGTTAACCGAATCGTAAACAAAAGCAAATCACAAACACTAATAACGCTAGATCTATCATAATAACGCTAGATCTATCATAAAAGGATTGAACTAGGAACAGACTAGGGACCCTAATAACGCTAGATCTATCATAAAAGGATTGAACTAGGAACAGACGAACCCTAATAACGCTAGATCTATCATAAAAGGATTGAACTAGGAACAGACGAACCCTAATAACGCTAGATCTAACACAAAAGGATTGAAATGGCATAAGAACAAGGGAACAAAGGGTTACCTCCGGGTAGTCGTCGACGGTGCTGGTGTCGTAGGGGTTCGCCGGCGCGACGTACGGCACTGGTTCGTACGGGTCGTCGTACAGGTCCCAATCGACGGGTGCCTGGACGGGGGCCTGGACGGGAGCCTGGACGGGGGCGGCGGCCATTGCGCCGGCGGCTGATGCGCCGGCGCCTACGTCGGAAGCAGCGACGGGGGCCTGGACGGGGCCGGTGGCCGATGCGCCGGCGGCCGATGCGCCGGAAGATGCGCCGGCGGCCGATGCGCCGGCGGCTACGTCGGCAATGGACATCTCAGGCTTCTCCATCGCCGGGGTTTTTTCTTAGGGGGTTTTTCGACGCGAAGTGGAGAAGATGATGGGACAGGAGAGGCGGTTGCAGTGAGAATGAGAGTGGGCAAGCGTCGAGAGAGAGGGGCTCTATAAAGACGAAGGTGGCGTTTGGTGTACCGCAACACGCGTCCGCTATGCACGGCTGCAGCGTGCACCGCGACAGGCGTACTCAGTTCTACCCTCGGGCCTTATTCAGAAATTTTATATGCACTCAGTTTTCCCCTCGAGTACTAGACTGGCAAGTGCAATATACTCAGTTCTACTCTCAAGTAGCTGGTCAACAGAGAGTCAACAAATGAGATTAACATAGCTAATTGAGTCATTTCATGCGCAAAAAAATCCAAAAAAATAAAAACATAGTGGCACCTACTCATGGAGTCTTCCTACGCAACCTGCCACCTTAACCAACATAGATAAATCATGTTTTACCACAAATTGCCACTTCTCATAATCACTAGTAGCTATGAAGATGCATGGTTTTCCACTCAAACCCCTTTGCAAAACATCTTCCCCAAAACATAGTTTGTCTAAATGAGGCCATAATTGTCACACTCATGTATATTTGAATTGCAAATAATTTGATGTAGCCCAATATGAATTATATTGTACAAAACACTCATTTTTCATTTTGTAATTATTTTGTTTGAATACCTTAGTCTATTTACTATTTAGGTGCCCTTGGTTTCTTAGTACTACTCAGTTTTGCCCTCAAGTACTGTCACAAATGCTCACAGAAACCCAAACTTATCCTGATTGGTTGAGCGGTTGTCACACGGATCGACTCCACCAACCGTTGATCCTCTGATCTAACGGGCAGTATACCCCTATCCGTCTCTTCGTGGCTACCCCTCTCTCTCTCTCTTCGTGGCCACCCCTCTCTCTCTGTCGGTGGATCAACGGTTGGTGGAGTCGATCCGTGTGCATTTATGGATTATTTTACCACGTAACTATCCCTTCCCTCTATTATCAACGGTTGGTGGAGTCGATCCGTGTGCATTTATGGATTATTTATGGAGTCTATTTATGCATTATTTTCCACGATTTTAAAAATGTTAAACTAAAAAGTGGTAAACAAGAGACATACATATTTATCAGCCCTATTATCAACTATCTTTAGCATTCCTTTTCTTTTAGGGAATTTAGTTTTGGTAATTTGAAATGGCCCAAAAGTGGTATAATTTTGGTAGAAACATGAGACATACATGTTTGGCATATTTGGGGCATTTCGGTGAATGAATTATTTATCACCCCTCTAACAATTATCAACTATCTTTAGCATTCCTTTTCTTTTAGGGAAAATAGTTTTTTGGCAATTCGAAACGGCCCAAAAATGGTATAATTCTGGTAGAAACATGAGACATACATATTTGGCATATTTGTGGGATTTCGGTAAATGGATTATTTATCACCCTTCTAACAATTATCAACTATCTTTAGCATTCCTTTTCTTTTAGGGAATATAGTTTTGGCAATTTGAAACGGCCCAAAAATGGTATAATTCTGGTAGAAACATGCGACATACATATTTGGCATATTTGTGGGATTTCGGTGAATGGATTATTTATCACCCCTCTAACAATTATCAACTTTCTTTAGCATTCCTTTTCTTTTAGGGAATATAGTTTGGGATATAGTTTTGGTTATTTGAAACGTCCCAAAAGTGGTATAATTTTGGTATAAACATGAGACATACATATATGTCACCCCTCTAACAATTATCAACTATGCACACACTAACTTTGAAAACAACTACAAGTACATGTAACTGAATAATGGATTTGTAACAAGGGATCCCTTGTAACAACTTCTAGCGCTTGACGAGCAATGATAAGAATCCGACCGCAATTATACAACAAAAAAACAGCCAGCCATCAGATTAGCTTGCTTCTTCAACTCGATCAGCTGCTTTAACCGCTTGTTCATTTTCTTCAGTTCTCCCTTCACTTCCACCAGTTCTGCATTGGGAGCATTAGGCATAATCGGGACGGCCCCTCTCTCCACCGCATTCTCTACAGCAAGTACCCCCCTCCCAAATTGCGCTCCCCAATACCGCCAATTGATTCCTGCAATTTAAGCCTCTGAACGTACACATCGATCCACTCGAAATACCTGCATTTCTCCAGGATCTGAAAACAACAACGTGAACCCTAAATCCCAAATTCGAGGGAATAACAAGAAAATCGATAGAAAACAGAGCAATTGGAGCGAGATCTAACCTTATCCCCCTCTCTATATGGCAAGCTCTCGCATGCAAGGAACTCACGTCCACGGTTGCCGTTGTCGTTCGTCTTACAGATCGACCGCTTCAGAGGCTCTTGGCGTGGGCAGTCAGGGCATCTTGTCAAAGGCACGGGTCCATATTGCGGCCATGAAGAACGGGAGGTCGAAGAGAAACTAGACATCACCCGCCTGCCGGGGAAGGGCTGCCGCTGCCGGAGAAGAAGAACAATGGGGCACGGGGAAAGAAGGGGGAAGCAATGGCACGGGCACGGGCACGGGCGCGGGGCTGGCTCGGGCTCCCATTTTGCAACAGGCACCTGGGTAAGCTGTGGGTCCGGCGCGCTAACGTGGACAAGTTGCGGGTCCCACGATGATCTGGATAAGTGGAGGCGTGTCCACTGCGGGGCACCAACGGCGGCCCCACTTGCCGGCACCAACGGCGGCCCCACTTGCCAGCACCAACCAACGGTCAACTAAACGGCAAACCTCCCGTCCGAGCGTCTGCGAGGGGTTTCAAACTAGAGCGAGGGGAAAACTGAGGAAAAGCTAAGCGGCTGGGGAAAACTGAGTACAACTAACGACCTGAGGGCACGAAAATAGAAATCCCAAATAAATATCGCTGCGAGCAAACAAGTAATAAAATAGCAAGTAAACGGTGTGCAATGCTTGGAAATAAGGCCTAGGGATCATACTTTCACTAGTGGACACACTCCCAACAATGTAACATGACTGAACAAATAACTTCTCTTTGCTAAGGCACTCTGAATTACTCTCCTATTGAATAACACTAATCATTGTGTAGTGGCTACAGAAGCACCCCTTAAAGTCCATCAAGTACTTGACAAACACCACTCATAGCGATACCCAAATCAAAGAACAACTCAAGATAGAAATCATTGCAACTTAAACCAAGTACTAACACGGTGCACACACTGTCAACATTACACCATGAAAGGAGGAATAGATCACTCAAACTATCATAGCAATAATTATTCTCATAATCCACAAGAGATCACAATCATAGCCTAAACCAAGTACCACCATGATGCACGCACTGTCACCGTTACACCATAGCAGGAGGAATAGATTACTTTAATAACATCACTAGAGTACACAAAATATCTGAATAATAACATGTACTTGTTCAACATGATACAAAGCTCACGATCACATAAAGATCACATCATGGGAGAGAGAGGTGAACCATATAGCTACCGGTAGAGCCCTCAGCCCCGGGGATGAACTACTCCCTCCTCATCATAGGAGACAGCAAGGTTGATGGAGATGGCGGTGAGGTCGATGGAGACGGCGGAGACGGCGATGGAGACCGATGGAGATGGCTCCGGGGGCACTTCCCCGTCCCGGCAGGGTGCCGGAACAGAGACTTCTGTCCCCCAAAATTCGTCGACGATGGCGGCGGAGCTGCGGAACTCTTTCTGGAAAATTGCCGAATCCCCTAGGGTTTTCCGTCCCGAGGCTTTATATAGGCGAAGGGCCATCGCGAGAGGGCAGCCAGGGGCTCCACACACATGGGTGGCGCGGCCAGGGCCTGGGCCGCGCCACCCTAGTGTGAGGGCAGGCCCTGGCCCCTCTCCGGCTCTCTTTCGGATGTTTGGATGCTCCCGGGAAAAATAAGACTTCTGGCTTTGGTTTCGTCCAATTCCGAGAATATTTCCTGTGTATCACTTCTGAAACACAAAAACAGCAGAAAACAAGGAACTGACACTGTGGCATCTTGTTAATAGGTTAGTTCCGGAAATCAAATAAAAACGCCACGAAGTGTAACGAAACAAAAGGCAAATGGTGTAAAAACAAGCATGGAGCATCAAAAATTATAGATACGTTTGAGACGTATCAGCATCCCCAAGCTTAACTCCTGCTCGTCCTCGAGTAGGTAAGTGATAACAAAAGAAATAATTTTTGAGGTGACATGCACCTACACAATCTTGATCATATATGTAAGCATTGTGAGCTGGGATCATAAGAACTTAAAACATGGGCATGAAAGATATAATCTTGACAATAAGAAACTTAGCAACCATGTTATAACATGAAAATGAACACAAACAAAAGATCATGAAAATGAAACAATGAAAGTCAAACGTGTGTTTAAATCATAAGGAAAAACATACAAATGGTTTTCAGCTTGTCCTTCATGGAGAGCAAAACATAAATGCATAGGACACCTTCAAGTTTAAGAGGGCGACTAGATACAAATAATTTAAGAACAAGTGAAACCCACAATATGAATTAATCAATGAACTTTGGGATAATGCATATCACACTAAGAATGACAACTATGCTCTCTTAATGGTGCATAAAGAAAGAAGGTGGTGACTCAACATAAAAGTAAAAGAAAGGCCCTTCGCAGAGGGAAGCAGTGATTGCAAGTTTTATAACCTTCAAAAATTATGGTACTTACCGGCTTTGAGCTCTCATTGCCCCCATCATAAGCATCTTGAATGGTTAAAGTTAATGCGAGAACAATTATGATGCATATGCTTGACAAATCATAAGTTGAAAACCTCGTGTCCCATGAATACGAGTACCCAAACCTCATGCTACTTTACTTAGAGTCCCAAGCAAGGCTCTTGTCATTGTAAGTATATGCATATCATTGAGAACCGCCAATGGGGTACCTCCGTGCCCGATGACATGGAACAAGCCCACACCAAAATGACAGGACAAGCAGACAATGAACACCTCAACATCTCTTTTATTTGCCTTTTGTTTAGCTTTTTATTATGAGATGCGTCGTCGAATGTTCACCATGGGTATGCTGCAAATTTCCACCATGAATTATGCATGGCTAAGATTGGCGGCCCGGCGTTTCCCTAACACATATACAAACTCCATGATCCCCACAAGATTCCCAATTCATTACACACCGCGGGCATCCATAAACAAAAGATCACGATATCAACTCAAATAAGAAGTGCAATGTTGAAAGCTTGCCCATGACTGCATGGCTGGGCTAGTCTCCAACTTACAACTTGCAAGCATAACAACTCAACATAAGAGACCACAATGTCAAATTTTTAAGAACAGGAAAAAGTAAAGTGTGCCTTCCGGTTCGTGAGAGCTTTACTGACCAAATTTCGCATAACACTGGTAAGAGTTTAATTTGAAGAGATAATAAAAGCAAGTCAAATTTACTTGGAATAGCAAATTGCTAGTAGGTATGTATGGTGGACACTTTGGAAGACTTTGGCTTTTAGGAGTTGGATGCACGAGTAGAGCTCATACTCAGTACAAGGCGAGGGCTAGCAAAAGACTGGGAGCGACCAACTAAGAGAGCAATAATGGCCATAATCATGCAAAGCGACAAAGCGACATTAAAAGAAGCATAAGATGGCATCAAAAGTCAAAAACTAAATGATCATGAAGGCTATTGGCGACTTTGTAAGAGTCTAACATGTGTGACCATGCGCCAAGTCAACCCAAATAAAGCATCAAGGAGAAAACCAAAATAATGCTTCCATACAATAAAAACAACGCATGATTTTTTCAAAGGCTCATTAAGCAATCTCAGTTATTTGAGACAAGTCATGCTACAGCAAAAACCACTAAGCATACTATCAAAAAGATATCAAGCATGACATGAAAAAGCCTAAGCCACAGTCTACACAAGCTCCTTCTTGTACCACTATTTTGCACAAAGCTTTTTCTCTTTTCCAACACCATTTGAAATTTTTATAAACACCTCTTTTGATGAAAACCAATAAAGATCAGAGGCAAAAATACACCTTGATAAATAAATATAAGAAGATCTGAACACAAATCAAGGTGAAAACGAAAACCAAAAGCGGTAGCAGAAAAACAGAACACTCGTTGAAACGATAGGAGTGAAAACTAGAGTGTTCTTGGCAATGAAAAATGAGTTCATCTCCTCCAAAAGAAACATGATGTGATCTAACCATTTATTGCAGCAAACAAAACTAAACCAACTAAGAAAACTAAAACAACTGACGCTCCAAGAAAAACACATAGTGCATGAAGCAATAAAAATATAGTGTTTTGAAAGGTGACCTGATTTTTGCCGATGAAGAAGGGGTGCCTCGGGGGCATCCCCAAGCTTTGACGCTTGTACTTCTTGGATATTTCTTGGGGTGCTGGGCATCCCCAAGCTTGAGCTTTTGTCCATTCTTCAACTCATCTCATCATTCTCCAATCCCTACACTTGAAAACTTCCTTCATACAAAACTAAACACAATTCTATTAGCAACATTAGTGTAAGCATAACATATAATCAACCTCTTTTTGCTTCAGGTTTCAACCCAAAACCACCACATATAAAGTATATACTACTGTAGCAACTTCCCCAAAAGTTCCGTGATCAAAAGAACTCAAAAGAAAGCGATAAAGCGGCAAACACAAATATTGGCAGAAATCTGTCAAAACAGAACAGCTGACAAAGGTCGAATTTGTGAGGGGTTTTCTGCTTCTCAAATCAAAAAGTGTTCAACTAACAAAAGTTTGGATATAACCTGGGGCATATGCACAAGAAATCGCAGGTCCAAAAGATATACAAAGAATTTATACGAATTTTTACGGTGCAGCACCGAAAACAGTTTCAGGACAGCAACATCCCCAAATCTTACCTCACTCAAATTAGAGGTTTCTCTTAGCACAAAAACGAAATAAAAAGGATAAGGAGCGGTTATTACAGTAGTAATAACTTCCAAGACTCAAATAAAAGAAAAAGTACTGAAAATAAACAATGGGTTATCTCCCAAGAGTGCTTTTCTTTAACGCCTTTGAGCTAGGCGCAGTAATTTGCAAAGATGCTCATGTGGGCGCCATATAAAAGCTTGAGGCAAAGGCGCCATATAGGAACTTAAAGCAATAGAGAGCATCAAAAAGAAAGTGTGGAACACATTTAAATCTAAACCACTTCCTATGAAAAATAGTCTTGTAAAGAGACAGGTCATAAAAGCGCAAAGCAAAAAGCATAGGAAGGCAAAACAAGTACAACTTCAAGAATTGCAACATAAAGAGGGGAAACTCAATATTGTTGAGGTCCATCAAACCATGTTTCCCTCTCTCATAATAACTTTCAGTAGCATCATGAATAGAACTAACAATATAACTATCACATAAAACATCCCTATCATGAGCCCCATGCATAAAAGGATTAATACTCCCCACATGAACAATTGTAGTAGGAGCAGATTCAACAGAATAATTATTCTCATCACCATAATCATCAAAAACAGGGGTCATATTGTAATCATAACTATTTTTCTCCTCAAAAGTAGGTGAACTGAAAACATTATACTCATCATCATAAACTAGAGGCTTAGTATCATCAAGAGATAGAGAACTACTATGTCGCAAAGCATATTCATCAAACATATCATCATAAGAAGGAACATGGATAGCACTAATGGTACAACAATTATTAACCTTAGGATTGGTACCAAAAAGATTTTCAATATCAAAAGTAGAGTGCTTTTCCCAATCATGATCACTAACATAAGTAATAGGCATAGGAACATCATCCCAATCAGAATTATCATAATCTATAGCAGGATCATAACGCTTAGGGGAAGATACCGTGTCCTCTCGCCTCTTACTCCTCTTCTTCTTCTTCTTCTTACTCTCTCCTTTAGGAGGGAGAGACTTGAAGGGCATCTTCTCCACATATTCTCTAGGAGGGAAAGGCATCTTCTCCACATAATCTGGTTTGCTGACAGGAACAACAGAAGAAACTTTGGAGAATTCCTCATCTCTATTAATAAGATAAAAACATCTATCAGTCCTGTCATAGCTTGGCAAAATATCAAGTTTTATAAGATTCTGAATGTAAGTATTTGCAAGGCAATCTTTAGCATAATAGAGACGACAACCACGAAGGGTGCTATTAATATCAACATCATTCATATCTATCAAAGCAATCTGTCTAGATATCTCGTCACACGCCAAGAACAAAGTGAGCTCATCATGCTGATTAGGAGTAATCTTGTCATGACAATACAAACTTAAGGTACTAGAAGAGTAACTATTAGGGTTTGAGCATTGGAAATTAAAATGACCTATGTCATCGCAATGTTTACAAAGAAAAGGATAAAGCTCACAAACCTTTTTACCGATCTCACCTATATCCTTGTACCACATAGTAGTTTCTTCATTTGCGTGGGTGATGCAATAATCTTCCTTGTTGTAACTCTGTTCACAAGGTCTATGTACTCCGCAAAAATTAACATGCTTATAAGAAATAGTACTTTTAGAAGTTTGAGCATGTTTATTGCAATCATCAACAACAATATCACTTTCTATGTAAGTGTCCTTAAAAGGTTCATGATACACGTCCCCATTTCTTTTAGGAACATTCATATGGGAAGCAAAGGCTTTAAAGCAATCAACCATAATTTGAGGATCAAGACCATATTTAGCACTAAGCTCTTGAAAATTAGCAGTTTCAGCGAAAGACTTAATGCAATCAAACTCGTAATTCATACCTGATCCCTTACCTTTGTCGCTATCACAACCTTCAATATTGTTTTGAATTGTCTCAAGCAGATCCCACTTGGTGTCAACATCCTTGCTTGTGAAAGACCCATCAAAACATGCATCTAGATAGTCCTTGTAATATCCTGAAAGCCTTGCATAAAAATTATTAATAACAATATTATGGGGAAGATCATGAATAGGACATTTATGCATTAGTAACTTCAATCTTCCCCACGCTTGGGCAATGCTTTCTCCCACATGAGGCCAAAAGTTATATATCCGATTACGATCTTTATGAATCTCACTTGGAGGATAGAATTTAGAATAAAAGAGAGGTACAATTTCCTCCCATCCAACAGATGGACCATCTTTAAGTAGCCGATACCATTCCTCGGCTCTGCCTTTCAGTGATAAAGAAAATAGCTTCTTCTTAACTTGGTTCATCGAAATACCTGCACACTGGAACAACTCGCATAATTCATGTATAAAGAGCAGATGATCACCAGGATGGACAGTTCCATCTCCTAAATAGCAGTTATCCCTAATACGTTCAACAATCTTCGTAGGTATTTTAAAAGGATGGGGAGCACAAGCATCATTAGAAACATCACATATGTGAGATAAAATATCATCAGAGCAAACTTTCTCCACTAAAGCTGGGGGACTAAAAATATCATACTCAACAAAACCAGCTTCCCCAAGCTTAGACTTTTCTATAGCATTAGCAATAACGGTATTCAAAGCATTTGTACTAATAACATTGCTATGCGAAATAAGCTCCAAAGGATTTTCAATTTTCTCTTCAAATCTAAAATCAGGAAAAAGACTAGCGAACTCTTTGTTTTCCATTAAGCCTAACTAGTGAAAATAAAAACAAGAAA
The DNA here is from genome assembly GCA_007115705.1 of Dactylis glomerata. Classification (NCBI taxonomy): domain Eukaryota; kingdom Viridiplantae; phylum Streptophyta; class Magnoliopsida; order Poales; family Poaceae; genus Dactylis; species Dactylis glomerata. The sequence continues at coordinate 1,068,113 of QXEO01000291.1, read as the reverse complement.
CAAAAAGATGTAATTGCAGAATCTAAAGGAAATAACTTCGCGTACTCACACAGGAGGATGCGAGTACCTTTTACCTTACCTCCCCGGCAACGGCGCCAGAAAAGAGCTTGATGTCTACGCACTTATATTCTTGTAGACACTTGTTGGGCCTCCAAGTGCAGAGGTTTGTAGAACAGCAGCAAGTTTCCCTTAAGTGGATCACCCAAGGTTTATCGAACTCAGGGAGGTTAGAGGTCAAAGCTATCCCTCTCAAGCAACCCTGCAATTATGATGCAGAAAGTCTCTTGTGTCCCCAATACACTTGTCAGATGTATAGGTGCACTAGTTCGGCGAAGAGATAGTGAAATACAAGTGGTATAGATGATTATAAGTAGCAAACATGATGTAAAATAAATATCGCTGCGAGCAAACAAGTAACAAAATAGCAAGTAAACGGTGTGCAATGCTTGGAAATAAGGCCTAGGGATCATACTTTCACTAGTGGACACACTCCCAATAATGTAATATGACTGAACAAATAACTTCTCTTTGCCAAGGCACTCTGAATTACTCTCCTATTGAATAACACTAATCATTGTGTAGTGGCTACAGAAGCACCCCTTAAAGTCCATCAAGTACTTGACAAACAGCACTCATAGCGATACCCAAATCAAAGAACAACTCAAGATAGAAATCATTGCAACTTAAACCAAGTACTAACACGGTGCACACACTGTCAACATTACACCATGAAAGGAGGAATAGATCACTCAAACTATTATAGCAATAATTATTCTCATAATCCACAAGAGATCACAATCATAGCCTAAACCAAGTACCACCATGATGCACGCACTGTCACCGTTACACCATAGCAGGAGGAATAGATTACTTTAATAACATCACTAGAGTACACAAAATATCTGAATAATAACATGTACTTGTTCTACATGATACAAAGCTCACGATCACATAAAGATCACATCATGGGAGAGAGAGGTGAACCACATAGCTACCGGTAGAGCCCTCGGCCCCGGGGATGAACTACTCCCTCCTCATCATAGGAGACAGCAAGGTTGATGGAGATGGCGGTGAGGTCGATGGAGACGGCGGAGACGGCGATGGAGACCGATGGAGATGGCTCCGGGGGCACTTCCCCATCCCGGCAGGGTGCCGGAACAGAGACTTCTGTCCCCCAAAATTCGTCGACGATGGCGGCGGAGCTGCGGAACTCTTTCTGGAAAATTGCCGAATCCCCTAGGGTTTTTCGTCCCGAGGCTTTATATAGGCGAAGGGGCGTCGCGAGAGGGCAGCCAGGGGCTCCACACACATGGGTGGCGCGGCCAGGACCTGGGTCGCGCCACCCTAGTGTGAGGGCAGGCCCTGGCCCCTCTCCGGCTCTCTTTCGGATGTCTGGATGCTCCCGGGAAAAATAAGACTTCTGGCTTTGGTTTCGTCCAATTCCGAGAATATTTCCTGTGTATCACTTCTGAAACACAAAAACTGCAGAAAACAGGGAACTGGCACTGTGGCATCTTGTCAATAGGTTAGTTCCAGAAATCAAATAAAAACGCCACGAAGTGTAACGAAACACAAGGCAAATGGTGTAAAAACAAGCATGGAGCATCAAAAATTATAGATACGTTTGAGACGTATCAGGGCCCCGCGTGAGGGCGCCTGGCTCCTCCTCTGACGACGCCCCTTCGCCTATAAAGACCCTCCGACGGAAAAAACCTGAGTACCCGATCAGATTTCCAGAACACATCACGATCCACCGCCACCGTCGACCCGAAGATCGGGAGGGTCCAGAAGCTCTTCTCGGCACCCTGCCGGAGAGGGGAATCGCCACCGGAGGTCTTCTTCATCGCCATGCTTGCCTCCGGAGCGATGAGTGAGTAGTCTACCTTGGACTATGGGTCCATAGCAGTAGCTAGATGGTTGTCTTCTCCACCATGTGCTTCATATTTAGATCTCATGAGCTACCTTACATGATTGAGATCACCGTTATGTAATTCTACATGTTTGGTTTGTTGGGATCCGATGAATATTGGTGTTTATGATTAAGTTGTTGTACTGAATTATATCTTTTGTTATCTCTATGTTGTTTATGATCTTGCATGCTCTCCGTTGTTAGTAGCTATCTTGGCCGAGTAGTTGCTAGTGACTCCAAGAGGGGGTATTTATGCTCGATAGTGGGTTCATGCCTCTATTTCACCTGGGGGAGTGACAGATACCTCTAAGGTGGTAGATGTGCTGTTGCTACTAGGGAGAAAACAACATTCATATGCTCAAGGGCATATGCTTTGTTTACATTACACACTTTGCTTAATGCAATTATCTGTTGTTCGCAACTTAATACTTTTGGGGTGTTCGGATTGATATCCCCGGGAGTGGATTATTAGTCATAGATGCAGTTGGATGGCGGTCTATGTATTTTGTTGTAATGCCCAGAGTAAATCTCATAGTGATCTTCTTGACATATCACATTTATCTTTATTCTATCAATTGCCCAACTGTAATTTGTTTACCCAGCATGTGTTATTTTATCTATGGAGAGAAACCACTAGTGAACTGTGGACCCCGGTCCTATTTCCATCATATTGCTATCACCTGTTTACTTTACTCGCACTGTTTACTTTACTCGCATACTATATTGTTTTCCACTCGGTACGCTCATAACCTTTGTTTCAAGCAAACCGGTGAGATTGACAACCTCATCGCAAGTTGGGAACAAAGTACTTGGTTGTGTTGTGTGCAGGTTCCGCGTTGCAGCTAGCAAGCAAAGCTTGGACGAGGCGCCATATATAAATTGTCCTGAGCTGTTGCAAGCTAGCAAGCATCACCTTCAGTCGTCATTGTCTCTCCTCTCCTGATCGATAAACCTTGGTTTCTTAAACTGAGGGAAAACTAGCTGCTATACTCATCATACCTTCCTCTTGGGGTTCCCAACATGCTGGTTATTCACCACGCACAAGGACAATCTGCTCCCACGTCAACCACGCAGCAGCTTCTTTTCTGGCGCCGTTGCCGGGGAGGAAGAGAAGACTTCTGCGAGGGGAGTTTTTCGCACACACATCCTTTACTTTGTTTTATTGTTTTGCTTTACTTTATTTATTTTACCTGCATTGCTTTTTATCAAAAACCCAAAAAAATTAGAATCCTTGGTAGTTGTTTTTACTTGTTTACTTTCGTTTTGCTGAAATGGCCAATCCTAAAAACACCAACTTGTGTGACTTTACTAGCACAAACAATAGTGATTTTATCTGCACTCCTATTGCACCACCTGCTACTGCTGCAAACTTTTATGAGATTAAGCCTGCTTTATTGAACCTTGTTATGAAAGAGCAATTTTTTGGTGCTAGTACTGAAGATGCTGCAGCTCATCTCAACAATTTTGTTGAGCTATGCGAGATGCAGAAATATAAGGATGTTGATAGTGATATTATTAAGCTCAAGTTGTTTTCTTTTTCTTTGAGAGGAAAAGCTAAAGATTGGTTGCTGTCTTTGACTAAGAATAGTATTGATTCATGGGCTAAGTGTAAGGATGCTTTTATTGGTAGATACTATCCTCCTGCAAAGATTATATCCTTGCGTAGCAATATTATGAAGTTTACTCAGTTTGATAATGAACATGTTGCTCAAGCTTGGGAAAGAATGAAATCTATGATAAAGAATTGCCCCACTCATGGACTGACTACTTGGATGATTATCCAAACTTTTTATGCAGGACTAAATTTTTCTTCAAGGAACCTACTTGATTCAGCTGCTGGAGGCACTTTTATGTCCCTTACCTTGGGCGCCGCATCAAAGCTACTTGACAACATGATGGTAAATTATTCCGAATGGCACACCGAGAGAGCTCCACAAGGTAAGAAGGTAAATTCTGTTGAGGAAACCTCTTTCTTGAATGATAAGATTGATACCATTATGGCTATGCTTGCTAATGATTGAACTCATGTTGATCCTAATAATGTTCCTTTGGCCTCTCTGGTTGCTCAAGAAGAGCATGTTGATGTGAATTTCATTAGAAACAATAATTTTAACAACAATGCTTATAGGAACAATTTTGCTAGTAACAATTATAGGCCGTATCCTTCTACCAATGGTAATGGTTATGGTAACTCTTATGGTAATTCCTACAACAACACTAGCGTCGCGCCCTCCGAGCTTCATCGGTAAGCAAACTGCTTTTAACAAGTCTGTTGAAGTTAGGCAAAATTGATATTCTTGCTTCTAAAGTTGATAGCCTTGCTCATGATGTTGAAATTCTGAAATTAAAAGTGTTGCCTAATGATGTGAAAGAGAGCAATGTTTTTGCTACCGCTAATGCTATTCAAGTTGGAATTGATGAAAATATTAGATTATTAGCGGAATTGCATGCCAGGTGGGAAAGAGAAGATGAGATGGCTAGAGAGATGAAGGTATGTACTATTAGTACCTCTAATGATGTTGCTCCTAATGCTAGCAATCCTCTTACTTTGATTGGTGTAGAGAAAACTCCCACTCCTTGTGTTAAAAAGCTTAAAACTGCCAAAACTTTTTCTCAAAAGAGTGCTGAAATTTTTCGGAGTGTAGGAGATGATAGCTCTACTTCTTTTAATGATTTTGATTTTGATGGCTGCAATATATCTGAAGTAATTTTGTTCTTGCAAAAGCTTGCTTTGACTCCCAATGCTAGTTCTCTAAATATTGCTTTTACTAAGCATATTACCAATGCTCTTATAAAAATTAGGGATGAAAAGTTGAAGCAAAAAGCCTCTGTTCCCAAGAAGTTAGAAGATGGTTGGGAACCCATCATTGATATGCATGTTAATGGTTTTGATTGTCATGCTTTATGTGATCTAGGTGCTAGTATTTCTATAATGCCTAGAAAGATTTATGACGTGCTTGATTTACCACCGCTTGAAAAATGTTATTTTGATGTTCCTATTGCTGATGTTGCTAAGAAGAAACCTTTGGGAAGAATTAATGATGTTCTTATTGTGGTTAACAATAACCTTGTTCCCGTTGATTTTCTTGTTATAGACGTTGAATGCCATGCTTCATGTCCTATTATTTTGGGAAGACCCTTTCTTCGAACTGTAGGTGCCATCATTGATATGAGGGAAGGCACCATCAAATATCAATTCCCACTAAAGAAAGGTATGGAACACTTCCCTAGGAAAAGAAAGAAATTACTTTTTGACTCTATTCTTAGAGCAAATTATGAGCTTGATGCTTCATCACTTGATATTACTTGATTCGCAATTTTCTGCGCCTAGCTCAAAGGCGTTAAAGAAAAGCACTCTTGGGAGATAACCCAATGTTTTCTTTTCAGTAATTTTTCTTGTATTTGAGTCTTGGAAGTCATTACTACTGTAATGGCCGCTCCTTATCTTGTTTATTTCGTTTTTGTGCCAAGAGAAGCCTCTAATTCGAGTGAGGTAAAGATTTGGGGATGTTGCTGTCCTGAAACTGTTTTTGGTGCTGCACCGTAAAAATTCGTGAAAATTCTCTGTTTATCTTTTGGACCTAAGATTTCTTGTGCATATGCCCCAGGTTATATCCAAACTTTTATTAGTTGAACACTTTTTGATTTGAGCAACAGAAAATCCCTCAAAAATTCGACCTTTGTCAGCTGTTCAGTTTTGACAGATTTCTGCCAATATTTGTGTTTGCCACTTTATCGCTTTCTTTTGAGTTCTTTTGATCATGGAACTTTTGGGGAGGTTGCTACAGTAGTATTTGCTATATATGTGGTGGTTTTGAGTTGAAATCTGAAGCAAAAAAGAGGTTGATTGTATGTTATGCTTACACTAATGTTGCTAATAGAATTGTGTTTAGTTTTGTATGAAGGAAGTTTTCAAGTGTAGGGATTGGAGAATGATGAGATGAGTTGAAGAATGGACAAAAGCTCAAGCTTGGGGATGCCCATGCATCACCCCAAGAAATATCCAAGAAGTACAAGCGTCAAAGCTTGGGGATTCCCCCGAGGCACCCCTTCTTCGTCGGGAAAAATCAGGTCACCTTTCAAAACACTATATTTTTATTGCTTCATGCACTATGTGTTTTTCTTGGAGCGTCATTTGTTTTAGTTTTCTTAGTTGGTTTAGTTTGTTTGTTTGCTGCAATAAATGGTTGGACCCCAACAAATTTCTTTGGAGAAGTTGCCTTGCTTTTCATTTGCCAAGAACGCTCTAGTTTTCACTCTTATTAAAAATCGAGTGTTCTTCTTTTTCTGCTACTGCTTTTGGTTTTTGTTTTTACCTTGATTTGCGTTCAGACCTTGTCATATCTTTTCATCAAGGTGTATTTTTTGCCTCTGATCTTTATTGGTTTTCATCAAAAGAGGTGTTTATAAAAATTTCAAATGGTGTTGGAAAAGAGAAAAAGCTTTGTGCAAAATAGTGGTATAAGAAGGAGCTTGTGTAGACTACGGCTTAGGCTTTTTCATGTCATGCTTGATGTCTTTTTGATAGTATGCTTAGTGGTTTTGCTGTAGCATGACTTGTCTCAAATAACTGAGATTGCTTAATGAGCCTTTGAAAAAATCATGCATTGTTTTTATTGTATGGAAGCATTATTTTGGTTTTCTCCTTGATGCTTTATTTGGGTTGACTTGGCGCATGCTCACACATGTTAGACTCTTACAAAGTCGCCAATAGCCTTCATGATCATTTAGTTTTTGACTTTTGATGCCATCATATGCTTCTTTTAATGTCGCTTTGTCGCTTTGCATGATTATGGCCATTACTGCTCTCTTAGTTGGTCGCTCCCAGTCTTTTGCTAGCCCTCGCCTTGTACTGAGTATGAGCTCTACTCGTGCATCCAACTCCTAAAAGCCAAAGTTTTCCAAAGTGTCCACCATACATACCTACTAGCAATTTGCTATTCCAAGTAAATTTGACTTGCTTTTATTTTCTCTTCAAATTAAACTCTTACCAGTGTTATGCGAAATTCGGTCAGTAAAGCTCTCATGAACCGGAAGGCACACTTTACTTTTTCCTGTTCTAATTTTTTTGACATTGTGGTCTCTTATGTTGAGTTGTTATGCTTGCAAGTTGTAAGTTGGATTCTAGCCCATCCATGCTGTCATGGGGCAAGCTTTCAACATTGCACTTCTTATTTGAGTTGATATCGTGATATTTTGTTTATGGACGCCCACAATGTGAAATGAATTGGGAATCTTGTGGGGATCATGGAGTTTGTATATGTGTTAGGGAAACGCCGGGCCGTCAATCTAAGCCATGCATAATTCATGGTGGAAATTTGCAGCATACCCATGGTGAACATTCGATGACGCATCTCACAATAAAAAGCTAAACAAAAGGCAAATAAAAGAGATGTCGAGGTGTTCATTGTCTGCTTGTCCTTTCATTTTGGTGTGGGATTATTCCATGTCATCGGGCACGGAGGTACCCCATTTACGGTTTTCAATGATATGCATATACTTACAATGACAAGAGCCTTGCTTGGGACTCTAACTAAAGTAGCATGAGGTTTGGGTACTCGTATTCACGGGGCACGAGGTTTTCAACTTATGATTTGTCAAGCATATGCATCATAATTGTTCTCGCATTAACTTTAACCATTCAAGATGCTTATGATGGGGGCAATGAGAGCTCAAGCCGGTAAGTACCATAATTTTTGAAGGTTATAAAACTTGCAATCACTGCTTCCCTCTGCGAAGGGCCTTTCTTCTACTTTTATGTTGAGTCACCACCTTCTTTCTTTATGCACCATTAAGAGAGCATAGTTGTCATTCTTAGTGTAATATGCATTGTCCCAAAGTTCATTGATTGATTCATATTGTTGGTTTCACTTGTTCTCAAATTATTTGTATCTAGTCGCCCTCTTAAACTTGAAGGTGTCCTATGCATTTATGTTTTGCTCTCTTTGAAGGACAAGCTGAAAACCATTTGTATGTTTTTCCTTATGATTTGAACACATGTTTGACTTTCATTGTTTCATTTTCATGATCTTTTGTTTGAGTTCATTTGCATGTTTACAACATGGTTGCTAAGTTCTTATTGTCATGATTATATCTTCATGCCCATGTTTTAAGTTCTTATGATCCCAGCTCACCAATGCTTACTTATATGATCAAGATTGTGTAGGTGCATGTCACCTCAAAAATTATTCTTTTGTTATCACTTACCTATTCGGGGACGAGCAGGAGTTAAGCTTGGGGATGCTTGATACGTCTCCAACGTATCTATAATTTTTGATGCTCCATGCTTGTTTTTACACCATTTGCCTATTGTTTCGTTACACTTCGTGGCACTTTTATGCATTTTCCGGAACTAACCTATTAACGAGTTGCCACAGTGCCAGTTTCTTGTTTTCTGCTGTTTTTGTGTTTCAGAAGTGATACACAGGAAATATTCTCGGAATTGGACGAAACAAGTTCCTGAAGTCATATTTTACCATGAAGCTTCCAGAGATCCGAAGGAGAGTAGGAGGGTGGCCACTAGGGCCCCACACGCAGGGGTGGCGCGGCCAGGCCCCTGACCACGCGGGCCCTGCGTGAGGGCGCCTGGCTCCTCCTCTGACGACGCCCCTTCGCCTATAAAGACCCCCCGACGGAAAAAACCTGAGTACCTGATCAGATTTCCAGAACACATCGCGATCCGCCGCCACCGTCGACCCGAAGATCGGGAGGGTCCAGAAGCTCTTCCCGGCACCCTGCCGGAGAGGGGAATCGCCACCGGAGGTCTTCTTCATCACCATGCTTGCCTCCGGAGAGATGAGTGAGTAGTCTACCTTGGACTATGGGTCTATAGCAGTAGCTAGATGATTGTCTTCTCCACCATGTGCTTCATTTTTAGATCTCATGAGCTGCCTTACATGATTGAGATCACCGTTATGTAATTCTACATGTTTGGTTTGTTGGGATCCGATGAATATTGGTGTTTATGATTAAGTTGCTGTACTGAATTATATCTTTTGTTATCTCTATGTTGTTTATGATCTTGCATGCTCTCCGTTGTTAGTAGCTATCTTGGCCGAGTAGTTGCTAGTGACTCCAAGAGGGGGTATTTATGCTCGATAGTGGGTTCATGCCTCTATTTCACCTGGGGGAGTGACAGAAACCTCTAAGGTGGTAGATGTGCTGTTGCTACTAGGGAGAAAACAACATTCATATGCTCAAGGGCATATGCTTTGTTTACATTACACACTTTGCTTAATGCAATTATCTGTTGTTCGCAACTTAATACTTTTGGGGTGTTCGGATTGATATCCCCGGGAGTGGATTATTAGTCATAGATGCAGTTGGATGGCGGTCTATGTATTTTGTTGTAATGCCCAGAGTAAATCTCACATTGATCTTCTTGACATATCATGTTTATCTTTATTCTATCAATTGCCCAACTGTAATTTGTTTATCCAGCATGTGTTATTTTATCTATGGAGAGACACCACTAGTGAACTGTGGCGGTGGAATCGACCGGCGGCGGCGGAATCTTGCGGCGGCGGCACGGGGGAGGGGGCGGAGGGAAATGGAGGGCGCGGGCGCTGGGGGGAAATTTCAGCCCGTTGGGCATTCGCGCGCGTCCGAAGAGTTACCGCGTGCTGCAGCCGACGCCTCACATTTGGTGCTCCGGATAGTGCAAACGCCCGTTCGCCCCAAAAAATTTGCAGCGCCACCGCGGATACCGCGCTTGCTGGAGGGCCGATTCAGCCTCCACGCGCGGTATACTGACGGTTTTTTAGCGCGTCCGCGTTATAGCGTGTCTGTTGAAGATGCTCTAAGAGCATGCAATTTTGGGAATGCTGGAGGCCAAAAAAACGCCTCCAGTTAGTCTCTATAGCTAATTTTCACGCTGATGCATGCAATTTTTTATCTGGCCGCACCCTAGAGACTCCTGTGCGCACAGGGGGCGAGCGGGGACGCCGGCGCATGCTTTGCATGCAGGATAGGCCCACAGTCAGCCTCTCTTTTCTCTTCTCTCTCCTCTCTCTTCTTTCCCACCTGCGCCCATCAACCTCCACTTTCTCTCCTCTCTCTCTTCTCCATCGGTGCATCCGGCGAAGCGGCGTGGCCAGCGCATCCCAGGCAAGGCCAGGCACGGCCGGCGCGCGCCAGGATGAGCGCGAGGGTGAGCCCGGTCGACCACGCATGCGCGCCATGCTCGCCGTCGCCATGCCCACACCCGTGTTAGCCTTAATCTTGATTAGCCTAGTGCTTAGCGGGCATGCATGAGTTAGTTGCTCTAGCGCGTCTGGACGTGCTGGCGTTGTGCCGTGAGACTCGGCACGACCTGGGCGTGTGCATGTAGTTAGCTGTTTAGTGGCCGGGCTATGTGGTAGTGGCCGGTGTGGTGCATGCGTGTATGATGAGGCTATATAAAGAGTCTGCGCTCTGTGTGTAGATGTGCTAGAGGTGAGGAAGATGTAGTCTCTAGGTTTAGCTTCCGCGTGTGTGCCGAGTATGGCTCGGCAAGTGGAGAGAAGTAGTAGCCGGAGTTAGTCTTCACTGCAATCTCTATGTATGTAACCAGGGTATGTGCCCAGCTGAAAGAAGTAGGGTGTTGGTGCGCCCGTGGCGACGTTCGTGCGCCGGCCGGAAAAACTCTAGTGTCTTGTGTCATCTTCTTCCTCCGTCCGAGCGAGAGAGAGAGTGCCACAAAGGGGCTGCCGGAGGACAGCCCCAACAACCCGTCCGCGCGTCAACGTGCTTGGCGTCCAGCGCGCGCTCGCCACCGCGCCTGCGAGCTCCGCCATCCGGTGCGCGCTCTCCACCGCACCTGCGTGCTTGGCGTCCAGTGTGGAGGGGAGGCCGACGCCGGTGGCGCGGCGAGGCTGGCTGGCGCGCACGGCGCGACGAGGCTGGCCGGCGAGGCAGGTAGGCGCGGCGCGGAGAGGCTGGCAGGCCGGCGAGGCAGGCGCGGCGCGGCTGGCAGGCCAGCGAGGCGGCGATGCGCACGGCCGATGGCGCGTCCTACCGGGACGCCCCGGCGCTCACCATGCCCGTAAGGTGTTTGCGATAATGTTAGAAGGAAAATTCTTTTGGGATAGGGGATGGCTGGGAATCATACCACCCCCATACAAAAAAATTCGCCACCCCCCCCCCCCCCCCCCCCCCCCCCCCCCCCCGAAACGACTCCAAAAAGGTACCACCGGCTGTTATTTGGGGGGACGGCTGGAGATGCTAAGCAGCTCGTGGACCGGCGCGTTCATAGCTAGTGCCTGATGGAGTTTTCTTTATTAGCGGAACAACAGAAGATTTATTAACTTGAACTTAAGAAGGTTGAACACCCAAATCACTTGGATACACATCTGTCGACATTATCTTTAGGTGATTTGGAAATTCACTCGTGCAAGAATGTGCTTCCTCGCAAGGTTCAAAATTTGAACACTGAATTTCTGAATTTTTTTACAGTGGGTACCAAAGTATATTTATCTCAGAAATTTTGGACTGTATCGGGAAAAATTCCAAGTGAAATTCAAATCTGATCTTTTCTAAATGTAACAAAGTTTAGATAAAATTATTCCGAAATGATTTCAAAATTTTGGGAGGTACCCAAATTTGTCTCCCACCGAGATTCCATACCCAGCAATTATCCCCTGCTTCTCGTCTTTCATGGCTAAACGTAGATAGATGGTTCTTCTTTCTTTGCTAGGTTGTCCAAAAACAAAGGTCCTTAGTTAATTGCTTTTACAACGGGTTTTCTTAACCGCGTACACTGGTATCTTCTGTTCGCTTAGCAATTGGCAATGCTTCACACGCGCGAACAAATATTGTTGAGAGAGGACATGTCCGTTGTCTTTTCCAATGCGTAGAGCTGGTCTGTTGATTTTTCAACAGGGCATGCAGTCGGGTCCACCTTGCTCCGTCGCAAGCATACCTAGCTGATGACCCTGGACTACAGTTTATCACCACACACAGGCTTATCTACTTGTGTCACTACCCTTCATCTCCATGGGCCATGGCCATCAGGAGCGGAGCCACCATTTGCGCTGGCTGGGTAGCCACCCAACCATCTCTTCAAAAGATCAAGTCGCCGACGGTTTTACAAAGCCACTACCATCCTGACTCTTGAGAGTTAGAAGTTCTTAAGCGTAGTCTAAACTTATGTTAGGAATGGAATCCTTCCCATAATGCGTAAAGCCGAATATGCTAGCTAGTATATAAGGTAATTCGGCAATGATTCATGAGCCAATCAGGGTGTAATCACTGTGTAAACGTTGGCCTCTTGGCCCTATATCAACAGGCAACAGATGCGAGGCAATGCATTCTTCATACAAGGGCTAGCTTATCTATTCGCCTGCCAGTATCACCAAGGCCAAAGCGTCGTCTGTCGTCTCCATGGCCATCAGGAGCGGAGGAGCCACCATTTGCGCTGTCTGGGCAGCCACCCAACCATGCCAGCGACTAGCCGTAGATCGGAGAAGAAGGCTACTCCAACTACCATACTTATCTAGTACCCCAATTTCAACACAATTGAGATCGTCGATCCGTTCTACTACTACATTCCACAAAAATGGCGCTCTGCAGGCAGCTGCCACGGAAGCTGAAGCCGGCGACGAGGTGCTGTTGGAGTCCCCGGGGCACTTCCGCATCTACAAGAGCGGGAGGATGGACCGCCTGAACGAGCCCACCCTCACGCCCGCCGGCCTGGACGAGGCCACCGGCGTCACCTCCAGGGACGTCGTCCTCGACGCCGAAACCGGCGTCTCCGTGCGGCTCTACCTTCCCAAGCTCCGAGGACCATCCACGAAGCTCCCGGTCCTCGTCTACTTCCACGGCGGCGCCTTCCTCATCGGCTCGGCGGACGACGCCGCGTACCACGGCTACGTCAACGCCCTGGCCGCCGCGGCGGGCGTGCTGGTCGTGTCCGCCGACTACCGCCTCGCCCCTGAGCACCCGCTCCCCGCGGCCTACGACGACTGCTGGGCCGCGCTCCGGTGGGCGGCGGCGCCGTCCACGCAGGACGAGTGGATCTCCAGGCACGGCGACACGGCCCGCCTCTTCCTGGCCGGCGACAGCGCCGGCGCCAACATCGTGCACGAGATGCTCGTGAGGGCGGCGGACGAGGGCGCGCCGAGGATGGAGGGCGCGATACTGCTGCACCCGTGGTTCAGCGGGAGCGAGGCGATGGAGGGGGAGCTGCCCGCGGTGCCCGTGTTCAACGGGATGATCTGGTCGTACACGTGCCCCGGCGCGCTGGGCGGCGCCGACGACCCGAGGATCAACCCGCTGGCGCCCGGCGCGCCGTCGCTGGAGAGGCTCCCGTGCGAGAGGATGCTGGTGTGCGCGGCGGAGAAGGACGTGCTGGCGACGAGGATCCGCGCGTACCACGAGACGGTGGCCGCCGGCGCGTGCCGGACGGCCTGGTTCGAGTCGGAAGGGGAGGACCACGACTTCTTCCTCGGGAAGCCCGACTGCGAGAGCGCCAAGCAGCTCCTGGACCGCATCGTTGCGTTCATAGCCGAGGATTGAGCACGCGGCAGTATTCAAATCTCCGTGATGGACATGGACATGGACGCCAGGTGTGATTCTTGAGTTGGTATTCGTGTAGATGCAGCAATGTGGTTATTCACTTATTCAGTTGCTCTTAGGTGTATATGCAACATTAAGCCGTCCTAGTGTTTTTTCACAAGGATGTGATTCAGAGTTTCAGATAGTATGGCGAGTTGCTGGGCTTATGTTAGCAGGAAAAGAGCTCCTGCTAAGAATCACGTGAGACTTTTGTTGCTCTGTTGCTTGGAATACATCCATTAGAGCATCTCTAGCAGTGCCCGTAAACGGGGCAAAACTGAAAAATAACCGCTAATTTATGGGTTCGATTCGGAAAACGAACTGAAAAGAAAATTTAGGGGCTGCGCGGAAAACCCCAACTCGGCCTGGGTATTCACAGGCTCGCGAGTCGACCCGAGTGCCAACCCGCAGAAAAGGCGCGCCGAAGTTTCAGCTTCCCCACCCGCTCCTTCTCCCCCTTCCGCGAGCCGCCATTCCCGCCGCCGCCAGATCCGGCCAAATCCGGCGACGCCCTGCTCCCCTCGGCCGCCCCGCATCCCGTCCCCGCCTTCTCCTTCGATTCCACGGGCCTCCCTCCGCCGAGCCGTCTGAATCGAGGATGAACTCGAACGGGGACTTGAGCGAGTTCGATCTGTCGGATTCGTCCTCCTCGGATGATTCCGACATCGAGGATCTCCTCCACGACCTGGAGGACGATAACGAGGCCACCCTCCTCCTTCTCGCCGTCAAGGAGCTGGAGGACCGTGCGCGGCTGCTCGGTCGGAGGCGCGGCTCGGTGATGGGTCACGTCAGCATCGAGCGGAACCGCACCCTCAGCCACGCCACGCTCATGGACGACTACTTCGCGGAGGTACCCACATACCCGGCTCATCTCTTCCGTAGGAGGTTTCGCATGCGGCATAGTTTGTTTGTGCAAATCGTTGAGGCTTGCCAAGCAAACTCGAATTACATCAAGCAACGTAGAAATGCCGCCAGTCAAATGGGTTTTAGTGCGTACCAAAAGATTTCTGCCGCCATGAGGGTGCTTGCATATGGGGTCCCTGCCAATTACACCGATGAGTATCTTCGAATTGGTGAAGATACAACCACCGAGTCCGTGCGTAGGTTTACTCGGATGGTTATTAAGTTGTACGGCCCAACCTATCTTCGAGCTCCCACTGAAGAAGATACTAAAAGATTGATGGAGGAAAATGAGAAAAGGGGTTGGCCGGGGATGCTAGGTAGTATTGATTGTATGCATTGGACATGGAAGAACTGTCCGAAGGCATGGCATGGACAATATTGCGGAAAAAGCAAGGATGCAACAATTGTGCTTGAGGCCATGGCATCACAAGATTTGTGGATTCGGCATTGTTTTTTTAGATTGCCCGGAACACTTAATGACATCAATGTGTTACAGAGATCCCATTTATTTTCAAAACTAGCCCGAGGAGATGCTGAAAGGATACAGATGTCGCCTAGAGGGGGGGGGGGGGTGAATAGGCGATATCAAATTTTACGAATGGCTTGAACAAAAGCGAAATTAAACTAGCGTTTATTTTGTCAAGCACATAAAACCTAAATAAACTAGGCTCACCTATGTGCACCAACAACTTATGCTAAGCAATAAAAGTAACAAGGTGATAGCAAGATATATGACTTCAAGCACGAAGGCTATCACAATGTAAAGTGCATAAGTAAAGAGCTCGGGTATAGGAATAACCGAGGTACGCGGAGACGATGATGTATTCCCGAGTTCCTCCCTTGAAAGGGAGTACGTCTCGTTGGAGGGGTGTGGTATCGCCACAAAGGCCTAACCAACGCCACAAAGGCCTCACCCTATTCTCCGGTGTGAGCTTGCGCCACAAAGGCCTAGCTCACTCTTCCACTAAGGGGTTCCTCAAGGCGGAACCGGGCTTTTACACAAATCTTGGGGCACGCATCCACAACTTAATTGGAGGCTCCCAAGAATAGCCACCAAGGCTCCACAAAGCCACAAAGCCATCTAGGGTTCCAAGAACCCAAGAGTAATAAGCTCACAAACTTTCACTTACTCGAATCTCCGGGGAGAACTCAAACCGATGCAACCTATGCAATGGCAAAGGCACACAAAGTGCTCAAATCCTTCTCACCCAAATCTCACCAAAGCAACTAATGCTATGGAGAGATATGAGAGGAAGAACAAAGGAAATCCACAAAGAACTCCAAGATCTAGATCCTCTATGTTCCCCTCACTTAGAGGAGAGATGGATTGGTGAAAATATAGATCTAGATCTCCTCTCTCTTTTCCCTAAAAAATATGCAAGAATCATGAGAGGAATGGAGGAGGGAGGGCAAGCTTGCAAAGTCAACAATGGAGGAGAGAGAAGCCCATTTTGTGCCCAGCCTAAGGAGGAAGAAGGGGTATTTATACCCCCCTCCAAAAATGTGACCGTTGGGGCAACTTAGACCGGCTTTTTCCGGCCTCAAACCGGCTTTTTCCGGCCCGGACCGGCTTTTTCTGGCCAAAAATCCGGCCAAAAATCCGCCCCCCCCTACTGGCAGGTAGCACCACTCGAATGTGCTAGGGACCGGCTTTTTCCGGCCCCGGACCGGCTTTTTCCGGCCCTCCGAAACTGACAGAAACACCAAAACGAAAACGGCAATAACTTGAGCATCCGGACTCCATTTTCGATGATCTTGGGCTCGTTGGAATCACAACAACAAGCTCTACAACTTTATGCAGAGAAACATCATAGTCCAACCAAGGAGGATAAAACCAAATGATGAAAGGCTTGACCTCTCTTCGAAGACAAGCCGGTAAAACCTCCAAACATAAAAAACGCAAGAAGTGTTCCATACGAATTCCGTTTTTGATGAGCTAGAGCTTGTCATGGAAATAACCACAAGCTCTAAAACCTCACATGGATAAAACCCAAATAAGAACCAAGAAAGATGATGCCAAGTATGCAAAGGTTTGAGCTCTCTCCGAATGATACGATTAAGTTACTCACTCGAGAGCCCCTCTTGATAGTACGGCTACCAATCCTATAACCCGGTCTCACAACTAACACCATGAGACCGGTAAGAAAGAAACCCTATCAATATCATACCTTTGCCTTGAGCATTCCACTTGAGGTGGGTAATGACGATCTTGATCTTCTCAAGTTGGACCACCTTTCTTGATTAATCTTGCTTGGTGAAGTCTTGCGGATTGCTCCTCCATACTACACTATGGAAGAGACTCTCTTTAAGCATATCTTCACATATCCATGATCACAATATAGATGGCAAGCTTCAAGCATATGTTCTCTTCTAGTCGCTCATCTTGAACTTGCGCTTTGACTTGATCAATCCTCGAGCCAATTCTTCTTTCTCCATAATGATGGTGTCTTGAGGATACACATGAGAGCTCACTCAATCTTATTCTTCAAGACACACTTGACATAAGCTCAAGACCCTTAAGACCAATCTTTGGATCACTTCTTGAATAACACCTTGGTCAACACATAATCTTCTTCTTACAACCTTGAATCCAACAAATGGTTCAAGCATTGTCTATGGACAAGTTCTACACATATAACTCAATGCAACCATTAGTTCATAGGGATTGTCATTAATTACCAAAACCACACATGGGGCTCGATATGATCTTTCAATCTCCCCCATTTTGGTAATTGATGACAATCTCTTTGAGAGGGTTTATATAATGAATTCATAGAACCAAAATGGTTGTACTAACATCAAATACTACAAAAGTATGTGATGTTAGTAAAACCACCATATATAGAGCAAACTCCCCCACAATCTATGCACGTGTGAATGATCTTGATTTCATTGCATATATTGCCAACCAAGGTTGTTGGTGGAGTTTCCACTATATACTCAACCATGCAAAGCATGCAAGGCAAATGCTTAAGAACAAACCAAAGCATAAAAGCCAATTCCCTTTAAACCCTCAAAACTTCTCCCCCATTGGCATCCATTGCCAAAATGGGCGAAAAACTTAGAAGGCCAATATAGTGTGAGTTCCTCCAAAACGGTGTGCATATCCAAAAGAAATAAGTGAAGACACATGCACATATACAAAGACAGATATATGAAGGAAACCAAACTATGTTGAGGATCAAAGATTGCAAAAAAAAGATAACACGATGGATAAACTTCAACAAACGAAGATAGCAATCAAACAATCCAAAGAGCAAATTGAATAAAGATATTATGATAAGATCGAAAAGGTGCTCCAAATAATATGAGGAAGCTCCCCAAGGTGTGTGCACAAAATATTCTATTTGAGTTAAAGTATAAGGTGCACACACATGGAATCATCACTCCCTCAATATTATTCAAAACAAAATGATACCAAGTGAAATTAAATACTATGCTAACCGCAAAATGGTGCTTTAGATGAAATGAGGAAGCTCCCCAAGGTATGTGCAAAAATTAGAATGTTTGTATTTGAATACAATTTGCACAATATGGAATCCTCACTTCCTCAACAACATTTAAAACGCAACCATTTGTAAGAGATCATAGAGAAGAAATTAAGCTTACACTTGCATCAAACAAATGGTTGGGCAACAAGCAAGGGACAATATATTAAAAGGCTCAACCAAAGGAATGTGTGATAGGAATGACAAAGAATATTATAAGACTAAAACAAGGATAAGCATAGAGCATCCACATAGTCTTCAATGAATGATATTGCTTAGCATTCCATCCCAACACATAAGGTTCAAATAAGATATCAAATAATGAGATATCATCTCTCATGTGTATAAGTTTCTAAGTAGACAATATCACAAAGATAATTATCACAAAGAAACATGTACACACAAAATAGATACTAAGAATAGAACATGATATCCAAAATGAAGTCATGCAATATACCAATGAGATTTTTGCTTTTAAAGCATGGCCAAAGGCTCAACTTATCTTATTGTATATTGATGAACTTCAACCACAAACATGTCAAAGACATCGCAAATATCAACAAGGGAAAGAGGATAGTTGGGATGCTTTGATAAAAACAACAAGTATCAAAACAAAGAATACCAAACGGAAGAAAGAAATTTGCAATATCATCAATTTTGCACATGTGAGCTTATTGAGGAATTGATATGCAAAAAGATTGCTAAGTTGACATATATGGGATAGGAGAATCATGAGCATGATTTTTATATGTTCCCAATAATATGTCCTCATCTCAACTTGCTCACATTTGCAATAAAGAGGTTTCATTAGAATCCTTGCAAAAAGCACAATATTTGCAAATAAAGATTTTTAATGCCATAAAACAACCTACACAAGGTTGGATACTAGAGAAGTATGCATGAAGAAGATACTTGTTACCGAGATATAATGGTAGGATGTAGTAGATAGGAGTTCTTCAATAATCCTAGCTTGCCTCAAATTATCATTTAGTCACCACTTCATCGTTATTATTGAGACAAGCACCAATATATCTCCATGTACCTAAAACAAAATTCAAGTACAAGATGGTCCCCAAACTCATTGGGTCCAAAGTAGTTAGAAACTACAACATATAGGACAAACTCCACATAAATATGTGCATATATATATGAAATTGAATTTCATGCACATCTTAGCCGATTTAGGATTTGATGGAGCTTCACCTATATATTTGATCAAAGAAAGCAAAAGCATGTTATACAATATACATTTAGTAAATATGCATGCACAAGACTTTCAAGAGCCAAAGGAGATATAATTTGGACAAAACACCAAGAAGGACAAGCGAGCACACAAAATTGTGAAGCTACAAAAGGTTGTCCAAATTATATCAAAGAATCAAATCAACACAAGATTGACTCCAAAGTTCAACTAGTGAACCAAGCAAAAGCCAATGAGCATAAATCATAACTAAAACACACATGCTCAAAGACATATCTCATTTTAAGAGTAAGAAATAAATAATAAGGAATGAGATCACCAACTCCCAAAGAGAGCAAGGTTCAAACAAACAAACCAAACTCTCCACACTTTTTATGATGGCACACTAAGTACCAAAAAGAAAAGATTTGTCTACCAACAAAAACCAATACCAAATGAAATAAGCACAAAGAGTGTTATAATAAATATATGAGAGCTCCCCCAAGATTAGTGCATTATTTATGATTTTGCATTTGAATACAAAATGCACACAAGTGGGATCATCACATCTATCTATATAGAAATAACACAAGATAAGTTCAACGAAATCAAATGGAATAACAAAAGTCACGGAAGACAATGGGAGCTAAAACAAATACATTTTTGGCTAGAGATAAGACAATTAAAAGCAATAGCCAATGTAAAGATGATCAATATACATGTGCCACATGATATAGTACCAATTGTCCAAGAACAAGAGGTATTTGGATTTATTTCCCGGTGGTAGTTTACATATAAATCCAAGATCATCTTCACAACAAAGAACCATACGGAGAAGGATAAGAATTAAAAACCATGCTAAAGAAGATATTCTTGATAGACTCAAATAGTTAAACAATCATGCAAGGCAATGATTAGGATAACTTGAAGCGAATGGTTTTCCAACTTTGATGTAGAATTCCACATTTTAGGAAAACCCTACCAAGAAAGTATCTCACAAACAAGATCCAAAACAAGAGCAATAAAACAATTTGGCAAATTGGAATTTGTTTGAGAAAACATGCCACATAGAAGCAAGATAATTTACAATATCAACACTATGTGACACAACCTCAAATATACACATTATATTGGTTTGTAGTATGCACAAAGCATATTACTCCCCCATAATGTGATAAAACATTTATTTTTCACAAGAGGCAAATAAAATCCAACAAGATGATTAATGGACATTATAGAATTTGAATTTCTCATGAGAATGACATACCACATAGAGACTAGATAATCTTTAAATATCAACACTAAGTGGTATTCCTCATGTACACACATTTTTAGGATTGTGAAGTGCAAAGCATATCACTCCCCCAAAATGGGATGGTCCAGTAATCTCTCACAAGAGCCAAGTAAGATAAAACGAGATGCAATAGGCTCAACAAGAACAACCGTATATGGTGTGCAACCCAAAATGTACATACTTAATTACTCAAAATTAAGCAAGTAGGAAGCACAACATTTACAAACACATGGGAGGTACAAAACCCAACACATGCAAAGGGGCGAGTAACTTTCAAGGTAGATAAGTTGAATACATGTTACCGCAAGGAGGAACATTGGATATATGATAGAAATAAGATAATCCAAATGACTTGACTTGAGAAAATATAATTGATGAAGATCCCTTAATTCTTCATGATATAGCCAAGTCTCCAAAGCCCTTCAACAACACCTATTGTTCAAGTAATGGCTTGTTGGTCCCCAACCAAGTTGGGTCCTAAGAAGTTAGAAACAATAGGTTTGGCAACCCAAATGGTTCTTTTCTTGACACCACTTTGAGCACCAACAAATTTGGCAAACACATTGCCAACCTTATCCTTGCAAAGTGAATAAACATCTTCAATTATGATAGGGTTGGATGAGTTACCACTAGTGCATGAAGAAGATAGGTGACCCTTCTCATGGCATATGTAGCAAGTTCTTTTCTTCACCTTCTTCTCACTTGATTTCTCCACAAGGGGAGCATTAGCTTGATTTTTCTTGGGAAGTGACCTTTCTTCAACTTGAGGTTGAGCAAGGGCTTGAACTTGAGGCCGCTTCCCTTGTTGCTTCTCACTAAGTGCCTTTTTCTTCAAAGAGCAAGATCTAACATGGTGCCCTTCAATTTTGCACTTGAAGCAAACAATCTTGGCCAAATTCTTGACTTGTTCTTGGCCCTTCTTCTTCTTGTATATTTTGGACTTCTTCTTGTTGTTAGAGATAAATCCAAGTCCACTCTTGTCATTGGGGTATTTTTGCACACTCAAGATCTTATTGAGTGTGGACTTCCCTTCATGACGTTTTTCCAAGTCTTTCTTCAACGAAGTAACTTGGGCCTTGAGCTCTTTGATTTCCTCTACATGGTTAGTGACAACACAAGTACTAGTGGAAGTAGAGGCTACATTGTTAGAGCAACAAGGCAAGGAGGGTAATTCATCACTAGATGTAGCAATAGTATGAGTGGATGAATTACTAGGACTAGCACAAGTCAATATAGCATTTTGAGAAATATTGCTAGTGTCCACATGAGGCTCACAAGATGTTACCTTTATAGATGTAGCCTCATGAGCTAACTTTAGGCGAGTATGGGACACTAGAAGATCCTCATTAGAGCTAGATAGCTTTTCATGACTTTCTTCCAATCTCCCATACTTGCTAGTTAGCAACTCAAGTTGAGCCCTTAGCTCAACATTCTCCTTCAAAATAGATGCTTCACAAGAAATAGAGTTAGTAGCACATGCATCATTATCATGAGCAATAGGAGAAGACAACTTGGTAAGTGCAAGGTCACGTTCTTTAGTGAGTTTAGAAATTATTTCATTACATGACTCCTCAATGGATTCAAGCTTCTCCTCAAGAGAAACCCGAAGCTCTTGTTCTTCTTCAAGAGAATTTTCTAAGGAGCCAATATCATTAGCATACTCTCTTTCGAGCCTACATTTTTCTTCAATGATTTTTTGGCTCTCAATAGCACTAGACACAAGTTTAACAAGAAGGGAGCGAACCTTCATATCGTTGGGAAGAGCATTATAGATAATCTCACCTTCCCTTCTTATGCTATCCGCCTCTTCAAATATATTTTCATCCTCTTGATCATCATTATCCTCATCCACATCAACACAAGAGGTATTGGGTTCCAAAGTAGGGGATACCTTTGAACCCCTAGCCATAAGGCATAGGTGGGTGACATGAGATGATAATGATGAATTACTTGAAGCTCCATTCAAGATCTTGTCTTGACCCATAGAATCTTCGGTTTTCTCTACATTGTTAGACACACAAAAACTAGAGGAAATAGAAGCATTTATATTATGGCAACTAGACAAAGAAAGCATATCATCATGAGATTTATTCAAGAAACTTATACATGATATGCAAGGACTATCAACACAAGTATGTAAAACATTTATGGGGCTACAAGTGTTTAAGTCCAAAGATGAAGCATTGCAATGAGATAGAGATGAAGGATCATCAAAAGTAAGCATACTATCACCATTGCAAGTTTCATCACCACTCACCATATCATTACCTTGTGTCTTGCCACACTTTG
The DNA here is from genome assembly GCA_007115705.1 of Dactylis glomerata. Lineage (NCBI taxonomy): Eukaryota > Viridiplantae > Streptophyta > Magnoliopsida > Poales > Poaceae > Dactylis > Dactylis glomerata. The sequence goes on along the minus strand of QXEO01000291.1, from coordinate 1,045,518 downwards.
GTGAAGTGGATGAAAGTTCATTGCGGCCAGAAGTGGAAGGAATACAATCATCCTCAATAATCTTGGACATACCATATTTTTCTTGAAGCTTTATCCATATCTCATGAGCGCTCCGAAAAGGCGTGATGGAGAAGGTAACTACATCGCTCAAAGCATTAACAATCACATGAGTAGCTTGAGCATTGAGATACAAGTTTTTCTCATCCTCTAAAGATAGATTTTGAGTATCCTTTGGAGGAGAAAAACCCGCATCAACAATTCGCTCCATAGATGGGTCCATGACCCGAAAATAATTAAGCATGTGAATTTTCCAAGTATCATAATTTGTGCCATAAAAAATAGAAGTGTTATTGTGCACTAATCCCCTAGCCGACATCTTTGCTCTCAAGGCGGTGAAGCCTAAAATGAGAGACCGGGCTCTGATACCAATTGAAAGGATACAGATGTCGCCTAGAGGGGGGGGGTGAATAGGCGATATCAAATTTTACGAATGGCTTGAACAAAAGCGGAATTAAACTAGCGTTTATTTTGTCAAGCACATAAAACCTAAATAAACTAGGCTCACCTATGTGCACCAACAACTTATGCTAAGCAATACAAGTAACAAGGTGATAGCAAGATATATGACTTCAAGCACGAAGGCTATCACAATGTAAAGTGCATAAGTAAAGAGCTCGGGTATAGGAATAACTGAGGTACGCGGAGACGATGATGTATTCCCGAGTTCCTCCCTTGAAAGGGAGTACATCTCGTTGGAGGGGTGTGGTATCGCCACAAAGGCCTAACCAACGCCACAAAGGCCTCACCCTATTCTCCGGTGTGAGCTTGCGCCACAAAGGCCTAGCTCACTCTTCCACTAAGGGGTTCCTCAAGGCGGAACCGGGCCTTTACACAAATCTTGGGGCACGCATCCACAACTTAATTGGAGGCTCCCAAGAATAGCCACCAAGGCTCCACATAGCCACAAAGCCGTCTAGGGTTCCAAGAACCCAAGAGTAATAAGCTCACAAACTTTCACTTACTCGAATCTCCGGGGAGAACTCAAACCGATGCAACCTATGCAATGGCAAAGGCACACAAAGTGCTCAAATCCTTCTCACCCAAATCTCACCAAAGCAACTAATGCTATGGAGAGATATGAGAGAAAGAACAAAGGAAATCCACAAAGAACTCCAAGATCTAGATCCTCTATGTTCCCCTCACTTAGAGGAGAGATGGATTGGTGAAAATATAGATCTAGATCTCCTCTGTCTTTTCCCTAAAAAATATGTAAGAATCATGGGAGGAATGGAGGAGGGAGGGCAAGCTTGCAAAGTCAACAATGGAGGAGAGAGAAGCCCATTTCGTGCCCAGCCTAAGGAGGAAGAAGGGGTATTTATACCCCCCTCCAAAAATGTGACCGTTGGGGCAACTTAGACCGGCTTTTTCCGGCCCGGACCGGCTTTTTCTGGCCAAAAATCCGGCCAAAAATCCGCCCCCCCCTACTGGCAGGTAGCACCACTCGAATGTGCTAGGGACCGGCTTTTTCCGGCCCCGGACCGGCTTTTTCCGGCCCTCCGAAACTGACAGAAACACCAAAACGAAAACGGCAATAACTTGAGCATCCGGACTCCGTTTTCGATGATCTTGGGCTCGTTGGAATCACAACAACAAGCTCTACAACTTTATGCAGAGAAACATCATAGTCCAACCAAGGAGGATAAAACCAAATGATGAAAGGCTTGACCTCTCTTCGAAGACAAGCCGGTAAAACCTCCAAACATAAAAAACGCAAGAAGTGTTCCATACGAATTCCGTTTTTGATGAGCTAGAGCTTGTCATGGAAATAACCACAAGCTCTAAAACCTCACATGGATAAAACCCAAATAAGAACCAAGAAAGATGATGCCAAGTATGCAAAGGTTTGAGCTCTCTCCGAACGATACGATTAAGTTACTCACTCGAGAGCCCCTCTTGATAGTACGGCTACCAATCCTATAACCCGGTCTCACAACTAACACCATGAGACCGGTAAGAAAGAAACCCTATCAATATCATACCTTTGCCTTGAGCATTCCACTTGAGGTGGGTAATGACGATCTTGATCTTCTCAAGTTAGACCACCTTTCTTGATTAATCTTGCTTGGTGAAGTCTTGCGGATTGCTCCTCCATACTGCACTATGGAAGAGACTCTCTTTAAGCATATCTTCACATATCCATGATCACAATATAGATGGCAAGCTTCAAGCATATGTTCTCTTCTAGTCGCTCATCTTGAACTTGCGCTTTGACTTGATCAATCCTCGAGCCAATTCTTCTTTCTCCATAATGATGGTGTCTTGAGGATACACATGAGAGCTCACTCAATCTTATTCTTCAAGACACACTTGACATAAGCTCAAGACCCTTAAGACCAATCTTTGGATCACTTCTTGAATAACACCTTGGTCAACACATAATCTTCTTCTTACAACCTTGAATCCAACAAATGGTTCAAGCATTGTCTATGGACAAGTTCTACACATATAACTCAATGCAACCATTAGTTCATAGGGATTGTCATTAATTACCAAAACCACACATGGGGCTCGATATGATCTTTCAGATGCTCCAACTTGCAATTACAAAGTTGGGAATAATGAATATACAATGGGATACTATCTAGCTGATAGCATTTATCCCGAATGGGCAACGTTTGTGAAGTCTGTCAAGGATCCCCAAGATAACATAGATGCTGTTTTGTCAAGGCACAGGAGGCAGCCCGCAAGGACATTGAGAGAGTATTTGGTGCATTGCAAGCAAGGTTTGCTATTGTTCGAGGTCCTGCTAGGTTTTGGAACAAAAAAACCCTCATGAACATCATGACTTGTTGTGTGATTCTTCACAACATGATTATTGAAGATGAGAGAGGTTTAACATTGCCATGTTTCTATGACAATGTTGGCACCCGAGTGCAACCCCAAAGAAACCCCGATCGCATAGAAGCTTTTCTTCAAACGCATCGGGATATTGAAAACAGTACAACTCATGCCCAGCTCGTTCATGATCTCAAGGTGCACCACTGGTAGCTGCATGGCCGTCGCTCATGATTTTCTCTCCAATTTATTTTCCATCAATTTTCCATGTATGTGTGAGATGAACCTGTCGGAAACATTTGTTTGTTTGTTTATTTATTCGGAAAACTTTCATTGTAATTTGGTTGAGACATTGTTGTAATAATTTGGATCATTTGTGTGCTCCAAACAATTTATTTGATTATTTACTAGGTTGTTGTATGTGTTTTTATGTTTGTGTTTTATCATTTTGCATATGAAATCTGTCAAAAATCCTATGTTTTCGGGTTCGGATGCTCGTGCCACGGAACAGCGCCCGCAAACCAGAACCGATAATCGGAATATTCTCTTTTTCAGTTTTGGTTTACGGGCTCTGTTCTGCGCCGGCGTTTTCGCGGAGCAAAAATACGAGTTCAGTGACCTGAACTCGAGTTTTTCAGTTCGCGCGTTTACGGGCACTGCTAGAGATGCTCTTAGCCCAAGGAAACGAGCTTCTTCCGATCTTAGTTGTCTTTTGCTCTAAAACTTGTCAAGTTTAGTTGTAGTGTTGGTAGAATTTCTTGTAGGAACTATCAAACATTATACTGAGTTTATATACATATATGAGTTTTGAGTCTCCATATGAAATTTGCTTATATTGTGATTTTTTTTGAATATTAGTTTGTACTAGGAATAATCTCAAAGTGGTGACAACGACTATGCCGGAATACAATATGATTATAAATACTGGAAATATATATATTCTCCCAGGCACGGTATAGGGTAGAATATACTAGGTTGTTTACAGGATTAGCTCTGTAAGTTGTTAGTGCCTATATGATTAAGTAAAAAATGTGGCTTAACTATGGCACACGACTCACACATGCGCGTCAAGGGCTTGTAATAAGATTGGACTCTGGAAAAGATTAGTTATGATCGTGATTGTTTAACTTAATCACGAGTCTATCTGAAATCCTATCTACTGGTTTATAAGTCAAGATTTCTTCCTTGGCTGCGTCATCTAAGATGTACGTGTTATGGGAGAGCTATTCCTCACACTGAATAGTGTTGTAGTATGAGTTTCATTGTGAACTGAAATTAGGGACGAGGGCTCCTTGAATAAAAAACATGAGTATTACCTAACTAAATGGCGATAATTTATTTGAGTGTTGTTAAAATATGTTTAAAAACATGTATCGTCAAGCACGTATGAGCCATGGAGTCCGATTTCACCATGGATGACCACGAATTAGGCTCTTGTTACCATAGTCGAGGAAACCTCAGAATAACATACTCATGTCGAATGAGTTGAGTTGTGTAGCGACTAGACAATTTGGATTTCCGTGACATTCAATTGATTTGATACGGATTGAGATATACAATATATTATTGAGTATTCCCTTCGCTAAATGGGGTTTTATGCTCCCTTTTTAATGCATTTCGCCAACCAAACACTATGATAACCTAAACTTTAGAACCATCCCTTTTCACTTGGTTTTCACCATCAAACACCATCTCAAACATTTCGAAAGTACTCCATTCCTTCCCAAATATGGTGTATTGGGTAAATATATTATGGTGAATCTATCGATATTGATTAGGTGCTACTAGTTGAATGCATGTGCATTGCTACTGCCTTTTTTACCCGCAATACACATAATGTAACATATATAATGCATGTGAATATTCACATTTATAGAAAAGGTAGCACATTTCATTGGGAAAACATAAAGATTCCACCTTGCTTGAACTGTGTTTTCCAAAAAGGTATAATTTAGCGTCATCCTAATATAAAATATAAGGACCTTAGTAAGAGGGTGGTGTTAATACACGAGGGAAACATTGATTAAAATTTGCTTTGGTAAACACTTCCCATCATAGTTTGATAGGAACCTTTCGATCAACCTCTTTCACTAATATTGGGAATGCCATCACATATTAGCCGATATGTTCGCCTCTCCCCTTTTAACTCTCACTAAAATTATGCTCATTGAGTTGCCCTTACAATGACCATCTGATATCTTCGTGAGCACCAACTGCAACGCACATTCTTTCCCAACGGACGACGACTTCTTCTTTCATTTGACGGTGGCAGAGGTGCGTCTTTAACATCTCCACTTTACTCATCAAATCAACTTCCATCCCCGGAGGCGGTGTCTCCATCTCCGCACTCGGCGTACGCTTTCCAATCCAACCAATTAAAAGCTTCTGCATGCACGTGTGAAGCCGAAGCACTACCCAAGCATGCCTAGGAAGGTGTAGTATTTTATGAGTCTCACACTGTATGTGTTGCTCCCACCATCCTCCACCATGTCGCCCAAGTCATTGGCAATGGAGTGGGGAGACACGTCGATGAGCAAGTCTTCCTGCAGGTACGCAGATATCTGCCTCACATGCGTATTGTTCCTTTCTTGGCAACGACGGTAGCATGGAGACCGGCTGCAGGAAATGGCATTGCGTACTCATCTGACCAACTTTAGTATCTATGGCAGTGGCGGAGCCACCTCCCGGCGACCCCGAGCAGCTGCCCAGGCAGCGTGTCTCGTCCCGGGAGACTTCTCGCTGCGCTCCTAGTGCAGCACCGCGCAGCGTCGATTGGATCAACAGCCGCAGTCTTGCAGCATCACACAACTTCACCAAGATTAACTAGAGTGGTGGGTTGTGAGATCTAATCTGAGATCGAGAGTTTATCACTATTTTCTTGTGTGTGTATGAACAAATCAATTGCCAGATCGATCAACATACATGGATCAAGTCAGTATATCAACCGTATACTAATTAGTTGGCATACAGGTTTGGATATGGGCTTCGACGGGCTACTCCTACCCTCGCGCTACCCTAGGTGGGACCGATTAAATTTTACAATATTTGGGAAAAGGAGATCTATGGAAACACAGTTTTTCCGTGATTTGTGTTTGCAATTGGCGACACTAATTCTTTCTATTATCTGCTTTCGTTGTTCTGTGGTTGAACAGTTTGGATTTTAATTTTGTTGACGATTGTGTGGTCGAGATGGCTCTAATATTTGATGTCAAATTCTTTTAAGACGATGTACCATCACAAACTCCAATATAATAGTAAATATATGTGTTTGTATTTTTATCTATACAGTTGGCGAAGCTTATCATTGACTTTTACTAAATTTATACGCCATATGTCCTACTTTAAACAAAGAAAGTAATAAAGTAGGACATTACCAAAATTATTGCATTGAAATGCATTGATGTATCTAAATGGATTATACTCTTGTTTATTACACCTTTCTACCTATGTGAAATTTTTGAAAAATATTATTTTCCATCCACTTTCTACATTTTGCTAAATTATCCACGTGAGATTTTCTCATGTCTAAATCGATGTCTTGCGTTGTCGACATCTCGATCTGGTCAGATACCACGGAGATAAAATTTGTGGAATCTAACACCAAGTATCATTGATTTAGATGTAAGAAAATCTAAGTTTATTTAACTATAGACACTCTCATATTGCCTCCATTTGGTTTTGCAAGGCCACTTTTTAGTTCAACTTTGACATTAACTATAACCAAGAAAATATTACTTACATGAACATAAAAACATAAGCTATAATTGTTTTCAACTACGATATACTCTCTACATCCTGACATATAAGATGTGTAAGGTTGGTTAAAAGTCAATCCATACTAAGTTTGACCAAATATTTTAAGAAAAAATGTCAACATTTACAATATTGTATAGATATACTGAGAAAATATGCCTTAAAGTGAATATATTTATATTGATTTAGTACAGTAGATATTTATATTATTTTACATAAACTTGATCGAACTTAGTTGACTTTTAACTAGACTTATATACCTTATATTTTGGGACGGAGCGGGTAATATATGTAGCATATAACACATTTTGGTTGCTCAAAATTCATCATTAAAGTTTGTCAAAAATTAGACGAGACTTATAAACAAGAGCATTTGTTCCAAGATAAGTGATTCGGTTTTTTAGATACTAATATACCTAGACACATATCAATCTATAGATATATAACTACACATAAAAAGTTGAAGATTACAACTTCTCTGTTCTAAGTATCTCCACTCCTCCCCCCAAATAGCCTCTGACGGAAGCATTTTCGGAGCCGTTTGACAGAGAGGGAGGGGGGCACCGGCGGATTTTTTGCTATGGAGAGGGCATGATTTCCAGCCGTCCCCCCAATCCCAAAGGAAAATCGGCCGGAAGATGGCGACGCCGCCTGCCTCCGCCCCTAGCTCGCCCGCGCCGCCTTGCCTCCTCGCGACGCCGGAGATGGGGCGGAGAAAAGGACGCGCACCTTGGCATGATACATGTGTGGCCGACGTCTCCTCCCCTTGGCCTTCTCCACTTGCCACTAGCACGACGTGTCGGCGTTGGCGTCGCCTCCATGTCGCCGTCGTCGATGCCGTAGCAGGCCATGTACACAGGGAGGCCCCTGTCGCCCCTCCATCGGGTGAAGGTCGTGAGCTGCGCCGTGGCGACGGTGAGGTCCACCCTATCGGCTCCAGACAGAGGCGCCATGGCCAGCGTGGAGATGTACCCGATGAAGGCCTGTCCTTGGAGCGCGTACCTCGTGAAGGCGGTGTCCACCATGGCCCTGTGCGCGCCCCCTCCGAACGCCGGTGTTGTCGATCCGCCTGCTTTTTGGCGACACTGTGGCTGATGGCGCACTCGCACGACATGCCTGCCACCACGCGGCGGGCCACCTCGCCTAGCGCGGCGTCCACGGTGGAGGCGAACAGGGACAAGGTGGTGCCGCCGAACTGGACATGGTTGTGGATGGCGGCGAGGTACGGGAAGCCGTTGCAGAACGAAAGGAGCGTCCTGGTCGGCCACCCACGCAAAGCCTGGTCTGGCATGACCTGCCCGCGCCGCCTTGCCTCCTCGCGATGCGGAGATGGGATGGAGAAAAGGTTGCCGCCGGCCAGGCGCCTCCATCTCCAGCGTGCCGGCGGGGGCGCCTCCACCATGCGCACCGACCACCCCAGCATGCGCGGTGCTTGTAGAGAGTAGGTGGGTGGTTCGGTAGAGGAGATAAGCAGGAGAGAGAGAAAATTAAAGGAAGAGAGGGGGGAGTGGGTGGCTGCCATGTGGGCTGAAGAGTGGGAAAGGCCGCACCGACGCCCTCGTTCGCCCCCTGTAGACTAGGTTTGCTCTGAGTGCGTCAGATGAAATATTATAAAACGCCGGATAAAAAGTAAATTTATGAGACACCACTAAAAGATATTTTTTACGCCAGCGCCCCTAAACATTGTTTGGGGGCCTGCGTAAAGCGAAAAGCGGTGTCCGGTGTCACACTTTCAGATTCCGATTTTGCCCTCAGATAGGACACCAAATTACCCACCACAGCCACTAATAAGTCAAAAACGATTCACCTCACCGAACCTTATCCCCTCGCCTTATCTGTTCGCTTGCTCCGTCCGCAGTCACCAGCCACACATTCGTGCGCCGATCTTGCTTCGATTCTCACTCCGATCTCTGGCAATGGACGCGCGGCGCGCCGGATCCTCTGCCCCCAGATGGCTTCCCCCCTGCGTGCTCCTCCTCCTGGCCGTCCTCTTCGCGGACTCGCCGGCGGCGTGCGCGCTCCGGTTCGACCTCGAGTCCGGCCACACCAAGTGCATCTCCGACGAGATCAAGGTCAACTCCGTGGCCATCGGCAAGTACCAGGTCGTCGGCCCAGGAAACAGCTCCCCCGATGCCGCGCTCCCCGAGTCCCACCACATCTCCCTCAGGCCTCAGGGTGATGTCGCCATACGGGAACAACATGCACTACTCCGAGAACGTGTAGTCGGGGAACTTTGCCTTCACGGCGACGGAGGCGGGCGACTACCTGGCCTGCTTCTGGGCGCCTGACCACAAGCCGCCCGTCACTGTCACCTTCGATTTTGATTGGAAAAGCGGCGTCACAGCCAAGGACTGGCCCAACGTCGCCAAGAAGGGCCAGGTCGATATGATGGAAATAGAGTTGAAGAAGCTAGCAGATACCATCAAATCGATCAATGAAGAGATGTATTATCTACATGAAAGGGAGGAGGAAATGCAGAACATGAACAAGCAAACCAACTCAAGGATGGGCGTTGGCTGGCTCAATTTCCTCTCACTCGGCATCTGCTTGTCCGTGGCAGGGTTGCAGCTGTGGCATCTGAAGACCTTTTTCGAGCGAAAGAAGCTGCTGTAGTTCTCCCATGATGACAAATCATTCCAAAATTAGGGTGTGTTTTTTCTGTGAGCTGTTAACTCATGTTTTGAGCATATACTCGAATCTTCAGTAAGAAACATGTTCATTATACTTGAAAATTTCTACCTGTGCCCTAGATTTTGTCCAGTCCAAACAGTTTGTAAGATCTGTCAAAGTTGATGTTTCATATATATGGTGTAACCTAGAGCCAAAAAAACCAGCCACACATTCATCCCCTCTCTGGCTCTCCCATCAAGTTTATGCCGGAGGTTCCTGAGGACGCCTCGGCCTCCATCGAGTGCGCGCGCCACAAAGAGCAGCCCTACGCCGGGAGGTCGGGAGAGCAGCGGGAGAGCAGCGTCCCAGCATGAGGTCGCGGGGAGCAGCCTCGAGGCGAGGACCTCGTCGGGAAGGTGACGCAGCCACACACGCACGATGCAAGGGGCGCGGAGCTAGAGGCGCGGCTGCTGGGGGCGTCGGCGGCGCGGCTCCACGACGCGATGCTCCGGCACAGCGTCTTTGCCGCCCTTGAGACGCAGCTGGTGACCCGCAGCCGGGCCGATCAGCGACGGGTGCGCGGGGCGGTTCGTGGTCAGTGCTGCTGAGCTCCGCCTTGGGCGCGTTCCTGGCCGCAGCCTCCTACGCGTCGTCATCGCCGGGTGCGTGCGCCGAACGGGATTTGTGAATGAGATCCGTAAGTTCCTTTGGCCGTCATGTCCCTGCTTTGCGGCGCTGACCGGATCGCCCTCCGCGTTGCTCGTAAGGAGATTCTGGACGTGCTCCTCTCTGAGGGCCTTGTCATCGTCGGTGTGCCGGCAACTTCACTCTTGCTGATAGCTCCTGCGGCTGGCTGGCTAGCTTTAGCTATACCCTTCTGCGTGTGCATAAGCAGCAGCTGCACCAGCACGCTTCTAGCTAGCTGGTGTGCCAAAGTCCTATCCATCTAGCTCGAGCGCGGTGTAAGTGGAGGTCGGCATGAGCTAGGATGGAGCAGTTGTAATATCATCTAATAATCACATCCATGTTATCGGATTACTATAGTATGACTGATTAATCTAGAAATTTCTATTTCTACTAGGATTAACATGGTATTTTTGCTACATATATAATCTGATGACAATGGCCGATTAATCCGGTAATAGCTTTTTACAAAATTGCTACTTAAATAATATGGTAAGTACTTCTTACAGATAAAAGTAAATACTGAAACACATAGCAATAAAATAATGAGAACATCTTACAAAGAAGTTATCCACGAACAGAGTATAAATTCTCAGACAACAAGCAAACGAGGATTAATTATCATGCAAATAGCACTCCACAATAATAGAATCAAATCATACCGCACATCACCACTTCAGCCCAAAACTGAACATTGGGGAGGAAAGATAAATCAAGACAACACATATTTGTATAATCATTTTATTTATAAAGTATCGATGCATATCACTAAGCATATCATTTTAGAAGACTTGATGTACTAAATGATCTGTGGCAACACATGGGCATGATGACAACACAGTTCAAAACTTCTGATCACTATACGAGGCTGCCTCACTAAACCCCGGCTAGCCACCATGCACAAGAACACAATGGTTACCCACGCGATGATGAAATCACCCCTCACGACACCGACAGTGTCAGTGTTGGGGAGAGGTCACTGACCTTTTGGGGTAAGACTATCGTGTTTAATGAGGACTTCATGCAGGTGATTCTGGTAGTCAGATAAGGGTCATGCGGTCAGATAATCGATGTGTGCCTACAAAGTTTGTTCCTCTAGAAGGAAATGCTCCATCTAGGACTCGTTAGAAACATATGAGAGAGCATAACGACCGGTGGTTTGTAGACTAGCTGTTGAGGGTAGGTAATGGCACCGAGAAAACTAACGATGAAGGAAACATTCGGCTCCCTCAAGATATCTGTGTTCCTTCGACGGGAGAGTCCCCGACATTCATAAGCTTATAGACCATGACACCTACATGGTAGTCTTTCACATCCAAGTGGAAATTCTCTAGATAGAGATAGATGACTTGCACACCATGCGTAGCAGCCACAAACACCAATGCTTGTTTCTAGGAACACCGATAGAGAGAGATAAATATGAATGTGGGAGGGATGGACATGCATAAAATATGCAACATACAAATGTTGCAACCTATTTCACCCTTACATCAGTAAGAAGTGGTTTTATACTGGGGGACAATGCCGGTGAAAGGAACTATGGGGAGAGGTAGCGATATAGAGAAAGAGAGTGAATGAGAGAGAGGGAGGGTGAGGGAGAGAGTGAGAGGGGGGAGAGGGAGGGAGGGGAGAGATATGACTTCCGAGTATCCCTCTATGATAAAAGCAGCACTGGTCAAGTTGTCGCACTAGACAATTTTACATGGGTGGTCAGGGCTTGCTTACCCAATATAGACCAAGTCCTAAGAGAACTGAAGTCAAAGACGAGAATTAAATACGAGAGTGAAGGATAAAAGGCAAAAAAAGAAACGGGAATCCACTGCAACGCGTGGGCATTTATCTAGTCTACAATAAAGACTGGACAACAGCTATGAATAGCCTGACTCCATTATTATCGTCACCAACCAACCAATATAGCTCCATTATTATAATCACCAAAGTCATCTACACACTTCTCTATTTCTCTCTCCTCCCACCACCGCTTATTGAGATGTGCGCTACGCACAAATTTGTGTGGGCAGATTTGTGTGGAGCCGCACATCGATAGGCCGCATCACGTCTCGCACCATTTTCGCGTGTTCGTTATGCTCTCCGGCTGAAGAAACAGAGAAAACAAAAACCGTTTCGTGTAGGCGGCACGCCGCAGCAGGAGCTGCAGACTTGTGTAGTTGCGCGGCGCGATCGTCTGCTCCCTTGTCAAAAGCAGAGGGGGGCGGGGGAGCCGGCGCCGTCGCTGTCTCCGACGCGCTCTCCTCCCCCTCCTACGGTTCCCCTCTTCCTTGTGCTCGCCCCCTCCGCCGCCGCCGCCCTCTCCTCCTCTTCACCGCAGAGAGGCAGAGAGAGGGCCAGAGGGGGTCAACAATGGTGGTAGGTTCTCCCCCCTTCCTATCTTCTGGCGATTTTTGCCCCCCTCGATTCAAAAGATCTTCTTTGGATAGAAAATCGAATACCGAAGCAGTAATTTTCATATGCGAAGATTGTAGTTACTAGGAATTTCTTCTACAGACGAGTCCTCTTGCAGTACGTCATATTTCTATTGACTCGGAACACGCGGATAGATCCTTTGTGTTCGTGTTTGCCATCGTTCTTGGCGTATCTCTCCGTGCACGATATGGTTCGCGTCTGGTTTTTTTTTTGGGTGGTTTGCTTGATTGGAAAATATGTTTCCCCCTTGCTCCATGTGTCCTGGACCTGTAGCATTGGATCGTCCTGTGGTGGTTTCGCCATATAGCAGTCACCAGACATGATGTTGCATTGGATAGTTAGGTCCTCAATCTGCTACGTTTTCAGTTTACTGGTCCTTGTCTGCATTTTCGCACATCTGCCATGTATCAGGATTTCACCAAGTATGTTGATGCTACAGTCTATCAAAATATTGACCTATGCTGGTGAAATCACGGCACCTATACAAACCTTCTTCATAGGACATTCATCTGCGGAAATTCAATTCGGCTCCCATGTGCATATGCTCCCTATGCCAAAAAATTATATTTTTGAGTGTCAAAAAATTCAAACGAAAAATTTCACATGTACATCTTCATAATTCATATGCATTCGTAAAAGTTTTGCGAAAAAATGACATTGCACGTGGTCGGTGTAAAAAAGACAAAACATATATGAGACAATGTCTTCTTTTTAGCATCAAAATTTGTCTTTTTTACGTAGGCCAAATGGCAAGTCGGTTTTTCGTAAAACGACTTTGTGCACACACAACATGTGAAGACGTACATGTGAATTTTTCATTTGGATTTTTTTAACATTTCAAAATATGTCAAATATTACATTCAAATAATGGGAGCATATGCACATGGGAGCCAAAACAGCCCCATTCATCTGTGTCTTTTTTATGGTATATTCAATCTATGTATTTAAAGTCCTATTTGATGCATTCTGAACCTGTGCTGATTTTGCGTTCGGTATCTCGACTTACTTCTCTGCAAACTTGGTTCAGAATGCATTCTGAACCTTTCTTTTCTTACTTCTCTGGCACTTTAACCTCATACATTTGAGTAGTTAATTTGCACCGAAAAGTACCGTTGTTTATCCATTTGGTATGAGCATCATCAAGCCGTTCTGCAGTAATTTCTGGTGACACAATGTGGCAAACCTGGTTAATCTGATCACCTTTCTTAGATGTAGCAACCTGGTCACTTCCCTCCCGTAAAAGCTCTGTTATGCATAATGTGTTCTACTATTCCAGGGAACTATTCTTCCTGACTTACGAAAGATAGCACATTTCAATTACTTAGACATCCACATAACCAAAACTTAAACTGTTTGTAATTGTACTTATGTACATTTTTTGGAGATTAGCGTAATGTCATGTGACAGGGTTTGGAGGGGGTTTGTTCGATAAAAAAGATGAACTTTTTTTCTTTCTTTTTTGTTCTTCATAGACTCTAGAACTGAATCTGGTTGTGCTGATTTCGTGCTAGAGATTTTGACTGCGATTTTTGTGGTTGTTTTGGGCTTATGACAAAATAAGTTCTTGCTTTGCTATTGGTTTGCTTTCAATATTAATCGAGGCATGCTTAACTCATGTCACAGGACTGGCTTAGCGATAGTGATGTGATAAGTTAGAGTGGGAAAGTGATGCTGAGGCTGAACCCTCGTCCGTTCCGGCCTTGAGGAACTTGGGTGCTGCTGGCCCGTCAACACTGGTACGCCATGTACTGACTGATAGAAAATTGTTCGCCTTTCAGCACGCGACTATCCTCACTTTTTATTCCCTTGTTTTTATGATGATCTTATTATGATATTTGTTCATGAACTGTTTAAAGGATTCTAATGGGTGGGCCAATGGGGAAGCACCATCTATAACTTTAATTGAGGGATATGTGGGAATGGGTTTCCCAAAAGAAATGATCGTGAAGGGCATTAAGGAGATCGGTAATAATACTAAGAGTAATAAATTTCATTTGAATTGTCATAGTGTGTTGGCATCTTCTGTTTCAATCGGGCATTCTTCTTTCAGGGCACAGTGATGCAAATGCATTGCTCGAGCTACTTCTCACTTATAAGGTATTTGTTTATGTGCTTCTATTCCTTATTTTTATCCTATGATGTTTTACATGAATGGTGGCAAGGATTGCATGTTACAGTTGGTTATGTAAAAAATGCAGACACTAGGCGATGACGCTGAAGTGGGTAGTTGCTCTACTTCTGGCTTCATCCCCCAGAGTATTGAAGATGACGATGATCTTGATTCTGAATACTGGGATGGAGAGGACTATGTTGATGGTAGAGAACCCAAATCTGATGACTCTAACGATGAGGTAGATGATTCTTATCATTAGTTCAGTAACTGAGAAATCTTTCATCATATGCATGCTGCTACATGCGAAATCTTTGCCATGCATGCCTTGAGCACCCATTTACGTACTTTCTGATCTTGTTTGTTTATTTGGCTCCCAGCCTTTCATCAGTTTAGAATTGCATTGTGAAATTTGAGCATTTGATGTTGCTTACATAAAACTAGAACAGTGGCGCACGCACATGTGCTGTCAAAATCTTCCCATCATCATCTTGTACAAAGTATTTTTAGAGACCACATTTATGGATAGATAGTGTTTATGCTGAAACAAATGTCAAACATAAATATATTTCAGACACCAGTGATTTTTGATTGGTAGGGTCACTCTCTAGCACGATACATCGTTGTAAAAAAATCAAAGCAAATATCTAGCAGAGCTCAGAAGTGATTGAAGAAAATCCTTCTGTGGAATGGTTCTAAGTTGCAAGTGAACCAATAAATATTCTCAGCATATAATACAATTGAAAGAGTCATTTCTGACAGTAAGAATCTGCATATGATATACTGTTACTCTGTCAGTGATATACATGTATGTCTAATGCATTGCACTGTAGTCATGGCCTTTTATCACTATCTTGGAGGATATGTTATTTGATTTTGCATTATGTTATTCTGTTTTAGTATTAAAATTTTCCATCGAAACAGGTCTTATTTTCTTACCAAAAAGATCCATCATGTTCCACGGCTAGTGATACAAATTAAATGGACAATATCGATTAGGCCGATCCTGAGAATTCAGTGGCCCAGGGCGAAACTAGAACCCGGTACCTCCCAATTTCCAACTAGCCGGCACCGCAGCCGCTGCTCGTTGAAAACACAATGTGAACAACTAAATGGAAATTATGGGTTCAATGAAAAAGACAGAGTGAACAACCAAATGGAAATTATGTTGTATTTTGTTTCCATAGATTAGATAATTAGAGAATTAAGGATTAAAGGCCATACATTGTTATATTTTTTCATAGATTAGACAATTTTGAGAATTACTCAAAAGTCAAAATTGTTGTATTTATTCATTGCATAAACTTGCAAATGCACATAACTATAATGTACACTAGTTTGTTGGAATTTTGTAAGGTCCAGATTTATTTTGTTCGCATGCAGAAGCGCTGGAGCTCTTTTTCTCCCTTTTGTTTTGCCATGTTAGGAACAATTTTGAGATTGTATAGGTTAGTCTTCGTAATAGTACGTACTGGACTGGTAGTTGTTGGGCTATGCATAGAGTTTTTTTCTAACAGATGCCACGATGGAGTTAATTAACTCGCCTGCTTGTTTTATTAGGGCCCTTCCTCTTGTTACCGAGATCGAGCGAGAAATAAAGTAAAAAGTTTGGCCTTCCACTAGTTAGCT
This sequence comes from Dactylis glomerata, assembly GCA_007115705.1. Classification (NCBI taxonomy): domain Eukaryota; kingdom Viridiplantae; phylum Streptophyta; class Magnoliopsida; order Poales; family Poaceae; genus Dactylis; species Dactylis glomerata. The sequence goes on along the minus strand of QXEO01000291.1, from coordinate 1,029,473 downwards.
TATTTCCATCTGTTTCATTCCCTGACTATCCCTGCTCGCTGGGCTGGATAATTAGTACTCTTATACGTATAACACATCTGCTAGTCCCATTGACCATTGGCAGGCACATGCTAATGAACTTCCAATCAATTTCACACTGAATAAAAAACACATAAGTAATAAATGGAGAACATAAAATAGGTAGGAATCAATTATATCATGGCAAACTCCTTTTTCTTTACGATATGAATTGTACGAAGTAGTAGCTATAAAAGAAATCTAGGATGAATAGCCGGTAATCATATTTCATTCGTCAAAAACCAATTAATGATCACCAACAACATGCAGCTACATTGGTTTTCCTATATAGTCTCAACTGCACATTTCATTGTCTCTAGCAACAGGACACAACAAACTACAGTATAAACGTTAACTGGATATTACTGCATAAGAAGTACGAAGGACAGATGGATACACCTGTAGATAGAACACAATTGGATTTGGTAAAAGAGTTGTCTTTCATATGTCATAAAGAGTCTTCAATAACTTTTGCGACTTGTAAAGAGAGCTTAAATAACTGTTGTTGGAAATAGTAACGTTGCTGAAGACATAGTAAAATATATTGCCATGACCATAGGCTGTTTCCTGGCAGCAAACAACTTTTAAGAAGTAGAACAATATACACGAGTATATTATGTTTGCTGAAGTAACATATATCTTCAGCATATATTCTAATGGTTTAATCAGATATTAAAATTAAATCTGAAACACCCATTCTTTATCAAAATGAAAGAAGTAAGAACTAAATGATTAATGTAACCCAACAAAACATTTGTTCAGATTAAGTATGTTATAGAATCTGGACTCAAACATAGACAATAGTAAGCCTGTATTATGTCTGAACAAATAGATATAGGACAGAAGACCAATGCACGGTAAAAAAATCATGCTTATGAACATTGAATATCTCGATGATCCAACAATTATGTATGTAAGTTAGGGTAGGGGAAATGTTCTTTGTAAGCAATAATAGTATGGAAAGTAAATGTTATTCAGGTAAGGCGGTGCTGACAAGGTGGTGCTCCTTTTAAAGCTACAGATAGTCTATCTTGAGCCACTGACTGATGTGCTGTAGAGAGGATAGCTCTAAGAGGAATTATTGGTGTCAGGACCAACCTTAGGGAAATAGCATCCGACTATATGCACTACATGTATCTATGATAAAGAAAAATTGTGATCAGAAGGGAGCATTTTTGTCAGATTGCCTTACAACACTAATACAAATCGATGCAGGTTAAGGGTTTTTATACAGTGTGGCTAGCTTATTTAAGAATAAGAAGCTGAGGATAAACAGTAAAATAAAATGTGATCCATAGGGGTAAGATGATTATTAGAAAATATAATTTTACTACAAAGGGATCTGTTAAATTGGTTTGGTGATCTTATATGATGATTGTGTTTCTTGATGAAGTCATGAAACACTATATTCTTTTTGCGAAAACGCAAAAAGCTCTGTGTTTTGATGCATTGATAGTATTTTCAATGCTGGAAAACATCTACCTTGTGTCAGGCCCTGCACAATGGATATTAGGCAAAGGGCTCAACTTGATTGAATTTAATAGCGGCTCTGCCACATGTACCTTCACTTTATTCCAGCACACCCAAAAGTGCTTCTTATTACTAGTGTAGGCAGTTGTTTCAGATGCAAGACGAGCAACATTTATGTGTGCATACATTAACTCTTGTATTAATGTCATTCTCAAACAGAATAGGAGGATAACAAGCTGAGTTCCTAAATCATCTCATCGATTTAATTCTCAATCAGTTTCCGGAGTAGTCTGTTATATATTTCTTGATCCCTCCCCTTCTTGCCCTTACCGGCAGTCACGTTGTTGGCATTTAAAGGAAAGTAAGATATAGCAAGCGCTTTCTAATATCTGTTTTTGTTTTGCCTTTGTGCAGGATTTTCTACGAGAAATGTCAGAGAAGGACAAGAAGATCAACTCCTTAGTAGACATGGGCTATCCTGAAGATGAAGCAAATATGGCTATTACCAGATGTGGTATGCCTCTTTTTGAAATTGCTAACTGATGATCATGCTTTCATGGAAAAGACACATTATGCTGTTTATTTTTGCTTAAAAATTCCTAGGTGTGGATGCCCCTCTCTATGTATTAGTTGATTCTGTTTGTGCATCACAAGCTCAAGGAGTATACGAGGTATCTTTGGGTTTGACTTTACTTAAATAACAAAAATATTTCCACTTTTACTTTGATGTAAGGACCTTGCAATTTGTGTGTTATTTGGCAGGTTACTGGTAGATGCTCTGATTCCTTTGGAGGGAGAAAGAAAGCAAGATTGATGGAAGAGCGCAAGAAAAAGAGAAAGCGTAATGGAGGTGGAGCACAAGTAAGTCGACCCCCATTGGATGAGGAATCAATGCCTCTCCCAAAAGAAATGGTTGGATTCAACCTACCTGGTGACATGCTACGGACAGTACGCAGGAAACTTCCTAAGCAAGCTATTGGGCCACCATACTTCTATTTTGAAAACGTGGCCTTAGCTACAAAAGGTACATGGGAAACATTTTCTAGACACCTGTATGACATAGCGCCGGAGTTTCTGGATTCTAAGTACATGTGTGCAGCGGCTAGGAAAAGAGGATACATTCATAATTTGCCGATTGACACCAGGGTAAATCTCCTTGCTCCTGCTCCAAAGACTATATTTGAGGCCTTCCCTCATTATAAGAAGTGGTGGCCTTCGTGGGACAACAGAAAGCAGCTCAACTGCTTGCAAACATCTGTTGCAAGTTCAAAAAATACAGAACGCATCCAACGTGCTCTTGCAAATGCAAGTAATCCACCATCTCAAAGTGTTCAGAAATATGTCATGAAGGAGTGCCGGAAATGGAACCTCGTTTGGGTGGGAAAGAACAAGGTTGCACCTCTGGATCCAGATGAGTTTGAGTATCTACTCGGTTTCCCAAGAGACCACACGAGGGGAGTTGGCAAGACTGAGAGGTACAAATCTCTCGGTAATTCATTCCAAGTGGATTCCGTTGCTTGGCACTTGTCAGTGTTGAAGGCCATGTTTCCTAATGGTGTTAATGTGTTGTCCTTATTCACCGGTATTGGAGGAGGAGAGGTAGCTCTGCATAGACTTGGGATCCACATGAGGACTGTGATTTCTGTCGAGATAGGTGAAGCTAACAGGAGGATTTTAAAGGGTTGGTGGGATCAGACACAAAATGGCACGCTGATTGAGATAGCTGATGTGCAATCTCTCACCAATGATCGAATTGATTCATTCGTTGATAGGTTTGGGGGCTTTGACTTGGTGATTGGGGGCAGCCCATGTAACAATCTTGCCGGAAGTAACCGGCACCACCGTGATGGCTTGGATGGAGAGCACTCAGCTTTATTCTTCCATTACATCAGGATCCTGAAAGCTGTCAAGGCTGCTATGGGGAGGATGTAGCTTAATCGTTTTAGCACATGTTTTATCATTTAGTGCTTATCTTTCTGAACTGTGACTTCAAACATGTTTGCACACTAAGTTGACGCCAAGAATATGCATTTGGGAGAAAGATCACGTTATTCTTAGCTATGTGATTTATTGTTGCTACTCCCTCCGACCCATATTACTTGTCTCTAGAATGGATGTATCTAGACACTAAATTTAACTAGATACATTCATTCTAGCGACAAGTAATATGGGTCGGAGGGAGTACATAAGTTAGAGCCTGTGCATCTTTATTTGAAAAGTCTACTGTTGGTCTCTTCCTATATTTCATAGAATCGTGCCTTGTTCTATATGGAAGTTATTGTTGAACCTATTAGTTAGTTCAAAAATAAGCTTTTCCCACAAGATATGACACTCTGGAACCTGAGCTCGTGGGGTTCATGAATGGGCTGGAAGGACAATGGGGGATACAGGGGTGGCGCAGGAAGTTTGTGGTCGCTGCCGTGCTCGGTGACCACCTGCACCATGGTTAGGAAGCTATTCATGGTGATCAATCAAAAGGAGCCTGTTTCCTGGGTAAGTTGCTGCCATTATGTGAGGTTTGTTCTGCTCGCTGTGTATAGTTTGTTTTGATCATTAGTGATAGTGGATGTAGATGAATACTTGATAGGTGTTCTGTCCTGTGTGTATGGTTTGTTTTGAGCGTAGTGATAGTGGATGTCAGCTGATACTTCTAGCTTTGAATGATTCAGATCCAAATGTGACGCAACATGAATGAATGCAATATACCTCACAATGATCCTGGTTCCTTTTCATATTAACATTGTACGGAAATGGGTTCCACTGTATGATAAATAGTGTCTTCTCGGTTACTTATACTCCCGATTTCAGTGACCAGATGAAGCATTAAGCTAGATACTAGAAACATAGGCATCAAGATAATGGCGTTTCTGGGTTTATAGTTCTTATTCTAGTTGCAGTAGTATTTTCAGTGTCGTTTCTGGCATCTACTACTTATTAGTGTCTTATGGAAACACATGCATACATGTGCATTTCTTATCATCTCCTGTTTCATCCTAATCATCAATTACTCGGTTTCTGGTTTCCTTTTGAGCTCCTCTGATTGTAATACATGCATACACAGCAGTTTTGCTATCTAATCATGAGTTTGTTGGTCCTACTGGTTCCATTGATTGTTTGATAGTTCTAGGATTCAACACTTTTTTTTTGACACTGTAATCCGCTCTTTATTCATAAGATAAAAACAAGTTACAAGTTACGAACGAACAGACCTTACAGAACTGAAAAGATAGGATAAACCTATGCAAAAAACCAGCGTCTATCCTCCTCTTTCGACACCACCAAAGCGAACGCCAAAGGGACGGAAGACAGATCACCACAACACCCGAGCTCGACGCGGCTCCATCGCTGATCAGCAGCTTTTCGGACCTCCAAAGTAGTTTGCCAGAGGCAAAACCATTGTCGTTGAAAGAATCAGACCGAGGCAACATGTCCTCGGATACGCGATCGAACTCCAGAACTGGTACCCCCCCCTACGACTACAACATCGGGGGAGGAAATCAGAACTGCCGGCCTCCATCCACAAACCCAGCATACGTACTCCTGGACAACACATCCTCCCTGCTCCACCATGACGTCAGAGCCAACGCCATAGTAACGGGGACAGAGCAGGAGGATGAACACACCTGATGGGATCACCGCCTCCGCCTCGACGACACCATCCAAGAAACTGAAAGCCGCCGATCCGAGGAATCGGCAAACACACGATGCCATCAACTTCGAGACGCCGCCATGAAGGACACCGCCGGTGTGGGAGTGGAGCTGAGGCAGATTTATTCGTCCGGGCGCCGCTCCCACCACCCCAACGGCGCTCCACGACCTGCAAAACCAAACCCTAACTACAGAGCGGAGAGACCGGATCCCCCCTCCCCACCGCCGCCGGAGCAGGCGGAGGGAGAGGGGACCAGCACGGCCGGTGGAGATCGGGTGGAAAAGGCGGCGCCTCCCTGGTCGCCTCTAGCGGCTAGGTCATAGAGAGCTGCCGTGTTTCTGCTGTGTGCCGCCCTTCTAGGATTCAACACTGCTCTTCTTCTTTTGCTTGATTTTTTCATTCAGTATAAGGAAACCAAAAGTGCCTGCTGTCTACTTTATTTTTGGCTTGGTATGTGTACTGTCGCCAGTCTCCGCGGGGGTGCCTGGTTGTTAGAAAAGTGTAGCGCTGTAAATCGTCTGTGCAGTATTTAACTACTTGTGTTCTCCTTGGTGCTTTGGACTATGCAGTCTGTGAACATTTGTTTGATCTAATCCACCAGCAAATTGTATTTTTCACATAGCTAATTGTGCATAACATGCTTTTACAGATTGGGGAGTCAGCAAAGGTGGAGAGCTTGAGAGGCTCAGGAATGTCAGAGGACTTTTGAAGATAAACCTGGCATTTGGCCATGGTGTAGCTGATAATGAAAACAAAGGTCTGAGTCTAGGGGAACTGTTTGACAGCGCTTCTTCAGGAGCGTTTTGGTGCTCTACCATCCTGGGCTGCAACGCCATGTGGGTTGCGAGAGATGGCTGGCTTAACTGAACCATGGGCATTGTAAGGACCCTGGAAAAGAGTTCCGTGAAATCATGTTGCCGTTTCTGGTGACCATGCTGTCGCCGTTGATGTTGCCTTCATGAGCACAGCTCAAAATATTGGGATTCCCCAGGCGGCCAGACCCCAGCGTAGGTTGTTGATCCGTAAGTTTCGGAAGGTCCGAGGCCAAGTAGTGGCAACAGAGACCCTCCTGATTGTCGTCATGACGGCTCTTCCTGACCAAGTAAGCCAGACCTTGCTCTCGTTACAACTATGTGGCTGATAACGCAATTATGTCCACAGCTGGATTTTGATTCTGAGTTTCTTTGCCAAAGAAACAAGTCGCCATACGTTGCTGTCAGATCGTACTAATCAAGCGCATAGACTACTGACATTATCCGATTCTCGAAGCAATGGATGCAAGGCCAGGAAGGACGTGTGGTCATGCGCACTCCCCAGCAGTCTGCTGCTCACTTGGTTGGCACCTTATCGCCACTTAAATCCGACTGGCCCTGCCAAGCTGATAGCCACCTTCGATCTCCTTCACTCTCCATGGCCATGGACGCCGACGCTGCGGACACGGTGGTGTTCGAGGCTCCGGCGCACTTCCGCTTCTACAAGAGCGGCAAGATCGAGCGCCTCAACCGGCCACCAATCCTGCCCGCAGGCGTCGACGAGGCCACCGGCGTCACCTCCAAGGACGTCGTCCTCGACGCCGACACGGGCCTCTCCGTGCGCCTCTACCTTCCCAACCTCCAAGAAAAGCCCTCAAAGAAGCTTCCCGTCCTCGTCTACTTACACGGCGGCTCCTTCCTCATCGGCTCGGCCTGCGACACCACGTACCACACCTACGTCAACGCCCTTGCCGCGGCGGCCGGTGTCCTCGCCGTGTCCGTCGACTACCGCCTCGCCCCGGAGCACCCGCTCCCGGCGGCCTACGACGACTCATGGGCGGCGCTCCGGTGGGCGGCGTCGGCGCAGGACGAGTGGATCGCCGAGCACGGCGACCTGTCAAGACTCTTCCTGGCCGGCGACAGCGCCGGCGCCAACATCGTGCACGACATGCTCATGAGGGCGGCTTCCGACGACGAGGGTAGCGGTAGCCTAAGGATAGAGGGTGCGATACTGATGCACCCGTGGTTCAGCGGGAGCACGCCGATCGAGGGGGAGCCGGCGGCGGCGACGATGGTCACCGGGATGCTCTGGTCCTACGCGTGCCCGGGCGCGGCGGGCGGCGCCGACGACCCGAGGATGAACCCGCTGGCGCCGGGCGCGCCGGCGCTGGAGAGGCTTGGGTGCGTGAGGATGCTGGTGACCGCGGGGCTGGCGGACTGGGCTCGCCGCGCGGGACCGCGCGTACTACGACGCCGTGGCCGGCAGCGCGTGGCGAGGCGCCGCGGCGTGGCTCGGGTCGGAGGGGGAGGGCCACGTGTTCTTCCTCGGGAAGCCCGGGTGCGAGAACGCGAAGCAGCTGATGGATCGCGTCGTCGCCTTCATAGCCGGTGCCTGATTGATCTGCAGCTGTTCCGCTGCATGTGCGAGCGATCTTTTACCGGAGTGAATCAAATATAGATAAGCCATAGTGAGCGGTCCGGGCGTAATTCAGAAAATGTATTTGAGCTTTCGTGTCTCAAATTATCACTCTGGAATCATCAGTGGCGTCCTGTGTAACATGTCATTTGCAACTTCGCTGATCTCCTATCTTCTGCTTCTTGCCTCTAGTTTACCGTCAGATCTCGTTTCTGATAGAACGTTACAACCACACACCCATACGAGCCTTCGCGTGGTTGCTGCACAGATCTTGCCACAGAAGTGCAAGATAGATCCGAGCACACGTACAGATTGAACTCTCATGGTACAGACAATTCTATGGGAACCGGAATTGACGCGGTGTGTTCATCGGCCCGCATCAAACCGACACTTAGCTTGTGAAATGTGCTCTGAACTTTCATTCAGATTACTTCTCACGATCAAGCACTACGATAACATGATAAGATTAGGGCAATATATACGGTGCGAGTGCGGTGACTTAGACCAGCCACACTGTGTATTCGATTTAAAGGAAAAGCTGTCGGAACAAAGAATCAGGATGGTTTTGCTACACTGTGTGAATCGGTTCTTGTGTGGACCCAGGCTACAACATGCACCCTTGGTGCACATGAGCATCAGTGCTCCCTTCACTTTCAGAATTTTTGAATTTTTTAAAATCTCACACTTTTATATCTCTAAAAATTATGTCGTTAAATATATAGATACTCTCTCCGTTTAGAAATATAAGATGTTTTAGCTTTGTAAAGTGAGTGTATTTAGACATTTTTTAGTGTATAGGTTCGTTTGAATCTATACACTAAAAGATGTCTAAATACATTAGCTTTACAAAGCTAAAACATCTTATATTTTTAAATGGAGGGAGTAGATAGTACAAGAAGAGTCTGTGCGAAAAAGTCCCGTTAAAAAATATATTATATTTTGAAAGATATAAAAAGGACAATTTTCTGATAGTAAATAGTAGTAAAGTAGAAGTAAAATAATATATATTTTTGTCAGAAATTTGTATTTTTTGTATATCCTAAAATGTAAAGTATTTTTCAACGGGACTTTTTCACGTATGCTCCTACTATATGTATATTTCTATATATTTAACGCCATAATTTTTAAAAACATAAAAGTGTGAAGTTTTGAAATTTTTAAAAATCTAAAACTACAGAGATCACTGATGCCCATGTTTCAAATAAACTTTCCGCTTTACTCCTCTCTTCTCTCTGCACATGGGCCAGTTCATCCTAATCTGCCAAACTTGCTCGTTTGAACCGAACAAAAATATTGGTTCGCTTCTTCTGTCTGACGCCATGAACCGATGCTCTGCACTGTGTAGAACCGATTCATACTACTCTTTGAATCGCTTTTTCTATACAGTGTGGATGGTCTTAGTGTTTGCCATTTTGGATATTTTATTAGCTAAAATAAAAAAGGATAAAGTTATCTTCCTTTATATAGGGGATGCTCTCTTAGAAAATCAGAGAAAGTTACTTTATTCGTTGTACCATATGTTTACCTTAGCAAACCACTTTAATATACTAGAAGTTAATTAATTCCTATCAAAATTGCTAGGATGAGCATACAACTTGTACTTTAAGAGCTCCAATGTTTGAAAAAAATTCTAGGCCGTCCATTGTATTTGCATCCAACGGCCTACGAAGGATGGTACCTGCTGGTATTGTTTGGTCGGCCGAGGTGAGGTACAAGCAATAAGGACATGACCATGATTTAACCCTTAGTTGGCCAAGTAAAATAGCTTTCAATATGTGCCCCGAAGAGCAATAAATCATATTGCTATTTCTACTCGTCTCCATGACTCCATTCGCCACCTCTCTGCAAATTTGTCATCGTTCTAGGGGATTAATGAGATCCATATCAATTACTCCCTCCGTCCAGAAAATGATGCTGGACCCGCTTTACACATGTAATTTTGCAAAACCCCCCTATACTTCTAAATCTTCTCCGATCAGGTCCCTGCATCTGAAATCCCAAAACACGAGTTTCCCTGGCCGTCCCAAGCCCTTCCGGCCGTCGCCGGCCGCCGCCCCCCGACGCTGTTGCCAGACTCCGCCCCCCGCCGCCTTACCTCGCCATCCGCAGCTCCCTCCGCTCGACCAGGACCTCCGCCTCCTCCTCGCTTCCTCCGCTCGAGCTCCGCCGGATCAGAGGAGAAGCTCCACGAGTGGGGCGCAGAGGAAGAGCTCCGCCTCGTCCTCGCCATCCTCCGCTAGAGCAGCGCCTTGCCTCGCCCACCTTAAGCCACGATCGTCGGGAAGCCGTGGAGCTGCTGCTCCCTCTCCAGCGACCGTCGTGGTCCGCCGCTCGCCGCCGCTGGAGATTGTCACCGTAGCTCCTCCAGTGACCACAAACCGGCGGCGCGGCCACCCAAGTTTCGCCCACGCTAGTGCTGTTTCTCCCCTGCCGCCTGTGGAGCTTGTGTTGCTGCTACTCCCGCTGGAGTTCCTCTCTGAAGAATAAGGTATAGGCTGAAACTGAATTTTTAGAAGGCTTGGAGTCTAGAGGCAATGCTTTGGCAGACTTGAGTAGGTCGACAAATTCTTCCAGTTCCTTATCAGCAGCCTCTTCCTTCATATAAGTTCATCCACCTACTACCAGATGATAAACATAAGTCTACCAATCAATACAACAAAGTTGAAACCAGATTACAGAAAATTAAGCAACTACAGAAATTTATGGGAACATGCACTTGATACCTGACATCCCAGAAGGTGAAACAGACTTTCACTATATTCGAGATGAGTTCCGCATCCCATTTATGACTCATTTTGGCTGATAGTTCACGTAATGTACTATTTTGTGTTTTTCCATATATAATAGGCATATATATGCTTTTGATTATTTTTCGGTCAAATGTCATACTAAGTTGTTCTATCAGGTAATCGTAATCACTCACGTGAGTATCCTCAGACAATGAGGGTTTCGTACTCGCAAAAGATATTAATTCTTTATGCATGCTTTCATATATATCCATTATCACCGGTATACCCGTTTCTTCGCAAAATGTTCTGATTAGATTAGTATTTTTGGCCATCAAAGGATCTAGAAAGAAATAACTCAACATCTGATATGCGCTAGCAGATGCATCTTGAGTTATAGGGATATGTTTCATCGTATATTTTGCTTGTTGGCTTGAGCACTCGTTTCAGAAGAACCATCTTTTGGCATAACTCTTTCAGGCAATATCTCGCTGTAGCAGTAATAGCCCAATGGCTTCTAGTTGTTGTTTTTACCCTTCCGGGCTCTTTTCCCCCGGCGGCTAGTTTCAGCATAAAAGGAAGAAGTAGGGTCCGCGCGGTTCGCCTTTTCGAATGCAGCAGTGTTTTTGGCTTTGGCAATACCAGCTAGCTACTAGCTACTTACTTGTGTGGGAGTCCTATAAAGAAAAGCCTGAGTTATAGACTGACTAAAGAAATCCACCTAAGCCGTAAGTTTTTGTTACAGCTGGCACACCTGCTTGCAAACTAGAAAATCTGATTCTACACTCAAATCAAATATTTAGCTGCCAAAATACACTCAGATTAGCAAAATGGAAGTCCATATAACAACAAAATTAATCAGTAACACAACAGGCTCAATAGTGGAAAATGAACTGGTAGGCTTAGAAGAAGAAAGAGGGAACTGAATTTCCATAGAATTGGAAGCATTAATCAGTTCAGGCTTGTTGTTTAAAGAACGTATGTGATCTCAGATTCTTCTCAAAATGCATTTTTGCTACATTAATGAGGTAACCAACTAATTCAGAATGTGTAGCAGAAAATGTAAATAACACATATATTTAGAAAATTTACCTGTGCAGACTGTCGAGGCTGATATGTGGAAGAACCTTTGTTCTCCACTTTCACAAAATAGACAATATCCTGTGATAACAATATGTGTGCACAGTAGCTTTCCAAAGACTCCTTGCTACCATATATTATCTGAGAAAAATCACAAGAATCAGATTTGTATACAGAAATACACATGAAAACAAGTTTCATGAACCCAGAATCAGATCTGTATACAGAATGATAGTTACTGAATGTTGAACCAAAATAATGCTCTGCTTATTTTTATTTATTTATAGTGAAACAAAATGGTGAAATTTGATAGGAACTCGGTGCTCTCCAATGAGTATTTGAGAAAACAATTTGATGAAGAAAATCCAATGAGTAAGCTCATTACCAAGAGGAAGACGGCACCCCTTAGAGCACTGCATATGTGGAAGTATAACAGGATGCATCAAAAGGACATTTTCTTCTCTGAACCTTTGGTACACGGTAAGCTACTATGCTCGATTCAGCTCACTCTTTTCTTCTATGCATATACGATTAAAAGAAATGTGTAGTAACCTATATAACACTTGCACTCTTTTACAGGAATGTGTACTAACCTACATAACACTTACAAAGCTCAGTTGCCTCAACAAGCTGCTCAAGGTGTCGGTGGTCTCGATGTGAACATGGATCCTCAAGATTTTGATGCTCAAGAGCAACAAGCTGTTGGTGCTCAAGGTTTGGAAGCTCAAGGTGTCGGTGGTCTCGATGTGAACATGGATCCTCAAGATTTTGATGCTCAAGAGCAACATGTTGTCGGTGCTCAAGGTTTGGAAGCTCAAGGTGTCGGCGGTGTTGATTTGAACATGGATCCTCAAGATTTTGATGCTCTAGAGCAACATGTTGTTGGTGCTCAAGGTTTGGAAGCTCAGTGTGTCGACGGTCTCGATGTGAACATGGATCCTCAAGATTTTGATGCTCAAGAGCAACATGTTGTCGGTGCTCAAGGTTTGGAAGCTCAAGGTGTTGGCGGTCTCGATGTGAACATGGATCCTCAAGATTTTGATGCTCAAGAGCAACATGTTGTTGGTGCTCAAGGTTTGGAAGCTCAAGGTATCGGTGGTGTTGATTTGAACATGGATCCTCAAGATTTTGATGCTCAAGAGCAACATGTTGTCGGTGCTCAAGGTTTGGAAGCTCAAGGTGTCGGCGGTGTTGATTTGAACATGGATCCTCAAGATTTTGATGCTCTAGAGCAACATGTTGTCGGTGCTCAAGGTTTGGAAGCTCAAGGTGTCGATGGTCTCGATGTGAACATGGATCCTCAAGATTTTGATGCTCAAGAGCAACAAGCTGTGGGTGCTCAAGGTTTGGAAGCTCAAGGTGTCGGTGGTCTCGATTTGGACATGGATCCTCAAGATTTTGATGCTCAAGAAGAAGCTCCTCAAGGTTTGGAAGCTCAACAATCTGGTGCTCAAGGTTTGGACGCTCAAGGTGTTGGTGCTCAAGAAGAAGCTGCTCAAGGAGTTGGTCATCCAAAACCAGAACTGATGAATGAGCAAAGATTTGCTATCTATTTTGCATTGCAAGTAATAAAGAGAAGAGATGGAGAGATACAATCACAGGACAAGGTGCTCATTGCATTAATGCTGAATACAAGTGTCCGAACTGTTGAGAGAATTTGGGAAACAGCCAAGGCCCAGATGCAACGAGGGGAAGAAGTTGATGTTTCAAATAAGAAAAAGGGCAATGTTGGTCGAAAAAAGAAGGACCTAGATCTACCGAGGGTAGCAACAATACCGCTCAACAAAAGGAAGACCATTCAAGGTCTAGCAAGATCATTGGGTGTGAACCACTCAACCTTACACCTTAGGTTCAAGTTGGGTGACCTGACACGACACAGCAGCAGCTTAAAGCCTTCGATGACACCGGGAAACAAGCTTAAGAGACTAGAGCTTTGCGTCTCATTACAAGAAAAGGACCTGAAATTCCTTGAAGAATCGTTGCAGTTAGGTCTAGTACATGTAAAAATAGAGAGGGAGAGGTTGTGCTTACATGGTAGGAGGGGTACCAGCCTTGTAGATGCCCCATGGATGACAGCCGATAGCAGCAGTACCAAGCCAGAGCGGTGGCCGGCGGCTTCAGCTTGGACTCGCGGCCTTGGACCATGAACCCCTTGGTGTTGTGCTGGAAGATGGTGCCGTCGTAGTACCGCTCAAGTGTCTTTAGCTGATACATGCTGCAAACTGGTAGCTTGGAGATCACAAGTTGAAGAAATGGAGGCGCTCGCTGCCGCTAAGCTCGTCACCGTAGTTCCTTGGAGCTTCTCCCTGAAGAACAACAATGTACATATGTGTTAGAATTTGATCAGTTTGAAGAAGAACAAGCTCATCACCGTAGTTCCTTGGACCTACTCTCCGAATAAGAACAAGGTACAGTTGAGCAAGGCATTCTAACAGAATTTGTGCTGGCATTTTTATTGAATGTGCTGGCATGTGAAGAATTTGATGGAGAGATTTCATATTTTCATCTAATCAAACATACTCTGCCACCCATCGCGGGCCCAAAGCGCGCCCGCAAGCCCCCGCTGCCGCCGACAGACCGCGCCACCACTGCTGCAAACGTCGGCGACAGGCCCTCACCGGCCACCGATGCACAGCCCAAACCGCGCCAGGACCCGCCGCCGGTGAGCAGGCCAAGGCCACCGCCAGATCTGGATGAGCCCCGATCTGTCGTGCCCGACCCACGCCGGCCTCCGTCCAGCCGCCTCCCTGATGACCCACAAGTATAGGGGATCACAACAGTCTTCGAGGGAAGTAAAACCTAAATTTATTGATTCGACACAAGGGGAGCCAAAGAATATTTATAAGCCTTAACAGATGAGTTATCAATTCAGCTGCACCTGGAAACAGACTTGCTCGCAGAGGTTTATCAGTAGCAACAGTTTTATAGTGGTGATAGTAGCAAAACAGTAACAGCAATAGTAAAATAAAAGCGGTAATAGTAGCAATAGTAAACAGTAAGATAAAATACTGTAGGCATAGGGATGGATGTACGGGCGTTGCATGGATAAGATAATTTATGAAATCAGTAAGACATGGGCAATGCAGATAAATAATGATAAAGCATCCTAGTACTAAACAATCATAGGCATGTGTTCCGTATATAGTCGTACGTGCTCGCAATGAGAAATTTGCACGGCATCTTTTGTCCTACCAGCCTGTTGCAGCAGGGCCTCAAGAGAAACTACTGGTAATTAAGGTGCTTGTCGTGGGGATGACTTAGGGGGCGCACCACAGGCCGGGCAATATGCCGGCTGGCGTCCCAGGAGTCCCCACGGCTTCAGCGCAAGAAGACTGGCTCCGCCTGAAGGGCCGGCTGCGCCCGTAGCCGGCTGACGACTCCACCGAGGAGGACTGGAGCCGGGCGATGGAGACAAAACTCCCCAACGGCTGTCTCGCCAAAAGCGGAACGGCCCCGACAAGATCGTCAGGGGCGCAGGACAGGAGTGCCGAGCGCCACGACCACGTCCAACCAATGAGAGATCGAAGACCCTTCCCCACGATGGGATCCGAGGCAAAGGGGAGGGGATATGCCCTCCAGATGCCGATCCAGGGGAAAGACACTTTATAAAGTGTCTTTGCCAGAGCAGGGTCAGAGGATCACGCCAAGGACACTGCCGCCGGGGAGCCGGCAGCCGGCCGAATCGCCACCTAAACCTGTAACCAGGCCCCCGTCTATATAAGGGGGCCTGGACCCTTAGCGTAGGGGAGATCCGATCTTCTTCTTCCTCCTCTAGCCGAACAGCTCGAGGAGCACTGTAATCGTTACTACCCTATCAATACGAAGCAGGCAGGAAGTAGGGGTTTACCTCCAACCGGGAGGGCCCTGAACCTGGGTAAACCGAGGTGTCTCTGTTGGCACAATCCCAAGCCGGACCCGTCGTCACCAACGTCGAGCCCCTCCGATAAGCCACCCCATGGCTACTGTCTCTAAATTCCCACGATAGTTGGCGCCCACCGTGGGGCAAAGCGCGGTGGCGAGCGGAGTCAAGTTCCGGCCGGGACCCTCCGGCGAGAAGGTCGCCTCCGGCCTCGTCTGGAGGTTCGGCACCTTCGACTGCGTCGACGACAACTTGGCCCACTTCAAGAACGGCTTCGGCAATAGCGGCTCCTTCCTCGACGTCGGCAGCCACCGCTTCTACGTCGCCAAGCCCTTCCCGGAAGAGGTAACCGATGTGTTTGACCCACTCTGTGACGCAGACTCTGACGACGGCGAAAGCAGCAACTTTTGCAACATGGTCGAGGTGCGGGCCCTGGAGGAGGATGGTGGCGGCGGTCTACCGCGCTCCGCGCGCCCACCGCTCGAACGCCCACCTCTACCGGAACAAGATCTTCCACCTCCAGAGCGGGACGTGCTGGACGCGGCCATCACGGACCTACGCGCTCCGCTCGACATTTCTGCGGATCCACTCAAGGCCTCCGAGGATCTGGAGCGGACGCGCCTCAACCTCCTCAAGGAGGCGGTCGACGTCGACGACACCCGCCGGCGCGTCCTCTCCATGATTAACGAATACAATGTCGCCCATGGCTTTACCCCAGCTGGAGATGGCCCGAGCCGGGCGGGACAAGTTCGTCAGCGAGGCCGCGAGCTGGGAGCGGAGCTGAACCAGGCGGCGCCCTTGGCGAAGCTACCTCCGATCATCAACAAGCCCACCTACAGCACGCCTACGAAGAATCTCCGTGCCGCGCGCTACATCACCTCCGAGCTAGATGGACTGCAAGGCGAGGACCTACGGGAGAAGCAAGCCCGAATCCAGGAACTCCTAGACGCTGCCGACCTACAGCAGCAGGCGATGGAGCCGCGCGGAGAGGCGAGCGGCACTCGAGGCGAGAACCGTATCGTCGTGGCTCGGCGGAGCACAGCCGAAGCAATCGAGCTCCAGGCAAAAGCGGTGGAAACCACCATACCCAGCACTCTGGCCACCACACCCGGCAGCCTCGAGATCCCGCCGCGGTTACCAGCAAGCCGCGCCACCCTCCTCGGGTGGACATGGTGGAACCGGCGCGCGGCAAGCCTGTGGCGCCAGTCCAGCCGGCTCAGGGAGCTGGCCAGGGCGCTCAAGGTCATCATCCAGCTCGCTCGCACGTGAGCCAGAGGATCGGGGAACGCATCGACCCGCCAAAGGACGACGCACGCCATCGGCTCAACCTGCTGGCGGACTCCAAGTTCGACGAGGAGGAATCCTCGGCAGGGCCGGTCTGTTTCGGCCCTCGCATCCGCAACGAGCCTTTCCCGGCCAAGTTTGCGCTCCCACGAGACATGCCCAAATACACTGGGGCAGTGAAGCCGGAAGACTGGCTGTCAGACTACGTCACGGCCGTCGACATCGCGGGCGGCAACAAGAGGACAGCGGTGCGCTACGCACCACTCATGCTAACGGGATCTGCCCGGACGTGGCTCAATAGCCTGCCGGCTCTACAGATCAACTCCTGGCATGATTTCCAAGAGGCGTTCATCAAGAACTTCACGGGAACCTACAAGCGACCGCCCCGCCCACGACAGCTGGCCCTCTGCAAGCAAGGCCCTGACGAGCCAGATCGTGACTACCTCACGAGGTGGTCCGAGCTGCGCAACTCATGCGAAGGAGTGGGCGAGGAGCAAGCCATCGGCTACTTCACGGACGGATGCAGGGAAGGAACCCTACTGAAACATAAGCTCCACAGAGCCGAGCCGAAGTCAATGGCGGACTTCATGGCGATAGCGGACAAATATGCTTCCGCCGACTCTGCTGCAAGGGTGCAGTGCGTTGAGCCAGCGCCAGCCAGAGGCCAATCTCAGCCGGCAGCCGGCCAAGGAGGACATCACCACCGTGATCGACATGGCAAGAGGAAAGATGAGTGCCGTGACAACAAGTACGGCTCTCAGCAAGTGGCTGCCGTACAAGGAAGCTCGGGGGCTACGGGCGGAAGCCAGAAGCGCAAAAGGGACGAATTCAGCAAGGATAAGTACACCATCGAGGTGATGCTAGACCAACCCTGCAAGTTCCATAGCGTTTCAGGCAAGCCGGCAGCGCATACCACTCGCCAGTGCAGCTTCACCAGGGATCTAGAGCAGGGAAATCACCAACTGCCGGGACCGCCGCCGGGCCAGCCGGCTAAAGCGCATGGAAACAAGAATCGGCAACCGGCCAAGGCAGCAGGGGACTACCCCAAGGAAGCGAATGTGGAGCAATATCATGTATTCACTTCCTAGGAGGAGGAGCCAAAAGATGAACCGTGGTTCGGTGTCGAGGTGAATGCAATCGTGCAAGTTGGACCTCAGTACATGCATTGGTCTGACGCGTCGATTACCTGGGGACGCGAAGACCACCCGCCGTTCATGCCGAGGCCCGGGGGCTACGCGTTGGTCTTGAACCCAATTGTGTTCTCGGAGATGCATACTTGTCGGTTCTCACGAGTACTCATTGACGGAGGCAGCATCATCAACCTTCTCTACTGCACTTCGATGGAGAAGCTCGGGATCCCAGAGATCCAGCTGAAGCCGACTAAGCTCACCTTCCATGGGATTGTGCCTGGACACTCCTGTACGCCGATGGGGAGGATTGAGTTGGAGGTGCTGTTTGGCGAGAAGGACAATCATCATCGTGAGCCGATCTGGTTCGAGGTGGTAGACCTCAACAGCCCCTACCACGCGCTGCTTGGCCGACCAGCCTTGGCCAAGTTCATGGCGGTCCCGCACTACGCTTACTTGAAGATGAAGCTCCCAGGCCCTCGTGGGGTGATTACTGTCACTGGATGCTACAAGAAGTCAACAGAGTGCGCAAGAGCCAGCTCCAAACTGGCGGAGGCCTTGGTCATTGCTGAAGAGAAGCATCAACTACTGCGGAGGGTGGCGGCAGTCCAGCCGGGTTGCCTGGCGTCGGGACTGCCGGCTCCACACCTCAAGCCGGCGAGCCTGTCCAAGGAAGTCCCACCCGAAGCGGGCAAGGAGTCAAAAGCTTTTGTCTCGGGGGCTGGCTCCTCCTCGAGGTAGGGGGAAGCATTTTGCAGCTTTGCCTGAGACAAGTCCGAGATCGCTCAAGACCTTCGGCTAAGCCAAGGCAAAAACCTTGTATCTCAAACAAGTGTCGTTGAATAAAAGAAAGTTGGGCGGCATACGGCTGATCCCTGGAAAAGTGCTCTGAAGTACCTTTTTCCTTTCTAAGCGTTATTCACGGGGGCTGGAAACCGGCTCCGAACGGGAGCCGGCAGCCCCAACCCGACGAAACGATCCTCTCGTCAGCCGAATGAGTACTGTGTGCGGATCGGACCCCGAGCCCAACCTCTACCCTACACCGCGTAGGATGGAGCCGGCAGGTCACCCACCTAGGAAAGTCGCTAAGAGGAAACGCCCGCGACCCGACGAATCGAATCCCTTGTCATACGAATAAGTACCGTGTACGAGCCGGACCCCGAGCCAAACCTCCAACCCAAGTCGAGGGCAATGGAGCCGGCAGGTCACTCGCATTGGGAAATCGCTAAGAGGACAGAACGCGGAGCCATTAATGAACGCTCACCCAAAAAACCACGCGCATTGGTTAATAGCTATGCGTGGGCCGAACCAAGCCAGATCTCTTATATGCCGAAGTACTACTCCTCATCCCGCGGCACGCTCCCGCCCTAGACCGACATTCGGCTGTCGGTCCAAGGGAGACCAGCCGGCACCAGGCTGCCGGCTGGGGGTAGAAGGACCGAAGGATGGGGAGATAAAGGAAAAAGCCGAAAGGGGTCAGGTCAAATCCGGTCCATAAACAGCTAGAAATCAATACGTAAGGAACTCGGGGTGAAGCATCATCAGTACAAATGAACGAAGTGTTGTTGGGCACGACATGAGTTCTGCGTACATAAAAATGAATAAGAGAACCCTGACACGCTCAGGGGGCACTTGGCGAGCCAGCCGGCTCCAGTGAAGTAGTGTCGCCAGCTCGAGACGCCAAGACGAAGTCATCGCCGCTGGGGGATGGTGGAATGGAGTGACCAGCGAGATCCTCAGGGGCATTCTGAGGTCCTTCCGCAGAGTCGGGCTCTTCAAAGTCCATGCCATCCAAAGATTCGTCACTATCCCCAGCGTCGAAAAGCGCGTCGGTCTCGGCACACTCAGCAATGGCACAGGCGCGCTGGCGGAGCTTGGCTTTGTCAAGGCCTGCTAATCTGCCTTCACGAAGATTCTCCAGCTGGTCCAGGTTGACGCCTGGATACCAGGAGAGCACGAACTCCAGAGCCTGTTTGAGCACCGGCCCAAGCCGTGGACTCCTTCCAGATGTCGAGCCGGTTGGGCGCGAGAAGAACCCACTGGAGAAGGGCCTGGATCTCGCCAGGCACAGCCCTTCCCGGCCACAAGGTTTCAAAGACGGAAACAAGGGCTTCGTGCAGATCCTTGCCCAGCTTGGCAGCCGGATGGAGTCGGCCTTTGGCCAACGCTACCAACTCCCCTGAGGAAAGCTCGGCCTTGGGGTCACTGCTGGGGACGATCTTCTGTTCCGCCCTGTATTCCTTCAGCGCCACCGCGACAGTCTTGTCGGAGTCAGGGAAGGCTCCTGCAAGGGCAATCAGAGAGTGAGGGGACAGCATGAAAGGGCAAGAGCCGAGAAATAGGAAAGGAAGTATACCACGAAGAGCTTCCTCCAGTCCCAGCAGGCCGGATTGAACCTTGCGGTCGCGGGCGCGCCAAACACCGATCTCCTTGTCATAACGCTCGCTGTCGAGCCCCCGGAGAGTCTGCAGCTCAGCAATTTGGGCGCCGCAGTTCTCGACCTCGCTCCCCAAGGTGGCGTGAAGCTCTTTCACCTTGCTGTCAAACTCCGCAGAGAGGATTCTCTTCTCTTCGGCCAGCCGACGATCAAACTCCAGCTGCAGCAACGACTCCGCCTCCCGAGCTTTCGCCAGCTCAGTTTCTAGCTCCTGAGCCCGGGCGGCCTGGGCTTGCAGACCCTGAAGCTCCTCGGCGTGCTTTCGCTTGAGCGACTCAACAGTGGCGGCCGACACCGAGTCGGGCAACTGGGACTCAAGCGAAGCTATGAGCGAGGCAGAGTCTGAAAGCGGAGGTATAAGAGCAGGAAGGACAGCAGCAGTGTTTTCGAAATAAGGGGTCCCGAGCTCACCTGATAGTTTCTCCAGTTTTTTCTTCAAGTCCTGGTACTGGATCTTGCCGGCACGGTACTTCGCCAGCAGCTTCTGAAAGACATTGGCTCGAAGCGCATTCAGTTCCTGCGAAAAACGGAAAGGCAACGATTCTTAGCAAAATCCATTTTCAAGCCGGCTGTCTCTACAGCTACCTTGAAACTCGGGGGCTAGGATGTATAGCAGAAAGAACCAGGGGCTAAAGGCGCAGCACTCACGTTGGTCATCTGTATAGCGTCAAGGAGTTGGAAGCCGGCGTTTTGAAGCAACCCCTTGGCAGCAGTAAACTGCTTATCCAACTCCGCCAGAGTTGGCTTGCTGCCCTGCACCTTGAGCTTCTCTCTGACATCAGCAGTCGAGGCGGTGTCCGCCCACTCCTGCTGAAGGCGACTGGTGGAGCTCAGACTGCCAATGTTGGACTCAGCCACGGCGATAAGAGCTTTCCCACTAGAGGCGCCTTTGGTCACCACCTCAGGGGCTGGCGAGCCGTCACCACATTCGCTCCTCGCCACTCGAGTGGCGAGGAGCCCTGGCGAAGCTTCGCCAGAGCTGGAGGCCAGCCCAAGGAGCGGGGAATCAGCAATCGCGCCAGCCCTCGACCCGGCCGCAGGCACCATAGCTTGCACGCTCGGCATGAGCTCAAGATTGGAAAGAGCCTCGACAGCCGGCACCGGGGCCTTTTCCGTTTCCCGCGCCGCGGCCTCACGCGCGCTTCCCTGGCTGGGCGAGTCGGGGGAGGTGCAGATGGCGGCGGCGTTCCCCGCCGTGGCATCGTCGGTAGCAGGAGGTGGGGACAGGTCAGCCCCAACTGGCGCAGTTTCCTCGACGGGCGTGGAGCCAGTCTCAGGTGAGGTGACTTGGTGGGGAACAGCGTCCACGAGCACCTCCGGACGCGCAGAATCCTCTGCCCCAGCGTCGCCTGCCACAAGCTTCAACCGCGGGGAGCGGCGAACGTCCTCAGCGCGACCCGAGTCGTCACCCATTTCTTTCCCGCGCGCCCTCTTGCGGCAGGAGGGCTCGGGAGCCGGGGTCATGATTTCCTCGGAAGCAACGGCGGGAGGAGGTCGGGCAGCCGGATCGACAGAAAGAGGCGACCTGCAAAGAGAGCATCCCACGACCGAGTCAATCGGGACCGCGACGGTAAAATGAAGATGAGTGATACGTCTCAAACGTATCTATAATTTTTGATGCTCCATGCTTGTTTTTACACCATTTGCCTATTGTTTCGTTACACTTAGTGGCACTTTTATGCATTTTCCGGAACTAACCTATTAACAAGTGCCACAGTGCCAGTTTCCTGTTTTCTGCTGTTTTTGTGTTTCAGAAGTGATACACAGGAAATATTCTCGGAATTGGACGAAACAAGTTCCTGAAGTCTTATTTTTCCCGGAAGCTTCCAGAGATCCGAAGAAGTGTCAGAGGGGGGCCACCTAGGCCCCACACATAGGGCCGGCGCGGCCAGGCCCCTGGCCGTGCCACCCCTGTGTGAGAGCCCCTGGCTCCACCTCTGATATCGTCCCTTCGCCTATAAAGACCCCCCCGACGGAAAAAACCTAAGTACCCGATCAGATTTCCAGAACACATCGCGATCCGCCGCCACCGTCGAACCGAAGATCGGGAGGGTCCAGAAGCTCTTCCCGGCACCCTGCCGGAGAGGGGAATCGCCACCGGAGGTCTTCTTCATCGCCATGCTTGCCTCCGAAGCGATGAGTGAGTAGTCTACATTGGACTATGGGTCCATAGCAGTAGCTAGATGGTTGTCTTCTCCACCATGTGCTTCATGTTTATATCTCATGAGCTGCCCTACATGATTGAGATCACCGTTATGTAATTCTATGATGTTGGTTTGTTGGGATCCGATGAATATTGGTGTTTATGATTAAGTTGCTGTACTGAATTATATCTTTTGTTATCTCTATGTTGTTTATGATCTTGCATGCTCTCCGTTGTTAGTAGCTATCTTGGCCGAGTAGTTGCTAGTGACTCTAAGAGGGGGTATTTATGCTCGATAGTGGGTTCATGCCTCTATTTCACCTGGGGGAGTGACAGAAACCTCTAAGGTGGTAGATGTGTTGTTGCTACTAGGGAGAAAACAACATTCATATGCTCAAGGGCATATGCTTTGTTTACATTACACACTTTGCTTAATGCAATTATCTGTTGTTCGCAACTTAATACTTTTGGGGTGTTTGGATTGATATCCCCGGGGGTGGATTATTAGTCATAGATGCAGTTGGATGGCGGTCTATGTATTTTGTTGTAATGCCCAGAGTAAATCTCATAGTGATCTTCTTGACATATCACGTTATCTTTATTCTATCAATTGCCCAACTGTAATTTGTTTACCCAGCATGTTTTATCTATGGAGAGACACCACTAGTGAACTGTGGATCCCGGTCCTATTTCCATCATATTGCTATCACCTGTTTACTTTACTCGTACTGTTTACTTTACTCGCATACTATATTGTTTTCCACTCGATACGCTTATAATCTTTGTTTCAAGCAAACCGGTGAGATTGACAACCTCATCGCAAGTTGGGAACAAAGTACTTGGTTGTGTGTGTGCAGGTTCCATATCACCTTCAGTCGTCGCCGTCTCTCCTCTCCTGATCGATAAACCTTGGTATCTTAACTGAGGGAAAACTAGCCGCTACACTCATCATACCTTCCTCTTGGGGTTCCCAACGGGCTGGTCATCACCACGCACAAGGACTGTCTGCTCCCACGTCAACATGGCACTAGCAGCTAATTTTCTGGCGCCGTTGCCGGGGAACGAAGAAGAAGAATCTCCCTCGTCAACTGGTCGCCATCAGCTAATTTTCTGGCGCCGTTGCCGGGGAGGAAGAGAAGACTTCTGCGAGGGGAGTTTTTCGCACACACATCCTTTACTTTGTTATTGCTTTGCTTTACTTTATTTATTTTACCTGCATCGTTTTTATATCAAAAACCCAAAAAAATTAGAATCCTTGGTAGTTGTTATTACTTTACTTTAGTTTATCATGCTGTTCCCTGAGTTCGTTCTGGAGGACCTCTCTGTAGGTAGTGGTTCGATTATTGGCAAAAGTAACATTGAGGAGTTCTTTAATCACATTAGTATGCATGAGGAAGTTGAGGAAAAGTCTTGGGTTGAGCTTGCTCCTAGTATTGAAGTTGCTTCTGTTTATTTAATTGACATGTTGGAAACTAGGTTTGCTAGTCTTAATCCTTTTATGCAATACATGTTCCTTAAGCTTCATGAAATTGAGGATCCCGAAAAGAAAGCTTTTATCTTGGAAACTTTGCGTTTAGAATTTAAGGATGTCGTTATTGAAGCTAGGAAGGTTCTTAAACGTTTTAATAAACTCGGTTCACCTATAACGGTTATTAATACGCATGATGAGGAGGCCGAGATACCTATACCTTGCAAGCTTTTGGGATTGAATGAAACTTTCGAAAATAATTTTGACTGGATTTGTCCTGAAAATCTTTTTGATGAGAATAGTGTACCAAAGCATGATCACAAAGGGTCTTCAAAAACTTATGTGGATGAAATACAATGTCTTATTGACAAGACCTCTTCTGTTGATCTTAATGCTTCTGTTGATATTACTTGATTCGCAATTTTCTGCGCCTAGCTCAAAGGCATTAAAGAAAAGCACTCTTGGGAGATAACCCAATGTTTTCTTTTCAGTACTTTTTCTTTTATTTGAGTCTTGGAAGTCATTACTACTGTAATGACTGCTCCTTATCTTGTTTATTTTGTTTTTGTGCCAAGAGAAGCCTCTAATTTGAGCGAGGTAAAGATTTGGGGATATTGCTGTCCTGAAACTGTTTTCGGTGCTGCACCGTAAAAATTCGTATAAATTCTCTGTTTATCTTTTGGACCTGCGATTTCTTGTGCATATGCCCCAGGTTATATCCAAACTTTTCTTAGTTGAACACTTTTTGCTTTGAGCAACAGAAAATCCCTCAAAAATTCGACCTTTGTGAGCTGTTCAGTTTTGACAGATCTCTGCCAATATTTGTGTTTGCCACTTTATCGCTTTCTTTTGAGTTCTTTTGATCACGGAACTTTTAGAGAAGTTGCTACAGTAGTACTTGCTATATATGTGGTGGTTTTTAGTTGAAACCTGAAGCTAAAAGAGGGTTGATTATATTTTATGCTTGCACTAATGTTGCTAATAGATTTGTGTTTAGTTTTGTATGAAGGAAGTTTTCAAGTGTAGGGATTGGAGAATGATGAGATGAGTTGAAGAATGGACAAAAGCTCAAGCTTGGGGATGCCCATGCATCACCCCAAGAAATATCCAAGAAGTACAAGCGTCAAAGCTTGGGGATGCCCCCGAGGCACCCCTTCTTCATCGGCAAAAATCAGGTCACCTTTCAAAACACTATATTTTTATTGCTTCATGCACTATGTGTTTTTCTTGGAGCATCAGTTGTTTTAGTTTTCTTAGTTAGTTTAGTTTGTTTGTTTTCTGCAATAAATGGTTGGACCCCAACAAATTTCCTTTGGAGGAGATGTACTCGTTTTCATTTGCAAAGAACGCTCTAGTTTTCACTCTTATTAAAAATCGAGCATTCTACTTTTTCTGCTACTGCTTTTGGTTTTAGTTTTTGCCTTGATTTGCGTTCAGATCTTGTCATATCTTTTCATCAAGGTGTATTTTTGCCTCTGATCTTTATTGGTTTTCATCAAAAGAGGTGTTTATAAAAAATTTCAAATGGTGTTGGAAAAGAGAAAAAGCTTTGTGCAAAATAGTGGTACAAGAAGGTGCTTGTGTAGACTGCGGCTTAGGCTTTTTCATGTCATGCTTGATGTCTTTTTGATAGTATGCTTAGTGGTTTTGCTGTAGCATGACTTGTCTCAAATAACTGAGATTGCTTAATGAGCCTTTGAAAAAATCATGCGTTGTTTTTATTGTATGGAAGCATTATTTTGGTTTTCTCCTTGATGCTTTATTTGGGTTGACTTGGCGCATGCTCACACATGTTAGACTCTTACAAAGTTGCCAATAGCCTTCATGATCATTTAGTTTTTGACTTTTGATGCCATCTTATGCTTCTTTTAATGTCGCTTTGTCGCTTTGCATGATTATGGCCATTATTGCTCTCTTAGTTGGTCGCTCCCAGTCTTTTGCTAACCCTCGCCTTGTACTGAGTATGAGCTCTACTCGTGCATCCAACTCCTAAAAGCCAAAGTTTGCCATTGTGTCCACTATAAACTCCTATGCATGGTATTTGTAAGCCATTCCAAAGTAAATTTTCATGTGCTACCTTTCAAAAACCTTCAAAACACTTCTCGTTTTGTGACACTGTTTTCAGCTCATGGGGACGTAGTGGTCGGATTTGCTATCTTCCATATTGCTTATTCCGAAAAGAAAAAAAAAGAGAAAAAAAAGGGCACTCCTCCAAAGAATGTGAATGTTGGTGGGCACCCGATGGAATCGGTTAGCCATGGTATGTGAAAGGAAAAAGGTGGGGAGGAGTGCCAAGCTTTATAAAAAGTGCACAAAAGTGCCAATCTCTCTCTCAAAAACTTGCTTCATTTTTGTATGGAAGATAGTAAGAACCCCATTGCCAGTCGTTAACAAAGACAACCACCTCTCAAAACCAATTTTTATCTCTCTGTTTTACAAATGAAAAGCTCTAGCACATGTTCAATCACTGCTTCCCTCTGCGAAGGGCCTTTCTTTTACTTTTATGTTGAGTCACCACCTTCTTTCTTTATGCACCATTAAGAGAGCATAGTTGTCATTCTTAGTGTGATATGCATTGTCCCAAAGTTCATTGATTGATTCATGATGATTGGTTTCACTTGTTCTTAAATTATTTGTATCTAGTCGCCCTCTTAAACTTGAAGGTGTCCTATGCATTTATGTTTTGCTCTCTTTGAAGGACAAGCTGAAAACCATTTGTATGTTTTTCCTTATAATTTGAACACACATTTGACTTTCATTGTTTCATTATCATGATCTTTTGTTTGTGTTCATTTACATGTTTACAACATGGTTGCTAAGTTCTTATTGTCATGATTATATCTTCATGCCCATGTTTTAAGTTCTTAAGATCCCAGCTCACCAATGCTTACATATATGATCAAGATTGTGTAGGTGCATGTCACCTCAAAAATTATTTATTTGTTATCACTTACCTACTCGAGGACGAGCAGGAGTTAAGCTTGGGGATGCTTGATACGTCTCAAACGTATCTATAATTTTTGATGCTCCATGCTTGTTTTTACACCATTTGCCTATTGTTTCCTTACACTTAGTGGCACTTTTATGCATTTTCCAGAACTAACCTATTAACAAGTGCCACAGTGCCAGTTTCCTGTTTTCTGCTGTTTTTGTGTTTCAGAAGTGATACACAGGAAATATTCTCGGAATTGGACGAAACAAGTTCTTGAAGTCTTATTTTCCCCGGAAGCTTCCAGAGATCCGAAGAAGTGTCGGAGGGGGGCCACCTGGGCCCCACACATAGGGCCGGCGCGGCCAGGCCCCTGGCCGCGCCACCCCTGTGTGAGAGCCCCTGGCTCTACCTCTGACATCGTCCCTTCGCCTATAAAGACCCCCCGACGGAAAAAACCTAAGTACCCGATCAGATTTCCAGAACACATCGCGATCCGCCGCCACCGTCGACCCGAAGATCGGGAGGGTCCAGAAGCTCTTCCCGGCACCCTGCCGGAGAGGGGAATCGCCACCAGAGGTCTTCTTCATCGCCATGCTTGCCTCCGGAGCGATGAGTGAGTAGTCTACCTTGGACTATGGGTCCATAGCAGTAGCTAGATGGTTGTCTTCTCCACCATGTGCTTCATGTTTAGATCTCATGAGCTGCCCTACATGATTGAGATCACCGTTATGTAATTCTATGATGTTGGTTTGTTGGGATCCGATGAATATTGGTGTTTATGATTAAGTTGCTGTACTGAATTATATCTTTTGTTATCTCTATGTTGTTTATGATCTTGCATGCTCTCCGTTGTTAGTAGCTATCTTGGCCGAGTAGTTGCTAGTGACTCCAAGAGGGGGTATTTATGCTCGATAGTGGGTTCATGCCTCTATTTCACCTGGGGGAGTGACAGAAACCTCTAAGGTGGTAGATGTGCTGTTGCTACTAGGGAGAAAACAACATTCATATGCTCAAGGGCATATGCTTTGTTTACATTACACACTTTGTTTAATGCAATTATCTGTTGTTCGCAACTTAATACTTTTGGGGTGTTCGGATTGATATCCCCGGGGGTGGATTATTAGTCATAGATGCAGTTGGATGGCGGTCTATGTATTTTGTTGTAATGCCCAGAGTAAATCTCATAGTGATCTTCTTGACATATCACGTTATCTTTATTCTATCAATTGCCCAACTGTAATTTGTTTACCCAGCATGTTTTATCTATGGAGAGACACCACTAGTGAACTGTGGATCCCGGTCCTATTTCCATCATATTGCTATCACCTGTTTACTTTACTCGTACTGTTTACTTTACTCGCATACTATATTGTTTTCCACTCGATACGCTTATAATCTTTGTTTCAAGCAAACCGGTGAGATTGACAACCTCATCGCAAGTTGGGAACAAAGTACTTGGTTGTGTGTGTGCAGGTTCCATATCACCTTCAGTCGTCGCCGTCTCTCCTCTCCTGATCGATAAACCTTGGTATCTTAACTGAGGGAAAACTAGCTGCTACACTCATCATACCTTCCTCTTGGGGTTCCCAACGGGCTGGTCATCACCACGCACAAGGACTGTCTGCTCCCACGTCAACTTGGCACTAGCAATGAGAAGCAAGGAAGCAGGAAGCTCACCCGGCTATGGCAATAGCCCGCCGTTTGGCCACCTTCTTCACCTTGGGACGGCGCAGGTCCTGCGCTGACGGCTCCGGTTTCTTACGCTTGTCAGCCGGCTCAGAGGAGGCCGGCTGGGCCTTTCTCTTGGTGCCGGCCAGATCGTCTCCAGCCTCTTCTGGGTCCGCCGACTCTAAGGCGGCAGAGCATCGCTCTGGAGACTTTGGCAGATCCATGGTGGGGGGAGTCTGAGCTCCAGCAGCGGCAGCGGCGGCCACGTGGAGAGCCACGCCCCCAAGGGTGGTGGCCAATCCTGCGTCGCCATCGTCATCTTCGGACCAATCTCTTAGGAGAGAAGGACTGGGGAACTTACTGGAGTGGTCGAGGGGTTCGCCCGAGTCTTCGAGCTCATCGTTTCCTTCATCGCCTTGAGTAGCGCTCGAGCTCTCGGCGGCGGCCTGAGAACTAGCGTCCTCCACCTCCTCGGCTTTGTCCCAGACAACTTTATCATCCGATTCGGCTCTATCAGCGGCAAAGCCAGCTTGACGCTGAGTCAAGTTCTCCGCCGCCTGCAGAGCGAACAAGTTCTGCCCGGACCAAGCGACCAGAGGTCAGTAGACCAGAGTTGCAAAGGAGGAAAAGGTTTGAAGCTAGGACCGACGAGCTCACCTCAGCAATTGGGTTATCCCGGTCATGAGGTTCCAGTCCCCACATCCACGAGGCTTGAAGCTTGACATCGGCGATGCGGTTCGCCTTCCGAGCCACCTCCAATGCTGACAGCGCCAGGAATGACGAGTAGGATCCCTGGCAGATCCCAGGAAGCACATCTTGTGCGAGCGGCGCTGGAGGGGAGACACGCGGGCGACCAGGAAGGCGAGGAGAAGGTCGGTCGGCTCCAGGCCACCCTCCATCTGCAGCGTGGTGACCCGCTGAAGAATCTTCTCCATGTCCGGTGATGGACGAGGAGGAGCGGTACTCCAGTTCTCCTGCTCGAGCCCGCCCGCTTCAAAGGGCGGCAGGTTGATATGGTCTTCGTCCTCCCTTCGGTTCTTCACATAGAAGAAGGAGCGCTGCCACTTCTTGCAAGACTCCTTTCCCTTTATGCCGGGAAAGTCAGCGGACTTGCGGGCGTAGAAGGAGGCGGTGCCGCATATCACCGGAACGGTGTCCGCCGTCTGGGTCTTGAAGAAGATCAGCCAGCGGAACAGCTCGACGTTGGGCCAGATGCCCAAATACGCCTCGCAAAGGGTGGCGAACGCAGACAATACCATCATCACGTTCGCCCCAATGTGATGCGGTTGCAAGTGAAAATGGTCCAGGAATTGGCGCATGAAGCTGCTGGCGGGCAGTGAGAAGCCCCAGGGGAAATGGTCATAGAAGACCACCGACTTCCCAGGCGCGGGGGCGGGGACCAGCTCGCCGCCGGCAGGACGGCAGCCCACGAGGTCCGCGGGCGGAAGCACTCGACCCCGGCGTAGCAGCTCGATCTGTTTCTCCTTCACCCAAGAGCCTTCCCAGGATCCCTTCGGCAAAGTGGGCGGAGCGGCGTCCTTACCCGCCGCTGTTCCTTTCCCTTTGGGCCGGGCGCTTTGGGAGCCATCCGGGTGCGGATCTGGATGAGTGGAATGGCGGCGGAGCGAGCGAGGAACCCTAATCCCTTGAAGGCGAAGCTCGGGAGCAGGGGATTCTAAGTGGAGCGAATGCAGAAGGAAGAAGAGAAGAGGGCAACCGATGCTCTGTTTCCAGAACGGTCCCTGGTTTAAAGGTGAAGGGGCGGGTCAGTTGCTTATTTCGGCCACGACGGGCCGGCAACTGACCCCTTTCGTCACGAACCACGATCGCGTAAAGATCGGGCAACCGCCGTGGTTGCCGCAAAAATCGTGGGCCGGGGCCGATTGGACGTGGCGCGATGACGTGCGGACAAGTGATGCCTCGGTCCAGCCCCCGAGGGAACAAGTTCCCAGGAAGGGGCATGCCGGCTCGCGGTCGCCAGCCGTGCCTCCACCGGAGCCGGTTCGTCCCGAGACGGCCGGAGAAACTCCGCGAGGCCCAGCCTCGGCAACTTGAGCGACCAGGCTGAACCGGAGATCCTGGGACTTCGACGAGGACGAGCAAGACTTCGGCGAAAAGAAGAACCCGCCGAAGCCCCATGCTAGCCCATGAGACTTCGCCAGTTTCGGGGGCTAGTGTCATGGGGATGACTTAGGGGGTGCACCACAGGCCGGGCAATATGCCGGCTGGCGTCCCAGGAGTCCCCATGGCTTCAGCGCAAGAAGACCGGCTCCGCCCGAAGGGCCGGCTGCGCCCGCAGCCGGCTGACGACTCCACCGAGGAGGACTGGAGCCGGGCGATGGAGACAAAACTCCCCAACGGCTGTCTCGCCAAAAGCGGAACGGCCCCGACAAGATCGTCAGGGGCGCAGGACAGGAGTGACGAGCGCCACGACCACGTCCAACCAATGAGAGATCGAAGACCCTTCCCCATGACGGGATCCGAGGCAAAGGGGAGGGGATATGCCCTCCAGATGCCGGTCCAGGGGAAAGACACTTTATAAAGTGTCTTTGTCAGAGCAGGGTCAGAGGATCACGCCAAGGACACCGCCGCCGGGGAGCCGGCAGCCGGCCGAATCGCCACCTAAACCTGTAACCAGGCCCCCGTCTATATAAGGGGGCCTGGACCCTTAGCGTAGGGGAGATCCGATCTTCTTCTTCCTCCTCTAGCCGAACAGCTCGAGGAGCACTGTAATTGTTACTACCCTATCAATACGAAGCAAGCAGGAAGTAGGGGTTTACCTCCAACCGGGAGGGCCCTGAACCTGGGTAAACCGAGGTGTCTCTGTTGGCACAATCCCGAGCCAGACCCATCGTCACCAACGTCGAGCCCCTCCGATAAGCCACCCCATGGCTACTGTCTCTAAATTCCCACGACAGTGCTCCTTCTAATAAAGTACCGGAGCAAAGCATTAACACTCGGTGAACACATGTGACCTCATATCATAGCCATCCCCTCCGGTTATCCCAATTTCTGTCACTTTGAGGCCTCGGGTTCCTGACAACGATATGTGTAAACAACTTGCAGGTAAGATCATAAATAACAAGTATCATCATAAAACAATAACAAGTTCAGATCTGAGATCATGGCACTTGGGTCCAAAGTGACAAGCATTAAGCACAACAAGTTGCAACAATGTCATAAGCACTAATAGTAGATACTAGGCACTATGCCCTAACAATCTCATAGCAAATTACATGAACGATCTCATCCAATCCCTACCATCCCCTTCGCCTACAGCGGGAATTACTCACACATGGATGGGGGAGTCATGGATGGTTGATGGAGAGACGTCGGTGATGCTGGTGATGAAGATCTCCTCCAAATCCCCGTCCCGGCAGGGTGCCAGAACGGAGTTTCTGGTTTTGAATCGCGATTTCTGATGGCAGCAGCGCAGCAAAAGTCTATCTGGGAAAAACGCCGAACCCCCGCTCCTTTCAGGTCAGAGGGTATATGTAGGCGGAAGGAGGGGTCGAGGCGATGGCCGAGGTGGTCACACAACAGGTGGGCATGGCCAGGCCTGGGCCACGCCCCCTGGTTGTGTGCCCAGGCCACTGCCTCTTTTCGTCTCTCCTTCTGGCTCCGTGGGTCTTCTGGCAAAATAGGATTTTTGCAATATTTTCTGGGATTTTTCCTGAAAGTTGGATTTCTGCACAAAAACGAGACACCAGAGCAATTCTGCTGAAAACAGCATCAGTTCGTGTTAGTTGCATTCAAAACACACAAATTAGAGGAGAAACAACAACAAAAGTGTTCGGGAAAGTAGATACATTTTGGACGTATCAACTCCCCCCAAGCTTGGCTTATTGCTTGTCCTCAAGCAATTCAGTTAACAACTGAGTGCGATAAAAGAAACTTTCACGAACACATTTGCTTCATACAATGTATATGTACTCACTATATGATCAAGTACTCAGGCAATTCATAATAAGAAATATGCAACTAATGTTACCTCATAGTCAAGCAAGATATGAAAAAGTGCCAATGCACTAATACAAGTAACATGAACATAAGAAACTACAAGATTGTAATGCTCATAAATAATATGGAAGAGTGGTATCCCACTTGCCTTTATTTGTGGAGCAAAACATAAATGCTGAGGCACCTCTGAAGTCCAAGGGAAGACTAGAAGTAAAAATATCAAAGATACAAGCATCAAAGTTATACCACAATTAACCATGTTCTGGGACAAGCACATTACACTAAGAATAACAGCTATGCTCTCAAGAAGGTGCTTAAAGTTAGAAGATGAAGACTCAACATAAAAGTAAAAGAAGGGCCCTTCGTAGAGGGAAGCAGTGATTTAACATGTGCTAGAGCTTTTTATTTGTAAAACAGAGATAAAAATTTATTTTGAGAGGTGGTTGTTTCATGTCAACGACTGGCAATGGGGACTTGCTATCTTCCATAATAAACAAGTGAGAGCAGTTCCGAGTTCTTTGAAAATTTGGCACATTAGTGCTCTTTTATAAAGCTTTAGCACTCCTCCCCACCTTTTTTCCTTTATCAAACCATGGCTAACCGATTCCATCGGGTGCCCACCAACTTTCACATATCATGGAGGAGTGCCTTTTTTTTGTTTCTTTCTTAGATTAGATTACAGTGGTCTGACCAGCTCTCTTGCAAAATTAATGATGAGTATATGAAGCTGCCTAGTCGAGGGGTACTTAATTTAATATGGAAGATAGCAATTCCGACCACTACGTCCTCATGAGCTAAAAACAGTGGCACAAAATGAGAAGTAGTTGAAAGTTTTGAAAGGTAGCACATAAAAATTTACTTGGAATGGCTTGCAAATACCATGCATAGGAATTTATAGTGGACTCTTTGGGGTTACTTGGTTTTCAGGAGTTGGATGCACGAGAAGTAATCCCTCTCAGTACAAGTGATGGCTAGCAAAAGACTGGGAAGCGACAATCAAGATAGCAAAAACTGTCATAATCATGCTTGCAACAAAACAAAATTAATATAGGCATAAAAATGATACAAGAACTCTGAGGCAAAGTAAATTATTGAGGCTTATTTGACTTTTTATTCAGTCATGTGCATGCTTGAGCATGTGCCAAGTCGATTCAAATGAAACTTTCAGAGGAGGATACCACAATAACATATCATATTATGAATAAAACAATGCAAGCAAGTGTCTACATGACATGCTACAAACTATTAGTAAATTGGAACTAATCATATGAGAGCAAGAACTACAAAGTATCCATTAGATAACATATACCTTACATGAACCGACTAAGCACATCCACATAGATGAGTATATGTATAAAAATAAAAACAAATAGAGTTCATACCAGCCTCTTACCGCATCTTGGATTGTCATATGTCGTCATTATTGCCTTTTCACTTGTATGGCTTTGAATAATATGAAGTGAATACCAAGCTCCAATGGAGTCACAAGAGACTGAACTCTGCAACAAACTTTACAAAACCAAAGAAGAACAACAAATATTTTTGGGTTTTCGATTTTTGAAACAAGAACAGAAGGTAATAGCAAACAAAGCAAAATATTTTTGGATTTTTCAAATATCAAACCGAAAATGGAGAACAAAGCAAACCAAATCTAGAAAACTAAAAAGACAAACGAAGAGAAACAACGGAAATATTTTTGGTCTTTTTGTGTTTTGGAATGTAGAAATAAGAATGAGGACAATAAAGAAAGCGAAACATGGATATACAAAGTACCGACAAAATATGATAAGTAGATGAGTGAATCATCGGCGTACCTCCCCCCAAGCTTAGGATTTTGGCCTAAGTGGAGATCAATCTCGTCTCCAATACATGCCCCATGCTGGTGGATCATCATTGACATAGTCATAGCCTGGTCCCTGTGAAGTGAAGCAGATGGTGTATAATCATAATAAGGCTGCTAGTACGGAAACTCCGCAATGTTAGAGGGCTGGACCGACTCCTCGGTTGCCTCTTCATCGTGCACGGGCTGCGGGTGCTTCTCCATGTATGCGTCGAGCTCACCCTCTGTGAGTGACCATCCATTCTTGCGATCATGGTTAAACAAAAGAGGTGCAGACAAATGGATTGATCGATCAGTATTCACTACCTTCCAGGTAGTTTTCTCAAAGAAGGTTATCTCAAACGTCAAGTTATTCAAATAGGAATGAGGAGAAACAAACTTATGATGTATCATAGAAATAAAATCAAGTTTCTTCACGGGGAACTGTAGATCTAGAATATGAGGCACTACACCATGCAAAGCTAACAAGCGTGAAGCAAGAAGACCTCCACAGATCCCTCCTTTCTCACGGTTAGCATCAAGATGAAAAGCTATCAAAGCACCCAAATTATAAGTCCTATCACCTCTCAAAGCAGCGGCAATAAAAGCTAGATCACAGCAGGATAACTTACTTGCAGCTTTCCTAGCAAGAACACACTTGGTAATAAAGTAGGCAAAATATCTAATGGATGGGAAATGAATGTTTCAAATTTTACCACCCTCTCCTGTGAAGCTTCTTCCTTGACAAATCTCCCCATATAGGTCCATCAATGGCCTAGGCCGCTCCTTCATCTTTTCGCGCGATCCCCACTATGGTACTCTAATGGCTGCACAGAAAACATCAAAGGGCAAGTCCACAGATTTATTGTAAATTTTATAATGAACCATGGGGTTAGATGTGGACCAATTAAATTTGAAATCCTGCACCACAGACATTGTTAGTTTAGCATATTGGGATGGTTCACCATCAATAAAATGTTCCAATCCTGCATTAGAGACTAAAGTTTGGAAGTCCTGCAGGATTCTGGTAGCATTCATGAACTCTAAGCATGGATAGATTGAGGGAAAGACTCTCTCTTCATGGTGAACTCTCATGACTTCATGCAATTCTAGTTCATGTTGAAAGAGTTGGTATGCATTCTCCCCCATTTCTGAAATTTTTAACAAACCTCATAAAAAGTGATTTTGAGACAAATAAATGTAGGAAACTACTATAGGGAGTTACTAGAGGGCTAACATGCATCAAAATAACATTTCTAAGCAATAAAACAAGCATGCAAACTCATTTCACCTGCAGCCTATAGAGCTAAAATACTCAAGAAATACTCCACTAAAACTACAAAGATCATTAAAGTTTGTCAAAAATTAGATGAGACTTATAAACAAGAGCATTTGTTCCAAGATAATTTTGTAGATACTAATATACCTAGACACATTTCAATCTATAGGTACATAACTACACATAAAAAAGTTGAAGATCACAACTTCTCTGTTCTAAGCATCTCCACTCGCCCCCTCCCCAAATAGCCTCCGACGGAAGCATTTTTGGAGCCGTTTGGGGGAGGGGGGGCACCGGTGGATTTTTTTGGCTATGAGGAGGGCATGATTTCCAGCCGTCCCCCCAATCCCAAAGGAAAATCAGCCGGAAGATGGCGGCGCTGCCCGCCTTTGCCCCCAGCTCGCCCGCGCCGCCTTGCCTCCTCGCGACGCTGGAGATGGGGCGGAGAAAAGGACACACACCTTGGCATGATACATGGGTTGCCGACGTCTCCTCCCCTTGGCCTTCTCCACTTGTCACCATAGTTTAAAAAACCGGACCGGTGACCGAACCGGTGAGGCCTTCGGTTCACGGTTCACTGGTTGGACCGCTAGTTCAAACCGGTTTGATGTTAGTTTTTTAGTTGTAAAAATAATATTTTTAGTTATAAATGTTTTAGTATATAAATAAGGGATTTCTATTTTCGTGCCCCTGGTTCGTTAGTTGTACTCAGTTTTCCCCAGCCGCTTAACTTTTCCTCAGTTTTCCCCTCGCTCTAGTTTGAAACCCGTCGCAGATGCTCGAACGGGAGGGTTGCGGTCTGGTCAGAGGCCTTAGACCGTTACCGGTGACGGCTAGGGAGCCGCGGTGGTTGTGAGTGGACCGTTGCATTTGAATTGTGTTGACTGTTGACCCAATGAGACACGTCGGACTGGCGGTCTGTCACTCACCCAAAGCTTTCCCCTCCGCCCGAGACTGGAAGAGCTCACACACCGCCCCTCCGCCGCCACGCCGTCCTGCCCTCCTACCTTATGGCGTCGTCCCCCACCGAGCCGGCCCCGCCCCCACCACCTCCCCCGGGAGGCGGAGAGGGCTCCGCCTCCACTAGATCTAGATCTACCCCTATGGAGGTAGAGTTTGTACCTCCGTCTAATATGCCGATTATGCCCCTCAACAGCGGAGAAGATTGGGAATCGGAGGGATCTAACGCATGGATTTCATCTGGGTAAGCATCGTCTGCCTATGTGAATTAAGAGTACGCAGTTTTTGAGCACGAATCGTTGTTACTCAACTAACTGCGTTGCTTTTCGAATAGGATTGATCCAGCGCTGGCTTTTCGGCTGGTGGTTAGGCTGGATACTAGCTTTTTGCGTGATTCTAAACGCAATGTGACCGGATTTTACATCCCAACGGTGGTTGCAACTACCATCTCGTTGAGGGATTTAAAAGATAACATCTGCGCTCTGTACCCCTGGGGCGCTGGCGATTCAGTTGATTTCCAATATTTCAACAGCACGGAGGGAAG
The DNA here is from genome assembly GCA_007115705.1 of Dactylis glomerata. Classification (NCBI taxonomy): domain Eukaryota; kingdom Viridiplantae; phylum Streptophyta; class Magnoliopsida; order Poales; family Poaceae; genus Dactylis; species Dactylis glomerata. The sequence goes on along the minus strand of QXEO01000291.1, from coordinate 992,623 downwards.
ATTTGTTCCATTAATTTCCGACGACGATCTGGGAATTCTTTTTGCTTTAAATGATTCTTGCCGTGTCGGTAAAATTCGAATCCATGTGGACAGGTTCCAGGTATCATCTGGTGTTGGGGCATCATCAGGTGGTCAGGCATCATGTCTCTCTAGTGTTGCTGCCTCTGCTAATCGTGTGCGCCGCCCCGCTCCTTGTAGGTCCACAGCAGCACCATCTGTCCCCAGTGCTAGTGGTAGCCAGATTGTTCCTGCGGTCGATGTGGAGGACGATGCAGAGATTGAGGATCCGTCTCCTCAAGATGATGAGGATGAGTTGATGTTTCCTGAATTGGTAGGTCGATGCAGTAAGCAGGCAATGGAGGATCAATACATGGAAGATATTGCACAAGGTGCCAGATTTGATGACACTGATGATGAAGAGAAGGATGAGAACAATGACAGCCTTGTTTTAGCCGATTACGAAGACGATGACTTGCCAACAATTGAGTGGAACAGGGAGGATCCTCAGCTTGCAGAAGGCACCATATTTCAAACGATGATGGACTGCCGTAATGCAATTACTATATATTGCATTCTCACCAAGAATGATTATGAGGTTATTAAAAGTGAGCCAGGTAGGTTCACAGTTAAGTGCCCATACAAGAGGTGTAGGTGGAGGCTGCATGCATCCACAATGCTCAGAAGCACCGTGGTTCAGGTACTACGCCAACCAGTTGTGTATTTTAGATCACGGTGTAAAATTTGTTAACTGTTACTGACATCCCTTATAATTATGTTTCAGATAAAGAAGAACTCGATCGGCCATACTTGTCCACCTCGAGCGGGAGCGCCAGAGGAGAAATCAAAGCTAGCGAAGACTAGGTGGTTGGCAGATGCAATCATAGATTGGCTGAGAGAAACTCCAACACTTGGTCCAACAGCACTCATAAAATTGATATCTGATAAGTTTACTATAAACATACCTTACATGAGGATGTTCTATGCAAAGGAAATGGCTCTTGACAGGATAAATGGTCCATGGAATGAAAGCTTTCAGTTGCTTTACACTTTCAAAGCTGAAGTGAAGATGGCTAGTCCAGGCAGTGTTGTAGCGATAGACAAGCATACAGTTCCCTACAAATTGAAAAGCGGGAGGATGATGCAGAAGGAATGTTATAGAAGGGCTTTTGTTTGTTTCAAAGCTTGCTGGAAAGGCTTTCTGGACGGTTGCAGGCCTTATTTGGCCGTGGATGCAACAGCTCTTCATGGCAGGTTTAAAGGACAGCTAGTTGCTGCTACTGCAATTGATGGACACAGTTGGATGTTCCCTGTTGCTTATGGAGTTTTGGAGGTTGAGTCAGAGGAAAGTTGGACTTGGTTTCTGCAGAATTTGCGCGACCTTATAGGTCATCCACCAGGACTTACTATCCACACAGACGCTTGCAAAGGTTTGGAGAGTGCAGTAGAAGCAGTATTCCCTGGAGTGGAGCATAGGGAATGTATGCGACACTTGGTACAGAATTTTACAAAGAAATTCAAGGGTAAAGTTTATACTGACAACCTATGGCCAGCTGCATACACATGCAGCATTAGGAAGCATCTGTTTCATTTGGAAGTGTTGTATAAACAAAAAACTGGGGTGAAGGAGTACTTAGATGAACATCATGGTAGGTTGTGGTCAAGAAGCCAATTCAATGAAATTTGCAAGGTAGACTATGTAACAAGTAACCTTGCGGAGAGTTTCAATGCAAAGGTCAAGTCATTGAACGGGCTTATGCTGTGGCAAATATTTGATAAGATTAGGCAGATGATCATGATAAAAATCGATCTGCGTCAAAGAATTGCAGCCATAAAATATGTTGGCCATCTCATGCTCCCATCTTTGATTAAGTCTTTGCATGCTAGGGCAAAACAATTGAAGATGAAATGCATCAGAAAAGGATTGGAGGCTGAGGTAACCTACACTGACAGTAAAAACAGGCAGTGGAGGTATCCAGTGAGTTTGGTTGATAGGACATGCCATTGTAGGCGATGGCAGATCCGTGGGATACCCTGCATACACGCATTGTTTTTCATGAGTGTTATAGCGGGTGCAGAAGGTGAAGTTGATCAGTATGTGTCAGAGTATTTCTCTGTTGCCAAATTTAGGGCTGCATATGCTATGAATGTTCCTACCTTGTTGTGAAAAGACCAATGGATGAAAGTCAATCCAGGCTTCAAACTGTACTCTCCAGTTTTGACTAGACTGGCAGGTAGGCCGAGGAAGAATAGGACCAGAGCTAGTGCAGAGGGTGGTCCACCGATTCGACGACGTAAGTGCAAACGTTGTGGAATCCCTGGACACATTGCTAGGCTTTGTAAAAATCCAGTTGACCCAGCTTTTGGAATGGAAGATCAGGCGGGAGCAGCAAATGCAGAGGAGAATGAAGAAGCAATTCAACATGAGGAGATTGAAGCAATGGATCATGAGGAGATTGAAGCAATGGATCATGAGCTGCTTGAACCGATGGATCCAGAGCAGATTGAACCGATGGATCGAGAGCTGCTTGAACCGATGGATCGAGCGCAGAGGGAACAGATGGATCGAGAGCTGCTTGAACCGATGGATCGAGAGCAGAGGGAACAGATGGATCGAGAGGCCTTTGAAGCAATGGATCGACAGCTGCTTGAAGCATTTGAAGAAAATGCATTAGAAGAAAGAGCACAAGCTTCGTATGATATGGTTGTCTCGGTCTTGGCACAGCCCGAAGAGAAGAAGAAGAAGAACAAGAAAGATGGCAAAAGGAAGGTAGACACCGGTAATATCCCTGGTAGGGTTACCCGGAGTAAGGTGGTGGACCCAGCGAGTCACACCAGGAGCAAGAGAAAGATTTTATTTTGAATAATTAATTTGAATTTGTATGAACAATTTGTATTGGGGATTCCTTTGTATTGAATTCGAACTAGTGTGACGTTCCCAAGTTTGTATGTTGAATAATCACAATAATGTAGGGAATATATGTGTTATTTGCTTGAATAAGTTTCTAGTCCATGAGCTACTAGCTATAGTTCATCGCTTGAGGTTTCCTCACTTTTCCCCCTCTTAGTGACTAAACTCAAAAAATATAGTTTTGGGTTTATTTTAATTCATAATAATTCAAAACATGGTGGAACCTTCCCATGGAGTCTTGTTATGTTACCTACAACCTAGAGAAATAATAATGGAAATGGATATATAGAGATATGAAGTTTCCCTTTCCCAAAACCACTTCCTAGTCCATGAGCTACTAGCTATGAAGATGCAGGGCTTTCTACTCAACACACCTCCCAAATGCCCACAATGCTTACAAACTTTGTCCAAATGAGCCCAAATTTGTCACACTTGTGTATCTTTGAATTGCAAACAATATCACGTCGGCCAAAATGTACTATATTGTTCAAATAACACAATCTAACAATTTTTATGCCAAAAGCTTCAATTTCCCTTACTCCCTTTATTATTTGGGTGCCACTGTTTTACTTAGTTTTACTCAGTTTTCCCCCTCCGGGTCCACTTGTTTTATTCAGTCCTACTCAGTTTTGCCCTTCCGATAAACATTTCCTCACTTTTCCCCCTCTTAGTTCTACTCAGTTTTCCTCCCTTGTACTCACTGGCTGATCTCTGATTGGTCGAGATGTATTTCACACGAATCTTGGTTGGTTGATAGCTCAACGCACGCTTGCACCGTTGGATCATTTATGATCGGACGGCCTGTCAACCCTGGCGGTCACGGCGGCGCGGATCTGCAGAGCACATACCTACCAACCCTGGCAATCGCATATTCCAGTCGCATCTTCCTCTCTTACACTGGCGGTCGCGGCGGCGCGGATCTGCAGCGTGCATGCGTGCGTGCGGCGGCGCGGATCTAACCATGCGTGCGGCGGCGTGGATCTAACCGTGCGGCGGCGTGGATCTAACCGTGCGTGCGGCGGCGCGGATCTAACCGTGCGTGCGGCGGCGCGGATCTAGCCGTGCGGCGGCGTGGATCTAAGAGTGCCGGTGAGGATCTAACCCTCAGAAATAGTTGAAATGTCTCTCTCTGTCTCACTTTCGTTTATCTTCTCAGATCTGTTGATGATGAAGAACACCAAGACGGTGGCCGTGTCGACAGTGCTCAGCGATCGTCTTGAAGCCATCGCCAACAACATCGCTGCGACCTACAACATCGCTGCGACGGCGCAGATCCAGCCTTCAATGTCGGAGCCTGCCGATGTCTCACTTCCGTTACCCTCGTCAGATCTGTTGCTGATGGACACCAAGACGGCGGTCGTGTCCACAGTGCTCAGCGATCGTATTGAAGCCATCGCCAACAAGATCGCTGCGACCTACAACATCACTGCGACGGCGCAGATCCAGCCTTCAATGTCGGAGCCTGCCGATGTCTCACTTCTGTTGCCCTCCTCAGATCTGTTGCTGATGGACACCAAGACAGCGGCCGTATCGACAGTGGTCATAGATGACAAGACGATTGAAGTCATCATCCACAACATCGCTGCGACGGCGCAGATCCAGACCTCCTCCATGTCCGAGTTTGCGGATGGCGCAGATCCAGCTCCTCAGCCGCCCGTCGTCCTGGCCCTTCTAGCCCATCGGTGCGCGGTCGTGTTCGACGCCGCAAATTGGGATAAATTATGATAAATTTGTATTTTTCAATTTCAATTTGGGATAAAATTGTTCGAACTACTACCTCCGTGTCAAAAAAAGCTTCTCCACTTTCTCGATGTGTCCCTGTACATCCGAATGTATGATTTGAATTCTATCCCAACTTGATTGGGAAGATGATGTCTACGCACTTCTATTCTTGTAGACACTTGTTGGGCCTCCAAGTGCAGAGGTTTGTAGAACAGCAGCAAGTTTCCCTTAAGTGGATCACCCAAGGTTTATCGAACTCAGGGAGGTTAGAGGTCAAAGCTATCCCTCTCAAGCAACCCTGCAATTACGATACAGAAAGTCTCTTGTGTCCCCAACGCACCCAATACACTTGTCAGATGTATAGGTGCACTAGTTCGGCAAAGAGATAGTGAAATACAAGTAATAGTGATGATTATAAGTAGCAAACGTGATGTGAAATAAATATCGCTGCGAGCAAACAAGTAACAAAACAGGAAGTAAACGGTATGCAATGCTTGGAAACAAGGCCTAGGGATCATACTTTCACTAGTGGACACACTCCCAACAATATAACATGATTGAACAAATAAACAACTTCTCTCCACGATGGTACTCTGAATTACTCTCCTATTGAATAACACTAATCATTGCGTAGTGGCTACAAAAGCACCCCTTAAAGTTCATCAAGTACTTGACAAACACCACTCATAGAGACATCCAAATCAGATCACAACTCAAGATAGAAATCATTGCAACTTAGACCAAGTACTAACACGGTGCACACACTGTCAACATTACACCATGAAAGGAGGAATAGATCACTCAATACTATCATAGTAATAATTACTCTCATAATCCACAAGAGATCACGATCATAGCCTAAACCAAGTACCACCACAATGCACGCACTGTCACCGTTACACCATGGCAGGAGGAATAGATTACTTTAATAATATCACTAGAGTACACTATAATAATTAAGCATAGGAGTAGCATAATATCTGAATAATAACATCTACTTGTTCAACATGATACAAAGCTCACGATCACATAAAGATCACATCATGGGAGAGAGAGGTGAACCACATAGCTACCGGTAGAGCCCTCAGCCCCGGGGATGAACTACTCCCTCCTCATCATAGGAGACAGCAAGGTTGATGGAGATGGCGGTGAGGTCGATGGAGACGGCGAAGACGGCGATGGAGATCGATGGAGCTGGCTCCGGGGGCACTTCCCCGTCCCGGCAGGGTGCCGGAACAGAGACTTCTGTCCCCCGAAATTCGTCGGTGGCGGCGGCGGAACTACGGAACTCTTTCTGGAAAATTGCCGACTCCCCTAGGGTTTTCCGTCCCGAGGCTTCTTATAGGCGAAGGGGCGTCGTCAGGAGGCGACCAGGGCCTTCTCCCACATACCTCGCGCGGCCCAGGCCTAGTCTGCAAAGGAGCGGGCTTATCTCGGCCGTCCGGACTCGGAATCAGGTGAATTTTATGTCCAGAACGTTCGGCGTGAAATTCCCTACAACTTTGTATTTGAAGAGTTTTCCGTTTGACGCCGTCTTCGACCCGTAACGTGACCATCTTCGAAAAAAGTTCTGGTACAGATTTTTGGAAAGTCCCAATTTGACTCCAATAAGGTTTCCACTTATATTCTTGGTAATTCCTACACATCAAAGTGTAAAACAAGAACATTGTGCACTTTTGCAACTATTAGTAGGTTAGTCCAAATAAATCATAAAAGTATCACAAAGTGTAGACAAAATATATAGCAATTGGTGTAAAACAAGCATGGAGCGTCAAAAATTATAGATACGTTTGCAACGTATCAACATCCCCAAGCTTAACTCCCGCTCGTCCTCGAGTAGGTAAGTGATAACAAAAGAAATAATTTTTGAGGTGACATGCACCTACACATTCTTGATCATGTATGTAAGCGTTGTGCGCTGGGATCGAAAGAACTTAAAACATGGGCATGAAAGACATAATCTTGATAGAAGAAACTTAGCAACCATGTTATAACATGAAAATGAACACAAACAAAAGATCATGAAAATGAAACAATGAAAGTCAAACGTGTGTTCAAATCATAAGAAAAAAACATACAAATGGTTTTCAGCTTGTCCTCCAAAGAGAGCAAAACATAAATGCATAGGACACCTTCAAGTTTAAGAGGGCGAGTAGATACAAATAATTTAAGAACAAGTGAAACCATAGTCATGAATCAATCAATGAAAACTTTGGGACAATGCACATTATACTCAGAATGACAACTATGCTCTCTTAATGGTGCATAAAGATAGAAGGTGGTGACTCAACATAAAAGTAAAAGAAAGGCCCTTCGCAGAGGGAAGCAGTGATTTAAACATGTGCTAGAGCTTTTCATTTGTAAAACAGCGAGATAAAACTTGATTTTGAGAGGTGGTTGTCTTTGTCAACGACTGGCAATGGGGTTCTTACTATCTTCCATACAAAAATAAAGCAAGTTTTTGAGAGAGAGATTGGCACTCTTGTGCTCTTTTTATAAAACTTGGCACTCCTCCCCTACTTTTCCTTTCACATACCATGGCTAGTCGATTCCATCGGGTGCCCACCAACATTCACACTCTTTGGAGGAGTGCCTTTTTTCTTTCTTTTTCTTTTTTTTTCTTTTTGGAATAAGCAATATGGAAGATAGCAAATCCGACCACTACATCCCCATGAGCTGAAAACAGTGTCACAAAACGAGAAGTGTTTTGAAGGTTTTTGAAAGGTAGCACACGGAAATTTTACTTTGGAATGGCTTACAAATACCATGCATAGGAATTTATAGTGGACACAATGGCAAACTTGGCTTTTAGGAGTTGGATGCACGAGTAGAGCTCATACTCAGTACAAGGCGAGGGCTAGCAAAAGACTGGGAGCGACCAACTAAGAGAGCAATAATGGCCATAATCATGCAAAGCGACAAAGCGACATTAAAAGAAGCATACGATGGCATCAAAAGTCAAAAACTAAATGATCATGAAGGCTAATGGCGACTTTATAAGAGTCTAACATGTGTGAGCATGCGCCAAGTCAACCCAAATAAAGCATCAAGGAGAAAACCAAAATAATGCTTCCATACAATAAAAACAACGCATGATTTTTTCAAAGGCTCATTAAGCAATCTCAGTTATTTGAGACAAGTCATGCTACAGCAAAACCACTAGGCATACTATCAAAAAGACATCAAGCATGACATGCAAAAGCCTAAGCCGCAGTCTACACAAGCTCCTTCTTGTACCACTTTTTTGCATAAGGCTTTTTCTCTTTTCCAACACCATTTGAAATTTTTATAAACACCTCTTTTGATGAAAACCAATAAAGATCAGAGGCAAAAATACACCTTGATGAAAAGATATGACAAGGTCTGAATGCAAATCAAGGCGAAAACAAAAACCAAAAGCAGTAGCAGAAAAAGAAGAACACTCGGTGAACGATAAGAGTGAAAAACTGAGTGTTCTTAGCAAATGAAAATGAGTTCATCTCCTCCAAAAGAAACATGATGTGATCTAACCATTTATTGCAGCAAACAAAAAAACCTAACCAACTAAGAAAACTAAAACAACTGACGCTCCAAGAAAAACACATAGTGCATGAAGCAATAAAAATATAGTGTTTTGAAAGGTGACCTGATTTTTGCCGATGAAGAAGGGGTGCCTCGGGGGCATCCCCAAGCTTTGACGCTTGTACTTCTTGGATATTTCTTGGGGTGATGCATGGGCATCCCCAAGCTTGAGCTTTTGTCCATTCTTCAACTCATCTCATCATTCTCCAATCCCTACACTTGAAAACTTCCTTCATACAAAACTAAACACAATTCTATTAGCAACATTAGTTTAAGCATAAAATATATTCAACCTCTTTTAGCTTCAGGTTTCAACCCAAAACCACCATATATTAAGCATATACTACTGTAGCAGCTTCCCAAAAGTTCCATGATCAAAAGAACTCAAAAGAAAGCGATAAAGTGGCAAACACAAATATTGGCAGAAATCTGTCAAAACTGAACAGCTGACAAAGGTCGAATTTTTGAGGGATTTTCTGTTGCTCAAATCAAAAAGTGTTCAACTAAGAAAAGTTTGGATATAACCTGGGGCATATGCACAAGAAATCGCAGGTCCAAAAGATAGACAGAGAATTTTCACGAATTTTTACGGTGCAGCACCGAAAACAGTTTCAGGACAGCAACATCCCCAAATCTTTACCTCACTCAAATTAGAGGCTTCTCTTGGCACAAAAACGAAATAAAAAGGATAAGGAGCGGTTATTACAGTAGTAATAACTTCCAAGATTCAAATAAAAGAAAAAGTACTGAAAATAAACAATGGGTTATCTCCCAAGAGTGCTTTTCTTTAACGCCTTTGAGCTAGGCGCAGTAATTTGCAAAGATGCTCATGTGGGCGCCATATAAGAGCTTGAAGCAATAGAGAGCATCAAAAAGCATGTATGAAACACATTTAAATCTAAACCACTTCCTATGAAAAATAGTCTTGTAAAGAGACAAGTCATGAAAGCGCAAAGCAAAAAGCATAGGAAGGCAAAACAAGTACAACTTCAAGAATTGCAACAAAAAGAGGGGAAACTCAATATTGTTGAGATCCATCAAACCATGTTTCCCTCTCTCAAAGTAACTTTCAGTAGCATCATGAATAGAACTAACAATATAACTATCATTTAAAGCATCCCTATCATGAGCCACATGCATAAAAGGATTAATACTCCCCACATGAACAATAGTAGTAGGAGCAGATTCAACAGAATAATTATTCTCATCACCATAATCATCAAAGACAGGAGGCATATTGTAATCATAACCAATTTTCTCCTCAAAAGTAGGTGATCTGAAAATATTATACCCATCATCACAAGCTAGAGAACTACTATGTCGCAAAGCATACTCATCAAACATATCATCATAAGAAGGAACATGGATAGCACTAATGGTACAACAATTATTAACCTTAGAATTGGTACCAAAAAGATTTTCAATATCAAAAGTAGAGTGCTTTTCCCAATCATGATCACTAACATAAGTAATAGGCATAAGAACATCATCCCAATCAGAATTATCATAATCTATAGCAGGATCATAACGCTTAGGGGAAGATACCGTGTCCTCTCGCCTTTTACTCCTCCTCTTCTTCTTCTTCTTCTTCTTCTTCTTCTTACTCTCTCCTTTAGGAGGGAGAGACTTGAAGGGCATCTTCTCCACATATTCTTTAGGAGGGAAAGGCATCTTCTCCACATAATCTGGCTTGCTGACAGAAACAACAGAAGAAACTTTGGAGGATTCCTCCTCTCTATTAATAAGATAAAAACATCTATCAGTCCTGTCATAGCTTGGCAAAATATCAAGTTTTATAAGATTTTGAATGTAAGTATTTGCAAGGCAATCTTTAGCACAATAGAGGCGACAACCACGAAGGGTGCTATTAATATCAACATCATTCATATCTATCAAAGCAATCTTTCTAGATATCTCATCACACGCCAAGAACAAAGCAAGCTCATCATGCTGATTGGGAGTAATCTTGTCATCACAATACATACTTAAGGTACTAGAAGAGTAACTATTAAGGCTTGAGCATTGGAAATTAAAATGACCTATGTCATCGCAATGTTTACAAAGAAAAGGATAAAGCTCACAAACCTTTTTACCGATCTCACCTATATCCTTGTACCACATACTGGTTTCTTCATTTGCGTGGGTGATGCAATAATCTTCCTTGTTGTAACTCTGTTCACAAGGTCTATGTACTCCACAAAAATTAACATGCTTATAAGAAATAGTACTTTTAGAAGTTTGAGCATGTTTATTGCAATCATCAATAACAATATCACTTTCTATACAAGTGTCCTTAAAAGGTTCATGATACACGTCCCCATTTCTTTTAGGAACATTCATATGGGAAGCAAAGGCTTTAAAGCAATCAACCATAATTTGAGGATCAAGACCATATTTAGCACTAAGCTCTTGAAAATTAGCAGTTTCAGCGAAAGACTTAATGCAATCAAACTCGTAATTCATACCTGGTCCTTTACCTTTGTCGCTATCCCAACCTTCAATATTGTTTTGAATTGTTTCTAGCAGATCCCACTTGGTGTCAACATCCTTGCTTGTGAAAGACCCATCAAAGCATGCATCTAGATAGTCCTTGTAATATCCTGAAAGCCTTGCATAAAAATTGTTAATAATAATATTACGGGGAAGATCATGAATAGGACATTTATGCATTAGTAACTTCAATCTTCCCCACGCTTGGGCAATGCTTTCTCCCTCATGAGGCCAAAAATTATATATCTGATTACGATCTTTATGAATCTCACTTGGAGGATAGAATTTAGAATAAAAGAGAGGTACAATTTCCTCCCATGCAATAGATGGACCATCTTCAAGCAGCCGATACCATTCCTCAGCTCTGCCTTTCAGTGACAAAGAGAATAGCTTCTTCTTAACTTGGTTCATTGAAATACCTGCACACTGGAACAACTCGCATAATTCATGTATAAAGAGCAGATGATCACCAGGATGGACAGTTCCATCTCCTAAATAGCAGTTATCCCTAATACGTTCAACAATCTCCATAGGTATTTTAAAAGGATGAGGAGCACAAGCATCATTAGAAACATCACATATGGGAGATAAAATATCATCAGAGCAAACTTTCTCCACTAAAGCTGGGGGACTAAAAATATCATACATAACAAAACTAGCTTCCCCAAGCTTAGACTTTTCTATAGCATCAGCATTAACAGTATTCAAAGCATTCGTACTAATAACATTGCTATGCAAAATAAGCTCCAAAGGATTTTCAATTTTCTCTTCAAATCTAAAATCAGGAAAAAGACTAAAGAACTCTTTGTTTTCCATTAAGCCTAACTAGTGAAAATCAAAACAAGAAACAAAAAGATGTAATTGCAGAATCTAAAGGAAATAACTCCGAGTACTCACACAGGAGGATGCGAGTACTTTTTACCTTACCTCCCCGGCAACGGCGCCAGAAAAGAGCTTGATGTCTACGCACTTCTATTCTTGTAGACACTTGTTGGGCCTCCAAGTGCAGATGTTTGTAGAACAGCAGCAAGTTTCCCTTAAGTGGATCACCCAAGGTTTATCGAACTCAGGGAGGTTAGAGGTCAAAGCTATCCCTCTCAAGCAACCCTGCAATTACGATACAGAAAGTCTCTTGTGTCCCCAACACACCCAATACACTTGTCAGATGTATAGGTGCACTAGTTCGGCAAAGAGATAGTGAAATACAAGTAATAGTGATGATTATAAGTAGCAAACGTGATGTGAAATAAATATCGCTGCGAGCAAACAAGTAACAAAACAGGAAGTAAACGGTATGCAATGCTTGGAAACAAGGCCTAGGGATCATACTTTCACTAGTGGACACACTCCCGACAATATAACATGATTGAACAAATAAACAACTTCTCTCCACGATGGTACTCTGAATTACTCTCCTATTGAATAACACTAATCATTGCGTAGTGGCTACAAAAGCACCCCTTAAAGTTCATCAAGTACTTGACAAACACCACTCATAGAGACATCCAAATCAGATCACAACTCAAGATAGAAATCATTGCAACTTAGACCAAGTACTAACACGGTGCATACACTGTCAACATTACACCATGAAAGGAGGAATAGATCACTCAATACTATCATAGTAATAATTACTCTCATAATCCATAAGAGATCACGATCATAGCCTAAACCAAGTACCACCACAATGCACGCACTGTCACCGTTACACCATGGCAGGAGGAATAGATTACTTTAATAATATCACTAGAGTACACTATAACAATTAAGCATAGGAGTAGCATAATATCTGAATAATAACATCTACTTGTTCAACATGATACAAAGCTCACGATCACATAAAGATCACATCATGGGAGAGAGAGGTGAACCACATAGCTACCGGTAGAGCCCTCAGCCCCGGGGATGAACTACTCCCTCCTCATCATAGGAGACAGCAAGGTTGATGGAGATGGCGGTGAGGTCGATGGAGACGGCGAAGACGGCGATGGAGATCGATGGAGCTGGCTCCGGGGGCACTTCCCCGTCCCGGCAGGGTGCCGGAACAGAGACTTATGTCCCCCGAAATTCATCGGTGGCGGCGGCGGAACTACGGAACTCTTTCTGGAAAATTGCCGACTCCCCTAGGGTTTTCTATCCTGAGGCTTCTTATAGGCGAAGGGGCATCGTCAGGAGGCGACCAGGGCCTTCTCCCACATACCTCGCGCGGCCCAGGCCTGGTCTGCAAAGGAGCGGGCTTATCTCGGCCGTCCGGACTCGGAATCAGGTGAATTTTATGTCCAGAACGTTCGCCGTGAAATTCCCTACAACTTTGTATTTGAAGAGTTTTCCGTTTGACGCCGTCTTCGACCCGTAACGTGACCATCTTCGAAAAAAGTTCTGGTACAGATTTTTGGAAAGTCCCAATTTGACTCCAATAAGGTTTCCACTTGTATTCTTGGTAATTCCTACACATCAAAGTGTAAAACAAGAACATTGTGCACTTTTGCAACTATTAGTAGGTTAGTCCAAATAAATCATAAAAGTATCACAAAGTGTAGACAAAACATATAGCAATTGGTGTAAAACAAGCATGAAGCGTCAAAAATTATAGATACGTTTGCAACGTATCAGAAGATTGATATGTATTTGATCCGAGAGGCTGGTATATGCTTTCACTTTTGGGATCCCTATTCACTTTTGGGATCCCTTCACTTATAAGATGTTCATGCATGAAAATTATCGCGCGCATTACTTAGCACAACCAGGAAATTGTACGACAAAATACAGTGGTTAGAGCCATACCAAAATACAGTGGTTAGAGCGATCTACTGAATAACAATTCTATACTATCTAAATCATCTACCACAACCACATAACTGCTAGAACAGGGATGACACCTAATAAAACTGCCCAGATGAATCTACTTTTCGCCTCTCCCATCACTTGAAGTTCATGTTCTAGATTTTCTACCACTTGATCAAATAAGGCAAGATCTGTCTCAAGTATCAACTTCTCCTTGCGAATAAGCTCTGAATTCTTCTTTTCTTCCTCCACAGTACGCTTCAGCTCGAATATCATCAGGTTTTTACGGGCCAATTCATCACCTAAATTGGCCACCTTCTCCTCCAAATCTATCCTCTGGCTACACCACTGGGTTAATTCATCTTGGTATGCAATGTACCATGGATCATCGGCTTGCCTGGCGAACTGTAATAATAATGGAAAAAAGAACAACTGAAATCACTCCAACAGGCCATGGCGGCACTTCAAATTCAACGGTAGTACAGAGAGCACAAGCTAGATACCTGCACTTCCGACGAGGTAGGAGAAGTAGAACGTGGCCACGACATGATCGAATCCCCACCCTCGCCGGTGTACCCGCTACGACCAGACATTGAGGACTATTTCGCACCTGCAAACTCCAAATAAATTACGGGAACCGAATCGATTAGGGGGCGGGGGAGGCGGAAGCGGAGGTCATCGTGGGCGGCGGATCTGCTTGCGGCGGAGCAAATCCCGGTCGTCGTGGGCGGCGGATCTGCTTGCAGCGGACTTTCCTGCGGTGGGTACAATGCGTGCGGACGAAACAAGTGCTGGAGCCGTGGTTGACGTGCAGCACCGCAGTCCGTTCGCCGCCGCCGGGGAACAGAGCCGGCGGCGCGACGAGGCGCCGGCGATGGCTGCTCCGTCCGAGGGTGGGGAACGAGCTGCCAGCGGTTCTCCGATGACTAATGAGATGCACTTTAATTAGCGAACTTGTTTAGCACAAGATTCACTTTAGATTAAGCTGCGAAAATAGTCACCTGCTGGGTCTAGCTTAAGAAAAATTAATTAGCGAACTTGTTGCTTCTCTCTAACTAAAAGCACGGATATATGCCTTTTCACTAAGGGCGACCCAGCGGTCATTGGCTGAGGCGGCCCCACAGGGCGGCTCTATACGATTTTCTCTAAATAAATAGACGACCCCAGCAGTCATTGGCTGCGGAGGCCCCACAGAGCGGCAATATATGATTTTCTCTAAATAAATAGACAACCCCACTGGTCATTGGCTGCGGCAGCCCCACAGAGCGGCAATATATGTCTTTTCCTGAAAAATACACGACCCCACTGGTCATTGGCTGAGGCGGCCCCACAGAGCGGCTCTATATGATTTTCTCTAAATAAATAGACGACCCCAGCGGTCATTGGCTGCGGAGGCCCCACAGAGCGGCTCTATATGATTTTCTCTAAATAAATAGACGACCCCAGCGGTCATTGGCTGCGAAGGCCCCACAGAGCGGCAACATATGATTTTCTCTAAATAAATAGACGACCCCACTGGTCATTGGCTGCGGCAGCCCCACAGAGCGGCAATATATGTCTTTTCCTGAAAAATACACGACCCCACTGGTCATTGGCTGCGGCAGCCCTATAGAGCGGCCCCATTTGTCATTGGCAGCACCGCGTATACAATCAGGAAATAAAACAGCCCACACGTCAGCGATAGATGGATGGCTGCTCCGACGTGTCTCCTGACCCTACCCGTCAGCACCATTCAAAAGCATCGGTCAATCCATAACCACCGCGGCTCCCTAGCCGTCACCGGTAACGGTCAAGGCCTCTGACCAGACCGCAACCCTCCCGTCCGAGCGTTCGCGAGGGGTTTCAAACTAGAGCGAGGGGAAAACTGAGGAAAAACTAACGATCTGGGGAAAACTGAGTACAACTAACGACCTGAGGGCACGAAAATAGAAATCCCTATAAATAAATATGTGTGAAAAAATATTATCGAATTTGCAATTTGGAATAATCATTTATCAAAAGTTCAAAACATCAACAAGAAAACAGGTTAGAAATAGCCAAATAACACTTGCAGTGGCAACTATATCAGTATCAATTATCAAACTATATACATCATTTATGGAGGCGGGTGCGGAGCATCAACTAGGTGGGAGCGGCTGTCGATGAAGAAGACTGGTCGAGGTGGGAGCAGAGCAGTAACTTGTCGAGGCAGGAGCGGCCAACGCTGGCGGTTGGATCTGTCGCAGGCTCGCAGGAGAGGCCGGCGGCCGAGGACGGCGAGGAGGCGACGAGTCTAGGACGTGGAGGCGTGGAGGCAGACTAGCAGAGGCGAGCAGAGCTCCCCCTCAAGCGGCGGCCGTGGCACCGTCGCGTCAGGTTCTCTGCCTCTCTAGCTCTCTCCTTTCTGTCGGTGGTGGCGCGGATGACTTGGGAGTCGAGTCAACCGATCCAGAGAAACCCCTAGAGGAGCATGATTTCAACAATTTCCTAAATTGCCCCTCTTTTTCACAGAAAAAGTCAATTGAAGGGTATTTCCGAAACCCGCATTGAACCGGGCGGTTGGTCAGAAAACCAGTGGTTCGCTGGTTTTCTACAAAACCGGCCGGTTCGCCCGGTTTTCACCGGTTCGTTAGCATGGGCGGTCCTGTGCGCTTAACAAACCGCCGAGGTCTCTGGTTCTGGTTTTTTACGGTTCAACCGGTGAACCGGTCCGGTTTTTTAAACTATGCTTGTCACTGGCATGACGTGACGGCGTCGACGTCGCCTCCATGTCGCCGTCGTCGATGCCGTAGCAGGCCATGTACACAAGGAGGCCCCTATCGCGCCCTCCATCGGGTGAAGGTCGTGAGCTGCGCCGTGGCGACGGTGAGGTCCACCCTGTGGGCTCCAGACAGAGCCGGCCATGGCCAGCGTGGAGATGTACCCGATGAAGACCTATCCTTGGAGCGCGTCCCTCATGAAGGCGGTGTCCACCACGGCCCTGTGCGCGCCCCTTCAGACGCCGGCGTTGTCGATCCGCCTGCTTCTTGGCAACACTGTGGCTGATGGCGCACTCGCACGACATGCCTGCCACCATGCGGCAGGCCGCCTCGCCTAGCGCGGCGTCCATGGTGGAGGCGAACATGGACAAGGTGGTGCCGCCGAACTGGACGTGGTTGTGGATGGCGGCGAGGTACGGGAAGCCATCGCAGAACGGGAGGAGCGTCCTGGTTGTTCACCCACGCAAAGCCTAGTCTGGCATGACATGCCCACGCCGCCTTGCCTCCTCGCGACGCGGAGATGGGGTGGAGAAAAGGTTGCCGCTGACCAGGCGCCTCCACCTCCAGGGCGCCGCCCGGGGCGCCTCCACCATGCGCACCGACCGCCCCAACATGCAGAGAGTAGGTGGGTGGTTCGTTAGAGGAGATAAGCAGGAGAGAGAGAAAAAAGTAAAGGAAAAGGAAGAGAGAGAGGAGGCGGAGGTTGGCTGCCATGTGGACTGAAGAGTGGGAAAATGCCGCACCGACGCCCCCGCTCGCCCCGGAAAACTGGGTTTGCTCTGAGTGCGTTAGATAGAATATTACGAAACACCGAATAAAAAGTAAATTTGGAAGACTCGGCTAAAAGCGATTTTTAGCGCCAGCGCCCGTAAACATTGTTTGGGGCCTGAGCAGAGATGCTCTCAGATCTACAATAAAAACTCATTGCTAGCTGTCAAATTCAACAGCTATGACTAGCTTGACTCTATTTTTATCGTCACCAACCAACCAATATACCTTCATTATTATAATCATTAAAATCATCTACACACTTCTCTATTTCTCTCTCCTTTCACCACCACTTATTGAGATGTGCGCTACGCATAAATCTGTGTGGGCAGATTTGTGTGGAGCCGCACATCGATAGGCCGCATCACGTCTCGCACCATTTTCGCGTGTTCGTTATGCTCTCCGGCTGAAGAAACAGAGAAAACAAAAACCGTTTCGTGTAGGCGGCACGCCGCAGCAGGAGCTGCAGACTTGTGTAGTTGCGCGGCGCGATCGTCTGCTCCCTTGTCAAAAGCAGAGGGGGGCGGGGGAGCCGGCGCCGTCGCTGTCTCCGACGCGCTCTCCTCCCCCTCCTACGGTTCCCCTCTTCCTTGTGCTCGCCCCCTCCGCCGCCGCCGCCCTCTCCTCCTCTTCACCGCAGAGAGGCAGAGAGAGGGCCAGAGGGGGTCAACAATGGTGGTAGGTTCTCCCCCCTTCCTATCTTCTGGCGATTTTTGCCCCCCTCGATTCAAAAGATCTTCTTTGGATAGAAAATCGAATACCGAAGCAGTAATTTTCATATGCGAAGATTGTAGTTAGTAGGAATTTCTTCTACAGACGAGTCCTCTTGCAGTACGTCATATTTCTATTGACTCGGAACACGCGGATAGATCCTTTGTGTTCGTGTTTGCCATCGTTCTTGGCGTATCTCTCCGTGCACGATTTGGTTCGCGTGTGGGGGGTTTTTGTGGTTTGCTTGATCGGAAAATATGTTTTCCCCCCTTGCTCCATGTGTCCTGGACCTGTAGCATTGGATCGTCCTGTGGTCATTTCGCCATATAGCAGTCACCAGACATGATGTTGCATTGGATAGGCCCTCAATCTGCTATGTTTTCTGTTTACTGGTCCTTGTCTGTATTTTCGCACATCTGCCATGTATCAGGATTTCACCAAGTATGTTGATGCTACAGTCTCTCAAAATGTTGACCTATGTTGGTGGAATCACGGCACCTATACAAACCTTCTTCATAGGACATTCATCTGTGTCTTTTTGATGGTATATGCAATCTATGTAAAGTCCTATTTGATGCATTCTGAACCTGTGCTGATTTTGCGTTCGGTATCTCGACTTACTTCTCTGCAAACTTGGTTCAGAATGCATTCTGAACCTTTTTTTTCTTACTTCTCTGGCACTTTAACCTCATACATTTGAGTAGTTAATTTGCACCGAAAAGTACCGTTGTTTATCCATTTGGTATGAGCATCATCAAGCCGTTCTGCAGTAATTTCTGGTGACGCAATGTGGCAAACCTGGTTAATCTGATCACCTTTCTTAGATGTAGCAACCTGGTCACTTCCCTCCCGTAAAAGCTCTGTTATGCATAATGTGTTCTACTATTCCAGGGAACTATTCTTCCTGACTTACCAAAGATAGCACATTTCAATTACTTAGGCATCCACATAACCAAAACTTAAACTGTTTGTAATTGTACTTATGTACTCCCTCCGATTCATAATACTTTTCACTAATGTAGATGTATCTAGACACATTTTAGTGATAGATACATCTATATTAGCGAAGAGTAATATGGGTCGGAGGGAGTACATTTTTTGGGGATTAGCGTAATGTCATGTCACAGGGTTTAGAGGGGGTTTGTTCGATAAAAAGATGAACCTTTTTTTCTTTCTTTTTTGTTCTTCATAGACTCTAGAACTGAATCTGGTTGTGCTGATTTCGTGCTAGAATTTTGATTGCGATTTTTGTGGTTGTTTTGGGCTTGTGACACAATAAGTTCTTGCTTCGCTATTGGTTTGCTTTCAATATTAATCGAGGCATTCTTAACTCATGTCACAGGACTGGCTTAGCGATAGCGACGATAGTGATAAGTTAGAGTGGGAAAGTGATGCTGAGGCTGAACCCTCGTCCGCTCCGGCCTTGAGGAACTTGGGTGCTGCTGGCCCGTCAACGCTGGTACGCCATGTACTAACTGATAGAAAATTATCCGCCTTTCAGCACGCGACTATCCTCACTTTTTATTCCCTTGTTATTATTATGATCTTAGTGTGATATTTGTTCATGAACTGTTTAAAGGATTCTAATGGGTGGGCCAATGGGGAAGCACCATCTATATCTTTGATCGAGGGATATGTGGGAATGGGTTTCCCAAAAGAAATGGTCGTGAAGGGCATTAAGGAGATCGGTAATACTAAGAGTAATAAATTTCATTTGAATTGCCATAGTGTGTTTGCATCTTCTGTTTCAATCGGGCATTCTTCTTTCAGGGCACAGTGATGCAAATGCATTGCTCGAGCTACTTCTCACTTATAAGGTGTTTGTTTATGTGCCTCTGTTCCTTATTTTTATCCTATGATGGTTTACATGAATGGTGGCAAGGATTGCATGTTACAGTTGGTTATGTAAAAAATGCAGACACTAGGCGATGACGCTGAAGTGGGTAGTTGCTCTACTTCTGGCTTCATCCCCCAGAGTATTGAAGATGACGATGATCTTGATTCTGAATACTGGGATGGAGAGGACGATGTTGATGGTAGAGAACCCAAATCTGATGACTCTAGCGATGAGGTAGATGATTCTTATCATTAGTTCAGTAACTGAGAAATCTTTCATCATATGCATGCTGCTACATGCGAAATCTTTGCCATGCATGCCTTGAGCACCCGTTTACGTACTTTTTGATCTTGTTTGTTTAATTGGCTCCCAGCCTTTCATCAGTTTAGAATTACATTGTGAAATTTGAGCGCTTGATGTTGCTTACATAAAACTAGAACAGTGGCGCACGCACATGCGCTGTCAACATCTTCCCAGCATCATCTTGTACAAAGTATTTTTAGAGAGCACATTTATGGATAGATAGTGTTTATGCTGAAACAAATGTCAAACATAAATATATTTTAGACACCACTGATTTTTGATTGGTAGGGTCACTCTCTAGCACGTCGTTGTAAAAAAATCAAAGCAAATATTTAGCAGAGCTCAGAAGTGATTGAAGAAAATCCTTCTGTGGAATGGTTCTAAGTTGCAAGTGATTATTCTCAGCATATAATACAATTGAAAGAGTCATTTCTGATAGTAAGAATCTGCATATGATATACTGTTACTCTGTCAGTGATATACATGTATGTCTAATGCATTGCACTGTAGTCATGGCCTTTTATCACTATCTTGGAGGATATGTTATTTGATTTTGCATTATGTTATTCTGTTTTAGTATTAATTTTTTTTCCATCGAAACAGGTCTTATTTTCTTACCAAAAAGATCCATCATGTTCCACGGCTAGTGATATACAAATTAAATGGGCAATATCGATTAGGCCGATCCTGAGAATTCAGTGGCCCAGGGTGAAACTAGAACCCGGGGCCTCCCAATTTCCAACTAGCCGGCACCGCTGCCGCTGCTCGTTGAAAACACAATGTGAACAACTAAATGGATATTATGGGTTCGATGAAAAAGACAGAGTGAACAATCAAATGGAAATTATGTTGTATTTTGTTTCCATAGATTAGATAATTAGAGAATTAAGGATTAAAGGCCATACATTGTTGTATTTTCTCATAGATTAGACAATTTTGAGAACTACTCAAAATTGTTGCATTTATTCATTGCATAAACTTGCAAATGCACATAACTGTAATCTACACTAGTTTGTTGGAATTTTGTAAGGTCCAGATTTATTTCGTTCGAATGCAGAAGCGCTGGAGCTCTTTTTCTCCCTTTTGTTTTTCCATGTTAGGAACAATTTTGAGTTCGTATAGGTTAGTCTTCGTAATAGTACGTACTGGACTGGTAGTTGTTGGGCTATGCATAGAGTTTTTTCTAACGGATGCCACGATGGAGTTAATTAACTCGCCTGCTTGTTTTATGAGGGCCCTGCCTCTTGTTACCGAGATCGAGCGAGAAGTAAAGTAAAAAGTTTGGCCTTCCACTAGTTAGCTTATTTCCATCCGTTTCAATCCCTGACTATCACTGCTCGCTGGATAATTAGTACTCTTATACGTATAACACATCTGCTAGTCCCATTGACCATTGGCAGGCACATGCTAATGAACTTCCAATCAATTTCACACTGAATAAAAAACACATAAGTAATAAATGGAGAACATAAAATGGGTAGGAATCAATTATATCATGGCAAACTCCTTTTTCTTTATGATATGAATTGTACGAAGTAGTAGCTATAAAAGAAATCTAGGATGAATAGCCGGTAATCATATTTCATTTGTTAAAAACCAATTAATGATCACCAACAACATGCAGCTACATTGGTTTTCCGATATAGTCTCAACTGCAGATTTCATTGCCTCTGGCAACAGGACACAACAAACTACAGTATAAACGTTAATTGGATATTACTGCATAAGAAGTACGAAGGACAGATGGATACACCTGTAGATAGAACACAAATGGATTTGGTAAAAGAGCTGTCTTTCATATGTCATAAAGAGTCTTCAATATCTTTTGCGACTTGTAAAGAGAGCTTAAATAACTGTTGTTGGAAATAGTGACGTTGCTGAAGACATAGTAAAATATATTGCCATGACCATAGGCTGTTTCCTGGTAGCAAACAAGTATTAAGAAGTAGAACAATATACACGAGTATATTATGTTTGCTGAAGTAACATATATCTTCAGCATATATTCTAATGGTTTAATCAGATATTAAACTTAAATCTGAAACACCCATTCTTTATCAAAATGAAAGAAGTAAGAACTAAATGATTAATGTAACCCAACAAAACATTTGTTCAGATTTAGTATGTTATAGAATCTGGACTCAAACATAGACAATAGTAAGCCTGTATTATGTCTGAACAAATAGATGTAGTTAGGGTAGGGGAAATGTTCTTTGTAAGCAATAATAGTATGGAAAGTAAAGGTTATTCAGGTAAGGCGGTGCTGACAAGGATGGTGCTCCTTTTAAAGCTACAGATAGTCTATCTTAAGTCACGGACTGATGTGCTGTAGAGAGGATAGCTCTAAGAGGAGTTTTTGGTGTCAGGACCAACCTTAGAGAAATAGCATCCAACTATATGCACTACATGTATCTATGGTAAAGAAAAATTGTGATCAGAAGGGAGCATTTTTTGTCAGATTGCCTTACAACACTAATACAAATTGATGCAGATTAAGGGTTTTTATACTGTGTGGCTAGCATATTTAAGAATAAGAAGCTGAGGATAAACAGAAATAAAATGTGATCCATAGGGGTAAGATGATTATTAGAAAATATAATTTTACTACAAAGGGATCTGTTAAATTGGTTTGGTGATCTTATATGATGATTATGTTTCTTGATGAAGTCATGAAACACTATATTCTTTTCGCGAAAACGCGAAAAGCTCTGTGTTTTGATGCATTGATAGAAAAGAGAGTTTTTGAACGCTATTTTCAATGCTGCAAAACATCTACCTTGTGTCAGGCCCTGCACAATGGATATTAGGCAAAGGGCTCAACTTGATTGAATTTAATAGCGGCTCTGCCACATGTACCTTCAGTTTATTCCAGCACACCCAAAAGTGCTTCTTATTACTAGTGTAGGTAGTTGTTTCAGATGCAAGACGAGCAACATTTATGATCGTGCATACATTAACTCTTGTATTAATGTCATTCTCAAACAGAATAGGAGGATAACAAGCTGAGTTCCTAAATCAGCTCATCGATTTAATTCTCGATCAGTTTCCGGAGTAGTCTGTTATATATTTCTTGATCCCTCCCCCTCTTGCCCTTACCGGCAGTCACGTTGTTGGCATTTAAAGGAAAGTAAGATATAGCGAGCGCTTTCTAATATCTGTTTTTGTTTTGCCTTTGTGCAGGATTTTCTACGAGAAATGTCAGAGAAGGACAAGAAGATCAACTCCTTAGTGGACATGGGCTATCCTGAAGATGAAGCAAATATGGCTATTACCAGATGTGGTATGCCTCTTTTTGAAGTTGCTAACTGATGATCATGCTTTCATGGAAAAGACACATTATGCTGTTTATTTTTGCTTAAAAATTCCTAGGTGTGGATGCCCCTCTCTATGTATTAGTTGATTCTGTCTGTGCATCACAAGCTCAAGGAGTATACGAGGTATCTTTGGGTTTGACTTTACTTAAATAACAAACATATTTCCACTTTTACTTTGATGTAAGGACCTTGCAATTTGTGTGTTATTTGGCAGGTTACTGGTAGATGCTCTGATTCCTTTGGAGGGAGAAAGAAAGCAAGATTGATGGACGAGAGCAAGAAAAAGAGAAAGCGTTATGGAGGTGGAGCACTAGTAAGTCGACCCCCATTGGATGAGGAAACAATGCCTCTCCCAAACCCGATGGTTGGATTCAACCTACCTGGTGACATGCTACGGACAGTACGCAGGAAACTTCCTAAGCAAGCTATTGGGCCACCATACTTCTATTTTGAAAACGTGGCCTTAGCTACAAAAGGTGCATGGGAAACATTTTCTAGACACCTGTATGACATAGCGCCGGAGTTTCTGGATTCTAAGTACATGTGCGCAGCGGCTAGGAAAAGAGGATACATTCATAATTTGCCGATTGAGACCAGGGTAGATCTCCTTGCTCCTGCTCCAAAGACCATATTTGAGGCCTTCCCTCATTACAAGAAGTGGTGGCCTTCCTGGGACAACAGAAAGCAGCTCAACTGCTTGCAAACATCTGTTGCAAGTTCAAAAAATACAGAACGCATCCAACGTGCTCTTGCAAATGCAAGTAATCCACCATCTCAAAGTGTTCAGAAATATGTCATGAAGGAGTGCAGGAAATGGAACCTGGTTTGGGTGGGAAAGAACAAGGTTGCCCCTCTGGATCCAGATGAGTTTGAGTATCTACTCGGTTTCCCAAGAGACCACACGAGGGGAGTCGGCAAGACTGAGAGGTACAAATCTCTCGGCAATTCATTCCAAGTGGATTCTGTCGCTTGGCACTTGTCAGTGTTGAAGGCCATGTTTCCTAATGGTATTAATGTGTTGTCCTTATTCACCGGTATTGGAGGAGGAGAGGTAGCTCTGCACAGACTTGGGATCCACATGAGGACTGTGATTTCTGTCGAGATAGGTGAAGCTAACAGGAGGATTTTAAAGGGTTGGTGGGATCAGACACAAACTGGCACACTGATTGAGATAGCTGATGTGCAATCTCTCACCAATGATCGAATTGATTCATTCGTTGATAGGTTTGGGGGCTTTGACTTGGTGATTGGGGGCAGCCCATGTAACAATCTTGCCGGAAGTAACCGGCACCACCGTGATGGCTTGGATGGAGAGCACTCAGCTTTATTCTTCCATTACATCAGGATCCTGAAAGCTGTCAAGGCTGCTATGGGGAGGATGTAGCTTAATCATTTTAGCACATGTTTTATCATTTAGTGCTTATCTTTCTGAACTGCGACTTCAAACATGTTTGCACACTAAGTTGACGCCAAGAATATGCATTTGGGAGAAAGATCACGTTATTCTTAGCTATGTGATTTATTGTTGCTAGTACATAAGTTAGAGCCTGTGCATCTTTATTTGAAAAGTCTACTGCTGGTCTCTTCCTATTTCATAGAATCGTGTCTTGTTCTATATGGAAGTTATTGTTGAACCTATTAGTTAGTTCAAAAATAAGCTTTTCCCACAAGATATGACACTCTGGAACCTGAGCTCCTGGGGATTCATGAATGGGCTGGAAGGACAATGGGAGATACAGGGGTGGCGCAGGAAGTTTGTGGTCGCTGCCGTGTTCGGTGACCACCTGCACCATGGTTAGGAAGCTATTCATGGTGATCAATCAAAAGGAGCCTGTTTCCTGGGTAAGTTGCTGCCATTATGTGAGGTTTGTTCTGCTCGCTGTGTATAGTTTGTTTTGATCATTAGTGATAGTGGATTTGGATGAATACTTGATAGGTGTTCTGTCCTGTGTGTATGGTTTGTTTTGAGCATAGTGATAATGGATGTCAGCTGATACTTCTAGCTTTGAATGATTTAGATCCAAATGTGATGCAACGTGAATGTATGCAGTATTCCTCACAATGATCCTTGTTCCTTTTCATATTAACATTGTACGGAAATGGGTTCCACTGTATGATAAATAATGTCTTCTCGGTTACTGATACTCCTGATTTCAGTGACCAGATGAAGCATTAAACTAGATGCTAGAAACATAAACATCAGGGCAATGGTGTTTCTGGTTTTGTAGTTCGCCTTCTTAT
The DNA here is from genome assembly GCA_007115705.1 of Dactylis glomerata. Lineage (NCBI taxonomy): Eukaryota > Viridiplantae > Streptophyta > Magnoliopsida > Poales > Poaceae > Dactylis > Dactylis glomerata. The sequence goes on along the minus strand of QXEO01000291.1, from coordinate 967,246 downwards.
TCTAGTTGCAGAAGTATTTGCACAGTATCGTTTCAGGATGTCTGGCATCTACTACTTAATTTATCGTCTCATGGAAACACATGCATACATAGTGCATCTCTTATCATCTTCCCGTTTCGTCCTAATTATTAATTACTTGGTCCTGTTTGTTTCCTTTTGAGCTCCTCTGCTTGTAATGCATGCATACACATAACAATTTTGCAATCTAATCATCAATTCGTTGGTCCAAGTTGGATCCATTCATTGTGTCTCCTTTTTGCGTACATAATTAACCCATGTTCAATCGAGGTACAGTGTCTCTGGTAACTGAAAGTGCATGCCTAACCCCTAGGTTGGGCTGGGAAGCCTATGTCAATCCCCATATCTAGCATATGTGTAATACTTCCAGATGATTTAATAAGGTCTGTTTTTTTCCTGAGGAACACAGAAAAGCGGTTGTAACATGTTTGATAGTTCTAGGGTTCGGCACTGTTCTTTTCATTTGCTTGGTTTTTTTATTCAATAAGGAAACCAAAGGTGCCTGCTGTCTACTTTATTTTTGGCTTGGTATATGTGTACTGTCGCCAGCCTCGACGGAGGCGCCTGGTTGTTAGAAAAATTTAGCACTGTAAACCTGTCTCTGCAGTATTTAACTACTAGTATTTTCCTTGGTGCTTGGACTATGCAGTTTGTGACTGTTTGTTTGATTTAATCCAGTAGCAAATGTCATATCCCGCTGTCATTTCTTGCCTTAGCTAATTGTCCATAACATGCTTTTACAGATTGGGGAGTCAGCAAAGGTGGAAAGCTTGAGAGGCTCAGGAATGCCAGAGGACCTCTGAAGGTAAACCTGGACATGGTGTAGCTGATACTAATAAAAACCAAGGTCAGTGTCCAGCGGAACTGTTTGACGGAGCTTCTTCAGGGGCGTTGGTGCTCAGCCATCCCGGGCTGCAGTGGCAGGTGGGTTGCAAGAGATGGCTGGCGTACCTGAACCGGAGGAAGAATTTTCTACTGGAGAACCTGCCCCTGGGCATCACAAGGACCTTGTAGAGGAGATGAATGGCTTACAACAACAGGGACATACAATTCTGCTAGAGAGAGCCTTTGCCTCGGCATCGGTAAGGAATATGTTGACAGTTCTGGTGGCCATGAAATCCGTGATGGAGCATGTCATAGAGCTGAAGAGTCTCTTGCTCTTGCTGCTGATGTTGCAAGCAACAGTAGTACTTGCAAGTCTAGAGCGCAAGCATTGGCTGTCCAGATGATGTCCCAGCTCGCCTTCTCCCAAAGCAGCAGCGCCACCAAAATCACGCTGCGGTTGCCTTTGGCTGGAGCTTAGTTGAGATATATTGTCGTCGCGCTGTTACCAGTTAGTGGCTTCTTCTTTCTCCATTCACCATTCTTCCTGCCGCTCCCGATCTTGTGCCTGGCACATGCTTGGTTATTAGAAAGATTAGTACGGAGTAGTGGTTTAACAATCCCAGTCCACAAGGACTTTGGCCGCTGATTTTGATTCTATTTTTCTTTGCGACCAAAAGTTGTCACCATACATCGCCGTCTGAAAGCAATGGATCCAAGCCAGAAAGTATGTGGTCGCGCGAGTCCGTTGCTTACTTGGCACCTGACAACCTTGCCAAGCTGATAGTCACAACGTATACCTGAACCAAGGGCCAAGACAGATACACCATCGATCTCCTTCATACTCCACGGCCATGGACGCCGACACGGTGGTGTTTGAGGCCCCGGCGCACTTCCGCTTCTACAAGAGCGGCAAGATCGAGCGCCTCAACAGGTCTCACCCATCCTGCCCGCTGGCGTCGACGAGGCCACAGGCGTCACCTCCAAGGCGCCGACACCGGCCTCTCTGTGCGCCTCTTTCTTCCGAAGCGCCAAGAAAATCCCTCCAAGAAGCTACCGGTCCTCGTCTACTTCCACGGCGGCTCATTCCTCATCGGCTCGGCCAAGGACACCACGTACCACACCTACGTCAACGCCCTCGCCGCGGCGGCCGGCGTCCTCGCGGTGTCCGTGGACTACCGCCTCGCCCCAGAGCACCCTCTCCCTGCGGCCTACGACGACTCCTGGGCCGCACTCCGGTGGGCGGCGTCGGCGCAGGACGAGTGGATCGCCGAGCACGGCGACCTGTCCCGGCTCTTCCTGGCCGGCGACAGCGCCGGCGCCAACATCGTGCACGACATGCTCATGAGGGCGGCCTCGGACGACGACAACAGGGAGAGCCCGAGGATCGAGGGCGCGATACTGATGCACCCGTGGTTCAGCGGGAGCACGCCGATCGAGGGTGAGCCGCCGGCGGCGACGATGGTCACCGGGATGCTGTGGTCGTACGCGTGCCCGGGCACGGCCGGCGGCGCCGACGACCCGAGGATGAACCCGCTGGCGCCTGGCGCGCCGGCGCTGGAGAGGCTCGGGTGCGTGAGGATGCTGGTGACCGCGGGGCTGGCGGACGGGCTCGCCGCGCGGGACCGCGCATACTACGACGCCGTGGCCGGCAGCTCGTGGCGCGGCGCCGCGGCGTGGCTCGGGTCGGAGGGGGAGGGCCACGTGTTCTTCCTCGGGAAGCCCGGGTGCGAGAACGCGAAGCAGCTGATGGATCGCGTCGTCGCCTTCATAGCCGGTGCCTGATTGATCTGCAGCTGTTCCGCTGCATGTGCGAGCGATCTTTTACCGGAGTGAATCAAAGATAGATAAGCCATAGTGAGCGGTCCGGGCGTAATTCAGAAAATGTATTTGAGCTTTCGTGTCTCAAATTATCACTCTGGAATCATCAGTGGCGTCCTGTGTAACATGTCATTTGCAACTTCGCTGATCTATCTTCTGCTTCTTACCTCTAGTTTACCGTCAGATCTCGTTTCTGATAGAACGTTACAACCACACACCCATACGAGCCTTCGCGTGGTTGCTGCACAGATCTTGCCACAGAAGTGCAGGATAGATCCGAGCACACGTACAGATTGAACTCTCATGGTACAGACAATTCCATGGGAACCGGAATTGACGCGGTGTGTTCATCGGCCCGCATCAAACCGACACTTAGCTTGTGAAATGTGCTCTGAACTTTCATTCAGATTACTTCTCACGATCAAGCACTACGATAACATGATAAGATTAGGGCAATATATACAGTGCGGTGACTTAGTGTTTGCCATCTTGGATTATTTTATTAGCTAAAATAAAAAAGGATAAACTTGCTCTCTTAGAAAATCAGAGAAAGTTACTTTATCCGTTGTACCATATGTTTACCTTAGCAAACCACTTTAATATACTAGAAGTTAATTAATTCCTATTAATTGCTGGGATGAGCATAAAACTTGTACTTTGAGAGCTCCAATGTTTGAAAAAATTTCTAGGCCGTCCATTGTATTTGCATCCAATGGCCTACGAAGGATGGTACCTGCTGGTATTGTTTGGTCGGCCGAGGTGAGGTACAAGCAATAAGGACATGACCATGATTTAACCCTTAGTTGGCCAAGTAAAATAGCTTTCAATATGTGCCCCGAAGAGCAATAATTCATATTGCTATTTCTACTCGTCTCCATGAGTCCATTCGCTACCTCTCTGCAAATTTTTCATCGTTCTAGGGGATTAATGAGATCCATGTCAATTATTCGTTGAGTTCCAAAACTCTAGATGCGTCTCCCTTATTCGTCAATTGTTTTGACGTTACCGGTGTCAACAACTTTAGTTGAAAGAGTTTTCTCGGCCATGAATATTATAAAGACAGATCTTTGAAACAAGATAGGTGATGTATGGCTCAATTATTTGATGACTTGCTATGTTGAGAAAGAGATATTTGCAAGAATTGATGACAAGCAGATCATGCTTTGTTTTAATTCCTACAAGGACCGTCGAGGTTATCTACCTTGACAGCAGCTTCTTACTAGCACAAATACAACTTAATGGTAAGGTACTATCTTAACAAAAGCTAGACCTATTATTATACTTGTGCTCAGATTTGGACTCATAAATTCATCACATATTGTCGATCATGTATCTCTTGAAATATTGAGATCATAGGTGGCACCCCAATTGAGCATCCCAAATGTGAGGAGTCCTGGTTAATAGTCTCAAAGTCATTTCTATGTGTCTCATGTTGTATTTCATTAAGTGTGCAAGTTGATGGCTGACCTCATTACCCCCCCCCCCCCCGCTTTCTCTCTCCTCGCTACAGTAAAAGGAGATCTCGCTCAGCGGCGCCGGCCGACCCAAGGCCCTCTCGCCGGCGTTGCCGGCCGAGAGTGGCGGAGGGGAGGTCCGGCGCCAGTAGTCTAGGCTTAGGTAGAGTAGGAGTGGTGTTGCGCCGTAGTTTGGCGTTTTGCTGAGAAGGGGCCGTTCGATTTCTGGCCGAGATCGGCGGTCTGCGGGTTGAGCTCGTCCTCACCGACGCTCCGGTGGTCGGAGTTGGCGACTCGGGCTTTGTTGGCGACTTCTTCAATAAAGGGCCTAGGAGTTGGTTGTTGCTGCACCGATCTGCTCACGCCACCCTTCTTGGCCGGCCGAGGAGGCGGGGGAGAATGGTGGTTCGGCGGCTCGCGGGCTTGATCTACTTCCCTGGCAGGACGTGGAGGCACGGGGGGGGGGGGGGGGGGAGGATCTCGACTGCATCTTCTTCAGTGCGACTTCAGCTGATGCGGTTCATGGCGCTGAAGACTTCCCTCCCCTGCTCGACCTAGCTGCCGTGGTGGTCGCAGTGATGGCCGGGATCTGGGTGGTCTGAGGCGTTTGGTCTCGTTCTCGGGGATCTCTCCTCTGGCGGCTGGCTCCGCCTCCCCGCTGGAATTAATGGCAGTAGGGCTGCCGCTCCACCGCTGCCTCGGCCCTGGCCGACGGATTCCTCTGTGCAGCGCCCCAAGTGGTCTGTCCCCAGCGGCGCCGCTTCAGCCCGTCCCCAGTGCCGGCACCGATCTGGAGGTGGAGAGGATGATGGACTCGATTGCGTTTTGCTTCAAGCTCCGGGGTTCTCTCTGCTTGAATCTGGGCCTCATTTGTAATTTTCTTATCTTTTTGGGGCCTCCTTGTAATTTTCCAGCGGTGTTAATTATAGCAGCATATTTACGCACCCGTCCTTGTTCAAAAAAAAAAAGAAGTTGATGGCTGAGGGCCATTTATTTTGTCTCTTCTAATATGGATATGCCTACCGTGATGATCTTCTCTCTTCTAATTTTTACGTCTAGTCTACCGTCAGATATTGTTCATGCTAGATCGTTGCAACCATACATACACAGTCGTAGTGGAAGCCGGGTTGATGTTCAACATCCCGCACCAAACGCAAAACGGACACTTGAATTTGTGAGATGTGTCCAGAACAACTTGATTCAGATTACTCCCCACGACCAGACAACCTTTAGGCTGGTGCCAACGCGGGCGATAGGCGGGGCGATATCGCCCGCGCCGGGGCGAGAGGCAGGCGAGAGCGGGGCGGGAGGGCAGCGGCGGGCGCCGGCTCCGTCGCCCGGCGGGAGCGGGCGGTACCGCCCGGCCGTCGCCCGCGCTGGCGGGGCGGGAGCGGGCGAGAGGGGGGCGGGAGCGGGGCGACGCGCTGGAGCGGGGCGGGAGCGGGCGAGAGGGGGGCGGGAGCGGGGCGGGAGCGGGCGAGAGGGGGGCGGGAGCGGGGCGGGAGCGGGCGAGAGGGGGGCGGGAGCGGGGCGACGACGAGGAGAAGGAGGAGGAGGAAGAAGAGCATTATTTTGAATGTCTAAAAAAAATCGAGTGAAATAACTTAATCTGAAAAAGAAATGGTGATGTGGACGAGAGAGAAGTGAGAGTGGCACTACAGCCCGTGCACTGGCACCGTGGGGTGAGAGTGGGGTAAGAGTGAGGGTAAAAGCTGACGTGGCGAGGCTATAGTGGGGTGATGCATTGGTACCAGCCTTATTGGTTGTAACAAAAAAGTTCCGGGTACACCTGTTCTATCATACGTGTTGTCTTCGTCAGTTCACTAAATTTTATTGTTTTCTCGGATCTGAATCACTTCCATCTCCGCTGTCACAGGGACGACAAGTTTTTTTATATTAAATTGTCACAGGGACGACAAGTTGATTATTAGTTAGTAAAGTGTAAAACGTCCTAGTTTTAGCCACGAGCAACTGCGAACCACACTCAGCTCAGCTCAGCGCGGCCACTTCCATGGAGTCGCTCGCCAAGGAAGGGGACGAAGTGGTGGTCGACTGCAGTGCCTTCCGCATATACCGGAGCGGCAAGATGGACCGCCTCTGCCTCCCGGCGCGCGCGCCCACGGGCCTCGACCCGGCCACCGGCGTCACGTCCAAAGACGTGGTCTTGGACTCCGGCACCGGCCTGTCCGCGCGCCTCTTCCTCCCCGCCCGCCCGGCAGACAAGAAGCTCCCCGTCGTCGTCTTCCTCCACGGCGGCTGCATCCTCATCGAGTCGGCCGTCTCCCCGCTGTACCACGGCTACGTCGCGTCCCTCGCCGCCGCGGCCGGCGTCCTCGCCGTCTCCGTCGAGTACCGCCTCGCGCCCGAGCACCCGGTGCCTGCCGCCTACGACGACGCCTGGGCCGCGCTGCGTTGGGCCGCCGACGCCCAGGACGAGTGGCTCGCGGAGCACGGCGACGTCGCGCGCCTCTTTCTCGCGGGCGACAGCGCCGGCGGCAACATCGTGCACAACATCCTGATGAGAGCGTCGTTCGAGCCGGCGCCGAGAGTAGAAGGCGCGATCCTGCTGCATCCCTGGTTCGGAGGGACCACGGCGGTGGAAGGCGAGGACGAGGCGATGGCCAGGGACATGGCCGTGGTATGGGAGCTCGCGTGCCCCGGCGCGGTGGGCGGGGCCGACGACCCGAGGATGAACCCGATGGCGCCGGGCGCGCCGGGGCTGGAGAACCTCCGGTGCGAGCGGATGCTCGTGTGCGCGGGCCAGAAGGACTGGGCGGCGGCCAGGGACAGATCGTACTACGCGGCGGTGAGCACGAGCGCATGGCGCGGGAGCGTGTGGCGCGGCGGTGTGGCGTGGTTCGAGTCAGAAGGCGAAGGGCACGTCTTCTTCCTGGAGAAGCCGGGCTGCGCCAAGGCCAAGGAGCTCATGGACCGTGTCGTGGCGTTCATCGTCGGCCGCGGCCGCTGAGCTGAGCAAAAACCGCCGGCGGCCGTGGCACTGTCGTACTGAAAAAGAAGTGTTTTTTATTTTCTACATAGTAGACCTAATGTTACAGTCTGATGCGTTTGTTGTACCGCGGTTAATGAACGAGACAACAGCCGCCATTTCGTTCGCCGTCTTCTTCGCGACGACGGAGCTGGAGCTCGCGTGCTTCTGGAAGTAGTACAGATGGTCCTCGCCCTCGGTCTCGTACAGCGCAGCCTCCTCCCCGCCCCACGCGCTGCCCCTGAGCGCCTCGACGTACTTCCGTCCCCTGTCCCTGGAGCGGTCGAGCTCCGCCGTGGTCACGAGCGCCCGTCGGCAGCCGAGCGCCGCCCACGCCTCCGGCGGCATCGCCAGCGGGTTGGAGAACGGGTGGTCGATCCCGTACTTGCCTGCGCAGAGGAGCCGCCAGATGCTCTCCGATCTCCCCGCGAACGTGGGATCCGCGCCTTCCGACGCCACCGGGGCCTTGCCCATGAACAGCGGGTGAAGCAGCAGCATCCCTTCGATCCGCGGGAGCCCTCTTCGCCCGGCCCGCATCACCACGTTGTGCGCCACGTTGCCGCCGCTGCTGCTGCCGGCGACGAAGAGCCTCGCGGAGTCGCCGTGGTCGGCCAGCCACGACTCCTGTCCCCCGGGTTCGCAGCTCGCCGCCGCCCAGCAGAGCGCGGCCCACGCGTCGTCGTAGGCGGCGGGGACCGGGTGCTCGGGGGCAAGGCGGTACTCCATCGAGATGGCCAGGACTCCGGCCGCGGCGACGAGGGTGTTGAGGTAGCCCGTGTACCTCGGCGAGAAGGCCGACTCGGTGACGAAGCCGCCGCCGTGGGCGTACACGAGGACTGGGAGCCTCTGTGACGCCGGGAAGACGCCCTTGGGGAGAAAGAGCCGCGCGGCGAGGCCTGTCCCCGCGTCGATGACCACGTCCTTGGAGACGACGCCCGTGGCGGCGTCGGTGCCGGCGCTCCTCCGCGAAGTGCTGCCGAAGCGCTGGACGCGCCCGCTCTTGTACATGACGAGGAACGGGGAGAAATCGATTTCGATCTCCCCGTCCGGATCCATGGCGTACGGCCGGAAAAATGGAATCCGCCGGACGGGTAGCAGATTGCTTCGGGGAATTCTCTTTCAAACTGTATAAATCCTCGTCACTGTTCGGAGCAAGGTTGCTTATGGAGCCAGCTGTTTATCGGACCAAGATCCGGTGCAAGGCACCAATGATCTTGGAAGCCAGCTGTTCATTGGTGCCTTGCTCACAGCGAGGCACCGGATCTCAGTCCCTGTTTATCATGATCTTGGAAGCGAACCTCCCAATGTGCACGCAACTTGCGTGGATAATACTGTAGTACTGCTTCTGATGGTTCCAGTGATATTCTTAACTTGGAGCAAAAATCCACATGCCTCTGCCTCAATAGATCTCTTTTTCTCTAAAAAGTTTGGGTCAGAAACACATGGATGGTCGAGATCGCGCGATACTCTTTCGGTTGGGGCGCACGGATCTGGTATCGGTCCGATCTGGGTACCCTGGAAAGCCCGTAGAGGTCCCGTATACCCTGACGTGTCTGATGTGTCCCGTACCCGTACCCCGAACGCCCCATAAGCTCCCCCACCTCGATCTGCGATGCCTCGCACGATCCCCATTTCATACCAAATCAAGAAACCCTACCTATCCTGCACCGTCCGCCTCCCCCATTCTTCCTTCACTTTGTTCCTAGCCCTCGTGCGGTTTGATCCGGCGATGGCGAAGGCGGTGGGATCCGGCGAAGCTGCATCAGCTGCCATGGCCGCGGTGGTGGCTCCCGTTGCGGAGGTTGGAGGGGCAGGGAGATGCGACGGCCCAATCCGCAGAGGTGGAGGTGGTGGCTCCCTTGACGGGGGTGAAGCAGAAGAGGATTGCGGAGGCGGAGGGATCCGGCGGAGATGCATCGACTGTCGTCGCGGTGGTGGCTCCCATTGCGGAGGTGGAGGGGCAGGGAGATGAGGCGGTGGGAACCGTAGATGTGCAGGCGGTGGCAGAGGGATCCAGAGTTGTCCAGGTGGTAGGAGGCGGCGTCGAGGGCGCACCGGCGCTGGTCGGCGGCATCGAGGGTGCACCGACGCTGGTCGGCGGCGTCGAGGGAGCACTGGCGCTAGTTGGTGACGTCGCCTCTGAGGTGGTTGTGCTGGTGGATTCGTTGGTGCGGCGGAGGCTGTGAACGCCGCTGGCCTCGCCCCGTATGATCAATGATACTTCTCCGACACGGAGGAAGTCGTATGTTAAATTTTGTCTTCTGTAAATATGGTTTGCTATTAGTGTTTTTTGAATTTCGCATTTGCATTGCCTTGTTTGAGATAGGCCACAGATGATAGGGTTAGAATTTGGGTTTGTGGATTTTAGATTTTTGATGTAATCCTTAGGTATTGGATGTGCTCGTAATAACAAGACAACAACTAGCATAGAAGGAATGTGTGCCTGTGACCGTGAATTTAGGCATAGATCATGTTAGGAATTAAGCCCCTATGATCAAAATTAAATATGTTATTTCTTACTTTTCTAATATAGTTGTACATTTTGTCTAGCTAATTGTGTTGCTTTGTTGGAAGAATTTATTTGGTTAAGTTGGTTATTTAGTTGTGCCTTTGATATCTATAGTTTGTTTATTTAAATAAAATTGATATTTCTGCTAGTTTGTTGGATATCTAGATTGTTGTAGTTCACCATATCTGTACTATAATGGTTGTGTTTTTAGTTTGGGCTTTATTATAATTAAATGGAAAATATATGCAAGATTAATTGTACTACTTTGTGTGAATGCTTTCATAGCTAAATTAATTGTTAGTTGTTATTCATTTACATACTTAAAATGTGTATGCTAGAATGAAGTGCTCATTTTTCTTGTATTTGTAGTATGATAGTGGTGATGACGTCAATAAGTACAACTGTTCGTCCTACGAGTAGGGACAGCTAACCAAGTTTGAGAATAGAGAGCTCCGGGTTATGAAGAAAGGGAAGTACTTCTGCCATTTTTGCCCCAACAAGATCAAGGCTGGGGATAGGCAGTCTTTGGAGATGCATGCTCTGGACTTGCACCATACGTCAAAGGAGATGCAGGACAGGGCTGAGCATCAGGTCCTCGCTAAGTTCCTTTATGGTGATAACCCGCCAGATTTTGGCAGGCCTTCCAGGAGGAGGAGGAGGCACTGATGGACATCTTGAATAGTTGGTTGTAGGATCTTGTTATTGTGAACTGTTTGTTCTGTTGACCACCAGGTCCTTGCCCTGGTGTCTTTTTGTAAACTTGTTAGCTGTATCTTTTGGTAAACTTGTTATCTCGTTGCTCAAAGCTTGCTACTAGTACTTGCTTGTGGTAGTTGATGCATGTTCACTAGTTGCTAAATTGCTCACTAGTAGTTGTTTGACCTTAATTACTACTTTACTAGTACTTGCTTATGCACCATAGTTCATGCGTATTATAGTTTATGTCTCATGGTTGTTACTGATACTTGCTTATGCAAAAAAATTAAGTTGCTGGTTCTTAGACAAAATAAAATCATGCAACATGAAATCATACGACTCATGGCTGTGAAACTTAAAATAGAGAACAACCCCAGCTTGCGCCAATTCAACCTGTATTTGAATCAATCTTTATCGCTCTTGTCTCAACTATTTATACCGTGCGGTTACATCTGTGACTCTACTGTTTAATGTAAAATATAATATGAAAAAAGTAATTTATCTGTTAATTGGGCCTAGTAGAAATAAACTACTGGGCCCCATATTACAATATTACAATTATTAGGCCTGCATGTAAACAATACATAAATAGTCCCCTACGCTTTCGCAGTCGCCGCCGGTGCGCCAGAGGACGGAGCCGGAGGAGGTAAAGCCGGACGTCGGGCATCACTCCCAAGCAAGGACAGCCGCCAGAGGATGGACGCCGCCACCGCCGCCGTCGCCGCCGGTGGAGGCCTACCTCTGTCATCAAGCTTCCCTGCGCGCGCCCGATGACCCAGAGAACACGACGTGCTACGCCAAGGCCATGGAGGCGTCGAGGGAAGCCGAGCAGCAGCGCCGCCTCTCCTCCGAGGAAAAGTACGGCAAGTGCTGGTCGGCATACGACAGCGGCGCCGTCATCGACGTGGACGACTCCGATGGCCGTGCGAAGCGTGCCGGTGCGGAGGACAACAACTTCGTTTACTCCTCCTTCTGGAGCAAGGGCGGCAACGACGATGGTGGAGACGGCGGTGATGAAGTCGACATCGGGCCATGTCATTTTTAGTTTTATTAGGAAATGCCGAATAAACATTGCAGAAATTCCACCGGTTTAATGAAAATGCCGACATTATTTAATTATCCAGTATTTCTACTTAGACGAAAAGGGAAGCGGTGTCCTTAATTCCCTGCATGTCGTATGCACAGTCTATGCACTGGCATCCTTCAGGAACACATTGACCATAGACCGTGCCCGTTCTGTATTTTTGTTTGCATTGTGTCATGCATCCACTGATGGATGGACATGTCTTGGAGATGATGTGTACACCGCAACCATCAGGGAAATATGATCGGTCATCCACTGCTGCAATGTCTGCGTGATTTCAACATGATATAAGGCTAAATATTTAGAACATGTCAAATAGTTTAGTAGAGAAAAACATGCCTGCAAAATACCTGAACAAAACACCGAAATGACAAGGCATAAGAGCACCACCTGGACAGTCTTCATCCTTGATATAGTATGTAGAAAAGCTATATATTACATGAGAGGATTTATCAAATGAGTCTCGTTGTTGTATCTATAGCTTTCTACCTTGTAGTTGTAGATGTAAAAAGGAGGGACGTAGGCCGGGTGCTTTATAGGGGCCATGGCCTGGTTATAAGTGGAAGCAAGTAATACCATATTAAAACATGTAAAATTGTGGGCATAAAGCTTATCATTTATTTTCTTCTTTGTTAAAAGAAATTTATAGTGATTGCTAAACATATGGCATATACCAGATTAGATTAGGATCTCATTTTTTGGTGGTTAATTAAGAAATGTTTATTTCGCTCCTAGTTGATTGGTTTTTGATACTGACAATGGGTATGGGTACTAATTAATACTATCTGTGTATGCCGTAAGCGGTCCGTGCAAGCCCAGACATACGCAAGCCTCGGCTTCCCATGTGGATACATCAAGTTACCTAGGAGGCTAGGACCTATTTGCAGGGGCGGAGCTATGTACAAGCAAAACCAGGCCATGGCCCTCTCAGGATTTTAGCAAAAAACTGCCTATATCAATGCATTGGTAGCTAACTGCTAAAGGCCTACTTTCGTTACAAAGGACGGAGTTTGGAGGACCAACATCGATTCCACTATTTCCCTTTTATTATACTCATTTTTTCCGCTAGATTGGCTGCTAGGTTTAGAAATTGAGGGCCACAAGAACAAAGATTCAGGAAAAGGACCAAGCAGCATCGCCGCAGCGCCATAGCAGGGAGCAGCAGCCCGGGTGGCATCTGTGCAGCGCCCGAGGCGTTGCAGTGATGAGCAGGCGAAGCAATCAAAAACCTAAAACATGCAGTTTCCCTGCAATTTCAGCAAGACAGCACACTAGAATGTGCCGTTTTAAATTCTTAATTACCAATTTTTGACAACACGAAAAATGAATCTGTGCATCTTCGAATTTCCCCGTAACTTCCCCGAGACAACACACATAATACACTAGCACAAAATTGATTTTTTTCTCTCTCCTTTAGCTTGGCCTGCCTAATTATTTGTTTGAAGCTCCGCCACTGCCTGTTTCGTTGCCCACGGTTTCCCGGCTTCAGCGGGCCTAAAACCCTACTTTTGGTAGTGTTGGGATTCGATGCAGAAAATAAAAAAATTCCCTCTAACCCATAGCCTATGATCTATCTACGTAGTTGAACAGTAACGATAACAACGGCGGTATCCATACCTTTGAAGACCGAGTGCGCGGGAACGTTCCCGCACGAACGTTATCGTTGAAGACAACCAAAGCCGACCTCAAGGTCGTGTAGTCGTACCAGTCGAAGAAGACCAGTGCCGCACGTGCAACGCCTCTGAGGGATTACACGCGTACGGCGTATAGACGTCATCCGGGCTCCGGTCCAACAGAGCAGCGAAAGAAGGTGGATTTAGCAAGAAATCCGACAACGCGATGGCATCCGGAACAGGAGGTTTTCTTTTACCCGCTGACACAGTTCCAAACATGAGAACCAAGTCAGGAGGAAGAGAGGAGGAGGAGAGAATGAATGAGCCCAGAGCCCCCAGGGGGGGGGGGGTTATATAGTGGGAGAGGGGGTAGGTGGCGCCGGCCCTAGGAAACCCTAGGTCGGCCGCCCCACCTTGGCCGCCGCCAGCCCCTAAGGGAAACCCTAGGGCGCCTGGCCTTTGGGGCTCTAGCCGGCCTGGCCTATGGGCCTAGCCCACTTTGCCCTTTTCCCATTTTCTCTATTAATTAATTAATTTCTTTTTAATATTTACTTACTTTAGCTCACGGTCTAAGGAACTGATTACTTTGTTTCTTAGTTATATGCAGTGTTGAACTTTGTGACTGATCTAATTGCATTAAAAGTACTTTGGGTGTGTGTCCAACATGTCCAATATGACCTCAATGTTCATTGACGTATTTGCCCATGACCAGGAAACCTTGATCATCAGATGACACATGAGCTGGTTAGCTAGAGTTAACCAGGGACCTTTTTCATATACGTCACACGTGTATTAATGTTTCCACTTAATACAGTTATAGCATTTTTTTTTTGAAACAATACCATGATATATTATAGCAACGAACAATACATGGTAGAAATACATAAGCTGTCTTCAGCAATTACAAAATAAAGTCTAAGAAAAAATGAGCTAATCTTCAAGGTCTTCAAACTCTTCTTCTTCCATGACACAATCTTATATTTTTCTGAAGGCAACCAAAAGATAATGGCATAGATATCAAACCATAAACCTATAAATACCAACAATGGTTCTCCCTTTTTTTTAAATTAGAGCCGCAATGCCAAGGCTATGTGCACGCACGCAACCATTAAAGCAATCATACAACATCAGCAAGAGTACCAACACCAGTATTCCAGGGAAGAGAAACCGAACAGCCTGGTGAATGTCGCTGGAAAGCCGAGAGTACGAATCACCATTGTCAAAGATGTAGCAGTCGGGACAAATATTGCGAGGATAACCCTCTTCGCGGCAACCAGGAGAAACAATCCAAAATCGATCTGGCGAAGCAAGATCTTGAAGATCGCACCTAAAAAGAGGAGGGGGAACCGATCTATGAAGGAGGTGGAGGTTGGAGGCGGCGGCTAGGTCAAAGAGGCGGGGGAGAAAAACGAGAGAGAGGCGGCTCAAGATGTAATACAGTTATAGCATGACATATAATATTATGAACAAATAAGATATGACACAAAAATATACTTTTATTATTTACGTCTAGGGCATATTTCCTTCAGGTAGCCCGCACAAAATAACGGACGTCCACCCCAGGCTTCTTATAAAGCAGCCCAAAAGTTGGCCCCGGAGGCTTCTTAAACACACATCATCCGCTAATGCAATCCCTGGTTCCCCATCTTGTAATTTCGGTCTAGTACTCTAATTCACTTTTCTTAAACCCCCTGACGGACTGACTACGGTAGCAGATTAGCAGTACTAGGGTTTGCTGATTTTGGGAATTGGATTACAACTTTACAAATTACAAGACAATAAATTTGTCAATCCTGACTGGACGCACCAACGCGCAAGGACGCAATGCGCGTAAGTTTAATTCCTAAACTCCACAACCGTACAGTAGATTAATTTACTTTACTTGTTGTTCTGTTGTTGCAAATTATGTAGTGTATCACTATGCTAAAATATAAACTGAAATATTACAGGAGAATTTATGGAAAGGTTTTTGAAAAAGAGGAAGGCCCCCGAAGATGAGGATGTTGGTTCTTCACGTGAACGCGATGATGCCCCATCACATGAACCAGATCATGCCCTGGACGAGGAACCGGAAGACGCCCCATCAGATGAACATGATGACTCGGATAATGACCTATCAAATGAACGAGAAAATAATTCTGCCACAAATACATGGAATTCTTCTCAAGCTCCTGAAGATATCAATTGGGAAGAGGAGATTGAATTTGATCCCGGCAAACGGCGAAGCATAGATGATTACCCTCCTAATCTAAAGGATATGGTGAGAAGAAAGTATTTGGCCAATGGGCCCTGTCAACCTCGTATTTTGTTTGCTAGTTGATGAGTCAAGAGATGTGGCTGGTAAAGAACAAATGGCAGCGGTTCTGCGATATGTTGGTAAATGTGGAACCGTAAAAGAGAGGTTAGTTGGCCTTGTTCATGTGAAGGAAACAACTTCTATGTACCTCAAGTCCGCTATTGATTCCTTATTCGCAGAGCTTTAGTTAAGTCTCAAGCAAGTTAGAGGCCAATAATACGATGGTGCGAGCAATATGCGAGGTGAGTTTAATGGATTGCAGTCTTTAATCATGAGAGAAAATGACACTGCCTATTATGTTCATTGCTTTGCACATTAGTTGCAGTTAGTCGTTGTGGCTGTTGTAAGGAAGCACACATGGGTTGGTATTTTTTTTATATGATACTGGTACTGTTGAATGTGGTAAATGGATCTTCAAAGAGGAAGGACATGATTAGAGATAAATATAAAGAACAAGTACGTGAAGCCTTAGGTTCTGGTCAACTTCAAAGTGGAATGAGATTAAATCAAGAGTTAGCTCTTCAAAGACCTGGGGACACTCGATGGAGTTCTCACTATAGAACTCTTAATGGCTTGATTGATTTATTCCCTACAGTACTCAAAGTACTTGAATATGTGGAAGAAGCAGACAAGGATGACACAAATAGAAGGCAAGCATGTGGTCTACTTATTTACTTCCAGTCATTTGATTTTATCTTCTACCTATAGCTTATGTCCACTATATTGTCAATCACAAATACATTGTCATTGGCTCTACAACGGAAGAAACAATACATTGTTAATGCCATAAATTATGTCAAGTCAACTAGAAACTCTTGGAATGATCTAAGGATGAATGGATGGGACTTAATCCTAAGTGAAGCGTATGCCTTTTGTGACAAGCATGACCTCTCCAAGTTGGAAATGGGAGAAGAATATGTCAACCCAAAGAAACCACGGCAAAAAACAGGTATCACTAACAAGCATCATTATCAAGTGGATTGTTTCAATGATGTTATTGATTGGCTGCTTCAAGAACTTGATAGTCGCTTCAATGAGAAACATTCTAAGTTGCTAATATGCTCAGCCGCTTTGAATCCAAGTGAATCATTTTGGGATTTTAATTTAGAGCATTTGATGGAGACTTTACCCGAAAGATTTTGATGATGGAGAACTAAAAGACCTTAGACATCACCTCCATCTTTACATTAATGATGTTCGAGAAGATGATCGATTCTCTAGCATAAATAATATTTGCGAGCTCTCTCAGAAAATGGTGGATACAAGGAAACATATTTGCTATTCTCTGGTTTACCGACTATTGAAGCTAGCATTAGTCTTGCCTGTTGCCACTGCTACAATTGAGAGATGGTTTTCTGCCATGAGAATTGTGAAGAAATATTTGCGCAATCGTCTCAGTGATGACGCCTTGAAGTACAATCTTATTTGCTATGTGGAGAAAGAAGAAGTGAGGAAGGTTACGAATGATGCAGTTATTGATTACTTTGAGATCTTGAAAAACCGTAGAGGGCCTTTCTAAAATGTAATACTCTTAACTTTATTAATCATTACACAACTCTATGTAGGATGTACTACTTACTAACATTTGTCTTTCTTTTGTAGGCAATCGAGTTCTATGTTGTTTTTCCATCGCCAATCCATATTTTTCATAGCTTGAAGTTATTTATGATTTACTATGCAACTTTACGATGGAATAATATATCAAGGTGACGAGGGTTAACTCGGCAAATGTCCTGTATGATGGACTTAGGTAGGGTTTCATACAAACAAGGCAAATATCATGTATCAAAAATAAGTTTGATATCAATATTGATATACATCATATTTGACTGTTTTGGAAAGCATCATTTGAGCATATTTATAGTAAACTTTGAGCGTTATTGATGAAATTTGGAACAAAAATAGTACAATTGCATTTTATTACATTTCTTCAAACTACTTTATAGGCTATTGTTCTTTTTGTAGAAACTGTGCGACAAGGCACATATTCTTCAATCAAGGACCATTAAGCAATGAAGAAGGTGCTAATTAGAAGGAAGAAAAGGACCAACTTGGGCAGAATGCAAATAACTGGAAGGACCAATAGAAAACAACCATCGTCACGCCAAGGATATGACCCTCTCTCATGCACTGAAAAAGCGGTTGGACCTGTCCTGGATCGGGACGGAGAGAGGAAGGAAGGGAGCCTGGAGATGGTGGTGGCGGTGATCGGAACGAGATGGGAGTATCGAGCTCGACGGGAGGCGACGGGGAGGATCTATAACTCACTCGTGACGCCCAGCCGAAGTTCCGCAAGAGCACCTCTGTCCCAGTCTATGTTCTCTGCTTCGACAACAACTAGGTTGCCATCATCTTCAGCAACAAGCTCGAAATCGCCTTCATCAACATGTTATTCTCCGGTTCCATGTCTTGGTGATGAATCCATTCTCTATCCCTTTCTCTAAGTTGCTAAATCTTGCTGTGGAAGCGAACTGCTAGTAGAATACTCTGTTATGCACGTAACCTGCTTGCCATTTTGTGCGTGAGATTGTCAAATCGTGAGGCAGCAAGTTCTCTTTGTTTATTTCTATGATCTTTCACCTTGTGTTGTGAACCTTTAGTTCCAATTAAGAAAATACCAAAAAATATGCTGTCCCGTTCTTGTATTCTATTTTTCAGTGTGTCCTATGACTTCGTTCTATCCCGTTCTCATTATTATGCTTCTACCCCTTTCTTGGGTTAATTGCTGGTGTCTGTTGTTCCTTGTGGTGAGATCTGTTCTTACTATATTACAAGAATCATAATAATAACAAGCTAAATTCTTCCCCTTTCTTGATTGGTTGCTGTTTGTTCTAAAGGATTACATGTTTCAGTTTTGCAACTCTGTCTTTTTTTGGCAAACCTTCCATCAAAGATTAAATTAGCTGTTGGACTGTTGCAGATAGCTTGTAATCTGGTCCTGAGAGAGAATGATACTTCACTATGTTACCAAGTGACCAAATATTTGCTCAATCTCGATGTGTCCTCTGACGGCCTTTCCTGGCCCCTATTTATAGGTGGCCATGTCTCGAGGAACCGGTCGGGTTCAACACAAATTGATTTACATCATTCGAATTACAATACAACTCTATCTCGGCTTATAATTCATGGGCCGCTACCCGAACAGGCCTCAGGGGTACTAACAACATGGGCCTCGGTATTCATACCCTTGTCAGTAGCCCCCGAGATTCTACCTAAATCATAGACTCGGGTTGAATCTTAACTCTTGAATCTTCGACTTGTATTCTTCGAGTAACTCAATCTCTGTCTTTCTTATGAATCTTTGACTTCCCTGTCAGTCTTTGACGTATTTACTTTCAAGCTCTCATATTTTTAATATTTCATGGGGATTTTGGTGAACAAGCCTGGTACATCTAAGGATTAGGAAACATGTTAATTGGCTGAGCAAACACTTGTTACCTACTTCAAACTCGAGTCCCAGGACTCGAATTCGGTACCTGGCATAATCCAGCTCATGCCGCATTTAGGACTTACCGAAGCATATATTCCAATATTTCTTTAGGGTACCCAGTGCATCCATCGGTATTTTCTTCATATCGTGGATACACAAATTTACTAGCAGAGCGCATTCATGTGCGTATACTAGGCCTTGCAGGACGGATCCTGAGGTCTTACCTTCATGATCTTTACGACCACGACATTCAAGCATATGATCGCGGCGGACGCAGCTTGAGAATAATTTTTTTTATTAA
The DNA here is from genome assembly GCA_007115705.1 of Dactylis glomerata. Taxonomy (NCBI): domain Eukaryota; kingdom Viridiplantae; phylum Streptophyta; class Magnoliopsida; order Poales; family Poaceae; genus Dactylis; species Dactylis glomerata. The sequence goes on along the minus strand of QXEO01000291.1, from coordinate 948,216 downwards.
GAGCCTTGTTTGGCTATTTCATAACCCGAAATTTCGAGTTGTTTGTTCAACTGGTCGCAAATCACTCCCGATGGGAGTAAAATGCGAGTTTATTTTCTGGCGCTGGGCACCAATGATGAGGTCGAATTTTACTCTTGCATAAGAGCTAGTTTTATCAATTTTATCGGGTGCGCGATCAGCGCTCCCGATGGGAGTAGCTCCCGAGGCTATAGTCGAATTTTTATTCGAGTATAGGCTCAAAATAGCTTTTCCGTCAATCGTTCAATGCAACTTGTAGAATATAACTCCTCTGTTCCTTCTGAAGTAAAAAATCATCGAGTAGCGCGTTCAGCGCTCCCGATGGGAGTAACCCCCGAGGCTATAATTGGGTGCTTGCGGCTGATTATAGGCTCAAGAAATTCTTCTATTCTTTCGCGTTCTTTGGCATGAATAAGTCTTCGTATGTCAAAAGGATGACGTCATTGCCATGATATGACAACTCACTGGCATGATTTGACCAAAAGCTGACCATCACACATGCGCAGCGTGGTAATTTTCCAAATTTCCGCTCGTTGGAGGGCTTGCCGCTTCCGCTTATCTCGCCACATCGCAGCCCACGTTCCTTCCATCAGAAGTTATATAAGGACAGACCCTTGTGTTTTTAGTTTTTACTAGATCTGTTGCTCCTCCGCCGCCACCGCTTCTTCTTCCTTGCGCCCGTGCTTCCTCTGCAGCTCCAAGCGCCTCGTCATTGCATGCCCATTAAGCGCGTCGCACATCGCAAGAAAATGACGAAGAAGTCCGCGAAGAAACAAGCCGTGGGCTGGACCGCGTCCACTCTCACGGATGGGGATCTTGCAAAATCTAGGAAAGAGGGTTTTCTGGCGGAATCCGAATCCTGGTGACAAGGGTATAGCTAATAGAGCCCGTTAGTTGAGTACCCCTGAGGCCCGTTGAGTTAAGCCCAACTGTAATGATAGTCGAATACGAGTTATTACCGTATGTCGATATTTGTAATCTGTATCGAACCCGACCCGATCCTCGAGACCTAGCCACCTATATATAGGGGCCAGGAGAGGACGGGGGAGGGCAGATTGAAAGCAAGCCAGGTTGAACACCCAAGTTTACTTTCGTTATACACTTATTTCGACTAACTTTACCTTCGAGTTCATCCGACGCCCTATCTCCCCGATCCTAAGTCCTTCATTTAGGACATTTGTCGAGTTAACCCTCGTCACCTGGTGACCCGATGATTCTTCAAGGTCTAGGTTTTCCATGATTTCATCGAGTTCTTTAGCTGTCCCCTTTGTCGGCTTGACGCTGATCGGCGAGTTTGCCTCGCTGGATGAGCCAACCGATGCTTCTGGAGTTGCCATGATTGTAGTATCTCTTGCCGACAGACCTGATTTTACCGGATCTGAAAAGCGAGCTGAGCCCAAAGACCGAACACGAAAGTTGAAGCTTCCAATCATCAAATCTACCTCCTGATCTAGATTTGCGAAGACCGGAGCTAGGGTTGTTGGATGTGGTTGAAAATCTATATACCCAAAGGTGATCTGGTTTCCGTCGATCTTTGAGTTGCTCCTTGAAAGAAGCGAAAAAGCTGTCGAATCCATGATCGCGACGTCCAAGCTCCCCATGGTCGGCACCAATTGACGAGGGTTAACTCGGTAAATGTCATGTATGATGGACTTAGGATCGGGGGAGAGGATGTTGGATGAACTCGAAGGTAAGGTTTCAGACAAACAAGTCGAATATCGTGTATCAAAAATAAGCTTGATATCAATATTAGCTCAATCTCGATGTGTCCTCTGCCGGCCTCACCTAGCCCCTATTTATAGGTCAGGTCTCGAGGAACCGGTCAGGTTTAACACAAATTGATTTACATGGTACGAATTACAATACAACTCTATCTCAGTTATAATTCATGGACCGCTACCCGAACAGACCTCAGGGCTCAGGGGTACTAACAATGTGGGCCTCGGTATTCATACCCTTGTCACAAGAGGAGCAATTTATTTGGTACTCCTCCGACACATATTACTCTTCGTTAATACAGATGTATCTAGACACATTTTAGTTATAGATATATCCGTATTAGCAAAGAATAATATGGATGGAAGGGAGTAAGAATTTTTAGTGCTGTATATCTGCATTGCTTGCTATACACTTGGCCACCGGGACATTTTTTTTCCAGGGTCCGCCCCTGCCTGCAAGGAGATGAGCACGTCCTTGGAGACGACTCCGGTGGCGGCGTCGGTGCCGGCGCTCTTCCGCGAGGTGCTGCCGAAGCGCTGGACGCGCCCGCTCTTGTACAGGACGAGGAACGGGGAGAAATCGACCTCAATCTCCTCGTCCGGATCCATGGCGTAAGGCCGGAAAAGGGGGATTCGACCGATGGCTAGCAGGTTGCTGCGTGGAATTCTGGTTCAAACTGTAGAAGTCCTCGTCACTCTTCAGAACAAGGTTGCTTTTGGAGCTGTTTATCGTGATCTTGGAAGCGAACCACCGATCCACGCAACTTGCGTGGATGACACTAATGGTTCTGATGGTGGTAATGTTCTTAACATAGAGCAAAAATCCACAAATGAAGCATGGCCACTTGCATGTTTTGCATTGTTAGCGCAACGGCTTTCATGCTCATTCCTTGCTTCAAAACATGTTTTAGTCCTCCTGGTCACCAAAGACGAGAGCTTCGCCTTTGAAAGCGCAAGCCTCTTTGAATTAGTTGACCGTTTTGATGACTCGACGGTAAATATTAAGGAAAGAAGAGCGAGGGGAAGATGGGGCATCCCTCGTCGCGATCATCTAATTCCCTCCGACGATCCAAGCATGGTTCAGTAGTCAAAGCAACTTCGTCACTTTTGTGTACCCATCGGACGACAGTCCTTTCGAAGGTTTCTTACCGAAGGATTCACTCTGGATGGATATATTGACTGAACGCAGAAAACCTTCCACTAGTAGGCGATCGTGTTTTTCACATTTGAAAACAAAATCATATATATCCAATTTGATTAATCATGTATTCTTGAAAAAAATGATTAATCATGCATTTCGCGAAGCATGCTCACTATTACTCCCATACAAATATAATGCTGGTGGTACGAGAATATACGACATTATTTCTACTTCGGCAAAAGGGAAGCAAGCGGTATCCTTAATTCCTTGTAGGTGTTATGCAGTCTATGCACCGGCATCCTTCAGGAGCACATTCACCATAGACCGTGCCCCAGTTGTATTTTTGTTTGCATTGTGTCACGCATCCACTGACAGATGGACATGTCTTAGAGATGATGTGTACATCGCAACCATTAGGGAAATATGATCGACCATCCACTGCTGCAATTTCTGCGTGATTTCAACAGGATATAAGCCTAAATGATTGGTACATGTGAAATAGTGTGTAAAGAAAAACATCCCTGCAAAATACCTGAACAAAGCACCGAAAGGACAAGGCATAAGAGCAGCACGTGGACAGTCTTCATCCTTGATATAGTTTGTAGAAAAACTATGTATTGTATGAGAGGATTTATCTAGGAGTTGTGTTTCCGGTGGGTGTATCTACAGCTTTCCTTGTAGATGTGCAATGATGGACACAAGCCGGGTGCTTTATAGGTGCCTTGGCCTGGTTATAAGTGGAATCAATTAATAACATATTAAAACAGGTAAAATTGTGGGCATAAAGCTTATTACTATTTTCTTCTTTGTTAGAATAAATTTATAGTGATTGCTAGACATATGGCATATACCAGATCAGATTAGGATCCCATTTTATGGTGGTTAATTAACGCATGTTTATCCGCTCCCACTTGATTGGTCTTTGATACTGACAATGGGTGTCGATACTAGTAATACAAGCCCATACATACGCAAGCGTCGGCTGACCATGAGGCTAAATCTATATGTTGATCAGGTCGGCCGTTACCCCGCGCCGCACATTCCTCGGGCGTGGTATGGGCCAGGCTGGTAGGCCAATTTTTTGCTTTTCTTTCACTATTTTTGTATTTTTCTTTTTTCTTTTTTGGTTTTCTTTTACAGCATTTTATTCTGATTTTGAATTTTGTTCTGATTCAAAATTTATTTTTAAATATATCTAAATAAATTTTGTTCAGATTTATAATTTTGTTCATTTTAAAAAAAAATCCTTTCCTAAAATTTTGTTCAGATTTATAATTTTGTTCATTTTTTAAAAAAAATCCTTTTCCAAAAAATTTCTGATTTGAAATATGTTTTAGTTCAAATTTTGTTCCAATTTAATTTTTCTTTTGATTCAAATTTCATTTTGGTTTATTTTCTTTTGATTTGAATTTTGTCCTAATTTTATTTTTTTGTTTTGATTTGATTTTTGCTCTGATTTAAAATTTGTTTAGTTTTGTAAAAGTTCAAATTTTGGAAAATTTATAATTATTTAGATTTAAAAATGTTCAAATTTTGGAAAAGGAAAAATAGAAAAATAAAATATAGTAAATAAAGAAAAAATAAAAAAGGCTTCATGGGCCGGCCCGACACACCCGCCCCGGGTGTGTGGCGCGGGGTTCCAGCCGCACGGATCGGCGTATAGGCGCCCCCGACCATGAGGGATATACCAAGTCACCTAGAGCATGTTTGCTTGCCCATGGTTTCGTGGCTTCAACGCCCCCAAATGTCTACTTTTGGTAGCCCATACAAAATGACGGTAGCAGCTCAAAAGTTGGCCTGGAGGACACTCGGATCGGTTGTTTTCGCAGGGCCAGTCCGTAATGAGGCAAAAGGGGGCACCAGCCACACGCATAGGGAAGAGCGGGAGACGATGCAACACATTGTGAACGTGCGCCATAAATCCCCTCACCGCTCATTCTCCCCTCTCACACGTCCTTTCACATTAGCCCTTCCCTCTCTTTCCTCTCACCATCAATGGTTGATCTGCTGCCGGCAAATCGAGGAGCATAGCTACGACAGAAGACAACGACACTTGGAATAGAAGCTCTTCGCTCCCTCTGTAAGCACGTCTTGCCGACGACGACGTCGACACTGGCTACTTCATCCGCGCCACATCATCAACTCACACGTTCTCATGCACGCCGAACGCGAAAGGTGGCCAGCCGTCCCATCCCTGCATGCCGACAGGGCTCCGTGTCCCGCGTGCAGACTAGTCGCGTGCGGCGACAGGTTTAGCACTTGTCGCGCCCGCCGGCCGCGACATGTACCTGATACGTCTCAAACGTATCTATAAATTTTGATGCTCCATGCTTGTTCTTACACCATTTGCTTAGTGTTTTGTTACACCTCGTGGCATTTTTATGCATTTTCCGGAACTAACCTATTAACAAGATGCCACAGTGTCAATTCCCTGTTTTCTGCTGTTTTTGTGTTTTAGAAAAGTTACACAGGAAATATTCTCGGAATTGGACGAAACAAAAGCCGAACCTCCTAATATTTACCAAAGCTTCCAGAAGTCCAAAGAGGAGACGGAGGGGGGCCACAGGGTGGCCACACCATAGGGCGGCGCGGCCAGCCCCTGGCCCGCGCCCCTATGGGTGAGGCCACCCTGGCCCACCTCTGACGCTGCCCCTTCGCCTATAAAGATCCCCCGACGGGAAAAACCTAAAGACCCGATCAATTTTCCAGAAACACATCGCGATCCGCCGCCGTCATCGACTCGAGATCGGGAGGGTCCAGAAGCTCTTCCCGGCACCCTGCCGGAGAGGGGAATCACCACCGGAGGTCTTCTTCATCGCCATGCTTGCCTTCGGCGCGATGAGTGAGTAGTCTACCTTGAACTATAGGTCTATAGCAGTAGCTAGATGGTTGTCTTATCCACCATGTGCTTCATGTTTAGATCTCGTGAGCTGCCTTACATGATCGAGATCATCTTTATGTAATTCTACATGTTGTGTTTGTTGGGATCCGATGAATATTGGTGTTATGTTAAGTTGATGTGCTGAATTTTATCTTATGTTATCTCTATTTTGTTTATGATCTTGCATGCTCTCTGTTGTTAGTAGCTATCTTGGCAAAGTAGATACTAGTGACTCCAAGAGGGGGTATTTATGCTCGATAGTTGGGTTCATACCTCTATTTAATCTGGGGGAGTGACAGAAACCTCTAAGGTTGTAGATATGCTATTGCCACTAGGGAGAAAACAACATTATTGTGTCCAAGAACATTTGTTTTGTTTACATTACACACTTTGCTTAATGCAGTTATCTGTTGTTCACAACTTAATACTCGAGGGGTGTTCGGATGATATCCCCGCGAGTGGATTATTAGTCATAGATGCAGTTGGATGGCGGTCTATGTATTTTGTTGTAATGCCCAGAGTAAATCTCATAGTGATCCTCGTGACATATGCACGTTATCTTTATTCTATCAATTGCCTAACTGTAATTTATTTACCCAGCATGTTGTTATTTATCTTATGGAGAGACACCACTAGTGAACTATGGACCCCGATCCAATTTCCTTTATATTGCTATTTCCGTTTACTATTACTCGCACCGTTTACTTTCTCGGATACTACTACTGTTTTTCACTCGATACGCTCATACCTTTGTTTACAGCAAACCGGTGAGATTGACAACCTCATCGTAAGTTGGGAGCAAAGTTCTTGGTTGTATTGTGTGCATGTTCCACGTTGCTGCTGGTGCAAAGCAAAGCCCTGGACGAGGCGCCTTATAAATTATCCAGAGCTGTCGCGAAGCTAGCAGGCATCACCTTCTGACGTTTGGCTTTTTCTTACTGGTTCGCTAAACCTTGGTTTCTTACTGAGGGAAAACTTGCTACTGTGCTCATCATACCTTCCTCTTAGGGTTCCCAACTGGGTGGTTATCTGCCCGCATCAAGCAAATTTTCTGGCGCCGTTGCCGGGAAAAAAGAAGACTTCTGCAAGGGGAGTTTCGCACGCACATCCTTTACTTTGTTTTTGTTTTGCTTCACTTTATTTTTACTTGCATCGTTTTTATCAAAAATACAAAAAATTACTTTCCTTATAGTTGCTATTTTTACTTGTCTGTTTTTAGCTTTGCTAGAATGGGTACTCATGAGAACACCAAGTTGTGTGATTTTACTAGCACTAATAATAGTGATTTTATCTGCACTCCTATTGTGCCACCTGCTCCTGCTGCCAATTTTTATGAGATTAAACCTGCTTTATTGAACCTTGTTATGAAAGATCAGTTTTCTGGTGCTAGTAGTGATGATGCGGCAGCTCATCTCAACAATTTTGTTGAGCTATGTGAGATGCAGAAATATAAGGATGTAGAAGGTGATATTATTAAGCTTAAGTTGTTTCCTTTTTCTTTGAGAGGAAAAGCTAAGGATTGGTTGCTATCTTTGCCTAGAAATAGTATTGATTCATGGGCTAAGTGTAAGGATGCTTTTATTGGAAAATACTATCTTCCTGCTAAGATTATAGCTTTGCGTAGTGATATCATAAAGTTTAGACAGTTTGATAATGAACATGTTGCTCGGGCTTGGGAAAGAATGAAATCTATGATAAAGAATTGCCCTACTCATGGACTGACTACTTGGATGATTGTCCAAACTTTTTATGCAGGACTGAATTTTTCTTCAAGAAATCTATTGGATTCAGCTGCTGGAGGCACTTTTATGTCCCTTACCTTGGGCGCCGCAACCAAGCTTCTTGATAACATGATGGTAAATTATTCTGAGTGGCACACCGAGAGAGCTCCACAAGGTAAGAAGGTAAATTCTGTTGAGGAAACCTCTTCCTTAAGTGATAATATTTATGCTATTATGCTTATGCTTTCTAATGATAGAACTCATGTTGATCCTAATAATGTTCCTTTAGCCTCTTTGGTTGCTCAAGAAGAGCATGTTGATGTAAACTTTATTAGAAATAATTTCAACAACAATGCTTATAGGAACAATTTTGCTACTAACAATTATAGGCCGTATCCTTCTACCAATGGTAATGGTTATGGTAACTCTTATGGTAATTCCTCCAACAACACTAGGGCGGCGCCCTCTGAGCTTGAAGTCATGCTCAAGGACTTCATCGGTAAGCAAACTGCTTTTAACAAGTCTGTTGAGGAAAAGTTAGGCAAAATTGATATTCTGGCTTCTAAAGTTGATAGCCTTGCTCTTGATGTTCAAATCCTGAAATTAAAAGTGTTGCCTAATGAGGTTAAGGAGAATAATACTTTTGCCACTGCTAATGCTATCCAAGTTAGAATTGATGAAAATGTTAGGATGTTAGCTGAATTGCATGCCAGGTGGGAAAGAGAAGATGAGATGGCTAGAAAAATAAAGGTATGTACCATTACTACCTCTAATGATGATGATCCAAATGCTAGCAATCCCCTTACTTTGATTGGTATAGAGAAAACTCCTACTCCTTGTGTTAAAAAGCCCAAAACTGCAAAAACTTTTTCTCAAAAGAGTGCTGAAATTTTTCGGAGTGTAGGAGATGATAGCTCTATTTCTTTCAATGATTTTGATGTTGATGGCTGCAATATATCTGAAGTTATTTTGTTCTTGCAAAAGCTTGCTTTGAGTCCCAGTGCTAGTTCTATAAATGTTGCTTTTACTAAGCATATTACCAATGCTCTCATGAAAATTAGGGATGAAAAGTTGAAGCAAAAAGCTTCTATTCCCAAGAATTTAGAAGATGGTTGGGAACCCATCATTGATATGCATGTTAATGGTTTTGATTGCCATGCTTTATGTGATCTAGGTGCTAGTATTTCTATTATGCCTAAAAAAAATTATGACATGCTTGATTTACCACCGCTTGAAAATGGTTATTATGATGTTCCTATTGCTGATGTTGCTAAGAAGAAACCTTTGGGAAGGATTAATGATGTTCTTATTATGGTTAACAATAACCTTATTCCCGTTGATTTTCTTATTATGGATGCTGAATGCAATGCTTCATGTCCTATTATTTTGGGAACACCCTTTCTTCGAACTGTAGGTGCCATCATTGATATGAGGGAAGGCACCATCAAATATCAATTCCCACTCAAAAAAGGTATGGAACACTTCCCCAGAAAGAGAAAGAAATTACTTTTTGACTTTATTCTTAGAGCAAATTATGAGCTTGATGCTTCATCGCTTGATATTACTTGAATTGCACCTTTCTGCGCCTAGCTCAAAGGCGTTAAAGAAAAGCACTCTTGGGAGATAACCCATTGTTTTACTTTCAGTTCTTTTTCTTTTATTTGAGTCTTCGAAGTTATTACTACTGTAATAACCACTCCTTATCCTTTTTATTTCATTTTTGTGCCAAGAGAAACCTCTAATTTGAGTGAGGTAAGATTTGGGGATGTTGCTGTCCTGGAACAGATATCAGTGCTGCACCGTAAAAATTCGTGAAAATTCTCAGAATATCTTTTTGACCTCCAATTTCTTGTGCATATGCCCCGGGTTATATCCAAACTTTCATTCGTTTGTCACTTTTTGATTTGAGCAACAGAAAACCCTCGAAAAAATCAACCTTTGTCAGCTGTTCTGTTTTGACAGATTTCTGCCACTATTTGTGGTTGCCTCTCGATCGCTTTCTTTTTGAGTTCTTTTGATCACGGAACTTTTGGGGAAGTTGATACAGTAGTATATGTTTTATATGTGGTGGTTTTGAGTTGAAATCTGAACCAAAAGGGGGTTGATTCATTATTATGCTTACAGTAATGTTGCTAATAGAATTGTGTTGAGTTTTATATGAAGGAAGTTTTCAAGTGTAGGGATCAGAAAATGATGAGCTGAGTTGAAGAATGGATAAAAGCTCAAGCTTGGGGATGCCCACGCACCCCAATAAATATCCAAGAGGTACAAGCGTTAAAGCTTGGGGATGCCCCCGAGGCACCCCTTCTTCATCGGCAAAAATCAGGTCACCTTTCAACACACTATATTTTTATTGCTTCATGCACTATGCATTTTCTTGGAGCATCTTTACTTTAGTTTTCAGTATTGTTTAGTTTTGTTTGCTGCAATAAATGTTGGATCCCAACAAATTTCTTTTGGAGAAGTTGCCTTGCTTTTCATTTGCCAAGAACACTCTGTTTTCCACTCTTATCGTTCAACGAGTGTTCTCTTTTTCTAGAACTGCGTTTAGCTTTCGTTTTTCACCTTGATTTTTGTTCAGATCTTGTTATATCTTTATATAAAGCTGTATTTGGACCACTGGTCCATGTTGGTTTTCATCAAAAGAGTTATTTCAAAAAGGTTCGAATGGTGTTGGAAAAGAGAAAAAGTTTCATGCAAAAAAAAGTGGTACAAAAAGGAGCTTGTTTAGACTGCGGCTTAGACTTTTCCATGCCTTGCTTGATATCGTTTTGATAGTATGATTAGTGATTTTTGCTATAGCATGACTTGTCTCAAATGACTAAGATTGCTTAATGAGCCTTTGAAAAATCGTGCGTTGTTTTTATTATTTGGAAGCATTAATTTGGTTTTCTCCTTGATGCTTTATTTGGGTTGACTTGGCGCATGCTTACACATGTTTGACTCATACAAAGTCAGCATAAGCCTCTATGTTCATTTAGTTTTTGACTTTTGATGCCATCTTATGCTTCTCTTAATGATGTTTTGTCGCTATGCATGATTATGGCCATTATTGCTCTCTTAGTTGGTCGCTCCCAGTGTTTTGTTAGCCCTCATTTTGTACTGAGTATGAGCTCTACTCGTGCATCCAACTCCCAAAAACCAAGTTGTTCCAATGTGTCCACCATACATACCTATTAGCAATTTGCTATTCCAAAGTATATTTGACTTGCTTTTATCTATCCTTCAAATTAAACTCTTTTGGTGTTATGCGAAAATTGGTCAGTACATCTCTCACGAACCTGATGGCACACTTTACTTTTCTCCTTCTTAAAATTTTGACATTGTGGCTCTCTTATGTTGAGTTTTTATGCTTGCAAGTTGTAAGTTGGAAATTAGCCAAACCATGCCGTCATGGGGTAAGCTTTCAACATTGCACTTCTTATTTGAGTTGATATCGTGATCTTTTGTTTATGGATACTCGCAATGTGAAATAAGTTGGGAATCTCGCGGGATCATGGAGTTTGTATACGTGTTAGAGAAACGCCTGGACCGCCAATCTAAGCCATGCATAATTCATGGTGGAAATTTACAGCATGCCTATAGTGAACATTCGACGACGCATCTCAAAATAAAAAGCTATACCAATGGTAAATAAAAGAGATGACGAGGTGTTCATTATCTGTTTGTCCTATCATTTTTTTGTGGGCTTGTTCCATGTCATCGGGCACGGAGGTACCCCGTTGGCGGTTCTCAATGATATGTGTATACTTACAATGACAAGAGCTTGCTTGGGACTCTAAGTCGAGTATCATGAGGTTTGGGTATTCGTACTTCACGGGACACGAGGTTTTCAACTTATGATTTGTCAAGCATATGCTTCATAATTATACTCGTATTAACCTTAACCATTCAAGATGCCTATGATGGGGGCAATGAGAGCTCAAAGCTAGTAAGTACCATAATTTTTGAAGGTTTATAAAACTTGCAATCACTGCTTCCCTCTGCGAAGGGCCTTTCTTTTTACTTTTATGTTGAGTCTCCACCTTCTACCTTTATGCACTGTCTAAGAGAGTGTAGTTGTCATTCTGAGTTTAATGTGCATAGTCCCAAAGTTTATCATTGATTGATTCATGATTTTGGTTTCACTTGTTCTTAAATTATTTGTATCTAGTCGCCCTCTTAAACTTGAAGGTGTCCTATGCATTTATGTTTTGCTATTCCATGAAGGACAAGCTGAAAACCATTTGATATGTTTTTCCATATGATTTGAACACACGTTTGACTTTCATTATTTCATTTTCATGATCTTTCATTTGTGTTCTTTTTCATGTTATAACCTGGTTGCTAAGTTTCTTCTATCAAGATTATGTCTTTCATGCCCATGTTTTAAGTTCTGTTTATCCCAGCACTCAATGCTTACATAGATGATCAAGATTGTGTTGGTGCATGTCACCTCAAAAATTATTCTTTGTTATCACTTACCTACTCGAGGACGAGCAGGAGTCAAGCTTGGGGATGCTTGATACGTCTCAAACATATCTATAATTTTTGATGCTCCATGCTTGTTCTTACACCATTTGCTTAGTGTTTTGTTACACTTCGTGGCGTTTTTATGCATTTTCCGGAACTAACCTATTAACAAGATGCCACAGTGTCAGTTCCCTGTTTTCTGCTGTTTTTGTGTTTTAGAAAAGTTACACAGGAAATATTCTCGGAATTGGACGAAACAAAAGCCAAACCTTCTAATATTTACTGAAGCTTCCAGAAGTCCGAAGAGGAGACGGAGGGGGGCCACAGGGCGGTCACACCATAGGGCGGCACTGGCAGCCCCTGGGCCGCGCCCCCTATGGGTGAGGCCACCCTATCCCACCTCTGACGCTGCCCCTACGCCTATAAAGACCCCCCGATGGGAAAAACCTAAAGACCCAATCAATTTTCCAGAAACACATCGTGATCCGCCGCCGTCATCGACCCGAGATCGGGAGGGTCCAGAAGCTCTTCCCGGCACCCTACCGGAGAGGGGAATCGCCACTGGAGGTCTTCTTCATCGCCATGCTTGCCTCCGGCGCGATGAGTGTGTAGTCTACCTTGGACTATGGGTCCATAGCAGTAGTTAGATGGTTGTCTTCTCCACCATGTGCTTCATGTTTAGATCTCGTGAGCTGCCTTACATGATCGAGATCATCTTTATGTAATTCTACATGTTGTGTTTTTTGGGATCCGATGAATATTGGTGTTATGTTAAGTTGATGTGCTGAATTTTATCTTATGTTATCTCTATGTTTTTTATGATCTTGCAGGCTCTCCGTTGTTAGTAGCTATCTTGGCCAAGTAGATACTAGTGACTCCAAGAGGGGGTATTTATGCTTGATAGTTGGGTTCATGCCTCTATTTAATCTGGGGGAGTGACAGAAACCTTTAAGGTTGTAGATGTGTTGTTGCTACTAGGGAGAAAACAACATTCTTGTGTCCAAGGACATTCGTTTTGTTTACATTACACACTTTTCTTAATGCAGTTATCTGTTGTTCGCAACTTAATACTCGAGGGGTGTGATGCGGCACGGTGTTCATGTAATTTCACCGTCCAGTTGGGAACCCCAAGAGGAAGGTATGATGAGTACAACAGCAAATTTTCCCTCAGTAAGAAACCAAGGTTTAATCGTATCCAGGAGAAAGCCAAACGTCTTAAGATGATGTATGCTAGCTTAGCGACAGCTCCGGACAATTTATAAGGTGCCTCGTCTAGTGCTGTGCTTTGCACCAGCAACAATGTGGAACCTGCACACAACACAATCAAATACTTTGTTCCCAACTTACGATGAGGTTGTCAATCTCACCGGTTTGCTTGAAACAAAGGGTATGAGCGTATCGAGTGGAAACAATAGTAGTATGCGAGAAAAGAAACAATGCGAGTAAAGTAAACAAGTGATAGCAATATAATGGAAATAAGACCGGGGTCCACAGTTCACTAGTGGTGTCTCTCCATAATATAAAATAACACATGCTAGGTAAACAAATTACAGTTGGGCAATTGATAGAATAAAGACAACGTGCATATGTCGAGAGGATCACTATGAGATTTATTCTGAGCATTACAACAAGATACATAGACCATCATCCAACTGCATCTATGACTAATAATCCACTTGTGGTGAATCAATCCGAGAACTCCACAAGTATTAAGTTGCGAACAACAGATCACTTCATTAAGCAAAGTGTGTTATGTAAACAAAGCATATGCCCTTGAGCATATGAATGTTGTTTTCTCCCTAGTGGCAACATCACATCTACAACCTTAGAGGTTTCTGTCACTCCCCCAGATTAAATAGAGGCATAAACCCAACTATCGAGCATAAATACCCCCTCTTGGAGTCACTAGCAACTACTCGGCCAAGATAGCTACTAACAACGGAGAGCATGCAAGATCATAAACAACATAGAGATAACATAAGATAATATTCAGCACATCAACTCAATCATAACACCAATATTCATCGGATTCCAACAAACACAACATGTAGAATTACATAACGGTGATCTCGATCATGTAGGGCAGCTCACGAGATCTAAACATGAAGCACATGGTGGAGAAGACAACCAACTAGCTACTGCTATGGACCCATAGTCCAAGGTAGACTACTCACTCATCACGCCGGAGGCAAGCGTGGCGATGAAGAAGACCTTCGGTGGCGATTCCCCTCTCTGGCAGGGTGCCGGGAAGAGCTTCTGGACCCTCCCGATCTCGGGTCGACGGCGGCGGCGGATCGTGATGTATTCTGGAAAAGTGATCAGGAATTTAGGTTTTTCCCATCGGGGAGTCTTTATAGGCGAAGGGGCAGCGTCAGAAGTGGACCAGGGGGCCCTCACCATAGGGCAGCGCGGCCAGGCCCTGGGCCGCGCCCCCTGGTGGTGAGGCGGCCTCCTAGCTCCTTTCCGTCTTTTGTTTCGTCCAATTTCGAGAATATTTCTTGTGTAACTTTTCTGAAACACAAAAACAGCAGAAAACAGGGAACTGGCACTGTGGCATCTCGTTAATAGATTAGTTCCGGAAAATGCATAAAAATGCCATGAAGTGTAATGAAACACTAAGCAAATGGTGTAAAAACAAGCATGGAGCATCAAAAATTATAGATACGTTAGAGACGTATCAGGGTGTTCGGACGATATCCCCGCGAGTGGATTATTAGTCATAGATGCAGTTGGATGGCAGTCTATGTATTTTGTTGTAATGCCCAGAGTAAATCTCATAGTGATCCTCGTGACGTATGCACGTTATCTTTATTCTATCAATTGCCCAACTGTAATTTGTTTACCCAGCATGTTCTTATTTATCTTATGGAGAGACACCACTAGTGAACTGTTGACCCCGGTCTAATTTCCTTTACATTGCTATTTCCATTTACTATTACTCGCATTGTTTACTTTTTCGCATACTACTACTATTTTCCACTCGATACGCTCATACCTTTGTTTACAGCAAACCAGTGAGATTGACAACCTCATCGTAAGTTGGGAGCAAAGTTCTTGGTTGTGTTGTGTGCAGGTTCCACGTTGCTGCTGGTGCAAAGGAAAGCCCTGGACGAGGCGCCTTATAAATTGTCCGGAGCTGTCGCGAAGCTAGCAGGCATCAGCTTCTGACGTTTGGCTTTTTCCTACTGGTTCGATAAACCTCGGTTTCTTACTGAGGGAAAACTTGCTACTGTGCTCATCATACCTTCCTCTTGGGGTTCCCAACTGGGTGGTTATCTGCCCGCATCAGTACCCAGGCTTTGGACAAAGGCAGTCCGCGCCCCCCGCGATGCCCCATCGTCGCCCATCATCCCCATCCTCCTCCAAGATTTGCTCTTTGCTGCCTGTTTGACCTCTCTTCTTCTCCAATCCATTTTCTTTGATTCTGATAGAAAATCTTGACCAAATTCAGTGAGATTTGTTGCAAGAAGTTGAGGAGAGACCGATCTACAGATGGGTTAGCTTGTGGAGAAATTTCGTTGGTGCGTTTATTCGTATTTTGGTTTAGTTGGTGTAAATTTTCCTATAGCTGTTCTTGTGTTCTTGATGCTATTTTTGTGTTCTACAGGTTGATTCCGGTGCGGCTGAAGTGGTGTGACATGAGGCAGTTGCAAGGTGGTGGTTTGCACGCTTCAAGGGTAAAATCATAATCTCAAAAGGTGGTAGTGTAATTTTTTTAGATATATTTTAGCGGTGTAGACAGATGGGTTAGCAAGTTAGTTTAAATTGTACTAATATTTCTGGTTCATATGTGCAGGTATGGAGTATCCATCCTTGCTTGATCCGCACACGAATTATGATCATCAGGGCGGATTGCTGAATTATTACGGGTTTCGGGATGATACTCATCATATCAAGTCTCTACAGTGTCACACTCCCAATGAGTATTGGATGATACACCCTGATTGGGTGCCTAGGTATAAGTCATTTGTATTTATGGTCGATTCTTCATTTATTCTTGGCTTGGAAATGTTATTACTAATATGTTTACATTGTTATGCAGCTTGAAGTGGACTGGACTTCTACCTTTCGTGCGACTGGTAGAGTCTACCTGTGAGGACTTGGAGGTGCATCCCCGTTATGCTGTGATAGAGAAAAAAAGGAGGATGACCTTGGACAGGGTATTGCTCACTGCCTTAATGGACCGGTCGAGACTAGAAACCCACACATTCCACTTCTGTTGGGGCGAGATGGCTCCTACTTTGTAGGACGTCGCATACTTGTTGGGACTTCCATTGACTGGTGATCCCATAGGGCCATTGTGCGCACCTAAAGATTGGGCGGTGGATCTTATAGAAAGTTTAACGGAATCCGTGGAGAGGTGGCATATCCGGATATTGAACCCTCGCGTGGGCCAAAATTGAAGGAAATATGCCCTAGAGGCAATAATAATATTATTATTATCATATTTCTTGTTCATGATAATGTTTATACTCCATGCTATAATTGTATTAAGCGGAAACATTAATACTTGTGTGGTTTATGAACAACACCGTGTCCCTAGTACGCCTCTACTAGACTAGCTCATTGATTAATGATGGTTAAGGTTTCCTAACCATAGACATGAGTTGTCAATTAATAATGAGATCATGTCATTAGGAGAATGATGTGATGGATAGACCCAAATAAAGCAGAGCAATTAGATCGTGTCATTGTGTTCATCTTTGCGAAGCTTTTTCTTATGTCAAGTATTGTAGTCCTTAGACCATGAGATAATACAACTCCCTGGTATCGGAAGAAAGCTTTGAGGTCATCAAACGTCATCCTATGTGAGGGTGATCATAAAGGTGTCTCTCAGGTGATCGGAAAGTACTTGTTGGGTTGTATGTATCGAGATGGAATTTGTCCCTCCCGAGTCGGAGAGATATACTTCGGGCCCACTCGGTAATCGATATCAACACCGCTTGCAAGCACGTGGTTAAGGAGTTAATCACAAAGTGATATCGGGTTACGGAACGAGTAAAGTACTTGCTGTGAACGAGATTGAACTAGGTATGCCGATACCGACGATCGAATCTCGGGCGAGTAAAATATCGTGTGACGAAGGGAATACATATACGGGATTAATTGAATCCTGGCATCGTGGTTCATCCGATATGATCATCAATGAATATGTGGGAGTCAATATGGGTTTCCAGATCCCGCTGTTGATTATTGATAGAAGATCATGTCTGCATATTCTCGAACCCGTAGGGTCACACACTTAACGTGCATCGACGCTAGGATAGAATGGATAATTGGTTTATGAGTTTTTGGTCAGAGTCTCGGATGAGATCCAGGACATCACGAGAGGTTCCGCAATGGTCCGAAGAATAAAATTCATATAAAGGAAAGCAGTTTTTGGATTCCGGAATTATTTCGGAGTTTATCGGTATTGTACCGGAAGGTTCTAGAAGGTTCCGGAGTGGGACCAACGTGGGCCCACTTGTCGGAGGCCTATGTGGGCCTAAGGGGAAGTGTCCTGGCCACTTTGGGCCAGGCGCACAAGGCCCCTAAGGCCCAGCCGGCCAGCCCTTAGGGGAAACCCTAAGGGAACCTTCTAGAAGGAGGGGGGAAACTTGCCCCCCACTCTTCCCCCTTGGGCCGCCGCCCTAGGGCTTGGAGGAGGGGTCAAGGGGCTGGCCAGCCCCCTATATAAGGAGGGCAGGGGCGCAGCCTCCCCCCCACTCCAACCCTAGCCGCCGGCCAACTGCTGCTCCTCCACCTCTCTCTCGCGCGACTGTGCGTAGGCGAAGCCCTGCCGCAGAAACTCTCCACCATAAGCACCACACCGTCGTGCTGCAGATCCAATCTATCTCTCCACCATACTTGCTGGACCAAGGAAGGAGGAGACGTTGCTGCACCGTACGTGTGCATCTCTCGGAGGCACCGCCACTTGCGGCGTAGGATCGGATCGGATCGCGGGGAGGAGACGGCTAGTACGACTACATCATCCACGTTCTGTTGAACGTTTCCGCTGTGCGATTTCTTCAAGGGTATGAAGATCTCATCTACCTATCTCGTTGATTACATCTCCTAGATTAGATCTTGGCTTTCTTGTTCGCATCCGTAGAATTTTTTTTGATTTACTATGCTGCGAAACCCTTCAGTGGTATCAGAGCTAGATCTATGCGTAGATGTGTTTCACGAGTAGAACGCAACATGCTTGTTGCGGGCGTTGATGTTTTCTATTGCAAACCTCTTTGTTGTGTATTTCTTATGGCGCGGCATAGTGAGATCGAAGCGGTCCAGGCCAACTTTACGCGACCTCGTTCGCGAGACCGGCTCCGCACTTGACGTGTGGCTTGTTCCACACATGCGGCTGGTGGATGCCAGTTTCTCTCACTATAGTAGTCATGAGATTTACAACGGATGTTAGCAACCATAATATCACCATTGTGGCTTTTCGTAGGTAAGAATTGTTCTTAGCTTGTTACTCCCATAAGCCACGTAAAACATGCAACAACAAAGTAGAGGCGTCTAACTTGTTTTTGCAGGGAGTGTTTTGTGATATGGTATGGCCACAAGATGTGATGTGATATATGTGATGTATGCGATGATCATGTTTTGTAATATTTCACGACTTGCATGTCGATGAGTTCACAACCGGCAGGAGCCATGTGGTTGTCTTTATAATTGTGTATGACCTGCGTGTCAACTTCTTATACGCCATGTAATAGCTTTACTTTATCGCTAAGTAGTTAGCAATAGTCATAGTTGCTATTCATGGTGGAGGCAATCATGATGGAGTGATGGAGATCATGCCGGCGCGCACGAGATGGAGATCAATGTGCGAAGATTGGCTATACCATGTCACATATTGTATATGCATGTGATGTTTATCCTCTATGTATCTTATTATGCTTTGATCGCGACGGTAGCATTATAAGATGATTCCTCACTTAAAGATCAAGATAAAATTGTGTTCTCCCCTCGTATGCGCCATTGCGAAAGTTCGTCGTGTTCAAGCATCTCGTGATGATCGGGTGCTATAAACTCTACGTTCACATACAACGGGTGCAAGCCAGTATTTGCACATGCGGAGATACTTGGGTTTGACTTGACGAGCCTAGCATGTATAGACATGGCCTCAGAACACACGGACCGAAAGGTCAAGCATGAGTCATATGGATGATATGATCAACATGTTGATGTTCACCATTAAAGCTACATCATTCACGTGATGATCGGTCTCGGTGTAGTAAATTTGGATCATGCTTCACTAAACAACTTTGAGGGATGTTGAATTTAGTAGGAGTTCATTAGTAATTTGATTAACTTGAACTAATTATCATGAACTAAATCTTGATGTATTTGCATAAGTCGTTGTAGTCTTTGGCACCGTTTCCCACCAACACTTAGCTTAATTGAGTTAAAAGAACTATAGAATTCTGGATTATCACTTTTCGGTCTAGTGCCGTTTAGTTAGAATGTCAAGACTAAAGATTAAGTCCTATTGCAAACTTTAGCAAACCTTGCTTGCTCCATACGATTTAATAAATTGTATTAATCTAAGAGCAACGATTCAAGTTTAGTATCTAAAGATCATATGTTTGCCTTCATGATAAATTGATCTTCAAAATTGTTTGAGAATCAAAGTGATCATCGAGCTGAAAGAATTGTTTCAGAAACAAACAAGAAGTGAAAGATATTTGATATCTAAAACTTTGATTGTTTGCAAAAATGATGAAGTATAATTTAGTAAAAGAACATATGCTCATAGTGTATGAATATATGCGAAGATTGAAGATGCTAGGCATCCCGATCACCCAAAAGTTTGGGAAACTAATATTATACTTGCATTTGTCCTTAAGAGCTATAGTAGTTTCATCATGAAAGTTGTCATGATAAAACGAATGAAAAGGTATCGGCTAAATTGTTTTGCTATACCAAAAGAATACTAAAGAATGGAATCTGGAAGAATACCAATCATATGATGATGGCGATCCACTTCAAAGTGCAAAATCTAAGGCTATTACTATTTGACTAACATCCTTTGGACTATGTGTCAAATGATTGATGCCACTATTGATGTCGATAGATTCTTCTAAAAAAGGAGAGGAAATGCGAAATAGGATCTACAAAAGTATTTGGTAGAAAAGGAAAAGACTGGAAATGTCCAGCACGGGTATATAAATGATATACATGTTATAGATGTATTCTTTG
Source organism: Dactylis glomerata (assembly GCA_007115705.1). Taxonomy (NCBI): domain Eukaryota; kingdom Viridiplantae; phylum Streptophyta; class Magnoliopsida; order Poales; family Poaceae; genus Dactylis; species Dactylis glomerata. The sequence goes on along the minus strand of QXEO01000291.1, from coordinate 928,101 downwards.
CTAGTGCATAATGTAATTCTTGGGTATTGGATACTAGATTGTTGGTATGAAATGTCATAGAAAGCAACAATACAAGAACTACGATGGCCTAAGTAACTAGCAAAAGAATGTGGTAACAATGCGCATCGAGAAACAAATAAATGTGTTATTGTGTTTTTCGTTGGCATAAAACCTAGCCTTGTTGATTTGTTAAGAACTTAATAATTGTTATTTTGTTCCGGTATTATGAGAGCAATGGTTGTTCAAATTATTACTGTCTTCCATAATCGATGGATAGATTATTATTATCTTGTTGGTGAAATAGACATTTATAACACTGATGCTAAAGGTCGCAAGACAAAACAAATTTCACTTACATGTGACACCGCCGTTTAAGTCATATTGGAAACAAAACATGAAAGAAATTCTATATTGATAGATTTTCGAGTCATTTGATTTTGAATTGATTGACGCTTGTGAGACTTTTCCTAAAGATGATTAAACTCCGTTCATGGGCCATAGAAAGAATAAGCGACTAACTACATGGAGATCGTACATGTTGATGTATGTAGTTCATGTGTGAAGTCGAGCGTGGTGTATTTTCTATTTCATCAATGACTCGAATAGATATACGGTATATCTACTTGATGAGATAGAAGTATGAAATTGTTCAATTTATGAAGTGAAAATTGTTATAACAAGAATATTCGAGTTGAATGATTAGATCATAAAGAAGAATATTTGAGTTACAAGTTTAGCAAACATCTAAGAGTTAGGGGAATTGTTCCACAAACTTGCATCGTGATAAACACCATAGGAGTATGGAGTTTTCGATGGATGTAATCAAACCTTGTTTGACATGGTTAGATCAATGATGAAATAAACTACCAATATAATTTGTGGATTATGCTTTAGAGACTACCGCTTTTCACTGAATAGAGTGCCATCATAATCTGCCGAAATGACACCATACAAGTTATAGTTGTCTTTTTCTTGAATTTTGGTATGCAAGGCATATGTGTAAAATGTTTACAACCAAAATCAGATTAGTAAGTCTTTGTAGGTTATCCCAAAGAATGTCGATGGGTATTCCTTCTATTATGAACCCAAACACATAGTGATTGTCACTAAAAGAAGTGAATTTCTTATGAAGGAGTTTCTCGCGAAAGGTTTAAGTGGGAGGAAAATAGAACTTGATGAGGTTATTGAACCTGAGCAAGATGAGCAAAGTAGCGCAGCACGGAAAATGTTCTAGAAGCGGCAACTGCATTCATGGCTCCCGCACCTACAATATGTTGTAGTCATGGACATCAAAGTTCCTATTTAACCAAGTTGGTCGTAATCAAATAGTAAGATTTGAGGACGAGATATTATTAGATAATAGTAACCAATAATATACAAAGAAGCGATGATGGGCCCTGACTTCGTCATATGAATTATTATAGCAACAATTACATATTGAGATATGATAGTTGAATAAACGAAACAACGTTCCTCTACCGGAATGCATACCAAGGACGTGTAACTGACACGACCCAATGGGTTTGGTTGATTCAAAGGTTGCTAGATATGTATGCAAACTTCTATGGTAGAAGTAAGCGTAGCGAAGTTGGAATCTTCAATGATGAAAATGTTAAAGTGTTAATTTCATCAAGATATTTGAAGATGCTTGTATTACAAGAAAGTAAGTGGGAGCGCTCAGACATATTTCTAATACTTTATGTGGACGATATATCGTTTATTGGAAATAATGTGTTTTTCTTGATATTGTTAAGTTTTCATTAAAAATTAGTTTTTGATGAAAGACTTAGGTAAAATCAGAATATTAAGCATCAATGTCTATGCAGATAGATTGAGGCACTAATATAGTTTTGCCAGAGTACATAGATGAAATATTGAATTTGTTCAATATGGAAATAATAAGAACGGTTCTTGTTGCATGGAAGAGGTTGGAGCAAGAATCAATTGTTTTGACACTTGATGAGTGAAACCACAAGAATGATTTTATCAATCTTGTATACCATGATATGTAAATCCAGATGTGTCCAATGCTCTAAAGGTTATAGCATTCATATGATGATCGTTGGACAATAGTAAAGATATTCTTATGCACTTTCGAAGAAGTAAGAATATGTTCTGTATGCAGAAGTGACAAATGGTTCATTGCAATGAGTTACATTGGCTTTGTCACACATACAAGTAAAATTTGATCTCAATTTTTAAGCTATTTGTTTTGAGTAAGAAGGTGGCACAATAAGATGGAAGAAAGTTCCATGATGACTTGGATGAGTTCCAATGTTAATATTGTGGCGGACACTGCAACGAGGGCTCAGTATATAATCGCTTTAGAAACGGCATAAAAGATGAAAAGTAGATAGTGATAATCCAACTTATTTGTGGCACTGTCATCCAGGTCATATTGGCATAAAACGCATAAAGAAACTCCATTCTGATGGACTTTTGGAGTCTCTTGATTTTGAATCATTTGACACGTGCAAGCCATGCCTCATGGGCAAGATGATCAAAAACCCGTTCTCCAGAATAATGGAGCGAGCAACGAACTTATTGGAAATCATACATACCGATGTGTGCGAACCAATGAGTATTTCGGCGCACGGTGGATATCGCTATTTTTTCTAAGTGTGCTAGTACTATGTAGTCCTATTGTATGACAATAGTGACAACATAGTCTCGGCCAAGAAACAAAGGTCTCACCAGAAGACCAAGTTTATACGATGCTATCTCATACAAGATGAGTAATGCGTGCTGACGAAAAAGAATATGCAAATACAAACGGACCTGAAAGCGTCAGACCCGTAGATAAGGTTTACCACATGCAACGCATATGAATAACACCGGAATGCCATAGGTGTTAAAGGCGCAAGTATTAACTAGATTATTGACTCTAGTGCAAGTGGGAGACTGGAGGAAATATGCCCTAGAGGCAATAATAATATTGTTATTATCATATTTCTTGTTCATGATAATGTTTATACTCCATGCTATAATTGTATTAAGCGGAAACATTAATACTTGTGTGGTTTATGAACAACACCGTGTCCCTAGTACGCCTCTACTAGACTAGCTCATTGATTAATGATGGTTAAGGTTTCCTAACCATAGACATGAGTTGTCAATTAATAATGAGATCATGTCATTAGGAGAATGATGTGATGGATAGACCCAAATAAAGCAGAGCAATTAGATCGTGTCATTGTGTTCATCTTTGCGAAGCTTTTTCTTATGTCAAGTATTGTATTCCTTAGACCATGAGATAATACAACTCCCTGGTATCGGAAGAAAGCTTTGAGGTCATCAAACGTCATCCTATGTGAGGGTGATCATAAAGGTGTCTCTCAGGTGATCGGAAAGTACTTGTTGGGTTGTATGTATCGAGATGGAATTTGTCCCTCCCGAGTCGGAGAGATATACTTCGGGCCCACTCGGTAATCGATATCAACACCGCTTGCAAGCACGTGGTTAAGGAGTTAATCACAAAGTGATATCGGGTTACGGAACGAGTAAAGTACTTGCTGTGAACGAGATTGAACTAGGTATGCCGATACCGACGATCGAATCTCGGGCGAGTAAAATATCGTGTGACGAAGGGAATACATATACGGGATTAATTGAATCCTGGCATCGTGGTTCATCCGATATGATCATCGATGAATATGTGGGAGTCAATATGGGTTTCCAGATCCCGCTGTTGATTATTGATAGAAGATCATGTCTGCATATTCTCGAACCCGTAGGGTCACACACTTAACGTGCATCGACGCTAGGATAGAATGGATAATTGGTTTATGAGTTTTTGGTCGGAGTCTCGGATGAGATCCAGGACATCACGAGAGGTTCCGAAATGGTCCGAAGAATAAAATTCATATAAAGGAAAGCAGTTTTTGGATTCCGGAATTGTTTCGAAGTTTATCGGTATTGTACCGGAAGGTTCTAGAAGGTTCCGGAGTGGGACCAACGTGGGCCCACTTGTCGGAGGCCTATGTGGGCCTAAGGGGAAGTGTCCTGGCCACTTTGGGCCAGGCGCACAAGGCCCCTAAGGCCCAGCCGGCCAGCCCTTAGGGGAAACCCTAAGGGAACCTTCCAGAAGGAGGGGGGAAACTTGCCCCCCACTCTTCCCCCTTGGGCCGCCGCCCTAGGGCTTGGAGGAGGGGTCAAGGGGCCGGCCAGCCCCCTATATAAGGAGGGCAGGGGCGCAGCCTCCCCCCCACTCCAACCCTAGCCGCCGGCCAACTGCTGCCCCTCCACCTCTCTCTCACGCGACTGTGCGTAGGCGAAGCCCTGCCGCAGAAACTCTCCACCATAAGCACCACGCCGTCGTGCTACAGATCCAATCTATCTCTCCACCATACTTGCTGGACCAAGGAAGGAGGAGACGTCGCTGCACCATACGTGTGCATCTCTCGGAGGCGCCGCCACTTGCGGCGTAGGATCGGATCGGATTGCGGGGAGGAGACGGCTAGTACGACTACATCATCCACGTTCTGTTGAACGTTTCCGCTGTGCGATTTCTTCAAGGGTATGAAGATCTCATCTACCTCTCTCGTTGATTACATCTCCTAGATTAGATCTTGGCTTTCTTTTTCGCATCCGTAGGAAATTTTTTGATTTACTATGCTGCGAAACCCTTCAAAAATATGCTTGGTTGAAGGAGTTTCAGGTATTTTAGTACATTGTTGTTTTCATGCAATCAATTTTGAACTTTGAAATTCCAGTTCATTGTTGTTTTCATGCAAGCAATTTCGAACTTTCAGTTAATTGTTATTTTATATTTGCTTCATTGTAGATATGGAAGTTTGCTCCGAGACATAGTATGACTGAAGAACTGATTACTCAGTCCTTGGAGGCATACCCGATGTGGTTGCTCAGGAGGATTATGTTTATAGAAAATCATGGGACAGTATTTTTGTGCATTTCATCCCTATTGCACTTGAGATTGCTAATGGAGTGACTCTAGATGACAATACACCGAGGAGTTGGGGTTCTGCCGTGCTAGAAGGAATGTACCGAGTTATGTGTAATAGCTGCTGCAAGACTAAGCCTAATTCTGCCCTCCTTGGATGCCCATTATTTATTTAGCTATGGTCGTGAGAGAGACTCACAATTGGACGGCCCGACATAAATGTGAGTAAACCTTTTCCTAGCAACGAGTTGAATGATCATGACCACATCGACATACCCACTATTGGTACACTTTGGACACACCGGAAGGTACATGGCTAACAGTAATGTTTCAATATTGCATTGGTCACATACGTACGAAAAACTAACTATTAATTTTTACATACAGAGACGCTTTGCTCAGGACCAGGTGACGGGCTGCTGCCAGTTGATGACCAAGTCATTTGATTTTTACCCCAGTGATCAGGTCATCTGGGACCCATACTCGGTTGCTAGTATCAAGGCTAGATACCTCGGTGGGCTTTCTATTATGTGCACAAGAGACCAAGAATACTGGCTTACTAAGTTCAAAATAGTGTTTGATATAATTGTGGAGGAGATGTCTCAGTAGAGGGCTTTCTATTATGTGCACAAGAGACCAACTCACACCTGGAAAGAGGTCCAGGCAGAACTTATCAAGATCAACGGCATTGGACAGATTTAAAGGAGAGAGGAGAAGACATGAGCTTTTAGATTCAACATACCGAGTACTGGATAAACGACAACCACAAAGATGAAGATATCTTCATGCCGAGCGATTAGGCCAAGAAGAGCAAAGAAGCTGTGTCCTCAAAGCGCAAGAGCGGTGCTTGCAAGGGCAAGGGACCTGCAACGTCAAAGATTAACGACGACGACGACGACTTCATGCCTACTGAACGGATCGTATGGGCACCTAGAGGGGGGGGGGGTGAATAGGTGCTACTCAAATTTTAATTCTTTTTCAACTTAGGCTTGACACAAAAGGTAAATTCTCTAGATATGCAACTAAGGTGAATTTACCTATATGACAACTAGCAAGCTTAGCAAGATACAAGTAGTAAAGGCAATAAAGGATAGAAGAAACCGAGAGTGGAGCACACGGAGACACGGATGTAATTCCCGTAGTTCCTTCCTTTTTAGGGGAAGTACGTCTACGTTGGAGGGGTGTGGTTGCCACAAAGGCCTAACCAATGCCACAAAGGCTCACCCTATTCTCCGGTGCAAGCTTCCGCCACAAAGGCCTAGCTCACTTTCCACTAAGGGATTCCTCAAGGCGGAATCGGCCTTTACAAAACTTGGGGCACAACTCCACAACTGAATTGGAGGCTCCCAAGCACCACAAAGCAATCAATCAACAAGTATCAAGATGTCAATCACACAAATCAAGGTCAAGGGACACAAGGGAACCCAAGACCCAAGGAGCCCTCAAGCAAATGAGAGGGGAAATCAAATCGCTTCGGTGAGGATGTAGATCAAGGCCTTCTCCTTCGATTCTCCAAAGATCAAGAACTTTGGTGGGTTGAGGGAGGAGATCTTGCGAATTTGGTGGCTCCAAATGGGTGTTCTTCTTGCACAGCTCGAGCAGCTTGAGGTGGAAGAAGGGGAGGGGTATTTATAGCCCCTCCCAAAATGTAGCCGTTGCTGTCTTGGAGGGGCGGATTATCCGGCCAAGGTATGGCCGGATTATCCGGCCCCTGGCCGGATTATCCGCCCCCCCTATCTGGTTGACGCCGACTCTGGTCCTTAGCCGAATTTCTGAAGCCGTCGTGGGGGGGGGGGGGCGGATTATCCGGCCCCCTGGCCGGATTATCCGGCCCCTATACTGGGTGACGCCGATGCTAGTCCTTAGCCATTTTGGGGTCGTTGAAGGGGGGGGCGGATTATCCGGCCCCCTATACTGGGTGACGCCGACGCCAGTCCTTAGCCGTTTTGGCCTCTCTCTTCGGAGGGGGCGGATTATCTGGCCCCTGGCCGGATTATCCGGCCTGGCAATTCTTGAGCTGTAACACCTGCACAACTTAGCACCCACTTAAAATTCCTAATGTTGTTATCTAACACACAAAACCTGAGGGATACAAAGTTTGCACTTTCAATCTCCCCCTTTTTGGTGTTAGATGACAACACTAGGATTTGCAAGAGAGATCGAATATTTCAAACAGCAAATATTTGAGCAAGATATAAAGCTCCCCCTAGATGTGTGCATCTACACAATTAAGTTTGTAGGCGGCATACCTTTTCATGGATAACTCAATCAATATGGAATTCCGTATATGATAATGATGAGAAACCGGACAATAATTCCATAGCCATCTCACCAATAACCATGAGCTCATAAAAACATAAGTGAATAACACATAATGATCCACATGGCACATATAGAACATATAACATAGTCTCATACACCACAAGGTAGCAAATAAACCACACGAAGTTCAACCACACAAAGTTCCAAACTTAAGACAAGTAAAATAAGAAGAAACACAAGCGCCAAAGAATGATAAGCGCGCAAGCTTGTGTTTCCACCCATGCAAATCCCGTAAGACTCCTAATAGAACTACTTCTCCCCCTTTGGCATCAAGACACCAAAAAGGGAGAAGAGCGATGCTACGCGTCCCGAGGAATCAATCCTCCCAATCACCGATGTCGTCGGAGTCCTCAGCATCATAATCTCCGCCATCACCTTCATCTCCTTCAGCATCATCATCCTCAAAGTCCTCCTCAGCCTTTGGATGAGTGCCTCCTGTGGGAGCATCTGGAGCATCAAAGAGATGCTTCTGCATATCCACCCAGTTGAAGCGATCGGTGTTCCAAGCTTCATAGGGCACAGGAGCAGTAGGTGTGGGATCGGCGGTCTGAGCACCACTGAGACGGTGAAGGATCAGCTGCTGAGTGTCCTGGATGCTCTTCCTCTCAACATAGGCCTGGTAGTTCTCACGGTGGATCTCTACCTTCATGCACAGAACATTCCGCTCAAACCAACTGAGCTTCCTCACCTCCCTGGACACAGCAGACGCAGCAGCCCTCTGATCACGAGTAGAAGCACTCGTCCTCGCATCAGCCATGAAAGTGCTTGGATATGCAGCAGCTGGAGCAGAAGGCTTCGACCTCTTGACATACATCTTCTTTACTTGGTGCTCCACACTATCATCATGAATGTCATAGTCTCCAAGGGTATTCTTGATTAGGAGCATAATGTAGGGAGCATAAGGCACGGTGTTCCTCTGAATGATAGCATCCTTGATCTCATAGAAGATGAAATCCATCACATCAAGAGTAAAGTCCTTAGCAGGGTCAGTCGAAGTAGCACACTCATGAGCAAAAGCGAGGAGGTCAACAAGAGAGGTCCGAATAGCATCATTGTTACCACCACTAGGAGCAATGTTCTCTCTGAAAATGCGGACAAGCTGATCATAAAGAGGATGTAGGCCTTTGATGAAGCCCACAACACCTGTGGAGTCATAGAGGTCATAGAGCTTGTCCTTGTCAGGCTTGGTCCCCGGATTGTGAATACGGCGACCCACTGGAGTGTCTCCATTATACGCATACCCCAAGAGAGAAGCAAACATAGAGAAGTCCGATGTACACTCATGCTCGCCGGTCATCCACTTCATAGACTTCTGAGCATTGGGCAGGATCACAAGAGTAGCATAGAACTGCTTGATGAGACCGGGATTATAGTTGCACTGAATGTTAGCCAACCCCATCAAACCCAACTTCTCAACCACAGAAACTGCTTCATCAAAATAGGTCTTGCTGCGAAGGTGATCAAAGTCAATAGGATGCATCGGACGACACGGATTCTTGAGAGGCTCATAGACATCACGGAAAATGCCCCACTGCTCTTCATTCCAGAAACCACGGTCCTCAATCTCTTCATCTCTTGCTGTAGCGTACCAATTGTTCCGCCGCACAAGAATATACTCGGCCTCTGACATGCTCTTGTAGTTGGGATGGGTCGCTTTGCCTTTACGACGGCGGGCTTGAGCTTTGGCAGCCTTCTCCTTCTCAGCTTTCCTAGCAGCCTCCCTCTGACGCTGACGGATAACAACCTCATCAACTAGGACTCCTTCCTCATTCGGAATCAACCGGCGCTTGCTCTTCGGCAAACCCGAACCACCTGTGAAAGAGAGATGCACGGAGAGCATAGGGATAAGCATATGCACACGAGTTACGGAAAGGATCAAAGAATCATGTAGTATGAACAAACAAACTTCACCAAAACATCAAATTGAGGGCAGCAACAAAAAAATTGACAGTGAACTCCCACTAGGCCGGATTATCCGGCCCGGGGGGGCGGATAATCCGGCCCCCTCGAAAAATTTTCTAAGTGTTGCTGCAGCCTACAATTTGATAGATCGGGGAGGAAGAGCCATACAACATGATTCATGTGAGTCAAAAACAACAACTAGAGGGCCAAAACACCAAGAATATGCAAGGGCAAAATCACATCCTAGGGATAGAACAATACCCGCATCCATTGCGAAAACGGCTTGGTGAAGGCCCTCCAAAGGTGGAGGAGGTCAAATCCCGGCGAAATCCGGCCAAGGGGATGGCCGGAACTCCGGCGGCGGTGGTGGAGAGGCGGCGGCAGCGGCAGGAGAGAGCAGGGAGGGTTAGGGTTGGAACTGCCCTGAGGCAGCCCAGCCCGCCCCCCTTATATACTCGGCCGCCACTTAGGCCGGATTATCCAGCCATGGGGGCGGATAATCCGCCCCCCCGGATATTCCGCCCAGGGGGGGCGGATATTCCGGCCTGGGAGCCAGAAACAGACCAACTCAAAATTTTCAAAAACAGATGTTGTTTTGATGGAAAATTTGAACTCGTGTGCATAGATTAGATGTCTTGAGGTAGGATGGCTTAGGTGAGAGAGCAAACATGGAGTGGTTCTCGGCACTTGACATTGCAAGAGCAAATCAATGAAAAAATCCAATGCAAGCGCCTTCCCATATCAAATTAAGAGACAACACCAAGAGAGAACATCAAGACCTCAAATAAGATATGCAAGGAATCAACTCTTCGAAAAGAAGAGGTCGGTGGCCAAAGCCACCATGTTTGAGTGTTATGGCATTGGACCACGAAGATGTATCTTGAGTCCATAACCACTACTCGTCATTGAAGCTCATATATCACAAAAATGATATTAAGAGAATAATATGATTACTATCGGCATTATGGGGGGAGGGATAGCCCAATTAATTAGGACCGCACTCCCCCTATCTCCATGCCCACACCTAAACCAAACAAGCATTGAAATATAGGTGTATTTGCAAGATGTTCAAGCCACACTCCTTGAATCGATGATATTTAGCTCATTCCTCAAATATCCAAATCTTGCTTCATCAAGAGGCTTCGTGAAAATATCAGCAAGTTGATCCTTGGTGCTAACATAAGCAAGCTCAATATCACCACGGGCAACATGATCTCTAATGAAATGATTCCGGATCTCAATATGCTTGGTTCTTGAATGTTGCACCGGATTATAGGCGATCTTGATAGCACTCTCATTGTCACATAAAAGAGGCACTTTGTCACAATTGACACCGTATTCCTTTAAAGTTTGCCTCATCCATAACAATTGAGTGCATCCACTTGCGGCGGCAATGTATTCGGCTTCGGCGGTGGAGAGAGATATACAATTTTGCTTCTTAGAAGACCAACACACCAAAGACCTACCAAGAAATTGGCAAGCTCCGGAGGTTGATTTCCTATCATCCTTGTCACCGGCCCAATCCGAATCCGTGAAGCCACAAAGAGAGAAATCCGAGCCTTTGGGATACCAAAGCCCATAAGTTGGGGTATGAACCAAATATCGAAACATTCTCTTAACCGCCATAAGGTGGCTTTCTTTAGGAGCGGCTTGATACCTTGCACACACACCTACACTCAACACAATATCGGGTCTAGATGCACAAAGGTAAAGCAATGAACCGATCATAGAACGGTATACCTTTTGATCCACGTTTTTACCATTGGGATCTAGATCAAGATGACATTTAGTGGCCATTGGTGTGGCGGCCCCATTTAGTTCCTTCATCTTGAACCTCTTGAGCATGTCTTGGACATATTTGGCTTGATTGATGAAAGTCCCTTCTTTCAATTGCTTGATTTCAAAACCAAGAAAGAACTTCATTTCGCCCATCATAGACATCTCGAACCTATTGGTCATAAGCTTTGAGAATTCATCATTAAAAGCTTTGTTAGTAGAGCCAAAAATAATATCATCAACATATAGTTGGCATACGAAAAGCTCCCCATTGACCCTCTTAGTAAAAAGAGTGGGGTCGATTTGCCCAACCTCAAACCCACGGTCTAACAACAACTCCCTAAGGTGCTCGTACCACGCACGTGGGGCTTGTTTAAGGCCATAGAGTGCCTTATGGAGTTTGTAGACATGGTTCGGGAAGTTGAGATCCTCAAACCCTGGGGGTTGCTTAACATACACTTCCTCTTTCAATGGACCATTTAGAAAAGCACTTTTAATATCCATTTGTTGCAACTTAAAATTATGATGAGTGGCATATGCAAGAAGGATACGAATGGACTCAAGGCGAGCCACGGGAGCATAAGTTTCTCCAAAGTCAATTCCTTCAACTTGGGAGAAACCTTGAGCAACCAATCTTGCCTTGTTCCTCACAACAATTCCATGCTCATCTTGCTTGTTCTTGAATATCCACTTTGTGCCAATCACATTGCGGCACTCCTTTGGCTTCTCTACTAACACCCGTACATTATTGCGCTTGAAGTTGTTGAGTTCTTCATGCATAGCATCCAACCAATCCGGATCTTCAAGAGCTTCAAATACTTTCTTGGGTTCAACCATGGAGATATAAGCATGATGAGTGCTAAATTGTGCCAATTGACGCCGAGTTGACACTTTGCTCCTTAAATCTCCAATAACCCTCTCAAGGGTATGACCTTTAAGTTCCAAGTCTCTTTCAACTCTTCTCTTGCGACGGGCTTCGATCTCCTCATTTGACCTTGGAGGAATCACTTGATCATCTTGATCATTTTGGTCCCCGTCTTGACCATCAACTTGACCTTGATCATCATTATCTTCATGAGTAGGTTGATCTTGGTCTTGTGAAGAATTGGGGGCGGTTGAGATAACCGGAGAGGATGGAGGTGCCCCTTCTTCTTCATGAAGGTCCTTGTCTTGTTCTTCGGTTGGTGCATTAGTTGCATCCTTGAGAGAGGCTTGTTGAGCTTGTGAAGATGAAGGCTCCACTTGAGTAGAGCATAGTCCTTCTCGGTCTGCCACAAGGTGTCCCTCAATGGGGCGAAAAAATCCCACGCCCATTCTTCCTATGGCTTCTCGAGGTATTTCATCATCTACATCACAAGAAACAACATCTCGCCCCCCTTGGGAGCCGTCATTCTCTTCGAATACCACACTACAAGATTCTTCAACACGCCCGGTGGACTTGTTGAAGACTCTATAAGTGTGGGATTCGGCACCATAACCAACAAAAATACCTTCTATTGCTTTCGGATCAAATTTACCTAAACGAACTCCTTTTCTTTGAAAGAAACACTTACACCCGAAAACACGGAAGTAGGAGATGTTGGGCTTGCTTCCGGTGAGTATTTCATATGGAGTCTTGTTTAGGCCTTTGCGGAGGAAGAGCCGGTTTGAAGAGTGACAAGCCGTAGAGATAGCTTCGGCCCAAAAGTTGTATGGAGACTTAAACTCCGCCAACATGGACCTAGCCATATCCATAAGAGTCTGATTCTTCCTTTCGGCTACACCATTTTGTTGAGGGGTGTATGCAGCGGAATATTGATGACGTATCCCCTCAGCACTGAGAAACCCATTTAAGGTGTAGTTCTTGAATTCTGAGCCATTGTCACTTCTAATTGCCAAAATAGTTTGCCCTTGTTGACGTTCAACTTCCTTGGCAAAGTCGATGACGGTTTGTTGAGTCTCACTCTTATGCTTGAAGAAGTAGACCCAAGTATATCTTGAATAGTCATCAACAATCACCGAACAATATTTCTTCCCACCAAGACTTGCATGAGATGGAGGACCAAAAAGATCCACATGAAGGAGCTCCAAGATCCTCTTGGAAGAAATGATAGTCTTGCTTGGGTGGGGAGAATCATGCATTTTTCCTAGAACGCAAGCCCTGCAAACACGATCTTTGGCAAAAGAAACATTCTCTTTTAGTCCGAGTATGTGGCCACCCTTGTGAAGGCTTTGCAAAGTTCTCATATTGACATGGGCTAGTCGGCGATGCCAAAGCCAACCCACATCGGCCTTTCCAAATAAACACATTGCACTTGTAGTGGTTTTCCCAGAGAAGTCCACCACATACAAGTTGTTTTCAATGTGCCCAACAAAAGCGACCTTTAGAGACTTGCTCCACAAGAGGACCACAATTTCATTATCAATGAAGACGGCAAAGCCCATCTTACCAAGTGCACGAACTGAAAGTAAATTGTAACCTAGGGTCTCAACAAGCATGACGTCCACAAGGGAAATATCCGGTGCGACCACCACCTTGCCAAGACCCAATACCTCGGATTGTGACTTGTCTCCATAAGTGACGGTTATGTTGTTGTCATTAGGCCTCATCTCCGTCATAATCTCCTTGCTTCCGGTCATATGACTTGTGCATCCACTATCAAGCACCCATTTTGATCCACCGGAAGCATAGTCCTACAAGAGATTATTGCTTGGTTTTAGGTCCCCATTTCTCAATGGGTCCTCTTTTGTTAGCAACAAGGGTCTTTGGAACCCAAATAGACCAAGCAACATAACCATCATTTGGACCAACATATTTTGCATAAACATCACCATAATAATCACGAAATAAGACATAGTGAGGGTTAGCAATTCCTGCATGATCATCATGAGTGGCTTTGCCACCCACAATAGGATCCTTCTTTGCTTGTGCGGGCTTGGCCTTCTTTTTCTTGTTGTTGTTCTTCTTCTTCTTTGAGACAAAGACAATCCCCGTTTTATCACCAAATGCCTTTTGCTTACTCAAAAGGTCATTCAAGTTTTTCTCACCTATGGGAATGGAGGACTTGGCAAGCTCATCTTTCAACCTAGCATTTTCTTCAATAACATTTGCATGATCACAAGTAGAAGTAGAAGAACTAGGCACATTATTCTTAGTCAATTGAATTTGAAGTTGTTCATGTGACTTGGTAAGAGTAGAGAGTTCACTTTTTAAGGCCTTGTGAGCCTTGTCAAGATCTTCTAAATCCTTAACAAATATATCATGACCAACACCAAATTCAACCTTTTCCTTTTTAAGCATTTTTACTTTAGCACGGGCATGGTCTCGCTCTTTAATGAGTTTGGAAACAACTTCATTATTAGATTCCTCAATGGAATCGAGCTTCTCTTCAAGAGTTGCTCGTTCCTCTTGCTCTTCTTCAAGAGACTCGGTTAGTGAGGCAATATCTTGAGCATATTCCTTTTCAAGCCTCATTTGTTCATCTAGTTTTTCAAGAGTTTTACCATATTGGCTCAATAGACGTTCAAAGTGAATCTTATGAACACCATCGACACTAGACACATAGTCATCAAAAGCAATAATTTCTTCCTTTACTCTAAGACTAGCAAGATCATTCAAGGGAGCATCATTTGTCTTAGAGGAGGAGAAAGGTGTGGGTGATACCTCGGAAGACTTGGCCAAAAGGCACTTGATGTTCTTGACGAGAGAGTCCTCATTGGGGGATTCAAAGAGTGATGTGGGGGAAGTGGAGGTGGTTGCCATTGCAGCCATCTCACTAGTTGTGGTTTCTTCTTCATCACGCTCACTTGCGGAGTACTCTTCTTGAGTCAAGAACACAAACTTTGGTTATTTCTTCTTTGGTCCACCCTTCTTCACAAATGGCTTCTTTGAAGGTGACTTTGTCTTGCTTTTAAGGATGAGCTTTCCACCATGGTCTTCTCTCTTCTCATAAGGGCACTTGGCAACAAAGTGGAATCTATCATTGCAATTGTAGCATGTCCTCACCCTTTGACCATTGTTGTCATTCCTTTGATAGCCACTTGACTTGCTTCTTCTTTGATTGTCTTCTTTAGCCTTGTGTGGATCAACCCAAAAGGTTTTTCCATAGAAGGCCATGTGCTCATTGTACTCATGTCTTATGTCCTCGGGACACATCTCTAGTCTTGCTTCAATACTAGCTTGAAGAGGAACCTCTTTCTCAACCACACTTGCTTTTAATGCAAGATTAGAGCTTCTTTGCATTCCTATGGCACGGGCACGAGCATCTTCCGCATTTTGTGCGGAAACCTTGTAGGCTTGAATCTCTTGCATCACTTGATTGGAGGTCATCTCATTGAAGTTGTGCTTTCCTTGAACACTCTTCACATCCGCGGGCTCATATGGGGTGAGAGCAAGAATGTACTTCATCTTGATCCACTCATCATCAATATGGTGAGCACCGAGGTTCTTGAAGGTGGTGGCAATTGTCTTGAGTCTTCTATACATCTCTTGATGATCCTCACCATCCATCATGAAGAATCCCTCCGCTTGATTTGAGAAAGCTATGTATCTTGTTTTCTTCATGCTCTCATTGCCAACAAAGACATCGGAGAGTCCTTGCCAAGCTTCTTTGGAGGTGGAGAAGTGTTGGATGTGAGGCAAGTCCTTGGACCCAACGGCGACTTGAATCATGTGGAGAGCGGTAGCATTGAGTTGACTATCGACCGTCTCTCTTCTTGTCATATTGTGGGGATCCACGGCCTTGAATCCTTCCTCAACGATCCTCCAAAGCTCGATGCAAGAACTGCGCATATGAGAGATCATTTGATATTGCCATTGACCAAAGTTTAATGCATCAAGCTTAGGTGGGTCTCCTCTATGGTTAATATGAGGATGAGGAACCGGTGGGTCGGGTGAATAGCAATGAGGGAATTCACCTTTCCCGGCACCCTCCACATCAACCACCACAATCTCCACTTGTGGAGTAGCGGGTTTTTCCGGAGGTGGAGAAGCATTAGCAGTTTTAGCTTGCATGAGTTGCGCTATCATTTCACGCAACTCACTTATTTGAGATGTCATGGAAATCATGGATGATTCCAAAGATTTGAACTCACCCATGGAAACTTGACCCGAGCCCTCACTAGGTGATGTTTCCATACTCTTAGGCGGTTAAGCCCGAATTAAGAGCCGAGGCTCTGATACCAATTGAACGGATCGTATGGGCACCTAGAGGGGGGTGAATAGGTGCTACTCAAATTTTAATTCTTTTTCAACTTAGGCTTGACACAAAAGGTAAATTCTCTAGATATGCAACTAAGGTGAATTTACATATATGACAACTAGCAAGCTTAGCAAGATACAAGTAGTAAAGGCAATAAAGGATAGAAGAAACCGAGAGTGGAGCACACGGAGACACGGATGTAATTCTCGTAGTTCCTTCCTTTTTAGGGGAAGTACGTCTACGTTGGAGGGGTGTGGTTGCCACAAAGGCCTAACCAACGCCACAAAGGCTCACCCTATTCTCCGGTGCAAGCTTCCGCCACAAAGGCCTAGCTCACTTTCCACTAAGGGACTCCTCAAGGCGGAATCGGCCTTTACAAAACTTGGGGCACAACTCCACAACTAAATTGGAGGCTCCCAAGCACCACAAAGCAATCAATCAACAAGTATCAAGATGTCAATCACACAAATCAAGGTCAAGGGACACAAGGGAACCCAAGACCCAAGGAGCCCTCAAGCAAATGAGAGGGGAAATCAAATCGCTTCGGTGAGGATGTAGATCAAGGCCTTCTCCTTCGATTCTCCAAAGATCAAGAACTTTGGTGGGTTGAGGGAGGAGATCTTGCAAATTTGGTGGCTCCAAATGGGTGTTCTTCTTGCACAGCTCGAGCAGCTTGAGGTGGAAGAAGGGGAGGGGTATTTATAGCCCCTCCCAAAATATAGCCGTTGCTGTCTTGGAGGGGCGGATTATCCGGCCAAAGTATGGCCGGATTATCCGGCTGGCCGGATTATCCGCCCCCCCTATCTGGTTGACGCCGACTCTGGTCCTTAGCCGAATTTCTGAAGCCGTCGTGGGGGGGCGGATTATCCGGCCCCCTGGCCGGATTATCCGGCCCCTATACTGGGTGACGCCGATGCCAGTCCTTAGCCGTTTTGTGGTCGTCGAAGGGGGGGGGATTATCTGGCCCCTGGCCGGATTATCCGGCCCCCTATACTGGGTGATGTCGACGCCAGTCCTTAGCCGTTTTGGCCTCTCTCTTCGGAGGGGGCGGATTATCCGGCCTGGCAATTCTTGAGCTGTAAAACCTGCACAACTTAGCACACACTTAAAATTCCTAATGTTGTTATCTAACACACAAAACCCGAGGGATACAAAGTTTGCACTTTCACCTACCACCAAGGCCAACAAAATTGCTTCAACTAAGGGCAAAAGAGTCGTCAAGCCTTAGTTATCCCTATTATAATTGTATCTTAATTCTACTTATCCCAATTCATGTATCTTTATTTCAGTTTGCGGTATGTAATACCGATGTATCACATAATTTTTATATTAATCTAAATGTTACTTCAAAAATGTATTAAAAATATTACCCTGCCAAAAAACGGTCGAATATAATGAAAAAGGAGTAATCAGGTGCGTATTGCCTAAAACAGGCAACTGGGTCTACAGAGGGGTGCGCATAGCGGAACTGCAGTCCCTCGCGTCCGCACGCCGTGACTGCAGCCTCTCGCGCCCGCCCGCTGTGATGCTAGAGAGTCGCGTGGGCCCGCCATGACCACACGCCAGACCAGACGTGGCCCACCAGCCAACACACTTCTCGTGTCTGGCCGGCGCGATTAGGGCTTGTCGTGTCCAACGAATACAGCGGTGCAATATTTCTAAAAATATCTCAAATATAGTATTATTTCTGAAAATTTTGAAAAAAAAATCGCAATATTAAAAAATTGTCTTAGATCTATATGTGGTATACGATGATAGTTATGTGGTTAATAATTACATGCAGGGTGGATTTGTTGATTTCTAGTAGATTAGATCGATTAACCTCTTTTTTTATTCATCACTTATGTACACATGGGTGCAAATAAGCAGATCTATGTGTGTACTGTTTCGATTTCCGGTTAGATTTTGCCCGATTTGGTTAGATGCATTCCTTAGGGTTTGATCGATAAAAAATATATTGAGGATTTTTTTATTGTTTAGGGTTTTCCTATGGCCACTACCGACGATAAATTTAGGACAATGTAGGGATGGTGTTGTCAACCACTACACTGATGTTGGACATGCTCCTTGGTTCGGTCGCACCAGCTCTATGTTTTGTGCAATGCATGTATGAGGCTACATCTGCGGATGCTTAATTCGCAATCTGTGTCCGGGTATGAGGCATTGTCGATGATTAAGTATGCAGCACGTGTAGATGAAAGGATTGGCCTCGAATCAGGTGGTATAAACAAAAAACTTTTTGTTAACATGCATCTTGATTCAATAGAACCATTTCTTTGTTCCGTCCTTAGGGAGAAAGAGCCCGCGCAGCGAGGCCTGAGCCCGCGTCGATGACCATGTTCTTGGAGGTGACGCCGGTGATGGCGTCGATGCCGGCGCTCTTCGCGACGTGCTGCCGAAGCGCTGGACGCGCCCGCTCTTGTGTACAGTACGAGGAACGGGGAGAAATCGACCTCGATCTCCTCGTTCGGATCCATGGTGTACGGCCGGAATAGGGGAATTGCCCGATGACTAGCATGCCTTGTGGAATTCTCCAGTCGTGCCCTGACCAGACTAGAAAATAATTATGTAGTGCTATTTTCTGTTTCAAAACTGTACAAATCATCGTCGTCCCTCTTCAGAACAAGGCGTTTATCATGATCTTGGAAGTGAACCTCACATCCACATGCAACTTGCTTGGAGGGCACTTGAATACTGGTTGGTTCAGCAAAAAAAAATTATCTGAACTGGTTCAGCAATGTTCTTAATTAACATGGAGCAAAAATCTACAGACGAATTTATCATGGCCACTTACATTATTTGTAGTGAAAAAATATTCATATATCCTTCTGCGATATCCAATTGATTAATCAAGTATGTTTTAAAAAATTAAACCATGCATTTCGCGAGGCGTGCTCAAAATTTCTCCAATAAAATACAGTGTTGCTGGTACGAGAATATACGACATTATCAATCAGCCATTTAGGCACGTAAGAAGCAGGCGGCCGTGTCCTTAGTTCCTTGCAGGTAGTACGCAGTCTATGCACTTGCATCCTTTTTCAGGAGAACATTCACTGTAAACGGTGCCCGAGTCGTATTTTTGTTTGCACTGTCTCAGGCATCGACTCACGGATTCGCATGTCTTGGTGATGAAGTGTATTTCGCAACCCTCGGGGTAATATGATGATCCGCCGTCTACTTTCTCCATTGCAGCAATGTCTGCGAAATATATATATTCACAAGATAAGCCGAAATGTGTTCATTGTGTGAGCAATAGTGCAGTGGAGAAAAGCATGCTTGCAAAATACCTGAACAAAGCACCGAAAGGACAAGACATAAGAGCACCACCTGGACAGTCTTCATTCTTCATAGTATTTAGAAAAACTATGCAGCCTAGGAGGATTTATTTATTTAGGAGTTGAGTCTCTATAGCTTTCTACCTTGTGGATGTGCAATCGATCCACAGGGGTCGGGTGCTTTATAGGGGCCATGGCCTGGTTATAAGTGGAAATCAATTAATGAAATATATTAAAACAGGCATAAAATGGTGGGTTTATTATTATTTATTCCTTTCTAGTACCGTAATTTATAGTGCTTGCTAAATATAGAGCATATACCATTTCCGATTACTCCTAATTGATTGCTTACCGTTGTATGATGGTTAATTAAGACATGTTTATGCGCTCCTAATTGATTTATTTGGATACTCCGAGCTGTTCAGTTTATAAGGCATGTACATAGTTTTATTTTTAAAAAAATGGTCACTAATTTCATCAACAAAATATGAGATTGACATAAAATATGTATCATTGAATTCATATTTAAAAGAAGTTTAAAATTGTATAATTTTGATGGAATATAATACATTTTTTATTGACCAAATTAATAGTTAAAAGTTATTATTAAACTACGTGCAATCGTGCATGCCTTATACAGCAGACAGATATGCACATATGAAGTAGCATCGACAATGGGTAGCGATACTATTTGTGTATGTTAGCCTAACGTGGCGGTGAGGGATACACCAACTCATGTTGGCTCGTACCTTTGATTTCAAGGGAAAGTCTTGCATGGCGAGGAAAGATACGACGAGCTCTACTTGTACAATACCTACTAGGAGGGAATATGACCACAAAAGGAAAATACTACCTCCCTCCTAAATTAGGATGTATATTAGTTTTGGTCAAAGTCAATTTTTATAAAGTTTGACCAATTATATGTCAAAACACACAAACTTTTATAATAACAAATATATATAATATGAAAATATAGTTCATGATGATTTCTAATAACATTGAGATGATGCCGTCATATTATTTGCTAAATATTTGGTCAAAGTTTATAAAGTTTGACTTTAATCAAAACTAATATGCATCCTAATTTGAGAAGGAGTGAGTATAAGACTGAAACCACATTATATAGATTAAGCGAATCACAAGCCTTCAAGCGGATGGAAGCCAGTAGTGGCGATCTGAAGCGTACCACATAGTTTCGTCCACATAGATTTGTCGATTTCACCATGTGACTCATCAGATTTACTATTATAATTGCCACCGTACTATGTTCTCGATGTCAATCCAACACAACCAATATCTTTGACCTAGGTAAAGTCGTGATCCATAGGTATTAGTGACCCAAGCATATCTTTGAGATCAACAAAACTTGTACAAAGACAAACCTGGGTAAGATGTTGTGATTCACGACACTATTCTGAGTAATCTACAGTGGGTCACCGCGATCAAGGATGCCAAACACGATAGCCAAACGTCATGGATGAGAGGAAGTTCCAACAAGAAGATTTGCCCAGTAAACATAAAATGGAGGAGCGGAATGGGGAACACCATGTTCTTTTTAAGTACGAGATATTTATATAAATTTGATGCGCTCAATTCCAAATCAGACATGAGCCTTTTAGCTACATGGAAGCAGAAGTGTGGTTTGATGAAAAAAAAATGTGTCAAGTGGAGGACCCGGGGGATGAGGAATTTGATCCCCAAGGGACGCTCAGTGATGCCCATTGTAGAACATCAAGGGCCTGCACCACCTGCCGCTCACGCATTTGGATCTATCAAACCGTGTTGCCTACAAATCAGATGTAATTTTGTTTTCTTTTATTTTTTTAGTGTTTTAATTTCGCTTATCTACCTAGGTAAAGTTGTGGTCCATAGGTATTAGTGAACCAAGCGTATCTTTGAGATCAACAAAACTTGTACAAACCCAAAACTAGATAAGATGTTGTGATTCACGGTCACATGATGCCAAACACGATACGCAAACGTGCTGGATGCGAGGAAGTTCCAGCAAGAAGATTTGTCCTCTAAACGTACAAAAGAGGAGCGGAATGGGGAACAGTGTGTTCTTTTTAAGTTGGAGATATTTACCTAAATTTGACACGCTCAAATGCAAACATGTTAAAAATGGATTGGTGCAAGTGTCCATTACCCTCATGACACCTGGACTTAAAAAAAAACACCTGGTTCAAACAAAACACATTGACAATGTAAGTGCTTCTTTGATCATAAGATAGGAAAATCATAGAAATAGGAAAGATATAGGATTCAAATGTCATGCCTACTTAAATCCTATAGGAAGATGAAATGGATTTTCTATGAGGTATGACATAATGCTTTTTTTATAGAATTTACACTACTAGATTTCTATAGAATTATTTCCTATAGAATATATTCCTATAAATCAAACATGTGTGTAAGATTTTTTTTATATAATCTATATCCTACACAATTTCTATACAAATCCTATGAATAAAAAAAACTATAAAAAATGGTTACTGAGCTATGTGGTGTCTCGAAAGAACTGCTACTTCTCTCGCTGGTTTTCTTTTGCCACCCGTTGATGCAGTTACATGGGACGTGCATGTGTCTGTCGCTACCACTTGGTACACTCTCGGACCATACGACCATTTAGAATCGCGATGAATAGTTGTGGTGAAATATACTCGTTGTGGGCTTGAAGCCTGCACCAAAATCCAAGCTTTGCCTGACGGAGCCGCCGCCGCGTGGCAGTGAACTGATCGTAGGACATGCCATGTGCAGCACTGAAAACCGTAGAGGCGGACCGTGACGCCAATGGCACAGTACACCGATGTAGCCGGAGCACGTGACCGTCACAAACTCCGGGCCAGACACCGTGAAATCCATTGCAGGACCCCGATCATGGCACAAAATTGCGGCTCATGATTCTTGCCCCGGCACGCCCATCCGGCCGCACGGCGCTGCCCCCGTTTCTCCCCGGAATCCAGCGGCCTGTCGAGAGCCCGCCGTGCACCGTCTCTCGGCTCGCCGCGCAGTGCCAATGGAATTATTGGGCGTGTGGGCTCACATGCCTAGCTGGCGCCTCCCCTAGCCAGTGAAGCAAAAAAAATATGGTGCATGCCGTCATATGTGAGCTTATTCGTGACGGACCGACATGCAAATGCTCCAGCAGCTATACAGGACACGTCGTATATGGCACTAATTGTCGTGGTTTCGTCAACAGATCTGCCATAGGGTAGGTGTATGGCGGTTTGTGGAATGGGGTAAACACGTCGGAGTGATCCAGGACGGTGATAGCACGAGTTTACCCAGCTTCAGATCCCGCAACGGTGATGAGACCCTACGTGCTGCTATAATTCACTATATGGCAATAAGTGCTCGGTTACAATGCTGAGGTTTGCCATTTCGCTATACGATTGGCCGTAAGTCTAAGTCGTGCCTTAAGGGCTCCTCCACGGCGGCTTATAAAGGCGTCTGGCGTGGGCAACACGATGGTACCGGAGCGGATATAACTTGGAGTCCTAGACTAAGTCCTATGCGTGTACTACAAGGAAACCCGCCATAGGCTTGTCTACGGATCCGCCATGAGCTCCTGCGTCCAATGCCGCCATGGTCTCTCCCAGCAACTGGGCCGCCCGGTAGGCAATCCGCCATACCACCCTGATGGGCCACCCTGGCTTGCTGGTTTAGGACTACGTCGCTGGTATACCTATTTGGTATATCCCCAACAGTAGCTCCAAGGGAACTTCAAGATCGCCATCTTCATCCGCCATGCCTTATTCTTGGTGAAGTCCATCTGCCATAGCTCGTCTTCTTTTTTGCGTCTGGATGGCGATTCTTGATGTTCCTCTGTCGATGGATTTCGTGTCGCAAGAACACGGGGTACCACGCGACGGACCCAAAGATTCAAACGCAGGGGGCTGAACGTGGGAGATCTTGGATCGCAACGAAACATGGTGACGGAAGCCTCGAGTCGTCGAACACGCAACGCACTGCAGAGAGAGATGCCGAGCTTTACCCAGGTTCAGGGCCCTCGTGGTGAGGTAACACCCCTACTTCCTGCCTTCTTGTATTACGACGCGACACCTCGTGGGGAGTACAAGGTCTTGGTTACAGAGCTCTAACTGGCCGGAGGTAGAAGAACCAACTTAGCCTAGCTAGGAGCCCGGAGATGAAGATCGGATCCCTTCTAAGGGGTGACTTCCCTCCCTTTTATAGCGTCCAGGTCCTCCTTCCCCTTATCATCTTGGGGAGGGGGTTGCCACACATGGCCAAGGAGGGAGGACAGCTGTAGTCTTGATTCTTCCATGGACGTAGTCTTCGTAGAGTGGTGGTGCCGGTCCACAGGAGTGGGTGGAGGAAGCTGACGTCTTCCTCTGGCGCCCTGCACCGTCCACGCTATTTTTAGGGGGGTGGCCAACAACCACTGTGCCGCTTTATGCAGGCATGGCGAAAGTTGGTCTCCTCCCTGTCGGGGGTAGCGTGGGCGGTACGCGGTCTTCTGCTCTTATCTTCTTGCTCTGCACGTAAACGTGCCGAGCTGACGTGGACGTGGTCCCTCCCCCGACTAGAGGAAGCTCGTGAGGAGGTCTTCTGATCCTTAGCAATTTTGGTCGTCGTTCTCCTCATGAGGCGCCTCCTCATGAGGGTCTTCTCCGCTGGCTTCGGTTGTCGCTCCACCCCTGGGCCGAAGCTGGGCCGTTGAAGGGGCCCAGGAGCAGGTGGACCGGGATACCCCGGTATCCAGAACACCGACATCCTCTTTTCTCCATCTCTCAATCCGCCGTAGATAGCGGATTATGCGACGTAGTTTTAACTCAGCGAGATTTCTGGGATCCGTTGGATCATACCATAAAAATCCGCCGTAACTTTCAGCATGTAGTTCCTTCTAGGGCAAGATTCACAGCGCACACACTGTTAACAAAAGTTACTGTTTTACCCCTGGACACATGTAGCCGATCTAGGGTTTTCGTGATTAGGATGAATGGTTCTGATGGCAGGCATGAATCACGAGGCACGGGGCCTATATATACCCCGGCCGCTCACCCCCTGCCAGTTCACACCTCATTCACCCCCGCGCGTTCTCTCTCCTCAGCGCCACCACGAGAGCTCCGCGATCTCCGACGAGTCGCCGCCCAGAGCTTCTCGTCGCTGGTCACTTTTCTACCGGAACAGTTCATCCAAGCACAGAGCATATTTCATAGCGGGAGTCAATCCTTATTCGCCGCCATGAACCCCGGATCTCCTTCCCGCCATCCTTGTGAAGCTGAGGAGGAGGATTCTCCTCTGCAGCAATCTACTCAGGTCTTACATCCTCAAATGGGAGATTCTTATCTGGAGGACATCACGTCCGAAGCAGAGGAGGAAATGGCGGGATAGACCGCAGAGGAGGCTGCAGAAAAAGAGATGGATGGCGGAGCCGAGGAAGAAGAACAAGATGACGGAGCTGAAGCTGAAGAAGAGCAGATTCCCAAAAACCTTCACGGGTACTTGGTAAAATGCCACGTGAAAGATATTCATGTCCAAGCTCTAGAGAACGAGGGCACCGTGGCCCTTCAAGCAGAATCTCACTGGCGGACTGACTTCAAAGCCTTGGTGCCGGCCCCAAACTCCACTGAGATTGTGATGCTTAAATCTCACGTGGAGAGGGGTCTCTGCATGCCGCCATCTTCTTTCTTCACGAATCTCCTGAAGTTTTACGGGCTGCAGCTCCACCACATAGCTCCCAATAGCTTGGTGTCTGTGGCAGGTTACGCGGCCTTGTGCGAAGGATTCCTCGGTATTTGTCCTAGGGTAGACCTCTTCCAAATTTACTTCTCTGTGTGGGCCAATTACGAGGATGACGGGTTTCTCCGGAGCTGTGGAACAATATGCTTTGTTCCACGGAGGTCCAAAGAATATCCCTTCATCACTCCTCTGGATTCCGCCATAGGATGGAGAGGATCCTGGTTCTACATGGCGGATAAGCCCGCGCCATCTCAAACCCGTGACCTTACTCCTTGTGAGAATATAGCAGCTCAACCCCTCGACTCCTGGAATCCCATCAATGACGAAACCGCCACCCCCTACGTCAAGCTCCTAGCATGGTGGATCGTCAAGTTATCCAAGGATGGTCTCAAAGGAATTGATACCATCAACTGTTGGATATCTCGGCGGATCCAGCCTCTACAACACCGCGATTGCCTAATGCATGAGTATACTGGTGCAAAGGATGGCATGTGATATTCAGACAAAGAGCTAGACCCTAAGGTGGTCGAGAAGCGCATCCGCTCACTTATGAAATCTCCCAGGAAGAAGCCCTTGAAGTTTGGCATGGCGATGTTTGAGAATGGCAGCTGCCCTCCGGTTCGTTGCTTTTCTGCCATAATACTTATGATACCTTTGAATTTTCATGAGAACTGATATCCTCATTTTTCAGCTCAAATCGCTTGGCCCTACGGACTTTGCTCATCCCCTTCACCGCTCCAACTCAAAGCCTACTAATGACCCACAAGTATAGAGGGTGTATCGTAGTACTTTCGATAAATAAGAGTGTCGAACCCAACGAGGAGCAGAAGGTGTTGACAGGTGGTTTTGATCAAGGATTCACTGTAAATACTAGCAAACGGGTTTTCAGGGGTATTTGGTAATGCAAGTAAATAAAGTATGAGTAAATAAAAGACAATAGTAATAATTGCTGCAAGTGGCCCAATCCTTTCTAGAGCAAAGGACAAGCCGGTTGTGTAACTTATGATAACCAAACGTTCTCGAGGACACATGGGAGTTTCTGTCAAGTGCTTTCGCTTCATCCCGCTAAATAATCTTTACTGGTTTGATAAGTGTTATGGGGGTGAACCTGTGCTAGCGCACTACCCTTACTAGGATAAATACACACGTGTGATTATACCCCTTGCAAGCATCCGCAAATACAAGAAAGTAATTAAGATAAATCTAACCACGGCCTTAAACTCTAAGATCCTACGCTCCCTGGTGTAATGGTTTCCCAATGGAGGTTTAGGTTTTTGTCACTCTAACAACCCCACAATTGGTAGCCAAATACACAATGCATCTCACTAGGCCCATAAATGGTGAAGTATCATGTAGTCGACGTTCACATGACACCACTAGTGAAATAGCACCACAACAAATAAATATCAAACCATTAAATATTACTCAACATAATTCCACTACTAACGACTTGACTTCTCCCATGTCCTCAAGAACTAAACGAACTACTCACAAGACATCATATGGATCATGATCAGAGGTGAAATAATGGTAAATAACAATCTGAACATAAACCTTAACTCAACGGTTCCACTCAATAGCATCAACCACAAGAGTAATCAACACCAGGAAAGTTTCCCCTAAGAATTTAACAAGATTCAACTCAAGATGTTACAGCGGGATGGCGTGGTGATGGTGGAGATGAAGGTGTTGGTGATGGAGATGATGATGATGATGATCCTGATGAAGTACGGTGCGATGGCGATGACGATGGCAACGATCTCCCCTCACCGGGAAGGAATTTCCCCGGCAGATTTCTGCCTGCCGGAGAGCTTTTCTCTCTCTGGTGTTTTCCGCCCCGCAGAGGCGGCGATGTCTATCTCTGAGCTCCCCCTTGACTTAGGTTTCTAGGGACGATGAAATAAGCGAAGGGGCGATGGCAGAAGTGGGCCAGGGGGCTCTCACCACAGGGCGGCGCGGCCAGGGGCTGGGCCGCGCCCCCTGGTTGTGAGGCTGCCCTATGGCCCCTCTCGCCTCCTCCTTCTGGCTTCTTCAGTCTTCTGATAAAATATAATTTTCTGGTATTTTTCTGGAATTTTCCTGATCTTTGAAATATGGTGCCTTGATGGTCCTTTTTCCAGCAGAATCCTGACTCCGACAGCAAATCCTCCAATGATCATCAAACATGTAAAAACAGAGGAAATAACATAAGTATCATCTCTAAATGTGAAATATATCAATGAATAACAGTAAATTATGATACAAAATAGTGATGCAAAATGGATGTATCAACCCCCCCAAGCTTAGACCTCGCTTGTCCCCAAGCGAAAACTAAATTTGGTAAACATGACCACAAGTTTATGAAGTGAAGTGTCAATAACCAAAATACGGACAAGAAGCATCACATTTACCAAGGCACAAGGTATAATAGACAGCAACTTCCCTTTATATGATAAAGACTTACAATAAGTAAAAGGGAATCACAAATAAGGATGCACAAGGTAAAATACAATTGGTAATGGCAAACCTTAGTTCTTGGTCAGAGAACAATGAACAAACTATACTAGCTTTTGACTAGAGCCTTTTTTAAAAATAGAGCTAATATAGCAAAAACCATATGCTCAATGAAACAAACTTTTGCATTCATAGAAAGCTTTCAAAGATATATTCCTTCAGACAAAAGCATTGTACTAACAAAAGAAGTTAATAAACATGATTAAATGGATCAACATATGGATGAGTGAAACATAACAACTCAAATGCTTGCTTGAGATAGAAGGGAAAAGGTTGACTCAACATGAAAGTAAAAGACAGGCCCTTCGCAGAGGGAAGCAGGGATTAAACATGTGCGAGAGCTTTTCATTTGTAAAACAGAGGTAAAAGTTGTTTTGAGAGGTGGTTGCTTTTGTCAACGACTAGCAGCGGAGTTCTTGATATCTTCCATACTAAACAAGTGAGAGCGGTTCCGAGATGTTTGATTAGTTGGCACATTGGTGCACTTTTATAGCTTGGCACTCCTCCCCACCTTTCCTTTCTCAAACCATGGCTAACTGATTCCATCGGGTACCAACCAACTTTCACATACCATGGAGGAGTGCCTTTTTCTTTTCTTTTTGAGATTGCAATGGTCTGACCAGCTCTCTTGCAAAATTAATGATGAGTAGATGAAGCTGCCTAGTCGAGGGGTACTTAATTTAGTATGAAAGATAACAAACCCATCCACTATGTCCTCATGAGCTAAAAACAGTGGCACAAAATGAGAAGTGTTTGAAGGTTTTTGAAAGGTAGCACATGAAAATTTACTTGGAATGGCTTGAAATACCATGCATAGGAATTTATAGTGGACTCTTTGGAAGTAACTTGGCTTTTGGGAGTTGGATGCACGAGAAATATTTCCTCTCAGTACAGGTTTTTGGCTAGCAAGGCTGGGTAGCAAGCATAAGAGTTGCATGAAACAAACAAACATACAAATAATAAGAACAATCATGCAAACTTCCTTGAAGGTACAACGATTTTAACTTTGAGAATAATAATGCTTATAAGCCAATCATGAAGGAAAACTGAAGTGATGTAACTACAAACACTTCTTTCTTCTTTTCTACTCAAACCTCGAGGTAATGTTGCTACTGACCAAGCTAAGTTTGCCAAAACCAACTAAATTTACTCATTCTCCCAAAGTGATACCAATACTAATCAACAAGACTAATCATATAAGAAACATTGCAAACTAAAATAAAGTGTGCGGAAAGTAAACAATAAAACTTCTCATTAATATTTCATTACCGCAACTCACACCAAGGGATACATAAATAACCAACTAAGGAGGATACTTCCACGCTGCAAACTATTCTATAAGATAACTTCTCTATTTATGATATGACTCTACTTGAAAAGTAAATGAGTAAAAAGTAATGATGTGATACCGCGGCACTCCCCCAAGCTTGGAACAAGCAAAGGGGATGCCTATACCATGATGAATTACTCCTTCGGCGGTGGTGGGTAGTCTTTAATAAGCTTCTCAATCAAATCTTTCCGTTCATCAATCTTGTGACTGAGGTTACGAATCATCTCTGAATTGTGCTCAACACGGCTCATGAACCTGTCAGCTAGAGAATCCTAGCTCCTGGAATTATTTCCCCATCCTTTCTCACTCTTGGAACTTTCTTTCCCTGCACTGTTAGAACGGTCTATATCCCAACCAGAGGGTAATCATGACCTAGGCACCTTTTGAATATGATGTTCATGTATTAGAGTATGGAAAGGGTTGTTGCCTGACGAAGATGCTCGAGGAGCTAAGATGTGGCGTGGCACACCCCCTCTGGTTCTCATACGTGCGCTCTTCTTGAAATGTCATGACTTGTCACCACCTCAATGCTTGCGATCATGGTGCTTGGGCGTGAACTTTGATCTTCTTCCATCTCTTCTTCCTCGGCCTCACTTTCAACTTCTTCCTTGTGCTGAAACTCTTGGTGCTCATCTTTTGGAGGTGTCTTCTCCTTGTCGTCGCTTGAAGAAGCCATGGTGCTCTCAAAATTTAAGATCAACTCCTGACAGAAACAGCTCGAAACAAAACATGATGAGAAAACGATATACAGACCTCGGGGACTCCGGGGGGTTATATAGGTGAAAATTATACATCGAGACGAAATCATAGGAGGAAACCGGGATGGAAACGAGCTCCGGGGTGGACTCACCACAGGGCAGCGTGGCCTGGGGTGGGCCCGCGCCCCCTGGTGGTGAAGATCCACCGGACTCCGTCTCCTGCCCGTTTTCGTCTCGCGATTTTTCATATTTAGCAAAAACAATAAAAATATTAATGGAAAAGTTTTTCGCGAATCTTTTCTGACTAGAACTGTTACCTATTCGAAAACAAACTCTACAGGTTCCTGTAAATTGTCCTGGATGAATTCTTCCAGAGAAACTGTTTCAATTACATCAACATCTTCATTATAAGAATCTCCAGCAATATAATGTTTGAGTCTTTGCCCATTCACCACTTGTGTAATGTCATCTTTCAACGAAGCAATCTTTATCGCACCTGAGCGGTACACTTCGATAATAACATATGGTCCTTCCCATTTAGAGAGTAATTTCCCTGCAAAAAATCTGAGACGAGACCTATACGATAGAACTTTCTCACCAACATGAAACTCTCTTTTAAGAATTCTCTTATCATGCCATTGCTTGACTTTCTCTTTGAAAAGTCTGGCATTCTCATAGGCTTCGTTTCTCCACTCATCTAGAGAACTCAAATCTAACAACCTTTTCTTACCGGCAAGTTTAAAATCCCTATTAAGCTCTTTCACTGCCCAAAAAGCTTTGTGTTCTAATTCTAAGGGCAAGTGACACGCTTTTCCGTAAACCATCTTGTAAGGAGACATGCCCATGGGGTTCTTATAAGCAGTTCTATAAGCCCATAAAGCATCATTTAACTTGCTAGCCCAATTTTTCCTTGATCTATTGACAGTCTTCTGCAAGATAGACTTGATCTCTCTATTTGAAAGCTCTACCTGCCCACTAGTTTGGGAATGATAAGCTAAAGCAATTCTATGGTTAACATCATATCTAGCAAGAGTTTTTCTAAAACCACCGTGAATAAAATGAGAACCTTCGTCAGTCATAAGATATCTAGGCACACCAAACCTAGGAAAAATAACGTCTTTAAGCATTTTTAACGAGGTCTCACCATTGGCACTCTTCGTAGGTATGGCTTCTACCCACTTGGTAACATAATCAACAGCAACACGTATGTGAGTATAGCCTTTTGAAGGAGGAAAAGGACCCATAAAGTCAAATCCCCAACAATCAAATGGTTCAATAACAAGAGTGTAACTCATAGGCATTTCATTACATCTAGAAATATTACCAACTCTTTGACATTCATCGCAAGATAAAACATACCTTCTAGCATCTTTAAAGAGGGTTGACCAATAAAAACCTGATTGTAGAACCTTTTGTGCGGTTCTATCTCCAGCATGATGTCCTCCATAAGCGCTTCTATGGCATTTCCTCAATATTTCTTGTTGCTCATATTCTGGTACGCATCTTCGCATAATACCATCAACTCCTTCTTTATATAAATGTGGGTCATCCCAAAAGTAATGCCTCAAATCATAAAAGAATTTTCTTCTTTGCTGAGCTGTAAAGGTTGGAGGCAAATACTTGGAAACAATAAAGTTAGCATAATCAGCATACCAAGGAAGGTCTCGCGAAGTTACATTTATTCAAGCCAACTGTTCATTTGGAAAACTATCATTAACAGGAATAGGATCAAAAGAAATGTTTTCCAATCTAGACAAGTTGTAAGCCACAGGATTTTCAGCACCTTTCCTATCTACGATATGCAAATCAAACTCTTGTAAAAGCAACACCCATCTAATAAGCCTAGGCTTAGCGTCCTTCTTCATCATAAGATATCTAATAGCAGCGTGATCAGTATGAATAGTAACTTTAGAATCAACAATGTAAGGTCTAAACTTATCACATGCAAAAACAACAGCAAGAAACTCTTTCTCAGTGGTAGCATATTTCTTCTGAGCAGCATCAAGAGTCTTACTAGCATAATGAATAACATTCAACTTATTATCACGCGCTGTCCAAGAACAGCACCAACAGCGAAATCACTAGCATCACACATAATTTCAAAGGGTAAATTCCAATCAGGTGGTTGAACAATAGGAGCAGTAGTTAAAGCCTTCTTAAGAGTTTCAAAAGCTTCCTTACAATCATCATCAAAGACAAATGGTACATCTTTTTGAAGAAGATTAGTAAGAGGCTTTGAAATCTTAGAGAAATCTTTAATAAACCTCCTATAGAAACCAGCATGACCAAGAATACTACGAATACCTTTAACATCTCTGGGACAAGGCATCTTCTCAATTGCCTCAACTTTTGCTCTGTCAACTTCAATACCTCTTTCAGAAATTTTATGTCCAAGGATAATTCCTTCATTTACCATAAAGTGGCATTTCTCCCAATTAAGAACAAGATTAGTTTCTTCACACCTCTGCAAAACTTTATCAAGATTGTGCAAACAATTATCAAAATAAGTTCCATAGACGGAGAAATCGTCCATGAAAACCTCCACAATTTCTTCACAAAAACCATGAAAAATAGCAGACATGCATCATTGAAAAGTAGCAGGAGCATTGCATAAACCAAACGGCATACGTCTATAAGCATAAGTTCCATAAGGACAAGTAAAAGTGGTCTTCTCCTGATCTTCCCTTTTAACAACAATCTGAGAGAAACCAGAATAACCATCAAGAAAACAAAAGTGCGTCTTCTTAGACAACCTCTCTAGCATTTGATCTATAAACGGTAAAGGATAATGATCTTTCTTGGTAACTTTGTTTACCTTTCTAAAATCAATGCACATTCTATAACCAATTACTACCCTTTGAGGAATAAGCTCGTTATTCTCATTAGGCACAACAGTCATACCTCCTTTCTTAGGAACACAATGAACAGGACTAACCCATCTACTATCATCAAAAGGATAAATAATACCAACATCAAGGAGCTTCAATACCTCATTTCTTACCACTTCCTTCATCTTGGGAATTAAGCGGCGTTGATGTTCGACAACTGGCTTTGCGACTTCCTCCATATTAATAGCATGCTGACATAAAGTGGGAGAAATATCTTTTAAATCATCGAGAGTATATCCCATAGCTCCTCGATGTTTCCTCAATATCTCCAATAACCTTTCTTCTTCCTTTCCTGAAAGTTTAGAACTGATAATAACAGAATATATTTTCTTATCATCTATATAAGTATATTTAAGATCATCAGGTAAAGGTTTTAATTCAAAAACAGGATCTTCCTTACGTGGAAAAGTGGTACCAAGATCCTCCACAGGTAAATTGTGCTTGATCAACGGTTGTTGATGAAGGAAAATATCGTCAATCTCTTCTCTTTCCTTCCTGAAAACATCACTTTCATAGTCCTCCATAAATTGCTGCAGAGCATTATTAGGAGCAAGAGCAATAGAAGCAAGCTGTTCAACTCGACAATTTTCATCAGGTGTGTCATTTTCATAAGAAGTCTTAGCAAACTTGGAAAAATTAAACTCATAAGACTCTCCATTAAACTTTGTGAAAATTTTCTCCTTCTTACAGTCTATCACAGCACCACAAGTATTCAAAAAGGATCTACCAAAAATAATAGGACAAGCTTTACTAGCCTCCTTACCAAGTACTAGGAAATCAGTGGGATATTTGGTCTTACCGCAAAGAACTTCCACATCTCAAACAATACCCAGAGGCCAAACAGTCTCTCTGTTAGCAAGCTGAACAACCACATCAATATCTTCAAGTTGACAAGCGCCAATCTCATGCATAATTTCTCTGTAAAGCTCTAAAGGAATGGCACTTGAACTAGCACCAATGTCGCATAAACCATAATAGCAATGATCGCCAATCCTGACAGAAATAACAGGAACACTTGCTTTCCTATGCCTTTTAGGATGTGAGATAATGTTAGAAGCATTTTCACAAAAGAGAATATATTCATCCCCTACATCTTTAGTAACAAGGTCCTTCAATATAGCCACAGGAGACTTAACAGTAATTTGCTCATCAGGCTCTACAGCTTTCTTAGTACTTTTATTAGACACACTTACCAAAGTAGAATACTCTTTTACCTTAGCAGGGAAAGGTGTCTTCTCAAAATAAGGTTCAGGCACAATGCTATCAACAGTACAAACTTCAGTAGCTGCAGTAGGAATATGACTAATAGAATCTTTATAAGGCGCATGATATTTGGTCCAATCTTTCTTTGGAATATCAAGATAAGAGGAAAAAGCCTTAAGACAATTAGCAAGTATTTGAGAATCAAGATCATAAGCAATGCTAACATTATGAAAGTCATCGGTTCCCATAAAAGTTTTAATGCATTCATAATCATAATTTATACCTGACTTCCTACCTTTGTTGTTTTCCCATCCTTCAGTATTTTCTTGGATACGGTCAAGATAATTCCACTTAGCATCTTCCTTCATATGAGTAAATGATCCAAAACAGGAAGCATCCAAATAATCCTTATCATGAAGAGCAAGCCTTGCATAAAAATTATCAATAACAATATTATTGGGGAGCTCATGAATGGGACATTTGAGCATTAGTAACTTCAATCTCCCCCACGCTTGGGCAATACTTTCTCCATCATGAGGCCAAAAGTTATATATTCGATTACGATCTTTATGAATTTCACTTGGAGGATAAAACTTGGAATAAAAGAGAGGCACAATTTCCTCCCATGCAACAGATGGACCATCTTTAAGCAGCCGATACCACTCCTCAGCTCTGCCTTTCAATGATAAAGAGAATAGCTTCCTCTTGACCTGGCTCGGTGAAATACCTGCACACTTGAACAACTCGCATAATTCATGTATAAAAAGTAAGTGATCACCCGGATGGACAGTTCCATCTCCTGAATAGCAGTTATCCATAACACATTCAACAATTTTCATAGGTATTTTAAAAGAATCTAATTGAGCAGGTGGTGGTGGTGGTGGTTCATCCACATGTGCGGCAGTGGTAGAAGTGTTCCCAAATAGGAAACCAAATGGAGAATTCTCCGTAGCAAAATAAAATAAAAGTAAAAGAAAAAAATAACAACAATACTCACAGCGATGGTTACCTTTACCAAATCCACTCTTAAATAAGGCTTCACTCCCCGGCAACGGCGCTAGAAAATAGTCTTGATGACCTACAAGTATAGGGGGTGTATCGTACTAGTCTCTTCTTTGAAGAAAGACTTGGTAAAGAGTCATGAAGGGAAATCTAAACTCGACAATATGTTGAGTGTGCAAAAATCCCCCAATGACAAGAGTGGACTTGGGTTTATCTCTAACAACAACAAGAAGTCCACGGTTAACAAGAAAAAGAAGGGCCAAGGACAAGTCAAAGATCCGGCCAAGATTGTTTGCTTCAAGTGCAAAATTGAAGGGCACCATGTTAGATCTTGCCCTTTGAAGATGAAGGCACTAGTTGAGAAGCACAAGGGAAGCGGCCTCAATTTCAAGGCCATGCTCAACCTATTGTTGAAGAAAGGTCACTTCCCAAGAAGAATCAAGCTAATGCTCCCATTGTGGAGAAATCAAGTGAGAAGAAGGTGAAGAAAAGAACATGCTACATATACCGTGAAAAGGGTCATCTATCTTCTTCATGCACTATGGGTAACTCATCCAACCCTATCATAATTGATGATGCTTATTCACTTTGCAAGGATAAGGTTGGCAATGTGTTTGCCAAATATGTTGGCACTCAAAGTGGTGTCAAGAAAAGAACCATTTGGGTGGCCAAGCCTACTGTGACTAACCTCTTAGGACCCAACTTGGTTGGGGACCAACAAGCCAAAACTTGATCAATAGGTTTTTGTTGGAGGGCATTGGAGATTTGGATATATCATGAAGAATTAAGGGATCTTCATCATTTATATTGTATCAAGTCAAGTCAATTGGATTATAATTTTTACATCCTATATCCATTGTTCCTCCTTGCGGTAACATGTTCTCAACCTCTATACATTGAAAGTTACTCGCCCCTTTGCATGTGTCGGTTTTGTTCCGTTGCATAAGTTTGTATATGTTGTGCTTCCTACTTGCTTTATTTTGAGTAATCAAGTATGTGCTTGTTGGTTGCACACCATGTACGGGTGTTCTTGCTGAGCCTTTTTGCATATTGTTTGTATCTTGTTGGCTCTTGTGAGAGATTAATGGATCATCCCATCTTGGGGGAGTGATATGCTTTGGCATTTCACAACCCCAAAAATGTGTGTACATGAGGAATACCACTTAGTGTTTATATTTTAAATTATCTAGTCTCTATGTGGTATGTCATGCTCATGAGAAATTCAAATTCTAATGTCCATTAATCATCTCATGTTGGATTCTATTTGCCTCTTTTGGAATTAAATGCTTTATCACATTATGGGGGAGTAATATGCTTTGTGCATACTATAAACCAATAAAATGTGTATATTTGAGGTTGTGTCACATAGTGTTGATATTGCAAATTATCTTGTCTCTATGTGACATGTTTGCTCAAACAAGTTTCAATTTTCCAAATTGTTTTTCTCTTGCCTTGGATCTTGTTTGTGAGATACATTCTTGGTAGGGTTTTCCTAAAATGTGGAATTCTACATCAAAGTTGGAAAACCATTTGCTTCAAGTTATCCTAATCATTGCTTTGCGTGATTGTTTAACTATTTGAGTCTATCAAGAATATCTTCTTTAGCATGGTGTTTAATTCTTATCCTTGTCATATGCTTCTTTGTTGTGAAGATGATCTTGGATTTATGTGTAAAATGCCACCGAGAAATTATTAACTCCAAATACCTCTTGTCCTTGGACAATTGGTACTTTGTCTTGTGGTATATATATATTGATCATCTTTACATTGGCTACTGCTTTTAATTACCTTATCTCTTGCCAAGAGATGTATTTGTTTTAAATTCCCATTGTCTTCCTTGACTTTTGTGTTTCCATTTGATTTTGTTGGACTTGTTTTGTGTTATTAATGTAGGTAGAGATGATGATCCCATTTGTGTGCATTTTGTATTCAAATGTAAAATCATAAATAATGCACTAATCTTGGGAGAGCTCTTCTATATTTGCTATGACATTCTCGTGTGGCTTATTTCATTTGGTGGTGGTTATTGTTGGAAGACAAATCTTTTCCTTTTGGTACTTAGTGTGCCATCATAAAAAGAGTGGGGAGTTTGGTTTGTTTGTTGGAACCTTGCTCTCTTTGGGAGAATGGCTATCTCTTTTCTTGATTTTGCTTTATATTCTTAAAATGAGATAAGTCATTGGGCATGTGTGTTTTAGTGATCCTTCATGCTCATTGGCATTTGCTTTGTTCACATGGTGGACTTTGGAGTCAATCTTATGTTGAGTTGATTCTTTGATATAATTTGGACAACCTTTAGTTCTTCACACCTTTGTGTGACTTCTTGGTCTTCTTGGTGTTTTGTTCAAATTGTATCTCTTTTGACTCTTGAAAGTCTTGTGCATGCATATTTACTAAATGTATACTCTATGGCATGCTTTGCTTTCTTTGATCCAATATATAGGGTAAACTCCAATAAATCCTAAATCGGCTAAGATGTGCATGAAATTCAAGTTCATAACTATATGCACATATTTATGTGGAGCTTGTCCAATATATTGTAGTGTCTCTAACTACTTCGGACCCAATGAGTTTGGGGACCATATTGTACTTGAATATGTTTTAGGTACATAGGAGATATGTTGGTGCTTGTCTCAATAATAAGGATGAAGTGGTGACTAGTTGATATTTTGTGGCAAGCTAGGATTATTGAAGAACTCCTTTCTACTACATCCTTCCAATGATATCTCGGTAACAAGTATCTTATTCATGCATACTTTTATAGCATCTAACCTTGTGTGGGTCATTTCATGGCACAAAAATCATTATTTGCAAGGATCTTAATGGAACCTCTCTATTGTAAATGTGTGTAATTTCAGATGAGTGCATATTTTTGGGGAATATATAAAATCATGCTCATGATTCACCTTTCCCAAATATGTCTATCTAGCAATTTTATTGCATATCAATTCCTCAAGTTCCTCACATGTGCAATATTGATGAAAGTGCAAATTTAGTTCTTTCTTTTGGTATACTTATTTGTGATACTTGTTGCTTTTCTCAAAACATCCCAACTATCTTCTTTCCCTTGTTGATATTTGTGATGTCTTTGACTTGTTTGTGGTTGAAGTTCTTCAATATGCAATAAGATAAATTGAGCCTTTGGCCATACTTTAAAAGTAAAAATCTCATTGGTATATTGCATGAACTTGTTTGGATATCATGTTTTAATCTTTGTATCTATTTTATGTGTACATGTTTCTTTGTGATAATTATCTTTATGATGTTGTCTACTTAGAAACTTATACACATGAGAGATGATATCTCGTTAATTGATATCTTTTTTTTCCTTGTGTGTTGGGATGGAATGCTAAGCAATATCATTCATTGAGGACTATGTGGATGCTCTATGTACATCTTTGTACTAGTCTTATAATATGCTTTGTCATTCCTATCACACATTCCTTTGGTTGAGCCGTTTAATATGTTGGTTCCTTATTTGTTGCTCAACCATTTCCTTGATGCAAGTGTTAAGCTTGATTTCTTTTCTATGGTCTCTTGCTAATGGTTCCTTTTAAATGGTATTGAGGGTGTGAGGATTCCATGTTGTGCAAATTGTATTCAAATGCAAACATTCTATCTTGTGCATGTACCTTGGGGAGCTTCCTCATTTCATTTTAAAGCACCATTTTGTGGTTATCATAGTATTTGATGTCACTTGGTATCTTGATGTTTTGAATAATATCGAGGGAGTGATGATTCCATGTTTGTGCACCTTATACTTTAATTTAATTGGAATATGTTGTGTACAAACCTTGGGGAGCTTCTTCATATTAATTAGAGCATTGTTTTGGTCCTATCATAATATCTTTATTTGATTCGCTTTTGGATCTTTTGATTGCTACCTTAATTTGTTGGAAGTTTTACCATCATGTCATCCTTTTGTTTGCAATCTTTGATCCTTAATATAGGTTGTTTTCCTCCAAATTTTTGTCCTTGGATTTGTGCATGTGTTTTCACTCTTTTGGGGCCATGCACACCTTGAGGAGGAACTCTCACTATATTGGCCTTCTAAGCCTTTCCACCCATTTTGGCAATGGATGCCAATGGGGGAGAAGTTTCGAGGGTTTAAAGGGTTTGAAGGGAATTGGGCTTCATGCTTTGGTTTTGTTCTTAAGCATTTGCCTTCCATGCTTTGCATGGGTGAGTATATATAGTGTAAACTCCACCAATAATATTGGTTGGCAATCTATGAAATGAAATTCAAGTTCATTCACACGTGCATAGATTGTGGGGGAGTTTGCTCTATATATGATGGTTCTACTAGCATCACTTACTTTTGTAGTAATTGATGTTAGTGTAACCATCTTAGTTCTTTAAATTTATTATATAAACCCTCTCAAAGAGATTGTCATCAATTACCAAAATGGGGGAGATTGAAAGAGCATGTGCCCTCATGTGTGGTTTTGGTAATTAATGACAATCCCTATGGAATAATGTTTGCATTGAGTTATATTTGTAGGACATGTCCGTAGACAACGCTTGATCCATATGTTGGGTTCAAGGTTGTAAGAAGTTGAATATAAAGAAGATTATGTGATGATCAAGGTATTATTCAAGGAGTGATCCAAAGATTGGTCATAAGGGAGTTGAGCCTATAGAGTGTGTCTTGAGGAATAAGATGGAGTGAACTCTCATGTGCATTCTCAAGACATCATCATTATGAAAGAAGAAGATGAAGTGCAATGTTGATCAAGTCAAAGCGCAAGATCAAGATAGGCTTCTAGAAGATATCATTTGCTTGAAGCTCGGTGTCCATTTGGTGGGAATGGACATGTGAAGATATTTCTCTAGTGTCTCTCCCATAGTGAAGTATGGGGGAGCAATCCGCAAGACTTCACCGAGCAAGCGCAATCAAGAAAGGTAGTCCAACTTGAGAAGATCAAGATCGTCACCATCTAGTTCAAGTGGAATGCTCAAGGCAAATGTATGTTCTTGATAGGGTTTCTTTCTTACCGGTCTCATAGTGTGGGAGACCGGGTTTAGGATCGATAGCCATACTATCAAGAGGGGCTCTCGAGTGAGTAGCTTATTCGTATCGTTCGGAGAGAGCTCAAACCTTTGCATACTTGGCATTATCTTTCTTGGTTCTTATTTGGATTTTATCCATGTGAGGTTCTAGAGCTTGTGGTTGTTTCCATGACAAGCTCTAGCTCATCAAAAATGGATTTCGTATGGAACTCTTATTGTGTTTTTGGTGTTTAGAGAATTTACCGGTTCCTCATATAGAGACTCTTATTACCTTTAAATTCATAGTAAATTCTCCCTTGCTGGTTCTTATTATTTCCACCTTTTGTGAGGTTCTCCTTGTTGTTAGCTTTCCAACAAAATTGGTTTCATTTCATTCGGAGTTTCCTTGCAAAAGTTATTTGGTTTTTGGGCGAGTCGCCGGACCGTCCGGCGGAGCCGCCGGACCGTCCGGCGGTGGACCAGAAATTTCCGGCGGTCCTGCCGAACCGCCCTACTGAAGGGCTTTCTGGCGGCCGCCGGACTGTTCGCCGGACCGTCCGGCGAAAAGTCCGGCGGCGCCGGACTTTCCGCCGAACTTTGGCGGGATTTGCTTCCAACGGCCAGATTTTGCCCACCTATAAATACCCTTCTTCTTACTTGAACCAACCATCTTTTTAAGGGAAGAGAGAGGAGATCTAGATCTACATTTCCACCAATCACTTTCTCCTCTAAGTGAGGGGAACCTATTGGATCTAGATCTTGGAGTTCTTTGTGGATTTCCTCCTTTTTCTTCCTCTCATATCCTCCATAGCATTTGTTGCTTTGGTAGGATTTGGGAGAGAAGGATTTGAGCACTTCGTGTGTTCTTGCCATTGCATTTGGTGCATCGGTTTGAGTTCTCCTCGGAGATTCGGTGGTGAAAGCAAGAAGCTTATTTCCTCTTGGGTTCTTGGAACCCTAGACGGCTCAGTGGATTTCTTGGGGACCTCCAATTAAGTTGTGGAGATCTTCCCAAGCTTTGTGGTGCCTCCGTGGCGATTATTGGGAGCCTCCAATTGAGTTGTGGAGTGTGCCCCAATCTTAGTGGCTTTGTGGATTTGGGAGCCTCCAATTAAGTTGTGGAGTAGCCCCAAGCTTTGTGCGGAATCGGTGACCGCCCTCAAGGGTCCCATAGTGGATCGGGTTTCACTACAGGAAATCCGGTCAATTGCAACAATTTTTATTGCTACAACCACATTTTGTTGCAATAATACGCAATATTGCCACCATTTTCACGTTTGTGGTAATAGGCCGCGCATATTGCCATGATTTAGATCTGTAGTGATAAGTGCATGTTTTGTTGCAATATAGCCTATATATTGCAACAATATGCATGGTCATTGCAATAGGGCCACGATATTGCAACAACCAAATTTTGTTGTGCGAGTTACTAATTTTGTTGCAATAGAAACTAGGTCTCGCAACAAAGTGGATATTCGTGGTAATATTCAAACAGATATTGCAACAACTGTGTCACGTTGCAATACATACTAAAATTGTTGCAAAAAATTGGCCACCTATTGCAACAAAACACATATTGGTGGTAATAGCGTGTATCTTTCTCCTCAATTTCACCGCGTTGCAATATCTACTGTTTACTGCGACAAATTGTGTATCTGTGGCAATATGTGGAGCATATTACAACAACCCACTATTGTTGCAATAAAGAACAAGATGTTGTAACGATATTCCATAGTCAACAGCGGTACGTGGGCCACCTAGGCCATGGCTTTCGGCAATTGAAATATTTTAGTAGCCCCTAATACTATCATGGCCAGCAACCAGGGGTAGACCGAGAACAAAAATTTCCCGGCGCCCCATATAAATTTTAGTTTTTTCAAAATGTGAGCATAGCCTCTGCATTTTCATCGAAAGTACACACGACCTTTGGTTTATTGAAAAATATGTACATCACATACATGTAGCTCTTAAGCAATAATATGCATCGGTCTAATGTGCTTAATAATTCATTTATCAGCATACAAAGACTCCAAACTATGAAAATAACTTAATCCACAATCGCCTATCTTGACATTATATGATGATTTGTTCAAAAAGAGTAAGGAAATTTACTTATCGGTATACAAGATAAAATTATGTATTGAAGCATAAAATTGAGAATATTACATTTAAAACTGTTCAACATTCTAAAAAAAGAGACCAAGGAAGGGACCCTGCGGCATTTTATTAGAAGATGTGTGACACACACTGCCCGATCCGGGGGTCGAATTTAGGCGAAAAGTTTAACATTCTCATCCTATATGGGGTTCCCCTTTTTTATATAATAACTTCCCATATATAAAATTGTGTATTCACGCATAAAGTAGAGAACTTCACACCATGAGCCCATTCCAAGAATCAGCCAATACAAATATGAATCAATCTCGGGGATTGCGATCTCACCTACTATTTGCGAGTAAGTATTCCAATGATTTTGATTCACAAAAAATTGTGATATAAAAAAGAAAGATGCTGCGGAGTGGGGGTCTGTAAGGCAGTACCTTTGTTTTCTCAACTTCTCCGGCACTCGACACAATCTGGCGACGGACGAGCAACGAACGGGCGGCGGCGTGGTGGCTGGTGCCTGATGGGGAGTATGGCGACCTCATGATGAAACGCTGCAGACTAAAAGAAGGGCGAGCGAGCAATGGATTCGACTTTTTGATAGCGATAAAAAGTTGCACGATTCTCGCTACTAGACCGCCTGGCTACTGAGGCTAGATTGGGCCTCGCTCTTGCTAATTAGACCACGCAGTTGCTGATTGGGCTGGCTGCTGTCCAACTAATCAAATTTCTGGTTGTCCCGGTCCAGCTAATTCGGCAGCGGACTCGTGTAAGTCTGTTCGGTGGTTAAGTTCCTTAGCACCTGACACGCGGGTTCCACTTGACCCAGCCCAAGGATTTGACATGTAACCAAGTTAAATAATGGAGCAAAAAATTTGGGCTCAGAGGATTCGAACCTGGATCCTCACCACAACTTCTTCGGACACAACACTCCTCCACAACCAAGTTAATACAAATTATCTCAAAAAAAAAGTTAATACAAATTATAAGCACATAGGCTACTTAACTTGGGCGTAGTAGTGGGCCTGGGCCGCAATGGCCATGTCCTCCTTTTTTCAGCATTTTTGCACCGATTGGGCCTCTGCTGTGGACAGAGGATGGGCCACCGTGGTAGCAGTACCATTTTTTTCTCTTTAACCTTTCCATCTCTTTTCTATTTTTTAACACAAAAGATTTGAAGAAGATTCAAAACAAGGTCAAATGAATTTACACAAACTTTGACTAGATCTATGATAAAATAGCTACTTATGTAACTTATTAAAAGTATTTTTGCAAAAAACCATGAACAAACTATGATGTAGTTGAGAAGTGAAATTTTCATTTGGTGTCACATAACCCTCAGGCGTCGCCATGCTCAGCTTCGGCCTCAGCCTAGCAGGACTTTCGCCACAGCCACATACCGTGACCATGATCCTGCCGAAGCTGGACTGGAGATAGAGCGCGCAAACGAAAGCTGCCGGCTTGAACCACCCCCATCGAAAGGAGAGGAACACCAACGTAGGAGAAGGGCGCCATCGACCACCACCGACACTAGCACCGACACTGACGCCTAGTCCACCACCGTCGACACCACCTCGATGCCATGCAACCGCCATGGACAAGCGCCACCACCGCGCGCCTGCTGTCGAGGACAGAAACGTAGGCCCGCCCAAGCCTATCTGGGCCCGAGCCGACCCGGAGCTCATGGTCGCGCCTACAGGAGCGCCTCCGATGCATGGAGGCCGAGCCAGCGCCGTCATCGTCGATTCGCGCTCACCGCAGGGAACTGCGGCACCTCGCCGCCGGGCCATGCGCCGTCGACGCCGGAGCCAAACGCCGACGCCGGAGCCAAACGCCGACGCCGCACAAGCACAGAGAGGTCACCGTCTTAGTGGGAGGGCTCGAGGAGATTACGGTGAGCCTCCGTGGCGTTTGGGGAGCCTTGTGCCTCCACACCGCTCCAACGGAGATTAGCACCTGCAAGGGTGTGAACTTCGGGATACATCGTTGTCTCCGTGTGCCTCGGTTATTTCTATACCCGAGCTCCTTTACTTATGCAATTTACTTTGTGATAGCCTTCGTGCTTGAAGTTATATATATCTTGCTATCATATAGTTGCTTATCTTGTTTAGCATAAGTTATTGGTGCACATAGGTGAACCTAGTTTATTTAGGTTTTGTATGCTTGGCAAATTAAACGTTAGTTTTATTCCGCATTTCTCAAGCCGCTCGTAAA
The DNA here is from genome assembly GCA_007115705.1 of Dactylis glomerata. Classification (NCBI taxonomy): domain Eukaryota; kingdom Viridiplantae; phylum Streptophyta; class Magnoliopsida; order Poales; family Poaceae; genus Dactylis; species Dactylis glomerata. Next base: position 884,123 of record QXEO01000291.1, on the reverse strand, counting down.
AGTTTTAAATCGCCTATTCACCCCCCCCCATCTAGGCGACATCCGTGTCCTTTCACGTACTGTACATCACTTGGCAAGATTGCCTCTGCTCCGTAGACTAAGAAGAAAGGGGTGAGACCCGTTGATCTGTTTGGCGTGGTTCGTAGACTCCATAGCACAGATGGCAACTTTTCTGCCCAGGCTCCCGCTGCTCTATGTAGCGGTGCTTCTAGGTGTGGCTTAATCCCTGACATGATTAGTCTGTTGGTCCTTTCAACTTGGCCATTGGACTGTGGATGAGCCATAGATGCAAGGTCAAGGCAGAATCCGTTGTGATGGCAGTATTCTTCAACTTCTCCCTGAGACAAGTTAGTGCCATTGTCGGTGATGATGCTATGTGGGATGCCGAATCTAACCACAATGTCCTTGACAAATTTTAGGGCGGTTTTGCCATCAAGCTTTCTGATGGGCTTAGCTTCCACCCACTTCGTGAATTTGTCTACCGCTACCAAGAGGTGCGTAAATCCCGAAGGTGCTATTTTTAGCGGACCCACCATGTCCAGCCCCTAGACCGCGAAAGGCCAGGTTATAGGTATCGTGTGCAGTGCTGTGGCGGGCATATGGGTTTGCTTGGAGTACATCTGGCAACCTTGGCAGAGCTCCACAATTCTGTCTGCATCTGCCTTGGCTGTTGGCCAGTAGAACCCATGGCGGAATGCCTTGGCTACCAGGGATCTGGCAGCGGCGTGATACCCACATTCGCCTTCATGGATTTCCCTTAGTATTTTGATTCCATCCACTTGGGATATGCACTTCATGAATACTCCCGAGGTGCTTCGCTTGTAGAGCTGGCCATCGATGATGGTATACGCTTTTGCTCTACGCTCGATTTGTCTCCTTTGGACTTCGTCCTCGGGTAGTTTCTTGTTCGTCAGATACTCCAGGTAGGGCTCTGCCCATGGCGGGTTGCTAAGCAAAACCGCCATAACGGGGGAGCTCGCTAATTCCGGATTTTCTGGATCCACCATCTTGACCGATGGTACGTGCAGATGCTCGAGGAATACGCCTGGCGGGACTACCTTGCGGCTAGACCCTAGCTTGGACAGGGTGTCGGCTGCCATGTTATCTTCTCGCCGTACGTGCTTTATGTCGTAGCCGAGGAAGCTTTTGGCCATCTCGTCCACTTCGTCTCTGTAGGCCGCCATGACTTCGTTCCGAGCTATGTGCCAGCCACCTGCTGAACGACAAGGTCAGAGTCTCCGCAACACATGATGTGTTGTACGCCGATCTCCTTTGCGACGCGTAGCCCGTGCAGTAGCGCTTCATACTCTGCGATGTTGTTGGAGGTGGGGAAGTAGATTTGAAGGACATAGCTAAGCTCATCTCCCTTAGGAGATTTGAGCGTGACTCCAGCCCCCGAGCCGTGTAGCAGCTTTGATCCATCAAAGTGCATCACCCAATGCTCTGGTTCTGGGACAGGCATAGTCTTCTGCGCTTCCTTCCAATCCGCCATGGATTTCACCAAAGCTTGAGACTTGATGGCGGTGCAAGGCTTGTAGTCAATGTCGAAGGAGGCCAGTTCAATGCCCCACTTCGCAACTCGTCCTGTTGCGTCGCTATTGTTGATGATGTCCTTCAGTGGAGCCTTGCTCACCACTATGATCTTATGGTCATAGAAGTAATGCCGTAACTTACAAGAAGCTAGGAAAACTCCGTATGCCAATTTTTGGTAGTGAGGGTAGCGCTGCTTGGATTCCGTCAGGACCTCACTGACATAGTAGACTGGTCTCTGTACGCCGTACTCCTGCACTTCTTCCTTGCGTTCTACCACGATGACGATGCTGACGACCCTGTTGGTTGCCGCCATGTATAGTAACATGGGCTCCTGGTCTTCAGGAGCTGCTAGGACTGGGGCAGTAGATAGCACTCTCTTCAGATCCTTAAGCACAGCGTCTGCCTCGTCGGTCCAGACAAATTCGTCTGATTTCTTCATCAGCTTGTAGAGTGGCAAAGCCTTCTCACCAAGACGACTGATGAATCTGCTCACTGCTGCCATGCAGCCTGTGAGTCGCTGTACGTCCTTCAGGTCATTAGGCGGGGAGATTTCAAGGATGGCCTTGATTTTCTCCGGGTTGACTTCAATACCGCGGTGGGAGACGATGAATCCTAGGAGCTGTCCGGCTGGTACCCCGAAGACACACTTCATGGGGTTGAGCATCATGTTGTATTTCCTTAGGTTGTTGAAGGTCTCCTACAAATCCGCTATAAGGTCATCCTACTTTTTGGACATGACGGCGATGTCATCCATGTATGCGTGGATGTTGCGTCCGATTTGATCCGCCAGGCACTTTTGCATGGTGCGTTGGTACGTCGCTCCTGCATTCTTCAGACCGAATGGCACTGTCACATAGCAATATGTGCCATAAGGTGTTACAAATGAGGTAACGAGCTGATCGGACTCTTTCATCTTGATCTGTTGGTAACTTGAGTAGGCATCTAAGAAACACATCAGCTCCGATACTGCCGTCGAGTCAATGACTTGGTCAATGCGAGGCAAGGGAAAAGGGTCTTTGGGACACGCTTCATTCAGGCCGGTGTAATCTACACACATGCGCAGAACCTTTGTGTTTTTCTTAGGAACTAACACGGGATTTGCCACCCACTTCGTATGGATCACTTCTTTGATGAAGCCTGCTTTCAATAGCTTGGAAATTTCCTTTGCTATGGCGCGGCGCTTTTCATCTCCGAAGCGTCTCATTGCTTGTCTTACTGGCTTGGAGCCAGGAATTATTTGCAGGGCATGCTCGGCGAGTTCCCTGGGTAAACCTGTCATGTCAGATGGTTGCCATGCGAAGATGTCCCGGTTCTCACGGAGGAACTCGACGAGCGCGCTTTCCTATTTGGGGGACAAGTTTGTCCCTATCGAGGTGGTCTTGGCGGCATCGCCAGCGACAAGTTCCACCTGCTTGGTATCAACTGTAGGCTTGAAGGTGGGCGGGGAGGCGGATACTTCCTGCTTGGATGCCGGCATCTTCGCGGGGTCTATGGCGGCATGGATTTCCTTGAACTCCTTGCCGAAGAACACTGCTTCTGCGAAGGCGGCTTCTCCGTCCTCGCACTCCTTGGCCTTCCTGAAGCTGCCATAAACGGTGATGATGCCTTCAGGTCCTGGCATTTTCAGCTGGTTGTAGATGTAGCACGGCCTGGCGTGAAAGCTGTGGAAGGCGGGGCGGCCGAAGATCACGTGGTATGTACTCTTGAAAGGGACCACCTCAAAGTTTATGGGCTCTTTGCGGTAATTATTTTCATCGCTGAAGGCGACCTTGAGGGTGATGGACCCGAGGGACTTTGCTTGGCGGCCAAGAACCACTCCATAGAAAGTGACAGCACTATGGCGGAGTTGGGTCTTGGTAAGGCCTAGCTTTGTCAGGGTTTCTACATACATGATGTTCAGGCTACTTCCACCATCCATCAGGCACTTGGAGAACTCGTAGCCTTGGATCAGGGGGTTAACCACCATGGCGTAGTATCCATCCGGGATGTGCTCTGGGTGATCGTCGCGGCTCCATTGCACCGGCATCTCGGACCATCGGACCTACTGGCGGACCTTAGGTACGGTGGCATTTAGGGAGTGCATGGCGGCTCACTGTGCCTTAGCCGTGGGAGGTCCAAGGAAGGTGTGGAATGCTCCCTTCTTGGTGCTCTTGTATGGGTTGCCCGTGCCAGTTCCACCCTCTGCCTTTTCAGCGGGTTTTGGCGCAGGGTCTTCATCCATATCACTGCTATTCTTGGACTCCTTTTCCTTGTCTGCTTTTCCTTTGCCACGAGGCCGTTGTCGCCGGGTGCGTTTGTAGCCAGCTTCTTGGTCCGCCTTGAGGTCGTTGACAAACTTGCAGTTCTGGTTGATGTGGTTGCACTTGCCCGAAGCGTCCCGATGGGAGAAGCATGGCATGTCGCGGTATTCATCGTAGGACATAGGTGCAGCTAGCGCCGTAGCGGAAGGTGGGGAGCTTCGCGGCTGGCCGCTGCTGGAACCTCGTCCCCGGCCGCGTCGGCTGCTCTGTCCTTTGTCGGAGAAGGTTGTGGCCACCATGTCCGGGGTTTGCTGCTCTTCTGGCGGATTCTTGCGTTTGTTACTACTGTTCCGCTTTCCAGTGTTCTGGATGGCGGAAGCCTTCAGAGATTCGCGGGCGTCGTTGTCGGTGGCCGCATAGTTGCTTGTGATGGTGATCATGGAATTTAGGGTTAGTTTCCCTTCGTTCCTTTCTCGTAACAGGCGATGGCGGAGTAACTGGCCTCTCTCCAGACTATCAAATGAACGCGAGGATGGCGGATTCATCAGTAACCCCTTCACAGGAGTTCTTCATATCCAGCCAACGTGCGAGGAAAGTTCGGGAGGTCTCGTCGTCTGCTCGCCGACACCGTTGGAGGTCACCTATATTGTGAGGTCTCTTGTAGGTACCCTCGAAGTTTTTAGTGAACGCAGTCTGCATATCGAACCAGGTTTGGATGGAATTCTCTGCCAAGTCATTGATCCACTGCCGCGCTATGCCGGATAACATCAGGGGCAGATAGCGGACAACGACATTGGGCGATCCTCCTGCGAACTGCACTGCATTGAAGTAATCTTGTAGCCAAGTTAAGGGCCTATCGACTCCGTTGTACTGGCGGATGTTTTTCTCGATCTTGAACCCATGTGGGATGGGCTCATCACGAATCCGTTGTCCAAAGCACTTCGGGCCAAGGAAGAAGGCTGTTTGAGACTTGGCAATCTCGTTTAAGTGGGTACGCGCATCGTATGGCTTCTTGTCCTGCGGATCTTTTTGGGAGGCGCGTGACCTGGATGGGCCACCACCGCCACCGCCGCCGCCATGGGGGCTACTTGGTGGGGATGGTGAAGGGTCACGCCTTTTACTCTCGACGTCCTGTGATGGATCTCTGCAACTGCGACGGCTTCCCTCTGCTCTTCGGGGAGCTGGATCATCGTCATGGCGGCGGGAGCCCTGCCCTTTGTCATCGCGGCGACGTGAAGAGCGATGCTTATCCTTGTCGCCATTGCGATGCGCGCCGTCGTCATGGCGAGATGGTTCCCTATGCTTGGACCCGCCATCTCGACTGGTTTCACGTCGTGGCTGCTCGTCTCCCCGGCCAGCATCACGACTCTTCCCTCGCTTGCCATCATTATCGCGTATGACAATTCCTCCCTATGGGATTTTGAACGTCTTATACTTTGGTGGCGGCATGTTGGACTTATGGCAAGGTTGGGCCTTGTCTTGGTGGTATCCGTAAGCGGGGTAGTTCTTGTGGGGTGGCGATGGATTTCTTTGATGGCCCTTGCCATGTGGCTTATCATCGGAGGATATTGGGATGGCATCTGCCCTGTTGCGAGCTTCTCTTCTTTGGACTTCTGAGGATCCGGTGTGAGATTCGTTATCAGGACGGGTACCATAGTTGCCATTACCCCGAGCTTTGGAGGCAGTACTGGACCTGTATAGCGCGGGATCAGATTCAAGCCGTCGTGATGACGTAGCCTTCTCCTGCTGCGCCAATGCTTTGGTTATCAGTTTTACCGCCGCCTCTAGGGCTGCTGGGCTTTTATTATGCTCCAATAGCTCCTTTGCGGCCACAATGTTTTCAACGGGCGTAGCCCTGACTTCATCGTGGTTCTTGTCCACATATGGCGGATTCTTGATGTACATCCTGGCCAGAGTTTCTGCGGTTGGCATGGTGAACTCAAGGTTTCATGCCAGCTGCGGGTCGCCTCCCTCATTCATTTGATTCTGGATGAGAGTAACGTACTTCTCCTCCATGTTCCTTGTGCGTTTCAGCGTGTCTTGAGCTTTAGCAATGTCACCATCTAGCTTTTCGCCCATCTTCTCGACTCGCTTTGCTTGTTTGAGGATTGCTCGCGTTTTCCTCTCGAGATCGTTCACGTCTCTGATATAGTCAGGGGTGATTGGATCTCCTAGAGTTTCATAGACGACCTTGTCCAGCGGGGTCGTGAAGTCTTCTAGGTGATGCACCACGGGGATGGCGGGTTGCAGAGGCCTGGGGCCACCCTGTATCTCGGGAAGTTGTTCCGTGGCGGGATCGGCTGCTGGTGGCAGGTTACCCTGCTCTTTGCCGGCATCTCTGTCATGGGCTGCCTGAGATAGCGAATCACCGGTTGTCTGCCCAGCGTCATCTCCTTTGTTGGTCATGAATACCTGCTTGGCGGCTGCGTTCTGCTCTTCAAGTGCTTGGTGAGCTAATTCCGCCTCAACCTTTCTCATGGCGGCGTAATAATGATCAGAGTCATAGCCTTTGCTATCCCAGTCATCCGATTCACCACTTTCGTTAAGTGCCTCTAGGATGGATTCACCTGGGCTGTCATCTCCATTGGAGGCAGATCCCGAAGTGGTTCCTGCGAAAGCAAAAAGGCAATACCGTTGTGCTTCTAACGCCAGATTGCTCATAGCGGATTCAGAGCGGTCCTCCACCACTTCCTCCACCTCTAGGGCGGGTTGGGTTGGATTGTTTTTCAGATCCGATCTGGATAACTTGGAAAGTTCCAGATCAGATGATTCCTCCTCCGTATCCAGCTCGAAAGCGGTCCGTTTGGGGGTTTCAGCCATACCAATCCGCCGGAAATTGGATTCCGTGGCGGGGTAAGGTCCGTTTCTCCGATGAAGATGTGGATGTCTCTGATCGGGACGACGGTAAATCGGGTAGGGTCTTCTCTAGCCGGCACCCAGAGGTTATCCGCTGGGACGATGGGGAAGCCGGAATCGTAGAGGACACGCCCGATGGCGACGATGTCGCCGATGCCTGCGAAGGCGGATCCCTCCTGGATCCGCGCTCCTGACGCGTTTTGCCCCACGGTGGGCGCCAACTGTCGTGGTTTCGTCAATAGATCTGCCATAGGGGTAGTGCATGGCGATTTGTGGAAGGGGGTGAACACGGCGGAGCGATCCGGGACGGTGATAGCACGAGTTTACCCAGCTTCAGATCCCGCAACGGTGGCGAGACCCTACGTGTTGCTATAATTCACTATATGGCAACAAGTGCTCGGTTACAATGATGAGGTTGGCCGTTTCGCTATGTGATTGGTCGAAAGTCTAAGTCGTGCCTCAAGGGCTCTTCCACGCCGGCTTATAAAGGCTCCTGGCGTGGGCAACACGATGGTACCGGAGCGGATATAATTTGGAGTCCTAGACTAAGTCCTATGCGTATACTACAAGGCAACCCGCCATGGGCCTGTCTACGGATCCGTCATGAGCTCCTGCGTCCAATACCGCCATGGTCTCTCTCAGCAACTGGGCCGCCCGGTAGGCAATCCGCCATACCACCCTGACTTGCTGGTTTAGTACTACATCGCTGGTATATCCCAACACTAATTAAGCAGCATTGCTGCCGACGCATGACATAGTACCGCGGTACAGTTGGATCGAGCAGTGTTGGACAAGAATGGACGCGTCCGTGCTACGTGTCAGCACGTGCATGTAACTATGCAAGTCACAGATCTCTGCTCCATTCAGTGGCCATGTATCGTGCCGTACGTTGAGGCGAGAAAAAGCTGAGAGGTCGGCGTCACGATGATGGTCGATACTCGATAGGCGGAAACCATGAGGTGCGGCCAGGGCGGGACGGCACGTTTGCCTGATCCAACAAAGCAAGGGCTCTTCAGAACAGAAACTTCTCAATTTTCATACAGTACGTTTTGTGGGGAGCGGGGGTAGTTGCTCCGGTCCGGTGCAGTCACACGCCGGCACCGCTCGATCACAAGTACTGAACGGAGGCGCAAGCTGGAAAGGAAAGTAGTGCGGGCAAACTCAACTTTCTCAAAGGTCGTACCGATCGGACCGCAAGGTAAGGTACAGGTTATAAATTGATGACCGCACCCGCACTGTTATCAGTAGAATGAGCATAGGATAGGATAGCTGAATCGATCCACATCATGTACGAGTTATAATCTTCCATGTACAAGGACGAATTTTGTGCGGCAGCTACAAAGGAAGTCTTTCACGATCTCGTCAAGGAAGGTCTTTCATGATCTCGTGAAGCCACAGTAAGGGCGAGCTGTGTGGTGTTTTATATCTTGACTACTCGCGATCGATTGGAGAATTGAGAATTGAAGCCCATCTGTTAGGCTAGGAGATTAGTGGTGGGTTTCGGGTGAGAATCATGGACCTGCTTGTTTTGAGAGGTAACCATGAAACGAGTAGGTACTTGATTTTTTTTTATTGAATATTACCGCAGGTAGGTCGAGCTGCTGGTTGTGTCGACCAATGAGTGTAGGTGTTTAAAGAAAAAGAGGCCATACAGAGAATTTTAGTCTTCAATCCTGGATTCTTTCTCAAACTGATCGGACCGCAAGGTAGTAGAGTACAAGTTATAAATTGATGACCGCGCCAGCACTGTTATCATTCTGTACAGATAAAAGGCTTTGATTTCATTTTTCTGCAGCTGTTGAGCGCTGCGCCGCCCCTAGCCAGTGAAGCAAAAACTCTGCGCTGTAGGTACAGCCTACAGGTGTGCACTTTGAGCCATCGTGCACGCCGTCATGCGTGCGCACAGTTTGAGTTCGTTACAGACCGCCATGCAAATGCTCCAACTGCTATACAGGACACGTCATATATATATGACTGTAATTAAGCCCCGTTGTTGCCGACGTTTGACACATAGTTCAGTTGGATCGAGCAGTGTTGGACAAGAATGGAGGCCTCACGTGGCTGCTGATTTGGACGGGCACTGCTCCACAGTCAGGCCCGAGCTCAGACTGTTAGCACCTCCATGCAAGGTCGCAGATCTCTGCTTCATTCAGATTCAGTAGCAATGGATCGTAGCGTACGTTGAGGCGATCTAGAAAAGCTGAGAGGTCGGCGTCACGATGATGGTCGACAGAGGCGGATCCGTGAATCCATCCCGCGAAAACATGAGGTGCAGACGTGCGGCGATGAGAGATGGTGATCACTGGCGCAACCAGATGCATTCCTTGGCTACACGTCGACGATCAGGGATCACGGGGCAACAGGAAATCAGGAATGGGGAATTTATCTCCGAAAGAGGCAGCAAACGCTATTTTCGGCTCCTCATCGTTGTCATGTGTCTGTTTCCGTCCTGTTTTAAGGAGCGAGGGGACACGTGTACACGATGCTCAACTCACCTGGCTGATGCTCAGATGTACACGATGCTGTTACCGCGCTCGGTACCCACCCTCATGTCACGCCAGTGTGGGTTTCAGTTCGAAATTATTCTGTTTGGTGCCAAGTGCACTGCGCGGAGTCGAAGACCGCATTCAGATTTCAGAAAGCAGGATTGATGAAAGGCCATTGATGGTGTAGAAAGTGGTAGGTACACTCTAAGTTCGGCCGGCAACCCACGCAATGCACCAAAGGTTGCAGCTGCAAGGCCAAATTTTACAGGCAGTCAATAGTCACCACGTATACAACTCGAGAAAAATCGTTAGGCCCCCTATGACGTATCTTTCCGCCAATGCTTTGATAACTCGATTCCTAATTTTGCCTGAAGCTGGTATGTAATTCGGCGATTCCAAATAGGCCGTCTGTCAATGACGGCTGTTTTTTAGGCTCATGTCGGTGTCTCCGTAGGCCGCCGACATTTTTAGGGTCTACTATAGACATGGGTGTGGACTGTTTGGTGGACAAAAGATCTAGGCACTCCAAGAAAGCACTAAGAATATGTGCTAGTTAATCTGTTTTAAGAAAAACAAGTAGAGACAGTGAGGAGAGGCCGTTAAGTAAACTTCGGGAATAGAAGGGTGATCCACTGAACCCTGATGGCCAGTGTCAAATCAACGAGTGAGGGCATTAATGGGTATCCGAGGATACACCATGAGTTGGTACCTTACAAAATCTAGAATTTTCAAGTGTTGGATAGAAAAAACATACTTGACCGACATATTTCAAGGTATTTGTTAGAACTGTTACATACTAAAATAAATGCAAGGGTGTGTATATAACACACGATGAGACAAAAACTATGGAGCAATATGTTTTATCTCTTCCAAAACTTTCATACTTCCTCCGTCCAACAATAAGTGATGTGGATTTGTCTAGATTCAGATGTATCTATATACTAAAATACGTCTAGATACATGCAAATTTAGACAAATCCATATCACTTATTTCAGGACAGAGGTAGTATATGCGATTAGACAAACTCAATATACATATTTATACAAGAAATATAAAAATACTATTTAACAATTTTTTTGCAACAATAGACATATGATTATGAAGGAAAATTATATTTTTGTGTTTACTAAGACACTTACATGTCATATTATAAGGTGAACATGGTATCAATGAGAAGTAATTAATATTTAGTAATAGCATGAAGAAGTGAAAGAAGTTTAAATGTTTACTATAAATGAGCTAATTTGACACAGCTGAGGATACATGCCATGTGGGAAGACCCTTGTATTGTAAAAAAAAGCAATGCGGGCAAGAAAAAACAATAGTGTGATCTGAACGACAAGAGAAAATTGGGTGGGGAAAAGAAACATGATGGCCGTTGGACATTGATCATCCAATGGTTCAAACAAAACACATTGACAATGTAAGTGCTTGTTTGATCATAAGATAGGAAAATCATAGAAATAGGAAAGATATAGGATTCAAATGTCATGCCTACTTAAATTTTATAGGAAGATGAAGTGGATTTGATTTTAGCAAAAGAATTTTTCTATGAGGTATGACATAATGCTTTTTTTATAGAATTTACACTCCTAGATTTTTATAGAATTATTTCCTATAGAATATATTCCTATAAATCAAACATGTGTGTAGGATTTTTTTTTTATATAATCTATATCCTACACAATTTCTAAGCAAATCCTATGAATAAAAAAACTATAAAAAATGGTTACTGAGCTATGTGGTGTCTCGAAAGAACTGCTACTTCTCTCGCTGGTTTTCTTTTGCCACCCGTTGATGCAGTTACATACGACGTGCATGTGTCTGTCGCTATCACTTGGTACACTCTCGGACCATACGACCATTTAGAATCGCGATGAATAGTTGTGGTGAAATATACTCGTCGTGGGCTTGAAGCCTGCACCAAAATCCAAGCTACGCCTGACGGAGCCACCGCCGCGTGGCAGTGAACTGATCGCAGGACATGCCATGTGCAGCACTGAAAGCCGTAGAGGCGGACCGTGACGCCAATGGCACAGTACACCGATCTAGCCGGAGCACGTGACCGTCACAAACTCCGTGCCAGACACCGTGAAATCCGTCGCAGGACCGCGATCATAGTGCAAAATTGCGGCTCATGACTCTTGCCCCGGCACGCCCATCCTCCGGCCGCACGGCGCTGCCATCGTTTCTCCCCGGAATCCAGTGGCCGGTCGAGAGCCGGCCGTGCACCGTCTCTCGGCTCGCCACGCAGCGGCAATGGAATTATTGGGCGTGTGGGCTCACATGCCTAGCTGGCGCCTCCCCTAGCCAGTGAAGCAAAAAAAATTATGGTGCATGCCGTCATATGTGAGCTTATTCGTGACGGACCGACATGCAAATGCTCCAGCAGCTATACAGGACACGTCGTATATGGCACTAATTGTCGTGGTTTCGTCAACAGATCTGCCATAGGGGTAGGAGTATGGCGGTTTGTGGAAGGGGGTAAACACGGCGGAGCGATCCGAGACGGTGATAGCATGAGTTTACCCAGCTTCAGATCCCGCAACGGTGATGAGACCCTACGTGCTGCTATAATTCACTATATGGCAATAAGTGCTCGGTTACAATGCTGAGGTTGGCCGTTTCGCTATACGATTGGCCGTAAGTCTAAGTCGTGCCTTAAGGGCTCCTCCACGGCGGCTTATAAAGGCGCCTGGCGTGGGCAACACGATGGTACCGGAGCGGATATAACTTGGAGTCCTAGACTAAGTCCTATGCGTGTACTACAAGGCAACCCGCCATAGGCCTGTCTACGGATCCGCCATGAGCTCCTGCGTCCAATACCGCCATGGTCCCTCCCAGCAACTAGGCCGCCCGGTAGGCAATCCGCCATACCATCCTGATGGGCCACCCTGGCTTGCTGGTTTAGGACTACGTCGCTGGTATATCTATTTGGTATATCCCCAACAGTAGCCCCCAGGGAACTTCAAGATCGCCATCTTCATCCGCCATGCCTTGTTCTTGGTGAAGTCCATCTGCCATAGCTCGTCTTCTTTTTTGTGTCTGGATGGCGATTCTTGATGTTCCTCTGTCGATGGATTTCGTGTCGCAAGAACACGGGGTACCACGCGACGGACCCAAAGATTCAAACGCAGGGGGCTGAACGTGGGAGATCTTGGATCGCAATGAAACATGGTGACGGAAGCCTCGAGTCGTCGAACGCGCAACGCACTGCAGAGAGAGACGCCGAGCTTTACCCAGGTTCAGGGCCCTCGTGGTGAGGTAACACCCCTACTTCCTGCCTTCTTGTATTACGACGCGACACCTCGCGAGGAGTACAAGGTCTTGGTTACAGAGCTCTAACTGGCCGGAGGTAGAAGAACCAACTTAGCCTAGCTAGGAGCCCGGAGATGAAGATCGGATCCCTTCTAAGGGGTGACCTCCCTCCCTTTTATAGCGCCCAGGTCCTCCTTCCCCTTATCATCTTGGGGAAGCGGTTGCCACACACGGCCAAGGAGGGAGGACAGCTGTAGTCTTGATTCTTCCGTGGATGTAGTCTTCGTAGAGTGGTGGCGCCGGTCCACGGGAGTGGGTGGAGGAAGCTGACGTCTTCCTCTAGCGCCCTGCACCGTCCACGCTATTTTTAGGGGGGTGGCCAACAACCACTGTGCCGCTTTATGCAGGCATGGCGAAAGTTGGTCTCCTCCCTGTTGGGGGTAGCGTGGGCGGTACGCGGTCTTCTGCCCTTATCTTCTTGCTCTGCACGTAAACGTGCCGAGCTGACGTGGACGTGGTCCCTCCCCCCCCCCATGAGAGGAAGCTCGTGAGGAGGTCTTCTGATCCTTAGCAGTTTTGGTCGTCGTTCTCCTCATGAGGCGCCTCCTGATGAGGGTCTTCTCCGCTGGCTTCGGTCGTCGCTCCACCCCTGGGCCAAAGCTGGGCCGTTGAAGAGGCCCAGGAGCAGGTGGACCGGGATACCCCGGTATCCAGAACACTGACAGTAGGCCCCAGGAGCCTGTCCCACGAACGCGCCCTCTTGAGGGAGCGAAGGGCCAGGGGCCCCCAGAAGCTGCTGGGCCCTCCAACGGCACGCGTCAACGCGCGGTCAGAGGACCATGTGAAGATGCAGAGGCCGCGGACGCGTGGCACGACCGCAGCTGGTGAGACGAAACGGCGGGCGACGCTGCAGTCCCCGAGGCGTCAAACCGTCATGATGGCGCGTCGCTTCGCTGCAGAGCGCTGCGCCAACGCTTCGATTCCCGCGCTAAGATTTGATGCATCGACGCCGGCCGCGCCCCAAATTCAGTCTCCTCGAGACCTCCGGCACCTCACCCTCTTCCTCCAGTGCCACTTCTTTCGCAACGCTCCCCAAGCCGATGGATCCCTCTGCTTCCTCCGCCGCCACAGGATCGAGCTCGGGGGCGAAGCGCCGCGGGCGCCCCCCGGGCAGCAGGAACAAAGCGAAGATTCCTGTCCGGTGGACACCCGGCGCCGGCGGCCCCCTGCGCATCGGTGCGCCGAGGCAGGGCGAGGTGGATCACGCCGCCCCGGGGGCCTCCGGTGCCTTGACCCTTTGGGGTCCTGCGCCTGGAGGCGCTCTGAATGCGCCATCGCCGATGGCAGCGGCGCCGGCTCCCCGCTCTCCGGGGAGCATCGATCAGGTGCTCCGGGAGGTGGAGGCCGCCCTGGGCCCCCTCCCCCCCGGCCGCAGATGGCCCGGGGCCGCAGGAGGCGGCCCCGCCGACGACCAGAGTGGTCGCCACTCCCTGCCCCTTGGCGGTGGCAATGCTGGGACCCCTCATCGCCTTGGGGTCCCGCTTCCTGGAGCTCCTCGTCGTCGTCGACGTCTGGAGCTTCGACTCCCTTCGGCTGCCCGACGCAGTCCGAAGGGTGATCTACGCCCCCGGCGTTTCCTCTGGAGAGGTCGCGCTGGCGGAGCAGAGCAAGCCGGATCTCCTGTGGCCTGTGGACATCATCCTCGGAGCGGGCGGCAACGCTGTCCTCTCCGGGCGCTGGAGGGCTTTCGCTCTCGGCCATCGCCTCCGCGTCGGCGACCACCTCATCTTCCGCTTCAAGCTGGGGATGTTGGAGGCCTCGGTGCGGATCTTCGCCGCCGCCGACGTCCTCCGCACCTACCCCCAGCCCGCGGCGCAGTAAAGAGGCGGCCTTGACGTGGTAGTCTTCTGGGGAGGGGAGCTAGTCTCCTCCCCTCTTTTGCGATGTAGCTTGTGCCGGTGGGGTATGCCCCGCCATGCCTCTGTTCCTTCCCCTACTGGGGGCTATCAACGAAATCTCCTTTGCTTTTCCGCTCCTTGTTGCTCGCCGTTGTCCTGGTCGTCCACGCGCTCGAGAGCCCTAGCAAGTTGTTAACGCTGGCGGGAGGCCTCCCTGCGCCTCAGAGCTCATGATGGGGTCAGCGCTGGCGACGACATCAGACGATTCCTGAGACAAGTAGTTGAAGAAAGAGTTGGAAAACTAAAAAGCCCAAATCCCCAAAAACGAAAAACAAATCGATAAAACAAACGAAAAAAGAAGGCGAATAAGATGCCCCTGTGACCGGCACATGGACCTTCCTCGTCGTGAGGGAGCGTGGCACTATCTGTGCCAGCAGCTAAGAGCAAATTGTCGCGCATGGCGATTCACGGGGCCTTCCTCGTCGTTGAGGGAAGCTGGACCCTCACGGACGCAAAAGCGTCGACGCTTAAGAGAGCCCAGAGACCGTCGACTCCTCGTTAAGGGTTGCTCACGAGGTGAAGGGCCTGGCGCGGACCTCCGGATCTGCGTCTCCTTCGCAAGATGATCGGAGCGGCCTTAGTCTTCATTAATCCTGCCGTGTTTGGCCTTCCTCGAGCGAGGGGAATCTTCCTGCGGATGCTTAAGTGCATCGACGCGTCCTAGCACCCTCATGAGGGTTGCTCACGAGGCGCTGGTCCTTAGTGGGTGCCTTGGGCACACCTTGTACTTTTCTCGAAGATTTCTTATTTTTCGGTGTACTTCGCGAGGAACTAAGCACCATGGGTACTTGGAGGTGATCGATAACGGGGCCGTCGCCCCTGATTAGAGCTTAGTCCCTTCGGGTTTTTTGGGCTTGCTGTTTTCTGGGCGAAGGCCCCAGCATAGACACCGTGCCTAGCCCCCTTCCGTGTGGAGTACTACAGAAGATAAATGGACTTCATGCCATTTTAACATCATGCCGAAGCAGAGGCGCTATATTGCGCAGTAACTTAATATCAGTGCTGAAGAGCAGTTTGAGCTGATATAAAGTGCCGTGACAATGGTCTTTATCTCCTCGTGAGGAACCTACGGTTAGAACTTTCGCAGATGAGCTATGTTCCACGGGTTCCCCACCGGTACGCCTTCCGCGGTTTCCAGCCGCGCTGAGCCTGGCCTGGCGATGTGCGTCACCTTGAAGGGGCCTTCCCACATTGGAGACAGCTTGTGCAGGCCCTCGCGAGAGAGTATTCTCCTCAGCACCAGGTCGCCGACCTCCAGAGTTCTTGCTCGAACATGGCGGCTATGGTAGCGGCGTAGCCCTTGCTGGTACCTCACGGCATGAAGCGCTGCTTGGCATCGAGCTTTTTTGAGCTAGAGGAGGCGGTCCTTGATGAGGTCCTCTTGGCGAATTTCGTTGAAGGCAAGCACTCTTGGCAACCCGAACTTGACGTCGGTGGGAAGAACAGCCTCCGCCCCATAGACCAAGAAGAAAGGAGTCTCCCCGGTGGGCTTGGTGGCGGTAGTCCGGATGGACCACAGGATGGATTGGAGGTTGTCTAACCATTTTTTGCCGCAGGCTTCGAGCTTGGCGTTGAAGCTTCTCATCTTGAGTCCCTCGAGGACTTCGGCGTTGGCACACTTGGCTTGGCCATTGCTCCTGGGATAGGCGACTGAGGCGAAACAGATCTTGATGCCGGCTGATGCGCAGTACTCCCGGAACAGCCCGCTGGTGAACTGGCTGCCGTTGTCAGTGATGATGCGGTTAGGCACACCAAAACGATAGACCAGCCCACGGATGAACTTGACGGTGAACCTGGCCGGAATGGTGCACACCGGCTCCACCTCCACCCACTTGGTGAACTTGTCGATGGCGACATAGAGGTAACGGTAGCCCCCTTGCGCTCTAGGGAATGGACCGAGAATGTCCAGCCCCCAAACAGCAAAGGGCCAAGTGAGTGGGATGGTTTGCAGCTCTGCGCCGGCTGATGAATCTGCTTGGCATGGAATTGGCATGCCTCGCACCTCTTGACCATCTCCGCCGCGTCCCAGAGCGATGAAGGCCAGTAGAAGCCACTTCGATATGCCTTTGCGGCGAGAGTTGAAGTAGAAGCGTGATGCCCGCATTCGCCGGCGTGGATGTCCCGGAGAAGCTCTTGGCCCTGGTGAGTAGCTATGCACTTCAGAGCGACGCCGTTTGGGCGACGCCGGTACAAGTCACCGTCCTTGACGCAGTATCCCGAAGCTTGGCGTACTATTCTTTCGGCCACTGATTCGTCCTCCGGGAGCCTGCTGCTGACGAGGAAGGCCTTGAGCTCGAGTATCCAATCCACTCCCTCCTGCCGCGCCAACGCCAGAAGGACGCGGTCGCCCGAAGGAGGCCCGCAATCTGGAGCCCCCTGCTCCGGTGGTAGTGGCAAGGCAGACGGAGGGTCGGACCCAGTCGATGCTGGAGAAGCAGATGGCTTGAAGAGGCGCTCCTCGAAGACGCCGACAGGTTGTGCCAGGCGATGAGAGGCGCACTTGATGATTTCCTCCGCTTCCACATTTTCTCCTCTTGGGATGTGTTTCAGCTCCAAGCCTTGGAAGTGTTTTTCCATCTTCCGATGCTCCTTGAGATAAGCTGCCATGTGCTCATCCTTTGGAGTGTAGCTCTTGTTCGAGAAGTTCACCACCAGCTGCGAATCTCCCTTGACGATGAGGCACTTGATGCCCAAAGCATTCACCGCCCTTAGGCCAGCGAGTAGTCCTTCGTATTCCGCGATGTTGTTGGAGACCTTGTGCTCTGGTTTAAAGCAGAGCTGGACAGCGTGGAAGAGCTTGTCCCCAGAGGGAGAGGTAAGGACGGCGCCAGCCCCCGCGCCTGGGAGGTTGAAGGCACCGTCAAAGTGCATGACCCAGAGGCCTGGGGCTTCTTCTCCTGGAAGCGTCGACTCCACCTCTGGAGGCTCGTCGGCGAATGGATCAGTCCATTCGGCGGTGAACTCAGTCAAAGCTTTGCTCTTGATCACCTTGGTGGTTTCGAAGGAGATCTCGAAGGGCTGAAGTTCCACGGCCCACTCTGCTACCCGTCCGGTGACATTTGGGTTGCGTAGAATGGTCTCCAGGGGATGATCAGTGACCACCTTAATCGGGTGACCCTGGAAGTAGTGACGTAGTTTCCTTGAAGCGATCAGCAGAGTGTAGAGCAGCTTTTGCTGCATGGTGTAGCACTCCCGTGCGTCGTGTAGCACCGTGCTGACGAAGTACACGGGCTTTTGCACCTTGGCGGTGTCTTCAAGAGTCTTCTCCTCTTGGAGTTCAGGAGCGTCGCTCTGAGAGAGCGGCTCGGTCGACGAAGTTGCAGCGGGCGGCCCCCAAATACAAGAAAGTAATTAAGATAAACCTAACCACAGCCTTAAACTCTAAGATCCTACGCTCCCTGGTATAATGGTTTCCCAACGGAGGTTTAGGTTTTTGTCACTCCAACAACCCCACAATTGGTAGCCAAATACACAATGCATCTCACTAGGCCCATAAATGGTGAAGTATCATGTAGTCGACGTTCACATGACACCACTAGTGAAATAGCACCACAACAAATAAATATCAAACCATTTAATATTACTCAACATAATTCCACTACTAACGACTTGACTTCTCCCATGTCCTCAAGAACTAAACGAACTACTCACAAGACATCATATGGATCATGATCAGAGGTGAAATAATGGTAAATAACAATCTGAACATAAACCTTAACTCAACGGTTCCACTCAATAGCATCAACCATAAGAGTAATCAACACCGGGAAAGTTTCCCCTAAGAATTTAACAAGATTCAACTCAAGATGTTACAACGGGATGGCATGGTGATGGTGGAGATGAAGGTGCTGGTGATGGAGATGATGATGATGATGATCCTGATGAAGTCCGGCGCGATGGCGATGACGATGGCGATGATCTCCCCTCTCCGGGAAGGAATTTCCCCGGCAGATTTCTGCCTGCCGGAGAGCTTTTCTCTCTCTGGTGTTTTCCGCCCCGCAGAGGCGGCGATGTCTATCTCTGAGCTCCCCCCCTTGACTTAGGTTTTCGAGGACGATGAAATAAGCGAAGGGGCGATGGCAGAAGTGGGCTAGGGGGGCTCTCACCACCGGGCGGCGCGGCCAGGGGCTGGGCCGCGCCCCCTGGTGGTGAGGCTGCCCTGTGGCCCCTCTCGCCTTCTCCTTCTGGCTTCTTCAGTCTTCTGATAAAATATAATTTTCTGGTATTTTTCTGGATTTTCCTGATCTTTGAAATATGGTGTCTTGATGCTCCTTTTTCCAGCAGAATCCTGACTCCGACAACAAATCCTCCAATAATCATCAAACATGTAAAAACAGAGGAAATAACATAAGTATCATCTCTAAATGTGAAATATATCAATGAATAACAGTAAATTATGATACAAAATAGTGATGCAAAATGGATGTATCAACCCGTCCAAGCTTAGACCTCGCTTGTCCCCAAGCAAAAACTAAATTCGGTAAACATGACCACAGGTTTATGGAGTGAAGTGTCGATAACCAAAATACGGACAAGAAGCATCACATTTACCAAGGCACAAGGTATAATAGACAGCAACTTCCCTTTATATGATAAAGACTTGCAATAAGTAAAAGGGAATCACAAATAAGGATGCACAAGGTAAACTACAATTGGTAATGGCAAACCTTAGTTCTTAGTCAGAGAACGATGAACAAACTATACTAGCTTTTGACTGGAGCCTTTTTTTTAAACAGAGCTAATATAGCAAAAACCATATGCTCAATGAAACAAACTTTTGCATTCATAGAAAGCTTTCAAAGATATATTCCTTCAGACAAAAGCATTGTACTAACAAAAGAAGTTAATAAACATGATTAAATGGATCAACATATGGATGAGTGAAACATAACAACTCAAATGCTTGCTTGAGATAGAAGGGAATAGGTTGACTCAACATGAAAGTAAAAGACAGGCCCTTCGCAGAGGGAAGCAGGGATTAAACATGTGCTAAAGCTTTTCATTTGTAAAACAGAGGTAAAAGTTGTTTTCAGAGGTGGTTGCTTTTGTCAATGACTAGCAGCGGAGTTCTTGATATCTTCCATACTAAACAAGTGAGAGCGGTTCCGAGATGTTTGATTAGTTGGCACATTGGTGCTCTTTTATAGCTTGGCACTCCTCCCCACCTTTCCTTTCTCAAACCATGGCTAACTGATTCCATCGGGTGCCAACCAACTTTCACATACCATGGAGGAGTGCCTTTTTCTTTTCTTTTTGAGATTGCGATGGTCTGACCAGCTCCCTTGCAAAATTAATGATGAGTAGATGAAGCTGCCTAGTCGAGGGGTACTTAATTTAGTATGGAAGATAAAAAACCCATCCACTACGTCCTCATGAGCTAAAAACAGTGGCACAAAATGAGAAGTGTTTGAAGGTTTTTGAAAGGTAGCACATGAAAATTTACTTGGAATGGCTTGAAATACCATGCATAGGAATTTATAGTGGACTCTTTGGAAGTAACTTGGCTTTTGGGAGTTGGATGCACGAGAAGTATTTCCTCTCAGTACAGGTTTTTGGCTAGCAAGGCTGGGTAGCAAGCATAAGAGTTGCATGAAACAAACAAACATACATATAATAAGAACAATCATGCAAACTTCCTTGAAGGTACAATGATTTTAACTTCGAGAATAATAATGCTTATAAGCCAATCATGAAGGAAAACTGAAGTGATGTAACTACAAACACTTCTTTCTTCTTTTCTACTCAAACCTCAAGGTAATGTTGCTACTGACCAAGCTAAGTTTGCCAAAACCAACTAAATTTACTCATGCTCCCAAAGTGATACCAATACTAATCAACAAGACTAATCATATAAGAAACATTGCAAACTAAAATAAAGTGTGCGGAAAGTAAACGATAAAACTTCTCATTAATATTTCATTACCGCAACTCACACCAAGGGATACATAAATAACCAACTAAGGAGGATACTTCCACGCTGCAAACTATTCTATAAGATAACTTCTCTATTCATGATATGACTCTACTTGAAAAGTAAATAAGTAAAAAGTAATGATGTGATACCGCGGCACTCCCCCAAGCTTGGAACAAGCAAAGGGGATGCCTATACCATGATGAATTACTCCTTCGGCGGTGGTGGGTAGTCTTTAATAAGCTTCTCAATCAAATCTTTCCGTTCATCAATCTTGTGACTGAGGTTACGAATCATCTCTGAATTGTGCTCAACACGGCTCATGAACCTGTCAGCTAGAGAATCCCAGCTCTTGGAATTATTTCCCCATCCTTCCTCACTCTTGGAACTTTCTTTCCCTGCACTATTAGAATGGTCTATATCCCAACCAGAGGGTAATCGTGACCTAGGCACCTTTTGAATATGATGTTCATGTATTAGAGTATGGAAAGGGTTGTTGCCTGACAAAGATGCTCGAGGAGCAAAGATGTGGCGCGGCACACCCCCTCTAGTTCTCATACGTGCGCTCTTCTTGAACTTGTCATGACTTGTCACCACCTCAATGCTTGCGATCATGGTGCTCGGGCGTGAACTTTGATCTTCTTCCATCTCTTCTTCCTCGGCCTCACTTTCAACTTCTTCCTTGTGCTGAAACTCTTGGTGGTCATCTTCTGGAGGTGTCTTCTCCTTGTCGTCGCTTGAAGAAGCCATGGTGCTCTCAAAACTTAAGATCAACTCCTGACAGAAACAGCTCGAAACAAAACACGATGAGAAAACGATATACAGACCTCGGGGACTCCAGGGGGTTATATAGGTGAAAATTTTACATCGAGACGAAATCATAGGAGGAAACTGGGACGGAAACGAGCTCCGGGGTGGACTCACCACAGGGCAGCATGGCCTGGGGTGGGCCCGCGCCCCCTGGTGGTGAGGAGCCACCGGACTCCGTCTCCTGCCCGTTTTTGTCTCGCGATTTTTCATATTTAGCAAAAACAATAAAAATATTAATGGAAAAGTTTTTCGCGAACCTTTTCTGACTAGAACTGTTACCTATTCGAAAACGAACTCTACAGGTTCCTGCAAATTGTCCTGGATGAATTCTTCCAGAGAAACTGTTTCAATTACATCAACATCTTCATTATAAGAATCTCCAGCAATATAATGTTTGAGTCTTTGCCCATTCACCACTTGTGTAGTGTCATCTTTCAATGAAGCAATCTTTATCGCACCTGAGCGGTACACTTCCACAATAACATATGGTCCTTCCCATTTAGAGAGTAATTTCCCTGCAAAAAATCTGAGACGAGACCTATACAATAGAACTTTCTCACCAACATTAAACTCTCTTTTAAGAATTCTCTTATCATGCCATTGCTTGACTTTCTCTTTGAAAAGTCTGGCATTCTCATAGGCTTCGTTTCTCCACTCATCTAGAGAACTCAAATCTAACAACCTTTTCTTACCGGCAAGTTTAAAATCCCTATTAAGCTCTTTCACTGCCCAAAAAGCTTTGTGTTCTAATTCTAAGGGCAAGTGACATGCTTTTCTGTAAACCATCTTGTAAGGAGACATGCCCATGGGGTTCTTATAAGCAGTTCTATAAGCCCATAAAGCATCATTTAACTTGCTAGCCCAGTTTTTCCTTGATCTATTGACAGTCTTCTGCAAGATAGACTTGATCTCTCTATTTGAAAGCTCTACCTGCCCACTAGTTTGGAGATGATAAGCTGAAGCAATTCTATGGTTAACATCATATCTAGCAAGAGTTTTTCTAAAACCACCGTAAATAAAATGAGAACCTCCGTCAGTCATAAGATATCTAGGCACACCAAACCTAGGAAAAATAACGTCTTTAAGCATTTTTAACGAGGTCTCACCATCGACACTCTTCGTAGGTATGGCTTCTACCCACTTGGTAACATAATCAACAGCAACACGTATGTGAGTATATTCTTTTGAAGGAGGAAAAGGACCCATAAAGTCAAATCCCCTACAATCAAATGGTTCAATAACAAGAGTGTAACTCATAGGCATTTCATTACGTCTAGAAATATTACCAACTCTTTGACATTCATCGCAAGATAAAACATACCTTCTAGCATCTTTAAAGAGGGCTGACCAATAAAAACCTGATTGTAGAACCTTTTGTGCGGTTCTATCTCCAGCATGATGTCCTCCATAAGCGCTTCCATGGCATTTCCTCAATATTTCTTGTTGCTCATATTCTGGTACGCATCTTCGCATAATACCATCAACTCCTTCTTTATATAAATGTGGGTCATCCCAAAAGTAATGCCTCAAATCATAAAAGAATTTTCTTCTTTGCTGAGCTGTAAAGGTTGGAGGCAAATACTTGGAAACAATAAAGTTAGCATAATCAGCATACCAAGGAAGGTCTCGCGAAGTTACATTTATTGAAGCCAACTGTTCATTTGGAAAACTATCATTAACAGGAATAGGATCAAAAGAAATGTTTTCCAATCTAAACAAGTTGTCAGCCACAGGATTTTCAGCACCTTTCCTATCTACGATATGCAAATCAAACTCTTGTAAAAGCAACACCCACCTAATAAGCCTAGGCTTAGCGTCCTTCTTCGTCATAAGATATCTAATAGCAGCGTGATCAGTATGAATAGTAACTTTAGAATCAACAATGTAAGGTCTAAACTTATCACATGCAAAAACAACAGCAAGAAACTCTTTCTCAGTGGTAGCATATTTCTTCTGAGCAGCATCAAGAGTCTTACTAGCATAATGAATAACATTCAACTTATTATCTACGCGCTGTCCAAGAACAGCACCAACAGCGAAATCACTAGCATCTCACATAATTTCAAAGGGTAAATTCCAATCAGGTGGTTGAACAATAGGAGCAGTAGTTAAAGCCTTCTTAAGAGTTTCAAAAGCTTCCTTACAATCATCATCAAAGACAAATGGTACATATTTTTGAAGAAGATTAGTAAGAGGCTTTGAAATCTTAGAGAAATCTTTAATAAACCTCCTATAGAAACCAGCATGACGAAGAATACTATGAATACCTTTAACATCTTTGGGACAAGGCATCTTCTCAATTGCCTCAACTTTTGCTCTGTCAACTTCAATACCTCTTTCAGAAATTTTATGTCCAAGGATAATTCCTTCATTTACCATAAAGTGGCATTTCTCCCAATTAAGAACAAGATTAGTTTCTTCACACCTCTGCAAAACTTTATCAAGATTGTGCAAACAATTATCAAAAGAAGTTCCATAGACGGAGAAATCGTCCATGAAAACCTCCACAATTTCTTCACAAAAACCATGAAAAATAGCAGACATGCATCTTTGAAAAGTAGCAGGAGCATTGCATAAACCAAACGGCATACGTCTATAAGCATAAGTTCCATAAGGACAAGTAAAAGTGGTTTTCTCCTGATCTTCCCTTTTAACAGCAATCTGAGAGAAACCGGAATAACCATCAAGAAAACAAAAGTGCGTCTTCTTAGACAACCTCTCTAGCATTTGATCTATAAACAGTAAAGGATAATGATCTTTCTTGGTAACTTTGTTTACCTTTCTAAAATCAATGCACATTCTATAACCAATTACTACCCTTTGAGGAATAAGCTCGTTATTCTTATTAGGCACAACAGTCATACCTCCTTTCTTAGGAACACAATGAACAGGACTAACCCATCTACTATCAGCAATAGGATAAATAATACCAACATCAAGGAGCTTCAATACCTCATTTCTTACCACTTCCTTCATCTTGGGAATTAAGCGGCGTTGATGTTCAACAACTGGCTTTGCGACTTCCTCCATATTAATAGCATGCTGACATAAAGTGGGAGAAATCCCTTTTAAATCATCGAGAGTATATCCCATAGCTCCTCGATGTTTCCTCAATATCTCCAATAACCTTTCTTCTTCCTTTCCTGAAAGTTTAGAACTGATAATAACAGAATATATTTTCTTATCATCTATATAAGTATATTTAAGATCATCAGGTAAAGGTTTTAATTCAAAAACATGATCTTCCTTAGGTGGCAAAGTGGTACCAAGATCCTCCACAGGTAAATTGTGCTTGATCAACGGTTGTTGATGAAGGAAAATATCGTCAATCTCTTCTCTTTCCTTCCTGAAAACATCACTTTCATAGTCCTCCATGAATTGTTGCAGAGCATTATTAGGAGCAAGAGCAATAGAAGCAAGCTGTTCAACTCGAAAATTTTCATTAGGCATGTCATTTTCATAAGAAGTCTTAGCAAACTTGGAAAAAATAAACTCACAAGACTCTCCATTAAACTTAGTGAAAATTTTCTCCTTCTTACAGTCTATCACAGCACCACAAGTATTCAAAAAGGGTCTACCAAAAATAATAGGACAAGTTTTACTAGCCTCCTTACCAAGTACTAGGAAATCAGTGGGATATTTGGTCTTACCGCAAAGAACTTCCACATCTCAAACAATACCCAGAGGCCAAACAGTCTCTCTGTTAGCAAGCTGAACAACCACATCAATATCTTCAAGTTGACAAGTGCCAATCTCATGCATAATTTCTCTGTAAAGCTCTAAAGGAATGGCACTTGAACTAGCACCAATGTCGCATAAACCATAATAGCAATGATCGCCAATCCTGACAGAAATAACAGGAACACTTGCTTTCCTATGCCTTTTAGGATGTGAGATAATGTTAGAAGCATCTTCACAAAAGAGAATATATTCATCCCCTACATCTTTAGTAACAAGGTCCTTCAATATAGCCACAGGAGACTTAACAGTAATTTGCTCATCAGGCTCTACAGCTTTTTTAGTACTTTTATTAGACACACTTACCAAAGTAGAATACTCTTTTACCTTAGGAGGGAAAGCTGTCTTCTCAAAATAAGGTTCAGGCACAATGCTATCAACAGTACAAACTTCAGTAGCTGCAGCAGGAATATGACTAATAGAATCTTTATAAGGCGCATGATATTTGTTCCAATCTTTCTTTGGAATATCAAGATAAGAGGCAAAAGCCTTAAGACAATTAGCAAGTATTTGAGAATCAAGACCATAAGCAATGCTAACACTATGAAAGTCATCGGTTCCCATAAAAGTTTTAATGCATTCATAATCATAATTTATACCTGACTTCCTACCTTTGTTGTTTTCCCATCCTTCAGCATTTTCTTGGATACGGTCAAGAAAATTCCACTTAGCATCTTCCTTCATATGAGTAAATGATCCAAAACAGGAAGGATCCAAATAATCCTTATCATGAAGAGCAAGCCTTGCATAAAAATTATCAATAACAATATTATTGGGGAGCTCATGAATGGGACATTTGAGCATTAGTAACTTCAATCTCCCCCACGCTTGGGCAATACTTTCTCCATCATGAGGCCAAAAGTTATATATTCGATTACGATCTTTATGAATTTCACTTGGAGGATAAAACTTGGAATAAAAGAGAGGCACGATTTCCTCCCATGCAATAGATGGACCATCTTTAAGCAGCCGATACCACTCCTCAGCTCTGCCTTTCAATGATAAAGAGAATAGCTTCCTCTTGACCTGGCTTGGTGAAATACCTGCACACTTGAACAACTCGCATAATTCATGTATAAAAAGTAAGTGATCACCCGGATGGACAGTTCCATCTCCTGAATAGCAGTTATCCATAACACGTTCAACAATTTTCATAGGTATTTTAAAAGAATCTAATTGAGCAGGTGGTGGTGGTGGTGGTTCATCCACATGTGCGGCAGTGGTAGAAGTGTTCCCAAATAGGAAACCAAATGGAGAATTCTCCATAGCAAAATAAAATAAAAGTAAAAGACAAAAATAAAAACAATACTCACAGCGACGGATACCTTTACCAAATCCACTCTTCAATAAGGCTTCACTCCCTGGCAACGGCGCCAGAAAATAGTCTCGATGACCCACAAGTATAGGGGGTGTATCGTACTACTTTCGATAAATAAGAGTGTCAAACCCAACGAGGAGCAGAAGGTGTTGACAAGTGGTTTTGATCAAGGATTCACTGTAAATACTAGCAAACGGGGTTTCAGGGGTATTTGGTAATGCAAGTAAATAAAGTATGAGTAAATAAAAGACAATAGTAATAATTGCTGCAAGTGGCCCAATCCTTTATAGAGCAAAGGACAAGCCGGTTGTGTAACTTATGATGACCAAACGTTCTCGAGGACACACGGGAGTTTCTGTCAAGTGCTTTCGCTTCATACCGCTAAATAATCTTTACTGGTTTGATAAGTGTTATGGGGGTGAACCTGTGCTAGCGCACTACCCTTACTAGGATAAATGCACACTTGTGATTATACCCCTTGCAAGCATCCGCAAATACAAGAAAGTAATTAAGATAAATCTAACCACAGCCTTAAACTCTAAGATCCTACGCTCCCTGGTGTAATGGTTTCCCAACGGAGGTTTAGGTTTCTGTCACTCCAGCAACCCCACCGTTGGTAGCCAAATACACAATGCATCTCACTAGGCCCATAAATGGTGAAGTATCATGTAGTCGACGTTCACATGACACCACTAGTGAAATAGCACCATAACAAATAAATATCAAACCATTAAATATTACTCAACATAATTCCACTAAGAACGACTTGACTTCTCCCATGTCCTTAAGAACTAAACGAACTACTCACAAGACATCATATGGATCATGATCAGAGGTGAAATAATGGTAAATAAAAATCTGAACATAAACCTTAACTCAACGGTTCCACTCAATAGCATCAACCACAAGAGTAATCAACACCGGGAAAGTTTCCCATAAGAATTTAACAAGATTCAACTCAAGATGTTACAGTAGGATGGTGTGGTGATGGTGGAGATGAAGGTGCTGGTGATGGAGATGATGATGATGATGATGATCCTGATGAAGTCCGGCGCGATGGCGATGATGATGGCGACGATCTCCCCTCTCCGGGGAGGAATTTCCCCGGCAGATTTCTGCCTGCCGGAGAGCTTTTCTCTCTCTGGTGTTTTCTATCCTGCAGAGGCGGCGGTGTCTATCTCTGAGCTCCCCCTTGACTTAGGTTTTCGGGGATGATGAAATAAGCGAAGGGGCGATGGCAGAAGTGGGCCAAGGGGCTCTCACCACAGGGCGGTGCAGCCAGGGGCTGGGCCACGCCCCCTGGTGGTAAGGCTGCCCTGTGGCCCCTCTCGCCCCCTCCTTCTGGCTTCTTCAGTCTTCTGATAAAATATGATTTTCTGGTATTTTTCTGGAATTTTCCTGATCTTCGAAATATGGTGTCTTGATGGTCCTTTTTCCAGCAGAATCCTGACTTCGGCAGCAAATCCTCCAATGATCATCAAACATATAAAAACAGAGGAAATAACATAAGTATCATCTCTAAATGTGAAATATATCAATGAATAACAGTAAATTATGATACAAAATAGTGATGCAAAATGGACGTATCACCTACCGCTGAAGAGGAAGAGGTCCACTCCAGCGGAAACAAAGAGGAGACGGCGGGGGACATAGATGACACAGCCCGCACTGTCAAGATGAATGTGGCTACCAAGAAACGGGGTAATAGCGCAAAACCTCGCGGTGGTGGCGGGAAATCTACCGATTCCCGCCGTTTCAAAGCTCAACGCAGGGCGGAGCTGGAAACACCATCCGAGAATACCGCTACTATCAACCTGCCGAAGTCAAGGTAATCTTCTATTGTCCCTTTCTTCATTGTTGTTTATTTCATTGCTAATCTCCTTTTGCTTAGAAGGAAGAAACCTGTCATCAAGGAACCACCATCCAAGCGTGCCAAGCCCTCTCCCGCCGCCGTTCCGCAGACCCCTGATGCACCAATTCCCTTCCCTGCACGTAATGACATTGATATGGAGGATGCTTGTGGTCAGTTTGGCTCGATGCCAGAAGCCAACCCAACGACTAAAGCTGCGGCTAATGATGTCATTCAAAGTGAAAAGGCCTCTGGCTCGTTCCAAGGTCACATGGCGGATGCTTCTGCGGGGGGTAGCTCGTTTTGGAGGCAGAAACAACTTGAGATCGTCGAACTTATCACCAACCAAGAAGATGCCAGCAATCAGCTATCCAGCGGTATTTCTGCGTTTGTAGAAAAGACAGCAACCATGAAGAAGGTATGTACTCCCAGTAGCCCCCGAGGAACATGGCGGATTTTCGTAGATGATCCGTTATGGTGTTCTAAGAGAAACTACTTAAATTTTGCATAGTATAGCCCCCGAGTGCCGCCATATTCTGCGGTGCTCTTAGAGAACTTGAATTTTGCACTGAGTAGCCCCCGAGCGTTATGGCGGATAACTGTCCAGCATAAAGCTCTAAGAAGACTAAAAAATCATCATGAGTAGCCCCCGAGTATTATGGCGGATTACTATCTGATACGTCTCTAACGTATCTATAATTTTTGATGCTCCATGCTTATTTTTACACCATTTGCTTAGTGTTTTGTTACACTTCGTAGCATTTTTATGCATTTTCTGGGACTAACCTATTAACGAGATGCCACAGTGCCAGTTCCCTATTTTCTGCTGTTTTTGTGTTTTAGAAAAGTTGCACAGGAAATATTCTCAGAATTGGACGAAACTAAAGCCAAACATCTAGAAATTCACCAAAGCTTCCAGAGAACCGAAGAGGAGACGGAGTGGGGCCATGAGGGGCCCACACAATAGGGCGGCGTGGCCCAGCGCTAGGTCGCACCCCCTATGTGTGTGGCCGCCTCGGTCCACTCCTGACAATGCCCCTTCGCCTATAAAGACCCCCCGATGGGAAAAACCTAAAGACCCGATCACTTTTCCAGAAACATATTGCGATCCGCCGCCGTCATCGACCCGAGATCGGGAGGGTCTAGAAGCTCTTCTCGGCACCCTGCCGGAGAGGGGAATCGCCACCGGAGGTCTTCTTCATCGCCATGCTTGCCTCCGGTGCAATGAGTGAGTAGTCTACCTTGGACTATGGGTCCATAGCAGTAGCTAGATGGTTGTCTTCTCCACCATGTGCTTCATGTTTAGATCTCGTGAGCTGCCTTACATGATCGAGATCACCGTTATGTAATTCTACATGTTGTGTTTGTTGGGATCTGATGAATATTGGTGTTATGATTGACTTGATGTGCTGAATATTATCTTATGTTATCTATATGTTGTTTATGATCTTGCATGCTCTCCATTGTTAGTAGCTATCTTGGCCGAGTAGATACTAGTGACTCCAAGAGGGGGTATTTATGCTCGATAGTTGGGTTCATGCCTCTATTTAATCTCGGGGAGTGACAGAAACCTCTAAGGTTGTAGATGTGCTGTTGCCACTAGGGAGAAAACAACATTCATATGCTCAAAGGCATATGCTTTGTTTACATTACACACTTTGCTTAATGCAGTTATCTGTTGTTTGCAACTTAATACTTGTGGAGTTCTTGGATTGATTCGTCACAAGTGGATTATTAGTCATAGATGCAGTTGGATGGCGGTCTTTGTATCTTGTTATAATGCCTAGAGTAAATCTCATAGTGATCCTCTCGACATATGCACGTTATCTTTATTCTATCAATTGCCCAACTATAATTTGTTTACCCAGTATGTGTTATTTTATCTTATAGAGAGACACCACTAGTGAACTGTGGACCCCGGTCCTATTTCCATTATATTGCTATCACCTGTTTACTTTACTCGTATTGTTTACTTTACTCGCATACTACTATTGATTTCCACTTGATACACTTATTCCTTTGTTTACAGCAAACCGGTGAGATTGACAACCTCATCGTAAGTTGGGAACAAAGTATTTGGTTGTGTTGTGTGCAGGTTCCGCATTGCAGCTGGCAAAGCAAAGCACTGGACAAGGCGCCCTATAAATTGTCTAGAGCTGTCGCGAAGCTAGCAAGCATCACCTTCTGGAGTATTGGCTTTTTCCTACTGGATGATTAAACCTTGGTTTCATAACTGAGGGAAAACTTGCTGCTGTACTCATCAAACCTTCTCTTGGGGTTTCCAACTGGCCGGTCATTTACTTCATTAACTACACGCCAACAAGTTCTATGGCACTATTCATCACCGCGCCATCAAAAGCAATCAAGTTTTATGGTGCCGTTGCCGGGGAAAAAGAAGACTTCTGCAAGGGGAGTTTCGCACGCACATCCTTTACTTTGTTTTAAGTTTTGCTTTACTTTATTTTTACTTGCATCGTTTTATCAAAAACATAAAAAATTAGTTCTTTTTCTAGTTGTTATTTTTGTTGGTCTGTTATTGTCTTGCTTTATCATGCTTTCTATCAATGGTTGGTTTCTTTGAAACTAAATCTTTTTGGCAAGGTGGGTTCACGGAAGAGCAACAAAAATATTATGAGGAACACCGCTTATCACAAAAAGGGAAACACTTATGGGAACAAATTGATAAATTATATAGCATTGCTAGAAACGTGTGCTCTACTTATAATGTTACTTACTGCTTTGATAGATCTTATTGCTGTAGGAGGTATAAACACCTCCCTTTTTAATGTGAGTATAATGATGATGTTACCATATCTTCTTATATTAATGGAAATTATGACTTTTATGATGTGGAACAAATTGAAGAATTTATTGCTTGGAAGGGTGCATTTGAACTTGCTTATTTGCTTGGAAATACTTATGATGCACCTTATAAATATGAGGTTTATGATATACTTACATTTTGGTTTGATAATTACAAGGAAGAAAATGGCTATATTCTTAAGTATCTTAATAGATGCTCTCCAACGGAAGAGACTAATGACTTGAAGGAGCCTATGGAAGAAGAAATTGCTGAAACTGGAAGCTCATTGGATGAAAAAGAGGAGGAGAGTGATGATCAAGAGGAGGAAGAATGGAGCTACCCATGTCTACCTCCCAATAAGAGTAACTCTTTAACTAATACATTATTTGATAGCCCTCCATGCTTAAAAAAGGAGGATGAGTGTGATGCTTATATTGTTGAGTTTATTCATGATGCTACTGAAAATTATTATGAGAGAGGAAAATATGGTTGTTGGAATTCTCATGTTACTAAAACACCTCTCTTTATATTAAAAGTTCTGAAGTTGCTCTTGTTTTATCTACCCATACTTGTAACTATGTGCTTCTTTGATTTATTTTCTTACAAGATTCCTATGCATAGGAAGTGGGTTAGACTTAAATGTGTTTTATATTTGCTCCTTGATGCTCTCTTTTGCTTCAATTCATATTTCTTATGTGAGCATCTTCTCAAATTACTGAGCCTAGCTCAAAGGCGTTAAAGAAAAGCATTCTTGGGAGATAACCCAATGTTTTTACTTTTAGTTCTTTTTCTTTTATTTGAGTCTTGGAAGTTATTACTACTGTAATAACCACTCCTTATCCTTTTTATTTCGTTTTTGTGCCAAGAGAAGCCTCTAATTTGAGTGAGGTAAGATTTGGGGATGTTGCTGTCCTGAAACAGTTTTTGGTGCTGCACCATAAAAATTCGTGAAAATTCTCAGAATATCTTTTGGACCTGCGATTTCTTGTGCATATGCCCCAGGTTATATCCAAACTTTCATTAGTTATACACTTTTTGATTTGAGCAACAGAAAACCCTCTAAAAATTCGACCTTTGTCAGCTATTCTGTTTTGACAGATTTCTACCAATATTTGTGTTTGCCGCTTTATCGCTTTCTTTTTAAGTTCTTTTAATCACAGAACTTTTGGGGAAGTTGCTACAGTAGTATATGCTTTACATGTGGTGGTTTTGAGTTGAAACCTGAAGCAAAAAGGGTTGATTCATTGCTATGCTTACACTAATGTTGCTAATAGAATTGTGTTTAGTTTTGTATGAAGGAAGTTTTCAAGTGTAGGGATTGGAGAATGATGAGATGAGTTGAAGATGAAGGAAATATGCCCTAGAGGCAATAATAAAGATGTTATTATCATATTTCTTGTTCATGATAATGTTTATATTCCATGCTAGAATTGTATTAAGCGGAAACTTTAATACTTGTGTGGTTTATGAACAACACCGTGTCCCTAGTACGCCTCTATGGACTAGCTCATTGATTAATGATGGTTAAGGTTTCCTAACCATAGACATGAGTTGTCAATTAATAATGAGATCATATCATTAGGAGAATGATGTGATGGACAGACCCAAATAAAGCAGAGCAATTAAATCGTGTCATCGTGTTCATCTTTGCGAAGCTTTTCCTATGTCATGTATTGTATTCCTTAGACCATGAGATAATACAACTCCCTAGTATCGGAAGAAAGCTTTGAAGTCATCAAACGTCATCCTATGTGAGGGTGATAATAAAGGTGTCTCTCAGGTGATCGGAAAGTACTTGTTGGGTTGTATGTATCGAGATGGAATTTGTCCCTCCCAAGTCGGAGAGATATACTTCGGGCCCACTCGGTAATCGATATCAACACCGCTTGCAAGCATGTGGTTAATGAGTTAATCACAAAGTGATATCGGATTACGGAACGAGTAAAGTACTTGCTGTGAACGAGATTGAACTAGGTATGGCGATACCGACGATCAAATCTCGGGCAAGTAAAATATCGTGTGACGAAGGGAATACATATACGGGATTAATTGAATCCTGACATCGTGGTTCATTCGATATGATCATCGATGAATATGTGGGAGTCAATATGGGTTTCCAGATCCCGCTGTTGATTATTGATAGAAGATCATGTCTACATATTCTCGAACCCGTAGGGTCACACACTTAACGTGTATCGATGCTAGGATAGAATGGATAATTGGTTTATGAGTTTTAGTTCGGAGTCTCGGATGAGATCCAGGACGTCACGAGAGGTTACGGAATGGTCCGGAGAATAAGATTCATATAAAGGAAAGCAGTTTTTGGATTCCGGAAAGGTTTCGGAGTTTATCGGTATTGTACCGGAAGGTTCTAGAAGGTTCCGGAGTGGGACCAACGTGGGCCCACTTGACGGAGGCCTGCGTGGGCCTAAGGGGAAGTGCCCTGGCCGCCCTGGGCCAGGCGCACAAGGCCCCTAAGGCCCAGCCGGCCAGCCCAAGGGGAAACCCTAAGGGAGTCTTCAAAGAAGGAAGGGGGGGAAACTTGCCCCCCACTCTTCCTACTCCAAGTCGGCGCCCTAGGGTTTGGGGAGAGGCCAAGCTGGCCGGCCACCCCTCTATATATAGGGGGGCAAGGGCGCAGCCCTCTCTACCCCTAACCCAAACCCTAGCCGCCAACTGCTGCCCTCCCTCTCTCTCTCTCGCGACTGCGCGTAGGCGAAGCCCTGCTGCAGAAACTCTCCACCATAAGCACCACGCCGTCGTGCTGCTGATCCAATCTATCTCTCCACCATACTTGCTGGACCAAGGAAGGAGGAGACATCGCTGCACCGCACGTGTGCAACTCTCGGAGGCGCCGCCACTTGCGGCGTAGGATCGGATCGGATCGCGAGGAGGAGACGGCGAGTACGACTACGTCAACCACGTTCTATTGAACGTTTCCGCTGTGCGAATCTTCAAGGGTATGAAGATCTCATCTACCTCTCTCGTTGATTACATCTCCTAGATTAGATCTTGGCTTTCTTGTTCGCATCCGTAGGAAATTTTTTGATTTACTATGCTTCGAAACCCTTCAGAAGAATGGACAAAAGCTCAAGCTTGGGGATGCCCATGTCACCCCAAGAAATATCCAAGAGGTACAAGCGTCAAAGCTTGGGGATGCCCCCGAGCCACCCCTTTCTTCATCGGCAAAAATCAGGTCACCTTTCAACACACTATATTTTTATTGCTTTATGCATTATGCGTTTTTCTTGGAGCATCAGTTGTTTTCAGTTTTCAGTTTTGTTTAATTTTGTTTGCTGCAATAAATGGTTCGACCCCAACAAATTCCTTTTGGAGAAGTTGCCTTACTTTTCATTTGCCAAGAACACTCAGTTTTTCACTCTTATCGTTTCAACGAGTGTTCTCTTTTTCTAGAACTGCATTTAGCTTTCATTTTTCGCCTTGATTTGTGTTCAGATCTTGTTATATCTTTGCATCAAGGTGTATTTTTACCTCTGGTCCATGTTGGTTTTCCTCAAAAGAGTTGTTTCAAAAAGGTTCGAATGGTGTTGGAAAAGAGAAAAAGTTTCATGCAAAAAAAGTGGTACAAAAAGGAGCTTGTGTAGACTGCGGAGGCTTTTGCATGTCGTGCTTAATGTCTTTTTGATAGTATGTTTAGTGGTTTTGAGGTAGCATGACTTGTCTCAAATAACTGAGATTGCTTAATGAGCCTTTGAAAAAATCATGCGTTGTTTTTATTATTTGGAAGTATTATTTTGGTTTTCTCCTTTGATGCTTTATTTGGGTTGACTTGGCACATGCTTACACATGTTAGACTCATACAAAGTCGCCATAAGCCTCAATGATCATTTAGTTTTTGACTTTTGATGCCATCTTATGCTTCTTTTAATGTCGCTTTGTCGCTTCGCATGATTATGGCCGTTATTGCTCTCTTAGTTGGTCGCTCCCAGTCTTTTACTAGCCCTCATTTTGTACTGAGAATGAGCTCTGCTCATGCATCCAACTCCTAAAAACCAAGTTTGCCATTGTGTCCACTATAAATTCCTATGCATGGTATTTGTAAGCCATTCCAAGTAAATTTTCATGTGCTACCTTTCAAAACTTTCAACTACTTCTTATTTTGTGCCACTAGTTTTAGCTCATGGGGACGTAGCGGTCGGAATTGCTATCTTCCATATTAAATTAAGTACCCCTCGACTAGGCAGCTTCATCAGCTCGTCATTAATTTTGCAAAGGAGCTGGTCAGACCATTACAATCTAATTCTAAAAAAGAAAAAAAGACACTCCTCCATGGTATGTGAATGTTGGTGGGCACCCGATAGAATCGGTTAGCCATGGTTTGAGAAAGGAAAAAGGTGGGGAGGAGTGCCAAAGCTTTATAAAAGAGCACCAATGTGCCAAATTTTCAAAGAACTCGGAACCGCTCTCACTTGTTTATTATGGAAGATAGTAAGACCCCATTGCCCACTACTATAAAATAGCCTACCAGTGACGGTCCGAAAAGGCTCATTAGTGACGGGCAAGGAGCCCGTCACGGGTAACAGGTTACCAGTGACGGGCACCCGCCCGTCACTAGTATTTGTTTACTAGCGACGGTCGTTTATACTCGCTCGTCACTAGTATCTGTTTTTAGTGGCGATCATTTATCCTGGCCGTCACTGCTATTTGTTTAGTGGAGACAGTTATTTATTTGTGCCCGTCACTACTTTAGTTTCATGGGTAGTGCTCTACGACCGTAGCAGCAATAGATCTCTTTTATTAGTATTGTAGTTTGCATCTCGCTAGTAAATATTTTTGGAATAAAAAATATTGCATTTGCACATCGATAAAACAATATGTTTACACATACTCGTAGATAACAAAATGCGATTATAGTTGATACAAAGTGCAATTAACATCGATAGCATACAATATCCAAAACAAGTTTGCTGTCATTTTATAACAACCAACAACTGAAATTAAAATCGACCAACTCTTGCAAACTTTAAAGCTTACACCATCTGAGCGACCACTAATTTAGGCAACAACCAGCTAATGTTTAGTAGCAGGCAGTCAGACAACATATTAGTTCACATCGCACGCTTGGCGCCACCCAACTTGGGCTTTTCAAGATTCAACTGCATGAGGTAGAAAAAATAAAACTTATTCAATAATAGAATATTTTGATGCTACGCAAGTATGATAATAAAAAGTCTTGGTACTATAAAAGAGCTCATATGCTAATTTGGTACATATAACAGACTCCTTGATGCATGCATTCAAGGAAGTATAGTTGCTCAAGAACAACTAACATACATGTAGTTACTGAATTAAAGAAGACTAATATTGTTGTAACACAAATGATCTTGCACGGGGAGGGACTAGGACAAGGTTGGTGTGCTTACAAATGATCATCCGGAAGTTTGGTTGACAAAGCATTCATTCCTTCAAGATAAAAAAAGGAGACAAAAAACATTGCATGATGTTAGACGGTATTAGTTCTAAACATTGTGGTGCCTATTTTTATGCAGAGTTGCTGACCAATAAAAACTTAACTACTAAGGTTCACCTGCTTCTAAGGCGGAGTATGACTATAGGTGTTTGTGTAAGAACTCTCGATATCATGTTAAGCTAATCTAATTCTTATAGTTGCATTCTTTAGTCAACTAGAACTAGTAAGTATTTGAAAAGCTAACTTTTTTTTCAAAACCATATATATGCTGTAAGTATGAATCAAAACAAATGTTCCATGATACAAAATTCGGAGTTCTCCTACAGATTTGTAGTATAAACTAAATTACTAGTCAATCACAAGGAAATCATCCCCTTCATAGACATAAGCAGTTAAACAACACTTACGAGGCTATCACGAGTACCCTCTTTGGATGTGTAGCAGATTCCATTACATAGCATGACTTACGATTAGATTGTAGGGCACTAATATGTACTTCTTGTCCTTGTTCTTTTGCAATGCAGCCAAGATGCACTCCCTCAAATAATCTTAATACCTTAGTTTAGTCCTACATATCAATACATACTTTCCAAATTTATTTTATGCTCAATAATTTGGCAATAGAACCAGAGTGGCTTTCGACTGTAAGGTTAGTCTAGCAAACATCTATATTCAACATTAAATTATTTGAAGCAGAAATGTGCTTTTCAATCCTTCTCGAAAGCAAAAAAATCCAGGCGACAAGAACACATCCAGTATATGATAATGAAAAAGACAGTATATGATAATAAAAAAGAAACTTGCAATCAAGATGAAGGCTGAGTTGGGTTGTCTTACGCTGCGTTGGCGTCGGGATAGGATAGTCCGTGCCTACATGCCATCGCGTGCGCAAGATCCTCAATGTGGTGGGCGGATACCGGTGCTATAGGAGGCGTCGCGGTAGCGAAGCGTGTGGGATGTGGCGCCCAGGGGCACGTGGGAAGGCCGCGTCGCAGAGACCGAGGAAGGTGACTTCGCCACTACGTAGGCAGCACGCGACGCGGCGGCGGCGTAGCGGAACCTCCTCTCCTTCCACCTGCATCGTGTTACAAAAAACAGAGAAAGAATGAGATGTGAGAAGAGAGCACATGAAAGGAGAGAGGAGAGGCCGATGCGATGTGGTTCAGCCACCGCCGACAGGGAACCAGAGGCAACGGCCTCCCTGCGCGTTCAGGCATATGCATCATCATGCATGTTCATCTGCAGTCCCATCGCATGATCTACGTCTGCGTGCCGCCTCCACTGTGTCGTCCGAACAGGGCGAAAAAAGAACAAGAAGACGGTGGGTGACACGAGAGGAGGAAAAATGGGTACCCTGGATGGAGAAGGGATGTGCGGCAACCTTGTATCAGTCCTCGTCGGCGTCGTCGCCATCGCCAGCGGAGAGGTATGAGCGGCGTGGCTCTGTAGTGGTAGGCGGCAATGCCAGATCCGATCTGGGGCAAACAAACGAACCGTGGAATTGGTATATCCCCACGTTTACAGGAGGTGGAGCCGTGGAGGGCAGTTATTTCTTACGTGGCACGTTAAGGACTCGAGTACGTCTGTGGGATTTGGACGATTTTCTTCAGGAAAGGAAGCCTCGGACGAGGTACCAACAATACTTCACCACCGCAGGTTCCACTTTAAAATACTCCAGATGTTTACGATCTGGTAAAATATATTTTGAGGGCAACGCTACATGGGGTGTCTCAAAAAAGTCCCTACATGAAGGTGCGTCATATGAATAACTTCTCTAACTGACAAATTTGTTGTACTGAGTGTGGACGATCCAGATATTTTACAGTGAAGCAATCCATGGATAAGTGATTACAGCGATCAGATTGACGGGAAAGAAGTGTCTATGGATTGAACATTCGCTGGGTGTGATTACCTTAAAAAAATACGGATTACATAGTAGGCTGCGTTTGGATCGGGGTTTTGGACTTGGCAAAATATATCGCTCCCTCTGAACTGCTATATATTTACTAGTGGCAGGCAAATGGAAATGGCCGTCACTTGTTGTTGGTACATACCAGTAACAGGCACTCCTAGAAGGACCGTCACTGATATTGCAAATACCAGCGACAAGCACTTAGTCGTGCCCGTCACTGTTATGTTTCTCTAATACCAGCGATGGGCATAATTATGTGCGTGTCACTAGTACTTGGTATAGTAGCCGACCGTAGAGTTACCAATGATGGACATTTTCTTGCCCGTCACTGATGACTATTATTAGTGGCGTGCTTTGTCTTGCCCGTCACTAATAGGCTGGAGGCTATAAGCTATTCTGCCGTAGTGGCCAGTCGTTGACATGAAACAACCACCTCTCAAAACCTAATTTTTCTCTCTGCTTTACAAATGAAAAGCTCTAGCACATGTTTAATCACTGCTTCCCTCCGCGAAGGGCATTTCTTTTACTTTTTTATGTTGAGTCACCACCTTCTATCTTTATGCACCGTCTAAGAGAGCATAGTTATCATTCTGAGTATAATATGCATTGTCCCAAAGTTTTCATTGATTGATTCATGATGTTGGTTTCACTTGTTCTTAAATTACTTGTATCTAGTCGCCCTCTTAAACTTGAAGATGTCCTATGCATTTATGTTTTGCTCTCTCATGAAGGATAAGCTGAAAACCATTTGTATGTTTTTCCATATGATTTGAACACACGTTTGACTTTCATTGTTTCATTTTCATGATCTTTCATTTGTGTTCTTTTTCATGTTATAACATGGTTGCTAAGTTTCTTCTATCAAGATTATGTCTTTCATGCCCATGTTTTAAGTTCTTTTGATCCCAGCGCACAACGCTTACATAGATGATCAAGAGTGTGTAGGTGCATGTCACCTCAAAAATTATTTCTTTTGTTATCACTTACCTACTCGAGGACGAGCAGGAGTTAAACTTGGGGATGCTGATACGTCTCTAACGTATCTATAATTTTTGATGCTCCATGCTTGTTTTTACACCATTTGCTTAGTGTTTCGTTACACTTCGTAGCATTTTTATGCATTTTACGGGACTAACCTATTAACGAGATGCCACAGTGCTAGTTCCCTGTTTTCTGCTGTTTTTGTGTTTCAAAAAAGTGACATAGGAAATATTCTCGGAATTGGACGAAACAAAAGCCAAACATCCAAAAATTCACCGAAGCTTCCAGAGAACCGAAGAGGAGACGGAGTGGGGCCATGAGAGGCCCACACAATAGGGAGGCGCGGCCCAGGGCTAGGCCGCGCCCCCTATGTGTGTGGCCGCCTCGGTCCACTCCTGACGATGCCCCTTCACCTATAAAGACCCCCGACAGGAAAAACCTAAAGACCCGATCACTTTTCCAGAAACATATCGCGATCCTCCGCCGTCGTCGACCCGAGATCGGGAGGGTCCAGAAGCTCTTCCTGGCACCCTGCCGGAGAGGGGAATCGCCACCGGAGATCTTCTTCATCGCCATGCTTGCCTCCAGCGCGATGAGTGAGTAGTTTACCTTGGACTATGGGTCCATAGCAGTAGCTAGATGGTTGTCTTCTCCACCATGTGCTTCATGTTTAGATCTCGTGAGCTGCCTTACATGATCGAGATCACCGTTATGTAATTCTACATGTTGTGTTTGTTGGGATCCGATGAATATTGGTGTTATGATTGAGTTGATGTGCTGAATATTATCTTATGTTATCTCTATGTTGTTTATGATCTTGCATGCTCTCCGTTGTTAGTAGCTATCTTGGTCGAGTAGATACTAGTGACTCCAAGAGGGGGTATTTATGCTCGATAGTTGGGTTCATGCCTCTATTTAATCTGGGGGAGTGATAGAAACCTCTAAGGTTGTAGATGTGCTATTGCCACTAGGGAGAAAACAACATTCATATGCTCAAGGGCATATGCTTTGTTTACATTACACACTTTGCTTAATGCAGTTATCTGTTATTCGCAACTTAATACTTGTGGAGTTCTCGGATTGATTCGCCACAAGTGGATTATTAGTCATAGATGCAGTTGGATGGCGGTCTATGTATCTTGTTGTGATGCCCAGAGTAAATCTCATTGACAAGGGTATAGTTAATAGATCCCGTTAGTTGAGTACCCCTGAGGCCCGTTAAGCTAGGCCCAATTGTAATGATAGTCGAATACGAGTTCTTACCGTATGTCGATATTGTAATCTGTATCGGACCCTACCCGATCCTCGAGACCTGGCCACCTATATATAGGGGCCAGGAGGGGACGGTGTATGGCAGATTGAAAGCAAGCCAGGTTGAACACCCACGTTTACTTTCGATATACACCTATTTCGACTAACCTTTACCTTCGAGTTCATCCGACGCCCTCTTTCCCCGATCCTAAGTCCTTCATCTAGGACATTTGCCGAGTTAACCCTCGTCAATTGGCACCGACCGTGGGGAACTGGGCGTTGGAATCATGAATTCGACGGCTTTTTCGCTTTTAGCCAACAGCAGTTCAGAACTCGACGGAAGTCAAGAGATGAAGTTAACAATTGGAAGTTTGAGCATCCTCATCGGGCCATCGGGTTTATCTTGCCTTTCGGATCCGACGAAACAAGATCCGTCGGCAAGTGAGCCCGAAACAGTAGCAATGATGGAATATTCTGACGGCTCTTCCAGCGAGGTAAACTCGCCGGTCAGCTTAGAAGAAGTGCAAAAGGAAAGATCGCAGAAGACAAAGAAGCAAGGGAAAATTTCGACGCAGGGGTCCAACTCGACGATCTCATGATCTGCCTCAACGATATCTCGGACAAATCAACAGACACATGGAAGACATGGCTAGAGCTTTCTGAAGATGGTGACTCGATCTTCTCAAGCTTCAATGGTAACATCGGCAAACAATGCCAGGTGCTCGCCATTGTGGGAGATAATTCAGAAGAATTCGACGAAAACAACAATCCAGTGCTAAACCCAGCAAATATCGACAGAGGAGCAAATCACCTAGCAGAAGGGCAAACAGCAGAATCCCTCACAACCAGGGAAAAATTTGACTATCAGTCGACGAATGGAGGATAATAAGAGAAGCCGTAGAACACGGCACGCCAATACCATCAAATTCCAGCAAAGACATGCTTTTGGGGTATCATTATGCCCTAAGGCAGTAGGCAAAGCAATTAGCAAAGGAGAAAATAGAGATACAGAGAAGAAAAGACTCAGCCATTGCAGCCAGCGACGCCGCTCGTAAAGCGCGAAGCGACGCATCATATAGTAACGCAAGGAAAAATCGTCGACATGGTTCAAGGTACGATAACCTCGAGTACTCCGACAGGCAAAGCATTTCCAAAAACCTCGACTCGTCCTTTTTATCGGTCGACGAACAAGGAAACATCGTACCAAAAACTCCTGAAGCAGCATTAGTGGCAGCTCAAGCTTATCTGCTCACAACTCGACCAAGCCTAGGAGATCCTAGAGAACATATGCACAGAGCAGCATTGAACGGACTAAACATGGTGGGTCACAAGCTATCAGCAAAAGGAGAAGAAGCACACCACCATAAGGAAACACACAAGCCAAGATCGCCTCGCCGTCACAGCAGTCCTCGGCGCAGAAGCAGCAATCAACGATCTCGATCGCCATCACCAAAACAACACGGAGGAACCCGAAGATCACGATCCCCAAATGAAAAACGCAACTATGAAGAAGACAAAAAAGAGATGGGGGCATCGTCCTTTACCCGCAGGGTTCGCACCACTCCAGTTCCCAAGGGATTCAAGTTACCTCATGATCAGCAAAAGTACGACGGATCACAGGAACCACAATCATGGCTCTCAGATTATCTACAAGCAGTGCAAATATTGGGAGGAACCAAAAAACAGCAATGCAAAGTCTGCAACTACACCTCACTGGCGCATCAAGGTCATGGTTGAGCAAACTTGAGAAGGAAACTATTGGAAGCTGGGAAGACCTCGCAAAGCAATTTACAAGCAACTTCAGGTCAACATACAAGCGGCCAGCATCAATAGAAGAAGTCAAAGCGTGTGTGCAACAATGCGACGAAACACTGCGGGCATACATCCAAAGATGGAGTCTTATAAAAAATTCAGCAGTCGAAGTCTCAGACGAAAGAGCAATAGATGCGTTCATCATTGGATTAAGATGAAGAGACTTAGTCGAAAAGATGGGCAGAATCAAGCCGAAAACAGTGTCAGACCTCATGGACGTAGCAAACAGATTTGCAGATGGAGAAGACGCATGCAACAACAAGCGGATGAGATCCCCAGAGGACGATAGAAGAAATAGATATGGAAGTCAAAGGAGACGGTCCCGAAATTACGACAACTATGGCTCCCATAGCCAAGTCGCCGCAGGATACAAAGACAACAGCTATCAAGGAAGTGATCGCCGAAGCTCGGGATATCGAAGCTACGGGAAAGAGGACTACAAAAAGTTTCCCACGAGAGAACCTAGGGAGTACAACCCATCACCAGAAGATATGCTCAACGGACCTTGTCATATACACTCAGCGTTCGTCGATGGGAAGCGAGTATCAAGGCACGCAATGAAAGATTGCACAACATTCTTAAAACTACAAGAGGCAGCACTAAACAAGCAAACCGAAGCAAGGCGACAAGGATTTGAAGGAAGCAACAACCCTCCGACAAAACAACAAGGAAACAACGGAGCTCCTCAAGGACAAGATCAGCAAAACCAGGGGCACGACGACGATGAAGGGTACGTTCCATCAAAAGGACACATCACAGCAATGATACAACCTGTGCCCAAGTCGAACAAAGAAGAAAAGAGTATCACTCGACAAGTCAACTTAGCAGTCATCTCACCTCCAGCCGCAATGGAGTATCTGCATTGGTCAGAACAACCAATCGAGTTCAACAGAGAAGACCACCCTATAACAGTACCTCGGCCAGGAAACGCGCCTTTGGTACTTAAAGCTCAAATCGGCGCGTATGATGTCGACAGAATATTCATGGACGCAGGAAGTGGAATTAACCTGATATACGCAAAAACACTCAGAGCAATGCATATATCACTAGAGTTCCTGAAACCAACGGATTGTTCCTTCCACGAAATCGTAACAAGAAGCGCCAATTACCCACTGGGTCGAATAGCACTCATTGTTTGCTTCGGCAACCGACAAAACTACAGGAGAGAAAAACTGGACTTCGAAGTCATGGATTGGCCATCTCAGTATCATGCGATCCTCGGGCGACCCGCGTTTTCGCGATTCATGGCAGTGCCTCACTATACATATCTGGTACTCAAAATGCCAAGACCAAGAGGAATAATTACAGTAAAAGGAAGTTTTGAAGTCTCAGATCTCTACGACAGGGAGTTCCACAAGATGGCGCAAAACTTTGGCATGATAGCCAACCATGCAGAAAAGGCGAAAAACACGACTACAGAAGGCGTCAAGCTACTCGAAGGACGCATTGCGGAGCCCGAGATGAAGAAACCACGAGTAGGAGCATCAGGAGAAGACAAAGATACGGGAGAAGAAGAGAAAGCCATGATGGCATAAGCATCAAAGAACAATAAAGTAGAGTAGAAGAATAAGGCCGTAAAAGCCACGAGTTATACCAGGGGCAATGCCCTCTAGATCCAGAACACAGGTCATAGGCCGGATCTCTTGGGTCACCCCATGTATCTTACATTACAAGTATAATAAAGACAAAACGTTCCTCATATTCGAGTCTACGAGTCTTTCAAAGGGAAAATGCGGCAAACGCACAAATCATACAAAAACGCTCTGAAAATATATTTCAGACATACAGTCACGAAATAAGAAATTCTCGCATTTCACATAAGTATTACAACATCGGGTTGTCAGAATCATCTACACCCAAAGGGTCTAAATAGTGAAACTCACAGAAAAACGCGGCATCTTCTTGCAACAGCCTGGCTATAATTCGTCGGGCAGGCTGCAAGGTACTCTCCAAGTGTACTCGAAGGCTAGCTCCACCTGGAGGGTAGCTCAACGACATAGAACTATAATTGAGTCTTGGTTGCCACTTGCGTATCCACCCAAGAGCAAAATTGGCACCTGCCACTAAGTTCAGTTCTATCAATCGATGAATTCGCTCGCTGGATCTAAAAGTATCAAGAAGTAGTGGGAAAGTCGTAGGCAGAGGATTGCGAGGAAGCATAACCGAGTGCATAGTTACGAGAGATCTTCTGCAGCCATCCACCGCTTCGCCAATGTGCTGGGCACGGTCCTGAAGCAATACAACAGCACTCCGGCGTCGAGGATCAGACCACAAATTTTCAACACCCGCGGACATTTTCTCTAGGGCCGCATTTCGCTCGGTAACCTGACAATCTTCAGCAGCGAAATCTAAACAAGTGCCTATGAGGGCAAAGGATATCATAAAAACAGCAGTGGAACAAAAAGAGAAAAAGATAAGTTGAAAGGAAACTTACATCGCAACATCTCACAGGCGGATTCGATAATGCCAAGGAGAAAAGAATTGCATTCCTCGTGATGCAAAATCTTTGCCGTCAAGCTGGACACCTTATCATCAAGAATAGATACCTGCTTCGTCAAATTAGAAGTTTTGCTAGCTTTATCAAATGCCATCTGAGCTTGGCGTTTGGCTAAAGTCAAGCGAGCCTCAAGATCAGAAATCCTCGAAGAGTACTCTGCGCATTGTCTTCATCGACTAGGAGGCAACGAAATCTCCGAACCGAACGTACAGGCAGAGGAA
The DNA here is from genome assembly GCA_007115705.1 of Dactylis glomerata. Lineage (NCBI taxonomy): Eukaryota > Viridiplantae > Streptophyta > Magnoliopsida > Poales > Poaceae > Dactylis > Dactylis glomerata. The sequence continues at coordinate 839,257 of QXEO01000291.1, read as the reverse complement.
GGAGCAGGCCCGCAAACCAAAGGATCATTGATGTGCATCGACTGGAAGTCAAAGAGAAGAAAGAAGAAACATTTCAGAGAGGTAGCACAAGACTTCATAAGAGAGAAACATATTTACATAAGTGTAAAACCCTTTGACTAAAGTTCTCGGGTTGCACGCGACTAAAAGTTTTTACATCCAAAAAGAGAAATTGAAAGCTATAAAGGAGCCGAAGTCTACGCCACCTCAGCATTTTGCTCCGTGGCAGAAGAGGGCATGACAAATCCGTCGCCAGAAGTCGACGGAGGTGCAGGCTCTTCCGTCGTTGGGGTCGGCGCAGTAGATGCCACGGAGGCTGCAGAAGGAGAAATAATCGCCGCCAGTGCAGGCGCCAACTTCTTCGCCTTCTCGATGAAAAACTTCATCTCATCGCGGGTGCGGCCATGGGGAGAGCTCACCTTCTCCCAGTCGAAGTCCGCGCCGTGCGCAAAAGAAAGTGCAATAGCACCCTCAGCGCCACGCTTCAGAGAGAGCCCCTTCAGCTGGAGGGTGGGGTCTTCAATTGTGTCAAAGGCCTTGGCAAGTTTCTCCAAGTTGTCCTTCGGAACTTCCGCCTTCTTCTTTGGCCACAACCCGACGAACAACCGCGACAGAACGCGGCTAACCAACTCAAAAGTCTCCTGGATAGATATCCAGTTTGCCTCGAGTAGGTTAACCGCGGTCAGCAGAGGATCATCGCCCGGTTGTAAAGACGACGAAGATACCCCGGTAAATCCTGCACAACAAAGGAGGACAAAGGAAAAAAGGAAAGAAACGTATCAGCAAGTACAACAAGGCAATAGGAGTCGAAATGAGAGACAAGGCAAAGGAAAAAAGGAAAGAAACTCATAGTGATCCTCTCGACATATGCACGTTATTTTACCGGGGCGGATTCTATCAATTGCCCAACTGTAATTTGTTTACCCAGCATGTGTTATTTTATCTTATGGAGAGACACCACTAGTGAACTATGGACCCTGGTCCTATTTCCATTATATTGCTATCACCTGTTTACTTTACTCGCATTGTTTACTTTACTCGCATACTACTATTGCATTCTACTCGATACGCTTATTCCTTTGTTTACAGCAAACTGGTGAGATTGACAACCTCATCGTAAGTTGGGAACAAAGTATTTGGTTGTGTTGTGTGCATGTTCCACGTTGCAGCTGGCAAAGCAAAGCACTGGATGAGGCGCCCTATAAATTGTCCGGAGCTGTCGCGAAGCTAGCAAGCATCACCTTCTGGAGTATTGGCTTTTTCCTACTGAACGATTAAACCTTGGTTTCATAACTGAGGGAAAACTTGCTGCTGTACTCATCAAACCTTCTCTTGGGGTTTCCAACTGGCCGGTCATTTACTTCATCAACTACACGCCAACAAGTTCTCTGGCACTATTCATCACCGCACCATCAAAAGCAATCACTATCCATCATAAAGCTCTAAGAGTGACTTAGTTAAAAAATCATCATGAGTAGTCCCCGAGCGTTATGGTGGATAACTATCCGGCATAAAGCTCTAAGAGTGACTAACACATAATATCGTTTTATCAGAATTACAAGAAAGTCGTGGAGGACCTGGTTCAGGTCATCAGCTCGCAGGAGAAGGAGCTGGCGAAAAGAGCACGCTCATGGCGGACTTGCAGCAGCAGCTCGAGAATAGCGGTAACTTTCTTTTGCCTTTGACAAGTTTAAGTACCTTTGCGCTAGCCGACCAATATTCTGCTATCATTTCCGCTATGCAGATGTTGCCAACTAGAAGTCCACACTCGAGGGGGTGGAAAAGGGCCACGCTATAGCGATGGAGGGGTTGCATCAGCAGCTCCAAAAATGTTTGGCCTCGAATACCCTCTTCGAAGAGAAGCTCAAGGACCAGGAACGCCAGAACCGCCAGAAGCAAAAGGAGGTAGAGGATCTCCGTAAAGCCGCCGCCGAATTTGAAAAGCGGCGAGATGGCTTCAACGAGGTCCTCGATCACTTCCAGAAGACTCTGCTAGGTATCGATGGCTCTCCATACTATGTAGCTTGTAATAATATGATGTGTAGAGTATGACATCTTATTTGTTTCCGCTATGCAGTGACCCTGGGGCAAGGAGAGGTAGATTGTGCCACGGGCTTACGCATGGCCACGGACGCTGCAAAAAAGGAGTTGTATGGCCTTCTTAATGCTGGTCGTCAGGCGTGCGGCAGCCTGCAGATAGCGGGTTTATCTGGCCTTTCCGCCATTGGGCTAACCAAGAAGCTGCTGCTCGTGCCTAGGCTAGTGGCGGACTGGAAATAGTCTTCCGCTCGGGGTGGTGCCTAAACTGCACTGACTTTGGCAAAGGCCCACTACCCCGAGCTGGACCTGGACTTGATCACCTCCGGCATCCCGGAGAGCGGCGAGGATGGAGCGCCGGTGGACGAGGCCGCCATCCGGCAAAGCGTGCTAGGATATGATCAGCTTTGTGCCCTGGGCACTCAGCTGAACATATACTATGAAGCGTATGATCTGCCGGGGTCTCCAAGCCAAGCTTTGGCATCGGTCTCTGCAGCCACTGCTGGTGCTGATGGCGGTGATGATGTCTCCTCTGCTGTTCCGCCGTCTTAAGTTATACCCTGCAATGTGGCACGAAGAAACAATGCATCAATTCGGCCCCTGAGTGGGTCTGTAAGTTTAAACTTTAAACTGCGTGTATGCCTGTACTATGCCTGATCTGCCTGTGGCGGATCAGAGAATGCTTTTGAACTTGAGACACAATTTTAGGTCTTTTAAGTGGTTTATGTGCGAAAAAACTGCCATGCCTATTTTTATGCAACTTGCAGCAGTTTGACATGCTCAAAAAATGACACTTTGAAAAAATTTCACGCGTAGGATTATGCAATCCGCCGTCTGGCTCTTTGTGCTTGACTTTTCATGAGATGGCGGAATCTTCACGTGAACAATCCGCCAGGGCGACGATACTTAATAGAAACCGTCCAAAACCGTTAGCAGATAGCGGCTTAGATCGTCAAAAAGTCACTACTCGGGAATCCACACAAAGAACGTCAGATGGAGATTGAAACATAAATATGCTACGCGGACCGCTTATCGCGGATTTAAAAAGACACAAGTGCAGAGCATAATTGCGCAAAGGTTCCATACGATCTAAATAAACAATAAAGGAGGTAAAAGACTCAGAAAAAATCAAGAGTGAACCAGATGCTTTATTTCATTGATCATATAGAGGTGCCTATTACATAGCATAGATAAGTGCTAAGTGTAGAAAGGACATGGCTGTGCGATGTTCCATGGACGATCTGTCTCGTCGTAGATATCGTCAGGGTCTCTTCGTTTGCGCTTCTTACTAGGTTGCTTGTCTAGCTCACGAACATCAATGAGGTAGTAGGAACCATTCAGTAGAGCTTTGCTGATGACGAAGGGTCCTTCCCAAGGCGGGGATAGCTTGTGTGACTTCTTCTATTTGAGGCGTAGCACCAGGTCCCCTTACTTGAATGAGCGTTTGCGAACTCGGCGGCTGTGATAGCGGTGGAGGTTCTGCTGGTAGATAGCGGATCTCTGGCTGCTAGGTCTCGTTCTTCTTCCAGCAGGTCCACGGATAGTTGTCTGGACGCTTCTGCATCTTCTTCCTCATAGGCCTCGACTCTTGGAGAATCGTACTGTACATCACTTGGCAAGATTGCCTCTGCTCCGTAGACTAAGAAGAAAGGGGTGAGACCCGTTGATCTGTTTGGCATGGTCCGTAGACTCCATAGCACAGATGGCAACTCTTCTGCCCAGGCTCCCGCTGCTCTATGTAGCGGTGCTTCTAGGTGTGGCTTAATCCCTGACATGATTAGTCCGTTGGTCCTTTCAACTTGGCCATTGGACTGTGGATGAGCCATAGATGCAAGGTCAAGGCAGAATCCGTTGTGATGGTAGTATTCTTCAACTTCTCCCGGAGACAAGTTAGTGCCATTGTCGGTGATGATGCTATGTGGGATGCCAAATCTAACCACAATGTCCTTGACAAATTTTAGGGTGGTTTTGCCATCAAGCTTTCTGATGGGCTTAGCTTCCACCCACTTTGTGAATTTGTCTACCGCTACCAAGAGGTGCGTAAATCCCGAAGGTGCTATTTTTAGCGGACCCACCATGTCTAGCCCTCAGACTGCGAAAGGCCAGGTTATAGGTATCGTGTGCAGTGCTGTGGCGGGCATGTGGGTTTGCTTGGAGTACATCTGGCAACCTTGGCAGAGCTCCACGATTCTGTCTGCATCTGCCTTGGCTGTTGGCCAGTAGAACCCATGGCGGAATGCCTTGGCTACCAGGGATCTGGCAGCGGCGTGACACCCACATTCGCCTTCATGGATTTCCCTTAGTATTTCGATTCCATCCACTTGGGATATGCACTTCATGAATACTCCCGAGGTGCTTCGCTTGTAGAGCTGGCCATCGATGATGGTATACGCTTTTGCTCTACGCTCGACTTGCCTCCTTTGGACTTCGTCCTCGGGTAGTTTCTTGTTCGTTAGATACTCCAGGTAGGGCTCTGCCCATGGCAGGTTGCTGGGCAAAACCGCCATAACGGGGGATCTCGCTAATTCCGGATTTTCTGGATCTACCATCTTGACTGATGGTACGTGCAGATGCTCGAGGAATACGCCTGGCGGGACTACCTTGCGGCTAGACCCTAGCTTGGACAGGGTGTCGGCTGCCATGTTATCTTCTCACCGTACGTGCTTTATGTCGTAGCCGAGGAAGCTTTTGGCCATCTCGTCCACTTCGTCTCTGTAGGCCGCCATGACTTTGTTCCGAGCTATGTGCCAGCCACCTGCTGAGCGACAAGGTCGGAGTCTCCGCAACACATGATGTGTTGTACGCCGATCTCCTTTGCGACGCGTAGCCCGTGCAGTAGCGCTTCATACTCTGCGATGTTGTTGGATGTGTGGAAGTGGATTTGAAGGACATAGCTAAGCTCATCTCCCTTAGGAGATTTGAGCGTGACTCCAGCCCCCGAGCCGTGTAGCAGCTTTGATCCATCAAAGTGCATTACCCAATGCTCTGGTTCTGGGACAGGCATAGTCTCCTGCGCTTCCTTCCAATCCGCCATGGATTTTGCCAAAGCTTGAGACTTGATGGCGGTGCAAGGCTTGTAGTCGATGTCGAAGGAGGCCGGTTCAATGCCCCACTTCGCAACTCGTCCTGTTGCGTCGCTGTTGTTGATGATGTCCTTCAGTGGAGCCTTGCTCACCACTATGATCTTATGGTCATAGAAGTAATGCCGTAACTTACGAGAAGCTAGGAAAACTCCGTATGCCAATTTTTGGTAGTGAGGGTAGCGCTGCTTGGATTCCGTCAGGACCTCGCTGACATAGTAGACTGGTCTCTGTACGCCGTACTCCTGCGCTTCTTCCTTGCGTTCTACCACGATGACGATGCTGACGACCCTGTTGGTTGCCGCCATATATAGTAACATGGGCTCCTGGTCTTCGGGAGCTGCTAGGACTGGGGCAGTAGATAACACTCTCTTCAGATCCTTAAGTGCAGCGTCTGCCTCATCGGTCCAGACGAATTCGTCTGATTTCTTCATCAGCTTGTAGAGTGGCAAAGCCTTCTCGCCAAGACGACTGATGAATCTGCTCACTACTGCCATGCAGCCTGTGAGTCGCTATACGTCCTTCAGGTCATTAGGCGGGGAGATTTCAAGGATGGCCTTGATTTTATCCGGGTTGACTTCAATACCGCGGTGGGAGACGATGAATCCTAGGAGCTGTCCGGCTGGTACCCCGAAGACGCACTTCGTGGGGTTGAGCATCATGTTGTATTTCCTTAGGTTGTTGAAGGTCTCCTACAAATCCGCTATAAGGTCATCCTGCTTTTTGGACATGACGGCGATGTCGTCCATGTATGCATGGATGTTGCGTCCGATTTGATCCGCCAGGCACTTTTGCATGGTGCGTTGGTACGTCGCTCCTGCATTCTTCAGACCGAATGGCATTGTCACATAGCAATATGTGCCATAAGGTGTTACAAATGAGGTAGCGAGCTGATCGGACTCTTTCATCTTGATCTGTTGGTAACTTGAGTAGGCATTTAAGAAACACAGCAGCTCCGATACCGCCATCGAGTCAATGACTTGGTCAATGCGAGGCAAGGGAAAAGGGTCTTTGGGACACGCTTCGTTCAGGCCGGTGTAATCTACACACATGCGCAGAACCTTTGTGTTTTTCTTAGGAACTAACACGGGATTTGCCACCCACTTCGTATGGATCACTTCTTTGATGAAGCCTACTTTCAATAGCTTGGAAATTTCCTTTGCTATGGCGCGGCGGTTTTCATCTCCGAAGCGTCTCATTGCTTGTCTTACTGGCTTGGAGTCAGGAATTATTTGCAGGGCATGCTCGGCGAGTTCCCTGGGTAAACCTGTCATGTCAGATGGTTGCCATGTGAAGATGTCCCGGTTCTCACGGAGGAACTCGACGAGCGCGCTTTCCTATTTGGGGAACAAGTTTGTCCCTATCGAGGTGGTCTTGGCGGCATCGCCAGCGACAAGTTCCACCTGCTTGGTATCAACTGTAGGCTTGAAGGTGGGCGGGGAGGCGGATACTTCCTGCTTGGATGTCGGCATCTCCGCGGGGTCTGTGGCGGCATGGATTTCCTTGAACTCCTCATCGAAGAACACTGCTTCCGCGAAGGCGGCTTCTCCGTCCTCGCACTCCTTGGCCTTCCTAAAGCTGCCATAAACAGTGATGATGCCTTCAGGTCCTAGCATTTTCAGCTGGTTGTAGATGTAGCACGGCCTGGCGTGAAAGCTGTGGAAGGCGGGGCGGCCAAAGATCACGTGGTATGTACTCTTGAAAGGGACCACCTCAAAATTTATGGGCTCTTCGCGGTAATTATTTTCATCGCTGAAGGCGACCTTGAGGGTGATGGACCCGAGGGACTTTGCTTGGCGGCCAGGAACCACTCCATAGAAAGTGACAGCACTATGGCGGAGTTGGGTCTTGGTAAGGCCTAGCTTTGTCAGGGTTTCTACATACATGATGTTCAGGCTACTTCCACCATCCATTAGGCACTTGGAGAACTCGTAGCCTTGGATCAGGGGGTTAACCACCATGGCGTAGTATCCATCCGGGATGTGCTCTGGGTGATCGTCGCGGCTCCATTGCACCAGCATCTCGGACGATCGGACGTACTGGCGGACCTTAGGTACGGTGGCATTTAGGGAGCGCATGGCGGCTCACTGTGCCTTAGCCGTGGGAGGTCCAAGGAAGGTGTGGAATGCTCCCTTCTTGGTGCTCTTGTATGGGTTGCCTGTGCCAGTTCCACTCTCTGCCTTTTCAGCGGGTTTTGGCGCAAGGTCTTCATCCATATCACTCCTATCCTTGGACTCCTTTTCCTTGTCTGCTTTTCCTTTGCCACGAGGCCGTTGTCGCCGGGTGCGTTTGTAGCCAGCTTCTTGGTCCGCCTTGAGGTCATTGACAAACTTGCAGTTCCGGTTGATGTGGTTGCACTTGCCTGAAGCGTCCCGATGGGCGAAGCATGGCATGTCGCGGTATTCGTCGTAGGACACAGGTGCAGCTAGCGCCGTAGCGGAAGGTGGGGAGCTTCGCGGCTGGCCGCTGCTGGAACCTCGTCCCCGACCGCGTTGGCTGCTCTGTCCTTTGTCGGAGAAGGTTGTGGCCACCATGTCCGGGGTTTGCTGCTCTTCTGGCGGATTCTTGCGTTTGTTACTACTGTTCCGCTTTCCAGTGTTCTGGATGGCGGAAGCCTTCAGAGATTCGCGGGCGTCGTCGTCGGTGGCCGCGTAGTTGCTTGCGATGGTGATCATAGAATTTAGGGTTAGTTTCCCTTCGTTCCTTTCTCGTAACAGGCGATGGCGGATTAACTGGCCTCTCTCCAGACTATCAATGAACGCGAGGATGGCGGATTCATCAGTAACCCCTTCACAGGAGTTCTTCATATCCAGCCAACGTGCGAGGAAAGTTCGGGAGGTCTCGTCGTCTGCTCGCCGACACCGTTGGAGGTCACCTATATTGTGAGGTCTCTTGTAGGTACCCTCGAAGTTTTCAGTGAACGCAGTCTGCATATCGAACCAGGTTTGGATGGAATTCTCTGCCAAGTCATTGATCCACTGCCGCGCTATGCCGGATAACATCAGGGGCAGATAGCGGACAGCGACATTAGGCGATCCTCCTGCGAACTGCACTGCATTGAAGTAATCTTGTAGCCAAGTTAAGGGCCTATCGACTCCGTTGTACTGGCGGATGTTTTTCTCGATCTTGAACCCATGTGGGATGGGCTCATCATGAATCCGTTGTCCAAAGCACTTCGGGCCGAGGAAGAAGGCTGTTTGAGACTTGGCAATCTCGTTTAAGTGGGTACGCGCGTCGTATGGCTTCTTGTCCTGCGGATCTTTTTGGGAGGCGCGTGACCTGGCTGGGCCGCCACCGCCGCCGCCATGGGGGCTACTTGGTGGGGATGCTGAAGGGTCACGCCTTTTACTCTCGACGTCCTGCGATGGATCTTTGCAACTGCGACGGCTTCCCTCTGCTCTTCGTGGAGCTGGATCATCGTCATGGCGGCGGGAGCCCTGCCCTTTGTCGTCGCGGCGATGTGAAGAGCGATGCTTATCCTTGTCGCCATTGCGATGCGCGCCTTTGTCATGGCGAGATGGTTCCCTATGCTTGGACCCGCCATATCGACTGGTTTCACGTCGTGGCGGCTCGTCTCTCCGGCCAGCATCACGACTCCTCCCTCGCTTGCCATCATTATCGCGTATGACAATTCCTCCCTGTGGGATTTTGAACGTCTTATACTTTGGTGGCGGCATGTTGGACTTATGGCGAGGTTGGGCCTTGTCTTGGTGGTATCCGTAAGCGGGGTAGTTCTTGTGGGGTGGCGATGGATTTCTTTGATGGCCCTTGCCATGTGGCTTATCATCGGAGGATATTGGGATGGCATCTGCCCTGTTGCGAGCTTCTCTTCTTCGGACTTCTGAGGATCCGGTGTGAGATTCATTATCAGGACGGGTACCATAGTTGCCATTACCCCGAGCTTTGGAGGCAGTACTGGACCTGCATAGCGCGGGATCAGATTCAAGCCATCGTGATGACGTAGCCTTCTCCTGCTGCACCAATGCTTTGGTCATCAGTTTTACCGCCGTCTCTAGGGCTGCTGGGCTTTTATTATGCTCCAATAGCTCCTTTGCGGCCACAATGTTTTCAACGGGCGTAGCCCTGACTTCATCGTGGTTCTTGTCCACATATGGCGGATTCTTGATGTACATCCTGGCCAGAGTTTCTGCGGTTGGCATGGTGAACTCAAGGTTTCGTGCCAGCTGCGGGTCGCCTCCCTCATTCATTTGATTCTGGATGAGAGTAACGTACTTCTCCTCCATGTTCCTTGTGCGTTTCAGCGTGTCTTGAGCTTTAGCAATGTCACCATCTAGCTTTTCGCCCATCTTCTCGACTCGCTTTGCTTGTTTGAGGATTGCTCGCGTTTTCTTCTCGAGATCGTTCACGTCTCTGACATAGTCAGGGGTGATTGGATCTCCTAGAGTTCCATAGACGACCTTGTCCAGCGGGGTCGTGAAGTCTTCTAGGTGATGCACCACGGGGATGGCGGGTTGCAGAGGCCTAGGGCCACCCTGTATCTCGGGAAGTTGTTCCGTGGCGGGATCGGCTGCTGGTGGCAGGTTACCCTGCTCTTTGCCGGCATCTCTGTCATGGGCTGCCTGAGATAGCGAATCACCGGTTGTCTGCCCAGCGTCATCTCCTTTGTTGGTCATGAATACCTGCTTGGCGGCTGCGTTCTGCTCTTCAAGTGCTTGGTGAGCTAATTCCGCCTCAACCTTTCTCATGGCGGCGTAATAATGATCAGAGTCATAGCCTTTGCTATCCCAGTCATCCGATTCACCACTTTCGTTAAGTGCCTCTAGGATAGATTCACCCGGGCTATCATCTCCATTGGAGGCAGATCCCGAAGTGGTTCCTGCGAAAGCAAAAAGACAATACCGATGTGCTTCTAACGCCAGATTGCTCATAGCGGATTCAGAGCGGTCCTCCACCACTTCCTCCACCTCTAGGGCGGGTTGGGTGGGATTGTTTTTCAGATCCGATCTGGATAACTTGGAAAGTTCCAGATCAGATGATTCCTCCTCCGTATCCAGCTCGAAAGCGGTCCGTTTGGGGGTTTCAGCCATACCAATCCGCCGGAAATTGGATTCCGTGGCGGGGTAAGGTCCGTTTCTCCGATGAAGATGTGGATGTCTCTGATCGGGACGACGGTAAATCGGGTAGGGTCTTCTCTAGCCGGCACCCAGAGGTTATCCGCTGGGACGATGGGGAAGCCGGAATCGTAGAGGACACGCCCGATGGCGACGATGTCGCCGATGCCTGCGAAGGCGGATCCCTCCTGGATCCGCGCTCCTGACGCGTTTTGCCCCACGGTGGGCGCCAACTGTCGTGGTTTCGTCAATAGATCTGCCATAGGGGTAGTGCATGGCGATTTGTGGAAGGGGGTGAACACGGCGGAGCGATCCGGGACGGTGATAGCACGAGTTTACCCAGCTTCAGATCCCGCAACGGTGGCGAGACCCTACGTGTTGCTATAATTCACTATATGGCAACAAGTGCTCGGTTACAATGATGAGGTTGGCCGTTTCGCTATGTGATTGGTCGAAAGTCTAAGTCGTGCCTCAAGGGCTCTTCCACGCCGGCTTATAAAGGCTCCTGGCATGGGCAACACGATGGTACCGGAGCGGATATAATTTGGAGTCCTAGACTAAGTCCTATGCGTATACTACAAGGCAACCCGCCATGGGCCTGTCTACGGATCCGTCATGAGCTCCTGCGTCCAATACCGCCATGGTCTCTCTCAGCAACTGGGCCGCCCGGTAGGCAATCCGCCATACCACCCTGACTTGCTGGTTTAGTACTACATCGCTGGTATATCCCAACACTAATTAAGCAGCATTGCTGCCGACGCATGACATAGTACCGCGGTACAGTTGGATCGAGCAGTGTTGGACAAGAATGGACGCGTCCGTGCTACGTGTCAGCACGTGCATGTAACTATGCAAGTCACAGATCTCTGCTCCATTCAGTGGCCATGTATCGTGCCGTACGTTGAGGCGAGAAAAAGCTGAGAGGTCGGCGTCACGATGATGGTCGATACTCGATAGGCGGAAACCATGAGGTGCGGCCAGGGCGGGACGGCACGTTTGCCTGATCCAACAAAGCAAGGGCTCTTCAGAACAGAAACTTCTCAATTTTCATACAGTACGTTTTGTGGGGAGCGGGGGTAGTTGCTCCGGTCCGGTGCAGTCACACGCCGGCACCGCTCGATCACAAGTACTGAACGGAGGCGCAAGCTGGAAAGGAAAGTAGTGCGGGCAAACTCAACTTTCTCAAAGGTCGTACCGATCGGACCGCAAGGTAAGGTACAGGTTATAAATTGATGACCGCACCCGCACTGTTATCAGTAGAATGAGCATAGGATAGGATAGCTGAATCGATCCACATCATGTACGAGTTATAATCTTCCATGTACAAGGACGAATTTTGTGCGGCAGCTACAAAGGAAGTCTTTCACGATCTCGTCAAGGAAGGTCGTTCATGATCTCGTGAAGCCACAGTAAGGGCGAGCTGTGTGGTGTTTTATATCTTGACTACTCGCGATCGATTGGAGAATTGAGAATTGAAGCCCATCTGTTAGGCTAGGAGATTAGTGGTGGGTTTCGGGTGAGAATCATGGACCTGCTTGTTTTGAGAGGTAACCATGAAACGAGTAGGTACTTGATTTTTTTTTATTGAATATTACCGCAGGTAGGTCGAGCTGCTGGTTGTGTCGACCAATGAGTGTAGGTGTTTAAAGAAAAAGAGGCCATACAGAGAATTTTAGTCTTCAATCCTGGATTCTTTCTCAAACTGATCGGACCGCAAGGTAGTAGAGTACAAGTTATAAATTGATGACCGCGCCAGCACTGTTATCATTCTGTACAGATAAAAGGCTTTGATTTCATTTTTCTGCAGCTGTTGAGCGCTGCGCCGCCCCTAGCCAGTGAAGCAAAAACTCTGCGCTGTAGGTACAGCCTACAGGTGTGCACTTTGAGCCATCGTGCACGCCGTCATGCGTGCGCACAGTTTGAGTTCGTTACAGACCGCCATGCAAATGCTCCAACTGCTATACAGGACACGTCATATATATATGACTGTAATTAAGCCCCGTTGTTGCCGACGTTTGACACATAGTTCAGTTGGATCGAGCAGTGTTGGACAAGAATGGAGGCCTCACGTGGCTGCTGATTTGGACGGGCACTGCTCCACAGTCAGGCCCGAGCTCAGACTGTTAGCACCTCCATGCAAGGTCGCAGATCTCTGCTTCATTCAGATTCAGTAGCAATGGATCGTAGCGTACGTTGAGGCGATCTAGAAAAGCTGAGAGGTCGGCGTCACGATGATGGTCGACAGAGGCGGATCCGTGAATCCATCCCGCGAAAACATGAGGTGCAGACGTGCGGCGATGAGAGATGGTGATCACTGGCGCAACCAGATGCATTCCTTGGCTACACGTCGACGATCAGGGATCACGGGGCAACAGGAAATCAGGAATGGGGAATTTATCTCCGAAAGAGGCAGCAAACGCTATTTTCGGCTCCTCATCGTTGTCATGTGTCTGTTTCCGTCCTGTTTTAAGGAGCGAGGGGACACGTGTACACGATGCTCAACTCACCTGGCTGATGCTCAGATGTACACGATGCTGTTACCCGCGCTCGGTACCCACCCTCATGTCACGCCAGTGTGGTTTCAGTTCGAAATTATTCTGTTTGGTGGCAAGTGCACTGCGCGGAGTCGAAGACCGCATTCAGATTTCAGAAAGCAGGATTGATGAAAGGCCATTGATGGTGTAGAAAGTGGTAGGTACACTCTAAGTTCGCCGGCAACCCACGCAATGCACCAAAGGTTGCAGCTGCAAGGCCAAATTTTCAGGCAGTCATAGTCACCACGTATACAACTCGAGAAAAATCGTTAGGCCCCCTATGACGTATCTTTCCGCCAATGCTTTGATAACTCGATCCTAATTTTGCCTGAAGCTGGTATGTAATTCGGCGATTCCAAATAGGCCGTCTGTCAATGACGGCTGTTTTTAGGCTCATGTCGGTGTCTCCGTAGGCGCCGACATTTTTAGGGTCTACTATAGACATGGGTGTGGACTGTTTGGTGGACAAAAGATCTAGCACTCCAAGAAAGCACTAAGAATATGTGCTAGTTAATCTGTTTTAAGAAAACAAGTAGAGACAGTGAGGAGAGGCCGTTAAGTAAACTCCGGGAATAGAAGGGTGATCGACGAACCCTGATGGCCAGTGTCAAATCAACGAGCGAGGGCATTAATGGGTATCCGAGGATACACCATGAGTTGGTACCTCACACAATCTAGAATTTTGAAGTGTTGGATAGAAAAAACATACTTGACCGACATATTTCAAGGTATTTGTTAGAACTGTTACATACTAAAATAAATGCAAGGGTGTGTATATAACACACGATGAGACAAAAACTATGGAGCAATATGTTTTATCTCTTTCAAAACTTTCATACTACATGAGATTAGACAAAATCAATATACATATTTATACAAGAAATATAAAAATATTATTTAACAATTTTTTTTGCAACAATAGACATATGATTATGTAGGAAAATTATATTTTTGTGTTTACTAAGACAAGACACTTACATGTCATATTATAAGGTGAACATGGTATCAATGAGAAGTAATTAATATTAGGAATAGCATGAAGAAGTGAAAGAAGTTTAAATGTTTACTATAAACTGAGCTAATTTGACACAGCTGGGCATACATGCCATGTGGGAAGACCCTTGTATTGTAAAAAAAAGCAATGTGGGCAAGAGTAAACAAGAGTACGAACACTGCATGAACATCAAAAGGAGTTTAACCTTTTATGGGCTAGAAAGAAGCCGACCGAGGAGGCATCTCCATCACCAAGAATGTTTGTTTTTATAACGAGTTTATTGTTTCATAAAATATAGCATCACTAGACTCATCATGTTTGGCTATTAGGTTCATATTTTTTCTCTAAAGACATGAATAATTTCTCAAAATACGATTACCTTTATCCATGACCAATAATATCAGATAAATTGGTCGGCAAGTTCACGCGGGCAGTTTTTGACGAATCTAGATAATATTGTTGATACAAATAATGATATATATATATATATATATATGTATAAACAAAATAGGAAATGAGGGTTTTCTATTTTGAGATAAAAATGTTCAAGTGAAAAATTAAAAACTATTTATATAATATACTGAAAGCAATATATACCTACGCTTACAATTTAACAAAAAAAACATATCGTAACGTAGTTCTGCCATGAACACTAACTATGCAGTAATGTAATCAACCCATAATTGGTGAATGGGGGTGCATGAGCACCAAATTTTTAAAAAGTACAAATGCTATTTCAGCTTTTCTGGATAAACTAAAATCACTAATGCATGTACATATATTAGATTGACACTTACTAGTGCAAATTTTTGAGGCAAAATATGATCATATGTGGTCTACACAAAAAAATTAAAATGGAAAATTAATTTTTTTTTGAATAATATAGATAAAATCCTTATATCGTTATGTGGACATTTTGTGATTTTAGCCACATGTAACTGTATTTTTGATAAAAATTTGCACTAGTAAGTGTCAAGATAATATGTAAATGCAAAGTTTATTTCAAAAAATTTTGAATATTTGAAATAACGTTTTTCCTATTTTTCACAATTGGGTACGCCTAAGCCTACGCCCAAGTTTATGTCGTCTGTCACTAGAGCGTTTTACCATTCCACCAAATCACGTACTACTACTAAAATTCCATTGTACCAGTTCGGTTTTTTATTTCCTGCTCTTCCCGAGCAGGCGAGCACTGATGATTTAAACTTGAAGAGTTTGAGCAACACAAGACACTGATATAGTAAGTATTCATGTGAACTACTGGCCCCAAATGCAAAACTATTTTTCTTTCTTAGGATATTTGTTAAATAAGCAGTGATTTCTCCGTTGATCACTGGACTTTGCTAGCTTAAGCATTGAGAGACCTCTTTGGTTTTGAGCAGAATACAATCTCCGACGGTGTTACCATACGAATTTCTTGATGTGCTCATGTAGCTATAGTGTAGCAGCATACCAGTAAGCTAAACTAAAGAAAGCCACTAACTATACTGAAAATTGTCCGTAGATTGAAAAAAGCATACCAAGCTCTAACTATTCAACTAAAATGGAACACAAATTGCTATCTGGACTCGCAAGAACACCGATAGGATTTATCTAAATAGATGATTGTTTTATCTATTTAGCAGTGGCTCAACTATTCTTGAATATCAAATAAATTTGTGCTCGCATTATGGATAACAGCTAGGATACAAACTCAAGCACCTTTAGCTATTGAGCAAAAGAGCAAGAAATCACAAAAAAAAAAGTTTTGTAGCTTACCAAGAATAGATCATGACCTTAAATACAGTCGAACAGAGTGAAAATATCATCCACGAAACCTCCCTACAACAATATCCAGCAAGAAGACCACCTGCAAAAAGAAACATCCATGTCAAGTTAGTACTTGCGAGGCACCAGCGCACCGCCATAGATCGTGAATCACAGAGCCAATGCGGCAAGCGGTGTAAGCAACGATCTGCTTTTCTCCCACTGGTTACACTCTTCTTATTGCAGTGAACTAATAATCAAGAAAGGCCCCTCTCACTATGTTCAAGACCACATAAGCATGAGCATATCAATATACTAATTGCATAGCTGAATAATGAACAAAAAGAGTGGAACTAACAGCTCTAATCTAATGGAAGAAATATCAGGTACAAAGAGTCCATGATTGTAATGATATTTTGACAAATAAGTATATATTCATGAGTGCACATCACATCGGTAACTGGAATAAAAGATTCAGTTAAGAAAACAACTCATTCGAAGTGAACATAATTTAAAGCACCTTTACTTATTCTTAAAAGGAAACTTTCATAGAAATAAACATGTAACCATCTAATAATTAAAGAAAATAATCATATTGCATTATGGCACTGCCAATATGCCAAACTTAAATAAATACCATTTAAAATAGCTAACAACAGATAGATATTTAAGAAAGAAACCTTTTGCATAGAAACTGAACATTCTCAATCAGAAAACAGATATATAATGTACTTTTTGCAAGCCCATATCTAAGGTAATTGATCCTACAAATTTCAAAAAGAGCGTATGACAAGAAGAAAGACATGGAGATAATTTAAGAATGAATCAGGGAGTCATCCCTAATTTTCCGGTAGGAAAGGCAGCCACGGATCACCTACAATGACGCCTCATTTAGGTGATAAACGTGACCTAAGACATATTCTTTGGCATGCATCACATGAAAATTTTGGTTTGTGGAACCTAATCAGAAAATTAAATGGTCTACTGAGATACAAATTTATTTTCCATTCTCTGTATAAATAGTATGCTCTAAATAATGATTAAAAAGGTTTGTTTCAGGAATATAACCAGATGTAAAAACAATAGGAGCTCCAACAAACAGGCTCGAGGAAGAAAAAAGCCATAGGCTCTAGCGATGCAAGAGAAACACAAAAGGTACCTCTGAAAAGAAGATTTGCACTGTACAAAGTCATTCATGAAGTAGTTAACCACCGATTTACTAACCATCCCATCAGATATATACAAATCATTAGCTGCAACAAATAACTATTGTTAGCTGTCTGGGTAAAATCAGAAAAACTTACTACGATGAATAGTAACCAGCTGCGCAAGAATTAATCAAAACTGATCAATGAAGTATTAGAATTTAGACATCACATCCAGAGAAGCTGAAACCCGAAGTCGCCCAGGACGAGGTCCATGGCGGGGATGTTGGGCACAAATCCATGGCAGAGGACCTCCCTTGCGGACAAACAGCCGGGATCGGCGGAAACACGACGAGGCTGCAACGGATCTGGAGGTCACGGTGAGGTTCAGAGGAGTCAAGCAAGGTTGAGAGAGAAAAAAAAACAAAGAAGTAAGGCGGAGGGATCTGGGTAGCAATCAAGATGTGTCTAACCTGTCTGGACGATATTGTTACGGCAGCGAAACTGCTCCACCGTGCGCGACGACGGCAGCATAAATCCACGATGGAGGCGGGCAGGGATCGCCGGAGTCGGCCGGGATCGACCCACGAGGCTCGCGCGACGCCGCTGGCATTCCCAGCCGCCCGCCGCGCCGGCATCCCTTGCACCGCCCGCCGCGCCGCCGGCATCCCCTGCGCCAGCCGCCGCCCCGCTGGCCTCCCAGCTACCCGCCGCCCGCGCCGTTGGTCTCCCCAGCCACCTGCCGCCCGCTCCGCGCCCCGCACTGCCGGCCTCCTTGCGCTTGCCGCACGCGCCCCGCCCAGCCGCCCACGCGCTCTCGCCGCCGTCGCCTGTGTCATACGTGGATTTGGGTGGAGTGGGAGAGATTTTTTAGGGTTTCCAGCCAAGGATTCCTTTTGTCTCACCGACGGATTGGGTGCGGAAGGATATCCTGGACGCAAGTGGGCAGACGCAAGTGGGAGTCGCCCTCGCCCTCTGACCACTGGACCCAGAGAACTCGGCCCCACTTGTCATTGACCGGTAAGATGAAACGTCCGGTGTAAAAAGAAAAACTGCGGCAAGTGGATGCGCAAGTGGATGTGCAAGTGGGCAATCAGTCCGCCCTATGACCACTGGGCTCCCCACACGTGGCCCACCCATCATTGACCTATCAGGTAAAACTTTCGGTGCAAAAAGAAATGCTGCGGCGCTCAGTAAAAAAACGAACGCGAATAAACGGCCAAGATGCTCCTGTGACGGTGATCCGACGGTCCAGAATGGTAATCGTTGTGGAGGCGAGTTGGCTATGCACGAATTATACCTTTAGATTCAGTAGCAATAGATCCTTGCGTACGTTGAGGCGAGAAAAGCTGAGAGGTCGGCTTCACGATGGGAGATGGTGATCACGGGGCTCGACCACATCCATCCCTTCGCTACACGTCGGCGATCTCGGCAGGAATGGGGAATTTATCTCGGAAACAGGCAGCAAACGCTATTTTCGACTCCTCATGTCTGTCACCACCTCCAACCGCATAACACCGGAATCGTTGTCAGGCGATCGTTCCCGTCCCGTTTTAAGGAGCGACTATGCAGCTTGGAATTTATAGTACAGTACTGAGTACTCGATCATCTGTTACCTGCTACTAGTAGTTCGCGCATGAATTTCACACCGAAAGGCGAAATCAACCATGATCGGCGGCAAAGTTAACCGCCGAACTACTAGTAGAAGTGTTAGACTAGTCATAATGGGGGTATCATAGCTAGTATCATAAATGCCATATTGGCAAAAATCTGATGTGGCGCAAAAATTAATGAAGAGAGAGGTGAGAGTAGTATCATAATATGATACCGTATCATGACACGCAAAACTAGAAAGTATACTAGCAAATGCATCATGTCCATATATTTATCTTGAGATTCAACAAAACATTAAATATAATATAACTACGATACTACTATATGATATTATGCATTGTAGGAGTGATATCATATAGTAGCATCATATGCATGATAGTAGTATATGATATGTATTGTGAGTAGTCTTAATCGTTGCAGAGTGTGAGGAAGCTTAAAGTTCACACATTGCATGCTGTGCTGGACTGCTGGTCCACCTGATCACCGAAGAACAAATCGATTCCCATGCACGGCATCATAAATCAAGCTGTTAGTTCCACCAATCAGTAACTTCTCACCGGAGTACATTGTACCGATTGTTTTCAATCACCTTTCAGATACTCATATGGCACATATAACTGCATGTACAATTGTGCATGATGATATTACCGAGCTCGGTACTCACACTCATGCAACGTCAGTGTGGGTTTTCAGTTCGAAATTACTGTGTTCAAGTGCACTGCGCAGGGTCGAAGACCACATTCAGATTTAAGAAAGCCGAACTGATGCAACCGCGTCTACATAATATGCAGTTTGCGCGGTGACTGAGCGCTATAGATGCAGGTGGTCCGGTTCGGCCCACTGGCCCGCTGGACTGAACCTGAAATTAGTTACCGATAGGTTAGCGGCCGATCCAATTAAAACAAGGTCTAATAAGAACCTTATCCATTGGAACCTAGGGTAGAACCGCACCTCGTCCAGCTTTATCCAGAACACACGGTCGCCGGCCGCTGCGCCGCGTCGTCGGAAGAGCAGCCGAGCCGTCGCGTCGCGTTAGAGGAGGAGCAGCCAAGCCGCCGGCACTGGAAGACTGTGTCCTCCTCCTCCCATCTCAATTCTCTCTCTGTTTAGAACGATGCCACCGCACCACTTCTACCCCCCTCGAGAGAAGCAGCCTTTGGAACCACGGAAGCTCGTCGAAGGAAGACTCCCCGTCCATCGATGGGAGAGCCGTCGTCGACCTCGCCGCCCCCGATGGCGAGCGCGGTGCTGTGGGTGGTCTTCGTCGATGGCGACGGACCATCGACCTGGGCACCATCACCGTAAAGCCGCCCTAGGTAGGGCCGATCCTAGGTTACCCGTAACCCTTCCAATGAGAGGTGCGGGCTGATCCTTGAACCTACATTTTGGCTACAGGGGCATAGGTCCAGTAATAGTTCCAAACTGAACCGGACCTTTGCATCTTGACTGAACGCCAACAACATATCGGCAGGGTGGGATGACGTCTACCTCCCCGGCGGCTGGCACCTCAAACGAGTCAACATGAGAAGGGTGCCAGTACCGCAAGAAGGAGGGCGCCTCGCGACAATGTCATGGACCGGCTGGCCCCTGACCTGCGCGAAGACCCCTCCTTCGCCCTCAACTCCCTGATGTATGGCATATTCGGCCCGTTGGAGTCAGCCGCATGGTGCCGCTCTGGCTTCCTCAGTGACGACGTATATGACTACGGCCCTGCCCGGCAATGACGCCTACGTTGCCACTGCCGGCCACGGTCAAGCAAAAGTTGGGGGATGGGCCGCTGGGAAGGTGGGAAGATCTCACAATCTAGCTACGGGAGTCAGCCATCGCGCAAGTGAAAGAGCATGGAGCCCCCATGTGTGGTTTTGATAATTAATGACAATCCCTATGGACTAATGGTTGCATTGAGTTATATTTGTAGGACTTGTCCATAGACAATGCTTGAACCATTTGTTGGTTTCAAGGTTGTATGAAGATGGAAATAAAGAAGGTTTTGTGATGACCAAGGTGTTATTCAAGGAGTGATCTAAAGTCGGTCATAAGAGAGTTGAGCCTATATCAAGTGTGTCTTGAAGAATAATTGACGAGGATTAACTCGACAAATGTCCTAAACAAAGGACTTAGGATCAGGGAGATAGGGCGTCGGATGAACTCGAAGGTAAGGTTAGTCGAAATAGGCGTATATCAAAAGTAGACTTGGGTGTTGAACCTGGCTTGCTTTCAATCTGCCCTACACCGTCCCCTCCTGGCCCCTATATATAGGTGGCCAGGTCTCGAGGATCGGGTAGGGTCCGATACAGTTTACAATATCGACATACGGTAAGAACTCGTATCTCGACTATCATTATAATCGGGCCTAGCTTAACGGGCCTCAGGGGTACTCAACTAGTGAACTCTACTAGCTATACCCTTGTCATTAGCCCCTGAGATTCTACCAGAATTACAAATTCAGGTTGAATCTCTAATCTTTAAATCTTCGACTTGATTAATTCTCTGACTTCTTCATATCTTCAAATCTTCGATTTGGTCTTTCGACTTACTTTTATGATCATACTTCGCAAGGGGTTTTGATGAACAAGCCTGACAACTCTAACGGATCAAGAGGTCAGTTAACTGCCAGAACAAATACTTGTTACCTACTTCAAATTCAATCCCCTTGGACTTGAATTCGGGATACCGGTCAAACCCACTCTTTTGCCGCATTTAGGACTTACAAAGAATGAGTCCCAATGATTCTCAGGGTACCCAGTGTGTCCACCGGGATTTTCTTCGCGTTGTAGACACAGATACATACCAGCAGAGCGCATCCATGTACGTATACCAGGCCACACAGGACGGATCCCGGGGTCTTACCTTTGTGATAAATCACGGCATTCGAGTTTTGTTGCGATAACGCAACTCGAGAATCACATGTCGTAGTCAAATTTTGACTAAAAATATTCAGGTTATACAACCATAAAAACTCGCTCCCGATGGGAGTAATCAATGTTTCATCGTATACTCCTTCGCTTTCCGTGCTCCAATGCTTTGTCAATAAACATCGTCGGGTGCGCGCTCAGCCTCCCGATGGGAGTAGCCCCCGAGGCTATAGTCGAACAAAATCTTTTTTCGAGTATAGACTCAAATATAATGTTCTCCATCACCATATTGTAACTTTGACATAGTTTATTGATAATTTCGTCGGGTGCGCGCTCAGCGCTCCCGATGGTAGTAGCCCCCGAGGCTATAGTCGAATGTTTTCGGGTATAGTCTCATCAATTGATTTTTATATTGTCGGCACCAACCTTGTGTCTTCTTTGATGTCGTCCTTTATTCGGAAATCGCCATATTTCATTACTTGTCGAGTATATACATCTGTTGTGACATCATTGGCCAATTTTTGCTGTACGTCACTCTGAGTTTGCGCGAACCATTTCGTGGGTAGTGCAGTAATTTTGCATTTTCCTGCCCGTTAGTGGGCTACCGCTTCCGCTCCTTTCGCCACGTCCCAGCCCACATTCCTCCACCGAGAAGGTATATAAAGGGGTAGTGGAGATTTGTACTGTTTACCAACTCTTCCTCTCCGCCGCCGCCGCCATTATCGATCTCTGCTTCCTTCTACTCTTGTGCATAGTCCCCAGACGCAGATTGGTAGATGCACGTGAAGCACCTTGCGTCCAAGAACACCATGGCTAAGGGGAAGACAACAACCTCCGCGACTAGCTGGGTGCCCTCTGCCATCGCGCAGAAGGAGGTGGAGAAGGCCAGGACGGACGACCTCATCTCCAGCAGTGATTCCATCAAGTTCTCCAGCACCGAGCGGATCCCTCAGCCCCCGAGCGGTTATCGGGTGATGTTTCTTGCCTTCCTCTTCCGCGGTCTTTCTCTTCCTGCCCACGAGTTTCTTCATGGGCTTCTTTTTGTTTATGGTGTGCAGCTTTACCAGCTCACAACTAACTCCATTCTTCATATTGCTTGCTTCGTGACTCTTTGCGAGTCATTTCTGGGGATTGAGCCCCATTTTCTTCTTTGGAGATCCATTTTCCGGCTCCGCCCCAGCGTTGCTTTAGCCAGAAAACCCGAACTGGGCGGTGCCGTTGTCTCTGTGCACCCTGAGGCGCAATATCTTGAATTTTCTATGTCTGCGTCAGTCCAAGGTTGGAGGACCAAATGGTTTTATATTAAAGACTGTAAGGCCTCCTCCGAAGACGAATATGGTCTAGCCCCTTTTGACGCCTCCAAGGAGCTGAAGAAATTGGCATCATGGGATTCTCCTCCCTCAGATGCTGAAATGGAGCAGATTGCTCCTCTACTGACTCGCATCCAAGCTCTGAAAGGAGGTAAAGGAGGCGCATTGTCGGGTATTCATCTCATGACGTTCTTTATGCAACGTCGAGTTCAACCCCTGCAGCATCGCCTTGCCCAAATTTGGAGCTACTCTGGCTTGGAGGATCCTTCTCGCATCTCTGAAGATCTAATGGAGAAGCAAGAAGTCGACAAGCGAGTTAGGAGCCTCACCAAGCTCACCAAGGACCATACGGTTGCCGAATTGGCCGCTAATTACTTCGACTCTGTGCATCCCCTTCCCGAGGTACATCTTTGTATACTTGTTATCGAATTCATCGGTTTCGAGTTGTATTTATCTTTTTATCTGTTGCTTTGCTGACTTTATTCACTTGCAGGACCATCAATTCCTCGTTTCACGCCCTCCTCTTCCAGAGGGAGGGCCTCTTCCGGCTAATCTGGCCTCTTCTGTATCTGAAGCCCCCGAGGCTGAAGAAAATCAGGACGAAGATGAAGCCGAAGAATCAGAAGAAAACACCAGCTCAACGACATCGCCTCCTCCTGCGCTCTCTGAAGACACTGGTGCGGACAAGAAGAGGAAGCGTGTCGACAACTTTACTTCTTCGAGTACCTCTCTGCAGAGAACAGCGGCTAATAAAGCCCCTGTTCTAGAAGAAGATATTGAATACTTCGACCACCTTGCATCGTAAGTGTTCTTCGATTGCACTGTACTTGCTCTCTTTCTTTCAGGTTGTACACAACTTGTTTCCTCTTGTAGTGATGACAAAGAGCCGCAAAGAGAAACTGCGGCTACTCCTTCTACTCCACCTGTAATGGATGATGAGCCTTCTGCCCAAGAAATTGCATCGAGGGTCACCAGGGCTTCTGTCAAGAAGGTTCCTGTGACCCGCGGCAACAAGCGCTCAAAGAATGCCAAAGAAGCCGATGTTTCTCTTGAAGCCCATGAATCCACGGTTTCCCCCGATGATGTGAGTGAATATCCTTGAGCTATTTTCCTTGCATAAACTATGCTCTTACGCGTCTTTCTTCCCAGGCATTGTTGAAGAGATTTGTCGCCTTGGGCACTAAATGTGCTGAGTACCTAAAGGTTGCTAAAGCTTCCGAAGGTTCGCTCGACATCCTGTCTTTACTCTTCCTCTATGCTTCTTTTTGTTGTTTATTTGAATTCCTTTTTCTCTTCGCTGAACTACAGCTGCTCTAGCAATGGCCAATGCCCGTATTGCATCACTGGAAGCCGAGCTCAGCGCTTCGCGGAAAGCTTATGACGTTGCTACCGCCGCCAAAGCAAGTGCTGAGAAGTCGCAGAAATCAGCACTGGCTAAGGCGAAGAAAACGGAAAAGGCTTTGGCCGATGCTAACAAGGAGCATTCTCAGCGAGAGCAAGCCGTGACAGAGCATCTTCACATGATGTCTGCTGCTGCTGGAGGTATATACTCGCCTTGTCCTCTTCTTCGACTTCTGTTGCATTCTTGCACTTGCTAATGCTTTCCTTTCGTTCTTTTCCCTTGCCCCCTTTGTTGTGCAGGATTTACCGGGGTGTCTTTGTCGACTCTGCAACCGGGCGACGATCCTCTGATGACCGTGGTTAACTTACTCGAAGCAAACTGGATATCTATCCAGGAGTTCTTTGAGTTGGTGAGCCACGTTCTGACGCGGATGTTTGTCGAGTTGTGGCCAAAGAAAAAGGCGGAGGTTCCGAAAGATGACTTGAAGAAACTTGCTGAAGCCTTCGATACGACTGACGACCCCATCCTCCAGCTGAAGGGGCTTTCTTTGAAGCGAGGTGCTGAGGGTGCTATCGCACTTTCTTATGCACATGGTGCAGACCTCGACTGGGAGAAGGTGAGCTCTCCTCATGGCCGCACCCGCTCAGAGTTGAAGGCTTTCTTAGAGAAGGCGAAGAAATTGGCGCCCGCCCTGGTGTCAATTATTTCTCCTTCAGTGGCTTCCGCGACTTCTACTGCGCCACCTTCCTCAACTCCAGCGACGGAAGAGCCCGTGCCTCCTGCTGGCGCTGAATTTGCCATGCCTTCTTCTGCCACGGAGCAAAATGCTGAGGTGGCGTAGACTCGTCTTCTTTGTAGTTTCCAATTTCTACTTTTGATGTAAAAACCTTTAGTCGCATGCAACCCAAGAACCTTAATCAAAGGGTTTGCATTTATGTAAATATGCTTCTTTTCTATGATATGTTGTGCTAGCTTCTGAAATGTTTCTCCTTTCCTTTCTTTTGACTTCCAGTCTATGGGCATCAGTGATCCTTTGAGTTGCGACCATGCCCCTTCTTCTGCCCGCACAGTTGGATCTAAAGTTTCGTCGCCTCCTCGCCGCTGCTGCCAATGCGCTGAATATTCTTCAAGGATTTCGGATCTTGAGAATCGCTTCACTTTAGCCAAACGCCAAGCGCAGATGGCTATAAATAAAGCAAGCCAAGCTTGTGGTTTGATGAAGCAGGTATCTATTCTCGATGATAAGGTGTCGAGTCTGATGGCGAAAATTGTGCATCATGAAGAATGCGACTCTTTTCTCATCGGAATTATCGAGTCTGCCTGCGAGATGTTGCGATATAAGATTCCTTGCGACTTCTCTTTTTCCCTTTTGTTCTACTGCTACTTTGTGATATCCTTTGTCGTCTTAGGCACTTGTTTGGATTTCGCTGCTGAAGATCGTCGGGTTACCGAGCGGAATGCGGCTCTGGAAAAGATGTCAGCGGGCATTGAGACTCTGTGGTCTGATCCTCGCCGCCGTCGTGTTGTCGTATTGCTTCAGGATGCTACTCGGTGATGGCGCCAGAAAAGAGCTGTGGCGTGTAGTTGACGTGGGAGCAGTAAGTCCTTGTGCGTGGTGATGACCAGCCCGTTGGGAACCCCAAGAGGAAGGTATGATGAGTGTAGCGGCAAGTTTTCCCTCAGTTAAGAAACCAAGGTTTAATGTCGATCTTGAAGAGGAGAGACGGTGACGACTGAAGGTGATGCAGACTGGCTTAATAACACTCCAACAAGGGCGCCATTAACGATACTTGTTGACTCGTCTTCGGCCAGCAGCAACGCGGAACCTGCACACACACAAACAAATACTTTGTTCTCAACTTGCGATGAGGTTGTCAATCTCACCGGTTTGCTTGAAACAAAGGTTATGAGCGTATCGAGTGGAAAACAGTAGAGTATGCTAGTAAAGTAAACAGTGCGCGAAAAGTAAACAGGTGATTGCAATATGATGTAAATAGGACCGGGGTCCACAGTTCACTTGTGGTGTCTCTCCATAGATAAAATAGCACATGCTGGGTAAACAAATTACAGTTGGGCAATTGATAGAATAGAGATAACGTGATATGTCAAGAAGATCACTATGAGATTAACTCTCGGTATTACAACAAAATACATAGACCGCCATCCAACTGCATCTATGACTAATAATCCACTCCCGGGGATATCAATCCGAACACCCTAGAAGTATTAAGTTGCGAACAACAGATAATTGCATTAAGCAAAGTGTGTAATGTAAACAAAGCATATGCCCTTGAGCATATGAATGTTGTTTTCTCCCTAGTAGCAACAGCACATCTACCACCTTAGAGGTTTATGTCACTCCCCCAGGTGAAATAGAGGCATGAACCCACTATCGAGCATAAATACCCCCTCTTGGAGTCACTAGCAACTACTCGGCCAAGATAGCCACTAACAACGGAGAGCATGCAAGATCATAAACAACATAGAGATAACAAAAGATATAATTCAGTACAGCAACTTAATCATAAACACCAATATTCATCGGATCCCAACAAACCAAACATGTAGAATTACATAACGGTGATCTCAATCATGTATGGCAGCTCATGAGATCTAAACATGAAGCACATGGTGGAGAAGACAACCATCTAGCTACTACTATGGACCCATAGTCCAAGGCAGACTACTCACTCATCGCTCCGGAGGCAAGCATGGCGATGAAGAAGACCTCCGGTGGCGATTCCCCTCTCCGGCAGGGTGCCGGGAAGAGCTTCTGGACCCTCCCGATCTTCGGGTCGACGGCGGCGGCGGATCGCGATGTGTTCTGGAAATCTGATCGGGCCCTTAGGTTTTTCTCGTCGGGGGGTATTTATAGGCGAAGGGGCGTTGTCAGAGGAGGGGCCAGGTGGCCTCACAAGGCGGTGGCGCGGGCCAGGGGCTGGCCGCGCCACCCCTGTGTGTGGGCCCCTGGTCCCTCACCTCCTACTCTCCTTCGGATCTCTGGAAGCTTCCGGGTAAAATAAGACTTCAGGAACTTGTTTCGTCCAATTCCGAGAATATTTCCTGTGTATCACTTCTGAAACACAAAAACAGCAGAAAACAGGAAACTGGCACTGTGGCACTTCGTTAATAGGTTAGTTCTGGAAAATGCATAAAAATGCCACTAAGTGTAACGAAACAATAGGCAAATGGTGTAAAACAAGCATGGAGCATCAAAAATTATAGATACGTTTGAGACGTATCAAGCATCCCCAAGCTTAACTCCTGCTCGTCCTCGAGTAGGTAAGTGATAACTAAAGAATAATTTTTGAGGTGACTGATACGTCTCAAACGTATCTATAATTTTTGATGCCCCATGCTTGTTTTTACACCATTTGCATATTGTTTCGTTACACTTAGTGGCATTTTTATACATTTTCCGGAACTAACCTATTAACGAAGTGCCATAGTGCCAGTTTCCTGTTTTCTGCTGTTTTTGTGTTTCAGAAGTGATACACAGGAAATATTCTCGGAATTGGACGAAACAAGTTCCTGAAGTCATATTTTACCCGAAAGCTTCCAGACATCCGAAGGAGTGTCGGAGGGGGGCCACCAGGGCCCCACACAAGGGGGCGGCGCGGCCCAGCCCCTGGCCGCGCCACCCCTGTGTGAGGGCACCTAGTCCCTCTCCTGACATCGCCCCTTCGCCTATAAGTACCCCCCGACGAGAAAAACCTAAGGGCCCGATCAGTTTTCCAGGATACATCGCGATCCGCCGCCGCCGTCGACCCAAAGATCGGGAGGGTCCAGAAGCTCTTCCCGGCACCCTGCCGGAGAGGGGAATCGCCACCGGAGGTCTTCTTCATCGCCATGCTTGCCTCCGGAGCGATGAGTGAGTAGTCTACCTTGGACTATGGGTCCATAGCAGTAGCTAGATGGTTGTCTTCTCCACCATGTGCTTCATGTTTAGATCTCATGAGCTGCCCTACATGATTGAGATCACCGTTATATAATTCTATGATGTTGGTTTGTTGGGATCCGATGAATATTGGTGTTTATGATTAAGTTGCTGTACTGAATTATATCTTTTGTTATCTCTATGTTGTTTATGATCTTGCATGCTCTCCGTTGTTAGTAGCTATCTTGGCCGAGTAGTTGCTAGTGACTCCAAGAGGGGGTATTTATGCTCGATAGTGGGTTCATGTCTCTATTTCACCTGGGGGAGTGACAGAAACCTCTAAGGTGGTAGATGTGCTGTTGCTACTAGGGAGAAAACAACATTCATATGCTCAAGGGCATATGCTTTGTTTACATTACACACTTTGCTTAATGCAATTATCTGTTGTTCGCAACTTAATACTTCTAGGGTGTTCGGATGATATCCCCGGGGGTGGATTATTAGTCATAGATGCAGTTGGATGGCGGTCTATGTATTTTGTTGTAATGCCCAGAGTAAATCTCATAGTGATCTTCTTGACATATCACGTTATCTTTATTCTATCAATTGCCCAACTGTAATTTGTTTACCTAGCATGTTAATTATCTATGGAGAGACACCACTAGTGAACTGTGGACCCCGGTCCTATTTTAATCATATTGCAATCACCTATTTACTTTTCCCGCACTGTTTACTTTACTCGCATATTACTACTGTTTTCCACTCGATACACTCATAACCTTTGTTTCAAGCAAACCGGTGAGATTGACAACCTCATCGCAAGTTGAGGACAAAGTATTTGTTTGTGTGTGTGCAGGTTCCACAAACACCTTCAGTCGTCATCGTCTCCCTTCTCCTGTTCGATATACCTTGGTTTCTTAACTGAGGGAAAACTTGCCGCTACACTCATCATACCTTCCTCTTGGGGTTCCCAACGGGCTGGTCTTCACCAAGCACAAGGACTCACTGCTCCCACGTCACCACACGAGTAGCAGCACTTTTTCTAGTGTCGTTGCCGGGGAAGAGAGAAGACTTCTGCGAGGGGAGTTCTTCGCACACACATTCTTTACTTTGTTATTTGTTTTGCTTTACTTTATTTTATTTTACCTGCACTGCTTTATATCAAAAACCCAAAAAAAATAGAATCCTTGGTAGTTGTTATTTCTTTGCTTTTAGTTTATCATGTCTAGTTTAGTTGCTACTACTATGTCCCCCGAGGACATGATCTTTACCTTTAAGCAGAAAGATGAGGAAAGCTTTAAAGAAGCTTGGTCTAGAATTTATGATTGGCATGGAAAAACTGAACCTAAAATGACTTTGAGTTTGCTTCTTAGTAGCTTTTACTTTGGACTTTCTCTTTGTTATAGATATGCTTTGGATGCTACTGCAGAAGGAGATTTCCTTCATTGTGATGGAGATCAAGCCTTCAATATTATTAAAAAGTTGATTACAATTTATAGCATGCCAACCTATTTTGATTCCTCTCTTGTGTGCATTTTTAATAGACTTAATACTCTTGAGACTCACACTGCTAGTTTGAATTCTTGCTACAATACTTTGCGCCAGCATTTTGATTATGTGCCTATAAATTCTGAGCCTTCGAGTTGGTATCCTACAATAAAAATCACCATTAGTGGTGAAACTTTTCATGCTCGTTGTGATATTATGTCTGAATTTTGTCTCATGCCAAAGGATGTTTATGAATCTTTGAGCCTTTGGAAGCTTTCTGAGGGAGGAGAAGAAATTTTTCTTACTAACAATGCCACCATATCTCCCCTTGGAATAGCTGAAGGAGTCTTTACAAAAATCCTAGGAAGAATGATATCTACTGATTATCTTGTTATTGAATGTGTAGGAAAAGGACAAATCACACTTGGAAGATCCATTCTGAAGCTCCTTGGCGCCGTTATCGACGTGGGAAAAGGCAACATAACATTTACTACTCCACCTTGCAATAACCATGTCTTTCCTAGAGTCAAGAGCAAAGGTAAGAAAGGGAGACGTAAGGCACGTGCTGATCCTAGCACTTCATCACTTAATATTACTTGATTCGCAATTTTCTGCGCCTAGCTCAAAGGCGTTAAAGAAAAGCACTCTTGGGAGATAACCCATTGTTTACTTTTCAGTACCTTTTCTTTTATTTGAGTCTTGGAAGTCAGTACTACTGTAATGACCGCTCCTTATCTTGTTTATTTCGTTTTTGTGCCAAGAGAAGCCTCTAATTTGAGTGAGGTAAAGATTTGGGGTTATTGCTGTCCTGAAACTGTTTTCGGTGCTGCACCGTAAAAATTCGTGAAAATTCTCTGTTTATCTTTTGGACCTGAGATTTCTTGTGCATATGTCCCAGGTTATATCCAAACTTTTCTTAGTTGAACACTTTTTGATTTGAGCAACAGAAAATCCCTCAAAAATTCGTCCTTTGTCAGCTGTCCAGTTTTGACAGATTTCTGCCAATATTTGTTTTTGCCACTTTATCGCTTTCTTTTGAGTTCTTTTTTATCATGGAACTCTTGTGGAAGTTGCTACAGTAGTATATACTTTATATGTGGTGGTTTTGGGTTGAAACCTGAAGCTAAAGGAGGTTGAATATATTTTATGCTTACACTAATGTTGCTAATAGAATTGTGTTTAGTTTTGTATGAAGGAAGTTTTCAAGTGTAGGGATTGGAGAATGATGAGATGAGTTGAAGAATGGACAAAAGCTCAAGCTTGGGGATGCCCACGCATCACCCCAAGAAATATTCAAGAAGTACAAGTGTCAAAGCTTGGGGATGCCCCCGAGGCACCCCTTCTTCATCGGCAAAAATCAGGTCACCTTTCAAAACACTATATTTTTATTGCTTCATGCACTATGTGTTTTTCTTGGAGCGTCAGTTGTTTTAGTTTTCTTAGTTGGTTTAGTTTGTTTGTTTGCTGCAATAAATGGTTGGACCCCAACAAATTTCCTTTGGAGGAGATGTACTCATTTTCATTTGCAAAGAACGCTCTAGTTTTCACTCTTATCAAAAATCGTGTGTTCTACTTTTTCCGCTACTGCTTTTGGTTTTCGTTTTCGCCTTGATTTGCGTTCAGATCTTGTCATATCTTTTTATCAAGGTATATTTTAGCCTCTTATCTTCATTGGTTTTCATCAAAAGAGGTGTTTAAAACATAATTCAAATGGTGTTGGAAAAGAGAAAAAGCTTTGTGCAAAATAGTGGTACAATAAGGAGCTTGTGTAGACTGCGGCTTAGGCTTTTTCATGTCATGATTGATGTCTTTTTGATAGTATGCTTAGTGGTTTTGCTGTAGCATGACTTGTCTCAAATAACTGAGATTGCTTAATGAGCCTTTGAAAAAAATCATGCGTTGTTTTTATTGTATGGAAGCATTATTTTGGTTTTCTCCTTGATGCTTTATTTGGGTTGACTTGGCGCATGCTCACACATGTTAGACTCTTACAAAGTCGCCATTAGCCTTCATGATCATTTAGTTTTTGACTTTTGATGCCATCGTATGCTTCTTTTAATGTCGCTTTGTCGCTTTGCATGATTATGGCCATTATTGCTCTCTTAGTTGGTCGCTCCCAGTCTTTTGCTAGCCCTCGCCTTGTATTGAGTATGAGCTCTACTCGTGCATCCAACTCCTAAAAGCCAAAGTTTTCCAAAGTGTCCACCATACATACCTACTAGCAATTTTCTATTCCAAGTAAATTTGACTTGCTTTTATTTTCTCTTTAAAATTAAACTCTTACCAGTGTTATGCGAAATTCGGTCAGTAAAGCTCTCACGAACCGGAAGGCACACTTTACTTTTTCCCATTCTTAAAATTTTGACATTGTGGTCTTTTATGTTGAGTTGTTATGCTTGCAAGTTGTAAGTTGGATTCTAGCCCAGCCATGCTGTCATGGGGCAAGCTTTCAACATTGCACTTCTTTTTGAGTTGATATCGTGATCTTTTGTTTATGGATGCCCGTTGTGTGAAATGAATTGGGAATCTTGTGAGGATCATGGAGTTTTTATATGTGTTAGGGAAACGCCGGGCCGCCAATCTAAGCCATGCATAATTCATGGTGGAAATTTGCAGCATACCCATGGTGAACATTCGACGATGCATCTCACAATAAAAAGCTAAACAATATAGCAAATAAAAGAGATGTCGAGGTGTTCATTGTCTGCTTGTCCTGTCATTTTGGTGTGGGCTTGTTCCATGTCATCGGGCACGGAGGTACCCCATTGGCGGTTCTCAATGATATGCATATACTTACAATGACAAGAGCCTTGCTTGGGACTCTAAGTAAATTAGCATGGTTTGGGTACTCGTATTCACGGGACACGAGGTTTTCAACTTATGATTTGTCAAGCATATGCATCATAATTGTTCTCGCATTAACTTTAACCATTCAAGATGCTTATGATGGGGGCAATGAGAGCTCAAAGCCGGTAAGTACCATAATTTTTGAAGGTTATAAAACTTGCAATCACTGCTTCCCTCTGCGAAGGGCCTTTCTTTTACTTTTATGTTGAGTCACCACGTTCTTTCTTTATGCACCATTAAGAGAGCATAGTTGTCATTCTTAGTGTGATATGCATTGTCCCAAAGTTCATTGATTGACTCATATTGTTGGTTTCACTTGTTCTTAAATTATTTGTATCTAGTCGCCCTCTTAAACTTTGAGGTGTCCTATGCATTTATGTTTTGCTCTCTTTGAAGGACAAGCTGAAAACCATTTGTATGTTTTTCCTTATGATTTGAACACACGTTTGACTTTCATTGTTTCATTATCATGATCTTTTGTTTATGTTCATTTGCATGTTTACAACATGGTTGCTAAGTTCTTATTGTCATGATTATATCTTTCATGCCCATGTTTTAAGTTCTATTGATCCCAGCTCATCAATGCTTACATATATGATCAAGATTGTGTAGGTGCATGTCACCTCAAAAATTATTCTTTGTTATCACTTACCTACTCGAGGACGAGCAGGAGTTAAGCTTGGGGATGCTTGATACGTCTCAAACGTATCTATAATTTTTGATGCTCCATGCTTGTTTTTACACCATTTGCATATTGTTTCGTTACACTTAGTGGCATTTTTATACATTTTCCGGAACTAACCTATTAACGAAGTGCCACAGTGCCAGTTTCCTGTTTTCTGCTGTTTTTGTGTTTCAGAAGTGATACACAGGAAATATTCTCGGAATTGGACGAAACAAGTTCCTGAAGTCATATTTTACCCGGAAGCTTCCAGACATCCGAAGGAGTGTCGGAGGGAGGCCACCAGGGCCCCACACAAGGGGGCGGCGCGGCCCAGCCCCTGGCCGCGCCACCCCTGTGTGAGGGCACCTGGTCCCTCTCCTGACATCGCCCCTTCGCCTATAAGTACCCCCCGACGAGAAAAACCTAAGGGCCCGATCAATTTTCCAGAATACGTCGCGATACGCCGCCGCCGTCGACCCGAAGATCGGGAGGGTCCAGAAGCTCTTCCCGGCACCCTGCCGGAGAGGGGAATCGCCACCGGAGGTCTTCTTCATCGCCATGCTTGCCTCCGGAGCGATGAGTGAGTAGTCTACCTTGGACTATGGGTCCATAGCAGTAGCTAGATGGTTGTCTTCTCCACCATGTGCTTCATGTTTAGATCTCATGAGCTGCCCTACATGATTGAGATCACCGTTATGTAATTCTATGATGTTGGTTTGTTGGGATCCGATGAATATTGGTGTTTATGATTAAGTTGCTGTACTGAATTATATCTTTTGTTATCTCTATGTTGTTTATGATCTTGCATGCTCTCCGTTGTTAGTAGCTATCTTGGCCGAGTAGTTGCTAGTGACTCCAAGAGGGGGTATTTATGCTCGATAGTGGGTTCATGTCTCTATTTCACCTGGGGGAGTGACAGAAACCTCTAAGGTGGTAGATGTGCTGTTGCTACTAGGGAGAAAACAACATTCATATGCTCAAGGGCATATGCTTTGTTTACATTACACACTTTGCTTAATGCAATTATCTGTTGTTCGCAACTTAATACTTCTAGGGTGTTCGGATGATATCCCCGGGGGTGGATTATTAGTCATAGATGCAGTTGGATGGCGGTCTATGTATTTTGTTGTAATGCCCAGAGTAAATCTCATAGTGATCTTCTTGACATATCACGTTATCTTTATTCTATCAATTGCCCAACTGTAATTTGTTTACCCAGCATGTTAATTATCTATGGAGAGACACCACTAGTGAACTGTGGACCCCGGTCCTATTTTAATCATATTGCAATCACCTGTTTACTTTTCCCGCACTGTTTACTTTACTCGCATATTACTACTGTTTTCCACTCGATACACTCATAACCTTTGTTTCAAGCAAACCGGTGAGATTGACAACCTCATCGCAAGTTGGGGACAAAGTATTTGTTTGTGTGTGTGCAGGTTCCACAAACACCTTCAGTCGTCATCGTCTCCCTTCTCCTGTTCGATATACCTTGGTTTCTTAACTGAGGGAAAACTTGCCGCTACACTCATCATACCTTCCTCTTGGGGTTCCCAACAGGCTGGTCTTCACCAAGCACAAGGACTCACTGCTCCCACGTCACCACACGAGTAGCAGTGACATGCACCTACACAATCTTGATCATATATGTAAGCATTGGTGAGCTGGGATCAATAGAACTTAAAACATGGGCATGAAGATATAATCATGACAATAAGAACTTAGCAACCATGTTGTAAACATGCAAATGAACACAAACAAAAGATCATGAAAATGAAACAATGAAAGTCAAACGTGTGTTCACATCATAAGGAAAAACATACAAAAGGTTTTCAGCTTGTCCTTCAAAGAGAGCAAAACATAAATGCATAGGACACCTCAAAGTTTAAGAGGGCGACTAGATACAAATAATTTAAGAACAAGTGAAACCAATCATCATGAGTCAATCAATGAACTTTGGGACAATGCATATCACACTAAGAATGACAACTATGCTCTCTTAATGGTGCATAAAGAAAGAAGGTGGTGACTCAACATAAAAGTAAAAGAAAGGCCCTTCGCAGAGGGAAGCAGTGATTTAAAGTTTTATAACCTTCAAAAATTATGGTACTTACCGGCTTTGAGCTCTCATTGCCCCCATCATAAACATCTTGAATGGTTAAAGTTAATGCGAGAACAATTATGATGCATATGCTTGACAAATCATAAGTTGAAAACCTCGTGCCCCGTGAATACGAGTACCCAAACCTCATGCTACTTTACTTAGAGTCCCAAGCAAGGCTCTTGTCATTGTAAGTATATGCATATCATTGAGAACCGCTGATACATCTCAAACGTATCTATAATTTTTGATGCTCCATGCTTGTTTTTACACCATTTGCCTATTGTTTCGTTACACTTAGTGGCACTTTTATGCATTTTCCGGAACTAACCTATTAACGAAGTGCCACAGTGCCAGTTTCCTGTTTTCTGCTGTTTTTGTGTTTCAGAAGTGATACACAGGAAATATTCTCGGAATTGGACGAAACAAGTTCCTGAAGTCATATTTTACCCGGAAGCTTCCAGACATCCGAAGAAGTGTCGGAGGGGGGCCACCAGGGCCCCACACAAGGGGGCGGCGCGGCCTGGCCCCTGGCCGCGCCACCCCTGTGTGATAGCCCCTGGCTCCACCTCTGACATCGCCCCTTCGCCTATAAAGACCCCCCGACGAGAAAAACCTAAGTGCCCGATCAGTTTTCCAGAATACATCATGATCCGCCGCCGCCGTCGACCCGAAGACCGGGAGGGTCTAGAAGCTCTTCCCGGCACCCTGCCGGAGAGGGGAATCGCCACCGGAGGTCTTCTTCATCGCCATGCTTGCCTCCGGAGCGATGAGTGAGTAGTCTACCTTGGACTATGGGTCCATAGCAGTAGCTAGATGGTTGTCCTCTCCACCATGTGCTTCATGTTTAGATCTCATGAGCTGCCCTACATGATTGAGATCACCGTTATGTAATTCTATGATGTTGGTTTGTTGGGATCCGATGAATATTAGTGTTTATGATTAAGTTGTTGTACTGAATTATATCTTTTGTTATCTCTATGTTGTTTATGATCTTGCATGCTCTCCGTTGTTAGTAGCTATCTTGGCCGAGTAGTTGCTAGTGACTCCAAGAGGGGGTATTTATGCTCGATAGTGGGTTCATGTCTCTATTTCACCTGGGGGAGTGACAGAAACCTCTAAGGTGGTAGATGTGCTGTTGCTACTAGGGAGAAAACAACATTCATATGCTCAAGGGCATATGCTTTGTTTACATTACACACTTTGCTTAATGCAATTATCTGTTGTTCGCAACTTAATACTTATAGGGTGTTCGGATGATATCCCCGGGGGTGGATTATTAGTCATAGATGCAGTTGGATGGCGGTCTATGTATTTTGTTGTAATGCCCAGAGTAAATTGATACATCTCAAACTTATCTATAATTTTTGATGCTCCATGCTTGTTTTTACACCATTTGCCTATTGTTTCGTTACACTTAGTGGTACTTTTATACATTTTCCGGAACTAACCTATTAACGAAGTGCCACAGTGCCAGTTTCCTGTTTTCTGCTGTTTTTGTGTTTCAGAAGTGATACACAGGAAATATTCTCGGAATTGGACGAAACAAGTTCCTGAAGTCATATTTTACCCGGAAGCTTCCAGACATCCGAAGAAGTGTCGGAGGGGGGCCACCAGGGCCCCACACAAGGGGGCGGCGCGGCCCAGCCCCTGGCCGCGCCACCCCTGTGTGAGGACACCTGGTCCCTCTCCTGACATCGCCTCTTCGCCTATAAGTACCCCCCGACGAGAAAAACCTAAGGGCCCGATCAGTTTTCCAGAATACATCGCGATCCGCCGCCGCCGTCGACCCGAAGATCGGGAGGGTCCAGAAGCTCTTCCCGGCACCCTGCCAGAGAGGGGAATCGCCACCGGAGGTCTTCTTCATCGCCATGCTTGCCTCCGGAGCGATGAGTGAGTAGTCTACCTTGGACTATGGGTCCATAGCAGTAGCTAGATGGTTGTCTTCTCCACCATGTGCTTCATGTTTAGATCTCATGAGCTGCCCTACATGATTGAGATCACCGTTATGTAATTCTATGATGTTGGTTTGTTGGGATCCGATGAATATTGGTGTTTATGATTAAGTTGCTGTACTGAATTATATCTTTTGTTATCTCTATGTTGTTTATGATCTTGCATGCTCTCCGTTGTTAGTAGCTATCTTGGCCGAGTAGTTGCTAGTGACTCCAAGAGGGGGTATTTATGCTCGATAGTGGGTTCATGTCTCTATTTCACCTGGGGGAGTGACAGAAACCTCTAAGGTGGTAGATGTGCTGTTGCTACTAGGGAGAAAACAACATTCATATGCTCAAGGGCATATGCTTTGTTTACATTACACACTTTGCTTAATGCAATTATCTGTTGTTCGCAACTTAATACTTCTAGGGTGTTCAGATGATATCCCCGGGGGTGGATTATTAGTCATAGATGCAGTTGGATGGCGGTCTATGTATTTTGTTGTAATGCCCAGAGTGAATATCATAGTGATCTTCTTGACATATCACGTTATCTTTATTCTATCAATTGCCCAACTGTAATTTGTTTACCCAGCATGTTATTTTATCTATGGAGAGACACCACTAGTGAACTGTGGACCCCGGTCCTATTTTAATCATATTGCAATCACCTGTTTACTTTTCCCGCACTGTTTACTTTACTCGCATATTACTACTGTTTTCCACTCGATACACTCATAACCTTTGTTTCAAGCAAACCGGCGAGATTGACAACCTCATCGCAAGTTGGGAACAAAGTATTTGTTTGTGTGTGTGCAGGTTCCACAACACCTTCAGTCGTCATCGTCTCCCTTCTCCTGTTCGATAAACCTTGGTTTCTTAACTGAGGGAAAACTTGCTGCTGCACTCATCATACCTTCCTCTTGGGGTTCCCAACGGGCTGGTCATTCACCACGCACAAGGACTGTCTGTTGCCACATTCCTTTGGAGCATCAGCTATTTTTCTGGCGCCGTTGCCGGGGAAGAGAGAAGACTTCTGCGAGGGGAGTTCTTCGCACACACATTCTTTACTTTGTTATTTGTTTTGCTTTACTTTATTTTATTTTACCTGCATTGCTTTTTATATCAAAAACCCAAAAAAATTAGAATCCTTGGTAGTTTTTATTTCTTTACTTTAGTTTATCATGTCGTTTCCTAAGTTCGTTCTGGAGGACCTCTCTGTAGGGAGTGGTTCGATTATTGGCAAATGTAACATTGAGGAGTTCTTTAATCACATTAGTATGCATAAGGAAGTTGAGGAAAAGTCTTTGGTTGAGTTAGCTCCTAGTTATGAAGTTGCTTCTGCTCATTTAGTTCACATGTTAGAAACTAGGTTTGCTAGTCTTAATCCTTTTATGCAATATATGTTCCTTAAGCTTCATGAAATTGAGGATCCCGAAAAGAAGGCTTTTATCTTGGAAACCTTGCGCCTAGAATTTAAGGATGTAGTTATTGAAGCTAGAAAAGTTCTTAAACGTTTTAATAAACTCAGTTCACCTATAAAGGTTATTGATACTAATGATGACGGAACCGAAATACCTATACCTTGCAAGCTTTTGGGATTGAATGATGCTTTCGAAAACAATTTTGCCTGGATTTGTCCTGAAAATCTTTTTGATGAGAATAGTGTACCAAAGCATGATCACAAAGGGTCTTCAAAAACTTATGTGGATGAAATACAATGCCTTATTGATAAGACCTCTTCTGTTGATCTTAATGCTTCTGCTGATAATACTTGATTCGCAATTTTCTGCGCCTAGCTCAAAGGCGTTAAAGAAAAGCACTCTTGGGAGATAACCCATTGTTTACTTTTCAGTACTTTTTCTTTTATTTGAGTCTTGGAAGTCATTACTACTGTAATGACCGCTCCTTATCTTGTTTATTTCGTTTTTGTGCCAAGAGAAGCCTCTAATTTGAAGTAAGGTAAAGATTTGGGGTTATTGCTGTCCTGAAACTGTTTTCGGTGCTGCACCGTAAAAATTCGTGAAAATTCTCTGTATATCTTTTGGACCTGCGATTTCTTGTGCATATGCCCCAGGTTATATCCAAACTTTTCTTAGTTGAACACTTTTTGATTTGAGCAACAGAAAATCCCTCAAAAATTCGTCATTTGTCAGCTGTCCAGTTTTGACAGATTTCTACCAATATTTGTTTTTGCCACTTTATCGCTTTCTTTTGAGTTCTTTTTTATCATGGAACTCTTGTGGACGTTGCTACAGTAGTATATACTTTATATGTGGTGGTTTTGGGTTGAAACCTGAAGCTAAAGGAGGTTGAATATATTTTATGCTTACACTAATGTTGCTAATAGAATTGTGTTTAGTTTTGTATGAAGGAAGTTTTCAAGTGTAGGGATTGGAGAATGATGAGATGAGTTGAAGAATGGACAAAAGCTCAAGCTTGGGGATGCCCATGCATCACCCCAAGAAATATTCAAGAAGTACAAGCGTCAAAGCTTGGGGATGCCCCCGAGGCACCCCTTCTTCATCAGCAAAAATCAGGTCACCTTTCAAGACACTATATTTTTATTGCTTCATGCACTATGTGTTTTTCTTGGAGCGTCAGTTGTTTTAGTTTTCTTAGTTAGTTTAGTTTGTTTGTTTTCTGCAATAAATGGTTGGACCCCAACAAATTTCCCTTTGGAGGAGCTGTACTCGTTTTCATTTGCAAAGAACGCTCTAGTTTTCACTCTTATTAAAAATCGAGCGTTCATCTTTTTCTGCTACTGCTTTTGGTTTTCGTTTTCGCCTTGATATGCGTTCAGATCTTGTCATATCTTTTCATCAAGGTGTATTTTTGCCTCTGATCTTTATTGGTTTTCATCAAAAGAGGTGTTTATAAAAATTTCAAATGGTGTTGGAAAAGAGAAAAAGCTTTGTGCAAAATAGTGGTACAAGAAGGAGCTTGTGTAGACTGCGGCTTAGGCTTTTTCATGTCATGCTTGATGTCTTTTTGATAGTATGCTTAGTGGTTTTGCTGTAGCATGACTTGTCTCAAATAACTGAGATTGCTTAATGAACCTTTGAAAAAATCATGCGTTGTTTTTATTGTATGGAAGCATTATTTTGGTTTTCTCCTTGAAGCTTTATTTGGGTTGACTTGGCGCATGCTCACACATGTTAGACTCTTACAAAGTCGCCATTAGCCTTCATGATCATTTAGTTTTTGACTTTTGATGCCATCGTATGCTTCTTTTAATGTCGCTTTGTCGCTTTGCATGATTATGGCCATTATTGCTCTCTTAGTTGGTCGCTCCCAGTCTTTTGCTAGCCCTCGCCTTGTACTGAGTATGAGCTCTACTCGTGCATCAAACTCCTAAAAGCCAAAGTTTGCCATAGTGTCCACTATAAATTCCTATGCATGGTATTTGTAAGCCATTCCAAAGTAAAATTTTCGTGTGCTACCTTTCAAAAACCTTCAAAATACTTCTCGTTTTGTGACACTGTTTTCAGCTCATGGGGACGTAGTGGTCGGATTTGCTATCTTCCATATTGCTTATTCCAAAAAGAAAAAAAAAGAGAAAAAAAGAAAGAAAAAAAGGCACTCCTCCAAAGAATGTGAATGTTGGTGGGCACCCGATGGAATCGGTTAGCCATGGTATGTGAAAGGAAAAGGTGGGGAGGAGTGCCAGGTTTTATAAAAAGAGCACGAAGTGCCAATCTCTCTCTCAAAAACTTGCTTTATTTTTGTATGGAAGATAGTAAGAACCCCATTGCCAGTCGTTGACATAGACAACCACCTCTCAAAATCAAGTTTTATCTCTCTGTTTTACAAATGAAAAGCTCTAGCACATGTTTAAATCACTGCTTCCCTCTGCGAAGGGCCTTTCTTTTACTTTTATGTTGAGTCACCACCTTCTTTCTTTATGCACCATTAAGAGAGCATAGTTGTCATTCTTAGTGTGATATGCATTGTCTTAAAGTTCTTTGATTGACTCATATTGTTGGTTTCACTTGTTCTTAAATTATTTGTATCTAGTCACCCTCTTAAAGTTTGAGGTGTCCTATGCATTTATGTTTTGCTCTCTTTGAAGGACAAGCTGAAAACCATTTGTATGTTTTTCCTTATGATTTGAACACACGTTTGACTTTCATTGTTTCATTATCATGATCTTTTGTTTGTGTTCATTTGCATGTTTACAACATGGTTGCTAAGTTTTTATTGTCATGATTATATCTTTCATGCCCATGTTTTAAGTTCTATTGATCCCAGCTCACCAATGCTTACATATATGATCAAGATTGTGTAGGTGCATGTCACCTCAAAAATTATTCTTTGTTATCACTTACCTACTCGAGGACGAGCAGGAGTTAAGCTTGGGGATGCTTGATACGACTCAAACGTATCTATAATTTTTGATGCTCCATGCTTGTTTTTACACCATTTGCCTATTGTTTCGTTACACTTAGTGGTACTTTTATACATTTTCCGGAACTAACCTATTAACGAAGTGCCACAGTGCCAGTTTCCTGTTTTCTGCTGTTTTTGTGTTTCAGAAGTGATACACAGGAAATATTCTCGGAATTGGACGAAACAAGTTCCTGAAGTCATATTTTACCCGGAAGCTTCCAGACATCCGAAGAAGTGTCGGAGGGGGGCCACCAGGGCCCCACACAAGGGGGCGGCGCGGCCCAGCCCCTGGCCGCGCCACCCCTGTGTGAGGACACCTGGTCCCTCTCCTGACATCGCCTCTTCGCCTATAAGTACCCCCCGACGAGAAAAACCTAAGGGCCCGATCAGTTTTCCAGAATACATCGCGATCCGCCGCCGCCGTCGACCCGAAGATCGGGAGGGTCCAGAAGCTCTTCCCGGCACCCTGCCGGAGAGGGGAATCGCCACCGGAGGTCTTCTTCATCGCCATGCTTGCCTCCGGAGCGATGAGTGAGTAGTCTACCGTGGACTATGGGTCCATAGCAGTAGCTAGATGGTTGTCTTCTCCACCATGTGCTTCATGTTTAGAACTCATGAGCTGCCCTACATGATTGAGATCACCGTTATGTAATTCTATGATGTTGGTTTGTTGGGATCCGATGAATATTGGTGTTTATGATTAAGTTGCTGTACTGAATTATATCTTTTGTTATCTCTATGTTGTTTATGATCTTGCATGCTCTCCGTTGTTAGTAGCTATCTTGGCCGAGTAGTTGCTAGTGACTCCAAGAGGGGGTATTTATGCTCGATAGTGGGTTCATGTCTCTATTTCACCTGGGGGAGTGACAGAAACCTCTAAGGTGGTAGATGTGCTGTTGCTACTAGGGAGAAAACAACATTCATATGCTCAAGGGCATATGCTTTGTTTACATTACACACTTTGCTTAATGCAATTATCTGTTGTTCGCAACTTAATACTTCTAGGGTGTTCGGATGATATCCCCGGGGGTGGATTATTAGTCATAGATGCAGTTGGATGGCGGTCTATGTATTTTGTTGTAATGCCCAGAGTGAATCTCATAGTGATCTTCTTGACATATCACGTTATCTTTATTCTATCAACTGCCCAACTGTAATTTGTTTACCCAGCATGTTATTTTATCTATGGAGAGACACCACTAGTGAACTGTGGACCCCGGTCCTATTTTAATCATATTGCAATCACCTGTTTACTTTTCCCGCACTGTTTACTTTACTCGCATATTACTACTGTTTTCCACTCGATACACTCATAACCTTTGTTTCAAGCAAACCGGCGAGATTGACAACCTCATCGCAAGTTGGGAACAAAGTATTTGTTTGTGTGTGTGCAGGTTCCACAACACCTTCAGTCGTCATCGTCTCCCTTCTCCTGTTCGATAAACCTTGGTTTCTTAACTGAGGGAAAACTTGCTGCTGCACTCATCATACCTTCCTCTTGGGGTTCCCAACGGGCTGGTCATTCACCACGCACAAGGACTGTCTGTTGCCACATTCCTTTGGAGCATCATAAATCTCATAGTGATCTTCTTGACATATCACGTTATCTTTATTCTATCAATTGCCCAACTGTAATTTGTTTACCCAGCATGTTATTTTATCTATGGAGAGACACCACTAGTGAACTGTGGACCCCGGTCCTATTTTAATCATATTGCAATCACCTGTTTACTTTTCCCGCACTGTTTACTTTACTCGCATATACTTTACTGTTTTCCACTCGATACACTCATAACCTTTGTTTCAAGCAAACCGGTGAGATTGACAACCTCATCGCAAGTTGGGAACAAAGTATTT
Organism: Dactylis glomerata; assembly: GCA_007115705.1. Taxonomy (NCBI): domain Eukaryota; kingdom Viridiplantae; phylum Streptophyta; class Magnoliopsida; order Poales; family Poaceae; genus Dactylis; species Dactylis glomerata. The sequence goes on along the minus strand of QXEO01000291.1, from coordinate 796,347 downwards.
GTTTGTGTGTGTGCAGGTTCCGCAAACACCTTCAGTCGTCACCGTCTCTCTTCTTCAAGATCGACATTAAACCTTGGTTTCTTAACTGAGGGAAAACTAGCCGCTACACTCATCATACCTTCCTCTTGGGGTTCCCAACGGGCTGGTCATCACCACGCACAAGGACTTACTGCTCCCACGTCAACTACACGCCACAGCTCTTTACTGGCGCCATCACCGAGTAGCAGCTTCTTTTCTGGCGCCGTTGCCGGGGAAGAGAGAAGACTTCTGCGAGGGGAGTTCTTCGCACACACATTCTTTACTTTGTTATTTGTTTTGCTTTACTTTATTTTGTTTTACCTGCACTGCTTTATATCAAAAACCCAAAAAAAATAGAATCCTTGGTAGTTGTTATTTCTTTGCTTTTAGTTTATCATTTCTAGTTTAGTTGCTACTACTATGTCCCCCGAGGACATGATCTTTACCTTTAAGCAGAAAGATGAGGAAAGCTTTAAAGAAGCTTGGTCTAGAATTTATGATTGGCATGGAAAAACTGAACCTAAAATGACTTTGAGTTTGCTTCTTAGTAGCTTTTACTTTGGACTTTCTCTTCGTTATAGATATGCTTTGGATGCTACTGCAGAAGGAGATTTCCTTCATTGTGATGGAGATCAAGCCTTCAATATTATTAAAAAGTTGATTACAATTTATAGCATGCCAACCTACTTTGATTCCTCTCTTGTGAGCATTTTTAATAGATTTAATACTCTTGAGACTCACACTGCTAGTTTGAGTTCTTGCTACAATACTTTGCGCCAGCATTTTGATTATGTGCCAACAAATACTGAACCTTCAAGCTGGTATCCTACAATAAAAATCACCATTAGTGGTGAAACTTTTCATGCTCGTTGTGATATTATGTCTGAATTTTGTCTCATGCCAAAGGATGTTTATGAATCTTTGAGCCTTTGGAAGCTTTCTGAGGGAGGAGAAGAAATTTTTCTTACTAACAATGCCACCATATATCCCCTTGGAATAGCTGAAGGAGTCTTTACAAAAATCCTAGGAAGAATGATATCTACTGATTATCTTGTTATTGAATGTGTAGGAAAAGGACAAATCACACTTGGAAGATCCATTCTGAAGCTCCTTGGCGCCGTTATCGATGTGGGAAAAGGCAATATAACATTTACTACTCCACCTTGCAATAACCATGTCTTTCCTAGAGTCAAGAGCAAAGGTAAGAAAGGGAGACGTAAGGCACGTGCTGATCCTAGCACTTCATCACTTAATATTACTTGATTCGCAATTTTCTGCGCCTAGCTCAAAGGCGTTAAAGAAAAACACTCTTGGGAGATAACCCATTGTTTTCTTTTCAGTACTTTTTCTTTTATTTGAGTCTTGGAAGTCATTACTACTGTAATGACCGCTCCTTATCTTGTTTATTTCGTTTTTGTGCCAAGAGAAGCCTCTAATTTGAGTGAGGTAAAGATTTGGGGATGTTGCTGTCCTGAAACTGTTTTTGGTGCTGCACCGTAAACATTCGTGAAAATTCTCTGTATATCTTTTGGACCTGCGATTTCTTGTGCATATGCCCCAGGTTATATCCAAACTTTTCTTAGTTGAACACTTTTTGATTTGAGCAACAGAAAAATCCCTCAAAAATTCGTCCTTTGTCAGCTGTCCAGTTTTGACAGATTTCTGCCAATATTTGTTTTTGCCACTTTATCGCTTTCTTTTGAGTTCTTTTTTATCATGGAACTCTTGTGGAAGTTGCTACAGTAGTATATACTTTATATGTGGTGGTTTTGGGTTGAAACCTGAAGCTAAAAGATGTTGAATATATTTTATGCTTACACTAATGTTGCTAATAGAATTGTGTTTAGTTTTGTATGAAGGAAGTTTTCAAGTGTAGGGATTGGAGAATGATGAGATGAGTTGAAGAATGGACAAAAGCTCAAGCTTGGGGATGCCCATGCATCACCCCAAGAAATATCCAAGAAGTACAAGCGTCAAAGCTTGGGGATGCCCCCGAGGCACCCCTTCTTCATCGGCAAAAATCAGGTCACCTTTCAAAACACTATATTTTTATTGCTTCATGCACTATGTGTTTTTCTTGGAGCGTCAGTTGTTTTAGTTTTCTTAGTTGGTTTAGTTTGTTTGTTTGCTGCAATAAATGGTTGGACCCCAACAAATTTCCTTTGGAGGAGATGTACTCGTTTTTATTTGCAAAGAACGCTCTAGTTTTCACTCTTATCAAAAATCGAGCGTTCGACTTTTTCTGCTACTGCTTTTGGTTTTCGTTTTCGCCTTGATATGCGTTCAGATCTTGTCATATATTTTCATCAAGGTGTATTTTTGCCTCTGATCTTTATTGGTTTTCATCAAAAGAGGTGTTTATAAAAATTTCAAATGGTGTTGGAAAAGAGAAAAAGCTTTGTGCAAAATAGTGGTACAAGAAGGAGCTTGTGTAGACTGCGGCTTAGGCTTTTTCATGTCATGCTTGATGTCTTTTTGATAGTATGCTTAGTGGTTTTGCTGTAGCATGACTTGTCTCAAATAACTGAGATTGCTTAATGAGCCTTTGAAAAAATCATGCGTTGTTTTTATTGTATGGAAGCATTATTTTGGTTTTCTCCTTGATGCTTTATTTGGGTTGACTTGGCGCATGCTCACACATGTTAGACTCTTACAAGTCACCATTAGCCTTCATGATCATTTAGTTTTTGACTTTTGATGCCATCGTATGCTTCTTTTAATGTCGCTTTGTCGCTTTGCATGATTATGGCCATTATTGCTCTCTTAGTTGGTCGCTCCCAGTCTTTTGCTAGCCCTCGCCTTGTACTGAGTATGAGCTCTACTCGTGCATCCAACTCCTAAAAGCCAAGTTTGCCATTGTGTCCACTATAAATTCCTATGCATGGTATTTGTAAGCCATTCCAAAGTAAAATTTTCGTGTGCTACCTTTCAAAAACCTTCAAAACACTTCTCGTTTTGTGACACTGTTTTCAGCTCATGGGGACGTAGTGGTCGAATTTGCTATCTTCCATATTGCTTATTCCAAAAAGAAAAAAAAAGAAAGAAAAAAGGCACTCCTCCAAAGAATGTGAATGTTGGTGGGCACCCGATGGAATCGGTTAGCCATGGTATGTGAAAGGAAAAGGTGGGGAGGAGTGCCAAGTTTTATAAAAAGAGCTCAAGAGTGCCAATCTCTCTCTCAAAAACTTGCTTTATTTTTGTATGGAAGATAGTAAGAACCCCATTGCCAGTCGTTGACAAAGACAACCACCTCTCAAAATCAAGTTTTATCTCTCTGTTTTACAAATGAAAATCTCTAGCACATGTTTAAATCACTGCTTCCCTCTACGAAGGGCCTTTCTTTTACTTTTATGTTGAGTCACCACCTTCTTTCTTTATGCACCATTAAGAGAGCATAGTTGTCATTCTTAGTGTGATATGCATTGTCCCAAAGATCATTGATTGATTCATATTGTTGGTTTCACTTGTTCTTAAATTATTTGTATCTAGTCGCCCTCTTAAACCTTGAGGTGTCCTATGCATTTATGTTTTGCTCTCTTTGAAGGACAAGCTGAAAACCATTTGTATGTTTTTCCTTATGATTTGAACACACGTTTGACTTTCATTGTTTCATTATCATGATCTTTTGTTTGTGTTCATTTGCATGTTTACAACATGGTTGCTAAGTTTCTTATTGTCATGATTATATCTTTCATGCCCATGTTTTAAGTTCTATTGATCCCAGCTCACCAATGCTTACATATATGATCAAGATTGTGTAGGTGCATGTCACCTCAAAAATTATTTTTTTGTTATCACTTACCTACTCGAGGACGAGCAGGAGTTAAGCTTGGGGATGCTTGATACGTCTCAAACGTATCTATAATTTTTGATGCTCCATGCTTGTTTTTACACCATTTGCCTATTGTTTCGTTACACTTAGTGGCACTTTTATACATTTTCCGGAACTAACCTATTAACGAAGTGCCACAGTGCCAGTTTCCTGTTTTCTGCTGTTTTTGTATTTCAGAAGTGATACACAGGAAATATTCTCAGAATTGGACGAAACAAGTTCCTGAAGTCATATTTTACCCGGAAGCTTCCAGACATCTGAAGAAGTGTCGGAGGGGGGCCACCAGGGCCCCACACAAGGGGGCGGCGCGGCCTGGCCCCTGGCCGCGCCACCCCTGTGTGAGAGCCCCTGGCTCCACCTCTGACATCGCCCCTTCGCCTATAAAGACCCCCCGACGAGAAAAACCTAAGTGCCCGATCAGTTTTCCAGAATACATCGTGATCCCCCGCCGCCGTCGACCCGAAGATCGGGAGGGTCTAGAAGCTCTTCCCGGCACCCTGCCGGAGAGGGGAATCGCCACCGGAGGTCTTCTTCATCGCCATGCTTGCCTCCGGAGCGATGAGTGAGTAGTCTACCTTGGACTATGGGTCCATAGCAGTAGCTAGATGGTTGTCCTCTCCACCATGTGCTTCATGTTTAGATCTCATGAGCTGCCCTACATGATTGAGATCACCGTTATGTAATTCTATGATGTTGGTTTGTTGGGATCCGATGAATATTGGTGTTTATGATTAAGTTGCTATACTGAATTATATCTTTTGTTATCTCTATGTTGTTTATGATCTTGCATGCTCTCCGTTGTTAGTAGCTATCTTGGCCGAGTAGTTGCTAGTGACTCCAAGAGGGGGTATTTATGCTCGATAGTGGGTTCATGTCTCTATTTCACCTGGGGGAGTGACAGAAACCTCTAAGGTGGTAGATGTGCTGTTGCTACTAGGGAGAAAACAACATTCATATGCTCAAGGGCATATGCTTTGTTTACATTACACACTTTGCTTAATGCAATTATCTGTTGTTCGCAACTTAATACTTCTAGGGTATTCGGATGATATCCCCGGGGGTGGATTATTAGTCATAGATGCAGTTGGATGGCGGTCTATGTATTTTGTTGTAATGCCCAGAGTAAATCTCATAGTGATCTTCTTGACATATCACGTTATCTTTATTCTATCAATTGCCCAACTGTAATGTGTTTACCCAGCATGTTATTTTATCTATGGAGAGACACCACTAGTGAACTGTGGACCCCGGTCCTATTTTAATCATATTGCAATCACCTGTTTACTTTTCCCGCACTGTTTACTTTACTCGCATATACTTTACTGTTTTCCACTCGATACACTCATAACCTTTGTTTCAAGCAAACCGGTGAGATTGACAACCTCATCGCAAGTTGGGAACAAAGTATTTGTTTGTGTGTGTGCAGGTTCCGCAAACACCTTCAGTCGTCACCGTCTCTCTTCTTCAAGATCGACATTAAACCTTGGTTTCTTAACTGAGGGAAAACTAGCCGCTACACTCATCATACCTTCCTCTTGGGGTTCCCAACGGGCTGGTCATCACCACGCACAAGGACTTACTGCTCCCACGTCAACTACACGCCACAGCTCTTTACTGGCGCCATCACCGAGTAGCAACCGCCAATGGGGTACCTCCGTGCCCGATGACATGGAACAAGCCCACACCAAAATGACAGGACAAGCAGACAATGAACACATCGACATCTCTTTTATTTGCTATATTGTTTAGCTTTTTATTGTGAGATGCGTCGTCGAATGTTCACCATGGGTATGCTGCAAATTTCCACCATGAATTATGCATGGCTTAGATTGGCGGCCCGGCGTTTCCCTAACACATATACAAACTCCATGATCCCCACAAGATTCCCAATTCATTTCACACCGCGGGCATCCATAAACAAAAGATCACGATATCAACTCAAAAAGAAGTGCAATGTTGAAAGCTTGCCCCATGACAGCATGGATGGGCTAGAATCCAACTTACAACTTGCAAGCATAACAACTCAACATAAGAGACCACAATGTCAAATTTTTAAGAACAGGAAAAAGTAAAGTGTGCCTTCCGGTTTGTGAGAGCTTTACTAACCGAATTTCGCATAACACTGGTAAGAGTTTAATTTGAAGAGAAAATAAAAGCAAGTCAAATTTACTTGGAATAGCAAATTGCTAGTAGGTATGTATGGTGGACACAATGGAAAACTTTGGCTTTTAGGAGTTGGATGCACGAGTAGAGCTCATACTCAGTACAAGGCGAGGGCTAGCAAAAGACTGGGAGCGACCAACTAAGAGAGCAGTAATGGCCATAATCATGCAAAGCGACAAAGCAACATTAAAAGAAGCATAAGATGGCATCAAAAGTCAAAAACTAAATGATCATGAAGGCTATTGGCGACTTTGTAAGAGTCTAACATGTGTGAGCATGCGCCAAGTCAACCCAAATAAAGCATCAAGGAGAAAACCAAAATAATGCTTCCATACAATAAAAACAACGCATGATTTTTTCAAAGGCTCATTAAGCAATCTCAGTTATTTGAGACAAGTCATGCTACAGCAAAACCACTAAGCATACTATCAAAAATACATCAAGCATGACATGAAAAAGCCTAAGCCGCAGTCTACACAAGCTCCTTCTTGTACCACTATTTTGCACAAAGCTTTTTCTCTTTTCCAACACCATTTGAAATTTTTAAAGACACCTTTTTTGATGAAAACCAATAAAGATCAAAGGCAAAAATGCACCTTGATGAAAAGATATGACAAGATCTGAACGCAAATCAAGGCGAAAACGAAAACCAAAAGCAGTAGCGGAAAAAGTAGAACACTCGATTTTAAATAAGAGTGAAAACTAGAGCGTTCTTTGCAAATGAAAACGAGCAACTTCTCCAAAAGAAAATTTGTTGGGGTCCAACCATTTATTGCAGCAAACAAACAAACTAAACCAACTAAGAAAACTAAAACAACTGACGCTCCAAGAAAAACACATAGTGCATGAAGCAATAAAAATATAGTGTTTTGAAAGGTGACCTGATTTTTGCCGATGAAGAAGGGGTGCCTCGGGGGCATCCCCAAGCTTTGATGCTTGTACTTCTTGGATATTTCTTGGGGTGATGCATGGGCATCCCCAAGCTTGAGCTTTTGTCCATTCTTCAACTCATCTCATCATTCTCCAATCCCTACACTTGAAAACTTCCTTCATACAAAACTAAACACAATTCTATTAGCAACATTAGTGCAAGCATAACATATAATAAATCCTCTATTTGCTTCAGGTTTCAACTCAAAACCACCACATATATAGCATATACTACTGTAGCAACTCCCCAAAAAGTTCCATGATCAAAAGAACTCAAAAGAAAGCGATAAAGTGGCAAACACGAATATTGGCAGAAATCTGTCAAAACTGAACAGCTGACAAAGGTCGAATTTTTGAGGGATTTTCTGTTGCTCAAATCAAAAAGTGTTCAACCAAGAAAAGTTTGGATATAACCTGGGGCATATGCACAAGAAATCTCAGGTCCAAAAGATAAACAGAGGATTTTCACGAATTTTTACGGTGCAGCACCGAAAACAGTTTCAGGACAGCAACATCCCCAAATCTTTACCTCACTCAAATTAGAGGCTTCTCTTGGCACAAAAACGAAATAAACAAGATAAGGAGCGGTCATTACAGTAGTAATGACTTCCAAGACTCAAATAAAAGAAAAAGTACTGAAAATAAAACATTGGGTTATCTCCCAAGAGTGCTTTTCTTTAACGCCTTTGAGCTAGGCGCAGAAAAGTGCGAATCAAGTAATATCAAGTGATGAAGCATTAAGATCATAATTTGCTCTAAGAATAGAGTCAAAAAGCAATTTCTTCATTTTCCTAGGGAAGTGTTCCATACCTTTCTTTAGCGGGAATTGATACTTGATAGTGCCATCCCTCATATCAATGATAGCACCTACAGTTCAAAGAAAGGGTCTTCCCAAAATAATAGGACATGAAGCATGGCATTCAACGTCCATAACAAGAAAATCAACGGGAACAAGGTTATTGTTAACCACAATAAGAACATCATTAATCCTTCCCAAAGGTTTCTTCTTAGCAACATCAGCAATAGGAACATCAAAATAACATTTTTCAAGCGGTGGTAAATCAAGCATGTCATAAATCTTTCTAGGCATGATAGAAATACTAGCACCTAGATCACATAAAGCATGGCAATCATAACCATTAACATGCATATCAATGATGGGTTCCCAACCATCGTCTAACTTCTTGGGAACAGAAGCTTTTTGCTTCAACTTTTCATCCCTAATCTTTATGAGAGCATTGGTAATATGCTTAGTAAAAGCAATATTTAAAGAACTAGCATTGGGAGTCAAAGCAAGCTTTTGCAAGAACAAAATTACTTCAGATATATTGCAGCCATCAACATCAAAGTCATTAAAAGAAATAGAGCTATCATCTCCCACACTCCGAAAAATTTCAGCACTCTTTTGAGAAAAAGTTTTAACAGTTTTAGGCTTTTTAACACAAGGAGTGGGAGTTTTCTCTACGCCTATCAAAGTAAGAGGGTTGCTATCAGTAGGAGCAACATCATTAGAGGTAGTAATAGTACATACCTTCATCTCTCTAACCATCTCATCTTCTCTTTCCCACCTGGCATGCAATTCCGCTAACAATCTAATATTTTCATCAATTCCAACTTGGATAGCATTAGCGGCAGCAACAATATTGCTCTCTTTCACATTATTAGGAAACACTTTTAATTTCATAAGTTCAACATCATGAGCAAGGCTATCAACTTTAGAAGCAAGAATATCAATTTTGCCTAACTTTTCCTCAACAGACTTGTTAAAAGCAGTTTGCTTACCGATGAAGTCCTTGAGCATTACCTCAAGCTCGGAGGGCGCGGCCCTAGTGTTGTTGTAGGAATTACCATAAGAGTTACCATAACCATTACCATTGGTAGAAGGATGCGGCCTATAATTGTTACTAGCAAAATTGTTCCTATAAGCATTGTTGTTAAAATTGTTGTTTCTAATGAAATTCACATCAACTTGCTCTTCTTGAGCAACCAGAGAGGCTAAAGGAACATTATTAGGATCAACATGAGTCCTATCATTAGCAAGCATAGCCATAATGGTATCAATCTTATCATTCAAGGAAGAGGTTTCCTCAACAGAATTTACCTTCTTACCTTGTGGAGCTCTCTCGGTGTGCCATTCAGAATAATTTACCATCATGTTGTCGAGTAGCTTTGACGCGGCGCCCAAGGTAAGGGACATAAAAGTGCCTCCAGCAGCTGAATCAAGTAGGTTCCTTGAAGAAAAATTCAGTCCTGCATAAAAAGTTTGGATAATCATCCAAGTAGTCAGTCCATGAGTGGGGCAATTCTTTATCATAGATTTCATTCTTTCCCAAGCTTGAGCAACATGTTCATTATCAAACTGAGTAAACTTCATAATATTGCTACGCAATGATATAATCTTAGTAGGAGGATAGTATCTACCAATAAAAGCATCCTTACACTTAGCCCATGAATCAATACTATTCTTAGTCAAAGACAGCAACCAATCTTTAGCTTTTCCTCTCAAAGAAAAAGGAAACAACTTGAGCTTAATAATATCACTATCAACATCCTTATATTTCTGCATCTCACATAGCTCAACAAAATTGTTGAGATGAGCTGCAGCATCTTCAGTACTAGCACCAGAAAATTGCTCTTTCATAACAAGGTTCAATAAAGCAGGCTTAATCTCATAAAAGTTTGCAGCAGTAGCAGGTGGTGCAATAGGAGTGCAGATAATATCACTATTGTTCGTGCTAGTGAAGTCACACAACTTGGTGTTTTCAGGATTGGCCATTTCAGCAAAACGAAAGTAAACAAGTAAAAACAGCTACCAAGGATTCTAATTTTTTTGGGTTTTTGATAAAAAAAGCAATGCAGGTAAAATAAATAAAGTAAAGCAAAACAAATAACAAAGTAAAGAATGTGTGTGCGAAGAACTCCCCTCGCAGAAGTCTTCTCTTCCTCCCCGGCAACGGCGCAAGAAAAGAGGCTGCTACTCGGTGATGGCGCCAGAAAAGAGCTGTGGCGTGTAGTTGACATGGGAGCAGTAAGTCCTTGTGCATGGTGATGACCAGCCCGTTGGGAACCCCAAGAGGAAGGTATGATGAGTGTAGCGGCAAGTTTTCCCTCAGTTAAGAAACCAAGGTTTAATGTCAATCTTGAAGAGGAGAGACGGTGACGACTGAAGGTGATGCAGACTGGCTTAATAACACTCCAACAAGGGCGCCGTTAACGATACTTGTTGACTCGTCTTCGGCCAGCAGCAACGCGGAACCTGTACACACACAAACAAATACTTTGTTCCCAACTTGCGATGAGGTTGTCAATCTCACCGGTTTGCTTGAAACAAAGGTTATGAGCGTATCGAGTGGAAAACAGTAGAGTATGCTAGTAAAGTAAACAGTGCGAGAAAAGTAAACAGGTGATTACAATATGATGTAAATAGGACCGGGGTCCACAGTTCACTAGTGGTGTCTCTCCATAGATAAAATAGCACATGCTGGCTAAACAAATTACAGTTGGGCAATTGATAGAATAGAGATAACGTGATATGTCAAGAAGATCACTATGAGATTTACTCTAGGCATTACAACAAAATACATAGACCGCCATCCAACTGCATCTATGACTAATAATCCACTCCCGGGGATATCAATCCGAACACCCTAGAAGTATTAAGTTGCGAACAACAGATAATTGCATTAAGCAAAGTGTGTAATGTAAACAAAGCATATGCCCTTGAGCATATGAATGTTGTTTTCTCCCTAGTAGCAACAGCACATCTACCACCTTAGAGGTTTCTGTCACTCCCCCAGGTGAAATAGAGGCATGAACCCACTATCGAGCATAAATACCCCCTCTTAGAGTCACTAGCAACTACTCGGCCAAGATAGCCACTAACAACGGAGAGCATGCAAGATCATAAACAACATAGAGATAAGAAAAGATATAATTCAGTACAGCAACTTAATCATAAACACCAATATTCATCGGATCCCAACAAACCAAACATGTAGAATTACATAACGGTGATCTCAATCATGTATGGTGATACGTCTCAAACGTATCTATAATTTTTGATGCTCCATGCTTGTTTTTACACCATTTGCATATTGTTTCGTTACACTTAGTGGCATTTTTATACATTTTCCGGAACTAACCTATTAACGAAGTGCCACAGTGCCAGTTTCCTGTTTTCTGCTGTTTTTGTGTTTCAGAAGTGATACACAGGAAATATTCTTGGAATTGGACGAAACAAGTTCCTGAAGTCATATTTTACCCGGAAGCTTCCAGACATCCGAAGGAGTGTCGGAGGGGGGCCACCAGGGCCCCACACAAGGGGGCGGCGCGGCCCAGCCCCTGGCCGCGCCACCCCTGTGTGAGGGCACCTGGTCCCTCTCCTGACATCGCCCCTTCGCCTATAAGTACCCCCCGACAAGAAAAACCTAAGCCCCGATCAGTTTTCCAGAATACATCGCGATCCGCTGCCGCCGTCGACCCGAAGATCGGGGGGTCCAGAAGCTCTTCCCGGCACCCTGCCAGAGAGGGGAATCGCCACCGGAGGTCTTCTTCATCGCCATGCTTGCCTCCGGAGCGATGAGTGAGTAGTCTACCTTGGACTATGGGTCCATAGCAGTAGCTAGATGGTTGTCTTCTCCACCATGTGCTTCATGTTTAGATCTCATGAGCTGCCATACATGATTGAGATCACCGTTATGTAATTCTATGATGTTGGTTTGTTGGGATCCGATGAATATTGGTGTTTATGATTAAGTTGCTGTACTGAATTATATCTTTTGTTATCTCTATGTTGTTTATGATCTTGCATGCTCTCCGTTGTTAGTAGCTATCTTGGCCGAGTAGTTGCTAGTGACTCCAAGAGGGGGTATTTATGCTCGATAGTGGGTTCATGTCTCTATTTCACCTGGGGGAGTGACAGAAACCTCTAAGGTGGTAGATGTGCTGTTGCTACTAGGGAGAAAACAACATTCATATGCTCAAGGGCATATGCTTTGTTTACATTACACACTTTGCTTAATGCAATTATCTGTTGTTCGCAACTTAATACTTCTAGGGTGTTCGGATGATATCCCCGGGGGTGGATTATTAGTCATAGATGCAGTTGGATGGCGGTCTATGTATTTTGTTGTAATGCCCAGAGTAAATCTCATAGTGATCTTCTTGACATATCACGTTATCTTTATTCTATCAATTGCCCAACTGTAATTTGTTTACCCAGCATGTTATTTTATCTATGGAGAGACACCACTAGTGAACTGTGGACCCCGGTCCTATTTTAATCATATTGCAATCACCTGTTTACTTTTCCCGCACTGTTTACTTTACTCGCATATTACTACTGTTTTCCACTCGATACACTCATAACCTTTGTTTCAAGCAAACCGGTGAGATTGACAACCTCATCGCAAGTTGGGGACAAAGTATTTGTTTGTGTGTGTGCAGGTTCCACAAACACCTTCAGTCGTCATCGTCTCCCTTCTCCTGTTCGATACATTGGTTTCTTAATTGAGGGAAAACTTGCCGCTACACTCATCATACCTTCCTCTTGGGGTTCCCAACGGGCTGGTCTTCACCAAGCACAAGGACTCACTGCTCCCACGTCACCACACGAGTAGCACCACTTTTTCTGGCGCCGTTGCTGGGGAAGAGAGAAGACTTCTGCGAGGGGAGTTCTTCGCACACACATTCTTTACTTTGTTATTTGTTTTGCTTTACTTTATTTTATTTTACCTGCATTGCTTTATATCAAAAACCCAAAAAAATTAGAATCCTTGGTAGCTGTTTTTACTTGTTTACTTTCGTTTTGCTGAAATGGGTACTCCTGAAAACACCAAGTTGTGTGACTTTGCTAGCACGAACAATAGTGATTTTATCTGCACTCCTATTGCACCAACTGTTCCTGCTACCACCTTTTATGAGATCAAGCCTGCTTTATTGAACCTTGTTATGAAAGAGCAATTTTCTGGTGCTAGTACTGAAGATGCTGCAGCTCATCTCAACAATTTTGTTGAGCTATGTGAGATGCAGAAATATAAGGATGTTGATAGTGATATTATTAAGCTCAAGTTGTTTCCTTTTTCTTTGAGAGGAAAGGCTAAAGATTGGTTGTTGTCTTTAACTAAGAATAGTATTGATTCATGGGCTAAGTGTAAGGATGCTTTTATTGGTAGATACTATCCTCCTGCTAAGATTATATCGTTGCGCAGCAATATTATGAAGTTTACTCAGTTTGATAATGAACATGTTGCTCAAGCTTGGGAAAGAATGAAATCTATGGTAAAGAATTGCCCCACTCATGGACTGACTACTTGGATGATTATCCAAACTTTTTATGCAGGACTGAATTTTTCTTCAAGGAACCTACTTGATTCAGCTGCTGGAGGCACTTTTATGTCCCTTACATTGGGCGCCGCATCAAAGCTACTCGACAACATGATGGTAAATTATTCCGAATGGCACACCGAGAGAGCTCCACAAGGTAAGAAGGTAAATTCTGTTGAGGAAACCTCTTCCTTAAATGATAAGATTGATACCATTATGGCTATGCTTGCTAATGATAGGACTCATGTTGATCCTAATAATGTTCCTTTGGCCTCTCTGGTTGCTCAAGAAGAGCAAGTTGATGTGAATTTCATTAGAAATAACAATTTTAATAACAATGCTTATAGGAACAATTTTGCTAGTAACAATTATAGGCCGTATCCTTCTACCAATGGTAATGGTTATGGTAACTCTTATGGTAATTCCTACAACAACACTAGGGCCGCGCCCTCCGAGCTTGAGGTAATGCTCAAGGACTTCATCGGTAAACAAACTGCTTTTAACAAGTCTGTTGAGGAAAAGTTAGGCAAAATTGATATTCTTGCTTCTGAAGTTGATAGCCTTGCTCATGATGTGGAACTTCTGAAACTAAAAGTGTTTCCTAATGATGTGAATGTGAGCAATATTGTTGCTGCCGCTAATGCTACCCAAGTTGGAATTGATAAAAATATTAGATTGTTAGCGGAATTGCATGCCAGGTGGGAAAGAGAAGATGAGATGGCTAGAGAGATGAAGGTATGTACTATTACTACCTCTAATGATGTTGCTCCTACTGATAGCAACCCTCTTACTTTGATAGGCGTAGAGAAAACTCCCACTCCTTGTGTTAAAAAGCCTAAAACTGCCAAAACTTTTTCTCAAAAGACTGCTAAAAATTTTCAGAGTGTGGGAGATGATAGCTCTATTTCCTTTAATGATTTTGATGTTGATGGCTGCAATATATCTGAAGTAATTTTGTTCTTGCAAAAGCTTGCTTTGACTCCCAATGCTAGTTCTTTAAATATTGCTTTTACTAAGCATATTACCAATGCTCTCATAAAGATTAGGGATGAAAAGTTGAAGCAAAAAGCCTCTGTTCCCAAGAAGTTAGAAGATGGTTGGGAACCCATCATTGATATGCATGTTAATGGTTATGATTGCGATGCTTTATGTGATCTAGGTGCTAGTATTTCTATCATGCCTAGAAAGATTTATGACATGCTTGATTTACCACCGCTTGAAAAATGTTATTTTGATGTTCCTATTGCTGATGTTGCTAAGAAGAAACCTTTGGGAAGGATTAATGATGTTCTTATTGTGGTTAACAATAACCTTGTTCCCGTTGATTTTCTTGTTATGGACGTTGAATGCCATGCTTCATGTCCTATTATTTTGGGAAGACCCTTTCTTCGAACTGTAGGTGCTATCATTGATATGAGGGAAGGCACTATCAAGTATCAATTCCCACTAAAGAAAGGTATGGAACACTTCCCTAGGAAAAGAAAGAAATTACTTTTTGACTCTATTCTTAGAGCAAATTATGATCTTGATGCTTCATCTATTGATATTACTTGATTCGCACTTTTCTGTGCCTAGCTCAAAGGCGTTAAAGAAAAGCACTCTTGGGAGATAACCCATTGTTTACTTTTCAGTACTTTTTCTTTTATTTGAGTCTTGGAAGTCATTACTACTGTAATGACCGCTCCTTATCTTGTTTATTTCGTTTTTGTGCCAAGAGAAGCCTCTAATTTGAGCGAGGTAAAGATTTGGGGTTATTGCTGTCCTGAAACTGTTTTCGGTGCTGCACCGTAAAAATTCGTGAAAATTCTCTGTTTATCTTTTGGACCTGCGATTTCTTGTGCATATGCCCCAGGTTATATCCAAACTTTTCTTAGTTGAACACTTTTTGATTTGAGCAACAGAAAATCCCTCAAAAATTCGTCCTTTGTCAGCTGTCCAGTTTTGACAGATTTCTGCCAATATTTGTTTTTGCCACTTTATCGCTTTCTTTTGAGTTCTTTTTGATCATGAAACTCTTGTGGAAGTTGCTACAGTAGTATATACTTTATATGTGGTGTTTTGGGTTGAAACCTGAAGCTAAAGGAGGTTGAATATATTTTATGCTTACACTAATGTTGCTAATAGAATTGTGTTTAGTTTTGTATGAAGGAAGTTTTCAAGTGTAGGGATTGGAGAATGATGAGATGAGTTGAAGAATGGACAAAAGCTCAATCTTGGGGATGCCCATGCATCACCCCAAGAAATATCCAAGAAGTACAAGCGTCAAAGCTTGGGGATGCCCCCGAGGCACCCCTTCTTCATCGGCAAAAATCAGGTCACCTTTCAAGACACTATATTTTTATTGCTTCATGCACTATGTGTTTTTCTTGGAGCGTCTGTTGTTTTAGTTTTCTTAGTTGGTTTAGTTTGTTTGTTTGCTGCAATAAATGGTTGGACCCCAACAAATTTCCTTTGGAGGACATGTACTCGTTTTCATTTGCAAAGAACGCTCTAGTTTTCACTGTTATCAAAAATCGAGTGTTCTACTTTTTCCGCTACTGCTTTTGGTTTTCGTTTTCGCCTTGATATGCGTTCAGACCTTGCCATATCTTTTCATCAAGGTGTATTTTTGCCTCTGATATTTATTGGTTTTCATCAAAATAGGTGTTTAAAAAAATTCAAATGGTGTTGGAATAGAGAAAAAGCTTTGTGCAAAATAGTTGTACAAGAAGGAGCTTGTGTAGACTGCGGCTTAGGATTTTTCATGTCATGCTTGATGTCTTTTTGATAGTATGCTTAGTGGTTTTGCTGTAGCATGACTTGTCTCAAATAACTGAGATTGCTTAATGAGCCTTTGAAAAAAATCATGCGTTGTTTTTATTGTATGGAAGCATTATTTTGGTTTTCTCCTTGATGCTTTATTTGGGTTGACTTGGCGCATGCTCACACATGTTAGACTCTTACAAAGTCGCCATTAGCCTTCATGATCATTTATTTTTTAACTTTTGATGCCATCGTATGCTTCTTTCAATGTCGCTTTGTCGCTTTGCATGATTATGGCCATTATTGCTCTCTTAGTTGGTCGCTCCCAGTCTTTTGCTAGCCCTCGCCTTGTACTGAGTATGAGCTCTACTCGTGCATCCAACTCCTAAAAGCCAAAGTTTTCCAAAGTGTCCACCATACATACCTACTAGCAATTTGCTAGTCCAAGTAAATTTGACTTACTTTTATTTTCTCTTCAAATTAAACTCTTACCAGTGTTATGCGAAATTCGGTCAGTAAAGCTCTCACGAACCGGAAGGCACACTTTACTTTTTCCCGTTCTTAAAATTTTGACATTGTGGTATTTTATGTTGAGTTGTTATGCTTGCAAGTTGTAAGTTGGATTCTAGCCCAGCCATGCTGTCATGGGGCAAGCTTTCAACATTGCACTTCTTTTTGAGTTGATATCGTGATCTTTTGTTTATGGATGCCCGCGGTGTGAAATGAATTGGGAATCTTGTGAGGATCATGGAGTTTTTATATGTGTTAGGGAAACGCCGGGCCGCCAATCTAAGCCATGCATAATTCATGGTGGAAATTTGCAGCATACCCATGGTGAACATTCGACGACGCATCTCACAATAAAAAGCTAAACAATATAGCAAATAAAAGAGATGTCGAGGTGTTCATTGTCTGCTTGTCCTGTCATTTTGGTGTGGGCTTGTTCCATGTCATCGGGCACGGAGGTACCCCATTGGCGGTTCTCAATGATATGCATATACTTACAATGACAAGAGCCTTGCTTGGGACTCTAAGTAAATTAGCATGGTTTGGGTACTCGTATTCACGGGACACGAGGTTTTCAACTTATGATTTGTCAAGCATATGCATCATAATTGTTCTCGCATTAACTTTAACCATTCAAGATGCTTATGATGGGGGCAATGAGAGCTCAAAGCCGGTAAGTACCATAATTTTTGAAGGTTATAAAACTTGCAATCACTGCTTCCCTCTGCGAAGGGC
The DNA here is from genome assembly GCA_007115705.1 of Dactylis glomerata. Taxonomy (NCBI): domain Eukaryota; kingdom Viridiplantae; phylum Streptophyta; class Magnoliopsida; order Poales; family Poaceae; genus Dactylis; species Dactylis glomerata. The sequence continues at coordinate 779,096 of QXEO01000291.1, read as the reverse complement.
CTTTCTTTTACTTTTATGTTGAGTCACCACCTTCTTTCTTTATGCACCATTAAGAGAGCTTAGTTGTCATTCTTAGTGTGATATGCATTGTCCCAAAGTTCATTGATTGACTCATATTGTTGGTTTCACTTGTTCTTAAATTATTTGTATCTAGTCGCCCTCTTAAACTTTGAGGTGTCCTATGCATTTATGTTTTGCTCTCTTTGAAGGACAAGCTGAAAACCATTTGTATGTTTTTCCTTATGATTTGAACACACGTTTGACTTTCATTGTTTCATTATCATGATCTTTTGTTTGTGTTCATTTGCATGTTTACAACATGGTTGCTAAGTTCTTATTGTCATGATTATATCTTTCATGCCCATGTTTTAAGTTCTATTGATCCCAGCTCACCAATGCTTACATATATGATCAAGATTGTGTAGGTGCATGTCACCTCAAAAATTATTCTTTGTTATCACTTACCTACTCGAGGACGAGCAGGAGTTAAGCTTGGGGATGCTTGATACGTCTCAAACGTATCTATAATTTTTGATGCTCCATGCTTGTTTTTACACCATTTGCATATTGTTCGTTACACTTAGTGGCATTTTTATACATTTTCCGGAACTAACCTATTAACGAAGTGCCACAGTGCCAGTTTCCTGTTTTCTGCTGTTTTTGTGTTTCAGAAGTGATACACAGGAAATATTCTCGGAATTGGACGAAACAAGTTCCTGAAGTCATATTTTACCCGGAAGCTTCCAGACATCCGAAGGAGTGTCGGAGGGGAGCCACCAGGGCCCCACACAAGGGGGCGGCGCGGCCCAGCCCCTGGCCGTGCCACCCCTGTGTGAGGGCACCTGGTCCCTCTCCTGACATCGCCCCTTCGCCTATAAGTAACCCCCGACGAGAAAAACCTAAGCCCCGATCAGTTTTCCAGAATACATCGCGATCCGCCACCGCCGTCGACCCGAAGATCGGGGGGTCCAGAAGCTCTTCCCGGCACCCTGCCGGAGAGGGGAATCGCCACCGGAGGTCTTCTTCATCGCCATGCTTGCCTCCGGAGCGATGAGTGAGTAGTCTACCTTGGACTATGGGTCCATAGCAGTAGCTAGATGGTTGTCTTCTCCACCATGTGCTTCATGTTTAGATCTCATGAGCTGCCATACATGATTGAGATCACCGTTATGTAATTCTATGATGTTGGTTTGTTGGGATCCGATGAATATTGGTGTTTATGATTAAGTTGTTGTACTGAATTATATCTTTTGTTATCTCTATGTTGTTTATGATCTTGCATGCTCTCCGTTGTTAGTAGCTATCTTGGCCGAGTAGTTGCTAGTGACTCCAAGAGGGGGTATTTATGCTCGATAGTGGGTTCATGTCTCTATTTCACCCGGGGGTGTGACAGAAACCTCTAAGGTGGTAGATGTGCTGTTGCTACTAGGGAGAAAACAACATTCATATGCTCAAGGGCATATGCTTTGTTTACATTACACACTTTGCTTAATGCAATTATCTGTTGTTCGCAACTTAATACTTCTAGGGTGTTCGGATGATATCCCCGGGGGTGGATTATTAGTCATAGATGCAGTTGGATGGCGGTCTATGTATTTTGTTGTAATGCCCAGAGTAAATCTCATAGTGATCTTCTTGACATATCACGTTATCTTTATTCTATCAATTGCCCAACTGTAATTTGTTTACCCAGCATGTTATTTTATCTATGGAGAGACACCACTAGTGAACTATGGACCCCGGTCCTATTTTAATCATATTGCAATCACCTGTTTACTTTTCCCGCACTGTTTACTTTACTCGCATATTACTACTGTTTTCCACTCGATACACTCATAACCTTTGTTTCAAGCAAACCGGTGAGATTGACAACCTCATCGCAAGTTGGGGACAAAGTATTTGTTTGTGTGTGTGCAGGTTCCACAAACACCTTCAGTCGTCATCGTCTCCCTTCTCCTGTTCGATATACCTTGGTTTCTTAACTGAGGGAAAACTTGCCGCTACACTCATCATACCTTCCTCTTGGGGTTCCCAACGGGCTGGTCTTCACCAAGCACAAGGACTCACTGCTCCCACGTCACCACACGAGTAGCATATGGCAGCTCATGAGATCTAAACATGAAGCACATGGTGGAGAAGACAACCATCTAGCTACTGCTATGGACCCATAGTCTAAGGTAGACTACTCACTCATCGCTCCGGAGGCAAGCATGGCGATGAAGAAGACCTCCGGTGGCGATTCCCCTCTCCGGCAGGGTGCCGGGAAGAGCTTCTGGACCCTCCCGATCTTCGGGTCGACGGCGGCGGCGGATCGCGATGTGTTCTGGAAATCTGATCGGGCCCTTAGGTTTTTCTCGTCGGGGGGTATTTATAGGCGAAGGGGCGTTGTCAGAGGAGGGGCCAGGTGGCCTCACAAGGCGGTGGCGCGGGCCAGGGGCTGGCCGCGCCACCCCTGTGTGTGGGCCCCTGGTCCCTCACCTCCTACTCTCCTTCAGATCTTTGGAAGCTTCCGGGTAAAATAAGACTTCAGGAACTTGTTTCGTCCAATTCCGGGAATATTTCCTGTGTATCACTTCTGAAACACAAAAACAGCAGAAAACAGGAAACTGGCACTGTGGCACTTCGTTAATAGGTTAGTTCCGGAAAATGCATAAAAATGCCACTAAGTGTAACGAAACAATAGGCAAATGCTGTAAAACAAGCATGGAGCATCAAAAATTATAGATACGTTTGAGACGTATCACAGGACCACGCCCAGCATATCGGCGAGTCAGTTGATGGTTGCCGAAGAGCTCTCACAACTTTGCATTATGTTATGCTTCCTCGCAATCCTCTCCCTGGAACTTTCCCGCTGCTTCTCGATACCTTCAGATCTAGCCAGCGTATTCATCGGTTGATAGAGCTGAATTTAGTGTCCGGCGCCAATTTTGCTCTTGGATGGATGCGCAAGTGGTACCCAAGGCTTAATTATAGCTCTATGTCACTGAGTTTAGCTCCAGGTGGAGCTAATCTGCGAGTACATGTGGAGAGTACCTTGCAGCCTGCCCGAAAGATTATAGCTAGGCTATTGCGAGAGGATGCCGCGTTTTTTTGCGAGTATCACTATTTAGATCCTTTAGGTGTAGATGATTCTGATGACCCGCTGTTGTAATACTTGTATATGTAGAACGCGAGAGTTTCACGACTGTGTGTCTGAAATTTGTTCTCAGAGCGTTTCTATATAATTCGTGTGTTTGCCGCATTTTCCCTTTGAAAAGACTCGTAAACTCGAATATGAGGAACGTTTTGTCGTCATTATACTTGTAATGTAAGATACATGGGGTGACCCAAGAGATCCGGCCTATGACCTGTGTTCTGAATCTAGAGGGCATTGCCCGTGGGATAACTCGTGGCTTTTACAGCCTTATTCTTCTACTCTACTTTGTTGTTCTTGATGCTTATGCCATCGTGGCCTTCTCTTCTTCTTCTATGACTTTGTCTTCTCCTGATGCTTCTACTCGTGGTTTCTTCATCTCTGGCTCTGTAGCACGTCCTTCTGGTATCTTGACGCCTTCCATAATTGTGTTTTTCACCTTCTCTGCATAGTTGGCTATCATGCCAAAGTTTTACGCCATCTTGTGGAACTCTGTAATATCCCAGCATTTAGGACAAAACGAAGGGTAGACTTAGACTATTGTGCATTCATGCATCTTAAAACCTGAGTAAATTTTTCGCAAATTCAAAAACTGGAGGGAGCAAAGCTTCTATCTAATCACCTTTAGTGTTAGAGGTTATTAGAGTGTTAAGGGCATTGCAATGATCTCTTGATGATATTGTTTAGTAAGATTTGATTTTAAAATGATTGTTGAATTATCTCAAATTTGAATATTTATTAAATAATAAAGAAATAATTCAATTATACAATAATTGAATAATAGAAATGAAATAGAATATAAAACAAATTGAAATAGAACTTTATTGATATTCCACAAATATACAAAGTCTTTACATCTTTATTAGAAGTTAAAAGAAGATTACAAAAGAGGTATACAAAAGAAACCTAAAACTAAACTATTCCTAATGGTCTACTTGAAGATCATCTTCTAAATCTTCATATTCAGCAACCTGCAAAACAACACAAACACATAAAAGAAAAGGAATAAAGATTAGGAGTTAGTGATGTTTACTCTCAGACTAGGGCAAATCATTTTGCCATTGCATCATTGAGTTTTGGATCAAGTTTAGTATCTGTTCTCATAACTTGGGTACAAAGCCACTGTGTACCAAGCAAATGCACAACATGGCCAGAACAGGATCAGATCAAGCCATGGTGACAAGCAGCTCACAAGGAGCATAGTCACAGCACCAGGAGGGTGGTGCTGGCAGCACCACAGCAGCTGAACAAACTAGCTGCCGGCTAGATGAGCTTCACCGGGAGAGCAGCTCACATTCGACACACAGTTCTTTCACAGCACCACTGATCATCCAACAAACAAACCAAGGGATTGAATTCCTGGAAGCTGAAGAAGGTGGCAAGGTGGAGCAGCCCCTGACCAGGAGGAGAAGGGCAGGCACCAGAAGCTTACCAGGAGGAGAAGGGCAGGCAGGAGTCGAACCAGGAGGAGAAGGGCAAGCTAGGAGCAAGCCACAACTCACCAGCAAGCAGTAACAGATTAGCATCAAGACCACAACATCATATATTCAACCACAGGTTGGTATTCTGCACTGAATGCCAGCAGTTGCTTGCTAAATAAATCCAACTGCATGCATGGTTGGGTCTTGAAGGATTTCCCTCAGACTAGCAAAGAGATGCTTTGCTAAGTGCATCACTGGGAGTTCTTTTGCAAAGCCAAAATGCTTGAATCAATGAAATAGCCTCAGATTGACACTTCACTGGCAAGCTTAGCTTAGCAGGAGTTGAGCTTGCACATGAACTGGTTGTGCTGGGCACATATCCAATAGGATATGCACCTCAGTCACACAACAAGATTCATTTCACAAACAAATCACAACACCCTGGCTAAATAAGCAAACAAAGCATAACACATGTTTGTGGTGGCCTCAGACCAGTATCACTGGCCAGATAATAGGGGCAAGTTTCACCATAAGTTAGCCTTTTCAAATTAGTTGCTGGGCACAAGATCAGAAGATCTTGCACCTCAACACAACCAGCTGATCAAATACTGATCAGAGTATTACAAAGTATCATCAATCATTTTCCCAGCAGAAAAATCCTAGGAATCATAGATGTTGCTCAAGTACTCTATCACTGAAGCTTGCAGCACAGCAAGATCTATTATCATTGGTTGAACAAGGATTAACAAGAGATAGAGGCAAGCATAACACACTAGTGCCACAGGATTAGTTGTAGATTCTAACTGAATCTGGGCAATTCAGTGAGAACCATCAGTACTGTGATATCATAAACCACAGTAGCATCAAATAGCATAGCTTCGAGCTAAACTGGGTGATGCCAGCAAAACAAACCTACAGAAGACATCAACTGAACCTTGCAAATTGGCAATGTTCAGAATAACCCCTCTATCAGTAAGTGTGCTGACAGAGGAAGAAGAGAATCAAGCAGTGTATCAGGATACAGCACGATCACAGCTAATTGAATCAAATAAGCATCCAGCAGCAGCATCACAGAGCAAGCTCTGTGAGCTTGGCTCACTGGCCTTGACCAGTATGGTCAAAGACCATGGCCAGTAAGAAGAGCAGAGGGTAGAGAGAGAAGATGTAGCTCACCAGACGCCCAGGTGCTCGTCTGGATGGCATGGCAGGGCAGTGCCTGCGCGGCCAGCCAGAGGCTGCCTGGGAGGTCTTCACCAAGATGCACCGGCGAGTTCTCGTGCAACACAAGCACCAGAGGTTGCTCAGCTAGCACAAGAGAGGAGGCTCGGTGAAGCACCAAACCGGAGGCGATTGGAGGCGGCAGATCCCGAGGGGTAGAACCACCCCGATCTCCTCGTGGAGGAGGCGCCCGGCGATTCCACTCAGTGGAGTTGGTAGAGGGCGCAGGGGCGCATGTTTCGCCCAAGGTGGCAACGGCGGAGTTCACCAGAGCTGGCCGAAGAGGCAAGGCGGTGGCGGCGGCGAACCAGGGTCGTCAGTGAGGTCGAGGAGGAGAGAGGGACCGAGGCAGGTCTGGGTCGGTTCGACCGACCCAGGTCCTGACCGGTTGGGTTAGACCCAGCCGGGGTGGCTAGGCTAGGCCAATGGGCCAATGGACCAATGGGCCAAAGCCATTCTGCTAGCCCAATTCAATTTGAATGAATTTGAAATTCTATTTTTCTTTATAAAATTAATTCAAATCAAAGATCAAACCAAATCTATTTAATTTAATTTTATTAAACAAACTTTTAAACTTAAATGCATAGTTTAGTTAATTATAATAATGACCATAATCAATTTCTATTATTAACTCTAAAAAAATTAAAACCTTTTATATTCCCTTCTTAAAAATCCTTTATCTTTATTAATTAAAATAAAATCTAAGTACTTTCCTTTATTAAATTAAACCTTTTCCTTTTCAAATAACTCAATCAGAGTTTTATAACTTAAACTTTAATCTCAAATATTTACTTAATTGCCTCAACACTCCAATGGGGTAAAACACACAAATACAACATGTGTTTTTAGACACCTTTTTAAAACCCTAGAAAGTGGGTAAAACACACAAATAAGAAAACCTAGTTCATAAATCACCATGCATAGCATATCATTGTGCATCGCATCCAACTATTTCTTGAAACATTGTCCTTATCGGACAATATTTGGATTTCTGTAGAACAAGGAGATCAGGAGCAACGCCAAGTATCCGACTCCATTACCTTTCAGTCACAAGGCAAGTTTATCTTGCTCATATCTCTTGATTGCACTGGTTTTGAAACTTCTTGCAAAGTGATGACTTCAAACTCTAACATTTCAAAAGGGATGGAAAACCTATTTTCATAAATGAATGTGACTAGTGGTTATCGACCAGTGGTGATAACCTAGGAAGGCTGGCAGGTGGAACCACGGTAAGATTGTGGTGGTGGAGGTTCCACTTGCACGGGAAAGCAAACCTAGGATTAACAACCAATGCCACAGTTATTCTAGCACCGTAAAAACCGTGTCATCCAAGAGACTTGGAATGGGACGGGAAAGTCAGCTGTATCTTCTCTCGTTCGCATGTCAACGGGCAGCCAGTTGCCGGTCGCAGTAGGTCTTGCGGGACTACTTGCATATGGGTGGGACACCTAAGTTCTCACGGCACTGGTGTCTATGATGGTCCGCCAGAGGCGCCTAGGTACTTCATCGTTGGGGGTGAATATCAGGGGCATAACCTGCTCGCGTGAATTGGGTGGGCATGCGTTGTGCGGGGAAGGCAGTGATTGGCTTGGATCAATGACTGGACCCCACATCAAGGAATTGTGGACGGGAATGTACGCCCGGTTATGCAGCAAGGCTTTGATCTCTTTTGGAAGGACACACCTCTGCAGAGTGTAAAAGGATGTGACATGTTACCCCTTGTTCCGGGAAGGAGCTGCGAACGCCGCAGGAAAGGTGCTCTCAAGGCACTACACCTATGTTGGCTGTTGGGCATAGTTTTCTAAAGTAAAAGCAACCTTTCAAGAAATCTTGATAAAAACCTTGCATAGGCCTACGACTCTTTTGGGTCTGTGGCTGTAGTTAGTGCATATCACACAACTTCTTTATAAAGAAACTTGCTGGGTAACGCTCGTTACTCACCCCAATCTCTTAAACCCTTGCTAGACTGTGAAGAGCTCTACGAAGCAACTCTGAATGCAATCGAAGGCCAGCAGGACATCTTCTACGAGGAGCCAGATCTCTCCCGAGGCGTCGAAGGCATGGATTACATCATTCGCTATGGGGCATCCTCCGACGAGGAATCTGAGTGAAGATCTACTAACCAATAGGGTAGTACTGTAGCCGAGGAACCGAGCAACTGTAGAATATAAATAAGTTGTTGAGTTCTTCCCTTGTTTAATTATTTGAGCTTTCCAGCTGCTGTAAACACTAAGCACTTGAGGTGTTCTCCTTATCGGGAGCATTTCGGTATCATCACACTTTGGTCTGTAATAAATGTGGATCAGTTTGTATTTGGGCCCGCAATGTTTCTGTTGTACCATTCTGAGGGATGTAATATTTGTGGAGGCTTGTTTCGCAAGTGTTATATCAACGACTTGCATACTACAACATGCAGTGGTATGCTGGGTCACCGCAGCTGGTATCAGAGCAATTTCTTTGACCTTATGTTGGAAACCTAGTAAAGGGATAGAACCTGTAGGAGTCTAGTAGGAACGGTAAAGAGTTCTCTAAATCTATAATGGTTATTCACTTCGGAATAGCTTAGTCATATTTTTAGTGTTACAATTCTTTATTATGATGCATCATACTAATTCTGTACCTTATTCTTGTAACAGCTATTATGGCATCGAGAGTTCCAGCACGTACCGTTTGGTCATAGAGGAGGACTCTGGAAGACTATGAGGGAACCTTGACTGAGCAGTTAGGGTCACTACTATGGGCTTTTGGACTTAACACCGACATCCCTGTTAAGACTTATTTTTACAAGGATGACGGGACTACAGTCAAGTACCGTGTGGTCATTATGCTACCTGACGGACTGGTATCTAGTACAGTTCAGCCTTCTAGAGAGGGAAGAGGTGAGACTGCAGCTTATCACGAGGCAGTAGTGAGAGCTATTGCGACTATCAGGGAGTACAGAGCGGTGGAGTTAGCAGGTACCACTTTTACCGCTATTCCACATGACTCACTGATGGATGAGCCAGGAATGGATCACGATGTTCTGGTGAAGAAGAAGCCAAAGTTAGCAGCCAGACTTCTTGATAGGTATAGGAAGATGGTAGGTTCACTGTATAACACTCACCAGGTCATTGTGGAGGACAAGGCGGAGATGCTCGATGACCTCACAGACACTACTAGGAGGCAGGAGCGAGCACAGTTGACTAGGCAGGAGTCGGAGGGATCTCATTTCTCACCGGTTGTGGGAAAGCACAGTTACCCGACACAGCCTGGACCTTCCAGGTATTCACTCACTCCTTAGCCTATTCACTACCCAGTTATCACTTCTAGTATGGAGGCGCAGCAGGGTCTCAAGGGGATCTCGGAGTCCGAGCTGCCTATTGAGAACTCTGATGGGTGGAGGTTTGACTGGCTGGGAGACGGCCAGCAGTACACTAGCTCATACGGAGGGACAGCTCACGCAGCAGGAGTTGGTGATGCAGTAGTCACTCCTGTTGTATCAGATGAGGAGGAGGAGGATCCGATGGAGGTTCAGTTCGAGAGTCAGGAGCCAGTTGAGGCATCTATGGAGCAGGAAGCACCGTTTGATCACACCCATTGCACGGAGAGTGTGTGCTACGGAGAGGCAGAGCCCTTTCCTACTACGACTGTTCAAGAGACCAGTGTGTACTTTGAGAGCTACCTCAGACTGAATGGACTAGTGTTGAGCGATACTTCTGCGATGGACACTTCTGACTCGGACTATGTTCCGGGTGGTAGGCCGTTTGTTCCTGAGACAGTGCGCCGGACTACACGCCATCATGGGTGGACTCCGGGCATGTACTATGAGCCGTGAAACCAGGACAGGATGTCAAGACTAAGACAGAAGCTTAGTTGTATCTGTGATTGCAGCTAGTGCTAGTAGTATGTTGTTGTAATAAGAGAGACGTTAGAACTATCCCGTCTCGATCTATGAGTGTACTCCACGTGTGAGAGTACGTGTTGTAATAATGACCTTGTATCGGTTTGTATGGAATGTATAATATGTATCTGGTATTTGGTTTTCTTGCGACTTCCATTCGAATTTGGATTTTGTTTTCCATTGTGTGACTAGTTCTGAGCATGAAGTGAAGCTCAGAAAGCATGGGCATGGTGTAATTATGAGATCTTCGCTTTATGTTACAGGACTAGAGGGGCTATGGATACAGGATTAGCTACCGATGCTGAGGAGCAACGTTTGGCACAAGAGGCTCAGGCGAAAGCTATGAATGACCAGCAGGCAGAAATGGAAGCCAAAGCAAAGGCTGATCAAGAAAATCAAGCTCATTTACCACCACCACCGTTCAGGCCTTTGGCGGAGCAAAGCTTTATGCAGTATATGCAGTTCATGCAAGAGACACAGAACAAATTCATGCAAGAACTCATGGGACATGTTGGAGCCGGTAGGGTTCCGGAGGCAAGAGGGGTAAGTCTTTCTGACTTCCTCAATGCAAAACCACTTCCCTTTGCTTCCGCAGTTGAACCAATGGATGCGGAAGATTGGCTTATGGACACTAAGAGAAAACTAAAGGCGGTGGGAGCCAATGACAAGGAGAAGGTTTGTTATGTTGTACACCTTCTATCTGGACCAGCCGCAGCATGGTGGGACAACGAAGTGACACTCCAACTTCCGGAGAAGGTATTCTCTTGGGATGAGTTCAAACAAAAATTTTGTACCTTTCATGTGCCAGAAAGTGTGGTTGAGATCAAGAGGAGGGAATTTGAAGACCTCAAGCAGGGGAGTGCGTCAATGATGGCTTACATCAAGGAGTTCACGAGACTCAAGAACATTATGGGTACGGACAGCAAGAGGGTGAAAAGGTTCCTCAGGGGACTGGATCCTTATGCGGCAATGCAGATGAAGTTGACGAAGCCGCGTAACTTCCAAGAACTCATGGATACAGCCATTACTTGGGAGAATTATTACAAGTTGGTTCAGATGAGCCGACTGAAGAGAGCCAAGATGGAGGCCAAGAAAGTGCAACCAACCCGAAGTACTCCAAACCTGAGTTTCAAACCCAGGGTGAGGACAGGAGGAGCTCCACCTAATCGTAAGGTGTTTTCACCTAAAGGTCAGATCCTCTGCCACAAGTGTGGACTTCCAGGACATGTTCAGAAAGATTGCAACAAGCCAAGGATTATCTGTTATGCTTGTGGGAAGGAAGGGCATATCCGTCCAGATTGTCCTAATAAACCACCTGGTGGATGGCCGGATAATCGTGGTGGTAAGTCAGGAGGAGGTGGTAGACCTGCATCTGGAGGTGGCAGCAGCAGCAAGAACGACAACGGAAAAAGAGGCCGGAACTTTGGGAGGTTAAATTGCACATCTCTGGAAGAAGCTAACAATTCAGAAACGGCGGTCATAGGTACGCTAAGCATCCTTACTCATCCCGGTAAAGTTCTTTTTGATACCGGTGCCACTACATCATTCATTTCCAAAGGTTTTGTTGAAAAATATGGGTTAAGGTGTTGGGCGATAGCACATCCTATGACTGTTGTGACGGTCGGGGGTAAACTTTTAGTATCCCAATGCATACCAGATCAGGTCATTACGATCTGTGACTGTCCTTACTTCGCCGATCTCTACGTTCTTCCACTCAAGAACATTGAAGTTGTTCTGGGAATGGATTGGATGTCGGATCATGGAGCACACATTAATTGTGAGGAGAAGACTGTGTCAATCCGAAAGCCTGGAGGTGGGAGAATCACATACCAAGCAGATAAGCATATCCATGTGGAGATTGGAATTCAACTCAATTCACTGAAAGAGGCCAAACTAGAAGATATTCCAGTGGTGAACGAGTTCATGGATGTATTTCCCCAAGAATTACCGGGAATGCCACCGGATCGGGAAATAGAATTTACTATTGATCTGAAGCTAGGCACAACACCAATTTCACAAGCACCCTATAAAATGGATCCTAAAGAGTTGAAAGAACTGAAGGAACAGTTAGATGAGTTGGAAAGTAAGGGATTCATCCAAGAAAGTATATCACCTTGGGGTTCGCCAGTCATATTTGTTGATAAAAGAGATGGAGGCAGAAGAATGTGTGGGGATTTCAGGAATCTGAATAATGTCACCATCAAAAAAAAGTATCCTTTGCCAAGAATTCAAGATCTGTTTGATCAAGTCCATGGAGCTGGGGTTTTCTCAAAAATTGATCTGAGATCAGGGTATCATCAAATCAAGATAAAGCCTGAAGATGTACCAAAGACTGCATTTGTCTCAAGGTATGGCCATCATGAATATTTAGTTGTTCCTTTTGGTCTGACCAATGCTCCGGCAATTTTCATGAACTTGATGAACAAGATTTTCATGCCATATTTGGACAAGTTTGTGATAGTGTTTATCGATGACATTCTGATTTATTCCAAGAATAAAGAGGATCATGCCAAACATCTCAGAATGGCATTGCAAGTGTTAAGGGAACATCAGTTGTATGCTAAATTTAGCAAATGTGAATTTTGGCTGGATCAAGTAGAATTCCTTGGACATGTTATTAGCAAGGAAGGGATTGCTGTGAATCCAAGCAAAGTTCAATCAGTCTTGGATTGGCAAGCACCAACCAATGTGAAGGAAATAAGAGGTTTTCTAGGAATGGCCGGATACTATCGGAGGTTCATCAAAAGATTCTCGAAGATAGCAGGGCCGATGACCAAATTGTTAAAGAAAAACACTCCATTTGAGTGGTCTGAGAAATGTGAAGAGAGTTTTCAAGAGCTGAAAAAGAAACTCACAACAGCACCTATCTTAGCAGTACCAGAATCTGGAAAGGATTATATAGTTTACTGCGATGCATCCAAGAATGGACTGGGCTGTGTTCTGATGCAAGACCGGAAGGTAATTGCTTATGGTTTAAGACAACTTAAACCACATGAAGTCAATTACCCAACACATGATCTAGAATTGGCAGCAGTGGTATTTGCTCTCAAGCAATGGAGGCAATTTCTTTATGGAGCCAAATGTGAGCTTTACACCGATCACAAGAGCCTAAAATACTTCTTTACTCAGAAGGAGTTGAACATGAGGCAGAAAAGATGGCTAGAGTTGATCAAGGATTATGATCTTACAATTAATTATACTCCTAGAAAGGCTAATGTGGTAGCTGATGCATTAAGCCGGAAGAGTACTGTAACACAGCAAATGGATAGAGAACTTCCGGAGGAATTGCTTAAGGATCTGGAAAGACTGGAAATAGAATGTTTGGAGGTCCAATCTTTGGGGGGTATTCACACTATGAGAGTAATGGAGGAAAGACAAAGTGATTTCAAATACACTATATTCATAAGACAAGATGAAGATCCTTTCATCGCCGAAGAAATCCATAGGATTGAAGAGGGTAGACCATCTGAATTCCGTTTGGGTGATTTTGATTCACTCTGGTTCCACAACAGAATCTGTGTGCCAGATATATCGGAGATTAAGGGGCTGATTCTCAAGGAGGCCCACGAGACACCATACTCCATACATCCGGGAAGTACAAAGATGTACATGGATCTCAAGGAGTTGTTCTGGTGGAATAACATGAAGCGGGACATAGCCAAGTATGTAGCAGAATGTCACACCTGCCAAAGAGTCAAGGCAGAGCATCAAAGTCCAGCAGGGTTACTTCAACCTCTGGACATTCCGGAGTGGAAATGGGAGGAAATCGGGATGGACTTTATTACCGGTTTACCTCTAACCAAGAGGCACAAAGATATGATCTGGGTAATAGTTGATCGACTCACCAAAAGTGCACACTTCTTGCCTATGAACCAGAAGGATAGTGCAGAAAAGCTAGTGGAGATTTATGTAAAAGAGATCGTCAGCAAGCATGGAGTACCCAAGAAGATCGTCTCTGATAGAGGGTCTGTCTTTACATCCACCTTCTAGAGAGATCTTCATACAGCACTGGGATCCCAATTGGACTTCAGCACAGCTTATCATCCTCAAACTGGAGGGCAAACTAAAAGAACAAATCAAATATTGGAGGATATGCTACGGGCGTGTGCGCTAGACTTTGGAGGTTCATGGGATGAGCACCTACCACTAGCAGAGTTCTCGTACAACAACAGCTATCAAAGCAGTTTGAAAGCAGCACCATTTGAGGTATTATATGGTCGTAAGTGCAGATCTCCAATATGTTGGTTTGAGTCTGGAGGCAACCATGAATTCGAAACTGATTTCATCAAAGAGAAGCAAGGTATCATTGATATCATCCGAGATCGTTTGAAGATAGCTCAAAGTCGTCAAAAGAGTTATGCAGATCAAAAGAGGCGGACATGGGAACCCAAAGTGGGGGATTTGGTCTATCTGAAAGTTAGTCCTATGAAAGGAGTCAAAAGGTTCGGTGTTAAGGGGAAGTTAAGCCCAAGATACATTGGACCATTCAAGATTCTCAGTCAGAACCAAAGTGTTGCTTTTGAATTAGAGCTCCCAGAAAAATTGAAGCAAGTTCACAATGTCTTCCACGTTTCTCAACTTCAGAAGTGTTTGAAAGCATTGGAAGATTCTGTTACACATGATGACCTAGATCTTCAAGCAGACTTGACTTATGAGGAGAAGCCAATAAAGATCTTAGAGGAGAACTGGAAGAGGCTTCGGAACCGTGCAATCAAATTCTGTAAAGTTCAATGGAATCATCACTCCGAAAGGGAAGCAACTTGGGAGAAAGAAGAGGATTTGAGACAAGCCTACCCAGAACTATTCAGGTACACAAAGTTTTAACTTCGGGACGAAGTTCTGATAAGGGGGGAAGACTGTAATATCCCAGCATTTAGGACAAAACGAAGGGTAGACTTAGGACTATTGTGCATTCATGCATCTTAAAACCTGAGTAAATTTTTCGCAAATTCAAAAACTGGAGGGAGCAAAGCTTCTATCTAATTACCTTTAGTGTTAGAGGTTATTAGAGTGTTAAGGGCATTGCAATGATCTCTTGATGATATTGTTTAGTGAGATTTGATTTTAAAATGATTGTTGAATTATCTCAAATTTGAATATTTATTAAATAATAAAGAAATAATTCAATTATACAATAATTGAATAATAGAAATGAAATAGAATATAAAACAAATTGAAATAGAACTTTATTGATATTCCACAAATATACAAAGTCTTTACATCTTTATTAGAAGTTAAAAGAAGATTACAAAAGAGGTATACAAAAGAAACCTAAAACTAAACTATTCCTAATGGTCTACTTGAAGATCATATTCTAAATCTTCATATTCAGCAACCTGCAAAACAACACAAACACATAAAAGAAAAGGAATAAAGATTAGGAGTTAGTGATGTTTACTCTCAGACTAGGGCAAATCATTTTGCCATTGCATCATTGAGTTTTGGATCAAGTTTAGTATCTGTTCTCATAACTTGGGTACAAAGCCACTGTGTACCAAGCAAATGCACAACATGGCCAGAACAGGATCAGATCAAGCCATGGTGACAAGCAGCTCACAAGGAGCATAGTCACAGCACCAGGAGGGTGGTGCTGGCAGCACCACAGCAGCTGAACAAACTAGCTGCCGGCTAGATGAGCTTCACCAGGAGAGCAGCTCACATTCGACACACAATGATATGGGCATGAAGGAGGAGGTGAAGCCCAATTTCAGGACTCCACCAAGATGAGGGAAGTTCATTGCTGATTGGCACGCCAGGATGACCTACGATATGAGATAATTTAGTCTAAGGTTGTGTCAGCAATTTATATACCTGCTTATGTTATTTCGTGTGTCAGGTCATGTTATGGGCCACTTAGGTTTATTTGTGTTTTGGGTTTGAGCCCAACAGTTTTCTGGCCGTCTATATAAGGAGGCCAGCAGTCTAGGATTTAGGGAGTTCAGTTGTTTAGTCAAAAACTATCGTGTGCTCCACCGTGTATCATCCCTCCGGGGAAACGGCGCTGCCGTGTTTATCAAATACATTGCTGTGAAGGTTCTTGTGTTCATCAAGGATTATCAGGCTCAGGTTTGAGGCGTGTTGATTCTCTTCACGTTGCTTGCTGGATTCGTTCCTCTTCTTCAGGTGACGTTCTTCGCGTTGTTGGAAGATTATTTATCCGGGTAGACTCGCTGTGAAAGATCGGGACAAAACTCATAGGATCACCGGCGTGATCCTTATCATGTCTAACCCAACCGGTCAGGACCTGGGTCGGTCAAACCGACCCAGACCTGCCTCGGTCCCTCTCTCCTCCTCGACCTCACTGACGACCCTGGTTCGCCGCCGCCGCCTTGCCTCTCCGGCCAGCTCTGGTGAACTCCGCCGTTGCCACCTTGGGCGAAACATGCGCCCCTGCGCCCTCTACCAACTCCACCGAGTGGAATCGCCGGGCGCCTCCTCCACGAGGAAATCGGGGTGGTTCTACCCCTCGGGATCTGCCGCCTCCAATCGCCTCCGGTTTGGTGCTTCACCGAGCCTCCTCTCTTGTGCTAGCTGAGCAACCTCTGGTGCTTGCGTTGCACGAGAACTCGCCGGTGCATCTTGGTGAAGACCTCCCCAGGCAGCCTCTGGCTGGCCGCGCAGGCACTGCCCTGCCATGCCATCCAGACGAGCACCTGGGCGTCTGGTGAGCTACATCTTCTCTCTCTACCCTCTGCTCTTCTTACTGGCCATGGTCTTTGACCATACTGGTCAAGGCCAGTGAGCCAAGCTCACAGAGCTTGCTCTGTGATGCTGCTGCTGGATGCTTATTTGATTCAATTAGCTGTGATCGTGCTGTATCCTGATACACTGCTTGATTCTCTTCTTCCTCTGTCAGCACACTTACTGACAGAGGGGTTATTCTGAACATTGCTAATTTGCAAGGTTCAGTTGATGTCTTCTGTAGGTTTGTTTTGCTGGCATCACCCAGTTTAGCTCGAAGCTATGCTATTTGATGCTACTGTGGTTTATGATATCACAGTACTGATGGTTCTCACTAAATTGCCCAGATTCAGTTAGAATCTGCAACTAATCCTGTGGCACTAGTGTGTTATGCTTGCCTCTATCTCTTGTTAATCCTTGTTCAACCAATGATAATAGATCTTGCTGTGCTGCAAGCTTCAGTGATAGAGTACTTGAGCAACATCTATGATTCCTAGGATTTTTCTGGTGGGAAAATGATTGATGATACTTTGTAATACTCTGATCAGTATTTGATCAGCTGGTTGTGTTGAGGTGCAAGATCTTCTGATCTTGTGCCCAGCAACTAATTTGAAAAGGCTAACTTATGGTGAAACTTGCCCCTATTATCTGGCCAGTGATGCTGGTCTGAGGCCACCACAAACATGTGTTATGCTTTGTTTGCTTATTTAGCCAGGGTGTTGTGATTTGTTTGTGAAATGAATCTTGTTGTGTGACTGAGGTGCATATCCTATTGGATATGTGCCCAGCACAACCAGTTCATGTGCAAGCTCAACTCCTGCTAAGCTAAGCTTGCCAGTGAAGTGTCAATCTGAGGCTATTTCATTGATTCAAGCATTTTGGCTTTGCAAAAGAACTCCCAGTGATGCACTTAGCAAAGCATCTCTTTGCTAGTCTGAGGGAAATCCTTCAAGACCCAACCATGCATGCAGTTGGATTTATTTAGCAAGCAACTGCTAGCATTCAGTGCAGAATACCAACCTGTGGTTGAATATATGATGTTGTGGTCTTGATGCTAATCTGTTACTGCTTGCTGGTGAGTTGTGGCTTGCTCCTAGCTTGCCCTTCTCCTCCTGGTTCGACTCCTGCCTGCCCTTCTCCTCCTGGTAAGCTTCTGGTGCCTGCCCTTCTCCTCCTGGTCAGGGGCTGCTCCACCTTGCCACCTTCTTCAGCTTCCAGGAATTCAATCCCTTGGTTTGTTTGTTGGATGATCAGTGGTGCTGTGAAATAACTGTGTGTTCTTTGTGTGATATGGGCACGAAGGAGGAGGTGAAGCCCAATTTCAGGACTCCACCAAGATGAGGGAAGCTCATTGCTGATTGGCACGCCAGGACGACCTACGATATGAGATAATTTAGTCTAAGGTTGTGTCAGCAATTTATATACCTGCTTATGTTATTTCGTGTGTCAGGTCATGTTATGGGCCACTTAGGTTTATTTGTGTTTTGGGTTTGGGCCTGTCCAAGCCCAACAGTTTTCTGGCCGTCTATATAAGGAGGCCAGCAGTCTAGGATTTAGGGAGTTCAGTTGTTTAGTCAAAAACTATCGTGTGCTCCACCGTGTATCATCCCTCCGGGGAAACGGCGCTGCCGTGTTTATCAAATACATTGCTGTGAAGGTTCTTGTGTTCATCAAGGATTATCAGGCTCAGGTTTGAGGCGTGTTGATTCTCTTCACGTTGCTTGCTGGATTCGTTCCTCTTCTTCAGGTGACATTCTTCGCGTTGTCTGAAGATTATTTATCCGGGTAGACTCGCTGTGAAAGATCGGGACAAAACTCATAGGATCACCGGCGTGATCCTTATCATGTGGTATCAGATTACTGGGTTTATCACTGCGAGTGTTTTCTGTTGATTGATCTGCGGATTGTTCCTCTCCGAGCAGTTTTTAGATCAGAAGAAGTGGAGTTTCAGATTGGATCGTGTTTTCAGATCGAAATAGCTGATTGCCGATTTCAGATCCGATCGAAGGAAAAAGAGAAAAAAAAACAGCTTTGTGGAATCGATCGCTCCCTAGGGCGATCGCTAGGAGAAATCTATCTCTCCAATTCGTGCTCAGTACCAGAGTCCAACAGCTGCAAGATTTCCTTCAGATCCGATATAGCCTACAGATCCGATCGATCCAATTCTGAAAACAAGGAGAAAAGATCGACCAGAACAGCTCGACCTGGCCAGATCCGATTGGCTGTTAAAAAAAACCAGCTACGCGCGCCGACGCACGGAGATCGTCTGGCGTCTGGCGTCTGGCGCCTCGCTGCCCCCGCGCTAATCGCCAGGATCGATCGTCGCCATACCACGGAGCATGTCTGCCCCCTGGCGACCGCCCGCCCAGCTCATTGAGGAATCTCGTCCCGCGCGCTCGACTTCCTAGTGGGCTGGCCCAAGTGCCTGTAGCGATTTGGTCGTTTCCTCCGAGCGCCCAGCTGACATTGGTGTTCGATTGCCAGCTCGTGTGCCTGGTTTTGCCTTCCCTTGACTCGCCTCGGGCCAGACAGACTCTGCCCTTGAGCGCTCGCATGTCCCAGTACCGCCCTTGGCAATCACTGCTAATACAGAGGATATACACAGCTGTACTTGATCGTTAACTCTCCTATATCCCAAGATCTATAGTCGGCTGCGTTTTTGTATTCAACAATTTGTACCAGCTGAGTACATATAAAGATGGATTCTTTTTCGGGAGATGTTTTTGGCAAAAGGTGCTATCTTGGCAAGAAGTCTAGTGATGTTTTTAATGATTATCTTGATATCAAGAAGGGAGGGCCGCTATCCAAGCCTAGCTGGTGTTTACACAAACTTGCGACAATTGCGGAGTACCTCGATTGGGAAAGGCACATGGAACTGGGTTTCCGTCGATGTCGCACATACAATGACAAGTTTCGTAGCTATGATGGATATGGTCTTGCTTACCGGCGTGTGGACACTGAAGTAACCAGATGGTGGTGCAAGGCGGTTGGAAGAAATGAGTTTGATTGTACTTGGGAGGACTTCAAGAAATTTCTCCGTGATGGTTTTGTGTTACCGTATATGGAGGAAATCGAGCAGCCACCCAAGGTTGTGCATCGGATAGAGGATGTTGGCAAGAGCATAGCTCCTATACCGAAGGTCGCGACAGCTGTGCCTACTCATGAGAAGTTGACAGTTGTTCCATTGCCGACAGTTAGCAAGGTAGTAGCCACGAATTCTGAATTGTCAGCGGTTGATGTTGTCAAGGCTGATGTTGTCCAGGATATCGTGGAGGAGGTTGTACCATTGAGTGAGCTGAATATGCAACTCAAAAGAGTACATGATGAGACTTGCATGACAGTGGATAGAGGCCAGCGATGGAATTTATTTCAGGCACAGTGCATAATTAAAGGCAAAGCATGCAAGTTGATGATTGACAGTGGTAGTTACTGTAATGGCATTAGCAAGGCAGTTGTGGAGGCTTTGGATTTATCCACATGGCGTATTCCAGAACCGAGGCATGTTGAGTGGGTTAATAGCTGTGGTATGTTAAAGATTACTCACAAGGTGCGTGTGCCATTTACAGTTGATGACTATGCTGATGAGGTGGAATGTGATGTATTGCCATTGGAGGTGTGTGGGCTGTTACTTGGACGTCCATGGCAGTATGATCACAATGCTATACATGCTGGGAGAGAAAATACATATTCTTTTGTGCATGATGGCAAACAGCGGACTTTGAAGCCTATGAGAGATGATCAAATCAAGTCCGATGTCGTGCTGGTGGTACACAAGGAGAAGTTGCGCAAGGCTAAGCCAAAATCTGGGCTAGCTACGTCGCAACCTGAGGAGCATGACGTGAAGAGCGTCAATGGTGATATTGTTTCAGCCAAGCCTGTAGATGACAAGCCAGTTGTTCTTGTTAGTGACAAGCCGGTTGAAGTCAAGCCTCTTATTGATGAAGGGAAGGATATGTCAGCATGTGTTCCATGTGTTCCACTTCCAGTTCGTGTTGACATGGGTGTTCAGACCGATGATGGTGGTGCTGATCGTGTTCCGGTGCATACGGTGCCGCGGGTAGTCAGCCACAGTTTTGTTAGAACACCTCAGAGACGTTTTGTTGGAGCAGCAGTGCGTGTGCATACAGGCAAAGAAGGACGTGTTCGTCAGTTGTGTGGCCCAGGCATTACTACTTTGCAGGGTCGTGCTAAGCAGGTTCATGTTCAGCAACGCAAGGTTCCAGCAAGGGTTGAGAAGAAGAAGGTGGAGGCGCCTAAGTACAAATTTATTTGGCGAAGAAAAGAGGTGCAACCACCTAGGGCTGTATCAAGTCGTGCAGGCCAAGAGGGAGGATGTGGTGAGGAAGGCAAGCAAGACTTGAAGACGGCGAATATGCGTGGTGCTATTGATATTCCGCCACCCTTTCGAGCAGACCCTCACGCGTTGGGGACAACGCTTTTTGAAGGGGGGGAGGATGATATGGGCACGAAGGAGGAGGTGAAGCCCAATTTCAGGACTCCACCAAGATGAGGGAAGCTCATTGCTGATTGGCACGCCAGGACGACCTACGATATGAGATAATTTAGTCTAAGGTTGTGTCAGCAATTTATATACCTGCTTATGTTATTTCGTGTGTCAGGTCATGTTATGGGCCACTTAGGTTTATTTGTGTTTTGGGTTTGGGCCTGTCCAAGCCCAATAGTTTTCTGGCCGTCTATATAAGGAGGCCAGCAGTCTAGGATTTAGGGAGTTCAGTTGTTTAGTCAAAAACTATCATGTGCCCCACCGTGTATCATCCCTCCGGGGAAACGGCACTGTCGTGTTTATCAAATACATTGCTGTGAAGGTTCTTGTGTTCATCAAGGATTATCAGGCTCAGGTTTGAGGCGTGTTAATTCTCTTCACGTTGCTTGCTGGATTCATTCCTCTTCTTCAGGTGACGTTCTTCGCATTGTTGGAAGATTATTTATCCGGGTAGACTCGCTGTGAAAGATCGGGACAAAACTCATAGGATCACCGGCGTGATCCTTATCAGGCTGGGCCAATGGGCCAATGGACCAATGGGCCAAAGCCATTCTGCTAGCCCAATTCAATTTGAATGAATTTGAAATTCTATTTTTCTTTATAAAATTAATTCAAATCAAAGATCAAACCAAATCTGTTTAATTTAATTTTATTAAACAAACTTTTAAACTTAAATGCATAGTTTAGTTAATTATAATAATAACCATAATCAATTTCTATTATTAACTCTAAAAAAATTAAAACCTTTTATATTCCCTTCTTAAAAATCCTTTATCTTTATTAATTAAAATAAAATCTAAGTACTTTCCTTTATTAAATTAAACCTTTTCCTTTTCAAATAACTCAATCAGAGTTTTATAACTTAAACTTTAATCTCAAACATTTACTTAATTGCCTCAACACTCCAATGGGGTAAAACACACAAATACAACATGTGTTTTTAGACACCTTTTTAAAACCCTAGAAAGTGGGTAAAACACACAAATAAGAAAACCTAGTTCATAAATCACCATGCATAGCATATCATTGTGCATCGCATCCAACTATTTCTTGAAACATTGTCCTTATCGGACAATATTTGGATTTCTGTAGAACAAGGAGATCAGGAGCAACGCCAAGTATCCGACTCCATTACCTTTCAGTCACAAGGCAAGTTTATCTTGCTCATATCTCTTGATTGCACTGGTTTTGAAACTTCTTGCAAAGTGATGACTTCAAACTCTAACATTTCAAAAGGGATGGAAAACCTATTTTCATAAATGAATGTGACTAGTGGTTATCGACCAGTGGTGATAACCTAGGAAGGCTGGCAGGTGGAACCACGGTAAGATTGTGGTGGTGGAGGTTCCACTTGCACGGGAAAGCAAACCTAGGATTAACAACCAATGCCACAGTTATTCTAGCGCCGTAAAAACCGTGTCATCCAAGAGACTTGGAATGGGACGGGAAAGTCGGCTGTATCTTCTCTCGTTCGCATGTCAACGGGCAGCCAGTTGCCGGTCGCAGTAGGTCTTGCGGGACTACTTGCATATGGGTGGGACACCTAAGTTCTCACGGCACTGGTGTCTATGATGGTCCGCCAGAGGCGCCTAGGTACTTCATCGTTGGGGGTGAATATCAGGGGCATAACCTGCTCGCGTGAATTGGGTGGGCATGCGTTGTGCGGGGAAGGCAGTGATTGGCTTGGATCAATGACTGGGCCCCACATCAAGGAATTGTGGACGGGAATGTACGCCCGGTTGTGCAGCAAGGCTTTGATCTCTTTTGGAAGGACACACCTCTACAGAGTGTAAAAGGATGTGACATGTTACCCCTTGTTCCGGGAAGGAGCTGCGAACGCCGCAGGAAAGGTGCTCTCAAGGCACTACACCTATGTTGGCTGTTGGGCATAGTTTTCTAAAGTAAAAGAAACCTTTCAAGAAATCTTGATAAAAACCTTGCATAGGCCAACGACTCTTTTGGGTCTGTGGCTGTAGTTAGTGCATATCACACAACTTCTTTATAAAGAAACTTGCTGGGTAACGCTCGTTACTCACCCCAATCTCTTAAACCCTTGCTAGACTGTGAAGAGCTCGACGAAGCAACTCTGAATGCAATCGAAGGCCAGCAAGACATCTTCTACGAGGAGCCAGATCTCTCCCGAGGCGTCGAAGGCGTGGATTACATCATTCGCTACGGGGCATCCTCCGGCGAGGAATCTGAGTGAAGATCTACTAACCAATAGGGTAGTACTGTAGCCGAGGAACCGAGCAACTGTAGAATATAAATAAGTTGTTGAGTTCTTCCCTTGTTTAATTATTTGAGCTTTCCAGTTGCTGTAAACACTAAGCACTTGAGGTGTTCTCCTTATCGGGGGCATTTCGGTATCATCACGCTTTGGTCTGTAATAAATGTGGATCAGTTTGTATTTGGGCCCGCAATGTTTCTGTTGTACCATTCTGAGGGATGTAATATTTGTGGAGGCTTGTTCCGCAAGTGTTATATCAATGACTTGCATACTACAACATGCAGTGGTATGCTGGGTCACCGCAAACTCTTTGTCGCATAGGTCTGAAACCTCGAAGCTTCCCTTCACTGTGATTATTCCCTTTGGTCCTGGCATCTTGAGTACTAGATACGTATAGTGAGGTACTGCCATGAATCACGAAAACGCGGGTCGCCCGAGGATCGCATGATATTGAGATGGCCAGTCCATGACTTCGAAGTCTAGTTTTTCCCTTCTGCAATTTTGTCGGTTGCCGAAGCAAACATTGAGTGCTATTCTACCTAGTGGATAGTTGGCGCTTCCTGGTACTATCCCATGAAAGGAACAGTCTGTTGGCTTCAGGAACTCTAATGATATATGAATTGCTCTAAGTGTTTTCGCATATATCAAATTGATTCCACTTCCCACATCCATGAATATTCTGTCGACATCGTATGCGCCGATCTGAGCTTTGAGTACCAAAGGCGCGTTTCCCGGCCGAGGTACTGTTATGGGGTGATCTTCTCTGTTGAACTCGATTGGTTGTTCTGACCAGTGTAGATATTCCGTTGTAGGTGGAGGTGAAGTGACTGCTAGATTGACTTGTCGAGTAATGCTTTTTTCTTCTTTGTTCGACTTAGGCACGGGTTGTATCATTGTTGTGATGTGCCCCTTAGATGGAACGTACCCTCCGTCATCATCGTGTCCCTGGTTTGGCTGATCTTGTCCTTGAGGAGCTCCATTGTTCCCTTGATGATTTGTGGGAGGCTTATTGCTTCCTTCGTATCCTTGTCGCTTTGCTTCGGTTTGCTTACTTAATGCCGCCTCTTGTAGCTTCAAGAATATTGTGCAATCTTTCATTGCATGCCTGGATACTCGCTTTCCGTCGACGAACGCTGAGTGTATGTGACAAGGTCTGTTTAGCATATCTTCTGGCGACGGGTTATATTCTCTGGATTCTCTTGCGGGAAACTTTTTATAGTCCTCTTTCCCATAGCTTCGATATCCCAAGCTTCTGTGATCACTCCCTTGGTAGCTGTTGTCCTTATACCCCGCGGCTACTTGGTTGTGGGAGCCGTAGTTGTCGTAATTGCGGGACCTTCTTCTTTGACTTCCATACCTGTTTCTTCTATCGTCCTCTGGTGATCGTGTCCGCTTGTTGTTGCACGCGTCTTCTCCATCTGCAAATCTGTTTGCTACGTCCATGAGGTCTGACACTGTTTTCGGCTTGATTCTGCCCATCTCTTCGACTAGGTCTCTTCGCCTTAATCCAATTATGAACGCGTCTATTGCTCTTTCATTTGAAACTTCAACTGCTGAGTTTTTGATAAGGCTCCATCTTTGGACGTATGCCCTTAAGGTTTCTTCGCGTTGTTGCACACACGCCTTGACTTCTTCTATTGATGCCGGCCGCTTATATGTCGACCTGAAGTTTCTTGTGAATTGCTTCGTGAGATCTTCCCAACTTCCAATAGTTTCTTTTTCCAGTTTGCTCAACCATGACCTTGCTACGCCGGTGAGGTGTAGTTGTAAACTTTGCATTGCTGTTTCTTTGGTTCCTCCCAATATTTGTACTACTTGTAGATAGTCTGAGAGCCACGATTGTGGTTCCTGTGATTCGTCGTATTTTTGTTGATCATGAGGTAGTTTAAACCCCTTGGGTACTGGTGTAGTGCGAACCCTACGGGTAAAGCACGATGCTCCCATCTCTTTTTCATCGTCTTCATAGTCGCGCTTTCCGTTTGGAGATCGAGATCTTCGGGTTCCTCCATGTTTTGGTGATGGTGATCGAGATTGTTGATTACTACTTCTATGCTGAGGACTATTGTGACGGCGGGGTGACCTTGGCTTGTGTGTTTCCTTGTGGTGATATGCCTCCTCTCCTTTTGCTGATAGCTTGTGGCCCACCATGTTTAATCCGTTCAGTGCTGCTCTGTGCATATGTTCACTAGGGTCCCCTGGACTTGGTCGAGTTGTAAGCAGATATGCTTGAGCTGCCACTAGTGCTGCTTCAGGGGGTTTTGGTACGATGTTTCCCTGTTCGTCGACCGATAGGAAGGACGAGTCGAGATTTTTGGAGATGCTTTGCCTTTCTGAGTACTCGAGGTTTTCATACCTTGAACCATGTCGACGATTTCTTCTTGCATTAGTATGTGACGCGTCACTTCGTGCTCTGCGAGCGGCGTTGCTGGCTGCAATAGCTGAGTCTTTTATTTTTTGTATCTCTATTTTCTCCTTTGCTAGTTGTTTTGCCTGCTGCCTTAGGGCATAGTGATACCCCAGGAGCATGTCCTTGCTGGAATTTGATGGTATTGGTGCGCCAGTTTCCACAGCTTCCCTTATTACTCTCCACTCGTCGGCTGATAGTCGAATTTTTTCCCTTGTTGTGAGGGATTCTGTTATTTGCCCTTCTGCTAGATGATTTGCTCCTCTGTTGATATTTGTTGGGTTTAACACTGGATTGTTGTTTTCGTCGAATTCTTCTGAATTGTCTCCTACAATGGCGAGCACCTGGCATTGTTTGCCGTTTTGGTTATTAAAGCTTGAGAAGATCGAGTCATCATCTTCAGAAAGCTCTAACCCTGTCTTCCACGTATCTGTTGACTTGTCTGAGATATTATCGTGGCAGATCATGAGATCTTTGAGTTGGACTCCTACGTCAGAATTTTCCACTGTTTTGTTGTCTTCTGCGATTTTCCCTTCTTGTACTTCTCCTAAGCTGACCGGCGAGTTTACCTCGCTAGAAGAGCCTTCAGAATATTCCATCATTGCTACTGTTTTGGGCTCACTTGCTGACGGATCTGGTTTTGCCGGATCTGAAAGGCGAGTCGAACCTGACGGCCCGATGAAGATGCTTAGACTTCCGATTGTCAACTCCATCTCTTGATTTTCATCGATTTCTGTACTGCTGTTGGCTAAGAGCGAAAAAGCCGTCGAATTCATGGTTCCAACGCCCAGAGTCCCCACGGTCGGCGCCAATTGACGAGGGTTAACTCGACAAATGTCCTAAATGAAGGACTTAGGATCGGGGAGATAGGGCGTCAGATGAACTCGAAGGTAAGGTTAGTCGAAATAGGCGTATATCGAAAGTAGACTTGGGTGTTGAACCTGGCTTGCTTTCAATCCGCCCTACACTGTCCCCTCCTGGCCCCTATATATAGGTGGCTAGGTCTCGAGGATCGGGTAGGGTCCGATACAGATTACAATATCGACATACGGTGAGAACTCGTATCTCGACTACCATTACAATCGGGCCTAGCTTAACGGGCCTCAAGGGTACTTGACTAGTGAACTCTATTAGCTATACCCTTGTCAATAATATTGAGTGACCTCTCATGTGAATCTTCAAGACATCATCATTGTGGAGAAAGAAGAAGTGATTCAATAATTGATCAAGCCAAAGCGCAAGTTCAAGATGGAATCTAGAAGAGATCATATGCTTGAAGCTTGCCATATATATTTTGATCATGGATATGTGAAGATATGCTGAAAGAGAGTCTTTCCCATAGTGGTGTATGGGGGAGCAATTCGCAAGACTTCACCAAGCAATCAAGATCCAGAAAGGTGTTCCAACTTGAGGACGACAAGACGGTCATAACCTAGCTCAAGTGGAATGCGCAAGAAAAAGGTATGTTCTTGATAGGGTTTCTTTATTACCGGTCTCATAGTGTTAGTTGTGAGACCGGGTTATAGGATCCGTAGCCGTACTATCAAGAGGGGCTCTCGAGTGAGTAACTTAGTCGTATCGTTCAAAGAGAGTTCAAACCTTTGCATTCTTGGCATCATCTTTCTTGGTTCTTATTTGGCTTTTATCCATGTGAGGTTCTATAGCTTGTGGTTATTTCCATGACAAGCTCTAGCTCATCAAAAACGGATTTTGCATGAAACACTTATTGAGTTTTTGGTGTTTGGAGGTTTTACTGGTTCGTCTTTGAAGAGAGGTCAAACCTCTCATCATTTGGTTTTATCCTCCCTTGTTTGACTATGATGTTTCTATGCATATACTTGTCGAGCTCGTTGTCGTGATTCCAACGAGCCCAAGATCATCAAAAACGGAGTCCGGATGCTCAAGTTATGGTCGTTTTCGTGTTGGTGTTGCTGCCAGTTTTTGGGTGGCCAGAGTCTCCGGCCCGAGGCGCAAAGTCTTCGGCCCAACTACGGCCTGGCACCTGAATCGTCCGTCCTAAGGCCCCCGAATGCCCCCGGGGCACCGGAGACTCCGGCCCAAGGGCGGAGACTCCGGCCCGGACGAATTCTGGACATAACGGTTGGATTTTGGGAGACCTATTTAAGGGACCCTTCTTCCCCAATGGATCCCCAACCTTTCTTGCAAGTCTTGACCTCCATTGTTGACCTTCTTGAGCTTGCTATCTCTCAATCCCTCTAATGATTCTTGCATCTTCTTGAGGGAAAAGAGAGAGGAGATCTAGATCTACCTTTCCACCAATCAAAATCTCCTCTAAGTGAGGGGAACCTATTGGATCTACATCTTGGAGTTCTTTGTGGATTTCCTTTGTTCTTCCTCTCATATTCCTCCATAGCATTTGTTGCTTTGGTAGAATTTGGGAGAGAAGCATTTGAGCACTTTGTGTGCTCTTGCCATTGCATTTGGTGCATCGGTTTGAGTTCTCCTCGGAGATTCGGGTAAGTGGAAGTTGTGAGCTTATTACTCTTGGGTTCTTGGAACCCTAGACGGCTTAGTGGCCTTTGTGGCATATACTTGGGGCCTCCAATTAAGTTTTGGAGATTCCCCAACCTTTGTGGTGCCTTTGTGGCGATTCTTGGGAGCCTCCAATTAAGTTGTGGAGATTGCCCCAAGCTTGTACGGGTTCGGTGACCGCCCTCAAGTGTCCCATAGTGGATCGTGGCATCTTGCTTTGTGCAAGGGCGCGAGGAGAATAAGGTGAGCCTTTGTGGCGTTCGGTGCATAGTGTGCCTTCGCATCTTGAGGTGAGCCTTTATGGCATTTGGTGAGCATTGTGCTACCACATCTCAAGGTGAGGCCTTTATGGCATTCGGAGTGCATTAAGCCACCACACCTCTCCAACGGAGACTAGCTTCCTTGGAAGTGAACTCCGGGATACATCTTCGTCTCCTTCATGCCTCGGTAACTCTTATCCGAGCTCCACTACTTATGCACTTTATATTTGTGATAGCCATTGTGCTTGAAGTTATATATCTTGCTATCACCTTGCTACTTGTCTTGCTTAGCATAAGTTCTTGGTGCACTTAGGTGAGCCTAGTCTATTTAGGTTTTGTAAGCTTGACAAATTAAACGCTAGTTTATTTCCGCATTTGTTCAAGCCTTTCGTAAAAGTTTTAATCCCCTATTCACCCCCCCCTCTAGGCGACATCCATGTCCTTTCAATTGGTATCAGAGCTAGGTCTCTCATTTTAGGCTTCATCGCCTTGAGAGCAAAGATGTCGGCTAGGGGATTAGTGCACAATGACACTTTTACATTCGATGGCACAAATTATGATATATGGAAAATTCACATGCTTAATTATTTTCGGTCATGGACCCAACTATGGAGCAAATTGTGGATACAAGTTTTTCTCCTCCAAAGGATTCTCAAAATCTATCTTTAGAGGATGAGAAACACTTGCATCTCAATGCTCAAGCTACTCATGTGATTGTTAATGCTTTGAGCGATGTAGTTATCTTCTCAATCATGCCTTTTCGGAGCGCTCATGAGTTATGGACAAAGCTTCAAGAAAAATATGATGTGTCCAAGATTATTGAGGATGATTGTATTCCTTCCACTTCCGGTCGAAATGAACTTTCTTCCACTTCACCAAAGTGTGGCAAGACACAAGGTAATGATATGGTGAGTGGTGATGAAAATTGTAATGTTGATAGTGAGCTTACTTTTGATAATCATTCATCTCGATCTCATTGCAATGCTTCATCTTTGGACTTAAACACATCTAGCACCATAAATGCTTTACATGCTTGTGTTAGTCCTTGCATATCATGTGTAAGTTGCTTAAATAAATCTCATGATGATATGCTTGCTCTGTCTAGTGGCCATGATAAAAATGCCTCTATTTCCTCTAGTCTTTGTGTGGCTAACAATGTAGAGGAAACCAGAGATTCTATTGGCCAAGACAAAGTTTTGATTGGAGCTTCAAGTAATTTATCCTCATCATCATCTCTCGGTTCCCACATATGTCTTATGGCTAGGGATTCAAAGGTAACTCCTTCTTTGGAACCCACTATATCTAGTGATCATGAAGAAGAGGATGATTATGTTGCCTCTTTAAAAAAGAAGGGAGAAATAGTCTTTCATGCTATTGGTAAGAATAAAATTGCTTGCTCTAACTTTGTTGATATTTTGGTTGCTACTATTGAGAGCAAGAAAATTATTGATGAGCTTCAATCTCATGACGAAGAGCAAGAAGAAACTATTGAGAATCTTCATAGTCTTGCCAATGATTTTAAAAAGACTCTTTTAAAAGAACAAGGCACCAACGAAGCACTTGAGGAGAATTTTGCTCTAGAATTGTCTAGAGTAAAGGAAACCCATGATAGAGCTCTTGAGGTGGCAAATGATTTAAAATTAAAAAATTATAAGCTTGTTTTTGTTAATGCTAAACTTCTTGAGGATGTTGAGCACCTCAAAAATGGCTCTAGGGACATTGAGAGTGTGCTCACAAAACTCACCGAGTCACATGAGCAACTAAAAGCTTCTTATTTAAAAGAGTGTTCCAAGTTGCCTTCTCCTCTT
Source organism: Dactylis glomerata (assembly GCA_007115705.1). Classification (NCBI taxonomy): domain Eukaryota; kingdom Viridiplantae; phylum Streptophyta; class Magnoliopsida; order Poales; family Poaceae; genus Dactylis; species Dactylis glomerata. The sequence continues at coordinate 749,067 of QXEO01000291.1, read as the reverse complement.
TTGGTTAATCATGATGCTTATGCTACTAACTCTACTTCTTGTGAAGCATCTATCTTGAAGGAGAATGTTGAGCTAAGGGCTCAACTTGAGTTGCTAACTAGCAAGTATGGGATATTGGAAGAAAGTCATGAAAAGCTATCTAGCTTTAATGAAGATCTTCTAGTGTCCCATGCTCGCCTAAAGTTAGCTTATGAGGATATGTCTACAAAGGTAACATCTTGTGAACCTCATGTGGTCACTAGCACTACTTCCCAAAATGCTATATTGCCATGTGCTAGTCCTCGTAATTCATCCACTCATACTATTGCTACATCTTGTGATGAATTACTCTCCTTTCCTTGTTGCTCTAACAATATAGCTTCTACTTCCTCTAGTACTTGTGTTGTAACTAACCATGTAGAGGAAATTAAAGAGCTCGAGGCCCAAGTCACTTTGTTGAAAAAAGACTTGGTAAAAAGTCATAAAGGGAAGTCCAACCTTGACAAGATGTTGAGTGCGTAAAAATCCCCCAATGACAAGAGTGGACTTGGATTTATCTCCAACAACAAGAATAAGTCCAAAATCTTCAGCAAGAAGAAGGGCCAAGAGCAAGTCAAGGATCCGGCCAAGATTGTTTGCTTCAAGTGCAAAATTGAAGGGCATCATGTTAGGTCTTGCCCATTGAAGAAGAAGCATCTAAGTGAGAAGCAAAAAAGGGAAGCGGCCTCAAGCTCAAACTCAAGTTCTTCCTCAAGATGAAGAAAAGCTACCTCCTAAGAAGAATCAACCCAATGCTCCCATTGTGGAGAAATCAAATGAGAAGAAAGGAAAGATAAAATCTTGCTACATATGCCGTGAGAAGGGTCACCTTTCTTCTACATGCTTTATTGGTAACTCATCCAACCCTATCATAATCGATGATGCTTATTCACTTTGTAAGGATAAGGTTGGAAATGTGTTTGCCAAATTTGTTGGTACTCAAAGTGGTGTCAAGAAAAAAACCATTTGGGTTTCCAAACCTATTATGACTAACCTCTTAGGACCCAACTTGGTTGGGGACCAACAAGCCAAAACTTGATCAATAGGTGTTTAATGGAGGGCTTTGGAGACTTGGCTATATCATGAAGAATTAAGGGATCTTTATTAATTATATTGTCTCAAGTCAAGTCAATTGGATTATCTTATTTCTATCATATATTCATTGTTCCTCCTTGCGGTAACATGTATTCAACTTATCTACATTGAAAGTTACCCGCCCCTTCGCATGTGTGTGGTTTTGTATCTTGCATGTGTTTGTATATGTTGTGCTCCCTAAATGCTTTATTTTGAGTAATCAAGTATGTGCATGTTGGTTTGCACACCATGTACGGTTGTTATCATTGAGCCCATTGCATCTTGATCTCTCTTATTTGGCTCTTGTGAGTGATTAATAGACCATCCCATTTTGGGGGAGTGATATGCTTTGGCACTTCACAATCCTAAAAATATGTGTACATGAGGAATACCACTTAGTATTGATATTTAAAGATTATCTAGTCTCTATATGGTATGTCATTTTCATGAGAAATTCAAATTCTATAATGTCCATTAATCATCTTGTTGGATTCTATTTGCCTCTTGTTGGTAAAGTTTAATTTTCTAGGTTTAGAGATTCCATTGGTTCTACCCCGGAGACTCCGGTGGTTCTACTCCGGAGACTCCGGTGGTTCAACCCCAGAGACTCTGGTCCCCCTCGGAATTTCCGGGCCCTATGGAAATTGACTTTAACAACTTATTTGAAAATTGGTTTTATCACATTATGGGGGAGTATTGTGCTTTGTGCATATTACAAAGCCATGAAATGTGTATATTTGAGGTTGTGTCACATAGTGTTGATATTGTAAATTATCTTGCTTCTATGTGGCATGTTTTCTCGAACAAGTTCCAATTTGCCAAATTGTTTTATTGCTCTTGTTTTGGATCTTGTTTGTGAGATACTTTCTTGATAGGGTTTTCCTAAAATGTGGAATACTACATCAAAGTTGGAAAACCATTTGCTTCAAGTTATCCTAATCATTGGTTTGTGCGATTGTTTAACTATTTGAGTCTATCAAGAATATCTTTGTTTGGCATGGTGCTTAATTCTTATCCTTTTCATATGCTTATTTGTTGTGAAGATGATCTTGGATTTATGTGTAAACTACCACCGGAAATAACTCCATATACCTCTTCTCCTTGGAAAATTGGTAATCTATCATGTGGTATTTTTATATTGATCATCTTTACTTTGGCTGCTGCTTTTAATTGCCTTATCTCTCGCCAAGAAATGTATTTGCTTTAACTCCCATTGTCTTTCTTGACTCTTGTGATTCCATTTGATTTTGTTGAACTTATTTTGTGTTATTTCTATGTAGGTAGATGTGATGATCCCATTTATGTGTATTTTGTATCCAAATGCAAAATCATAAATAATGCACTAATCTTGGGGGAGCTCTCCTATATTTTTTATAGCACACTCTTGTGCTTATTTCAATTGGTATTGATTATTGTTGGAAGACAATTCTTTTCTTTTTGGTACTTAGTGTGCCATCATAAAAAGTGTGGAGAGTTTGGTTTATTATTGGAACCTTGCTCTCTTTGGGAGTAGCTTATCTCATTCCTTGTAATTTGTTTTTCACTCTTAAAATGAGATATGTCTTTGAGCATGTGTGTTTTAGTTATCCTTTATGCTCATTGGCTTTTGCCTTGTTCACTAGTTGAACTTTGGAGTCCATCTTGTGTTGATTTGATTCTTTGATATAATTTGGACAACCTTTTGTAGCTTCACAATTTCGTGTGCTCGCTTGTCCTTCTTGGTATTTTGTCCAAACTGTATCTCCTTTGGCTCTTGAAAGTCTTGTGCATGCATATTTACTAAATATATATTGTATGGCATGCTTTTGCTTTCTTTGATCAAATATATAGGAGAAGCTCCATCAAATCCTAAATCGGCTAAGATGTGCATGAAATTCAATTATATATATATGCACATATTTATGTGGAGTTTGTCCTATATGTTGTAGTTTCTAACTACTTTGGACCCAATGAGTTTGGGGACCATCTTGTACTTGAACTTTGTTTTAGGTACATGGAGATATATTGGTGCCTATCTCAATAATAAGGATGAAGTGGTGACTAAATGATAATTTGAGGCAAGCTAGGATTATTGAAGAACTCCTATCTACTACATCCTACCTTTAATATCTCGGTAACAAGTATCTTTTTATGCATACTTTTCTAGCGTCCAACCTTGTGTAGGTTGTTTCTTGGCATGGATATCTTTATTTGATAATCATGTGGTTCTTGCAAGGATTCTAATGAAACATCTTTATTGTAAATGTGAGCAAGTTGAGATGATGACATATTATTGGGAACATATAAAAATCATGCTCATGAATCTCCTATCCCATATATGTCAACTTAGCAATCTTTTTGCATATCAATTCCTCTATAAGCTCGCATGTGCAATATTGATGAAATTGCAAATTTATTTCTTCCATTTGGTATCCTTCGTTTTGATACTTATTTTTTTTATCAAAGCATCCCAACTATCTTCTTTCCCTTGTTGATATTTGCGATATCTTTGACATGTTTGTGGTTGAAGTTCATCAATATACAATAAGATAAATTGAGCCTTTGGCCATGCTTTAAAAGCAAAAATCTCATTGGTATATTGCATGACTTCATTTTGGATATCATGTTCTATTCTTAGTATCTATTTTGTGTGTACATATTTCTTTGTGATATTGTCTACTTAGAAACTTATATACATGAGAGATGATATCTCATTATTTGATATCTTATTTGAACCTTATGTGTTGGGATGGAATGCTAAGCAATATCATTCATTGAAGACTATGTGGATGCTCTATGCTTATCCTTGTATTAGTCTTATAATATGCTTTGTCATTCAGGTCACACATTCCTTTGGTTGAGCCTTTTAATATGTTGTCCCTTGCTTGTTGCTCAACCATTTGTTTGATGCAAGTGTTAAGCTTAATTTTTTCTCTACGATCTCTTGCAAATGGTTGCATTTTAAATGTTATTGAGGGAGTGAGGATTCCATGTTGTGCAAATTGTATTCAAATGCAAACATTCTATTTTTTGCACGTACCTTGGGGAGCTTCCTCATTTCATTTAAAGCACCATTTTGCGGTCATCATAGTATTTGACTTCACTTGGTATCATTTTCTTTTGAATAATATTGAGGGAATGATGATTCCATGTTTGTGCACCTTATACTTTAATTCAAATAGAATATTTTGTGCACAAACCTTGGGGAGCTTCCACATATTATTTAGAGCACCCTTTTGGTCTCATCATAATATCTTTATTCAATTTGTTCTTTGGATCGATTGATTGCTCTCTTCATTTGTTGAAGTTTATCCACCATGTGATCTTATTTTATTTGCAATCTTTGATCCTCAATATAGGATGATTTTCTCTGAGTTTTTATATTTCGATATGTGCATATGTTTTCAATTATACTTTTGGTTTACGCACAAATTATGGAGAAACTCTCACTATATTGGCCTTCTAAGTTTCTTCGCCCATTTTGGCAATTGATGCCAATGGGGGAGAAGTTTCGAGGGTTTAAAGGGAATTGGGTTTTATACTTTGGTTTTGTTCTTAAGCATTTGCCTTTCATGCTTTGCATGGTTGAGTATATAGAGGAAACTCCACCAACAACCTTCGTTGGCAATATATGCAATGAAATCAAGATCATTCACACGTGCATAGATTGTGGGGGAGTTTGCTCTATATATGGTGGTTCTACTAACATCACATACTTTTGTAGTATTTGATGTTAGTGCAACCGTTTTGGTTCTTTAAATTCATTATATAAACCCTCTCAAAGAGATTGTCATCAATTACCAAAATGGGAGAGATTGAAAGAGCATGGAGCCCCCATGTGTGGTTTTGGTAATTAATGACAATCCCTATGGGCTAATGGTTGCATTGAGTTATATTTGTAGGACTTGTCCATAGACAATGCTTGAACCATTTGTTGGTTTCAAGGTTGTATGAAGATGGAAATAAAGAAGGTTTTGTGATGACAAGGTGTTATTCAAGGAGTGATCTAAAATCGGTCATAAGAGAGTTGAGCCTATATCAAGTGTGTCTTGAAGAATAATATTGAGTGAGCTCTCATGTGAATCTTCAAGACATCATCATTGTGGAGAAAAAAGAAGTGATTCAATAATTGATCAAGCCAAAGCGCAAGTTCAAGATGGAATCTAGAAGAGATCATATGCTTGAAGCTTGCCATATATTGTGATCATGGATATGTGAAGATATGCTTAAAGAGAGTCTTTCCCATAGTGGTGTATGGGGAGCAATTCGCAAGACTTCACCAAGCAATCAAGATCAAGAAAGGTGTTCCAACTTGAGGAAGACAAGACGGTCATAATCTAGCTCAAGTGGAATACGCAAGGAAAAGGTATGTTCTTGATAGGGTTTCTTTCTTTCCGGTCTCATAGTGTTAGTTGTGAGACCGGGTTATAGGATCGGTAGCCATACTATCAAGAGGGGCTCTCGAGTGAGTAACTTAGTCGTATCGTTCGAAGAGAGCTCAAACCTTTGCATTATTGGCATCAACTTTCTTGGTTCTTATTTGGCTTTTATCCATGTGAGGTTCTAGAGCTTGTGGTTATTTCCATGACAAGCTCTAGCTCATTAAAAACGGATTTTGCATGAAACACTTATTGAGTTTTTGGTGTTTGGAGGTTTTACTGGTTCGTCTTTGAAGAGAGGTCAAACCTCTCATCATTTGGTATTATCCTCCCTTGTTGGACTATGATGTTTCTATGCATATACTTGTAGAGCTCGTTGTCGTGATTCCAACGAGCCCAAGATCATCAAAAATGGAGTTTGGATGCTCAAGTTATGGTCGTTTTCGTGTTGGTGTTGCTGCCAGTTTTTGGGTGGCCGGAGTCTCCGGCCCGAGACGCAAAGTCTCTGGCCCGAGACGCAAAGTCTCCCGCCCAACTCTGGCCTGGCACCTGAATCGTCCGTCCTAAGGCCCCCGAAAGCCCTCGGGGCACCGGAGACTCCGGCCCAAGGGCGGACACTCCGGCCCGGACGAATTCTGGACATAACGGTTGGATTTTGGGGGACCTATTTAAGGGACCCTTCTTCCCCAATGGATCCCCAACCTTTCTTGCAAGTCTTGACCTCCATTGTTGACCTTCTTGAGCTTGCTATCTCTCAATCCCTCCAATGATTCTTGCATCTTCTTGAGGGAAAAGAGAGAGGAGATCTAGATCTATCTTTCCACCAATCAAAATCTCCTCTAAGTGAGGGGAACCTATTGGATCTAGATATTGGATTTATTTGTGGATTTCCTTTGTTCTTCCTCTCATATTCCTCCATAGCATTTGTTGCTTTGGTAGAATTTGGGAGAGAAGGATTTGAGCACTCTGTGTGCTCTTGCCATTGCATTTGGTGCATCGGTTTGAGTTCTCCTCGGAGATTCGGGTAAGTGGAAGTTGTGAGCTTATTACTCTTGGGTTCTTGGAACCCTAGACGGCTTAGTGGCCTTTGTGGCATATACTTGGGGCCTCCAATTAAGTTTTGGAGATTCCTCAACCTTTGTGGTGCCTTTGTGGCGATTCTTGGGAGCCTCCAATTAAGTTATGGAGATTACCCCAAGTTTGTACGGGTTCGGTGACCGCCCTCAAGTGTCCCATAGTGGATCGTGGCATCTTGCTTTGTGCGAGGGAGCGAGGAGAATAAGGTGAGCCTTTGTGGCGTTCGGTGTGTAGCGTGCCTCCGCATCTTGAGGTGAGCCTTTGTGGCATTTGGTGAGCATTGTGCTACCACATCTCAAGGTGAGGCCTTTGTGGCGTTTGGAGTGCATTAAGCCGCCACATCTCTCCAACGGAGACTAGCTTCCTTGGAAGTGAACTTCGGGATACATCTTCGTCTCCTTCGTGCCTCGGTAACTCTTATCCGAGCTCCACTACTTATGCACTTTACATTTGTGATAGCCATTGTGCTTGAAGTTATATATCTTGCTATCACCTTGATACTTGTCTTGCTTAGCATAAGTTGTTGGTGCACTTAGGTGAGCCTAGTCTATTTAGGTTTTGTAAGCTTGACAAATTAAACGCTAGTTTATTTCCGCATTTGTTCAAGCCTTTCGTAAAAGTTTTAATCGCCTATTCACCCCCCCCTCTAGGAGACATCCGTGTCCTTTCAGCAAGGGCATACTGTCACGTCGTCGGGCACACCACAACCGACATCGATGCATGATCCCTCATCCCCGTCTCAGAGCACGTAGGAGGCGCCTCTGCTGTCGACCTGGGGCTGGGCGGTGTAGGAGTCATCGCCGCTCCAAGCTTCTCCGCCTCCCCCCTAGGAGACATCTCGCCAACTCCCCGTCTGGCAACGACCCCGTGGACTTCGTCGACCACACTAGGGACGATGACGAATAGGCCCCAAGCCCCCGACCTGTAGCTAGGGTTGTGGGTTTAATTATTAATTTTATGTCGTTTTTATTCCCTTTTTACTAAATGTAAATTAAGTTTACGGAATGTTAAAAAAAATATCGGGCCTCTGGGTTGTCGCGGTCCAAATAATATGGACAAGAAAGGGAAAAAAAATGTGTTCGTGGTCCAATCTAAACGGATCAAAATGGACACAAAATGTTTCTCAAATGTGTCAGGCAGCTAGAGATGTGATACTCCTATAAGATTTTATAACTAGAGTTAATTGTTTTCTCTGCAGCTGGTATGAAATTCAGCCACTCCAAACGGTCCTTCTTCTTCACGGAACCGCAATGCCGTTGCTGCACAGGGCGGCAAGCACCGCTTAACTCAGACACTGATCATAGAAGAACAAACAAGATGCCATCAATGCCGCTGCCGCAAGCGTCCGTGAACGCTACACTATCTTGGCCCCGTGATGCTTCCAGCCCATGACCTGCAATTTTCTATGGCGCGGCTCCACGAAAGCTGTAACAATGTTGCTGTACAGGGTGGCTCCATCTCCGACCAAGCATCAGTGCTGCGGCTTTGTGTACCTTCGGGACAAAGCTACCGTCGTCCAGCGCTTAATCGGTGGGCTTAACCGGCGCGATTCAGGCCACAGACACTGATTGGCATTCCGCCATTGCCGCCCCACTCAGCGAGACAGATCGAGATGGGGGAGCCCTTGATTAGCAGGCAGGGTACAAGCTAGACCACCTAGGCGAGGCGAGGCAGCGTGCTAAACTGTACGCACCACATTGAATGGTCGGTGTTGCACTAATCAAGTGTGTTGGCCTAGTAGCCTCGCACTAAAAAAGGACATGTGTGAAGCGGTGTTTTCTGATGAAACCTGAATCTGTAGGTTCGGAAAGAAGTGGAGCCGGAAACAAAGCCCTAATTCTAGTTCGTTGGAAAGACAGAGCATTCTCTTGGTGAAAGCAAGGGGAGATTGCGCCATTACATGCACGAATTCATGTGAGCTTTTTTGGCTATGGGGTCCTCCTGCTCGGCGCTGATAGCACCGTTTAGGAACCAATAACCTGAAGGCCTTCCTAAGTGGGTCGGCCCCATTCGATCGAGTTTTTTATCCTATTTTCTGCAAATTTCAATTTATCTAGTAAAAAATGTTCAGATTCGAAAATTAGTATTTTGAAAACTGTTTAGATTTCATTTTGTTCAAATTTGAGATTAGTTTAAATTCGAATGTCTGTTCAGACTCAAAATCTGTTCAAATTCGAAAATATATTCAAATTTGAAATTTGCTCAAATTCAAAAACTAAGTCAAACCAAAAAATCTATGCAAATCTGTTCAAACTTGAAAAATGTTCAAACTGAAATTGTACATAATTTGAAAAAGCTTTAAAAAAAATTAAAAAAAAAGGAAAACGAAAAAAAAACAAAGAAAGCAGAAAACCAGAGAGAAAACCAACCAAAAAAACAAAGATTGTAGAGTAGGACCGTAAAAAAGTAAAATGAAGTAACACAGATAAATGGCATGTCACAGAACCAAAACGTCTTGCATATTTACCTATTTGGTTAAGATTTGTACTGGATCAAATTACCTATGGTAGTCTCTTGGATTTTTTGTTCATAATTTTCACTTATGCTATGCATACAATGTGGATCAAATTGTAGAGTAGGACTGTATATCAAGGGTTCTTTGTTATTGTTTTACTCAATGAAAATTATCTTATGCATTTTGAGTAGGTCCCTACCAAGATCAAGCACTCAGTTTCCCATATATTTTATTAGGAGAATATAGTGTGTGTGGTTGCTTTGTTCCTCTATTAACTAATTATTTTCATTACTTCTACATGCTGGAGCATGTCTAAGAGCTGAAAGAAACTAGCAGGCTGAAGTCCTGCCATTGCGTCTATTCATAAACATAATTACATCCACAGGTCATATACTTCAGAATACAATATCCCTACAAAGATAATAAGCTTAGTAATCCGCTTCTCTATAATTAAGAATGTCCACATGAAGTTATCGGATTTTGGCTTGCGCAAGACAATTGAATGCTCAAAATTGTTAACCTATACGGGGATTAACCTATGATTGTTTATCAAGCGGAGAAAATTCCTTGAGGACCATATGATTCTTTCACTTCATTGGTTTTATTGAATTAAAATGTCAAACAGCGCTTGCGAGTGTCTTCTCTATGTTCAACGGGTTTTTTTTTTTAACAAACTGACTTATCTACTTCAATCCACAAAATAAGTGTACTTCTAGCTTTTACATGTAGTCATATTATTTAAACTTTGACCAACTTTATAGGAAAATATAGCAGAATTTACAACATATTATTTTTGGGACTTTATGACACCTATTTTGTATCACTATGTTTCTCTTGAAATATAGTTTCATATTTTACCATGTTGATATCATATATGTTGCTAATCTTTTCTATAAAGTTGGTCCAATTTTAATGTTTTTTATTAAATCCAAAAGGTAGAAGTACACTTATTTAATAAGCACGGAGGGAGTATGTGCATGAATCCTTGCTGCCAGCTGTAAGTTTTGTGATCATGTGTACCTATCACAATGCAGAAACTTACTTATCATTTGAATACATGATCACCATAGTGTTTTACCAATTCGAATGACGGAGCCACACGATCAAAATCTAGTTAAAAGAATCCCGCAATTTTGCACCGCTCACTGATTTAGATGCCAGATCTCGGCCATTTTCGTGCAGCTCCAAATAAGGGGAATTTTCAAGTTGTGATTATTTTCGTGTTGGTAGAGTGTACATGATTTTCACATCTATAATATTTGCTTGGAATATTTTGAAACTTCAAAATACCATTTTGGATATTTCAAAATGGGGCACCGTGTAGGCCGTGACCCTAAACGTCTGCACTCGTTATATACTACTCCTTCGTATAGGAAATAATTTTCGGTGTCTTTGTACTCACTTAGTATAAAGTTTATATAAAATCACTGTCACTTTTTTTTATCATAGAGAGTACATTTTTATTGGAGTGAGTAATATACATGAGTTGCCGGTGTTTCAGTTAAAAGTTGTACGCAATGGACGGAATCAGCTCACGGAACCGCCGAGAACAGTACGAGAGAAAATCTACATTCTGCACGAAAGGCCAGACATGACAATGGAACCCATCGATCATCAGTACTTGTGCACGTTCGAGAGAAAATGGTCGAGCTTTCCTTGCCAGAAAGAATGCAGAATGCTTCAGCTCGTACTGCTTGCTTGACAAACACGCCGGGATCACCGATCCCCGCCCGTAAAAAACTGCCGAGAGAAGGCGGTGCCACTCCTGACCTGCACATCGGCGTTCCCCAGAGAGGCATGAGGAGTTCCGATGAGCTATGCCGTGGCGTCCGAGACCATCAAAAGAGGGGAAGAGAGAAGAAGAGAATCACATGCGCACTGGGACAGACCAAAATGGTTCCACTGGGCACGCCATGTGACCGCGTTTTGGACCCGGCCGGGCCGAAATAAAAGCTGCCGCGCATCCGGTTCTGATCGTCGCCCAGCGAAAATGGTTCCCGCCGTACTCAGTCGTGGAGACCACCACCGTTCACGGGCCACGCCGAGCACAGCGCCGGGCGCGGCTTTTGATCGGGGACCGGACAAAGCTCCACGTCCATGTCCAGTCGTCGGAACAGGCAGACGGAAAACGGGGAGCGCGGGCGCCCGTTCCCCGGCGGAGTCACCGGCGCTGATGTCGAGAGAGATTACCGTGAGAAAAGCCGCTAATTTCCACGGCCACCGGCCTGGCTGTCCATGGCCGCTTTGTGGACCGGGGATATTCGTGCAAGCTCACGAAAGCGGCGAGATGCGCCGCCGGCGGAACACCCCATGTGAGCGTGAGCGTGAAGGTTTGGGCAAGCTATGCTAGATTGAGAGGCGGTAAAGGCGCGTGCACTGTAGTATCACGATCCCAAAAGGTGGCTCGTACTGCCATAATAGCGCGCCATCATGGGCCGCCTTGCGTCCTGTCTCGAGAAGTCGAGAGTGCTCCTGAGTTTCCCGTCCCGGCGGCAGCAATCTCTCCGGCGATCCGAGAACTCGCCGCGGCGGCTCGCCGGCCGAGCACACAGGCTGGTTTCAACGCCAGTTCCGCCGGCGTCGCAACCACTGACTGACAGGCAGGCTCCAGTCGCACGTGCCAGCGTACGAGAAGAAAAACAAAAGGCGGGACACACATTCTCCGCCGCGCTGGCCGGCACGTGCGTGGCGCCCGCCAGCCACCTGTTGCAACAGAGAGAGATCACACCATGCACCACGGCTAGTTTTTACCATAGCGGTACAGAATTACACCACACTGCAATCGGTAGATAATTACCACTACTAGCCACTGACTGACTACTGCTACTCCACCGAGCCATCCGCTGCGTTAACACTGCGAGCTAGCTGCCTGCACGGACTGTTGCAGGCAGTTAATGGATCGGCGGTGCGGTGGTACACTGCACGTACGGTCCCCCTCTCCGTCCGGCTGTTTGGTTGCTGGGGAGGAACTCAGACTCAAACCAAAGGTGAAAACTCAACCTTCATCCTCGCTCGCTAGATTTACCACTACGGCGGTACTAGTAGTACTCTATATGGAGTGGCGGTGCTGCTGCTACCGGCAGCCCGGAGGCGAGCTGCTAGTCGTCGCGGTTGATGAAGGCGACGAGGGTGGCCATCTCGGCCTGCGCCTGGGGGGTGCCAAGCTTGGTGAGGAAGTAGACGTGGCCCTCGCCGGGGGTCTCGTACAGCTCCGCCTGCCCTGGCCACCCGCTGCCCCGGAGCGTCTGGTAGTACGCGCGCTGCCACGGGCTGAGCCGGTCCTGCCCGGACACGGTGACCAGCACGCGGTCGCACCCGAGCCGCTGCCAGGACGCCGCCGGCAGCGCCAGCGGGTTGGCGTAGGGGTGGTCGAGCGGGTACTTGCCCGCGCAGATGAAGCTCCATGTCCGCGCCGCCGACTGCAGGTACGCCGGGTCCATGGCCTGCGCCCCCACCGCGCTCTTGCCCTGGAAGTAGGGGTCCAGCAGCGCCACGCCCTTGATCCGCGCCCCGCCGTCCAGCCCCTCCTCCCCCGCGCGCAGCGCCAGGTTGTGCGCGATGTTGCCTCCCGCGCTGTCCCCGGCCAGGAACAGCTTCGAGAGGTCGCCGTACTGGGACAGCCACTGGTCTGTTGTGCCGTTGCTAGCGGCATTGGCGAGCACCCACTTGAGCGCCGCCCAGGAGTCCTCGTAGGCGGCGGGCAGCGGGTGCTCCGGCGCGAGGCGGTACTCGACGGAGACGGCGACGACGCCGGCCTTGGCGGCGAGCGTGTTGAGGTAGGCGTGGTAGATGGGGTTGTAGGCGGACTCGACCACGAACGCGCCGCCGTGGAAGTAGACGAGCACGGGGACCTTGGCGGTGGCGCGGAAGGATGGGAGGTAGATCCGCGCGGCGACGCCCGTGGAGGGGTCGATGGGGACGTCCCGGGAGGTGACGCCGGTGAGCGCGTCGGCCGCCGCGGCGATGCGGTCGGTGCCCATGAGCCGCTTCACGACGCCGCTCTTGTACTCGATCAGGAACGGGGAGAAGTCGAACTTCACGGCCGAGCTGCTGGCCTCCCCGCCGCGCGCCGACCGCGCCGAGCAATGCGAGCAGAGGAGCGCCAAGAAGAGGAGTGCCGGGAGGAGCGAGATCCGCGAGGACGCCATGGGTGGGCAGCCGCAGTAACTGTGGAGCAGTGGGGGGTGGCAGGCGGCCCGTGGAGTGGAATGTGGAGTGTGTGAGTGGGAATGGGAGAGCGAGCGAAGTGTGTTTGTAGTATTCGTGGCGACTGGCGAGTCTCGTGGACGCTGGGTCCGTTTATATGCAGCGCAGGCGTGGCAGCCGACAGGGCTGGTTGCGCACCGCAGACCGCACTATTTTTTCGTGGCGCTGATCGTGGTGGGCTTTATTTTAGCGCGTCGATCGGCCCGTCCCGGCCCTTCCTTTCCCGCCGCATCTGCACGCGCATGTGCCTGGGCTCCCGCGCGTTTCAGTCACAGAGTCGCCAAAAAGCTCACATGAATTCGTGCCTGTAATGGCGCAATCTCCTCTTCTTTGTTTCACAAGAAAATGTCTGTTTCCAACGAGCTGGAATTGGGGCTTTTCCAGATCCACTTTTTTCCTGAACCTACAGATTCAGGTTTCATCAGAATACACCGCTTCACACATCTTTTTAAAACACACTTGATTAGCTAGCTAGCACTGCAGTGCAACACCGACCATTCAATGCGGCGCGTACAGTTTAGCACGCTGCCTCTCGTCGTCGTTCCTCCTCCACGCAACGCTGCTTCGCCTCGCCTAGGTGGTCTAGCTCGTACCCTGCCTGCTAATCAATGGCTCCCCCATCCATCTCGCGCTGTCTAGCTGAGTGGGGCGGTGCAAGTGTAATGCCGATCAGTGTGGCATCAAACGGTCCGGTTAACCCCACCGATTAAGCGCTGGACGATGGTAGCTTTGTCGAGAAGGCACACAAAGCTGCACTCAATCCCTGGCCGCACTGATGCTTGGTCGGAGACGGAGCCACCCCGTACAACAACATTGTTACAGCTTTCGTGGAGCTTCGCGGCATAGGAAAACTAGACGGGAACAAGTTTTTTTTATGTGCTGCTAATCTGTCTTTATCCTATTTTAGAGATGTGATTTGTACATTAACTTGTGATTACACTGCTAATTATGCGGGCCGGTAGGAGAGTGTCTAGAGAGGAGCATTTCCTTTACGGTAAGCTCCAACAATTTCAATGAGTTTTGGAGAGGAGCCTTCCCTTTAGTGCAAGGTGAATTTCGAGCTCACCCAAATTCAGTAATCTACAAAATCATCTGATATCATTAAGGAATCTTGAACATGGTAGATACAACCTCAAAAAACATGGTGGAAATAGTATCATTGTAATAAGATGACAAAAAGGAGAACTAAAACAACCGTTACAGCTCCATGGCTCGCCAGCCAGTGCAGCCAGCTACAGCGGTAGCAATGAGACCTGCCATGATCACAGCCCTCAGTCAGTTGCCTCGTGTACAGATTTGTCTGCAAGTTATATAGTACTGAATTAGTGCAGATCATTTCGTACCTAAAATATCAACCCAAGTATGTATATTTAATCAGCACATAGTAAAACACAGCCTTACATATTTCTGTTTAAATTTTACTTCCTAAGCAGTAAGCTAGATTAGGCAAGTATAAAATTGGAGGCTACATATCAGAAGAAACAAATATGAATCATTTTTCGGCGCATAGTAGTTTCCTAGATGTAGGCTACATGTATAATGCCCTTTACGTAAGACCAGAGGTATGCAAAACAAATAATTTATTGTCGTTTCAACTTCATTGCTGACAAACTTGTAAAGCAATAACGTCCCTTTGACATGCCTTTTGAAGCAATAGAAGGGACGCGGTAGTGTAGCGAATTTTCTTTTTTGAAGAATAATTTGTAACTTATATTTTCTGTATATACATTGTGCTATTAATGACCTTTTCGCTGCCTCTTGACAATTGCCAGTAAATAATTGGAAGGGATAAAAAGGGCACACAGGTTTGCACTAATTTGTCAAATAACCTTTCCCATAGATATATGACAGTCGTTATTGCTCACTCCAGCTGTAACCGAGGACAAATGAACTATGAACAGAGCCAATAATCTCTTATGTAACTCATCAAAACAGGCTATTACACCCAAAACAATAAAGAGAAGATAACACTTGTGATTGGTTAATTAACATCAATGTTCAATAGTATATAGATGAAGGCTAACACTAAACATGTTTGCTACTGTAAGAAAAAATAAAACAGAAATGGTGTAACACTCCATATGAATGATCAGGTATGATTTGCTCTGCTCAGAGAATAAATAGTTAAATACGCAATACGATAAATAACAGATGGAGCTTTATATCCATTTTCCTTGGACAAAATGAAGAGAGAGATTTTGACTGCGTAATGGAAATCAGATAAGTTTGAAGGCACTCTGGTCATTTTATCAAGTGGCATCACTCTCCAATGGACCATCTGACATGTGTAAGAATTCCATGTAGGGAAATAAGAACTCATGGCATGGTATGTAAGCAAAATGTACATTAGGATGCTATTTGCTTCCACTCCACAGTAATTACTGTGAAGACACAAGAATTATTTGATTCACACATGATTGCAGATAAATTGCAAAACTTAAATAATGACAACCTAAATCCATCCGAGGAAATAATGTCGAGGTTGGATCCTGATGCGGTTTCTGCACCAAGCACAACAAATCAAATCAACCAGCGAGAAGTAGTCCCTCTCCAACATCAAATATGTATGAATTCAGAAAATAGTTTCCAACAAAAACTTCAGCAGAATACATACTACGAAAATCTAACTAAAGTGTCATGTATGATATCTCAACTTATTTCTCTATAGTGTCATGTAAACCAAGCAACCATGAGTTTGTGCCAGAGAAGTGATTAAATCTGCAGTGGCAAAAGTAGTACTGACATGACAAAAGATATGTGTTTTTGTCTCATGATCAGCCTAGTCTTAGTAGGATGCTTAAATGATGCAAGAGAAACATTAGAAACGCCATGAAAAAATGGGAAATCAAATTAGTGGACACTAATTCAAGTATAACTTCAATATTCTAAATGATTAACAAAAGAACATTACCACAAGGGAAAATCAGCATGGACCACCAATGCTAAATAACACCATGAAAGCATGATGTGTCATTGTTTACTACTGAATATTCGCATGATCAACACGGCCACCTGGACCAAATCCATATGTTCATATTTAAGACACAAAACTAACTGCTAAACTTTGAAATTTCGATGCAGCAACAACTTTGATGTATGAATAATGCAAGTCGTTTACTTTACCATGGCAGTTTGTGTATGTTGCCATGGCCAGCTCCTAGCTGATGGTTTGCATTTTCCAAGCTGTGTACATCCACTGCAACTAAAACTGAAAAAATATGAAGATTTCGTAAAGCATAGCATGCATAGATTGCCAAAAGGACAATCACATCAGTACCGACACAAAAAAAATTGGAGAGAAATTAACTATTTCCTAGAACATGAGAGCTAGCTATGCTACCTAGATCAAGAAACGCAGGATATAAATGGGTTCAACCCAAAGAGCAACTAATTTAATCTAGTATTGGAGGATCCTAAAGAATAATTCGGCAAAATCTCATTTGTACTCTTCTGTGCTCATCACCATCAATTCTCCTCCCGTCAGCAGATCAGATCGACTTTAATGCTTCTGACTATCACATAATTGACCATAGGCAACGTTTTGCTAGATCCAGAGAAACCAACAAAGCTGGATATATAGCAGGGTCTATGCCAAATAAAATCCCTATAAATTAGAAACAGGGGAGAGAACTACACAAAGCATACCAATCAATATAGATTAGGAGAAGAAGGGGAGGCACCACCCGGTTGTGGTGGTTCAGATCAGATCAAGAACTTTCACAGGAGGCATACGGCCGCAGATACGCAAGCAGCAGTGGGGATTAACTAGGAAGAACAGACCTTGAATTCCCCAAGCAGACATACGGCCGCAGATACGTAGGCGGCACCCACCTGACTTGCCTAGACGTTGACCCCATCAACAACCAGCAGTGAACAACGGCAACGGGAAGCCATACAACATGGTGGGAGCGAGCGGCGACAGGTCTACTCCGTGCCGCTCCAGGGGCAGCCACTCCGGTAGCGAGCAGAGGCGGCGGGTGTGGGGGTCGTGAGAGTGGCGGCTGATTCCTAGGTTGGAGAGGAGAAAGAGAAAATTAGAATGAGTGGGCTGGGGCCTTTCGGGGCCAGGTCTGGGGGAGGGGGCGGGCGGGCGAGTGCGTAAGGGAAACCGTTTCGTTTTTACACTGAGAAGTTTACTCTTCGCTGTAAACTGTAGCCTAATAGAATACACGGCCCACTGTCAGCCGGACAAGAGGCGTAGATCAAAGTGTAAAGAATTTTTTTGACCGTACCTAACGGACGACATAGATCATTGATACGTCTCCAACGTATCTATAATTTTTGATGCTCCATGCTTGTTTTTATACCATTTGTCTAATGTTTCGTTACACTTCGTGGCACTTTTATGCATTTTTCGGAACTAACCTACTAACAAGTCGCCACAGTGCCAGTTTCCTGTTTTCTGCTGTTTTTGTGTTTCAGAAAAGCTACACAGGAAATATTCTCGGAATTGGACGAAACAAGTTCCTGAAGTCTTATTTTTCCCGGAATCTTCCGGAGATCCGAAGAGGAGACGGAGTGGGGCCACGAGGGCCCCACACACCAGGGCGGCGCGGCCCAGCCCCTGGCCGCGCCCCCTATGTGTGAGGACACCTCGGTCCACTTCTGACAATGCCCCTTCGCCTATAAAGACTCCCCGACGGGAAAAACCTAAGTACCCGATCAATTTTTCAGAAACACATCGCGATCCACCGCCGTCGTTGACCCGAGATCGGGAGGGTCTAGAAGCTCTTCCCGGCACCCTGCCGGAGAGGGAAATCGCCACTGGAGGTCTTCTTCATCGTCATGCTTGCCTCCAGAGCGATGAGTGAGTAGTCTACCTTGGACTATGGGTCCATAGCAGTAGCTAGATGGTTGTCTTCTCCACCATGTGCTTCATGTTTAGATCTCATGAGCTGCCCTACATGATTGAGATCACCGTTATGTAATTCTACATGTTTGGTTTGTTGGGATCCAATGAATATTGGTGTTATGATTGAGTTGCTATACTGAAATATATCCTATGTTATCTCTATGTTGTTTATGATCTTGCATGCTCTCCGTTGTTAGTAGTTATCTTGGCCGAGTAGTTGCTAGTGACTCCAAAAGGGGGTATTTATGCTCGATAGTTGGGTTCATGCCTCTATTTAATCTGGGAGAGTGACAGAAACCACTAAGGTTGTAGATGTGCTGTTGTCACTAGGGAGAAAACAACATTCATATGCTCGAGGGCATATGCTTTGTTTACATTACACACTTTGCTTAATGCAATTATCTGTTGTTCGCAACTTAATACTCATGGGGTGATCGGATGATATCCCCGTGAGTGGATTATTAGTCATAGATGCAGTTGGATGGTGGTCTATGTATTTTGTTATAATGCCCAGAGTAAATTGCATAGTGATCTTCTTGACATATCACGTTATCTTTATTCTATCAATTGTCCAACTGTAATTTGTTTACCCAGCATCTGTTATTTATCTTATGGAGAGACACCACTAGTGAACTCTGGACCCCGGTCATATTTCCATCATATTGCTATCACCTGTTTACTTTACTCGCACTGTTTACTTTACTCGCATACTTCTACTGTTTTCCACTCGATACGCTTATACCCTTTGTTTCAAGCAAACTGGTGAGATTGACAACCTCATCGTAAGTTGGGAACAAAGTACTTGGTTGTGTTGTGTGCAGGTTCCACGTTGCTGCTCGCAAAGCAAAGCTTGGACGAGGCGCCATATAAATTGTCCGGAGCTATCGCGAAGCTTGCAAGCATCACCTTCAGTCGTATTGCTTTTTCTTCTTCGAACGATAAACCTTGGTTTCTGACTGAGGGAAAAACTTGCTGCTGTGCTCATCATACCTTGCGCTTGGGGTTCCCAACTGCCTGGCCATAATCATCATCATCAACTACACGCCAGCCATCAAGTCTTTTCTGGCGCCGTTGCCGGGGATTGAAGAAGAAGAAGCTCGCACATCAAATACACGCTCCCCCGTCAACTTGGCACCATCAAACATCAAGTCTTTTCTAGCGCCGTTGCCGGGGAGGAAAAAGAAGACCTCTGCAAGGGGAGTTTTTCGCACGCACATCCTTTACTTTGTTTTAAAGTTTTGCTTTACTTTATTTTTACTTGCATTGTTTTATATCAAAAACCCAAAAAAATTAGAATCCTTGATAGTTGTTTTTACTTGTCTACTTTTAGTTTTGCTGAAATGGCTAATCCTGAAAACACCAAGTTGTGTGACTTTACTAGCACGAACAATAGTGATTTTATCTGCACTCCTATTGCGCCACCTGCTCCTGCTGTAAACTTTTATGAGATTAAGCCTGCTTTATTGAACCTTGTTATGAAAGAGCAATTTTCTGGTACCAGTACTGAAGATGCTGCAGCTCATCTCAACAATTTTGTTGAGCTATGTGAGATGCAGAAATATAAGGATGTAGAAAGTGATATTATTAAGCTCAAGTTGTTTCCTTTTTCTTTGAGAGGAAAAGCTAAAGATTGGTTGCTATCTTTGACTAAGAATAGTATTGATTCATGGGCTAAGTGTAAGGATGCTTTTATTGGTAGATACTATCCTCCTGCTAAAATTATATCTTTGCGTAGCAATATTATGAAGTTTAGTCAATTTGATAATGAACATGTTGCTCAAGCCTGGGAAAGAATGAAATCTATGATAAAGAATTGCCCCACTCATGGACTGACTACTTGGATGATTATCCAAACTTTTTATGCAGGACTGAATTTTTCTTCAAGAAACCTATTGTATTCAGCTGCTGGAGGCACTTTTATGTCCCTTACCTTGGGCGCCGCAACAAAGCTACTTGACAACATGATGGTAAATTATTTCGAATGGCACACCGAGAGAGCTCCACAAGGTAAGAAGGTAAATTCTGTTGAGGAAACCTCTTCCTTGAGTGATAAGATTGATACCATTATGGCTATGCTTGCTAATGATAGGACTCATGTTGATCCTAATAATGTTCCTTTAGCCTCTTTGGTTGCTCAAGAAGAGCATGTTGATGTGAACTTCATTAGAAACAATAATTTTAACAACAATGCTTATAGGAACAATTTTGCTAGTAACAACTATAGGCCGTTTCCCTCTAATGGTGAAAATGGCTATCTTGGTAGACCTAAAATGCCTAGTGAAGAGAGGTTTTTAGAACTTGAAAAGGCTACCAAGAATTTTATGCAAATGCAATATGAGCAAAATAAGTTGTTTACTAAGACTATGGAGGAGCAATCAGCTCTGTTGAGGACTATTAGTCATCAACTTAAAAATTTAAACAAGGCTATTCCTGAATTGCAAGCTAAGGTTTCCAAAGCCGAAACTGATATTTCATCTTTGTCTAATGTGCAATCCTCTTTGGTTAACAGAATGTCCGCTAAGCCTGATCCTTTTGCTACTGCTAATGCTATTCAAGTTGGAATTGATGAAAATGTTAGATTGTTAGCAGAATTGCATGCTAGATGGGAAAGAGAGGATGAGATTGCTAGGAATATGAAAGTTTGTACTATTACTACCTCTAATGATGTTATTCCTAATGCTAGCAATCCTCTTACTTTGATTGGTGTAGAGAAAACTCCCACTCCTTGTGTTAAAAAGCCTAAAACTGCCAAAACTTTTTCTCAAAAGAGTGCTAAATTTTTTCGGAGTGTAGGAGATGATAACTCTATTTCCTTTAATGATTTTGATGTTGATGGCTGCAATATATCTGAAGTAATTTTGTTCTTGCAAAAGCTTGCTTTGACTCCCAATGCTAGTTCTTTAAATATTGCTTTTACTAAGCATATTACCAATGCTCTCATGAAAATTAGGGATGAAAAATTGCAACAAAAAGCTTCTGTTCCCAAGAAGTTAGAAGATGGTTGGGAACCCATCATTGATATGCATGTTAATGGTTTTGATTGCCATGCTTTATGTGATCTAGGTGCTAGTATTTCTATCATGCCTAGAAAAATTTATGACATGCTTGATTTACCACCACTTGAAAAGTGTTATTATGATGTTCCTATTGCTGATGTTGCTAAGAAGAAACCTTTGGGAAGGATTAATGATGTTCTTATTATGGTTAATAATAACCTTGTTCCCATTGATTTTCTCGTTGTGGATATTGAATGCCATGCTTCATGTCCTATTATTTTGGGAAGACCCTTTCTTCGAACTGTAGGTGCCATCATTGATATGAGAGAAGGCACCATCAAATATCAATTCCCACTCAAGAAAGGTATGGAACACTTCCCTAGGAAAAGAAAGAAATTACTTTTTGACTCTATTCTTAGAGCAAATTATGAGCTTGATGCTTCATCTCTTGATGTTACTTGATTCGCAATTTTCTGCGTCTGGCTCAAAGATGTTAAAGAAAAGCACTCTTGGGAGATAACCCAATGTTTTCTTTTCAGTACTTTTTCTTTTATTTGAGTCTTGGAAGTCATTACTACTGTAATGACCTCTCCTTATCCTTTTTATTTCATTGTTGTGCCAAGAGAAGCCTCTAATTTGAGTGAGGTAAAGATTTGGGGATGTTGCTGTCCTGAAACTATTTTCGGTGCTGCACCGTAAAAATTCGTGAAAATTCTCTGTATATCTTTTGGACCTGTTATTTCTTGTGCATATGCCCCAGGTTATATCCAAACTTTCATTAGTTGAACACTTTTTGATTTGAGCAACAAAAAACCCCTTAAAAATTCGACCTTTATCAGCTGTTCTGTTTTGACAGATTTCTGCCAATATTTGTGTTTGCCGCTTTATAGCTTTCTTTTCGAGTTCTTTTGATCACGGAACTTTTGGGGAAGTTGCTACAGTAGTATATAATTTATATGTGGTGGTTTTGGGTTGAAACCTAAAGCAAAAGAGGTTGATTATATGTTATGCTTACACTAATGTTGCTAATAGATTTGTGTTTAGTTTTGTATGAAGGAAGTTTTCAAGTGTAGGGATTGGAGAATGATGAGATGAGTTGAAGAATGGACAAAAGCTCAAGCTTGGGGATGCCCATGCATCACCCCAAGAAATATCCAAGAAGTACAAGCGTCAAAGCTTGGGGATGCCCCCGAGGCACCCCTTCTTCATCGGCAAAAATCAGGTCACCTTTCAAAACACTATATTTTTATTGCTTCATGCACTATGTGTTTTTCTTGGAGCGTCAGTTGTTTTAGTTTTCATTATTAGTTTAGTTTTGTTTGCAGCAATAAATGGTTGGACCCCAAAAAATTTCTTTTGGAGAAGTTGCCTTGCTTTTCATTTGTCAAGAACGCTCTAGTTTTCACTCTTATCAAAAATTGAGTGTTCTTCTTTTTCTGCTACTGCTTTTAGTCTTCGTTTTCGCCTTGATTTGCGTTCAGATCTTCTTATATTTATTTTTCAAGGTGTATTTTTGCCTCTGGACCATGTTGGTTTTCCTCAAAAGAGTTGGATTAAAAAAGTTAAAATGGTGTTGGAAAAGAGAAAAAGCTTTATGTTAAAAAGTGGTACAAGAAGGAGCTTGTGTAGACTGCGGCTTAGGCTTTTTCATGTCATGCTTGATGTATTTTGATGGTATGCTTAGTGGTTTTGTTGTAGCATTATTTGTCTCAAATAACTGAGATTGCTTAATGAGCCTTTGAAAAAATCA
Source organism: Dactylis glomerata (assembly GCA_007115705.1). Taxonomy (NCBI): domain Eukaryota; kingdom Viridiplantae; phylum Streptophyta; class Magnoliopsida; order Poales; family Poaceae; genus Dactylis; species Dactylis glomerata. The sequence goes on along the minus strand of QXEO01000291.1, from coordinate 726,281 downwards.
TGCGTTGTTTTAATTATTTGGAAGCATTATTTTGGTTTTCTCCTTGATGCTTTATTTGGGTTGACTTGGTGCATGCTCACACATGTTAGACTCATACAAAGTCGCTAATAGCCTCTATGATCATTTAGTTTTTGACTTTTGATGCCATCTTATGCTTCTTTTATTGTTGCTTTGTCGCTTTGCATGATTATGGCCATTATTGCTCTCGTAGTTGGTCGCTCCCAGTCTTTTGCTAGCCCTCGCCTTGTACTGAGTATGAGCTCTATTCGTGCATCCAACTCCTAAAACCAAGTTTTCCAAAGTGTCCACCATACATACCTATTAGCAATTTGCTATTCCAAGTAAATTTGACTTGCTTTTATTTACTCTTCAAATTAAACTCTTACCAGTATTATGTGAAAATTGGTCAGTAAAGCTCTCACGAACCGGAAGGCACACTTTACTTTTTCTTGTTCTTAAAAATTTGACATTGTGGTCTCTTATGTTGAGTTGTTATGCTTGCAAGTTGTAAGTTGGAAACTGATACGTCCAAAACGTATCTACTTTCCCGAACACTTTTGCTATTGTTTCTCCTCTAATTTGTGTGTTTTGAATACAACTAACACGGACTAACGCTGTTTTCAGCAGAATTGCTCTGGTGTCTCGTTTTTGTGCAGAAATCCAACTTTCAGTAAAAATTCGGGAAAAATCATCAAAAATCCTATTTCACCAGAAGACCCACGGAGCCAGAAGACGAGACGGAGTGGAGGCACGAGGCCTCCACACACACAGGGGGCGCGGCCCAGCCCTGGCCGCGCCCACCTGGTGCGAGGACGGCTCGGCCGTCTCCTCGACCCCTCCTTTCGCCTACATATACCCCTTTACCTGAAAATATCGGGGAGACAGCGTTTTTCCCAGATAGACTTCCGCTGCACCGCCGCCATCAGAAACCGCGATTCGGAACCAGAAACTCCGTTCTGGCACCCTGCCGGGACGGGGATTTGGAGGAGATCTTCATCGCCATCATCACCGACATCACTCCATCGACCATCCATGACTCCCCCATCCATGTGTGAGTAATTCCCCCGCTGTAGGTGAGGGGATGGTAGGGATTGGATGAGATTGTTCATGTAATTTGATATGAGATTGTTAGGGCATAGTGCCTAGTATCTTTATTTAGTGCCAATAGCATTGTTGCAACTTATTGTGCTTAATGCTTGTTACTTTGGGCCCGAGTGCCATGATTTCAGATCTGAACATATTATTATTTCTATGATGATACTTGTTGTTTATGGTCTTATCTACAAGTTGTATACACATATTATTGTCCGGAACCCGAGGCCCCAAAGTGACAGAAATTGGGATAACCGGAGGGGATGGCTATGATGTGAGGATCACATGTGTTCACCGAGTGCTAATGCTTTGCTCCGGTACTTTATTAAAAGGAGTACCTTAATTACCAGTAGTTTCCCTTGAGGCCCTGCTGCAACAGGCTGGTAGGACAAAAGATGTCGTGCAAGTTTCTCCTTGTGAGCACGTACGACTATATACGGGACACATGCCTATGATTGTTTGTACTAGGATGCTTTATCATTATTTATCTGCAATGTCCATGTCTCATTGATTTCATGAATTATCTTATCCATGCAATGCCCGTACATCCATCCCTATGCCTACAGTATTTATTCCTACTGTTTACTATTGCTACTATTACCGCTGCTATTTTACTACTGCTGTTACTGTTTCACTACTATCACCACTATAAAACTGTTGCTACTGATAAACCATTGCGAGCAAGACTATTTCCAGGTGCAGCTGAATTGACAACTCATCTGTTAAGTCTTACATATATTCTTTGGCTCCCCTTGTGTCGAATCAATAAATTTGGGTTTTACTTCCCTCGAAGACTGTTGCGATCCCCTATACTTGTGGGTCATCAAGACTATTTTCTGGCGCCGTTGCCGGGGAGCATAGCTTTATTTGTAAGTTCACTTGGTATTCATATTGTTCGCTGCAATCCTTTCATCATGGGTAAACCTCGTGATGGAAAAGTTCCTATATTGCTATCCACTACAAGAAGAGGTACAACTCTCAACACTTCTGTTGCTCTTGATTCACCATCTGTTATGAGTAAGTTGCTTACACCACCACATGCACACGCTACTGCTACTACTTCTGCTGAGATTGAGAATGCCACTGATAATTTAGATGATGCTTCTACTGTGCTTGATGAGAGTGGTTCACTAGGTTCCTTTTTAGATGCTACTATTGCTAGAGCTAAGTTGGGAAACACCACTATTACACCTGTTAGTTCACCTGAGTCTAGGGAATGTCCTAGTGATGATTTTGATGATGATGCTTATATTGAGCTTAATGATGATTTTATTGCTGGAGCATGTGCTACTCGTAATGCTGCTGAGGTTAAAGAACTTCTTGCAAGACGTACTGTTAGATATAATTTGTCTCCTGATCCTAAGTTTGCTGCCTCTCCCATAAATATTAGAGATAAGGATTATGATTTCTCTTTGGATTTATCTTACATATCTATTGTTGAGAAAACTTCTTTTTGTGGTACTAAAGATGAGAGTGCTATGGAGCACATGAATGAGCTTTCTACTTTGAGTAATTTGTTTTCTGATGATATTAAGCTCCGCACTTACTTTGTTGCTAAGATTTTTCCTTTCTCGTTGAAAGATGCAGCTAAAACTTGGTTTAATAGCTTGTCTCCTGGATCTCTTAATAGTCCTATTGCTTTGGTTAATGCTTTCTTTCAGAAATATTTTCCTTCTAGTGCTCAACATGTTGCTGTGCAGAAAATCTTTGATTTTGAACAGGGAAAAGGAGAGATATTGCCTGAATCTTGGACAAGGTTTTGTTCTTTAATTAGAGCTTTGCCTAAAGAACCATTGCCTAAAAATGAACTCCTTGATATATTATATAATGGACTAACTGATGAATCTAAGACATATCTGGATAGTTGTGCTGGTTGTGTTTTCAGGAAAAGAACTCCGGCTGAAGCTGAAGAATTAATGGCTAAAATAAGCCGAAATCATGATGATTGGACTCTAGTTGAGCCAACATCAGCACCAGCACCTGCGCCAGTTCCAGAGCCTACACCAAAGAAGAGAGGGATGATTGAACTAAATGATGAAGTGATGAGGGAACCTAAGAAATCTCTTAAGGAGAAAGGTATTAAGGACGAAGATGTGAAGAATTTACCTCCTATAGAAGAATTATGTAAGCCAATCCCTCACTCATCTACCATTGAGGTACACTCTCTCCAACGCTTTGATGATAGAGATATTCCTTATTCTAAACCTCCTGATCAATGCTTAGATGAATTTGATAATTTTATTGTTAAGCAAAATAATTTTAATAGAATGGTGCAGAATCATTTGTTGGAAAATTCTAGAGCTATTAACAAGTTGCAGGATATTGTGGAGAGAACCTCCAATGATGTGAAGATACTTATTAAACATTTTCAAATGGTGCAAACACAAATTGATCAGCTTACCAGGGTGCAAAAAGACTTGCTAGTTAATGCCGCAAGAGAGAAGCAAGCATGTGAAATACGCACAAGAAGTGGTGCCACTACTCAAGATCCATTATATCCTGAAGGACATCCTAAGAGGGTCGAGCAAGATTCTCAACGTACTTCAAGTGATGATATTCCTTCCAAGAAGAAAAAGAAGAAGAAGCATAAAACAACTACAGAATCATCTGATGCAGGTAAAGATCCTAACAGTGTTTCTATTTCTGATGCTGAAACTGAACCAGGTGATGCTTCCGATAAAGAAGAAGTTGAAGAGGAACCAGAAAAGATTGATAAGAATGCAAAGTACACCAAAGAAGACTTCATTGCCAACAAGCATGGTAATGAGAGAGAACCTTGGGTGCAGAAACCAATGCCTTTTCCTGATAAGAAACACAAGTCCAAGGAAGAAGAACACTACAACAGGTTTTGTGAATGGATGAGACCTTTATTTTTGCAAATTCCTTTGACTGATGCTATTAGAATGCCTCCTTATGCAAAGTATATGAAAGATATTGTCACTAACAAAAGGAAGATTCCTAATGAGGAAATTTCCACTTTACTTGCTAATTATTCTTTTGATGGTAAAGTTCCGGAGAAGCTTGGAGATCCAGGTATACCAACTATTCCTTGCTTAATTAAAAATAACTATGTTAGAACTGCTTTATGTGATTTGGGAGCTGGAGTTAGTGTCATGCCTTTTTCTCTTTATAAGAGACTTAATCTAGAAAAGTTGGTATCAACTGATATATCTTTGCAAATGGCTGATAAGTCTACTACTATTCCTATTGGTATATGTGAAAATGTTCCTGTTCAAGTTGCTAACAGTTGTTTGATTTTAACTGACTTTGTTGTGTTGGAAATGCCTGAAGATGATAATATGTCTATTATTCTTGGGAGACCTTTTCTAAACACTGCAGGTGCTGTTATTAATTGCAATCAAGGAAAAGTAACTTTTAATGTCAATGATAAAGAGTACACGGTTTATTTTCCAAAGAAGATTGATAGGAAGAATGCTCTAAATTCAATCAAGCATGTTGAGACCATCAAAGTTAGACAAATTATTTGTTCAAAGCGAAAGCCCAAGGAAGAATATAAAATTGTTATGATTGGGACTATGCCTACCAAAGTTGAGGTAACATAAGCATTTAGTGAAATGCAAAGTTTTGCCTCATATAAAGTTAGTTTGGTAACAAGACTTGATCAACCTTGTTAACAAAGTGATTTTATATGAACGAAACTTCGTTTTCACCGCATCCACTCCACCTCACTTTTATTTACTTTCACCAATTTTATTCCTTTAGTTTAGTTACATGATTAAGAGTATCTCAGAGCTGCTGCATACTTGGTTTTGATTTGCTTGAAATCATTTCATCTTCATTTTTCTGAGTTTTTACCGATATGCCAATTTCTGAAAAATCCTCAAAAATAAAGTTTCTCGCAAAATTCTAGAAAATTCTTTTTAAATTTTTATGTCAAAAATGGGACAGAGAGACACCTGGGAGACACCAGGAGGGGCTGCCACGCCACCTCACACACAGGGGGCGCGGCCCAGCCCTGGCCGCGCCCACCTGGTGTGAGAGGGCCCCACCTGGCCTCTCACTTATCTCATCCTCCCCTGCTCTTTCTCTCTCCCGAAAACAATGACACACCCAGCTCAAACCCGAGTTCTTGCTGTTCTTCACCTTGAATTTTCGATCTCCTTGCTCAGCCCATCATTTCTGCTGAGATTTGGAGCATTTGTTCTCCGGTATGTGACTCCTCCACTTATCCAAGTAGAATTTCTTTTGATGGAGTATTTCTTGAGTATTTTAGCATTGTAGGTGGCAGGATAAATGAGTATGCATGCTTGTTCTATTGCTTAGAAATGTTATTTTGATGCATGTTAGCTCTCTAGTAACTCACTATAGTAGTTTCCTACATTTGTTGTCTCAAAATTATATTTTATGAGGTTTGTTAAAAATTTCAGAAATGGGACATGGATAACTACACCTATGGAGAAGTGTTTGAAAGAGAAGCACCAAGGTCCTCAAGGCCTTCAAGATCCACTGCTCAATATAGGATATCCTACAATGAAGATCTTATGTCACCGAACCTTGAGGGGGACGATGGAGATGCACATCCATCGACCTTCCCTTGTACTAACTTTTTGCATGATGCAGGGATTCTTAATGATTTCTTGCTCCTTGTTAACAGGGTTGGATTGACTACATACATGATGGATGAGAGTAATCAATATGCCATTCTCACAAAGATTTTCGTTGAAAGTTTTAAATTCACTAATGCTCATTATAATCCTTCCATTGCATTCAAGATTTATGATAGACCTATCACCATGTCTTTGGAAAGATTTTGTAACATTCTAGGTATACCCATGTTTGGGACGGCAAGGAAGATGCTATAGCACCTCCTGATTTAGTGGAGCTTTACCGAGGAGTAACCAACGATGATGACCGCACCGCACAGCGTGGCAAGATAAGAAACATTCAACTCCCAGCTATTAGATATTTTACTTACTATCTTGCCACTAGTGTACTTGGTAGGGGAAACACTAGCAATATCTCCAACTATCATTTAGCTTTTCTAGATACCGCTCTTGATGTTAGTAGGAAGTATAACCTCGGTGCTATTATTGCTCGTCGCCTAGCTGCTAGGGGACCCATTTATGGAGGTATTGTTGCTGCGCGTATTGTTGCTGCTCTTGAACTTCCTATTGCTCCTCATGATATATTGTTGACTCCACAGAGGCTCGATCTTGCTGCCATGAAGCTCCATCATTTTGTTACTGCTAACTCACGTGCAGGGAAATTAGTTTACAGGATGTTATTCACTGATGGAGAGGAAAGGGAAGTGCCTTTGCCACAACCCAGTTTGTTCAGTATTGATAACAGGCCATGGTCACGCACGGAGGAGGAGTTGGACGAGCGGCTTAGGGTGCTCGGCTTCAATGTGCAGCATGGCATCGTGGATCAGGAGGAAGAGGAGGAGCCGGCCTATCACTTCACCACATACCACTCCGGGGCATCCTCGAACTCATATCAGGACGATGGTGCTTCTCCGTCGCACTACGGAGGCGCCACCTCGTGGTCGAGTTGGCCGAGTTGGGATTGATCTCCACTTAGGTCAAAAGCCTAAGCTTGGGGGGAGGTACGACGATGATTCACTCATCTACATATCATATTTTGTCAGTCCTATGTATATCCATGTTTCGCCTTCTTTATTGTTCTTGTTCTTATTTCCACCTTTCTAAAACCTAAAAAGACCAAAAATATTTCCATTGTTTCTCTTTGTTTGCCTTTTTAGTTTGCTACCTTCGGTTTGCTTTACTTGCTATTTTTGGTTTGGTATTTGAAAAATCTAAAAATATTTTGTTTTGTTTGCTATATCCTTCTGTTCTTGTTTCAAAAATCGAAAACCCAAAAATATTTGTTCTTCTTCTTCGGTTTTGTAAAGTTTGTTGCAGGGTTCAGTCTCTCGTTACTCCATTGGAGCTTGGTATTCACTTTATATTATTCAAGCCACACAAGTGAAAAAGCAATAATGACGACATATGACAATCCGAGATGTGGTAAGAGGCTGGTATGAACTCTATTTGTTTTCATTTTTGTACATATACTCATGTATGTGGACATGCTTAGTCGGTTCATGTAAGGTACATGTTATCTAATGGATGCTTTGTAGTTCTTGCTTGCATATGATTAGTTCCAATTTACTAATAGTTTGTAGCATGTCATGTAGACGCTTGCATGCATTGTTTTATTGATAATATGGTATGTTATTGTGGTATCCACCTCTGAAAGCTTCATTTGAATCGACTTGGCACATGCTCAAGCATGCATATGACTGAACAAAAAGTCAATTAAGCCTCGATGATTTACTTTGCCTCAGAGTTCTTGTATCATTTTTATGCCTATATTAATTTTGTTTTGTCGCAAGCATGATTATGACAGTTATTGCTCTCTCGATTGTCGCTTCCTAGTATTTTGCTAGCCTTCACTTGTACTGAGTATGAGCTCTACTCGTGCATCCAATTACCAAAAACCAAGTCTACCAAATAGTCCACTATAAATTCCTATGCATGGTATTTCAAAGCCATTCCAAGTAAATTTTCATGTGCTACCTTTCAAAACTTTCAACTACTTCTCATTTTGTGTCACTGTTTTTAGCTCATGGGGACGTAGTGGTCGGAATTGCTACCTTCCATATTAAATTGAGTACCCCTCGACTAGGCAGCTTCATCTGCTCGTCATTAATTTTGCATGAGAGCTGGTCAGACCACTATAATCTAATTCTAAAAATAAAAGAAAAAGGGCACTCCTCCAAGGAATGTGAAAGTTGGTGGGCACCCGATGGAATCGGTTAGCCATGGTTTGAGAAAGAAAAAAAGGTGGGGAGGAGTGCCAAAGCTTTATAAAAGAGCACCAATGTGCCAAAATTTCAAAGAACTCGGAACCGCTCTCACTTGTTTATTATGGAAGATAGCAAGTCCCCATTGCCAGTCGTTGACATGAAACAACCACCTCTCAAAATAATTTTTTATCTCTGTTTTACAAATGAAAAGCTCTAGCACATGTTAAATCACTGCTTCCCTCTGCGAAGGGCCTTTCGTTTACTTTTATGTTGAGTCATCATCTTCTAACTTTAAAGCACTTCTTGAGAGCATAGCTGTTATTCTTAGTGTAATGTGCTTGTCCCAGAATACGGTTAATTATGGTATAACTTTGATGCTTGTATCTTTGATATTCTTACTTCTAGTCTTCCTTTGGACTTCAGAGATGCCTCAGCATTTATGTTTTGCTCCACAAATAAAGGCAAGCTGGATACCACTCTTTCATATTATTTATGCATATTACAATCTTGTAGCTTCTTATGTACATGTTACTTGTTATTAGTGCATTGGCACTCTTTCATAGCTTGCTTGACTATGGGGTGATATTAGTTGCATATTCCTTATTATGAATTGCCTGAGTACTTGATCACATAGTTAGTATATATACATCATATGAAGCAAATATGTTCGTGAAAGTTTCTTTTATCGCTCTCAGTTGTTAACTGAATTGCTTGAGGACAAGCAAATAGCTAAGCTTGGGGGGGGGGGGGTTGATACGTCCAAAACGTATCTACTTTCCCGAACACTTTTGCTATTGTTTCTCCTCTAATTTGTGTGTTTTGAATACAGCTAACACGGACTAACGCTGTTTTCAGCAGAATTGCTCTGGTGTCTCGTTTTTGTGCAGAAATCCAACTTTCAGTAAAAATTCGAGAAAAATCATCAAAAATCCTATTTCACCAGAAGACCCACGGAGCCAGAAGACAAGACAGAGTGGAGGCACGAGGCCTCCACACACACATGGGGCGCGGCCCAGCCCTGGCTGCGCCCACCTGGTGTGAGGACGGCTCGGCCGTCTCCTCGACCCCTCCTTTCGCCTACATATACCCCTTTACCTGAAAATATCGGGGAGATGTCGTTTTTCCCAGATAGACTTCCGCTGCGCCGCCGCCATCAGAAACCGCGATTCGGAACCAGAAACTCCGTTGTGGCACCCTGCCGGGACAGGGATTTGGAGGAAATCTTCATCGCCATCATCACCGACATCACTCCATCGACCATCCATGGCTCCCCCATCCATGTGTGAGTAATTCCCCCGCTGTAGGTGAGGGGATGGTAGGGATTGGATGAGATTGTTCATGTAATTTGATATGAGATTGTTAGGGCATAGTGCCTAGTATCTTTATTTAGTGCCAATAGCATTGTTGCAACTTGTTGTGCTTAATGCTTGTCACTTTGGGCCCGAGTGCCATGATTTCAGATCTGAACATGTTATTATTTCTATGATGATACTTATTGTTTATGGTCTTACCTACAAGTTGTATACACATATTGTTATCTGGAACCCGAGGCCCCAAAGTGACCGAAATTGGGATAACCGGAGGGGATGGCTATGATGTGAGGATCACATGTGTTCACCGAGTGCTAATGCTTTGCTCCGGTACTTTATTAAAAGGAGTACCTTAATTACCAATAGTTTCCCTTGAGGCCCTGCTGCAACAGGCTGGTAGGACAAAGATGTCGTGCAAGTTTCTCCTTGTGAGCACGTACGACTATATACGGAACACATGCCTATGATTATTTGTACTAGGATGCTTTATCATTATTTATCTGCAATGCCCATGTCTCATTGATTTTATGAATTATCTTATCCATGCAACGCCCGTACATCCATCCCTATGCCTACAGTATTTATTCCTACTGTTTACTATTGCTACTATTACCGCTGCTATTTTACTACTGTTGTTACTGTTTCACTACTATCACCACTATAAAACTGTTGCTACTGATAAACCATTGCGAGCAAGACTGTTTCCAGGTGCAGCTGAGTTGACAACTCATCTGTTAAGACTTACATATATTCTTTGGCTCCCCTTGTGTCGAATCAATAAATTTGGGTTTTACTTCCCTCGAAGACTCTTGCGATCCCCTATACTTGTGGGTCATCAGAGACTAGCCCAGCCATGCCGTCATGGGGCAAGCTTTCAACATTGCACTTTTTATTTGAGTTGATATCGTGATCTTTTGTTTATGGATGCCCGCGGTGTGAAATGAATTGGGAATCTTGCGGGGATCATGGAGTTTGTATATGTGTTAGGGAAACGCCTGGGCCGCCAATCTAAGCCATGCATAATTCATGGTGGAAATTTGCAGCATACCCATGGTGGACATTCGACGACGCATCTCAAAATAAAAAGCTAAACAAATGGCAAATAAAAGAGATGTCGAGGTGTTCATTGTCTGCTTGTCCTGTCATTTTGATATGGGCTTGTTCCATGTCATCGGGCACGGAGGTACCCCGTTGGCAGTTCTCGATGATACATATATACTTACAATGACAAGAGCCTTGCTTGGGACTCTAAGTAAAGTAGCATGAGGTTTGGGTACTCGTAATCACGGGACACGAGGTTTTCGACTTATGATTTGTCAAGCATATGCATCATAATTGTTCTTGCATTAACTTTAACCATTCAAGGTGCTTATGATGGGGGCAATGAGAGCTCAAACCGGTAAGTACCATAATTTTTGAAGGTTATAAAACTTGCAATCACTGCTTCCCTCCGCGAAGGGCCTTTCTTTTACTTTCATGTTGAGTCACCACCTTCTATCTTTATGCACCATTAAGAGAGCATAGTTGTCATTCTTAGTATAATGTGCATTGTCCCAAAGTTTTCATTGATTGATTCATATTGTTGGTTTCACTTGTTCTTAAATTATTTGTATCTAGTCGCCCTCTTAAACTTGAAGGTGTCCTATGCATTTATGTTTTGCTCTCTCATGAAGGACAAGCTGAAAATCATTTGTATGTTTTTCCTTATGATTTGAACACACGTTTGACTTTCATTGTTTCATTTTTATGATCTTTTGTTTGTGTTCATTTTCATGTTTATAATATGGTTGCTAAGTTTCTTCTATCAAGATTATATCTTTCATGCCCATGTTTTAAGTTCTTTTGATCCCAGCGCACAATGCTTACATACGTGATCAAGATTGTGTAGGTGCATGTCACCTCAAAAATTATTTCTTTTGTTATCACTTACCTACTCGAGGACGAGCAGGAGTTAAGCTTGGGGATGCTGATACGTCTCGAACGTATCCATAATTTTTGATGCTCCATGCTTGTTTTTACACCATTTTCTTAGTGTTCCGTTACACTTTGTGGCACTTTTATGCATTTTCCGGAACTAACCTACTAACAAGTCGCCACAGTGCCAGTTCCCTGTTTTGTGCTATTTTTGTGTTTCAGAAAAGCTACACAGGAAATATTCTCGGAATTGGACGAAACAAGTTCCTGAAGTCTTATTTTTCCCGGAAGCTTCCAGAGATCCGAAGAGGAGACGGAGTGGGGCCACGAGGGCCCCCACACACTAGGGCGGCGCGGCCCAGCCCCTGGCCGCGCCCCCTTAGTGTGAGGACACCTCGGTCCACTTCTAACGATGCCCCTTCGCCTATAAAGACCCCCCGACGGGAAAAACCTAAGTACCCGATCAATTTTCTAGAAACACATCGCGATCCGCCTGCCGTCATTGACCCGAGATCGGGAGGGTCCAGAAGCTCTTCCCGGCACCCTGCCGGAGAGGGGAATCGCCACCGGAGGTCTTCTTCATCGCCATGCTTGCCTCCGGAGCGATGAGTGAGTAGTCTACCTTGGACTATGGGTCCATATCAGTAGCTAGATGGTTGTCTTCTCCACCATGTGCTTCATGTTTAGATCTCATGAGCTGTCATACATGATTGAGATCACCGTTATGTAATTCTACATGTTTGGTTTGTTGGGATCCGATGAATATTGGTGTTTATGATTAAGTTGCTGTACTGAATTATATCTTTTGTTATCTCTATGTTGTTTATGATCTTGCATGCTCTCCGTTGTTAGTAGCTATTGATACGTCTCAAACGTATCTATAATTTTTGATGCTCCATGCTTGTTTTTACACCATTTGCCTATTGTTTCGTTACACTTAGTGGCACTTTTATGCATTTTCCGGAACTAACCTATTAACGAGTTGCCACAGTGCCAGTTCCCTGTTTTCTGCTGTTTTTGTGTTTCAGAGTGATACACAGGAAATATTCTCGGAATTGGACGAAACCACATCGTGAGGGCGCCTGGCTCCTCCTCTGACATCGCCCCTTCGCCTATAAAGACCCCCCGACGGAAAAAACCTAAGTACCCAATCAATTTTCCAGAACACATCACGATCCGCCGCCGCCGTCGACCCGAAGATCGGGAGGGTCCAGAAGCTCTTCCCGGCACCCTGCCAGAGAGGGGAATCGCCACCGGAGGTCTTCTTCATCGCCATGCTTGCCTCCGGAGCGATGAGTGAGTAGTCTACCTTGGACTATGGGTCCATAGCAGTAGCTAGATGGTTGTCTTCTCCACCATGTGCTTCATGTTTAGATCTCATGAGCTGCCCTACACTAGTCGAAAAATGGACATCAATACCGGTTCCAGAGGCCCATTTGTACCGGAAATCAAACCGGTACAAAAGATTCAGGACAAAAGCCCCCCCCCTTTGGTACCGGTTCCTTACAAACCGGTATTAAAGGGGCCTCCACGTTGGCTCCCAGGAGAGTGCAGGGCTAGGGACCTTTGGTACCGGTTTGTAACATGAACCGGTACCAAAGGATGGCTACCGTGCCGCGGCAGAGAATTCAGGATTTAGGGTTTTAGGAGGGGTTTAGGGGTATCAGACCGTTTCATCGTACGAGGATCGCGTCGATGCGCCAGAAACGCGTTTGGATTTAGGAGTGCATGAAGATCAAGGTAATGCATATCAACTTGGTGCATATAATATAACACATATAATTGCATAAGATCGCAAATTAAGTAGTACATGCATGAAGATCGATCTTCATGCATAGTGGTACTCTCCGAGGCATACTATCTATTACATGTAGCATAGTGGTACTCTCCGAGTCAAACTATATATTACATGTAGATCTTCATTCATAGTGGTACTCTGCGAAGTTAGGTATGACGTCCCGAAGGAAAAATCCCGCCAATTCCTCGCCAATTGCTTTGAAGCGGTGCTCGATTGGGATCCTGTCACGCTTTCTTGCCAACTGTAAAAGAATGAGATTCAAATGAATACATGAGCTATGTATATATATGTATATCAAATCACAATCAAACAATTATGACTGAAACTTAGCACAAGTTATGGTAACAAAATAAATTTGTGAATATTGTTTTCGTACCTCTCTATTCCTTTGATTATTCATTCTCTCACTGACAATCTTGTGGATGTTCTCGCAAACGTAGTATCCACATAGATTAGTCCCCTCAGGTTGTTTCGCGCATTTCTGTACAAGAATATAATTCAATCAAATAATAATCAAGTATGATAAAGGTGTGTGGACCTAGGTAGTACTACTTACTTTGTTCGCACACCATATCAGCTTCGGTTTCCATCCACCGGTCGGATCTTCCTGGATGAACGTTTGCCATACGCTGCCCGACAAAAGAAAATGCATAAAAGAGTTATTAATTTGTTGATATCAGGAAATTAACAAAAAAACCGATAAGACTTAAAATTACCTTTTGAGCATATCAAAAGCCGACTTGTATAGTATAGGCTCTTTGGTTAGTGAGTCAAAGACTTCAACATCTCCATCGTACATTTTAATGACGATAAGAATAAAGTGGAACCTGCGCACGTTTAAATATGCAGTGTCATAGATATAAGTCATCAGTTAAAATTTTAACATATGGTGAGCAAAATAGAATGTGTTATAAGACAGTTACACTTACTTGAAGTTGTAAGGCCAAAGTATTATCTTTTTGTCACGTTGTCGCTTCAAAAACCTTAGCAAAGTCTGCGGTGTATCCTTGTTATAGATGGGATCTTCTATGGTTTTTTCATGCATTGTATCTGGGTCAATGAACCCAATGTCCGTGATTTCATCCCTTTTGCATTCGAGCTTCTTCGATCTGCATAATATAGCGCACAAAAGATTAAATTGAGGATAATTTGCAGACAATGAATGAGCTGAGCTAAAGACTTCTCAAATTATATTAATAAATCACTTACAGACAATAGCAACTGATGATAGATTTGTCGATGGCCCGGAGATTGTATAACTGAAAAAGTTCGAGGAAGTCAACGCTCACAGAGTATTCTTGGAAGTAGTGCTCATCCTTAACTCGCACCATGATAGCATCATTCCCTCTCTTTATGGCATTAGTGTACCACACATTCAAATTACGCATACATGTTGGTAGCGACCTGATATTCTCGACCAGATCTTTCCCTTGAACAAATTGATATACTACTTCAGCGATGGGGTAATCAATTGTGTTTTGTCGAGAACTTTCAACGGCCTTCTCGTCAAACACCTTGAGAGGGGGGACCGATTGAACGGGTTGTTCTCCGAGCTGGTACACTTGTTTCCCAGTTTTCGCCGAGACCACCGATTGATCGTGTTTTTTCACCTCCACCATAGTGTCATACGACTTTTCAATAGAACGCCTATAGTCAGATGGCGGCGATGGTGCAGGGTCATATAGATTCTCAACGGTACGAATAACTTTCACCGGATCTAGAGTCTTCTCAAAAGGTATCTCTGGCACTTTCTTAGCAAAATGTTTTGCCACCTCGGACTTAGAGATTTTGCTGCATTCCTCGATAGTTCTTTCCCAAGGTAACTTCTCAATAGGCGGTAGTGGTTTCTCCTTTCTAGGTCTCTTCCTAGGCAGCGTACCATTCCGCTTAAAAAACGCAGTCTTACGCGGAGGATCTCGAGATGGTGGACTCGCGCTGGGGTCCCTCTCCGGTAGGTGTGGACTTTGCTGCTCATGTGGACTACTACCAGGCAGAGTTGATGGCCATTGCTGCTCATGTGGAATTTGCTGCTCATGTGGACTGCTACGAGGAGGAGTCGGTGGCCTTGGCAAAAGGACGATGTATTTCTTGGACCATATGGCGAAACCGCGCTTGACATCGGCCAGTGTCTTCTCTTCGTCACCTCCAGGAAAATCAAGCTCCATTGTTTCAAAACCCGGAACAACGTCATCCACCCCGACACGAACACAGCCAGCTGGAATGGGCATATGATGGTGCGTTGCTCCATCTTCATTTGGGTAAACATAGCCGACCGCCACCTTAACTGACACGTTCCTCATTTGCACATGTAGCTCGCAATCTGTCTTCTCCGTGACATAATCCACGGGGTAGCTTCCTCCACATTCAAGATGCGAGGAACCCACACTGCTTCTTCGCTGAGATGGGGCGGCAGCGGCTTGAGGATCTTGTAGAAATAGCAGCTGATCAGGTGCCCTCTGATTTTTCTCAAGCACCTCCACCCTATTTATCAATTCCGCTAACTTGTCTAAGTCTTGCTTCTTCTTTCTCGAACGGCTTCTATAAGTGTCAGCGCACTCCGGCCATGCTTCCTTCATGGTGACACCTGGGAGGGCTCGTATCCGTCCAACGTGTTCCGCATTCCCAAGAGCGAGTGTCAGCTCGTCATTCTCTCTATCGGGAATGTACTCTCCCTTTCTAACTTTTTCAATTGCATCTATAAGCTGCGTCGTGATTGCTTTAATTTTTTCCTTCCATTTTCCCTTTGCAACGATCTGCCCTGTCTTTGGGTCCAACCCTGCCCCATGCGCGAACAACCAGAACTTGGACCGGTCGGGCCAGTCCCATGTCTATGGAGTGATTCCTGCCTCCATCAGTTTAGCTTCAAATGCTCTCCACTTTGGAATGGCAGTCTTGTAGCCACCTGACCCCAAATGATGGAAATGTTCCTTCTTTGAAGCATTTTTCGTATTTGTGACTGATCGGGACACAGCAGTAGAAGATTTCTTATAGCTCTTAAATGCGGGCCAGTGATCTTTTATCTTCACTAGACTTCCAATGAATACTGGATCTTCATCTTCATATCTGGCCCATAAATTTTTCTTCCAGGTCTGGAATTGTGTGGCCATCTTCTTAAGAGTCCATTCCTTGACTTTCTTCTTCTGGCCTTCCGTCATGTCTTCCGGTAGGCTGAAGTGTGTGAGTAGACTGTCCCAAAGAAAAAGTTTTAGAGTATCATTGACATAACTAGCTTCAGCCACCGCGTTCTTCGGCTTAGGCCACTCTGCAATGCTGATCGGTACATGGTCCCTAACAAGAACTCCAGCTTGGTTTATAAATTTACGGCAGTGCTCTTTGGGATCCACCGGTTCACCACTATCCTTAAATGCGGTGAGGGCTAACCTACCCTCGCCCTTTAGACGTTGCATCGGGCCTCGTTGATTTTTAACAGATTTGCTCGATGATCCAGAAGGCTAAAAGAAAAATGATTCGTTAATAAGTGTAATACAAATAAATCAATGCATCTAGTGATGAACATATAGCCTTGATATACACCTCGCCGGAGTTTGTTAAGGACACTTCGTTGTCTCTTCTTTCTCCAGACTCAAGTCCCTCACCGACATGGTTCAAAAATTGTGAGCCGAAATCATCGTCATCTCCATCGGGTTCTCCATTGGGTTCCGGTCCATGGGCACTCTCAAATATCAATTTCTGCACCATTTCTTCTCGCTCCTCATCTCGGATGAAGGTGTCGTCCTCCATAACTCAATGTCACTACAAAATTAAGTGCAATTATTTGATTCATCATGTCATATTCATCTTATTATAAGTTTCTAGGTTTTAACTTAAAATGTTAAAGTAATTGAGTTAATTATTCCTCATGGTTGAATTGAGCACATAGAGCTAATTACTTATTTACTTAATGGAAGTTAAGAAATAACCTTAAATACAAGTTACTATTTCATTATTAAGGTCCTCCATAATTTTAATACTTCAAAATTAGTTATGGAAAGTAACTCCAGTGTTTAAGTGCTAATGGCAAAGCTGAAATTATGATCCTATAATAATGAAATAGTATCTACAATAAAGTTGTTTGAGTGTAAAAATATTTTCTACATAAGTAGGGGAATTATTTGATTCCTACATTTGATTGAAATTCATATTCAAAAATTGTACTTAAACATGTTTTATAATTCAATTCAAAATTATTTCACACAAGTATATAATCTTACAGTATAAACAGATAGGTTTTATTTTTGTGATCATTTTGGTATATTACTTGTATTTTTCTGATTACAATTGAATTAGTTATGAATTTTTGAAGTTTCTAGTATTTTCAAAAATATATTTTTGTACCGAGTCTAGTCTTAGCCCGCGACACTGACCAGTGGGCCAGAGCCACGTCAACAGCCACGTGGGCGTAGGCCAAGTCAAAATGTTTGACTGGCGTGGTTTGACGGCGGTGATCGCCGGAGACGGCAGTCTAGGGCTCTCGGGGATGCGCGAGACGGGAAGAGAAGGACAAGGCGAGCCAGCTGGTGGTGGCGCCGTGACCAAATGGTCACCGGAGTGGCTCCGGCGACCAATCCCTGCGGGTGTGGCAGCGGCCGTGGCGCGGCGTGGAGCACGGCGTGGCGGGGGGCGCGGCGTGGCAGGCGCGGCGTGGCGGCCGGGGTGTGGCGTCCGTGGCGCGGCGTGGCTGCCGTGGTGAGGCGAGGCGCGACGGAGCTGCGGCCGGGCGTGGCGTGGCCGGCGAGGCGAGGCGCGGCGGGGGGCGCTGCCGGAGGGGAAGGGGAGAGGAGCGAGAAGGGGCGGCGCACCTCGTTGCTCCGGGCGATGGCGACGGCGATGGCGGGGCTCTGCTGGGACGACGGCGACGGCGGGTCTCTGCTGGGACGACGGCGACGGCGGGGCTTCTGTATCTGTGTGCGTGTGTGTCGGTGGCTTGTGGAAGAAAACGGCCTGAAGGCCTTTGGTACCGGTTTCTGTTACGAACCGGTACTAAAGGTCACCTTTAGTACCGGTTTGTAATAGAAACCGGTACCAAAGGTATTTTCTGAAATTCCTTTCCTTTTGTTTTGCACTTTTATCCTTTCGTACCGGTTCTGTCCACCAACCAGTACCAAAGGCTTTTTTATTTTTCTTTTGATTTTTCTGTTGCTGTTTCTTTTGATTTTCGTTTGATTTTTCTTTTGCAGTTTCTATTGATTTTCGTTTCATTTTTCTTTTGCAGTTTCTTTTGATTTTCGTTTGATTTTTCTTTTGCAGTTTCTTTTTTGATTAGTTATATTTGATTTTATTTTTGATTTTTCTTTTGATTAGTTATATTTGATTTTATTTTTGATTAGTTATATTTGATTTTTTTATTAGTTATATTTGATTTTTGATTAGTTATATTTGATTTTCTATTTTCTTTTGATTAGTTATATTTGATTTTCTTTTTGATTAGTTATATTTGATTTTTCTGTTGTAGTTTCTATTGATCATATATTCGCTTAATAATTAAGTGTCGGTTGGCGCGGCGGCACGCTACGTCCGTGAGAGGAAAAGGGCGGCAAGAAAAGGGCGGAAAGAAAAAGGACGGGAAAACGATTGAACTGAAAAAGAAGTACATATCTCAACTGAAAACTAAGATACATGGCCAGATTAAGTCACAATCGGCCGAGCTTGTTTTCGAATGTTGGAGTGATTCAGTCATAGTCGTGCCGAGCCCTATAAACATCGCCACTGTAGTCGTCGTAGTCGCCGGTGTCATCGTCGCTCGCATCGGGGTCGCGGTAGTCGAACCTCGACGGGTGAGCACGCGTGGGCTGAGACTGAGGGTAGCGCGGGCGGGGGCCACGGTAGGCCATGACGCTCTGGAGAGTCCGTCCGCGCCACCATAGCCGACGGCCGGCCTCGTGGAAGTTCGAACGAGGCGAGCCGTCCTCCTCGTGCCTGGCAAGCGCACTCTCACGCCGATTGATGAAGAAGGCGTCCCAAGTCGGGCTGTAGTCGGGATGCCACTGAGGATTCGTCCGCTGCTCTGGCGTGAGCTCGAAGTAGTAGTGGTTCATGATGGCCATCTGGCGCGCCACACCTACAGGGACAGGAGGGACCGGTACGCCTCCGACGCTCAGCATCCAGCCGATGGGGACGCGGTAGCCCGGCGAGCAGGGGTAGTTTGAGGCGCAAAGCGCCTCCGCCTCCTAGGGGGTTAGAGATACGATGGAAGCCATGGGAGAGAGTGATGAGGTTTGCAGATATGAGTCTAGATGTGACATGTAAATGGAGGCCAAGCCTGCATATATATAGTGAAAAAATGGCGGGAAGACGGAGGCGGGAAGCGGTGGAAAGCGCGGGAAGAAAATAGGCAGGATCGCAGTGGCGCGGGAAACCATCTAACCTTTAGTCCCGGTTGGTGGGTACAACCGGGACTAAAGGTGGTTTTTGTGTCATCTAACAAAACTGTCGGTGGGATAAGGACGTGTGGGTAACCTTTAGTCCCGGTTGGTGGGTGCAACCGAGACTAAAGATGTCGGCAGGATAAGGACGCGTGGGTGGATGCACTGCTCGATGAGATAAGGACGCGTGGGTGGACGCACGACGCCCCTGTCGGAGGAACAAGACAAAGTAGAAGCGGTGCCGTGCCTATAAAAGGAGCATCGATACGCCATGGCAAGCAGCTCAACAAGCCAACCTAGAAGGTAGGGAGAGTTTCATCCCCATGGATGGAGGACAGGGTTGGGAAATCTCCCGTGGCGGAGTTTCTCGAAGATGTCATTGGTACTCACGCCCTACGGCATCTTCGGAAGCTCCGCCTCGGAAAAATTTCCCTGCAAGCCCGTGAAAGACTCTATCTCCTCTAATAGTTTTGGGTAAAGGGTTGGGAAATCTCCCACGGCGGAGCTTCTCGAAGATGTCGTTGGTGCTCACGCCCTATGGCATCTTCGGAAGCTCCGCCTCGGAAAAATTTCCCTGCAAGCCCGTGAAAGACTCTATCTCCTCTAACAGTTTTGGGTAAAGGGCTGGGAAATCTCCCGCGGCGGAGCTTCTCGAAGATGTCGTTGGTGCTCACGCCCTACGGCATCTTCGGAAGCTCCACCTCGGAAAATTTTCCCTCATACAATAACATCATTACACAAAAATAAATGGGAAAGTGATTTCCATATTGAGATACACAAGTTATGATCCCTATCTAGTCTTCTGAGTTTTCTTCTTGTGTTTCCCTTTCTTCTGATTGCGACGCAACCATGGACAATCTTCATTATTTAAAATGATGCTTGGGTCAGGTTTCACCTTGAAGGGTGGAATATCATCAAACTTATTATAATCTTCTGACATGTCTGTCTTGTCCTCTACTCCCACGATGTTTCTTTTTCCTGAAAGAACTATGTGGCGCTTTGGCTCATCGTATGATGTGTCCTCTTGCCTTTCTTTTCTTTTTTTTCAGTTTGGTAGACATGTCCTTCACATAAAAAACCTGAGCCACTTCACTGGCTAGGACGAATGGTTCGGTGTCGTACCCTAGATTCTTGAGATCCACTGTAGTCATTCCGTACTGCGGGTCTACCTGTACCCCGTTTTTCAGGTTGAACCATTTGCACCGGAACAAAGGGACCTTGAAATTAGGTCCATAGTCAAGTTCCCATATCTCCTCTATGTACCCATAATATGTGACCTTCTTCCCATTGTCCTCTGATGCATCAAAGCGGACACCACTGTTTTGGTTGGTGCTCTTTTTATCTTGGGCGAATGTGTAAAATGTATTCCCATTTATCTCGTACCCTTGAAATGTCGATATAGTCGAAGATGGTTGCTTGGCCAACAAGTATAGCTGTTCTTCATCAGTGACATTCATGAGACGTGTTTGCAACCAACCGCCGAAAGTCTTCATGTGTTCTCCATCAATCCAATCTTCACGTTGCTCCGGGTATTCAGAGCGTAAAATATTCTTGTGTTCCACTTTGTACGGAGCCACCAAGCTGGAATTATGTAGAATTGTGTAGTGTGCTTGAGTGAAAGAATGTCCGTCCATACACATTGTTGCTTTCTTTCCTAGCGTGCCTTTTCCACGCAGTCTCCCCTCATAGCGCGATTCAGGAACACCGATCGGCTTAAGGTCAGGAATAAAGTCAACACAAAACTCAATGACCTCCTCTGTTCCATAGCCCTTGGAGATGCTTCCTTCTGGCCTAGCACGGTTATGAACGTATTTCTTTAAGACTCCCATGAATCTCTCAAAGGGGAACATGTTGTGTAGAAATACAGGACCGAGAACACTAATCTCTTCGACCAGGTGAACGAGGAGATGCGTCATAATATTGAAGAAGGATGGTGGGAATACCAACTCGAAGCTGACTAGACATTGCACCACATCCTTCTGTAAATTTTGTAGAGTTAGTGGATTGATCACCTTCTGAGAAATTGCATTGAGGAACGCACATAGCTTCACAATGGGTACTCGAACATTTTCCGATAGAAGCCCCCTCAATGCAACCAGAAGTAATTGTGTCATAATCACGTGGCAGTCATGAGACTTTAGGTTTTGAAACTTTTTCTCTGACATGTTTATTATTCCCTTTATATTCGATGAGAAGCCAGACGGGACCTTGATGCTACTCAGGACTTCAAAAAAGATCTCCTTCTCTTCTTTGGTAAGAGCGTAGCTGGCAGTACCTTGATACTTCTCTGGATTCAGGTTGTTTCCTTCGTGGATACATTGCTGGTCGTGCCGTGCATCCGGTGTATCTTTTGTCTTCCCATACACGCCCAAGAAGTTTAGCAGGTTCACGCAAAGATTTTTCATCACGTGCATCACGTCGATTGCAGAGTGAACCTCTAGGATTTTCCAGTAGGGTAGCTCCCAAAATATAGACATCTTCTTCCACATGGGTACATGTCCGTCAACATCATGCGGAACAGATTGTTCGCCAGGACCCTTTCCAAAGATCACTTTTAAATCCTTGACCATATCATATATAACATCCCCAGTAGGGCGGGTAGGATTCGTTCGGTCTTCTGCCTCACCTCTAAAATGCTTTCCTCTCTTTCTTACTTGATGTTGTTTTGGAAGAAATCGACGATGCCCCACGTACACATTCTTGTTTCTCAAATATATACTGTCAGTCTCACCTAAACAGTGTGTGCATGCATTGTATCCCTTGTTTGACTGTCCTGAAATGTTACTAAGAGCAGGCCAATCATTGATGGTTACAAACAACAACGTTCGTAGGTTAAATTCCTTTTGTTCGTGCTCACCCCAAATAGGTACACCTTCTTCACGCCACAACTGTAAAAGTTCTTCAACCAATGGCCTCAGGTACACATCAATGTCGTTGCCGGGTTGCCTCGGGCCTTGGATGAGCACTGACATCATAATGAACTTCCACTTCATGCACAACCAAGGAGGAAGGTTATAGATACATAGAGTCACTGGCCAGGTGCTATGACTGGAGCTCTGCTCCCCGAAAGGATTAAAGCCATCTGTACTTAGACCAAATCTTAAGTTCCTTGCGTCATCTGAAAATGACTTGTACTTTCTGTCGATTTTTCTCCACTGCGACCCGTCAGCGGGGTGTCTCAGCATCACATCTTTCTTACGGTCCTCTTTGTGCCATCGCAACAACTTGGCATGCTCTTTGTTTTGGAACAAACGTTTCAACCGTGGTATTATAGGAGCATACCACATCACCTTCGCAGGAACCTTCTTCCTGGGGGTGGACTCGCCCTCAACATCGCCAGGGTCATCTCGCCTGATCTTATACCGCAATGCACCACATACCGGGCATGCATTCAAATTCTCGTACTCCCCGCGGTAGAGGATGCAGTCATTGATGCATGCATGTATCTTCTGCACCTCTAATCCTAGAGGGCAGACAACCTTCTTTGCTTCATACGTACTAGAGGGCAATACGTTCTCCCCTGGAAGCATCTTCTTTATTATTTTCAACAACTTTTCAAATCCCTTGTCAGAAGTACCATTCTCTGCCTTCCATTGCAGCAATTCCAGTGTGGTACCTAGTTTTTTCTGGCCATCTTCGCAATTTGGATACAACAGTTTGTTGTGATCCTCTAACATTTTCTCCAACTTCAACCTCTCCTTTTCACTTCCGCAGTTTATCTTCGCATCAAGAATGGCCCGACCCAAATCGTCATCGGGGTCATCAAAAATGGGCTCATCAAAAATGGGATCTTCTTCAGCTTCGTCTTCCCCCATACTACTATCACCGTCTTCAGTGAACATAGGATAGTTGTCACTATCCTCTTCTTCTTCGTTGCCTTCCATTATAACCCCTCTTTCTCCGTGCTTGGTCCAACAATTATAGCCGGGCATGAAACCATTCTCAAGCAGGTGGAAGTGAAGGGTCTTTGAGGTAGAGTAATCCGTCGTATTCCTACAGGAACTACATGGACAATAAATGAAACCATTCGACCGCCTGTTTGCCTCCGCCACGTTGAGAAAATAATGCATGCCAGTAATGAAGTCGGGATGGCATCGGTCACCATACATCCATTGTCGATTCATCTGCATTATATAAGTATATCAAAAATCATTAATTACACAACATCATGGATATATGAGTGACCAACTTAATTAATATTCAAGTTCATCACATAAAACTAAGTTTTTTTTATTAAAAAAAAGAGGCTCACCGAGGTGGTACAGTGCCGGCTAGGGGAAGACGCTGGCGATCGACGGCGGTGAGGACGGGGACGATACTAAAACCTACAAATCATACTTTAATTTGAGCTCAATTGCATACAAAAAGAATGAAATCCCTAACTTAGGCATTTCATCAAACACCTTGCTAGCACTAGAAAAATAATACGAGTTAAACTAGCAAAGAAATGAGCTAAATTAGGAACGCCGGAAGAAAGGATGATATTGCTAACCCTTAGATAGATGGGTGCCGTCAATCTTGATAAAATGGTGGAGAAAAATGAAGATTTATTGGAGTGTGAGAGGTGCAAAATAGAGATTTGAAAATGTGAGAGAGGAGAATGAGAAGGGAAAGAGAGGTCAGGCTGCAGAAAATAGGCCGGAGGCCCTTTAGTACCGGTTCTTCAGATGAACCGGTACTAAAGGTTCAGCTCTGGCCCCACCTCTGCCTCAAATTTGGACTGAAACCCTTTCGTACCGGTTCGTAAGATAAACCGGTACAAAAGGCCCTCAACGAACCGGTATTGATGTTCCTCGGCCGGCTGGGCAAGTGAACCGGTACTAATGCACCCTTTAGTACCGGTTCATACGGGAACCGGTACTAAAGGCTTAGACCGATGCCCATTTTTCTACTAGTGCTACATGATTGAGATCACCGTTATGTAATTCTACATGTTTGGTTTGTTGGGATCCGATGAATATTGGTGTTATGATTGAGTTGCTATACTGAAATATATCCTATGTTATCTCTATGTTGTTTATGATCTTGCATGCTCTCCGTTGTTAGTAGCTATCTTGGCCGAGTAGTTGCTAGTGACTCCTGATACGTCCAATTTGCATCACTATTTTGTATCATAATTTACTGTTATTCATTGATATATTTCATATTTAGATATGATACTTATGTTATTTCCTTTGCTTTCACATGTTTGATGATCATCGGAGGAGTTGCTGCCGGAGTCAGGATTCTGCTGGAAAAAGGACCATCAAGAGACCATATTTTGAAGATCAGGAAAATTCCAGAAAAATACCCAAAAATTATATTTTCCCAAAATACGCAGGAAGCCAGAAGGGGGAGTCGAGAGGAGCCAGGGGGGCCCCACACGCCAGGGTGGCGCGGCCAGCCCCCTGGCCGCGCCAGCCCTGCGTGAGGCCACCCTGGCCCACGTCTGATCTCGCCCCTTCGCGTACATCATCGTCCCCGAAAACCTAAGTCAAAGGGGGGGCTCAGAGTTAGACACCGCCGCCTCTGCGGGGCGGAAAACACCAGAGAGAGAAAAGCTCTTCGGCAGGTAGAAATCTGCCGGGGAAATTCCTTCCCGGAGAGGGGAGATCGTCGCCATCGTCATCACCATCGCACCGGACTTCATCGGGATCATCATCATCACCATCTCCATCACCAGCACCTTCATCTCCACCATCACCACGCCATCCCGCTGTAACATCTCGAGTTGGATCTTGTTATATTCATAGGGGAAATTTTCCCGGTGTTGATTACTCTTGTAGTTGATGCTATTGAGTGGAACCGTTGAGTTAAGGTTTATGTTCAGATTGTTATTCACCATTATTTCACCTCTGATCATGATCCATATGATGTCTTGTGAGTAGTTCGTTTAGTTCTTGAGGACATGGGAGAAGTCAAGATGTTAGTAGTGAATTATTGTTGAGAAATATTTAATGGTTTGATATTGTTGTGGTGCTATTTCACTAGTGGTGTCATGTGAACGTCGACTACATGATACTTCACCATTTATGGGCCTAGTGAGATGCATTGTGTATTTGGCTACCGATTGTGGGGTTGCTGGAGTGACAGAAACCTAAACCTCCGTTGGGAAATCATTGCACCAGGGAGCGTAGGATCTTAGAGTTTAAGGCTGTGGTTAGATTTATCTTAATTACTTTCTTGTATTTGCGGATGCTTGCAAGGGGTATAATCACAAATGTGTATTTATCCTAGTAAGGGTAGTGCGCTAGCACAGGTTCACCCCCATAACACCTATCAAACCAATAAATACTATTGGCTCTATGAAGCGAAAGCTCTTGACAGAAACTCCCGTGTGTCCTCGAGAACGTTTGGTTATTATAAGTACACAACCGGCTTGTCCTTTGCTGAAGAAAGGATTGGGCCACTTGCTGCAATTGTTACTACTGTCTTTTATTTACTCGCACTTTATTTACTCGTATTATCAAATACCCCTGAAAACCTGTTTGCTAGTATTTACAGTGATTCCTTGATCAAAACCGCTCATCAACACCTTCTGCTCCTCGTTGGGTTCGACACTCTTATTTATCGAAAGTACTACGATACACCCCCTATACTTGTGGGTCATCAATACTATTTTCTGGCGCCGTTGCCGGGGAGTGTAGCGCTATTGAAGAGTGGAATTGGTAAAGGTAACCGTCGTTGTGAGTATTATTTTTATTTTGTCTTTTATTTTTTATTTTACTCTGCTATGGAGAACTCTCCATTTGGTTTCCTATTTGGAAACACATCTACTACTACTACTGCTGCACACGCGGAGGAACCACCACCGCCACCGCCTGCTAAAATTGATCCTTTTAAAATACCTATGAAAATTGTTGGGCGAATTATGGATAACTGCTATTCAAGAGATGGAACTGTCCATCTGGGTGATCACTTATTATTTATACATGAATTATGCGAGTTGTTCAGATGTGCAGGTATTTCACCAAGCCAGGTTAAGAAGAAATTATTCTCATTATCATTGAAAGGCAAAGCTGAAGAGTGGTATCGACTACTCCAAGATGGTCCATCTATGGCATGGGAGGATATTGTGCCTCTCTTTTATTCCAAGTTTTATCCTCCAAGTGAAATTCATTAAGACCGTAACCGGATATATAATTTTTGGCCTCATGATGGAGAGAGTATTGCCCAAGCGTGGGGGAGATTGAAGTTACTAATGCTCAAATGCCCCATTCATGGGCTCCCCAATAATATTGTTATTGATAATTTTTATGCGCGGCTTACTCTTCCTGATAAGGATTATTTGGAGGCTTCTTGCTTTGGATCATTTACTCATATGAAAGAAGATGCTAAGTGGAAACTTCTTGACCGTATACAAGAAAATGCTGAAGGATGGGAAAACGACAAAGGTAGGAAGTCAGGTATAAACTATGATTATGAATGCATTAAATCTTTTATGGGAACCGATGACTTTCATAGTGTTAGCGCTGCTTATGGTCTTGATTCACAAATACTTGCTAATTGTCTTAAGGCCTTTGCCTCTTATATTGATGTTCCAAAGAAAGATTGGAACAAATATCATGCGCCTTATAAAGATTCTATTAGTCATATTCCTGCTGCAGCTACTGAAGTTTGTACTGTTGATAGCATTGTGCCTGAACCTTATTTTGAGAAGACACCTTTCCCTGCTAAGGTAAAGAAGTATTCTACTTTGGTAAGTGTGTCTAATAAAAGTACTAACAAAGCTGCAGAACCTGATGAGCAAATTACTATTAAGTCTCCTGTAGCTATATTGAAGGATCTTGTTACTAAAGATGTAGGGGATGAATATATTCTTTTTTGTGAAGATGCTTCTAACATTCTCTCACATCCTAAAAAGCATAGGAAAGCAAGTGTTCCTGTTATTTCTGTCAGGATTGGAGATCATTGCTATTATGGTTTATGTGATATTGGTGCTAGTGCAAGTGCTATTCCCTTAGAGCTTTACAAAGAAATCATGCACGAGATAGGCGCTTGTGAACTTGAAGATATTGATGTGGTTGTTCAGCTTGCTAACAGAGAGACTGTTTGGCCTCTTGGTATTGTTCGAGATGTGGAAGTTCTATGCGGTAAGACTAAATACCCTACTGATTTTCTAGTACTTGGTAAGGAGGCTAGTAAAACTTGTCCTATTATTTTTGGTAGACCATTTTTGAACACTTGTGGCGCCGTGATAGATTGTAAGAAGGAGAATTTTTTTACTAAGTTTAATGGAGAGTCTTATGATTTTAATTTTTCCAAGTTTGCTAAGACTTCTTATGAAAATGACACGCCTAATGAAAATTTTCGAGTTGAACAGCTTGCTTCTATTGCTCTTGCTCCTAATAATGCCTTGCAGCAATTCATGGAAGATCACGAAAGTGATGTTTTTAGCAAGGAAAGAGAAGAGATTGACGACATTCTTCTTCGTCAACCACCGTTACTCAAACATAATCTACCCGTGGAGGATCTTGGTACCACTTTACCGCCTAAAGAAGATCCTGTGTTTGAATTAAAGCCTTTGCCTGATAATCTTAAATATGCTTATATTGATGATAAGAAAATATATCCTGTTATTATTAGTTCTAAACTTTCAGGGAAGGAAGAAGAAAGATTATTGGAGATATTGAGAAAACACCGAGGAGCTATGGGATATACTCTGGATGATTTAAAAGGGATTTCTCCCACTTTATGTCAGCATGCTATCAATATGGAGAAAGACGCGAAGCCAGTCGTGGAGCATCAACGCCGCCTAATTCCCAAGATGAAGGATGTGGTAAGAAATGAGGTATTAAAACTCCTTGATGCTGGTA
This sequence comes from Dactylis glomerata, assembly GCA_007115705.1. Classification (NCBI taxonomy): domain Eukaryota; kingdom Viridiplantae; phylum Streptophyta; class Magnoliopsida; order Poales; family Poaceae; genus Dactylis; species Dactylis glomerata. The sequence goes on along the minus strand of QXEO01000291.1, from coordinate 698,241 downwards.
TCATTTATCCTATTGCTGATAGTAGATGGGTTAGTCCTGTTCATTGTGTTCCTAAGAAAGGAGGTATGACTGTTGTGCCTAATGAGAATAACGAGCTTATTCCTCAAATGGTAGTAGTTGGTTATAGAATGTGCATTGATTATAGGAAGGTAAACAAAGTTACTAAGAAAGATCATTACCCTTTACCGTTTATAGATCAAATGCTAGAAAGGTTGTCCAAGAAGACTCATTTTTGTTTCCTTGATGGTTATTCGGGTTTTTCTCAAATTGCTGTTAAGAAGGATGATCAAGAGAAAACCACTTTTACTTGTCCTTATGGAACTTATGCTTATAGACGTATGCCGTTTGGTTTATGCAATGCTCCTGCTACTTTTCAATGATGCATGTCTGCTATTTTTCATGACTTTTGTGAAGAAATTGTGGAGGTCTTCATGGACGATTTCTCCGTCTATGGAACTTCTTTTGATAATTGTTTGCACAACCTTGATAAAGTTTTGCAGAGGTGTGAAGAAACTAACCTTGTTCTTAATTGGGAGAAATGCCACTTTATGGTAAATGAAGGAATTGTGCTTGGACATAAAATTTCTGAAAGAGGTATTGAAGTTGACAGGGCAAAAGTGGAGGCAATTGAGAAAATGCCTTGTCCAAGAGATGTTAAAGGTATTCGTAGTATTCTTGGTCATGCTGGTTTCTATAGGAGGTTTATTAAAGATTTCTCTAAGATTTCAAAGCCTCTTACCAATCTTCTTCAAAAGGATGTACCATTTGTCTTTGATGATGATTGTAAGGAAGCTTTTGAAACTCTTAAGAAGGCTTTAACTACTGCTCCTATTGTTCAACCACCTGATTGGAATTTACCTTTTGAAATTATGTGCGATGCTAGTGATTTTGCTGTTGGTGCTGTTCTTGGACAGCGCATTGATAATAAGTTGAATGTTATTCATTATGCTAGTAAGACTCTTGATGCTGCTCAAAAGAATTATGCTACTACTGAGAAAGAGTTTCTTGCTGTTGTTTTTGCATGTGATAAGTTTAGATCTTACATTGTTGATTCTAAATTTACTATTCATACTGATCACGCTGCTATTAGATATCTTATGACTAAGAAGGATGCTAAGCCTAGGCTTATTAGATGGGTGTTGCTTTTACAAGAGTTTGATTTGCATATCATAGATAGGAAAGGTGCTGAAAACCCTGTGGCTGACAACTTGTCTAGATTGGAAAATATTTCTTTTGATCCTATTCCTGTTAATGATAGTTTTCCAAATGAACAGTTGGCTGCAATTAATGTAACTTCGCGAGACCTTCCTTGGTATGCTGATTATGCTAACTTTATTGTTTCCAAGTATTTGCCTCCAACCTTTACAGCTCAGCAAAGAAGAAAGTTCTTTTATGATTTGAGGCATTATTTTTGGGATGACCCACATCTATATAAAGAAGGAGTTGATGATATTATGAGAAGATGCGTACCGGAATATGAGCAACAAGAGATATTAAGAAAATGCCATAGTAGTGCCTATGGAGGGCATCATGCTGGAGACAGAACCGCGCAGAAGGTTCTACAATCAGGGTTTTATTGGCCAACCCTCTTTAAGGATGCCAGAAGGTATGTTTTATCTTGTGATGAATGTCAAAGAGTTGGTAATATTTCTAGGCGCAATGAGATGCCTATGAATTACACTCTTGTTATTGAACCGTTTGATTGTTGGGGATTTGACTTTATGGGTCCTTTTCCTCCTTCAAAAGGCTATACCCATATACTTGTTGTTGTTGATTATGTTACTAAATGGGTAGAAGCCATACCTACAAAGAGTGCCGATGGTGAGACTTCGTAAAAAATGCTTAAGGACGTTATTTTTCCTTGGTTCGGAGTGCCTAGATATCTTATGACTGACGGAGGTTCTCATTTTATTCACGGTGGTTTTAGAAAAACTCTTGCTAAATATGATGTCAATCATAGAATTGCTTCTGCTTATCATCCCCAAACTAGTGGGCAGGTAGAGCTTTCAAATAGGGAGATCAAGTCTATCTTGCAGAAGACTGTCAATAGATCTAGGAAAAACTGGGCTAGTAAGTTAAATGATGCTTTATGGGCTTATAGAACTGCTTATAAGAATCCCATGGGTATGTCTCCTTATAAGATGGTTTACGGAAAAGCGTGTCACTTGCCCTTAGAATTAGAACACAAAGCTTTTTGGGCAGTGAGAGAGCTTAACATAGATTTTAAATTAGCCGGTAAGAAAAGGTTGTTAGATTTGAGTTCTCTAGATGAGTGGAGAAACGAAGCGTATGAGAATGCCAGACTTTTTAAAGAGAAAGTCAAGCAATGGCATCATAAGAGAATTCTTAAGAGAGAGTTTCATGTTGGTGAGAAAGTACTTTTGTATAGGTCTCGTCTCAGATTTTTTGCAGGAAAATTACTCTCTAAATGGGAAGGACCATATGTTCTTGTGGAAGTGTACCGCTCAGGTGCTATTAAGATTGCTTCTTTGAAAGATGATTCTACACAAGTGGTGAATGGGCAAAGACTCAAGCATTATATTTCTGGAGATTCTTATAATGAAGATGTTGATGTTATTGAAACAGTTTCTCCGGAATAATACATCCAAGACAAATTGCAGGTACCTGCAGAGTTCGCTTTCGAATAGGTAACAGTTCTAGTCAGAAAAGTTTCGCGAAAAGTTCTTCCTTTAATATTTTTGTTGTTTTTACTAAATATGAAAAATCACGAGACGAAAACGGGGAGGAAAAAGAGTCCGTGTGTGTCTCACACACAGGTGGCGCGGGGCCACCCCTGGCCGCGCCACCTATGTGTGAGAACACCCCGGAACTCGTTTCCGTCCCGGTTTCTTCCTGTGACTTAGTTTCGATGTATAATTTTCGCCTATTTAACCCCCCGGAGTCCCCGAGGTCTGTATATCGTTTTCTCGTCGTGTTTTGTTTCGAGCTGTTTCTGTCAGGAGTTGATCTTAAGCTTGGGGGAGTCATGGCTTCTTCAAGCGGTGACAAGGAGAAGACACCTCCGGAAGATGACACCAAAGATTTCCGGCTGAAAGAAGGGGTTGAAAGCGAAGACGAGGAGGAAGATCAAAGTCCAAGGTCGAACACCGTGATTGCCAGCATAGGGGTGGTGACAGATCATGACAAGTTCAAGAAGATTGCTCGCGTAAGGACCGGAGGGGGTGTGCCGCGTCATACCTTAGCTCCACGGACATCTCCGCCAAGCCAAAATCCTTTCCATACTCTAATTCATGAACGTCAGTTCCAAAAGGTGCCCAAATCACGATTACCCTCTAGCTGGGATTTAGATCGTTCTAACAATGCAGGGATAGAAAGCTCCAAGAGTGAAGAAGGATGGGGAAATAGTTCCAAGAGCTGGGATTCTCTTACCGACAGGTTCATGAATCGTGTTGAGCACAATTCTGAGATGATTCGCAACCTCGAGTACAAGATTGATGAGCTAAAAGATTTGATTGAGAAGCTTATTAAAGATTATCCACCGCCACCGCCAAAGGAGTAATTCGTCATCGGTATAGGCATCCTCTTGGCTTGTTCCAAGCTTGGGGGAGTGCCGGGGTACCACATTATTACCTTTTGCTCATTTACTTATCAAGTAGTGTCATATCATGAATAAAGAAGTTATCTTATAGAATAGTTTGCCGTTTGGAAGTATCCTCCTTAGTTAGTTATCTATGTATCCCTTGGTGTGAGTGATATGTCTCAAACGTATCTATAATTTTTGATGCTCCATGCTTGTTTTTACACCATTTGCCTATTGTTTCGTTACACTTAGTGGCACTTTTATGCATTTTCCGGAACTAACCTATTAACGAGTTGCCACAGTGCCAGTTCCCTGTTTTCTGCTGTTTTTGTGTTTCAGAGTGATACACAGGAAATATTCTCGGAATTGGACGAAACCACATCCTGAAGTCTTATTTTACCCGGAAGCTTCCAGAGATCCGAAGAGGAGTAGGAGGGGGGCCACCAGGGCCCCACACGCAGGGGCGGCGCGGCCAGCCCCCTGGCCGCGCGGGGCCCGCGTGAGGGAGCCTGGCTCCCCCTCTGACATCGCCCCTTCGCCTATAAAGACCCCCCGACAGAAAAAACCTAAGTTCCCGATCTGATTTCCAGAACACATCGCGATCCGCCGCCGCCGTCGACCCGAAGATCGGGAGGGTCCAGAAGCTCTTCCCGGCACCCTGCCGGAGAGGGGAATCGCCACCGGAGGTCTTCTTCATCGCCATGCTTGCCTCCGGAGCGATGAGTGAGTAGTCTACCTTGGACTATGGGTCCATAGCAGTAGCTAGATGGTTGTCTTCTCCACCATGTGCTTCATGTTTAGATCTCATGAGCTGCCATACATGATTGAGATCACCGTTATGTAATTCTACATGTTTGGTTTGTTGGGATCCGATGAATATTGGTGTTTATGATTAAGTTGCTGTACTGAATTATATCTTTTGTTATCTCTATGTTGTTTATGATCTTGCATGCTCTCCGTTGTTAGTAGCTATCTTGGCCGAGTAGTTGCTAGTGACTCCAAGAGGGGGTATTTATGCTCGATAGTGGGTTCATGCCTCTATTTCACCTGGGGGAGTGACAGAAACCTCTAAGGTGGTAGATGTGCTGTTGCTACTAGGGATAAAACAACATTCATATGCTCAAGGGCATATGCTTTGTTTACATTACACACTTTGCTTAATGCAATTATCTGTTGTTCGCAACTTAATACTTCTAGGGTGTTCGGATTGATATCCCCGGGAGTGGATTATTAGTCATAGATGCAGTTGGATGGCGGTCTATGTATTTTGTTGTAATGCCCAGAGTAAATCTCATAGTGATCTTCTTGACATATCACGTTTATCTTTATTCTATCAATTGCCCAATTGTAATTTGTTTACCCAGCATGTGTTATTTTATCTATGGAGAGACACCACTAGTGAACTGTGGACCCCGGTCCTATTTCCATCATATTGCTATCACCTGTTTACTTTACTCGCACTGTTTACTTTACTCGTACTGTTTATTTTACTCGCATACTATATTGTTTTCCACTCGATACACTCATAACCTTTGTTTCAAGCAAACCGGTGAGATTGACAACCTCATCGCAAGTTGGGAACAAAGTACTTGGTTGTGTTGTGTGCAGGTTCCGCGTTACCACTGGCCGAAAACGAGTCAACAAGTATCGTTAAATGGCGCCCTTGTTGGAGTGTTACTAAGCCAGTCCGCATCACCTTCAGTCGTCATTGTCTCTCCTCTCCTGACCGATATTAAACCTTGGTTTCTTAACTGAGGGAAGACTAGCCGCTACACTCATCATACCTTCCTCTTGGGGTTCCCAACGGGCTGGTTATCCACCACGCACAAGGACAGTCTGCTCCCACGTCAACTTGGCACCATCAGTAATTTCCTGGCGCCATCAACAAGTAGCAGCTAATTTTCTAGCGCCGTTGCCGGGGAGGAAGAGAAGACTTCTGCGAGGGGAGTTTTTCGCACACACATCCTTTACTTTGTTTTATTGTTTTGCTTTACTTTATTTATTTTACTTGCATTGCTTTTTATCAAAAACCCAAAAAATTAGAATCCTTGGTAGTTGTTATTTCTTTACTTTAGTTTATCATGTTGATCCCTAAGTACGTTCTGGAGGACCTCTCAGTAGGTAGTGGTTTGATTATTGGCAAAAGTAACATTGAGGAGTTCTTTAATCACATTAGTATGCATGAGGAAGTTGAGGAAAAGTCTTTGGTTGAGTTAGCTCCTAGCTATGAAGTTGCTTGTGCTCATTTAGTTCACATGTTAGAAGCTAGGTTTGCTAGTCTTAATCCTTTTATGCAATACATGTTCCTTAAGCTTCATGAAATTGAGGATCCCGCAAAGAAAGCTTTTATCTTAGAAACCTTGCGCACGGAATTTAGAGATGTTGCAATTGAGGTAGGAAAGTTTTTAAGAAGTTTAATAAGCTTGGCTCGCCTGTAAAGGTTGTTGGTACGCCCGATGATTTTAAATTACCAATACCTTATGAACTTATAGGAATTCATGATGCTTGGGAAAAGAATTCCAGTTGGATTTGCCCTGAAAATCCTTTCGATGAAAGTAGTGTGCCAAAGCATGATCGTAAAGGATTTTCAAAAACTCAGTTGAACATATTTTCCTTCATTGTTGAAAAGATCTCTGCTGTTGATCTTAATGCTTCATTTCTTGATATTACTTGATTCGCAATTTTCTGCGCCTAGCTCAAAGGCGTTAAAGAAAAGCACTCTTGGGAGATAACCCAATGTTTTCTTTTCAGTACTTTTTCTTTTATTTGAGTCTTGGAAGTCATTACTACTGTAATGACCGTTCCTTATCTTGTTTATTTCGTTTTTGTGCCAAGAGAAGCCTCTAATTTGAGTGAGGTAAAGATTTGGGGATGTTGCTGTCCTGAAACTGTTTTCGGTGCTGCACCGTAAAAATTCGTGAAAATTCTCTGTTTATCTTTTGGACCTGCGATTTCTTGTGCATATGCCCCAGGTTATATCCAAACTTTTGTTAGTAGAACACTTTTTGATTTGAGCAACAGAAAATCCCTAAAAAATTCGACCTTTTTCAGCTGTTCAGTTTTGACAGATTTCTGCCAATATTTGTGTTTGCCACTTTATCGCTTTCTTTTGAGTTCTTTTGATCACGGAACTTTTGGCGAGGTTGCTACAGTAGTATCTACTATATATGTGGTGTTTTGAGTTGAAACCTGAAGCAAATAGAGGATTGATTATATGTTATGCTTGCACTAATGTTGCTAATAGAATTGTGTTTAGTTTTGTATGAAGGAAGTTTTCAAGTGTAGGGATTGGAGAATGATGAGATGAGTTGAATAATGGACAAAAGCTCAAGCTTGGGGATGCCCATGCATCACCCCAAGAAATATCCAAGAAGTACAAGCGTCAAAGCTTGGGGATGCCCCCGAGGCACCACTTCTTCATCGGCAAAAATCAGGTCACCTTTCAAAACACTATATTTTTATTGCTTCATGCACTATGTGTTTTTCTTGGAGCGTCAGTTGTTTTAGTTTTCTTAGTTTGTTTAGTTTGTTTGTTTGCTGCAATAAATGGTTGGACCCCAACAAATTTCCTTTGGAGGAGATGTACTCATTTTCATTTGCCAAGAACACTCAGTTTTCACTCTTATCGGTTATCATGTGTTCTTCTTTTTCTGCTACTGCTTTTGGTTTTCGTTTTTGCCTTGATTTGCGTTCAGACCTTGTCATATCTTTTCATCAAGGTGTATTTTTGCCTCTTATCTTTATTGGTTTTCATCAAAAGAGGTGTTTATAAAAATTTCAAATGGTGTTGGAAAAGAGAAAAAGCTTTGTGCAAAATAGTGGTACAAGAAGGAGCTTGTGTAGACTGCGGCTTAGGTTTTTTCATGTCATGCTTGATGTCTTTTTGATAGTATGCTTAGTGGTTTTGCTGTAGCATGACTTGTCTCAAATAACTGAGATTGCTTAATGAGCCTTTGAAAAAATCATGCGTTGTTTTTATTGTATGGAAGCATTATTTTGATTTTCTCCTTGATGCTTTATTTGGGTTGACTTGGCGCATGCTCACACATGTTAGACTCTTACAAAGTCGCCAATAGCCTTCATGATCATTTAGTTTTTGACTTTTGATGCCATCTTATGCTTCTTTTAATGTCGCTTTGTCGCTTTGCATGATTATGGCCATTATTGCTCTCTTAGTTGGTCGCTCCCAGTCTTTTGCTAGCCCTCGCCTTGTACTGAGTATGAGCTCTACTCGTGCATCCAACTCCTAAAAGCCAAAGTTTTCCAAAGTGTCCACCATACATACCTACTAGCAATTTGCTATTCCAAGTAAATTTGACTTGCTTTTATTTTCTCTTCAAATTAAACTCTTACCAGTGTTATGCGAAATTCGGTCAGTAAAGCTCTCACGAACCGGAAGGCACACTTTACTTTTTCCTGTTCTTAAAAATTTGACATTGTGGTCTCTTATGTTGAGTTGTTATGCTTGCAAGTTGTAAGTTGGATTCTAGCCCATCCATGCTGTCATGGGGCAAGCTTTCAACATTGCACTTCTTATTTGAGTTGATATCGTGATCTTTTGTTTTTGGATGCCCGCGGTGTGAAATGAATTGGGAATCTTGTAGGGATCATGGAGTTTGTATATGTGTTAGCGAAACGCCGGGCCGCTAATCTAAGCCATGCATAATTCATGGTGGAAATTTGCAGCATACCCATGGTGAACATTCGACGACGCATCTCACAATAAAAAGCTAAACAAAAGGCAAATAAAAGAGATGTCGAGGTGTTCATTGTCTGCTTGTCCTGTCATTTTGGTGTGGGCTTGTTCCATGTCATCGGGCATGGAGGTACCCCATTGGCGGTTCTCAATGATATGCATATACTTACTATGACAAGAGCCTTGCTTGGGACTCTAAGAAAAGTAGCATGAGGTTTGGGTACTCGTATTCACGGGGCACGAGGTTTTCAACTTATGATTTGTCAAGCATATGCATCATAATTGTTCTCGCATTAACTTTAACCATTCAAGATTCTTATGATGGGGGCAATGAGAGCTCAAAGCCGGTAAGTACCATAATTTTTGAAGGTTATAAAACTTGCAATCACTGCTTCCCTCTGCGAAGGGCCTTTCTTCTACTTTTATGTTGAGTCACCACCTTCTTTCTTTATGCACCATTAAGAGAGCATAGCTGTCATTCTTAGTGTGATATGCATTGTCCCAAAGTTCATTGATTGATTCATATTGTTGGTTTCACTTGTTCTTAAATTATTTGTATCTAGTCACCCTTTTTAACTTGAAGGTGTCCTATGCATTTATGTTTTGCTCTCTATGAAGGACAAGCTGAAAACCTTTTGTATGTTTTTCCTTATGATTTGAACACACGTTTGACTTTCATTGTTTCATTTTCATGATCTTTTGTTTGTGTTCATTTGCATGTTTACAACATGGTTGCTAAGTTCTTATTGTCATGATTATATCTTCATGCCCATGTTTTAAGTTCTTATGATCCCAGCTCACCAATGCTTACATATATGATCAAGATTGTGTAGGTGCATGTCACCTCAAAAATTATTCTTTTGTTATCACTTACCTACTCGAGGACGAGCAGGAGTTAAGCTTGGGGATGCTTGATACGTCTCAAACGTATCTATAATTTTTGATGCTCCATGCTTGTTTTTACACCATTTGCCTATTGTTTCGTTACACTTAGTGGCACTTTTATGCATTTTCCGGAACTAACCTATTAAAGAGTTGCCACAGTGCCAGTTCCCTGTTTTCTGCTGTTTTTGTGTTTCAGAGTGATACACAGGAAATATTCTCGGAATTGGACGAAACCACATCCTAAAGTCTTATTTTACCCGGAAGCTTCCAGAGATCCAAAGAGGAGTAGGAGGGGGACCACCAGGGCCCCACACGCGAGGGCGGCGCGGCCAGCCCCCTGGCTGCGCAGGGCCCGCGTGAGGGAGCCTGGCTCCCCCTCTGACATCGCCCCTTCGCCTATAAAGACCCCCCGACAGAAAAAACCTAAGTACCCGATCAGATTTCCAGAACACATCGCGATCCGCCGCCGCCGTCGACCCGAAGATCGGGAGGGTCCAGAAGCTCTTCCCGGCACCGTGCTGGAGAGGGGAATCGCCACAGGAGGTCTTCTTCATCGCCATGCTTGCCTCCGGAGCGATGAGTGAGTAGTCTACCTTGGACTATGGGTCCATAGCAGTAGCTAGATGGTTGTCTTCTCCACCATGTGCTTCATGTTTAGATCTCATGAGCTGCCATACATGATTGAGATCACCGTTATGTAATTCTACATGTTTGGTTTGTTGGGATCCGATGAATATTGGTGTTTATGATTAAGTTGTTGTACTGAATTATATCTTTTGTTATCTCTATGTTGTTTATGATCTTGCATGCTCTCCGTTGTTAGTAGCTATTGATACGTCTCAAACGTATCTATAATTTTTGATGCTCCATGCTTGTTTTTACACCATTTGCCTATTGTTTCGTTACACTTAGTGGCACTTTTATGCATTTTCCGGAACTAACCTATTAACGAGTTGCCACAGTGCCAGTTCCCTGTTTTCTGCTGTTTTTGTGTTTCAGAGTGATACACAGGAAATATTCTCGGAATTGGACGAAACCACATCCTGAAGTCTTATTTTACCCGGAAGCTTCCAGAGATCCGAAGAGGAGTAGGAGGGGGGCCACCAGGGCCCCACACACAGGGGCGGCGCGGCCAGCCCCCTGGCCGCGCGGGGCCCGCGTGAGGGAGCCTGGCTCCCCCTCTGACATCGCCCCTTCGCCTATAAAGACCCCCCGATGGAAAAAACCTAAGTACCCGATCAGATTTCCAGAACACATCGCGATCCGCCGTCGCCGTCGACCCGAAGATTGGGAGGGTCCAGAAGCTCTTCCCGGCACCCTGCCGGAGAGGGGAATCGCCACCGGAGGTCTTCTTCATCGCCATGCTTGCCTCCGGAGCGATGAGTGAGTAGTCTACCTTGGACTATGGGTCCATAGCAGTAGCTAGATGGTTGTCTTCTCCACCATGTGCTTCATGTTTAGATCTCATGAGCTGCCCTACATGATTGAGATCACCGTTATGTAATTCTACATGTTTGGTTTGTTGGGATCCGATGAATATTGGTGTTTATGATTAAGTTGCTGTACTGAATTATATATTTTGTTATCTCTATGTTGTTTATGATCTTGCATGCTCTCCGTTGTTAGTAGCTATCTTGGCCGAGTAGTTGCTAGTGACTCCAAGAGGGGGTATTTATGCTCGATAGTGGGTTCATGCCTCTATTTCACCTGGGGGAGTGACAGAAACCTCTAAGGTGGTAGATGTGCTGTTGCTACTAGGGAGAAAACAACATTCATATGCTCAAGGGCATATGTTTTGTTTACATTACACACTTTGCTTAATGCAATTATCTGTTGTTCGCAACTTAATACTTCTAGGGTGTTCGGATTGATATCCCCGGGAGTGGATTATTAGTCATAGATGAAGTTGGATGGCGGTCTATGTATTTTGTTGTAATGCCCAGAGTAAATCTCATAGTGATCTTCTTGACATATCACGTTTATCTTTATTCTATCAATTGCCCAACTGTAATTTGTTTACCCAGCATGTGTTATTTTATCTATGGAGAGACACCACTAGTGAACTGTGGACCCCGGTCCTATTTACATCATATTGCTATCACCTGTTTACTTTACTCGCACTGTTTACTTTACTCGCATACTATATTGTTTTCCACTCGATACGCTCATAATCTTTGTTTCAAGCAAACCGGTGAGATTGACAACCTCATCGCAAGTTGGGAACAAAGTACTTGGTTGTGTTGTGTGCAGGTTCCGCGTTGCCACTGGCCGAAAATGAGTCAACAAGTATCGTTAAACGGCGCCCTTGTTGGAGTGTTACTAAGCCAGTCCGCATCATCTTCAGTCGTCATTGTCTCTCCTCTCCTGACCGACATTAAACCTTGGTTTCTTAACTGAGGGAAGACTAGCCGCTACACTCATCATACCCTCCTCTTGGGGTTCCCAACGGGCTGGTTATCCACCACGCACAAGGACAGTCTGCTCCCACGTCAACTTGGCACCATCGGTAATTTCCTGGCGCCATCAACAAGTAGCAGCTAATTTTCTGGCGCCGTTGCCGGGGAGGAAGAGAAGACTCCTGCGAGGGGATTTTTTCGCACACACATCCTTTACTTTGTTTTATTGTTTTGCTTTACTTTATTTATTTTACTTGCATTGCTTTTTATCAAAAACCCAAAAAAAATTAGAATCCTTGGTAGTTGTTATTTCTTTACTTTAGTTTATCATGTTGATCCCTAAGTACGTTCTGGAGGACCTCTCAGTAGGTAGTGGTTCGATTATTGGAAAAAGTAACATTGAGGAGTTCTTTAATCACATTAGTATGCATGAGGAAGTTGAGGAAAAGTCTTGGGTTGAGCTTGCTCCTAGTATTGAAGTTGCTTCTGTTTATTTAATTGACATGTTGGAAACTAGGTTTGCTAGTCTTAATCCTTTTATGCAATATATGTTCCTTAAGCTTCGTGAAATTGAGGATCCCGAAAAGAAAGCTTTTATCTTGGAAACTTTGCGCCTAGAATTTAAGGATGTCGTTATTGAAGCTAGGAAAGTTCTTAAACGTTTTAATAAACTCGGTTCACCTATAAAGGTTATTGATACTAATGATGAGGGAACCGAAATACTTATACCTTGCAAGCTTTTGGGATTGAATGAAGCCTTCGAAAATAATTTTGCCTGGATCTGTCCTGAATTTTTTTTTGATGAAAATAGTGTACCAAAGCATGATCACAAAGGGTCTTCTAAAACTTATGTGGATGAAATACAATGCCTTATTGATAAGACCTCTGCAGTTGATCTTAATGCTTCTTCTGATGTTACTTGATTCGCAATTTTCTGCGCCTAGCTCAAAGGCGTTAAAGAAAAGCACTCTTGGGAGATAACCCAATGTTTTCTTTTCAGTACTTTTTATTTTATTTGAGTCCTGGAAGTTATTACTACTGTAATGACCGCTCCTTATCTTGTTTATTTCGTTTTTGTGCCAAGAGAAGCCTCTAATTTGAGTGAGGTAAAGATTTGGGGATGTTGCTGTCCTGAAACTGTTTTCGGTGCTGCACCGTAAAAATTCGTGAAAATTCTCTGTTTATCTTTTGGACCTGCAATTTCTTGTGCATATGCCCCAGTTTATATCCAAACTTTTGTTAGTTGAACACTTTTTGATTTGAGCAACAGAAAATCCCTCAAAAATTCGACCTTTGTCAGCTGTTCAGTTTTGACAGATTTCTGCCAATATTTGTGTTTGCCACTTTATCGCTTTCTTTTGAGTTCTTTTGATCACGGAACTTTTTGGGAGGTTGCTACAGTAGTATCTACTATATATGTGGTGGTTTTGAGTTGAAACCTGAAGCAAATAGAGGATTGATTATATGTTATGCTTACACTAATGTTGCTAATAGAATGGTGTTCAGTTTTGTATGAAGGAAGTTTTCAAGTGTAGGGATTGGAGAATGATGAGAGGAGTTGAAGAATGGACAAAAGCTCAAGCTTAGGGATGCCCATGCATCACCCCAAGAAATATCCAAGAAGTACAAGCGTCAAAGCTTGGGGATGCCCCCGAGGCACCCCTTCTTCATCGGCAAAAATTAGGTCACCTTTCAAAACACTATATTTTTATTGCTTCATGCACTATGTGTTTTTCTTGGAGCGTCAGTTGTTTTAGTTTTCTTAGTTAGTTTAGTTTGTTTGTTTGCTGCAATAAATGGTTGGACCCCAACAAATTTCCTTTGGAGGAGATGTACTCGTTTTCATTTGCCAAGAACACTCAGTTTTCACTCTTATCGGTTATCATGCGTTCTTCTTTTTCTGCTACTGCTTTTGGTTTTCGTTTTCGCCTTGATTTGCGTTCAGACCTTGTCATATATTTTCATCAAGGTGTATTTTTGCCTCTGATCTTTATTGGTTTTCATCAAAAGAGGTGTTTATAAAAATTTCAAATGGTGTTGGAAAAGAGAAAAAGCTTTGTGCAAAATAGTGGTACAAGAAGGAGCTTGTGTAGACTACGGCTTAGGCTTTTTCATGTCATGCTTGATGTCTTTTTGATAGTACGCTTAGTGGTTTTGCTGTAGCATGACTTGTCTCAAATAACTGAGATTGCTTAATGAGCCTTTGAAAAAATCATGCGTTGTTTTTATTGTATGGAAGCATTATTTTGGTTTTCTCCTTGATGCTTTATTTGGGTTGACTTGGCGCATGCTCACACATGTTAGACTCTTACAAAGTTGCCAATAGCCTTCATGATCATTTAGTTTTGACTTTTGATGCCATCATATGCTTCTTTTAATGTCGCTTTGCATGATTATGGCCATTATTGCTCTCTTAGTTGGTCGCTCCCAGTCTTTTGCTAGCCCTCGCCTTGTACTGAGTATGAGCTCTACTCGTGCATCCAACTCCTAAAAGCCAAAGTTTTCCAAAGTGTCCACCATACATACCTACTAGCAATTTGCTATTTCCAGTAAATTTGACTTGCTTTTATTTTCTCTTCAAATTAAACTCTTACCAGTGTTATGCGAAATTCGGTCAGTAAAGCTCTCACGAACCGGAAGGCACACTTTACTTTTTCCTGTTCTTAAAAATTTGACATTGTGGTCTCTTATGTTGAGTTGTTATGCTTGCAAGTTGTAAGTTGGATTCTAGCCCATCCATGCTGTCATGGGGCAAGCTTTCAACATTGCACTTCCTATTTGAGTTGATATCGTGATCTTTTGTTTATGGATGCCCGCGGTGTGAAATGAATTGGGAATCTTGTAGGGATCATGGAGTTTGTATATGTGTTAGGGAAACGCCGGGCCGCCAATCTAAGCCATGCATAATTCATGGTGGAAATTTGCAGCATATCCATGGTGAACATTCGACGACGCATCTCACAATAAAAAGCTAAACAAAAGGCAAATAAAAGAGATGTCGAGGTGTTCATTGTCTGCTTGTCCTGTCATTTTGGTGTGGGCTTGTTCCATGTCATCGGGCACGGAGGTACCCCATTGGCGGTTCTCAATGATATGCATATACTTACAATGACAAGAGCCTTGCTTGGGACTCTAAGTAAAGTAGCATGAGGTTTGGGTACTCGTATTCACGGGACACGAGGTTTTCAACTTATTATTTGTCAAGCATATGCATCATAATTGTTCTCGCATTAACTTTAACCATTCAAGATGCTTATGATGGGGGCAATGAGAGCTCAAAGCCGGTAAGTACCATAATTTTTGAAGGTTATAAAACTTGCAATCACTGCTTCCCTCTGCGAAGGGCCTTTCTTTTACTTTTATGTTGAGTCACCACCTTCTTTCTTTATGCACCATTAAGAGAGCATAGTTGTCATTCTTAGTATAATATGCATTGTCCCAAAGTTCATTGATTGATTCATATTGTTGGTTTCAGTTGTTCTTAAATTATTTGTATCTAGTCGCCCTCTTAAACTTGAAGGTGTCCTATGCATTTATGTTTTGCTCTCTTTGAAGGACAAGCTGAAAACCAGTTGTATGTTTTTCCTTATGATTTGAACACACGTTTGACTTTCATTGTTTTATTTTCATGATCTTTTGTTTGTGTTCATTTGCATGTTTACAACATGGTTGCTAAGTTCTTATTGTCATGATTATATCTTCATGCCCATGTTTTAAGTTCTTATGATCCCAGCTCACAATTGCTTACATATATGATCAAGATTGTGTAGGTGCATGTCACCTCAAAAATTATTCTTTTGTTATCACTTACCTACTCGAGGATGAGCAGGAGTTAAGCTTGGGGATGCTTGATACGTCTCAAACGTATCTATAATTTTTGATGCTCCATGCTTGTTTTTACACCATTTGCCTATTGTTTCGTTACACTTAGTGGCACTTTTATGCATTTTCCGGAACTAACCTATTAACGAGTTGCCACAGTGCCAGTTCCCTGTTTTCTGCTGTTTTTGTGTTTCAGAGTGATACACAGGAAATATTCTCGGAATTGGACGAAACCACATCCTGAAGTCTTATTTTACCCGGAAGCTTCCAGAGATCCGAAGAGGAGTAGGAGGGGGACCACCAGGGCCCCACACGCAGGGGCGGCGCGGCCAGCCCCCTGGCCGCGCGGGGCCCGCGTGAGGGAGCCTGGCTCCCCCTCTGACATCGCCCCTTCGCCTATAAAGACCCCCCGACAGAAAAAACCTAAGTACCCGATCTGATTTCCAGAACACATCGCGATCCGCCGCCGCCGTCGACCCGAAGATCGGGAGGGTCCAGAAGCTCTTCCCGGCACCCTGCCGGAGAGGGGAATAGCCACCGGAGGTCTTCTTCATCGCCATGCTTGCCTCCGGAGCGATGAGTGAGTAGTCTACCTTGGACTATGGGTCCATAGCAGTAGCTAGATGGTTGTCTTCTCCACCATGTGCTTCATGTTTAGATCTCATGAGCTGCCATACATGATTGAGATCACCGTTATGTAATTCTACATGTTTGGTTTGTTGGGATCCGATGAATATTGGTGTTTATGATTAAGTTGCTGTACTGAATTATATCTTTTGTTATCTCTATGTTGTTTATGATCTTGCATGCTCTCCGTTGTTAGTAGCTATCTTGGCCGAGTAGTTGCTAGTGACTCCAAGAGGGGGTATTTATGCTCGATAGTGGGTTCATGCCTCTATTTCACCTGGGGGAGTGACAGAAACCTCTAAGGTGGTAGATGTGCTGTTGCTACTAGGGAGAAAACAACATTCATATGCTCAAGGGCATATGCTTTGTTTACATTACACACTTTGCTTAATGCAATTATCTGTTGTTCGCAACTTAATACTTCTAGGGTGTTCGGATTGATATCCCCGGGAGTGGATTATTAGTCATAGATGCAGTTGGATGGCGGTCTATGTATTTTGTTGTAATGCCCAGAGTAAATCTCATAGTGATCTTCTTGACATATCACGTTTATCTTTATTCTATCAATTGCCCAATTGTAATTTGTTTACCCAGCATGTGTTATTTTATCTATGGAGAGACACCACTAGTGAACTGTGGACCCCGGTCCTATTTCCATCATATTGCTATCACCTGTTTACTTTACTCGCACTGTTTACTTTACTCGTACTGTTTATTTTACTCGCATACTATATTGTTTTCCACTCGATACACTCATAACCTTTGTTTCAAGCAAACCGGTGAGATTGACAACCTCATCGCAAGTTGGGAACAAAGTACTTGGTTGTGTTGTGTGCAGGTTCCGCGTTGCCACTGGCCAAAAACGAGTCAACAAGTATCGTTAAACGGCGCCCTTGTTGGAGTGTTACTAAGCCAGTCCGCATCACCTTCAGTCGTCATTGTCTCTCCTCTCCTGACCGATATTAAACCTTGGTTTCTTAACTGAGGGAAGACTAGCCGCTACACTCATCATACCTTCCTCTTGGGGTTCCCAACGGGCTGGTTATCCACCACGCACAAGGACAGTCTGCTCCCACGTCAACTTGGCACCATCAGTAATTTCCTGGCGCCATCAACAAGTAGCAGTGAGTTGCGGTAATAAAATATTAATGAGAAGTTTTATCGTTTACTTTTCGCACACTTTATGTTAGTTTGCAATCTCTCTTATATGACTAGTCTTGTTGATTGGTATTGGTATCACATTGGGAGCATGAGTAGATTTAGTTGGTTTTGGCAAACCTAGCTTGGTCAGTAGCAACTTTACCTTGAGGTTTGAGTAGAAACGAATAAAGAAGTGCTTGCAGTTACATCACTTCAGTTTTCCCTTATGTTTGGTTTATAAGCATTGTTATTCCTAAAGTTAAAATCATTGTATCTTCAAGGGAGTTTGCATGATTGTTCTTATTATATGTATGTTTGTTTGTTTCATGCAACTCTTATGCTTGCTACCCAGCCTTGCTAGCCAAAAACCTGTACTGAGAGGAAATACTTCTCGTGCATCCAATTCCCAAAAGCCAAGTCACTTCCAAAGAGTCCACTATAAATTCCTATGCATGGTATTTCAAGCCATTCCAAGTAAATTTTCATGTGCTACCTTTCAAAAACCTTCAAACACTTCTCATTTTGTGCCACTGTTTTCAGCTCATGAGGACGTAGTGGATGGGTTTGTTATCTTCCATACTAAATTAAGTACCCCTCGACTAGGCAGCTTCATCTGCTCGTCATTAATTTTGCAAGGGAGCTGGTCAGACTATTATAATCTCAAAAAGAAAAAAAGAAAGAAAAAAGGGCACTCCTCCAATGGAATGTGAAAGTTGGTCGGCACCCGATGGAATCGGTTAGCCATGGTTTGAGAAAGGAAAAAGGTGGGGAGGAGTGCAAAGCTATAAAAGAGCACCAAAGTGCCAATTAATCAAACATCTCGGAACCGCTCTCACTTGTTTAGTATGGAAGATATCAAGAACTCCGTTGCTAGTCGTTGACAAAAGCAACCACCTCTCAAAATACCTTTTTACCTCTGTTTTACAAATGAAAAGCTCTAGCACATGTTTAATCCCTGCTTCCCTCTGCGAAGGGCCTATCTTTTACTTTTATGTTGAGTCAACCTATTTCCCTCTATCTAAAGCAAGCATTTGAGTTGTTATGTTTCACTCATCCATATGTTGATCCATTTAATCATGTTTATTATCTTCCTTGTTTTGTATAATGCTTTTATCTGAAGGAATATATCTTTGAAAGCTTTCTATGAATGCAAAGTTTACTTTGTTGAGCATATAGTCTTTGCTATATTAGCTCTATTTTAAAAGGCTCCGTTTAAAAGAAAGAATAGCTTGTTCATCGTTCTTTGACCAAGAACTAAGGTTTGCCATTGCCAATTATAGTTTACCTTATGCATCTTTACATGTGATTCCCTTTTACCCATTGCAAGTCTATATCTTATAAAGGGAAGTTGTTGTTTATTATAATTTGTGCCTTGGTAAATGTGATGCTTCTTGTCCGTATTTTGATTATCGACACTTCACTCCATAAACATGTGGTCATGTTTACCGAGTTTAGTTTTCGCTTGGGGACAAGCGAGGTCTAAGCTTGGGGGGGTTGATACGTCCAATTTGCATCACTATTTTGTATCATAATTTACTATTATTCATTGATATATTTCATATTTAGATATGATACTTATGTTATTTCCTTTGCTTTCACATGTTTGATGATCATCGGAGGAGTTGCTGCCGGAGTCAGGATTCTGCTGGAAAAAGGACCATCAAGAGACCATATTTTGAAGATCAGGAAAATTCCAGAAAAATACCCAGAAATTATATTTTCCCAGAAGACTCAGGAAGCCAGAAGGGGGAGTCGAGAGGAGCCAGGGGGCCCCACACGCCAGGGTGGCGCGGCCAGCCCCCTGGCCGCGCCAGCCCTGCGTGAGGCCACCCTGGCCCACGTCTGATCTCGCCCCTTCGCGTATATCATCGTCCCCGAAAACCTAAGTCAAAGGGGGGGGCTCAGAGTTAGACACCGCCGCCTCTGCGGGGCGGAAAACACCAGAGAGAGAAAAGCTCTCCGGCAGGTAGAAATCTACCGGGGAAATTCCTTCCCGGAGAGGGGAGATCGTCGCCATCGTCATCACCATCGCACCGGACTTCATCGGGATCATCATCATCACCATCTCCATCACCAGCACCTTAATCTCCACCATCACCACGCCATCCCGCTGTAACATCTCGAGTTGGATCTTGTTATATTCATAGGGGAAACTTTCCCGGTGTTGATTACTCTTGTAGTTGATGCTATTGAGTGGAACCGTTGAGTTAAGGTTTATGTTCAGATTGTTATTCACCATTATTTCACCTCTGATCATGATCCATATGATGTCTTGTGAGTAGTTCGTTTAGTTCTTGAGGACATGGGAGAAGTCAAGATGTTAGTAATGAATTATTGTTGAGAAATATTTAATGGTTTGATATTGTTGTGGTGCTATTTCACTAGTGGTGTCATGTGAACGTCGACTACATGATACTTCACCATTTATGGGCCTAGTGAGATGCATTGTGTATTTGGCTACCGATTGTGGGGTTGCTGGAGTGACAGAAACCTAAACCTCCGTTGGGAAACCATTGCACCAGGGAGCGTAGGATCTTAGAGTTTAAGGCTGTGGTTAGATTTATCTTAATTACTTTCTTGTATTTGCGGATTCTTGCAAGGGGTATAATCACAAGTGTGTATTTATCCTAGTAAGGGTAGTGCGCTAGCACAGGTTCACCCCCATAACACCTATCAAACCAATAAATACTATTGGCTCTATGAAGCGAAAGCTCTTGACAGAAACTCCCGTGTGTCCTCGAGAACGTTTGGTTATTATAAGTACACAACTGGCTTGTCCTTTCCTGAAGAAAGGATTGGGCCACTTGCTGCAATTGTTACTACTGTCTTTTATTTACTCGCACTTTATTTACTCGTATTACCAAATACCCCTGAAAACCTGTTTGCTAGTATTTACAGTGATTCCTTGATCAAAACCGCTCATCAACACCTTCTGCTCCTCGTTGGGTCTGACACTCTTATTTATCGAAAGTACTACGATACACCCCCTATACTTGTGGGTCATCAACTCCAAGAGGGGGTATTTATGCTCGATAGTTGGGTTCATGCCTCTATTTAATCCGGGGGAGTGACAGAAACCTATAAGGTTGTAGATATGCTGTTGCCACTAGGGAGAAAACAACATTCATATGCTCGAGGGCATATGCTTTGTTTACATTACACACTTTGCTTAATGCAATTATCTGTTGTTCGCAACTTAATACTCATGGGGTGTTCGGATGATATCCCCGTGAGTGGATTATTAGTCATAGATGCAGTTGGATGGCGGTCTATGTATTTTGTTGTAATGCCCAGAGTAAATCGCATAGTGATCTTCTTGACATATCACGTTATCTTTATTCTATCAATTGCCCAACTGTAATTTGTTTACCCAGCATGTGTTATTTATCTTATGGAGAGACACCACTAGTGAACTGTGGACCCCGGTCCTATTTCCATCATATTGCTATCACCTGTTTACTTTACTCGCACTGTTTACTTTACTCGCATACTTCTACTGTTTTCCACTCGATACGCTCATACCCTTTGTTTCAAGCCAACCGGTGAGATTAACAACCTCATCGTAAGTTGGGAACAAAGTACTTGGTTGTGTTGTGTGCAGGTTCCACGTTGCTGCTCGCAAAGCAAAGCTTGGACGAGGCGTCATATAAATTGTCCGGAGCTGTCGCGAAGCTTGCAAGCATCACCTTCAGTCGTATTGCTTTTTCTTCTTCGAACGATAAACCTTGGTTTCTAACTGAGGGAAAAACTTGCTGCTGTGCTCATCATACCTTGCGCTTGGGGTTCCCAACTGCCTGACCATAATCATCATCATCAACTACACGCCAGCCATCAATCGTCTAAGATGAAGATCCGACGGTGGAAAACGCACACGTCGGGGATAGGCTCAGCACGTAGGGTCACCACTAAGCTTACAACTTTAGTTAATGCTGCTCGTGGGCTCGAAGCATCACGGGCGAACTAGTTCATGGACGCTTGCGGCAGCGGCATTGATGGTATCATGTTTGTTCTCTTATCGTGTCTCAAATTTGCCGCCCTGTCCAGCAACGGCATTGCCATTCCGTGAAGACCAAGACCCGTTTGGAGCGGCCGAATTTTATAGCAGCTTCAAAGAAAACAATCTACAGAAGTTCCGAAAGTGACTAGTGCCTGACTGTGAAATCTTACTTGCTATATGTTGATCCAAAATTCTACAAAGTAAAGGCCAACTTCTGACGAGCGGAGCGAGGCCCGTCGGAGGAAGCTTAGGCCGAGTGGAGTTTGTAAACACTCCAGGCACCGGCTAGGGTTTTCTTTTTTATCTTGGTTATTTGACTATCGCTTTTATAACATTACTTCTGCCTTGAATGTGTAACCTTTGCTGCATTGCATGGGTTGCCGGCTGATTATAGTGTGTACCTACCAGGCTAGCACTCTCTATGCCATCAATGGCCTTTCATCAATCTGGCTTTCTGAAACTGAATGCGGTCTTCGATTCTGCGGAGTGCACTACAATAATTTCGAACTGAAACCCGCGCTGACGTGACATGATTGTGAGTACCGTGCTCCGTAATAGTAACATCATGTATGGAGACATGTGAAGTACTACATGTAGACATGTAGTTAGCTATGTACTACGGTGATCCCGTGAGAAACTACCGATTGTTCGAACAGAGCGGGATTTGATTTCCCAGCTATGATGCCGAGCATGGGAATCGATTTTGTTCGGTGATCATGTGGACCAGCAGTCCATGCATTGTGTGAGCTTTACTCTTCCTAGTTCCTACTTCTACCGCAACTACCAGTTCCAATTCTACTAATAGCCCGGTCAAAAAAAAAAACTACTAATAGCTGCGGCGGTTACTTACCCCTGACGATCATTGTCGCTTTCGGTGTTAAATCCAGACACAATCTATAGTACTCCTACTCCGTACTGTACTAACAGTTAATCGAGTGAACGTTAGCTGCACACGTGTTCTCTTCGCTTCTCGCCTGACCGCGATTGGGGTCATGATGCCCAAGAAAGAGGTCTGGTTGGAGCTGAGCCGAAAATACCGGTTGCTGCCTCTTTCGGAGATAAATTCCCCATTCCCGCCTCGATCGTCCACGTGTAGGTGTATCCAAGGAATGTGTCTGGTTGAGCCGTGCCGTGATTACGATCTCCCATCCCTGGTGTCACGGATCCGCCTTGCACGCGTTCTATGGACTGTTATCGTGACGCCGACCTCGGCATCCCTAGGGCTGGCGGCGCCGGCGCTGGAGTCTGTGGTGGCTGGTGGGGAGGTGTCTGCGGAGGAGTCTGTGGTGGCTGGTGGGGAGGTGTCTGCGGAGGAGTCTAGGACTCGGCATAGTCCCAAGGCTCCCAGTTCATCTGAATGGGAGACGCGCGAGGCGGCGATTCCCATACAGCGTAGCACCAGAATTGGGACTCGTCAGCAAGCGGCGGCGGTGGTGGGCGATTTTTTTTTAAATATTGCACTTTTTATCAGCATTTCCGAAACTAGTATTGATTTGCAGGAATTTTCAGAAGTAGGACAGCGTCGAAGCCGCCGAACGCGACAGCAACAAGTCGCATCCGGCGAATGCGATTAGTGGCTCAGGTGGGCCAGCCACCTGCCACGGCCTGCTGGCGCGCTCCACTCGAATCTGGCGGATGCGATCTGAAATGTTTTTAACTAGCGCAGCTGTTACTTTGGTGATCTGAACTGGACGCCCACAGCTTAAATGCACTGACTAGCCACTAATGTTTGCAGTGTATGTCTCTCATGCTCCTACCGTAACACGAATCTGTCGATTTTCTGCGAACAGTTTTACCGCTGCTGCCAACTATTCTAACTTGCTGTAATCCCCTCGCAAGACTGGCGCCCACTTTAAGTGTCAGCGTCATATTTAACAGAGTCTTTCAGCGTAAAACTACAACAGCGAGATCAGCGTAAAACATTTCAGAGTTACAAAGAGGAAGAAAGAAACAGCTTCGCTAGTTCGGGAATGCATAGAACCGTTTTCTATTTCTTCCGAAATATTTGTCGTGACTACAAACAATACAAACTAATAAAAATAACGAGTTCTCGGGTGCGCATTGACAAAACCGATAACACGGTGGTCGGGTGCGCATTGCCAAAACACAGGCTGCGCACTAATCGCATCCGCCAGATTCGAGTGGAGCGCGCCAGCAGGCCGTGGCAGGTGGCTGGCCCACCTGAGCCACTAATCGCATCCGCCGGATGCGACTTGTTGCTGTCGCGTCCGGCGGCTTCGACGCTGTCCTACTTCTGAAAATTCCTGCAAATCAATACTAGTTTCGGAAATGCTGATAAAAAGTGCAATATTTAAAAAAAATCGCCGGTGGTGGAGCGGCATGGCTGGTGGACGCGCCAGCTTCGCTGCTGGATGCGCCGCCGCGGCTTGTGGATGCCAAGGCGGCCAGCTGCGCCCCGAGGCCCTCCTAGTTGCCGAGCTCGCTCTCCTTAATGGCCCGTCGGAGGGCCTCCTCCTCCGACAGGTCCGGCGGCTGGTACTGCTCCACCGGCAGCACCGGCGCCTCCACAACCTCCTCCTCCTCCTCCTCGTCTTCCTCCGGCAGCGGCGCCACCCATTGCGGCACCTGGTGCTGCGGGTATGGATTCACGTCGTAGGCGTACTCGACATGGCCGAGTAGACCCGACCGGCGCCTCGGGCATGGCTCGTAGGTGGAAGAATGGCCCACCGGCGCCGGATCTCATCGCGCCGCTCCCGCCCGCGGCGAGGCACCGAAGGGACCGACACCCTCCTAGCATTGAGGTGCCAGCCACCGGGAAGGTGGATGTCGCGCAGGCCGACTGGCGAGTTCAAGTCGTACAGGGCCTGCGCGATCTCAACCGACATATATGGCCGGTTCCTCCATTCTTTTGCGGCGGCGCCTTGGCCTTGGACGACGTGGCACCGACGTCGTCTTCCGGAATGGCCAGTGCCCAGTCATGGTGGCCGTGGGAGAGGGTAGAAGATGGTTATGCTATGGGCGTGGCCACAGGGGAGTGCCTGTTATAAAGGGAAGAGGACGCGGCCTCCGAAGGCCATTAATGGCAGTGAAGAGTTGCAAGCGGCGGTGGCAAGTGATGTAGTGCCACTGATGGCAGCTGATGACCCACAAGTATAGGGGGTGTATCGTAGTACTTTCGATAAATAAGAGTGTCGAACCCAACGAGGAGCAGAAGGTGTTGATGAGCGGTTTTGATCAAAGAATCACTGTAAATACTAGCAAACAGGTTTTCAGGAGTATTTGGTAATACGAGTAAATAAAGTGCGAGTAAATAAAAGACAATAGTAACAATTGCAGCAAGTGGCCCAATCCTTTCTTCAGCAAAGGACAAGCCGGTTGTGTACTTATAATAACCAAACGTTCTCGAGGACACACGGGAGTTTCTGTCAAGAGCTTTCGCTTCATAGAGCCAATAGTATTTATTGATTTGATAGGTGTTATGGGGGTAAACCTGTGCTAGCGCACTACCCTTACTAGGATAAATACACACTTGTGATTATACCCCTTGCAAGCATCCGCAAATACAAGAAGGTAATTAAGATAAATCTAACCACAGCCTTAAACTCTAAGATCCTACGCTCCCTGGTGCAATGGTTTCCCAACAGAGGTTTAGGTTTCTGTCACTCTAGCAACCCCACAATCGGTAGCCAAATACACAATGCATCTCACTAGGCCCATAAATGGTGAAGTATCATGTAGTCGATGTTCACATGACACCACTAGTGAAATAGCACCACAACAATATCAAACCATTAAATATTTCTCAACAATAATTCACTACTAACATCTTGACTTCTCCCATGTCCTCAAGAACTAAACGAACTACTCACAAGACATCATATGGATCATGATCAGAGGTGAAATAATGGTAAATAATAATCTGAACATAAACCTTAATTCAACGGTTCCACCCAATAGCATCAACTACAAGAGTAATCAACACCGGGAAAGTTTCCCCTATGAATATAACAAGATCCAACTCGAGATGTTACAGCGGGATGGCGTGGTGATGGTGGAGATGAAGGTGCTGGTGATGGAGATGATGATGATGATGATCCCGATGAAGTCCGGTGCGATGGTGATGACGATGGCGACGATCTCCCCTCTCCGGAAAGGAATTTCCCCGGCAGATTTCTGCCTGCCGGAGAGCTTTTCTCTCTCTGGTGTTTTCCACCCCGCAGAGGCGGCGGTGTCTAACTCTGAGCCCCCCTTGACTTAGGTTTTCCGGGTCGATGATGTACGCGGAGGGGCGAGACCAGACGTGGGCCAGGGCGCCCTCACACAGGGCTGGCGCGGCCAGGGGGCTGGCCGCGCCACCCTGGCGTGTGGGGCCCCCTGGCTCCTCTCGACTCCCCCTTCTGGCTTCCTGAGTCTTCTGGGAAAATATAATTTCTGGGTATTTTTCTGGAATTTTCCTGATCTTCAAAATATGGTTTCTTGATGGTCCTTTTTCCAGCAGAATCCTGACTCCGGCAGCAACTCCTCCGATGATCATCAAACATGTGAAAGCAAAAGAAATAACATAAGTATCGTATCTAAATATGAAATATATCAATGAATAACAGTAAATTATGATACAAAATAGTGATGCAAATTGGACGTATCAACCCCCCCAAGCTTAGACCTCACTTGTCCCCAAGCGAAAACTAAACTCGGTAAACATGACCACAGGTTTATGGAGTGAAGTGTCGATAATCAAAATACGGACAAGAAGCATCACATTTACCAAAGCACAAATTATAATAGACATCAACTTCCCTTTATAAGATATAGACTTGCAATAGGTAAAAGGGAATCACATGTAAAGATGCACAAGGTAAACTATAATTGGCAATGGCAAACCTTAGTTCTTGGTCAAAGGATGGAGAACAAACTATTCTCTCTTTTAAACGGAGCCTTTTAAAACAGAGCCAATATAGCAAAGACTATATGCTCAACAAATTAAACTTTTGCATTCATAGAAAGCTTCAAAGATATATTCCTTCAGACAAAAGCATTATACAAAACAAGGAAGATAATAAACATGATTAAACGGATCAACATATGGATGAGTGAAACATAACAACTCAAATGCTTGCTCTAGATAGCGGGAAATAGGTTGACTCAACATAAAAGTAAAAGATAGGCCCTTCGCAGAGGGAAGCAGGGATTAAAAATGTGCTAGAGCTTTTCATTTGTAAAACAGAGGTGAAAAGTTATTTTGAGAGGTGGTTGCTTTTGTCAACGACTAGCAACGGAGTTCTTGATATCTTCCATACTAAACAAGTGAGAGCGGTTCCGAGATGTTTGATTAATTGGCACTTTGGTGCTCTTTTATAGCTTTGCACTCCTCCCCACCTTTTTCCTTTCTCAAACCATGGCTAACCGATTCCATCGGGTGCCGACCAACTTTCACATTCCAATGGAGGAGTGCCTTTTTTCTTTCTTTTCCTTTTGAGATTATAATGGTCTGACCAGCTCCCTTGCAAAATTAATGACGAGCAGATGAAGCTGCCTAGTCGAGGGGTACTTAATTTAGTATGGAAGATAACAAACCCATCCACTACGTCCTCATGAGCTAAAAATAGTGGCACAAAATGAGAAGTGTTTGAAGGTTTTTGAAAGGTAGCACATGAAAATTTACTTGGAATGGCTTGAAATACCATGCATAGGAATTTATAGTGGACTCTTTGGAAGTGACTTGGCTTTTGGGAATTGGATGCATGAGAAGTATTTCCTCTCAGTACAAGTTTTTGGCTAGCAAGGCTGGGTAGCAAGCATAAGAGTTGCATGAAATAAACAAACATACATATAATAAGAACAATCATGCAAACTCCCTTGAAAGTACAACGATTTTAACTTTAAGGATAAAAATGCTTATAAGCCAAACATAAGGGAAAACTGAAGTGATGTAACTGCAAGCACTTCTTTATTCTTTTCTACTCAAACCTCAAGGTAAAGTTGCTACTGACCAAGCTAGGTTTGCCAAAACCAACTAAATCTACTCATGCTCCCAATGTGATACCAATACCAATCAACAAGACAAGTCATATAAGAGAGATTGCAGGCTAACATAAAGTGTGCGAAAAGTAAACGATAAAACTTCTCATTAATATTTTATTACCGCAACTCACACCAAGGGATACATAGATAACTAAACAAGGAGGATACTTCCAAACTGCAAACTATTCTATAAGATAACTTCTTCATTCATGATATGACACTACTTGAAAAGTAAATGAGCAAAAGGTAATGATGTGATACCGCGGCACTCCCCCAAGCTTGGAACAAGCCAAGGGGATGCCTAAACCGATGACGAATTACTCCTTTGGTGGTATTGGAAGCAGCCTTGGATTAATGAAATATTCCTGCATCATGCGAAGCCTGAGATTCTCTTCTTGAAGCATCTTTACCTCCCTCTTCAAAGCTTGATATTGAGTGCAAAACTCAAAAGTGACCAGCATGTCGTGTTCTATCACGGGCATGGAGTCAAGATCCAAAACATGATATGTTGGTCCCTGCAAATCATGAGAAAAGATACGCCTAGCTTTTGTTGGTCCTTCAAAAGCAGGGTTTGTCGGCCTTGCTCTTCTAGAACCTAGCGCCTCCTTCCACTTCTGGCGCTGGTGATCATCTACATAGGGCCCTTTGCCCTTGTTGTCACTTGAAGAGGTCATGGCTCCCCCAAGCTTAAGATCAACTCCTGACAGAAACAGCTCGAAACAAAACACGACGAGAAAACGATATACAGACCTCGGGGACTCCGGGGGGTTAAATAGGCGAAAATTATACATCGAAACGAAGTCACAGGAGGAAACCGGGACGGAAACAAGTTCCGGTGTGTTCTCACACATGGGTGGTGCGGCCAGGGGTGGGCCCGCGCCACCTGTGTGTGAGACACACACGGACTCTTTTTCCTCCCCGTTTTCGTCTCGTGATTTTTCATATTTAGTAAAAACAGCAAAAATATTAAAGGAAGAACTTTTCGCGAAACTTTTCTGACTAGAACTGTTACCTATTCGAAAGCGAACTCTGCAGGTACCTGCAATTTGTCTTGGATGTATTCTTCCGGAGAAACTGCTTCAATAACATCAACATCTTCATTATAAGAATCTCTAGAAATATAATGCTTGAGTCTTTGCCCATTCACCACTTGTGTAGAATCATCTTTCAATGAAGCAATCTTAATAGCACCTGAGCGGTACACTTCCACAATAACATATGGTCCTTCCCATTTAGAGAGTAATTTTCCTGCAAAAAATCTGAGACGAGACCTATACAAAAGAACTTTCTCACCAACATGAAACTCTCTCTTAAGAATTCTCTTATCATGCCATTGTTTGACTTTCTCTTTAAAAAGTCTGGCATTCTCATACGCTTCGTTTCTCCACTCATCTAGAGAACTCAAATCTAACAACCTTTTCTTACCGGCTAGTTTAAAATCTCTATTAAGCTCTCTCACTGCCCAAAAAGCTTTGTGTTCTAATTCTAAGGGCAAGTGACACGCTTTTCCGTAAACCATCTTATAAGGAGACATACCCATGGGATTCTTATAAGCAGTTCTATAAGCCCATAAAGCGTCGTTTAACTTACTAGCCCAGTTTTTCCTAGATCTATTGACAGTCTTCTGCAAGATAGACTTGATCTCCCTATTTGAAAGCTCTACCTGTCCACTAGTTTGGGGATGATAAGCCGAAGCGATTCTATGATTGACATCATATTTAGCAAGAGTTTTTCTAAAACCACCATGAATAAAATGAGAACCTCCGTCAGTCATAAGATATCTAGGTACTCCGAACCTAGGAAAAATAACATCCTTAAGCATTTTTAACGAAGTCTCACCATCGGCACTCTTTGTAGGTATGGCTTCTACCCATTTAGTAACATAATCAACAGCAACAAGTATATGGGTATAGCCTTTTGAAGGAGGTAAAGGACCCATAAAGTCAAATCCCCAACAATCAAACGGTTCAATAACAAGAGTGTAATATATAGGCATCTCATTGCGTCTAGAAATATTACCAACTCTTTGACATTCATCGCAAGATAAAACATACCTTCTGGCATCTTTAAAGAGGGTTGGCCAATAAAAACCTGACTGTAGAACCTTTTGTGCGGTTCTATCTCCAGCATGATGCCCTCCATAGGCACTACTATGGCATTTTCTTAATATCTCTTGTTGCTCATATTCCGGTACACATCTTCTCATAATACCATCAACTCCTTCTTTATATAAATGTGGGTCATCCCAAAAATAATGCCTCAAATCATAAAAGAATTTTCTTCTTTGCTGAGCTGTAAAGGTTGGAGGCAAATACTTGGAAACAATAAAGTTAGCATAATCAGCATACCAAGGAAGGTCTCGCGAAGTTACATTACTTGCAGCCAACTGTTCATTTGGAAAACTATCATTAACAGGAATAGGATCAAAAGAAATGTTTTCCAATCTAGACAAGTTGTCAGCCACAGGGTTTTCAGCACCTTTCCTATCTATGATATGCAAATCAAACTCTTGTAAAAGCAACACCCACCTAATAAGCCTAGGCTTAGCATCCTTCTTAGTCATAAGATATCTAATAGCAGCATGATCAGTATGAATAGTAACTTTAGAATCAACAATGTAAGATCTAAACTTATCACATGCAAAAACAACAGCAAGAAACTCTTTCTCAGTAGTAGCATAATTCTTTTGAGCAACATCAAGAATCTTACTAGCATAATGAATAACATTCAACTTATTATCAACACGTTGTCCAAGAACAGCACCAACAGCAAAATCACTAGCATCGCACATAATTTCAAAAGGTAAATTCCAATCAGGTGGTTGAACAATAGGAGCAGTAGTTAAAGCCTTCTTAAGAGTTTCAAAAGCTTCCTTACAATCATCATCAAAGACAAATGGTACATCCTTTTGAAGAAGATTGGTAAGAGGCTTTGAAATCTTAGAGAAATCTTTAATAAACCTCCTATAGAAACCAGCATGACCAAGAATACTACGAATACCTTTAACATCTCTGGGACAAGGCATTTTCTCAATTGCCTCCACTTTTGCTCTGTCAACTTCAATACCTCTTTCAGAAATTTTATGTCCAAGGACAATTCCTTCATTCACCATAAAGTGGCATTTCTCCCAATTAAGAACAAGGTTAGTTTCTTCACACATCTGCAAAACTTTATCAAGGTTGTGCAGACAATTATCAAAAGAAGTTCCATAGACGGAGAAATCGTCCATGAAGACCTCCACAATTTCTTCACAAAAGCCATGAAAAATAGCAGACATGCATCTTTGAAAAGTAGCAGGAGCATTGCATAAACCAAACGGCATACGTCTATAAGCATAAGTTCCATAAGGACAAGTAAAAGTGGTTTTCTCTTGATCATCCTTCTTAACAGCAATTTGAGAAAAACCAGAATAACCATCAAGGAAACAAAAATGAGTCTTCTTAGACAACCTTTCTAGCATTTGATCTATAAACGGTAAAGGGTAATGATCTTTCTTAGTAACTTTGTTTACCTTCCTATAATCAATGCACATTCTATAACCAACTACTACCCTTTGAGGAATAAGCTCGTTATTCTCATTAGGCACAACAGTCATACCTCCTTTCTTAGGAACACAATGAACAGGACTAACCCATCTACTATCAGCAATAGGATAAATAATACCAGCATCAAGGAGTTTTAATACCTCATTTCTTACCACATCCTTCATCTTGGGAATTAGGCGGCGTTGATGCTCCACAACTGGCTTCACATCTTTCTCCATATTAATGGCATGCTGACGTAAAGTGGGAAAAATCCCTTTTAAATCATCCAGAGTATATCCCATAGCTCCTCGGTGTTTCCTCAATATCTCCAATAATCTTTCTTCTTCCTTTCCTGAAAGTTTAGAACTAATAATAACAGGATATATTTTCTTATCATCAATATAAGCATATTTAAGATTATCAGGCAAAGGCTTTAATTCAAACACAGGATCTTCTTTAGGCGGTAAAGTGGTACCAAGATCCTCCACAGGTAGATTATGTTTGAGTAACGGTGGTTGACGAAGAAGAATGTCGTCAATCTCTTCTCTTTCCTTGCTAAAAACATCACTTTCGTGATCTTCCATGAATTGCTGCAAGGCATTATTAGGAGCAAGAGCAATAGAAGCAAGCTGTTCAACTCGAAAATTTCATTAGGCGTGTCATTTTCATAAGAAGTCTTAGCAAACTTGGAAAAATTAAACTCATAAGACTCTCCATTAAACTTAGTAAAAAATTTCTCCTTCTTACAATCTATCACGGCGCCACAAGTGTTCAAAAACGGTCTACCAAAAATAATAGGATAAGTTTTACTAGCCTCCTTACCAAGTACTAGAAAATCAGTAGGGTATTTAGTCTTACCACAAAGAACTTCCACATCTCGAACAATACCAAGAGGCCAAATAGTCTCTCTATTAGCAAGCTGAACAACCACATCAATATCTTCAAGTTCACAAGCGCCTATCTCGTGCATAATTTCTTTGTAAAGCTCTAAGGGAATAGCACTTGCACTAGCACCAATATCACATAAACCATAATAGCAATGATCTCCAATCCTGACAGAAATAACAGGAACACTTGCTTTCCTATGCTTTTTAGGATGTGAGAGAATGTTAGAAGCATCTTCACAAAAAAGAATATATTCATCCCCTACATCTTTAGTAACAAGATCTTTCAATATAGCTACAGGAGACTTAATAGTAATTTGCTCATCATGTTCTGCAGCTTTCTTAGTACTTTTATTAGACACACTTACCAAAGTAGAATACTTCTTTACCTTAGCAGGGAAAGGTGTCTTCTCAAAATAAGGTTCAGGCACAATGCTATCAACAGTACAAACTTCAGTAGCTGCAGCAGGGATATGACTAATAGAATCTTTATAAGGCGCATGATATTTGTTCCAATCTTTCTTTGGAACATCAATATAAGAGGCAAAGGCCTTAAGACAATTAGCAAGTATTTGTGAATCAAGACCATAAGCAGCGCTAACACTATGAAAGTCATCGGTCTTCATAAAAGATTTAATGCATTCATAATCATAGTTTATACCTGACTTCCTACCTTTGTCATTTTCCCAACCTTCAGCATTCTCTTGTATACGGTCAAGAAGTTTCCACTTAGCATCTTCTTTCATATGAGTAAATGATCCAAAGCAAGAAGCATCCAAATAATCCTTATCAGGAAGAGTAAGCCGTGCATAAAAATTATTAATAACAATATTATTGGGGAGCTCATGAATGGGGCATTTGAGCATTAGTAACTTCAATCTCCCCCACGCTTGGGCAATACTCTCTCCATCATGAGGCCAAAAATTATATATTCGGTTACGGTCTTTATGAATTTCACTTGGAGGATAAAACTTGGAATAAAAGAGAGGCACAATATCCTCCCATGCCATAGATGGACCATCTTGGAGTAGTCGATACCACTCTTCAGCTTTGCCTTTCAATGATAATGAGAATAGTTTCTTCTTAACCTGGCTTGGTGAAATACCTGCACATCTGAACAACTCGCATAATTCATGTATAAATAATAAGTGATCACCCGGATGGACAGTTCCATCTCCTGAATAGCAGTTATCCATAATACGCCCAACAATTTTCATAGGTATTTTAAAAGGATCAATTTCAGCAGGCGGTGGCGGTGGTGGTTCCTCCGCGTGTGCAGCAGTAGTAGTAGTAGATGTGTTTCCAAATAGGAAACCAAATGGAGAGTTCTCCATAGCAGAGTAAAACAAAAATAAAAGACAAAATAAAAACAATACTCACAGCGACGGTTACCTTTACCAATTCCACTCTTCAATAGCGCTACACTCCCCGGCAACGGCGCCAGAAAATAGTCTTGATGACCCACAAGTATAGGGGGTGTATCGTAGTACTTTCGATAAATAAGAGTGTCGAACCCAACGAGGAGCAGAAGGTGTTGATGAGCGGTTTTGATCAAAGAATCACTGCAAATACTAGCAAACAGGTTTTCAGGAGTATTTGGTAATACGAGTAAATAAAGTGCGAGTAAATAAAAGACAATAGTAACAATTGCAGCAAGTGGACCAATCCTTTCTTCAGCAAAGGACAAGCCGGTTGTGTACTTATAATAACCAAACGTTCTCGAGGACACACGGGAGTTTCTGTCAAGAGCTTTCGCTTCATAGAGCCAATAGTATTTATTGATTTGATAGGTGTTATGGGGGTGAACCTGTGCTAGCGCACTACCCTTACTAGGATAAATACACACTTGTGATTATACCCCTTGCAAGAATTCGCAAATACAAGAAAGTAATTAAGATAAATCTAACCACAGCCTTAAACTCTAAGATCATACGCTCCCTGGTGCAATGGTTTCCCAACAGAGGTTTAGGTTTCTGTCACTCCAGCAACCCCACAATCGGTAGCCAAATACACAATGCATCTCACTAGGCCCATAAATGGTGAAGTATCATGTAGTCGACGTTCACATGACACCACTAGTGAAATAGCACCACAACAATATCAAACCATTAAATATTTCTCAACAATAATTCACTACTAACATCTTGACTTCTCCCATGTCCTCAAGAACTAAACGAACTACTCACAAGACATCATATGGATCATGATCAGAGGTGAAATAATGGTAAATAACAATCTGAACATAAACCTTAATTCAACGGTTCCACCCAATAGCATCAACTACAAGAGTAATCAACACCGGGAAAGTTTCCCCTATGAATATAACAAGATCCAACTCGAGATGTTACAGCGGGATGGCGTGGTGATGGTGGAGATGAAGGTGCTGGTGCTGGTGATGGAGATGATGATGATGATGATGATCCCGATGAAGTCCGGTGCGATGGTGATGACGATGGCGACGATCTCCCCTCTCTGGGAAGGAATTTCCCCGGCAGATTTCTGCCTGCCGGAGAGCTTTTCTCTCTCTGGTGTTTTCTGCCCCGCAGAGGCGGCGGTGTCTAACTCTGAGCCCCCCCCTTGACTTAGGTTTTCCGGGACGATGATGTACGCGGAGGGGCGAGACCAGACGTGGGCTAGGGCTCCCTCACACAGGGCTGGCGCGGCCAGGGGGCTGGCCGCGCCACCCTGGCGTGTGGGGCCCCCTGGCTCCTCTCGACTCCCCCTTCTGGCTTCCTGAGTCTTCTGAGAAAATATAATTTCTGGGTATTTTTCTGGAATTTTCCTGATCTTCAAAATATGGTTTCTTGATGGTCCTTTTTCCAGCAGAATCCTGACTCCGGCAGCAACTCCTCCGATGATCATCAAACATGTGAAAGCAAAAGAAATAACATAAGTATCGTATCTAAATATGAAATATATCAATGAATAACAGTAAATTATGATACAAAATAGTGATGCAAATTGGACGTATCAGCAGCGCAGACTGGAAAGCGGCGACGCAGCCTTTCCCCAATGCATGACGCTGAATCGACACGGGCACAGGAGACGAAGTGGCCGCGGTCGCCGACAGATGGGCCTCCGGACGAAAGGGGGAGGGCACGCGTGGACTACGCAGTCAGTCCGCGGTGACACAAACTATGCCCAAATTTAAGCCGCGTTTGCGTCCCCGCTGACGGGCCGACGAAAATACATCAGGCCGCTAAACTTGAATTTATAGGCAAAAGTCAAATCGAACCCCGAACTCTTAATCCCCGAAATTGGCACACTAAACTTGTAAATCCCCGTCTAATTTGAACCCTAGACTTGTTTGGCACACCGGGAAAGAAATGATCCCGGCCGGGAATACGGGTTACTCTCACTGACAGTGGGACCCACCTGTCATATTCATCCTCTTCCTCAATCTATCTCTCTTACATTCTCTCCCATTTTGCTGCCACGCTGGAGGGGGGCGGTCGGGCGAGGAGGAGGGACGTGACCGGGGGCAGGGAACTGAGCCGAGGGAGCGCAGGGAACGGCCTTGCCGGTCGGGGCGCGAGGCAGGCAGGGGAACGGTCCCGCTGGCTGAGGCATGATGCAGGGCAGGAACGGTCTCGCCGGCCGGGGCACGATGCAGGGCAGGGGAACGACCTCGCTGGCCGGGGCGCGAGGCAGGGAAGGGGAACATCCTCGCCGGCCTGGGTGCGAGGCAGGGCAGGGAGCGGCCTCGCCGTCTGCGGCACTTGGCAGGGCATGGGAACGACATTGCCATCTAGGCCACGAGGCAGGAAAGGGGAGGCATCAGCCGTATGCGCACATGCTGGAGCCGACGCTCTTCGCGAATGACAGAGAAGGATGGCCAGCGAGGTCTCCAGCACGGATGAATTTCGATGGTGGCCAAAACATGGGGGACAGTCTAGAGGTGGAAGAGATATCTGACATGTGGACCAAGTCAGTCAGTCAGTCAAATTAGTGAATTGATTTTTTTTAAAAAAAATCTAAAGTAAAAATAAGTCCAGGGTTGGAAATAGTCCGGGATTCACAAGTTCGGTGTGCCGATTTCGGGGATTAGGAGTTTAGGGTTTGATTTAACTTTTGCCTATAAATTTAAGGTT
Organism: Dactylis glomerata; assembly: GCA_007115705.1. Classification (NCBI taxonomy): domain Eukaryota; kingdom Viridiplantae; phylum Streptophyta; class Magnoliopsida; order Poales; family Poaceae; genus Dactylis; species Dactylis glomerata. The sequence goes on along the minus strand of QXEO01000291.1, from coordinate 662,656 downwards.
TGTTTTGGACTTTTTCCTTTCTCCAATCCGATCAAAGTAGAACCGATTTGGACGGCCGCGGTCCGACGCAGCTCGTACTTGCACAAGCACAGCTCGATGAGCTCCGCTGGTTCGTTTTCCTGTCTGGCCTTTCATGCAGGATGTAGTTTTTCTCTCGTTCGGCGGCTCTCCTTTCATCACGGGTTGCAGTGAACCCTTTTTTCAACAATTCTAAATTGTTATTTTGAAGTTCCAAATTTTCCAAAGCAAACATTCTAGATGTAGAAAATTATGTTCTACTAAGGTCAGAAAAAAATCTCACCTCGAAATACCCTGTATTCATGTCTCGCAAAAACAACAAAATCAGGCATCTAAAGTAGTGAACCAAGCAAAATTTTAGTCCTCCAAATTCTGTTAATTTTTTCATTTTTGTTTACTCTAAAATATAAGTTATTTTCGAGATGAGATTTTGTGTGCTGATAGAGTACATCATTATCTAAATGTAGCATATTTTTTTTAGAAATGTCAAACTTTGAAATGTTGTTTTCAAATTCTGGAGAATATCGGGCTCCATATAGCTCCAGCTCTAAAGTGATTAGACGGTGGCTTGAAAACAAATGTCTGACATATAATAAAACATCATTTATTCAAATAAGTGACAAAGGACTATGAATTTGCAAACATTGTACAAAAAAAGTTCCTATTTTTATAGTCGAATAATTTTGGGCGTAACATGATGAATGCTGCTATCAAATGGACCAATCCGGAGACTCGCAGGCCATGGACACAGAGGCCAGCCTCCCAAATGATGATTTATTTCTGGATCATTGTTACATTTAAAAGGGGAAGTGGGTGAAGTCTTCTAATGCATAATGTAAGGATATGTTTTGGAAACCAAGTGAAATGGGCTGTCATGGTTCCACTCGCTCAAACGCGATGCTTTTGTTAAACTTTGTTAGAGGCAATGAGATGGAAATGAACTGGTTCTAACACACTATTTGTTTGGGTATATGATGATGGGAATGTTGCTCAAATCACTTCTTCATTGTAAGAGTGAGGCATGTTAAATGGAAACACGGATTTTCTAAAGAAATACATATGGAAAATAAAAGTTTCACTAAAGATTTAGATCTTCATTTTGTTTGAATATAGAAAAAAAATTGAAAGATAACTTGTTAAAAAGGAATTGGCAAGAGAGTAAAACTTATTGTTTCTCTGATCATAAGGAGAACGTGCAACATATTTATTTGTTGAATGCCTTTCGTGGTGGGCTTTGGCGCGTCGGCCCGTCCCGGCCCTTCCTTTCCCGCCGCACCTGCACCAGGCAGCGCACGTGCCTGGGCTCCCGCGCGGTTCACACTCGCAGTCACAGACTCCCCAAAAAGCTCACATGAATTCGTGCCTGTAATGGCGCAATCTCCTCTGAGAATTCTCTCTTTCCAAATTCCAACGAACCAGATTTGAGGCTTTCCAGCTCCACTCTTTTCTGAATCTCAACCTAGAGATCCAGGTTTCATCAGAAACCACCGCTTCACACACCTTTTCTAGTGGGAGGCTACTAGGCCAACACACTGATTAGTGCAACACCGACCATTCAATGCGGTGCGTACAGTTTAGCACGCTGCCTCTCGTCATCGTTCCTCTTCCACGCAACGCTGCTTCGCCTAGGTGGTCTAGCTTGTTACATGAAGTCCCTGAAACTGCGTCCTTCAGTGATTTCATGTAACAAAGTCTCCCGACGTCTTACCTTCAATATCTACCTTCTATCTTATATCCAATGTATCAGATTGGTCTAGATTTTAAACTCAAAAGTAAAACTATTCAGAAAAAATTGAAAAAATTTCAACAAATTATAAATGCCTCGTTTTGAACACTGAGAAAGTTTCATCCAATTCGGATCAGTAGTTTGTGATTAAATAGCACTTTATGTATTGAGCACTAGTTTAAATTAAAAACCTATTTAATCACAAACCATTGATCAAAATGTAATGGAACTTCACCAGAATACAAATCGGAACATGTATGATTTATTAGATTTTTTTCAAAATTTTCTGAATAGTTTTACTTTTAAGTTTAAAATCTAGACTAATATGGTGCGTTGGATAGAAGATAGAAGATGGATATTGGAGGTAAGGCGACGGGAGACTTTGTTACATGAAGTCACTGGAGTTGCGTCCCTAATCAATGGCTCCCCCATCCATCTCGCGCAGTCTAGCTGAGTGGGGCGGTGCAATGCCAATCAGTGTGGCATCAAACGGTCCGGTTAACCCCACCGATTAAGCGCTGGACGACGGTAGCTTTGTCGAGAAGGCACACAAAGCCGCACTGATGCTTGGTTGGAGACGGAGCCACCCTGTACAACAACATTGTTACAGCTTTCGTGGAGCCTCGAGGCATTGAAAAATGCTGCGTCGTGGGCTCGAAGAATCACGGGGCGAACATACTAGTGTAGTTTTCACGGACGCTTGCGGCAGCGGCATTGATGGTATCTTGTTTGTTTGTTCTTCTCTGATCGTGTCTCGGTTCAGCCGTGCTTGCCGCCTTGTCCGGCAACGGCATTTCCGTTCCGTGAAGACCAAGGCCCGCTTGGAGCGGCCGAATTTCATAGCAGCTTCAGAGAAAACAATCTACAGAAGTTCGGAAAGTGACTACTGTCTGTGTAAAATCTTACTCCTACCTTGAAAGTGTAACCTTTGTTGCATCGCATGGGTTGCCGGCCGATTATAGAGCGACTAATGTTATTTCAAAGATTCAAAAATATTTGAAATAAACTTTGCATTTACATATTATCTTGATACTTACTAGTACATTTTTTTTTAAAAAAATACAATTACATGTGGCTAAAATCACAAAATGTCCACATAACTATAATAATTCGATCTATATTATTCAAAGAAATAAAATTTTCCTTTTTTTGTAGACCACATATGATCATATTTTGTCTCAAAAAAAAATTCACGAGTAAGTATCAACGTAATATATGTACATGCATTAGTGATTTCGATTTATTCAGAAACACTGAAATAGCATTTGAACTTTTTTTAAAATTGGGTGCCCATGCACCCCCATTCATCAATTCTGGGTCGATTACGTTACTGCATAGTTGGTGTTCATGACAGAACTACGTTACGATATGTTTTTTTGTTAAATCGTAGCCATAGATTTAAGGTAAACACTCCATACCGGAGGCCGATGGGAGTGGATTCATCGGCCCTCTCCAGAGACGTCCATCAAGGTTCTGATCGAACGGCTCCTCGATCGGCATTTTTTTTTCACCCGTTAACTATGCACATATTTTACGACAGGAATCCGCAGTTATTGCTCCTATTTACTCCCCGCTACCGTAATACCTCCCAAATCGATCCCCACGGCCGAGCGACCTTCCCCTCCTCGCCGCCCTTCTCCCTGTTGACTCAATCTCTAATCTCCTGCCTCAAATTCTCCCAACCATGCCGCTTAATCTAGGCCGGGCACCACCGGCGGTGGCTGGTTTTGTCTCGTGCGCCGGCGGCACGCATGAGGATCTGACGGCAGCGGTGACATGCGGCCGACGAAGTTGTTGTGCGAGGCCGCTCTGTCTGGACAAAGCTAACGACCATAGGCTGCTTCCAGCGCTCATGGTTACAGTCTCGTCCCTTCAACGGCTACACTATCCCAGGAGAAGGTAATAGCCAGATCTAGGTGTATGTCTTTATGTGGTGTCTATTTCTGAAATTTGTCAGCAGTAAGTCCTTTAGCCCTCTATCATTTGAAAACGTGGATTCAATTTTTCCACCTGAAGCATATAGTAGCCAATTTTTAGTCATATACTGCATCTGCTAGATTTTGTACAATACAGTAATTTTGTGGTAATATTAGCAATTTTGTGCTTCCATGCACGTCTTGGTTTGCTATGTGAGATACATATGCATGCTTCCTGTGTAAGCAAATTTTTTTTTTGAGAGAACGCGTGAGCTTTATTAATCACCGAGACATAAAGTCAGTACAAATAGTTTCCCGAATACAATTCGGGGACACACCACGCCACACAGAAGACACATAAAATTCACTAGAACGAGCTAACAGATGCGCAACCATATTCTGCTCGCGACGAACATGAAAAATAGAGCATTGCAAGAAAGAAGCGACAAGACTCTTGATATCTTGGATAACTGGCCCGCAAATAGAGCGATCCATCTTCCCGGTGTTGATGCGCTGGACGATGGATAGAAAATCAGAGGCAAGAGACACTCTTTCAAGACCTTCTTCTTTAGCAAAAGTAAGCGCCCTCCTCATCGCCATGGCCTCAGCAAGCTCAGGGATGATGACCTCCTGGTAGGTATCGCTGCAAGCAGCTACACATGCACCGTTGTGGTCTCGTATCACCACCCCTGCTCCCATGCAGCGGGAAGAAGCAAAAAGAGCAGTGTCAACATTAATCAAGACCATACCTGCCGGCGGCGGAACCCAATGAGGCGATGAAGAAGGTTCACGTCTGTGGCTAGACTTGGTCTTGAACAGGTGCTCAATGATCATATCAATATAAGCTTTAACTCTTATGGCCAAACTTGAGGGAGACACCATTATATTTTCTTCCCTGAGTTTGTTACGTGCATCCCAAATATGCCAGCATGTCACTGCTAAAACCGTGCCCTCAAGGTCACTTCCCCTAGCTAGATAATCAAAGATCCACATCTTGGGAGAGATAAAACACTTGAGGTTCAGATGAATATTATAGTAACCTTTAACTTGCGACCACACCTCACGTGCATATGGGCAGAAAAGAAGAGCATGCTCAACTCGTTCATCCACGTAGCAGTGAACACATGCTGAAGAAGCTGGTATGTGACGACGCTCCAGCTGCGCTCCCGACGGGAGGCAATCATGCGCGAAACGCCATAGAGTAATCAGTGATGATGAAGTTTGTGCATATTCTATCTAATTGGCAGGAACCATTGCCATATAGTGCATTTGAAATTTTGTATGCTTCTACATAGATTATATTATGCTACATACAAACAAATTGATGCTTCTATGTTACCATGCTTTCCGAATTGTACAGATGAGATGATCATGTACCTATATGTCATATGTTGAATCTGCTTCCATGTCCAACTTGTTATGATGCTGGTTATGCTGTGTGAGATGTATATGACCAATATTCATGTTTGGAAAGCTATATTTTCTGCTTGTATGTACTTCTGGTTCATGATGTTTCAGATATATATTCATGTTTTGTTTACCATGTCTCCAAAAAATTTATACACTGAATTTCTTCAGTGCTGCATGTAACCGTGCTTCTACCTTTTTTGGTTTCTGGTGTTGTCATTTTCAACACCAGTATAATTTAAATATTGTACTCGTGCTGTTAGCTATGTTTCAGGCTTTGAAGATTCTATGTGGTGATAGTTATTGGAGCGAGTGACTTCTTCATGTTATCGAAGCACCGGTGGGGCGAGTGACTACTTCACATTGTCGGAGCCAGACCAGTGTGTTCTTGCTGGCCTACACCAGTGGGTGTAGGCACTACATGAGGCAGGGAGGGTTACTAGCAGCATGAGGTTGCTGTTGCAGGTCATCGATGAGCTTTTGAGGTTCCCCATCGATAGGCATGTGCCTTGCCCTGAGATGTGGAAGGCGCACATTCTGCGAGATGACGCAAACCATGTGACCGATCAACCCGCAAATTTACAGGGCGTTAGCGCCCGCATGCCTTATCTTGTCCGTTGTCTTCTGTTGGAGATCCGTGCCAACCATTGACCGTTGTGGGACCTACTGCCCCGTATGCCAGGACAGATGCGGTATAATCTTTTTTCTCAGCGGTATCTCCAGGGGGACAGAACCCTGTACGCCACCACGCCCCACCACACACCCCGTGCCCACTCCTCTCTCCCCTATTCCGCCACCCCCTCAGATCGCCAAATCGTGCCGCCGCCCACCAGTCCCTCCCTGCTCCCCGGCGAGCTTAAGATTAGGGAGTGCCGCCGGTGATACCTCCATTCCTCACCCCCTCCTCCTCTGCCAGATCGAACACAAATCGCTCCGCCGCCTCTCAGTTCCGCCGCACTCGCAGGCGAGGCGGGAAGATAGGGAGCGCCGCACTCTCAGTATCCGTCGAGGAGAGAGGAAATACCCAGATGTAACGGTCAACGCTGCTCAGATGGTGGGGACACAGCGCGCATCTCCAATGGAAATGGACGCTCTGGATTAAGCCATCGCGCCATAACGGCCTGTAACTGGACTTTTGCCGATTCTTATTGTATGTAGAAGCAAAGTCTGATATTACTAGAAGCAAAAGTTATTTTATGTTGAAGGAATTATGTCAATATGTGTTTCGAAGCTTGTACTATTTTCTTTGGAAGCAAATTATATGCCTGTTTGGAACCAATTTCAATAGAAGCAAATGCTTGTAAGAATGGAAGCAATCTTATTTCCTTTTGTAAGGAAATTGTATTTTTTGTTGGAAGCAATATTGGTACATTTTTTTTGCATATTTTCTATTGTGGAATTAAAAGACCACACTATAACAATCTCCTCCAGTTGTCCTTGAAGCAATCGTGGATTTTCAATAGAAGCAAAATATTCTTGGTAGGAAGCAAGTTTAGTTATTTTCTATGGTGGAAATAAAAGACTACTCCCTCAAATCAGAATTAAGTATCGGTGATTTTGTACTAACTTAGTATAAAGTTTGTACTAAGTCATCGACACTTATTTATGATCGGAGGGAGTACAATGTAACAATCTCTAATTGTCACTGAAACAACCATAGCTTTCCGGTAGAAGCAAAATATTCTTGGCGGGAAGCAAAGTTAAGTTGTATTACAAATAGAATTCAGCATGCAAAGTTTTGTACCAGGGAAGCATTGTTTTCAACACTTGAAGCGTTGCTTTCCAGTAGAAGCAAAATATTCTTGGCAGGAAGCAAAGTTAAATTGTATTACAAATAGAATTTACGATGGTTAGTAACCACTTAAACGAAAGCATGCAAAATATTGGGCGTGCATCCTGCAAGCCGCTTAAACGGAAGCATGCAAAGTTGTTCCTATAATCACGTAATGAGCCATGTCCGGAGAGCCAGCACAATTCAGATATGCTGGCGACATTAGCGGACGTGCGTTACAAGGTCTGTTTACGGAAGCATGCAATCAGTCCCTGATTAACGGGAATTGAAGCGCGGGCCTGGTTAATATCGTACGGTGCGGACTGATTCCAATCCTACGGATCCAAAGGTCCGATGGGAAGCAACTTATCGGGATCCGATTTGTAGCGGTGCCCTAGATTTAAGGTCCAACTGATAAATTTTTTATGTTGTGAACTAACATTGTGTTTCAAAAGTCATCCCCGTATCTTGCTTTCACTATATTGTGTAAATAGTTTTTAAAATTTTCACTTGAACATTTTTATCCAAAAATAGAAACCCTCATTTTCGTATTTTGTTTATGCATATATCATTATTCGTGTCAACAAAATTATCTAAATTCGTCGAAAACTGCCCGCATGGAATTGCCGACCAATTTCTGTGATATTAGTCGTCAAGGATAAAGGTAATCGTATTTCGAGAAATTATTCTTGTCTTTAGAGAAAAAATATTAACCTAATAGCCAAACATGATGAGTCTAGTGATGCTATGTTTTATGGAACAACAAACTCATTATAAAAACAAACATTCTTGGTGACGGAGATGCCTTCTCGGTCGGCTTCTTTCTGGCCCACAAAAGGTTAAACTCTTTCTGATGTTCATCCAGTGTTCGTACTCTTGTTTTTTCTTGCCCACATTTTTTTTACAATCCGAGGGTCTTCACACTGGATGGGGAAATCTCAATCTCGGTTTTTAATCTCGCAATAAGCTATCTTGGTACCATCGGCACATGTCATTTAAAATGACATGAATACTGCACACCGCCCGCATCCTCCGTCTCAAACGTATCTATAATTTTTTATGCTCCATACTTATTTAACCACCATTTGCTTTGTGTTTTGTTACACTTTGTGGTGTTTTTATGCATTTTCTGGAACTAACCTATTAACGAGGTACCACAGTGCCAGTTCCCTATTTTTTTTTTGCTGTTTTTGTGTTTCAGAAAAGCTACACAGGAAATATTCTCAGAATTGAACGAAACAAAAGCCGAAGTTCATATTTTTCCCGACACGAGACAGAGTCCAAAGCAGAGACAGAGGGGGACCAGGGGCCAGCCACACCATAGGGTGGCGCGGCCAGCCCCTGACCCACGCCACCAGATGGTGGGGCCACCTGGCCCACCTCCTGACGCCGCCCTTCCTCCTATATATTCTCCTAGGCGAGGAATACATAAAACCCCGATCAATTTTCCATGAAACATATTGTAAGCCGCCACCGTCGTCGACGCGAGATCGGGAGGGTCCAGAAGCTCTTCCCGGCATCCTGCCGGAGAGGGGAATCACCACCGGAGGCCTTCTTCATCACCATGCCTGCCTCCGGAGTGATGTGTGAGTAGTCTACCTTGGACTATGGGTCCATAGCAGTAGCTAGATGGTTGTCATCTCCTCCATGTACTTCATGTTTAGATCTTGTGAGCTGCCTATCAAGATCAAGATCATCGTTATGTAATTCTACATGTTGTGTTTGTTGGGATCCGATGAATATTAATACTTTGTCAAGTTGATTTATGATTTATCATCTCTATGTTGTGTATGATCTTGCATGCTCTCCGTTGCTAGTAGATATCTTGGCCGAGTAGATGCTAGTGAGTCCAAGAGGGAGTATTTATGCTCGATAGTGGGTTCATGCCTCTAGTAATCTGGGGGAATGACAGAAACCTCTAAGGTTGTAGATGTGCTGTTGCTACTAGGGAGAAAACAACAATCTTGTGTTCAAGGATATTTGTATTGTTTACATTACACACTTTGCTTAAGGCGATAATCTGTTGCTTGCAACTTAATACCCAACGGTTGCTTGGATGACATCCGGCGGGTGGATTATTAGTCATAGATGCAGTTGGATTACGGTCTATGTATTATGTTGTAATGCCCAAGTGAATCTCATAGTGATCCTCATGATATTTGTATGCTTGCTTTATTCTATCAATTGTCCAACTGTAATTTGTTTACCCAGCATGTTATTTATCTTATGGAGAGACACCACTAGTGAACTGTGGACCCCGGTCCATTCTTTTACATTGTTATTACCGTTTACCATTTACTCGCTTTATTTACATTCTTGCAAACTACTATATTTTACCACTCGATACGCTTAATCCTTTGTTTACAGCAAACCGGTGAGATTGACAACCTCACTGTAAGTTGGGGCAAAGTACTTGGTTGTGTTGTGTGCAGGTTCCACGTTGCTGCTGGTGCAAAGCTACGCCCCAGACGAGGCACCATATAAAAATTGTCTAGAGCTGTCGCGAAGCTAGCGAGCATCAACCTTCAGAAGTTGGTTATTTCTCCTACTGGTTCGATAAACCTTGGTTTCATACGGAGGGAAGACTTACTGCTGTGCTCATCATACCTTCCTCTTGGGGTTCCCAACTGGGCGGTCGTCTACACGCCATCAAGCAATTTTTCTAGCGCCATTGCCGGGGAGAAAGAGGATTTCTGCAAGGGGAGTCTCTCGCTTTCAATCTTTTACTTTGTTATTGTTTTGCTTTATTTTACTTTTGCTTGCATCTTTTTATCAAAAATACAAAAAAGTTAGTTCCTTTATAGTTGTTATTTTTACTTGTCTGCTTTTAGTTTTGCTAGAATGGGTACTCCTGAGAACACCAAGTTGTGTGATTTTACTAGCACCAATAACAATGATTTTATCTGCACTCCTATTGCGCCACCTGCTCCCGAGGCAATTTTGTATGAGATTACGCCTGCTTTGTGATGTCTACGCACACGTCTATTCTTGTAGACAGTGTTGGGCCTCCAAGTGCAGATGTTTGTAGAGCAGCAGCAAGTTTCCCTTAAGTGGATCACCCAAGGTTTATCGAACTCAGGGAGGAAGAGGTCAAAGCTATCCCTCTCAAGCAACCCTGCAATTACGATACAGAAAGTCTCTTGTGTCCCCAACACACCCAATACACTTGTCAGATGTATAGGTGCACTAGTTCGGCGAAGAGATAGTGAAATACAAGTGGTAGTGATGATTATAAGTAGTAACTGTGATATGAAATAAGTATCGTTGCGAGCAAACATGTAACAAAACAGGAAGTAAACGGTGTGCAATGCTTGGAAACAAGGCCTAGGGATCATACTTTCACTAGTGGACACACTCCCAATAATATAACATAATTGAACAAATAAATAACTTCTCTTCACTATGGTACTCTGAATTACTCTCCTATTGAATAACACTAATCATTGCGTAGGGCTACGAAGCACTCCTCAAAGTTCATCAAGTACTTGACAAACACCACTCATAGAGATATCCAAATCAAACCACAACTCAAGATAGATATTATTGCAACTTAGACCAAGTACTAACACGGTGCACACACTGTCAACATTACACCATGAAAGGAGGAATAGATCACTTTAATACTATCATAGTGATAATTATTCTCATAATCCATAAGAGATCACAATCGTAGCCTAGACCAAGTACCACCATGATGCACGCACTGTCACCGTTACACCATGGCAGGAGGAATAGATTACTTTAATAACACACTAGAGTACACATAATGAAGAAGAGTAACATCTACTTATTCAACATGATACAAAGCTCACGATCACATAAAGATCACATCATGGGAGAGAGAGGTGAACCACATAGCTACCGGTAGAGCCCTCAGCCCTGGGGATGAACTACTCCCTCCTCATCATAGGAGACAGCAAGGTTGATGGAGATGGCGATGGAGACCGATGGAGATGGCTCCGGGGGCACTTCCCCATCCTGGCAGGGTGCCGGAACAGAGACTTCTGTCCCCCGAAATTCATCGACAGCGGCGGCGGCGCTGCGGAACTGTTCTGAAAATTTCGCCGACTCCTTTAGGGTTTTCCGTCCCGAGGCTTTATATAGGCGAAGGGGCGTCATCAGGGGGCAGCCAGGGGCTCCTCACACCAGGGTGGCGCGGCCAGGGCCTGGGCCGCACCACCTATGTGTGAGGGCGGCCTCTGGCCCCCTCCGGCTCTCTTTCGGTCTTCGGGAAGCTTCCGGGGAAAATAAGACTTCTGGAACTTGTTTCGTCCAATTCCGAGAATATTTCCTGTGTAGCTTTTCTGAAACACAAAAACAGCAGAAAACAGGGAACTGACACTGTGGCGACTTGTTAATAGGTTAGTTCCGGAAAATGCATAAAAGTGCCACGAAGTGTAACGAAACATCGGGTAAATGGTGTAAAAACAAGCATGGAGCATCAAAAATTATAGATACGTTGGAGACGTATCAGCATCCCCAAGCTTAACTCCTGCTCGTCCTCGAGTAGGTAAGTGATAACAAAAGAAATAATTTTTGAGGTGACATGCACCTACACAATGTTGATCATATATGTAAGCATTTGTGAGCTGGGATCATAAGAACTTAAAACATGGGCATGAAAGATATAATCTTGACAATAGAAACTTAGCAACCATGTTATAACATGGAAATGAACACAAACAAAAGATCATGAAAATGAAACAATGAAAGTCAAACGTGTGTTCAAATCAAATGGAAAAACATAGTAAATGGTTTTCAGCTTGTCCTTCATGGAGAGCAAAACATAAATGCATAGGACACCTTCAAGTTTAAGAGGGCGACTAGATACAAATAATTTAAGAACAAGTGAAACCATAGTCATGAATCAATCAATGAAAACTTTGGGACAATGCACATTATACTCAGAATGACAACTATGCTCTCTTAATGGTGCATAAAGGTAGAAGGTGGTGACTCAACATAAAAGTAAAAGAAAGGCCCTTCGCAGAGGGAAGCAGTGATTAAACATGTGCTAGAGCTTTTCATTTGTAAAATAGAGAGATAAAAATTGGTTTTGAGAGGTGGTTGTCTTTGTCAACGACTAGCAATGGGGTTCTTACTATCTTCCATACAAAAATGAAGCAAGTTTTTGAGAGAGAGATTGGCACTTTTGTGCTCTTTTTATAAAGCTTGGCACTCCTCCCCACCTTTTTTCCTTTCTCAAACCATGGCTAACCGATTCCATCGGGTGCCCACCAACATTCACATTCCATGGATGATGAGGGTTAACTCGGTAAATGTCCTAGATGAAGGACTTAGGATCGGGGGAATAGGGCGTCGGATGAACTCGAAGGTAAAGGTTAGTTGAAATAAGTGTATCTCGAAAGTAAACTTGGGTATTCAACCTGGCTTGCTTTCAATCTGCCCTACCCCGTCCCCTCCTGGCCCCTATATATAGATGGCCAGGTCTCGAGGATCGGGTAGGGTCCAATACAGATTACAATATCGACATACGGTAAGAACTCGTATTCGACTATCATTACAATTGGGCCTAGCTTAACGGGCCTCAGGGGTATTCAACTAACGGGATCTATTAACTATACCCTTGTCAGTAGCCCCTGAGATTCTACCAGAATTGTAGATTCGGGTTGAATCTCTAATCTTCAAATCTTCGACTTGATCAATTTCTTCAATTTCTTCATATCTTCAAATTTTCGGCTTGGTCTTTCGACTTACTTTCATGATATTTTTTCGCAAGGGGTTTTGATGAACAAGCCTGACAACTCTGACGGATCAAGAGGTCAGTTAACTGCCGGAACAGATACTTGTCACCTACTTCAAATTCAATCCCCTTGGATTTGAATTCGGGATACCGGTCAAACCCATTTTTTTGCCGCATTTAGGTCTTACAAAGAATGAATCCCAGTGATTCTCAGGGTACCCAGTGCGTCCACCAGGATTTTCTTCGCGTCGTAGACACGGATACATACCAGCAGAGCGCATCCATGTGCGTATACCAGGTCACACAGGACGGATCCCGGGGTCTTACCTTCGTGACAAGTCACGGCATTCGAGTTACGTTACGATAACATAACTCGAGAATCCTATGTCGCAGTCAAATTTTGACTAAAAATATTCGGGTTTCAACAACCATAAAAGTCGCTCCCGATGGGAGTAACACTCCTGCATAATGCTTTACCAAGAAATATCGTCAGGTGCGCGCTCAGCGCTCCCGATGGGAGTAGCCCCCGAGGCTATAGTCGAAAAAAGACTTTTTCGAGTATAGGCTCAAAATATAATGTAGTCCATCATACTTCAACTCGAGATACTTTAATAACATCTTGTCGTCGAATACGAGTCCACCACTCCAGTAAAGAGTTGCATTCAATATCTTCGAAGGTAGTAGCCCCCAAGGCTATAATCGAATAATCTTGTCTATAAATTTTGCACTTGTCGGCGCCATCCTTCTTCTTTCTTATATTATCTTCTTTATGACGTCAATGAATACGTCACTCTGTATGAGTGCGAACCGTTTTATGGGCAGCACTGTAATTTTTGCGATTTTTGACCATTAGTGGGCTATCGTTTCCGCTCCTTGCGCCACATTTCAGCCCACGATCCTTCTCCCAGAAGGTATATAAGGGGCGTAGTGGGGGATTTTACTGTTTACCAGCTCGTTCCCTCCGCCGCCTCCATTGCCGATCTCTTCTCCTCTCTTCGTTCGTGCATAGCCCCCAAGCGCGGTGTGATAGATGCGCGTGAAGCACCTAGCCACCAAAAACACCATGGCCAAGAACTCCTCTGCCACCAACTGGGTACGCTCTGCCATCACGCCGAAGGAGGTGGAGAAGGCCAGGACGGACGGCCTCATCTCCGCCCAGGATTCCATCAAGTTTCCCAGTACCGAGCGGATCCCGCAGCCCCCAAACGGTTATCGGGTAATGTTTCTTGCTTTCCTCCTCCATGGCCTTTCTCTTCCTGCCCACGAGTTTCTCAGTGGGCTCCTCTTTGTCTACGGTGTGCAGCTCCACCAGCTCATACCAAACTTCCTTCTTCACATTGCTTGTTTCGTGACTCTCTGCGAGTTATTTTTGGGCATTGAGCCCCACTTTCTTCTCTGGAGGTCAATCTTTCGGCTTCGCCCCAATGTTGCTCTGGCTAGAAAGCCTGAATTGGGCGGAGCCATTGTCTCTGTTCGCCCTGAGGCGCAGTACCTCGAATTTTCCTTTGCCGCATCTGTCCAGGGTGGAGAACCAAATGGTTCTATATCAAAGATCGCAATGCCTCCCCTGAAGACCAATATGGTTTAGCCCCTTTCGAAGCCTCCAAGGAAGTGAAGAAATTGGCGTCGTGGGATGCGCTTCCCTCAGATGCGGAGATAGCACAAGTTCTTCCTCTTCTATCTCGTATTCAGGCTTTGAAAGGAGGCCAAGGAGGAGCTTTGTCTTGTATCCCACTCATGGCGTTCTTTGTGCAACGTCGAGTTCAACCCCTGCAGCACCGCCTCACCAAGCACTGGAATTACTCTGGCTTGGAAGACCCTACTCGCGTCTCTGAAGATTTGATAGAGAAAAAAGATGTCGATAAGCGAGTTAGGAGCCTCACCAAGCTCACCAAGGATCATGCGGTTGCTGACTTGACTGCTGACTACTTCGACTCCGTGCACCCTTTGCCCGAGGTATGTATCTTTGTGTTCGCTCGTTGTCGAATTTTGTTTGCTTCGACTTACGTTATTCTTTGCCCTTGTACTCTGCTGCCTTTATTTATATGCAGGGTCACCAATTCCTTGTTTCGCACCCTCCTCTTCCAGAGGCAGGGCCCCTTCCGGCTGATCTGGACTCATCTGCATCTGAAGCCCCCGAGGCTGACGAGAATCAGGACGGAGATGATGCCGAAGAATCGGAAGAGGAAACTAGCTCGTCGACATCGTCTCCCCCCGTGCTTGCTGAAGATGCTGGTATCGACAAGAAGAGGAAACGAGTCGAAGAATTTGCTTCTTCGAGTTCTGCAGCGGCTGATAAGCCTCTGTTCCTTGATACATCTCCAACGTATCTATAATTTTTGATGCTCCATGCTTGTTTTTACACCATTTGTCTATTGTTTCGTTACACTTCGTGGCACTTTTATGCATTTTCCGGAACTAACCTATTAACGAGTTGCCACAGTGCCAGTTCCCTGTTTTCTGCTGCTTTTGTGTTTCAGAAGTGATACACAGGAAATATTCTCGGAATTGGACGAAACAAGTTCCTGAAGTCTTATTTTACCCGGAAGCTTCCAGAGATCGCTTTGCATGATTATGGCCATTATTGCTCTCTTAGTTGGTCGCTCCTAGTCTTTTGCTAGCCCTCGCCTTGTACTGAGTATGAGCTCTACTCGTGCATCCAACTCCTAAAAGCCAAAGTTTTCCAAAGTGTCCACCATACATACCTACTAGCAATTTGCTATTCCAAGTAAATTTGACTTGCTTTTATTTTCTCTTCAAATTAAACTCTTACGAGTGTTATGCGAAATTCGGTCAGTAAAGCTCTCACGAACCGGAAGGCACACTTTACTTTTTCCTGTTCTTAAAAATTTGACATTGTGGTCTCTTATGTTGAGTTGTTATGCTTGCAAGTTGTAAGTTGGATTCTAGCCCAGCCATGCTGTCATGGGCAATCTTTCAACATTGCACTTCTTATTTGAGTTGATATTGTGATCTTGTGGGGATCATGGAATTTGACATTGTGGTCTCTTATGTTGAGTTGTTATGCCTGCGGTGTGAAATGAATTGAGAATCATGTGGGGATCATGGAGTTTGTATATGTGTTAGGGAAACGCCGGGCCGCTAATCTAAGCCATGCATAATTCATGGTGGAAATTTGCAGCATACCCATGGTGAACATTCGACGATGCATCTCACAATAAAAAGCTAAACAAAAGGCAAATAAAAGAGATGTCGAGGTGTTCATTGTCTGCTTGTCCTGTCATTTTGGTGTGGGCTTGTTCCATGTCATCGGGCACGGAGGTACCCCATTGGCGGTTCTCAATGATATGCATATACTTACAATGACAAGAGCCTTGCTTGGGACTCTAAGTAAAGTAGCATGAGGTTTGGGTACTCGTATTCATGGGGCATGAGGTTTTCAACCTATGATTTGTCAAGCATATGCATCATAATTGTTCTAGCATTAACTTTAACCATTCAAGATGCTTATGATGGGGGCAATGAGAGCTCAAAGCCGGTAAGTACCATCATTTTTGAAGGTTATAAAACTTGAAATCACTGCTTCCCTCTGCGAAGGGCCTTTTTTCTACTTTTATGTTGAGTCACCACCTTCTATCTTTATGCACCATTAAGAGAGCATAGTTGTCATTCTTAGTGTAATATGCATTGTCCCAAAGTTCATTGATTGATTCATATTGTTGGTTTCAGTTGTTCTTAAATTATTTGTATCTAGTCGCCCTCTTAAACTTGAAGGTGTCCTATGCATTTATGTTTTGCTCTCTTTGAAGGACAAGCTGAAAACCATTTGTATGTTTTTCCTTATGATTTGAACACACGTTTGACTTTCATTGTTTTATTTTCATGATCTTTTGTTTGTGTTCATTTGCATGTTTACAACATGGTTGCTAAGTTCTTATTGTCAAGATTATATCTTTCATGCCCATGTTTTAAGTTCTTATGATCCCAGCTCACAAATGCTTACTTATGTGATCAAGATTGTGTAGGTGCATGTCACCTCAAAAATTATTCTTTTGTTATCACTTACCTACTCGAGGACGAGCAGGAGTTAAGCTTGGGATGCTTGATACGTCTCCAACGTATCTATAATTTTTGATGCTCCATGCTTGTTTTTACACCATTTGTCTATTGTTTTGTTACACTTCGTGGCACTTTTATGCATTTTCCGGAACTAACCTATTAACGAGTTGCCACAGTGCCAGTTCCCTGTTTTCTGCTGTTTTTGTGTTTCAGAAGTGATACACAGGAAATATTCTCGGAATTGGACGAAACAAGTTCCTGAAGTCTTATTTTACCCGGAAGCTTCCAGAGATCCAAAGGAGAGTAGGAGGGGGGCCACCAGGGCCCCACACACAGGGCTGGCGCGGCCAGGCCCTGGGCCGCGCCACCTTGGTGTGAGGCCACCTGGCCCCTCCTTTGACATCGCCCCTTCGCCTATAAAGACCCCCCGACGGAAAAAACCTAAGTACCCGATCACTTTTCCAGAACACATCGCGATCCGCCGCCGCCGTCGACCCGAAGATCGGGAGGGTCCAGAAGCTTTTCCCGGCACCCTGCCGGAGAGGGGAATCACCACCGGAGGTCTTCTTCATCGCCATGCTTGCCTCCGGAGCGATGAGTGAGTAGTCTACCTTGGACCATGGGTCCATAGCAGTAGCTAGATGGCTGTCTCCTCCACCATGTGTTTCATGTTTAGATCTCATGAGCTGCCCTACATGATTGAGATCACCGTTATGTAATTCTACATGTTTGGTTTGTTGGGATCCGATGAATATTGGTGTTTATGAT
The DNA here is from genome assembly GCA_007115705.1 of Dactylis glomerata. NCBI lineage: Eukaryota > Viridiplantae > Streptophyta > Magnoliopsida > Poales > Poaceae > Dactylis > Dactylis glomerata. The sequence continues at coordinate 645,326 of QXEO01000291.1, read as the reverse complement.
TAAGTTGTTGTACTGAATATTATCTTTTGTTATCTCTATGTTGTTTATGATCTTGCATGCTCTCCGTTGTTAGTAGCTATCTTGGCCGAGTAGTTGCTAGTGACTCCAAGAGGGGGTATTTATGCTCGATAGTGGGTTCATGCCTCTATTTAACCTGGGGGAGTGACAGAAACCTCTAAGGTTGTAGATGTGCTGTTGCTACTAGGGAGAAAACAACATTCATATGCTCAAGGGCATATGCTTTGTTTACATTATACACTTTGCTTAATGCAATTATCTATTCTTCGCAACTTAATACTTGTGGAGTTGTCGGATTGATTCACCACAAGTGGATTATTAGTCATAGATGCAGTTGGATGGCGGTCTATGTATTTTGTTGTAATGCCCAGAGTAAATCTCATAGTGATCTTCTTGACATATCACGTTTATCTTTATTCTATCAATTGCCCAACTATAATTTATTTACCCAGCATGTGTTATTTATCTTATGGAGAGACACCACTAGTGAACTGTGGATCCCGGTCCTATTTCCATCATATTGCTATCACCTGTTTACTTTACTCGCACTGTTTACTTTACTCTTATACTCTATTGTTTTCCACTCGATACGCTCATAACCTTTGTTTCAAGCAAACCGGTGAGATTGACAACCTCATCGCAAGTTGGGAACAAAGTACTTGGTTGTGTGTGTGCAGGTTCCGCGTTGCTACTGGCTGAAGACGAGTCAACAAGTATCATTAAACGACGCCCTTGTTGGAGTGCTATTAAGCCAGTCTGCATCACCTTCAGTCGTTTGTCTCTCCTCTCCTAGAACGATAAACCTTGGTTTCTTAACTGAGGGAAAACCAGCTGCTATACTCATCACACCTTCCTCTTGGGGTTCCCAACGGGCTGGTCATTCACCACGCACAAGGATGAAGCTCCTACATCAACTAGGATCATCATTCCTGCAGAAGATACGGAGTACTTCGACCTCCTGGCGTCGTAAGTGTTTTTATTCGAGTTCTTCAATTACACCGCTCTTGCCTTGTTTTTGTCGTGTTACACATAACTTATTTTCTTCGTGTAGAGATGACGAAGAGCCGCCAAAAGTTGCTACAGCTACTGCTTCAATTCCCCCTGCAGTTGATGATGAGCCCCCTGCCCAAGAAATGGCGCCTAGGGTTACCAGGGCCTCTGTAAAGAAGGTTCCTGCGCCCCGAAACCTCAAGCGCTTGAAGAATGCCAAAGAACCCGATGTCTCTCTGGAAGCTCATGAATCCTCGGCTTCCCCCCATGATGTGAGCAATTTTTCCTGACTTGTTTCCCTTGCATACACTAGTGCTCTTACACACTCTTTCTCTCAGGCATTATTGAAGAGATTCGTCGCCTTGGGCACCGAATGCGCTGAGTACCTAAAGGTTGCGAAAGCTTCCGAAGGTATGTTCTATATCCAGTCATGATCTTTCCTCCACGCTTATCTTTTGCTGTTTATCTGACTTCCTTTCTTCTTCTACTGTAGCTGCTATAGCAACAACCAATGCCCGAATTGCGTCATTAGAGGCTGAGCTTAGTGCCTCGCAGATGGCATATGATATTGCGGCCGCTGCCAAAGCAAGCGCTGAGAAGTCGCAGAAATCAGCGCTTGGTAAGGCGAAGAAAGCTGAAAAAGCTTTGGCCGACGCCAACAAGGAGCAAGCTCAGCAAGAAAAAGCCATGACAGAGCGTCTTCGCACAATGTCTGCTGCTACTGAAGGTAAATGCTTCGCCTTGTCTCTCATTTCGACTCCTATTGCCTTGTTATACTTGCTGATATGTTTCTTTCCTTGTTTCCTTTGTCCTTCTTTGCTGTGCAGGATTTACCGGGGTATCTTCGTCGTCTTTACAACCGGGCGATGATCCTCTGCTGACCGCGGTTAACCTACTCGAGGCGAACTGGATATCTATCCAGGAGACTCTTGAGTTGGTTAGCCGCGTTCTGTCGCGATTGTTCGTCGGGTTGTGGCCGAAGAAGAAGGCAGAAGTCCCGAAGGGTAACTTGGAGAATCTTGCCAAGTCCTTCGATACAATTGAAGACCCGACCCTCCAGCTGAAGGGGCTCTCTCTGAAACGTGGCGCTGAGGGTGCTATTGCACTTTCTTTTGCGCACGGCGCGGACTTCGACTGGGAGAAGGTGAGCTCTCCCCATGGCCGCACCCGCGATGAGATGAAGGTTTTCCTCGAGAGGGCGAAGAAGTTGGCGCCTGCACTGGCGGCGATTATTTCTCCTTTTGCAGCCTCCGCGGCATCTACTGCTCCGGCCCCAACGACGGAAAAGCCTGCACCTCCGTCGACTTCTGGCGACGGATTTGTCATGCCCTCTTCTGCCACGGAGCAAAATGCTGAGGTGGCGTAGACTTCGGCTCCTCTGTAGCTTTCAATTTCTCCTTTTGAATGTAAAAACCTTTAGTCGCGTGCAACCCGAGAACTTTAGCCAAAGGGTTTTGCACTTATGTAAATATATTTCCTTCTCATGAGATCTTGTGCTGTCTCTCTGAAATGTTTCTTCTTTCTTTTCTTTTGACTTCCAGTCGATGCATACCAACGATCCCTTGACTGGCGGACCTGCTCCTTCCGCTGCCCGCACGTTCGACTCGACGATTTCATCGCCTCCTAGTCGATGCAGTCAATGCGCAGAGTACTCTTTAAGGATTTCTGATCGTGAAGCTCGCTTGACTTTAGCCAAACGCCAAGCACAGATGGCTGTGAGCAAAGCTAGTAAAGCTTGTGGTTATCTGAAGCAAATATCTTCTGCCACGGAGCAAAATCGCTAAGGGGACAGAACGCGAAGTCGTTAACGAGCGGTCACCCAAAAACCATGCGCATTGGTTAATAGTTGTGAGTGGACTGGACCAAGCCAGATCCCTCGTGCGCCGAAGTACTACTCCTCATCCCGCGGCACGCTCCCACCCTAGACCGGCATTCGGCTGTCGGTCCAAGGGAGACCAGCCGGCACAAGGCTACCGGCTGGGGGTAGAAGGGCCGAAGGATGGGGAGATAAAGGAAAAAGCCAAAAGGGGTCAGGTCAAATCCGGTTTACAAACAACTAGAAACCAATACGTAGGAAATACAGGGTGAAACATCATCGATACACACGAACGGAATGTTGTTGGGCACGACATGAGTTCAGTGTACATAGAAACGAATAAGAAAATCCTGACACGGTCAGGGTGCGCTCGGCGGGCCAGCCGGCTCCAGCGGAGCAGCGTCGCCAGTTCGAGATGCTAAGACAAAGTCATCGCCGCTGGGGGATGGTGGAATGGAGTGACCATCGAGATCCTCGGGGGCTTTTTGAGGTTCTTCCGCGGAGCCGGGCTCTTCGAAGTCCATGCCATCCAAAGATTCGTCACTATCCCCAGCGTCGAAAAGCGCGTCAGTCTCGGCACACTCAGCAATGGCACAGGCGCGTTGGCGGAGCTTGGCTTTGTCGAGGCCTGCTAATCCGCCTTCACGAAGATTCTCCAGCTGGTCCAGGTTGACGCCTGGATACCAGGAGAGCACGGACTCTAGAGCCTATTCAGCACCGGCCCGAGCCGCGGACTCCTTCCAGATGTCGAGCCGGTTGGGCGCGAGAGGGATCCACTAGAGGAGCGCCTGGATCTCGCTAGGCACAGCTCTTCCCGGCCACAAGGTTTCGAAGACGGAAACAATGGCTTCGCGGAGATCCTTGCCCAGCTTGGCGGCCGGATGAAGCCGGCCCTTGGCCAACGCAACCAACTCCCCTGAGGAAAGCTCGGCCCCGGGGTCACTGCTAGGGACGATCTTTTGTTCAAGCCTGTATTCCTTCAGTGCCGCTGCGGCAGTCTCGTCGGAGTCAGGGAAAGCTCCTGCAAAGGCAATCAGAGAGTGAGGGGACGGCATGAAAGGGCAAGAGCTGAGAAACAGGAAAGGAAGTATACCGCGAAGAGCTTCCTCCAGCCCCAGCAGGCCGGATTGAACCTTGCGGTCACGGGCGCGCCAAATGCCGATCTCCTTGTCATAACGCTCGTTGTCGAGCCCCCGGAGAGTCTGCAGCTCGTTGATTTGGGCGCCGCGGCTCTCAACTTCGCTCCCCAAGGTCGCGCGAAGCTCGTTCACCTTGCCGTCGTACTCCGCAGAAAGGATTTTTCTCTCTTCAGCAAGCCGACGATCAAACTCCAGCCGCAGCGACGACTCCGCCTCTTGAGCCTTCGCCAGCTCAGTTTCCAATTCCTGAGCCCGGATGGCTTGGGCTCACAGGCCCTGAAGCTCCTCTGCGTGCTTTCGCTTGAGCGACTCAACAGTGTCGGCCGACACCGAGTCGGCCAACTGGGATTCAAGCGAAGCAATGAGCGAGGCAGCATCTGAGAATGGAGGCGTGAGAATCAAAGGGGCAGTAGCAACACGTCGAAGCAAAGGGCCAGAGCTTACCGGACAACTTCTCCAGCTCTTTCTTCAGATCCTGATACTGAGCCTTGCCGGCGCGATACTTCGCCAGCAGCTTCTGGAAGACGCTGGCTCGAAGTGCGTTCAGGTCCTGGGGAAGACAGAAAAGCAACGATTCTTAGCGAGGTCCATTTTCGAGTTAGCTGTTTCTACAGCTACCTCGAAACTCGGGGGCTAGGAGATATGGCAAGATGGACTATGAAGCCGCAGATCATGTCTCCCAACCAGCAGAAGAAACCAGAGGCTGAGGGCGCAGCACTCACATTGGTCGTCCGTATAGCGTCAAGGAGTTGAAAACCGGCATTCTGAAGCGACCCCTTGACAATAGCAAACTTCTTGTCCAGCTCCGCCAGAGTCAGTTTGCTGCCCTGAACCTTGAGCTTCTCTCCGGCATCGGCGCTTGTGGCGGTTGATGTCTACGCACTTCTATTCTTGTAGACACTTGTTGGGCCTCCAAGTGCAGAGGTTTGTAGAACAGCAGCAAGTTTCCCTTAAGTGGATCACCCAAGGTTTATCGAACTCAGGGAGGTTAGAGGTCAAAGCTATCCCTCTCAAACAACCCTGCAATTACGATACAGAAAGTCTCTTGTGTCCCCAACACACCCAATACACTTGTCAGATGTATAGGTGCACTAGTTCGGCGAAGAGATAGTGAAATACAAGTGGTATAGATGATTATAAGTAGCAAAACGTGATGTGAAATAAATATCGCTGCGAGCAAACAAGTAATAAAACAGCAAGTAAACGGTATGCAAAGCTTGGAAACAAGGCCTAGGGATCATACTTTCACTAGTGGACACACTCCCAACAATATAACATGAATGAACAAGTAACTTCTCTTTGCTAAGGTACTCTGAATTACTCTCCTATTGAATAACACTAATCATTGTGTAGTGGCTACAGAAGCACCCCTTAAAGTTCATCAAGTACTTGACAAACACCACTCATAGCGATACCCAAATCAGATCACAACTCAAGATAGAAATCATTGCAACTTAAACCAAGTACTAACACGGTGCACACACTGTCAACATTACACCATGAAAGGAGGAATAGATCACTCAAACTATCATAGCAATAATTATTCTCATAATCCACAAGAGATCACAATCATAGCCTAAACCAAGTACCACCATGATGCACGCACTGTCACCGTTACACCATAGCAGGAGGAATAGATTACTTTAATAATATCACTAGAGTACACAAAATATCTGAATAATAACATGTACTTGTTCAACATGATACAAAGCTCACGATCACATAATGTCGTCGTGGTGAAACAACATATGCCATAGGATGGCTTAAATGGGGGCCGAACTAGATGCTGGAGGATTCGGGAGAGGGGAACGGGCTAAAGAGCACGACAGAAAGGAACACAGATCTACCCAGGTTCGGGGCTCTCGTAAGGAGATAACACCCCTACTCCTGCTCTACTGATTGTATATTTGGGTCGATGTAGTACACAACAATGGTGCTTCCAAGCTCTCTGCTAGAGAAGGAAGATGAACTGCTAAGTGTAGGAACACAGAGTGACCAACCCTTTACTAGGGCTCCCTATGCCACCTTATATAGTGGTAGCCAGGGTTACAACGATCATAAGAGACCACAAGACACGGGCTACACTCCAAATAGGACTTGCTGACGAAGGCACCGACCCTTGACTTCCTCCCTGATTGCTCTCGATGGGACTTCATATCCCTGTACCTTGTACCTCTTAAACTGTGGCCTTACCTCTGTGAGGTGAGCTCTGTACTTGTGCACAGTGAGGGTTGGTAGACCATCACTGTGCACCCTGCCATCCCACTCTGCTACCATACTTGGATGTTTTCTTCCTTGATTGTAGGGATGTGACACCTTGGTTGACTTAAGTATCCCGGATATGACCGTTGGCCATACCCAGGACATATATGCCGGACCAACGACCTACGAGGGTCGGGTAATCCGGCCTCCCCTGCTCCTGCACAACACACCAAATGGTTAGGCCGGCATATCTAAGTATATGCCGGCACACTTTTATAAGTATTCCGGCTATACCGGCATATCCAAGTATCAGCCGGATACACACATATGCCGGCCTGGCCGATGCTCTTATATTCCGGCCAGGCCCTTTCTTGATAACCCGGCATAAGTCAACCATAGACTTTGTGTCTTTCTAGTCTCTTGACCCTACCGGGGGTTATCCCCCCGACACTAGTCCCCGAAGCTGCCGAGGTTCCCCAGTCATAGCTGTGGAGCCTCGACAGGTTCAACATACCTTTCTTCCTTATGTCCCGGTGATCAGATTATATCCCGGCCTCTGTTCCTGTTCCAAAACTTATTCCGGCCGGTCCCGAGGGTATTCCGGACGGAACATATACATCGGGCAGTTAATCCGACATATAGACGAGTCTTCCTCGAGAAGCCATGCCTGACAGCTTTGCATCAAAACTTGTAACTGTCCTGCCACCTCGAACGGTCACCCACGATGTGACGGTTCACAGTGCAGTTACTCCTCGCCATCATTGCGTCATGGCACGGTTACCGGAACCGCCGCCCCACTCTGTGCCGCCACGTGGCGACTCTCTGCAGGAACGGTCGGGGGAGTGGAGCACTACCCACAATCCCCACGACCCTGCCTCTTCGGTATAAATATGGGGTGGGGGTAAACTTGCTCTTTTTACCCCCGCCACAGTGCCTTCTTCCTCTTCTGCTCTCCTGCCCCTTGCGCTTCGCCGCCGGACCGAGGGACAGAGAAGGAGCGCCGCCGACGACCCGCTCTACTCCGGCGCCGACGCCCGACGACGCACGGCATCACCATTGACGACGCCGCCGCCGCCTCTTCTCTCTGCAGCATTGCAGGGAGATTGGATCTTCTTCTGTACGCTCGCCGTCGTCGTTCTTTCGCCGTCGGCCAAACTCCGGTGAGTTCCTCTCTCCCTCTGTTCTTCCTCTTTGATGCTTCTTCATAGCTTCGCATTGGTAGCCATACCCGCATAGATCTAGTGCAGTTCCTCTCTGGATTCGACTAGCATTGCTAACAGCGCTCACAGGTGTTCTTCCTTAGAATTTTTACCCTTATTTGTTTCCTGTTTTAACTGGCTCGGTAGATCTTTGATTTCTGCTAACCTTGGGGAGAGTGGTATGCCGGAGAGACTAACCTCCCTCTTTTCTCCGGCCTTGATAGGAATAACATCACGGGACTCCGGCTCTCACGCCTTGTCCCGGCCACTAAGATGGCATCTTCAAGCATGACGGGCACCTCGGCCTCTGAGGAAGATACCTCGGCCCGAGCCCAAGGACGCTCCGGCTGGGAGGGGTCGGAGGTTACTCCGGCCGACATATCCTGGGTCACCTCCACCAGGAGAGTCCCGGAGGGCGTAGCATGCCGGCTACCAGCAGGAGAAACTGTGCCGGCACCTGAACCTGGCGAACGCGTCGTCTTCATCGCCCACTTCGAGCGTGGCTTCGGCCTGCCGGCATCGGACTTCTTCCGGGACTTCCTCAACACCTACGACCTACAACCTCATCATATCCCGGCCAATGCCGTGATGATCCTCTCCGCCTTCGCTGCTTTTTGCGAGGGCTATGCCGGCATAGAGCCCCTTACTCAAGGCTGGGCGAAGTACTTCCAACTGCGGAAGCAAGTCGTCCAAGAGCCGCCCCGGAGCAAGGACGACCCGCCGGAGACGGCCCAGGAAAAGAAGGACCGCCCCATGACCCTCTGCGGCGCGGCCACCATCATGTCCCGAAAGGGCTCGGACTTCCCCAAGGTGGAGCTCCTGGAATCTTGCAAGAAGTGGCAGAAAAGCTTCTTCTACGTCAAGAACACCACCGACGAGGATCTGCTCAACCTGCCGCCATTTGTGGACGAGCCACCCTTGGCTATGACGAACTGGACCTACAACCCGAAGAACTCGGTGATGCCGGTGAATGCGCTTCACCGGGTTAAGGGCGAGCTCCGGGATGCCGGTCTTACTCCTCAGGACCTGGTGGCCTGCTATATAAGCCGGCGCGTCTCCCCTCTGCAGCGCCGGTCGCACAAGATCTGCCAGATGAGCGGGCCAATGGACCCCACCCGGCACTCCACACACGAGCTGACTCCGGCCGACATTCTGCGCCGGATTAAGGATGTCTGCAAGTCCTCTCAGGCCACTTTTGCCTGGGGGCTAGAACCATACAGCCGGGATAGGCCCGCCCCAACGGTAAACCATCTTATCCGATACATAAAGTCCATGTCCGGCACATAGATACCTAAGCCGACACATGTCTGTTTGCCGACACATATCATATTGATCCGACATACCTCTTCCACCGGCATATTTCCTTGTCTGAATACTTGACTTTGCTGTTTATACAGAAATTCAGCTTCCAAGCCATGGAGAACTCCCGGATCAAGATCGCGGCGGACCGCACTGTTGCGGATGTTGAAGATCCGGATCATTGGGATAAGCTTCCCAGGAGCACCCGTGCTGCAGCTGCCATGGGTAAGGGCTCTTCATCCCGGCATTATACTCAAGACCGGAGTGAGATTGATTCTGACGAGGAGATCCTGCTGTACTATGACCCGATGCCACTTGCATATGCCTTTCCAGAAACACCTATTGCTTACGAGTTTCCAATGCCGTCCTCAGCTATCCCGGACGATATGGTTATCGACGCCGCCCCTCTGAACCAGGGACCTCCTTCCACCGGCGGACGTGCCGGCCGGAAGCGAGGGGTGAAGCCCCAGCCCGACACACCTCAGAAGTCGAAGAGGCAGAAGGTCGGCGTGCCCATACTGAAGAAACCGAGACCTGTCGCCGCGGGGTAAGTTCCTTCTGCTTGTTTCATTTCCGACATATCTCTTGCTTGCATTATTGACTTGGCGTTTTTTCTCTTTCAGAGCTCCTCTTGCGCCGGAACAAGCTTCTGGCTCGAGTGGCGACCCGAAAGTTACCAAGCCCGCGGCCACCGCTACCTCCGACATACCCTCTGCCAGCCACACGACCTCCCCGGCGCCGGCATCTTCGCCTGCGCCCGACAAGACCTCCTCCCCGGCGAAGGACGTTCCTCCGCCGGAACAAGACACCTCTGCCCCCGATGTCCACATGGACTCGGGGGCTCAACAGGAACCTCCGGCTCCTGATGTCCACATGGACACAGGAGCCCACCAAGAAGCCCCAGACTCCGGCGCGCCCACCAGCGATGCCGGCACAACCGACGACGCCGGCACAAGCGACAAGAGCGCCGACATAGATCTTAAAGGAAAGGGCCCTGCTGTGCCGGAAGTCCGGACTATTCCGGAACCTGCCCCAGCTGGCCAAGCTTCACCGGCCGCGCCGGAACAGCCTGCACCCGAGACTCCATCCTCTGAGAAGACTCCTGCGCCGACCAAGGCCACTGCCTCGGCCAAAGCCACTGCCCCGGCCAAGACCACCGCCCAGGCCAAGTCCGGCACTCTCAAGTTCCAGCCTAGCAAGTCCGGCACGCCTTCCGCCGCCACTGTTCCTCCTAAAGCAGCGTCCCGGACCAGCTCTGCTCTGGCCCTGCATCTTGGCAGGGCAGCAACCCGTCCTGGTTACCGGGCCAGCTTCTTCAACACACCAGAACTCGAGGGCATCGTCCCTCTTCTGACGAAAAGTGACCAGAGCCTCGGCTCTCTTAAGGAGCGCTGCGAGAAATGGAATGACGCCGACTCCCTGGACACAGCTGAATCCAAGAAGAAGAAACAGGCCGAAGCTTCGGCCACCGGCAACCCAGCTGATATCCTGGCCGCGAAGCCCATTCCTATTGCCTGCGAACTTCTCAGTCTTCAGCAACGACTTCATCGCCTGGCCGATGCCACCAACGTAAGTCCTTTACATATAGATATCCCCAGTCCCCGAAAATGTCGGCTGTCCGGGATACGGACATCCGGGATTTTCCAAGACCTTTTGCACTTAGCTGCTTTTGCAATTAACTTTCCGACATATGAGCTCGATTCGAGCTTCAAATCCTAGTCACCGAGAGCCGGGATAGGTGCGCAGCACCTGTGCCGGGTCTCTACAATTTCACATCTCAATTATTTTTCAAATCCTCTTGACCGAGATATAAGCTCGATTCGAGCTTCAAATCCTAGTCACCGAGAGCCGGGATAGGTGCGCAGCACCTGTGCCGGATCTCCTATAGCATAAATACTTCATATAATCTTCAACTGTACTGGCATGCTTTAGTTATCTCATATCCCTTCAAATCCTAATACTTTTGCAGCGCATGAATAACGCCCGTGCCGACATGTTCCATGACTTGGTGTGCGAGCATCGGAAGCTTTCCGACGCACACAGCAAGCTCCAGCTGGAACTGTCCCAGAAAGGTAATTTCAGCCGACATACCTTGCCCTTCTCAATAGCCCTCTGGCCGGCACATCTTAATATGCCGACACCTAATCTTTGTCTGACGTTTGGCAGCTGGTGCCGAAGCCCAAGTCACCGAGCTTGCCAAGAGAGTGAAGGAGCTTACTGGTATGCCGGATCCTCTTAACCTTGAACTAATCCTTCTGTACTTCAAATCCTTTAATCTTTTCACTGTTTTCTTTCTTCAAATCCTTGTTTTGACTTCAAATCTTTTCAGACGAGAAAGCTGCACTGGAGGCACGCCACCAGGACTGTGTGTCCTCAGTGGATGTAGCCAAGCAACTGGACGACCGGGATGCCGGTCACAAGGCCGAGGTTGAGCAGCTGAAGGGACGGATCACCGAGCTTCTGGACGAAAAGGAACAGAGGGAGGGCCTACTGAAGAAAACCCAGTCCCTGCTTGTCACCTCCGAGACTGATGCCTCCGACGCCCACGCTGAACTGGATAGCCTGAAGGAGCAGGCCACCAAATGGGAGGTTACAGTTGCACAGCTGAATGCCGACCTTGCCAGTAAGCTTCAAATCCTTTCCCTTTATCCTTCCCGACATAGTGTAATTCTTTCCGGCATAGCATCTATGCCGACATATTCTCCTTTTGCTAACATTGTTTCTATTCCTCAGACATGTTTCCCGCTTCCGTCGAAGACGTTGAGAGGGCTTTGCAGTTGGACCGAGAAAGCCGGGGTGTTCCGGTTGACTCGCCCAACTGGGACATGTCGGAGCAGCTGCTGGCTCTGCAGTCCCAAAAAAACGCCATGACGCTCTACACCGAAGAACTCTTATATGGCGCCCAGGAGGCATTCTCTGCCCTCTGGCCGGGACAAAGGACTCCCACTGATCCCGTCGACCTCGGCAACGATCTGCAGCTGGCCAAGGTTCGCCTCCGGGAGTGGCGAGATTCCGGCGCGAGGGTTGGAGCTGACGAAGCTCTCAGCTACTTCTTGTCCTGGTATGAAAAGGCTGACTTGGAGACTTTGCGCACTGTGCGCGAAGGATCCATCTGGACCACGGATCCGGAACACATCCGGCGCCGACGGGAGCTGGCCCACAGCTATGTGGACTATGCCGACACCGACGCCTTCGTTCGGGATATCCGTGAGCCGGAGAAGAAGGACGATGCCGGGACATCCGCCGCTGCTGAGGGCTCCGACTCCAGCCAGGATGAAGATGAAGCTGAAGAGGCCGACACTGATGTCCCGGAACAGGCATCTGCCCCGGGCGGAGGTGATGGCTCCATTCCATCTGCTGGGTCCGGCACTCCTGAAGCCGACATCTCCACCGCCACTGCTCCACCAGCCGGCGCCTCTGCTTCTGCCCCTGGTCCTTGACTTTGCAGCATAAAAACTTTAAGTTTTATCAGATCCCCGGTATGCCGGGTGCAGATGTAATATACACGTTTAATTTCCTTTGGTTTGCTACCTGAACAAGTTTTATCTTAGTTTGCTTGTTACTAATGCCGGATCATCTTTTGGCTAAGTCACCGAGTTGTTTTCCTGTTTCCTCAGTTTCACAACCTTGGCTACTTGTCTACCTTATTTGGCTTTCGACGTATGAGTCTCAAGGTTGCTTCCTCGAACATACAGTACTTTAACTTTGACACTTAGACTTCAAATCATCCGACACTTTAAATTTTAACTTTAGCTTTAACGAAAATGTCGGTTCGCTTGCTTTGTATTTCCTTAGCCATTTTCCATGTGTAGACAATCTCCGGCATCTACTCTTGCTAGCCATGAAGCCGGGTTTCGGACAGCAGCTGAGTCGAAGAGTGGCCTTTGGTGCCGACACATTACTAGGCCGACATAGGAAACATTCAAATAAAGCCAGCCGGCATATAATAAAGAACTGTAAATAAACAACAAATATACCTCGGAGCTAGTTACCCGGCTTCTTCGGGATGCCGGCATTTCATTCATTAGTCTTGTGCCGGCACAACACGCCGGCATACAAAGGAAAATATGGAAATACATACATTGTGTTGCTTAGGAGTAAAAGGGACGGAGTAGAGCTATGTTCCATGGCCTCTTGGTTTCTTCTCCGGACCTGTCCGCCTTATTCTTCTTGGGGTCCTGCGCATCTATAAGATAATAGGCATCATTGTGCAGAGCTCTGCTCACAATGAATGGCCCCTCCCATGGAGGAGTTAACTTATGCCGGCCTTCTGTTCCTTGCTTTAGCCGGAGTACTAGATCTCCCTCTTGAAATCTCCTTGGATTTACCTTCTGCGCATGATAGCGTCTGAGGTTCTGCTGATACACTGCTGTTCTTGACAGAGTTATTTCCCTTGCTTCCTCTAGCAGATCAACATCATTTTCTCTGGCTTCTTTAGCCTCTTGCTCAGTATATAGCACTATTCTTGGTGCATCATGTATTACATCTGTTGGAAGCACAACTTCTGCTCCATACACCAGGAAAAATGGTGTGTAGCCTGTTGATCTATTCGGAGTTGTTCTTAAACTCCACAGCACTGCTGGCAGCTCATCTAGCCAACATCCCGGAGTTTTCTCCAGGGGCTCTATCAGCCGGGGTTTTATGCCGGATAATACTAGCCCATTCGATCTCTCTACTTGGCCATTGGCACAAGGGTGGGCAACCGACGCAACGTCCAGCCGGATTCCCACCTCCTCACAAAATCTGGCAAATGGCCCTTGGGCAAAGTTTGACCCATTGTCAGTGATGATGCTATGAGGAACACCATATCTCAAGATTATATCCTTTAAGAATTTCACTGCTGTGTGACCATCACACTTGCTTATGGGCTTCACTTCAATCCACTTGGTGAACTTGTCCACCATGACCAGGATATGGGTCATCTTCCCTCTGGCCGGCTTAAAAGCCCCGACCATATCCAGGCCCCAAACAGCAAAGGGCCAGGTTATTGGGATAGTTTTCAGGGCAGATGCCGGCTGATGAATCTGGTGGGCATATCTTTGACACCCATTGCATTTCCGGACCAAGTTTTCTGCCTCTTGCAGTGCCGTTGGCCAATAGAAGCCATGCCGGAATACCTTTGCCACCAATGCCCTGGACGAAGCATGGTGACCACACTCCCCCTGGTGAATTTCCCGGAGCATCTCCAGACCCTCCGCAGATTCGACACATCTCTGCAATACTCCGGTGGTACTTCTCTTGTATATTTCTTTGTTGATGATGGTATACGCTTTGGATCTCCTTATAACCCGGCGGGCCTCGGTTTCATCCGCCGGCACTTGGCCATCCACCAAGAAGTTCATAATAGGACGGGCCCATGAGGGCACTTCCCTGACAGTGAACTCTGCCTGATCTATCTCCATCACTTCGACCGATACATAATCGATCTCCATGGGCCGCGAAGTCCCCGGGACTGAGAAATCAGTCCCCGGGTATGCCGGAGCAGTCCCCGGATATACCGGCACAACCTCCTGGCACATCTTACCCTTGCCCTTATCTCTCCTCCGGAATACCGCGCTTACAGCATATGCCGGCCCAGTCCCCGGGACTGAGGAAACAATCCCCAAGTTATCTGACCTGGCTCCGGCATCTATCTCCATTGGAACTGCTTCGTCTGGACCTGGCGGGACATAAATGGAGGATGACTCCGGCGAGGGCTTGATTGACGGCTTCCTCAGATGTTCCAGCGAAATGCCGGGCGGGATTGAGTTTCTGGAAGATCCCAGCTTGGACAATGCATCGGCTGCGTCATTCTGAGCCCGGAGAACGTGCCGGAACTCACAACCTTCAAAGTAACCACTTAACTGCTGCACCAGGAAACGGTAGGATGCCATGTTTACGTCATGCGCATCCCATATGCCGGAACACTGCTGAATCACTAAGTCAGAATCACCGAAGCACATAATCCGGCGAATTCCTATGTCCTTAGACACCTTCAGGCCATGCACAAGCGCCTCATATTCCGCCACATTATTTGATGCTGCAAAATGAATCTGCAGGACATATCTCAATTGGTCATTCTTTGGTGAACTGAGTACTATGCCGGCACCCAAGCCATGGATTGTCTTGGACCCATCGAAATGCATCCTCCAATAATTTGCATCTGGCAATGGTGGCTCATACTGTATCTCGGCCCAGTCAATAAAGAAATCAGCCAAGACCTGGGACTTGATTGTATCCCTCTTATCGTACTGCGGTGTATATGGTGAAAGCTCTATTGCCCACTTTGCTATCCGGCCGCTGGCATCTTTGTTGCTTATAATTTCCGAGATAGGGGCCTCGGCCACTACCCGGATTGGATGCTCTTGGAAGTAATGCTTGAGCTTCTTGGCCGCCATATAGACACCATAGGTCATCTTCTGATAGTGGGGGTAGTTTTGCTTTGAGGTGGAGAGGACTTCACTCAGATAATATACCGGCCGCTGCACGGTTTTGCCTCCTTCCTCTCGCTCTACTACCACCACAGCACTGACAACTCGATTGGTTGCCGCTATATAGAGCAACATTGGCTCCCGGGGCATTGGAGACGCTAATACCGGCGCTGTTGACAACAACTGTTTCAATTCCTTGAAAGCTGCATCTGCTTGCGTTGTCCAGACAAATGTGTCGGACTTTTTCATCAACTGATATAACGACAAAGCTTTCTCTCCCAGCCGGCTTATGAAGCGGCTCAGGGATGCGAGGCACCCAGTGAACTTCTGTACTTCCCTCAAATCTGTCGGCGGCTTCATCCTTTCTATGGCACGAATCTTGCCGGGATTCACCTCAATACCCCGGCTGGAAACAAGGAAACCGAGCAACTTGCCCGCCGGCACACCAAAGGTGCACTTAGCCGGATTCAACTTCATCCGGAATCTCCTCAGGTTCCCAAAGGTTTCCCGGAGATCATCTATGAGAGTCTTGCTCTCCTTGGTTTTTATGACGATATCATCGACATATACCTGCACATTTTTATCTATCTGATCGTGCAAACACTTTTGCATACACCTTTGGTAAGTTGCGCCGGCATTTCTTAAACTGAACGGCATAGTGAGATAGCAATAAGCCCCGTACGGGGTAATAAAGGATGTTTTTATTTGATCTGGCTCATACAAGGGGATCTGGTGGAAACCAGAATAGGCATCTACAAATGATAACAGTTCACATCCGGCTGTGGAATCAATCACTTGATCGATCCGAGGGAGCGGGAATGGATCTTTAGGACATGCCTTATTCAAGTTGGTGTAATCAACACACATCCGCCATACCTTCACTATGGCGGGCTCATCTTTCTTCTTTTCCACTAAAACCGGATTAGACACCCAATCCGGATGAAGCACTTCTTTGATAAAGCCAGAGGCTAAGAGCCTGGCCACTTCCTCCCATATGGCTTTCCTTCTGTCGCCGGCATTCCGCCGGAGCGGCTGCTTCACCGGCTTAGCATCCGGTCTCACGTGCAATGCGTGCTCAGCCAGCTCCCTCGGCACACCTTGCAGGTCCGAAGTAGACCATGCAAAGATATCCCGATTCTCACGGAGGAAGCTAATGAGCTCGCTTTCCTATTTGGGATCCAGACTTGCCCCGACGAGGGCATGGCGCTCCGGGAAAGCTTCATCCAGAGGCACCTTCTTGACTTCCTTACCCACTTGAAAAGAAGCGCTGCCACCGGGATTTGCCATGCCCGGCATAGATTTGCCGGCCACGACCGTCTCAGCAATCTCTACTGCTCGCTTGAGCCTCTTCCTTTCCTCTGCAATGATTAGAGTCTCGGCCAGGTTAGACCCGGCCGTGGCGCATGCCATCGAACGCTTGTAATCACCAATGATGGTAATTGCCCCTCCGGGCCCCGGCATCTTCATCTTCAGGTACGCAACATGCGTAGAGGCCATGAACTTTGCCAATGCCGGCCTCCCTAGCAAAGCATGGTAGGGACTCTCCAGATCAACCACCTCGAACATGAGGTTTTCCACCCTGCAGTTATCCCGGCTGCCAAACATGACATCTATCCTGATCTTGCCCATCGGCGCACACGAAAGTCCCGACACAATGCCGTGGAACGTGGTCTTGCTCGGTTCCAGCATATTTTCCTTGATTCCCAGCTTCTCCATCGTATCCCGATACATGATGTTGATGCTGCTTCCATTATCAATGAGGACCTTGCTGAATCTCACGTTATTAGCCGGCCCGACAAATGTCGGATCCATCACCAGAGCATATCCGCCGGGATTTGGCATGATCCGGGGATGATCTGCCCTGTCCCAACCAACAGCCTGGTCGGACCAGTACATCAGCTTTGGCACAGCCGACATAACGGCATTCACCTCCAGACACCGTCGGTACAAGCTCTGCTTGTCTGTTCTCTCGGTCTCAAAGACCATATAGCTCTGATCATACTCCTTGTACTCATTCCGGCCCACTCCTGGGCCTCCTGCGTTATATTCCGGATTATAGCTCTGGTCAACTTGATTTACGCCGGCATTTCCGGCGTTGCTCTGATTCCCGGGATTAACCGGCCTAGGTGGGACTGCAATCGTATTGGCACCTGTCAACGGCGATGGAGCTGCCGGGACAGAGGGTCTAGCCGGTCCCCAGGGACCTGCACGACCTGCCAATATGTCGTCCAGCCACGAACAGTTTCTTGTCAAATGGTTTGCCGGCTTACCCGGCTGGAATGTGTGAAACACACAAGGTTTGTCCATGGCCAAACCTACTGTATACTTTGGATATTGCTTCTTCTGGCCGGCACTTCCGCCGGCATTCTTGTTGGTCCAGACATTCTTCTTCTGGAACGGCTGTGCTTGCTGCTGCGGCTGCTGCTGAGGCTGCTGATAGTCCTCATATCTCGGACGCTGGCTACTGCCGGCGCCCCCTTGCTCTTCCTCCACAGCTGCAACTTGTGTTGCCCCATACCGGTGATCCGGCCTTTCATCTCTTCTCTTGTTCCGGTTATCAGAGCGATAGTATTGCCCTGGTCTCCCGGCATTGCTGGTGTTCCCCTGGGTCTGCCCCTGTCCTTGTGAATCGAGATTGGGCTGCATGGGATCTCCCAGAGCATAACTATCAGCAATCTTGATTGTTTCGGCCAGCGTGGCCGGCATTTGCCTCTGAAGCTTTTGCCACAGCATGGTGCCATGCCGGCACCCATGAGCGAACCACATGATGGCCTGCTGCTCATTAATTCCTTCGCAGGAATTGCGCAACGTGCACCACCTGGTCAGGTAGTCACGGTCAGTCTCATTCACTCCTTGCCGGCAGTTAGCCAGCTGCTGCGGACGGTTGGGCCTCTTGTATGTACTGGTAAAGTTCGACACAAACTGCTCTTCGAAATCAATCCAGCCGTTGATACTCCCGGCCGGCAAATTATTCAGCCATATCCTGGCTGGACCTTCCAACATCTGCGGCACATATCGTACCGCCCATCTGAGGTTTCCTCCGGCGATGTTCACCGCTGTGGAGTAATCCTCCAACCAATCTTCCGGCTTCGTACTGCCATTATATGTCCTCGCGCCACGCGCGAGCTGGAAGAAGTAAGGCACCGGCTCCCCCATAATCCGGGGTCCGAAACACATAGGGCCCGGAGCTCCTTGCCTCTCCACCAACTCTGATTGGTGGATCTTGTCCAGCTTGAAACGTGCATCATTGGCTGCCAAGGACCGAGGTCCAAGCCGGGATGCTATTGGGCCTGCGATCATCTGCTGCTGCTGCTCCGGCTGGCACTGATCAGCTTGCTGGCCGGGCTGATCTTGCTGCTGATATCCCGCCCTGGCTAGGGCGGAATTCCCATCATCTTCCCGATATCTCGGCTGAGCTGCACCCTGCTGCTGCGCTGCACCTCCGGCGCCCTGTTGCTGACGCCGGGCTGCACTGTTACTCCGGCCACCACCGGCCGCGCCTGCTTCATGCCCGGCCGGCACACTCTGGCCGGGCTTCTTGCTGCCGACATACTTGTCAGCTTGGCCGACATTCTTCTGCACCATCGCCTGCTTTCCGGCGACAGCCGGATCGTACACCTGGATCTGCTTGTCCCGGCGGCCAGAGGTCACACTTCCGGCACGCCGGGCGCTGGGATGCGGGGACGAGGCTTGGCCCCTCGACCTCGCGCCGGCACCTCCCGCCGACACAATGTACTGAGACGCCCCGGCACCCGGGTTTGCCTTCTTAAAGGCCTCCTGCTGCTTTGTAGCTTCAGACAAAAGTTGGTTAAGCCGGGCTTGCTGCTCACGCAGTGCTTCGCCGGATAAACAAGATAAATCCTTAGCTACCTCGGCCGCCGCTCTAAGGTTCTTTACTGGCGAACTATAGACTACCTTAGGCACAGTACTAGTTGCGGTATGACTCTTATCTCTAGCATCTTTTCCTATCTCAGCATTAAGATTTCTGCCTCTAGTTCTAACCTCTTCTATCCGGCTAGGCCGGATTACTACAGGAGTAAAACCATGGGCTGCCTCATACTCACGGAGTTGCCGGTTAAACCGTTCGCGCTCCTGATTCATGGCCAGGGCCTCGTCGACGAGGGCCTGACGAGATCCCTCCAGGACCTCCCTTGTTTGCTCCGGATCAACGCCGGATCGCACCGGCTCGAGAAGCCGGTCGATGATGGGAAGAAGAACCTCGCCCCTAGCCGGCACACCGGAAGTGCCGGCCAGGTTCTCCGCACGCTCCAACGGAGGACGCGCCGACCTCTTGACCTTCGGCGGCTCCGGAGGAGAAGCTCCGGCCGCTGCTGCTTTGCCGGCATCTTCCGCCGGCGGCACGGATGTGCCGGCCATCATCACCTCAGCCGGCTCTACTGAGCGAGCGCTACGCCCAGCGTGAGCCAGCCGATGTGACGGAGGATCCGACGCCACCAGCACCTCCTTCCTGCAAATTCTCTCAGTCCCCACGTACACCTCGTGGGAACCGAAAGACATAATCCGGCCATCCCTGGGGAACGGCCGGCCACCGAGACAACCGGCGTTGTCACTGACGAAACTGAGCGAGCCTAGCCTCTGGACGAGGCCAGAGACCACGCGCACTCCCGAAGCTGCTATCACAGACCCCGTCCGAATGAACACTCCGCCCAGCATATCGATCTGCCCCACGGTGGGCGCCAAATGTCGTCGTGGTGAAACAACATATGCCATAGGATGGCTTAAATGGGGGCCGAACTAGATGCTGGAGGATTCGGGAGAGGGGAACGGGCTAAAGAGCACGACAGAAAGGAACACAGATCTACCCAGGTTCGGGGCTCTCGTAAGGAGATAACACCCCTACTCCTGCTCTACTGATTGTATATTTGGGTCGATGTAGTACACAACAATGGTGCTTCCAAGCTCTCTGCTAGAGAAGGAAGATGAACTGCTAAGTGTAGGAACACAGAGTGACCAACCCTTTACTAGGGCTCCCTATGCCACCTTATATAGTGGTAGCCAGGGTTACAACGGTCATAAGAGACCACAAGACACGGGCTACACTCCAAATAGGACTTGCTGACGAAGGCACCGACCCTTGACTTCCTCCCTGATTGCTCTCGATGGGACTTCATATCCCTGTACCTTGTACCTCTTAAACTGTGGCCTTACCTCTGTGAGGTGAGCTCTGTACTTGTGCACAGTGAGGGTTGGTAGACCATCACTGTGCACCCTGCCATCCCACTCTGCTACCATACTTGGATGTTTTCTTCCTTGATTGTAGGGATGTGACACCTTGGTTGACTTAAGTATCCCGGATATGACCGTTGGCCATACCCAGGACATATATGCCGGACCAACGACCTACGAGGGTCGGGTAATCCGGCCTCCCCTGCTCCTGCACAACACACCAAATGGTTAGGCCGGCATATCTAAGTATATGCCGGCACACTTTTATAAGTATTCCGGCTATACCGGCATATCCAAGTATCAGCCGGATACACACATATGCCGGCCTGGCCGATGCTCTTATATTCCGGCCAGGCCCTTTCTTGATAACCCGGCATAAGTCAACCATAGACTTTGTGTCTTTCTAGTCTCTTGACCCTACCGGGGGTTATCCCCCCGACACATAAAGATCACATCATGGGAGAGAGAGGTGAACCACATAGCTACCGGTAGAGCCCTTAGCCCCGGGGATGAACTACTCCCTCCTCATCATAGGAGACAGCAAGGTTGATGGAGATGGTGGTGAGGTCGATGGAGATGGCGGAGACGGCGATGGAGACCGATGGAGATGGATCCGGGGGCACTTCCCCGTCCCGGCAGGGTGCCGGAACAGAGACTTCTGTCCCCCGAAATTCGTCGGTGGTGGCGGCGGAGCTGCGGAACTGTTTCTGGAAAATTGCCGAATCCCTTAGGGTTTTCCGTCCCGAGGCTTTATATAGGCGAAGGGGCGATGTCAGAGGAGGGCCAGGGCCTCCTCACACATGGCTGGCGCGGCCAGGGGCCTAGCCGCGCCACCTGTGTGTGTGGGGCCCCTGTGGCCCACCTCCTACTCCTCTTCGGATCTCTGGAAGCTTCCGGGTAAAATAAGACTTCAGGAACTTGTTTCGTCCAATTCCGAGAATATTTTCTGTGTATCACTTCTGAAACACAAAAACAGCAGAAAACAGGAAACTGGCACTGTAGCACTTTGTTAATAGGTTAGTTCCGGAAAATGCATAAAAGTGCCACTAAGTGTAACGAAACAATAGGCAAATGGTGTAAAAACAAGCATGGAGCATCAAAAATTATAGATACGTTTGAGACGTATCAGCGGTGTCCGCCCATTCCTGCTGAAGTTGGCTGGCAGAGCTCAAACTCCCAATGCTGGGCTCAGCCACGGAGACAAGAGCCTTTCCACGGGAGGCGCCCGTGGTCACTGCCTCAGGAGCTGGCAAGTCATCACCACGTTCGCTCCTCGCCACCCGAGTGGTGAAGAGCCCTCGCGAAGCTTTGCCAGAGCTGGAGACTAACTCAAGAAACAGGGAATCAGCAGTCGCGCCAGCCCCCGTCCCAGCCGCAGGCACAGCACCCTGCACGCTCGACACAAGCTCGAGGCTGGAAGGGGTTTGGGCAGCCGGCCCCGGGAGCTCCAGCGGCCTCACACGCACCGGGGCCTCCTCCGCGGCTCCCGCCGCGACCTCGCGTGCGCCTTCTTGATGGGACAGGTCGGAGGACGCGTGGATGGCGGCGTCGTCCCCCACCGTGACGACTCCGGTGGTAGGAGGCGCCGGCGTGACAACCCCGTCCGAAGTAGTCTCCTCGGCGGGCGTGGAGCCAGTCTCAGGTGCGGCGACTGGGTGGGGAACAGCGTCCGCGGGCACCTCTGGATGCGCAGGATCCTCTGCCCTAGTGTCGCCCGCCACAAGCTTCAACCATGGGGAGCAGCGAACGTCTTCAACGCGACCCGAGTCGCTGCCCATTTCTTCCCTGCGCGACCTCTTACGGCAGGAGGGCTCGAGAGCCGGGGCCACGATTCCCTCGGAAGTGACAGTGGGAGGAGGTTGAGCAACCAAATCGACAAAAAGGGGCGACCTGCGAAGAGTACGACCCACGGCCGAGTCAATTGGGGCCGCAACGCTAAAGTAAGGATGAGAAGCAAGGAAGCGGGAAGCTCACCCAGCTACGGCGATAGCCCGCCGCTTGGCCACCTTCTTCGTCTTAGGACGGCGCAGGTCCCTCGCCGCCGGCTCCGGTTTCTTGCGCTTCTCAGCCGGCTCGGAGGAGGCCGGCTGAGCCCTTCTCTTGGTGCCGGCTGAGTCGTCTCCGGCCTCTTCGCGGCCTACCGGCTCTGAGGTGACAGTGTGCGGCCCTGGAGACCCCGGCAAATCCACGATTGGGGGTGCTTGAGCCCCAGCCGCGGCTGCGGTGGCCACATGAAGGGCGACGCCCCCGAGGGTGGTAGCTGGTCCTGTTTCACCATCATCAGCCTTGAACCGATCTCCTAAGAGGGAGGGGCCTGGAGACTTACCGGAATGATTGAGGGGCTCGCCCGAATCCTCGAACTCCTCACTTCCTTCATCACCGGGGATAGCACTTGAGCTCTCAATGGCAGCCTGAGAGCTAGCATCCTCTACCTCCTCGGCTTCGTCCCAAACGACTTTGTCATCCAATTCGGCTATGTCAGCGGCAAAGCCAGCTTGACGCTGAGTCAAATTCTCTGCCGCCTGCAGAGCAAACAAGTTCTGCCCAGACCAAGTAAACAGAGGACAGTGGATCAGAGTCGCGAAGGAGGAGAAGGACAGGGGCCAGGACCGACGAGCTCACCTCAGCAATTGGATTGTCCCGGTCGTGAGGTTCCAGTCCCCACGTCCACGAGGCCTGAAGCTTGACATCGGCGATGCGGTTCGCCTTCCGAGCCACCTCCAATGCGGACAGCGCCTTGGAGGAATGACGAGTAGGATCCCTGGCGGATCCCAGGAAGCACATCTTGTGCGAGCGGCGCTGGAGCGGAGACACGCGAGCGACCAGGAAGGTGAGGAGGAGGTCGTTTGGCTCCAGGCCACCCTCCGTTTGCAGGGTGGTGACCCGCAGAAGAATCTCTTCCATGTCTAGCGACGGGCGAGGAAGAGCGGCGCTCCAGTTGTCCCGCTCGGGCCCGCCCGCCTCAAAGGGCGACAGATTGATATGGTCTTCGCCCTCCTTCAGGTTCTTCGCGTAGAAGAAGGAGCGCTGCCATTTCTTGCAAGACTCCTTCCCTTTTATGCCGGGGAAGTCCGCGGTCTTGCGCGCATAGAAGGAGGCGGTGCCGCATATCACCGGAACGGTCTCCGCCGTCTGGGTCTTGAAGTAGATCAGCCGGCGGAACAACTCAACATTGGGCCAGATGCCCAAATATGCCTCGCAGAGGGTCGCGAACGCGGACAATATCATCATCGCATTCGCCCCAATGTGGTGTGGTTGCAGTCGAAAGTGGTCCAGGAACCGGCGCATGAAGCTGCTGGCGGGCAGCGCAAAGCCCCGGGGGAAATGGTCATAGAAGACCACCGCCTCTCCGGGTCTGGGAGCGGGGACCCGCTCGCTGCCAGCGGGACGGCAGCCCACGAGGTCTGCGGGCGGAAGCACTCGACCCCGGCGAAGCAGCTCGATCTGCTTCTCCTTCACCCACGAGCCTTCCCAGGATCCCTTCGGCAAAGCGGGCGGAGCGGCGTCTTTGTCCGCGACCGCCCCCTTCCCTTTGGACCGGGACGCTTTGGGAGCCATCCGGGTGCGGATCTGGATGAGCGGAATGGTGGCGGAGCAAGCGAAGAACCCTAATCCCTTGGGGGTGGAGCTCGGGAGCAGGGGATTCTAAGTGGAGCAAATGCGGAAGGAAGAAGAGACGCAGGCGACCGATGCTCTGTTTCAGGGCGTTCCTTGGTTTAAAAGTGAGGGGGCGGGTCAGTTGCCCATCTCACCCATGATGGGTCGGCAACTGACCCCTTTCGTCATGAGCCACGATCGCGTAAAGATCGGGCAACCGCCGCGGTTGCCGCAAGGGATCGTGGGCTGGGGCCAAATGGACGTGACGCGACGGCGTGCGAACAAGTGTGCCTCGGTCCCGCCCCTGAGGGAGCAAGTTCCGAGGAGCCGAACAACGGCAGACGGCCGCGTGGCGGTCGCCAGCCGGATCGGTCTCGGAGCCGGTTCGTCCCGAGGTGGCCAGCAATACGCCGCAGGACCTGACCTCGAGGCCAGATTCTTTCGAGTCAAATAGGGAATCCTGGGACTTCGACGAGGACAAGCAAGACTTCGGCGAGAAGAGGAACCCGCCGAAGCCCCATGATAGCCCATGAGACTTCGCCAGTTTCGGGGGCTAGTGTCGTGGGGATGACTTAGGGGGCACACCACGGGCCAGGCAATATGCCGGCTGGCATCCCAGGAGTCCCCGCGGCTTCAGCATGAGAAGACCGGCTCCGCCCGAAGGGCCGGCTGCACCAGCGGCCGGCTAGCGACTCCACCGAGGAGAACTGGAGCCGGGCGATGAAGACAAAGCTTCCCAACGGTTGTCTGGCCAAAAGTAGGTTGGCCCTGACAAGACCGGCAGGGGCGCAGGACAGGAGTGACGAGCGCCACGACCACGTCCACCAATGAGAGATCGAAGACCCTTCCCCACGATGGGATCCGAGGCAGAGGAGAAGGGATATGCCCTCCAGATGCCGGCCCAGGGGAAAGGCACTTTATAAAGTGCCTTTGCCAGAGCAGGGCCAGAGGATCACGCCAAGGACGCCGCCGCCGAGGAGCTGGCAGCCGGCCGAATCGCCACCTAAACCTGTAACCAGGCCCCCGTCTATATAAGGGGGCCTGGACCCTTAGCATGGGAGAGATCCGATCTTCTTCTTCCTCCTCTAGCCCGAATAGCTCGAGGAGCATTGTAACCGATACTCTCCAATCAATACGAAGCAGGCATGATGTAGGGGTTTACCTCCAACCGGGAGGGCCCTGAACCTGGGTAAACCGCGGTGTCTCTGTTGGCACGATCCCGAGCCGGACCCATCGTCACCATCGTCGAGCCCCTCCGATAAGCCTCCCCATGGCTACTGTCTCTAAATTCCCACGACAATCGTCAGAAGTGGACCGAGGTGGTCTCACACATAGGGGGCGCGGCCAGGGGCTGGGCCACGCCGCCCTGGTGTGTGGGCCCCTCGTGGCCCCACTCCGTCTCCTCTTCAGTTCTCTGGAAGCTTCGGTGGATTTCTGGATGTTTGGCTTTTGTTTCGTCCAATTCCGAGAATATTTCCCATGTAGCTTTTCTGAAACACAAAAAAACAGAAAACATGGAACTGGCACTGTGGCAACTTGTTAATAGGTTAGTTCCGGAAAATGCATAAAAGTGCCGCGAAGTGTAACGAAACACTAAGCAAATGGTGTAAAAGCAAGCATGGAGCATAAAAAATTATAGATACGTTGGAGGCGTATCAAGCATCCCCGAGCTTAACTCCTGCTCGTCCTCGAGTAGGTAAGTGATAACAAAAGAAATAATTTTTGAGGTGACATGCACCTACATAATCTTGATCACATATGTAAGCATTTGTGAGCTGGGATCAAAAGAACTTAAAACATGGGCATGAAAGATATAATCTTGACAATAAAAACTTAGCAACCATGTTATAACATGAAAATGAACACAAACAAAAGATCATGAAAATGAAACGATGAAAGTCAAACGTGTGTTCAAATCATAAGGAAAAACATACAAATGGTTTTCAGCTTGTCCTTCATGGAGAGCAAAACATAAATGCATAGGACACCTTCAAGTTTAAGAGGGCGACTAGATGCAAATAATTTAAGAACAAGTGAAACCAACAATATGAATCAATCAATGAAAACTTTGGAACAATGCACATTATACTAAGAATGACAACTATGCTCTCTTAATGGTGCATAAAGATAGAAGGTGGTGACTCAACATGAAAGTAAAAGAAAGGCCCTTCGCGGAGGGAAGCAGTGTTTGCAAGTTTTATAGACCTTCAAAAGTAATGGTACTTACCGGCTTTGAGCTCTCATTGCCCCCATCATAAGCATCTTGAATGGTTAAAGTTAATGCGAGAACAATTATGATGCATATGCTTGACAAATCATAAGTCGAAAATCTCGTGTCCCGTGAATACAAGTACCCAAACCTCATGCTACTTTACTTAGAGTCCCAAGCAAGGCTCTTGTCATTGTAAGTATATATGTATCATCGAGAACCGCCAACAGGGTACTTGCGTGCCCGATGACATGGAACAAGCCCACATCAAAATGACAGGACAAGCAGACAATGAACACCTTGACATCTCTTTTATTTACCATTTGTTTAGCTTTTTATTTTGAGATGCGTCGTCGAATGTCCACTATGGGTATGCTGCAAATTTCCACCATGAATTATGCATGGCTTAGATTGGCGGCCCAGGCATTTCCCTAACACATATACAAACTCCATGATCCCCGCAAGATTCCCAATTCATTTCACACCGCGGGCATCCATAAACAAAAGATCACGATATCAACTCAAATAAGAAGTGCAATGTTGAAAGCTTGCCCCATGACGGCATGGTTGGGCTAGTCTCCAACTTACAACTTGCAAGCATAACAACTCAACATAAGAGACCACAATGTCAAATTTTTAAGAACAAGCAAAAGTAAAGTGTGCCTTCCGGTTCGTGAGAGCTTTGCTGACCAATTTTCGCATAACACTGGTAAGAGTTTAATTTGAAGAGAAAATAAAAGCAAGTCAAATTTACTTGGAATAGCAAATTGCTAATAGGTATGTATGGTGGACACTTTGGAAAACTTGGTTTTTAGGAGTTGGATGCACGAGTAGAGCTCATACTCAGTACAAGGCGAGGGCTAGCAAAAGACTGGGAGCGACCAACTAAGAGAGCAATAATGGCCATAATCATGCAAAGCGACAAAGCAACATTAAAAGAAGCATAAGATGGCATCAAAAGTCAAAAACTAAATGATCATAGAGGCTATTGGCGACTTTGTAAGAGTCTAACATGTGTGAGCATGCGCCAAGTCAACCCAAATAAAGCATCAAGGAGAAAACCAAAATAATGCTTCCAAACGATAAAAACAACGCATGATTTTTTCAAAGGCTCATTAAGCAATCTCAGTTATTTGAGACAAGTCATGCTACAGCAAAACCACTAAGCATACTATCAAAAAGACATCAAGCATGACATGAAAAAGCCTAAGCCGCAGTCTACACAAGCTCCTTCTTGTACCACTTTTTTGCATAAAGCTTTTTCTCTTTTCCAACACCATTTTAACTTTTTTAATCCAACTCTTTTGAGAAAAACCAACATGGTCCAGAGGAAAAAATACACCTTGATAAATAAATATAAGAAGATCTGAACACAAATCAAGGCGAAAACAAAAACCAAAAGCAGTAGCAGAAAAAGAAGAACACTCGGTTTTTGATAAGAGTGAAAACTAGAGCGTTCTTGGCAAATGAAAAGCAAGGCACCTTCTCCAAAAGAAATTTGTTGGGGTCCAACCATTTATTGCAGCAAACAAAACAAAGCTAATAATGAAAACTAAAACAACTAATGCTCCAAGAAAAACACATAGTGCATAAAGCAATAAAAATATAGTGTCTTGAAAGGTGACCTGATTTTTGCCGATGAAGAAGGGGTGCCTCGGGGGCATCCCCAAGCTTTGACGCTTGTACTTCTTGGATATTTCTTGGGGTGATGCATGGGCATCCCCAAGCTTGAGCTTTTGTTTATTCTTCAACTCATCTCATCATTCTCCAATCCCTACGCTTGAAAACTTCCTTCATACAAAACTAAACACAAATCTATTAGCAACATTAGTGTAAGCATAACATATAATCAACCTCTTTTGCTTCAGGTTTCAACCCAAAACCACCACATATAAAGTATATACTACTGTAGCAACTTTCCCAAAAGTTCCGTGATCAAAAGAACTCGAAAAGAAAGCGATAAAGCGGCAAAAACGAATAGTGGCAGAAATCTGTCAAAACAGAACAGCTGATAAAGGCCGATTTTTAAGGGGTTTTCTGTTGCTCAAATCAAAAAGTGTTCGACTAATGAAAGTTTGGATATAACCTGGGTCATATGCACAAGCAATAGCAGGTCCAAAAGATATACAGAGAATTTTTACTAATTCTTACAGTGCAGCACCAAAAACAGTTTCAGGACAGCAACATACCCAAATCTTTACCTCACTCAAATTAGAGGCTTCTCTTGGCACAACAATAAAATAAAAATGATAAGGAGAGGTCATTACAGTAGTAATGACTTCCAAGACTCAAATAAAAGAAAAAGTACTGAAAAGAAAACATTGGGTTATCTCCCAAGAGTGCTTTTCTTTAACGCCTTTGAGCTAGGCGCAGAAAATTGCGAATCAAGTAACATCAAGAGATGAAGCATCACTTACCTCAGTAAGCACTTTGTAAGTTCCCGAAGATGATTCATCCTGCAAGTCACTCTTAGTTGAACTAAAAGTCTTACCAATTTGAAGAACATGCTGAGGTTTAAGCGCAGAAACCTTGGGAACATACATAAATTTTTGCTCTTTTCCAACAAATACTTTCTCTTTCTTAAATTTAAGAGAAGAGAAGATTAAACTAAGAGTTTCCATAGACTTCTCTAGTTTACCAATCCTTAAGTTTTGATTATCAAGAGTAGTGCTAGCCTCTAAAACGGTGATTCTCTTACCAATATTCTCTATTGATTCATTGACTCGGCTAGCATTTTCAAGGATACTTGGCAAACTTTTCTCTAAAGAGCTGAGCTTTTCTAAAACCTCCTCCAAGGTGATCTCAGTTTTAACAACATGAATAGGTGGTATTCCCACTAAACTTTCAATTAAAGTGCATGCTTCTCCAGCGGGGGTACCCAGAAAATTACCTCCTGTAAGAGTATCAAGAACATACCTATTCCAACTAGATATACCAACATAAAAATTTCTAAGGAGGATCGTGGTAGAGTGCTTTTTGGTACACCTATGATGGGCATTGTTAATACGATACCAAGCATCTTTTAAACTTTCTCCCCCTTGTTGCTTAAAACTACGAACTTCTACTTCAGGATTACTCATTTTAGCAAAGACTAAGAGCAAGAAAATAAAAGAAACTATAAAGTAAACTATTTTTTTTGTTTTTGATATAAAACAATTCAACTAAAAATAAAGTAAAGCAAAACTTAAAACAAAGTAAAGGATGTGCGTGCGAAAAACTCTCCTTGCAGAAGTCTTCTTTTTCCTCCCCGGCAACGGCGCCAGAAAAGACTTGATGGCTGGCGTGTAGTTGATGATGATGATTATAACCAGTAAGTTGGGAACCCCAAGCGGAAGGTGTGATGAGCACAGCAGCAAGTTTTTCCCTCAGTTAGAAACCAAGGTTTATCGATCGAAGACGAAAAAGCCAATACAACTGAAGGTGATGCTTGCAAGCTTCGCGACAGCTCCGGACAATTTATATGACGCCTCGTCCAAGCTTTGCTTTGCGAGCAGCAACGTGGAACCTGCACATAACACAACCAAGTACTTTGTTCCCAACTTACGACGAGGTTGTCAATCTCACCGGTTTGCTTGAAACAAAGGGTATGAGCGTATCGAGTGGAAAATAGTAGAAGTATGCAAGTACGAGTAAAGTAAACAGGTGATAGCAATATGATGGAAATAGGACCGGGGTCCACAGTTCACTAGTGGTGTCTCTCCATAAGATAAATAACATATGCTGGGTAAACAAATTACAGTTGGGCAATTGATAGAATAAAGATAACGTGATATGTCAAGAAGATCACTATGCGATTTACTCTGGGCATTACAACAAAATACATAGACCGCCATCCAACTGCATCTATGACTAATAATCTACTCACGGGGATATCATCCAAACACCCCATGAGTATTAAGTTGCGAACAACAGATAATTGCATTAAGCAAAGTGTGTAATGTAAACAAAGCATATGCCCTCGAGTATATGAATGTTGGTTTCTGTCACTCCCCCAGATTAAATAGAGGCATGAACCCAACTATCGAGCATAAATACCCCCTCTTGGAGTTACTAGCAACTACTCGGCCAAGATAGCTACTAACAACGGAGAGCATGCAAGATCATAAACAACATAGAGATAACATAAGATATATTTCAGTATAGCAACTCAATCATAACACCAATATTCATCGAATCCCAACAAGCACAACATGTAGAATTACATAACGGTGATCTCAATCATGTAGGGCAGCTCATGAGATCTAAACATGAAGCACATGGTGGAGAGGACAACCATCTAGCTACTGCTATAGACCCATAGTCCAAGGTAGACTACTCACTCATCGCTCCGGAGGCAAGCATGGCGATGAAGAAGACCTCCGGTGGCGATTCCCCTCTCCGGCAGGGTGCCGGGAAGAGCTTCTGGACCCTCCCGATCTTCGGGTCGGCGGCGGTGGCGGATCGCGATGTGTTCTGGAAAATTGATCGGGTACTTAGGTTTTTCCCGTCGGGGGGGGGGTCTTTATAGGCGAAGGGGCATCGTCAGAAGTGGACCGAGGTGGTCTCACACATAGGGGGCGCGGCCAGGGGCTGGGCCGCGCCACCCTGGTGTGTGGGCCCCTCATGGCCCCACTCCGTCTCCTCTTCGGTTCTATGGAAGCTTCGATGGATTTCTGGATGTTTGGCTTTTGTTTCGTCCAATTCCGAGAATATTTCCTGTGTAGCTTTTCTGAAACACAAAACAGCAGAAAACAGGGAACTGGCACTGTGGCGACTTGTTAATAGGTTAGTTCCGGAAAATGCATAAAAGTTCCACGAAGTGTAACGAAATACTAAGCAAATGGTGTAAAAGCAAGCATGGAGCATCAAAAATTATAGGTACGTTGGAGACGTATCAGTAGGCAACACCTTTCCCTCGATCTCCATCGGCGAGGCTGCTGGTCTCCTCTCCCTCCGCTTGCCGCTCCGATGGCAGAAGGGAGGGTGACCTTGTACCTCTGTTCTAGCTTGGTAGTTAGGGTAAGGAAAAGTTTTCCATGGCACGCCGTTGGGGTGGTGGGAGCCACAATTGGGCGAATAAATCTGCCTTATCTCCACTCCCACACCCGCGGTGTCCTTCATGGCAGCATCTCGGAGGTGATGGCATCGTGTGCTTGCCGATCTTTTAGATCGACGATATTTGGTTTCGTGGATGGTGTTGACGAGGCAGCGGCGGCAACTCCATCAGATGTGTCCATCCTCCTCCTCTGTCCCTGATGCTGCAGCGCTGTCTCCGGCGTCATGGTGTAGAGGGAGGATTTGTTCAGTTCTTCGGCAACTGCGACCCATGGTCATGGCAGCACCGACATGCGGTTAAAGATGGCAACCCTGAAGCATGGAAGGTGGTATGTGGATGGCAGATCTGGCGTAATCTCTTGACTACTTCGACGGGAGGCGACAGGTCTGCGGTTGAGAAGGCACGGGGAAGATCCCCGATCGACATGCCACTGGTCTTCAGCTCAAAAAGCCTTGATGACGTGGTGCTTCCCCATTTCTGGCAACGATGGAGGCCTTTCTCTTCTTCTACCGGCAGGCGTCTCGGTGGCACTAGTGGTTGGCGATGGCCGTTTGTGTCGGTACGTGTAGAATTCTCCCTGCAAAGTTTCAAGGGTAGTTATCTTTGCACGATGTCTTTAGTAGTTTCTGTGAGAAACTTTTGTAATCTGTATTTACAATAATGAAATACATGGTTCCTTAAAAAATGTCGATTATTTGGTAACAACTTTTAAGTTTCTATTAAATATTTAACAGTTATTAGTTTTTACTAAATAACTGACACTTATTAGTTTCTACTAAATATCCGATACTTATTTTCGATCGGAGAGAGTAGCTCTCGTTTAGTTCATGGACTTATTTTAACTAGTCTTTTAAACAAAGGGATGGAAAAATACAATTACACAAAAGATAAATAAACAATACATATATCTAAATGTAATTGCACACACATGTGCAATTCTACGTCTACCAGCAAAACAAATGCATATTTGTTTCTGGTGCACAAAATTACACATACATGTGCCGATATCTTTAGAATGCACACATATGCAATTGCATAATATATGCAATCATGCCATATATGCAAAGACAAATCAAAAAATGGCAAAAATTTTCAATTGCACACATACGTGCAAGTACACATGTATGTGGATACACACACACAAAATATTGGAAGACTTTATTGCACATATATGCGCGATTATGCATCTACATGCAATTGCACGTAAAGTAGCATACATTTTTAATTACACACATATGCAATTCACACAAGATTTTTTCATAACAACTACAATTACAAGGGGATGAAAATAGAACAGTAGAAAAAAAAGACTAGCTGAAAAAAGGCCCAACTAAAACACAAATCTTCTATATCTAAATATAAACCCCCACTATCTGATTTTTTTAACCTCTCCCGCGTCCATGTCATTCCTTTTATCCTACAACATTCTGCCATGACTACATCATGCACGACCGGGAAAATATCACATAATCCCATACTTTATATGATACCATGCACGACCCGCCTCGCTTCCTGACATATTTGCGTTGGAACAGACGCGAAACACTTTTTTTGGTCGCCCATCGTCGCGTCACTCGCGTCGCTCAGCCCATTTAGACAAGTTGGCCGGAACGACCCAATCCCCTCTGTAGGCTCACAAACGGATCCGTCCTAAAATATCAACCGAACCAATTTTCCTGTAAAATTTTTTTTGTCCTCAAGCGCCGCCGTCTCTCTTCGTCTTCCTCTGGCGCGGAGACGCAGACGCCCGTCCTCCTCCCCCGCGGATGTTGCCGCCATGACCTATGGCCTCCTCCTCACAAGTGCTCTTGAAACCGCTGAATTAATTTAAAGTATTCAATGACTGAGAACTGCAGCGCTGCAATCATCCACCGCCGCTGCTTCCTACAGGTTAAAAAGCACACCAAGCTTCCATCTTGAACAGGCACGGCAGGCTGCTCCCAGCGCTACCTCAACCAGGGGCCTCAACTCTGGTACATGGACGATCTCCATTGTAATTCATTTTTTCTTACTGCAATCTCTATAACAAATCTTCTCAATATGTCAGGCTCACCTCCAGCTTCAGTAGATCCGCTCGACAATTCGCCCCTCTGAAAGCCATTTGGTTGGATTTTGCGTCCTCATACCTCATCCCACCGGCATTCTTTGAATTTATTGAACTTTCGGTCTCCTACGTATGCTGCACAATTGCTAATTGGATTGGTATGAAACCTCTACTTATCTCCTCTTGCATTTTTATTAACGTAACGCATGCATCATCTATTTTCCTAATTATGCATTTCTAGATTTTACTTTACATTGGATGAGGCATACATCGTGTTGTCACATTTAAATTTGCTCACACCCAATCTCCCGTGAAACAAAAAACTACAGTTCCTAGTTTCCAGTTTCCTGTCTGCGGACTCAATGGATGCCTCTGAAAATTCTGGAAATCATACGGGTCATATTGGTACGCCTTCGGTCACACGTGCTCGTGGACGGCCACGCCATCCATCCCTCAACTAAACCAATCTGCTTCTTCCGATAACCGACGCCCTGTCCCTAGCAATTGGCATCCATCTATGCGCATGGTACTGACACTGCCCTGCTTGATCTACTCCAGTTATTTTTTGCAGGTAAACTCTACAGATTGTATGTTATATGATAATGCGAGGCTAATTCTTATCTCTTCAACTAATGTCTGATAATGTGGAGGACACTAGGCAATAGGAAAAGCGAAGCAACTCTGTTGTTCAGTTTTCGTCTGCAGAGTTTCTGTTCGCAGTCCAGTTAAGGTAAACTCTGTTTGTTCTACTCTCTATCCTTGACTTCTGTTAGCTTCCCTTGCACGTCACATGGATTACTGAACAACGTTGCTGAATTACCTTCTTATAGTTGCAGAGTTTTTCTTCAGAATTAGGTTTCGGATGGTCTGCGTGGGAATTTCGCACAAATTTCGCACAGTGCATCTTAGATTTAGCACTTCATAATTCATCCAGCCCCACATAATTTAAGGGGGTCTTCAACTAAATTGTAGAAAGTTAAGATTGATTCTTTTTACTGTATTCGCTTTCAGCATGAATCAATTGTATTTAGACTTCCAATCATCTATGTACAACTGACAGTTATATCGGGCAATGAATTTCTCAAAGATAATCTGCACAGAATTACAGTACTTAACTCAATCATTTCTGTATGTCAACTCAAGTGGTCTCTTCGAATTTTTGTAACTGCAGGTCTTCAGTTTTCAGTGGCAGCAATACTTTGGAACTGGGATCAAAGCAATCATTTAGCAGAGCAATAACATTACTTTAAACGCAGGGATTGAAAATCCATCATTCATTGCTTAGCCATCTTAATCTAACTTCTTAAAATAAAACTTGCCTTCTCAAGAGAATTTCTTCAATACAGTTTCCGCAACAACGTGCGGGGTATCAACTAGTATAAAAAAGAGCTAACAGCCAGCACACAAAAAGCCCAACACCATCAATAAATCAAAATAGAACAAAAAGGCCTAGCTAATAGGCTATATAAAAAACTAACGTGAGCTAATTCTTCTCTTATAAAAAGGGACAATCAGTTGATCGAGCGCTAAGGTTACTCTCGACTAACCGAGAACTAGCCACGCCGTTAGAACAGTATATACAATGTAGTGATCTTGGAACTCCCTGAAACCACCAGTGACATGCTGCAGATTAGTAAAGATGATGTGAAACAATGTAAAACATTGTGAGGTGTATCAAATCAACGGTGACAGAACCGTTACCTTGTTAGACTCATCTGGAAGGTTTGAGATGCTTAATAATTTTTGTTAGATTTCTCAAACCAGTTGCCACAGCTTATACCACCTTTGCTCCTGATGAATATTCATCCCTAACCCCATGAATCAGCCAGAATAAAATGTGTAACCTTGTCTGGCTCAGAAATATTCCTGGAAATTTAGGTGCACAATGAATAATGTCGATAGTATTAGTCCCTACATTCCTTGATATAAGGTATATAGTTTTCTTGCACGATATTAACGCACATGTTAAAAGGGCAATTTTTGTTGCTTTTTGACATTAATACCCCTAGGTGGTCGACGTGAAACTAGAGGAAAAATAAGTGAATCTTTGAAGCATCTCGCTCCTAATCAGATTGACTCCTAAATTAGCATAGAAAATCCCACAATCTTGCAGTAAACCTTATATTTTGAATTTTTTTCACAGAAAACTATACACCTTATATCAACGAACAGAGGGAGTATTAGCTTGGATTCTAGTTCATATGAATGAGGAGTATTATACATAAGGAAAATTGCTTAGTTCAGCACAAGGTGTTAATACAAGAAATAGTAATGAAAAGCTAGACATTTCGTCACTAAAGAACCATGGAAGAAATCCAAACGAGAATAAACTATATACTGACATAACAAAAACAAGAAAAGAGTAGGCATTGCAAAACATGATTAATATGGTAGATAGTGTGGACATATACCTTGTATTTTATGTGAGCGAGCTTCATCTTGTTCTCCTCTGATATGCACCACTTCTTTAGTGCTGGGCAGCGGCAAATTTCTAGTTTCCGGAGGTTGGTGAGTTGTTGTATGCCCTCCGGTAAAGAACTGATTCCATTACATACATCGATCACAAGTTTCTCGAGGGAGGTGGGCAGGACACATGTCTTTTCTTGGTTAGGAGTGAGCTTCGTCTTGTTCTCCTCTGATTCACACCACCACTTCAGTTCGCTGCAAAAACGAATTTCTAGTTTCTGAAGGTTGGTGAGCTGTTGTATGCCCTCTGGCAAAGACCTGATGCCATCACACCACCACATTTCGAGTTTCTTGAGAGGGGTTAGTTCTAAGCAATGTGGCAGTGATGTCATGCTGCTGCAAGTGTGCAGTTTTAACGATTCCAGCTTCATGAGTAGCCCCATGCTCTCGGGCAACTCCTTTAGCCCACTGCATCTTATTATTCGCAGTTTCTGAAGAGATGTGAGCTCACCCA
The DNA here is from genome assembly GCA_007115705.1 of Dactylis glomerata. NCBI lineage: Eukaryota > Viridiplantae > Streptophyta > Magnoliopsida > Poales > Poaceae > Dactylis > Dactylis glomerata. The sequence continues at coordinate 609,261 of QXEO01000291.1, read as the reverse complement.
ACCATTTCGGCAGCTCTTCCTGGTCTCTGCCTTCTAGGTCTAGTGATTCAACAGAGGAGAGATGTCGGATGATCTCTGGTGAGCCAGTCAGATCACCGCAACCAGTAACCCGTAGACAAGTGAGGCCAGAGAGGTGTTGAAGCAACCTCCACTGATGCATAGGCGCCTCACAGTGTTTAATATGCAGAGTAGTTACTACTGGATAGGAAGAAGCACCTGTGTACTCTCCCCATGATGATAGCACAGTATCACTCTTTGATATCTCCAACCATTCAGCTCTCGGCATAAGTGGTTTAATGCTCAACTTGGGGCAATCATGTATTTCCAGATTCCTCATCGCGTGCTCCTGACCACTGGAGTACGACGTGTTCCATTCTTCCAGGCTCTCCAAACCTCTAAGAACCAGCCAGTTTAGGTTTGGTAGTTGACTCAGTGGTGGTAGGACATTGCAGCTGGGCAGATTGCATAACTCGATTCTGACAACATTAGGGCGATAATCCAGTAGCCAGGCTGGAAAGCTGCCACTTGTATAACCCTGTATCCCCAACTGCTTTAAGCTGCTTGGTGGAACTAGTTTTTCCAGCAACATTTTGTCATCCACAAGCCTCTCAGCATCCCTAGTCCATTGCAATTTCAATTTCCAGAGTCTGTGATTTTTCATCAATTCTATCCTTTGTGCCTCTTCTGGAGACTTGACATTTTCAAGCCTAGTTATCTCTAGCACGTCAGGATTTGAGTGTTGCAGGCGGAGAAGACTGCTGCTAGACTCACCATCACCAGGATGCACTGCAAAGTGTGGGAATGATACTGCACTGCTATTCAGCTGAGGTGGTCTGGACAAATAGCGGCAACCGGCTAGATACAGAAACTTCAGACTATCAATCGTGCCAATACTTTCTGGTATCGTCCTAAGCCTTCTGCAGTCTGAGAGGTCCAGTGTATGCAGCTTTCTCAGGTTACAAAGACTTTGAGGTATTCTAACAATATTCCTATTTGAAGACAAGTCCAAATGCTCCAGATTGGAAAGGCTACTGATACCGCACATGAAACCATCAACTTGAACTTCTGATAAGCAAAAGATAGAATACATGCAGGACGATAAGTTTAAATAGCGAAGATTGGTGAGATTCCAAATGACTTCAGGCAGCCCTCTGAGTTCCCTGGACATAAATATACCTTGACGTGGTATTGATAAATTCAAATACTCGAGTTTGGTAAGGCCACCCAAAGATTCTAGGACATCATTAACCCTCAGACAGTTTGATAAATCAAGGTGCACCAAATTTTTTAGATTCACAAATAACCCCCGCAATCCTCCTCTCAAATGCTGAAAACCTGATAAGTTTAAATACTTGAGTTTAACGAAGGTTCCCAAAGCTTCAGGGAGCTTCTCGATCGAAGAACACTCACAAGATAAGTTCAGATACTCAAGATTGGCACCCAAAACTTCTGCTTCTTGGGAAAATTCAAGATTGGTGAGGGCACCAAAACCTTCTGCTTTGGGAGATTCAAGATACGAACTGAATGATACGTTCAAGTACTTCAGTTCAGATAGTCCACACAATTCTTTCGGTAGCTCTCCAATATTTGGGCAGTGTGATAAGTTCAAATATTGCAGTTCTCTGAGGCTTCCCAAGAACTTTGATACATCTCCAACACGAGAGCAGTTTGACAAATCCAAATGCACCAATTTTGTTAGCCTCCCAAACGATTCTGGCAGTTTCTCAATTCCTGAACAACCTGACAAATCAATATACAACAGACCTTCAAAATCTCCAATCGACTCTGGTAGTGCAGATATTGCAGAAGATCCATGAAGGTTGAGATAAGTTAACTTTGAGAGCCTGGTGATACTATCCGGAATCACTGGAGCTTGGATTTTTGGAGCATTCAGATATCTTAGCTGCTTCAGTACACCAATAGTATCTGGTAACTTATGTATGGAGCACTCATTCAAGTCCAATACACGTAGGGACTTAGCAGATGAAAATGCAGCACCATCAAGTTCAATTTCCCCACAGTCCATAAAACGGAGTGCCCTTATCTTGGGTGACTCCAATGGCTTGCTACAATCGTTGAGCAATGCATAGCGACTGCAGCTTCCTCCATTAATTTCATCAAACATGACCAATCTTGCTAGATCGTGCACCAGGTCGTGCATGGTGAACAATGTAGCATCTTCAAGATGCACTCCACCCACCTGCAAACAAGATCATTTAGCAGTGTCAGGCTCTTCTTTATATGTCCTTATCATATTTATCATTGAAACTTCTATTTATTTTATGTTAAAATCCGAAGACAGATATTAATAATTACAACCTTCAGCTAATTAGAAAGAAAGTGGATATCAATACTTCCAAAGTGAAATCGGTGCACCATGCACGAGTGCAACCAGGCGTTAAAAGTGAGCTCGAGCATATGTATATGATTACACATATGCATGATATAATACGTCTTTGTGACCATGGGGAGCAAATCAAGCGGCACATTGTTGTGCGAGAGAGTCTATAAACGCAGTAGTATCACTGTGTTATGATGTAATTCCTGGGTTCAAAGGATTGGGGTAGTCCAATCAGACTGTGATCCTAACATTGCTTAAATAAAGAATGGATTATTATTAAAAAATGTCTTTGTGAAGTGTGAGCCATAAATAAGCAGCACATAAATATCTTTTGTACGGTATTACAAGTGGTCTTATGTTTGCATGAATTGTTTTGCAAGTGCACAATATCCATCATCTTACTTATTTTTCAATCTTGGAAATTTCACAAGATTATTACTACATGAATTTGGCGTGATATTTGGTAAAAAATAAAAAAATGTAATTTGTGATGTGTTAATTTGATTTGTGTAAAGTAACATACGTATGTTTCAACTCAACTAGTATAAAATTGTGCATTGTCTGAGTTTTATACAGAAATTTGAAAATAATAATGTGGTTCTTCACTACCTATGGTGACTTTGAATATTATGCAAGGACAATTACAATATTTTTTTCCTAACTACCATTGATTTTTTTACTCTTCTATTTTTGTGCAATCAAATAGCTACTTATAGACTGTATATGATCCAAGGATTATGAGTCGCTCGACAAGTCGCGACTTGTCACGCGACTTGTCTACCAGTCGCTACTTTGATGTCGACAACCTAGAGCGACTCGACTAGTTGAGGTTGTCGGTCGACAAGTTTACTAGTCGTTGACTATTCACGACAAGTCTATGATTTTGAGTCGATCGACAAGTTAGTTTCCTCGGAATAAAAAGGCCCCCGTGAGTGAAAACCCTAACCCGTCACAGATCATTATTTCCCCCACCCAGCAGCCTCTCTCCTGGCTGACCTCCCCTTGCGCCGCCTCTCACCTGGCTGCCGCCAGGTCGCCGCCAGCACCGCCCCTCCCTCACCTTGCTGGACGCTGCTGGGCTCCTCTCCTCCTTGCCCTGATCTCTCTCCTACAGTACCAGGTTCCTCTTGACGCCCCAATGCCATCAAAATATATTGTCAACTTGTTAATATACTACTATCAGTAGATTAGTTCCTTAGTATTTTTTAGTAGTTAAAAAGCTCGACTACATATCGACTAGTCTAGCACTAGTCGAGACTAGTCACGACTAGTCTCCTTGTCGCCACTCCAGCGACAAGTTGCGACTCGTCGACTCGTAATCCTTGATATGATCTGACATATCTAATTCTGGCTTTTAGATTATATGTATTTAAATATGCTGAGATGAAAGTAACTTCAATTTTCTGAGGCTCTAGCACTATACACCCTGCAAAAATTACATCATTTGCAATTGCAAATCAAAATATATTTGTCTATATTAGCGGCCAGCATTACATGTTTTAAGAGGTTTGATTAAAAATAACAGATGGATTAATCTCTCGTCCTGAGCCCACTAATCATGGTTGAAGTAGATCAAAAAATCCAACTGACCAATTGGGAAGCTATCTTTATGCAATTCAACGTGTGGCAGCAAACCTTTTTTAGGGAAGGCAGCAAGCTTTATGAACTGGGTGCAAGTGTTTGCCTGACTTTAATGATCCAATATTTGGAATTCTCCCTAAAGCTGGATACCTAGCCATCACTTCTGTGCTGTTCATATTTGTAGGTTGACTAGACTACAATAATGAGATCATAAATAAAATGTCACGGTTGCAATGGTAGAGTGCATGTAAGGTGTGCTTGTGTCTGTCAACCATGGAGATATTGAAAAGATATATAGGAAAGAGAACATTTCAAGTAGTTGCAACTTTATAACATAAAACTATACTGCGACTTTATCACGGTGCAATGTGTGTATTATATGAAAACGTGCTACGTGATCTTACATACGCTTGAATAATATATGCACAACTCACCAATGATGACTTTGAATCTTGAAGAAAGGATAACCCCAAAAGCTGCCTAATGTATCCCTCGCCGATATCCCAGGAGGAGCTCACATTGGTTGGCTTGATGAAAGCAAGAGAAATCCACTGTTGAATTAGATTACCTTTAGCTATCTGATGACCTTTTGGAAAGATCGCACAGTAGGCAAGACACAGCTTCAGATCTTTAGGCATAACACTATAGCTTAACATCAAGGACTTAAAAACATTTGTCAATTTGGGATCTTCTGAATCAGATAGAGACCATATATCACTGTCCATCATTGACCTCCATTGACAAATATTCATCTTTTCTAGCACAGATCCAAGCAATTGAGCTGCTAGAGCCACACCACCACACTTTCTTGCAATGCTCATTCCTATATCCTTTAACTCTTCTTTGTTATGTTTAGATTCGAAGTCACTATTTTGCTTTATTATGGACCAGCACACCTCATTTTCTAATAGTGATAATTTATGTGGTTGATTATTGGTGGAAACTTCCACTGCAATATCCTCACTACGGGTGGTTACTATGGCAATCACCTTGCTTCCTTCCGCATGCAGCATAGCCATCAATTTTTTCCAATCTTCTTTAAACTCCCATAGGTCGTCTAACACAATAAGAATTTTTTTACCAGCAAGTAGCTCTAAAAGGGTATTTTGTACCATCTGCAATGTAGTATATGGAGCTGGCTGCTCCTTAGATAGTTGTGAAATTATAGAATTCCCAATTTTCATCAAATCAAATGTTTGGGACACATAAACCCACACCCGAGAGGTGTCTCTATACTGAGAACTATTGTAAACCATTTGTGCCAAGGTTGTCTTGCCAAGACCTCCAATGCCATATATTGCAAGGACCGAACAATCTTCTGTCATGCTGATGTGAGATAAATAAGCCAGTATTCTGTCTCTCTCTTTATTCCTCCCAATGATCTGTACATGTATGCTTGATATAGTTTCCCGTTTGTCAGGAACATTCATCTCACTTGCATTAGTGCCTGCCAAGAAGTTGAAGTTCTTACGTTGATCTGTGATTTCCTTTAGATGCTTTCTCATCGTTTCCATCTTATTTGCCAATTTAAACTTGGCACCGATTGTGAGACAAGGCTGGACCACAACTGCCAGATGTTTCTTCAAGGAGAACTGCAAGAAAATCAATAGACTTGTTGGTACGATATGCAAAATGGATAGTACGTAATACATATTATTGTAGTACTAGTAAAAATGCATGTGTGTTGCTATGGGTAGATTTTGATTGAATATCGAGTACGAGGCAACCCGATCAAACCAAACCGTCCCACCCACCTGAAGAAACCCATTGATCGGTTCCCCTCTCCCTCCCCACCCACGGGAATTTTGCAGCGTACCACCCATTCTACCCGCACGTCGCCTCCATTCCATATCCATCTCCCACCATCACAGGGCCCCACCCCATTCTTGCTCGCCGACTTAGCTCCGTCCCGTCCCCTTCCATGAATTCTCCCGCGCACCGCCTAGTTGGGGGCCCATCGAGACACACCTCCTATACGAAGTGTGAGTAATGAGGATCCGACCCCACAGTAATAGGACATTCTTTTAGCAGCACAACCGAACTAGTCCAGATTTATTCATGCGCTAAGATATCTTCATCATCATGACTACTTCACAACAATTATCATCATCAACTTAGAATCTGAATCAGCATCCTGTACCACGTACTCTCATTACATTCAACATGCATACGTATCCATGTTTAATGTGCAATTGTGCAGATCAACCTTGTCAGCTCTCCTCTCCGGCAGATTCAGGCTTATTTCAGAATGATCATCATCCTATTTCTAGCAATATTTCGTTGGACTGCAGATGACTCTAGGAAAATATTCCGCAGTTAACTCGACATGGACAGCCAGAATACTGAGAAAGCGCTGGAGACTGCATCCATGACCCATGGCATTATGACAAAACAATAATATGTGCAAAAGTAAAACTGTGGTTCTCACTGATACATAGATCTCATGAATTTGGTGACATAAAATTGCCAAAATGATCAAACTGGCAAAACGTACATACGTAGGAGAATATGTACACTTGCTTCCTTTGATGACTCAAAAGGTTCAAGGGATATGGAGCAGAGCAAGACCGGACGGAGCATGAAGAACCTGGCTGTGGCCTCGCCGGTCGCCTCGGGCTTCTCTCTCCATGGGGGAGACCCATCTCCACTCGGGGGCGCCACCGGAGCCAGTACAGCGGGGAGTCGGTACCCTCCAGGAGTAGAGGGCAGAGGCTAGGTCTCCGGCGTTAGGGAATCGCGGGCGAGGTCGGCGGCGTACGGAGCGCGCAGGCGATACGGGTATGGGAGAGATGGGGAGCGGGGTTCCCTTTACTCCCGCTGGAGGAGGGCGGCGGCGCCAGTTGCTGGGTTTCAAGCGGTGGCGGCGGGGAACAACGCAGGGAGGGAGCATAGAGGGAGAGTAAAATGCATGGACCGTCCTAATTCTTTTCCTAAATTCCCATTTAGGTTATAATTTTTTGAAAATGGATGTTCTAAATCTTTCATAAGTGAATCACGCGAGATTTTATTTTGCTCTGATCACTTTGACCTGTCTACGTGGCGTTTTGAGCACTGCCACGTCGATAATAGGACCCATGACCATGAGAGGTACTGGCTAGATGTGTATATTTGCAAAAGGCTCCCCAAAATGTATTTCTTCGAATAGATAGTCCTAGATCAATTTTTACAGAGTAATCCGCCGGATACTCCATGCGTCGAGGACTTGGCTCCGACCGCGCCAGTCGCCTCGACACGACGTTTGCTCTTCGTCGTGGTTCTGCCTTGGTTGGTGCAGCTCCTCGGCAACTGCTAGCGGCATGGCGAGCTGGTGCTCGGTCTATGACTACATGTCATAAGGAATCCTAGAACAGGACATGTATGGTGGTGCGGCAGATCCTCCGAGACATCACGACCGGGCTGCTGTAACATGCATGAGAGGTGGGAGACTAGGAGTAGGTGTGGTGCACCGAGACATCAAGGCATGGAACGTGTTACTGGATGCCAACATGATAACCACGGCGGTGATCGGCAGACGATGCGCATAATCGGGTACATGGTGCAAAATATGATCAAGATTGGAGGTTGAGCACTAGATCAGGGGTTTGGCCGTGATCGAGCATGGATGCCACCGTCGAGCTGCTCAGCTCCAAGGCTAGGACCACATTCGGCCACGACAACATTGCAATGAGCATTTTCTTATTAGAAATCCATCGAACACTTCACACGCACCATGTGAGACTGACCGCTGGTACCGACGACATCATGGACTGACCTGTACTGCATGTACGTGATGGTGGATGCGGTATAGGAAAGGAGCGAAGTGCTGGCATGCGTGCGCAGCAATGAGCAAGCGAGGGGATAGCTCTACTTGTGCATCCAATGGAACATGGAGCGTGTTTCGAAAGAAATGCAACCTTGGAGTCCTATTCACAAATATTCATAGTAACCGGTATGCATGTCTTCCTTGGACCTACTATCGATGTGGCAGTGGTCAAAATGTCACGTAGACAAGTTAAAGTGGTTAGAGAAAAATAGGACTTCGCGTGGATCACTTAGAAAAGATTTAGGATTTAGACATGCATTTTAAAAGAACTAGAATCTACGTGGAAATTCGGTAAAAGAATTAGGACCGCCCATACGGTTTACTAGGGCAGAGCTGCGTGACGACGTGACGTTACCCTGATGCACAGGCATCAGAGAATTTTTTTTTAACTATCAACTATACGAGTTAATTAACGCGTGCATCAGGTTAGACCAACACTCGTGCATCAGGTATAGAAGCATCTAGCCCACCAAGAATCCATCGTGGTCATTTCTAGCTTGGACGTGACCTTGTAGGCATGGCCCCTCGTTCATTGGAATTGGTGTCAGCCAAAGCCTAAAGAGCCATCACTCGGATCCACGACCACGAGAAATCAATCTTTTTTTGTGAATCGTTCTACGCCTTCCTGCTTCCGCTTCTCCTTTCCAGTCGATGAATCAGTCAGGAGACGAGGGACGAGTTGCGTCCGCTGCACTCCAGCAGTTGCACGGCCATGCCTGAGCCAAGTTATGGAAACATGAAGCGTCGAAGAATTTTGGATCCAATCAGTCGCCTCACCAGTTGGGTCATATCTTAAGGTTCCACGAAGCACAGAAGAAGCCACAATTCCTCAATTATCCACCTAATGGTAAATTTATTGGGGGTCTAATCTATCTTAATTCTTTTGATTCTTTGAATTTCCCATATATATACAAATCAGCAGGAAAGTAGTGAATTAGTTTGTTTGTTTGGTCCTCTTTTTATTTTTGTTAGTGGATAATAAATCACTACTGATCATTACATATATTGTGTATGTTTGTAGCTTATTTAGTTCTTACATGTTTCTAAATTGCCAAATCTATGTACTACTTTTTCAAAAGAAAAAAACAACATTAATGTTGTGAGAACAAATGATCCACCACCGCAAGAGTTTATGTTCCGTGGAAATGTATTAGGGTAACTTTCGTAATTTGATAATGTTATTGATGTATGGAGGAAGAAATGAAAAGACTTCATAAAGAATTGGGTGGTTTCATATATCCAATTTTAAAATTTTGCAAAGGCGTCACTATTATATTATTTATTAGAGACATTGTTGCCTCAATGTCATAGTTGTGCATCAGGGCTAATTTTTTTCTAGCTCCGCCCCTGCCGATTTACTCATAGAGGGATTCCCTCATCGCTTCGGAACAAAAGGGTATGCGGGCTTTCAAAAAAAAAGAACGAACGGTCATTTCACATGTAAACAACTATCTTCTCTCAGTTAAAGAAACTATCTTCTCATTTCAAAAGAAACAAAACGATATTCTCCCCTCATACAACAAACTGTCGGTTTAGCGCATACCTCCAGAAAACCTAGCTGCCGCAACTTATTTTCCTCTATCCACCGGTTTCCCCTTCTTTGGTTAGTCTAGCCGACGTCCGAAGAGGTGGGGAACCTGATTTATAGGTGAAGTTTTTTAATAAATTAGTTCTTTTAGCAAATTAGTTTTGGTTTAGTTTTGGTTTTGGTGGTTGTTTTATGCTTGACCTTCCTGTCGATGGAGACGACAACTTTTTCAGTAAGTGTTCTTCAGCACTTTGTTCAAAGACGAGAGTTCTTTCCAACGTTAATGGTGGTGTCAGAAGATCAAGTTTTTTTTAGGTATGGTCTTTCAGCTTGCTTTGCCAGATCGATTTTGGATGGTTTCTGATGATCGTGCCGAGGAGGCTTGTCCTCATAATATCTATCCCGACTTGTACGTCCTCGACAATGGTGATTCGTACTCCAGCGACGTCAGCCAGCATGTTCGGTTTGTCTTCCCTAGAATATCGATGTTGGTACTTTTACCTAGGGATGAAAGTGGAGCGGAAACTTTCCGAATTTTCCGCAAAAAAACAAAAACGGAATGAAAATATGGAAACAAAAACGAAAATCTGCGGAACGGAAACGAAAACGGAATTTTTTTGGCGGAAGTGAAAACGGAAATGGAACATCGATTTCCGGCGGAACAGATGCGAAAACAGAAATTTCCGTTTCCGACTAATACGGTTTCCGTTTTATGGTTGTTTTGCATAGCCAATCTAGGAGGCCTAATATGTGACCTTGTCATATTGAACTATCAAAGCAACCCACCCCTACTCCCCCATTACACTGAGTAATCTTGATAGGTTTGGAGAACAAGTTTTTTGATTTACTTGTCTTGTTTGAGTTTTGCTGCATGATTCAGGTGGTCTTTTGATTCCGATAATCATCCGCTTTTTGTCCATGTTCGCGCCGTATTCGTTCCATGTCTGTTTCTGGAAGTATCCGTTTTCATATTTATTTCCGGTGTTTCTGTATTCGTTTCTGCTTCCGCATAAAAATATGAAAACAAATATGGCACCACTTAGTTTCGTCCGTTTCCGCTCCGTTTTCATCCCTACTTTTACCGTTGTTGGTTGATTACTCTAATGGTTAGCCGCGTGCATATAGCTTTGGCATTGCTGCTTAAATTTAAATTATGGGAGAAGAACCATGGTTGCTATTTACAAATATATGGTTTGAAATTTGCGTCGTTTTTCTGCGGCTGCTTTCAAAAAAAGTACACGATTGTCATAAAAAAATAAAATGTTTGAAGACCTCGATGATTAGCTTTTTAAAAACTTTATTTTATACTCCCTCCGTTTCAAAATATAAGATGTTTTAGATTTGTGAAGCAAATGTATCTAGACATGTTTTAGTGTGTATATTCAAATGAATCTACACACTAAAAGATGTCTAAATACATTTGCTTCACAAAGTTAAAACATCTTATATTTTGAAACGGAGGGAGTAATTGCTAAAGATAGCTTATATAAATTTACCATATACTATCCGCTGCTATGAATATATCATGATATCGTTTGTCAAAAAATATGTCTGCTTAGCCCGTCTGTTTGAGGGCTGATAGTCAAGCACTCAAGCTCAAGCACGAACTAGTAAACGGCTGGAAGATTGGATTGATTCCCGAGGGAAAAACGGAAGCTGCAGACGCATCCCTCGTACAACCGAGGAAAAGGCGTTGTTAAGACACGATCTTTACGGGATTAGATGGTATGTAAATCTACAGGCAGGCTACCCCTCTCACGCTGATCTCTCTTTTCCACATAGATAAAAATCATATGTGTTATCCGGTACAGACTGATGACTGTGTATCATTGTACGTGCCCTTAGTGGTGGCACCTGTTGTAATTCTACTACTCCCTTCGATCCATAATACAATATAAATATATCTAGATACATTTTAGTAGTAGATACATTCGTATTAGCGAAGAGTAATTTGGATCGAAGGGAGTAACAAAAAGGTGTAAAAGACCGACTCTCAAAGCCAGTTTACTGAATTTTCAATTGAGAATTAGCTCAGGGAAACTATATTCGGGTTATGATTTTGTACACTGGAAACTGCTGCGGGGAGGTGTCTTGCTGCAAGAGCCCTGCACAACTTTGATTATAGCCGTGCCCATTGCGGAAGCACCGCCACCACCACCACCACCACCGCCCACAACCACCACTGGCAAGAATGACGATTGGTTGCCTTGGTCTCCGCCACGGCTGCCGCCGGAGAACTTTACACCATAGTCGCTCTCTACCTCGAGGCCAACCGGTTGCCTAGGCAATCCCTATTTGTCGCCCGTGCGTTAAAGCACATCGCTAACTGGAGCGCTCATTCTGGGCCGGCCCATTCAACCTTCCAATTTTGTTTTTCTAATCCCTCCTTTTTCTTTTTTTCCTTCTCTTTTTTCTTTTCCTATTTTTCTATGTCGATCTTTTATGTTTTTCTTGTTATGTTTTCATTTTCTAAAATTTAAACAATTTCAAATATAAAATTTGAACAATTTAGAATTCGTCTTCATCAGGACAAAGCACTTAGACTTTGTCTTGATCAGGAGGACCACGTGAAGCATCGGTGGCTTGACGATCCTTCGCGCCAACCAGACCGCTCCCCCTGGTTGGTGGTGTAGGCAAGGAAGAGGAGCAGCGGCTGGGCTCGAATCAACGAGGCTTGTCGCGCCTCAAGCCGCCAGCAATCTCCTCCTGGAGCAGTGCCAGGCGGCACGCTGCATCCAAATCCACCGTTTGCTGGATGATGACAACTGCACAGATATCTTCACGCAAGCCCTCGATGATTCTCATCAAAAGTACAAAGGGTGAATTGCCTCAAAATAAGAAAGCAAATGGTTCACCAAAGCATCAAATCGTTCAACATATTCAGCAACTATGGTAATTTTCTTAGTGTGGTAAAACTGATGAATCAGCTGGTGGTGTTGATCCCGCCTGAATTTACCACACCAGAAATCACAAAACCCTTCCCAATCCAACCCCACTAATTTCTTGTGCACGGATTGCAATCAAACCGCAGTAGCAGTGTTAAAATTGAGAGTGGCAATGGATAGCCAGTACCTCGGATCAACAACATACATGTGAAAGCATTGCTCACAAAGCGTTTCCACAACCGCCGATTTTTCCCATCAAAACGAGTGAACCCCATGGCTGGAATTTCTTGCCCAACACAACCCTCAATGTTGCCCAACCCCACTTATCCAAATTGGCTAGGCAAGGGTAACAGAGAACAGCCAGCCGCAGGTTCATTCGATGAACCTATGACCGAAGGACTGGCCGGGGATCCGAAGAACCCCAGCGACTGCCCCCGAGATGGTGTTGCAGAGCCATGGTCGAATTTCCCTAGGAACGCTCCCAAACACGTCGCACCCAGATCTGCGACCTTCGCCTTCCCCGTGTCAGCGAGTGCGATAGGTGACATGGAGGAATATCGATGGCGACACGAGGTTAGCGCTGGAGCGTCGATTGCAGGAGGGCGCTCACCGCGGTCTGCAGTTCCGAGACCCTCAACTCCAACTCGGCTTCCACACTGTGATCATGTCCACCTTGCCGCCCAACATGTCGATGGAGTTCTAGAGGTTGTCGGTGACCTCGCCAATGAGCCCAGTGATGGAGACAACATGGGGCGAACTGGGGCCATGGCCACCCCCATGCTGCAAAATTTTCTCAAGCACCCCTTGAAATTATGGAATATTATGTGGAGTTGAGCCTCAACTAAGCCTATATGGCCCCCTCCAAGCTGCATAATGATGAGTTGGCCCCCCTTGCATCAAATTCCTGGCTCTGTCCCCGCATGAGCCCCCTCAGGAACATGCATGCCTCCTCGTCCATGGTGGTGTGTTCTTCTTCTCTGCTCGAGTCTAGATGATGGATTTGATCGGAGGGGCCAAATCGACAAGGAAAAGGTGGTGGTGAGGCTCTGATACCAATTGTTAGGGATTCACTTCTAGATCTCACTTACATACAAGGGATTTGTGGTTTACAATTACAGACAGAGGATACAAAAATCTGGTGCTAGAACTAGAACAACAAGAAATTCAGAATTCGGGGAAAGCCTAGATGGGAAAGAGAGCCGCCGCGCCTTGCCTGATTCATCTAGATATCTTCAGTCGCTGCATCCGCCTGACGTGGTTGTTTGGATAACAGGTTTTTAGAGAAAGAGGTATTAGCATGCGGCATACATAAACTTGTCTAGATGGAGCAAATTCATACAAAAACTATGAAAATGGGGCCGAGTGGTACACAAACTTGCATTGGCTTTGCAAGTTTCATACAAAATGACTTGTCACGCGCCACGTAGGATTCGGAAAAGTGCAGAAAACCCCTTGATATCGCAGGAATTAGCAATCTTTCATGGTGATGCATAGGCAGCATGCAATTTTATGAAAACCCCCTCAAATCTGCGCTATTACTGCGTTTCACCTGGTCGGTTGATTCGGTGCCACCCTAATTGGAAGGCGCGCGTCTTCCTCGCCGCTCCTGGGCCTCCTCCTCGAGCTCTACGTCGCCGCTCCAACGTCGCCGAGACAACGGCGCAGCGTCGGCGATCATGGCGGACGAGCCCACGTACCGTTTCTGGGGCATGGAGGCGCCGGAGTACGGTAAGTTTTCTTCCTCCTCCTCTGCTTTTTCTGGCCGGCGGCGAGGTTGTAGATAGGGTTCGTTCTAGCACAGATTGGCGGCGGAATCGGTTCTATTCGATGTAGGATGGCAATAGATGATCCATGGTATGGTTTATCGGTGGTAGATCGCAGTGAAGAATCGTTGGGAAGACGCCCAGTTTCATGTGTTCATCGCCAGATTCAGAAAAGCTATGATTTTTTATCGTCGTAAATTTTGAACTTTTCTTGTAAAAATCGTGAGAACTATTGCACCTCATGAACTAGGCATGTTTGTTCTATGGAATGCAGCAGGACAGGAGTAGTTTTTTGAAAGTTTACTGAATTTATGAGAGTTGTCTGAACACTCTTAGTTAACTGAATTTTTTGACACTCATCTGAACATTGGCAGTAAACTGAATTTTGTGACACTTTGGACTGCAGGTGCTGATCCTGATAGGTTTAGTGTGGAGCTTGTATGGAATGGTTTCTTCTCTAGACTACATGAACCACTGCATTATGTAGAGGGCATTGTTGATATCTTTGACAATTGCAATGCAGATACCTGGTCTATTCTCTGGATTGAGGATTTCCTTAGGCAGCTATCAATTGAGATGACTAAAAAGCTGACAGTGTATTGGTGTCCACCTGGAGAAGATTTCAATAGAGGACTAGTTGCAATAAAAAATGATGCACACATAGTTGAAATGATTGGTGCTGTGAAGGATCACAAGGTTCTAACTCTATATGTTGATCACACTGGCTTTGTGAATGGGCTAAGACCTGATGTGTTGAGAGATGGAAGGCAAGAAGATGAAGCAGGTTTTCAGCAAGATCAACCAAATAATGGAGATCATGTAGTAAATGATATGTCACCAGCAGAAGAAGCAGCTTTTCAGCAAGGTCAACCAAATAATGGAGATCATCTTACAAATGAAAGGTCACCAGCACAAGAAGCAGATTTTCATCAAGATGAAGAAAGTAATGGACATGATCCTGTAAATGAAAATTCAAAAGAAGGAGAAGATAACATTCAGAGAAGAAGTGAAAGAGCTAGAGGAGATGAAGTCAGCAATGAGGAAGCTTTTGATGGAAATGCATATGAGACAGATTCTGAATTTTATGATAGTGATTATGATGCAGAGGATGGTGATGATGACATTTTTGCAGCAAACATTGATAGGCAATTGCAAGATCATAATGAATCTCTGGAAATTGTAGAAGCGGAGGATGATGCTGGGCTAGTTGAAGATGAATTGCATCTTTCCAAGGAACAAGAAGAAGAGCTCAATTACAAGTTCAAGGTTTTCAATGCTGAAGTTGACATGGAAGAACCACAATTCAAAGTTGGGATGGTTTTTGCTGATGCTAAAGAACTCGGAGCTGCATTGAAAGCTTACAGTGTTAAGGAGAGAGTGAAAATTAAGAAGGTCAGAAATGAAACTGCTATAATTGATGTTGTCTGCTTGGGTGACTGTCCAGGAGGTGTATGTTCTTGGCTACTGAAGGCATCTCAAGATAATAGGAAAGAAGCAATGGTTGTCAGAAAATAATGTGCTACACACAGGTGTGAGAGAGTCTGGGAGTTGAAGGCACTGACAGCTAATTTCCTTACAAACTACTTCATGGATGAATTCAGGGACAATCAAAAAATGGATTTGCACACATTTGCAACAAAAGTCACAAGGAAGTTCAACTTGACACCCAACAGATGGAAGTTGAGGAGAGCTAGGAAGCAGGCTCTTATCAAAATCCATGGAGATGAGGCAGAGCAGTTTAGCTTGCTGAGGGATTATGGAAATGAGCTCATGAAATCCAACCCTGGCTCAAAGTTCTTCCTTAGCACAAATAAATCCAATGTGGATGGAGTAGTGAAGGAGCACTTGGCCACACTGTACTGGTCTTATGATGCATGTAAAAGAGGTTTTCTGGAGGGATGCATGCCTTTTATTTGCATTGATGGTTGTCACATAAAAACCAGATACAAGGGTGTACTGCTAACTGTTGTGAGCATTGATGCCAATGACTATATTTTTCCTATTGGAATGGGGGTTTGTGAGGTAGAATGCACAAGTTCTTGGGAATGGTTTCTCACAACCCTAAGAGATGATCTCAATATCACAAACACTGCAAATTTCACCATAATGAGTGACAGACAAAAGGGCTTGATCAAGGCAGTTAGCACTGTTTTTTTTTGATGCAGAGCACAGGCATTGTGTGAGACACATTTATCAAAATTTCCATAAAAAGTACAAAGGAGAAACATTGAAGAATGACCTCTGGTCAATTGCTAGGTCAACTAACATACCATCTTGGCAGAAGAACATGGACAGACTACATGCAGACAGTCCCTCTGCTTTTGAATGGGTTGAAGAATTACAGCCTAACACATGGATCAAAGCTTTTTTTAGTGATCTTCCTAAATGTGACATGCTTCTGAACAACCACTCTGAAGTGTTCAATAGCTACATCAATGAAGCCAGGGAAGTGCCAATGCTTTCTATGTTGGAAAATCTGTTTTATAAGATGATGCATAGAATTGTTGGCAAACAGAAGGAACAAGAAAATTGGCCTGGGAGGATATGTCCTAAAATTAAGAAGAAACTAGATAAGTTAACTGAATGGTCCAAGAAAGCCCTGTGAGCAATGCAGGTTGAGGGGTTTTCCATGTCACAAGTTCTGAATATGAAGGAGGTTACTGTGTTGATCTCAAAGCAAAGACATGTGACTGCAAGAGGTGGCAAATCTCAGGTATTCCTTGCCACCATGCCATTGCTTGCTGCAGGGAAGACAGAATTGATCCAGAGAGACTGGTGCATACTTGCTATAGCATTGATACACACAAGAAAGCATACTCTTACACCTTGGTCCCACTCAGAGCTAGATGTTTCTGGGAGAGGCAGAGTGGTAGTTTTGTGCATCCTCCACTATTCACCAAAGTGCTTGGAAGGCCAAAGAAGAATAGAAGAAAATCTCCAGAGGAGTTAGAGAAGAAAGGGGGAAAAATGATAACAAAAGCTGGTGTGAAGATGCACTGTTCTATATGTGGTAATGAGAGCCACAATAAAAAGGGCCATGCCAGGTACATTCTTGAACAAAACAATATGGGTACAGAGGTTTTGGATGAAGAAGGAGAGGTTGACCATCCAGAAATAAGAGAGGTTTTTCCCTAAATTATATTTAATAAATATTTTTGTAATATGAAATTATTTTATGTCAGCATAATTAACTTATTGTAATATTGCAGCATATAATTCCTCAAAACCCTCAACCAGAACTGGATCCTTCTCATCAACCTGACATGATGGTTTACAAGATGGGACAGGAGGTTGGTACACTGCATATTTCTATTTCTGGAATTTACTTACATATATACTAACTGCATCATGCAAACAATTGCCACAGGTAAATGCACATGTTTCACTCCCAAGGTGCACAATGCCTTTGCCTGAAGAGAGTGCATTCATTGTAGCAGAAAGAGAAGCATTACCAGGAGGTTTTAGAGGCCCAGTGACCACAACTCAATCAAGAGGCAACATAAGAGGAAGAGGAGCTGGAAAAGGAAAAGGGAAGAAAAGAAAAGCTTCAGGACAAGATGGAGAAAGCAGTACAAGAAGCAACATAAGAGGAAGAGGAAGAGGAAGCAACAGAGGCAATGGAAGGGGTTCTTCAAGACCTGATGCTAATGGATCTGCAACATTTGTTCTCCCAGATTTAAATGAGCAAGCAGAAGAAATACAAGTCACTCAGAATGCACCATTGTGATGCACTACTTGCGCAAGAACAAGAAATCAACTTACGGGCAGCCACTCGTCGCTGGACTCGCCGTCTTTCCAGCTAGGCATGTCGGCACGGGGAGCGGCGTCGGCGGCGGAGCGGTCGTCGTAGCGGGGCCGGCGCGGTCGTAGCAGCGGCGGCGGCGCGGTCGTAGCAGCAGCGGCGGCGCGGGCGTTCAGATAGCAGCGAGGGCGCGGGGGCTAACAGGCAAGTGAGAGGGAAACAGTGCGGGTGCGAGCGATTCAAATATAAGCTGAGAACATTGGGGGGTATCTGCAAATGTCACAGTCCTACGTGGCAGCTGACTTGTTTTCCTGTGATTGGATTAGGCCACGATTTGTATGAAAATGCAAACAGTGGACAAGTTTGTGTACCACCCGGCCCCATTTTCATAGTTTTTGTATGAGTTTGCTCCATCTCGACAAGTTTTTGTATGCCAGGTGCTAATACCTCTTAGAGAAAGTTTTAGTAAAACGGGTTTTAGGAGAAATTTTAGGAAATCTAGTTTTAAGATCTTATCTTGTTAAAACTGGATTACGGAACACTTTGTTTGGACTCCTTCCCTGACTCCCCTCACTATCGCCAACCTGCATCGCTCGTCGAACACCATGTGTGATGGCGACATGGCGTCCTTTGGCTGTTGTCTTCTCCGTCGTCCTCAACGGTTGTCCAAGAGCCAGGCGCCATGAAAGACGTAGCACTCTGGCAGCAATACATCCAACGAAACATCCACCTAGATCAGATAGCTATTGCGAGCTCAGTTCCCGCACCGGCGGCCGCCGACGTCATCCCTTGCAGCGACGGCCTCCGGCGTCATCCACGGCTCCAGCCTCCGATGTCCTCCTCACAGTCCACATGACGGTGAGCTCCTCTCCGGCAACGGCCGCTTTCTACGTCCTCCATGTGAGCACCGCTCCGGCAGCGACGGCCACCGACGTCGCCCGCGTGAGCTCCGTTCCGGTCCGGCGTCGGTCGCATGAGCTCTGCTCCGGCATCGGCAGCCAGCCAGCCACCGACGCCATCCCCTGCAGTGACGGCCTCCGGCGTCATCCCTGGCTCCAGCCTCCGACGTCCTCCTCCACAGTCCACGTGACGGTGAGGAGCTCCGCTCCGGCAGTGGCGGGCAACGGCCGGTTTCAAATTCAACGTCCTCCACGTGAGCTCCGCTCCGGCAGTGGCGGGCTTGCGGCCGCCGATGTCGCCCGCACGAGCGCGGCTCCGGCCCAGCGTCTGCGTCGGTCACGTGAGCTCTGCTTCGGCACCGGCGGCCGCTGACGTCATCCCCTGCAGCGACGGTCTCCGGCGTCATCCCGGCTCCAGCCTCTGACGTCCTCCTCCACACACAGTCCGCGTGACGGTGAGCTCCTCTCCGGCAACGGCCACTTTCAACGTCCTCCACGTGGGCTCCGCTCCGGCAGCAGCGGCCGCCGACGTCGTCCGCGTGAGCTCCCCTCCGGCCCGGCGGCGGTCGCGTGAGCTCTGCTCCAGCAGCTGAGTCCCCGGACGACACCATGACAACTGACGCATTCTAGACTCGGGAAATGAAGAACAATCCTGAAGCTATTGGCTTTCACGAAATGAGTTTTTGCATGTATGGAAAACTTATTTTGCTAATCCATAAGTTAGTTAGAGTATCCAAACAGCGTTTTCCTTAAACTAAGGACAAAATCAGATTTGCTTAAACGAGTTCTCTAAAAACACGCTATCATATATACCCTAGACATGCGTTGCGTCCTGGACTGGAGCGATCCAGTCCGGCCTAGTCACCCTTGGGTTGGGCACGCGAGTGCGCGCTGGCCTAGTTGTCTTCCTTGCTGCCATCGTTTTTTTAAAACGAATTTACTAAATAACATGCGTCTGAGAAATTTTTATTTCTCAGTCACCCTAAAAGTATGTATCTTTTCTAGTAAAAAAGTGCAATTGCACTTTTCTATCAGAAATGTGCAACTTGTTGCAGTTGCATCTTTTTTTAAACTACGGTTGTACTTTTCTGAGTTGACTGAGAAATAAAACTGAGACATAGGCAAACCCTTTCTATAAACCCATAATTCTGGTTTTTCAGAAACCAGTTTTTGCGTATCCATGTTTTAGCAGAACAAACCAAACAAGACATAGCTTGTTAGGCGGTTAAACTGGATTATAGATAATGCATTCTCTACGAACCACGTATCCAAACAACACCTAATAATCGGCGTAAAACCTGTTTTCTGAAAAGTGACGGTTAATACTCCGTATCCAAACCACCATAAAGGGCACGCGTACCTTCCGCCGCGCAGATGGCTGGGTGAAGACTTGTGTGTCGGCTTCGAACTCGTCGATCATGTCAGATATGCCATACATGGCGACCTTGAGCCGCTTCAGCCACAAACAGCTCGATTTATCCGTGATGGACGACCTCTCGGCGTCCTCAAGCAGGGCCTCCACAGACTCCAACATCATCTTCATCTTCTCCAGGTCCTCGGTGAAGTCCTGCTGTAGCTTGATCTGACCGTCAATCGCAGAACAGATCTGGTCGCTCACCACCTTGAGAATGCCGGCGGCAATCATGCCCCCAAGCTCCACCATGGCTGCTCCACTCCACCTGCGCTCGCTAGCTCTCTTCCGAGATGAACGAGTTGAAGGCAGGTAGGCCGTAAGACGTTTGTGACCTGCGCTTAAGATCTTATTATAGCGCCTGTACGTAGGATGAGTTTTTGCGTGCCCAATAGTGGAATAGTACAGCGTTTGGTGTTAAGTCTTTATCCTCAACAATTCTCGATCTCGACGCATAGGTCCAGTACAGCTGTATTCAACTTACGGAGAGGTCGGGTCACCATTATTATATTCCTCTTTTTTGAACTGTTATTGATATTCCTTATGTCTTAAAATAATATTCCTTATGTTTTAAAATAAGTGACTCGATTTTATCTAGATATAGATGTATCTAACGTATTTTAATTTATAGATACATCTGTATCTATAAAATTTGTACTTATTCTAGATAAAATTTGTATCTATAAAAACTTAGAGCTGCGACTATTAAAGATCACATGGTCTCGGCAATTCCAAATTTCTAAAAGTAAAGTACAAACTTCCACACGGATTAGAGATTTCAGTTGTCTTCTCAATCCTATTTAACCAATATCAAACAAATTAGTTACATGATGGAGGAGGGTTATTAAAAGTGAAATGCACTACCCTCCAAACAATACAAGAGAAAAGACAAGTGATAAAAAGACTAGCTAAATACTCGTGGGTTGCTACGGAATGACTAGCTCATTACCCTTGTTTAACTTTTATGGACACAACTTGTATTACTTGTGTGTCGCGTCACCACCCTCTATCTTTCACAAGCGCGCATGGCTCCGCCCCCGCTCCTGGTCATCGACGCCACCATTCTGTATTATTTCATGAGCTTTCACCGGGCCACAAAAATTATACTATTAGAAAGTACATAATCTAAAGTTTCTAGTGATATATATTGGGCATCGAGGCTTTCCCTAGATCATCATTTTAACCAACGTAATTGCTGGTTAGCGCTGTCGGTAGATTTAGCAGACCCTCATTGTAGATCTATTTTCTTAGGGCGACCAGATGAGCCTGATCCACCAGGTAGGAGCACTAGTTGCTGTGATTTAGGCTGAAGTTACTCCTGGGCTGGGGCGAGGATGAGTATGTCCCAGATTAGGCTGAAGTTACTCCTGATGATGATGACATTGGACATGATGTCGAGCAGGGCAACATTCAGACTTGGAAGAACAAGAGGAACAACTAGGCAGTCAATGTGGTTGCATAGAAATGATGTCTTCTACGGTTGACATTGAAGCAAGAATTAAGGTTTGCACCCCCCGTAGGCCGCAATTGTCGAACTGTTCTCCAGTATGTAATGTTGAGCTGTCATTCGTAAGTAGCTAGGGTTGGAATGCATGTCATGCTGCTGACAGGCTAAACAAGTTGTGCTTAACTGAGTAACTGCTATTTGTACGTAGCTAGGGCCCGGCTTATATAGCTGTAATTCAAGAACTGCAGTTCTCGCTATGTGTTATGAGGTAGTGTCATGGTGGTGTGCTTTGTTAACCTCACTACCGAAGAGAAGAGGTGACCACAAAACCTGCACAACATGAACCAACAGACGACCCTGAATCCAGTCCAGGCAATTCTGGCTCGCGCAGGGTACCAATCAACATGGGCCTTTTGGCTCTCTAGATGCGATGTCGACCACCAAACGAAACGCATTAGTTGGCTTTTGCATCGCACCGTGCGACCCAGGCCGGCCAGCGCCTGCGTCCAGGGAGTCTAAAAAGGCTGCAGGATACCAATCGCGCCCCACTTGAATGATTTAGGTCTGAACAAAAGTGGTGTCTATGGCCTTCCGCGGGCGTACGCAAACTTGTTGCGCTACGCATGAGTGCCATTGACCATCTCCACGCCAGTTTCCTCGAGACGCTAACTTCTAGGAGGGAGCGCATGAGCACCGACCGCTGCATCCATGCTGTCCGCTTTTGCAGCACCGGCTCCGACCAGGCCCTGTCTCCGCCAACGCCGCCCCCTTTCACGCGCTCCTCATGATCTATTTCGCTGGATGTCAATCGGGGTGGAACCAGGCTAGGGAAACTGGGCGGTATGTGTGGCCGAACAGCCGGAGAAGGATGCCGCGGCGGTGGTCTGTCGCGGGAGAGGATTGAGTGGTTAGGAGTGATGCAGGGGAGAGATCGGTCGGGCCAGAAAACGTTTCGTTTCTTAAACGGACGAAAACATTTCGTTTCTTAAACGGACGAAAACATATTTTTAGTCGGTTGAAAGCGTATTTTACGGACATTGACCGGTTTTATTGCAATCTTATAGTTTAGATTTAGATGGTCAATTGTTTCATGTGAACCACAAAAGATACATTTATATTTATCCACCGTCTTTTTGCAAGATCGTCTTTTGTGAAAAGCACCTTTTTATAAAGAAAGCATATAAAGATCTTTATCTTAAGTAGGACTTAATACGCCATAGGTAACATAGACTTAACCAAAAAACACCATTTGTAGTTAGGCGCCACTTGAAACTATCCGGTTCTACTGTTAAAGCTGCTCCCATTAATCTACGTGCCAAGAATATCCAAGATTGCCATTTATCTCATGTTAAAGCTCAGGTGAATCCTATATTCAAAGGAGTTTGATATAATACATCAGCGACTAAAACATTTTCCAATAAATTGTTACTGCAAGATGCAGTAGGCTCGTAATGCAGTACGAAAAAACATCAGTTACCAAAATCGGTATTGCTGTTGCAGTGAGATTTTTGACTCAATAGTTTCACAACTCAAAGAGTCAAAAAGCTCACTGCAACAACAATATCGATTTTTTGCTAAATGGAACTAAATAGTTGATCAGACGACCAAGTGGTAGAAACTATAGTAGATTAGATGTTAATCTAGGCGCTTATAAATGAAAAAAGATAATGGTCAGAAAATTGAGAAATCATGTAAAAGAAGCAGGCAAGGAGAATTTGTTATAGCATCGCACATTTCTGCTAGATTCTTTGCGTCGTGCGCCTGATGCTTGTCTGAACAGATTCGTACATGGAAAGATCTGAAACGCCTGGCGATAACTTTAGCATCGACGCTTTCCTTTTTTCTGGTATTGGACGGGAATCGAGAGTAACGGCCGGGATTCCTATCCTAGCGCCTGGTATAAGGCCATGTACAATGAGAATGTTTAGAGAAGGTGCTTAAGAAAATAAACTAAACAGGTTTTGCTAAGCACTGGTGCTTATTTGTATAGAAAAGATGCTTAGTTAAGCATCTGTCTAGTCTATATAAGCATTAGTGTTTAACTAAAAATCGATTTATTCATCTAAGCATCTCCCCTAAGCACCTGGCATTGTAGATGTCCTAAGCGTCCCCGTTCAACTGGCTCCGCCACTGCCCCGTTGTATGTGCTCTTAGACCAAAACTACAAAAAAATCCTTTAAGGATGGTGATTTGTGCAACACAGGAAGTTAGACTAGGCGAAACTTGCAATTTCCTCGGATGAATCAGATGTCGAAGTGCTTGCATGAGAAGCTAGCCGATCCTACCGCAAAATCAAATCGTCTTTGAAGGAGACCACACGTTCCATCTTTTTATTATTCTCCTATGCTGTTTTTGAGAAAGTGGGGACATAGGAATAACAATAATGAAACGAATACTAGCTAGTTTATGGTGTCTACTCTTCTAATTGATCAAGAGCTCACCGTACACCAACGACCGCAGGCACGATCGCTTTGTATTTCTTCATTATTAACGGACACTGCTACTAGATGGCGCCGTAAACCCCATGCAGCGGCACCCCCTTAATCTCCTTGTGTATGCAATATACTACAGGTTAACAAAAGATTCTCTCAAATTTGAAATAAACAAATATTTTTCTCCGAAACTATTGACCTGATTGACGATCTGTCCTACCCATGCTTTTTTAGATAAAGAGTATTTATTAATATCACGAAGATACTAATACACCTAGCCTCTGCAACAACATCATGCCCAAATAGCATAAAGGATGCACACAGCTAAAAAAAGAAAAAGAAATACAGAAAAAGAAAAGTCTAGCTACAGAGATCAAAAACTTGAAACGACAACACTGACACCACCAAGACAACACCAGAAGATCAGCTTCTCCATATGCGACGCCTCCAAGAAGGAAACAGTGCACAAACGCTGTCGTCGCCTGATCATAGATCTTAGGTGTTCACCCTGAAGAAAGTCCTCACTCTCAAAACAATGCCTTCAACAAGAACATTGCCAGGCACAACCAATTAAGGCCAGACCTTGGATTTTCACCCTGAAAGATAGAACTCTGAACTTCCCCTGTGCAGTCGCCCCAACAAAACAAGTCGCTATTTGAAGTCACGAAGCTCCAAGCCAATTCCACCTCACCATCAAGTTCCGACCACCATTGCTCTTTCACTGATCTCGGCTTTCATGACCTTCTCCGCCAGCCCCATGGAAAGAAAACGAGCTCCATGAAATTAACAGCCAGCAGAGCTTCGAAGCGCTCCCTCTGAAACCAAAAGGTCAGATAGAAAACATGGGTGCGCATGACCGAAAACACGCAATCCAGCAGTCTCCAAGCATTGATCGCACAATGAATTTCGCCGGCAGGGCCTTCCGGAACACGAAAATCCAGCCAGCCCGGTGGGAAGAAGCATCCGACCGATCTTCACTTGACGCGAGAGGAATCCGAGGACCACCACCATTATTCGCAAGACTAGCAGCCCCCTCGCCGCCGGTCAACTACCAACCAGAACGGAAGACATGGAGAGGGCAGACCAGCGCCGCCCGTCGGCATGGCAAGGGCCAACACTAGGACCACACCCGCCTAGGTCCACCCGATCGAGATCTTGGCCCAAGACCTAGATCGGATTGAGGTGACCTAGGGAACCACCATGCCGGCGGCGCACCATCCCCTCCTCGTCGCCGATCCGGTGGAGGCACTCAGGCCCTAGCCAAGAATAGCCGCACGCAGCCCAAGGCTCTCTGCCGTTGCCCACCAGCCCCTGTGAGCCATGGCCGAGAGACTCCTCTCCTGCCCACCGCCGTTTCGAACGGGTAAGCGCCGCCATCACTGCCGGTGGCGGCGGCAACGGCGGCCAGGATCGATGCGAGGGAGGAGGATTTAGGGCTGTGTAGGAGGAGGGGCCTCCGCAGTCGTTGATACGTCTCCAACGTATCTATAATTTTTGATGCTCCATGCTTGTTTATGCACCATTTGCTTTGTGTTTTGTTACACTTCGTGACGTTTTTATGCATTTTCCGGAACTAAACTATTAACGAGATGTCACAATGCCAGTCCCCTGTTTTCTGCTGTTTTGTGTTTCAGAAAAGTTACACAGGAAATATTCTCGGAATTGGACAAAACAAAAGCCAAAGTTCCTATTTTTTCCGACACAAGACGGAGTCCAAAGCAGAGACGGAGGAGGGCCAGAGGGCAGCCGCACCATGGGGTGGCGCGGCCTAGCCCTGGCCCGTGCCACCAGGTGGTGTGGACCCCTCGTCCACCCCCTCACATCGCCCTTCCGCCTATATATTCTCCTCGATGAGAAAACCCTAAGCGGCCCGATCAATTTTCTAGAAAACATACTGCAAGCCGCCGGTGTCGTCGACGCAAGATCGGGAGGGTCCAGAATCTCTTCCCGGCACCCTGCCGGAGAGGGGAACCACCACCGGAGGCCTTCTTCATCACCATGCCTGCCTCCGGAGTGGTGTGTGAGTAGTCTACCTTGGACTACGGGTCCATAGCAGTAGCTAGATGCATGTCTTCTCCTCCATGTGCTTCATGTTTAGATCTTGTGAGCTGCCTATCATGATCAAGATCATCGTTATGTTGTTGGGATCCGATGAATATTGAGTACTATGTCAAATTGATTTATTGATTTATCATCTCTATGTTGTTTATGATCTTGCATGCTCTCCGTTGCTAGTAGATATCTTGGCCGAGTAGATGCTAGTAACTCCAAGAGGGAGTATTTATGCTCGATAGTGGGTTCATGCCTTTGGTAACTTGGGGGAGTGACAACAACCTCTAAAGTTATAGATGTGATGTTGCTACTAGGGAGAAAACAACAATCTTGTGTCCAAGGACATTCGTATTGTTTACTTTACACACTTTGCTTAAGGCGATAATCTGTTGCTTGCAACTTAATACCCAACGGTTGCTCGGATGACATCCGGCGGGTGGATTATTAGTCATAGATGCAGTTGGATTACGGTCTATGTATTATGTTGTAATGCCCAAGTGAATCTCATAGTGATCCTCATGACATGTGCATGCGTTCTTTATTCTGTTAATTGCCCAACTGTAATTTGTTTACCCAGCATGTTATTTATCTTTATGGAGAGACACCTCTAGTGAACTGTGGACCCCGATCCATCCTTTTACATTCATATTACCGTTTACTTTTACACGCATTATTTACTTTCTCGCAAACAACTATCTTTTACCACACGATATGTTTAATCCTTTGTTTACAGCAAACCGGTGAGATTAACAACCTCACTGTAAGTTGGGGCAAAGTACTTTGGTTGTGTTGTGTGCAGGTTCCACGTTGCTGCTGGTGCAAAGCTACGTCCCAGATAAGGCGCCATATATAAATTGTCTAGAGCTGTCGCCAAGCCAGCTAGCATCAACCTTTAGAAGTTGGTTCTTTGTCCTACTGGTTCGATACACCTTGGTTTCATACTGAGGGAAGACTTGCTACTGTGCTCATCATACCTTCCTCTTGGGGTTCCCAACTGGGTGCCTAACACGCACTATCAGTCGCCTGGGAGGGAGGAGACCTAGGCTAGAAAGAGAAACTTTTTTCGAGAGCACACTAAGAGCATGCCATAGCTTTATAGAATAGAAGCAACAAAATGTACAAGAATGCCATCCGGAATGCCAACAAACCGGATGAAAATATCCTCTCTACACACGCACACACTCACTAACTAAAGCCTACTCTCTTGAAGCGGGACCACTCCCTCTGGCATGGGCTAACTCCCATAAGCAAAGCTCCTCCTTGATACTCTGAATCAGCTGCAAAGCATCACACTGCTCCCTCTCATTCTAGAAAACCCAGCATTTATTTGTTTCCAAAGCAACCAAGATGTAAGTACCGTCAACATATGAAACTTTCTCCTGTTCGTATGGTGCACTCTATCTCGAGCCTCCAACCACCAAACCATGAAGCCACTGTTCGGATGTGGTGTTGCAATATGTAAATCCGCATGTTGTAGACAGCCAAACAAGGCCTCCCGTGCAAAAATGCATTGGGAGAGTATGTGATCCACATTGTCCTCCTCCTGAAGACAGGTGACAAGGGTATAGTTAATAGAGCCCGTTAGTTGAGTACCCCTGAGGCCCGTTAAGCTAGGCCCAATTGTAATGATAGTCGAGATACGAGTTCTTACCGTATGTCGATAGTGTAATCTGTATTGGACCCTACCCGATCCTCGAGACCTGGCCACCTATATATAGGGGCCAGGAGGGGACGGTGTAGGCCATATTGAAAGCAAGCCAGGTTGAACACCCAAGTTTACTTTCGATACATACTTATTTCGACTCACTTTACCTTCGAGTTCATCCGACGCCCTCTTCCCCCGATCCTAAGTCCTTCATCTAGGACATTTGTCGAGTTAACCCTCGTCAATTGGCGCCGACCGTGGGGACTCTGGGCGTTGGAATCATGAATTCGACGGCTTTTTCGCTTTCAGCCAACAGCAATACAGAACTCGACGGAAGTCAAGGGATGGAGTTAACAATTGGAAGTTTGAGCATCTTCGTCGGGCCATCGGGCTCATCCCGCCTCTCGGATTCGACGAAACCAGATCCGTCGGCGAGCAAACCCGAAACAGAAGTAATGTTGGAATCATCAGAAGGCTCTTCTAGCGAGGTAAACTCGCCGGTCAGCTCGGGAAAACTACCAATCGCAGAAGGCGACAAAATTCGGGAAAATTTTGACTTGGAAGAAGGAGCGTATCAAACGCACAACAGCATAAGGGACTTCGTCGCTGGAAGTAGTGGCGTCTCCAAAAAAGTGCACCAGCTATGCGTCATCATCACTGAGGCAGAAGAAGAAAACAACAACGAAGGAAGCAAAAGGGTCGACAGGCAAGTCGATAAAGTAAAAGAACACAACAAAAAAGAAAAGGAGAAAGTTCACGTTTCAGCTGGAGAATGGAGGATGATCACGTCAGCTATCAAGCACGGTACAGAAGTACCCGAAGGATCAAGAAGAGAAGTTCTGATGGGGTATCAGTATGCATTATACCAACATAGGAAGAAACTAAGGGAGGAAAAAGGCATGCTTTTCCAAGACAATAACGATATGTCGAAGGAAGAGTATTGGGATGATTATAGCGAAGATTCAGAATATAGCAGAGAAAGGCGCAGAGACCCAAAGCACAACAGAGGGACAACCGCGTACAGCGGAGAGGAAAGGTACTCAAGGAACCTTACTCCATAGCTAGGAAAGGAGGTAGAAGACTTCGTATAAGAAACACCAGAAGCAGCACTGATAGCAGCACAGACATACTTACTAACTACAAGGCTAGAACCCGGAGATCCGCGAGAAGATATGCACCAACCGCAATACGAAGCCTCGGGATAGTGGCGAACAAGATCAGGGGAAAAGGACCAGAGACGAAGTCGACAAGCCACAAGGAAAAGCAAAAGGCAAAACACAAGTACAATTCCACACAAAACGAGTATAGCAAATCGTCAGAAGAAGAAAGGCGACAAAAGAGGAAGGAGGACGCAAGAAATATAATAGCGCGGGCTCGACTAGATAAATCGCGCCACGCTTGGAGGGAAGAAAATTATGAAGACGACGACAAGGAGATGGGCGCGTTATGCTTTACCCGCAGGGTTCGCAAAACGCGGGTACCCAAAGGATTCAAGTTACCACGTGACCAGCAAAAATATGATGGGTCGCAAGAACCTACCCTATGGTTATCGGACTATTTGCAGGCAGTACAGATATTGGGGGGAACAAAAGCTACGGCAATGCAAAGTTTACAACTACACCTCACCCGCGCAGCACAGTCCTGGTTGAATACCCTACCCAACGAATCCATTGGAAGCTGGGGAGAACTCGAAAGTCAATTCGCAAGAAATTTCCGTTCGACATACAAGCGACCAGCGTCACTAGAGGAGGTCAAAGCATGTGTGCAAAGGAAAGGCGAAACTCTACATTCTTATATACAACGATGGAGTATAATCAAAAATTCAGCAGAAGACGTCTCCGACGAACGAGCAATAGACGCTTTTTCGGCCGGCCTTCGTCGCTCAGATCTCGTGGAAGAGATAGGATGAACGAGGCCAACGACAGTAGCTGAACTAATGGAAGAAGCCAACAAATTCGCTGATGGAGAGGACGCATATAATAACAAAAGAGGACGATCACCAGAAGTCGACAGAACGAGCAGACAAAGGAGACGACACCGCAGTAGGGATAATCAAGTACGCCGAAACCAAGTAAGTGCGGGTTACAAAGTAAGGGAAGAGGAAGAAGACGAAGGCAGGAGGTTTCAGACAAAGGGAGCAGAAAAATCGAGATACTCCGGGCCTTCGGCCGAAGACATGCTATACGGGCCTTGTCGAATCCATTATGCCTATCTCGATGGAAAAAGAGTTTCAAATCATCAGATGAAGGATTGTAGAACTTTCCTAAGACTACAAAGCGCCATGGGTTCAAACCAAGGAGGATGGCAAGGAGAGAAGCACACAAGTCAAGGATACCAAGTGCAAAGGCTAGCAAGGCACCTAAAATCAAAAGTTTACATATCAGCAATGATCCAACCGGTGCCTAAGTCAAAGAAAGAGCGAAAGAGCATATCCAGGCAAGTAAACTTAGCTATATCATCACCACCAGCCACTACAGAATATTTGTGGTGGTCAGATCAACCAGTTAAGTTCAGCAGAGCAGATCACCCAAGAAAAGTTCCCAGGTCGGGCCACTCGCCTATGGTTTTAAAGGCGCAAATAGGAGGATACGACATCGGAAGAGTATTCATGGATGCAGGGAGTAGCATAAACCTAATATATGCTAGAACCCTAAAGGCAATGTGTATCTCACTGTCGAGTCTGAAGCCAACAGATTGCTCCTTCCATGGAATAGTACCAGGAGCCACAAATTACCCTTTGGGGAGAATATAACTCGATGTCTGCTTTGGCAGTAGCAGCAATTATCGTAGAGAGAAGCTGGAATTCGAAGTTATGGACTAGCCATCGCAGTACCATGCAATCCTAGGGCGCCCAACATTTGCAAAGTTTATGGCAGTACCTCACTACGCGTATCTTACGCTAAAAATCCTAGGACCCAAGGGAACGATCACGGTACAAGGGAGCTTCAAAGTAGCCAACACTTGCGACAGGGAATTCAATAGAATGGCGCAAACCTTCAGCATGACAGCAGAATACGAGAGTCTGAAAGG
This sequence comes from Dactylis glomerata, assembly GCA_007115705.1. Classification (NCBI taxonomy): domain Eukaryota; kingdom Viridiplantae; phylum Streptophyta; class Magnoliopsida; order Poales; family Poaceae; genus Dactylis; species Dactylis glomerata. Next base: position 578,703 of record QXEO01000291.1, on the reverse strand, counting down.
AGAAACAGATCATAATGTGCTACCCGACGTTGGACGATCCCTGCCAGATCAGGCTTTCGACACAACTCAGGACTCGAAGAAAATTCAGGTCCATCCCACAGACCCAAGCAAGACGACGTCGATCGCAGTAAACCTGGATCCCGCATAGGAAAGCGCGCTCATCGAGTTCCTCTGTGAGCGCTGGGAAATCTTCGCCTGGTGTCCTTCAAACATGCCAGGGGTTCCCAGAGAACTCGTCGAGCACGCACTAAATGTGGATCCTAAAGCAAAGCCAGTCAAGCAACCATTGCGAAGATTCGATGAACCCAAGAGGAAGGCAATAGCATCAGAATTGCACAGGCTAGAAAACACCGGATTTATCAGAGAAATAAAAACTTCGAGTTGTATATCCAATCCAGTCATTGTACCCAAGAAAAACACAGACGTACAAAGAGTATGTGTCGACTACACATCTCTCAATAAGCATTGTCCAAAGGATCCCTTCCCTCTACCCCGCATCGATCAGATAATTGATTCAACAGCGGGATGCGCAAGGCTTTCCTTTTTGGACGCATATTCTGGTTACAACCAGATCAAGTTGAAAAGAGAAGACGAAGAAAAGACAGCCTTTATCACACCATATGGGGTGTTTTGCTATCAAGTAATGCCATTCGGCCTAAAAAATGCAGGAGCAACTTATCAACGGATGATGCAAAATTGCCTTGGAGGCCAAATAGGGCGCAATATCCAAGTCTATATTGATGATGTAGTCATCACTACAAGAGAAGAGGAATCCCTTATCAGCGACTTGGCGGAAACCTTCGACAACCTGAGCAGGTACAAACTCAAGCTTAACCCGACAAAGTGTTCCTTCGGCGTATCGGTAGGACAACTACTAGGGTTCTTGGTGTCAGCACGGGGAATAGAGGCGAACCCAGAGAAAATACAAGCAATTTTAACAATGGGGAAACCCACGAAATTACACGACGTGCAGAAGCTCGCAGGACGTGTCGCGGCTCTAAGTCGTTTTGTTGCTCGATTGGGAGAAAAGGCACTCCCGTTCTATGCACTTATGAAAAAGTCAGATGATAAGTTCGAATGGACAGCAGAAGCAGACGCAGCTTTTGCGCAGTTGAAAAAAGTGCTTTCCACGCCACCAGTGCTGGTCGCACCAAAAGAAAAGGAGTCGCTACTACTTTACATCGCTGCAACCCATCAGGTGGTGAGTACAATACTAGTAGTCGAAAGAAGTGAAGAAGGCAAAGCCCACGGCGTCCAGAGGCCGGTATATTTCATCAGCGAAGTACTATCTCCGACAAAACAAAGGTACCCGCATTATCAAAAGCTTGCATATAGTGTTTTTACAATAGCACGAAAATTGCGACAATATTTTGCGGTACACCCAATTATAGTGGTCAATGAAGCACCACTATCGAATATATTGAACAATCCTTCGGCAACAGGACGTGTCTCTTTGTGGGGAATCGAGTTATCTCCCATGGACATCACATACGAAAAAAGGAAGGCGATAAAATCGCAAGTCTTGCCAGACTTTATAGCAGAGTGGCTGGAGCTGCAGAGCATGGGACCACCAGACTTATCAAGTGTTTGGACAATGTACTTCGACGGTTCTAAGAGAGTCCAAGGCGCAGTGCTGGTGCCAAGTTGATGAAGTAAATAACCGGCCCGTTGGGAACCCCAAGAGGAAGGTGTGATGAATATAGCAGCAAGATTTTCCCTCAGTTAAGAAACCAAGGTATGTCGATCAGGAGAAGAGCAGACAATACAACTGTAGGTGATGCTTGCTAGTTTGCGACAGCTTCAGACAATTTATATATGGCGCCTCGTCCAAGCTTTGCTTGCTAGCTGCAACGCGGAACCTGCACACAACACAACCAAATACTTTGCTCCCAACTTGCGATGAGGTTATCAATCTCACCGGTTTGCTTGAAACAAAGGGTATGAGCGTATCGAGTGGAAAGCAGTAGAAGAATGCGAGTAAAGTAAACAGTGCGAGTAAAGTAAACAGGTGATAGCAATATGATGGAAATAGGACCGGGGTCCACAGTTCACTAGTGGTGTCTCTCCATAAGATAAATAACACATGCTGGGTAAACAAATTACAGTTGGGCAATTGATAGAATAAAGACAACGTGATATGTCAAGAAGATCACTATGAGATTTACTCTGGGCATTACAACAAAATACATAGACCGCCATCCAACTGCATCTATGACTAATAATCCACTTGTGGCGAATCAATCCGAGAACTCCACAAGTATTAAGTTGCGAACAACAGATAATTGCATTAAGCAAAGTGTGTCATGTAAACAAAGCATATGCCCTTGAGCATATGAATGTTGTTTTCTCCCTAGTAGCAATAGCACATCTACAACCTTAGAGGTTTCTGTCACTCCCCCAGATTAAATAGAGGCATGAACCCACTATCGAGCATAAATACCCCCTCTTGGAGTCACTAGCAACTACTCGGCCAAGATAGCTACTAACAACGGAGAGCATGCAAGATCATAAACAACATAGAGATAACATAAGATAAATTTCAGTATAGCAACTCAATCATAACACCAATATTCATCAGATCCCAACAAACCAATCATGTAGAATTACATAACGGTGATCTCAATCATGTAGGGCAGCTCATGAGATCTAAACATGAAACACATGGTGGAGAAGACAACCATCTAGCTACTGCTATGGACCCATAGTCCAAGGTAGACTACTCACTCATCGCTCCGGAGGCAAGCATGGCGATGAAGAAGACCTCCGGTGGCGATTCCCCTCTCCGGCAGGGTGCCGGGAAGAGCTTCTGGACCCTCCCGATCTTCGGGTCGACGGCGGCGGCGGATCGCGATGTGTTCTGGAAAATTGATCGGATACTTAGGTTTTTTTCCATCGGGGGGTCTTTATAGGCGAAGGGGCATCGTCAGAAGTGGACCGAGGGGGTCTCACACGTAGGGGGCACGGCCCAGGGCCTGGCCGCGCCGCCCTGGTGTGTGACCACCTCTTGGCCCCACCCCATCTCCTCTTCGGATCTCTGGAAGCTTCTGGGAAAAATAAGACTTCGGGAACTTGTTTCGTCCAATTCCGAGAATATTTCCTGTGTATCACTTCTGAAACACAAAAATAGCAGAAAATAGGGAACTGGCACTGTGGCGACTTGTTAGTAGGTCAGTTCCGTAAAATGCATAAAAGTGCCACGAAGTGTAACGAAACAGTAGGCAAATGGTGTAAAAACAAGCATGGAGCATCAAAAATTATAGATACGTTGGAGACGTATCAAGCATCCCCAAGCTTAACTCCTGCTCGTCCTCGAGTAGGTAAGTGATAACAAAAGAATAATTTTTTAGGTGACATGCACCTACACAATCTTGATCATATATGTAAGCATTTGTGAGCTGGGATCATAAGAACTTAAAACATGGGCATGAAGATATAATCTTGACAATAAGAACTTAGCAACCATGTTATAAACATGCAAATGAATACAAACAAAAGATCATGAAAATGAAACAATGAAAGTCAAACGTGTGTTCAAATCATAAGGAAAAACATACAAATGGTTTTCAGCTTGTCCTTCATGGAGAGCAAAACATAAATGCATAGGACACCTTCAAGTTTAAGAGGGCGACTAGATACAAATAATTTGAGAACAAGTGAAATCAACTATATGAATCAATCAATGAAAACTTTGGGACAATGCATATTACACTAAGAATGACAACTTTGCTCTCTTAATGGTGCATAAAGAAAGAAGGTGGTGACTCAACATAAAAGTAAAAGAAAGACCCTTCGCAGAGGGAAGCAGTGATTGCAAGTTTTATAACCTTCAAAAATTATGGTACTTACCGGCTTTGAGCTCATACTCAGTACAAGGTGAGGGCTAGCAAAAGACTGGGAGCGACCAACTAAGAGAGCAATAATGGCCATAATCATGCAAAGCGATAAAGCGACATTAAAAGAAGCATAAGATGGCATCAAAAGTCAAAAACTAAATAATCATAGAGGCTATTGGCGACTTTGTATGAGTCTAACATGTGTGAGGATGCGCCAAGTCAACCCAAATAAAGCATCAAGGAGAAAACCAAAATAATGCTTCCAAACAATAAAACAACGCATGATTTTTTCAAAGGCTCATTAAGCAATCTTAGTTATTTGAGACAAGTCATGCTACAGCAAAACCACTAAGCATACTATCAAAAAGACATCAAGCATGACATGAAAAAGCCTAAGCCTCAGTCTACACAAGCTCCTTCTTGTACCACTATTTTGCACAAAGCCTTTTCTCTTTTCCAACACCATTTGAAATTTTTAAAGACACCTCTTTTGATGAAAACCAATAAAGATCAGAGGCAAAAATACACCTTGATGAAAAGATATGACAAGGTCTGAACGCAAATCAAGGAGAAAATGAAAACCAAAAGCAGTAGCGGAAAAAGAAGAACACTCGTTGAAATTGTAAGAATGAAAAACGGGGTGTTCTTGGCAAATGAAAACGAGTACATCTCCTCCAAAAGAAATTTGTTGGGGTCCAACCATTTATTGCAGCAAACAAAACTAAACTAACTAAGAAAACTAAAACAACTGACGCTCCAAGAAAAACACATAGTGCATGAAGCAATAAAAATATAGTGTCTTGAAAGGTGACCTGATTTTTGCCGATGAAGAAGGGGTGCCTCGGGGGCATCCCCAAGCTTTGACGCTTGTACTTCTTGGATATTTCTTGGGGTGATGCATGGGCATCCCCAAGCTTGAGCTTTTGTCCATTCTTCAACTTATCTCATGATTCTCCAATCCCTACACTTGAAAACTTCCTTCATACAAAACTAAACACAAATCTATTAGCAACATTAGTGTAAGCATAACATATAATCAACCTCTTTTTGCTTCAGGTTTCAACCCAAAACCACCACATATATAGCATATACTACTGTAGCAACTTCCCCAAAAGTTCCGTGATCAAAAGAACTCAAAAAGAAAGCGATAAAGCGGCAAACACAAATATTGGCAGAAATCTGTCAAAACAGAATAGCTGACAAAGATCGAATTTTTGAGGGGTTTTCTGTTGCTCAAATAAAAAAGTGTTCAACTAACGAAAGTTTGGATATAACCTGGGGCATATGCACAAGAAATCGCAGGTCCAAAAGATATACAGAGAATTTATACGAATTTTTACGGTGCAGCACCGAAAACAGTTTCAGGACAGCAACATCCCCAAATCTTTACCTCACTCGAATTAGAGGCTTCTCTTGGCACAACAATAAAATAAAAAGGATAAGGAGCGGTCATTACAGTAGTAATGACTTCCAAGACTCAAATAAAAGAAAAAGTACTGAAAATAAAACATTGGGTTATCTCCCAAGAGTGCTTTTCTTTAACGCCTTTGAGCTAGGCGCAGAAAATTGCGAAACAAGTAACATCAAGTGATGAAGTGCTAGGATCAGCGGGTGCCTTACGTCTTCCTTTCTTACCTTTGCTCTTGACTCTAGGAAAGACATGGCTATTGCAAGGTGGAGAGATAAATCTTATATTGCCTTTTCCCACATCAATGACGGCGCCTAGGAGCTTCAGGAGGGATCTTCCAAGTGTGATTTGTCCTTTTCCTACACATTTAATAACAAGATAATCAGTAGATATCATTCTTCCTAGGTCTTTTGTAAAAACTCCTTCAGCTATTCCAATGGGAAATATAGTGGCATTGTTAGTAAGAGAAATTCCTTCTCCCCCCTCAGAAAGCTTCCAAAGGCTCAAAGATTCATAAACATCCTTTGGCATGAGACAAAATTCAGACATAATATCACAACGAGCATGAAAAGTTTTACCACTAATGGTGATTTTTACCGTAGGATACCAACTCGAAGGTTCAGAATTTGTTGGCACATAATCAAAATGCTGGCGCAAAGTATTGTAGCAAGAATTCAAACTAGCAGTGCGAGTCTCAAGAGTATCAAGTCTATTAAAAATGCACACAAGAGAGGAATCAAAATAGGTTGGCATGCTATAAATTGTAATCAATTTTTTTATAATATTGAAGGCTTGATCTCCATCACAATGAAGGAAATCTCCTTCTGCAGTAGCATCCAAAGCATATCTATAACGAAGAGCAAGTCCAAAGTAAAAGCTACTAAGAAGCAAACTCAAGGTCATTTTAGGTTCAGTTTTTCCATGCCAATCATAAATTCTAGACCAAGCTTCTTTAAAAATTTCCTCATCCTTCTGTTTAAAAGTAAAAATCATATCCTCGGGCGACATAGTAGTAGCAACTGAACTAGACATAATAAACAACTACCAAGGATTCTAATTTTTTTGGATTTTTGATAAAAAACGATGCAGGTAAAAATAAAGTAAAGCAAAACAATAACAAAGTAAAGGATGTGCGTGCGAAAAAATCCCCTTGTAGAGGTCTTCCACTCTTCCCCGGCAACGGCGCCAGAAAATTACTTGCTGGTGCCAAGTTGATGAAGTAAATAATCGGCCCATTGGGAACCCCAAGAGGAAGGTGTGATGAATATAGCAGCAAGATTTTCCCTCAGTTGAGAAACCAAGGTATGTCGATCAGGAGAAGAGCAGACAATACAACTGTAGGTGATGCTTGCTAGTTTGCGACAGCTTCGGACAATTTATATATTGCGCCTCGTCCAAGCTTTGCCTGCTAGCTGCAACGTGGAACCTGCACACAACACAACCAAATACTCTGCTCCCAACTTGCGATGAGGTTGTCAATCTCACCGGTTTGCTTGAAACAAAGGGTATGAGCGTATCGAGTGGAAAGCAGTAGAAGAATGCGAGTAAAGTAAACAATGCGAGTAAAGTAAACAGGTGATAGCAATATGATGGAAATAGGACCGGGGTCCACAATTCACTAGTGGTGTCTCTCCATAAGATAAATAACACATGATGGGTAAACAAATTACAGTTGGGCAATTGATAGAATAAAGACAACGTGATATGTCAAGAAGATCACTATGAGATTTACTCTAGGCATTACAACAAAATACATAGACCGCCATCCAACTGCATCTATGACTAATAATCCACTTGTGGCGAATCAATCCGAGAACTCCACAAGTATTAAGTTGCGAACAACAGATAATTGCATTAAGCAAAGTGTGTAATGTAAACAAAGCATATGCCCTTGAGCATATGAATATTGTTTTCTCCCGAGTAGCAACAGCACATCTACAACCATAGAGGTTTCTGTCACTCCCCCAGATTAAATAGAGGCATGAACCCACTATCGAGCATAAATACCCCCTCTTGGAGTCACTAGCAACTACTCGGCCAAGATAGCTACTAACAACGGAGAGCATGCAAGATCATAAACAACATAGAGATAACATAAGATAAATTTCAGTTTAGCAACTCAATCATAACACCAATATTTATCGGATCCCAACAAACCAATCATGTAGAATTACATAACGGTGATCTCAATCATGTAGGGCAGCTCATGAGATCTAAACATGAAGCACATGGTGGAGAAGACAACCATCTAGCTACTGCTATGGACCCATAGTCCAAGGTAGACTACTCACTCATCGCTCTGGAGGCAAGCATGGCGATGAAGAAGACCTCCGGTGGCAATTCCCCTCTTCGGCAGGGTGCCGGGAAGAGCTTCTGGACCCTCCCGATCTTCGGGTCGACGGCGGCGGCGGATCGCGATGTGTTCTGGAAAATTGATCGGGTACTTAGGTTTTTTCCATCGGGGGGTCTTTATAGGCGAAGGGGCATCGTCAGAAGTGGACCGAGGGGGTCTCACACGTAGGGGGCGCGACCTAGGGCCTGGCCGCGCCGCCCTAGTGTGTGGCCACCTCTTGGCCCCACTCCGTCTCCTCTTCGGATCTCTGGAAGCTTCCGGGAAAATAAGACTTCAGGAACTTGTTTCGTCCAATTCCGAGAATATTTCCTGTGTATCACTTCTGAAACACAAAAACTGCAGAAAACAGGGAACTGGCACTGTGGCGACTTGTTAGTAGGTTAGTTTCGGAAAATGCATAAAAGTGCCACGAAGTGTAACGAAACAGTAGGCAAATGGTGTAAAAACAAGCATGGAGCATCAAAAATTATAGATACGTTGGAGACGTATCACGCAGGTGCAGGAGTAGTCTTGATATCGCCGCATGACGACAAATTGAAGTATGTTTTAAGGATGAGTTTTTCGCAGGCTTCTAACAATGAAGCAGAATACGAGGCTTTGTTGCATGGAATGAAGATGGCTAAAGCATGTGGAGCAACTCGCCTAAAAATATTTGGAGATTCCAACCTTGTTGTTCAGCAAGTTATGAACAGGTGCGACACAATCAATGACAACATGATGGCCTACAAGAACTTATATCACTATCTCGAAGGAACATTTGATGGATGTGAAGTCTCGCACATCAGCAGAAACAGCAATGAAGAAGCCGACAACTTAGCAAATATTGGGTCACAGTGTTTACCCGTACCATCTAGAGTATTCTGGGAGGAAATAGTGGAAAGGTCAATAAAAAGTGTCAAAAGTTCGACTACTGCAGCAGGCTCGGGGGCTGCGCCGGAACCCGAGGAAGTCATGATGATAGAAGAAACCTGGATGCAGCCATATCTCGCATACATGATAAATAAACAGTTACCAGAAGATGCAGTGGAAGCGAAGAGGATAACTCGACGATCAAAAGCATTTGTCGTGTTGCAAGGAAAATTGTACAAGAAGAGCATTACTGGCGTTTTGCAGCGTTGTGTAACGCCTCAGGAAAGACAAGCAATATTAAAGGATATACACGGCGGAGTGTGCGACCATCACGCCAGCAGCAGGGCAATAGCAGCAAAAGCGTTTCGAGCAGGATTTTATTGGTTAACAGCCATCGAGGACGCGAAAGATATAGTCCGGAAGTGTGAAGCATGTCAAAGATTCGCATCTCGACCGCACGCGCCAGCAGCAGAGCTATAGCCAATACCATTGTCCTGGCCCTTTGCACAATGGGCCCTTGATATGGTGGGAAAATTGCACAAATCCTGGCCAGGAGGACATGTTTACATGTTAGTGGCAGTCGATAAATTTACCAAGTGGGTGGAAGCGGCTCCGGTAACAACTCAAGATTCGACAGCAGCAATCAACTTCATCAAGTCAATAGTTTTCCGTTTCGGTGTACCACATAGCATCATCACGGACAACGGGACAAACTTCACTTCGAAGGAATTCAAGAGTTACTGCGAAGGACTAGGAATCAAGCTCAAATTTGCATCTGTGGCACACCCGAAGACAAATGGGCAAGTCGAAAAAGCCAATGGCTTGATATGCAGTGGGATAAAAAAGAGGCTCTTAGCACCTCTCGAGAAAGCCAAGAGCGCTTGGGTAGATGAATTGCCCTCCGTTCTTTGGAGCCTAAGAACCACGCCTAATGCAGCAACTCAAGAAACTCCTTTCTTCCTGGTCCATGGTGCAGAAGCCGTGCTTCCAGTCGAAGTTACACACGAAGCTCCAAGAGTAACAGCATACGACGAAGCAACATCAATAGAAGCATTGCAAGACGATGTCGATGCACTAGATGAAGCAAGAGATAAAGTATTAGAAAGAGCCACGCAATATCAACAGAGCCTGCGAAATTACCATAGTAGTCGAGTTCGACCACGATCCTTTGTGGTGGGAGATCTAGTTTTGCAACTCAGGCAAGACAGCCATGGCAAATTGGAGTCCCCTTGGGTGGGACCTTACATCGTCACAGAAGTGATACCAGGAGGAGCTTATCGACTACAAGACAAGAAGACATGAACAGACGAAAGCAACCCGTGGAATGCGGAGCAGCTACGACGTTTTTACGCGTAGAATAAATCTAGTGGTATCAGTAAACTTGAGTTAGCCTTGTGAACCCAGAACATGAGGCCATAGGTCGGGTTCCTTGGGTTGAACTCGACAAAATTGTACAAATATTTCTACTTCTCCGCTCGGAGGCTTCAACCCTCGGGTCGTACGAAACAAACTTTTATCACGACAAGGAGATCTTTTACACTACTAGGTTGTGCAGACAACCCGATATTCTTCAAAATAATTGGTTCACAAAGAACCCGATATATATAATGCATACCTCAGAACAAAGATTTGTTCTCATGGTACTATTAAAAGCATAAAAGCAAAGTACGAGTATTCATTACAGATAGCACGGCAGCAAAGAATACTAAGAAAAGAGATTACATAAAAGCAGATCCTAAACTTCAGCTTCATACTCCTTCTGGCATTGGGTGCCGTCATAGATCTTCATATCGAACTTTGATGTGCCGATGTGGAAGTCGAAGGTCATGAAGAAGCCTTGGTGGAGGTCGTGGTCATCTGCAAACCGCGACCAACCACCCTTGAAGTATTGTTCGCCGTCGCCATCATACCAAACCTCCACTTCGTACGGAGTCCCTCCACCAGATTGTTCATGAAGAACCGCTTCTCGCAGTTCTCGCCCATCCATGAACTTGGTGAAATTCAGCGGCAGGCGCTGAATCTCACGGCACTGCGCCATGGCAATGCAGAAGAAAGAAAAAATTCTTGGAGAGGCAGAAGGAGCAGCAGGCGGAGGAGCGCTCGGACCTGGGGCGACGCCAGTCACCTTGGGTTTGTTCTTTCTACCAGGTGGGCGGTCAGGACGACGCTTCACCGGAGCGGCCGATGACGAACCTGCGGCGGCCAGAGTTGTTTTGTTTTTGCTTCCACGAGGACGGCCGTGACCCCGCGGTGCTACCAGAGAGCCAAGGTTCAGATGAGAACCATCTGCATCAGCCATGTGGAAGATTGGGAAAACTAAAAACCCTAGATGAAAAGAGGAGACGATGCGGCGGAGGAGGAGTCTGATTAGGGTTTTTCCCCTTGCCAGAGATGCTTTATTTATAAGCACATATTATCGGGCCCCCGTGATAAGCAAGGCCCATAAACATATTTACAAAGGAGTTAAATTCTGCATATAGCAGACGATAATAACAAAGGAAAAAAACAGAGATCGAAGGATACGAAAAACCTCGCCTTAGGGCTCGGGGGCTTCCAAACAAGAGAAACTAGAAGGAAGAAGAAGAAGAAGAGAATTTTGAGCCTATGATTGACTAAAAGTATCCAACCATAGCCTCGGGGGCTACTCCCATCGGGAGCGCTGAGCGCGCACCCGATAGAAATTAAGACAAGCAACAATGAAGATGAAGAGAATCTACCATGCAAACTTCGACTACGTAGTCGACAAAATATAGAGCAATTACTCCCATCGGGAGACAGTGGGAAGAAGTTAATTCAAAATTCTTTGATTTTATCAGTCAAAAGAGACTGCGACATGAGATTCTCGAGTTGCATTATCGCAACGAAACTCGAATGCTGTGATTTATCACGAAGGTAAGACCCCGGGATCCATCCTGTGTGGCCTGGTATACACACATGGATGCGCTCTGCTGGTATGTATCCGTGTCTATGACGCGAAGAAAATCCTGGTGGATGCACTGGGTACCTTGAGAATCACTGGGATTCATTCTTTGTAAGACCTAAATGCAGCAAAAGAATGGGTTTGACCGGTATCCCGAATTCAAATCCAAGGGGCTTGAATTTGAAGTAGGTGGCAAGTATCTGTTCCGGCAGTTAACTGACCTCTTGATCCGTCAGAGTTGTCAGGCTTGTTCATCAAAACCCCTTGCGAAATATTATCATAAAGATAAGTCGAAAGACCAAGTCGAAGATTTGAAGATATGAAGAAGTCGAAGAATTAATCAAGTCGAAGATTTAAAGATTAGAGATTCAACCTGAATCTGCAATTCTGGTAGAATCTCTGGGGCTACTGACAAGGGTATAGTTAATAGAGCCCGTTAGTTGAGTACCCCTGAGGCCCGTTAAGCTAGGCCCAATTGTAATGATAGTCGAGATATGAGTTCTTACCGTATGTCGATATTGTAATCTGTATCGGACCCTACCCGATCCTCGAGACCTGGACACCTATATATAGGGGCCAGGAGGGGACGGTGTAGGCCAGATTGAAAACAAGCCAGGTTGAACACCCAAGTTTACTTTCGATACATACTTATTTCGACTAACTTTACCTTCGAGTTCATCTGACGCCCTCTTCCCCCGATCCTAAGTCCTTCATCTAGGACATTTGTCGAGTTAACCCTCATCAACAGGTGAAATATGGCTTCGAGTGATCTTGCAACCCATGTCGAGCCCTACGATCTGAAGTCCATAATCTTTGCCTACTCGCAAGCCAAATGCAAAATTTTACATTTCGGGGGTGCTAGAGATCTCCATATCGGTGTGGCAATAGATGATCTGACACAGCCATGACAGAGCATCGTGTAGGTATCCTTAGCAGAGTTTTTGCCTGGCTTTCCTCCGATCAGACTGAATTGGTCCTCCTCATTTGCATCCCTGTCCAAGGTGTTGTTGGCCATCCATAGATCGACCAACTGCCTGCAATCCACCTCCGTCAGAGCACCTGTGATGTCCAGCATCCATCTATTCATTTGCAAGGCCACTTCGGTTGTCCGGCAGTTCTTCCAACACGTGGGCACTGCAGCGAGGATCCTAGGCGCAATGTCCTCCACCTTCCTTCCGTTAATCCATTGGTCTATCCAAAAATAGACGCGCCTCATGTTCCCTACCTTGATCTTGATCAAAGCGTGGAAGACATCGGTTGCCCCCTCATCTTGCATCGCCGGAAGCCCCTGCCAAGGCCACGAAGGGTCTGTCCGCCTAAGCCAGGCCATCTGGACCAGAGGGCGATCCCCTGCAAGCAGACATCCTTCACACCGAGGCCTCCATAGCACAAATGCTGGCTGATCTCACCCCAGGAGACAAGGCACTGCCCTCCATTCACCTATCACTTGCCTTCCCCGGAAAAGCTCAGATCCACTTGATGACCTCTTCCAATAACCATACTGGTGCGTCCGCAATTAGGAGCTGATGAACTAATCTTGCAAGGACCAATGCCCTGGCCTTGCTATCATGCCTTGCTGCCAAGCCGGAAAAAAGTTGAACACTTTGTTGGATATATGCCCTAGAGGAAACTAATAAAGGGTTTATTTGCATATATCATTATTTCATAAGAAGTTTAATACTATGCTATAACCGTGTCAATCAGAAACATTGATACACATATAGTATTGAACAACCAGAGTCCCTAGTAAACCTCTAATACTAGCTCATTGGTCAACTGATGATCGAGGTTTTCTGATCATGTGACATTTATGTCAATTGACAATGGGATCATGCCATTAGGTAATGCTATGATGGACATACCCAATATTAGTATTCCAACATGATCATTTCACTATGTTCATGTTGCGATAATAAGAAGCATTGTAACCTAATCCTTAGACTGCAAGATCATATCTAATCACTACTTTCAGAGGCTGCCTTGACTGCACCGACCGTCACTCCGTAACAAGGTGACCAAAAAAGTGTCTATCAGGTAAACCAATGGAGTATGTTGAGGCATATGCATCAAGAATGGGATTTGTTCTTCCGCATGACGAAAAGATACTCTGGGCCCACTCGAGATTACATCTGAAGCTATAGCATGTGACTAGGTCATGGGGATGGAATATCATGGAAACGAGTAAAGTAGCAATGTCGATAACGAGACTGAACTAGGTATGGTGATACCGACGATCAAACTTTGGACATTGCAAGTATCATGAAACAAAGGGGATAGGACATAGACGTTTATGGTTCAACGACAAAAAATCTTCTTGATTACACATGGTCATTATGGGCATCCAGGTCCCGCTGATGATCATTCACCGGGGAGATGTCTTGGTGATGTCTCGAGTATTCCTGAACCATAGGGTAATACACTTAAGGGGTCGATGATGTGTTAAGATGGTTTTGATATATTTGGAATTATCAGAATATTGACAAGAGAGAGACGGAAAAGTTCCATGCAGGTCCGAAGATTACTCGGAGGGTTCCAGAAGTAAAGGGAATTAAATAAAATGTAATTAATATTAATGAAATGAATTAACATTAATATTTAATAAATAATTACAGCCCACTGATACGTCTCCAACGTATCCATAATTTTTGATGCTCCATGCTTGTTTTTACACCATTTGCTTAGTGTTTCGTTACACTTTGTGGCACTTTTATGCATTTTCTGGAACTAACCTACCAACAAGTCGCCACAGTGCCAGTTCCCTGTTTTCTGCTGTTTTTGTGTTTCAGAAAAGCTACACAGGAAATATTCTTGGAATTGGACGAAACCAAAGCCAGTCGCCCAGAATTTCACCGAAGCTTCCAAAGAACCGAAGAGGAGACGGAGTGGGGCCACGAGGTGGCCACACACCAGGGCGGCGCGGCCCAGGCCCTGGCCACGCCCCCTATGTGTGAGACCGCCTCGGTCCACTTATGACGATGCCCCTTCGCCTATAAAGACCCCCCGACGGGAAAAACCAAAGTACCCGATCAGTTTTCCAGAACACATCGTGATCCGCTACCGCCGTCGACCCGAAGATCGGGAGGGTCCAGAAGCTCTTCCCGGCACCCTGCCGGAGAGGGGAATCGCCACCGGAGGTCTTCTTCATCGCCATGCTTGCCTCCGGAGCGATGAGTGAGTAGTCTACCTTAGACTATGGGTCCATAGCAGTAGCTAGATGGTTGTCTTCTCCACCACGTGCTTCATGTTTAGATCTCATGAGCTGCCCTACATGATTGAGATCACCGTTATGTAATTCTACATGTTTGGTTTGTTGGGATCCGATGAATATTGGTGTTATGCTTGAGTTGATGTACTAAAATTTATCTTATGTTATCTCTATGTTGTTTATGATCTTGCATGCTCTCCGTTGTTAGTAGCTATCTTGGCCGAGTATTTGCTAGTGACTCCAAGAGGGGGTATTTATGCTCGATAGTAGGTTCATGCCTCTATTTAATCTGGGGGAGTGACAGAAACCTCTAAGGTTGTAGATGTGCTGTTGCTACTAGGGGAAAAACAACATTCATGTGCTCGAGGGCATATGCTTTGTTTACATTACACACTTTGCTTAATGCAGTTATCTGTTGTTCGCAACTTAATACTCATGGGGTGTTCGGACGATATCCCCGTGAGTGGATTATTAGTCATAGATGCAGTTGGATGGCGGTCTATGTATCTTGTTGTAATGCCCAGAGTAAATCTCATAGTGATCCTCTCATCATATGCACGTTGTCTTTATTCTATCAATTGCCCAACTGTAATTTGTTTGCCCAGCTTGTATTATTTTATCTTATGGAGAGACACCGCTAGTGAACTGTGGACCCCGGTCCTATTTCCTTTATATTGCCATCACCTGTTTACTTTACTCGCACTGTTTACTTTACTCGCATACTATTATCACTTTCCACTCGATATGCTCATACCCTTTCTTTCAAGCAAACCGGTGAGATTGACAACCTCATCGTAAGTTGGGAACAAAGTATTTGGTTGTGTTGTGTGCAGGTTCCGTGTTGCAGCTAGCAAAGCAAAGCTTGGACGAGGCGCCCTATAAATTGTCCGGAGCTGTCGCAAGCTAGCAAGCATCACCTTCAGCCGTTTGGCTCTTTCCTCTCCTGATCGACAAACCTTGGTTTCGTACTGAGGGAAAATCTTGCTGCTATATTCATCACACCTTCCTCTTGGGGTTCCCAACGGGCCGGTCATTTACTCGGCATCAAGCATATTTTCTGGCGCCGTTGCCGAGGAGGAAAAAGAAGACTTCTGCGAGGGGAGTTTTCGCACGCACATCCTTTACTTTGTTTATTGTTTTGCTTTACTTTATTTTACTTGCATCATTTTATCAAAAGCCCAAAAAAATTTGAATCCTTGATAGTTGTTTTTACTTGTCTGCTTTTAGTTTGCTAGAATGGCTACTCCTGAAAACACCAAGTTGTGTGACTTTACTAGCACGAACAATAGTGATTTTATCTGCACTCCCATTGCGCCACCTGCTCCTGTTGCAATTTTTTATGAGATTAAGCCTGCTTTGTTGAACCTTGTTATGAAAGAGCAATTTTCTGGTGCTAGTACTGATGATGCTGCAGCTCATCTCAACAATTTTGTTGAGCTATGTGAGATGCAGAAATATAAGGATGTTGAAAGTGATATTATTAAGCTTAAGTTGTTTCCTTTTTCTTTGAGAGGAAAAGCTAAGGATTGGTTGCTGTCTTTGCCTAAAAATAGTATTGATTCATGGGCTAAGTGTAAGGATGCTTTTATTGGTAGATACTATCCTCCTGCTAATATTATAGCTTTGCGTAGCAATATTATGAAGTTTAGTCAGTTTGATAATGAACATGTTGCTCAAGCTTGGGAAAGAATGAAATCTATGATAAAGAATTGTCCCACTCATGGACTGACTACTTGGATGATTGTTCAAACTTTTTATGCGGGACTGAATTTTTCTTCGAGGAACCTACTTGATTCAGCTGCTGGAGGCACTTTTATGTCCCTTACCTTGGGCGCCGCAACAAAGCTTCTCAACAATATGATGGTAAATTACTCTGAATGGCACACCGAGAGAGCTCCACAAGGTAAGAAGGTAAATTTTGTTGAGGAAACCTCTTCCTTGAGTGATAAGATTGATGCTATTATGCTTATGCTTTCAAATGATAGGACTCATGTAGATCCTAATAATGTTCCTTTGGCCTCTTTGGTTGCTCAAGAAGAGCATGTTGATGTGAACTTCATTAGAAATAATAATTTTAACAACAATGCTTATAGGAACAATTTTGCTAGTAACAATTATAGGCCGTATCCTTCTACCAATGGTAATGGTTATGGTAACTCTTATGGTAATTCCTCCAACAACACTAGGGCCGCGCCCTCTGAGCTTGAGGTAATGCTCAAGGACTTCATCGGTAAGCAAAATGCTTTTAACAAGTCTGTTGAGGAAAAGTTAGGCAAAATTGATATTCTTGCTTCTAAAGTTGATAGCCTTGCTCATGATGTTGAACTTCTGAAATTAAAAGTGTTGCCTAATGATGTGAAAGAGAACAATGTTTTTGCTACTGCTAATGCTATCCAAGTTAGAATTGATGAAAATGTTAGGATGCTAGCAGAATTGCATGCCAGGTGGGAAAGAGAAGATGAGATGGCTAGAGAGATGAAGGTATGTACCATTACTACCTCTAATGATGTTGCTCCTAATGCTAGCAATCCTCTTACTTTGATTGGTGTAGAGAAAACTCCTACTCCTAGTGTTAAAAAGCCTAAAACTGCTAAAACTTTTTCTCAAAAGAGTGCTGAAATTTTTCGGAGTGTAGGAGATGATAGCTCTATTTCCTTTAATGATTTTGATGTTGATGGCTGCAATATATATGAAGTTATTTTGTTCTTGCAAAATCTTGCTTTGACTCCCAATGCTAGTTCTTTAAATGTTGCTTTTACTAAGCATATTACCAATGCTCTTATGAAAATTAGGGATGAAAAGTTGAAGCAAAAAGCTTCTGTTCCAAAGAAGTTAGAAGATGGTTGGGAACCCATCATTGATATGCATGTTAATGGTTTTGATTGCCATGCTTTATGTGATCTAGGTGCTAGTATTTCTATTATGCCTAGAAAGATTTATGATATGCTTGATTTACCACTGCTTGAAAAGTGTTATTATGATGTTCCTATTGCTGATGTTGCTAAGAAGAAACCTTTGGGAAGAATTAATGATGTTCTTATTGTGGTTAACAATAACCTTGTTCCCGTTGATTTTCTTGTCATGGATGTTGAATGCAATGCTTCATGTCCTATTATTTTGGGAAGACCCATTCTTCGAACTGTAGGTGCCATCATTGATATGAGGGAAGGCACCATCAAATATCAATTTCCACTCAAGAAAGGTATGGAACACTTCCCTAGGAAAAGAAAGAAATTAGTGTTTGACTCTATTCTTAGAGCAAATTATGAGCTTGATGCTTCATCACTTGATGTTACTTGATTCGCAATTTTCTGCGCCTAGCTCAAAGGCGTTAAAGAAAAGCAGTCTTGGGAGATAACCCAATGTGTTTACTTTCAGTTATTTTTCTTTTATTTGAGTATTGGAAGTTATTACTACTGAATTACCTCTCCTTATCATTTTTATTTCGTTTTTGTGCCAAGAGAAGCCTCTAATTTGAGTGAGGTAAGATTTGGGGATGTTGCTGTCCTGAAACAGTTTTCAGTGCTGCACCGTAAAAATTCGTGAAAATTCTCTGTATATCTTTTGGACCTGCAATTTCTTGTGCATATGCCCCAGGTTATATCCAAACTTTCATTAGTTTAACACTTTTTGATTTGAGCAATAGAAAATCCTCTAAAAAATCGACCTTTGTCAGCTGTTCTGTTTTGACAGATTTCTGCCAATATTTGTGTTTGCCGCTTTATCGCTTTCTTTTTGAGTTCTTTTGATCACAGAACTTTTGGGGAAGTTGCTACAGTAGTATATGCTTTATATGTGGCGGTTTTAGGTTGAAACCTGAAGCAAAAAGGGTTGATTCTATGTTATGCTTACACTAATGTTGCTAATAGATTTGTGTTTAGTTTTGTATGAAGGAAGTTTTCAGGTGTAGGGATCGGAGAGTGATGAGATGAGTTGAAGAACGGACAAAAGCTCAAGCTTGGGATGCCCATGCATCACCCCAAGAAATATCCAAGAAGTACAAGCGTCAAAGCTTGGGGATGCCCCCGAGGCACCCCTTCTTCATCGGCAAAAATCAGGTCACCTTTCAAGACACTATATTTTTATTGCTTTATGCATTATGCGTTTTTCTTGGAGCGTCAGTTATTTTTAGTTTTCAGTTTAGTTTAGTTTGCTGCAATAAATGGTTGGACCCCAACAAATTTATTTTGGAGAAGTTGCCTTGCTTTTCATTTGCCAAGAACACTCCGATTTTCATTCTTATAATTTCAACGAGTGTTCTTCTTTTTCTAGAACTGCGTTTAGCTTTTGTTTTTGCCTTGATATGTGTTCAGATCTTCTTATATCTTTTCATCAAGGTGTATTTTTGCCTCTGGTCCTTATTGGTTTTCATCAAAAGAGGTGTTTATAAAAAGTTTGAATGGTGTTGGAAAAGAGAAAAAGCTTTATGCAAAAAAGTGGTACAAGAAGGAGCTTGTGTAGACTACGACCTAGGCTTTTGCATGTCGTGCTTGATGTCTTTTTGATAGTATGCTTAGTGGTTTTGCTGTAGCATGACTTGTCTCAAATAACTGAGATTGCTTAATGAGCCTTTGAAAAATCATGCGTTGTTTTTATCGTTTGGAAGCATTATTTTGGTTTTCTCCTTGATGCTTTATTTGGGTTGACTTGGCGCATGCTCACACATGTTAGACTCATCCAAAGTCGCCAATAGCCTCTATGATCATTTAGTTTTTGACTTTTGATGCCATCTTATGCTTCTTTTAATGTCGCTTTGCATGATTATGGCCATTATTGCTCTCTTAGTTGGTCGCTCCCAGTCTTTTGCTAGCCTTCGCCTTGTACTGAGTATGAGCTCTACTCGTGCATCCAACTCCTAAAAACCAAGTCTGTCAAAGTGTCCACCATACATACCTATTAGCAATTTGCTATTCCAAAGTACATTTGACTTGCTTTTATCTACTCTTCAAATTAAACTCTTACCAGTGTTATGCGAAAATTGGTCAGTAAAGCTCACACGAACCGGAAGGCACACTTTATTTTTCTCGTTCTTAAAAATTTGACATTGTAGTCTCTTATGTTGAGTTGTTATGCTTGCAAGTTGTAAGTTGGGAATTAGCCCATCCATGCCGTCATGGGGCAAGCTTTCAACATTGCACTTCTTATTTGAGTTGATATCGTGATCTTTTGTTTATGGATACTCGCGGTGTGAAATGAATTGGGAATCTTGCGGGATCATAGAGTTTGTATATGTGTTAGAGAAACGCCTGGGCCGCCAATCTAAGCCATGCATAATTCATGGTGGAAATTTGCAGCATGCCCATAGTGGACATTCGACGACGCATCTCAAAATAAAAAGCTATACAAATGGTAAATAAAATAGATGTTGAGGTGTTCATTGTCTGCTTGTCCTGTCATTTTGATGTGGGCTTGTTCCATATCATCGGGCACGGAGGTACCCCATTGGCGGTTCTCGATGATACGTATATACTTACAATGACAAGAGCCTTGCTTGAGACTCTAAGTAAAGTAGCATGAGGTTTGGGTACTCGTATTCACGGGACACGAGGTTTTCAACTTATGATTTGTCAAGCATATGCAGCATAAGTGTTCTCGCATTAACTTTAACCATTCAAGATGCTTATGATAGGGGCAATGAGAGCTCAAAGCCGGTAAGTACCATAATTTTTGAAGGTTTATAAAACTTGCAATCACTGCTTCCCTCCGCGAAGGGCCTTTCTTTTACTTTTATGCTGAGTCACCACCTTCTATCTTTATGCACCATTAAGAGAGCATAGTTGTCATTCTTAGTATAATGTGCATTGTCCCAAAGTTTTCATTGATTGATTCATATTGTTGGTTTCACTTGTTCTTAAATTATTTGTATCTAGTCGCCCTTTTAAACTTGAAGGTGTCCTATGCATTTATGTTTTGCTCTCTATGAAGGACAAGCTGAAAATCATTTGTATGTTTTTCCTTATGATTTGAACACACGTTTGACTTTCATTGTTTTATTTTCCTGATCTTTTGTTTGTGTTCATTTTCATGTTATAACATGGTTGCTAAGTTTCTTCTATCAAGATTATGTCTTTCATGCCCATGTTTTAAGTTCTTTTGATCCCAGCGCACAACGCTTACATACATGATCAAGATTGTGTAGGTGCATGTCACCTCAAAAATTATTTCTTTTGTTATCACTTACCTACTCGAGGACGAGCAGGAGTTAAGCTTGGGGATGCTGATACGTCTCGAACGTATCCATAATTTTTGATGCTCCATGCTTGTTTTTACACCATTTTCTTAGTGTTCCGTTACACTTTGTGGCACTTTTATGCATTTTCTGGAACTAACCTACTAACAAGTCGCCACACTGCCAGTTCCATATTTTCTGCTATTTTTGTGTTTTAGAAAAGCTACATAGGAAATATTCTCGGAATTGGACGAAACCAAAGCCAGTCGCCCAGAATTTCACCGAAGCTTCCAAAGAACCGAAGAGGAGACGGAGTGGGGCCACGAGGTGGCCACACACCAGGGCGGCGCGGCCCAGGCCCTGGCCACGCCCCCTATGTGTGAGACCGCCTCGGTCCACTTATGACGATGCCCCTTCGCCTATAAAGACCCCCCGACGGGAAAAACCAAAGTACCCGATCAGTTTTCCAGAACACATCGTGATCCGCTACCGCCGTCGACCCGAAGATCGGGAGGGTCCAGAAGCTCTTCCCGGCACCCTGCCGGAGAGGGGAATCGCCACCGGAGGTCTTCTTCATCGCCATGCTTGCCTCCGGAGCGATGAGTGAGTAGTCTACCTTAGACTATGGGTCCATAGCAGTAGCTAGATGGTTGTCTTCTCCACCACGTGCTTCATGTTTAGATCTCATGAGCTGCCCTACATGATTGAGATCACCGTTATGTAATTCTACATGTTTGGTTTGTTGGGATCCGATGAATATTGGTGTTATGCTTGAGTTGATGTACTAAAATTTATCTTATGTTATCTCTATGTTGTTTATGATCTTGCATGCTCTCCGTTGTTAGTAGCTATCTTGGCCGAGTATTTGCTAGTGACTCCAAGAGGGGGTATTTATGCTCGATAGTAGGTTCATGCCTCTATTTAATCTGGGGGAGTGACAGAAACCTCTAAGGTTGTAGATGTGCTGTTGCTACTAGGGGAAAAACAACATTCATGTGCTCGAGGGCATATGCTTTGTTTACATTACACACTTTGCTTAATGCAGTTATCTGTTGTTCGCAACTTAATACTCATGGGGTGTTCGGACGATATCCCCGTGAGTGGATTATTAGTCATAGATGCAGTTGGATGGCGGTCTATGTATCTTGTTGTAATGCCCAGAGTAAATCTCATAGTGATCCTCTCATCATATGCACGTTGTCTTTATTCTATCAATTGCCCAACTGTAATTTGTTTGCCCAGCTTGTATTATTTTATCTTATGGAGAGACACCGCTAGTGAACTGTGGACCCCGGTCCTATTTCCTTTATATTGCCATCACCTGTTTACTTTACTCGCACTGTTTACTTTACTCGCATACTATTATCACTTTCCACTCGATATGCTCATACCCTTTCTTTCAAGCAAACCGGTGAGATTGACAACCTCATCGTAAGTTGGGAACAAAGTATTTGGTTGTGTTGTGTGCAGGTTCCGTGTTGCAGCTAGCAAAGCAAAGCTTGGACGAGGCGCCCTATAAATTGTCCGGAGCTGTCGCAAGCTAGCAAGCATCACCTTCAGCCGTTTGGCTCTTTCCTCTCCTGATCGACAAACCTTGGTTTCGTACTGAGGGAAAATCTTGCTGCTATATTCATCACACCTTCCTCTTGGGGTTCCCAACGGGCCGGTCATTTACTCGGCATCACCCACCTTAATGGGGCCCCTCCTGGAGGGGAGCCCACTAGGTGGCCGGCCATCCTCCCTTGATGGGACCTAAGGGGCCCATGCGCCTGGGAACCCTAGGGTTAGGGTTTGGGGCGCCCTAGGGCTAGCCCACCCCTTTGGTCGTCGGCCTCCTCCCCTTGGCCGCCACCCTGATTGCCTTGGTGGAGCGGTAAGTGATGTCTACGCATGCTTCTATTCTTGTAGACAGTGTTGGGACTCCAAGTGCAGAGGTTTGTAGAACAGCAACAAGTTTCCCTTAAGTGAATCACCCAAGATTTATCAAACTCGGGAAGGTAGAGGTCAAAGATATCCCTCTCAAGCAACCCTGCAATTAAGATACAAGAAGTCTCTTGTGTCCCCAACACACCCAATACACTTGTCAAGTGTATAGGTGCACTAGTTCGGCGAAGAGATAGTGAAATACAAGTAATATGGATGATTATAAGTGGTAATTGCAATCTGAAATAAAAATGGCAGGAAGCAAATATGTAGCAGAACTGGTTGTAAACGGTGTTTCAATGCTTAGAAACAAGGCCTAGGGATCATACTTTCACTAGTGGACACTCTCAACAATGATATCATAATTGAACACATAAATATCTTTTCTTCACTATGCTACCCTAAACTACTCTCCGGTTGGATAACGAACACCAATTCACCGCGTAGGGCTATAAAAGCACTCCTTGAATTTCGCATTCCCCATCTAGTTAACCCCACACTGTCATCTTGAGCACCCTAGATGGTTCCAGACAAACACCACAATTTCATAGATACATCCAACTCAAATTATAACTCATGATAAGTATTACTGTAATCTTTAGCCTAAGAGCCACACACGATGCACACACTGTCAACTTCACACCATGGGACAAGGTGTCTCCGGAGATCACATTAATAAAAGCACTTGAGTAGCACAATAGATGAAGAGTACATCTACTTATTCAACTAGATTACAAAGCTCATGATCACATAAACATCACACTATGGGAGAGAGAGATAAACCACATAGCTACCGGTAGAGCCCTCAGCCTCGGGGGAGAACTACTCCCTCCTCATCATGGGAGTCAGCAACAGCGATGAAGATGGCGGTGGAGTCGATGGAGATGGCTCCGGGGGCAATTCCCCATCCCGGCAGGGTGCCGGAACAGAGATTTCTATCCCCCAAAACTTGTCTTCGATGGCGGCGGCGCTGTGGAACTTTTCGTGGATGGAGGCTTCCGTCCTTAGGGTTTTCCCGAGGAAGGCAATATATAGGCGAAAGGGCGAGGTCGGTGGACACCCGAGGGGCCCACACCATGTGGTGGCGCGGCCAGAGGTGGGCCCGCGCCATGGCATGGTGTGGCCGCCTCCTGGCTCTTCTCCGTCTCCCCTTTGGACTCCGTGTACGTGATAGAAAATTAGGAACTTTGGGCTTCGTTTCGTCCAATTCCGAGAATATTTTCTGTACAACTTTTCTGAAATACAAAAACAGCAGAAAACAGGAACTGGCACTGTGGCATCTTGTTAATAGGTTAGTTCCAGAAAATGCATAAATGTCATGAAGTGTAAGCAAAACATAAACCAATTGGTGTAAAACAAGCATGGAGCATCAAAAATTATAGATACGTTTGCAACGTATCAGTAAGCTGCCTCCCTCCCACCTATAAATAGTGGAGCCCCAGGGAGGAGCAGAATACACAAGAGCCCATGAGTTGGAAGCTCTCCTCTCATGTGTGCCTCCAACTCCTCTCTCTCTCTTGCTCTCTCTCCCGTGTGGCTCCCCGAAGGGCTGCGTAGGAGCGAGGTCAACTCCACCGCTGCACACCGTCATGCTGCCGGAATTCTAGATCTGATCCAAACCGATCTACTTCCGCAATCTCGGCTGGATCGGAGATCCGGGAGTTATCATCATCCACCGTACGTGTACAAGTACTACGAGGCATGACACTTGTGGCACTAAGGTCGTTGCACCAGGATCTACACGACCTTGAGGTCGGCTACGTCGGCTTCATCATCAACGCTTGTGCGGGAACGTAATCCCCCTGTTTGGTCTACGAGGGTACGTCAACGATCCTTTAGTCTTTACAATATTACTAGCTAATAGATAGATCTTGGGAAATTTGGGTTTCGCGTAGCTAATTTTTTTGTTTTTAGCCTCGATTTCCCAACAGTGGTATAAGAGCCGATCTACGCGTAGTATGCTTGTACGATTAGAACATACGTTGAATGTGTGGGCACCGCTTTGGTAATTGCTTCCCTTCCACGCATTTTGTTCATTTATGCGATATTGTTTGATGAAGTGGCCCGGACCGATCTTACGTGTATTCTTACGCGAGACTAGTTCCGCATTTGACATATGACTTGTACCATATATGCGGCTAGCGGGTGTATCTCTCTTACTTTAGCGGTCGCGACTTTTTGCTAGAGACGGCCTCCCGGAGGAGATCATAGAGGCATTTGCTTGAACGGTGTTGTGGCTTGATGTTCGTAGGTAAGAAATGGTTCTATCGCTAGCAAGCAACACTTTGACAAGGTCATCTTCGCATCGGATTGTATGTTCGCGATTCAACATTTATAGTCTACAAACCAAGATCGATCGGAGGTTGGTTTTGTAGTGTTGAACATCAAGCATCTGGTAGCGATCTTCACTTCATCTGCCTTTCGGCACGTTCATCGCTCCACAAATGGGGCGGCACATATTCTGTCTAGAACCTGTGATGTTTCTATTCTACTCCCTCTGTTTTTAAATATAAGATGTTTTAGGTTTGTGAATCAAATGTATCTAGACATCTTCTCTACTAATAATATTGCTAGAGGTATGGTCCGTGGCTCGCAAGTGCGCTTTCAATCCACCGAAATACGTTTTCGTCCCACCTAGCCCGAAACGTTTTATGGACAAAGTTACCCTCCCAGCAAATCAGATATTACCCACACCTGCCATTGAACAGTTCTGTTTCTTCTCTTGCGTTTACCCAGGCCCTCCACAGCTCCACCATGCACGGCGTCGGGCTCCGGCGCTGCCCCCGCGCCCCGACCAGGAATACGCGTCCTAGATTAGCCGTTCTAAGACGCGGCCCAGAGTCACCATCATCGGCGAGCCAGGGATACCCACGGGTAGTATACCGTTTCATCCCCGAGCGAAGGCGTAGCTAGGGTTCGACTGCCCGGCCGCCGCTCACCCACGTACGGCCACCACCCCGTCAATCTGCGACCACCAACGATGGACACATCCTCCGAACACCTCCTCTGGACAGTGTAAGCTGCTTCCGCGTCACAGAATTTCCGGTTCCATCCCAGGCCCTCCTTCGAGTACCGCGGTGCCGTCCCCGACGAGTCGCCGGCTGCCAAGCTCTGGCTGGGGATGCGAGTGGAGGATCCAAGGAGTGGCCCCGTGGGCACGTCGACTACGGAAGCCACGTCAGCGAGATGGGCCTGCTCATCCTTGACAATCGTCAGCAAAGGCTTTGTTTTTCTCTTCTAATTAATCCCCTGCCGCCGGGTTGTGATGGCCTTGCAGTTAGAGGAGGGGATGAGAGGACACAGCAGCGATGTTGTCCGAGTGAACGAGAGGATATGACGTCGAGGTGGAGGGCTACCTGCATATACGCAACAAGCCTCCTCCCCAAAGAAGCACCTACAGGTTGGGCTACATGCTGTTATCTCAGTTTAGTTGGTAGTTTCTTGCTTTCAGTTTGCATTCTTGGTTAGATTAGATATAGCAGTGTAGGAGATGGAGATGGACATTGGAGGTACGAGAATACAAAGGACAAAATTGGTGTTGATTAAATTCAGGTTCGTTATACAGATTTGCAACGATGACTTGGACAAAATATTGTGTATAGACTTGGACAAAAATTCAGGTCTATTATACAGGTCTATATACACTTCAGTTTCCACAGTTCCTTTCAGTCAGATGACAGCAAGAAAAGAACACAGTAAATTTTTTCAGAAAGATTCTTAAGGGTCATCTTTTACAATTCCTCTTGTGCAACAGTAGAGTTTTAAATTTCATATTCTTCCATGGTATTACAGTTTCTTGCTTGCTCCTAATAATGCCTCTCAGTGTGCATATCTTAGATGTTAATCCGATTTTGAATTTTCAGTGCTATACCTGGTTTAGACCGTAAACAGTGTGAAGTTTTGTTGTTGTTATACAGTTATATCACCTATTTAGTGCAGAAAAAGGGTCGTTCATTACTTGGCTGACACATTTTTTCTTCACACTAACATACACCTGTAGTTTACATCGATTTTGAATAAATTTGGTCGCTGCACATAGGGTAATATCATGCTAAACCTGAAACTTTTTTTATCCGAATTGCTATAATTTCTAAAGTTGCTAGGAGTTTCGCCAACATTCTCTAGGGTCGCCATGGCCATATTTTGGTCGTGGGGATGAATTTTCTTATTAGACCTAGAATTTTAGGTAATTATACTCAGCTATGGTCTCTAGCAAATTGGCGTATCTGCTAAAGCACAAATAGCTGCAATTATCTCAAGTTACTCCAGGCACGCATCAATTTGAAAACTGGTTCTACTTTGGAGGCTACATCGTGTTGGCCGATGTTGATGTAAGCCAGGGCTTGATGTGGAGCCATGAAAGAGGTGGGAAGGCCTATTTTTTTTTAGAAAGTCAAACAAAGTAAATTTTGATCAAATTTTTAGAAGAATCTATCAATAAATATGATATTTTGTAGATACCATATGAAAATATATTTCACTATCTATCTAATGATATTAATTTTTTATTTTATATGATAATGATTTTTGATAAAAACTTAGTCAAACTTGACATAATTTGACTCTGAAAAAATATAGACCTTAAGCCTTGAGATGGAGGTAGTATAAATAAAAAAAAGTAGTGTTCACTGTGACCATGCCTTTGCCGATGCATTCTTTTTTTTAAGTTAATTTTTTTTCTCTTCCGCGGCAACGCGCGGGCATAGTGCTAGTTTAGTGTGTATATTCGAGTGAATCTACACACTAAAAAATTTCTAGCTACATTTGCTTCACAAAGCTAAAACATCTTATATTTTGAAATGGAGGGAGTAGGTTTTATTTCCTTTTCTGTTTTGGATAGTACCCGTGATACTCTTTGTACGTACGCAATGTGATTAATAAAGTGTCGTGTTCTAAAAAAACAGATAGCGCTCCTCCTTATATCAAACAGAGAACAGACAGTTTTGAACAAACATTCGATTAGGGGTGGAACCATGGACTGTGGAAATCTTAATTTAACTACTCGTGCTGCAGCCTGACAGTGACCACACTGACCTTTGTTCAAATAGCCCTGCATTGAGAGGCGCAAGTAAGAGCAATCATTGACAGCCGCCAGAGCAGAATTATACGGCCGGTTGTTTAGTGGAGTAGTAGTATAATTTTTGCAAGGATTCTTATCAAATTGTTAATTTCAGACACTGAATGCCTTTGGTCAAGTATTAAAAATGGCTGGTGTTCCCCAATCAACTGGACCTCGTCTGATCGGTGATCACCACAGGCTACCTGCACAGAAGCAATGGATCCAGCCACCAAACTGAGCTTCGACACGCCGCTCCTCCGCGTGTACGAGGACGGCCGAGTGGAGCGGCTCTTCGGCACGGAAACCACCCCGCCGGGCTTCGATGCAGCCACCGGGGTCACCTCCAAGGACGTCGTCATCGACAGCACCACCGGCGTCTTCGCCCGTCTCTACGTCCCCGACCTCCCCGGCTCCGACGCCCAGCCCAAGAAGCTCCCGATCCTCGTCTATTTTCACGGCGGCGGCCTCGTCCTCGACTCGGCGTCTTCTCCCACGTACCACAGGTACCTCAACTCCATCGTCTCCAAGGCCGGCGTCCTGGCCGTGTCGGTCAACTACCGCCTCGCGCCAGAGCACCCGATCCCCGCAGCCTACGAGGACTCCTGGACGGCGCTCAGCTGGAGCTGGGCCGCGTCGAGGGATGACCCGTGGCTGTCGGAGCACGGCGACGCCGGCAGAATCTTCCTGGCCGGCGACAGCGGGGGCGCGAATATCGTTCACAACATGGCGATCATGGCCGGCAGTCGTGAGGGTTTGCCCCCAGGGGCACTGCTCGTGGGGGCGATCATACTCCACCCGATGTTTGCAGGAAAGGAACCAGTCGACGGCGAGGCCACGTTCTCGAGGGAGATCATAGAGAAGCTCTGGCCCCTGATATGCCCGGAAAGCAGAGACGGGCTGGACGACCCGAGGCTGAACCCGATGGCTCCTGGAGCGCCGAGCCTGCGGGAGCTGGCGTGCCGGAAAATGCTTGTCTGCTCGGGGGATCTAGACTTCGCACGGCCAAGGGCGGCGGCGTACTATGAGGCCGTGAAGGCGAGCGGGTGGCCCGGCACCGTGGAGTGGGTGGAGTCCGTGGGAGAGGAGCATGTGTTCTTCATCAATAAGCCGGAGTGCGACGAGTCTCTGAAGCTGATGGACCGTGTGGTTGTCTTCCTCACCAGCAATTGATTCGGGGCAGATTCACTGTGTTAAGTGTATTTCTCATTTGAAAATGTTGTTCCTTCGTGTTACAAGTGCAATAAGAATTCTGCGGCAATGCTAACTCTGATGCACATAAAAAATTCAGAAACAACCAGAATATCAGTCTAGTCCATTCTGCTTTAACCATGCAATGGAGTTGTAAGTGGCAATTGATTTAGAGGAGCACATACTGCTCCGTGGGTACAACTTACAAGTGTAATCACTGATGTTCTTACAAAATGAAGCAGAACTTGCTTAGCAGTTAGCACGATGCACATCAGTGATTCAACTTTCCAATGAAATTGCCATTTCCTTTATTACAGAGTCACTCCTCCGATGAACAGGTAAAGAAAACCTCAGCAACGCCTGACGAAATCGGCCACGACGGCGAGCTCCTTGGCGGCATTGTCGCAGTCGGGTTTGAACAAGAAGTAGGTGTGCGTCTCGCCCTTGGTCTCGTAGAACTCGAGCTCGCCCTCCCACCCGCACGCCTTGATCCCCGCCGCGTAGGCGCGCGACCTCTCCACGAACCAGCAGAGCTCCGCCGTGGCGACCAGCACGCGGCCGCACCCGAGCTGCCTCCACTCCCCCGGCGACGCGGCCGGGTTGATGAACGGGTGGTATGGTCCGAACTTGCCGCCGGAGGCCACATCCAACGTGTGCTCCATCTCGCTGCGGAAAGCGACCTCGCCGCTCACCAATTCTGTCCCCCAGAAATAGGAATGCAAGAGTGCGACGCCACTGACCTCGTCGCCGTAGCCATCAATGGGTTCCTTCCGCAGTCTTATCGCCGTGTTATGCACAATGTTGGCGCCGGCGCTGTCTCCGGCAAGAACGACGCGGGAGGCGTCGCCGTGCGCTGCGAGCCAGGGCTCGGCGCTGTCCGGGCTGCACATGGCGACGACCGCCCTGAAGGCTGAAGGCCGCGAAGGCGTCGTCGTAGGCCGCCGGGAGAGGGTGCTCCGGGGCGAGGCGGTACTCGACGGATACGACGACGGCGGGGACCGCGGCGGCGAGGGAGGCGGCGTACGTGTGGTATATAGGGGAGGCGGTGCTGTGGATAAAGAAGGCGCCGCCGTGGATGAACACGACGACGGGGAGCTTCTTGCCCTGCTCCGCCGCCGCGCCGGGGAGGTAGAGGCGGGCGGAGATGTTTGCCGCGGGGTCGAGGACGACGTCCTTGGAGGCGACGCCGCTGGCGGGGTCCCCGGAGGGGGAGGGCGGCACGGTCTCGGTGCCTTGCAGGCGCTCGACGCGGCCGCTCTTGTGCACGCGCACGAAACCGGGCATCTCGTACTCGATGTCCATGGCGGCAGATGGCGGTCTTTGGCTTCGTCGCGTAGGTTACGCAAAGCGGAGAGCTAGTGAGCTACTCCTACTCGATCTTGCTTGTGTGAGCTCTCGAATAGTTGTCGACGCCGGGGAAAAGGAGATTAGGATAGTTGTTATGACGCTGTCTAAGATTGATCTGATAATATATTGATCATGCTTGTGGTGGTTGGTGTACGGTGGACCTTTTGGATCAATCAGAAGAGCGCCTTTCCTTAATTTTCATTTTATTATTGTTATTCGTCCGACCTAACTTTCTCAACAACAACATGCGAGAATGTTGAAAAGGTGGACGGTGCGGTCTCCTGCAAAGAAGATTTGATTTCCAATATATAGGATCAGCTAGACATCTGCTTCATCGGAGGAAATTGCAACCACCATCATGTCAATTGCTTGGACCATCTTATTTGCGGTTTTCACTAGTTGGTAGTTTAGGCCGTTGCAGTTTCGACCACTTAGTCATTGATCAATTATTTAGATCCATTTAAACAAAAAATGATAGTGAGCCCGCATGCCAATGCTTCATAGGAAAATATTTGTCCATACAACTGAAACATCTACTCCCTCCGACCCATAATACTCTTCGCTAATATAGATGTATCTAGACACATTTTAGTGGTAGATACATCCGTATTAGCGAAGAGTAATATGGGTCGGAGGGAGTACTTCATTTCCAATCGCAAGTAGGAAGCCATGCAATCCATAGACACCATGTGCTCCTCCCTTGACATTGGAAACTCGTCGACCTTTGTAGGAGAAGTAACACTAAGGGGAGCTTAAGGCTCCCCAAGTTTATTCTTCTCCCTATCTTTATCGGTCATACTCTTAGATGGTTAACTCTGAATAAGCGACCACGTTCTGACATCAATTGAAAGGATCGTATGAGCGACTAGAGGGGGGTGAATAGACGCTACCAAATTTATACTCCCTCTGTTCCAAAATATAAGATGTTTTAGCTGATCATTGACCTGCATGTATGTAGACATCTTTTAGCGTGTAGGTTAAAGGCAAAAAGAGTCTAAAAGATGTCTACATACGTGTATGGCAATGATTGGCTAAAACATCTTATTTTTTGGAACGGAGGGATTAGTTTTTTTCAAATCAAGGATAAGCAAGAAAGGTAAATTCTCTAAATGTGCTACTAGGTGAATTTACCTAAAGTGACAAGCAAGCAAGTAAGATACTAGTAAAAGATAGAAATAACCGTGAGGGAGACACCAAGACACAAGGATGTGTTCTCGTAGTTCCTTCCTTGTTATGGGAAGTACATCTACGTTGGAGAGGCGTGTTACCATAAAGGACACCAACGCCACAAACGCTCACCCTGTTCTCTGGTGAACAAGCCACAAAGGCGAGTTCACACCCCACTAAGCGGTGGCCTTGAAGGCGGCACGAGACCTTTACACGAAGTATGGGCGAGCTCAACAACTCGATTTGAGGCTCCCAACAACACCACTAAGCTCTTACACATAAAGATTGAACAAGGGGGCGGCTTCTACTGGCTTGGGTTCCGAGGAACCCAAGAGTAACAAGTCCCTCAATAGAATGAAGGGGGGATCATATCTCACTGCTGGAAGTGCAGATCTATGTCTCCTCTCTCATATCACAAAAGAGCTTGTAGTTCTAGTAGCTAGAATGGGAGATATAGTGAGATGAAGCTTTGTAACAATGGAGGAGAGAGAGTGGAAGCCGCCGTCTGCACCGGAGCATGAAGACGACTATTTATAACCCTCTCAGAAAACTAGCCGTTGTGCATCACTAATCCTGGAGTCTCCGGCCAAAATGGTCTGTAATCTTCGGTGGCCACTGGAGTCTCCAACCTATAGGGTCGGAGTCTCCGGCTCATAGTGCACACTTCCGGAGTCTCTGAGCAGGGTCTACAAACACTCTGGACCCATTCCAGAGGCATACACCACATTGAAAAACCAAGTTAAGCTGGCCAGATTTTCTGGCTGGAGTCTTCGGCTCAGGACCAAAGTCTCTAATGTTTTACCACCGGAGTCTCCAATCTTGAGGGCTGGAGTCTCCACCCAGAAAAACCACAACAAAATATTTTTCTGATAGACTCTCTCCCACTTGTTTCAAAAGAAGGTTAGTAGGTGCAAAAAAGGTTTTGTGCAGAAATGGTTTCACCCCAACTTTCCACCGAGGAACACCTCTTGATAGTAACGAGACCTAAATTACACAACCAAAAATCTAGGTCTTATTTGCTTTGATCTTTTCACTTTTGAGGGGTCGATACCAATCTTAGAGCATTAACCAAAATCCCTAAACACTTTGAGCACAAGGTCAATAACTCAAGTGTTGAAAGCAAACACCAAAATATCCTTTATAAGGGAATTGCCCTTTCACCCGCGTCCTCTTAAGAGATCCTATATATCGTGGTCCTTTCGAGCCTACTAATTGGTGGATAATGTAGGAATGAGTTCTGACTTGATTGGACAAAGGAACCGCCTCTCAAATCTTCATAGGAAGCAATTCCTCGTCCAAAGAGGGGCGATCCTCGAGAGTTGGGTTAGGGGATCATATATCACTAGATCGATACGACTCTTGCTCGATCACGAGTAGATATGCTTAACCCTCATCACACAATTATTCAAATAGTATCGATGAGAGATGGATAGCTAGAAGGAGCAGAAGAAGATCAGAATGCGCACAACCACTTCACTAATTGATGCAAGTAATTGAGA
Organism: Dactylis glomerata; assembly: GCA_007115705.1. Lineage (NCBI taxonomy): Eukaryota > Viridiplantae > Streptophyta > Magnoliopsida > Poales > Poaceae > Dactylis > Dactylis glomerata. Next base: position 545,783 of record QXEO01000291.1, on the reverse strand, counting down.
TCAAAACACTGAATAACAAGATTAGATATATATAAAGTGGCATGTAAATTTAGCCAAAAAAATTCAATGTCTAGGTCCTGCTTCTTTCAATAAAAATAAAAATGTATCAACAATCCTCTTAGTATATCAAGTGTCAACTAGGTTTGACAAGTTTGAGAATTCTTATTTGTGTACTATTATGAATAAGTGGTTTACCCAAATCCTAACTTGGTTTGTTCGGATTGAGTGGCCCATTGACCGATGCCACGTATACAATATTTTGCAAAAGTATTCTGCCCAATTCTTTCTTCTCGAAGGACACAATGTATAAACATCCCCCAACCCTAGGGGATTCGCTTGTTGTCGCCAAACCCTCTTCCCTCGGACTCTCACTCAACGTCGTCACCAACGCCTCCCGCGTCGCGGTAGCAGAAGCCCCTTGCCAAAAACTGTGTTAGGGTGGCTCCGCTCATGGCGCCCCTCGGGGAGGTGCGCCACAGAGCAAGAACGCTGAGATCGCTTTTGGTGGGCACTATGCGTGAGTCTGGTGCTAGCGGTGGAAGTTAGTTGCTTGTCGAGTCCCACATTACATTCTACATATATAAAGGAGAAAGGACATAGCCTCTCCTCATGCCACCACGTCAGCATACACTATTCATATGTCACATGAATAGTATTTCACATGACATGCACCGTTGGATTAGTGGTCATTGTCTACTGTAAAGGTGCATAGTAATTTTCTTAGTGATTCTTCCACATTAATTTATTAGTATACATTTTCAGCTTTATTAGTTATTTACACATAACAATTACTGGACTGTAATTTTTAGACGGTGCATACTTTTTTAGATAGAAAGGGAGTCTTTGGGCAGTGGTAAAGTTGTTGCCTTGTGATTAGAATGTCACAGATTCAAGTCGTGGAAATATCCACTTACAAAATTTTCGAGGAAAAAGCTACACACAGAGATCCCAAGTGGGTCCCACCCTTCCCAGTACCCCGTGCAAAGCGGAAGCTTCATGCACCAGGCTTCTGTTTTTTATATTATTTAGTTAGTAACCACGTATGAACAGTGTCCCCGTTGTGTAAACAGTGCACACTAATTTTTTTACCAGTTTTTTCTTTTACAATTATTTCTGTATACAAACCTTTAACTTCAATAGTTTTTTTGAACGGTAATTATCCAACCATAATTGTTTGTCGATGGATATTTTACAACAATTTGAGAATTCTTCAGCCTCAACCATCATTCTCCCATGGTAATTATCCAACCGTATTTTTTTAATTGTGTACGAACTGCCATTCTTTAGCAGTAATTTCACCACCATAACTTTTTGATGGTAACCAAAAATAATTTTTTACAGTGCACGAAAGGCCATTCTTTAGCAGTAATTTTCTCATTGTAAGACTTCAATGGTAAATGTCTTTTTTGCGCCATAGTTTTGGAATTCTCTTACAATAACTTCGATAAACACAATAGTCAACTATTCATCATTCCTTTTATTCGAGAAAAATACTACTAACTCCTCCTACTGATCACATCGAGTAACTTTTTACCAATAATTTTTAGATGGTAATTTCTTGACCGTTCTTTCTTTCTACAGTTTTTCTTCAATAATTAAAGTCGATAGTTATGCACCTCTTTCATAATCCGACTACTACCTTTTTATACATACACTATATTAAGGTTGCATGATATCCAATATAATATTTTGTGTTCTTGATGGTCTCATAAGTTTATATATTGGTCGCCAAATATCATTTTTATTGATCATGATGGTCACCGAATGGTTGTACTTCACTATTTGTCGTCTCTTTTATTTATCGCCTCATGATCATTTTACGGGAGTATTATTGTCTTCTTCCACAACAACTCCGTAAAAAGAATACTCCATTATTTCTTACTTCTTTTATTCGAGAACATATTACTATCTTCTTTTATTGATAGTCTCACAGTCACATGCTGGATTGCTCGTCTCGGCTCTTTTATCCAGGAGGATATTAATGCCTTCTCTTTTTAATCACTTCACGGTCACTATATGGGCATACTCCACTATTCGTCTCTCTTTTATTCAGAAAAAATATTACTATCTTCTTTTGTTGATTGTCTTATACCTTATTATATTGATTAAAAACTCGCTATATACACAAAGAAGTCAGCACCACGGACGCGGCGTGCGGCCGCGCATAAAGGCTGAAGGAGTTACAAGCACCACAGCGCACCACATCCTCACATACTGATCATGTGAACCTCAGTGATTTGTGCATGAACAAAACTTAATGGTTCTTAGACCACAAGATTTTGATCTAGCGGTTCAGAAATCATCAATAACAGTTCGCTACATCCACTACAATAATTTTTTCGTTAATTTTTTTACAGTAGTTTCTCGATACAAAACGAACTATGCGCGCTACAGTACTTTTACCGGTGATTTTCTATCCATAATTTTTGGTACAATTTTTCGGCTTAAGCAGTAATTTCTCGATGGTAATTACTTAACACTGTTTTTTCAGGATTATGTGCGATTCTTCGATGGTAATTTCCAACAATATTTCTTTGATATTTTTGTGGTTAATTCTTTTAAAATAGTTTTTTGTACAACATGAACAATAAGTTTTGGGTACTTTCCTGGTACAACATGAAGACTGTCCGCTACACTAATTTTCCTAGTGATTTTCTAGCAGTAATTTCTCAACAATACTTCCTAACATTGAAGAAACAGTAATTCTTCGACATGGACCAACGCTACCAGATAGACCACCGGCGGTAACAACCCAACAGTGATTCTTCGGCGGTAACTTCCAAACAATATTCCTTTGACGGTGTACAAATAGTAATCTTCATTAGTAATTTTCAATAATAACTATCTTCTTCTACACTAGCTTCTGGATCTCCTAAGGTAACTTTGAAAAATACTCCACTATCCATCACCTCTTTTATTTGACAACATGCCACAACCTCTTCTACTGATTAATTTATTTATAGTAATTTTCCAAAGTTAATTCCTCAATAGTTATACTTTAGCAATAGCTCACGAACATACGGACATACTTCACTATTTATGGCCTCTTTTTACCGAGGAAAATACTAATGCCTTCTTCTACGGTGCCTTCAGAAAATTTACTTACTACAACATCTGAATCCCTTCTTCTATGGTACTTTTGAAAGAACTATTTACTCACCATCTGCCTCTTTTACCTAGGAAAATATGATTGTCTACTTTTAAACAAGTTATTGTATAGTTTGTTGCCTATTTTATTTAAAGATAATAATAATGCATACTTTAGAAAAATACTCCATCTTTTTTTGCCTCTTTTATTCGGCGAACATACTAATGCCTTCATCTATGGTGAATAAATAATCCAACATGTCACCTATTTTATCGTGGAAATATACAACCTTACTCTAGAAAAATACTTGCTCCATTGCCTGAGCCTCTCTTATTCAAAAAATATTACTATTTTCTTCTATAGCAATGCCAAAAAATTACTTACTCCATCGTCTGTGCACCACCTCTTTTCCCCAAGAAAAATACTACTGACCTGTGGCTTTGAAAAAACTTGCTTCACTACCCATCACATCTTTAAGCTAGCGCACAGTATGCTCACTTCGGGCACTGTAGTGGGCTCACTCTGCGCACTACAGTTATAGTGTACTGCCACTCCTATTCCACCCCCTCTCTCTGTCTTTTCCTTGGCCTCATGATCACCTGGTGTTTTTGTCCATACTACTCTCTTTTTCACTGCCTCACGATCGCCTAAGCGGGGATAAGATAATTCCAAACCATGGCTCTAAAATACCATTTTTTACTTTATTTCAACCATGCTTTGACGCCAAAACTCCTTCGTCTTCAGCAACTCAGATATTGTAATACTTCTATTATACTTTAATCAAGCATCTAACAGCTAAGGGCGTGACGTGGCGCCGCGCCAAGCTTACTAGTACTTTTGAACGAAGGACTAAGAACAGAACAGTTATTCAACGAGAAACTGATTGTATATTATATCTATTATTTGAGTTCAGCTTTATTCAAATTAAAATACTTTTTGGTAAACTTTTTTAAGTAATTTACAAATCTCAGAATTTTTAGGATATTATCAGTGAGCAAAGTTTTTAGAGGTTTCACGAGCCGGCATGCCCGCTGGGCCGAGTGTTCGTCCACGATTTTTCCCTTCCTTAGAAATCAAAAATCAACCAAAACGGTAGTCAGTTTGTTTCAACTTTGTAACTGGCAATCGATTTCAGAGGAGCAAATATTGCTCCCGTCGTGCTACATCTTACAAGTGTAATTAGTAATGTTCTTACAAAATGAAGCAGTAGTGCGGTACTTGCTTAGTAGTTCAGCACAGAAGAAATTCAAACTAAATAAAAGTATATATTCATTGCATTTCAACCTTTCAATGAAGTTTCCACTTCCTTCGTTACAGAGTCGCCCCCCGGACGAACAGGTAAAGAAAACCTCACGAGCGCCTGACGAAATCGGCCACGACGGCGAGCTCTTTGGCGGCATTGTCGCAGTCGGGCTTGAACAAGAAGTAGGTGTGCGTCTCGCCCTTGGTCTCGTAGAACTGGAGCTCCCCCACCCACCCGCACGCCTCGATCCCCTCCACGTACGCGCGCGCCCTCTTCACGAACCAGCAGAGCTCCGCCGTGGTGACCAGCACACGGCCGCACCCGAGCCGCCTCCACTCCTCCGGCGACGACGCCGGGTTGATGTACGGGTGGTCACGGCCGAACTTGCCACCGCAGGCCACATCCCACACGCGGTCCATGTCGAAGGGGGCGTCCGAGGGCTCGCCGCCCACCCAGAAGTAGGAATGCATGAGCACGACCCCACTGACCTTGTCGCCGTAGCCGTCGATGCGCTCCTTCCGCAACCTTATCGCCGTGTTGTGCGCCATGTTGCCGCCTGCGCTGTCGCCGACGAGGTACAGCCGAGACGCGTCGCCGTGCGCTGCGAGCCAGGGCTCGGCGCCGCCCGGGCTGCAGGCGGCGACGACCGCCCTGAGGGCCCCGAAGGCGTCGTCGTAGGCCGCCGGGAGAGGGTGCTCCGGGGCGAGGCGGTAGTCAACTGATACGATGACGGCGGGGACCGCGGCGGCGAGGGAGGCGGCGTACCCGTGGTAGATGGGGGAAGCAGTACTGCAGATAAAGAAGGCACCGCCGTGGAAGAAGACGACGACAGGGAGCTTCTTGCCGTGCTTCGCCGCCGTGTCGGGGAGGTAGAGGCGGGCGGTGATGTTGGCCGCAGGGTCTAGGACAACGTCCTTGGAGGCGACGCCGTTGGCAGGATCCCCGGAGGGGGAAGGTGGGACGGTCTCCGTGCCGGCCAAGCGCTCGACGCGGCCGCTCTTGTACACGCGCAGGAAACCGGGCATGTCGTACTCAATCTCCATGGCGGCCAAAGATTGTCTTGGTCCTTTGACTTCGCGGCGTGGCGTGGCGGCAAGCGCAAGCGACCAGTAGGGGGCTACACTCGAGCTTTGCTTGAGCTCTGATAGCTCCGATCTGAGATTTGTTCTGGTGTCGGATGTTTTGTTTTACTTCGAACAGCTAGCAATCTTGTCTAGAGGAACCGTTGAATGACACGATTGAAGAACAAGCATTGACGTACGATACTGATCTTGCTTGCGGTAGTTGGTGTACCGTGGACATTTTGGATCAATCAGTAGAGTAGTCACCTTGCACTAATAGTATATGTTTCATTATTGTTAGGAGTACTGTATTTGTTAGTGCTCACTTTTTTGAGAGCTACAAGTGAATTTTATGAAAGGTGGGACGTGGGATCCCATCAGATTGGTGCAGCCGGTTCACCCAACCTAAAAATAAAAGCAAAAATTTGTACTCGCTCTGTTTCAAATAAGTGTCACGAATTTATCTAGATTCGCATGTATGTAGACGTGTTTTATTAAGCAGAAATTTTTAAAATAATTTACCATGATATATACAACGTATATCTACTTTGCCAGAAATTTCAGATACAAATTCTACCTAAAGAGAAAGAATAAATAAGCAAATCACATTATGAATAGTACTTACTCCAAGCTAGGCTCTTTCACCATTAATTTGGTCAACAAGTTATGAATTATATGTCATAAAAATGTCACAGAAATTATGCCATCGATTTTTTTTTAAAATATAAATTCTGTGAGAGAATTGATCACATTTGGGCCTTTCCATTGCATGTGTATTTATACAAGAATTACAATTCTAAACAATCCGGTCCGTCGCTGCTTCAAAACAGCTTCAAAACAACGTTTTGCGATGACTCTAGGTATCGGTGCAAAAGTTTTGTTGAATATTAGAAGAAAATGGAGATTGTTGTATGCCAAAAAAAAATTGTTCCATAGATTCTTTTAGAATGTTCTGGATTTTTTTTGTCTGGTCTTTTACACAAAGAGGAAAAGATGACGTGAAGGCACCCAGAAAATATCCGTTGGAATACAGGCTACACCGATTTCACGTTTTAATGAGATCCGGTCGCAAGAAAGGTGGTCGATTTTGGCATCAATTATTTTTTGAGAGTAAACACATATTTTATTAATTGAAAATCAAGTTACAAGAAGCAATATATGTGAAAACTAAAATACAAACCGGGATAAAATAATTATCCTGAAAACCTTGCAGATAAAACCGTAAAATATTGAGAAATGCAAATCGATCCCCAGGGTTTCTACAACCACCGAAGCCAGCGGTCGTCGTCCAACTCCAGCGTGCCAAGACGCACGCTGGAAGAAACGCTGAACCTCCACCATTGCCAGATCCAAGAAAATACCATCGCCAACGAGGCTTTATGAGTCGATGAATAGACCTGCTGCACGTAGCGAGGCACATGTCGATGTGGCATGTCGATCGGGGGACGTCCCCGTGCTTTCTTGGACCAAGATCCGCCGCCTCCCATCGACAAAGTCGGAGAAGACCGGTAGATCCACTACCTCCGGACCAACAACCTTGCTCCAGCGAAACCACCTCGCCCCGGCCGCCAGCGTTGTCGTAGATAACGACAAACGCCAACGACACACCGAGAAACCAATCTCGTCAGATCTAGAAAACAGTGAGAAGACCACGCTGCCAATCCGAGGAATTGATCAGCAAATATTGCCATCAACTCCGAGACGTTGCCTCTTTTTAATTTGGAACGCTAAAAAATCTGAACATGAGAACATGCTCTAACTGCAGCGATTTTTTTTAAAATATTACAATTTTTTTCAGCAATTTTAAAAATAATATTGTATTATAGCATTTTTCAAATCTATGATACCTTCCTGTCCGTCGGACGCGATTAGCTCCTATCGAGCACGGCGAGCACGATATGCTGCATGCATGGTGGGCCTGAACCGGTCTAGGCGTGTGGTCACGTCATGCCCACGCGAGAGCGTCTTGTTGCACCTGCCGGGCACGACAAATGCTTGTCGTGGATGGCGGCCGCGATTGCATGTGAGCTTGTCTTGACCAGCTAGCTAAGTACGCTTTTCTTGATCAGTTAGCTAAGTGCGTTTTTTTTAAACACAAACTGATCAGCTAGCTAAATGCATGCTTAGGTACATCATCTCTACCAGCTGTATGCATATGTGCGCTTGTCTTTGATAAGCTAGCTAAGTACGTTTTTCTTGATCAACTAGCTAAGTGTGTTTTTTTTTCTCCAAACACAAACTGATCAGCTAGCTAAATGCATGTCTACGTGCATCATTTATACCAGCTGCATGCATAAATCCATCGCTGCCACGATTGCATAAACGCTTGTCTTGATCAGCTAGCTAAGTGCATTTTTTTCTCAAAACACAAACTGATCAGCTAGCTAAATACATGCCTACCTGCATCACCTTTACCAGTTGCATGCATAAATCCATCGCTAGCTAGCTGCGTGAGGCGTGAGGCGTGAGGCGTGAGGAGTGAGCGCTGCGCTTTTAATTTCTGCGATAAGATAAAAAGATGCCATCGCGGCTTGCGGACGTGAGAGGTCTAGACGCGGCCTGCAGACACGACAACGTTCTACTCGAGGCCGGCCCACGCGACAAGCCTTGTTGGCATGCAGGGCGTAGCTACAGATCAGCTGTACTTTATTTCTTATGAACATCAGAAATCCAAAATCAACCAAAATTTCAATTCAATTCATTTCGTTTCAACCTTTGTGGGGGATGTTGCAGCTAGTGCGGTGAAAACACAAACAAACTGCGCGTTCCTTTACTACTGGAATCTCAAAGCAAATTCAGCAACGCCTGACGAAATCGGCCACGACGGCGAGCTCCTTGGCGGCATTGTCGCAGTCGGGCTTTAGCAAGAAGTAGTCGTGCCCATCGCCCTTGGTCTCGTAGAACTCGAGCTCGCCGTCCCACCCGCACGCCTTGATCCCCTCCGCGTAGGCGCGCGACCTCTCCACGAACCAGCAGAGCTCCGCCGTGGCGACCAGCGCGCGGCGGCACCCGAGCTGCCTCCAATCCTCCGGCGGCGCCGACGCCGGGTTGATGTACGGGTGGTCGAGGTCGAACTCGCCGCCGCAGGCGACCTCCCACACGCGGTCCATGCCGCCGCGGAATGCAGCGTCCGTGGCCTCCCCGCCCACCGGCTCTTTCCCCCAGAAGTAGGAGTGCAGGAGCGCGACGCCGCTCACCTTGTCGCCGTATCCCTCGATGCGTTCTTTCCGCAGCCTCATGGCGGTGTGGTGCGCCATGTTGGCGCCGGCGCTGTCGCCCGCGAGGACGACGCGGGAGGCGTCGCCGTGCGCCGCGAGCCAGGGCTCGGCGCCGTCCGGGCGGCATGAGGAGACGACCGCCCTGAGGGCCGCGAAGGCGTCCTCGTAGGCGGCCGGCACGGGGTGCTCCGGGGCGAGGCGGTAGTCGACGGAGACGACGACGGCGGGGGCCACGGCGGCGAGGGAGGCTGCGTAGTTGTGGTACATCGGGGAGGCGGCGGTGTAGACCATGAACGCGCCGCCATGGAAGAACACGACCACGGGGAGCTTCTTGCTGGGCTCCGCCACGGCGGCGGCGGGGAGGTAGAGGCGGGCAGAGATGTTTTCCGCGGGGTCGAGGACGACGTCCTTGGAAGCGACGCCGTTGGCGGTGTCGCCGGTGGGGGAGGGCGGCATGGTCTCGGTGCCTTGCAGGCGTTCGACACGGCGGCTCTTGTGCACGCGCACCAGGTAGGGTATCTCGTACTCGATCTCGGAGCTGGGGTTCATGGCGGGCTGGCGGCAGGGGAAACTCAAGCTTGAGGCCGTGGATCCTTTTTTTTGAGGTAATTGAGGCCGTGGATCCTATTATTAGTAAACAGGAAGAGCGAAGTGGCGAGCTTGAACCTGAGCAACGAGAGTCCACCAAAATGCGTAGTTAAAAATCTACAGATCTTACGTAAGTGCTGACGGGTGAGCTAGCGTGGGTCAACATACCCAGGTCACATCACTATCTATCTATATCATACCACCTCTATCCTAAGGTGTTCCAAAAAAAAAATCCTAAGGAAGTCTTAGTTTTTTTGAAAATCAAAACTACGTTAAACTTGACTGAGTTTTTATTAAAATCATTATCATACAAAATATAAAATTAATACTATTAAATAGATAGTGAAATATATTTTCATGTGGTATCTACAAAATATCATATTTATTGATAGATTATTCTAAAAGTTTGGTCACATGTTACTTAGTTTGACTTTTAAAAAAAAAAACCTTAAACCTTGAGATGGAGAGTGAATTGCACAAAACACTCTTCGGGCAGTTGTTGCAAGGGATGATGTAGTCTTCCATAGAGATGTCACGTATGATTTTTACTTAATTGGAGGAGAGAGAAATAAGAAAATGGAGGTTGTCTTCCCTTTGCTAAAAGATGATCCCTTAAGAAGACTATTTTATGCATTGTACCATCTCTCTTCCTTAGCCAATTAATTTCTTACTAAAAATTACAATCTTATATTAATTGTTAAGGATAACAATAAGAGATAATGTATTATACAAATTATATCTTATGCTTTTTCTAGATGATGTAGAGAGCTAAGAGAAGGCATGACTTCTCTACCATTGTATATGCCCTTAAAAGTTTACAAAAAATTTGCACATAACCGCAACTTCTCCTCTAACAGCTACATTGCATTCAAATATCGTTATTTCAGCATTTAGATTAAAAAAAACTCGGTACTCACTCCTCCCTCCACTAAATAGAATCGGTATTGAGTCAAGATATGAAAATGTTGACACAAATATTAATTTGAATACTATGTAAATTGTAAATTTGAAATCATAATTCATATCGATGAAGACATTGGCCTTGATCTGAGCTTGAATTTTGAAATTTCAAGTGTTGTGATATGATGACTAGAGGAGTGTGAATAACCTCTTTTTTATATCATGATTCATCTCTTTGATCATTAAAGTTCGTTGTAGGTTGAGGAAGATCAAGGAAAATAGGGAGGGTTGATCAGTTCATTTTGTATTAATATTTTTTTGAATCTATTGCTTGTAAAAATTAAAGATCATCCCATTAAATTTCATATGTTTTAGTTTATTTATTTTACTTTTATGTTGTTTATATTTCTGTATGTTGATTGTACCTCCCATAAAATTATTTTCACAATAAGGGTCTTAATTAGAGTAAAGAAATAGTATGTTTAAGAACCAACCTGAGGTTGGTGGTTAGGAGAGTGGTTGTACCCCCAGCCCATCACAGTTCAAATCTCAGATTTAACATTTATGTGTCTCATAATGATGGAATATTCTTTCAGTGGGAGGCGATGTTCCCGTCGTTAGCGAGGCGCCTGTGGTGACTTTGTCAATTTCAAGACACAGTCCATCGGCTCAGTCTTTCGAAGGTGCTCATAGGGGTAGGGTGTGCGTGTGTTTATAGGTTTGAGTGTATACGTGTGTATGTGAGCGCTTGCGTTTGTATTGTGCTTCTTAAAAAAATACTTTCTCCGATTTTGTTTACAAGGCACGCACGTAGTTTATGATAAAATTTGACCACTAATTTTTGCCATCAAACAATGAGATATATATATATATATATATATATATATCATAAAATTTATATCGTTGGATTCTTATTCAAAATAAGTTTCTAATTGAATAGTTTTTATGGTGTATAATTAATAATTTGTTTTCAAAAATTTGTGATCAAAGTTTATCTTAAACTGCGGACATGCCTTGTAAACAAAATTAGAGGTAGTAGTATATTTTTGAAATATTAATGGGAGCATATGCAATATTATCTCAAACTAAGAAGTTGTCACCAAGCAAGTTTAACATGTCGTTGAGATGAAAAACTTTATTTTGTAGGTCATCTCAAATTACCGGATCATCAAATTTGGGTGAAACCTTTTCCAATGTACAGTACGTTTCAGCACCCCTACTAAACTCATGTTTCAGAAAACTTGGGTGCTTCAAAAAAAAATTGATTGATCAGCATTTCCCACACCGGCAAAGCAATTCGATTGGCTGATAGACGGCGACTATTGCTTGCAAGGTTAATCATCGCATCAGGCGTCAGGCTGCAAGTGGGATCACCTGCAGGAGTCCCGCAAAACGCCGCACAAGTCCGCTTTATTTATGTGGGATTATGCGGGTAGCCCACATAATCTTGGCGGTCATCCGCGGCGCCCGCATATACCACTTATATATGAACCTTAAAATGCTGGTAACGCTGCAGCCACAAATATACTGTACATGTACATTAGTACTAAACATCGAAGCAATCATATTACAAAAAAGAGCATGGGCTTACATACTCCAGGAAAATCTAAGGAACCTGAAAACAAACAACCGAGAAAGAAAATCGGTACTGAACTGGCACCAAACTTCCTAACATTCTAGGTCTGTTGGACTAACTAAATAAATTCAGATAAACCATCACGGAGAACAGAAATGTGCTTTTATAATCCTCTTCTCAGACTTGAGAATATAAATTGAAACTACTCATGCTTCAGTACCCTTCAGTACCCTTGAGTTTGTAGCTTGTCCACACACTGACACACACAAACATTTGATATGACCATGCTCCAGTTCTTTCTCCTACACTTCAGTTACTCTTTCTATCACCTGTCAAGTGTCAATGCAATGTCCACTTCAGTTACCCGCAAAAAAAAGTGTCAATGCAATGAGAGTACCACCCAACCGAGAATCATATTGAAATACGATCAATGTATAACTGAGAGAAATGAGCTCAGCTTTATTTTAAAACCCAAGTGCTTGCTGAAGATAGTCAAGACACACTATATATGAAATTAGACATTTAGCAGTACCAAAGCAGACAAATATATGGCTGATTGTACAGGATTAACAAGTTAGTCCACAAGAAAATAATAGTTACCTGTATTGATGCAAATAAGCTCCGGAAAATGTGTTACTCATCATCCAAATCGCCTGAAAGTGTAAGAGAAATGTATCTTAGCCACAAGAAAATATTATGAGCCAAGAAAATTTAAGGACAAAAAATACGTACATGCAGCCTTAAACCAGTCCTGTAAGCACACCAAAGCCTCAACGGTAGAGCACGCGAGGCTGCTCCAGTAGTCACTAATGACTCGTCCTCCGGTGCTAAAAGCAGACTCGGAAGGAACGGTTGAAGCTGGTATTGCCAGTATGTCACGAGCCATTTTAGAGAGGACGGGATATTTTGAAGAATTTATTTTCCACCATTCTGGAATATCAACCTCCACCTTTCGAGGTGTGAGCTCTTCTTTCAAATATCGATCTAACTCGTTGCTTGACTGCTGTTATTTAGACCTCATGTACTGATCCCACTCTACAAGAGGGTCATCATCATCTTCCACCTCCTCAGTATCACTTTCTCTCTGTGATTGAACAGAAACCTCTTCAGTGTATTCGTTGAAGAGCTCTTGCATGGTACTCTTCACTTCACCCATCCATTTGCCTGCCTCCTCTTCATTTCCAAAGTCACTCAAAAGAAATTCTAGGAGGTCATACTTAAACCTCGGATCAAGTATGATAGGAATACAAGCTGAATTGTATGTCTCTTTCCAGTAAACATTGAACTTGGTTTGCATCTGTCCTAGCATATTTGAAATAGTGATGTCCTGAGTTGATACTTCTTCATTCAAAATCCTTGTTCTCAATCTTGATTCTTCTGTGTTTAACATCTTCTTAATTTTCCATAGTTGGTAAAAGTAAAGGTGAGCTGTCGGATAATCTGAACCAGATAGAATTGTTGTGGCTGTGTAAAATATCTTCAATAACTTGCACACAGCTTCAACCATTTTCCATTCAGAAAGAGGGGGTGCAAAGGTGTACTCGGATGTCTACTGATGCTACCGAGTTGATGAAGTAAATAACCGGCCAGTTGGGAACCCCAAGAGGAAGGTATGATGAATATAGCAGCAAGATTTCCCTCAGTTAAGAAACCAAAGTTTAATCGTTCAGGAGAAGAGCAGACAATTACGACTGAAGGTGATGCGGACTGGCTTAATAGCACTCCAACAAGGGCGCCATTTACGATACTTGTTGACTCGTCTTCGGCCAGTAGCAACGCGGAACCTGCACACACACAACCAAATACTTTGTTCCCAACTTGCGATGAGGTTGTCAATCTCACCGGTTTGCTTGAAACAAATGTTATGAGCGTATCGAGTGGAAAACAGTAGAAGTATGCGAGTAAAGTAAACAGTGCGAGTAAAGTAAACATGTGATAGCAATATGATGGAAATAGGACCGGGGTCCACAGTTCACTAGTGGTGTCTCTCCATAAGATAAATAACACATGCTGGGTAAACCAATTACAGTTGGGCAATTGATAGAATAAAGATAAACGTGATATGTCAAGAAGATCACTATGCGATTTACTCTGGGCATTACAACAAAATACATAGACCGCCATCCAACTGCATCTATGACTAATAATCCACTTGTGGCGAATCAATCCGAGAACTCCACAAGTATTAAGTTGCGAACAACAGATAATTGCATTAAGCAAAGTGTGTAATGTAAACAAAGCTTATGCCCTTGAGCATATGAATGTTGTTTTCTCCCTAGTAGCAACAGCACATCTACAACCTTAGAGGTTTCTGTCACTCCCCCAGGTTAAATAGAGGCATGAACCCACTATCGAGCATAAATACCCCCTCTTGTAGTCACTAGCAACTACTCGGCCAAGATAGCTACTAACAACGGAGAGCATCCAAGATCATAAACAACATAGAGATAACATAAGATATAATTCAGTATAGCAACTCAATCATAACACCAATATTCATCGGATCCCAACAAACCAAACATGTAGAATTACATAACGGTGATCTCAATCATGTAGGGCAGCTCATGAGATCTAAACATGAAGCACATGGTGGAGGAGACAACCATCTAGCTACTGCTATGGACCCATAGTCCAAGGTAGACTACTCACTCATCGCTCCGGAGGCAAGCATGGCGATGAAGAAGACCTCCGGTGGCGATTCCCCTCTCCGGCAGGGTGCCGAGAAGAGCTTCTGGACCCTCCCGATCTTCGGGTCGACGGCGGCGGCGGATCGCGATGTGTTCTGGAAAATTGATCGGGTACTTAGGTTTTTTCCGTCGGGGGGTCTTTATAGGCGAAGGGGCATCGTCAGAAGTGGCCCGAGGGGCTCTCACACATAGGGGGCGCGGCCAGGCCCCTGGCCGCGCCGCCCTAGTGTGTGGGGCCCTCGTGGCCCCCCTCCAACTCCTCTTCGGATCTCTGGAAGATTCCGGGAAAATAAGACTTTAGGAACTTGTTTCGTCCAATTCCGATAATATTTCTTGTGTATCACTTCTGAAACACAAAAATAGCAGAAAACAGGGAACTGGCACTGTGGCGACTTGTTAATAGGTTAGTTCTGGAAAATGCACAAAAGTGCCACGAAGTGTAACGAAACAGTAGGCAAATGGTGTAAAAACAAGCATGGAGCATCAAAAATTATAGATACGTTGGAGACGTATGATAACAAAAGAATAATTTTTGAGGTGACATGCACCTAGACAATCTTGATCATATATGTAAAGCATTTGTGAGCTGGGATCATAAGAACTTAAAACATGGGCATGAAAGATATAATCATGACAATAAAAACTTAGAAACTATGTTATAAACATGTAAATGAACACAAACAAAAGATCATGAAAATGAAACAATGAAAGTCAAACGTGTGTTCAAATCATAAGGAAAAACATACAAATGGTTTTCAGCTTGTCCTTCATAGAGAGCAAAACATAAATGCATAGGACACGTTCAAGTTTAAGAGGGCGACTAGATACAAATAATTTAAGAACAAGTGAAACCAACAATATGAATCAATCAATGAAAACTTTGGGACAATGCACATTATACTAAGAATGACAACTATGCTCTCTTATGGTGCATAAAGAAAGAAGGTGATGACTCAACATAAAAGTAAAAGAAAGGCCCTTCGCAGAGGGAAGCAGTGATTGCAAGTTTTATAACCTTCAAAAATTATGGTATTTACCGGCTTTGAGCTCTCATTGCCCCCATCATAAGCATCTTGAATGGTTAAAGTTAATGCGAGAACAATTATGATGCATATGCTTGACAAATCATAAGTTGAAAACCTCGTGTCCCATGAATATGAGTACCCAAACCTCATGCTACTCAACTTAGAGTCCCAAGCAAGGCTCTTGTCATTGTAAGTATATATGTATCATCGAAAACCGCCAACGGGGTACCTCCGTGCCCGATGACATGGAATAAGCCCACATCAAAATGACAGGACAAGCAGACAATGAACACCTCGACATCTCTTTTATTTGCCATTTATTTAGCTTTTTATTGTGAGATGCGTCGTCGAATGTCCACCATGGGTATGCTGCAAATTTCCACCATGAATTATGCATGGCTTAGATTGGCGGCCCAGGCGTTTCCCTAACACATATACAAACTCCATGATCCCCACAAGATTCCCAATTCATTTCACACCGCGGGCATCCATAAACAAAAGATCACAATATCTACTCAAATAAGAAGTGCAATGTTGAAAGCTTGCCCCATGACAGCATGGATGGGCTAGAATCCAACTTACAACTTGCAAGCATAACAACTCAACATAAGAGACCACAATGTCAAATTTTTAAGAACAGGAAAAAGTAAAGTGTGCCTTCCGGTTCGTGAGAGCTTTACTGACCAATTTTCGCATAACACTGGTAAGAGTTTAATTTGAAGAGAAAATAAAATCAAGTCAAATTTACTTGGAATAGAAAATTGCTAGTAGGTATGTATGGTGGACACTTTAGAAAACTTTGGCTTTTAGGAGTTGGATGCACGAGTAGAGCTCATACTCAGTACAAGGCGAGGGCTAGCAAAAGACTGGGAGCGACCAACTAAGAGAGCAATAATGGCCATAATCATGCAAAGCGACAAAGCGACATTAAAAGAAGCATAAGATGGCATCAAGGGTCAAAAACTAAATGATCATAGAGGCTATTGGCGACTTTGTAAGAGTCTAACATGTGTGAGCATGCGCCAAGTCAACCCAAATAAAGCATCAAGGAGAAAATCAAAATAATGCTTCCAAATAATTTAAAACAACGCATGATTTTTTTCAAAGACTCATTAAGCAATCTCAGTTATTTGAGACAAGTCATGCTACAACAAAACCACTAAGCATACTATCAAAAATACATCAAGCATGACATGAAAAAGCCTAAGCCACAGTCTACACAAGCTCCTTCTTGTACCACTTTTTTGCATAAAGCTTTTTCTCTTTTCCAACACCATTCAAACTTTTTAAAGACACCTCTTTTGATGAAAACCAATAAAGATCAGAGGCAAAAATACACCTTGATGAAAAGATATGACAAGGTCTGAACGCAAATCAAGGCAAAAACGAAAACCAAAAGCAGTAGCAGAAAAAGAAGAACACTCGGTGAACGATAAGAGTGAAAAACTGAGTGTTCTTGGCAAATGAAAACGAGTACATCTCCTCCAAAGGAAATTTGTTGGGGTCCAACCATTTATTGCAGTAAACAAACTAAACTAATAAAGAAAACTAAAACAACTGATGCTCCAAGAAAAACATATAGTGCATGAAGCAATAAAAATATAGTGTCTTGAAAGGTGACCTGATTTTTGCCGATGAAGAAGGGGTGCCTCGGGGGCATCCCCAAGCTTTGACGCTTGTACTTCTTGGATATTTCTTGGGATGATGCATGGGCATCCCCAAGCTTGAGCTTTTGTTCATTCTTCAACTCATCTCATCATTCTCCAATCCCTACACTTGAAAACTTCCTTCATACAAAACTAAACACAAATCTATTAGCAACATTAGTGTAGGCATAACATATAATCAACCTCTTTTGCTTCAGGTTTCAACTTAAAACCACCACATATATAGAAAAAACTACTGTAGCAACTTCCCCAAAAGTTCTGTGATCAAAAGAACTCAAAAGAAAGCGATAAAGCGGCAAACACAAATATTGGCAGAAATCTGTCAAAACAGAACAGCTGACAAAGGTCGAATTTTTGAGGGGTTTTTTGTTGCTCAAATCAAAAAGTGTTCAACTAACGAAAGTTTGGATATAACCTGGGGCATATGCACAAGAAATCGCAGGTCCAAAAGATATACAGAGAGTTTATACGAATTTTTACGGTGCAGCACCGAAAATAGTTTCAGGACAGCAACATCCCCAAATCTTTACCTCACTCAAATTAGAGGCTTCTCTTGGCACAACAACGAAATAAAAATGATAAGGAGCGGTCATTACAGTAGTAATGACTTCCAAGACTCAAATAAAAGAAAAAGTACTGAAAATAAAACATTGGGTTATCTCCCAAGAGTGCTTTTCTTTAACGCCTTTGAGCTAGGCGCAGAAAATTTGCGAATCAAGTAACATCAGAAGGGGCATTAAGATCAACTGCGGAAGTTTTGTCAATAAGGCATTGTATTTCATCCACATAAGTTTTAGAAAACCCTTTGTGATCACGCTTTGGTTCACTCAGATCACTAAAAAGATTTTGGGGACAGATCCAGTCAAAATTATTTTCGAAAGCTTCACACAATCCCAAGAGCTTGCTAGGTATAGGTATTTCGGCTCCTTCATCGTTTATACTAATAACCTTTATAGGTGAACCGAGTTTATTAAAACATTTAAGAACCTTTCTAGCTTCAATAACGACATCTTTAAATTCTATGCGTAAAGTTTCCAAGATAAAAGCTTTCTTTTCGGGATCCTCAACTTCATGAAGCTTAAGAAACATGTATTGCATAAAAGGATTAAGACTAGCAAACCTAGTTTCTAACATGTGAATTAAATAAGCAGAAGCAACTTCAATACTAGGAGCTATCTCAACCAAAGATTTTTCCTCAACTTCCTTATGCATACTAATGTGATTAAAGAACTCCTCAATGTTATCTTTCCCAATAATTGAACCACTACCTACTGAGATGTCCTCCAGAACGTACTTAGGGAACAACATGATGAACTAAAAGTAAAGAAATAACAACTACCAAGGATTCTAATTTTTTTGGGTTTTTGATATAAAACGATGCAGGTAAAATAAATAAAGTAAAGCAAAACAATAACAAAGTAAAGGATGTGTGTGCGAAAAACTCCCCTTGCAGAGGTCTTCCACTCTTCCCCGGCAACGGCGCCAGAAAGAGCTTGATGCTACCGAGTTGATGAAGTAAATAACTGGCTAGTTGGGAACCCGAAGAGGAAGGTATGATGAATATACCAGCAAGATTTCCCTCACTTAAGAAACCAAGGTTTAATCGTTCAGGAGAAGAGCAGACAATTACGACTGAAGGTGATGCGGACTGGCTTAATAGCACTCCAACAAGGGCGCCATTTACGATACTTGTTGACTCGTCTTCGGCCAGTAGCAACGCGGAACCTGCACACACACAACCAAATACTTTGTTCCCAACTTGCGATGAGGTTGTCAATCTAACCGGTTTGCTTGAAACAAAGGTTATGAGCGTATCGAGTGGAAAACAGTAGAAGTATGCGAGTAAAGTAAACAGTGCGAGTAAAGTAAACAGGTGATAGCAATATGATGGAAATAGGACCGGGGTCCATAGTTCACTAGTGGTGTCTCTCCATAAGATAAATAACACATGCTGGGTAAACAAATTACAGTTGGGCAATTGATAGAATAAAGATAAACGTGATATGTCAAGAAGATCACTATGCGATTTACTCTGGGCATTACAACAAAATACATAGACCACCATCCAACTGCATCTATGACTAATAATCCACTTGTGGCGAATCAATCCGAGAACTCCACAAGTATTAAGTTGCGAACAACAGATAATTGCATTAAGCAAAGTGTGTAATGTAAACAAAGCATATGCCCTTGAGCATATGAATGTTGTTTTCTCCCTAGTAGCAACAGCACATCTACAACCTTAGAGGTTTCTGTCACTCCCCCAGGTTAAATAGAGGCATGAACCCACTATCGAGCATAAATACCCCCTCTTGGAGTCACTAGCAACTACTCGGCCAAGATAGCTACTAACAACGGAGAGCATGCAAGATCATAAACAACATAGAGATAACATAAGATATAATTCAGTATAGCAACTCAATCATAACACCAATATTCATCGGATCCCAACAAACCAAACATGTAGAATTACATAACGGTGATCTCAATCATGTAGGGCAGCTCATGAGATCTAAACTTGAAGCACATGGTGGAGGAGACAACCATCTAGCTACTGCTATGGACCCATAGTCCAAGGTAGACTACTCACTCATCGCTCCGGAGGCAAGCATGGCGATGAAGAAGACCTCCGGTGGCGATTCCCCTCTCCGGCAGGGTGCCGGGAAGAGCTTCTGGACCCTCCCGATCTTCGGGTCGACGGCGGCGGTGGATCGCGATGTGTTCTGGAAAATTGATCAGGTACTTAGGTTTTTTCCGTCGGGGGGTCTTTATAGGCGAAGGGGCATCGTCAGAAGTGGCCCGAGGGGCTCTCACACATAGGGGGCGCGGCCAGGCCCCTGGCCGCGCCGCCCTGGTGTGTGGGGCCCTCGTGTCCCCCCTCCAACTCCTCTTCGGATCTCTGGAAGCTTCCGGGAAAAATAAGACTTCAGGAGCTTGTTTCGTCCAATTCCGAGAATATTTCCTGTGTATCACTTCTGAAACACAAAAACAGCAGAAAACAGGGAACTGGCACTGTGGCGACTTGTTAATAGGTTAGTTCCAGAAAATGCACAAAAGTGCCACGAAGTGTAACGAAACAGTAGGCAAATGGTGTAAAAACAAGCATGGAGCATCAAAAATTATAGATACGTTGGAGACGTATCATCTACGCACGCGTCTGTTCTTGTAGACAGTGTTGGGCCTCCAAGTGCAGAGGTTTGTAGAACAGCAGCAAGTTTCCCTTAAGTAGATCACCCAAGGTTTATCGAACTCAGGGAGGAAGAGGTCAAAGCTATCCCTCTCAAACAACCCTGCAATTACGATACAGAAAGTCTCTTGTGTCCCCAACACACCCAATACACTTGTCAGATGTATAGGTACACTAGTTCGGCGAAGAGATAGTGAAATACAAGTAGTAGTGATGATTGTGAGTAGTAAACGTAATCTGAAATAAGTATCGCTGCAAGCAAACATGTAACAAAACTGAAAGGAAACGGTGTGCAAAGCTTGGAAACAAGGCCTAGGGATCATACTTTCACTAGTGGACACACTCTCAACAAATATTACATAATTGAACCAATAGATACTATCATCAATATGCAACTCAAAATAATTCGCCAATGGAAAACAAACACTAATCATGCGTAGGGCTACGAAGCACTCCTCAAAGTCCGTATGTACCCAAACTAGATTGTCCCACACTATCACCGTGAACGCACTAGATGGTTCCAACAAACACCAACAATTCATAGAGACATTAACCAAAAAGATACACATGATGCGCACACTAATCACCTTCACACCATGATACAAGGTATCTCCGGAGATTACAATAACAAAGCACAGGAGTAGCATAATATCTGAATAATAATATCTACCAATTCAACTAGATAGAAATCTCACGATCACATAAAGATCATATCATGGGAGAGAGAGGTGAACCACATAGCTACCGGTAGAGCCCTCAGCCCCGGGGGAGAACTACTCCCTCCTCATCATAGGAGATAGCAAGGTTGATGGAGATGGCGGTGAGGTCGATGGAGACGGCGATGGAGACCGATGGAGATGGCTCCGGGGGCACTTCCCTGTCCCGGCAGGGTGCCGGAACAGAGACTTCTGTCCCCCGAAATTCGTCGGTGGCGGCGGCGCAGCTGCGGAACTGTTCTGAGAAAAACGCCGATTGATTTAGGGTTTTCCGTCGGGAGGCTACTTATAGGTGAAGGGGCGTCGTCAGGAGACAACCAGGGTGGTCTCACCATAGGAGGGCACGGCCAGGGGCTGGGCCGCGCCCCCTGGCCCCCCTCCGGCTCTCGTTCAGTCTTCGGTCCTCTTCCGGGAAAAATAAGACTTCTGGAACTTGTTTCGTCCAATTCCGAGAATATTTCCTGTGTAGCTTTTCTAAAACACAAAAACAGCAGAAAACAGGGAACTGGCAATGTGGCATCTTATCAATAGGTTAGTTCCGGAAATTGCATAAAAACGCCACGAAGTGTAACGAAACACAAGGCAAATGGTGTAAAAACAAGCATGGAGCATCAAAAATTATAGATACGTTTGAGACGTATCAGCATCCCCAAGCTTAACTTCTGCTCGTCCTCGAGTAGGTAAGTGATAACAAAATAATAATTTTTGAGGTGACATGCAACATCACAATTTGATCAATGAGGTAGAACATTGAGTGCTGTGATCAAAGAACTTAAAACATGGGCATGAAAGACATAATCTTGATAATAGAAACTTAGCAACCATGTTATAGCATGAAAAGAAACACAAAGGAAAGATCATGAAAATGAAACAATGAAAGTCACGTGTGTGTTTCAACCATATGGAAAACATAGCAAATGGTTTTCAGCTTGTCCCTCATGGAGTAGCAAAACATAAATGCATAGGACACCTTCAAGTTTAAGAGGGTGACTAGATACAAGTAATTTAAGAACAAGCAAAACCATAATCATGACTCAATCAATAATAAACTTTGGGACTATGCACATTATACTCAGAATGACAACTATGCTCTCTTAGACGGTGCATAAAGATAGAAGGTGGTGACTCAACATAAAAGTAAAAGAAAGGCCCTTCGCGGAGGGAAGCAATGATTAATCATGTGCTAGAGCTTTTCATTTGTAAAACAGAGAGATAAAAATTGGGTTTTGAGAGGTGGTTGTTTCATGTCAACGACTGGCAATGGGGTCTTACTATCTTCCATAATAAACAAGTGAGAGCGGTTCCGAGTTCTTTGAAAATTTGGCACATTGGTGCTCTTTTATAAAGCTTTGGCACTCCTCCCCACCTTTTTTCCTTTCTCAAACCATGGCTAACCGATTCCATCGGGTGCCCACCAACATTCACATACCATGGAGGAGTGCCCTTTTTTTAGAATTAGATTGCAATGGTCTGACCAGCTCTCATGCAAAATTAATGACGAGCAGATGAAGCTGCCTAGTCGAGGCGTACTTAATTTAATATGGAAGATAGCAATTCCGACCACTACGTCCCCATGAGCTAAAAACAGTGGCACAAAATGAGAAGTAGTTGAAAGTTTTGAAATGTAGCACATGAAAATTTACTTGGAATGGCTTGCAAATACCATGCATAGGAATTTATAGTGGACACAATGGCAAACTTGGTTTTTAGGAGTTGGATGCACGAGTAGAGCTCATACTCAGTACAAAATGAGGGCTAGCAAAAGACTGGGAGCGACCAACTAAGAGAGCAATAACGGCCATAATCATGCATAGCGACAAAACATCATTGAAAGAAGCATAAAGTGGTATCACAAGTCAAAAACCAAATGATCATAGAGGCTATAGGCAACTTATTTTGTAGTCAACATGTGTAAGCATGTGCCAAGTCAACCCAAATAAAGCATCAAAGGAGAAAACCAAATTAATGCTTCCAAATAATAAAAACAACGCATGATTTTTTCAAAGGCTCATTAAGCAATCTCAGTCATTTGAGACAAGTTATGCTACAGCAAAAATCACTAAGCATACTATCAAAACGCAATCAAGGATGGCATGCAAAAGCCTAAGCCGCAGTCTACACAAGCTCCTTTTTGTACCACCTTTTTTTGCATAAAGCTTTTTCTCTTTTCCAACACCATTTGAACCTTTTTGAAATAACTTTTTTGATGAAAACCAACATGGACCAGAGGTCAAAATACACCTTGATACACAGATATAACAAGATCTGAACAAAAATCAAGGCGAAAAATGCAAGCTAAATGCAGTAGCAGAAAAAGAGAACACTCGTTGAACGATAAGAGTGAAAAATAGAGTGTTCTTGGCAAATGAAAAATGGAGCATGTCTCTATCCAAACACATGATGTGATCCAAACATTTATTGCAGCAAACAAAGCAAAAGAAAACTGAAAACAAAAACAACTGACACTCCAAGAAAAACGCATAGTGCATGAAGCAATAAAAATATAGTGTTTTGAAAGGTGCCCTGATTTTTACCCATGAAGAAGGGGTGCCTCGGGGGCATCCCCAAGCTTTGACGCTTGTACCTCTTGGATATTTCTTGGGGGTTGCATGGGCATCCCCAAGCTTGAGCTTTTGTCCATTCTTCATCTCATCTCATCATTCTCCAATCCATATACTTGAAAACTTACTTCATACAAAACTTAACACAATTCTATTAGCAACATTAGCATAAACATAATAATGAATCAACCCTTTTTGGTTCATATTTCAACTAAAAACTACCACATATAAAGCATATACTACTGTAGAAACTTCCCCAAAAGTTCCGTGATCAAAAGAACTCAAAAGAAAGCGATCGAGAGGCAAACACAAATAGTGGCAGAAATCTGTCAAAACAGAACAGCTGACAAAGGTCGATTTTTTTAGAGGGTTTTCTGTTGCTCAAATCAAAAAGTGTGAAACTAATAAAAGTTTGGAAATAACCTGGGGCATATGCTCAAGAAATCGCAGGTCCAAAAGATGTTCTGAGAATTTTCACGAATTTTTACGGTGCAGCACCGAAATCTATTTCAGGACAGCAACTTCCCCAAGTCTTACCTCACTCAAATTAGAGGCTTCTCTTGGCACAAAAACGAAATAAAAACGATAAGGAGAGGTTATTTCAGTAGTAATAACTTCCAAGACTCAAATAAAAGAAAAAGTACTGAAAGTAAAACAATGGGTTATCTCCCAAGAGTGCTTTTCTTTAACGCCTTTGCGCTAGGCGCAGTAATTTGTAAAGATGCTCATGTAGGCGCCATAAAAGAGCTTAAGGCAAATGCGCTATATAGGAACTTAAAGCAAGAGAGAGCATTAAAAAGCAAATATTAAACACATTTAAATCTAAACCACTTCCTATGAAAAATAGTCTTGTAAAGAGACAAGTCATGAAAGCGCAAAGCAAAAAGCATAGGAAGGTAAAACAAGTTCAACTTCAAGAATTCCAACAAAAAGAGGGGAAACTCAATATTGTTGAGGTTCATCAAACCATGTTTCCCTCTCTCATAGTAACTTTCAGTAGCATCATGAATAGAATTAACAATATAACTATCACATAAAGCATCCCTATCATGAGCCACATGCATAAAAGAATTAATACTCCCCACATGAACAATCGTAGTAGGAGCAGATTCAACAGAATAATTATTCTCATCACCATAATCATCAAAAACAGGAGGCATATTGTAATCATAACTATTTTTATCCTCAAAAGTAGGTGAACTGAAAATATTATACTCATCATCATAACCATCATAAACTAGAGGTTTAGTATCATCATAAGCGAGAGAACAGCTATTTTGCAAAGCATACTCA
Source organism: Dactylis glomerata (assembly GCA_007115705.1). Classification (NCBI taxonomy): domain Eukaryota; kingdom Viridiplantae; phylum Streptophyta; class Magnoliopsida; order Poales; family Poaceae; genus Dactylis; species Dactylis glomerata. The sequence continues at coordinate 520,973 of QXEO01000291.1, read as the reverse complement.
TCAAACATATCATCATAGGAAGGAACATGGATAGTACTAATGGTACAACAATTATTAACCTTAGAATTGGTACCAAAAAGATTTTTAATATCAAAAGTAGAGTGCTTTTCCCAATCATGATCACTAACATAGGTAACAGGCATAGGAACATCATCCCAATCAGAATTATCATAATCTATACTAGGATCATAATGCTTAGGGGAAGATACCGTGTCCTCTCGCCTTTTACTCCTCTTCTTCTTCTTCATACTCTTCTTACTCTCTCCTTTAGGAGGGAGAGACTTGAAGAGCATCTTCTCCACATATCCTTTAGGAGGGAAAGGCATCTTCTCCACATAATCTGGTTTACTGACAGAAACAACAGAAGAAACTTTGGAGGATTCCTCCTCTCTATTAATAAGATAAAAACATCTATCAGTCCTATCATAGCTTGGAAAAACATCATATTTTATAAGGTTTTGTATGTAAGTATTTGCGAGGCAATCTTTAACACAATAGAGACGACAACCACGAAGGGTGCTATTAATATCAACATCATTCATGTCTACCAAAGAAATTGTTCTAGATATCTCTTCACACGCCAAGAACAAAGTAAGCTCATCATGCTGATTGAGAGTAATCTTGTCATCACAATACAAACTTGCGGTACTAGAAGAGTAACTATCAGGGCTTGAGCATTGGAAATTAAAATGACCTATGTCATCGCAATGTTTACAAAGAAAAGGATAAAGCTTACAAACCTTTTTACCGAGCTCGCCTATAGCCTTGTGCCACATTGTGGTTTCTTCATTTGCGTGGTGGACACAATAATCTTCCTTGTTGTGACTCTGTTCACAAGGTCTATCTACTCCACAAAAATTAACATGCTTATAGGAAATAGGACTTTCAGAGGTTCGAGCATGTTTATTGCAATCATCAACAACAATATCACTTTCTATGCAAGTGTCCTTAAAAGGTTCATGATACACGTCCCCATTTCCCTTGGGAACACTAATATGAGAAGCAAAGGCTTTAAAACAATCAACCATAATTTGAGGATCAAGACCATATTTAGCACTAAGCTCTTGAAAATTAGCAGTTTCGGCGAAAGACTTAATGCAATCATACTCGTAATTTATACCTGATCCTTTACCTTTGTCGCTATCCCAACCTTCAATATTGTTTTGAATTGTTTCAAGCAGATCCTACTTGGTGTCAACATCCTTGCTTATGAAAGACCCATCAAAGCATGCATCTAGATAGTCCTTGTAATATCCTGAAAGCCTTGCATAAAAATTATTAATAACAATATTACGGGGAAGATCATGAATAGGACATTTGTGCATTAGTAACTTCAATCTTCCCCACGCTTGGGCAATGCTTTCTCCCTCATGCGGATGAAAATTATAAATATAATTCCTATCTTTATAAACCTCACTAGAAGGATAAAATTTAGAATAAAAGAGAGGTACAATTTCCTCCCAGTCAATAGATCGACCATCCTTCAGTGTTTTATACCATTCCTCAGCTCTGCCTTTCAGTGATAAAGATAATAGCTTCTTCTTAACTTGGTTCATCAAAATACCTGCACACTTGAACAACTCGCATAATTCATGTATAAAGAGCAAATGATCACCAGGATGGATAGTTCCATCTCCTAAATAGCAGTTATCCATAGCACGTTCAATAATCTTCATAGGTATTTTAAAAGGATGAGGAGCACAAGCATCATTAGAAACATCACACATGGGAGATAAAATATCATCAGAGCAAACTTTCTCCACTAATGCTGGGGAACTAAAAATATCATGCTTAACAAAACCAGCTTCCCCAAGCTTAGACATTTCTATAACATTAGCAACAACGGTGTTCAAAACATTCGTACTAATAACATTGCTATGCGAAACAAGCTCCAAAGGATTTTCAATTTTCTCTTCAAATCTAAACTCAGGAAAAAGACTAAAGAACTCTTTACTTTCCATTAAGCCTAACTAGTGAAAATAAAAACAAGAAACAAAAAGATATAATTACAGAATCTAAAGGAAATAACTTCGAGCACTCACACAGGAGGATGCGAGTACCTTTTACCTTACATCCCCGGCAACGGCGCCAAAAAAGAGCTTGATGTCTATGCACGCGTCTGTTCTTGTAGACAGTGTTGGGCCTCCAAGTGCAGAGGTTTATAGAACAACAGCAAGTTTCCCTTAAGTGGATCACCCAAGGTTTATCGAACTCAGGGAGGAAGAGGTCAAAGCTATCCCTCTCAAACAACCCTGCAATTACGATACAGAAAGTCTCTTGTGTCCCCAACATATCCAATACACTTGTCAGATGTATAGGTGCACTAGTTCGGCGAAGAGATAGTGAAATACAAGTAGTAGTGATGATTATGAGTAGTAAACGTAATCTGAAATAAGTATCGCTGCAAGCAAACATGTAACAAAACTGAAAGGAAACGGTGTGCAAAGCTTGGAAACAAGGCCTAGGGATCATACTTTCACTAGTGGACACACTCTCAACAAATATAACATAATTGAACCAATAGATACTATCATCAATATGCAACTCAAAACAATTCTCCAATGGAAAACGAACACTAATCATGCGTAGGGCTACGAAGCACTCCTCAAAGTCCGTATGTACCCAAACTAGATTGTCCCACACTATCATCGTGAACGCACTAGATGGTTCCAACAAACACCAACAATTCATAGAGACATTAACCAAAAAGATACACATGATGCGCACACTAATCACCTTCACACCATGATATAAGGTATCTCCGGAGATTACAATAATAAAGCACGGGAGTAGCATAATATCTGAATAATAACATCTACCAATTCAACTAGATACAAAGCTCACGATCACATAAAGACCACATCATGGGAGAGAGAGGTGAACCACATAGCTACCGGTAGAGCCCTTAGCCCCGGGGGAGAACTACTCCCTCCTCATCATAGGAGACAACAAGGTTGATGGAGATGGCGGTGAGGTCGATGGAGACGGCGGAGACAACGATGGAGACCGATGGAGATGGCTTTGGGGGCACTTCCCCGTCCCGGCAGGGTGCCGGAACAGAGACTTCTATCCCCCGAAATTCATCGGTGGCGGCGGCGGAGCTGCGGAACTGTTCTGGGAAAAACATCGATTGATTTCGGGTTTTCCGTCGGGAGGCTACTTATAGGCGAAGGGGCGTCGTCAGGAGGCGACCAGGGTGGTCTCACCACAGGGGGCGCGGCCAGGGGCTGGGCCGCGCCCCCTCATGGTGAGGCTGGCCCCTGCCCCCCCCTCCGGCTCTCGTTCGGTCTTCGGTCCTCTTCCGGGAAAAATAAGACTTTTGGAACTTGTTTCGTTCAATTCCGAGAATATTTCCTATGTAGCTTTTCTGAAACACAAAAACAGCAGAAAACAGGGAACTGGCACTATGGCATCTTGTCAATGGGTTAGTTCCAGAAATTGCATAAAAACGCCATGAAGTGTAACGAAACACAAGGCAAATGGTGTAAAAACAAGCATGTAGCATAAAAAATTATAGATACGTTTGAGACGTATCATACTCCTTATCTTGATTTGCTAAGGCACAGAATGCATTTCTAAGGGGTAAAGCAGCATCTAGCATCAAATATGTCGAGTTCCAGCGGGTCATGACATCAACGGAAGCACCTTTATATCTAGCAAGCAATCCTTCTTGTATGACAAGTTCACGAAAATTTTCAACTCTACCTTGTGAGCTTTTCACATATTTTACACTCTCTCTAATGTTATTAACAACATTTTTGATCTGTCGGAGACCATCTTGGACAATAAGGTTGAGAACATGTGTTGCACAGCGGAAATGAAGTAAGTTTCCTTCTGAATGTAGAAAACCTTTGTTCTTCAAGTTTTCTCTCAGGAAATTGACCATTGCACCATTAGTCGACGCATTGGCCAATGTAAAGCTAAACAATTTGTCTTCTAAGTTCCACTCCTGCATACTGTTTAGCACTATGTTGAACATATTCACTGAGTTATGAGGAGTCTCTAGCATACTAAATCTTATAATTATTTTATGGAGCACCCACTCTTTAGAGATGAAATGGCAAGTTAGGTAGAGATATCCTAATTTCTGGTTGGATGTCCACATATCACCGGTGAGAGACACCCGAGAGTCACACTTGTTTTCAAAATATCCTTTCATGGCACTCCCATGATCATAGAATGCAGCAAGACATTCATTTTTAATTTTCGTCCTAGACAATTTTCCAAAATATGGATTTAAGGAAGCTGTGAACTCTCTAAACGGCCCGTACTCAACAAGAGAAAATGGCATTTCATTCACAACAATTAACTTTACTAGCTTTCTTCTTGCGAGCTTGAGATCAAATTTCCAATCAGGCGGATCAGTGCTGTCAGGACCACGCATCTTATCAACCATTTCACTCATTGTTGTTTTTGCTTCACATACCTTTAAATGCCGTGTGATATGGCTGGTCCCAGAGTCTCTAGAAGCTGGAAATACCTGCTGACAATGAATGCATCTGCCTTCCACAAGTCTCCTCTCCTTATATATAGGCTCTACCTCTCTCCAAATAGCTGATATCAACTTCTGACATTTTCATTTTGAGGCTACATGCAAGGAAATAAGCTTAGTTAGCACATGATTTAAGGGTCTCAGCCAACCATAGTAATATAGGAACACATGAAGGAAATCTTACCATGAGAATTTGTTGTTCTTGTACAAGGAGAAAGCTCTTCAAGAGAAGGAGAATTTTGTGATGTCTTGGGTGAACCTGCCATCCTTGCCCTTTTCATTGAAGCAGACCTGACCCTTAACGAATCCCTTGCCAATGCTGCAGACCTCATAAGCATATTAACCACCGGTGAAGTCGCTATTTGCATTGGAGATTGAACTACTGGACTGTCTAACTTGGATTTTTTGCTCTTCTTCAATCTTGGATTTGGGGGTTCATTTCGGTAATCCGGATGCCTTTTATTCTAAGTGAAGTTCGCCCTCTCCTACTTGCATCTGTGATGCCCATAAAACATAGAGAGAGCAAAATATATGAATTATCCCTGATGGAGGCCACCTCTCCATACTACTCCAGAACATAACAAGATAACATATTTGAATGGTCGTAAAAAAAAATCCCTGATGCCAGTTCAGGTGTGTGTGCATATTTGAATGGTCGTCAAACAACTGATTTTATTTTGCAAAGACATCTCCAGAGGACAATACGAAGATGGTACAAGCACAAACTGTTGGATAATTAGGTACAATTTCCATTATTAATTCCAGAATATTAAACATGACAACAGCAGCTACTACCACATGTAACTCGAACATACTAGATGTACTAAACAGTAAGATGAACGAAAACAAGTAGTAGCGAAACATGTACTCGCAGAACATGATGAACAGATAAACTGCAGTAGACCGCACGTACCGCTCGTTTGCAGATGTAGTCGTTGCAGTAACGTTGTTGATGACAACGTTGGAGAAGACCGGTCGAAGCAGACGGCGATGAAGACGGCGGCAGGCTGCACCGCCCGACTTGGAAGGAAGACGACCCGTGATGAAGAGCTTGAGCAGTCGCGCAGAGCGCTTCCCAAAAACCTAATTCGCCCTCTCCCTTACAGGATCGCAAAGGCGAGTGGTTTCGGAGACCTGCTCTCCCGTTCGCCGGTGCACGCCGGCGCTCGGGATGGAGTAGACTACGGAGGCGGCGCAAGCAGCGAGAGGTGGCAAAACCCTAGATCGGTTTCTGGTTGTGTGCGGCGGTAGCCGGGCAAGAGTTTATATAGGCGCGGGCGCACAGCGGAAAAACCCTAGGCAACGTGGGCCACGCCCACGTCGCACGTCCAAGTCGGTTACAGCAGCCCACGATCCGGGAGCGACCCGAACCGGCTAGCTGTGACGCGTCCGTCAAAGGACTCGGTCAAATGTTCGGTTTTCCTGTGCAGCAAAAAGATAAGCTCGGCTCCGAGGCTCAATTCCGCAAACCGCGGCGCGCGCGCGCGCGTCGTGACGTGTCGAGACGAGACGAGACGAGCGAGCGAGGAGGAGGAGGAGGAGCGCACGTGTGGCACTTCTCTTCTCACTCACTTACCAAGTGGTGCAACACCCCACCTTATATGTTGGTCTACATCTCTCCCAACTTTCCATGTGGGACTAAACTTAGCTCTCACCCCTTGCCTTTGTGCAGCCAAAAACTTAGGCTGCATTCCAAATGGGCTCACACACATGGGCTTTGAGATTTCTAGGAATTTCTGAAATCTATTATGGGCTCATATGAAAAGGCCCAATATTTCAATAATCCCCCACCAGATCTCAAATGCCCATTTAGAGATTTGCCAAACCTCACTACTTGTTTATATACCAGTGTTTCAGCAGAGACTGTTAAGTTGAACTTCCGCCTAGAACCTTAAGCTACGTCTATCAGCAACTTGAACAATGGACTACGCCTTGAATTGCAAGTTTTGTGCGTCAAAATTTCACTCAAAGTCATAACCAGTACATGGCTGCCAGTAGCCTACCCCGCGGGTTGGAGCATATGCGTCGTACTCCATGGTCTCTTCATGAGTTTACTAGAGATCACCCAAATCTCATAGACTGCGACGTTTAACAGCCGGACTCATATAGGTGTGTTCTTTCAAGAATGCTCTGTAGGATAGCATCTTTGCTAATCATAGCCAACAGAAACACATTAAGGCATGTTGCCAACCTGCCTTACAGATTTTGAGAGTTTTGCATCTTCACATAGAGAGGGTTACAGAATACTCTCCTCAGTTAAACCACTAGCTTGTTTTCCCAGGTTCTAATTCACGGGATCTCCGATCACAAAGGTTGGGTTACCGCTATGGCATAACATCTATGGGTCTCAAACCCATCTCCCTCGATGCACTATCTATCACATTGCGTGATAGCCCCTTAGTAAAGGGATCTGCCAGGTTTTTGTCTGTTTGAATATACGTAACAGTTATTACTCCGGAGTTTCGCAATTTCCTGACAGACTTCAATCGTCTTTTAATGTGTCTTGATGACTTCGCGTTATCCTTAGAATTGTTCACTTTGACAATAACTGTTTGGTTGTCACAATTCAAGAGGATGGCCGGCACAGGTTTTTCAACCACCGGCAAGTCCATCAAGAGCTCACGCAGCCATTCTGACTCTACAGTGGCTGTGTCTAAAGCAGTAAGTTCTGCTTCCATAGTTGACCTCGTCAATATGGTTTGCCTACATGATCTCCATGATACGGCACCACCTCCAAAGGTAAACACATACCCACTAGTGGCTTTGATATCATCTACATCAGAGATCCAATTTGCGTCACTATATCCTTCAAGCATAGCAGGGTGCCCTGAATAGTGAATCCCGTAACTCATTGTACCACATAGATAGCGCATGACCCTTTCAAGTGCATGCCAATGATCAATACCCGGGTTTGACATGAACCTACTCAACTTGCTCACAGCAAAAGAGATGTCAGGTCTTGTCGCGCTCGCTAAGTACATGAGTGAACCAATGATCTGAGAATATCTCAGTTGATCTGTTGGTTCGTTCTTGTTCTTATGCAATATCACACTGGGATCATAAGGTGTTGGAGAAGACTTGCCATCAATAAAGCCAAACCGGCTCAAGATCTTCTCAACATAGTGGGATTGCGATAAAGTAATTCCACTCTCGTTCTTATTTAGCTTGATGTTCAGGATCACATCAGCTTCTCCCAGATCTTTCATATCAAAGCACTTTGACAAGAAAGACTTGACCTCATGTATTACTTTCATGTTTGTACCAAAGATGAGAATATCATCAACGTACAAACACAATATAACACCTTCGCCCCCACCATGGCGATAGTAAACGCACTTGTCAGCCTCATTAACGACAAAGCCAACAGAAGTTAAAGTTCTGTCAAACTTCTCATGCCATTGCTTAGGTGCTTGTTTCAGGCCATATAAAGATTTTAGCAACTTGCACACCTTTGTCTCTTCACCTTTTACCACAAATCCATCAGGCTGATCCATATAGATTTCCTCTTCCAACTCTCCATTGAGGAAAGCTGTCTTTACGTCCATTTGATGAACGATAAGACCATAAGAGGCAGCCATGGAAAGTAGTACTCGAATGGTGGTTAGTCTTGCGAGAGGTGAATAGGTGTCAAAGTAATCTTCGCCTTCTCTCTGTGTGTAGCCTTTCGCTACAAGTCTCGCCTTGTACTTCTCAATAGTACCATCAGGCCTTAGCTTCTTCTTGAACACCCACTTGCAGCCCACAGGCTTACAGCCATGGGGGCGCTCTGATAATTCCCATGTTCCATTAGACAGAATCGAGTCCATCTCATTCTGGACAGCTTCTTTCCAATCATCTGCATCTGGTGATGCATATGCCTCAGCAATGGACTTGGGAGTATCATCCACAAGGTACACAATGAAATCATCACCAAAGGACTTTGCAGTCCTCCGTCTCTTGCTCCTTGTAGGAGCTTCATTATCATCCTTCTCATGAACGTTCTCAAAAACGTTCTCATGTGGTTGCTCAAAATAATCATTAGATGCACTAGATTCAGGAATTATCTCAGAAGAAAATCTAGCAGTGCTATGCATATCTTTCATAGGAAACATATTCTCAAAAAATGTTGCATCACGAGATTCCATTATAGTGTCAACATGCATATCAGGTACCTCGGATTTAACTACTAAAAATCTATAGCCAATGCTCCGCTGAGCATAACCTAGAAAGATGCAATCCACAGTCTTTGGTCCGAGTTTGCGTTTCTTTGGGATGGGAATGTTGACCTTCGCCAAGCATCCCCAAGTGCGCAAATACGAAAGTGATGGCTTTCTCCCAACCCACTCCTCATAAGGGGTTTTATCTTTATTCTTGTTAGGAACTCTATTCAGGACATGACATGCAGTCAACAAAGCCTCCCCCCACCATGCCTTTGATAAACCAGCAGTGTCGAGCATGGAATTCACCAAGTCAGACAGAGTGCGGTTTTTCCTCTCGGCCACCCCATTAGATTGGGGCGAGTAGGGAGGCGTCCTCTCATGAATAATACCGTGTTCCTCACAGAATTCGTCAAAGATTTTAGGAAAATACTCTCCACCACGATCCGACCTCAGACGCTTGATCTTTCTCTCTAGTTGATTTTCAACTTCGGCCTTATAAATTTTAAAGTAGTCTAAAGCTTCATCTTTAGTTCGCAACAAGTAAACATAGCAAAATCTAGTCGCATCATCAATCAATGTCATGAAATATATCTTTTCACCTTTTGTCAACACACCATTCATCTCGCATAGATCAGAATGTATGAGTTCTAGAGGTGCCAAGTTTCTCTCCTCGGCCGCCGTATGAGGCTTACGAGGTTGCTTCGATTGCACACAACTATGGCACTTAGAACCTTTGGCAATAGTGAATTTCGGAATTAAACTCATGCTGGATAACCGAGACATCAAACCAAAATTAATGTGACATAAACGAGAATGCCAAACAGTGGTATCATCATTAACACCGCCACAAATATGGTTCACGGATTTATTACAGAAATCTGAAAGTGAAAAGCGGAACAAGCCTTCGCACTCATAGCCTTTTCCAATAAATTGTCCATGCTTGGAAATGACTACCTTATTCGACTCTAAAACAACCTTAAACCCATCTCTGCAGAGAAGGGAACCGCTAACAAGATTCTTGTTCATAGAAGGGACATGCTGCACGTTCCTCAGCTGCACGATTTTCCCCGAAGTGAACTTCAGATCTACCGTGCCAACACCACGAACAGAGGCATGTGACCCATTGCCCATTAGGACGGAGGAATCCCGTGCGGCCTGGTAAGAAGTGAACATAGAGATGTCAGCACACACATGAACGTTAGCACCCGTATCAATCCACCAAGAGGGAGATTGAAATACCGAAAGAACAGTAAATAGATTACCATACCCATCAGTATTGCTAGCAGTCACGACGTTGACATTCTTGGCCCTTTTCCCTCTGCGGTCTGCGCGTTCTGGGCAGTCCTTGGAAAAGTGGCCGGGCTCTCCACAAGTGAAACAAGTTAGATCACTCCTGTCCCTGTTCGGCTTCTTCTTCTTGAAGGTTGTAGTCTTTACAGGCTTGTTGAAAGAGGGCTTGAAGTTCCCTTTATTCTTGCCTGAGGATTTGCCTTTCTGCTGGACAAAGTTAGCAGTAGCATGACCCTCTCCTTTCTCAGTAGTGTCCTTAGCACGAGCCTTGTCCTCAACATCAAGGGACGCTATCAGATTTTCAACTGATATCTCATGTCTCTTGTGTTTGAGAGCTGTGGCGAAGTTCCTCCATGAAGGGGGCAACTTAGCAATAATGCAACCAGCCACAAACTTGTCGGGTAAGGCACACTTAAGGAGTTCGAGCTCTTTGGCAATGCACTGTATCTCATGAGCTTGTTGAACCACAGGAAGGTCCTTAGTCATCTTAAAATCATGAAAGCTCTCCATGATGTACAGTTCACTGCCAGCATCTGCAGCACCAAACTTGGCGTCCAGTGCGTCCCAGAGCTCTTTCCCGTCTTTTATGTGCATAAACACATCACACAGACGGTCAGCAAGAATACTCAGAATGCATCCCACAAAGATAGTATTGGCTTCCTTGAACTTTTTCTGATCATCCTCAGACATAGTTCCTTCAGGTTTGCTTTTACTAATCTGGAACACTTTCATCGTGGTCAGCCAAAGCTCAGCTTTGTACTGCCACCTCTTAAAGTGCACACCGGTAAATTTATCCGGCCTCAGTGCATCGGTAAAACCAGCCATTGATAATTCAGGAAATTGCCTACAATTAGGTTTTTGGATTGTTGGATAATTAGGTACAATTTCCATTATTAATTCCAGAATATTAAACATGACAACAGCAGCTACTACCACATGTAACTCGAACATACTAGATGTACTAAACAGCAAGATGAACGAAAACAAGTAGTAGCGAAACATGTACTCGCAGAACATGATGAACAGATAAACTGCAGTAGACCGCACGTACCGCTCGTTTGCAGATGTAGTCGTTGCAGTAACGTTGTTGATGACAACGTTGGAGAAGACCGGTCGAAGCAGACGGCGATGAAGACGGCGGTAGGCTGCACCGCCCAACTTGGAAGGAAGACGACCCGTGATGAAGAGCTTGAGCAGTCGCGCAGAGCGCTTCCCAAAAACCTAATTCGCCCTCTCCCGTACAGGATCGCAAAGGCGAGTGGTTCCGGAGACCTGCTCTCCCGTTCGCCGGTGCACGCCGGCGCTCGGGATGGAGTAGACTACGGAGGCGGCACAAGCAGCGAGAGGTGGCAAAACCCTAGATCGGTTTCTGGTTGTGTGCGGCGGTAGCCGGGCAAGAGTTTATATAGGCGCGGGCGCACAGCGGAAAAACCCTAGGCAACGTGGGCCACGCCCACGTCGCACGTCCGAGTCGGTTACAGCAGCCCACGATCCGGGAGCGACCCGAACCGGCTAGCTGTGACGCGTCCGTCAAAGGACTCGGTCAAACGTTCAGTTTTCCTGTGCAGCAAAAAGATAAGCTCGGCTCCGAGGCTCAATTCCGCAAACCGCGGCGCGCGCGCGTCGTGTCGTGACGAGACGAGCGAGGAGGAGGAGGAGGAGCGCGCGTGTGGCACTTCTCTTCTCACTCACTTACCAAGTGGTGCAACACCCCACCTTATATGTTGATCTACATCTCTCCCAACTTTCCATGTGAGACTAAACTTAGCTTTCACCCCTTGCCTTTGTGCAGCCAAAAACTTTGGCTGCATTCCAAATGGGCTCACACACATGGGCTTTGAGATTTCTAGGAATTTCTAAAATCTATTATGGGCTCATATGAAAAGGCTCAATATTTCAACACAAACTTCAAAAACAGTAACTAGACAGCTCCAATTGGACATGGACTTGGATGTATACACACATCCACGCAACACTAACAAAATCCAGTAAACAAACATGCGGCTACTGCACACCAAATTTCTAAAAATTTAGATGATATTTAAGTCTGCACTACACCATGTTCAGCACAAAATTTGACTCGCACGAAACTAAAGGACGCAGATCAGGTGACATGCGAACGGCATGTCACGCTGTAACTCGCGGCCTCATATCCACCGTTCAACCAACATCCGACGTACCAGAGCATTCCAAGGCAAAAACATTATCCATCTCAGTCTAAGCAGACCAAATCGTGGACGGAAGACAGTGTTTTGGGGCCTAAGTATACAGTCAAATGGCCTGTCTGAATCTAAATTTCTTGTGATGAAGTGTGTTATCTGAATCTAAATATTGATGAATGTTCTGTCTGAATTTTCTTTTGAATCTGAATGCAAGCAGTATATATAACTGTTGTTTGTACTGTCTAAGGCTAAAAGGCTAATGTTTGTAATTTGTATTGTTCAAAATTGTTCTTTGTACTGTCGAGATAGCTGAGAGATTACTACCTGTATTGTATACTGTAAGTAGTCTGAAGCGTTCTGGGCTTTTTAGTGCTGAAAACTGTTAAGTCTGTCCGCTGGGAGCATTTTTGTCTTGAAGTGCTCTGGTATGTTGGATGTTGGTTGAACGGCGGATGTGAGGCCGCGAGTTACAGCGTGACATGCCATTTGCATGTCACCTGATCTGTATCCGAAACTAAAACTGATGCCATACGAACCACCCACTTTGCACAGTTTTGGTTATCAGTAAACTGGGAACTGCATATGCTGGAACTACACCAGAGCCAGGCCCTAATCCAACAATGAGATAAACATGGCGCTGTATGGGGACACATCCAGGCAACATCATCGCATCAGGCATTCAGGCGTGTCCGATCGAAAACCATCGGATCGGAATCGAAGCAACGGTAGGTAGGTATCCCTCAGATCCCATCGTGCAGCTCTCCTTTTCTGAACGGCGACCGGCGACGGGCGACCAGACCAGACAGTGATAGAAATGCCCGTTTCCGCTCCAGAATCCTCTCGGCGGGTGCTGTGGTGGGCGGCTCTCCTCCTCGCTCTGCTCGCCGCTCTGCTCTTCCAGATCAAGTTCCAGTTCCTCAAGCCCCGCGCCGCGGAGCCAGAGGCCGCCATGGACGCCGGGTCCGAGATCGAGTACGACATGCCCGGCGTCCTGCGCTGGCACAAGAGCGGCCGCGTCGAGCGCTTCGACGGCACCGAGACCGTGCCGCCCTCCCCCTCCGGGGACCCCGCCAACGGCGTCGCCTCCAAGGACGTCGTCCTCGACCAGGCCGCCAACATCTCCGCCCGCCTCTACCTACCCCCAGCAGCCGCGGTGGATCCCGGGAAGAAGCTCCCCGTCGTCGTCTTCTTCCACGGCGGCGCGTTCTTCGTCCACACGGCCGCCTCCCCTCTCTACCACAGGTACGCCGCCACGCTCGCCGCCGCGGTCCCGGCCGTCGTCGTCTCCGTCGACTACCGCCTCGCCCCGGAGCACCCGATCCCGGCGGCCTACGACGACGCCTTCGCGGCCCTGAAGGCGGTCGTCGCTGCCTGCCGCGCGGACGGCGCCGAGGAGCCCTGGCTCGCCGCGCACGGCGACGCGTCCCGCGTCGTCCTCGCGGGCGACAGCGCCGGCGCCAACATCGCGCACAACACGGCGATGAGGCTGCGGAAGGAGCGCATCGACGGGCTCGGCGATAATAAGGTGAGCGGCGTCGCGCTCCTGCACCCGTACTTCTGGGGGAAGGAGGCGCTGGGCGGGGAGCCGACCGACGCGGCCGTCCGCGGCGGGTTCGAGCGCTCGTGGGAGGTGGCCTGCGCGGGGCAGCTCGGCCCCGACCACCCGTACATCAACCCGTCGGCGGCGTCGCCGGAGGAGTGGAGGCAGCTCGGGTGCAGCCGCGTGCTGGTGTCCACGGCGGAGCAGTGCTGGTTCGTGGAGCGGGCGCGGGCGTACGCGGAGGGGATCAAGGCGTGCGGGTGGGACGGCGAGCTGGAGGTGTACGAGACGGAGGGCGAGGGGCATGTCTACTTCTTGCCCAAGTACGACTCCGACCTTGCCGCCAAGGAGCTCGCCGTGGTGGCCGACTTCGTCAGGCGCTGTTGAGGCTTTTCTTTGGTTGATTGGTTGGGTAACAGATCTGTGATTTTTTCATGTTTGATTGATCAATCTCTGATCGTGTATCATCGACCTTTTCGACTTGCACTCAATACTACCCAGTATACTTCTGATTAGAACTAACATGTAGAGAATAATATGTGTTTCGGTAGAAACACTGAGCACACAACAGTGTCCTATCACCTGTGAATCGATTGGCATCAGCCCTCCGATCAGTGGTGGAGTAAGAATTGATGAAACCACAAGTGATTCCACTCAGTACCTACAGAAGTCACAGAAAATGCTTTGGTGAAATTAATTTGGCCTTGTTTGGTACCAGAATATTTGCAAAGGACTATCCCCACTAAACCTCCTCAAATCTCCACTTATGCTAAAAACACATTTGGTTAGTGTATTGGGCTAAACTTAATTCCCCCCTTTTTCTGAAATCTTAGTATGTTTTTATCGATATCTGATACACCACTCCTACTAGTGGATTGGGGATGGAGATTAATAGAGATTAGATGAAGGTAGGGGGTTTCACTTAATCATCTTGAAATTATCCCCACTAATCACTGTAGAAACTCTAAAACCAAACAATCCCTTTAGAAGCTCTCACTCCGGAAACCAAACAATCCTTGAGTTTCTAAAGCTGTGAAACTTCAAATTCAAATATTTCAAAAGAATTCAAAGAAAATAACTGGACAAAGTAAATGTTGCACTATCACGATGTAAATTTTTAGAAAGAAATACTATGTTCTTGGGCTCAGTAAAATGAGAAAATCTCACAAAAAGACAAATTGAGTTTTCAGTGCACTAATCACCATAGTTCCAGACAACAAAATATTCTTTTGTCATTTTTCCTGAGCTTGAAATATAACATATTTCGTTATGAAAATTTATACACATGCAAAATACAATATTGCCTAAGTCCTTATATTTTCAATTTTTTTAAAATGTTTAAACTCAAAATTTTAAAAAGCTTCAAAATGTGGCTCCATGGCGTCCGAGCTCGAAATGACCACTCTCCAATCTCACTCCAAATTTTAGTTCTGAACCTAATACTGAACTAATTTAGAAATTATAGTCCAAAAAAGAAATCTTTGGCATGGCACCTAGAACACAGCACATCAAAGAGATGGACAGTGACTAAGAGCATGGCTAATAATATAGCCAACAATCGGCTATTGAGTAATGCCATGTTATATTATAGCCATTATATAGCCTACTTATATAATAGTTAGGCTATTAGGTTGGCTCTTGAAGAGGTTTGAATTAAGATTTAATTACTCAATGCATATATGTTATTGGTTCTTTATTGTTTCTTGTGCTATAGCCAGACTAGAAGTGAAGATTTTAATGACATGGCAAATATTATAGTCTGCTGACTAGGCTTATTATACTTGCTTTAAACACGCCACAAGTGACAATCTCCTAGACATGAGTAGCCCATGGGCTTTCGTCAATTATATTATCACTTTTTCAGAGCTTAACCTTAAACCGTCCAAGAAACGGTTAGGGTTAGCCACAACACGGGTTCCCCTCGCCACTTGGGGAGTTGGACATTAGTCTGCAGACTCCAGCCTCCACCGGTACATAGAACCACCAGGCGAAGCACCAACGCTGAACCGATGTCACTGAACTCACTCCACACGTTCCTAGAACTTCCATGTCCTATCACGGCAATCCCCATCCAAAATCCTCTGAAAGACCTCAACGTCATCTATCCTCAAGAATGTCGCTGTCGTATCCTATACACTCCATCCACGATCATATACTCGGGAGCACAACCAAAGCTGTGAAGTTTCAGTTTAAAAGCATTCTGAATAAAGGTCATCTCAATCCTCACGTTTCTACTCCCATTTGGCCATGACGGCACAAATCCTGTACTGTACAACACTGCAACGCCATCTCGTATTCCATCCTATCTGAACTTCTGAACATATATTTGTTCAGGTTCATATACCAAATCCCCAAATCCCAGTTGAAGTTCTCCTCTCGAGCTCCGTCCTCACGCAACCCACAAATCCACAATCATTGTCTGGTTCGTTACACGAGCCACGACGATGGTCTCCAAGATCAAGCGAGGGCTCGCCAGCCTCCCGACCGTCGCGAAAGTGGCCCTGCTTCTGCTGACCCTGCTCCTCCTCCTCGCCGCCATCCTGCTACCCATCTTCTTGATCCCGCGCCACCGCAGAACGCCGCTGCCACCGGCGGCGCCCCCGGGGGACAACTGCTCCACGGGCGCCAACAGCGCGGTGGCGTTCGACTTCTCCCCGTTCCTCGTCAAGTACAAGAGCGGCTGCATCCACCGGATGGACGGCACCGCGCGGGTCCCCGCCGGCGTTGACGAGGCCACGGGCGTGACCTCCAAGGACGTCGTCATCGACCATGCCACCGGCCTGTCCGCCCGGATGTACCTGCCCCCGACGGCGGCGACCGGCGGGGAAAGAGAGAAGAAGGACGATCTCCCGGTCCTCGTGTTCTACCACGGCGGCGCGTTCGTCATCATGTCGCCGTTCGAGCCCAAGTACCACGCCTACCTCAACTCGCTGGTGGCCAAGGCGCGGGTCGTGGCGGTGTCCGTGGACTACCGCCTCGCGCCGGAGCACCCGCTGCCGGCGGCCTACGACGACTCGTGGGCGGCGCTCAAGTGGGCCGTCCGGAACGCGGGGGACGGGCCGGAGCCGTGGCTGCGGGACCGGGGGAACCTCTCGCGGCTGTACCTGGCCGGCGACAGCGCCGGCGCCAACATCGCGCACAACATGGCGATGCGCGCCGGGAACGAGAGCGGCGGCGGCGCGAACATCACGGGCATCCTGCTCCTGGACCCCTACTTCTGGGGCAAGCGGCCCGTGGGCGCGGAGACGACGGACCCGGCGACGCGGCGGCAGTACGAGGTGACGTGGTCGTTCGTCTGCGGCGGGAGGTACGGCATCGACGACCCGCGGATCGACCCGCTGGCGGCGCCGGCGGCCGAGCTGCGGCGTCTGGGGTGCTCCCGCGTGGCGGTGACGGTGTCGGGGCTGGACGACTTCGAGGCGCGCGGGAAGGCGTACGCGGCGGCGCTCAACGGCAGCGGGTGGGGCGGGGAGGTGGTGCAGTACGAGACCGCCGGCGAGAGGCACGTCTACTTCCTGGACGCGCCGGCGAGCCCCAAGTCCGCCAAGGAGCTGGCTTTCGCGGCCGGGTTCCTGAGCCGAGACTAGTAGCCTAGTCGTGGTGATCCACTACCTGATGAGATTCTGATGACGAGCTGCGCGTCGGCCATGGATGCACCACCGTGCAGCCGTGCGCGTGAGGTCGCGAGGATTGATGGCTGATTGCGGTACATGATTAACAACTCAAGCTAACATGGAGTAGTACTCTGTACATCATGTTGCCATTGTTTTCTTGCTTTTGGATTTTTCGCTGTTCGTGCATGTGACTATGTGAGACCGGTGGGTAGTACGGTGAATCTGGTAATGTCTGTGTACTAGAATTTCCCTGCACCTTTGGCGAAAGTTCTCTGGGGACGAAAGGTGACTGCAGATGCAAAGTGCAGGAAGAAGCAGAGTTTCCCAGAACAGGCTGTTGTCAGATAGTGGGCGTCAAGATGGTTCTACTGTTAATTTTCGCCGGGAGCATGCTTGAGCTGCAGTACGCAGTAGCTACAGCTGGAAACTTCCGTCCAATCCGTAACTGAAAAGCTCGGGTGTTCATATAAGATCGACTTGGCACTACAGCCTGTACCCTACCTGCCGTTCCTTTTTTACTTCAAGTTTTCGAATTTGTGTACATGAGCACATCTATGGTTTGCTACGGAGTACTTTGCTTGGCTGAATACAAACTTTGAGCACTGTCCCCGGTGTCCTTCCCAATCTGTTTGCGCATGATTGTAGTGCCACGCCACATTCTTTCCTTCACGGGAAGGGAAAACTCAAAGTTATCTAACCTTTACTAATTCTGACGTGTACACAGTTGGAAGTGGGCTAAGCGGGAAAGTACCGCCTGTCGACCAGGCGACGATTACAATTTTACACCTAAGGCCTTGTTTGGCACGAGTGTTTGTGTGTGTATTTGGGAGTATTTTTTCTAGTGTATTGGGTGAAAACACTCGTGTCACCCAAAACACTCCGTCACACCATAATCTCCATCCTCATCGATACTCTTCGTTGATTGATCTGTTTGGAAAGCACAGATAATATTCTACACACACGAGTAGAGCTCGCCAGCAGCAACAACAAATCCCCTAGCCATGTATGAGGAGTTGAGGACAAGAGCGCATCCAATACCTTGACCCATACTCATCACCCTGCGAAAGGATTCAGAAACAGAGTATAGGTCAGAATAATATCTAGGAATCAATCAACGTAGTGCGTCAGATGAGAAATCAAGTACCAATCGACATACGAGAAATAAGCAGAGGCCTTTACTTCTACCTGAATTTCGATTCACGTACAGCTGATGAACTAGAAGCTGGGTGAGCATGGGTGTTTATCATTTCGCTACTGCGCCGCCAGAGCCGTCAGACGCGTCGAGGAGATGGAAAAACGCGAGGTCCCCCAGGCGTTTCAGATCCACTTCCACCCGACCGGTTTTCCGGGGTTTGTTGTGTTTTAGCCCTGCCAAAACCACGCTACCAAACAGATCGTAGAGTGTTTCTCAGTGTATTGGATTGGGCCGGGAAAGAACACTTGAATCCACCTAGAAACCGGTCTACCAAACAAGGCCTAAGAGCATCTCCAGTCGTTGAAGGCCCCAAGGCCGAAATCCGGCGCTATTTAGCGCCGGATGGATATAAATTTCGGCCTGGGGAGGCCCATGTTTCCAACGACGAGCCCAGGGCGTTTTTTAAATTCAAAGTGAAAGTTAACGAAAAGAGACGAATTTAGACGAAATTTGACGAAAACTAGAGATATTTATATTATAATAGGCGAAAATAGACATATTTTACATACATAGGCCGAATTCGTCGTATATACGAATTCGGCCGAACCTAAACGCCGATCTACATGCCGAAACGGCTGTACATCTGCGTGGTGTAGTCGCCGCCGTCGTCGGAGGAGTCGTCGTCCTGCGTCGGCGGCGCCTGGCGGCTGGAGCCCTGCCCAGCGTCGCCGTAACGAGGCGGCGTTGGGCGGTAGAGCTCGTCGTCGCTGGACTCCTCCAGCTTGACGACGGGCGGCGCGCCGCGACCGGCTGCGGCGCGACGCTGGGCGGCGGCGAGGTCCAGCAGCCGCCGCTGCTGCTCCCGCTCCTCCCGCTCCCACTCCCGCCGAGACCACTCCAATGCCGCGTCGAGCGGCATGGTGTTCTCGGCGGGGACGACGTCGCGGAGGGAGCGCTGGATCGCCTCCTCCGTCGCCGCCTCCTCGGCGCGCCTCGCCTCCGCCTCGGCGAGCTCGGACGCGGCCTTGTGGGCGGCGTCCTTCTTCGTCGCCTTGCGACGGCGCGGTGGCGACGCGGTGCGCGCCCCTCCCTCGCGGATGACGAGGGCACCGCTGTTGCGGCGAGGCACGGTCGCCGGCTCCCTCTTCACTGTCCTCGGCGTCGATGCCGAGGACAGTGAGCCAGACCTAGTCGCCGACCCGAACGACGCCATCCCGGACGAGCCGGACGCTGCCATCCGGCGTGGCATCCAGCTGCTCCCGCGGCGGCGGGAGAGATTCTGTCGCGGCGCCGGCGGCATCTCGAGGACGGGGTCGTTGCCCTCCTCGATGTGCTGGAGGACGAACTCCAGCGTCCTCCCCGACGCGCTCCACCATTGGCGGCGCCCGGCGGCGTTGTTGCGCGCCGGAGGAGGGGGCGGCCCGTCGTAGGCCGCCAGTTCCCGCTCGTATCGCCGGCGGAAGAACGCCGTCCACGCCTCCCGGTTGTCCAGGTAGAAGCGCGGATCGGCGCGCTGCTCGTCGCTCATCGTCTCGAGCACTTCGTCGATGGCGGCGTCGAGCGCCGCTCCCGTAGGCGGCGGCGGGATGGGGATGCCGCCGGCGCTCAGGCGCCAACCTCCGGGCGCCCGGAAGTCGGGCGGCGCCATGTAGCCGGCGGCGGCCGAAGCCGTTGTTCACCGCGCCGTCGTCGTCGGAGTGGTTCGCCATTGCTCTCGAGCTCGAGGATCGTCGGAGTGGGCGAGTGGGCGAGGTGCTCTGGTCGAATGGGGAAGATGGCTGGCGAATGTGGCCGGCCAGACGTGGTAGGCCACGTTATATAGCCGCGCTGGCGTTAACTCGCCTCGCCGCGTGGCTGGCCAGCCATCGGCGGCAGCCTTTACAGCGCGTGGAAGACGATGCGTGCGGGGAAGACGATGCGCGGAAGACGAGACGATAACGACGACGACCGCCCAGTCTCGCCGACAGGTCGGGGCCACACGACCCGCGGGAACGCGCGTGAATTTTCCCTGCCTTTTCGCGCCAGTTTGTTTCGTCCAAAGTCCCCGAGCGCGCCCCGGATGGCCTGGGCTCGCCGGATGGATGAAGGCCCAGATCCGGGCGAAATCGAGGATCCGAGGGCGCGACTGGGCCGATTTATGCCGTCCGGATGATAAAAACGCCTGCCGGGGGCCTCGTCGGGCGTGTGAGTGGAGATGCTCTAACCGGAAGGAACTGGACGAATCCACGATTCCACGTACCAAGCTATTTTCCTCAGGGTCACGATAGGTCGACACCGTCTGCCTGACCTACATAGTTTAGTTTCATCACATCTCTGGTCTCTAACTGAACGATGAAACAGAACCTCAAGTCATACCGGCATCCACTACTATTAAGCACTTTCGTCACATCCAAATCTTTGTAAGAAACTAGATGTAGGGGTGCGCCTTGGCGCACGATCCCGTGAATTTCTTTCGAATGGTCGTTTTGTGTAAAGAAGGTAAAATTTTGATACAAATATAATAATACATTGAAAATGTTCTCTTAGGATGAAATCATGAGATGCAAGAGGAAGAACACATATTTATATACAATGATGGAGTCAGGGGAAACATACTACGACATGTAACATTTGGTGATTCCGTGTCAAAAACATGAAATAATGGCAACACTCAAAGCTGATCATGGACATTCTTGTGACTGTGATTTTCCGAGACCGTGGCACCAGTAAAACGTAGGTCTAACAGGAGATGGATCATCAAAAGCAAACATCACTGCAAATGAGAAGATAAACCAACCAGTAGTGAGAACCAAGGCGAATATAAGGAATCTTAAGTGCCTAAGCTAAGCTTGTGTTTGATAATGTTGCTCTTAGGATGAAATCATGAGATGCAAGAGGAGGAACACATATTTATATACAACGATGGAGTCAGGGGAAACATACTACGGCATGTAACATTTGGTGATTCAGTGTCAAAAGCATGAAATAAAGGCAACGCTCAAAGCTGATCATGGACATTCTTGTAACTGTGATTTTCCGAGACCGTGGCACCAGAAATACGTAGGTCTAACAGGAGATGGATCATCAAAAGCAAACATCACTGCAAATGAGAAGATAAACCAACCAGTAGTGAGAACCAAGGAGAATATAAGGAATCTTAAGTGCCTAAGCTAAGCTTGTGTTTGATACAGTAAACAGTGGCAATGTACCTCGGCGCACGCGCCTGTTCAATTTAAGCCAATTTAGCGATTATAGGTGAGCAAAATATATAATTTCTTTTGTAGTTTTTATAAAAAGGGTGAACGATCCCATGGATTTTGTTCTGATTTATAGTCTTTTATCAGCGATAAAAATAAGAATATGGCCTACATTCTACACTCTACACACATGAAAATAAGATTGTTGCCTTGGTTGAAAATAAGCAAAATGAAGGATAGTCCTAGAGTTATTGTCAATGAGATTGTTCCTCTGGATGCTTCAGTTTTGCTTCCAGTTAGTTATTAGAACGAAATGTGGCAAAACCGGAAGCTAACTATATATATAGATACAATAATTTAAATGAAGAAGGCAACTAAATGAAATTCAGAACTTTGAAGTACACTATTCGTGTACCATGAGTTACTTGGCTCAAATCTTTTGCATACCTTATATAAGAAAGTGAGAGGAAATCAATCTTCTATGGAGAACCTCATTTTTTTCATAATCACAGTCCTTGAACACCAAACAAAACCAATGTGTAAAAATAGATAGCAATTATAATAAGCAGTAGCATCTTATTCTTGGGAAAACAACATAAAACGAACCTGCAACAGCATATAGCATACTCACAGTAAATAAATATCATCTTAGGCATCCAAATGTAAGAGCACGCAAACTGACAATGCACACCTGAACGTGTCAGGTGGCCAGCAGCCGTGCCGTTACCATCATCACAGAGACACAGTTCAAATTAACAGAACACATGAGCCATACTTTATTTCACACGGGATGAATAGATCACTACACTACCAAAACGAGTTGATACTATCACCCTACATTGTGGAAAAGCCCACTAATTACTAACTGATATTTGGTGGCTAATCATGGAAAAATCATTGATGCCAATACCATACAACACAAAAATAGATCCGATTAGATTAGACAGAGAAAGGTGGATTTCTTAGTTTAACTCTAATTAGCGAGACTACTGTCAGAAGGAGTTAAAGCCAACGTCCAAACCTTGATCTCCTCGGAAGTACCTTTCCATAGAAGATAAAATCTTGTAACTTAAAGAAGATATTGCCACAGCCCAGAGGAGGCGATCTTCTTCTTCATCTCTTCATTTCTAGGTCATTCCACCTTCTCCACCTCGTCCTCAGCCTGCAGTACCTTCTACGCCACAAATGGTGTTTTAGAGCATAGAAAACATGGGGGTTCAATATCAAGCAACCTATCAAGATTTTTATTTCGATTAAAATGGTCACTTGTTGCAAGTTTTAGGCTAGATCTCATTTCCAGCAATACTCGAATGGCCACACAATATGAAAGCATTCGGTACATTCTTGTACAGAATCTTTAGAACTAACCCCACAGTTGCAAGTTTATTTAGAGGAACTAAAAAATTCCAGAGTACCAAAACATAGCACATGAAGGAAAATAAAAGGAAAACACCTTCTACAATGGCTCACCTCGGATCACACACAGTGAAAAAATATATGACTGGGATTTGCTGGAAGCTCGATTGGACAACCATCGTGCGTTCGGATCGGAGGAGCCTTGGCGCACAATCGCGTGGGATTACGTTTGTTAAATTTTACAAAACAAAAATTAGGCACAAAATACTATGTCATAGAGGAATTTGTTCCAAGATAATGAGCAATTAACTATTCTCAAAGCTAAAAAACGAAAACCACAATATTGCAATACCCAAGACAGCAAATATTACAATCAAAAAGAAATATAGAATATCATCTTTCATTATGCCCTGTAGACATGCTCAATCTCTCCCTTCCCATTTAACATATGTGCATCAGGGAAGAAAATTATCTTACAAATTTGTCGAAATGAACGTGTATCAAATTAATGAATGTCAAAGGAAACTACCAGATGAGTAGCTAGGTAACTTTCTGTGGTAAGTTTCAGTTAATAGCTAAACATATAGACCAAAGAATACTTTTACTGAAAAGGTTTCATTAATTGGGAGACCACACAGACATCCTACAAAGAGATTATTTAGTCTCAACAACTGTAGTGGATTCACACTAAATTACAGATCGTCCTTGGACTTACATCATATTTTGAAGATTTGCAGCCTGGCTGCGCAAAGCTTCAATAACTTGGAATCCTTTTGCTCACTGACCATATATACTTTTTCCCATAGCTTCTTTCACATTTGACTTTTGAAACGCCATGGTCGATCCAAAAGAAGACCACATCTGAATAACATTTGTGGCAACTGACCAAAATTTGGTTAGTACCTTCTTTCAAACATGTCCTAATAGGTTCCCAAGCTTTATCTTAATGCTTTCGATCCAAAGACATGAAATCAGAAGTAACTAAATGTAGATGAAACATGAAACTGTGAACTAAAGTAATAACCATTAAAATAAGCAGCTCCACCATGAGTTAACTAATCTCTAAATATGGTAAACTGTAGTTGAAAGCCATTCAAGGTCGTGAAAGTTCGAATCACACGAATCATATCAATAATCCAGTTTACTGCTTGGGACATGATGTATATGTGACTATGAAACACAAAAGGCTAAACGGAATGCAGTGCTTAAGCAGGTCAAGGATAATATGTATTTTGATCTGAGCAGCTAATTACAATTTACCATATTTACGTATCCACCCGGTGTGTATATGACAAAAAATAGTAAGACACACACTTATCATCTTGTAAATGTCAAGTTTCGCCATCAACCTTATTACCTATAAAGGACACAGCAAAAAAGAATATAGAGGACGTTTACTATGCAAGCAATCGTGATGATTCTATATAACAACGAAGGTGTGGGTAGTTTAATATTTTTTTGTGGGGATTGTGGGTAGTTCAATAAACAATATGAAAGGTTGGATAGAAACAGATTGCATCCAATAAATATAGAGGACGTTTAGTATGCAAGTAACATGATCGATCAACCAAGGATAACATGACGGAAGGCACTGGATAATCTAAACACAGCAACCAACCAATAATTACATAGAATATAATCATGAAATATCTCATCAGGCTACAACCTGAAATTTGACAAAGCTATTATAATCATAACCACCCAGTTTGATTTTTCTATTGTTATCTCCCTCATATGAATGATTGCTTCATCACTTAAGTTAGTATGTACTTTGAGCCACGGACAAGGCATGCTGAAATGTAAATAGATGGGGCACTACAGTAATTACTAAGCAGGTTTGACCTTAGCCAACTAAATTACTAAGCACTAATGTAAATAGTACGTAAACAGAGTTTACACAACAACAAAGCTAAAACATGATCAAATTAACCAACGGAAAGGAAAAAATGCTGACTGAGAACAGGTTTGTTAGCATTAAGATTTCATATACCTCTGAGCAAAATC
The DNA here is from genome assembly GCA_007115705.1 of Dactylis glomerata. NCBI lineage: Eukaryota > Viridiplantae > Streptophyta > Magnoliopsida > Poales > Poaceae > Dactylis > Dactylis glomerata. Next base: position 496,065 of record QXEO01000291.1, on the reverse strand, counting down.
TCAGAGAAACTCACCTAATATATTTCTAATATCATCTTATGGTATTTGTGAGATCGGATGGCTGAGAGTCCCAACTAACCGTGGCATGTCTATTTCCGGCACCAGTCACCTTATTGTATATTCCGAAGCTGCAAAAAAAGTGTAAAATACCAGTCAACCATTATTTAGTGGATCCAATAGGGAAACAAAAATGGATTTGGAAAACAACACATGATAACTGCAAGGGCACACATCAACATGAAATATTTATGTAAGATATTCGCATCTAAATCATAAAATCAATAGTTCCCTATGGAATAGAAAATACGGAAAATACCAAATATATGTTTTTGTATATGAAGAACAACCAAGAAGCTTCATGCAAAGAACCATCTGAGATAACCATCCACTCTCACAGAATATAACAACACACATAATGAGCTTTCAATGAGATAATTTTAATCTAACAGATGTTTATTTCTTCAGGTAAAATACGCATATATATTAGTGATTGCTGCCAACCAAGAGACATATATGTTTATTTTTAATATCACATCTATCACATTAATAAAACCAACTACATACATGTGGCTGCTGCAAATGACACTAAAATCATGGCCCAGATATATCTCTTTCGGTCGCTATCCATGGACAAACAGAACGAGAAGAATCATATAAGCAATGCACATTAATAAAAAGTTCACTAACACGCCTACCGTCCACTAAATTCTTGTAGGTCATCAGTACTTTACTAATTGCTAGTTTCAGATGTTAAAGAACTAACACACAGGCTTACTTAATGAAGCATGCGGACATCTATAAACAATGCAACCAATCAACTTCATGGATCAAAACATTACATAATTTAGTAATATAAAATAATATGTACCTGCAACTCAAAAATTTCATTCTAGATTTGAAATTATTTTCCCTTCCAAGATGCAATGCCCAAGTATCTGATTCAATTTGTGGTTCACCATGAGCAACAAACCTCAAATATTTAACCTCTGACATCATTTTAATAGCCTGCCATGAAAATATGAGCATATGTCACCAAATGATATGAATAAGGAAAAACTTTTAAATGCCATATCACGAGGTAAACCAGATCTGGTGGAACGTATCAAGATTATATACCTTATTATTGCAGATTTGAGCATATGTTAACAAATTATATGAATAAAAAGAACATTTCAATGCCTCAATTGCCAGAGATAGGGTTGATGTTCATGGCCTTCTTATTGGCCTCGAGCTGGCTCCCTACAAAGAATCAGAAGGGAACGACACCGAGAGGATCAGATCAAGAAGATGAACAAGATCCATCGAGAAAGAGAAAACAAGGGGGAATAAGGCTCCGCTTACCCTGCGCCCCGTCTGCTCCGCACCGTCTGCACCACCAATATCACCAAGATTAATACCAAGAAGCGAAGAGTGGTCATCAAAGCCTCTATCATGTATGCCAGTCTTTCCCTTCAAGCATCACTGCACCACCAAGCAGCAGCTGGTCCTTTTTCCAAACATGTGCTTCATAGAAGCATCAAGGACACCAGTGATCAGAGTTGTCTAATTAGGCAAACACCAAGGGCTACAAAGAAAGCAAGCATGTATACATGTATGACTGATTGGCAATGATAAGTCGATAGATAAATGATAAATTTTATCTCCTTGTTAAAGCCATCAGATTAAAATTTAAAGCAGCATTTTTTGAGAATTACGATCGGTCCATATTTAACAAACAAACCTAGTAAGCACATGAACTGATACTACATCAATTGTTTGTTAAATGCTAGACAGCTTCTACTAATCCATGCATCAAAGCCTAGAAAAAATTGAAGCGATTCAGATGCAGGTTTCTAAAATCACACTCTACCTCAATTCCAACCTAGGGAAGAAAGATACTGACCCAAAGGAAACGGCAGTGAGGCAAGGAGCTAAACCATATGCATCTTTTATGGATCAAAGTTTACTATGCTTTTTGATGGATCCAAAATGAGTCTGGCCATTTACATAGAAAGTTCATATATGGATCATTAACTCAAAATAAAGTGGCATACAATAAATCCATGGCAAATCCAGCATACAAAGTATCTCCGAGTGGCACAACACGGATGTAGACACACTGCCCAAAATGTGGACAGTACTTAAACAGAAGCAACTACGAAGCACAAGATCGATGGGTAATACTCACGAACAACACAACATGACCTTAAACCCCAGAAAGTAGGCACAAACTTCTGATGCGGCGATCTCAAGCAAGCCGACGACCTACAAAAAAAAACAAGAAAACTCGTAAGCGGTGGAAATCATTGGGCTCTGACAAAGTCAAAGGAGGCACCGTAAACCCAAAATCTGTACAATTGCACCTATGGTGTGTCCCAAAATTTCAGAGATGACACACCGCAAAGGCTAAGCTATAATCTAAAGTGTGTCTCAAACAATCTAGCACAAATATCTTTTCCCATGAATCAACAGCTTGTATATGCAAGTCACATAACCTAGTGAGCTAATATAATGTACTGGATGTAGCTAAATTTAATAGAGAAAATAAGATATTGAGTAGATTAAATATTACATAGAGAGATATAAACCTGGGGTAATGGTCATGCGTGGATCCTCGCTTCCTCCGGTGATCATCACAGTCCTTTTACCTAAAGCAAAATAACTAATAAGGTCCCGATACTAAGGTAATGGTCATGCGTGGATCCTCGCTTCCTCCGGTGATCATCACAGTCCTTTTGCCTGAAGCAAAATCTCTAATAAGGTCCCGATACTAATCAGAAACGGATCCATGAGGGATGGTACCGTGGCCTGAACCAAATAATTATGTAACTCATTGTAAAAAATTATTGCATAAAACACAAGAAAATAGCAGTGTGGACCAATTTATTATGTACCATATTCTAATGCATTGTTCCAGAAAACATGTAGTAAAATCCAGTAAAAAATAAGATCAAATTTCTGCTTCAACTGGTTGGATCATGGCAGAATAGGAATGAACCGAGCAAAGCCTACTGTCCTGCAACAATTACATAAGCTAAACCAACCACCTTCACTCATTAGATACAGTTGGAGATAGTTTTAGGAGTGTCTCACCAAGGATTCTATGAACATACACAACACACTCAGGCATGCAGCAAGTTCAATCCAAACAAACTCGACACTAACCTCCATAACTAATAAACATAAGCAGTTTTGTAAGAAGTTTATTAGTTAATTAATCCTTGAAACATGGAACCTCGTCAGATCACATAGGCCACCAAAGAATCTTCTATTGGTTAGTCAAAAGCAAACAAAATCTCAAAAAAGAGGTGGGCTTGTAAACATGGTGCTCACCAGATTTGCCATTGTAGGCTTGTGATTTAGCTATCGACCATGCCAATGCAGAAATAGGCATCAATTGTTGATCATGCCAATGCAGAAAGTCCAGCTGTTAGCATTCAACCTCTCATATCCCGCTCATCCTAGCTTGTGATTCTACCTACTGCACTTTTGATACCTGAAAATTCAAAAAATGCTCATAATGAATTTCAGAAGCCTATATCTTGTGTCTACTACCTATTTACTTTCCAACAATAGACCTACAAAAACCATTGAAATGTGCATCAAGCACATGTTGTACAGCTGGAAATGAAGATAGAATGCACTACTGTGATGAGACCTACCTCTGTTCGTGACAAAATTAAATGCATGTCAGGCAGACAAGCACAATAGCCTGCAACATCCAAGAAATAAACATCTTAGCTAACAGGAGATCTTTATTTGGTTTATGAATTGACAGAGATATGTAATATGCAGTAAATCCACTGCAATAACCTTCAGTAAGATCATAATTGATTGTCCAAATAGAATCCTGAAACTTTCCTTAATTAATATATACGCAACAGAGGCGCTCTCCTTGAAAAATTTACTGGTTAAGAATACTCGTATTTAGCCAGCAGAACCCTTCACTTGATGATAAGAGGCATTTTCATGGGTTTGGTCTTAAGCACAATGGGGACTCCTGTAGGAACAAATCAAACGGATCAGGTGGATTAACTGATCTTGGAAAGACCGTAAGGAACCCATATAAGTCAGTACTCATATTCATTAGGTTAAATTGCTTGCACAAAGTAGAAAATACATTAAACCCATATAATATTTTCTAGTATACAAATCCACATTGAGCACAAAATCCAACTGAAGCAAATTTAGATAAAGCTCCTTATACAATGTAATCTAATCTTCTATTAAGAGATCTCTTCCTATATTTATATCTCACAATATATTTATCAGTGCACATAGTTTAGGGCTTTGCACATTTCGCTTTTAATCATTATTATATTATGTAATACTGAGATCCTAAAAATTCCATACCTACTGGAATGGCAAGATCTGTACAAAATCCTCCATAGAACGTCATCTTCTTGCTTTAGAATACACCTGAACCAAAAGCACACAGAGGGCAAAATCAGGTGCACAACCAAAAATGACTCTATTCCTCTGATGTGGTGTCGGTCAGGCCGAGCCGCCCTGTCAAAACCTTTCTTCCTTGCTAGTCTTCCGCAGCCCTATGTTCCGGCCTCATCAAGAAACCAGAACTTGCAAAGAGGGAGAGAGAGAGGTACCTGGGTTCCTCCAATCGAGAGTGACAGGGACGCCCGGTCCTCCTTGAAACCCGCTGCAGTGGCTCTCCTCGGGTCGGCAAGGATGAGGAAGAGGTGGTTGAGTGCTGGAGCACCTGGTCCTCAACGACGACGCCGCCGCTGCCAGAGATGGAAGTCTCGAGCCTCAGCCGACGGTACATAAGCTCCTCAAGGCGGCGCAGCCGCCGGCCTCAACCGCGTCGCCCCTCCAGCCGCCCCGCACCGCCCTTCAACCGCCGGCCTCCCCGCGTCGCCCCTTCAGTCGCCGGCCTCCCCCGCATCGCCCCTCCAGCCGCTTGTGCCCGCTGCCTGCTGGCCGCGCCGCCTCACGCGCCGCACGATCGCCGTGCGCACATGCGCCGCCGAGCCGCCTCCGCTCGGTCGCCGCCCGCGCGTCGCCACTGCCAACCGCCGGCCTTTCCGCATCGCCCCTCCATCCGCCGCCGAGCCGCCGCCGCCACCGATCCTTGCGCCGCCGAGCCGCCACCGCCACCGCCTTGCGCCGCCTCGCGACGCCCCCCGCCTTGTCGCGGCGTCGGGCCGCCTGGCGCCCATCGCACTGTCTCCTCCCAATCCCCGCGCGCCGCCTCCTCAAGCCATCCGCGCCGAGCCGCCGCCGCCTTTAGGGTTTGGGTGGGTGGACGCGAGGATGGCCAATGAAGGGCTAGGGTATCGCGGGCTGCCTTTTTTGTCTCTCTGACTGCGGGTTGGGTGAGTGGAGATATTTTGGGTGTCAAGCGACGCAACACAGTCCAAACAACCCGCTGATAGAGTGGACCACAGGAGCAAGAAGGCCCGCTCGCAGGGTCAGGCGGGTAAAAATGCACCGTTTCACAGTTTTCGCTAGCGCAAGTGGGCACCGGTCACTGCAGCGCTGATGCAAGTGGGCGCCGACCCGCCCTATGACGACTGGCTCCCCGAGAGCTCGGTCCCACTGTCAGCGGCACTAAATCAGAAACGGTTGGTAGAAAAAAATACGCTAGAGCATACAGTGCCCAAACCAGATGCTGAATCAACGCCCGAGATCCTCTTAAACTGCGATTCGACGGTCCGTATTGCCTAATCGTTGTGGAGGCGAGTTGGCTAGGCACGAATTATACCTTTAGATGTAAGAGATGATCGGAAATTTAATTCGCGCTCTACCTAAAAAAAGTATTTCAAAATGTTATAAAAAGTTGATCAATTTTTTTTGCATTTACATATTCACAATCTAAGCGCGTTTGTAAAGATTCGCCGAAAACCAATACGCTTTGTGGTATATGTAAAAAAGACAAAAATTATCATGTGAAATATCTTATTTTTAGCACCAAATTTTATTTTATTTACACACGCCATATGACATGTCGATTTGTTGTGCAACGACTTTGTGGGCATGTAGATCGGAAATTTAATTCGCGCTCTACCTAAAAAAAGTATTTCAAAATGTTATAAAAAGTTGATCAATTTTTTTGCATTTACATATTCACAATCTAAGCGCGTTTGTAAAGATTCGCCAAAAACCAATACGTTTTGTGGTATATGTAAAAAAGACAAAAATTATCATGTGAAATATCTTATTTTTAGCACCAAATTTTATTTTATTTACACACACGATATGACATGTCGATTTGTTGTGCAACGACTTTGTGGGCATGTAGCACGTGAAGATGCACGTGCGAATTTCTTGTTTTAATTTTTTAACATTTTAAAATATATCAAATATGTATTTTAATATAAAGGGATCATATGCTCCCAGGAGCCAAAACATCACTCCAATTGATGATGATATGATGTCATACATCCTCACTACATCGTCTCTTAAAAGATATATGTCAGGTGCACTCGGCTCTAATTTGACTAGATGTTGTGAACTCCTTTCTGCCTCTCGGAGCCATGTGCTTGGTCAGAACTCAGAAGACCTATAAGAAGTTACTCCCTCCATTCACTGTTATAAGATGTTTTAATATGGACTAAATACAGATGGAAATAAAATTTACAAGTTTTAGAAATTTTCAAAAAATATTGTGAGTGGTTAGAAGTTGTGTGTTTACAATCCCTTAAATTTTTAGAACCAAATTCTAAATACACAAAGAGAAACAAAAACAAATCCAATATAAATAGTATCACAAAAAGACAAAAGCACAAATAACACTATTCACATATCAAGTTGTAATTTTTGTCTCTCTGTGTATTTCAAATTTGGTTCTAAATATTTTAGGGATTTCAAACACACATCTTGGAAACACTCGCAATTTTTGTTCAATTTTTTAATATTTTTGTAATTTTAAATTTTGAAAAATGGTATCATGGTATCATCTAGAGCTTGGGATCATGTGATATTTTCCCAGGATAATATGATTATCTTTTTGACCTCCTAATGACAAAAAGTGAGACCTCCAAAAATTTCAAATCAAACTCCCAAGGAAAACAACATGTATTTCTATAACTGTATCAACATTTTGCCCCATAAAAACCTTCAACAATGTTGTAACATTTCAAAACTACCCTAGCGCAAAATTTCGAGGAATGCAAAATCCCTGTTTGTGTGTCAGAACTCACAATAGACATAGCTTAAAAAGTGTGTCAAAATCTGGGTAACATTAAAAAACTATAGAAGCAACATAAGAAAGCAATTCATCATACACCTAGGGTCTGTGCAACATACAGATAATCTGTAACCTACATCATATGAACTTACAATGTGTCAAAACAACCTAAGAAGCATCAAAAAATTATTAGATTTCACTAACCTATCACCATCGATAATGGATAAACCAACTTTGTGCGTGTCAGCCTAATTTGGAGCCCTGTCGTTGGGCAATAATGGAATCATTTCTTCTCAGGTGGTGGAGACCTTGATGTGCTAGGCATCAACAACCTAGGCATGTGCGATCTTGAAACATGGGCGACCTCCGTGTTGTGAGGAGGTGGCCTAGAAGACTAGAGGTGGGAGGTTATGGAGGGGAGGAGGTGATGTTTTTTCTCAAGTGGATAGAGGAAATTGAAGAAAAAATAACATGGACAAACGAGTATGCACTAAGGAGGAAAAAAGAAGAGCAAGCCAGTGCAGAGCGACGAATCCGCGTAATCCAGTTAATAGATTGGTGGAGTGATGGAAATGCTATACCTTGCAATAAGTTCACAAAAATAGTGCTCAGATAAAACCCTAATATTCTTTTGATGTTGTAGGAAACTGATTGGTAATGGGCAGAGAACTTTATTCTTAGAGAATTTATGGATTAATTGGTGATAAGCCTCGTAGAGAACGTCTCCATAGGCTGTATTATCTAACCTTTAGTGTAAATTTTACTGTTGCTAGAGTCTGACTGATGGGTGGGGGGTGTATTCGTTTTAGAAGGGTGTTGTATGGTGATACTGCTAGGATGTGGATAGAGCTTAAATATTTCTGCAATAATGTTACTCTTAATGATCAGGTATATGGTTGTAGATGGCTTTTGGCCAAGGATGGTAAACTTTTCAGTTAAACCATTATATTTAATGCTAAAATCAACAAGTGCATTGCTCTTTTAGTGATTTCTGGAAAACTAAGATCCCTTTACATGTTGAAGTCTTTCCGTGGTTAACATTTAAGGGTAGTATCTTGACTAAAGATAACTTAACTTACAGAGGCTAGACAGAGGATGAAAGATGTCTTTTTTTGTTCTTGCAAGGAAACCATTGATCATTTGTTTTTTGAAGGTGGGATTGCTAAATTTTGTCTAGAACGTTATATTGTGTGCATTAGATTGTAAGAATGTTCCCAGAAGTGTAGATGATATTTATAATTGGGTACTGTCTTTTAAGAGTAATGGGAGGAGGCAGGTGATCGCTTTTGGCGTTGTTGCTGCTTCTAGTGTATCTGGAAGATTAGAAACAAAGCATGCTTCCAAAACGTGTAGCCTACTTATCCAAATAGTTTCTATCTGTTTATTTCTCAAGTGCTTTCCTTGAAAGTTATGCAGAGGAAAAGTTGTGGAAATTCTAATGCTTAGGAGCCAGATTGTTGCTGGTGGTTGCTACTGAATTCTATAACAAGAGTAGAGGTTGGGCCCATAAAGGCTGATGTGAAGAGGTTGCTGCTCTCTTCTTCCATGTAGGAGCTAAGGAGAATTGCTTCACGTTAGGTTTCTGAGAATGCCTGGTTGACACGTTCTCTTGTTCGGAAAATGTAACAAGAGGACTTCGTTTTTGTTATCTACTCCCTCCGTTTCAAAATATAAGATGTTTTAGATTTGTGAAGCAAATGTATCTAGACATATTTTAGTGTGTGTATTCGAGTGAACCTACATACTAAAAGATGTCTAGATATATTTGCTTCACAAAGCTAAAACATCTTATATTTTGAAACGGAGGGAGTAGTTTTCTTCTAGGAGTAGAGCCAGGGAGTGCTCGTTTATCTCTACTAATAATACGGGTTGAGGTCGTGATGGTTCAAAAACCGTGGTACGTCAAAAAACCGCCCGGTCTACTTTTCTACGTCAAAAAAATCGGCCCATCTCCGTCGCCCTTCCTGGCTTCGTCCGTCGCCTTCGTACGTCAAAAAAATCGTTCATACCTACAGAAAACCAAATCGTTCGCTTTGCTCGTTTCTTATACCTAAAAAAAACTGGAGTAGATCGAACCGTCCTCCCCGGCCGCACCCCCAATTCCCGAACAGGGTCTCCCTCACCCTGGACCCTGCCCGTTCGCCTCGATTCGTCGATCCGCCGCCTACTCCGCTCTCCGCCCCGCAGCGACGACGAAGGAAAGGAGCTGTTCGGGACGACCGCGGTCGTGGCGGCGCGTGGCATGGTACGGTCCACCTGCCCGTCGACCATGAAGGATGAGGCCAGTTCCCCGCTGCGCTCGACCTGCCGTCCGGAGCGACCGATACCGAGGACCCCGCGTCGATGCGGGTGTGCCCTTACCGCTACAGCTCCCTGGCCGTCTGGCCGTTCTTCGAGTGCATGCACATATGCCAAAGTGATAGGTATATTTCTTTTTTGACAGCTTCATCTCTTAATGTCAGGATAACAGTACACCATGCAATCTCTAGATGGTTATTATGACTTTATGGATGAGTTCTTACGTATTGAACAGCTAATTAATGTGAATCATGGATTGGTCTTTGACGGCATGTACATCGATGGTGGACTGGATCCATCTGGCCGTTCCTCCTCTTTTTTGTTTAGGTTCTAGATTCAAATAGTGCTGAAAGTTGCAAAATCTTACATCTAAATTCTGTCAGAATCTTTGTGAGCAAAAGAGGGCTGATAATTCAGTTCTGGATTTTTTACCGAGAGCATGAAAACTTTTGTATTTTGGAGAAACATATGCTTCATGCATGTTCAGTTGTTCATGTTCATATTTTCTTCAGTTTGTTTTGTCCTTGCTCAGTTCTTATTTTCTGTCGAAGAAAAGGTGTTTGTGAAAAATCTCAACATTGCAGAATTCTTTTGTAAGGATCGTCTTCTTTTATGATCATGCACCCTGCCACTGCCCGTGGCTCCTTTCTGCAGCAACGTTGTCAGCCTGAAGCACGCACAATGGAAGTAGTGTGCTTGGCACATTAGTTCGGGGAAGTGGTGATTCCGGTGATGCCAATGCCGAGGACACATTGGATGAGGTGATAGGCGTAACCACAACCGAATTGCAAGTACCAGCATCGAAGGGTGAGGATGACGACATATATCCAGAAGAATGAGGTAATTTCAGAGATGGAAATTAAGACTTGGGCACCGACTGATTCGAAACATGGAGGTCACCAAGACTGATAATGGTTTCAGCATACGCTTTTAGCAACAAAGGAAGATACACATATGGTGAACAATTTCTCTATAACATTTCGTGCAGTGGTGATGATCAAAACATGTTGTATGGAGCTTCCGTAAGTTGTATTTCATGAAGTATACACCAATCAGCATTCATCTGGTTAAAATATAGAGTTCCAGTTCAGTGTATTTGTCCACTTGTTGGCCTTCACCTTTTCATAAAGTATACACCAATGAATTGTCGACCAATTTATTTTGTTAAATTTAATTAGGACTCATTGGTTTGTGTCGAAGCATTTGTACTAATTTGTTTCATGCGACAAGATTTATATGTTTCATGCATGAAGAGTCTATGCTTACTGTTTTCTCTGTTAGATAAAAATTCCAGTGATGGCAATGTTCAGGAGTTGATCCATGCTACTGCCAAAAATAGACCTGCCATTGCCGCAGTTACTAGCAAATCAATCCATATAGTTATAATTCACTTTATGTCATAATGTTGATGAAGTACTGGTCTGTTTAATTGATTATGTTTGGCAATAACCGGGCTGAAATGTCTCTCGTTTATATGCATTGTTGAGCTTTATGCATCCATGTGCTCAAGGTGATCCATATGGGATCATAACCTTACACATTGGTCATGCAACAAAGGCAGATCAAAGTGTGATACTGAGTTAATTGACGCGAGGAAAAGTTGTTACCGGGAGACATGCGATTAGGATAAAATGTGGCATCTTTTTATTGGAAGGGGAAAAGAACTAGAAGAATCATTACATGAAAAAGTGAAGCTATGCAAGACAGTGGAAATAAACATTTTAATTATTTCCAGCTCTTTGGCGTTCCATTGCAACATATCGGTATTTAGCAAAGAATGCAACACTTGTTGTCGTCTTGCTGGGAAAGAGATCTGACTGTACGTTGTAATGTTATATTATATTTTTTTTCTTGACTCATTGATGTTTGTGTAAAACCTCACAACTACCTTAATTACATGCTCACAACCAAGACTTGCGCAAAAAAACTTTCAAGACCGTAGCAACGCACGGACATCTAGCTAGTATGTTGTAAGAACTCTTGTGTTCGCCACCTTCATTATTGAATCTGGGAGCTATGCTCATTAAGGGCCCATTTGGATTCTAACCACTCCGCTGCACTCTCGCTCAATTGGAAGCATCCGTGAAGCTCGGATTTACCAACTCCGTAAAAATAAGCTGGGAGCTATGCTCATTAAGGGCCCGTTTCGATTCTAACCACTCTCGCTCCACTCTCGCTCATCTGGGAGCATCCGTGAAGCTCAAATTTACCAACTCCGTAAAATATACGGTAACTCTGTTCGCTCTAGGACCGCTGTTGCGGAGCGGGGGAGTCCTGAACGGAATCTAAGTCGAAAAAACCCCTAATATTCTTTTCTTTTGTACATTGTCAAAGTTTCATCGAAATTCGACAATAATTTGCATACTGGTCATCCTCATTAGCATTCCTTTTTTCTAGTATTCCAATATCAGATTTCTCTGAATTTTGTCACCCTATTTTAAGTCCAAATCTACTCCACAAAAAGTCAAGGAATTAAGGAGTTCAGATCCAACTGTTTTTCTAGCGCAGGAATTCAGATCCAACTTCCAAGCATCAACGTGGCCCAAGCCCAACCAAGCAGAGTACCCGCTCATCCGCCAACTCATTCCCACCAGACCACCGCGCGTATCGATCGAGAGCCCCTGCCGACGAACCAACCATGGCCGGCTCCGGCGCCAGCGACGACGAGGTCGTCCTCGAGATGGAGCACTGCATCCGCATATTCAAGAGCGGCCGCGTCGAGCGCTACTTCGGCTCCGACCCCGTCCCGCCCTCCACCGACGCCGCCACCGGCGTCGCCTCAAAAGACCATACCATCTCCCCCGACGTCGCCGTCCGCCTCTACCTCCCGCCCATCTCCAAAGAGAGCTGCGGCGGCGGAAAGAAGCTGCCCATCCTCGTCTACTTCCACGGCGGCGCTTTCGTTCTCAACACCGCCTTCAACTTCGTCTTCCACGCGTACCTCGCCTCCCTCGCCGCGCGCGCCCGGGCCGTCGTCGTCTCCGTCGACTACCGCATAGCGCCCGAGCACCCGCTCCCCGCTGCCTACGACGACTCTTGGAGAGCGCTGGCCTGGGTGGCTTCGCACGCACCCGGCGGCGCCGGCGAGGAGCCCTGGCTCACAGACCACGCCGACTTCTCCCGCCTGTCCCTCGGCGGCGAGAGCGCGGGCGCCAACATCGCGCACCACATGGCGATGCGCGCCGGCGCCGAGGGCCTTCCCCACGGCGCGCGCATCAGCGGCGGCATCGTCCTCGTCCACCCCTACTTCCTCGGCCACGGCAAGGTTCCCTCCGAGGACAGCGACCCCGTCATGGCCGAGAACGTCGTGAAGATGTGGCGCGTGGTGCGGCCCGGGACCACCGGCGTCGACGACCCGTGGATCAACCCGCTGGCGGCCGGCGCGCCGTCCATGAAAGGGCTGGCGTGCGGGCGCGTGCTCATGTGCCTCGCGGAGACGGACGTGTGCCGCGACCGCGGCCGCGCCTACTGCGAGGGGCTCAGGGCGAGCGGATGGGCGGGGAAGGTGGAGGTCCTCGAGGTGGCCGGGCAAAGCCACTGCTTCCATCTCGGCAACTTCACCTGCGATGACGCCGTCAGGCAGGATGATGCCATCTCCAGGTTCTTGAATCTGTAGAAACACTTACGCGGTTGCGTGGCGCGCAGGCTCCTGTTCTTTGCTGTATGATTTGTGTATTTTTCAAAGGTTTGAAAGATTTGTTTTTTAAACGGTTGTAACATTTGTGTTTGCTGACCGTTTGTATTTTTGTGATTCCTATAGGAATTTGAAACACATGAATTAAACAAGATGTATGTTTGGACGCTCTACATGATTGTATATCAGTATATTTCTTCAAGAGAGAGAAGAGGAGAGATAGAGATGCATGTTCATTGAACTTCTCAAAGGAAGTGCAAACATGAGACTTGAGAAAATGTTTAGAAACCTCTAAAAAATTGGAGGAAATGAAGGATTCTTATACGTGTGAAATTTCAAAACTAATCTTATGTATTCTAAAAGGCATCATAATAGAATTTCATATAGGGTTCCATCCTAGTATGGAATTTCTATTTACCAAACGGGGCTAAGAGCATCTAGCAGAGCCCGTGAAAGGCCAAAAACCATATAAGTCCAGCGACTATATGGTTCCGGCCAAAAATTGACGCCGATCAGAACTCATAAACGTGGCCCGACCTTCCCTCGTATTCGCGAACCTCCGACCTTATATATATAATTTGAGGGGCAGTATACGGGTCTGACCGGAATTCTCCTATCTCTTCACGCGCCGCCGTCCGCTCCAGCCATCGATTTCTCACTAGTCCGGCAAAATTTTACACTGCTGATTAAAGATTTGTGCTCGCCATGCTCAAGATGCGGTCGTTCAGGTGTTCTTTAGGTCCAATTTTTAGAGAAGGCGGCGCGGTAAGCTGGCGTCCGGCCTCATGTGGCCGGCCAGGGTAGGGCCTCATGCAGTTGGCCAGGGCAGGGGCTAGCGCGGCCAGGGGTGGCGCGGCCCTAGCGGGCGGCGCTGGCGAGCAAGCAGGGTCGGCGGGAGGTTGAAGAAAGAAAGAAAAAAAGGAAAAAAAATATTCACATGCCCCATATTAAGAAGCTATTTTACGGTTTATTTTTACATATTCTGATCTGTGCTTCCTCAATTTGAGCCTATACTTGCATTTACAATGTCCTTTGAGCCTATACTTGCATTTACAATGTCCTCTACTCGGGTTTTACGAGTCAATGGTTTACAGTGCTTGCTAGAGATGTTCTCAGAGCAACTCTAGCAGACCCCAAATGTGGTCAAACCCGCAAAATTTTAAAAGTTTGCAGTTTCAATATAAAAAACTGCGCAGAATAGATCCCATAAACCCGCAAAACTTTTAGTTTTAATTTGTAGGTCAGCCTGCATCCACGGTCGCAACCCCATATGTTCAGTTTCCTAGGCCAAACCGAACCAAATATGGGGGCGACTGTAACCCGGTCAATGCTAAAATTTCATCACGGATATCAACGGACCTACACCAGGGTCGCCGGAATCCGACAAAATTCTACCACAGAGCTCCAAATTTAATCAATTTTTTTTTTTCAATCTCCTCTCAATCTTTACCAATCGGATCGATTCCATCAAGTTTTTATCAAACTAGGTGTTGCCGGTAGGGGCTTGCCCGTCGAGGTCGAGCTCTGTAGGCAGGCGGCGCGGGCGGGCGGCGCTTGCGGGAGGATGGCGCAGGCGGGCGTTGCGGTCGACTTAGGTGGGCGGGCGGGCGGAGCAGGCGGCCGGCGCAGGCGGGCAGGCAGCGCTGGCAGGAGGGCGGCGCGGGCCGGGGCTGGCCGGCGGCATGGGCCGGCAGCGCGTGCGACGGCAGCCGGCGCGGAGCGTGCGGGCGGGCGGAGCAACAGGGCCTGCCAGGAGTGGGCGTGAGTGCGGGAGGTTGAAGAAGGTGAGAAAAGAAAAAAAAGTAAGCTCCACCAAAAAATTTCGGTATGCAGTTTTGTTTGATCATATCTGTTCTGTCAGACACAATTTTAATCTGTAAATAAGCGATACAGGTCGAACTAAACTGCTTTTTACAGGTTTATGGATGGGGTCTGCTAGAGTTGCTCTAATACGATCTTCCTCAAAATCAAAGAGAAGCCGGTGATCTTACATTCGAACCCTTGAACTGATGTACATTATGACTTGCAGCCCTCACGGGCTCACTGATGCGCGGGCGCCGCCGCGGCTGCGCCAGCTGCGCTGGGTCACCGGCTCACCGCCCCACCGTTCTCATAGTCAGATTCTTCCAGATCCAAGTCCTGAAGCAGGCAGATACTTTACCGGCAAGGACTCCGGCAGTTCACTGATCTCTAGGCCGCGGACATTCAGATTTGTTCCTGCATCCCCTCCCCTGATCTCCGCCACGCCATGTCCGACACGGATGCCGGCGGCGACGAGGTCATCCACGACGCCCCCAACTTCATTCGCGTATACAAGAGCGGCCGCGTCGACCGGTTCCTGCGGGTCGACTTCGCCCCACCCGGCACCGACGCCGCTACCGGCGTGTCCTCAAAGGACGTCCCCATCGGAGCCGGCGTGTCGGCGAGAATCTACCTCCCGGCAGCCCCCGCCGGCGGACACCAGAGCAAGCTCCCCGTCCTCGTCTTCTTCCACGGCGGCGGCTTCTGCCTCGGCTCGGCGTTCGACGCGGCCGTGCACGGGCACGCCAACGCGCTCGCCGCGCGGGCCGGCGCGATGGTCGTGTCGGTGGAGTACCGCCTCGCGCCGGAGCACCCGGTCCCGGCGCTCTACGGGGACGCCTGGGCGGCGCTCCAGTGGGTGGCCGCGCACGCCGCGGCCGGCCAGGAGTCCGAGCCATGGCTGACCACCCACGCGGACTTCGGGCGCGTCCACGTCGGCGGGGAGAGCGCCGGCGCCAACATCGCGCACCACGCCGCGATGCGCGCTGGCGCGGAGGAGCTGGGCCACGGCGTGAAGGTGAGCTCGCTCGTGCTGATCCATCCCTACTTCCTGGGGGGCGACGGCTACGAGTCGGACGGGATGGGCATGGCCCTGCTCCGCGAGCTCGAGCGGCTTTGGCCGGTGGTGTGCCCGGGGACCAGCGGCTGCGACGACCCGTGGATCAACCCGATGGCGGAGGGCGCGCCCAGCCTGGCCGGGCTTGGGTGTGGCCGCGCGCTGGTATGCGTTGGTGGCAAAGACGCCATGAGGGGCAGGGGAATGCTGTATGCTAAGAAGCTGATGGGGAGCGGGTGGCAAGGCGAGGCGGAGGTCTGGGAGGCGGATGGGCAGGGTCACGGCTTCCACCTATTCCAGCCGACATGCGCACAGGCGGAAGCTCAGATCCGTGCCATCGGTGAATTTCTGAGCCGCCGATGAGCCGTCATGTGCTCCACTCATTCACATGACCAAGGCAATGTTCTTGAATTGGGTATCAGAGCACATTGGTTAGTTCATGTATTGCTTAAAACATGTTTTCGGTTGTTCTTTGGTAGTTCTATGTTTGATCTATTGGAAGTATATTTGTAAACTTTTACTGTCCTATGAGATTCAACTTCAGACTTCTTAGTCTGCCATTCTTGTCAGTATAAATTTGTGTTTGAAAGGATTCAAGAATGCTAAGATATGAATATGAAGTTTTCAATAGAAAGAACTTGCTTTCTCAAGAATAAAAAAGAATTTACTCATTTTGTGAGCCTGAATCACCATGTTGGAGCTTTTACATACATATTTACCGCTAAAAATGTCTCATTGGTATGCTGCATAGTATCTATATTTTCATTTCAACCTTTAGTTCTTCGATAGTTTTATGTTTAGTCTATAAGAACCATACTAGGTAGTGGGTACTATCATGTGGAGTTCAAATTTTGACCTGTTAGTCTGTCAATTATAAATTTGTACTTTGAAAGGGTATAACAATGCTAAGATATGAATACAAAGATCTCATTCATATTACCATAGTAGGAACTAGAAAAGAAAGGAACTTACTTATTCGAGCCCAGATCACCTCACCTTATCAGATTTATCTTAAAGCTTTTTCCTACATATATTTACTCTGTAAATATCTGACTGGGAATGCTATGTACTATTCATATTCCCCTTTCAGGCTTTACTTCAGGACAATCAATTATCTTTCTTTTCCAGACATTCCTTGTGATGTTGCATTGCATGACATGGCAGACTAAGCGGCTGCTCTTAAAAGTGCAAGTCTATGAGCAATTGTGTAAATGTTACTGATGCGGCACGGGTGGTGGTCACCCCTGCCGCCGCTGCAAGGCACGCTGAAGAACTTCTCAAATACCTACGTGTTCGATGGTACTCCTTAGAGAGATCCCCACCAAATAACAGAGCTCTCTGCTGCAGGCCTGAATAATGTCTTGGACAGCCTTTTTCCCCATTTGCTGCAGCATCAGGGCTTTGCACAGTGCTTCCTTTACTTCCTTTTGCCTTATTGATGTCACTGACCAAATGCACTTTCTCTGTCGACTGCAATGGAATGCTTTCTTGAGTAAATTAGATGCGTATGCAGGAAAACTTATGTTGCATAACGGTATTATATTGTAGAAATCGAGACTAATGTTCTAGCAGTTTAGTTTTTTTTCAGGGCCAGACGTGGCACCAATATGCCGTGTTTTCGTGAGGTGAGGAAGGTTTTTTGTGGAGGATGTCTTAATTTTGCTAGCAGCCTGGCCGGATTGGAACAGTCAGCATCACCATATCTGGTAACTACCACATTAAATTCCTTTCATGCGGCCCAGTTTTTTTGGATTATGTAAGGATGTATTGTTGCCTTGACACATATATGTTGGGACTATGTGGAGGCAACCACTCGGCTCATTGCATAACTAAATAACAGATGAGATGACGACTTCTCATGATGTGCAACATTGCCATACCATTTTTCCTTGAAGCACAACAGACATAAGCTTTGCTTCTTTATATCAAATCAAGTGTTTGAGTTGCAGTATGTACAAGAGCCTTGACAACAGAATGTAATTCCTGGTAACATACCATTTCATTGCTATGGAATAGCCTCTCCTCTGTTTGATTCTCATTGGCAATGGAACATCATTCTCTGGCATTGCACGATCTTACCTCTTCAGCACAAATACAACCCTTAACAGGGTGCCATAAAGAAAAAAATTAACTTTTGATGTTTATCATCCATGTAGCAAACATATAGCAGAACTACAAACTATGCCATTTAAAGATGGAAAGTGAAACAAGTTAAGTTTATTTAAATTTGGGTAGACAGTTCATTGCTTTAAATTTTATAAAGACACAAAGGATACTATTTATCTCTTGCAAATTTTGTTCTTAAATTAAATACTCATATTTCTTTGTCCAGAGGGTTCTGATCAGTTAAATATTTTCACAATCAATACTTTGGTCTTATCACATGATCTCTTACTTGACGTGCCAGATAACCTTTTCCTTATATATGCAACCTATAGAAAGCTGGATTGTTACACCATTTCTCCTAAATCACATGTGCAGAAAACGAAAAATAAAATAATTGATGACTTGTTCATAAGTTTGTTGGATATAGATAACAATAGATGTTCTTAACTAGGCCATCAATTAGGTAACCCATCCAGTTAATTCAAAACTAGAACAAATTGAATGGCAGCTGGTAACATGTTCTCTCCCCTTCACCACATTCTGCTTAAAAATAAAATGCATCAGAAGTGCAGGTTCCCCTGATGTCATCCTTTAAGGTCTTTACGTGCCTAACTTTTGCAGTTTTTCATCCCATTTAGGTGAATTAAGTAAAAGTAGTACACACATTGTTCATCCTATTCGATTATCATTTTGAGATAAGAGCAAACAGCAATGATTTATTACCGCCATGCAAGAGTACGTCAACTTTCTAACATGACTAACATTTGGATCATAGAAATTTCCTTTTTCTGACAGCACCTCCAGGGCACAAGAATAACCCTTCGACCAAGGGCAACTGAGAAAGAGACATTCATCCTATATTAAATGAAGAGATATACGCTGCATCTCAAACGTCACAAGCAGATACAAGCCTCTCAATCATCACAACAATGAAAACCACATTTTCTATTTTGACAAGTTCTGTCTTTTTTTTGTATGTTTGATAACAAAAATGGGACATTTCAACACATTATTAGGTCTATTGGGCTAGAAGTTTCCTTGAAAGCACCTAATCCAGTCACTATTAACAATGCCTCAGAAAGTAAAGCCTGTACCTTTTAACTTTAGTTCTACATTCTCATGAAGGAAGGATGGAAGATCTTGTTGCACGTTTAAGTTACGCGTAATGACTGACGACTTTTCCTGATTGCTAGAGACCTGCTTGAATTACTTAGCCATGAAAGTTCTCATCCAAAGTCTATAAATACTAGTTCTCTACATTAACTTGAGCACTCAATAAAATTCAATTGTGTGAACCTACTCTTGAGGAGAGCGGAAATATGGAGAGTGGAAAACATATCTTGTGTAGACACCCACCAACTTATGGCAACCTCATCACAATTCTGTCTATTGATGGTGGAGGGATTCGAGGAATCATTCCAGCTGTTGCTCTTTCTTTTCTAGAAACAGAGTTGCAGGTAAAACTCTAGTTATGTAGCATAAGTGATTTTCATATCTTGTGATATGGCCAAGGCAATGCTAACCTGGTAAGAGATATGACAGATTAAAATTCCATGTTCCATATATGATGTTAGATGAAATTATGTCAACTTTATTATTTGGTGCTAGTTTCAAGTTCAAACCGTTAAGAGTTTAATTCAATCCACCATATCTTGTTAACTTTAACTGCTATTTTTCTTGTCACCTCGTCTTTGTTATTATTATTATTTTATGCGGAGATGTATATGTTGAAATGTTGCAGTACTGCATAAGATTTTCAGATTCCTGGCAATTTTTTTCTCCCCTTAGTCCATTAGTTCAAATTGTCTGCTTGTTTCAGCTATCTGCTTTAACCTCTATAGGAATGATGAACTGAATATACTCGCCATGTAACTCTGGCTTTTCCCCTTCCGCACCAGCTTATGCTCCTTTCCTTAGAAATACAATAATATTCAATTGATGCTGTTGATTGCATTTCACTGAACTGTGGTGTTAATTTCTGAAGAAACTTGATGGAGATGAAACCCGATTAGCAGACTACTTCGATGTCATGGCTGGGACTAGCACAGGAGGGCTTGTGACCTCGATGCTCACTGCACCAAACAAGAAGGGAAGACCACTTTTTGCTGCCAAGGATATTCAAGCATTTTATCTGGACCATGCTCCCAAAATTTTCCCACAGCTCAGGTGAACACATATTATGATTTTTGTTGATTGGATTGGAACTTGTTTGTGAACATTTTGTTTTTTATAGGGGTGCATTTGGTCGGATAATGAGGATGCTCCGATCATTGTCAGGGCCTTCCTATGATGGCAAGTACCTTCATGAAGTTGTGAGAAAGAAGTTAGGAAACACCAGGCTGCATCAGACTTTAACGAATGTGGTAATACCAACTTTCGACATAAAGTGGCTACAACCAACAATTTTTTCGTCCTATGAGGTTTCCCTCTCTCTCTCTCAGACCTTTTGGAAGTTTGAATTTGAGTACATGTTTTGTTTTAGATACGAGTTATAAGTCATAACAAATTAATTTTAAGGGCACAGGAAATACCTGCTACTCATTCACCTCGTCATAGTGGAGATTTTACACAGAATTGAACTTTCTATTATCATTTGACAGGTTAAGAAGAAGAACACAATGGATGCTTTGCTATCAGATATTTGCATCAGCACATCCGCTGCTCCAACATATCTACCTGCACATTACTTCAAGACCGAAGACTATAATGGAAACACCAAGGAGTTTAATCTCATTGACGGGGGAGTAGCTGCCAATAATCCGGTACTATAGTTATCCTTATTTAACTGGTTATGCATAACGTTGTACAATTTCACTTCAAGTGTATGGTTTATAAGTTTAGTTTCTTTCACTTATCATGCTTGCTGTGCAATACACCTCCACTGTGTCTAAATAAAATTACCTGATTCAGAAATTGAAGGCAAGTCTGCATTTTTTTAAAGAGACCTAATGTCCATCTCTCTCGTGTTTAGGCTTTAGTTGCCATTGGAGAAGTAACCAAGCAGATTTTCAAGGAAAATCCAGATTTCTTTCCAATAAAACCTATGGACTATGGCCGGTTTTTGGTCATTTCACTTGGCACAGGCTCATCAAAGTTTGAAGAAAAGTACAATTCACAAAAGGCTAAATCATGGGGAGTGTTAGGTTGGTTACTTAGCAGTGGATCCACACCGTTGGTAGATATTTTCACACGGGCAAGTGCAGATATGGTGGATATTCACATTGCTGCTGCTTTTAAAGCTTTACGTTCTGAGCAGAACTACCTGAGGATTCAGGTAATTAAAATGAAGCAGTATATTTTGTACTAAGTAACCAAGAAAACAGCATGCTTTTCTCTGAAGCTGCCATTTCTAATAACAGGATGATACTCTACGGGGAACACTCTCCTCGGTTGATGTTGCCACCAAGGATAACCTGGAGAAACTTGTGAGTGTTGGCGAGATGCTGCTAAAGAAACCTGTCTCACGGGCAAATTTAGAGACCGGTCAGATGGTGCCTGCTTGTAGTGACACTGATGTAACCAACGAGGAAGCTCTCAAGAGGTAAACTTGTCATCACCTATTCACCTCTCAATGGCTTCCAAGCTACATGGAGCCCTTTTTTGAAAAAATTGAAAATGGCATTTAAAAGTTTAAAAAATCGAAAAAAAATTCTAGATGTAGATAATAATGAGATATACTAGTGTGCAAAAACCAAACCCAAATTCGTTGCATTGTAGGCTCAGAAAAAATGAAAAATGTGTAGCTCTGGGTGTGATGAACAGTGCACATTCTTAAAACTTGAAAATTTGGCAGATTTGTCATTTTTGTGTAGCCTAAAATTCAACGAATTTTGAATTGGGTTTTGGGGTTTTGCACGCAGGTAGAGTTCAACATTACCTACACCTAGAATTTTTGTTTTGAATTTTTGAAACTTACAAATGTCGGTTTTATTTAAAAAAAAAAACAGCCACCATGAAGCCTGAGCTCCATTTGTGATTTCCCGTCTACTTATAAGCTAATTAGAACCATTTTGCAGATTTGCAAAGCTGTTGTCTAATGAAAGGCGAGTTCGTCAAGCAAGGTCGCCGAAATGAACTCCGGTCTCTTTTATGTCAATGCTCTGCCAGAGACAAACTAACTCTGCATGGCATGCACCAGCTACCAATTAGTTGAGCTGTCTGTTGAAGTTTCATTGTAACATAATTAAATAAATGTGTTGTGTGGCATACTGACTGCCATGGCTTGATTAGTTTCACTGTAACATAGTTAAACATGTGTGTAGTATGGCATACTGGCTTAATACTGTTAAGCGCTGATGGCTTTATTGATGTGTAAATACAAACAAACTTTTCAAATAAACTGAACATCTTTTATTGTTCCGTTGTGTTGTCGATTCCACTGATATTTTTTCAGCTGACCGGTTCTGAAGGATTCCAGGTTGGCCATGCAGCAAGACATTTTGAATAAAGAGATAGGCAGTGCTACTGCATGGAACAAGCACCTGGTACGATTTTGCTTCGCTTTGTACGTAGAAATAGTTAAACCTATCTCTGCTTTGAGTCTCAAGCAAGATGAGAGATGCCTTTTCATGAAGATTGCTTTGCCCTTTGGTACTTCTGTAAGATTCTGCTGTTGGGGATGGTCAGAGAGACATCCAATTCCTATTGGGTTTGGAGCGTGAACTGACTAGACAAATGTATGCAAGGCGCTTCACTAACTCAAAGCAGTTCTTTTTTAATGACAAACTTTCCAAGGCAATAGGCTCATCTGTGCGAGTGTGAGTACCTTTTAGCTTGCAATGAAAGTTCCAACTCATTACATTCTTGCAATATGCATTTTTTTTGTGAACACTGAAGTGGCCCTATTTATGATCATGGTATTAACTCTTTGAAGTTGGTTTTGTTCAACATTGCAGTAACCAAGGAGCAGAGCATAGGCTGAAGGATGACTGGAACTGAATATTATGATATGGATACTACGGTGCTTAGCCTTTCAGAGCGAGTCTTGCAAAACAAAGTATTCTGGGGCAAGGGCACGATGACCCTCGGGGTCTCGGCTCTCTGGTATTTATTATAGTCAAATAGGGTTACAGGAGTATTACAGACGGAGTCCTATACGGACTACTTACAGAGTCCTAATCGGACTAATACAATATGTCTAACACCCTCCCTCAATCTTAACTATGTCCTGAAATACAGAGTAAGTTAAGATTGCGCCTACAGCCTTCAAAAGTCAGTAGCGGCAGTGGCTTCGTGAAGATGTCCGCAAGTTGGTCTTTAGAAGAGATGAACTTGATTTGTAGGAGCATCCGTGTAACCCGTTCTCTGACAAAGTGGAAGTCAACTTCAATGTGTTTGGTGCGAGCATGGAAGACTGGATTTGAGGACAGATATGTAGCACCAATATTATCACACCAAAGGACTGGCGGACGATTCTGAGAGACCCCCAACTCTCTCAACAAAGACTGCACCCATATGATTTCAGCAGTAGCATTTGCAACCGCCTTGTACTCTACTTCAGTACTACTACGAGACACTGTAGCTTGTTTACGAGCACTCCAGGCGATCAAATTTGGTCCAAAGAATATAGCATGTCCCCCCGTGGATCGCCGATCATCTGGACAACCAGCCCAGTCGGCATCGGAGAAGGCGGCCAAAACAGTAGAGGGACTTGACCGAAAATGAAGACCAAACGGAGCAGTATGACGAAGATAGCGTAAAATACGCTTAACAGCAGTCATATGAGAATCTCTGGGTGCATGAAGGAACTGACAAACTCGATTGATAGCATAGGACAAGTCTGGGCGAGTGATCGTCAAATATTGTAACCCTCCAACAAGACTGCGATACTCAGTAGCATCATCAGAAGAAAGAAGATCACCAGCCAGAGTAGAAAGCCTGTCAGTAGCAGACATGGAAGTAGTAGCCGTCTTGCACTTAAGCATACCAGACCGGCGTAACAAATCCATAGAATATTTCTGCTGAGTGAGAGTCAACCCAGCATCACAGTGAGTAACCTCCAATCCAAGAAAGTAATGGAGTTTACCAAGATCTTTCACAGCAAAGTCGGCACCCAACGCTGTCACAAGGCGGGCAGTCGCAGACTCAGACGAGCTGATAACAATAATATCATCAACATACACCAGCAGGTACATAGTAAGCTGAGGACGCTGAAACAGAAACAGAGACGTATCAGCAGTAGATGGCACAAATCCATGAGTGCGGAGAACAGATCCCAGACGAGCATGCCAGGCTCGCGGAGCTTGTTTAAGCCCATATAACGCCTTTTCAAGGCGACACAGATGCTGGGGACAAGACGGATCAACAAATCCAGGAGGCTGACGCATGTAAACTTCTTCCTCCAAGACACCGTGCAGAAAAGCATTCTGAACATCCAACTGGCGAAGAGACCATCCACGAGTAATAGCCAATGAAAGCAGAAGTCTGACAGTAGTGGGTTTGACAACAGGACTAAACGTATCTTCGTAATCAAGACCATACCTTTGTTTGAAGCCTTTGGCAACCAACCGAGCCTTGTACCGTTCAATAGAACCATCGGCATGTTTCTTGACTTTGAAAATCCATTTAGAATCAATAATATTAACCCCTGATTGCGGCGGGACCAAGCGCCAGGTATTGTTACGAAGGAGTGCTTGGAACTCATCTTTCATGGCAGCACGCCAATGCAGAATACTTAGAGCAGCCTGATAATGTCGGGGTTCAGCAGTAGGATCAGCCTGAGCATCAGCTAGGCAAGCAGCAATCCACGCAACAGTGCCATCTGTACGTTCACGACGACGAACAATCCCACTTTTACTGCGTGTATGAGGACGCAGAGTAGGAGCAGGAAGTGGTGACGGAGAGGATGCAGGAGAGACCTCAATAGCAGACGAAGTCTGTCCGTCGAGCATACACTCACCAGATGTATGCACGGGAGTCGGCACGGACGACACGGGCGAACTCGTGAGCAGACGCGCAGGCGAGTGCTCAGAGGAGGACGCGGGCGACCGCGACCCAGGCGAGCGAGCAGGAGGTGACCCAGGTGATCGTGAGCATGCAGCTCGGTCAGGGGCAGCAGATGGGTCAAGCCCAACAGAGGATTGCGGCCCATCAGGCGGGAGGAGCACAGACGAGGATGCCACATCTCGAGCGATCAGGTCGAGCGCATGCGAGGCAGCGGGCGGTGCCAGATCATGTGCCAGTGCAGGAAAAGAGATGTCCACAGCTGGGGGCGGCGGCGCATTGACCTGGACGGACTGATTTGTAGATGATGGAGAAGAAACTCCACGTGCAGATTCCGTGGCGACCGATGATGTTGGAAGCACATCGGTGATGTCCATGATCTGAAGACGAGCTCCACAACCGATACCTGCACCATGATTAGGCAACAACGAAGGAGAGTATGCAGCATCTTCAAATTGATCAGGCAGAACAGGTGAAGAGTCGTGTGATGGTGGTGCAGAAGAACTCGGAAGTGCCAAAAACGGGAAAACAGTCTCATCAAAAACAACATCGCGAGAGATAAACACACGATTTGAAGGAACATGAAGGCACTTGTAGCCTTTGTGAAGAGAACTATATCCGAGAAACACGCACTTCTTAGACCGAAATTCAAGTTTATGATTATTATAGGGACGAGTATGCGGCCAACATGCACACCCAAAGACTTTGAGAAATGTGTAATCAGGAGTTTCATGGAGTAACAGTTCTAGTGGAGTTTTCATGTTAAGAAGGCGAGTAGGAAGCCGATTTATCAGAAAACAGGCTGTAGTAAAAGCATCACTCCAATAGCAAAAAGGGACAGACGCATGAGCTAGTAAAGTAAGACCAGTTTCAACAATATGACGATGCTTACGTTCAGCAACACCGTTTTGTTGATGTGTATGAGGACAAGACACACGGTGCGAAATCCCAAGTTTCTGGAAAAAACTGTTGAGGTTTTGATACTCGCCACCCCAATCAGACTGAACAGTAATGATTTTTGTTTTGAGAAGACGCTCAACATGTGCTTGGAATTGCAAGAAAACATCAAACACATCAGATTTACGCTTGATAAGATAAAGCCAAGTAAAGCGACTGTAAGCATCAATGAAACTGACATAATAATTATGACCACTGACAGATGTTTGAGTATGACCCCATACATCTGAAAAAACTAGCTCAAGCGAAGTTTTGATTACACGATTTGACTCAGAGAAGGGAAGTTGATGACTCTTGCCTTGTTGACAGGCATCACAAACTGTATCACTACGATTACTAGACTGAACAGGGAGCTCATGGCGATGGAGAACATGGCGAACAATGGGAGTCGCTGGATGACCAAGACGAGAGTGCCACTGTGACGACAAAGTGCGGACACCACTGAAGACTTGTGGAACAGATGATGGCGGATCAAGCTCATAAAGCCCACGCCGGCAGCGACCTCTAAGAAGCACGTCCCTCGTATCCCGATCCTTAACGAAAATATCAAAAGGATGAAATTCACAAAAAACATTATTATCTAGAGTGAGCTTATGAACAGAGAGTAAATCACGGGTGAGTGAGGGAACATGCAAAATATTTGCGAGACGTAATTGTGCAGAGGTGTATGTGGGAACGGAAGCCTGACCAATATGAGAGATGTGCATACCTGCTCCATTAGCTGTGTGAACCTTGTCAGTGCCCTGGTATGACTCCCGAGCATTGAGTTTGTTCATTTGTGAAGTCAGGTGATCAGTCGCCCCCGAATCCACATACCAAGGGGCATCAATAGGGTACGACGGAGTGTATCCCGGAGTAGTCGCCATGGAGGCTTGGCGCTCGTTGCCTTTCCCATTGTTACCAATACCAAGAAAATCCTGCTTGAAACGGCGATGGCACCGTGAAGCAAGATGACCGTCAAGTCCACAGAGTTGACAAGGCAGCTTGGTGCCACAAGAGGGACAGCAAGCACAGGGACGTCCGCCCGTGGATGGCGCAGGTGACGCTGGTGACTTTCCCCCTCCTGGGGCGGATGATGTACCAGGGCAGTATTGGGGCTTACCCCCACCGCGAGAGGCCGTGTTGGCCGAGGAGGTGTCATGGTAGACCTCGTAGGGGCCGTCGGTAGAACGGCGAGAAGCAATGCGTTGTTCAGTGTTGAGCAAACGCGAGTAGAGATCTCGTGGTGCCATAGGATTATCACGATGATTAACAGCTTCAAAGCAGGAATCATAGTCTTTGTCCAGACCATTGAGAATGTAGGAGGTGAACTCATCATCACGGAGCGGCTGTCCAATGGAAGCGAGGGTATCCGCCAAACCCTTGGCCTTGTTGAAGAAGGCGGTGATAGTAAGATCACGCTTTTTAAGCTCCGAAAGTTGACCACGAATAGCCATAGAACGTGCCGAAGACTGAGAGGAAAAATTATTCTCCAAGGTAACCCAAACATCACGAGCAGTAGCAGAAAATAGCACAAGACCGGCAACACCTTCCGAGAGAGAGGCTTGAAGAGCAGAGAGAATAGCCTGATCCTGAGCAATCCATAAGCGGTACGAGGGATGCGCAGGTGACGGACACGGGCAAGTTCCATCAACAAAATATTCCAATGAAAGTAGGTTGCAACCACCAACAATCAAATTTGGAGCACCGAAAGATCCGTTGAGCGCTCGACCTTGCCCGCGAAGTAGGTATGTCTTCAACTTTAAGAGACGCAAATTGTCCATCAACACATACATATAGCTAGCTTAAAGCTGAGACAACTGGGATTTTGGAATCCAAGCGCCTTCTTTTTCTGGATGGCCGTGAAATATGTCGCAATTAAGTACAGGTCTTAGAACTTCTGCCAGCCAGTCATGTGGGTGTTTTCACACTGGTAGTGCCACAATGCTACGTTTGATGGATCATGGACCATAGGTTTTGGAAAGAAAAAAGGGCAAGTCTGACAAGTATTTCTTCAAATATGGTAATACTGAAACCTCGGGACCTTTTGCTCATGTTAGTGGCCTGCACCGGTTGAGTGCTCTAACCCGTTGGCCATGAGCAACTTGTGCACAGCCGTCGCCCGTACATCAAATAAATATATTTCTCCTCAAGTCATAGGCTATGAACTTAATGATTTCGAAAGGTGATCTCCTAGGTCCAGGGAGCCAACTAATGTGCTTGGCCGGTCAAAAGCTGGCTGCTTGATCGACGGAGCAATGAGGGCCTCCAATGCCAGTCCAAGTAAGGAAGATTCTCCGATTCTGCCACCCTTTTCTAAAATATTTGGAAGAAGTGTCCCCCCTTGACAGTAAAAAATGAGTTTTACTGGCTGCATGCTCTGCATCTGTCCATGTATAACTTACTTTCGAGACTGGCCAGAGGGTCAGGTGGTTAGCAAGCTGGAGTTAAGCTGGCTGCCCCGCAACCCGGGTTCGACTCCTCTCTTACTCGGAATTGTGGCTCATAGCTTCCTTCTATAAAGATATGCCCCGGGTGCTAGTGCCCATGGCTCTCGTTTTTTTATAACTTACTTTCTTTGTGGAGAACATATATTATTTCTTATAATTGTAAAATGTGCACGTTTAGAAATGTAATTACGCCCGTGCACATGAACAGTTTTTGACTGTGGCACTGGCATGTGAAGAAATTGGACTTTGGCGAAAATGACGTGCATGGCGGGTGTTTCTTCATGTTGCCCTTCTGATGCGCTTTTATGTTGCACGGAGCTCCCTTTCTAGTTTATATAGTTCTCGATCTATATTATACTACCTCCTATTTGACACTTAGAATAACATTGCATGCCAAAGCACACTTTCTCGACCTATAAATTGCTGCTGGAGACACCCTTCACATCAAACTTAAAAACTCAACAAGCAAGAAGAGTAGTAGCACACCTGTGTATACTGCCCCCTGTGCTTAAGAGTTTAGACCACCACACTCGGGTTCTCAACTTACTGCATGGCAGGTTCCAAGCAGGTCTCGTCATGCACTTGCATTCTGATCATCGTGATCGTGTCGGGCCACTTGGCGCCGGCTTGCGAGGCGAGGAGGCTGATGGCGGCGATGTCGAGCAACGGCGAGGAGGCATGCACATCAGCGGGGTGCCTCGGCGTGCAAGGCAGCGCAAGCCTCGCGGCGTCGGAGAAGATATCGACCACCGACGGCCGCTCCACGGCGCCTGGACACAGCCCCGGAATAGGCAACAAGCTGCACGCTGCAGGGAACGACCGTCGTTGAGCGTGTAATTAACCTTAAAATGCTGGATGGGTACAGAGCTCCTCGTCGCCTGTTTATATGAACTGTTTGTTCTCTTGATTTGTATTCCTCGGCTCATTGTGGATGCAGATGTATATGGCTGTAGAAAGAAGAAAAACGTGTGATGTGTATTTCATGTTCATTGGAATAATAAAGTGTGCATTGCCTTCCCTTCTTTCTTCTGACAATGATTGCGAGTGCCTCACTAAAATTTATGAATGTCATGTACGAGTTCATGTAGGACTCTAGACTCTAGAGGTGTCAAATAAACCAACGGTGTACTTTCATATATGGGGGTAAAAACACCTGCAATAAAAATGATAAAAAATACAGACAAGGAGAGAACATAAAATTCTAAGAATCGACATTAAACTGGCGTAAGGATTCTGAGGGCATTTCAAGTAGCAGTAGCTGCCCAAAAGGATGCTGGTTGCAGGAGATCCTCCCAACTAGAGAGATCTACCGGTAAAATATTTTCTCCATGCACATACAAGGAAGATTCCGTACCATTTGACAGCGACCGGCCGGGCGCAATGCATCGCACCGTGCATGTAATATATTGCAAATTTTGTGCCAGTCTTTTGACCTTTCTCCCTTTTTCGAAAAGGCGGTTGAGATCACGTTTCATTACATTTTATAGGAAAAATGTAAGATCCACTTAACCGCTCGGTAAGTATCATCTTATTTTCATTGTGATGAAAACAAATATATGTTGGTTCTATGAAATCTTGTAGAATTGGAATGACATGACATTGAGATCCTGTATTTTTTTCTTTCTATTCTTGCATTGTTTTGAATCGACTGAATCAAAGATTCCCTCACAATGAAAGGCTTGGTTGCCTGCATAAAAGCCAACCAGTCTAGCAAGATACAATTTTTGAGTGTTTGATTGTCCGCATGAGGGGTCGAGCAAGGCTTGACGCTGCTTAAAGAACCCCTCAGCTAGACCTGTTGAGAATGCTCGATTCGGCCGTTTGAATGCTAGTATAGTGTCGAGGACAAAGTTCTCAAGCAATGGCGGCTGCTTAAAGATGCCTGAGAACACCCAGGCAATCAGGGGTGTAAACTCTTTGCGGTTGCATCACCTTGATGCAAAATGTTTGGGTCAATGAAGCCCCCTTCCATCCCAAGGCCTGTGCTTCGGTACACCCCCCCCCCCCCCTCCTCAAACTCAAAAGGTTATTATAGACTTCTCCACTAATTAGATAATTAGGCTGATTAATTAGATGCGCTCGCCAAGCCCAAATACAAAACCCTGTACCTGTATGGCATACGGTATTCCACACCTATCCCTACGCGCGCGACGGCCGGCGGCGGGATCGAGGAGAGGAAACAGAGAGGGAAAGAAGGATCATCGCTGTATCATTTTTCCCGTCCCCGTCAACCCCGGTGGCTGACACCGGCGACACAGAAAGCGGCTGCGACATCCCCACATGAAGCCCGGATACATCTCGACGGGAAGGAGGGTCGCAGCGGTCGACCTCAATCCCACCTTCCCTATCTCTTGGCTTTCTTTTTCCCAATCCAGATCCACGAGGTGTGCTGCACATGCTGCCTTGGTTCCTGATTTGTACAAGAACGTCTGAATTTTTGTGCAATGTACAAGTAGTCTACATTAACAATTTCTGAACCGGATCATTTTCTATGGGGAGTAATTCCTAAGGGTTCATGGCGAACATGTAGATCCTGATGAATTCTGTGCTTCATTTTCTTCGTGAGCTAGCTCGGGAACACTGACGAGCAGCAGCACCTTACATTAACCTAACTCGCGCCGCTTGATCTGTATTGCTCCTACTCGCTTGAGGCCGCGCGCACCAAGCAACGAGCTGCCGGTGGCCTCTTCCTCGGCTAGACGCAACTGCCGAGCACTCTTGCCAGACGCCAGCCTAATACCGCCGCGAGATCGGGCAACAGCTCGTGCCGGCGGCCGCCGTCAAGGCGCTACCGCTAGCCGCGACAATGGGCACCCTGAACGTGGATACAAACTGGCTAACCACGAATCAGATTCCTACAAATACGCGTACTGATAGTATATCATGTACGGGCTCAAATGGGCCATACGAATTTAATCAGGCTATATTATAATTTAATTACTTTCTAATGACCATCATGTCCTTAATTATGAAGAGGTACGGAGAAATCTCAGCCGTTGTTGTGTTTGAGTTTGATAAGGGGGGGTGTACCGAAGCAGAAACCCCATCCCAAAAGTGCCCCGTCAAGCATTTTGTGGTTGATTACACACGCTCAACAAATGCGACATTAGGGGAAACTCCTGTACTCCCAAGACCTCGTTGATTGTAGCATATTTATGCATAACACTCTTTATCGACAAAATTTACGCATAACAAATTGAAACACGCCCAGGTACTGATCTTTTAGGATGTGTTCGGTTCTGGAACCGGGTAGGACGGAATGGAATGGTTCCATTCCTAGGGCATGGAATGGTTCCGACCCGGTGTTCGGTTCGGAAAAATTTGAGGAACGGAACGGTTCCATCCTTGTGCTCGGTTTTGTTCGGTTTTTGGAGAATGGAATGGGGCAGAATTGAGGTGGTGACGTGGCATGCCGCCATCCCCGATGCCGGCACCCTGCCACGCAGCATGCCGCCACCACCGTAGGCGGCAGGCCTAGCATGCCGCCACCCATGTTGGCGGCAGGCCTTGCCACATGGCGGCAAGCTTGATTAATTATTTCTAATCTTAATTAATTATTGGTAAACACGATTAATTATAGCCTAATCTTGATTACTTATTGCTAAACTTGATTAATTAGACGAAGGCACTGTGCCATTCCACCTCGTCCGGCCGATTTGGCCGGATCGGTCCGTTCCGCATCTACGACGAATATTCCATTTCGGGGGATTAGTTGGTTCCGTTCCTTCTCTCAACCGAACACAGGAATTGGTCCTAGGGACGGAACCGACCCGTTCCATTCCTCCAAATTCCAGAACCGAACACACCCTTAGTGGCGCATTTCCAAAGCAAGTAATGTCCTTTTTACCTCGTGCAGAATACATATTCGTAATTTGAACAGAAAGTCCAGGAGATAACAACGAATGAAATAAAGAAATCTAGTAATCGGCACCGAGCAAAAAAAATGTACAAAG
This sequence comes from Dactylis glomerata, assembly GCA_007115705.1. Classification (NCBI taxonomy): domain Eukaryota; kingdom Viridiplantae; phylum Streptophyta; class Magnoliopsida; order Poales; family Poaceae; genus Dactylis; species Dactylis glomerata. Next base: position 463,763 of record QXEO01000291.1, on the reverse strand, counting down.
AGGCTCCGTCTGTGATCAACAGAAGATTATCATCAGTTAGTATATTGTGCAAGGATGGCTGTCAACCAAAGAACTGAAGAAAAGCTATGATTCTCTCATGGTACGTGCATCAATTAACTAACGATAACCTTCTCACAGAAGCTAATCAATCAAACATTTTCAGCATCAGTAGCTGCCGAAAAGGATGCTGCGTGCAGGAGATCCCCAAAACTAGAGATCTAGCAAGTTGTACTAAGATTCCGAACCATTTGACAGCAACCGGCCGGGCGCTGTGAATCCATGCTGCAAGCAGTATATTCCTCCCGTCCTCGCCGTCGCAGCCTTCCAGTCAAACCGTACGAAAAGAAGAGCTTTTCTAGCCGTCGGTAGCATCCGTGTACGCTTTTGTGGCACAGTTGGGCGTATAAAATTAATGAACATAGGCAGACAAAGTGCAGAGTTTTAACCTACTAACATAACATGCAATGGGTTTAGAAGATTTGGGCGCCTCTAAGAATCAAAACCTTTGCATAGCTCGTGCTCTAAAATATGTCTACAGAAGAGAGGGTGGTCAAATTATGACATTTGTCCTTTGTGCAAAGGTACCATAGAGTAAGAGTTCTTTTACAATACCCTGAGGTGAATATGGGCCCTCTATTTCCTGTGATCCAACGGATTGGGTTAAAAGGTACTCCAATCCAGTTAACATGGAGTACCATAACGAAAACTCTGGGAGTACCCAGTATTTAGGGGTAAAACCGATACTTTTACTATTTTAGAGGACAATTAGTTAGAGTTAATAATTCAATATAGGGCAACTGCCGGCGGCTATCACCGGCGGCCGATCGCCTTACATGCAGCAATTAGCCGATGTAAACCGAATCAAAGAGACCACTTGAGCGATGTCCATAAAACAAGATTTCTCCATCTAGTGTTTGTCGGCAGGGACAAGGGCAGCGGAGGACAACTGCCTGATAGTGATTCTCCGCCGCTGCAGCCTAGCATTGGATCCATGCCTTCCCCTTCCTCTTCGTACATGCATGGAAGTTCAGAGAAAGTCACTTTGCTAGTTTGCTGAATCGCTCCAACGTCTGAGAACAAGCAGTTTAATAATCTGTTTGTGTCTGGATTAATTAGTTCTAGCTAATCAATGGAGCGCATTTAGTACCCGGAATATGGCTCAGACGCGTCACTCCTGAATTCCTTTAGTATCCGGAATTTTTCTTTGAGAATTTAAAATACGCCGATGAGTCCCATGGTGGCCGGAGATGTGGCCATACGCGGCAGGTAGGCCGGAGATGGGGCGGCTGGTGTTGCTAATCAATGGAGCGCATGCATACAATCGGGATGATCGGCGGATAATGAGGAGCACGATCTCCGGCAATCTATTAAAGAAGAAAATCGATGTCTAATCTACCCTCCTAAATTAACGGTGAGATTTAGTTGGTACTCCATTCTCTAATTACGGAGTACCGGGTACCGTAAAATTGCTCTAGAGTAAACGGTGCACTGTTTGGTGCATTGCGGATATTAGAGTTTCGGGGCTCATTAAAGAGTGGCTTGAAATTTACTCTCTCAATTTCAAACTTGGCGAACGCAATCTCTCAACAATTGATGGCTCCACATGACCGGATATCCCTCACCTAACTACCCAACTGCAAGGCTATATGCTGCCTCATCTTGCTTACCTAATGGGACATTTAGAATGAGAGGAATGCAAGCATGTTCAACACTGGCGGAGCATAGGCAGGGCGAACCTGGGTGACCCCCCCTTGCAAAAACAGAATTCCATCGTTACCCATTAGTAAATTTGAGCCAGACCCACCCAATGGCCATTCATGCGTCTGGAAGCTATATCTCCCCACTGCACTGATTTCCATCGAACAAATCTTTCACGTGGCCAACCCGTTTCTGCGCTCATTGACAGCACCGGCCCACTTAAAATAGATTTTTTTTGAACTCATCCACTCAAAATAGGTGCTAGCCCATGCATGAGTAGATAAACGTTAGCCCCGGGCTCCATAAAAAACAATCTACGGTGTGGGAACACATAGGATTAGCAAGAAAAAGCAGTACAAGGCCAGTGGCGTTCATACTCCTCACAAGTGAGAATCTTGTAGATTCATGTAAAAAAAATAGAATCTTGTAGATTGCTATTATTTATCCAAATATTTGTGGTTCAAAGAATAATGTATAATTACAGTTTTGCAAATCTAAATCGTACTTTATGCGTAGAATTGTCAACAAAATTTTACATGATCATTTTTCTCAGAAATTTTAATACCCACTCAAAATCGCCGGCTCGCCACTTCGCAGTTCCCCCCCCCCCCCCCCCCCCCCCCCGCCCCCCTCCTCCAAGATATTTCATTCAAGCTCCGCCACTGATGTTCAACAACAAGCATACGCTGTTGGAAAAAATTAGAAGGAGGCAAAACCATGGATAACTGCGGGTGCAAAAGGTTTGCGTGAGATATGTATCCTTTTATTTTTCTTGTTACAAGTTTTACAGTGATTAGTATTTTTAGTAACCGTCCATCCACCCCCAATCTGACGGTATTAAAATAGGATGGAATGAAACTAACGGAACCCGACGCTGCCTAAAGCGTGGGACCGGAACCAAATTTATGTGGGGCCAGAACCGAAATATTGATTTATTTTATTTCATAAAATGTACTTAATGGATAGCCTCTGAATTATCCCTGCATGTTTTTCCTGTCGCTTATGGTCTTAGCGGCCAGTGGGCTCCATCATCGACGCCCGCCAAGGCCACCTCGTCCATCACCGAGATGGCCGGGTCGAGGCCAAGCTGCTAGGAGTTTCTGTAGAACGATAGAGAGGGAGAGAGATTGGCGTAATGTGGTGGATGATTGTATTGAGCCTCTCAGGCGAGTTATATAGGCGTACATACTTGGAGGCCAAGAAGGCTCTCCTAGATAGGGATGAAAGTGGAGGAGAAACTTTCTGACTTTTCCGCGAAAAAACGGAAACGGAATGAAAATATGAAAACAAAAACGAAAATCTGCGGAACGGAAATAGAAACGGAAATTTTTTGGCGGAAGTGGAAACGGAAACGGAACGGCGTTTTCCGGCAGAACAGATGCGGAAACGGAAGTTTTCGTTTCTGACTAATACGGAATTTCCGTTTTATAGTTGTTTTGCATGGCCAATCTAGCATGTCTAATATATGACCTTGTCATATTGAACTATCAACGCAACCCACCCCTACTCTCCAATTACACTAAGTAATCTTGACAGGTTTGGGGAACAAGTTTTTCGTTTTACTTAACTTAATTGAGTTTTGCTGCATGATTCAGGTGGTCTTTTGGTTCCGATAATCATCCGCTTTTCGTCCATGTTCGTACCGTATTCGTTCCATTTCTGTTTTTGGAAGTATCCGTTTTCATATTTGTTTTCGGCGTTTCTGTATTCGTTTCTGCTTCCGCATAAAAATATGAAAACAAATTTGGCACCACTTAGTTCCGTCCGTTTCCGCTCCATTTTCATCCCTACTCCTAGAGATATGGTAGGACATTAAATACACTTAATTACAATTACTACCCAAATCCCCTAATATCTATAACTGCCTAATATATCTCTAACACTCCGCCGTAGTCATAGTGGTAGTGACGTGAACAACTGTAGCAGCATGGACGGTCAGTATGGAGAGAAACCGAAGGCGTAGAAACCAACGGGCTGACACCCCCCAAAGTCAGAGAGGGAGCATCATGGACGGAGTTGCATCACAGATGCTTGGACTGTAGAGGAAGCCGAGGAGGGCTCATGCGAGGTGATAGCCCTTGTGCCGATGTCGAGGTAGCCAAGAGCGGTGGGTGATGCAACCTTGGTCGTGGTAGCTGTGGAGGAGTTGACGTGGTCGATGTCGTGGAGTGCCGGTGTCAAGGTAGCCGCAAATGAAGCCGTGGGCGCATAGTGCACGGGAAGAATGATAGAGCCACATCGAGGTAGTTGTCGAAGAGGGATGTCGATGCCGAAGACGATGCAGTCTGAGCCGTCGAGGACGAGGTGCGGCCCTAGTTTTTGATGTGGGCAGATAACCACCCAGTTGGGAACCCCAAAAGGAAGGTATGATGAGCACAGTAGCAAGTTTTCCCTCAGTAAGAAACCGAGGTTTATCGAACCAGTAGGAAAAAGCCAAACGTCAGAAGGTGATGCCTGCTAGCTTCGCGACAGCTCTGGACAATATATAAGGCGCCTCGTCCAGGCTTTGCTTTGCACCAGCAGCAACGTGGAACCTGCACACAACACAACCAAGAACTTTACTCCCAACTTACGATGAGGTTGTCAATCTCACCGGTTTGCTATAAATAAAGGTATGAGCGTATCGAGTGGAAAACAGTAGTAGTATGCGAGAAAGTAAACAGTGCGAGTAAAGTAAACGGTGTAACAATATAAAGGAAATTGGACCGGGGTCCACAGTTCACTAGTGGTGTCTCTCCATAAGATAAATAACAACATGATGGCTAAACAAATTACAGTTGGGCAATTGATAGAATAAAGATAACATGCATATGTCACGAGGATCACTATGAGATTTACTCTGGGCATTACAACAAAATACATAGACCGCCATCCAACTGCATCTATGACTAATAATCCACTCGCGGGGAATCATCCGAGGACCCCTTGAGTATTTAGTTGCGAACAACAGATAACTGCATTAAGCAAAGTGTGTAATGTAAATAAAACAAATGTCTTTGGACACAAGAATGTTGTTTTCTCCCTAGTGGCAACAACACATCTACAACCTTAGAGGTTTCTGTCACTCCCCCAGATTAAATAGAGGCATGAACCCAACTATCGAGCATAAATACCCCCTCTTGGAGTCACTAGTATCTACTTGGCCAAGATAGCTACTAACAACGGAGAGCATGCAAGATCATAAACAACATAGAGATAATATAAGATAATAATCAGCACATCAACTTAACATAACACGAATATTCATCGGATCCCAACAAACACAACATGTAAAATTACATAAAGATGATCTCGATCATGTAAGGCAGCTCACGAGATCTAAACATGAAGCACATGGTGGAGAAGACAACCATCTAGCTACTGCTATGGACCCATAGTCCAAGGTAGACTACTCACTCATCGCGTCGGAGGCAAGTATGGCGATGAAGAAGACCTCCGGTGGCGATTTCCCTCTCCGGCAGGGTGCCGGGAAGAGCTTCTGGACCCTCCCGATCTCGGGTCAACGATGGCGGCGGATCGCGATGTGTTCCTGGAAAATTGATCGGGTGTTTAGGTTTTTCCAGTCGGGGGGTCTTTATAGGCAAAGGGGCAGCGTCAGAGGTGGGACAGGGTGGCCTCACCCATAGGGGGTGCGGGCCAGGGGCTGGCCGCGCCGCCCTATGGTGTGGCCGCCCTGTGGCCCCCCTCCGTCTCCTCTTTGGTCTTCTGGAAGCTTTGGTAAATATTGGGATGTTCGGTTTTTATTTTATCCAATTCCGAGAATATTTCCTGTGTAACTTTTCTGAAACACAAAAACAGCGAAAATTGGAAACTGACACTGTGACATCTTGTTAATAGGTTAGTTCCGGAAAATGCATAAAAATGCCACGAAGTGTAATAAAACACTAAGCAAATGGTGTAAGAACAAGCATGGAGCATCAAAAATTATAGATATGTTTGAGACGTATCAATTTTTTAGAACCAGGCGCACGTCGGGGATGAAGACATACTCCGGTTTTGCCAGAACCGAGTACGTAAAGACGAAGTCGGTGACGCAGTTGAGGCAGACGTAGGGAAGTAGTCAATGCCAAAGAAGACGTTGTCGAAGCCAATGAATATGAGGCGTTGCGCCGAGCTTGCCAGACTCGGGAACACGACGAGATGAAGGCACGACCCGGTGTTGCCAGTGCCAGGCGTCCGAGGGTAGGGACCATCATTAACCTTACGCCAATGTCAGGGGACTAGCAGAGGAGGCCTCCATGTCGGTTGCGAGTCGCAGAGAAGCAAAGAGAGAGAAGTGCCGATGCAGTGTGCGGTTGTCAGAGTAGACGATGTAGTCGGGGATGAAGATGATGACGCTGGCGATGAAGGCATGGTGGGCGAAGACGTTTAAGGCGGCGAATCAGCGACGACCAAGAGGGGTCAGGCTGGACGCCTAGACTATCGTAGGGGTAGTCGGTGGGACGTATGTTAGCCAAAAGTGGCCATGCAGATTACTAGAGAAAGCGCAGCGGTGTGCTCGAAATAGACGAGGAAGAACCCGGCGGGGTGATGAAGACCATGCGCGGACGTTGGTGACCCGCGCCAAGAGAGGCGGCGTGGCTGTAGCCTGGGACATCGGTACGCGGGGCCGACGAAGATGACCGCGTGTAGGAGAGCTACAGGGCGCGAGTCGGTGCAGCGGCGTGACCACCAGCAACATACACGCCTAGAAAGGCGCGTTGGAAGCTGGCCGTTTGGACCAAAGGCGGCGGCGCTGTGACACGAAGGGGCGATGCAGCGGCAACCCGATGCTCGGTCGATGGTAGACACGTGCTCGGAGACGTGCTTGGCGTAGACATGCGCCAGATCGGTTGATCAGACCAACGGTGGCACAGTATGCGCCATGGCATGGACGACGACGCGCAGATCAAAATCCGTGGCGACGTTGTCGGTGAAGTTCCAGACGATGACGACAAAGACGGACTGGCGATGGAGACTGCCGGCGCAAAGTTGATGTTGTTGTCGGTGTAGAGGCACGTGGTGACAGCGGTGGTGGGCGACTCAATCCGATCTAAGATCGGTAAACCAAAAAAGAAAAACATCGGTCAAGCGACCAGCTGAGAAAAAGACTGTAGGGCAGCCGATCAACTGATCAGCGGACGAACCCTAGTACGGACGACACGGTCCCGATGGAGATCGATCTCCCCGGGGGCGGCGTGCGGAAGCGTGGGCGGCGGCTAGGTCAATGATCGTGCCGCTCTGATACCATGTAGAACGATAGAGAGGGAGAGAGATTAGCGTAATATGGCGAATGATTGTATTAAGCCTCTCTTGCGAGTTATATAGGCGTACAGACTTGGAGGCCAAAAAGACTCTCCTAGAGATATGACAGGAGATTAACTACACTTAATTATAATAAGGACATTGGTGCAATGTTAATTATGTATCCTATCCCCGGATGCCCGATATTAGCAACACCGGACCGTGTCTTCATCCTCGACGTGTTCCCGAGTGTGGCAAGCTCAACGCAGCGCCTCGTCTTTACTGATTTCGACAACATTTTCTTTGGTATCAACTACTTCCCTACGTCAGCCTCGACCGCGTCGCTGACTTTGTCTTTGCTTAATCGTAGGCCACCTCGTCCATCACCGAGATGGCCGGGTCGAGCTCGAGCTGCTAGGAGTTTCAGGTAACATGGCCAGCAGTCTGCCATCGGCTTCGTCCTTCATTAAATAGACGCAAACTTCCTGGTTCCGGTGAACGTGCTCCATCACTGGAGGCTACATTGTCGATCAAAACATGCTCATGTACTATTTCAGTGTCGAGATTGTCAAGATCATATGCGCAATCCACCCTTCAAATCTCAAGGAGGTTTTCTTTTGAGAAACGTCTAAAATCAATTATTAGGTGGTCTATATAATCGTTGAGACCATCATTTAAAAAAATGAGGCCTAGGTAACCGGAAAACAGACTCCCGAGCCGCTCGCGCGAGGGCGGCTCCGGAGGCCCCGATCTAGATCCCAGCCGCCACCAGAGTTTGCCTCGACGGCCGCTGCCGCCGCCTCGCCGGCGGTGGCGGCCACGCCTGGTCGTCGAAGGCGGCGGGCGGGGAAGGCGCGGCCCACCGATCTCCTTTCGCGCGGGGGGTCGTGTGCGAGGTCGAGCGGGTGGAGGCCAGGCGGCGGGGCGGCGGCGCTCTGTAGCGCTCACCGGCGTGCTGCGGGGAGGCGATGAGAAGACGGAGGGGCCCCTGTCGGCGGCGGCGCTTCCCCTGGCGGCTGCGGTGCTTCCCTTGCGGCGGCGGCGCTTCCTGGCGGTGGCGGCGGCTCAGCCCGGGCGCTGTCGGCGCTGCCCTGGCGGCGGCGGCTCATACCGGGCGCTGTCGGCGCTGCCCTGGCGGCGGCGCTTACCAGGCGATGGCAACCTAGCAGCGGCGGCGCTGCCCTGGCGGCGGTGTGCTTGCTGGGGGGGTTCTGCTCCTGGGCCGCTGGCTTGGGCCGTTCCGGGGCTGATTTTTTTTGGGGCTCGATCTGAACCAAAAAAAGGTTGGCCTATTCTGATCGCCGGAAGCCGGACGGCGGTGTGGGGACTGCTGGTCTGGCCAAATAAAGAGGCGTCCTAGGGTTTCTTCTCGCGACAAGATAATGATCTATCAGATACCTGTCCTCAAGATGATGGCTGAAGTGTCGTGTTCTGGAAAGCTCCGCCGGTGAACTTCATTGGGCGCTTCATGCCTGAAGATCACTGGATCGGATGGAATCCGGTCGTGCGCGCCCATGTTTTTTATCTGACCGTTTGGTTTCAGAGGGAGCGTTGCGAAGCTCTGCTGGCTGTTACCATCATGTGGCACGATCTCGTTCCATGGTGAAGTCGGTTAGTGGAGAATGTCATGGAAGCCGGGATCTGAGGACCGGCAATGGTGGTTCGAGTCTTTTGTGGCAAGGCGGAATTGGCTTGGTGATTGATGACTCGGAGCAGCGGCTTTGTAAGTGGGGGCGACAGCACAGGAGAGGTCCAAAGTCCTACCTTGCAGGGTGAAAATCCAAGGTCTGGCCTTAGTTGGTTGTGCCTGGCAATGATCTTGTTGAAGGCATTGCTTTGTGAGCGGGGACGTTCTTCAAGGTGAAAACCTATGATCTGTGATCGGGCGACGACGGTGTGTGTGCACTGTTTCCTTCTTAAAGGCGTTGCTTTTGAAGAAGCTGGAGTTCTGGTGCTGTTTTGGGGGTGTTAGTGCTGCTGTTATGAGGAATTAATCGCTAAAGCAGGACTTTTTCTTTTTCATATTTTTTCTTCTGTTTTAGTTGGTTGTGTGCATCCGTATTGCCACTAGGGCACTGCGTTGTTGCAGAGGCTGGATGTAATTGGTATCTTCTTGATATTAATATATATTCTTTATCTAAAAATGAAAACGTGAAGAAGAGTCGTGAAAGAAAACTGAGGCCACGTTCCACCATTTATGCTGTCTTGGGCCTCCGTTTCGGCCCACATCCAGATTCATGAATTAGGGCCAGAGCAATTTTGCATCCATCACTGCCCTCTTTCGCCACCTGCCTTCCTGATTGACGGAAGCATCAGAGTATCAGACAACAACATTATAACGAACGAGGCCAAAAAAGCAGCAGTGAGGCCGTCCCCATTCTATCCGCATCACCATCAATCACTCTGAATCTTTCTACCGGCGCTCACCTCACCTTTCATAGTAATTTACCCATATATCTCACATTTCTATCTACCCTTGTAATCATTTGCCAGCTTACTCTCCCGAATCATTTTGTTTGGAGGTGAGAGAATGCGAGGTGACAGACCAGACCGCGGCGCCACTTGCATCCATGGTGCTTGCTGTTTGCAATCACATGGTCCTCTCCTCCCCCTTTGTGTGTTTTTGTATTGTAGGGTAACCCAAATAACCTTACTTTTTCATCCGATTCTACTTGGCAATGGGGGAGATACGAACGGTGTCAGCTCAGGCACTGCAGGCGCACGCGGCTGGGGCTTTAATTTGTCCGATCACCGGCAGCGCCACACGGAGGCTGCCGGCGGCAGGCAGGGGGTCGTGGAACGTCCTGACATGTGTGTTTTTTATCCTTACCGGCGGCCAGGCCATTGGCCGCTCTCAGGTTCAATCCGTGTACCGTTTCCATTTCGTGATAGGGTTTTTTGTCCGTGGGCAGAGCGGACAAGTGCTAGAATCTGAATCTGTGGGTGCAACTTGCAGGCTGCTTGTTTTCTCTGATGGTGCCTGCCTATGGTACCGTGGTCTGGCTAGCATAGCCGCCATGACGCACAATTAAGCAAGCTATTTGCCTGTGATGCATATCCGGCAAGGGGCGTTTAAGTTTGGAGTTGCAGGCAAGGTGTCCAGTGTGCACATCCAATGGTCTCTCAGTATTTTATTTGATTTTATGTGCGTCATCTTAACTACTCTCTCCCGTTCCATAATTCATATCGTGGTATTATTTTAAATTTAAACTAAAACCATGACAAGAATTATGGTTATGGAACGGGTGAAGTGCAGGAACACAATACTTTTGGGATCATAAATCAACTAAATCTGAGAGTAGTTAAATTGGTCATAGCTTGGTATTAGTGTGTATTAAACACATTTGATGCCTTGACATTATGTAGTTCAAATAATATGTACTACCTCTGTTTAAAAAAAGTCAAACTAAGTTGACCAAACTTATAGAATAAATTATGAACTATAATATTATATACATATCATATGAAAATGTCTTTCATGATGTATCTAACAATATTGATTTTGTATTGTACATGTTAACAACTTATTCTAAAATCTTGATAAAACTTTACATAGTTTGAGAATTTTTTTTAAAATACGCCTTATACATTCAAACTGAGGTAGTAGTTTAGAGTTAAATATGATTTTGATTCTTTTATTTAAGTGAAACAGCAAGGAGAATTTCTCACAAATTTTATGTAAGCACAAGATTATAATTTTGTGTTACAATTGTTTAGCTAGCCAGTACGTAAGTTGCATGCTGCATATATTCTATTTTGGCTTGGAAGTCAACCAAAGCTATTTAATTCAAATATGTCATATTCCATCTATGAAAGGGTATTGCTATGTTTTAGATTTTGGCAAAAAAGAGGAAATATTTGTTTTGGAGCCTTTAGATGCTAAACACTTAGGTTATGAGGTAGGTTAATCTGCTCAAAGCATGTTAATTAACGTGATGCACAACGATAGGTTAAAAAAGCTAAAATTGCAAAACAAGGTAAAACTGCTATATCATTTTTTACTCCTAGCCCAATCCCTTTTTTACCAACGATGATACACAATGATACGTTAACAACGATGAAGGATAGTTTTCACGATCAAAAGTCAAATTTGCTGGGTCAGAGACAAGTTTATTTGTTTGGTAAGGAGGCTCGGGTCAACATGTTTGGATCAACAACACAATGAATATGAAGATGAAGAACTTCTCTCGACTTCTTTATCGTTGGAATCATGAAGGATTATACAAAGACTGCAACGACTATGATGACTATGATCTCGGTGGGCTTATAGAGATCACTCGAAAAGATTTACAAGTGGATCTACGGTTTATGGCTATGAAGTCTACGGCGGCGGCTTTTGCGTAGATGTGGAACCTCTTGTCTTGATGAATGGTCGTGACTATATATAGGCGCCGGTGGTAGGTATCTCCATGTTGCACGCTAGGTCTTTGTAGTCATGCACGTTAAGTATTCCTCCGATCTTGATGGCATGTTGTCCATTGGAGATAGCTCTTCGAGAAGTTCGCTTGTAGCATGTTAGATAGGTCGGTTGAGAGCTTCTGAATACATGCCTTTACGTTAGTGGTGCATGGTTGTCGTGGGATGAAGAGGTGTGAGCCCGCATACTATAAGGGTACGGGTTGGCTCCACTTATCTCCGAAAAAGCCCCCAATCAGTACCGTTAATGAGACATCCCATCTTGGATTATGAAGAAGTTGGCCTTGTTCCGAGCTGGACCTTTGTCCGGTGAGCTTGAAGACTTCATCGACCTAGATGGTGGGTCTTGTGGGTGCCAGTCATCCAAAATTTAGATCTTCGATGACTCACGCGGCCTGTTGATGAGGTCGCATGGAGCCCAAGACACAGACAGTAGGCTCTGAATGTGTCGATGACTTGCTTGAAGATGTTTGTATGCTCGTGGCTGTGTTGTCCTTGACATCGTCGTTTCGTATGTAGATGATTCCAATGAGTCGTGTGAAACCGAAAGAGATGTTAGGTGTACAAGGAGTAGAACATTCCGCAATGTGTACCTTTTTTAGCCTGACTAGGTCTACAGGGAGGATGATCTCTGTGATGACATGGATCCTACATGATAGCCATTGGACTAAAACATAACCGTGATAGGTCAAACATGACTTGAGAAAGTCGATATGAGGGACAATGTCATGCTCGTGTGTTAACATGTCGACATAGATGGGTCGGTTACTTACTTTTGCAGTTACGACGTGATGTCGCGTAGAGTGCTGGACATTTATACCATTTATTGGTTCAAGTTGAAGCTTTCATCTGATGGTTGACTTGACCTCAAGCTTGCGTTCTGAGGTAGACACATGACCTGAAGCTTGCATTCTGAGGCAGGCATGGCCAGAATTCTGAATAGCCTCACATAACCTTAAGATCAACTATGCAAGCAGACGTGCCCTGAATTCTGAATCTATAGGAAAACCTAACCTAAAGATTGAAGTTGAGGGTGTTTCTCTGTGTTGGCATGATTGACACGGCCTGGTGGTCATTGATGCATTCAGAGGTCTTGTTCGTATTATGAGCGTGACTTAACGTGCCGTCATTGCATGTGTAGGGTTTTGATGTTTTCCTTGTAGTATGTGCGCGACTAGATAGGTCACTGATGCGCGAGTAAATCTCAAAGGTGTCTTCTTAGTCTGTGGCGACATGCTGAGGTTATTGATGCACATGTAAGATCTAAACTTTTCTTTGTTGTACTTGATACATCTCAAATGTATCTATAATTTTTGATGCTCCATGCTTGTTTTTACACCATTTGCCTACTGTTTTGTTACACTTAATGGCGTTTTTATGCGATTTCCGGAACTAACCTATTGACAAGATGCCACAGTGCCAGTTCCCTGTTTTTTGTTGTTTTTGTGTTTCAGAAAAGCTACACAGGAAATATTCTCGGAATTGGACGAAACAAGTTCCAGAAGTCTTATTTTTCCCGGAAGCTTCCCGAAGACCGAAAGAGAGCCAGAGGGGGGCCAGAGGCCGCCCTCACACATAGGTGGCGCGGCCCAGGCCCTGGCCGCGCCACCCTGGTGTGAGGAGCCCCTGGCTGCCCCCTGACGACGCCCCTTCGCCTATAAGAAGCCTCGGGACGGAAAACCCTAGGGGAGTCGGCAAATTTCCAGAAAGAGTTCCGTAGCTCCGCCGCCGCCGTCGACAAATTTCTGGGGACAGAAGTCTCTGTTCCGGCACCCTGCCGGGACGGGGAAGTGCCCCCGGAGCCATCTCCATCGGTCTCCATCGCCATCTCCGCCGTCTTCATCGACCTTACCGCCATCTCCATCAACCTTGCTGTCTCCTATGATGAGGAGGGAGTAGTTCATCCCTGGGGCTAAGGGCTCTACCGGTAGCTATGTGGTTCACCTCTCTCTCCCATGATGTGATCTTTATGTGATCGTGAGCTTTGTATCATGTTGAACAAGTAGATGTTATTATTCAGATATTATGTGTACTCTAGTGGTATTATTAAAGTAATCTATTCCTCCTGCCATGGTGTAACGGTGACAGTGCGTGCATCATGGTGGTACTTGGTCTAGGCTACGATTGTGATCTCTTATGGATTATGAGAATAATTATCGCTATGATAGTATTGAAGTGATCTATTCCTCCTTTCATGGTGTAATGTTGACAGTGTGTGCACCGTGTTAGTACTTGGTCTAAGTTGCAATAATATCTATCTTGAGTTGTGCTTTGATTTGGATATCTCTATGAGTGGTGTTTGTCAAGTACTTGATGAACTTTAAGGGGTGCTTCTGTAGCCACTACGCAATGATTAGTGTTGTTCAATAGGAGAGTAATTCAGAGTACCATAGTGAAGAGAAGTTGTTTATTTGTTCAATTATGCTATATTGTTGGGAGTGTGTCCACTAGTGAAAGTATGATCCCTAGGCCTTGTTTCCAAGCATTGCACACCGTTTACTTGCTATTTTGTTACTTGTTTGCTTGCAGCGATATTTATTTCACATCACGTTTGCTACTTATAATCATCTATACCACTTGTATTTCACTATCTCTTCGCCGAACTAGTGCACCTATACATCTGACAAGTGTATTGGGTGTGTTGGGGACACAAGAGACTTTCTGTATCGTAATTGCAGGGTTGTTTGAGAGGGATAGCTTTGACCTCTTCCTCCCTGAGTTTGATAAACCTTGGGTGATCCACTTAAGGGAAACTTGCTGCTGTTCTACAAACCTATGCACTTGGAGGCCCAACACTGTCTACAAGAACAGACGCGTGCGTAGACATCAGTACTCTATGCGCGACCTGCGAAAGCCATTGATGCACAAAAATCTTGGTTGATGGTTGGTTGTCTCCCTTCTTTATTGTAGATTTGAATAACGCTGTGTGACTCCAAGAGGTTGTGGTTTTGTAAGTCCGATCTCTCTTGGCTGGCGTAATTGTCAGGGGTGATCTCCTTTAAAAGCACACGATGAGCATCTAAGGGGTGTGATGGTGTACAGCGGCAGAATGATGAGGGCACATGAGAGACTGCTTAACATTTTGCTAGAAATGTTCTTGAATCCTTTCTTTTGCAAGATCGGGATCGAAAGGTGAGGATCTATCTGACCTACTCACCATGGTCACCTCTGATATCTCCACTTTATAAAGGCTCCGCTGCCGTAGACCTCGGCACCGGTACTTCTTGTTCCTCGTTCCCTTCTTCATAGCTTCTTCACATAGAGAAATAATGTCAGATGGTAAACCCGCATCCTGCAGGCCCAGACGGCGATGCGACCTGGAGGCTTGGGGTTATGGCCAGGACGCGCTAAGACGCGCACCCGTGCCTGCGAACACCCTATGAAGCAAGATCTAGGCATGCTAATGTCTAAGGCACACTAGAGGAAAGCATGCTTTTTGTTTAGATAATTGAGCTTCTAATAGATCCGTTGGTTAATGCATGACATTGGCCAATAGATTTTGCTAGATCGTTCTCGGGGGATAGGAGTATGTATGGTCACCATTTGGCGAAGTCTGAATTGAACAATGAAGACAGATTTCTTCCACGCAGGTGTGTCCGCACCCCCTGGAGTGAACGAGAAAGAAAGGATTTTTCTCGGAGCAACCCCAAGGTTCGAGGCCCATGTGAGAGAAAAAAATGAAAAAAGAGTGTCCTTTTATTCTCCTCAAAAAGACGATCAAGTTTGAGAAGGAGATAGAAAAGTTCCTTGTGGTTAAAGCTTTGGAAAACTTCATGGTGGCCGACCGACGTGGATTAGGAACTTCACTACTACTTGCACGACGAATGGAGATGGCCGGCGAGGAGAATGGGGGAAAGTAGATTCTTGGTTGAATTTCAACACCCTAGGCTCTTGAGATGGGGTTCCTTGAAACGAATAGAAGGTTTCTTCACTTTGACCATGGACCCCCGGAGATGGATTTTCAACAATCTTTTCCCATTATTTGGATTTTACAAAGTATGATGATCATAAGAATTCCAAGGAGCAACTATCTATAGCTGGTTCGGTGGACTGGTGGTGACATGGGAGGGCCCTCTACTTTATTTGGGGGGAAATGGCTCCAAAGTGCCTCAGGCGGACCTTGGCTTATTGGTGGTTGGGTTTTCATCTTAAAAAATGGTAAAGAGGATTGGATGTCTGTAAAGATCTCTTGTGGAGCGTCCCTATGAGGGTACGGTTTCCTCAGCCAAACCAATATGGTGTTGGATATTTGACTCGTGTAGGTACTATATGCCATTTCAGGTAATTGCGGCGGTATGAACAGTTGCGGTTTCTATTTCATAAAAATAATTAATTTATTAATGATTGGACGAAACCAAGAAATAACCCCTTATGTGCAAAAATTTAGAGGATCCCCTTTCATCATCGGTGCCATCACATGTGGTATTCGTTTAGAATCTTGTTGACCCTACTCGCTTACTCCTATTTTCTTTATTTATTTTTCGACATCATGAATTCAAACTTTCTAGAAAGAATGGGAGTAATTGAACTTGCTTATTCACGGAGCTCACACCTTCTTTTCTTGACTCGCAGCAACAAATAATGTAGTAATAGGTATTTTAAATCCTATAAGTACTTTACGGAGTTAGGACTCTCAGCTGTTAGTTTGGTCTATTTCCACTGGAGCCATTGCACCTCATACTGTGAGAAGTGCCTCTTATTACTTCATCTTGGCACGAAGCTGTCTTGTAAGGGCATCCACAATGTGTAGCCAAATGTAGTTCCATATTTGCTTTTTGGCTTTTGGAACTAATTCCCTACACTGTGAGGGTAGTTCCAAATTGAGAGAAAGAGGGAACCGGAGCAAGCGGATGCTCCGATGCCAAATTTTGCCATTCCAATAAAATACTATATCTCTCCTAACTTGCTATGGCTAGAGCTTCATATTGGGAGAGAAGACATGTTTATTTAGCTGATTTTATTTGGTGTTGGGGTCCACAGTACAGATATTTGGCTATGGCAACGTTGTAGAGTTGTTGCTATATTTGACTCCAATGCCAAATTACATCTTGTGTCAGATTTGGCTATGGCAACATTGTGGTTGCCCTAAGTACTTAATTGCCTCAATGTTCTTCCCTCGCTTGGGTTCCTGTTATTAGGCAATCCGTCCTCTCCTTTTTGGTAATAGTTGCTAATGATTTTTCAGCTTTGCTCCTCCCGCCCCCTCTAAGTCGCATGACCGCGAGCTGGAAGATCCATTTAAGGAAGAGGTGATTCTGACTTTGCTGTCTCATGTTCTACCAGGCCAGGTTAGTCTAAATTGAGTTTCTTGGACAGCCTAACCTCACAAAAGATTGTACAAAGACTACAAAGAGTATGATCTTATTGGGTCTATAGGGGTTGCCCGACGAGTTTTACAATTGAAAATCTAGGGTTATCGCTATGAATTCTATAATGGAGATTTGTGGAAGGTCCTATCTTGTTGAATGGTCTTGAGTATATATATGCGCCGGTGGTATGTGTCTCCATGTTGTATGCTAGGTCTTCATAGTCTTGCACATTAAGTTTTCCTCCCATCTTGATGCGATGTCGTCAGTTGGAGATATGTAACATCCCGACATTTAGGATCTGGGGAAAGGGGTAGATATAAGTTTGTAGAATTGCATTTCAGTTCTCAAAAGGATGAAATTTCAAAAACCTATTTTGTTTAGGTTCAGAAGGAAAGTTTGACTAGAGATCATTTTGAATCTCTGGAATTTGAATCAAATTTCAAATTTGAAATTTTGAACTTAACAAAATTTGAGGGGTAAACATTAATTCAAACAAACATCACTAAAAGAAGTAAATAACTTCAATAACAAACCTTGATGATCAATTAAGTTGATTGAGTTCAAATTCCAAATTTTGATTTAAATTTAATTTGAATTAAGTAATTGAGGTCAAATTCAAATAATTCACAAAAATTATAGAAAATCACAAAAATATGAGACCAATTGCAATTGATACATAAAGTTGATCTTTATTCAACAGAATTAAGTACAAGTACATTTGCACATTACAATGTGATTAGTTTACAAAAATCTGAGAAGAAATTAAATAAAAAGAAAAAGAAGAAAACCTAACTAAGCCTATCTACACTTGATCTTCATTTTCTTATTCTTTTCTTCACCTGCAAATTAAACAACAAAAAGGAAAACCATTTTGTTATGGTTAAAATGTTGGTTGAGCCTAGGGCCAACCATTTTAATCTGGAATCCATTTTTATCAAATCCAGAAACTTGGTTCTGGACTTGAATAGCTAGGTCAAAAATCAAGTAAAATAAATCATTCAAGTTGATACAAAACCAAGATAGCTGCAGCAAGAAAATAAAAAAAGTAGGCCAGCTAGATGATCTAGTTATAAGAAAGATATCATCCAAATGCCAACAGAAGTGAACCACTCTGTAAACAATTGAATGACTCACCAGAAGCAACCAAGTGTACAACCAAATGGACAATATGAGAAAATTAAGTAAAAGCAACTGAACAATAACCTAGCCAAGATTCCTTTAAAAATCAATCACAAAGAAAAATAGTAATCAGTGATCAGACCATGATCTTGCTAAGCAAGATTACCAACATATTAAGACCAAAGTTTAACCAATGACCTAATACAGTGTCACATTAGCATCTAGAGATGGAAATCATCTCAGAAAGAATAAATTCTCTAACCAGAAACTAAAATTTAGCAATGTGATTAAGGAAATCAATAAAATATTCAAGGCTATTTAGTAGATACATGATTTCTATGAACCTAGACTAAAATCCAACACAGAGAGGCGGTTTGGAAAAGTGCTTAAGCACCTTAGTCACCAAATGCATGCAAATAGGTGTCAACACCACAGTGATTCAGCTACACTATAAATACCCCTTCTTCCAAATGAATTCACTCACAATTTTCTCAGAGCAAGCTCATAAGAACACCTTGAGGCCACAGGCTAAAGGTTGGAGCAAAAGCTCACTAAGATCTTTTAGGCCAGAGGCTGGGAGTGAGAAATTGAGGAGCAAGCTCACCTTTGTGAGTGGCCCAAACATAAACCACACTATTTAGCTAAGAGAAGGACCAAGATCATCAAGGCAGGGAGGTGCTGCCCAAATCTTCATCAAGCAAGCTTTGGAATCTCCAAAGGTTTACTTCTAGGATTTTATTCTCTAGTTGAGAGGGAGAGGTAGCACACACTAGGGCTAGCTAGCTGTGCATCATGTGGATAGATGCATACCATAGCCATGCCTAGCACCCAGGGCACAACCATTAAAATCATATGTGTAAGCTTAAGGAAGAAGATGAAGTGGCAATCACCAAAAGTGACCACCTACCTCATAATCATCTTATTTAGCTCACTGATACGTCTCAAACATATCTATAATTTTTGATGCTCCATGCTTGTTTATGCACCATTTGCTTTGTGTTTTGTTACACTTTGTGGCATTTTTATGCATTTTCCGAAACTAACCTATTAACGAGATGCCACAGTGCCAGTTCCCTGTTTTCTGCTATTTTTGTGTTTCAGAAAAGCTACACAGGAAATATTCTCGGAATTGGACAAAACAAAAGCCAAAGTTCCTATTTTTCCCGACACGAGACGTAGTCCAAAGTAGAGACGGAGGGGAGCCAGGGGCCAGCCACACCATAGGGCGGCGCGGCCAGCCCCTGGCCTGCGCCACCAGGTGGTGGGGCCACCTGGCCCACCTCCTGACGCCGCCCTTCCGCCTATATATTCTCCTCAACGGGAAAACCCTAAAGACCCGATCAATTTTCTAGAAAAAAACTGCAAGACACCGCCATCGTCGACGCGAGATCGGGAGGGTCCAGAAGCTCTTCCCGGCACTCTGCCGGACAGGGGAATCACCACCGGAGGCCTTCTTCATCACCATGCCTGCCTCCGGAGTGATGCGTGAGTAGTCTACCTTGGACTACGGGTCCATAGCAGTAGCTAGATGGTTGTCCTCTCCTCCATGTGCTTCATGTTTAGATCTTGTGAGCTGCCTATCATGATCAAGATCATCGTTGTGTAATTCTACATGTTGTGTTTGTTGGGATCCAATGAATATTGAGTACTTTGTCAAGTTGATTTATTGATTTATCATCTCTATGTTGTTTATGATCTTGCATGCTCTCCGTTGCTAGTAGATACCTTGGCCGAGTAGATGCTAGTGACTCCAAGAGGGAGTATTTATGCTCGATAGTGGGTTCATGCCTCTAGTAATCTGGGGGAGTGACAGAAACCTCTAAGGTTGTAGATGTGCTATTGCTACTAGGGAGAAAACAAAAATCTTGTGTTCAAGGACATTTGTATTGTTTACATTACACACTTTGCTTAAGGCGATAATCTGTTGCTTGCAACTTAATACCCAACGGTTGCTCGGATGACATCCGGCGGGTGGATTATTAGTCATAGATGCAGTTGGATCACGGTCTATGTATTATGTTGTAATGCCCAAGTGAATCTCATAGTGATCCTCATGACATTTGTATGCTTTCTTTATTCTATCAATTGCCCAACTGTAATTTGTTTACCCAGCATGTTATTTATCTTATGGAGAGACACCTCTAGTGAACTGTGGACCCCAGTCCATTCTTTTACATTCTTATTACAGTTTACTATTTACTTGCTTTATTTACATTCTCGCAAACTACTATCTTTTACCACACGATACGTTTAATCCTTTGTTTACAGCAAATCAGTGAGATTGACAACTGATGCGGGCATGATGACCACCCAGTTGGGAACCCCAAGAAGAAGGTATGATGAGCACAGTAGCAAGTTTTTCCTCAGTAAGAAACCGAGGTTTGTTGATCCAGTAGGAAAAAGCCAAACTTAAGAAGGTGATGCTTACTAGCTTCGTGACACTCCAGCAAGGGTGCCGTTTACGATTCTTGTAGGTGCGGCTTCAACTAGTAGCAACGCGGAACCTGCATACAACACAACCAAGTACTTTGCTCCCAACTTACGATGAGGTTGTCAATCTCAGCGGTTTACTGTAAACAAAGGTATGAGCGTATCGAGTGGAAAATAGTAGTATGCGAGAAAGTAAATAGTGCAAGTAATAGTAAAATGGTGTAACAATGTAAAGGAAATTGGACCGGGGTCCGCAGTTCACTAGTGGTGTCTCTCCATAAAATAAATAACAACATGCTGGGTAAACAAATTACAGTTGGGCAATTGATAGAATAAAGATAACGTGCATATGTCACGAGGATCACTATGAGATTTACTTTGGGCATTACAACAAAATACATAGACCGCCATCCAACTGCATCTATGACTAATAATCCACCCACGGGGATATCGTCTGAACACCCCACGAGTATTAAGTTGCGAACAACAGATAACTGCATTAAGCAAAGTGTGTAATGTAAACAAAACGAATGTCCTTGGACACAAGAATGTTGTTTTCTCCCTAGTGGCAACAGCACATCTATAACCTTAGAGGTTTCTGTCACTCCCCCAGATTAAATAGAGGCATGAACCCAACTATTGAGCATAAATACCCCCTCTTGGAGTCACTAGTATCTACTTGACCAAGATAGCTACTAACAACGGAGAGCATGCAAGATCATAAACAACATAGAGATAACATAAGATATATGATTCAGCAGATCAACTCAACATAACACCAATATTCATCGGATCCCAACAAACACAACATGTAGAATTACACAAAGATGATCTCGATCATGTAAGGCAGCTCACGAGATCTAAACATGAAGCACATGGTGGAGAAGACAACCATCTAGCTACTGCTATGGACCCATAGTCCAAGGTAGACCACTCACTCATCGCGCCGGAGGCAAGCATGGCGATAAAGAATACCTCCGGTGGCGATTCCCCTCTCCGGCAGGGTGCCGGGAAGAGCTTCTGGACCCTCCCGATCTCGGGTCGACGACGGTGGCGGATCGCGATGTGTTTCCGGAAAATTGATCGGGTGTTTAGGTTTTTCCCGTCGGGGGGTCTTTATAGGCGAAGGGGCGGCGCCAAAGGTGGGCCAGGGGGCCCTCACCACAGGGCGGCGCGGGCTAGGGGTAGGCCGCGCCCCCTGGTGGTGTGGCCACCCCGTGGCCCCCCTCCGTCTCCTCTTCGGACTTCTGGAAGCTTCGGTAAATATCTGGATGTTCGGCTTTTGTTTCATCCAATTCCGAAAATATTTCATGTGTAACTTTTCTGAAACACAAAAATAGCAAAAAAAGGGGAACTGGCACTATGGCATCTTGTTAATAGGTTAGTTCCGGAAAATGCATAAAAGCGCCACGAAGTGTAACAAAACACTAAGCAAATGGTGTAAGAACAAGCATGGAGCATCAAAAATTATAGATACGTTTGAGACGTATCAGCATCCCAAAGCTTAACTCCTGCTCGTCCTCGAGTAGGTAAGTGATAACAAAAGAATAATTTTTGAGGTGACATACACCAACACAATCTTGATCATCTATGTAAAGCATTGAGTGCTGGGATCAAAAGAACTTAAAACATGGGCATGAAAGACATAATCTTGATAGAAAAAACTTAGCAACCATGTTATAACATGAAAAAGAACACAAATAAAAGATCATGAAAATGAAACAATGAAAGTCAAACGTGTATTCAAATCATATGGAAAAATATAGCAAATGGTTTTCAGCTTGTCCTTCAAGAGAGAGCAAAACATAAATGCATAGGACACCTTCAAGTTTAAGAGGGCGACTAGATACAAGTAATTTAAGAATAAGTGAAACCAAAATTATTAATCAATCAATGATAAACTTTGGGACTATGCATATTAAACTCAGAATGACAACTATGCTTTCTTAGACGGTGCATAAAGATAGAAGGTGGTGACTCAACATAAAAGTAAAAGAAAGGCCCTTCGCAGAGGGAAGCAGTGATTGCAAGTTTTATAAACCTTCAAAAATTATGGTACTTACTAGCTTTGAGCTCTCATTGCCCCCATCATAGGCATCTTGAATGGTTAAACTTAATGCGAGTACAATTATGAAGCATATGCTTGACAAATCATAAGTTGAAAACCTCGTGTCCCGTGAAGTACGAATACCGAAACCTCATGCTACTCGACTTAGAGTCCCAAGCAAGCTCTTGTCATTGTAAGTATACACGTATCATCGAGAACTGCCAACGGGGTACCTCCGTGCCCGATGACATGGAACAAGCCCACATCAAAATGACAGGAAAAACAGACAATGAACACCTCGGCATCTCTTTTATTTACCATTGGTATAGCTTTTTATTTTGAGATGGGTCGTCGAATGTTCACTATGGGTATGCTATAAATTTCAACCATGAATTATGCATGGCTTAGATTAGCGGCCCAGGCGTTTCTCTAACACGTATACAAACTCCATGATCCCGCAAGATTCCCAACTTTTTTCACATCGCGATTATGCATAAACAAAAGATCACAATATCAACTCAAATAAGAAGTGCAATGTTGAAAGCTTGCCCCATGATGGCATGGCTAGGCTAATTTCCAACTTACAACTTACAAGCATAACAACTCAACATAAGAGAGCCACAATGACAAATTTTTAAGAACGAGAAAAGTAAAGTGTGCCATCTGGTTCATGAGAGCTTTACTGACCAATTTTCGCATAACACCAAAAAAAAAGTTTAATTTGAAGGATAGATAAAAGCAAGTCAAATGTACTTGGAATAGCAAATTGCTAATAGGTATGTATGGTGGACACATTGGAACAACTTGGTTTTTGGAAGTTGGATGCACGAGTAGAGCTCATACTCAGTACAAAACGAGGGCTAGCAAAAGACTGGGAGCGACCAACTAAGAGAGCAATAACGGCCATAATCATGCATAGCAACAAAACATCATTAAGAGAAGCATAAAATGGCATCAAAAGTCAAAAACTAAATGATCATAGAGGCCTATGGTGACTTTGTATGAGTCAAACAATTCTATTAGCAACATTAGTGTAAGCATAATAATGAATCAACCCTTTTTGCTTCAGATTTTAACTCAAAACCACCACATATAAAGCATATACTACTGTAGCAACTTCCCCAAAAGTTCCGTGATCAAAAGAACTAAAAAAGAAAGCGATAAAGAGGCAAACACAAATAGTAGCAGAAATCTGTCAAAACAGAACAGCTGACAAAGGTCGATCTTTTCGAGAGTTTTCTGTTGCTCAAATGAAAAAGTGTATAACTAATGAAAGTTTGGATATAACCTGGGGCATATGCACAAGAAATTGCAGGTAAAAAATATATTCTGAGAAGTTTCACGAATTTTTACGGTGCAGCACCGAAATCTGTTTCAAGACAGCAACTTCCCCAAATCTTACCTCACTCAAATTAGAGGTTTCTCTTGGCACAAAAACGAAATAAAAAAAGATAAGGAGCGGTTATTACAGTAGTAATAACTTCCAAGACTCAAATAAAAGAAAAAGAACTGAAAGTAAAACAATGGGTTATCTCCCAAGAGTGCTTTTCTTTAACGCCTTTGAGCTAGGCTCAGTAATTTGAGAAGATGCTCACATAAGAAATATGAATGGAAGCCAAAAAGAGCATCAAGGAGCAAATAATAAACACATTTAAGTCTAACCCACTTCCTATGCATAGGAATCTTGTAAGAAAATAAATCAAAGAAGCACAAAGTAACAAGTATGGGTAGATAAAACAAGAGCAACTTCAGAACTTTCAATATAAAGAGAGGTGTTTTAGTAACATGAGAATTCCAAAACCATATTTTCCTCTCTCATGATAATTTTCAGTAGCATCATGAACAAACTCAACAATATAGATATCACACTCATCCTCCTTTGTTAAGCATGGAGGGCTATCAAATAAGGTATTAGTTAAAGAGTTACTCTTATTGGGAGGTAGACATGGGTAGCTCCATTCTTCCTCCTCTTGATCAACACTCTCCTCCTCTTTTTTTATCTAATGAGCTTCCAATTTCAGCAATTTCTTCTTCCATAGGCTCCTTCAAGACATTAGTCTCTTCTGTTGGAGAGCATCTATTAAGATATTTAAGAATATAGCCATTTTCTTCCTTGTAATTATCAAAGCAAAATTTAAGTATATCATAAACCTCATATTTATAAGGTGCATCATCAGTATTTTAAGCAAATAAGCAAGTTCGAATGCACCCTTCCAAGCAA
The DNA here is from genome assembly GCA_007115705.1 of Dactylis glomerata. Classification (NCBI taxonomy): domain Eukaryota; kingdom Viridiplantae; phylum Streptophyta; class Magnoliopsida; order Poales; family Poaceae; genus Dactylis; species Dactylis glomerata. The sequence goes on along the minus strand of QXEO01000291.1, from coordinate 439,300 downwards.
TAAATTCTTCAATTTGTTCCACATCATAAAAGTCATAATTTCCATTAATATAAGAAGATATGGTAACATCATCATTATACTCACATTGAAAAGGGAGGTGTTTATACCTCCTACAGCAACAAGATTTATCAAAGCAATAAGTAACATTATAAGCAGAGCACACGTTTCTAGCAATGATATACAATTATCAATTTGTTCCCATAAGTGTTTCCCTTTTTGTGACAAGCGGTGTTCCTCATAATAATTTTGCTGCTCTTCCGTGAACCCACCTTGCCAAAAAGATTTAGTTTCAAAGAAACCAACCATTGATAGAAAGCATGATAAAGCAAGACAATAACAGACCAACCAAAGTAACAACTATAAAAGGAACTAATTTTTTGTGTTTTTGATAAAACGATGCAAGCAAAAATAAAGTAAAGCAAAACTTAAACAAAGTAAAGGATGTGCGTGCAAAACTCCCCTTGCAGAAATCTTCTTTTTCCCCGGCAACGGCCCCAGAAAATTAACTTGATGCGGGCAGGATGACCACCCAGTTGGGAACCCCAAGAGGAAGGTATGATGAGCACAGTAGCAAGTTTTCCCTCAGTAAGAAACCGAGGTTTGTCGATCCAGTAGGAAAAAGGCAAACTTAAGAAGGTGATGCTTGCTAGCTTCGTGACACTCCAGCAAGGGCGCCGTTTACGATTCTTGTTGGTGCGTCTTCAACTAGTAGCAACGCGGAACCTGCACACAACACAACCAAGTACTTTGCTCCCAACTTACGATGAGGTTGTCAATCTCACCGGTTTGCTGTAAACATAGGTATGAGCGTATCGAGTGGAAAACAGTAGTAGTATGCGAGAAAGTAAACAGTGCGAGTAATAGTAAAACGGTGTAACAATGTAAAGGAAATTGGACTGGGGTCCGCAGTTCACTAGTGGTGTCTCTCCATAAAATAAATAACAACATGCTGGGTAAACAAATTACAGTTGGGCAATTGATAGAATAAAGATAACGTGCATATGTCACGAGGATCACTATGAGATTTACTCTGGGCATTACAGCAAAATACATAGACCGCCATCCAACTGCATCTATGACTAATAGTCCACCCACGGGGATATCGTCCGAACACCCCACGAGTATTAAGTTGCGAACAACAGATAACTGTATTAAACAAAGTGTGTAATGTAAACAAAACGAATGTCCTTGGACACAAGAATGTTGTTTTCTCCCTAGTGGCAACAGCACATCTACAACCTTAGAGGTTTCTGTCACTCCCCCAGATTAAATAGAGGCATGAACCCAACTATTGAGCATAAATACCCCCTCTTGGAGTCACTAGTATCTACTTGGCCAAGATAGCTACTAACAACGGAGAGCATGCAAGATCATAAATAACATAGAGATAACATAAGATATATGATTCAGCACATCAACTCAACATAACACCAATATTCATCGGATCCCAACAAACACAACATGTAGAATTACACAAAGATGATCTCGATCATGTAAGGCAGCTCACGAGATCTAAACATGAAGCACATGGTGGAGAAGACAATCATCTAGCTACTGCTATGGACCCATAGTCCAAGGTAGACTACTCACTCATCGCGCCGGAGGCAAGCATGGCGATGAAGAAGACCTCCGGTGGTGATTCCCCTCTCCGCCAGGGTGCCGGGAAGAGCTTCTGGACCCTCCCGATCTCGGGTCGACGACGGCGGCGGATCGCGATGTGTTTCTGGAAAATTGATCGGGTGTTTAGGTTTTTCCCGTCGGGGGGTCTTTATAGGCGAAGGGGCGGCGCCAGAGGTAGGCCAGGGGGCCCTCACCACAGGGCGGCGTGAGCCAGGGGTAGGCCGCGCCCCCTGGTGGTGTGGCCACCCCATGGCCCCCCTCTGTCTCCTCTTTGGACTTCTGGAAGCTTCGGTAAATATCTGGATGTTTGGCTTTTGTTTTGTCTAATTCCGAGAATATTTCCTGTGTAACTTTTCTGAAACACAAAAACAGCAGAAAACAGGGAACTGGCACTATGGCATCTTGTTAATAGGTTAGTTCCGGAAAATGTATCAAAACGCCACAAAGTGTAACAAAACACTAAGCAAATGGTGTAAGAACAAGCATGGAGCATAAAAAATTATAGATATGTTTGAGACGTATCAACAACCTCACTGTAAGTTGGGGCAAAGTACTTTGGTTGTGTTGGTTGTAGGTTCCATGTTGCTGCTGGTGCAAAGCTACGCCCCAGATAAGGCGCCATATATAAATTGTCTGGAGCTGTCGCGAAGCTAGCGAGCATCAACCTTCGGAAGTTGGTTCTTTCTCCTACTGGTTTGATAAACCTTGGTTTCAGTACTGAGGGAAGACTTGCTGTTGTGCTCATCATACCTTCCACTTGGGGTTCCCAACTGGGCGGTCAACTACACGCCATCACTCACTCACACCTTCATCTGTGAAACCAAAGGTTCAGAGAATCATTGTGATATTTATTGGGTGATAGTTGCAAGCTCTAAGTTGCTGCAGCTTGTGTACTCATATGTGTGTATGAGAAAATGCTCAAGTGTATTATCTGTAAGGAATAAATTTTACTGCCAAAGCTAAATTGATAAGGTGTCATTTATAGTTAACTGAATAACACTATCAGTGACAGTGAGCTAAATTCAGAGTTTGCATTTCAAAGTGAGCAAGCAAGCTTAAGATTCATTTCCTAGGTCACTATCCATGTCAATAAGCTGAGATATCACTAAATAGATCGCCACTAAGCCACAACCTAAGATGAATTGAAGAACAACTTTAGTATAGAAACCCTAATTCCCAAATTGGGGGAAATCAAGGGGGAAACCCTAGGATAGTAGTAGAGTATCATAGAGGGGAGGGGAGGCGAAGGTGAAACCGACCTGCCCAATGGTGGAGCCGAGATCCAGCAGAGGGTGAAGGGAGGCAGCGGCAGCAGCCGTAGTCACCGGGGAGCAACTCCTCGGGAGCCACTCAATCCAGTGACTAGGGCCACCAAGAGGCGGTGGTGAAGCTGGCCTGGCAAGAGGGAGGCCAGAGCTCGTCGGAGAAGCCGTGGGCGCAACCTCGACCCAAACCCTAGCGGGTCAGGGCAGCTGCGCATGAGCGCAATCGAGCACCCCAGCTCGATTCCGTCGGTGAGGTGATAGAGTACCGGGAGGCGGTCATCTTGGTAGTGGTGGTATGGCTGGAGGTGGCCGGAGACGGCCATGGCATGACGGGAGAGGCGCGGGTGACATCGTCACCATGGGCTTCGCAGGAGCATGTGTGAGAAAGAGAGGGGTGCAGTTCGGTTTGACCAAATTGGTTCAATTGGTTTGACCACTGGGTCTAACCAGTGGGTCTAACCAGTGGGGACAATTCTAGGGTTTAGTTGTAATTTTAAATAAATCGAGGGACTTAACTATAAAACTACAAAAACTTTTAAAAGAAGAGTCCAAAAATTATGAAAAATATATATTTGAAAAGTTAAAATTATGACTAACTCAAATATGCCAATGATTGAAATTGTTAAAGATAATAATATCTAACCATTTTTTTGTTGATAAATGAGATGAAAAACAATAAGTAAATATGCAAATATTCACCAAACTATTTTTTTGTTTAAGAAGAGGTTCTTAAAACAATCTTATTAATTGTGTGAATTTTTGCAAACAAAAGTTTCAATTATTTCTTTAATAAATTACTTGGGTATTAATAAAGTACCAAAAGAAAAAAACAAGAATAATACTTTCCAAATTTTGAAGAATATTATTTTAAATTAAAGTGTACCATTTTGGATATGAGAATATTCAAAATATTATATGGATTGAAATCAACTTAAGAAGAATATCTTTGAACTTCTTCTGAGTTGCAATATATCTGTCTTTGTGGCGTAGAAAGATTTTTCACGGAGTTCTAGCTATCCGCGATCCTTCCGGTGGCTCATAGCTTATCTGGTTGTTCAATCAATGATGTGCTTCAGTTCAATGGGTCTTTCTATAGCGAAGCAGTATATCCCTTGTGAACAACAAAAGAATTTTTTAGATATATGATAATTCTAAAGTGAAATTCACATGAATATTCTAAAGTGAAATTCATATGATCAACAGGAAACTCAAATAATAAATCACTCAAAAACACGGGAAGGGCTTATCAAAACTATTTTGCAAATATTCTCTTCAAATCATTTGGATTTTAAAACACTGTCTTCTATTCGGACAATGATGAGTCTTCAGAACCCGAGGTCTAGCGACAAGTAAAACCTTCAAACTACATTACCTTGTAGTTATCAGGCAAGGTCACACTTGCTCAGATCTGTTGATTATTTTCAAAAGTACAAGTTGAGTAGTATTTCATACCACTTGCATCAAAGTACTGCTTTCAAATAAATTGGTGGATGATGGAACCACAGATTGGTTCTACGATCGGAGCATCATATGGTGGAGGTTCCATTATACCGGGAATGTATATGATCTAATAACAACTGTTATCAGTCATTCCAAAGCACCATAAATCGCGCTGACCACAGAACTTGGTATAGGACAAGCAAATCAGAAGTTACTTCTGAGTTCTGTATATCCTCGTAGGCATAGCCGGATTGAGATTCCTGATGGCGTGTAAGTACAGCCCGTTGGGAACCCCAAGAGGAAGGTATGATGAGCATAGTAGCAAGTCTTCCATCAGTTGTGAAACCAAGGTTTATCGAACTAGTAGGAGAAAGCCAAACTTCAGAAGGTGATGCTTGCTAGCTTCGCGACACTCCGGACAAGGGCGCCAGATCACTGCTTGTCGGCGTGTAGCTTTTCACCAGCAGCAACGTGAAACCTGCACACAACACAACCAAGAACTTTGCTCCCAACTTACGATGAGGTTGTCAATCTCACCGGTTTGCTGTAAACAAAGGATTGAGCGTATCGAGTGGTAAAAGGATAATAGCATGCAAGCAAGTAAACAGTGCGAGTAAAGTAAAACAGTATAGCAATGTAAAGGAAATTGGACCAGGGTCCATAGTTCACTAGTGGCGTCTCTCCATAAGATAAATAATAACATGCTGGGTAAACAAATTACAGTTGGGCAATGGATAGAGTAAAGATAACGTACATATGTCATGAGGATCACTATGAGATTCACTCTGGGCAATACGACAAAATACATAGACCGTAATCCAACTACATCTATGACTAATGATCCACTCATGGGGAGTCGTCCGAGTACCCCTTGAGTATTAAGTTGTGAACAACGGATAACTGCATTAAGCAAAGTGCATAAAGTAAACAAAGCAAATATCCTTGGACACAAGAATTATATTTTCCCCCTAGTGGCAACAACACATCTACAACCTTAGAGGTTTCTATCACTCCCCCAGATTAAATAGAGGCATGAACCCAACTATCGAGCATAAATACTCCCTCTTGGAGTCACTAGCATCTACTCGGCCAAGATATCTACTAGCAACGGAAAGCATGCAAGATCATAAACAACATAGAGATATATGATTCAACACATCAACTTAACATAGTACCAATACTCATCGGATCCCAACAAACACAACATGTATGATTACATAAAGATGATCTTGATCATGTAGGGCAGCTCACAAGATCTAAATATGAAGCACATGGTGGAGAAGACAGCCATCTAGCAACTGCTATGGACCCGTAGTCCAAGGTAGACTACTCACACATCACTCTGGAGGCGACCATGGTGGTGGAGAAGGCCTCCGGCAGGGATTCCCCTCTCCGGCAGGGTGCCGGGAAGAGCTCCTGGATCCTCCCGATCTCGTTTCGACGATGGCGGCGGCTTGCAGTATGTTTCGAGGAAAAGCGATCCGTCGTTTAGGTTTTTCCCGTCGAGGGGACTTTATAGGCGAAAGGGCAGTGTCAGAAGTGAGACCAGGTGGTCTCACCATGGGCCGGCACGGCCAGGGGCTAGGCCGCACCACTGTGGTGAGGCTGGCCCCTGGCCCCCCTCTCTCTCATCTTCGGTCTTCGCAAAGCTTCGGTAAAAATAGGAGGTTCGGCTTTTGTTTCGTCTAATTCCGAGAATATTTCCTATATAACTTTTTTGAAACACAAAACAGCAGAAAACAGGGAACTGACACTGTGGCATCTTGTTAATAGGTTAGTTCCAGAAAATGCTTAAAAACACCACAAAGTGTAACAAAACTCAAAGCAAATGGTGTATAAACAAGCATGGAGCATAAAAAATTATAGATACGATTGAGACGTATCAAGCATCCCTAAGCTTAACTCCTGCTCGTCCTCGAGTAGGTAAGTGATAACAAAATAATAATTTTTGAGGGGACATGCGCCATCACAATCTTGATCATATATGTAAGCATTGAGTGCTGGGATCAAAGAACTTAAAACATGGGCACAAGAGACATAATCTTGACAATAAGAACTTAGCAACCATGTTATAACATGAAAAGAAACACAAACGAAAGATCATGAATAATGAAACAATGAAAGTCAAACGTGTGTTCAAATCATATGGAAAAACATAGCAAATGGTTTTCAGTTTGTCCTTCATGGAATAGCAAAACATAAATGCATAGGACACCTTCAAGTTTAAAAAGGGCGACTAGATACAAATAATTTAAGAACAAGTGAAACCATAATCATGAATCAATCAATGATAAACTTTGGGACAATGCACATTAAACTCAGAATGGCAATTATGCTCTCTTAGACGGTGCATAAAGGTAGAAGGTGGAGACTCAACATAAAAGTAAAAGAAAGGTCCTTCGCAGAGGGAAGCAGTGATTGCAAGTTTTATAAACCTTAAAAAATTATGGTACTTACTAGCTTTGAGCTCTCATTGCCCCCATCATAGGCATCTTGAATGGTTAAAGTAAATGCAAGAACGTTTATGAACATATGCTTGACAAATCATAAGTTGAAAACCTTGTGTCCCGTGAAGTATGAATACCCAAACCTCATGCTACTCGACTTAGGGTCCCAGGCAAGCTCTTGTCATTGTAAGTATACATGTATCGTCGAGAACCGCCAACGGGGTACCTCCTTGCCCGATGACATGGAACAAGCCCACATCAAAATGACAGGACAAACAGACAATGAACACCTCGGCATCTCTTTTATTTACCATTGGTATAGCTTTTTATTTTGAGATGCGTCGTCGAATGTCCACTATGGGCATGCTGTAAATTTCCACCATGAATGATGCATGGATTAGATTAGCGGCCCAGGCGTTTCTCTAACACGTATACAAACTCCATGACCCCGCAAGATTCTCAACTTATTTCACATCGCGAGTATCCATAAACAAAAGATCACGATATCAACTCAAATAAGAGAAAGTGCAATGTTGAAAGCTTACCCCATGACGACATGGTTTGGCTAATTTGCAACTTACGACTTGCAAGCATAACGTCAACATAAAAGAGCCACAATGTCAAAATTTTAAAAGCGAGAAAAGTAAAGTGTGCCATCAGGTTCGTGAGAGCTTTACTGACTAATTTTTGCATAATACCAAAAGAGTTTAATTCGAAGGATAGATAAAAGCAAGTCAAATGTACTTGGAATAGCAAATTGCTAATAGGCATGTATGATGGACACATTGGAATAACTTGGTTTTTGGGAGTTGGATGCACAAGTAGAGCTCATACTCAGTACAAAATGAGGGCTAGCAAACGACTGGGAGCGACCAACTAAGAGAGCAATAACGGCCATAATCATGCATAGCGACAAAACATCATTAAGAGAAGCATAAAATGGAATCACAAGTCAAAAACCAAATGATCATAAAGGCTTATGGCGACTTTGTAAGAGTCAAACATGTTGTAAGCATGCGCCAAGTCAACCCAAATAAAGCATCAAGGAGAAAACCAAATTAATGCTTCCATAAAATAAAAACAACGCATGATTTTTTTTAAAGGCTCATTAAGAAATCTCAGTCATTTGAGACAAGTCATGCTACATCAAAAATCACTAAGCATACTATCAAAACGATATCAAGCATGGCATGAAAAAGTCTAAGCCGCAGTCTAAACAAGCTCCTTTTTGTACCACTTTTTTGCATGAAACTTTTTCTCTTTTCCAACACCATTCAAACCTTTTTTAGACAACTCTTTTGATGAAAACCAACATAGACCAGTGGTCTAAATACACCTTGATGCAAAGATAAAAAAATATCTGAACAAAAATCAAGGCGAAAAACAAAAGCTAAACGCAGTTCTAGAAAAAGAGAACACTCGTTGAACGATAAGAGTGAAAACTAGAGTGTTCTTGGCAATGAAACACAAGTAAATCTCCTCCAAAAGAAATTTGTTGGGGTCCAACCATTTATTGCAACAAACAAAACAAAAGAAAACTGAAAGCAAAAGTAAAGACGCTCCAAGAAAAATACATAGAATATGAAGCAATAAAAATATAGTGTGTTGAAAGGTGACCTAATTTTTGCCGATGAAGAAGGGGTGCCTCGGGGGCATCCGCAAGCTTTGACGCTTGTACCTCTTAGATATTTCTTGGGGTGACATGGGCATCCCCAAGCTTGAGCTTTTGTCCATACTTCATCTCATCTCATCATTCTCCAATCCCTACACTTGAAAACTTCCTTCATACAAAACTTCACACAATTCTATTAGCAACGTTATCATAAACATAATAGTAGATCAACCCTTTTTGGTTCATGTTTCAACTCAAAAACACCACATATAAAGCATATACTACTGTAGCAACTTCCCCAAAAGTTCCGTGATCAAAAGAACTAAAAAAGAAAGCGATCGAGAGGCAAACACAAATAGTGGCAGAAATCTGTCAAAACAGAACAACTGACAAAGGTCGAATTTTTCGAGAACCTTCTGTTGCTCAAATCGAAAAGTGCAAAACTAAAGAAAATTTGGCTATAACCTGGGGCATAAGAACAAGAAATTTCAGATCAAAAAGATATTCTGAAAATTTGCACAAATTTTTACGGTGCAGCACAGAAATCTGTTTCAGGACAGTAATTTCCCCAAATCTTACCTCCCTCAAATTAGATGTTCTTCTTGGCACAAAAACGAAATAAAAAAGGATAAGGAGCGGTTATTACAGTAGTAATAACTTCCAAGACTCAAATAAAATAAAAAGTACTAAAAATAAAACATTGGGTTATCTCCCAAGAGTGCTTTTCTTTAACGCCTTTGAGCTAGGCGCAGAAAGTGCAAATCAAGTAATATCAAGCGATGAAGCATCAAGTTCATAATTTGCTCTAAGAATAGAGTCAAAAAGTAATTTCTTCCTCCTTCTAGGGAAGTGTTCCATACCTTTCTTGAGTGGGAATTGATATTTGATGGTGCCTTCCTTCATATCAATGATGGCACCTACAGTTCGAAGAAAAGGTCTTCCCAAAATAATAGGACATGAAGCATTGCATTCAACATCCATAACAAGAAAATCAATGGGAACAAGGTTATTATTAACCATAATAAGAACATCATTAATCCTTCCCAAAGGTTTCTTCTTAGCAACATCAGCAAGAGGAACATCAAAATAACATTTTTCAAGCGGTGGTAAACCAAGCATATCATAAATCTTTCTAGGCATAACAGAAATACTAGCACCTAGATCACATAAAGCATGGCAATCAAAACCATTAACATGCATATCAATGATGGGCTCCCAACCATCTTCTAACTTCTTGGGAATAGAAGCCTTTTGTTTCAACTTTTCATCCCTAATTTTCATGAGAGCATTTGTAATATGATTTGTAAAAGCAATATTGATAAAACTAGCATTAGGACTCAAAGCAAGATTTTGCAAGAACAAAATAACTTCAGATATATTGCAGCCATCAACATCGAAATCATTAAAAGAAATAGAGCTATCATCTTCCACACTCCGAAAAATTTCAGCACTTTTTGTAGAAAAAGTTTTTGCAGTTTTGGGCTTTTTAGCACAAGGAGTGGGAGTTTTCTCTACACCAATCAAAGTAAGAGGATTGCTAGTATTTGGAACAACATCATTAGAGGTGGTAATAGTACATACCTTCATCTTTCTAGCCATCTCATCTTCTCTTTCCCACCTGGCATGCAATTCTGTTAACATCCTAACATTTTCATCAATTCTAACTTGGATGGCATTAGTAGCAGCAAAAGTATTATTTTCCTTCACATCATTCGGCAACACTTTTAGTTTCAGAAGTTTAACATCAAGAGCAAGGCTATCAACTTTAGAAGTAAGAGTATCAATTTTACCCAACTTTTCCTCAACAGACTTATTAAGAGCAGTTTGCTTACCGATGAAGTCCTTGAGCATGACTTCAAGCTCAGAGGGCGTGCCCCTAGTGTTGTTGGAGGAATTACCATAAGAGTTACCATAACCATTACCATTGGTAGAAGGATACGGCCTATAATTGTTGCTAGCAAAATTGTTCCTATAAGCACTGTTGTTGAAATTATTACTTCTAATGAAATTTACATCAACATGCTCTTCTTGAGCAACCAAAGAGGCCAAAGGAACACTATTAGGATCAACATGAGTTCTATCATTAGAAAGCATAAGCATAATAGCATCAATCTTATCACTCAAGGAAGAGGTTTCCTCAATAGAATTTACCTTCTTACCTTATGGAGCTCTCTTGGTGTGCCACTCAGAATAATTTACCATCATGTTGTCAAGAAGCTTTGTTGCGGCGCCCAAGGTAAGGGACATAAAAGTGCCTCCAGCAGCTGAATCCAATAGATTTCTTGAAGAAAAATTCAGTCCTGCATAAAAAGTTTGGACAATCATCGAAGTAGTCAGTCCATGAGTGGGACAATTCTTTATCATAGATTTCATTCTTTCCCAAGCTTGAGCAACATGTTCATTATCAAACTATCTAAACTTCATGATATCACTACGCAAAGATATAATCTTAGCAGGAGGATAGTATTTTCCAATAAAAGCATCCTTACACTTATCCCAAGAATCAATACTATTTCTAGGCAAAGATAGCAACCAATCCTTAGCTCTTCCTCTAAAAGAGAAAGGAAACAACTTAAGTTTAATAATATTACCATCTACATCCTTATACTTTTGCATCTCACATAGCTCAACAAAATTGTTGAGATGAGCTGCAGCATCATCAGAACTGGCACCAGAAAATTGCTCTTTCATAACAAGATTCAACCAAGCAGGTTTGATCTTATAAAAATTTGCCTAAGGAGCAGGTGGCGCAATAGGAGTGCAGATAAAATCATTGTTTTTGGTGCTAGTAAAATCACACAACTTGGTGTTCTCAGGAGTACCCATTCTAGCAAAACTAAAATCAAGCAAGTAAAAGTAACAACTATAAAGGAAACTAATTTTTTTGTATTTTTGATAAAAAGATGCAAGCAAAAGTAAAATAAAGCAAAACAAAGACAAAGTAAAAGATTGTGCGTGCGAGACTCCCCTTGCAGAAGTCTTCTTCCTCCCCGGCAACAGCGCTAGAAAACTGCTTGATGGCGTGTAAGTACAGCCCGTTGGGATCCCCAAGAGGAAGGTATGATGAGCACAGTAGCAAGTCTTTCCTCAGTTGTGAAACGAAAGTTTATCAAACCAGTAGGACAAAGCCAAACTTCAGAAGGTGATGCTTGCTAGCTTCGCGACACTCCGGACAAGGGCACCAGATCACTGCTTGTCGGCGTGTAGCTTTTCACCAGCAGCAACGTGAAACCTGCACACAACACAACTAAGAACTTTGCTCCCAACTTACGATGAGGTTGTAAATCTCACCGGTTTGCTGTAAACAAAGGATTGAGCGTATCGAGTGGTAAAAGTATAATAGTATGCAAGAAAGTAAACAGTGCGAGTAAAGTAAAACGGTATAGCAATGTAAAGGAAATTGGACCGGGGTCCACAGTTCACTAGTGGCATCTCTCCATAAGATAAATAATAACATGCTGGGTAAACAAATTATAGTTGGGCAATTGATAGAGTAAAGATAACGTACATATGCCATGAGGATCACTATGCGATTCACTCTGGGCAATACGACAAAATACATAGACCGTAATCCAACTGCATCTATGACTAATAATCCACTCGCGGGGAGTCGTCCGAGTACCCCTTGAGTATTAAGTTGCGAACAACGGATAACTGCATTAAGCAAAGTGCGTAAAGTAAACAAAGTAAATGTCCTTGGACACAAGAATGGTGTTTTCCCCCTAGTGGCAACAGCACATCTACAACCTTAGAGGTTTCTGTCACTCCCCCAGATTAAATAGAGGCATGAACCCAACTATCGAGCATAAATACTCCCTCTTGGAGTCACTAGCATCTACTCGGCCAAGATATCTACTAGCAACGGAAAGCATGCAAGATTATAAACAACATAGAGATAACATAATATATGATTCAGCACATCAACTTAACATAGTACCAATACTCATCGGATCCCAACAAACACAACATGTATGATTACATAAAGATGATGTTGATCATGTAGGGCAGCTCAAAAGATCTAAACATGAAGCACATGGTGGAGAAGACAACCATCTAGCTACTGCTATGGACCCGTAGTCCAAGGTAGACTACTCACACATCACTCCGGGGGCGACCATGGTGGTGGAGAAGGCCTCCGGCAGGGTGCCGGGAAGAGCTCCTGGATCCTCCCGATCTCATTTCGACGAAGGCGGCGGCTTGCAGTATGTTTCGAGGAAAAGCGATCCGTCGTTTAGGTTTTTCCCGTCGAGGGGACTTTATAGGCGAAGGGGCAGCGTCATAAGTGGGACCAGGTGGTCTCACCATGGGCTGGCGCGGCCAGGGGCTGGGCCGCGCTGCCCTGTGGTGAGGCTGGCCCCTGGCCCCCCTCCGTCTCATCTTCGGTCTTCGTGAAGCTTCGGTAAAAATAGGAGGTTTGACTTTTGTTTCGTCCAATTCCGAGAATATTTCCTGTGTAACTTTTCTGAAACACAAAAACAGCAGAAAATAGGGAACTGGCACTGTGGCATCTTGTTAATAGGTTAGTTCCGGAAAATGCATAAAAGCGCCACGAAGTGTAACAGAACTCAAAGCAAATGGTGTATAAACAAGCATGTAGCATCAAAAATTATAGATACGTTTGAGACGTATCAATTCCTTTCGAGGAAAATCAATGGGTGGGAGCCCATGGTAAACGTCCCTACTATGTGCTACAGAGTAACAGTTAGTGTCTTCTAGCGGAGAGTGTGATTGATTCAGACCGAGGTCCGGATTAATTGCAATGGGTGGATTACAGAATGAGGTTGTGCTTGGCATGATTTGGCTATACTTGGTAACTGGCCTCATACCGAAGGAAGTATGATATTGTCATTAGGGCCAAGGACATTTGAGGGCAAACTAGCGCACCTCTGCAGAATGTATAGAATTGTGACATGTTACTCCCGATTCCGGGAAAGGAATTGCGAACGCCGCGTGGAAAGGAACTATGCAAAAGTTCTAACAACCCGCGAAGGCTGATGAACATAGTTTTTTTATAAAATTAGAACTTGGATTCATCTAACAAAAATGTTTTCCAAAACTTGCATATGTTTGGAATTTCCTTTGTTCCAAACTATTATTTTATTTAGCATAAAACACCATTTCCATAGAACTTGCTGAGTACGCCTATACTCAATCTATCATCGAAAACCCTTGCTTTAGATTGTGAGAACAATGAAGATGTTCCTGACAATAGTGAGGAACAATTCTACGAGGAGCCGGATCTTTCCAGAGGAGTAGAAGGGGTTAACTATGGTATCGTTTACGCTACTAGCAATGAGGAGCCGGACACTGAAGCGTAGAACTATAGGATAGTTAGGGGTGCTTAGCGACTATTCATAAATAAATTGCTCATGCTCGTAATGGTGCTTTGCATTATACTACCATTACTAATTAGATTTGCTAGTTTGAGCTGGTTTTCAAATAAGACTCCTCAATGGATCGAGGATGATCTCAAAGCTTTTGTACACTTTTGGTTGGTATCTATGAACACGTAAAGTTGCGGACCTGCAATATTTCTGTTGTACCACTCTGAGGTATGTGATATTTACGGAAGGGGACTTTCATGAGTATTATATCAATGACTTGTATACTACATATGCAGTGGTGTGCTGGGTCACCGCAAGATAACTCTTCGAGAAGTCCACTTGTAGCACGTTAGGTAGTTTGGTTGAGAGCTTCTGTATGCAGGCCTTTGCATCGATGTCGTAATGGTTGTCGGAGGCTGAAGAGGTGCAAGCCCTCGTAGTGTAAGGGTACGAGTTATCTCCACTTATCTCGGATGGATAAGAGATACCTCCAGTAGTAAATACATGATGTTCAAGAGAAACTATAGTCAAAATTTTATTGCCCGCTTGACTAGAATTATATTACATATGAATATGTAACTTGAAAATATCATTTCAACATAAATACGGTTTTTATAAAAGTAAACTCCACGTGTACCCTTAAAATTCGGGGTTGTGATGGTGAATACCACATTTAAGAAAATTCTCATTAGTGTACCTCATTTATGAAATTCATGACACAAAGTAGAATTGAAAAAATGGTCATTTTCCTAAAGTTCTGCCAAAAGTATCAACCCTCAGCAAAACTATCTTATTATTGTCACAAACATTTCTTTGTGGGCACAAACGTTGACTTTACTCCTTCTAAGATATATTCTTTGATCACTTTCTAAAAGCATTAACAATAATGGTCAAAGTTAATATTTGCAGTTTACCGTGCCAGTGTTACGTCAACTATATATGCAGCACGTGACCAAGGTTAGAGGTGTTACTTAGGTAAACAATGAAGTACTCAAGGTAGTTGTCAAGCACAACATGTAAGTTAAACTAGCTTGACTTGGCTAAGTTATCTGGAGCTGTAGACAATCTATTTTAACCCCGAGGCAAGCGCGGACTTAGACCAACCTACCTAATTAGCAGCATGATACAACCAACGTAACAGATCATGCAGGACCAGGCGTGAAAAAGAACGGCAAAACCTCCTAGTCAAAGCTATATTTAGGATTCATGCAATGTTGACCAGCCAAGGTCTCTGGCGTTGGATCTGGTTCACTAGAATATCAAGCATAATATCATGCAAACAAAAGGAAATTTTATATTAAGCTATACCAGTATTTAATTTATGTTTTTTTGCTAAGTATGGGCATAAGTCGAGTTCATTAATTTATTGCTCTGTCAGTTCATTTATCAGCTCAGCCGGTGCATCCACATCCGCGCCCTAATCTGAAAGTCAGAAACGACTCTACGTGTAACCCGCGGAGCTGGGTCAGGCCGACATCGACGTGGATCCGGTCAAGACCGGCGAGCGGACGGCCAGGAGCGCCTCCACGCGCGCCATCGGACGGCTCCCAAGCCTCCATATCCTCCGCCGCCGCTTGCTTTATTTAGCCACCTCCATCCCTCTCCCCGCGAGCTGCTACTGCTCCTCCTCCTCCTCTTCTTCCCTCTCCTCGCCTCCAAATTGTTTCCGTCACAGCGAGGGCGGACGGACAGCTTTAGCTCGAGGTGACTGACCATGCAGGCGCCGGCAGCGA
This sequence comes from Dactylis glomerata, assembly GCA_007115705.1. Taxonomy (NCBI): domain Eukaryota; kingdom Viridiplantae; phylum Streptophyta; class Magnoliopsida; order Poales; family Poaceae; genus Dactylis; species Dactylis glomerata. Next base: position 423,859 of record QXEO01000291.1, on the reverse strand, counting down.
CGGCGGTTAACGTGGGCGGCGACGTGCAGAAGCCGCAGCAGCAGCAGCTGGGGGCGCCGCCGCCGGCGGTGGCGGCGGTGGTGCCGCCGCCTCATTGGGTGGCCATGCCGTTCGCGCCGCCCGGGGCCGGGGCCATGGTGATGCCGCACCATATGTCTCCGGCGCCGCCCCAGTTCGCCCCGCACTTCGTGCCGTTCCACGCCGTCGCGCCGCCGCTGCAGCCGCGGCCGGCGCCCGTGGCCGTCGCGATGGGCTCCCCCGCCGCGCAGCACGGCGGGCAGGAGGAGAACAAGACCATCTGGGTCGGCGACCTCCATTACTGGATGGACGAGAACTACCTCCACAGCTGCTTCGGCTACACCGGCGAGGTGAGCACGCGCGCGTCCCCCTGCTCCCCAGATCTTGCCCACGGCCACGCTGCCCTCCAACCAAAGCCACCCCACAAAAAAGCCAACATTTCCCTTTCGCATATCCATCCGTGACTAGGAACCCTCTCTTCTTGGATGTGACAAGCCTGTGAAATAAATGTGTGTTAATCCATGTCCCAGTTCACGAAAAAAATGGCATTTTTAGTTCCCCAAATACGATTCGTCTCTGTCATGTTGCGCGAGTTCGGAGAGAGAGAGAAAGGGATCTTAGGACAAGGTAGGCCGTTGCAGACTCGCAGTGGGTAGTGCAGGATGCAGGCGCAGGTACGAATGATTGGGTCACTGTGCGGAAAAAGGAAATGGCTGGCTGAGCGACCGCTGGGCAAAACGCGAGGCATCTGGATCTGCGAGCTAAAACTGGAAACTCGCAGTCCCCTCGTCTCACTATATTGGCTGCCGCAAGGGAAGATACCCTCCCTGTACTGGTCATGGGGAACGTTCGGTCTGATTCTGATGTGCCAGGTCGCCTACCTCGTAACGGCCAGATTGCTGATGCACCCTGGCCGTACATCTGTTTCATACCTGATTGGTCCATTTTAGATTGGCAGTCTTGGGTGATTGAGATGTGCTGTTTGCTTGATTAGATATGCTTCTTGAATGTAGAAACTATGCCACTGTTAGACAGTAAATGGGAACATTGTGGTGACGAGTTAATTACATTAAAATATGCTTCTTTTGTGTAGAACTATGAAAACTATCAGAAAATGAGGACCTAGTTATGTCTTGCTAGACAGAAAATGAGGACCTTATGCTGTCAGTTTACACTGAAATCAGCTAGGACTTTAGACCTTAGAGAAACGAGCTCTCCGTTCAATTGTTTTAATCAAAACTCAGTTACTCCCGGGTTCATTTTTTGTATGGCCACGAAGAAAACTGAGTTTTTTGTCTGTAATGGGAGTGCTACTTTTCCTTATGCCTTTTCGTATGCGCTTAAATAGCAAAATGACATCAAGCTGAATTTACGAATGGTTCTGTTATAAGCTCCAATTTCATGTACTGTTTGTCCTTGTCGTATTTTTCACTCTGTACCAATGAAAAGATATATATGGTATGGCATAATCAGCTCAAGAACAATGGAGAAAGACTTGGTGAAACATGTGGTATATACCTGGAAGAAAAAACTCAAGCTTTTTTACTGACCAAAAAATATACTGGCCTGTTGCCCCTGTCTGTGTCAACATTTGAAGTGCACAGTCAGTTGATGAATATAGAAGTGCGCTACTGCACTGCAATGTGTCTTCTGATGCAATTTTATATTTCTGCATTAGTGAGCTCAGATTGTACTAAGATATTTAACTCTCTCTTTTTTTGGACGGAGATGTTTAACTCTCTTCTGATATAGGTTGTTGCAATCAAGGTTATTCGTAACAAGCAAACCGGACAATCTGAAGGATATGGATTTGTGGAGTTCTACAGTCATGCTGCTGCTGAAAAAATACTTGATGGTTTTTCTGGTCATATAATGCCAAATACTGACCAACCATTTAGGATAAACTGGGCTTCATTTAGCATGGGAGATAGGCGTTCCGATATTGCTTCAGATCACTCCATATTTGTAGGCGACCTTGCTTCTGATGTCAATGATGCCACACTATTAGAGACTTTCTCTAGCAGGTACTCCTCTGTCAAAGGAGCCAAAGTAGTTATTGATGCTAACACTGGTAGATCAAAGGGCTATGGTTTTGTGAGATTTGGAGATGATAGTGAGAAGACTCATGCCATGACTGAGATGAACGGGGTGTATTGCTCTACTAGGCCCATGAGGATTGGCCCTGCAACTCCCCGCAAATCTTCAGGTTCAGTTAACAAATTACTCAGTCACTATATACTCCATATAATTGTTGGCATTTTTTTTATTCTATTTCTTCTGTGCTACATTCCTAAGCTTATTCTATCTGTCCATCTGCAAATATAAAAATCTGGATGTCGTATTACTTATGAGGCGAGATTCTGATGACTTCTGGTTTCCATTTTTTTCCTGGTTTCCAAGTGAAACTACTTTTAGTCTAGATAGTCCCCTGCTCTTTAGCTCTCTTTTCCACTTAACCGTTAGATTTACTTGTAATGTACCACGCTGGACTTCTTTGCATTCAGAATGTATTTGGGTGGTAGATTCACTCAGATTTATTTCACATTGTCTATGCAAATACTATCTTTTCCTCCTTTCCTCTGCACTCGCGGTTTGCTGTTTATCTTTTCCTCCTTTCCTCAGCACTTATGGTTTGCTATTTGTAAGCAGTAACTGTTTGGGAAAATTAGTTTCCGTTGGTAATGATGGGATAGACTAATACTGTAGAAATACTTATTGATTGGCTCAATTTTTATTTTGAAGAATGACGGTGGCCTGTTTTCTTGTGAATGCTATGAACATTGTTCTTATGGATAAAAATTTCTACCGGAATCAGTTAAAGTAGTCTTGATAGTTATGACTGTTTATTTCTGTTTCCTGAAAAGTTTATTGGTTTAGGTACTTCTGGGCCTACTGGTTCCTCTGCTCGATCTGATGGAGATTTGACAAACACAACAGTGAGTAAAGATGCATTAACTGTAAATTACGTAACATACATCATCACAACTTTTCCGTTCTTACAATCGTCTTTTAACTGTCTCTAGGTATTTGTTGGTGGGCTTGACCCAAATGTTAGTGAAGATGATCTTAGGCAAACCTTCTCCCATTATGGTGAGATTTCTTCTGTGAAGATTCCGGTTGGGAAGCAGTGTGGCTTTGTGCAGTTTCTTCAGAGGTATGAATGATTAGCCCATACATTTTTGTTTGGTTAAATTGCCTCTGCTACCATGTTGAAATCCGATTGATTAATTCTTGTCGACATTTTCCTTTTCCCAGAAAGAATGCAGAAGATGCATTGCAAGGGCTGAACGGGAGCACTATCGGAAAACAGACCGTGCGCCTTTCATGGGGTCGCAATCCGGCAAACAAGCAGGTAATGAATTATTGACCTGTTCTTGACATATTCTAGACTAGTTTGAAGATTCAAATTCAGATGTATTCCTGTCCACATCGAAATGATTATATTTGGAAATCTCCAAATTATTTTGAAAATTTTTTATCAAATTTGGCGATCAAAATTTTCTCGATATCAGCTTGAAATTTTGACATAAGAATATTTCGGAACCCCTTAAAATTCCGGAAATTTGAAAACCTGCTCCCAACAGTAAGATTGTGCAGCAAACATAACCCATAGACCTGACGCTACTGCATTTCTTCTTGGCAGTTGAGGGGTGACAATGGCAACCAATGGAACAATGGGATGTACTACGCGCCATCGCCTTTCTACAATGGGTACGGCTATCCTGCGGCGCCGTTCCCTGACCCGGGCATGTACGCCGCTGCTGCCTATGGCGCGTACCCCTTCTACGGGAACCAGCAACAAGTCAGCTGAGGAAAAGAGCTTCACACGCCCATCACGCAAAAACCGGAGGCGCACGCGCAGTAGCTGTAGCTCTCGCTAGAAAAAGAAGGTAGACGACCGGCGGTTTCTTAGGTGAGCTAGTGTAGCGACTGGTTATGTAAAGTACGTTGCTGTTACAAGAACTAGCACTGCTAAGACGCCTATTGACTCGATCTCCATGGTCTTCTAGCTGGATTGTTCTAGGAAAAAAGAGTTTTGGCCTGGAGCTGCAATATTAAGGTAGAATGGATAATAAGTTATTTGATGCCTTTGCGTGCCGTTCCTGGTGGATTTCGCTATTGACATTTTAGTTTTGAACTATTGCCAAGCTTGAGTTTTGCACTAAACAAGTAACTAGGGATAACCCGCTAAACCCAACTTATTTACAGTTATTGTACATTAAAATAGTAGTTAGAGCTGAAAACGGAGTGGAATGTTGAGCGAGCCCCTCACACTGTTCAACTCAGCTTATGCGAATGTTAATGGGCTCTTGTTTATGGGCTCAATTCATAGCCTAGCTTAAATCAACTACTATACACGACATGATTTGTCCTTTTTATTTCTTGAGTTGCAAATTTTAATCTATAATAGAAATTGGCAACATGATATATATTTTGTCAATGCAAATAATTATTTTCATTTTTGGACGAATCTTTAGTATCCATTGCACCGGTAACCGTTTGCACAAGAACCTGGGTGCATGGGATATGCCGTCGTAAGAGGCAAGACCCATCCTCCATGCAAACTATGACGAAAAGTTCACTTCTGGAGATGTTTATGTTAGGAATAGTCTCGTTGTATTTCATAGGGGCCAAAGGCCACATATATATACATGTACAGGTGTACAAATATGCAGGAAACTCCCTAACAGGTGGGGAAACTACAATATACAAATATACATCTAACACCCCCTCAAACTCATGGTGGATCCACAACACTGAGTTTGGATAGAAAGAAACTATGCTGCACTCTAGTCTGTGCCTTTGTAAAGAATCCGCTAAGTGCAACTCTGAAGGCACATAGTGGAGCGCAATCACCTGATCCTGCACACTAGCACGTGTATAAAAGGCATCAACACCAATATGCTTGGTAAGCTCATGCTTTACCGGATCACGTGCAATACTGATAGCACATGTACTGTCATACAAAAGTGTAGTGGATGTCGTAACAGAGACCCCAAAGTCAGCAAGTAACCACCGCAACCAGGTCACCTCAATAGTCAACAAGGCCATAGCTCGCAACTCAGCCTCTACACTCGAACGGGAAACTGCGGTCTGTTTCTTCATCTTCCATGCAATGAGCGAACCACCAAAAAACACACAGTAAGCAGAAAGCGAACGACGATCCATAGGATCGCTCGCCCACGTAGCATCCGAGTAGGCCTGGAGCTGGAGAGATCTGGAACGAGGGAAGAAAAGACGATGAGTGATCGTGCCACGAAGGTAGCGTAGAACACGGAGGAGATGACTATAGTGAACAGTGGTAGGAGCTGGGACAAACTGACTCAGAATATGAACAGGATAAGAGATGTCAGGACAAGTGACAGCAAGGTAGACAAGACTCCCAACAAAATGACGATAACATGTCGGGTCAGGAAGAGGATCACCATCACTGGCACGAAGCTGGACATTGAGCTCCATAGGAGTCTCAACAGTCTGCTCATCCCCAAGAGTAGCACGAGCAAGAAGATCCTGGATATACTTTTCCTGGGAGATAGAAAAACCCTCAGAAGTGGAGGAAACCTCAATCCCAAGAAAGTAGCAAAGAGGACCAAGATCAGTCATAAGAAACTGATCACGAAGACGAGCCTTAACAAAGGCAATATACTCAGAATCATCACCAGTGAGATCATATCGTCAACATAGAGGAGAAGAAGAGCGCATCCACGAGGAGAAATGTGAACAAACAGCGCAGGATCATGAGCACTAGGGGAGAAACCAGCAGCAATCACCACAGAGGCGAAACGCTCAAACCAGGCGCGAGGGGCCTGTTTCAGGCCATAAAGAGAGCGCCAAAGACGGTAGACCATCCCATCAGGAACAGAATACCCCGGAGGAAGCTGCATATAAATCTCCTCATGCAGCTCACTATTGAGAAAGGCGTTCTGAACATCAAGCTAAGACACAGACCAGTGGCGAACAGAGGCGACAGCAAGTAGAGTGCGCACAGTGGTCATATGAGCCACAGGAGCGAAAGTCTCATCATAGTCACGGCCCTGCTCCTGCTGAAAACCACGAGCCACAAGATGCGCTTTATAGCACTCAAGAGATCCATCAGAACGAGTCTTAATTTTGTAGACCCACTTGCACGTGATGGGACGTACACCGGGAGGAGGAGAAACAAGATCCCAAGTGCCAGTGCGCTCAAGTGCAGCAGTCTCCTCGGCCATGGCAAGCTGCCATTCGGGATGATGCTCAGCATCCCGATAAGAAGTCGGCTCGAGGGCAACAGAAAGACCGTACTGACTAGGAGAGTAACGATCAGGTGGATGACGCTGACGAGCAGGAAGAGGAGAGGGAATCTCATCAGAAGAAGAAGACACATCAGAAGAAGAGGAAGAAGGGACATCAGGAGGAGGAGCCGGAACAGCAGAACGCCAAGAATAATGAAAGGGAAAAGGAGATAAAGGAGAGGTGGATGGGCTGTCAGAAGAGGAAGAAGGAGAATCAGGTGATAAGGAGGATGATAGGGTCGGAGGCGAGGCATCAACAATAATGGGTCCCAAGGAGGATCAATAGAAACAGTGGGAGGTGTGTCAGGAAAAAGTAGAAAATATATATCCTCCATCGGGTAGGTCGAGGAGGTGGGGCGAGGATAGAAAGGACGCGTCTCATCAAACGTGACGTCACGAGAAATGCGCATCCGATGACCACCAGGGTCCCAACACCGATAGCCCTTATGCTCATCACTGTATCCAAGAAAAACACACTCAACTGACTGAGCGATCAGTTTGGTGCGTTCACGAGGGGTAAGGAAAACATAGCAAATGCAACCAAACAAACGAAGCGTCAAGTAATCAGGAGAATGACCGGAGAGACGCTCAAGAGGAATACCACCCTATAGGGCGGCAGAAGGCTGAATGTTAATGAGATAAACTGATGTAGAGAAAGGCACGAGTGGTCTCAAGAAGATGACGATGCTTACGCTCAGCAACGCCATTCTGAGCATGAGCGCCTGGACAGGAGAACTGAGCAAGAGTGCCCTTCTCAGCAAGAACACCACGCAGCTGCTTGGAGATATACTCACCAACAGAATCAGCACGGAACACATGAATAGGTGTAGAAAACTAAGTGAGGACCATAGCTGCAAAATGCTGATATATGGAGAGCACCTCACTACGAGAACACATAAAATACAACCAAGTGTGCCGGGAAAAATCATCTATAAATAGAATATAGTATTGATGGCCCTCTTTCGAAGCGAAAGGAGCCAGACCCCAAACATTAGAATGAACTAAATCAAAAGGTCGCTGAGATACAGACGCACTAGTAGGATAGGGTAACTGAATCTGTTTGCCCAACCTATAGCCCTGATAGTTTAAAGACACATCTCCTGAGACGGACCCCAGAAGACCACGATGAACTAACGACGACAGGCGAGAGCCACAAAGATGACCAAGACGATGATGCCACTGCTGAAAAGAGCCGGTGACGGAGGTGACGACCGCAGGACAACTGGCAGGAGATGTGTTAGCGGAAGGAACACAAAGCCAGTCTAACTCCCATAGCTCCGAAGAGTCACGGTGGCGAGGGCCAGCTCCAACTAGGACCTGTGTGTGATAATCCTGAATAGCACAAGAATCCGCGTCAAGAATGACACGACAACGAGAATCAGTGAGCTGGCTGGCAGAAAACAGGTTCATCTTAAGACGAGGAACATGAGAAATATCAGGAACAGAAAAGGAAGAAGTAGAAAGGGTGCCTCGACTAGAAACAGGAAGAGAGGTACCATCAGCAGTGAGAACATTAACAGGAGAAAGGAGAGAGCGAAGAGCGGACAGAATAGAAGAATCAGAAGTCATATGGAAGGAAGCTCCAGAATCCAGATACCACGGAGACGTACCTGACTGTGTAGAAGGTGGTGGTCGCGCAGTGCCAGGAGAATCAGTCACAGAACTAGCAGTGCCCGTCGAAGGAGAACCTATAGCGGCGAGCAGACCATGAAGATGACTGATAATATCCTGATCAGTGAGGGCAACTGCAGAAGAGCCTGATGAACCAGAAGACGCACGAGCCTGGTGCTGGCGACGCAAACTGGGATCCCTCGTATAACAGTTGGACGCAGTGTGTCCATCCCTGTTGCAGTAGGTGCAGTGGCAAGCAGGCCGACGATCCTGACCACGATGCTGCTGGTGCTGACTTTGATGCTGACTTGAGCCCCGACCCTGAGGAGTGGGTAAAATCGGCGGAGCTGGCGACCGCAACTGCGTCGAGGGTGCAGGCAACGGAGGAGGACCACGAGTAGGAGATCCGAGCCGAGATCCGAGCGGAGATCGAAGACAGCAGCGACGGGGCCGAGATCTGAGCGGAGATCGAAGCGTCGACGGGCGGACATTTGCCAGTGAATAACGAGGACGACAGCGGCGGCCAGAACGGGAACCGGCGACTGCGGCCGGGGCGAGCTGGCGGCGGCGGTCACAAGCAGAGAACCCGCTCTGATACCATGTTAGGAATAGACTTGTTGTATTCCATAGGGGCCAAAGGCCATATATATATACATGTACAGGTGTGCAAATATGCAGGAAACCCCCTAACATGTGGGGAAACTACAATATACAAATATACATCTAACATTTTAAATCTGGATGGTATACCTTGTCGTGGTAAGAGGATGTCTAAATTAAAATAAATATTGGCTCCGGCCTCAAAAGAATGTCTTGTATTTGTCTAAATTTCAATGTATCTAGACTCTATTTAGGGTCTGATACATCCAAATTTAGATAAACCTTCGACATTCTTTTGGGGCCAGAGGGAGTGTTACAATTTGGATATCAATAAGCATATGACTGCTCAAAATTTCAAATATTTTAGGCAAATGTTAAGACGTGAAGTTTGATCATTAAATCTTTCATGAGAGATAGATTTGGTCGTTCTTTCTTTACTCCAATCAGTATGGTATGACTCATGAGTGATGATGTGACAATGGTTTTACACTTCCAGAAAATTTAGCCTAGGAACAATCGTCATTTTGAATGAACTAAGGAAATTTATAAAAAATGGCTTAGAAAACATAAAAATGTTTTAATAATTCAGGTCAAGCAAGGAGAAACGAATAAAAATAGATATTTCATAAAAAGTATGAAATTCATGAAACAGTTCACAAATATTCATAAATTAATCAACTATTAGCACTGTCTAAATATGAAAACTTCACATACTATGGAAAACAAAAGAAAAATGAAGTATTCTTGCAAAACTAAGGAATTAGTAATAACTCCCAAACAATGTTTAAACACTGTCCTTTTCATTCAAAATAATATTATAATTTATTCCCTCTTTCCCGTTTGTATTTATGGTGTTGAGTATGTTGAATTACTATTTGAGAAGATAGGAATTCCAGATAAATAGATCCGCATTCCAGTTTTAGGCAAACGCTTCCAAAGCTACCGGAGTTGCATGATTGGGACTGTGAACGAAGAGGGCTGCCCATGACCGTTTGGATTCAGCAAATAAAGTAGAGGGTTTACTTACTGGGGTGTACAAGATGTGAGCATAGATGCTCACGTAATCTCCCGCTTTGTCATGGTCATGTTCTTTCCAGTCCTCATCTTTCTATTCCATTAATAGATGGGAGCTCTACTGTTCAAAGATCAAGATTGTCAGAACTTGCGGCTGAACATTTTACTTAAGATAAGAGTCCAACCCACTTCCTTTTTTATGTCCCTGTTTTGCAAGGACTCATGCATCAAAATATTCAGCTCGTATCTTCCTTCTGCTTGTGCGTTGCAGGTGTTACTGGAGAAGATGAGTCATTAATTCTTCTTCCTGGAACCAAGCTTGCAAGTCAGGCACAGAGCAAGTGAGTGTCTGATGTAGACAATCTTAGCTGTCGAGGAGTGTAACTAAATAAGGGCTATATGCCAAGAACATGAAGAAGGACAAGTGTAGGAACTTGGCTTTCTAGTTGAGAAGTGTCTCTATCCTTTTCACTTACTCCAAATATAAAGTACATAAAAGTATCTAAAACTTCTCCCCCCGGCCCCACCCAATACATGCCCTCCATCTTCATCTCCATCTGCGTCTGTATCTGTAGATCTGGCAACTCTTGCTTGAAATTAATAGAAATGAGGCGGAGCTACCTTGCTACCATATTGTCGTTGCATCCCCAAGCCTTGATAAAAGATCAAGAATGACTTCTCGTATCTAGTGGATTTCTCACATCTCGAGCTCAAGACTGCCGCCTTCACATGATGGAATGGCACGGTTTGTTGTTCTCATTGGCTCCGCCATCTTCTCAAAAGTGTATGGTTGTCGTATGATAAGTAAAGCATTTCATTATCCAGTTTTATTTCTTTCTCTATTGTGATGACATTTTTTTCTTTATTGTACAGAAGGAGGTGAGATTAGGTTAGAAACGTGCATTCATGCTACCAGAGAGCGCATAGAGGTTGTCTCAACTCGCGATGTGATGGGAGCCAACGGAAACAGAGCTTGACCACCAATCATTTTGAATTTTTTTATTTTCCGTTCTTTTTTTAATGCACTTAATTTAGCACTTCTAGTTTCCTGTGTTTTGGTTACACTTTTTTGTTTACCTTTACTAGCTTCTCCATGAGTGAAACTCTCACGACATCAGTGGTCATACAAAATACTCCCTTCATCCCAAAATGTAAGGCGCCCTTCAATTTCGCTGGTCAATGACTAACAACTTTGACTATAATTTATTCTTACAATATATTCAGAAAATTAGTATAAAAATATATGAAATGAAAGAATTTTGCAAGAAGAATCCAACGATATAATTTATACATTCTCGATCCATATAACTTAGTATATAATAGTGGTCAAAATTATGTATCAAAGACCAACATAAAAATAGGACGCCTTACATTTTGGCACGAAGGGAGTAGAAGGGATCGGAGAATAGAAAAATAGGTATTGAAGGTTAGGGTTAAATTTGTGAGCTACTCCCTCCATTCCATAAAACTTGTCGGTAAAATAGGTGTATCTAGAGTTCTAGACACTAAAATGTGTCTAGATACATCCATTTTGGCGGCATGTTCTATGGAGTGGAGGGAGTATTTTTGTAGGCAATCAACAACTCTCTAACTCAAGATGTATACATTCCTTTAGAGTGTATGCACATAGAAAGACTAATAAATAAACAATAAACCTGAGCCAAATTCTGCACTCAAGATTTGAAGATATTTCTCTCTTGGCTTAACTGAAAACAAGATTCAGTTCATCCTTGAATTTTTCTTGCATCTAAAATATTTGATCTAATACCCATAAAGATGTGACCATTCATGGTTGTCCAAATTTAGAAAGGCTTGCTGAAATGATCGTTGAACGATTTGTAGGAGTTTCTAAATTTAATAGGGAAGATCCCAAAGTGGACAGAAAGACCTCCAACACATAGATGCTAAAGTGCAATAACCAAAAGCAAACTTGGTGTTTCTTGTGACAACATGAATCCCAAAGCCATTGGAAGGATAGAGAAACACATATCTCACCCAATGTAGAACTATAAGCTCTTTGAGTAGAAAATTTTGTACCTAAGGAGTATTTCCAAATGCCTTGCAAGTCCTTACATTTGAGATCTTGTAGAACTTACTGACATGAGTTAAATTCATGAAAGGGAGATGAAAAAGATCGTTTAGTGGCTGCTCACTAAGAAGATTCTTGACATGGATGTTTCTTTTATAATAAATGAAAAGAGATGTGGCCACCACTAAGTTTTTGGATAAAAAATATGTCCATTTGTCATGACATAATAAATACAAACACCATTCTGAAGCTCACAAGTTACCAAGCCTTTGAAAATAGGCACACATAGACAAGCTCTCCACCAAAAGAAGTAATAATAAAATCTGGCAGGAAGAATATCAGCTTGATAAGTTTTGAACTTGTCAGCTATTGGAGCTTAGAGACCAATTTGAACCATAACACTTCTTTTAAGAGATTGACAACAAGAATAACTGGAAACTCACTGCTCACGCTAGGTTTATGGTGCACCAAAATTTGACTGCACGAAATTCTTACCACATCTCAATTATTAATTACAATAATCCAACACAATACCAAATTAGCGTACGCTCAGCTGCATGTCTCAGAGAGGGTGGCAAGTTGATGTGGTATTTAGGAATGGAAAAAACAGTACATCTTTGTCTGCCATACAAGTTGAGCAACTAGAAAAACGTCACTAATTGGTAGTGTGGCCGGAGCCAACCCCTTATTGTACAAAGCATGCAAATGATAATCATTCTGCATTTTACCTTGTTTTTGCATAATAAAAAGAACCTCTAGTTTCTTATAGAATATAAAAATATATATGTAAATCTAAAAAATATCATAAATTTACAAGGAACTATTTTTTGTCTCTTAGTATTAATAATTTTGTGAATGCGGTCAATTAGTAATAGACACCATACTTTTTATTTGAATATAATTGTATTACAAAGTCTTTCAAAAAAATCCTAGTTTATTCAGAAGGATAGGCACCTTTCTCAACTTTAACCACATACAAGAAAATGCTATAACAAGATTAAGCGAATAAACCTTCCAAAGGATAACCTTAATCAACTCATAGTGAGTGCCATCCCAATGATGCCATAGCGCTCGTGTTGGCATGACAAATATTTTGAGACAACAGCTTCAGAAAAGGTTTTCTCATTCGCTTTTATCCCGAGTTTGTGCTGAAATGTAAACATTAGAGTCAGAGATGATGCTTGATTTTCTCTGATTTTATTTGACTTTCCCGAATAATATGATTTCTAGTCCAAATGTGAGACAACTTCAAAACTGATTTTCTCCAATTATATTGATGCACTTGAGTTGAGAAGTTAATATTGGAGCCTAGGGAATATTAGAGTCATGGCAACTGCCAGGTAAACTTGTATATGCAATGCTATTATACTCTGTAGGATTCATGAACTATTCTGTTAGCATGTGTCTCCTCTCATGATTATTCAAGTTATTTCTCATCTCATGACTATTCAAGTTATTTCCCGTCCATGATTATTTGATTTATTCCCTACAACACACACATGTACATATCGTGAGATTGGTCTTGTTATTTTCTAAAGGTTTATATTTATTCCTCATGAAGTCAGTCACACTGAGATGAACAACCGCTCATGGTAACCTACTAATGTTATTTCAGTCCTAAAGTGATTAATTCGTTTGTCCATATAAATCAGTGATTGATCTTTTCTTTTTAGAAAATGGAAGATATATCCCCCCCCCCCCCCCCCCATTTATTGGTCTTTTTTTTTGCAAGGAACATGAAGGCTTATATACATCATTTTAGAATTTCTTTTTACCCCTGGCATCTGCATCAAAATGCATACCGTATATATGTATCAAGATTCACGGAACCGATGCACAAGTTGAATTTTAACGGTAGAGCATCTCTTCCTTCCAAAAAGCAAAGCAGCAGCATATATATGGACCGGATAACTTAGCTACGAAATTCAGTCAGCGTCGATGCAAAAGCAGATGCAAAGTATAAAGCGGGGCAGATGATGTACCACGCCACTGCAGGCTGAAAGCAGGTAGAGAACCTTGCACACACGGCTGAAAACCAAGGCACGACACAGACCCAGGAGGAACAAATTAAGCGACCATATTCGTACGGGTAATTAATGTGACAGGCTGATCCAGCCGGCCCGTCAATCAGGAACATATACTAATTAACCCATCGTTTAATTAACCATCCACGCTATTGACGATTTTGGCAAGCAGAGCATGGATTTAATCAAGATTGAAATCCCCGGATTAGGTATGTAGCCCTTTCGGAACGATACAGAAGAATATATGATCCGATAGAAAAGCAGTCTATATATTTCTCGGTATATATATAAGACTTTTTATCCCCTTGTGTCTTTTGATTGATTGCATGATTGGAGTGCCACGCGCGCTCAAGATGCCTTGCGTCGGATGAAGCAGTCATTTTATCTGAAAGCTCACTGGTCTTATCGCTCGCTCTGTAGTCACATATTGACTTTCATCCACCCTAGCTAATATACAGAATTAGGTGTCCTCTCCTAGTCTCTCCTTATTTGTCTTCTTTCTTCTTCCGCATATATATATATTATATGACTCTCTCATTCACCCAAGTGCTAAGAAGTAAGGACACTTGGCCTTCTCACTCCAAACAAGCAGAAGAGCGCTAGCTCCATTAGTCCTTCCTTGAAGCAGAACCTGTGTGTGATCATTCATGGGCGCCTTGGATCACCTCACCGGTTTGTGCAGCTTTACGGAGACGAGGGAAGCCTTGAGGCTCAGGAAAAAGCGGCCACTGCAGGTGAGGTTTGTGTAGTTCAAGTGTCCATGCGCTCTCTCTCTTTTGTCTAGGTTTGTTCCTCCGAAAAACATATCAACTTCTGATCCTACCAAGGGTTCGATCGGAACGTTGTTTTGCCATTTTGCTGAGCTGCTAGATACAAGTTACTACCACTGGAGTGTTTTTAATCTTTGCAGACAGTAAACATCAAGGTGAAGATGGACTGTGAGGGCTGCGAGAGGAAGATCAAGAACGTCGTCAAATCGATTCGGGGTACATATGTATACGGAATGATAAATATCTTCTCGACTGTTTTCTTAATTTGGAAGCAAAATTTTGTGTAACTGTAAATTCATCTGATGAACGTTCGTATAAAAGGTGTGACAAGCGCAACAGTGAACCGGAAGATAAACAAGGTGACGGTAACGGGGTACGTGGAGCCGCGCAAGGTGCTGGCGCGGGTGAAGAGCACGGGGAAGGCGGCGGAGATGTGGCCGTACGTGCCATACACGGTCCCCACCTACCCGTACGTCGGCGGCACATATGACAAGAAGGCGCCGGCGAACATGGTCCGCAGCACGCCGCAGGCCATGGGCGACCCCACGGCGCCGGAGGTGCAGTACATGTCAATGTTCAGCGACGAGAACGTCAACGCCTGCACCGTCATGTGATGTGCGCTCCGCACAGCCACCCGGCGATCGAGGACATGCCTAGCTTGATAATATCTTGGTATTTCTTCTCGCAAAATGATACCAAGAAGACGAGTTTGTGTGTGTGCTATGATAGACAAATCTAGAGTCACTATAATAGTTCTTCAACACATCTGTCACAATCTTGATAGCTCTCCTATAGACCTTTTTTTTCAAACGGGCTGCTCTTCTTTCCATTACTTGCATAACGGAAATACAAAGTCTGTTAAGTTCACATGACACCACACAAGGAGACCGGAAAGCAAGAGCGTCCTCGCACTAACATGAAACCCACTGTCAGACGCTCTGCATCAAGCGCCCAACTACGGGACAAAAAACTGCTAGCACTAAAACTAGCCTAAGAGAGAAAATAAAGTTTGGTCATACAACAGTTTCAAAGATCAAGCCAACCAATCAGGAAAACACAGCAAACTAGACAAATCATGGAGCTTCAATCCTCAGCATCTCCCTTGTGTCTGCCTCGCCAGTTCAGCAGCCTTGGCCATCAGCTTCTTGGCTCCACCACGGATCATATCAGCATCCTCCGGATCATACAAACCTGCCCAGTACAACAAAAATGAGCACATCGAGAAAACAATCACCACAGGAGAATTGAGAATGTACCCATCAAAAGTGACCTTGTTACGAGTTGTCCAAATGGCCTAATCAAGGTATGAATCTTTTTTTCCTTCTAGGTAAAAATTTGAACAACCAAGCATGACTTTGCCAAGTAGTTCTAGGGCAAGTTTTAGTTCCCAGACAAGCACCTAAAGTTCCCCAAACAAGTTTAGCCGAACCACAAGTAAAGAAGAGATGATTTGCAGTCTCTACATTAGCACAAAAAGAGCATAAAGGAGACCCCGGTCAATTCGTTTTCTCAATTTTTCCATAGTAAGGACTGCATCCTAATACAGTTGCCAGAGGAAGAATTTTATTTTTAAAGGAATCTTAGCCTTCCAAATCAATTTATTATAAGCCCCAGGAAGGTTTCTCTCGAGGAATTGATACACAGATTTAGTAGAAAAAATCTTGTTTGAAGTTAAAGCCCAAACCACCTGATCAGTTGTATTTGCTCTAGGAATAAGCACAACATCGTTTTTAATATAACTAGCACAGTGGCCCTCGTAACTGCGAGGACAACACCTGAAAATGACTTTTGTAGCAACGACTTATATGATGTACTGTAATTATACTTGACATTATTCTATAGTCAGCATAAATATTATGCTGGTCCGTCCGTCTAAAAATAAGTCACTTATTTTCTATGAGAGGAAGTAAATAAGATACCATTTATATGGAGAACATTTGTAATCCTAGATACATGCGAATCTAGACGAATCCGAGCCACTTATTTTCTATAGGAAGAAGTAAATAAGATACCATTAATATGCAAAACATTTGTAATCATATATATTACTTTATGGGTGAGTAATTAATGTTGCCATGATAAGTACACACAATTACATAATGAAACACGTCTAGATACATGCAACTCTAGACGAATCCGAGTCACTTATTTCTGATGGGAGAAAGTAAATAAGATATTCCCTCCGATCAGAAATAACTGTCGGTGATCTAGTACAAACTTTGTACTAAGTTAGTACAAAATCACCGACACTTATTTCCGATCGGAGGGAGTACCATTTATGTGCAAAACATTTGTAATCATACTCCCTCCGTCCCGGTTTTAAGGGCATAATTTGCAAATCTCTTGGCCCAATGTGATCTATGATTGGTGGAGAGATTTGGCTCTTTGTCCTCATTTAAAAACCCATTAGTTAATAAGAAAGCGCATGCATTGGTTATTTGGCCTTGGAAATGCATAAACTGCACATGCAAATCTACTAATTAAACATCTTAAATGCTAATATGCCTAGAAGGTGGGGGGTATTTTGGATTGCATGATTTGCGAATTATGCCCTTAAAACCGGGATGGAGGGAGTATTACTTTGTGGGTGAGTAATTAATGTTGCCATAATAAGTACACACAATTAAATTTATATTGCAAGCTAGGATGTAGTTTTTATTTAATTTTACTTTAGTGTTATTTTTTCCAAAGTAAACTAACATATGTTTCAAAAAATCAAATTGAAGGAAACCTACGATGCTACATAATTATCAGTCACAACTATTATAAAGAAACTTAGGAGATCTGGATAAAAGCAATAACAAAAAAAATGATGCAGCTATTTTTTTCCTTCCACCCAGACTATTGTTCTAGATATCAAAAAGGTCAGATGAGAAGTTAATTAAATTATATCTACAAATATACTACAACTTAACGCAACTCCCTCTCTCTCTACTAATAGTATATGTACTAAGAACTATAGTTTTAACAAAACTAAAGTTCATGTAATTATATCTCAGTACATACATTAATACAACGGCATTCTGATATATACCAAACACCATATGTTGATGATTCTCCAATCAATACGCCACCTTCTTTTCCTCTTAGAATGTCTAGTCCACTATTTCTCCAAATCTGCCAGTTTAGCTTTGAACAGCGACTAATTAAACTTTAGCTTAGGCACTTAAATAAGTTTGATTAATAATTTTATTTCTCTGTTAAGTGCCTAATTTTTTAAATTACTCACTTTTGATGTTTCACCATAAGTTTTTGTATAAAGTTCTGTCAATAGTTATAAAATCAAAACGAAAAATATTTTGAGATCACACGGTGTGTTCCCGAGCAAGCAACAAAAATTGATGGACCAAAAAAGAAAGAAAGATACACACATACATACCAGTATGTAGCTCTTGTCTCTATATTGCATTATATGTGGTCACGATTTCTTTTTGCAAAAGCGTCCAAGCTGCATGCATGTGGACCAGTTTGCTGGCGTTTTATAATTTGCATGCAAAAACTGGATTATAACAACCGCTGGTCCTGCTACTTTTTTATTGGAGGCAGCTATAGAGTCATGCGGCTATACGTCTTAAATCATTTTTTTTCTATGATACGATGGTTCGCTTTATATTTGATACATCTCTTGTTGACATAATCGTGTCAAACGGGCAATAAATAGTTACGTAACTGTTGATAAATCCTAGCCATAAAATTTAGATCCAACTATCAATATAATTAGGATGATGTGGTTTAATGTGGTGTCTCTATTTTAGAACCTCCGTATTGTGCTTTTAGTATATAGTAGATTCCATTGCTCAAGAAGTCCAGGGCACAACCTCCCCCTAAAAGGAATATTGAACCCACATTGAACAGCTTGCTGAAAGGTCACCGCTTGAGTCAAAGAAATATCAAAGAGAAAAGGAAAAGCTGAACACAAGTAATGCCATTCAGCCAAGGATCCAACCAAAACCCGACAATATCCCCCAGATTCAAAATCACTTGTCTACCAGCCAAATATGTCTCTTTAACACTTAATAAAGCCTTCCAACAAGGAGAATCAGAAGCTCTATTACCAACAGAGGTAACAATTTTATTTCTCAGATATCTTTTTCTCACAATCTTTTGCCAAAGGCCCTCATGATTTTCTAATTTTCACCACCATTTACATAGGAGGCTAATATTTTGCTTTGCAAGGTCTTTAACCCCTAGGCCACCTTTACTTTTAGACGTACAGACTCTATTCCACTTCACCATGCAGTAAGCTCTTTTTTCTTTTTCCCATCCCAAAAAAATCTCCTTATGTGCTTGTCCATCTTACCAATAAAAGTTTTGTTGAGCCTAAACATTGCCATATAATAAGATGGAATACCAGAACAACAAGAATCCAACAGAGTAAGCCTAGCACCAGAAGAGGCTGAATAACAAACCCAATCATCCAGCTTAGTAATGATTTTAGCCTCCAGGAAATCCCAATTTATATTTTTTACTTAGAAAAGGTTAATGGCGCACCCAAGTATTTTAAAGGAAGCAAACCAACTTGGCAATTGAACATTTCAGAATACAGCTTAGCTATCTCATTGTCACCACCAATCACCACAATTTTACTTTCAAATAGTTAATTTTGAGTCCCGACATCAACTCAAACATATAAAGAAGCAATTTCAGATTAACAGCCTGCTCAGGATCATGCTTGATATAGAAAATTGTATCATCAGCATACTGTAAAACAACAACTCCATTGTCAATAAGGTCAGGAGCAAAACCAGTTACGAGACCATTTTCTTGGGCTCTTAAAACCATTTTTGTCAAGCATTCAGCCACCATATTAAACAATGTAGGTGACATAGGATCCCCTCGCCTCACTGCTTTAGCACTTTGAAAATAAGGTCCCATTTCATTATTCAGTTTAACACTCACAGTGCCATTATGCAACACTTGACTAATCCACAAACAGAAAAGCCTCCAGTTTTAAAGCAAATTAAAAGGAAATCCCAGTTGACCTTGCCATATGCCTTTTCGAAATCAATTTTAAAGATAAAGCCAACTTGCTTCTTAACATGAGTATAATGCATCAATTCATGTAGGGAAAGGACTCCATCCATAATGTTTCTCCCTGACAAGGGTGTAGATAATAGAGCCTCTCAGTTAAAGTACCCCTGAGGCCCGTTAAGCTAGGCCCAGTTGTAATACTAGTCGATATATGAGTTCATGTCGTATGTCGATACTATAATTTGTATCGGACCCCTCCCGATCCTTGAGACCTGGCCACCTATATATAGAGGCCAGGAGAGGACGGTAAGGGACATATTGAGAGCAAGCCAAGTTTATTCTTACGTTTACTTTCAACACACACCTTGTTTGACTGAGTTTACCTTCGAGTTCATCCGACGCCCTACTCCCCTGATCCTAAGTCCTTCATCTAGGACATTTGTCGAGATTAACCCTCGTCAATTGGCGCCGACCGTGGGGACTCTGGGCGTTGGAATCATGAATTCGACGGCTTTTTCGCTTTTAACCAATAGCAGTCCAGAAGTCGACGAAATCCAGATACCCTTCGGAACCGTCAATTTTCAACCTCACCAGTCAAGTTTCACGCAAGTATTCGAGAACATGGATCAAGATATGGATTTGACGATCAGAAGTCTAAACTTTCGCGTCGGATCATTAGGTTCGATTCGCCTTTCAGATCCGGCAAAACTGGGTCCGTCGGCAAGCAAGTCCAAGACAGAAACAACGTCAGAATTGTCAGAGGGCTCTTCCAGCGAAGTAAATTCGCCGGTCAGCTTCGCAGAAATAGAAACAGAAGAGAGAAAATTCGCAGAAGGCGACGAAACCATGGAAAATTTCGACTTAGAAGTACAACTCGAAGACCCGATGATCTGCCATGACGATACTTCAGATAATTCAACAGACACCTGGAAGACAGGGTTAGAGCTTCATGAGGATGAAAGTTCAATCTTCTCAAGCTTCGATAGTAAGTTCGATAATCGGTACCAAGTACTCGCTATTACAGAGGATAACTCAGAAGAGCTCAAGGAAAACAACAATCCAGTGCTCAACCCAGCAAACATAAACAGGGGAGCAAACCACCTAGCAGAAGGAGAAACTGCAGACCCCCTGGCAAACCGGGAAAAAGTTCGACTATCAGTCGATGAGTGGAGGACAATCAAAACAGCCGTGGTGCACTGCACGCCAATACCAAATAACGCTAGCAAAAATATGCTTTTGGGGTACCACTACGCCCTAAGACAGCAGTCAAAGCTACTAGTGAAAGAAAGAATTGAGATACAGAAAAGAAGAGACTCAACCTTTGCAGCAAGCGATGCTTATCATAAAGCACGTAGCGACGCGTCGTACATGAACAACAAAAGGCATCGTCGACATGGATCAAGGTACGAGAACCTCGAATACTCAGATAGGCAAAGTCTCTCAAAAAACCTCGACTCGTCTTTCTTATCAGTCGATGAGCAAGGGAACATTATGCCAAAGACACCCGAAGCAGCACTGGTGGCAGCTCAAGCATACTTGCACACAACGCGACCAAATCCAGGAGATCCAAGGGAACATATGCACCAGGCAGCACTGCAGGGATTAAAGATGGTAGGCAACAAGCTATCAGCAAAAGAGGAAGAGGCATACCGCAACAAAGGAATCCATAAACCAAGGTCACCACGCCGTCACAACAGTCCTTGGCACAGAAGCGGCAGTCGACGATCTAGAACGCCATCACCAGGGCGACACAACAGTCCAAAGCATAAAGGAACCCGATGATCCAGAACTCCCAACAAAGCATATGACTACGAAGACGACGAAAAGGAGATGGGGGCATCATGCTTTACCCATAGGGTTCGCATCACGCCAGTACCCAAAGGTTTCAAACTACCCCATGATCAGCAAAAAATATGATGGATCTCAGGAGCCACAATCATGGCTTTCAGATTATCTACAAGCAGTAAAATTACTGGGAGGAACCAGGGAAACAACAATGCAATATTACACCTCACCGGCGCAGCAAGGTCATGGTTGAGCAAATTAGGAAAATAAACAATTGGAAGCTGGGAGGAGCTCACAAAGCAATTTACGAGCAACTTCAAGTTGACATACAAGCGGCCAGCATCCATAGAAGAAGTCAAAGCCTGCGTGCAGCAACAGAATGAGACATTAAGAGCGTATATCCAAAGATGGGGCATTATCAAAAATTTAGCAGTCGAAGTCTCAGATGAAAGAGCAATAGACGCATTCACACTCGGGTTGCAGCGATGAGACCTAGTCGAAGAGATGGGCAGGCTTAAGCCAAAAACAGTATCAGACTTAATGGATATAGCAAACAGGTTCGCAGATGGAGAAGATGCGTGCAATAACATACGGACACAATCACCAGAAGATGATAGAGGGAATAGGTATGGAGGCCAAAGGAGGAGATCTCGCAATTATGACAACTATGACTCCCACAGCCAAGTAGCTGCAGGGTACAAAGACAACAACTACCAAGAGAACGACCGTAGAAGCTCAGGGTACCGTAGCTACGGAAAACAAGACTACAGAAGCAATAGGAAATTTTAGACAAGAGAAGCCAGAGAATACAACTCATCACAAGAAGATATGCTAAACGGACCATGTCACATACACTCCGTGTTTGTTGATGGGAAACGAGTATCTAGACACGCAATGAAAGATTGCACGACGTTCTTGAAACTCCAGGAAGCATCACTAAACAAGCAAGCCGAAGCAAAATGGAAAGGATACGAAGGAAACATAATCAGCGCGCCTGCAAGTCAACAAGGGAACAATGGAGTCCTGCAAGGTCAAGACCAGCCGAACCAGGGACGCGACGACAATGAAGGATATGTTCCATCTAAAGGGCATACCACAACAATGATACAACCAGTGCCCAAGTCGAACAAAGAAGAGAAAAGCATAACTCGCCAAGTTAAACTCGCAGTAACTTCACCTCCAGCAACAATGGAGTATCTACACTGGTCAGAGCAACCCATAGAATTCAGTAGGGATGATCACCCTATAACAGTACCTCGGCCAGGAAACGCACCTCTAGTACTCAAAGCCCAAATTGGAATGTACGATGTCGACAGAGTATATATGGATGCAGGAAGTGGAATAAATCTGATCTACACGAAGATTCTACGAGCAATGCACATTTCATTAGAGTTCCTGAAGCCAACTGACTGTTCCTTCCACGGAATAGTCCCAGGGAGTGCAAACTATCCACTAGGTGGAATAGCACTCAACGTTTGTTTCGGGAATCGACAAAACTACAGAAGAGAGAATCTCGACTTCGAAGTCATGGACTGGCCGTCACAATATCATGCGATCCTCAGGCGACCCGTGTTTTTGTGATTCATGGCAGTACCTCACTACACATACCTGGTACTAAAAATACTAGGACCCAATGGAATTATCACAGTAAAAGAAAGCTTCGAGCTATCAGATCTATGCGACAAGGAATTTCGCAAGATGGCCCAAAACTTCGGCATGATGGCAAGCTACGGAGAACCCAACTACAAAGCAAAAAGCGCGACTACAGGAGTTACACAACAACTCGAAGGACACCCAACAGAGCCAGAAGTGAAGAAACCGCGGGTACAGCCGTCAGACCAAGAGAAACCTACAAGAGAAGAAGAGAAGACCCAGGCGACAAGAACAACAAAAGAGTAGAGTAGAAAAATAAGGCTGTAAAAGCCATGAGCTATTCCAGGGCAATGCCCTCTAGATCCAGAACACAGGTCATAGGCCGGATCTCTTGGGACTCCCCATGTATCTTACATTATAAGTATAAATAAAGACAAAGTTCCTCCTGTTTGAGTTTACACGTCTTTAAACAAAATTGTGGTAAACGCACTAAAAATGGAAAAGTAAAACGCCTTGAGAACAAAACGAAGCTTCTGATAAAAGGATTCAGAAACAAAAACTCCCGCATTCTACACACAAAAATATACAAGCGTCACAACATAGGCTGATCAGAATCATCTACTCCCAAAGGATTCAAGTAATGATGCTCGCGGAAAAATGCGGCATCCTCTCGAAGCAACCTAGCTATGAGCCTCCTTGCTGGTTGAAGGGTAGCATCCATGTGAACTCGCAACCTAGCTCCCCCTGGAGGCATACTCAGTGACATAGAACTATAATTGAGCCTTGGATGCCACTTACGTGTCCACCCAAGAGCAAAATTGGCACCAGCCACCAAGTTAAGCTATATCAGCCGATGAATTCAGTGACTAGACCTAAAAGCATCGAGTAGCTGCGGAAAGCTTCCAGGTAAAGGATTGCGAGGAAGCATGACAGAATACATGGTCATCAAAGATCTTCAACAACCATCAATTGCTTCCCCAATATGCTGAGCACGATCCTGCAGAAGCACAATGGCACGACGGCGCCGGGATCAGACCACAAATTGTCGACTCCCTCTGATGATTTCTCGAGAGCCACATTTCGTTCAGAAACCCGACGCGTCTCACCTACAAAGTCCAAGCAAGTACCTGAGATAATGAAAAGGTATTAGCCAACAATAATGGAGTAAAAAGAAAAAGAGGAAGGCTGCAAGGAACCTTACATCGCAACATCTCACAGACAGATTCGACAATACCAATAAGAAAGGAGTCGCATTCTTCAAAATGCATGATTTTGGCCGTAAGACCCGACACCTTATCCTCGAGTGTGGATATCTGTTTCATAAAGCCGCAAGATTTGCTGGCCTTGTCCATAGCAATTTGTGCCTGGTGCTTCATCAAGGATAAACGGCCTTCAAGGTCCGAAATTCTCAACGAATATTCAGAACATCGACAAGAAGGATGAGGAGGCGAAGAAACCCCGGAGTCGAACATATTGGCGGGAGATGAAGCCCGATCATGACCCGGCAACCCACCAGCATTTGCAGGCTGGAATCCAAAGAAAGAAAAAGAGAGCATCTTAGAAACTAAATCAAGCATGACATTTCAGAAGGGAAGAATATTTACAAAGAGCACAAGTCCTCTGACTAGTTCTCGGGCAAAATAAGAACAAAGTTCACTACATCAAAAGAAACGAAGACTACAAAGGGAGACTAAGTCTATGCCACCTCAGCCTCAGGGTCCGAGGCAGAAGTAGGCGCGGAAGAGGTAGCACCAATGTTGGGAGGAGGCATTGGCCCACTTGTCGTCGGAGTCGAAGAAACTGGTGTAGCAGAGGTCGACGAAGCCGCTGAAGGAGAAATAATAGACACGATGCCTGGCGCATACTTCTTCACCTTCTCAAAGAAACCCCACAGCTTCGAAAGAGGTCGACCGCGGGAAGAGCTCACCTTCTCCCAGTTAACCTCTTCGCCATGTGCATAGGTAAGTGCAATGGCCCCCTCCGCGCCTTGCTTCACGGAGCGGCTCTTCATCAGCAGGATAGGATCTTCGGGTGTGTCAAAAGCAGTGGCAAGCTTCTTCAGATCAGCAGCTGGCACGTCCGCTTTCTGCTTAGGCCACAACCCGACGAAAATCCGCGTTAGCACGCGGTTAGCCAGCTCAAAGATCTCTTGGATAGATATCCAATTCGACTCCAGCAAGTTCACTGCGGCCATCAGAGGATCATCGTCCGGCTGCAAAGATGCCGAAGACAACCCAGTATGTTCTAAACAACCAAGAAGACAAAGACAGAGGAAAAAGCACACATCAGCAAGTATAAGAATTTTGCAACTCAACAAAGAAGGGCAAAGCATGGTATTTACCTCCAGTAAGAGCCGGCATTTTATTAAGGCGTTCAGTTATGGCCTGCTCCCACTGGATACGCTCCTTATTTGCGTTAGCAAGGGCTTTCTCCGCTTTCTTTGCCCTAGCCAATGCTGACTTAGTGGACTTCTCAGCAGTGGTTTTGGCAGTAGTTGCGGCATCCCAAGCTTTTCTGGAAGCTTTGAGTTCAGCTTCTAGAGACAAAATGCGAGCATTAGCTGCCGCCAAATCATCTGCAGCGCAAGAAGGGGAAAGAAAACTCAATAAAAGAGTCACAGAAGCGCAAAAATAGGCAAATAAAAGACATGGGATGGCAAAAAACTTGCCATGAGCAGACCTCGCCGCTTTCAAAAACTCGACACATTCATTACCTAAGAAAACAAACTTTTTCATCAAAGTTTGTCCAAGCAGGGCATGAGAAGAGTAGTTCAAAGCTAGTAAACAACAAAAATATATAGTACTTACATCATCAGTGGGGATAACTGGCCGAGGAGCGTCAAGCGAAGTACTCGCAGTTGACGCTTTCTTCAGGCGTTTGGAAGCACGAGAACCAGCCTTCTTGGCAGCAGCTTCTGGTGATTTAGGCACCACAGCTGCCTCTTGTGAAGGTGGTTCATCGACAACAGGAGCATCAGTAATAGGAGCAGTGGCAGCAAATTTCTTCGGGTCCTCGTTATCACTGAAAAAGAAGCAAAAAGTAAAGCACTCTGTCCAAGTCGACAGAAAGAAGAGTATATGAAAAAATCAGCAAAGAACTCACGAGTCCAGGGCGTCGAAAAGCTCTTCTTCTTCCTCTAGAACAGAGGCCTCCCCAGTCACATTCTTGTGAGCGGAGGTACTCAAAGAAAGGAGCTCTGTCATACATTTCCTCTTCTTATCGAGACCAAGGTCTTCATAAAGTGCAGGAGGAGGCGACGTAGTCAAACTAGTCCCTTCCAGCGAATCTTCGGCTTCATCTCCGTGTTGGCTGTCCTCAGCCTCGGGGGCTTCGGAGGCAGCAGAAATAGGCACATCCTGAATGGCTCCTCCCTCTGGAAGAGGAGGGCAAGAAACAAGGGACTGGTGATCCTGGAAGGAAAACAAACCGACAATTATAAGAAAAACAATGACAAGATAAAAGAAGGCGAATAAATAAAGATAGTGCATGTACCGCAGGCAAGGGATGCTCGGAGTCGAAGTAACCAGCGGCCAAATCCGTAATTTCATGATCTTTCGTGAGAGTAGTAAGAGCTCTCACTCGCTTGTCGAGATCCTTCTTCTCCATAAGATCGTCAGATACTTGAGAAGAATCTCCCAAGCCAGAAAATGACCAAAGTTTGGAAAGGCGATGCTGAAGAGGTTGAACTCGCCGTTGCAGGAAAAACGCCAAAAGTTGAGTACCCAAAAGCGCACCTCCTCTACCACTCTTCAGAGCTTGGATGCGGGCTAGCAGTGGTTTGATTTCCTCCATCTCAGCTTCCGTGGGAGGCGAATCCCACGAGGTCAATTTCTTCACTTCTTTAGAGGCATCAAAAGGGGCAATGTCGTACTAGTCAGAGGAAGAGACTTTCCGGTCTTTGATATAAAACCACTTATTCCTCCAACCTTGTACTGAGGCAGCCATGGAAAACTCCAGGTACTGAGATTCAGCACGGATAGAAACAACAGCCCCGCCCAGCTCAGGCTTTCTTGATAAAGCGACACTGGGGCGGAGCTGAAAGAGAAATTTCTAGAGAATAAAATGGGGTTCGATCCCAGGAAGGACTCGCAAAGGGTAATGAAACAAGCAATGTGAAGAATTGAGTTTGGTGTGAGCTGGTGAAGCTGCACACCGTACATGAAGAGAAGCCCACGAAGGAACTCGTGGGCAGGGAAAGAGAGACTGCGCAAGAGAAAGGCAAGAAACATCACCCGGAAGCCGCTCGGGGGCTTGGGGATGCGCTCGGTGCTAGGAAGGATGACCTGATCGTCGTCGGAGATGAGACCATCCGCCTGGGCCTTGGTGAGATCCTTCTGCTTGAAATCAGAAGGCACCCAGCTGGTCGCGGAATTGGCAGTGTTGCTCTTCCCCATCTTGTTCTTCTGCACAAGGGTCTTGACGCGCATCTACGAGTTGCGCACGGGGGCTGTGCAGGAGCTCAAAGGCGCGCAAGGTTTGCAACAATGGTGGCGGCGGCAGAAGCGAGGAACTGGTAAACAGTAAAATCCCCACTCTCCCACTTATATAGCTTCCTGATGAAGGAACGTGGGCTGAGACGTGGCGCAAGGAGCGGAAACGGCAGCCCACTAATGGGCAGGAAAATGGTGAAATTACCGTGCTGCCCACAAGTAACGGTCAGCGCCCAGTCAAATTACATACTGAGAAATTATATTGATGATGTCATGAGAATTCGAGTAACGGGAGATAAGAATATGACAGTGGTGGAAACTAATAGGAAAACATTCAGCAAAAGTCTGGTGTAACATTTTCCGTGTTGGTAATGACCAAGGAAGTCGACAAAAAATTGTTATGGAAGACACAGAGGAATCAAGGAAGAAAAACTTATTTTTGAGCCTATACCCAAAAAGATTCGACTATAGCCTTGGGGGCTACTACCATCGGGAGCGCTGGCCGCGCACCCGACGATATTATCAAATAAAGCTATTACATGATGAGAAGAAATGATTTATTTGAGCCTATACTCGAAACATGTTTTTGACTATAGCCTCGGGGGCTACTCCCATCGGGAGTGCTGGCCGCGCACCCGACGAAACTTTCACAAGCATAAAGAGAGTCAAGAAGAAGAAAGAAGAATTGGATAGCATTGTTACTCCCATTGGGAGGGAGTTTATGTTAATCAAGGTTGAATAACACGAGTATTTTTAGATCCGAAATAGTCAAACAAGGCTGCGACGTATGATTGTCGAGTTGCGTCATCGCGACAAAATTCAAATGTCATGATTGAAATATATCATGAAGGTAAGACCCCAGGATCCGTCCTGTGTGGCCTGGTATATGCACATGGATGCGCTCTGCTAGAAATTATCCGTGTCAACGACGCGAAGAAAATCCTGGTGGACGCACTGGGTACCCCGAGAACCACTGGGATTCGTTCTTTGTAAGTCCTAAATGCGGCTAAAGAATGGGTTTGACCGGTTTCCCGAATTCAAGTCCAAGGGGATTGAATTTGAAGTAGGTGACAAGTATCTGTTCCGGCAGTTAACTGGCCTCTTGATCCGTCAGAGTTGTCAGGCTTGCTCATCAAAACCCCTTGCGAGACAATATAACGAAAGATATTTGAAGTCAAAGATTTGATGATATGAAGAAGTCGAAGATTAATCAAGTCGAAGAAATAAAGATTTGAGATTCAACCCGAATCTGCAATTCTGGTAGAATCTCGGGGGCTACTGACAAGGGTGTAGATAATAGAACCCGTCAGTTAAAGTACCCCTGAGGCCCGTTAAGTTAGGCCCAATTGTAACTCTAGTTGAAATACGAGTTCATATCGTATGTCGATATTGTAATCTGTATTGGATCCCTCCCGATCCTTGAGACCTGGCCACATATATATAGGGGCCAGGAGAGGACGATAAGGGACAGATTGAGAGCAAGCCAAGTTTATTCTTACGTTTACTTTCAATACACACCTTGTTTGACTGAGTTTACCTTCGAGTTCATCCGACGCCCTACTCCCCCGATCCTAAGTCCTTCATCTAGGACATTTGTCGAGATTAACCCTCGTCACTCCCTTTAATAAAAGCATTTTGCTATATACTAAACAATGTGCCAACATAGGGTTCTAACCGTATAGTCAAAGTCTTAGTCTTTTTTTGCGAAATATCAAAGTGTTAGTCAATAACTTATAGATGCATCTAAGCAGACAAATAGGTCTAAACTCCTGAATTTTATTAGCCCCATTAGTTTTCAGCAACAAAGTGATTACATCATAGTTTAGTCTCTGCACATCCAGATTTCCAAGATAGAAAGCAGCAAAAAGTTTCACAACATCATTTTTCACAATTTCCCAACAATGTTGATAGAATTCTACAAGTATATTATCAGGTCCAAGGGCTTTGTTTACCTCCATAGAAGATAAGGCATTCTTAATCTCATCAACAGAGAAAGGTTTAATCAAATCTATATTTTCCTCCTCAGTTAACAATTCATCCTGGGACCAAAGATTATTAGACAATTGAAACAAATTTACAGGAGCAGGACCAAAAAGCTCCTTGTAATAGTCAGTAGCATGTTGTAACAAATTCTTAGTAACTTCAATCAATACCCCATCTTTTTCAAGACTATGAACATTGTTCTTTTTCTTTCTCCCATTAGCAATTCTATGAAAATAAGAAGTATTTTGGTCTCCCTCCAGGAGCCACTTACTATGAGCCCTTTGGTACCAAAAAGTTTCTTCTTCCTCATACATTTTAAACAACTCAGCTTGAATGTTTGCTCTACTACTGAGCTCATCAGGAGATATTTCCATATTTTCCTCCAAGTTTTCTAAAGTCAAATGTTCAGATTTAAGCTCAAGCTTCTTTTTCTTATTATTCCCAAACAAATTGGTTCCACATCCTTTTAAATGTTTCTTAAGACGTTTCAACTTGATGTTAAAAACATCAATAGGGTCCATACTATTCATAGGTTGTTCCCAAATATCTTTACTCATATCAAAGAACTCAAGGTTCTTGAGCCAAGAATTATCAAAATGAAACTCTCTAGTTTTCTTCTGAATATGCCCATCACCAAAGTCCAGAATCGGCAAATTATGATCTGATTGATCTCTCACAAGTTTTTTTACCACAGCCAAAGGAAACATGTCTTCCCAATCTATACACATTAAAACCCTATCCAATTTTTCCAAGGTAGGATTAACTTGTTTACCATTGTCCTTCCTTTTTTCGCAATGGGAGAGCACACAAAGTGAATCTTGCAACTCTTGATTAAAAAACAAAAAGAATCTTCTAAATCTTTTAATCTAAAGTAGTATGAGAATCTTTAAGGTACACCCAAAGCAATGTGAGCTTCTAATTACACGACATCCAATGGCTAAGAATACTATTACCGCCTAGGGGGAAAGATGCTATTAACGACTCCATCAGGTCAATATAGACTTTTTCTTGCTTACAAACAAGGACAAATCAGAAATGCAATTTTAATCATGTGTGCATATGTATCCTTTATCTTAATAATAGATTTATAAATGTGAAAAAATTGGGAAAAATATTCACGTGTGATACGCCTCAAACGTATCTATAATTTTTTATGCTCCATGCTTGTTTATACACCATTTGCTTTGTGTTTTATTACACTTCATAGTATTTTTATGCATTTTCCGGAACTAACCTATTAACGAGATGCCACAGTACCAGTTCCTGTTTTCTGCTGTTTTTGTGTTTCAGAAAAGCTACACAGGAAATATTCTCGGAATTGGACGAAGCAAAAACCAAAGTTCCTATTTTTCCTGACACGAGACGGAGTCCAAAGCAGAGATGGAGGGGGACCAGGGGCCAGCCACACCATGGGGTGGCGCGGCCAGCCCGTGGTCCACGCCACCAGGTGGTGGGGCCACCTAGCACACCTCCTGATGCTGCCCTTCCGCCTATATATTCTCCTCGGCGAGGAAAACCTAAAGACCCGATAAATTTTCCATGAAACATACTGCAAGCCGCCACTGCCGTCGACACGGGATCGGGAGGGTCCAAAAGCTCTTCCCGGCACCCTGCCGGAGAGGGGAATCACCGCCGGAGGCCTTCTTCATCACCATGCCTGCCTCCAGAGTGATGCGTGAGTAGTCTTCCTTGGACTACGGGTCTATAGCAGTAGCTAGATGGATGTCTTCTCCTCCATGTGCTTCACGTTTAGATCTTGTGAGCTGCCTATCATTATCAAGATCATCGTTATGTAATTCTACATGTTGTGTTTGTTGGGATCCGATGAATATTGGTACTTTGTCAAGTTGATCTAGTGATTTATTATCTCTATGTTATCTCTATGTTGTTTATGATTTTGCATGCTCTCCGTTGCAAGTAGATATCTTGGCTGAGTAGATGCTTGTGACTCCAAGAAGGAGTATTTACGCTCGATAGTGGGTTCATGCCTCTAGTAACTTGGGAGAGTGACAACAACCTCTAAAGTTGTAGATGTGCTGTTGCTACTAGGGAGAAAACAACAATCTTGTGTTCAAGGACATTTGTATTGTTTACATTACACGCTTTGCTTAAGGCGATAATCTGTTGCTTGCAACTTAATACCCAATGGTTGTTCGGATGATATCCGGAGGGTAGATTATTAGTCATAGATGCAGTTGGATTATGGTATATGTATTATGTTGTAATGCCCAAGTGAATCTCATAGTGATCCTCATGACATTTGTATGCTTGATTTATTCTATCAATTGCCCAACTGTAATTTGTTTACCCAGCATGTTATTTATCTTATAGAGAGACACCTCTAGTGAACTGTGGAACCCAGTCCATTCTTTTACATTGTTATTACCATTTACTATTTACTTGCACTATTTACATTTTCGGAAACTACTATCTTTTACCACACAATACGTTTAATCCTTTGTTTACAGCAAACCGGTGAGATTGACAACCTCATTGTAAGTTGGGGCAAAGTACTTGGTTGTGTTGTGTGCAGGTTTCACGTTGCTGCTGGTGCAAAGCTACGCTCCAGACGAGGCACCATATATAAATTGTCTGGAGCTGTCGCGAAGCTAGCGAGCATCAACCTTCGGAAGTTGGTTCTTTCTACTACTGGTTTGATAAACCTTGGTTTCATACTGAGGGAAGACTTTCTGTTGTGCTCATCATACCTTCCTATTGGGGTTCCCAACTGGGAGACATCTATACGCCATCAAGCAATTTTTCTGGCACCGTTGCCAGGGAGAAAGAGGATTTCTGCAAGGGGAGTCTCTCACTTCCAATCTTTTACTTTGTTATTGTTTTCTTTATTTTATTTTTGCTTGCATATTTTTATCAAAAATACCAAAAAATTAGTTCCTTTATAGCTGTTATTTTTACTTGTCTGCTTTTAGTTTTGCTAGAATGGGTACTCCTGAGAAAACACCAAGTTGTGTGATTTTACTAGCACTAATAACAATGATTTTATCTGCACTTCTATTGCGGCACCTGCTCCTGAGGTAAATTTTTATGAGATTAAACCTACTTTGTTGAATCTTGTTATAAAAGAGCAATTTTCTGGTGTTAGTACTGATAATGCTGCAGCTCATCTCAATAATTTTGTTGAGCTATGTGAGGTGCAAAAGTACAAGGATGTAGATGGTGATATTATTAAGCTTAAGTTGTTTCCTTTCTCTTTAAGAGGAAGAGCTAAAGATTGGTTGCTATCTTTGCCTAGAAATAGTATTGATTCTTGGGTTAAGTGTAAGGATGCTTTTATTGAAAAATATTATCCTCCTGCTAAGATTATAGCTTTGCAAAGTGATATTATGAAGTTTAGATAGTTTGATAATGAACATGTTGCTCAAGATTGGGAAAGAATGAAATCTTTGATAAAAAATTGTCCCACTCATGGACTTACTACTTGGATGATTATCCAAACCTTTTATGCAGGACTAAAATTTTCTTCAAGAAATCTCTTGGATTCAGCTGCTGAAGACACTTTTATGTCCATCATCTTGGGCGCCGCAACAAAGCTTCTTGATAATATGATGGTAAATTATTCCGAGTGGCATACCGAGAGAGCTCCACAAGGTAAGAAGGTAAATTCTGTTGAGGAAACCTCTTCCTTGAGTGATAAGATTGATACTATTATGGCTATGCTTGTTAATGATAGATCTCATGTTGATCCTAATACTATTCCTTTGACCTCTTTGGTTGCTCAAGAAGTGGATGTTGATGTAAACTTCATTAGAAATAATAATTTCAATAACCGTGCTTATAGGAATAATTTTGCTAGCAACAATTATAGACCGTATCCTTGTACCAATGGTAATGGTTATGGAAACTCTTACGGTAGTTCCTCCAACAACACTAGGGGCGCGCCCTCTGAGCTTGAAGTCATGTGATGGGGCCGAGTTGATGATGTAAAAATAACCGGCCAGTTGGAAACCCCAAGAGAAAGGTGTGATGAATATAGCAGCAAGTTTTTCCCTCAGTAAGAAACCAAGGTTATCAATCCAGTAGGAGGTAGACAAACGACTGAAGGTGATGCCCGCTAGCTTCGCGACAGCTCCAGACAATTTATAGGGCGCCTCGTCCAAGCTTTGCTTTGCGAGCGGCAACGTGGAACCTGCACACAACACAACCAAATACTTTGTTCCGAACTTACGATGAGGTTGTCAATCTCACCGGTTTGCTTGAAATAAAGGGTATGAGCGTATCGAGTGGAAAGTGATAATAGTATGCGAGTAAAGTAAACAGTGGGAGTAAAGTAAACAGATGATAGCAATATAAAGGAAATAGGACCGGGGTCCACAGTTCACTAGTGGTGTCTCTCCATAAGATAAAATAATACATGCTGGGTAAACAAATTATAGTTGGGCAATTGATAGAATAAAGACAACGTGCATATGTCGTGAGGATCACTATGAGATTTACTCTGGGCATTACAACAAGATACATAGACCGCCATCCAACTACATCTATGACTAATAATCCACTTGTGGCGAATCAATCCGAGAACTCCACAAGTGTTAAGTTGCGAACAATAGATAATTGCATTAAGCAAAGTGTGTAATGTAAACAAAACATATGCCCTCGAGCATATGAATGTTGTTTCCCCCTAGTAGCAACAACACATCTACAACCTTAGAGGTTTCTGTCACTCCCCCAGATTAAATAGAGGCATGAACCCACTATCGAGCATAAATACCCCCTCTTGGAGTCACTAGCAACTACTTGGCCAAGATAGCTACTAACAACGGAGAGCATGCAAGATCATAAACAACATAGAGATAACAAAAGATAATATTCAGTACTTTCCGCAGTCGTCGACCCAAAGATCAGTAAGGTTAGTTCCGGAAAATGCATAAAAGTGCCACGAAGTGTAATGAAACACTAAGCAAATGGTGTAAAATCAAGCATGGAGCATAAAAAATTATAGATACGTTGGAGATGTATCAGCATCCCCAAGCTTAACTCCTGCTCATCCTCGAGTAGGTAAGTGATAACAAAAGAAATAATTTTTGAGGTGACATGCACCTACCCAATCTTGATCATGTATGTAAGCGTTGTGCGCTGGGATCAAAAGAACTTAAAACATGGGCATGAAAGATATGATCTTGATAGAAGAAACGTAGCAACCATGTTATAACATGAAAATGAACACAAACAAAAGATCATAAAAATGAAACAATGAAAGTCAAACATGTGTTCAAATCATAAGGAAAAACATACAAATGGTTTTTAGCTTGTCCTTCATGAAGAGAAAAACAAAAATGCATAGGACACCTTCAAGTTAAGAGGGCGACTAGATATAAGTAATTTGAGAACAAGTGAAACCAACAATATGAATCAATCAATGAAAACTTTAGGACAATGCACATTATACTAAGAATGACAACTATGCTCTCTTAATGGTGCATAAAGGTAGAAGGTGGAGACTCAACATAAAAGTAAAAGAAAGGCCCTTCGTGGAGGGAAGCAGTGATTGCAAGTTTTATAAACCTTCAAAAATTATGGTACTTACCGGCTTTGAGCTCCCATGGTTAAAGTTAATGCGAGAACACTTATGCTGCATATTCTTGACAAATCATAAGTTGAAAACCTCATGTCCCATAAATACGAGTACCCAAACCTCATGCTACTTTACTTAGAGTCCCAAACAAGCTCTTGTCATTGTAAGTATACACGTATCATCGAGAACCGCCCACGGGGTACCTCTGTGCCCGATGACATGGAACAAGCCCACATCAAAATGATAGGACAAGCAGACAATGAACACCTCGACATCTCTTTTATTTACCATTTGTATAGCTTTTTATTTTGAGATGCGTCGTCGAATGTCCACTATGGGCATGCTGCAAATTTCCACCATGAATTATGCATGGCTTAGATTGGCGGCCCAGGCGTTTCTCTAACACATATACAAACTCCATGATCCCGCAAGATTCCCAATTCATTTCACACCGCGAGTATCCATAAACAAAAGATCATGATATCAACTCAAATAAGAAGTGCAATATTGAAAGCTTGCCCCATGACGGCATGGCTCGGCTAATTCCCAACTTACAACTTGCAAGCATAACAACTCGACATAAGAGACCACAATGTCAAATTTTTAAGAACGAGAAAAGTAAAGTGTGCCATCCGGTTCGTGAGAGCTTTACTGACCAACTTTCGCATAACACCAAAAAGAGTTTAATTTGAAGGATAGATAAAAGCAAGTCAAATGTACTTTGGAATAGCAAATTGCTAATAGGTATGTATGGTGGACACAATGGCAAAACTTGGTTTTTAGGAGTTGGATGCACGAGTAGAGCTCATACTCAGTACAAAATGAAGGCTAGCAAAAGACTGGGAGCGACCAACTAAGAGAGCAATAACGGCCATAATCATGCAAAGCGACAAAGTGACATTAAAAGAAGCATAAGATGGCATCAAAAGTCAAAAACTAAATGATCATAGAGGCTATTGGCGACTTTGTATGAGTCTAACATGTGTGAGCATGCGCCAAGTCAACCCAAATAAGGCATCAAGGAGAAAACCAAGATAATGTTTCCAAACGATAAAAACAACGCATGATTTTTTTCAAAGGCTCATTAAGCAATCTCAGTTATTTGAGACAAGTCAAGCTACAGCAAAACCACTAAGCATACTATCAAAAAGACATCAAGCATGACATGAAAAAGTCTAAGCCACAGTCTACACAAGCTCCTTCTTGTACCAATTTTTTTTAAATAAAGCTTTTTCTCTTTTCCAACACCATTCAAACTTTTTATAAACACCTCTTTTGATGAAAACCAATAAATACAAGAGGCAAAAATACACCTTGATGAAAAGATATAACAAGATCTGAACGCATATCAAGGCGAAAATCGAATACTAAACGCAGTTCTAGAAAAAGAGAACACTCGTTGAAATTATAAGAATGAAAAACAGAGTGTTCTTGGCAAATGAAAAGCAAGGCAACTTCTCCAAAAGATATTTGTTGGGGTCCAACCAT
Organism: Dactylis glomerata; assembly: GCA_007115705.1. Lineage (NCBI taxonomy): Eukaryota > Viridiplantae > Streptophyta > Magnoliopsida > Poales > Poaceae > Dactylis > Dactylis glomerata. Next base: position 387,738 of record QXEO01000291.1, on the reverse strand, counting down.
TTATTGCAGCAAACAAAACTAAACTAAACTGAAAACTAAAAACAACTGACGCTCCAAGAAAAACGCATAATGCATGAAGCAATAAAAATATAGTGTCTTGAAAGGTGACCTGATTTTTGCCGATGAAGAAGGGGTGCCTCGGGGGCATCCCCAAGCTTTGACGCTTGTACTTCTTGGACATTTCTTGGGGTGATGTGATACGTCTCCAACGTATCTATAATTTTTGATGCTCCATGCTTGTTTTTACACCATTTGCTTAGGGTGTGTTTGGTAGCCCGTGTCAACTCAGATTCTCTATCTCACCTCAGCCAAGCTGCTCTCAGACAAGTTGACATCAGATATTCTTACATGTTTGGTAGCCCAGGTGTACTGAGACAAGCTGAATTGAGATGGTGTTTGGTAGCTTGTCTCAGTTAGGAATCAAAATATTTACACAAAGAACCTTGCACAGTAAAGAAAAAAGCAATCTAGTCCCTGAACAGAAAAATAAGAAGCAATCGGGTCCTTAACAAAAAAATAAAAAGCGTTTAGGTCCTTAACAGAAAATTACAAAAGCAATCGGGTCCCTGAGGTTGGCTCCACGGCCGGCCGGCCGGCCGTCATCGGCGAGGGGCGAGGCCGCCGTCGCCCCGGCCAATAGCGAGGCCGTCGTCGCCAAGGCCAGCAGCGCTCGTCGCCGGCAGCTCGCCAAGGCCAGCAGCGGTCGTCGCCGGGAGCTCGCCAAGGCCAGCAGTGGTCGTCTCCAAGGCCAGCATCGGTCGTCGCCAAGGCCAGCATCGGTCGGCCCGCGGTCGTCATCGGCCAGGCCAGCTCACGGGTCGTCGCCGGGAGCTCGCGCCGGCCGCGGCCAGAAGCTCCCGCCGCCTGGAGCTCGCGCAGGTCGCCAGGAGCTCGCGCGGGCAGATCCCGTCGAGGAAGGACCTCGCGCAGGTCGCCAGGAGCTCGCGCGTCCCGTTCTCTCTCACCGCCAGATCCCGTCTATAGCTGTGGGCGGCGGGCCGGCGGCGTCTGTGGGCGGCGGGCCGGCGGAGTCTGTGGCGGTCGGCGGCATCATATGTGGCAGTCGGGGCGTCTGCGGCGGCGGTAGGTGGCGGGCGATGGCCAGTGCATCGGGAGGAGCAAGACATTGAGAAAGAAGAATGAGGGGAAGAGAGAGTGTGGGCGGGGGTCTGGGGGGGGGGGGCGGGCCCACGCGGTGGGCGGCCTTGCGGGGCGAACTCAGCCCGACTGAGTTGAGAAGCTCGATTTGAGCTTCTCTACTCAGCCTGGCTGAGACGTCTTTTCGGGGCGAGGTGGGCATAGCCCGATGCGCAGATCCGGGCTAACAAACACGAGTTTGCTCTCGATTCTCTGCCGGGATGGGAATTTCTGAGGTAGACCGGGCTACCAAACACGCCCTTAGTGTTTCATTACACTTCGTGGCACTTTTATGCATTTTCCGGAACTAACCTATTAACAAGTCGCCGTAGTGCCAGTTCCCTGTTTTCTGCTATTTTTGTGTTTCAGAAAAGTTACAAAGGAAATATTCTCGGAATTGGACGAAACCAAAGCCAGTCGCCCAGAATTTCACTGAAGCTTCCAGAGAACCAAAGAAGAGACAGAGTGGGGCCACGAGGGCCCCACACACCAGGGCGGCGCGGCCCAGGCCCTGGCTGCGCCCCCTATGTGTGAGACCACCTCGGTCCACTCCTGACGATGCCCCTTCGCCTATAAAGACCCCCCAACGGGAAAAACCTAAAGACCCGATCACTTTTCCAGAACACATCGCGATCCGCCGCCGCCGTCGACCCGAAGATCGGGAGGGTCTAGAAGCTCTTCTTGGCACCCTGTCGGAGAGGGGAATCACCACCGGAGGTCTTCTTCATCGCCATGCTTGCCTCCGGCGCGATGAGTGAGTAGTCTACCTTGGACTATGGGTCCATAGCAGTAGCTAGATGGTTGTCTTCTCCACCATGTGCTTCATGTTTAGATCTCATGAGCTGCCTTACATGATTGAGATCACCGTTATGTAATTCTACATGTTGTGTTTGTTGGGATCCGATGAATATTAGTGTTATGATTGAGTTGAAGTACTGAATTTTATCTTCTGTTATCTCTATGTTGTTTATGATCTTGCATGCTCTCCGTTGTTAGTAGCTATCTTGGCCGAGTAGTTGCTAGTGACTCCAAGAGGGGGTATATATGCTCGATAGTGGGTTCATGCCTCTATTTAATCTGGGGGAGTGACAAAAACCTCTAAGGTTGTAGATGTGTTGTTGCTACTAGGGGGAAAACAACATTCATATGCTCGAGGGCATATTCTTTGTTTACATTACACACTTTGCTTAATGCAATTATCTTTTGTTCACAACTTAATACTTGTGGAGTTCTCGGATTGATTCGCCACAGGTGGATTATTAGTCATAGATGCAGTTGGATGGCGGTCTATGTATCTTGTTGTAATGCCCAGAGTAAATCTCATTGTGATCCTCTCATCATATGCACGTTGTCTTTATTCTATCAATTGCCCAACTGTAATTTGTTTACCCAGCATGTATTATTTTATCTTATGGAGAGACACCACTAGTGAACTGTGGACCCCGGTCCTATTTCCATCATATTGCTATCACCTGTTTACTTTACTCGCATTGTTTACTTTACTCGCATACTATTACTATTTTCCACTCGATACGCTCATTCCTTTGTTTACAGCAAACCGGTGAGATTGACAACCTCATCGTAAGTTGGGCGCAAAGTATTTGGTTGTGTTGTGTGCAGGTTCCACGTTGCCGCTCGCAAAGCAAAGCTCGGACAAGGCGCCCTATAAATTGTCCGGAGCTGTCGCAAGCTAGCGGGCATCACCTTCAGTCGTATTGGCGCCTTCCTCTCCTGAACGATAAACCTTGGTTTCTTAACTGAGGGAAAACCTTGCTGCTATATTCATCATACCTTCCTCTTGGGGTTCCCAACTGGACGGTGAAAAACTATCAACACCGTCACGCATCAAGCTCTTTTCTGGCGCCGTTGCCGGGGAGGAAGAAGAAGACTTCTGCGAGGGGAGTTTTCGCACGCACATCCTTTACTTTGTTTTAAGTTTTGCTTTACTTTATTTTTACTTGCATCGTTTTATCAAAAACCCAAAAAAATTAGAATCCTTGGTAGTTGTTATTTCTTTACTTCTAGTTCATTATGTTGTTCCCTAAGTACGTTTTGGAGGACCTCTCAGTAGGTAGTGGTTCAATTATTGGGAAATATAACATTGAGGAGTTCTTTAATCATATTAGTATGCATAAAGAAGTTGAGGAAAAGTCTTTGGTTGAGCTTGCTCCTAGTATTGAAGTTGCTTCTGCTTATTTAATTCACATGTTGGAAGCTAGGTTTGCTAGCCTTAATCCTTTTATGCAACACATGTTCCTTAAGCTTCATGAAATTGAGGATCTTGAAAAGAAAGCTTTTATCTTGGAAACTTTGCGCTTAGAATATAGAGATGTTGCCATTGAAGCTAGGAAAGTTCTTAAGCGCTTTAATAAGCTGGGTTCACCTATAAAGGTTATTAGTACAAACAATGAGGGAACCGAGATACCTATACCTAGCAAACTCTTGGGGTTGTATGAAGCATTTGAAAATAATTTTGATTGGATCTGTCCCAAAAATCTTTTTAGTGATTTGAGTAAACCAAAGCGTGATCACAAAGGGTCTTCAAAAACTTATGTGGATGAAATACAATGCCTTATTGAGAAGACCTCTTCAATGGATCTTAATGCCTCTCTTGATATTACTTGATTCGCAATTTTCTGCGCCTAGCTCAAAGGCGTTAAAGAAAAGCACTCTTGGGAGATAACCCAATGTTTTTACATTAAGTTCTTTTTCTTTTATTTGAGTCTTGGAAGTTATTACTACTGTAATGACCTCTCCGTATCCTTTTTATTTCGTTTTTGTGCCAAGAGAAGCCTCTAATTTGAGCGAGGTAAGATTTGGGGATGTTGCTGTCCTGAAACAGTTTTCGGTGCTGCACCGTAAATATTCTGAAAATTCTCTGTATATCTTTTGGACCTGCGATTTCTTGTGCATATGCCCCAGGTTATATCCAAACTTTCATTAGTTGAACACTTTTTGATTTGAGCAACAGAAAACCCCTCAAAAATTCGACCTTTGTCAGCTGTTCTGTTTTGACAGATTTCTGCCAATATTTGTGTTTGCCGCTTTATCGCTTTCTTTTTGAGTTCTTTTGATCACGGAACTTTTGGGGAAGTTGCTACAGTAGTATATGCTTTATATGTGGTGGTTTTGAGTTGAAACCTGAAGCAAAAGAGGTTGATTCTATCTTATGCTTACACTAATGTTGCTAATAGATTTGTGTTTAATTTTGTATGAAGGAAGTTTTCAAGTGTAGGGATCGGAGAGTGATGAGATGAGTTGAAGAATGGACAAAAGCTCAAGCTTGGGGATGCCCATGCATCACCCCAAGAAATATCCAAGAAGTACAAGCGTCAAAGCTTGGGGATGCCCCCGAGGCACCCCTTCTTCATCGGCAAAAATCAGGTCACCTTTCAAGACACTATATTTTTATTGCTTCATGCATTATGTGTTTTTCTTGGAGCATCAGTCATTTTTAGTTTTCAGTTTAGTTTAGTTTTGTTTGCTGCAATAAATGGTTGGACCCCAACAAATTTCTTTTGGAGAAGTTGCCTTGCTTTTCATTTGCCAAGAACACTCCGTTTTTCATTCTTATAATTTCAACGAGTGTTCTCTTTTTCTAGAACTGCGTTTAGTTTTCGATTTTCGCCTTGATATGCGTTCAGATCTTGTTATATCTTTTCATCAAGGTGTATTTTTGCCTCTGTTATTTATTGGTTTTCATCAAAAGAGGTGTTTATAAAAAGTTTGAATGGTCTTGGAAAAGAGAAAAAGCTTTATGCAAAAACGTGGTACAAGAAGGAGCTTGTGTAGACTGCGGCCTAGGCTTTTGCATGTCGTGCTTGATGTCTTTTTGATAGCATGCTTAGTGGTTTTGCTGTAGCATGACTTGTCTCAAATAACTGAGATTGCTTAATGAGCCTTTGAAAAAATCATGCGTTGTTTTTATCGTTAGGAAGCATTATTTTGGTTTTCTCCTTTGATGCTTTATTTGGGTTGACTTGGCGCATGCTCACACATGTTAGACTCTTACAAAGTCGCCAATAGCCTCTATGATCATTTATTTTTTGACTTTTGATGCCATCTTATGCTTCTTTTAATGTCGCTTTGTCGCTTTGCATGATTATGGCCGTTATTGCTCTCTTAGTTGGTCGCTCCCAGTCTTTTGCTAGCCTTTGTTTTGTACTGAGTATGAGCTCTACTCATGCATCCAACTCCTAAAAACCAAGTTTGCCAAAGTGTCCACCATACATACCTATTAGCAATTTGCTATTCCAAAGTATATTTGACTTGCTTTTATCTACTCTTCAAATTAAACTCTTACCAGTGTTATGCGAAAATTAGTCAGTAAAGCTCTCACGAACCGGATGGCACACTTTATTTTTCTCATTCTTAAAAATTTGACATTGTGGTCTCTTATGTTGAGTTGTTATGCTTGCAAGTTGTAAGTTGGGAATTAGCCCAGCCATGCCGTCATGGGGCAAGCTTTCAACATTGCACTTCTTATTTGAGTTGATATTGTGATCTTTTGTTTATGGATACTTGCTGACAAGGGTACGATTAGTAGATCCCGTTAGTTGAGTACCCCTCAGGACCGTTAAGCTAGGCCCAATTGTAATGATAGTCGAATACGAGTTCTTACCGTATGTCGATATTGTAATCTGTATCGGACCCTACCCGATCCTCGAGACCTGGCCACCTATATATAGGGGCCAGGAGGGGACGGTGTAGGCCAGATTGAAAGCGAACCAGGTTGAACACCCAAGTCTACTTTCGATATACACTTATTTCGACTAACCTTTACCTTCGAGTTCATCCGACGCCCTATTCCCTCGATCCTAAGTCCTTCATCTAGGACATTTGTCGAGTTAACCCTCGTCAATTGGCGCCGACCGTGGGGACCTTGGGCGTTGGAATCATGAATTCGATGGCTTTTTCGCTTTTAGCCAACATCAGTTCAGAACTCGACAGAAGTCAAGAGATGGAGTTAACAATTGGAAGTTTGAGCATCTTCGTCGGGCCATCAGGTTCATCTCGCCTCTCGGATTCGACGAAACCAGATCCGTCGGCAAGCAAGCCCGAAACAGAGGTATTGTTGGAATCATTAGAAGGCTCTTCCAGCGAGGTAAACTCGCCGGTCAGCTTGAGAAAAGCACCAATCACAGAAAGTGACAAAATTCGGCAAAATTTCAACTCAGAAGAAAAAGCATGCCAAGCACACAACAGCGCAAGGGGCTTCGCCGTTGGAAGCAGCGGCGTCTCCAAAGTGCATCAGCTATGCATCATTATCACTGAGGCAGAAGAAGACAACAACGAAGGAAGTAAGAAAGTCGACAGGCAAGTCGACAAAATGAAAGAACACAACAAAAAGGATAAGGAGAAAGTCCACGTTTCGGCTGGCGAATGGAGAATGATCAAGTCAGCTATCAATCATGGTACAGAAGTACCCGAAGGATCAAGAAGAGAAGTTCTAATGGGATATCAGTATGCATTATACCAGCATAGGAAGAAACTAAGGGAGGAAAGAGACACGGTCCTTCAAAATAATAACAGTATATCAAGGGAGGAATACTGGGATGACTATAGTGAGGATTCCGAGTACAGCAGAGAAAGGCACGAAGACCCAAAACACAACAGGGGGGCAACAACACGCAGCAGAGAAGAAAGGTACTCAAGAAGCCCTACCCCACAGCTAGAAGAGGAGAAAGATGACTTCATGCAAGAAACACCGGAAGCAGCGTTGATAGCAGCACAGGCGTATTTACTAACCACCAGGCCAGAACCCGGGGATCCACGAGAAGATATGCACCGAGCTGTGATACGAAGCCTCGGAATAGTGGAGAGCAAGATCAGGGAAAAAGATCTCGACACAAAGTCGACAATCTACAAGGAAAAGCAAAAGGAGAAGCTCAGATACAACTTCGTAGATAATGAGTATAGTGAGTCATCAGAAGAGGAGAGGCGACAAAAGAGGAAGAAGGACGCAAGAAATATAATAGCGCAGGCTCGAGTAAATAAATCACGCCATGCCTGGAGGGAAAAAATTATGAAGACGACGATAAAGAGATGGGCGCATTATGCTTTACCCGCAGGGTTCGCAAAATGCGGGTACCCAAAGGATTCAAATTACCACACGATCAGCATAAATATGACGGGTCGCAGGAGCCTACCCTGTGGTTAGCGGACTATTTGTAGGCAGTGCAGATATTAGGGGGAACAAAAGCAACTGCAATGCAAAGTTTGCAGCTACACCTCACCGGCGTAGCACGGTCCTGGTTGAATACCCTACCCAACGAATCCATTGGAAGTTGGGGAGAACTCGAAAACCAATTCGCAAGAAACTTTCGTTCAACATACAAGCGCCCAGCATCACTGGAGGAAGTCAAGGCATGTGTGCAAAGGAAAGGCGAAACTCTACGTTCTTATATACAACGATGGAGTATAATCAAAAATTCAGCAGAGGACGTCTCCGACGAACGAGCAATAGACGCTTTTTCGGCCGGACTTCGTCGTTCAGATCTCGTGGAAGAAATAGGAAGAACAAGACCTACAACAGTAGCCGAGCTAATGGAAGAAGCCAACAAATTTGCTGATGGAGAGGACGCATATAATAACAAAAGAGGACGTTCACCAGAAGTCGACAGAATAAGCAGACAGAGAAGACGACACCGCAGCAGGGATAACCAAGGAAGGCGAAATCAGGTAGCCGCGGGCTACGCAGCAGAAGAGGAAGGATATGTAAACAGGAGGTTTTAGGCAAAAGGAGCAGAAAAATCGAGATACTCCGGTCCTTTGGCCGAGGATATGTTATACGGACCTTGTCGAATACACTACGCATATCTTGATGGGAAAAGAGTCTCGAATCACCAGATGAAGGATTGTAGAACGTTCCTAAGGCTACAAAGCGCCATGGGTTCAAACCAAGGAGGATGGCAAGAAGAGAAGCACACAACTCAAGGATATCAAATGCAAAGGCTAGCAAGGCACCTAGAGTCAAAAGTTTACATATCAGCTATGATTCAACCGGTGCCTAAGTCGAAGAAAGAGCGGAAAAGCATATCCACGCAAGTAAACCTAGCAATATCATCACCACCAGCTACTACAGAGTACCTGCGGTGGTTAGATCAACCAGTTAAGTTCAGTAGAGCAGACCACCAAGGAAAGTTCCCAGGCCAGGCCACTCGCCTATGGTTCTAAAGGCACAAATAGGAGGGTACGACATCGGAAGAGTATTTATGGAAGCAGGGAGTGGCATCAATCTGATATATGCTAGAACACTGAAGGCAATGTGTATCTCACTGTCGAGTTTGAAGCCAACAGACTGCTCCTTCCATGGAATAGTACCAGGAGCCGCAAAGTACCCTTTGGGAAGAATAGAACTCGACGTCTGCTTTGGCAGTAGCAGCAACTACCGCAGAGAGAAGCTGGAATTTGAAGTTATGGACTGGCCGTCACAATACCATGCAATCCTGGGGCGCCCAACATTTGCAAAATTCATGGCAGTGTCTCATTACGCGTATCTTACGCTAAAAATCCCAGGACCCAAAGGAACAATTACAGTGCAAGGGAGCTTTGAAGTAGCCAACACATGTGACAGAGAATTCAATAGGATGGCGCAAACCTTTGGAATGACAGCAGAATATGAGAGGTTAAAAGGAGAAACAGATCATAATGTGCTACCCGACGTCGGACGATCCCTGCCAGATCAGGCTTTCGACACAACTCAGGACTCGAAGAAGATCCAGGTCCACCCTACAGATCCAAACAAGACGATGTCAATCGTGGTGAACTTGGATCCCGCATAGGAAAGCGCGCTCATCGAGTTCCTCCATGAGCGCTGGGAAATCTTCGCCTGGTGTCCATCAGACATGCCAGGGGTTCCCAGGGAACTCGTCGAGCGCGCAATAAATGTAGATCCCAAGGCAAAGCCAGTCAAGCAACCATTACGACGATTCGATGAACCTAAAAGGAAGGCGATAGCATCAGAATTGCACAGGTTGGAAAATGCCGGATTTATCAGAGAAATCAAAACTTCGAGTTGGGTATCGAACCCAGTCATCGTACCCAAGAAGAACACAGACGTACAAAGAGTATGTGTCGACTACACATCTCTCAATAAGCACTGTCCAAAGGATCCCTTCCCTCTACCCCGCATCGACCAGATAATTGATTCAACAGCAGGATGCGCAAGGCTTTCCTTTTTGGATGCGTATTCTGGTTACAATCAGATCAAACTGAAGAAGGAAAACGAAGAAAAGACGGCCTTCATCACACCATACGGAGTGTTTTGCTACCAAGTAATGTCATTCGGCCTAAAAAATGCAGGAGCAACTTATCAACGGATGATGCAAAACTGCCTCGGGAGCCAAATAGGACGCAACATCCAAGTCTACATTGATGATGTGGTCATCACTACAAGAGAGGAGCAATCTTTAATCAGCGACTTGGCAGAAAACTTTGACAACTTGAGCAGGTACAAGCTTAAGCTTAACCCGACAAAATGTTCCTTCGGCGTATCAGCAGGGCAACTTTTGGGGTTCCTGGTATCAGCACGAGGAATAGAGGCGAACCCAGAGAAGATTCAAGCAATTTTAACAATGGGAAAACCCACGAAACTACACGACGTCCAGAAACTTGCTGGACGCGTCGCGGCATTAAGTCGTTTCGTTGCTCGATTGGGAGAAAAGGCGCTTCCTTTCTATGCACTTATGAAGAAATCAGATGATAAATTCGAATGGACAGAAGAAGCAGACGCGGCTTTTGCACAGCTGAAAAAAGTGCTTTCCACGCCACCAGTGCTGGTCGCACCAAAAGAAAAAGAACCACTACTACTCTACATCGCCGCAACTCATCAGGTGGTGAGTACAGTATTGGTAGTCGAAAGAAGTGAAGAAGGAAAAGCCCACGGCGTCCAGAGGCCGGTATATTTTATCAGTGAAGTGCTATCCCCGACAAAACAGAGGTACCCGCATTATCAAAAGCTCGCATATAGTGTTTTCACAACTGCACGAAAATTGTGACAGTACTTTGCGGTGCACCCAATTATAGTGGTCAATGAGGCGCCACTATCGAACATATTGAACAATCCTTCAGCAACATGACGTGTCTCTTTGTGGGGAATCGAATTATCTCCCATGGACATCACGTATGAAAAAAGGAAGGCAATCAAGTCACAAATTTTGCCAGATTTCACAGCAGAATGGTTGGAGCTGCAGAGCACGGGACCGCCAGATCTATCGAGTGTCTGGACAATGTACTTTGACGGTTCCAAGAGAGTACAAGGCATAGGCGCGGGAGTAATCTTGATATCGCCGCATGGCGACAAACTAAAGTACATCTTAAGGATGAATTTTCCGCAGGCTTCTAACAACGAAGCAGAGTACGAGGCTCTGCTACATGGAATGAAGATGGCCAAAGCATGTGGAGCAACTCGACTAAAAATATTTGGGGATTCAAACCTTGTCGTCCAACAAGTTATGAATAGATGCAACACAATCAATGACAACATGATGGCCTACAAGAACCTATATCAATATCTCGAAGGAACATTTGATGGATGCGAAGTCTCGCACATCAGTAGAAACAGCAATGAAGAAGCCAACAACTTAGCAAATATCGGGTCCCAGTGTTTACCCGTGCCATCTGGAGTATTCTGGGAGGAAATAGTGGAAAGGTCAATAAAAAGTGTCAAAAGTTCGACTACTGCAGCTGGCTCGGGGGCTACGTCGGAACCCGAGGAAGTCATGATGATAGAAGAAACTTGGATGCAGCCGTATCTCGCATACATGATAAATAAACATTTACCAGAAGATGCAGTGGAAGCCAAGAGGATAACTCGACGGTCGAAAGCGTTTGTCGTGTTGCAGGGGAAATTATACAAGAAGAGTATTACCGGCGTTTTGCAGCGTTGTGTAACGCCTCAGGAAGGACAAGTAATACTAAAAGATATACATGGCGGAGTGTGCGGCTATCATGCAAGCAGTAGGGCAATAGCTGCAAAAGCGTTCCGTGCAGGATTCTATTGGTTAACAGCCATCGAAGACGCAAAAGATATAGTCCGGAAGTGTGAAGCATGTCAAAGATTCGCATCTCGACCACATGCACCAGCAGCAGAGCTATAGCCAATACCATTGTCCTGGCCCTTTGCACAATGGGGACTCGATATGGTAGGAAAACTACACAAATCCTGGCCAGGAGGACATGTTTACATGCTAGTGGCAGTCGATAAATTTACCAAGTGGGTGGAAGCAGCCCCGGTAACAACTCAAGATTCAGCAGCAGCGATCAACTTCATCAAGTCAATAGTGTTTCGTTTCGGCGTACCATATAGCATCATCACGGACAATGGGACAAACTTCACTTCAAAGGAATTCAAGAGTTACTGCAAAGGACTAGGAATCAAACTCAAATTTGCATCTGTGGCGCACCCAAAGACAAATGGATAAGTCAAAAAAGCCAATGGCCTGATATGTAGTGGGATAAAAAAGAGGCTCTTAGCACCTCTCGAGAAAGCCAAGAGCGCTTGGGTAGATGAATTTCCCTCCGTTCTTTGGAGTCTAAGAACCACGCCCAATGCAGCAACTCAAGAAACTCCTTTCTTCCTGGTCCATGGCGCACAAGCCGTGCTTCCAGTCGAAGTTACACACGAGGCTCCAAGGGTGACGGCATATGATGAAACAACATCAACAGAAGCATTGCAAAACGATGTCGATGCACTAGATGAAGCAAGAGATAAAGCATTGGAAAGGTCCACGCAGTATCAACAGAGTCTACGAAAATACCACAGTAGTCGAGTTCGACCACGATCTTTCGTGGTGGGAGATCTAGTTTTGCGACTCAGGCAAGACAGCCACGGGAAACTAGAGTCCCCTTGGGTGGGACCTTACATCGTTACAGAAGTAATACCAGGAGGAGCTTATCGACTACAAGATAAGAAGACGGGAAAAGACGAGGGCAACCCGTGGAATGCGGAGCAGCTACGGCGTTTTTACGCGTAGCGTAAATTTAGTGGTATCATTAAACTCGAGTTAACCTTCTGAACCCAGAACATGAGGCCATAGGTCGGGTTCCTTGGGTTAAACTCGACAAAATTGTACAAGTATTTCTACTTCTCCGCTCGGGGGCTTCATGGAGTTTGTAATCTTGCGGTGTGAAATGAATTGGGAATCTTACGGGATCATGGAGTTTGTATATGTGTTAGAGAAACGCATGTGCCGCCAATCTAAGCCATGCATAATTCATGGTGAAAATTTGCAGCATGCCCATAGTGGACATTCGACGACGCATCTCAAAATAAAAAGCTATACAAATGGTAAATAAAAGAGATGTCGAGGTGTTCATTGTCTGCTTGTCCTGTCATTTTGATGTGGGCTTGTTCCATGTCATCGGGCACGGAGGTACCCCGTTGGCGGTTCTCGATGATACGTATATACTTACAATGACAAGAGCTTGCTTGGGAATCTAAGTAAAGTAGCATGAGGTTTGGGTACTCGTATTCACGGGACACGAGGTTTTCAACTTATGATTTGTCAAGCATATGCAGCATAGGTGTTCTCGCATTAACTTTAATCATTCAAGATGCTTATGATGGGGGCAATGAGAGCTCAAAACCGGTAAGTACCATAATTTTTGAAGGTTTATAAAACTTGCAATCACTGCTTCCCTCCGCGAAGGGCCTTTCTTTTACTTTTATGTTGAGTCACCATCTTCTATCTTTATGCACCATTAAGAGAGCATAGTTGTCATTCTTAGTATAATGTGCATTGTCCCAAAGTTTTCATTGATTGATTCATATTGTTGGTTTCACTTGTTCTTAAATTATTTGTATCTAGTCGCCCTCTTAAACTTGAAGGTGTCCTATGCATTTATGTTTTGCTTTCCATGAGGGACAAGATGAAAACCATTTGTATGTTTTTCCTTGTGATTTGAACACATGTTTGACTTTCATTGTTTCATTTTCATGATCTTTTGTTTGTGTTCATTTTCATGTTATAACATGGTTGCTAAGTTTCTTCTATCAAGATTATATCTTTCATGCCCATGTTTTAAGTTCTTTTGATACCAGCGCACAACACTTACATATATGATCAAGATTGTGTAGGTGCATGTCACCTCAAAATTATTTCTTTTGTTATCACTTACCTACTCGAGGACGAGCAGGAGTTAAGCTTGGGGATGCTGATACGTCTCCAACGTATCCATAATTTTTGATGCTCCATGCTTGTTTTTACACCATTTTCTTAGTGTTTCATTACACTTCGTGGCACTTTTATGCATTTTTCGGAACTAACCTATTAACAAGTCGCCACAGTGCCAGTTCCCTGTTTTCTGCTATTTTTGTGTTTCAGAAAAGTTACACAGGAAATATTCTCGGAATTGGACGAAACCAAAGCCAGTCGCCTAGAATTTCACCGAAGCTTCCAGAGAACCGAATAGGAGATGGAGTGGGGCCACGAGGGCCCCACACACCAGGGCAGTGCGGCCTAGGCCCTGTCCGCGCGCCCTATGTGTGAGACCACCTCGGTCCACTCCTGACGATGCCCCTTCGCCTATAAAGACCCCCCAACGGGAAAAACCTAAAGACCCGATCACTTTTCTAGAACACATCGCGATCCGCCGCCGCCGTCGACCCGAAGATCGGGAGGGTCCAGAAGCTCTTCCCGGCACCCTGCCAGAGAGGGGAATCGCCACCGGAGGTCTTCTTCATCGCCATGCTTGCCTCCAGTGCGATGAGTGAGTAGTCTACCTTGGACTATGGGTCCATAGCAGTAGCTAGATGGTTGTCTTCTCCACCATGTGCTTCATGTTTAGATCTCATGAGCTGCCTTACATGATTGAGATCACCATTATGTAATTCTACATGTTGTGTTTGTTGGGATCCGATGAATATTGGTGTTATGATTGAGTTGAAGTACTGAATTTTATCTTATGTTATCTCTATGTTGTTTATGATCTTGCATGCTCTCTGTTGTTAGTAGCTATCTTGGCCGAGTAGTTGCTAGTGACTCCAAGAGGGGGTATTTATGCTCGATAGTGGGTTCATGCCTCTATTTAATCTGGGGGAGTGACAGAAACCTCTAAGGTTGTAGATGTGCTGTTGCTACTAGGGGGAAAACAACATTCATATGCTCGAGGGCATATGCTTTGTTTTCATTACACACTTTGCTTAATGCAATTATCTGTTGTTCGTAACTTAATACTTGTGGAGTTCTCGGATTGATTCGCCACAGGTGGATTATTAGTCATAGATGCAGTTGGATGGCGGTCTATGTATCTTGTTTTAATGCCCAGAGTAAATCTCATAGTGATCCTCTCATCATATGCACGTTGTCTTTATTCTATCAATTGCCCAACTGTAATTTGTTTACCCAGCATGTATTATTTTATCTTATGGAGAGACACCACTAGTGAACTGTGGACCCCGGTCCTATTTCCATCATATTGCTATTACCTGTTTACTTTACTTGCACTGTTTACTTTACTCGCATACTATTACTATTTTTCACTCGATACGCTCATTCCTTTGTTTACAGCAAACCGGTGAGATTGACAACCTCATCGTAAGTTGGGCGCAAAGTTTTTGCACTACTAGGAGAAACCCTATCTGTGGAGCACCATTTTGGGGCTTAGTGGCGCACCTGTGGTGCGCCACGCATATCAAGTCACTGGTATTTATTACCAGTGGCGCACGGCTATATGCGCCACGGTTATGTGTCCTATCCGTGGCGCACCTAAGTGGGGTTCGCCACGCATAATATCTGCGGCGCACCCAATTTAGGTGCACCACGGATTGGGTGCGCCACTGACATGTAAAAATGTTGCTCCACTGATGTGTTTTCTATTTGTATTTTTTTCGAGAATACAGCAGAAATACATAGTATACAGCACAAAAATATACAGTATACATCAGAAATGCAAAGATATACACATCAGTAACATAGGAATTCACCGAAAGACATCAATATGAAGTCAAGTGTCGAAAGACATCAATATGAAGTCAAGTGTCGAAATACATCAATATGAAGTCAAGTGTCGAATCATTAGACAAGTTAAGTACAACTTTGATCATTACATATTATATATGGAGTTACATATCACCTAGACTACTATATGAACGAATTGATCACACCGGCGACGACGATGAGCAAGATCGAGACCATGATCAAGAACTTCATCCGATTCTTCTTCCACACGTGTCTCCTCCACTTGGAGACCGCGAGCTCTCTTGTCTTGTACCCTTTGTAGCAGTTGCCGCTGAAGTTGGTCACCTGTTCCTGGCAGTCCTCCCACTCCTCGTAGACTCCTGGAACCCGACCACTGTACACCACGTACCACTTCGCCATCTCTCTATAGACATGTAGTATATATGTTATGCAACGAAAGGAATGACAAAGTGCAAAAACATGCTTGCATGATCACAAATACTATGGCAAGGATTCATAAGCCTAGAATAAAACATAACATGGATGACGATCGATCATATATAAGCAAGTCCAACATCGATCGTCAAGGCATTACGAGCCTCGGCAAGTTAAGGTTTACACACACATGTCCAACAATAGTTCGGAAACAACACTAGGATAGTAATGTTTACGATACATCGACCCAACACCGCTAGCTAGCCACAGACATCATGTAGTCCTCACCGGGAATGGGCACACGCCCTCTCTCGTCATGAATGTCCTTGTGTCGCGCTGCATGTCGAGGCATCCTTCGATCTCGCGGTTAGTCAATGCTACGTCACAATGCATGACCCCGCCGGTTGAGTCGACATCTTCATGAAGGACTTGCGCGATCTGAGTCTGGATGCGCCAGAAATCTTCCATAAGGTCTGCATCATCGATCGCCGCAAACTTTTTGGCCCATGGTCGAAGATTAGATGGTAGCACCCTGATCCGCGAATCCCGGACGATCCCCTTCAGGTGATGGAGGGCGTAGAAGGCCTCCTTCACACTGCCAGGCGGCTGCTTGACGCATGGAAACTTTGTCTGGTGCATGAAGATATGCTTGCCATTCTTGACTCTCTCGCCACCCTTGGTGAATTTGCCCCCTTGTCGGCGTAGAATTGTAGAGCATCATCGAGCACACTCTTGATTCGGCCATAGTTCTTCATCGGCTTCGTTTCACTCGATGAGTCAAAGTACGTCGCTTGCGACCACCTTGGGCAAATGGATATGAGTGAGCAGTATATGCCTCTGCGCAGCAGAATTGAAAAATAAATTGTTGTAAGAGGACCAACCGGAGAATCTAAGAAAGAAGTTTTCACGGCGGTGTTCACTTACTCGGGAAAGCAAGGCAGAAGAATGGATTCGATGGTCGGGTTCTCCACAAAGATATTCCCAGGGTACTCCTTCACTGTTGCCCGGTCCGCCTCGTTCACCAAGGCAACGTCACGCATGAAGTAGGGGTCTACTATCACGATGCCCTTGGTCTTCTCCCTCTTCGCCTTCAACGCCATATGAAGCGTGTATAGACGGACCAATTTATAGTCCAGGCGGTTGGAGTGCAGCAGATTGTAGATGTCCTCGTACCGCACGAAGAAGATTTCAGCGGGTGATGTATCGACGAAGCCATGGCCCTCCGGCACCTTGATTGTGTAGACCGGGTACCCGGGATTGTTTTCTTGGAGAAGGCACTCCTCGAGATACTGGATGCTGTCGTGCAAATTCACGATCGCTCCACCCGCGTTGGCGAGCATCTCCTTTGTCAGCATCGACTAACCCGCTATGTGCATGGGGAAATCACGGGGCTCTTCTTGCACGCCGTCCTCAGCCCGGAGTATCTTCTCGGAGACGGTTGGCTCGAAGCCTTCTTGCTCCGGCTATGCTTCCGGCCCTTCTTCTTCTCCTCGACAGGAGCTGTGGATTGCAAATTATCCGGCACGGGAGCAGCGGATTTCAACTGCTCATCGACCGCCTTGTGGAGTGTGGTGGGGCTGATAACATTGGCCGGATTGGGTTGTGTGGCTGCGACTTTCGGAGGCGTCTCCTGAGAACCATTGCTGAACCGCAGATGCTGCGTGCATGATAGGGGACGACCGGCTTGTTGACCACGGGAGGCTGAATCTCCAAGAGGAGGCATGTAGATTCCTTTGTTGGCCCCGGTGTCGAGGAAGCCGTCAATTTCATTACCCTCATCATCGCCGCGGTTAGGTGCAGCGTCCACGTGCTCGGGTGGAGGCGACGGCGTGTGCGCGGCTAGCTGCTGATGCGTCTTGGTGGCGGGGACGAACACCGGTGGCCGTGTCTTTTTAGCGGGGGCAGCCGCGGGGCGCTGATCATCCTTTGCAAGGCGAATCTATGACTTTGGCAAAAGCAAGGGCCAGCCGACGCAACCTCTGAGAGAGTAATGCTCATCGGCTCCATGAGGTTGCATGGGAGGATCAACGCCTTCGTAACCCTTCAAAGGACGCACCAGGGCGACCCTGAACATGCCAGCAGGGATGGGCAAGTTGTGCATCAGGGGGTTCTTTGGTTGGCATATGGTACCCTTGCCTACATCCTTCAGCACGCCGTCCACATAGTGCAGCAAGGTGCAACTAGTGACCTGCGGGAGAACATGTTGGGCATCATTATCAGATGGTACTCATCAAAAAGGAAGGCAGAGTATGAAGTCGAGCCTACGATTAGTTACCTTGGTAAGGGCGTCGAGGTCGGCTAAGGTGGACACGCGAGGCTGCGTGGGCTGCGGTGGAGGCGGCGGCTGCACGTTGGTGTTGGGCGGCGGCTGCACGTTGGTGTTGGGCTGCGGCAGAGGCGGCGGCCGCGTGTTGGTGTTGGGCTGCGGCGGAGGCGGCGGCCACGTGTTGGTGTTGGGCATCGGCGCCGGCTGCGCGTTGTTGGTGTCGGTGGCCAGCGGGCTCAGTCCCGCGAACAGGTCTGCCGATGGGTAGGAGGGCGGGGTCACCATGTTCGGCGACACGTGTTGGGCCGAGTTGCTGCCGGACACGCTGGGCACCGGTATCGGACCAACTCCACCAGCGGCATTCCACTCCGCTAGACGCTCCCACAGTTGAGGAGGAATGACCTGGCGCAACCTTGCTTCGAACTTCTCCTCCATCTACGCCGGCAGCGCGGCCACTTGCGCCTTGAGATCTGCAATCTCCCGCCTCCGCGCCTCCTCCACCTTGCTTCTTCTCTCCTTTCTAGCCTTTGATTCCTCTTTGAAGTGGACGCCGACTTTCGTGGTCAGCCCAAAGCCGGAAACACGCCCAACAGACATCATCTTCTTGTGCTTGGGCCTCTTCTTCATAATATTCGTCACCCTGTTGAAAGGAGTGTCCCAAGGCTCTGATTGCCCTTGGGTGGAGCAAGCTACCTCGGCGGCTATTTCAGCTTCCTGCAAAAGGATTCATGAACCCAATTAGAATCATCGGTTCATTATTGATTGCAAATCGACTTGAGATCCGCGGTAAGTTGCTTACCACGAGTTTCTCAAACTCTTGCACAGCCTTCGCTGAGGTTTTGAATTCCTTTGTCTTGGGGCACAGGTAGTAGCGGGCCCGCACAAAGTTCTGGACTTGCGGGTCCGTGAATTTGTCAAACATGTTGGGCTTGCCAAGACGAATAAGCTCGGCGTCCTCCTTGTCCCGCACTTCCTGGATTCCTCTGTAACCGCCACTCCCAAGACGGTGGCAACATAAGTTCTGTTCATACATCTTCTTCCCCAATGCCGACAGAGCTTTGAAGGTATCGGTCTCCAACTCCTCCTTGAAAAGAAGATAGTCGTCGTGATCTAGAAGTGGCTCATGCTTCTTGATCTCTTCCCAGCTTTCGTTCTTGTCAATCCGCTTCTTCACCCGGGTTCTCCAGCTAGCCAAGGCCGTGCTCATCTTCGTAAGGGCCTGCTGGTTCACTTTGTTGTCTTTGAGGGTTAGGTTCTTGTACTCCAGTGGGAAATCGTATCGCTCGTGAAGCTTCTGTAGTAGGAGCTGCACAAGATGCGCATTGCCGGGATCTTGGAGGTTCCTCATGTTGATCGTCACGGTCTCCCGGACGATGCAACCGATCTGCATCCCGTATCCTGCGGCAAGGGCTTTAGGCTCCACGGGTACGTTGTTTTCATTCACTTGGGTGAATTCCTCGTGTTTTGTGCCAAGCGTCGGCGGGTTCCGATCCTTCCTGATGGCCTTCTTCTTCTTAGCAGCCGAGGCAGATCCACCATCGGTGGTGTCATCCTCGGCGCCATCGGTGCGCTCGCCGCCAGCATCGGTGGTGTCATCGGAGCCTCCGTCTCCTTCTCCACCCTCGGAGTCTCCGTCTCAACCCTCAGAGTCTTCGTCTCCACCCTGATCATCTCCACCTCCGTCTCCGTCCATGACGTCTATTTCCTTCTCCTCAGCCGCCCTCTGGGATTGCATCCAAAACGGCAAGTTGGCCGCCCGGGCTTGTTCTTCGACACTCATTTGGTTAGAAGGGCCAGCACCATCGTTGACGTGTCCGGTTGACATGTTTGCACTAAACAAAAGGAGAAAAATGTTTAGTATAACAAAAAATCGATCGGAAAATTTGACATCACCTCCCCTATAAATGGCTACCTAGGAGTGCCTATTTCTCACCGAAACAGAAATCAATCAACATTTCGGGAGTAATAGGCACTCATTTTCAAAAACCTGTAAACAATTCACACAAAAAAGCACAAAATGTGCCTTTCCAACACACAGTTGTCGACAACATGTCAACAACATGCTCACAGATTGATCATCATAGTAAATAGCTCACAGTAAACATCATCACAGTAAAAAGTTCATAGTAAGTAGCCAGCAACATACACTTACATGTATAAAAAGTTCACAGTAAGTAGCCAGCAACATACACTTACATGTATAAAAAGTTCACAGTATAAAGTTCACAGTAGAAAGTTCACAGTAAGTTCACAGTAGAAAGTTCACAGTAAAAAGTTCACAGTAAGTAGTCAGTAAAAAGTTCACAGATTCCTTACATGTATAAGCATGTCATAACAGTAAAGCATATGCTACTATATCTTTACAAAATTATAAACTAGGTGCTATAACATTAAAGCACCTAGTTTAGCAAGCAGTGATACCACTTTGGTGATAAAATTAGTCATACAAGAACATGAACCAAAGATAATCTTTAGTAGTTGTGCAAGCAGCATACTTTAGTTAGTATGAAAAAATGAAAACATATTCTATTGGCAAGCTCGACTTTTCAGTTTTTGGTTAGGTTTTCTAAGATAATAAAACAGATTCTGTTATATATTTCATGTCCCTAGCTAATGTTATGCTTGCTTAGTTTGCAAAGTAAGCTTCTTTCTTGCCAACAATCCAGTTTCTTGATTTATAGGACGATGTTAGCAACTACCAGAACGCAGAACCAAACAAGGAATAAACATAATGCACAAGGTAATATGCTATACTTATTTCCAAAGTGCCTCAATGAGCTTGCTCTGCTACCCAATTTAACTCCCACCTTGCTACCTTCATTGGACAGAACAGAGTTGAGCCATTTCGGTGGAGGAAGCAGATTTCTACACAGTGATATACTTTAACATCATTAAGCTCCTCAAGCATCAAAAGGACAGTTTACAAAGTGCATAGATGGGGGAACCTATGAAACAAACATGGTGTTCCATTTCTGATTGGCTTGTTGCAATTTATATGAATCAAATACCTCTATTGGCTTACATTTCAAACAGGTCATTTCCAAAGAATTACAGAGCTACATGAAATAAAGGGGAAAATAAATGAAACAATGTTTGATATTATAACTTCACATCTATGACAAAAAAAATCGACCTTGACCTTCACTGCATCATAAAAACATTTGCGGGTACCAATGCAAGGTTCAGTTCAGTTTTATGCCAACGTTAATGTTGGAGAGTACTGTGTAACTTGGGAACTTGTAATAAATAAATTTAAAATCACAACAACACCTTTGTTTTATGAGGTAACCTGTACATATGATTTGAACAATTCGATATAAAATACCTTTTGAGAATTTAATCAATTGAAATGTCTCACAACTCAATCCTAGATTGTGTTACTGTCTACAAAGATTTTCACAGCCACACATCACTGTAACACAAGACATATTGTAAGGAACCAATAATACTTAATCCTCAGAAGCCTGAAAGGCAACTTCAAATTTTTGACATGGACTCAAAACTTGTGAAGTAGTTTTGGTTGTCCCAACAGGGAAGCTATTGCTGCAATAAGTAAAGCTTGAGATGATTAAAACTCTTGGTAGGGCTAGGGGCATAGTGCTAGGAGGAATTTCCTTTTTTGAAGTTTTAGCCAGTATGTAGGTCAGATTATGTACATGTAGAATAGAAGTTTTAGCCTTTTAGGCACCACTCTCATCCATTCATCAGTCTTCAGATCCTATTATCAGTATAAATTCCAAATAAATTATTCTTAAGTTCTTTAACCGAGCTACTGATGCTTAACAAGCAATGAACACGCAATTGAATAAGAAATTGAAGCAGTAACCAACTCAGTTAAGTTCAGATTTCAGAGCATACGTGCCTCTGATCAACCTTCTGGTGTGGCCATTGCAGCAGCAGGATTAAATGCAAGTCGAGGGGAAGAGGGAAGAGGGGAAGGCGGGCGCTCACCGAGGCGGGGAAGAGGGGAAGATGGCGAGGTCGAGGTTGAAGGCGAGGTCGGCAAAGACGGCGACCTCCTCCTCCTCCGCGGGGGTGGGCACTTACCGACGGCGGTAGCTCCTCCACAGACGACGACGAGCGCGGAAGAGCGGAGGCGAGCGCGGCGGCTTGGGGCAGAGCGGAGGCGAGCGCGGTGGGGCAGAGTGGAGGCAAGAGCGCGGCGGCTAGGGTTCGAGCGGGGAAGAGATCGAAGTGGGAGAGAAGAAAGGGGCCGAAGCATTTTTACCCTAAGTCTTGGTTAGGCGTGGCGCACCCCCCCAGAGGTGCGCTACGGATAACTTATGCGTGGCGCACCATATAGGGGTGTGCCACGCATGTCTTCGTATACTTCAAAATGCACCGAAGTGCAGTCTAGACAACAACCTCCACCTAGCCTAGTGGTTCTGGGTTCCGCACGCTCGCTGTTTGGGGAGGTGCCAAGTTCGAACCCTGGACCTCCCACCATTTTTTCTCTTTACAAAAACTGTATTTCAGAAAGTTTAAAATTACTATATTGCAATAAATAACATTTGCTTATTCTAAAAATAATAATTTTTAAATAGTACCAGTCTGACATCTATATATCATATCATTGTTACAAAAAACCATATGAATCATATATCATATATATGATCATTGTTACAAAAAACCAAAAATCATTTATATGATTGTTCCTCCAAAAATGACACATGTTGTCCGATGTCGATTCCGAACGAGCTACCGTCGTCGACTCGTCACGATCTTCTTGCCCTTCTTTGTCGCGGTTGAATAATTGAGCCCGGAAACATGGGGATTTCTTCTCATGTACGGGCATCCTTTAGCGGGTAGGGTGGTATTCCTTCTTCCAGTGGCATCACTAGGCCTGTCGAATTCCTCTTCTATCTTGGGATCTCCGTACTTGTCGAAGTCTTGCTCGGTGGCTGCTCCCTCCATTCCGATGATGCTCCTTTTTCCCCTCCTAACGACAACGCGGCTAGGCCTTACCGGGTTGGTAATGAAGAAGCATTGATCAACCTGGCTCGCCAGTACCCATGGCTCATTTTTCGCCTAGACGTTCGCGCTGGATTTGGCTTCGGGTATGACCATGGTGGTGAAGTATCGGCCTTCTTTTTCGACGTTCTTGGCCCATCTAACCCGGAACATCGGCATCTTCTCTCCACAGTAGTTGAGTTCCCAGATCTCCTCGATCCTCCCGAAGAACCTTTCATTGACGATGGATTCCTCGTCCGCGTAGGACAGCATCGTGACCCCCGAGTTCTGGTATTCGCTGCTATGGTCCTTTTTCTCGGTGTAGAATGTGTAACCATTGATGTCGTACGCCTGATAGGTCCTCACGTTCATCGCGGGGCCCTGTGACAAGACAAATAAGAGTTTTTCCTCTTCCGTGGAAGGCATGTTACCATGATGAAGCTGGAGTAGCTTTTCCTTAAACCAACGCATAAAGCTGGAGTTGTGCTCTCTAGTTACGTCTCCCTTCATCCTCCGTCTGCCCGTGTCACTAAACGTCTTCTCAATGAAGCTTTTGTGCTCTAACACCCAAGGTGCGACCAATTCAAGGTGTTGTAGCGCGACTCGGTGACAAGGGTATAGTTAATAGAGCCCGTTAGTTGAGTACCCCTGAGGCCCGATAAGCTAGGCCCAATTGTAATGATAGTCGAATACGAGTTCTTACCGTATGTCGATATTGTAATCTGTATCGTACCCTACCCGATCCTCGAGACCTGGCCGCCTATATATAGGGGCCAGGAGGGGACGGTGTAGGGCAGATTGAAAGCAAGCCAGGTTGAACACCCAAGTTTACTTTCGATACACACCTATTTCGACTAACTTTACCTTCGAGTTCATCCGACGCCCTATCTCCCCGATCCTAAGTCCTTCATCTAGGACATTTGTCGAGTTAACCCTCGTCAATTGGCGCCGACCGTGGGGACCTTGGGCGTTGGAATCATGGATTCGACGACTTTTTCGCTTTTAGCCAACAACAGTTCAGAAGTCGACGGAAATCAAGAGACGGAACTAACCATTGGAAGTTTCAGTATCCTCATCGGGCCATCGGGTTCGTCTCGCCTTTCGGATCCGACGAAACAAGATCAAGATCCGTCGGCAAAAGAGCCCAAAACAACAGTAATGATGGAGTATTCTGAAGGCTCTTCCAGCGAAGTAAACTCGCCGGTCAGCCCAGAGGAAGTGCAAAAAGAAAAGATCGCAGAAGACAACGAAGAAAAGGAAAATTTTGACGAAGAAGTCCAACTCGAAGATCTTACGATCTGCCTCGACGATACCGCAGACAAGTCAACAGATACATGGAAGACAGGATTAGAGCTTTCTGAGGATAGCAACTCGATCTTCTCAAGCTCTAAGGGTAACATCGGCAAACAATGCCAGGTGCTCGCCATTATAGGAGATAATTCAGAAGAATTCGACGAAAACGACAATCCAGTATTAAACCCAGCAAATATCGACAGAGGAGCAAATCACCTAGCAGAAGGGCAAACACCAGAATCCCTCGCAGGCAGGGAAAAAATTCGACTATCAGTCGACGAATGGCGGGTAATAAGAGAAGCCGTAGAACACGGCACGCCAATACCATCAAATTCTAGCAAAGACATGCTTTTGGGGTATCACTACGCCCTAAGGCAGCAGGCCAAGCAATTAGCAAAGGACAAAACAGAGATACAAAGAAGGAAAAATTCAGCCATTGCAGCTAGCGAGGCTGCTCGAAAAGCACGCAGCGATGCATCATACAGCAACGCAAGGAAAAATCGTCGACACGGTTCAAGGTACGATAACCTCGAGTATTCTGACAGGCAAAGTATTTCCAAAAACCTCGACTCGTCCTTCCTATCGGTCGACGAGCAGGGAAACATCCTACCAAAAACTCCTGAAGCAGCACTAGTGGCAGCACAAGCATATCTACTTACAACTCGACCAAGTCCAGGAGATCCTAGAGAACATATGCATAGAGCAGCACTGAACGGACTCAACATGGTGGGCCACAAGCTATCAGCAAAAGGAGAAGAAGTATATCACCACAAGGAAGCGCACAAAGCAAGGTCACCTCGCCGTCATAATAGTCCTCGGCGCAGAAGCAGCAAACACCGATCTCGATCGCCATCACCAAAGCAGCACGGTGGAACCCGAAGATCATGATCCCCAAATGAAAAGCGCGACTATGAAGACGACGAAAAAGAGATGGGGGCATCATGCTTTACCCGCAGGGTTCGCACCACTCCAGTTCCCAAGGGATTCAAGCTACCTCATGATCAGCAAAAATACGATGGATCACAGGAACCGCAATCATGGCTTGCCGATTACTTGCAAGCAGTTCAAATATTAGGAGGAACCAAGGAAACAGCAATGCAAAGTTTGCAACTACACCTCACCGGGGCAGCAAGGTCATGGTTGAGCAAACTAGAGAAAGAATCTGTTGGAAGCTGGGAAGACCTCACAAAGCAATTTACAAGCAACTTCAGGTCGACATACAAACGACCAGCATCAATAGAAGAAGTTAAAGCGTGCGTGCAGCAACACGACGAAATACTACGGGCATACATCCAAAGATGGAGCCTCATCAAAAACTCAGCAGTCGAAGTTTCAGACGAAAGAGCAATAGACGCATTCATCATCGGATTAAGGCGAAGAGACCTAGTCGAAGAGATGGGCAGAATCAAGCCGAAAACAGTGTCAGACCTCATGGACACAGCAAACAGGTTCGCAGATGGAGAAGATGCGTGCAAGAACAAGCGGACGCGATCTCCAGAGGACGACAGAAGAAACAGATATGGAAGTCAAAGGAGACGATCCCGAAACTACGACACCTACGGCTCGCATAGCCAAGTCGCCGCAGGATATAAAGACAACAGCTATCAAGGAAATGATCGCAGAAGTTCAGGGTATAGAAGCTACGGAAAGGAGGACTATAAGAAGTTCCCTATAAGGGAATCCAGAGAGTACAACCCATCACCAGAAGATATGCTCAACGGGCCTTGTCATATACACTCAGCGTTCGTCGACGGGAAACAAGTATCAAGGCACGCAATGAAAGACTGCACAACATTCTTAAAACTGCAAGAAGCAGCAATAAATAAGCAAACCGAAGCAAGGCGACAAGGATTCGAAGGAAGTAACAATCCTCCGACAAAGCAGCAAGGAAACAATGGAGCGCCTCAAGGACAAGACCAGCAAAACCAGGGACAGGACGACGAGGAAGGGTATGTACCATCAAAGGGACACATCATATCAATGATACAACCTGTACCCAAGTCGAACAAAGAAGAGAAGAGCATAACTCGACAAGTCAAGTTAGCAGTCATATCACCTCCAGCTGCAACGGAGTATCTGCACTGGTCAGAGCAACCAATAGAGTTCAACAGAGAAGATCACCCTATAATAGTACCTCGGCCGGGAAACGCGCCTTTGGTACTTAAAGCTCAAATCGGCGCGTATGATGTCGACAGAATATTCATGGATGCAGGGAGTGGAATTAACTTGATATACGCAAAAACACTCCTAGAAATGCATATATCACTAGAGTTCCTGAAGCCAACAGATTGCTCCTTCCATGGAATCGTACCAGGAAGTGCCAATTACCCGTTGGGTCAAATAGCACTCAATGTTTGCTTCGGCAACCGGCAAAATTATAGAAGAGAAAAGCTAGACTTCGAAGTCATGGACTGGCCATCGCAATATCACGCGATCCTCGGACGACCCGCGTTTTCGCGATTCATGGCAGTGCCTCACTACACATATTTGGTACTTAAAATGCCAGGACCAAGAGGAATAATTACAGTAAAAGGAAGTTTTGAAGTCTCAGATCTCTGCGACAGGGAATTCCACAAAATGGCGCAAAATTTTGGCGTAATAGCCAACCATGCAGAAAAGGCAAAAAGCGCGACTACAGAAGGCGTCAAGCTACTCGAAGAATGCGTCGCGGAGCCCGAAACGAAGAAACCACGAGTAGGAGCATCCGGAGAAGACACAGGCGCAGAGGAAAAAGGGAAAGTCACGACGACATAAGCATCCTAAGACAATAGAGTAGAACAATAAAGGCTGTAAAAAGCCACGAGTTATACCAGGGGCAATGCCCTCTAGAGAACACAGATCATAGGCCGGATCTCTTGGGTCACCCCATGTATCTTACATTACAAGTATAAATAAAGACAAAGCGTTCCTCATATTCGAGTTTACGAGTCTTTCAAAGAGAAGATGCGGCAAACGCACGAACCATACAAATACGCCTTGAGAATAAATTTCAGACATATAGTCGCGAAATAAATAAACTCTCGCGTTCCACATACATCTTACAACATCGGGTTGTCAGAATCATCTACGCCTAAAGGATCTAGATAATGATACTCGCGGAAAAACACAGCATCCGCCTCTAGAAGCCTAGCTACAAGCCTTCGAGCGGGTTGCAGCGTGTTCTCCATATGAACCCGAAGGCTAGCTCCACCTGGAGCCAAACTCAGGGACATCGTGCTGTAATTCAATCTGGGGTGCCACTTGCGTATCCACCCGAGAGCAAAATTGGCACCAGCCACTAAGTTCAGTTCTATTAACCTATGAATACGACGGCTGGATCTGAAAGTATCAAGAAGAAGTGGGAAAGTTGCAGGCAAAGGATTACGGGGAAGCATAATGGAGTGCATAGTTGTAAGAGCTCGCCGGCAACCATCAATTGACTCGCCAATATGTTGGGCACGATCTTGAAGCAATACAATGGCGTTTCGGCGTCGAGGATCAGACCACAAAGTCTCACAGCCAGTCGACATTTTCTCCAAAGCCGCATTTCGCTCAGCAACTCGACGTTCTTCAGCAGCAAAATCTAAACAAGTACCTACAAATGGCAAAAGATGTCACAAAAACAGCAGTGCACAAGCAAGGAAGGAAAGAGTTAAAAAAAAACTCACATCGCAACATCTCGCAGGCAGACTCGACAATGCCAAGGATGAAGGATTCACATTCTTCATTATGAACAACCTTTGCCATCAGACTGGAGACCTTTTCATCAAGGGAAGAGATTTTCTTCATATAGCTACCAGCTTGGCTAGCCTTTTTAATAGCCATCTGTGCTTGACATTTGGCCAAAGTTAGGCGAGCCTCAAGGTCGGATATCCTGGAAAAGTACTCTGTGCATTGACAGCATCGACTAGGAGTCGACGAAATCTGAGGATCGAATCTACGAGCAGAGGAAGGAGCAGTAGCATGGGTCAAAGGATCATTGATGCGCGTCGACTGCAAGCCAAAAGGAAAAGAAAGGAGAAACAATTTCAGGGAGGCAGCATAAAACTTCGTGCGAAGAGGATATATTTACATAAGAGCACAACCCTATGGCTAAGGTTCTTGGGTTGCACTTAATTGAATTCTTTACATTCAAAAGGAGAAAACTAAAAAAGCTACAAAGAAGCTGAGTCTACGCCACCTCAGCATTGTGCTCCGTGGAAGAAGGGGGCGCGGCCAGTTCCTCGCTAGAAGTCGACGGTGGCACTGGATCTTTCGCCGCTGGAGGAGGTGCAGCAGGCACAGCAGAGGCTGCCGAAGGAGAAATCATTGTCAGCAATGCAGGTGCCAACTTCTTCGCCCTCTCGAAAAACACCTTCATCTCGTCACGGGTGTGGCCATGGGGGGAGCTAACCCTCTCCCAGTCGAACTCTGTACCGTGCGCAAGAGAAAGTGCAATAGCACCCTCGGCGCCGCGCTTAATGGACAGCCCTTTCAGCTGGAGAGTGGGGTCTTCAGTGGTATCGAAGGACTTGGCAAGTTCAGTCAGGTTGTCCTTCGGGGGCGCCGCCCTTTTCTTCGGCCACAACCCGGCAAATAACCGAGATAGAACGCGGCTAACCAACTCAAAAGACTCCTGGATAGATATCCAGTTTTCTTTGAGTAGGTTAACTGCATCCATAAGAGGATCATCGTCCGTTTGCAAGGACGACGGAGATACCCCGGTGAATTCTAAGCAATAGAAAAGAAAAAGAGAGACAAGTGTCAACAAATACACCATTGCAACAGAAGACGGAAATAGAAGACAAGGCGAAGCACTTACTTTCAGCGGCAGTAGACATGGTGTGAAGACGCTCCGCCACGGCTTGCTCTCGTTGAGCATGCTCCTTGTTGGCTTCAGCTAAAGCTTTTTCAGCTCTCTTCGCCTTGCCAAGCGCAGCCTTCTGCGACTTCTCAGCATCCGCTTTAGCAGCGGCCGCCACATCATAAGCTTTTCGCGAAGCATTGAGCTCCGCTTCCAGCGACGCGATTCGAGCATTGGCTGTTGCTAAGACAGCTACAAAAGAAGACGAAAGGGAGTCAGATAAGTGGGAAAATAAAAAGCACGGAAGAAAGGTAATGACTGGACATCAAGATTGTACCTTCGGAAGCTTTCGCAACCTTTAGGTACCCTGCACACTCTGTGCCCAAGGCAATAAATCTCTTCACCAAAGCCTGAGAAAAGAAGTGTGTAAGAGTAGAAGTGCATGAAAGGAAAGAAAGTAAAGAAGAATTGCTCACATCATCAGAAGAAACCGTAGGTACATGGGCTTCCAGAGAAACTTCGACTTCTTTGGCCCTCTTTGAGCGTTTAGGGTATCGGGCTTGAGGAACCTTCTTCACACCGGACCTGGTAGCCCTCGGTGCAACATCTGGTTCGATAGGCTCATCAACCGCCATAGGAGAAGGTGGTGGAGCAGCCGTCGCATATGTTGGTGGTTCTTCATCATCACTGCATGAAAAATATAAGTCATGAGAACAAGGCAAGAACAATGCAATTGAAGAAACTCAATTACAATACTTACGATGCTAGCCTGTCGAAGTACTCCATATCTTCTGCAAGAACGGGGGCTTTGCCAGCCGCTGCAGAACTCGATGAAGCGATTTCGTCGACACGCTTCCGTTTTTTGTCGACACCGACATCTTCAACAAGCACAGGAGGAGGCGATGTCGACGAGCTAGTTTCCTCTTCTGATTCTTCGACATCATCTCCGTCCTGACTTTCGTCAGCCTCGGGGGCTTCAGATGCAGTAGAGGCAAGATCAGCTGGTAGGGGCCCTGTCTCTGGAAGAGGAGGACGAGAGACAAGGAATTGATGACCCTGCATATGAATAAATTAGCAGAATGCAATGGCACAGAGTAAACACAAATCGAACCAAGCAAAGTTCGACAATAAGTAAACACGAAGATACATACCTCAGGCAGAGGGTGCACGGAGTCGAAAAAGTCAGCGGTTAAATCCGCAACTGCGTGTTCCTTGGTGAGTTTGGTAAGATTCCTGACTCGCTTGTCGACATCTTCTTTCGATATCAGATCTTCAGATATGCGAGTAGGATCTTCCAAACCGGAATAATTCCAAAGTCTGGTAAGGCGGTGTTGTAGGGGTTGAACTCGACGTTGAATGAAAAACGCCATGAGTTGCATACCCGACAGAGCACCTCCTTGACTTCCTTTCAAAGCCTTGATGCGGGAAAGAAGAGGAAGAATTTCTTGTGCCTCTGCATCTGTGGGGAGTGTATCCCATGATTTCAATTTCTTAACCTCCTGGGAAGCATCAAAAGGAGGCAGGCCGAATTCATCTTCAGGAGAGGATTTGCGGTCCTTGATATAGAACCACTTTGTCCTCCATCCCTGGACAGACGCGGCCATGGAAAATTCAAAGTATTGCGCCTCAGGGCGCACAGAAACGACAGCTCCGCCCAGTTCGGGTTTCCTAGCCAAAGAAACATTGGGGCGGAGTCGAAAGATTGATCTCCAGAGAAGGAAGTGGGGCTCAATGCCCAAGAATGACTCGCAGAGAGTCACGAAGCAAGCAATATGAAGAAGATAATTTGGTGTGAGTTGATGGAGCTGCACACCGTAGACAAATAGCAGCCCACGGAGAAACTCATGGGCAGGAAGGGACAAGCCACGAAGAAGGAAAGCAAGGAACATTACCCGGTAACCGCTCGGGGGCTTCGGGATCCGTTCGGTACTGGGGAACTTGATGGAATCTTCGGCGGCGATGAGACCGTCCGTCGTGGCCTTCTCCACCTCCTTCTTGGTAATGGTGGACCGCACCCAGTTGGTGGCAGAAGTTTTGGCCATGGTGCTCTTAGTGGCTAGATGTTTCACGCGCATCTAGCACAAAGCGAGCTTGGGGGTTCCGCAAGAGAGGAAGAGGCAGAGAAGATTAGCAATGGAGGCGGCGGATGGAACGAGCTGGTAAACAGTACGATTCCCCACTATGCCATTTATATATCCTCTGGGAGAAGGATCGTGGGCTGCGACGTGGCGCAAAGATCGGAAACGGCAGCCCACCAACGGTCAAAAATCGTGAAGCCCACTAAACGGTCAAAAAATCGTGAAAGTTACAGTGATACCCATGAAATGGTTCGCACTGATGAAGATCTACGTATTCATTGACGTCATAAAGGAAACAGGATAGCGTCGACAAATGCAGAATTGATAAAAAGGATCATATGTGCAGAATTTTTTGATTATAGCCTTGGGGGCTGTTACTCTCGAAGTTGAAGTGTTTCGAGTTGAAGTATGAAAAGATACATTATCTCTTGAGCCTATACTCGAAAAACTCTTTTTTCGACTATAGCCTCGGGGGCTACTCCCATCGGGAGCGCTGAGCGCGCACCCGACGATATTTATTGGTAAAGCATTAGAGATTGGAGAAGTGTAGGAGTGTTACTCCCATCGGGAGCAAGTTTTATGGTTGTAGAAACCCGAATATTTTCAGTCAAAATTTGACTGCGACATAAGATTCTCGAGTTGTGTTATCGCAACACGACTCGAATGCCGTGACTTGTCACGAAGGTAAGACCCCGGGATCCGTCCTGTGTGGCCTGGTATACGCACATGGATGCGCTCTGCTGGTATGTATCCGTGTCTATGACGCGAAGAAAATCCTGGTGGACGCACTGGGTACCCTTAGAATCACTGGGATTCATTCTTTATAAGTCCTAAATGCGGCAAAAGGATGGATTTGACCGGTATCCCAAATTCAAGTCCAAGGGGATTGAATTTGAAGTAGGTGACAAGTATCTGTTCCGGCAGTTAACTGACCTCTAGATCCGTCAGAGTTGTCAGGCTTGTTCATCAAAACCCCTTGCGAAAGAATATCATGAAAATAAGTCAAAAAGACTAAGTCGAAGATTTGACGATGAGAAGAAGTCGAAGAATTGATCAAGTCGAAGATTTGAAGATTAGAGATTCAACCTGAATCTATAATTCTGGTAGAATCTCAGGGGCTACTGACAAGGGTATAGTTAATAGAGCCCGTTAGTTGAGTACCCCTGAGGCCCGATAAGCTAGGCCCAATTGTAATGATAGTCGAATACGAGTTCTTACCGTATGTCGATATTGTAATATGTATCGTACCCTACCCAATCCTCGAGACCTGGCCGCCTATATATAGTGGCTAGGAGGGGACGGTGTAGGGCAGATTGAAAGCAAGCCAGGTTGAACACCCAAGTTTACTTTCGATACACACCTATTTCGACTAACTTTACCTTCGAGTTCATCCGACGCCCTATCTCCCCGATCCTAAGTCCTTCATCTAGGACATTTGTCGAGTTAACCCTCGTCACTCGGTGTGCCCTGTCAAAGTCTGGTTGTCGGGCTTGGAAGACGACGTGCATGGGGACGAAGACATCACGGTGACCAAACCCATGGATCCTGCCGAGGTGCCTCCTGATTGGCAGACCAATAGGGACGTCCTCGTCCTCATTTTGTAGATAATTCTGGCAGAACGATATGCACTCGTAGGACAGGAAGCCCTTGGCTATGCTTCCCTCCGAACGCGCCCTATTGCGAACATAGCCTTTGAGAATGCCGTTCAGCCTTTCGAACGGCATCATGTTGTGGATGAATGGCGGCCCGAGGTGGATGACGTCATCCACCACGTGGACGAGCAGATGCACCATGATGTCGTGGAACGCGGGGGGGGGAAGTAAATCTCGAGCTCGCATAGTATCATGACGATCTCACCTTGTAGCCTTTCGAGCTACTTCATGCCGATCGACTTCCTAGAGAGGACGTCGAAAACGTTGCAGAGGCCAAACAGCGTCTCACGTACGTGCTCGTCCATGATCCCTCGGAGCGCTACTGGAAGTATCTGCGTCATCAGCATGTGGCAGTCGTGAGATTTCATCCCGGAGAACCTCTTCTTCGTTTCGTCCAGGTATCGTGATATCTTCCCTCCGTAACTGGTAGGAAGCTTGACTCCTAGGAGGACGCTGAAAAACTGGTGGAGCTCCGGCTCACTAAGAGTGAAGCAGGAAGGTGGGCAGTAGTAGTCGTTTTTCTTAGCCTTTTTGCGCATATGACCTTGAGTATCCGCCTGCGTCTCATCATCATCAGCGTCATTGGGGCGTCCTCCATGAAGTTCTTTCATGATGCCCAGCTTGATCAGGTCGTTTCTTGCCTTTGGACCATCTTTGGTTTTCTCCGGCATGTTGACGATAGTGGCAACTAGACTCTCGCACACGTTCTTCGTGATGTGCATGAGATCAAGGCTATGAGGCGTGTGGAGGTATTTCCAGTACGGAAGGTCCCAGAAAACGGACCTCGCTTTCCATACACCTCGCAGTGGCTTTACCCTCGGACGCTTCTTTACCGGCGCGGGGCACGCTTCCCATTCTTCTAGCAAATCATTGATATCCTCTCCATTATAAATAGGTGGGGATGTTTCAAGCTCCTCACTACCATTGAACAGATCTCCGCGTTTTCTCCAAGGATGATTGGCGGGAAGCCACTTTCGAATGCCAGGGAACACGGTTTTCGAAGAACCAGGGTCCTTCGGTAGCTGGACATGCGACGTTTTATCCATGCACCTGACACATGCATTGTGTCCGTGGGCCACCTGGCAAGAGACATATGCGTATCCAGGATAGTCCTGCACCATCGTGAGCAACGCGGCTCTCAGACCAAAATACTCTCCTTTGTAGGCGTCCCACGTACGTACCGGCGTCTCCCACAACATGGCTAACTCCTCTTTCAACAGCTCAAGATACAGGTGCATGTCGATATCACATATACAAACTCCATGATCCCCACAAGATTCCCAATTCATTTCACACCGCGGGCATCCATAAACAAAAGATCACGATATCAACTCAAATAAGAAGTGCAATGTTGAAAGCTTGCCCCATGACAGCATGGATGGGCTAGAATCCAACTTACAACTTGCAAGCATAACAACTCAACATAATAGACCACAATGTCAAATTTTTAAGAAAAAGAAAAAGTAAAGTGTGCCTTCCGGTTCGTGAGAGCTTTACTGACCAATTTTCGCATAACACTGGCAAGAGTTTAATCGAAGAGTAGATAAAAGCAAGTCAAATTTACTTGGAATAGCAAATTGCTAGTAGGTATGTATGGTGGACACTTTGGAAAACTTTGGTTTTTAGGAGTTGGATGCACGAGTAGAGCTCATACTCAGTACAAGGCGAGGGCTAGCAAAAGACTGGGAGCGACCAACTAAGAGAGCAGTAATGGCCATAATCATGCAAAGCGACAAAGCGACATTAAAAGAAGCATAAGATGGCATCAAAAGTCAAAAACTAAATGATCATAGAGGCTATTGGCGACTTTGTAAGAGTCTAACATGTGTGAGCATGCGCCAAGTCAACCCAAATAAAGCATCAAGGAGAAAACCAAAATAATGCTTCCAAACAATAAAAACAACGCATGATTTTTTCAAAGGCTCATTAAGCAATCTCAGTTATTTGAGACAAGTCATGCTACAGAAAAACCACAAAGCATACTATCAAAAAGACATCAAGCATGACATGAAAAAGCCTAAGCCGCAGTCTACACAAGCTCCTTCTTGTACCACTTTTTTGCATAAAGCTTTTTCTCTTTTCCAACACCATTTGAAATTTTTATAACCACCTCTTTTGATGAAAACCAATAAAGATCAGAGGCAAAAATACACCTTGATGAAAATATATGACAAGGTCTGAACGCAAATCAAGGCGAAAACGAAAACCAAAAGCAGTAGCGGAAAAAGAAGAACACTCGGTTTTTGATAAGAATGAAAACTAGAGCGTTCTTGGCAAATGAAAAGCAAGGCAACTTCTCCAAAAGAAATTTGTCGGGGTCCAACCATTTATTGCAGCAAAAAAAAACTAAACTAACTAAGAAAACTAAAACAACTGACGCTCCAAGAAAAACACATAGTGCATGAAGCAATAAAAATATAGTGTCTTGAAAGGTGACCTGATTTTTGCCGATGAAGAAGGGGTGCCTCGGGGGCATCCCCAAGCTTTGATGCTTGTACTTCTTGGATATTTCTTGGGGTGATGCATGGGCATCCCCAAGCTTGAGCTTTTGTCCATTCTTCAACTCATCTCATCATTCTCCAATCCCTACACTTGAAAACTTCCTTCATACAAAACTAAACACAAATCTATTAGCAACATTAGTGTAGCATAATATATAATCAACCTCTTTTTGCTTCAGGTTTCAACCCAAAACCACCACATATAAAGTATATACTACTGTAGCAACTTCCCCAAAAGTTCCGTGATCAAAAGAACTCAAAAAGAAAGCGATAAAGCGGCAAACACAAATATTGGCAGAAATCTGTCAAAACAGAACAGCTGACAAAGGTCGAATTTTTGAGGGGTTTTCTGTTGCTCAAATCAAAAAGTGTTCAACTAATGAAAGTTTGGATATAACCTGGGGCATATGCACAAGAAATTTTAGGTCCAAAAGATATACAGAGAATTTTCACGAATTTTTACGGTGCAGCACCGAAAACAGTTGCAGGACAGCGACATCCCCAAATCTTACCTCACTTAAATTAGAGGCTTCTCTTGGCACAACAACGAAATAAAAAGGATAAGGAGCGGTTATTACAGTAGTAATAACTTCCAAGACTCAAATAAAAGAAAATGTATTGAAAATAAAACAATGGGTTATCTCCCAAGAGTGCTTTTTTTAACGCCTTTGAGCTAGGCGCAGTAATTTGCAAAGATGCTCATGTGGGCGCCATATAAGAGCTTGAGGCAAAGGCGCCATATAGGAACTTAAAGCAATAGAGAGCATCAAAAAGCAAATGTGAAAGACATTTAAATCTGAACCACTTCCTATGAAAAATAGTCTTGTAAAGAGACAAGTCATGAAAGCGCAAAGCAAAAAGCATAGGAAGGCAAAACAAGTACAACTTCAAGAATTGCAACATAAAGAGGGGAAACTCAATATTGTTGAGATCCATCAAACCATGTTTCCCTCTCTCATAGTAACTTTCAGTAGCATCATGAATAGAATTAACAATATAATTATCACATAAAGCTTCCCTATCATGAGCCACATGCATAAAAGAATTAATACTCCCCACATGAACAATCGGAGTAGGAGCAGATTCAACAGAATAATTATTCTCATCACCATAATCATCAAAAACAGGAGGCATATTGTAATCATAACTAATTTTCTCCTCAAAATTAGGTGAACTGAAAATATTATACCCATCATCATAACCATCATAAACTAGAGGTTTAGTATCATCATAAGCTAGAGAACTACTATGTCGCAAAGCATATTCATCAAACATATCATCATAAGAAGGAACATGGATAGCACTAATGGTACAACAATTATTAACCTTAGAATTGGTACCAAAAAGATTTTCAATATCAAAAGTAGAGTGCTTTTCCCAATCATGATCACTAACATAGGTAACAGGCATAGGAACATCATCCCAATCAGAATTATCATAATCTATAGCAGGATCATAACGCTTAGGGGAAGATACCGTGTCCTCTCGCCTCTTGCTCCTCTTCTTCTTCATACTCTTCTTACTCTCTCCTTTAGGAGGGAGAGACTTGAAGGGCATCTTCTCCACATATTCTTTAGGAGGGAAAGGCATCTTCTCCACATAATCTGGTTTGCTGACAGGAACAACATAAGAAACTTTGGAGGATTCCTCCTCTCTATTAATAAGATCGAAACATCTATTAGTCCTGTCATAGCTTGGCAAAACGTCATGTTTTATAAGATCTTGCAAGTAAGTATTTGCGAGGCAATCTTTAGCACAATAGAGACGACAACCACGAAGGGTACTATTAATATCAGCATCTCTCATATCAACCAAGGAAATCTTTCTAGATATCTCTTCACAATTCAAAAACAAAGTAAGCTCATCATACTGATTGAATGTAATCTTATCATCACAATACAAATCTGCGGTACTCGTTCGATTAATTGGGCATTGAAAATTAAAGTGGCCCTTTTCACCGCAAAATTCACAAAGAAAAGGATAAAGCTCACAAACCCTTTCACCAAGCACATCTAGATCCTTGAGCCACATACTGGATTCTTCATTTGCGTGGGTGATGCAATAATCTTCCTTGTTGTAACTCTTTTCACAAGGTCTATGTATTCCACAAAAATTAACATGCTTATAAGAAATAGTACTTTTAGAAGTTTGAGCATGTTTATTGCAATCATCAATAACAATATCACTTTCTATGCAAGTGTCCTTAAAAGGTTCATGATACACATCCCCATTTCCTTTAGGAACATTCATATGGGAAGCAAAGGCTTTAAAGCAATCAACCATAATTTGAGGATCAAGACCATACTTAGCACTAAGCTCTTGAAAATCAGTAGTTTCAGCGAAAGACTTAATGCAATCAAACTCGTAATTCATACATGATCCTTTACCTTTGTCGCTATCCCAACCTTCAATATTGTTTTGAATTGTTTCAAGAAGATCCCACTTGGTGTCAACATCGTTGCTTGTGAAAGACCCATCAAAGCATGCATCTAGATAATCCTTGTAATATCCTGAAAGCCTTGCATAAAAATTATTAATAACAATATTACGGGGAAGATCATGAACAGGACATTTATGCATTAGTAACTTCAATCTTCCCCAAGCTTGGGCAATGCTTTCTTCATCATGAGGCCAAAAGTTATATATCCGGTTACGATCTTTATGAATTTCACTTGGAGGATAAAACTTGGAATAAAAGAGAGGTACAATTTCCTCCCAGCCAATAGATGGACCATCCTTTAGCAGCCTATACCACTCCGCAGCTCTACTCTTCAGTGAATAAGAAAATAGCTTCCTCTTAACTTGGCTTGAAGAAATACCTGCACACTTGAACAACTCGCATAATTCTTGTATAAAGAGTAAATGATCACCCGGAGGGACTGTTCCATCTCCTGAATAGCGGTTATTCATAACACGTTCAACAATCTTCGTAGGTACTTTAAAAGGATGAGGAGCACAAACATCATTAGAAACATCACATATGAGAGATAAAATATCATCAGAGCAAACTTTCTCCATTAAAGCTGGGGAACTAAAAATATCATGCTTAACAAAACCAGCTTCCCCAAGCTTAGACTTTTCTATAGCATTAGCAACAACGGTGTTCAAAGCATTCATACTAACAACACTATTAGCATGCAAATTAAGCTCCAAAGGTTTTTCAATTTTCTCTTCAAACACTTCATATCTAAACTCAGGAAAAAGACTAAAGAACTCTTTGTTTTCCATTAAGCCTAACTAGTGAAAATAAAAACAAGAAACAAAAAGATGTAATTGCAGAATCTAAAGGAAATAACTCCGAGTACTCACCAGCAACTAAAAAAAACTTAGTAGCCAAAGAATGTGAGTACCTTTTACCTTACCTCCCCGGCAACGGCGCCAGAAAAGAACTTGATGTCTACGCACGCGTCTGTTCTTGTAGACAGTGTTGGGCCTCCAAGTGCAGAGGTTTGTAGAGCAGCAGCAAGTTTCCCTTAAGTGGATCACCCAAGGTTTATCAAACTCAGGGAGGAAGTGGTCAAAGCTATCCCTCTCAAGCAACCCTGCAATTACGATACAGAAAGTCTCTTGTGTCCCCAACACACCCAATACACTTGTTAGATGTATAGGTGCACTAGTTCGGCGAAGAGATAGTGAAATACAAGTGGTATAGATGATTATAAGTAGTAAATGCAATCTGGAATAAAAATGGCAGCAAACAAACAAGTAAAAAAATAGCAAGTAAACGGTGTGCAAAGCTTGGAAACAAGGCCTAGGGATCATACTTTCACTAGTGGACACACTCCCAACAAATATAACATAATTGAACCAATAGATACTAACATCAATATACAACTCAAAACAATTCTCCAATGGAAAACGAACACTAATCATGCGTAGGGCTACGAAGCACTCCTCAAAGTCCGTATGTACCCAAACTAGATTGTCCCACACTATCACCGTGAACGCACTAGATGGTTCCAACAAACACCAACATTTCATAGAGACATTAACCAAAAAGATACACATGATGCACACACTAGTCACCTTTACACCATGATATGAGGTATCTCCGGAGAGTATAATAATTAAGCATAGGAGTAGCATAATATCTGAATAATAACATCTACCAATTCAACTAGATATAAAGCTCACGATCACATAAAGATCACATCATGGGAGAGAGAGGTGAACCACATAGCTACCGGTAGAGCCCTTAGCCCCGGGGGAGAACTACTCCCTCCTCATCATAGGAGACAACAAGGTTGATGGAGATGGCGGTGAGGTCGATGGAGACGGCGGAGACGGCGATGGAGACCAATGGAGATGGCTCTGGGGGCACTTCCCCGTCCCAGCAGGGTGCCGGAACAGAGACTTCTGTCCCCCTGAAATTCGTCGACGGCGGCGGCGGAGCTGCGGAACTCTTTCTGGAAATTTGCCGACTCCTCTAGGGTTTTCCGTCCCGAGGCTTTATATAGGCGAAGGGGCGTCGTCAGGGGGCTGCCAGGGGCTCCTCACACATAGGGGGCGCGGCCAGGGCCTGGGCCGCGCCGCCCTGGTGTGTGGGGCCCTCGTGGCCCCACTCCGCCTCCTCTTCGGTTCTCTGGAAGCTTCCGGGAAAAATAAGACTTTAGGAACTTGTTTTGTCCAATTCCGAGAATATTTCCTATGTAGCTTTTCTGAAACACAAAAATAGCAGAAAACAGGGAACTGGCACTGTGGCATCTTGTCAATAGGTTAGTTCCGGAAAATGCATAAAAGTGCCACGAAGTGTAACGAAACAGTAGGCAAATGGTGTAAAAACAAGCATGGAGCATCAAAAATTATAGATACGTGGAGACATATCATGCCCTTCTCCGGATCATCTCTGGGCTTCTCCCTTTCCACGTGCCATTGCATGAGCTTCGCTTCCTTAGGGTCTATGAAATACCGCTTCAGACGGGGGGTGATAGGAAAGTACCATACCACTTTTTGAGGAACTTTCCTGTTCCCTCTCTTGTATCGTGATTGGCCGCACACCGGGCATGTGGTTAGTTCCTTGTACTTGTCCCGATAAAGTGCACAATCATTAATGCATGCGTCGTACTTCACATGCGGTAGATCGAGAGGGCACACAACTTTCTTGGCCTCCTCGGTACTCCTTGGCAATGTGTTCCCCTCGGGAAGCTTCTCGTGCCAGTAATCCAGGTTATCGTCAAAGCTAACGTCGGTCCATTTGTGTTGCACCTTCATCTCCAAAGCTTTGAGGGTTACGTTCAGGCGTGTATCCCCGGGCCGGCACCCAGGATACAATGGAGTTTTCCTGTCTTTCTCCATTTGCTCCAGCTTGTCTTTCTCACGGGCAGCAACTTTGGCGTTGCTTGTCTCTGTGAGGAGCAGTTCCTGAACATGAGGGTCCCGCAAGGCTGAAGTTAGCGGTGTCTCCGTGTCTGCATCTTCTCCACCACCATCGGATCCGGTGTCATCATCATGATCATGTCCCGCATCTCCTTCATCATGTCTGGGTGACTCTTCGCCTTCTCGTCGGCCTCCCACGTCACCATTTCCTGCCGGCGGGGGCTCGTTGTTGACGTCCTCGTCAATGTAGCCTTTCATGAAACCACTCATGAGCAAGTGCTTCTCCAATGTACCGGAATCAGGCTTGATTAGGGCCCTGAGGTTGCATCTATGACAACGACATCTTATCTCGGACATGTTGTTCCAAATCATGACGGCCATCGCGCATTCCTTGTATCTAGCCATGCACCACGCGCACCATCGTTGCCTGCACGGTATGGAGCAAATGAGAATATTTAGAATAATTTATGGTCATATCGCCGGAAAAATTCGGCATGACCTTCCCTATAAATAGGACATATGGGTAGTGCAAAAGTTTGCCGAAACAGAAATTAATCAACATTTCGGCAAACATCCATGCACCACACGCCAGTACCTGCAAAAACCATACACAAGCATCCATGGCCCCTCTCGATCACATAAAAAACACATATGCCATATATATCTCACATAACACACCGACATACGTGCCGCGCGTCGGCCGCCACAAGGAAACAAGCATACATGTTTTCATCCAACCATATACTCACCTATTAGACAAGTTACCGACGAATCCGTGAGCGGAGAGCCAAACTATTGAGGGTGACAAGATATGTGCTAGATAGTGGGAGGAATAGAGCTAGATATATGTGGGAGGGGAGGAGGAGGAAGTCAACCCTTACATATCTATCCAAATCCAAGTTTTGGCTAGCTACCTAAAATGGAGAAATAGTTGATGAAAATGGGGGTGGAGAGAAGAGGAACTAGAGCTAGAGCTAGATCTATGGGAGTGAGGGCTTGGAGTGGGAGGTAGGGGGAGATGGCACCTTTATGGTGGTAGGTACGCTATATCCGTGGCGCACCTCAAAATGGTGCTCCACAGATATATATAACAGTGGCGCACCAAAGAGGCATGCGCCACGGATATGTCTGCCACCTTTTCCAGAGGGTGGGCCCACCCATATCCGTGGCGCATGTATATGTGGTGCGCCACGGTTATCCTCCCTATGCGTGGCGCATCCCAAATCCATGCGCCACGGATATGGGGGCCAGACATCCCAGGCCCTGGTGCTCGGTGGGGCCCACTTATCAGTGGCGCATCCCTTCCACGGTGCGCCACGGATAAGAAGATATCTGTGGAGCATCTCTATGTGGTGCACCACGGCTACTTATCTGTGGAGCACCGAAGCGTAGTGCTCCACAGATAATGGGCCCATGGATAAGAGTTTTCCTAGTAGTGTTGGTTGTGTTGTGTGCAGGTTCCACGTTACCGCTCGCAAAGCAAAACTCGGACGAGGCGCCCTATAAATTGTCCGGAGCTGTCGCAAGCTAGCGGGCATCACCTTCAGTCGTATTGGCTCCTTCCTCTCCTGAACGATAAACCTTGGTTTCTTAACTGAGTGAAAACCTTGCTGCTATATTCATCATACCTTCCTCTTGGGGTTCCCAACTGGACGGTGAAAAACTATCAACACCATCACGCATCATGATGCATGGGCATCCCCAAGCTTGAGCTTTTGTCCATTCTTCAACTCATCTCATCACTCTCCGATCCCTACACTTGAAAACTTCCTTCATACAAAACTAAACACAAATCTATTAGCAACATTAGTGTAAGCATAACATAGAATCAACCCTTTTTGCTTCAGGTTTCAACCTAAAACCACCACATATAAAGCATATACTACTGTAGCAACTTCCCCAAAAGTTCCGTGATCAAAAGAACTAAAAAAAGCAATAAAGCGGCAAACACAAATATTGGCAGAAATCTGTCAAAACAGAACAGCTGACAAAGGTCGAATTTTTTAGGGGTTTTCTGTTGCTCAAATCAAAAAGTGTTCAACTAATGAAAGTTTGGATATAACCTGGGGCATATGAACAAGAAATCGCAGGTCCAAAAGATATTCAGAGAATTTTCATGAATATTTACGGTGCAGCACCAAAAACTGTTTCAGGACAGCAACATCCCCAAATCTCACCTCGCTCAAATTAGAGGCTTCTCTTGGCACAAAGACGAAATAAAAAGGATAAGGAGAGGTTATTACAGTAGTAATAACTTCCAAGACTCAAATAAAAGAAAAAAGAACTGAATGAAAAAACATTGGGTTATCTCCCAAGAGTGCTTTTCTTTAACGCCTTTGAGCTAGGCGCAGAAAGTGTGAATCAAGTAATATCAAGTGATGAAGCATCAAGCTCATAATTTGCTCTAAGAATAGAGTCAAAAAGCAATTTCTTTATCTCTCTAGGGAAGTGTTCCATACCTTTCTTGAATGGGAATTGATATTTGATAGTGCCTTCCCTCATATCAATGATGGCACCTACAGTTCGAAGAAAAGGTCTTCCCAAAATAATAGGACATGAAGCATTGCATTCAACATCCATGACAAGAAAATCAACGGGAACAAGGTTATTGTTAACCACAATAAGAACATCATTAATCCTTCCCAAAGGTTTCTTCTTAGCAACATCAGCAATAGGAACATCATAATAACACTTTTCAAGCGGTGGTAAATGAAGCATATCATAAATCTTTCTGGGCGAAATACTAGCACCTAGATCACATAAAGCATGGCAATCAAAACTATTAACATGCATATCAATGATGGGTTTCCAACCATCTTCTAACTTCTTGGGAACAGAAGCTTTTTGCTTCAACTTTTCATCCCTAATTTTCATAAGAGCATTGGTAATATGCTTAGTAAAAGCAACATTTAAAGAACTAGCATTGGGAATCAAAGCAAGCTTTTGCAAGAACAAAATGAATTCAGATATATTGCAGCCATCAACATCAAAATCATTAAAGGAAATAGAGCTATCATCTCCTACACTCTGAAAAATTTCAGCACTCTTTTGAGAAAAAGTTTTAGCAATTTTAGGCTTTTTAACACAAGGAGTGGGAGTTTTCTCTACACCAATCAAAGTAAGAGGATTGCTAGCATTAGGAGCAACATCATTAGAGGTAGTAATGGTACATACCTTCACCTCTCTAGCCATCTCATCTTCTTTTTTCCACCTGGCATGCAATTCTGCTAGCATCCTAACATTTTCATCAATTCTAACTTGGATAGCATTAGCAGTAGCAAAAACATTGTTCTCTTTCACCTCATTAGGCAAAACTTTTAATTTCAGAAGTTCAACATCATGAGCAAGGCTATCAACTTTAGAAGCAAGAATATCAATTTTGCCTAACTTTTCCTCAACAGACTTGTTAAAAGCATTTTGCTTACCGATGAAGTCCTTGAGCATTACCTCAAGCTCGGAGGGCGCGGCCCTAGTGTTGTTGGAGGAATTACCATAAGAGTTACCATAACCATTACCATTGGTAGAAGGATACGGCCTATAATTGTTACTAGCAAAATTGTTCCTATAAGCATTGTTGTTAAAATTATTATTTCTAATGAAGTTTACATCAACATGCTCTTCTTGAGCAACCAAAGAGGCCAAAGGAACATTATTAGGATCTACATGAGTCCTATCATTTGAAAGCATAAGCATAATAGCATCAATCTTATCACTCAAGGAAGAGGTTTCCTCAACAGAATTTACCTTCTTACCTTGTGGAGCTCTCTCGGTGTGCCATTCAGAGTAATTTACCATCATATTGTCGAGAAGCTTTATTGCGGTGCCCAAGGTAAGGGACATAAAAGTGCCTCCAGCAGTTGAATCAAGTAGGTTCCTCAAAGAAAAATTTAGTCCTGCATAAATAGTTTGAACAATCATCCAAGTAGTCAGTCCATGAGTGGGACAATTCTTTATCATAGATTTCATTCTTTCCCAAGCTTGAGCAACATGTTCATTATCAAACTGACTAAACTTCATAATATTGCTACGCAAAGCTATAATCAT
Source organism: Dactylis glomerata (assembly GCA_007115705.1). Taxonomy (NCBI): domain Eukaryota; kingdom Viridiplantae; phylum Streptophyta; class Magnoliopsida; order Poales; family Poaceae; genus Dactylis; species Dactylis glomerata. Next base: position 343,403 of record QXEO01000291.1, on the reverse strand, counting down.
AGCAGGAGGATAGTATCTACCAATAAAAGCATCCTTACACTTAGCCCATGAATCAATACTATTCTTAGTCAAAGACAGCAACCAATCCTTAGCTTTTCCTCTCAAAGAAAAAGGAAACAACTTAAGCTTAATAATATCACTTTCAACATTCTCATATTTCTGCATCTCACATAGCTCAACAAAATTGTTGAGATGAGCTGCAGCATCTTCAGTACTAGCACCAGAAAATTGCTCTTTCATAACAAGGTTCAACAAAGCAGGCTTAATCTTATAAAAAATTGCAGCAGGAACAGGTGGCGCAATAGAAGTGCAGATAAAATCACTATTATTCGTGCTAGTAAAGTCACACAACTTGGCATTTTCAGGAGTAGCCATTCTAGCAAACTAAAAGCAGACAAGTAAAACCAACTACAAAGGATTCTAATTTTTTTGGGTTTTTGATAAAACGATGCAAGTAAAACAAAGTAAAGGATGTGCGTGCGAAAACTCCCCTTGCAGAAGTCTTCTTCCTCCCCGGCAACGGCGCCAGAAAAACTTGATGGGGCCGAGTTGATGATGTAAAAATAACCGGCCAGTTGGAAACCCCAAGAGAAAGGTGTGATGAATATAGCAGCAAGTTTTTCCATCAGTAAGAAACCAAGGTTATCAATCCAGTAGGAGGCAGACAAACGACTGAAGGTGATGCCTGCTAGCTTCGCGCCAGCTCCAGACAATTTATAGGGCGCCTCGTCCAAGCTTTGCTTTGCGAGCGGCAATGTGGAACCTGCACACAACACAACCAAATACTTTGTTCCCAACTGACGATGAGGTTGTCAATCTCACCGGTTTTCTTGAAACAAAGGGTATGAGCATATCGAGTGGAAAGTGATAATAGTATGCGAGTAAAGTAAACAGTGCGAGTAAAGTAAACAGGTGATAGCAATATAAAGGAAATAGGACCGGGGTCCATAGTTCACTAGTGGTGTCTCTCCATAAGATAAAATAATACATGCTGGGTAAACAAATTACAGTTGGGCAATTGATAGAATAAAGACAACGTGCATATGTCGAGAGGATCACTATGAGATTTACTCTGGGCATTACAACAAGATACATAGACCGCCATCCAACTGCATCTATGACTAATAATCCACTTGTGGCAAATCAATCCGAGAACTCCACAAGTATTAAGTTGCAAACAACAGATAATTGCATTAAGCAAAGTGTGTAATGTAAACAAAACATATGCCCTCGAGCATATGAATGTTGTTTTCCCCCTAGTAGCAACAACACATCTACAACCTTAGAGGTTTCTGTCACTCCCCCAGATTAAATAGAGGCATGAACCCACTATCGAGCATAAATACCCCCTCTTGGAGTCACTAGCAACTACTCGGCCAAGATAGCTACTAACAACGGAGAGCATGCAAGATCATAAACAACATAGAGATAACAAAAGATAATATTCAGTACTTCAACTCAATCATAACACCAATATTCATCGGATCCCAACAAACACAACATGTAAAATTACATAACGGCGATCTCAATCATGTAGGGCAGCTCATGAGATCTAAACATGAAGCACATGGTGGAGAAGAAAACCATCTAGCTACTGCTATGGACCCATAGTCCAAGGTAGACTACTCACTCATCGCTCCGGAGGCAAGCATGGCGATGAAGAAGACCTCCGGTGGCGATTCCCCTCTCCGACAGGGTGCCGGGAAGAGCTTCTGGACCCTCCCGATCATCGGGTCGATGGCGGCGGCGGATCGCGATGTGTTCTAGAAAAGTGATCGGGTATTTAGGTTTTTACCATCGGGGGGTCTTTATAGGTGAAGGGGCATCATCAGGAGTGGACTGAGGCGACCTCACACATAGGGGGCGCGGCCAGGGCCCGGGCCACGCCGCCCTATTGTGTGGGGTCCTCATGGCCCCACTCCATCTCCTCTTCGGTTCTCTGGAAGCTTCGGTGAAATTCTGGGTGACTGGCTTTGGTTTCGTCCAATTCCGAGAATATTTCCTGTGTAACTTTTCTGAAACACAAAAACAGCAGAAAACAGGGAACTGGCACTGTGGCGACTTGTTAATAGGTTAGTTCCAGAAAATGCATAAAAGTGCCACGAAGTGTAACGAAACACTAAGCAAATGGTGTAAAAACAAGCATGGAGCATCAAAAATTATAGATACGTTGGAGACGTATCATCATGCTCAAGGACTTCATTGGTAAGCAAACTGCTTTTAATGAGTGTTGAGGAAAAATTGGGTAAAATTGATGTTCTTGCTTCTAAAGTTGATAGCCTTGCTCTTGATGTTGAACTTCTGAAACTAAAAGTTTTGCCTCATGATGTGAAAGAAAGCAAGACTTTGAATGCCATCCAGGTTAGAATTGATGAAAATGGTAGGATGTTAGCAGAATTGCATGCTAGGTGGGAAAGAGAAGATGAGATGGCTAGAAATATGATGGTATGTACTATTACTACCTCTAGTAATGTTGTTTCAAATGCTAGCACTCCTCCTACTTTGATTGGTGTAGAGAAAACTCCTACTCCTTGTGCGAAAAAGCCCAAAACTGCAAAAACCTCTTCTATAAAAAGTGCTAAAAAAATTCGGAGTATGGGAGACGACAGTTCTACTCCTTTTAATGATTTTGATGTTGATGGTTGCAATATCTCTGAAGTAATTTTGTTCTTGCAAAAGCTTGCTTTAAGTCCCAATGCTAGTTCTATGAATGTTGCTTTTACAAAGCATATTACGAATGCTCTCATGCAAATTAGGGAAGAAAAGTTGAAACAAAAGGTTTCTATTCCCAAGAAGTTAGAAGATGGTTGGGAGCCCATCATTGATATGAATGTGAATGATTTTAATTTCCATGCTTTATGTGATCTTGGTGCAAGTATTTTTATTATGCCTAGAAAGATTTATGATATGCTTGGTTTACCACCGCTTGAAAATTGTTATTTTGATATTCCTCTTGCTGATGTTGCTAAGAAGAAACCTTTAGGAAGGATTAATTATGTTCTTATTATGGTTAACAATAACCTTGTTCCTGTTGATTTCCTTGTTTTGGATGTTGAATGCAATGCTTCATGTCCTATTATTTTGGGAAGACTTTTTCTTAGAACTGTTGGTGCCATCATTAATATAAAGGAAGGCACCATTAATTATCAATTTACACTCAATAAAGGTAGGGAACACTTCCCTAGAAAGAGAAGAAATTACTTTTGACTCTATTCTTAGAGCAAATTATGATCCTGATGCCTCATCGCTTGATATTACTTGATTTCCACTTTCTGTGCCTAGCTCAAAGGCATTAAAGAAAAACATTCTTGAGAGATAACCCAATATTTTCTTTTCAATAATTTTTATTTTTGTTGAGTCTTGGAAGTTATTACTACTGTAATGACCTCTCCTTATCATATTTATTTCGTTTTTGTGCCAAGAAGAACCTCTAATTAGAGGAAGGTAAGATTTGGGGAAGTTGTTGTCCTGAAACAGATTTCTGCGCTGCACCGTAAAAATTCGTGAAAATTCTCAGAACGTCTTTTTTATCTGCGATTTCTTGTGCACATGCCCCAGGTTATTTCCAAACTTTTATTAGTTTTGCACTTTTTGATTTGAGCAACAGAAGACCCTCCTAAAAATCGATCTTGTCAGCTGTTCTGTTTTGACAGATTTCTGCCACTATTTGTGTTTGCCTCTCGATCACTTTCTTTTTTAGTTCTTTTGATCATGAAACTTTCGAGGATGTTGCTACAGTATCTTATGCTTTAATGGGTGTTATACTTGAGTTTAAAACTGAACCAAAAGAGTAGATTTACTATTGTGCTTACACTAATGTTGCTAATAGAATTGTGTGAAGTTTTGTATGAAGGAAGTTTCCAAGTGTAGGGAAAGGAGAATGATGAGATGAAGTATGGACAAAAGCTCAAGATTGGGGATTCCCATGTCACCCCAAGAAATATCCAAGAGATACATGCGTCAAAGCTTGGGGATGCCCCGAGGCACCCCTTCTTCATCGGCAAAAATCAGGTCATCTTTCAAGACACTATATTTTTATTGCTTCGTATACTATGCGTTTTTCTTGGAGCGTCTTTACTTTCGCTTTCAGTTTTCTTTTGTTTTATTTGCTGCAATAAATGTTTGGACCCCAATAAATTTCTTTTGGAGAAGATGCACTCCGTTTTTCATTGCCAAGAACACTCTAGTTTTCACTCTTATCGTTCAACGAGTGTTCTCTTTTTCTAGTACTGCGTTTAGCTTTTGTTTTTCGCCTTGATTTTGTCTAGATCTTGTTATTTCTTTGTATCAAGGTGCATTTAGACCTCTGGTCTATGTTGGTTTTCATCTTTAATAGTTGATTCAAAAAGGTTGAATGGTGTTGGAAAAGAGAAAAAAAGTTTTATGACTATAGTGGTACAAATGGGAGTTTGTTTAGACTGTGGCTTAGACTTTTGCATGTCATGCTTGATGTTATTTTGATAGTATGCTTAGTAGTTTTTGCTGTAGCATAACTTGTCTCAAATGACTGAGATTGCTTAATGTGCCTTTGAAAGAATCATGCGTTCTTTTTATTATATGGGAGCATATTATTGTGGTTTTCTCCATTGATGCTTTATTTGGGTTGACTTGGTGCATGCTTACACCATGTTTGACTTTAACAAGTCACCATAAGCCTCTATGATCATTTGGTTTTTGACTTGTGATACCACTTTATGCTTCGGTCAATGATGTTTTGTCGCTATGCATGATTATGGCCGTTATTGCTCTCTTAGTTGGTCGCTCCCAGTCTTTTGCTAGCCTTCATTTTGTACTAAAGTTTTCCAATGTGTCCACCATATCTACCTATTAGCAATTTGTTATTCCAAGTACATTCGTCCTACTTTTATCAATCCTTCAAATTAAACTTTTTGTGTTATGTGAAAATTAGTTAGTAAAGCTCTCACGAACCTGACGGCACACTTTACTTTCTTGCTTTTAAGAATTTTGACCATTGTGGCTCTCTTATGTTGATGTTATGCTTGCAAGTTGTAAGTTGAAAGTTAGCTCAGCCATGCTGTCATGGGGCACGCTTTCAACATTGCACTTACTCCCATTTAGTTGATATCATGATCTTTTATTTATGGATACCTGCGATGTGAAATAAGTTGGAAACTTGTGAGCTCATGGAGTTTGTATATGTGTTAGAGAAATGCCTGGGCCACTAATCTAAGCCATGCACCATTCATAGTGGAAATTTACAGCATTCCCATAGTGGACATTCGACGATGCATCTCACAATAAAAAGCTATACCAATGGTAAATAAAAGAGATGCCGAGGTGTTCATTGTCTATTTATCTTGTCATTTTGATGTGGGTGTGTTCCATGTTATCGGGCAAGAGGTACCCCATTGGCGTTCTCGATGATACATGTATGCTTATAATGACAAGAACTTGCTTGGGATCTAAGTCGAGTAGCATGAGGTTTCGGTATTCGTACTTCATGGGATATGAGATTTTCAACTTATGATTTGTTAAGCATATACTTCGTAATTGTACTCGCATTAACCTTAACCACTCAAGATGCCTATGATGGGGGCAATGAGAGCTCAATAGTAAGTATCATTGACGAGGGTATCACCCCTCGGTCCTCGATATTTGCCTACCTGGTTCCTGCCAAGGAGGAAGCCCGCTCGAAGGATACACGAAGCCCGCCAGGCCCAGCACTTCGACTTGGAGTAGAAGGCAAAAAATACTTATAAACCCTAACTGGCTGCATATATAAAGCCACCAAGGGCGCCCCCCTAGAGGACAACTTGAACTCGCATAGACACCATAACTCGCATAGGCTACAAATCTCGCATAGACAAGCGAACTCGCATAGGCTAGCCACGCCATCTCCTTCCACCTCCACCATATTGCATCTGCGCACCATTGTAACAGCTCCAACTATACAAGCAATACAAGATCAGACAAGCAGGATGTAGGTCTTTACCCTCCGGGGGGCCGAACCTAGGTAAATTCGTGTGCACCCCCTGTTTCTGTCTGAAGCCGTCGAATCCGCCAAGCGGCCCAATACGCTCCCTAGATCGAAAGCCCTTAAACATGGGCATTGCCGAGTTAGAACCTCATCAATCATAATTTTTGGAGGTTTATAAAACTTGCAATCACTGCTTCCCTTTGCGAAGGGCCTTTCTTTTACTTTTATGTTGAGTCTCCACTTTCTACCTTGATGCACCATCTAAGAGAGCATAGTTGTCATTCTGAGTTTAATATGCATAGTCCCAAAATTTATTATTGATTGATTCATGATTATGGTTTTGCTTGTTCTTAAATTATTTGTATCTAGTCGCCCTCTTAAACTTGAAGGTGTCCTATGCATTTATGTTTTGCTACTCCATGAAGGACAAGCTAAAAACCACTCTGCTATGTTTTTCTATATGCTCGAAACACACACTTGACTTTCAATGCATTATTACTCATGATCTTTTGTTTGTGTTACTTTTCATCTTATAACATGGTTGCTAAGTTTTATTGTCAAGATTATGTCTTTTATGCCCATGTTTAGAGTACTTTGATCTCAGCACTCAATGCTTTATATCGTTTGATCAAGATCGTGTTGGTGCATGTCACCTCAAAAATTATTGTTTTGGTATCACTTACCTACTCGAGGACGAGCAAGAGTTAAGCTTGGGGATGCTTGATACGTCTCAAATGTATCTATAATTTTTGATGCTCCATGCTTGTCTATACACCATTTGCTTTGTGTTTTGTTACACTTCATGACATTTTTATGCATTTTCCAGAACTAACCTATTAACAAGATGTCACAGTGCCAGATCCTTGTTTTCTGCTGTTTTTGTGTTTCAGAAAAGCTACACAGGAAATATTCTCAGGGATGCTTGAAAGCAAATGAAGCCAATTCGAACCTCCGATCGATCATTCTACTATTTTCTCAATAGAAAACGATGTTCCGCATTCAAGATAATATACTACTGGTCAGACCTCGTACTCTTTTTACTTCGTTTTACTCTTTTCTTCTCTCCCCTCTTCTTTCAATCAAAGTCCTCTATTCAAACTCCGCTCTAGTAGCTCTAGCCCTAACTTCAACAACTCAATATGTGTTGTATAAGCAACTGGCCCCAAGGTATTAAATCCTCTTTTGTTCTAATCTATATAATGAAAACAATTGGACGAAACAAAAGCCGAAGTTCCTATTTTTCCCGACATAAGACAGAGTCCAAATCAGAGACAGAGGGGTACCATGGGCCAGCCACACCATGGGGTGGCGCGGCCAGCCCCTGGCCCGCGCCACCAGGTGGTGGGGCCACCTGACCCACCTCCTGACGCTGCCCTTCTGCCTATATATTTTCCTCGGCGAGGAAAACCTAAAGACCGGATCAATTTTCCACAAAACATACTGTAAGCCGCCGCCGTCATCGACGCGAGATCGGGAGGGTCCAGAAGCTCTTCCCGGCACCCTGCCGGAGAGGGGAATCACCATCGGAGGCCTTCTTCATCACCATGCCTGCCTCCGAGTGATGCGTGAGTAGTCTTCCTTGGACTACGGGTCCATAACAGTAGCTAGATGGATGTCTTCTCCTCCATGTGCTTCATGTTTAGATCTTGTGAGCTGCCTATCATGATCAAGATCATCGTTATGTAATTCTACATGTTGTGTTTATTGGGATCCGATGAATATTGGTACTTTGTCAAGTTGATCTAGTGATTTATTATCTCTATGTTATCTCTATGTTGTTTATGATCTTGCATGCTCTCCGTTGCTAGTAGATATCTTGGCCGAGTAGATGCTAGTGACCCCAAGAGGGAGTATTTATGCTCGATAGTGGGTTCATGCCTCTAGTAACTTGGGGGAGTGATAACAACCTCTAAAGTTGTAGATGTGTTTTTGCTACTAGGGAGAAAACAACAATCTTGTGTTCAGGGACATTCGTATTGTTTATATTATACACTTTGCTTAAGGCGATAATCTGTTGCTTGCAACTTAATATCCAACGGTTGTTCGGATGATATCCGGAGGGTGGATTATTAGTCATAGATGCAGTTGGATTACGGTCTATGTATTATGTTGTAATGCCCAAGTGAATCTCATAGTGATCCTCATGACATTTGTATGCTTGCTTTATTCTATCAATTGCCCAACTGTAATTTGTTTACCCAACATGTTATTTATCTTATGGAGAGACACCTCTAGTGAACTGTGGAACCCGGTCCATTCTTTTACATTGTTATTACCGTTTACTATTTACTCACACTATTTACATTCTCGCAAACTACTATCTTTTACCATACGATACGTTTAATCCTTTGTTTACAGCAAACCGGTGAGATTGACAACCTCACTGTAAGTTGGGGCAAAGTACTTGGTTGTGTTGTATGCAGGTTCCACGTTGCTGCTGGTGCAAAGCTGCGCCCCAGACGAGGCGCCATATATAAATTGTATGGAGCTGTCGTGAAGCTAGCGAGCATCAACCTTCGAAAGTTGGTTCTTTTTCCTACTGGTTCGACAAACCTTGGTTTCATACTAAGGGAAGACTTGCTGTTGTGCTCATCGTACCTTCCTCTTGGGGTTCCCAACTGGGCGGACATCTACACGCCATCAGCGTGTATATATTTATATTCTATGTGCGCACACATAATTTCATGAATAATTTACATTTTTTGTGGGCTATGAAAAAAAGTTAAATTTTTTTTTGGCAAAAAAGCTTATTTTAGTACCGATTTTTGTGTTTTTTTACATTTGTGACAGAAAATAATCGGTTTTTCTTGAACGACTTCGTGAGTACGTAGGATGTGAAGACCTACAAGCAACATTTTCCTGTGCAATTTTTTAAAAAAACAAATATCTCAAAAAATAGATTTCAAATAATGGGAGCACATGCAACTGGGAGCCAAAATGCCCTTGCCCCAAACAAATAAACTATCGTCAAAGCAGAAGCCATCACAATCGCTAGAAGGAAGACACCACACAGTCGGAAGAGAAGGCCTTCATCTACTTCCAACAATGATGAACCACTTCACAGTGCAACCTCCATCGCCTTGTTTGTGGGCACTGTAACCTCAACACTCACCCTAGAGCTACACTTGCAACCGAAAACATGACCATCAAGGAAGAAAAGATTTCAAGCATGCACTAGTGGAAAAAGGGCTATAGGTGGCGCATTTTTTTTCTTATGCGTGGCGCATATGGAATGCGCCACCAATGGCACGCCACTAGTAACAGTTTATTGGTGGCGCATTTGCCATATGCGCCACGCATAATTTGCTTATGCGTGGCGCATATTGCTATATGCGCCACTAGTAGCCTATGAAAATTCAAAAATTTCAAAAAATAATTTAAAAATCGAAAAAAACCAATTTTTTTTTTGAAAATCATAAAAATCGAAATAATGTGAAAAAACTATTGTATTTGAATTTTTTGAGGATTTTATCACATGAGGAACATTTTCAAATCACACCGAATTTCTTGACTTCCCGGCAGGTCACCCATCCTTAGACTACTCCGGGATGAGCACGCTTAACTTCTCCGTTCTATTTGCATGAGCTGTCCCTAACCTACCCAAGTTCTTATTGATATTACTATCATATCAATCCTCTTAAGGCCTATGTGGCTTGTGTATATATATGTGTATGTGCATATATGTGTGTGTATTTGTGTATATGTTTGTATATGTGTATATGTATTATGTATATGTGTATGTATGTCCACGTATATGTGCGTATATATGCGTATATGTGTGCGTATAAGTGCATATAAGTGCGTATATATGCGTATATGTGTGCGTATATATGCGTATATGTGTGCGTATAAGTGCATATAAGTGCGTATATATGCGTATATGTGTGTATATGTGTGTATATATGTGTATATGTGTGTATATGTGTATGTACGTCCGTGTATATGTGTGTATATGTGTGTATATATGCGTATATGTGCGTATATATGTGTATGTATGTTCGTGTATATGTGTGTATATGTGTGCGTACATGTGCATATATGTGTATGTACATCCATATATATGTGCGTATATGTGTGTATATGTGCGTATATATGGGTATATGTGTGCGTATATGTGCGTATATGTGCATATGTTCGTGTATATGTGTATGTACGTCCGTGTATATATGTGTATATGTGTTTGTACGTTCGTGTATATGTGTGTATATGTGTTTGTACGTTCGTGTATATGTGCGTATATGTGTGTATATATGTATGTACGTACGTGTATATGTGCGTATATGTGTGTGTATGTGTGCATATATATGTGTGTGTATATCTGCATGTGTGCTATATGTGTGTATATAACTAATCCAAAAGTTTAATCCAATAGAAATTATGATATAAAAAAAAATAAAAAAATTGAAAATATAAAAGTGCGAAAAAGTCTATTTTCCCTTTTGAATTTTGAGATTCTAAAATTTGTCGAAACGACCATAGGTCGTTGAATTCGGATGTAACTTTTCGTTCTAATACTTTTTCATATAAAAAACTTTTTAATCCGACTTCGTATGCAAAAGTTATGGCCGTTTTACCGAGACATAAAGTTTTTTTGTAAAAAATATCAAAATTTATTTTTATTATTTTTATTACTTACTAGATCACATAACATAACTAAATCTGATTTTTTGAATTTTTTTCAAACCTTTTAACATTTTCCTTTATTTTTTAAAAGACTAAAAAGGCGACCCCAGGGGGGGGGGGGTGGGTGGTGGGTGAAAAAAATTCCCCCAGTTATGCGTGGCGCATTTGCCATATGCGCCACGCATATTTGACCTATTAGTGGCGCATATTGCAATATGCGCCACTAATAGGTCAAATATGCGTGGCGCATATGGCAAATGCGCCACGCATAAGACAGGATATTTTGTCGACGACCTTTTTGGTGGGTCCCGCCAGTTATGCGTGGCGCATTTTAAACAATATGCGCCATTACTAAGAAAATTATTAGTGGAGCATATTTGCAAATGCGCCACTAGTAAATACTAGTGGCGCATATTAAATAATATGCTCCACTAATAAAACATCTATCTATAAGCCTTTTTTCACTAGTGATGCTCCCTATAGTTAAGCCTGCTACTCCGTATGTTACACCGCTGCCACACACGAAGCACAACCACGACAAGCACTGAAAAGGACCCAAAGGTCCCGAGGCAGTGTCATCAGGAAGGGAGTGGCGCTAGGGCACCACGGCTGCCCAACCCGACTAACCGGACCAAGGGTTTTCACTCGGAGGCAATAGTGGACAGGCAAGACCCTCAATGGCACCTCCAAGGAGGGAAGAGACGTTCGACATCATTGACATCACTATTGTCGACATCGTCACACAGCGATTTCGTCCGAATAGAGACTATTAGAGATATTGTAACGTTGACATATAGGTGGTGTACTACACCATACCATAGGTCAATGTTACAATATCTTGTGTACTAAATATTAGGGCATGCAGAGCATTGGGAGAAGCAAGTGCAGAGGCGGCATGGTTGGATGAGGAAGTAAGTGGAAGGGGCCTCTAAATTTTCTAAATTGAGAGAAGATCCTTATTTTTTAAAAAGCAATTCTAACTGTAAGAAATGGATTAGTTGGAGAAATAATTGATAGTTCCTCCACTAAGTGTAATATAGTACAATAAATAAAAAGCGAGACCAACTAGGGTGGCATATTTTTACAGAAGAAGACTCCTTGGTGTGAAGTTGAACTCCGGTTCTTGAGTGAGCCACTTCTACCTCAATCACTAGGCCTCTGCGGTCCTCAATATGGTGCAATTTTATATCTTAATAATGTGAACTTTACTTTTCTTGGTTAAATTGCAATGGAAATTAAAATATGAATTGAATGGAGAATCTAATTTCTTAGAAATGATTATCATTAATTTTCATGTTGCTGAAAATTGTACCAAACATGGAAAATATATTTGTATCATGCCTTATCTATTCATGACACTAAATCGTGCGTCGTCTTTTATTCCACTGAGGCGAATTGTTCCGACATCGTGGAATAGATTGCACAATGTATTGTATGCGCTTGGTCCCTCAAAAGCTAGTTCAAGGCTATGTGGACCCCACATACACAATACTAGCCACCTTGATTCCACACGTGCAATTTGTTGCCATCTGCACCAAACCCTATCAACTTGGTCCATCAATGCCAGTTCAGGGCTATGTGGACCCACATGCACAAATACTAGCCACCTTGGTCCCAAGTGCCAATTGTAGCCATCTACGCTAAACCTTGTGAATTTAGTTCATCAAAAGCTGAGCCAAAAAACAAGGCGCACGTTTATTTTCACCGACCTAGTTATTCTTGGCGAATTGTAAGTGCCACCTAACCACCACTACAATGTTTAGGTGTGTGGCTTGGCATTTAGAACTATTGATTAACACGTGATATTGTAGTGTTTATGATGATGGGGATGCTCAAGGACTCTAATGAGCAGGCAATCGCCACCAAGCCTCCCATTGCCTTCAAAATATGAGCTAGTCTTCCGATGAGGAGAGCGAGGAAGGATGCGCATACCTGATACAATTTATCATTAAAGAACCTTATGGAGGATATGAGTGTGCTATCTTCTTTTTTAGTTTGTATTTGATATTTCTAGCTATTTGGTTTAGTTTACATTCAAAGTAATTTTATGTATTTGAAATTTGTAATATTTGATCAGTGTTGGAGAACTATGTTCTCTAGACAATGTGCTCGAGTTATGTAAGATCATTTTGTTTGAGCTAAGCAATGTTTGGAATATGTGGTTCAATATGTGTATTATGTATGTGCGCCCATTTTGTGTTTGTATGTTTCAGGTATGATGAAATATATAGAAAATGAAAAGTGGTGTCTAGACATGTCCGCGGACAAAATGAGTATCTGGACCCCATCCATTCCTCAGCAAACAAGTTTTGGAGAAATTCGCCCAATATATTGATACCCTTGCAGATGACTTAACATACACACATTCATATTCTCTCACTACGCTCGTCAGATGTCTATATAAGGGGATGTAGAATGGGGTGGTATTAGTCTTCCTTTAGATGTTTTATAAACAATTTTTTGTTTAGTTGGACGAGAGAGAAATAAGAATAAGAAGGTTGTCTTCTCTTAGCTAGATCTCATAAAAAAAGATAAGGCTATTCTATGCACTGTATCTGTCTTGTCTTAGCAAATTAGTTTCTTAATAAAAATTAATTAACTCTCACTAATTGTTAGGGATCACAATAAAAGATAATTTATTGTATAAGTTATGTTTGGTGCTATCTTAAGATAATATGGAGGGCTAAGAGAAGGTATGCCTTCTCTACCATTATACATGCCCTAACTTTTTTAATAAAAAACACTTTATTACGACATATACAATGGTAGAGAAGTCATGTCTATGAAGTAGCTAAAAAAGCAAAATTACATATCAAATTGAGCAAGTGTAAATCGCCTATGAAGTTGATGTTCCAATGCTTAGGTTATGTGGCCATCTATGTTAGGCAAAGTTATCTCTCGCCGTAGTCCCTAATTATGTACGGACCTCCATAAACAATTTTAATTCTCCATGCGTTATACAAACGATCAAAAACGAAGAGTACTAGTACACCGATAAATAATCTATATAAAAGAACAAAAATTATTATTAAACATATTATTATTTCTATATAGTTAAAGCAACCAAATTACGGCGAGCTCTAGTAATCACAAACTAATTAAAAATGCTTTCATGTAAGATAAACTTTGTCCAGCCGAACCGACCCTCAAGCCCATGTGTAATCTGCAACCTATGCACACCGGGTTGAATTCCTCGGCACCAACCACCTCTCCTTCAATTACATGTGTTCACTTCATCGTGAGTGCCAGACCAGATCAGTTTGGTCGCGGCGGAGCATATTCCTCAACCTGGCCTTCTCCTCTGTCTCTTCTCTCTCCCAATCCATCTAGGGAGACACATGGTCAGATGGCGGCAGCTCCAGATAGGATCCCATGACCTGTGCGGTGATCTGCCGAAGGAGTGCTAGAAGATCAATCAGGTGACACGAGGACCTTCCTCTATGCTGCCGAATTTTGAATCAGCCTTTAGATTTGCCATCTTTGCCTTTTCTATCAGTCATGGACTCATGGTTAATAACGTTAGATAGGAAAGATCGTGATATGTGATTAGAAGGTTTTTTTTTTCATTGGCCTTCCGATTGCTCAAAGGATGCCAACATACTGTTTGCCGAAATGACAAGCCTCCCAATTTTCTCAAGAAGATCTATAATTAATATCATACTACTAGATAAATTGTAATACTTTCCCTAATCATAGATGATGTTTCCCTTTTGCAGATTAGTGGGGTGGAGATCTCCAAACAACACACAGATATAGTCCACTAAAGTGTTACATTGAAGGTAACTTAATGAATGTCAATGGTTTTCTACCTTTGAGCATTCCTCATACCACTCCCCGTATCAGTTGATCCGTTTGGCCATATTTTGTGAACGCGCTATTCTATGATGTTATTCTTGTAAAGTAGTTGTAACGGACTCCAAGTATAACTTAGTTGGATTTTACGCAAAGTGACTCCTATAGTATAATACTCCGAGTGGGATTAATTACTTTATAAACTAACCCTAAATATTTGGAGTCGGTTTCTTCTGAAAGGAGGCTGTGATAATCTATTATTACAACCAGTTTTTTTTGGAGTCAGCTTTCTACAAAACCATGGCGATCAAATAAAGACACACACTCCCACCGTAATGAAAATTTTATACTTGTGATCTATATGACGCAACCAATTTCCAAATATATTTGCAACACAACATGACAGGTACAAGTTAGAAACCGCCTAGATGACTGATCACATGAAACATGCGAACTCGAACTAGAAAAATATGTGTTTTACTATCTCTTCATGGAGACAATATACGCATTGTACATTCGCATGCAATTTCGTTTTTTGAGGTTATACTTGGTGAGAGGATTACACCTCTACGGAGGTACAATGCGAAAATCTTAAAGTTTACTGGGGCCTTCATTTTCCAGTTTCTGTGATTATAAACTAGCTTCTGAATTAACGTGCGCTCTCTGTGTATATATTGCAGTGAGAACTTTCCATTCTCATGTCGATTCCAGTAAAATTCGTCAGGCCCTTGCGACAATTGGAACATTTACCAGCCGCCCAACAAAAGTGTTACATGTAGCAAGCCTGGGTCGAACTAAGTAGCCTGAATGTCACATTTGGTGGAGAATCTCCAAAACCATAGCAGTTGTGTCACTGTTGTGAAGGATGATATTATAAAGAGCTGGATATTATTGTTGGAGGGTAGTATGACCTAGCCACTTATTCTCCTAGAATCTAATTTCTGAACCATCCTTGATACAAAATGATCCATAGCATAAAAAAATCTTTGTTCGTTGTCCTTACATGAGCCCAAAACTTGTGACTCGCCTGGCTTTGAGCCTATATATTTTCTTCTCAGAAGGGTTTGCTAAACTCTGTCCTTTGTAAGAAGCTTAAAAATTCATTTACCAAGTAGATACAAAGACCCCCCTAGGTCGTGGATACAAAGACCCCCCTATCCTTTGTGCGACATACCAGGTCCCTTCTAGCAGTCTATATTTCCTTTTTTTCCCCTTGTTGTCTTGCCAAAAGGATCTCAATTGGAAGTAATCTAATCTATCCATGGCTCCTTTTGGCAACCATAAGAATCATATCACATGAAATACCATATTTAAAAGTATGGAATTAATGAGCACTCCCATGATCTTTCCAACTAGTGGTCTTTTCTTGAGGAGCTCCTCAAGACGATGTTTTTTTTTTGGACTGGAACGGCAGGAGCTCTGCCTTTATGCATTTAGATAGGGGGGAAAACCCATGTTTACAGGAGAAATACAGTGGTTAAAAAGGAAAGAAACACCCATCTAAAACATCAATGTCTGAAGATCCTCCCTCGTTTTACAGGCCACCTCCCTTGGCAACAACTTGTGATCCTTGAAGATTCTCCGATTTCTCTCATTCCAAATGTTCCAGATCACATAAGCCGCGGTAGTAATGCTCCTTTTCTTTGTCGGCCCTGTGCATCTGGTCTGCACCTCTTCCCACCAATCCTTTATCGATAAGGAGTTGCTGACCGCTTGTACCACCGTAGGCTCTTGAAGCCTGAACTCATTCCATACCTCCTTCGCAAAGGGGTTGTCAAGGACAAGGTGATATGCTGTCTCCAAGATCTGATCACAGAGGCAACACTTATCATCGTGTGGCCACCCCCTCTTCAGAAGCCTGTCGACAGTCCACAATCTGTTCTGAATGATGAACCACATGTTGAATTTGATTTTTCCTTCTGCCTTGATTTTCCATGTTTAGGCCAACTCGTTTCTTTCAACTCTCCCCAAGAACTGAATCTCATAAGCCGAGGCCGCCGAATATTGACCATCAGTCGTTAGAGTCCAAGCTGATCAAATCTGGAGTGTTGGAGAGGTGAACCTCTTGGATTTTGCCCCAAAGAATCACGAATTGGTTCAGTTCATCAGCCGTGTTTATACGCTGCAAACCCCTCATCCAAGCACCATTTGAAAGTGCGTTCTTTACCGTCAAATTTTTCCTAAACGCCAGCCTTCTGAGATCTGGAGCAAGCGTCATAGGTGCTTCGCCATTCAGCCACCTCTCGGTCCAGAATTTCGCCTTTTCGCCGTTGCCTAGAGTGATCTTCGTGCAAGCCACAAACAGACATTTATCTCTTTCATCGCATGGCGTGGACATGCCCTTCCATGGTCTATCTTGCTCATCCCAACTAAACCATTCCCAACGAAGTCTCAAATCTCTTCCAAAATCCCCAATGCTCTTTATCCCTAGCCCTCCATATTTCTTTGGCGAGCAGCACTGTTTCCAGTTAACTAGACATTTTCCTCCGCTTGTTTGCTTCTCGGCATTCCATAGGAAGCTTCTTCTAATCTTGTCAATTTTCTTAATGAACCAATTTGTCCACCGAGAAGGCAGTCAGATGGTAAACCGCAATCGACGTGATCACAGAGTTCACTAGAACCAATCTTGCCGCCCTTTCCATTAACTTCCCTTTCCAAATTCTCAATTTACTGATAATCTTGTCCAAGACCAATTGCAGTTCAGCTCTGCTTGGCTTCCTCAAACCCAACAATGTTTCCATTTTGTATTTATAAGTCTGCGATAATGAAACGAAATACCCAATTATCTAACTGAAAACTGGCCTTGCTCACAACCAAATAGTTCATCATATTGACCGTCCGTGTCCTGTGCTTCCTTGAAACAAAATAATTTACTCTTATGAAAATTAATGTTGAGCCCCAACAACTCTTGAACGATGACAATATTAGTTTCAGGTTCTTAGCCTTTTCGGTGTAATGAATCATCCGGTCTGCATATTGAAGGATAGATAATCCGCCACCCACAGGGAGTGATACTGTCCTCCCAATTTGATCACTCTGCCTTTGCACGCTCAATCATGGCGGCCAACATATCATCCGCAATGTAAAATAATATGGGCAATATTGGGTCGCCTTGGCTTAATTATATTTTGGTTTGAAAGTAATGAGTCATGTCGTTCTAAACTTTTATGGACACACTACCTTTACGAAATATGGATCCAACAACAGCACAGTTCCAAAAAATCCGTTATTTTAGGGGTTTGTTGAAGAAAAGACCATTTAAACATACTGTGAACATACTACATTTATATTATGATTCTGTTTAAAGAACCATTTTGTTTAGCAATTTTGCATTGGTTTGATGTATCTAGTGGTAGATAGCATAGCATAAGGTTGAGAAGATAAACTCAAATTAAGAGGAGTCCACTGCTAGATGTTGAAAGCAATTGCATTGGTAAAGAACGGACCAAAAGCTAGCTAGAAAAAACAATATGTAGTTCTGCCATAATCCAGGAGAAATAAGAAAGTTCTCCATTTACCAAAAACTATACCTGCATCTAGTGTATTTTCACTTCGAAGTACTGGGCCTGGATTCCAATGAGCAAGATGTTCAGGAGAACAATGACAAATAGCTCCAGTTAAATCAGGGTACAGAGCACACTGTAGTATGCTGCTGCCACATCAAACCCATGCTAAATTGCTAAGCAAAAATGGTTCTTTAACCAGAAACAGAAGAGTTTATCTTCTTAACTTCATGATATGTTAGTTCTCCATAATTGTGTAGATGAATTCTGTAGATTATTTCATATTTTGGAACAAAGAGAAAAGGTTTAATTATACCATTGTCATGCTGATGTGGTGTTTAAGAATGTGAAAACACCAGGACAAAGTTGTGCAAACCATAAATTTAAAGGTCATTCGAAAGAAAGAAATCCACGTCAGCTCACGGGGACAATAACATTTCTCCACTCTTACAGGATACAAGTGAATATTGAACCAAAATTAAGAAAATAAACCTTCAAAAGGAAAACATTTATCAAAGCATAGCGATCTGCAACTCCTTTTCAGTGCCGTAGAACTAGTCATGTATCACTGCTGTTTGATGTATGGTGGGAGCACTCCTTGGAGGAAATAGCTCAACATTGTCAAGGCTCTCTCGGGCTGGAAGGATGGAACCATATGGCCAGCTCCTCTCACAGAGAGAAATGTGAATCCACCAGAGTACTGCTGAACATAGCCACCCACCTGCAGGTGCAACCAGTGAAGCCGTTAGCTAGTTTCGAGGTGAAGCATCATATATGCATATAATAATCTAGAAAATAGGAATTACGTACCTCCTCCTTTGCTGTCCATGGGCGCCATGGAGTGGTGACAGGGAGGCCAAGGTCATGGATAGTATACCTCGTGCCCGGAAGCGAGCACACATAATCGAAATCACCACTGCAAAGAATAGGCAGTTAATTGGTTAGAGCTCTACTGGTCAAGTCTGTCAGAATATTGGGTAGTTATTCAGTATGTACCTGAAGATCCAAACGGGAAGCTTGTGCTCGATTAAAAATTTGATGGTTGGGAGCATGGACATCGGCGAATCGTTCCAGTCCAAGTCTCTGCACAAAAAAATGAGATGAGTTCTATGCACGTGGGTATTTTTCTGGCAAACATATGCACATTAGCACAAATCAAGGATCTTACGCGCAGCCTTCCCACTTAGTCGTTCTAGCATGGAAGGCGCTCTGCACTGTCGGGTCGTTGAGGTAAGCGGTGGTAGGATATTCACTACATGGATCATACCCAGGTAACTGCAATTTGAGGATCAGAAAAGTATAACAGTTAGCGATTCAGCATATGAGAAGTTTTATTGGGGAAGTAATATTTTGAGACCTTTTTCAGAAACATTTGTCTGTTGGAAGGAAAAATGGGAGTTGCTTTCTTACGTAGCTGCTGGGGTAATACGCTCCATTGGGCGCGCGAAGGCAAACTGGAGCGTATATGTTGTAGGCACTAACATGGCCTGGCTGGAATCCTTCCAAAGCGCCGCGGCAGGCCTTCTCCGAGAGTGTACCATTCACATTGTCGAAATCGCAGTTCTTGGTGACATTGTGGTACACCTCGTCGGACATCATCGCATGGGTCCAGAGGAAGTCGAGCCCTCCCTTAATGTTCCTATTGGCGTCAAGGTATGGATTTCCAACCTAGAACACCAAAGAGACCGATTATTCAGACTAAAAAAATGAGAACCATGAATGTTTCCTATACAACACTATATTTTGTAAATTGGACATACCAGGACACCCTGCAGGTTCACGATGGTTCTGTTGTTGTAGGTGTTGTGGAGCAGGATAGTGGCAGCAAGCTCTGGCACGTAGTGGCCGGCGAAGCTCTCACCGGAGATGTAGAATGCACGGTCCTTGTATTCCGGGAACCTCTCCAGCCATTTCACCAGAAAGACATAGGCGTCGTCAGCTGTTCTCTCGTCTCCGCTGAGATCGTAGTCAGAAGACGTGTTCGAGTAGGAGAACCCAACACCGGCGGGCGACTCCAGAAAGATCACGTTAGCAACTGCCATTTTCAGAACGAAATTATCAGTGCTCAACCGAGCCTGACAAAGTGAGGGCCAAAATGGAAGAGTTCACGGTAGAAGCCTTAGGTTACCGTTGTTCCAGGCGTTCACGTTCCTAGTGAGCGTTTCATTGTCCTCGGATACGCGGAACGGGCCAAGCTCCTGCATTGCCCCGTAGCCGAGCGACGAGCATCCTGGCCCTGTAGATGGGCATACATATCAAGCTTATGAGTAATTAACAAGTCGTAACAAAAATCTCCAACTATAAAAGTGTCACTAGAAAGTCTACAATCCTGCAGAAAATTTCACAAGAGATAATTCTAACCTCCGTTGAGCCACAGGACAAGTGGCTTTTCTGCTGCACCCGAAGGTGCTTCGACGAGGTAGTAGAAGAGTGCCCGACCATTCTCCTCGTCGACGGTCACATACCCGCTGTACTGGTTGAAGTCGACGCCCTGTGGCTGCCCCGGCAACGCCGTGATCTTATCGGCCGCCTTCAGAGAACTCTGTTCAGAGACAGAGCTCTCTGTACTCAGGCTAGCCGCAACCCTGTCAGCTATGTTACGGATTTTAAACGCGTCAGTACTGCTATCGCTATTCTTCCTGGACGCGATAAAGGCTTTCAGCTGAGCCTCCTGGGATGCATTGGCCTGCAGTTGTAGTGCAGCCAGGCAAATGAGAAGCAGGGAGAAAAAAGAAAAACTCTTCATCTTTGATGAGATGGCTGTTGATCTCTGACTCTGAGATGAGATATATCAAATTAGCATGCAGAGGGTTTATATAGGCGTGGGGGGCAGGGAAGAGAGTAGTTTGCAACAAGGACTTTGGGATTTTCTATTTGTGTATTTCTGGATCGCAGCTGCGCGCTTGTATGTTTACGTTCTTGTTTCTGCTTATTTGCCCAATGTTTCGATCCGTCAGAACGGCCATGATTGGTTGAGTTGGCATGCAGCTGGTACTGAGAGCGAAAGGGGCACGCTTAAGCCATTAGTTATCCTTGTAGTTTAGGGTATTAGCTGGTACTTTATTCGCGCTTGTCTTGTTTACAACGATGATTTGGAAGGTAATCAGTGGCAATTCGTGTATGTACTATGTGCCCCTGCCCCCAAATTTCTGTTTTGCTGAGACGTATAGTAGCAAGGAAATTTCCATTTCAGATACAAGTGACAATTGGAAGTCTGCAGGAGGTCATGCAACATATACACACTCTGTATGGTTGTTTTCTTATTTTTCAATCTAGTGGAACGGTGGCCGATCAAATGCAAGGGATCGGTCCTTAGTGTTAAGTAATAGTTCGTTTAGGGCGAGCTGATTTTTTTGCGGAGGAAACTTTCATGCCAAGCGTGCCTCATATTTCTATGCCAAGTTTTCGTGCCAATAATATGACACTTTGGGCAGTTCTGGCACCACCAGTTTCTTATTGAAAGAGACTTGCAAATATAAGAATGATTTTTTCTTTAACAAACATTTCAATTTGTCATCTATGTCATGTACATGATATACCCTTCTACATAGATCTTCACCTATAGTTTCTGTTGGATTTGTTGAACCTTATATGGGAACCATAGTAAAGAATTGGAACTAATTACAGTATAAAAAACACTCATTTAAACTATAGAAAATAGTAAAAGAATGTGAAAATTTGGATTTATACACAGAAACATACCTGTAGTTCTTCAGTACAATTGGATTTGTTGAACAAATATGGGAACCATAGTAAACTTACTCGTTTAAACTATTTTAAAAAGTGGAAATGTGAATTCAATTTTTGAATAAGACGGTGAAAAGAAGATTTGGTCGAATTTTAAATACAAATGATGTAGTAAATATTCAGTAGTGTACAAACTTGGAGGTTTGAGTTGAAATTTATGAAACATCTTGAGAGATTTGTCCATTTCTGAGCAATGTATAGTCCAACTTATGCACAACCTTCTGAGATTTGTATGCAAAAAAATTATTCGGACAACATTTAAATATTATTTTATGTCCGCGAAAAAACTTGCAAATACAATGGTGACTTTTCCTGACAAACATTTCATTTTTTTCATCTATACCATGCATATGAGCTAAATTTCTTGAGAGATAAATTAGTCTTTATGTTTTTTAACCTTATTTGGGATAACGATAGTCAAACCAAAAAAATAAATTTAATTATACTATATAAAGTACTAGAATAGTTCGCAACAAATTGAAACTGATATACAACAACATAAAAAATTATCATAGTACAATAATTTTCTAGATTTATCTGGTCAAAAGTTTCACAAGTTTATTTATTAGGGTGTATTTTGTTATTAGTAACACAAAAACAAAGTTAATGCAAAAGAAGTGGAAATCCAAATTCACTTGGTAATAAAAAGTTAAAAGGAAGGTGTGGTCCAAATTAAAGTGGAAATGATGGTGAAAATATTAAATTGAATGTAAATTTGGAAGTTTTAGTTGAAACTTACAAAATGCCCAAGAGATGTGTCCATTTGTGAACAATGTAGAATTCAAGTTTTGCATAGCACTTGAGATTTGTTTGCCATGTTTTTGTTCCTATATTGAGACACCATGCCAAGTTTCATTCGCTTACCATATGAACAGATATTTTTTGATATCTTGAACCTTGCTTTGGATACTTATAGTTTAAATCCGAATTAATTTAATAAGTACGTATTAGTTCATTTAAAATATGGAAATAGTAAAACAATTCAGATAAACTGAAACTTCTATGAAAGAACATAGGTGTAGTTGTTTCTTATTTTCACCTGTAGAAGTTAATATACAACTTGGTTGGTTTCTCTCCCTGAGTATTATTCCTCTGTCACAACCCAATGACACCAAGGCACAAACTAACTCAGTCCTCCCTTGGGGTCGATGGGAGTTATATTTTTCCCTTTTAAAAGAAAAAGGCATGAACCTCACTCAACTATAACAGTTCTAAGTAGATACTATGTCAAAATTAAGCAAATAAGCATTCAAGTGGAAAACATTAATCTTCGAACCAATTTTCATATAGAAAGATACATCATAGAAAAATGAAATTGAAAACGTTCGAAGAAGACTATGATAAGACCTATCTATATCGTTGAATTGAAAGACACATTGAGAAGGATGATGAATTCTAATAAAAAGACCTATCTTGATCTAATTCTATCGAGTCTGATACAAAGTGATCATTTCTCTAATGTGGTAGCACCCCACTGAGGAAAGAGCTCAACATTATCAAGGCTCTCTCGGGCTGGAAGGATGGAACCATATGACCAGCTCCTCGCACAGTAAGAAATGTGAATCCATTGGCGTACTGCTGAACATATCCTCCCACCTGCAAGTGCAATGGTGAATCCATCAGCTAGTTTATTCACATGTGAAGAATCATGCCTGTGGATGAATATTCTAATTTTAAAACATGGTCTTACCTCCTGCTTTGCTGTCCATGGGCGCCATGCAGTAGTGACAGGGAGGGCAAGGTCTAGGACAGTGTGTCTCGTTGCCGGAAGCGGGCATACGGAGTCAAAGTCACCACTGCAATAATGTCGATAAGTTAATCTGTTACCACAAACTTGCAATACCTCTGAAGTGTCCTCTCCAGAATACTCATTCATGATTTTTTACCTGAATATCCAAACAGGAAGCTTGCTCTCGACTAGAAATTTGATGGTGGGGAGCATGGACATTGGCGCATCATTCCAGTGCAAGTTCCTGCAAAGTGGCATGAGGTTTGTACACATGGGTTAAAAACCAAGACCAATTGGCCATAACTGATTACTGATATACATTGGCGGGCAAAATATTTCATGCATGTATCTTACGAGCAGCCTTGCCACTTTGTGGCTCTAGCGTGGAAAGCGTTCTGCACTGCAGGATCATTGAGGTAGGCGTAGGTAGTGAAATCACTACACGGATCATACCCAGGAAGCTGCAATTTGAAGAATAAGAAATGAGGTTAGCAATAGAGAACATGGGCTAGTTTTCCCCAAAAAGAATAGTTTCTGTAAGAAAGAAGAAAAAACAGGAGTTGTTGTCTTACATTGGCACTCGGGTAATACTTTCCATTAGGCCCTTCAAGGCAAACTGGAGCATATATGTTGTAGGCATCAATGTCGCCTTCATGAAACACATCCAAAGCGCCGTTGCATGCCGCCTCTAAAGCGGGTGTCTCCACCGCGCTGTCGAAGTTGCAGTACTTGGTGACATTCACGTAGACCTCGTCCGACATCACCCCATGGGTCCAAAAGAAGTCGACTCTCCCCTTGATATTCAAGTTGTCGTCAAGATACGGATTTCCAACCTTCAAACAGAAAATGAGATTCATTATTATTATCGCTGTTTTCAACCATATATATATTTCCTATCAGTACAACTTGTAAATTTGACGTAGGTACCAGGACGCCCTTGAGGTTCACGATGGTTCTGTTGTTGTAGGCGTTGTGGAGCAGGATGGTGGCGGCGAGCTCCGGCACGTAGTGCCTGGCGAAGCTCTCCCCGGAGATGTAGAATGCGCGGCCCTTGTACTCTGGAAACCTCTGGAGCCAGTTCAGCAGAAAAATGTACGCATCCTCAGCCGTTCTCTGGTCTCCGCTGAGATCGTAGTCGGAAGACGTGTTTGAGTAGGAAAACCCAACACCGGCAGGCGACTCCAGGAAGATGACGTTAGCCACTGCCATAATTTTTCACAAGCAAACTATTACTAGAAATTTCTGCCATAACTCATAACCAGTGATCAATCTAACCTTTCTAAGAGTGGCTAGGCGCCCCAAAGAGGAAGAATCAATTAACAGGTAGAAGCTATAGGCTACCTGTGTTCCAGGCGTTCAGGTTCCTGGTGAGCGTTTTGTTGTCTTCGGATACGCGGAACGGGCCGAGTTCTTGCATTGCCCCGTAGCCAAGTGACGAGCACCCTGGACCTGTGGATGTGCATATGTCCAGCGTGATCAGATAAGAATTGTACTCCCTCTGATCAGAAATAACTGTTGGACACTTAGTACAAATTTTGTACTAAGCTAGTATAAAATTGTCGACAGTTATTTCTAATCAGAGGGAGTATAAAAAAAAGGTCCAACTATGCAAGTGTCACTGCAATCCTGCAGAAATTTCCACAAGAAATTTTTGACTAACCTCCATTGAGCCACAGGACGAGTGGCTTTTCTGCAGCACCCGAGGGCGCTTCGACGAAGTAGTAGAAGAGCGCGCGGCCGTTGTCCCCGTCGACGGTCACGTACCCGCCGTACTGGTCGAAGTCGACGCCCTGCGGCTGCCCCGGCAACGCCGTGATCTTGTCGGCCGCCTTGCGAGAGACGGAGCTATTCTTTGCACTCAGGCTGCTGGCAACCCTGTCAGCTAGGTTGCACACTTTGAACGTGCCGGTATCGTCGCTCTTCTTCCTGGACGAGATGAAGGCTCTCAGCTGATCCTCCTGGGATGCATCGGCGTGCAACTGCAGTGCAGCCAGGCAAACGAGAAGCAGGAAGAAGAACGAAATGTTCTTCATCTTTGATGGGGTGATTGTGGATCTACGAGATGAAACACAACAATGGAATGCAGAGGTTTATATAGGCTCAGGGGGTAGCTAGCTAGGGAATAGAACGGGACGAACCCTAGATGCAAAAAACATTCACGGTTGTTACGAGGTTGTTAGCTAATACAGAATCCCAACAGTCTTGGTACACATCTTGTATAGTAAGTTGATTCGTACGTGATCTGTCTAGATTGTTAGGAAGTACAAGATATAACAAGACTTATCTTTCTACACAGCTGTGCGCTTGTATGTCGACCTCGTTTTTTGCTAAAATCTTGCGAGGATAAACGTTTCTTTCCACCGGTGTTGTGCTTCGTGAAAACAGCTAAGATTCGTTGAATTGGCAGCTAGGGGATTATATGCGAGTGCCAAATGAAAGTGTAGTCGAGGTCAGACTTCAGACTCGTGTGGTGGTGTATTTTGAGATAAACATATTGCCCTGGTTTAGTAATTAAAGTCACAAACATTCTGGGATCGCTCACACGAACCGTTAGCTCTGCCCTCTCCTCCCACGAGGCAGAGACGAAACTCCTCCCCACCCCAGATCTCCACCAGCGTGAGGGCTGGTCTCCTCTCCCTCCGCTTGCTGCTCCGGCGGCCGGAGGGAGGGGGACCTCGTTTCTCTGTTCTGGTTTAGTTTTCAGGGTTAGGGTCTGTCTGCTGTGGTGCGTCGTTGTGGTGGTAGGAGCGACGGCCGGGCGAATAAATCTGCCTCAACTTTACTACCACACCGGCGGCGTTCTTCGCGGCGGCGTCTCGGAGTTGATGGCGTCGTGTGCTTCTCGATCCTTCAGATCAGCAGCATGGTCTTCTCGCCGTTCTTCAGATCTGGCGAGATTTGTTTCTCGACGTGTCGCTGTCGTTTTCTGCGGTGGCGCTGGGGGACAGGGCGACGTGGGTGCTCTGGAGCGAGAATGTTGGTCCAGAGGTATTGGATCTGCCGTTATTGCCCGATTTTATCGGTGCGATGCGGTGGTTCTTGGTCCAAGGAAGCACGAAGACGTCCCCCGGTCGATAATGGCGGAGCTTCGGCTGGGCCAACCTGGGCCATGGCCCCCCCAGCAAAATTGAAAAATTATGACTACCCGTACTAATATCTGAAGTATGGCCTATTCTAGCCCTGTCAGGCAGCCACGATCCTTTTCTTATCGGCCTAGAACCCAAACTCGCGACCAGCTTTTCCTTTCTACGAGGACCTCATGCACGCATGCTTCCGTGTGCTTAACTAGGCCTCATCTGCACGGACTGTCCCATCTGCAGTGGGATTCAATCTTTATTGACCCAACGATCCCAGGCTATAAAGTAATTTAGGCTAGCATGTAAATTCTTTAGTAGACTACTAATTATATATCTCTCTCTATCTCCAGGCGGTAACTTTAAAAACAAGATGGGAGTAGGTTTGCTAGCACGCCTAACGTTTGCCACTATGCAAGCCTAATATGTTTTTTTTTCACGCAAAAATCTAATTTAGTGCTGATTTTCACCCAAAAATTTCCAAATATCATGTGAACTAAAAAATTAACCATAAAGCCATCTGAAATACAAATGGGTAACCTGTTCGCCCCCCCCCCCCCCCCCCCTAGTTTTTGTTCAAGCTCCATCACCGCCGGTTGACGTGCCACAACGACATGTGACTCGTTGCTTGCAGCGGGCCTGGTCATCGACTCACAAAGCCTCATTAGCGATGGTGCTTTTTTGGATCTGGCAATGGAGGAGGCTCGGCGTCTCTTCCAACGTGCGTCTTGACGGCGTTGGAGTGTGGCGGCGGCCGCTAGTTTCGGCGAGTGCAGAAAAGCCTAGGGATAGTTCTGTATTTTTCTATGCTTTAGGGTTCTCCCTCCTGGTCTGTCTTTGTCTTTTAGCTTTCACGTTTGTTTATTCATGTAATTTAATTTTTATTTAATGAAATACGTGGTTTGCTCTAAAAAAAATTAAAGTCACAAACTGTGGATATATTGCAATGAGGAAAACAAACATGGGAGATAAATTTAGAAAGAAAGGCGTACGTATCTTAAACGTTAAGGCTTGATGCACCACTCAGATGAAACTCACAGGCCAGTTCTGCACATAACAGGCTAAAAAAGGCGAAATGTGTGGATGTCGGTATAGTGCGTTGTGCACGTTCCAAACCTATAAAATTTACCAGATTTTATCATTTTGTGTAGATCAGAATATAAATAAATTTCACAGTGATATTTTGCACGCTTGTCGGATACATATCATTGAGTACATCCAAACTTTTTTATAATATTTTGAAACATCGAAATGTCATTTCAAAAAAACTGATAACAGAAGGACAGCTTGGTATCTATTTGTCCGTACTCAGGTTGGACCTTATATGCTAAGAGCAGTGGCTCACGCACACACTTCCTCTGTCGGCCATCTTGTCTCGCCTGTCATGTTTCGTGTTCAAGCCAAGCCAGGTTGAGAATCATGCAAATTAAGTTACCAACCTTTTTGGATTTTCTGGAACCGGATGTTGTCACCTACTTGGATGCATGTGGAATTAACCCCATTTCTTACCCGAACAATAGTATATAAAGAGGAGGACACAAACCCTAGACGTTTCATCTCATTAATTGTGTGCCATATTCGGCGATATGAATTTTGGAGAGCGTCTCACCGTGACTTCTCACATATGACTTTATCACCATGTTTGAGTGACACCATCAAGGATGTTGCTCACGCCAGTGCCGCTACTGCGGCCACGTCCTGGTGGGGCACTGGGGCTCCTCATGTTTCTCCATTGTTCACACGATCGACCAACTATAACATGAGTTTGGCCCTACAGTTATTTCCCTTCTTGATTACTACATATGCAATTTAAATAGATGTGATAGATTTTTGCATATATTTCTGTCATACTTCTAATTCGTCTCTGCTATTAATCTTAGGAATTGCACTGTCATGATTCAACTCGACTAAATTAATGAGAAAATGTCTAATCTACTATATACTAAAAGCACAATACGGGGGTTCTAAAATAGAGACACCACATTAAACCACATCATCCTAATTATATTGATAGTTGGATCTAAATTTTATGGCTAGGATTTATCAACAGTTACGTAACTATTTATTGCCCGTTTGACACGATTATGTCAACAAGAGATGTATCAAATATAAAGCGAACCATCGTATCATAGAAAAAAAATGATTTAAGACGTATAGCCGCATGACTCTATAGCTGCCTCCAATAAAAAAGTAGCAGGACCAGCGGTTGTTATAATCCAGTTTTTGCATGCAAATTATAAAACGCCAGCAAACTGGTCCACATGCATGCAGCTTGGACGCTTTTGCAAAAAGAAATCGTGACCACATATAATGCAATATAGAGACAAGAGCTACATACTGGTATGTATGTGTGTATCTTTCTTTCTTTTTTGGTCCATCAATTTTTGTTGCTTGCTCGGGAACACACCGTGTGATCTCAAAATATTTTTCGTTTTGATTTTATAACTATTGACAGAACTTTATACAAAAACTTATGGTGAAACATCAAAAGTGAGTAATTTAAAAAATTAGGCACTTAACAGAGAAATAAAATTATTAATCAAACTTATTTAAGTGCCTAAGCTAAAGTTTAATTAGTCGCTGTTCAAAGCTAAACTGGCAGATTTGGAGAAATAGTGGACTAGACATTCTAAGAGGAAAAGAAGGTGGCGTATTGATTGGAGAATCATCAACATATGGTGTTTGGTATATATCAGAATGCCGTTGTATTAATGTATGTACTGAGATATAATTACATGAACTTTAGTTTTGTTAAAACTATAGTTCTTAGTACATATACTATTAGTAGAGAGAGAGGGAGTTGCGTTAAGTTGTAGTATATTTGTAGATATAATTTAATTAACTTCTCATCTGACCTTTTTGATATCTAGAACAATAGTCTGGGTGGAAGGAAAAAAATAGCTGCATCATTTTTTTTGTTATTGCTTTTATCCAGATCTCCTAAGTTTCTTTATAATAGTTGTGACTGATAATTATGTAGCATCGTAGGTTTCCTTCAATTTGATTTTTTGAAACATATGTTAGTTTACTTTGGAAAAAATAACACTAAAGTAAAATTAAATAAAAACTACATCCTAGCTTGCAATATAAATTTAATTGTGTGTACTTATTATGGCAACATTAATTACTCACCCACAAAGTAATACTCCCTCCATCCCGGTTTTAAGGGCATAATTCGCAAATCATGCAATCCAAAATACCCCCCACCTTCTAGGCATATTAGCATTTAAGATGTTTAATTAGTAGATTTGCATGTGCAGTTTATGCATTTCCAAGGCCAAATAACCAATGCATGCGCTTTCTTATTAACTAATGGGTTTTTAAATGAGGACAAAGAGCCAAATCTCTCCACCAATCATAGATCACATTGGGCCAAGAGATTTGCAAATTATGCCCTTAAAACCGGGACGGAGGGAGTATGATTACAAATGTTTTGCACATAAATGGTACTCCCTCCGATCGGAAATAAGTGTCGGTGATTTTGTACTAACTTAGTACAAAGTTTGTACTAGATCACCGACAGTTATTTCTGATCGGAGGGAATATCTTATTTACTTTCTCCCATCAGAAATAAGTGACTCGGATTCGTCTAGAGTTGCATGTATCTAGACGTGTTTCATTATGTAATTGTGTGTACTTATCATGGCAACATTAATTACTCACCCATAAAGTAATATATATGATTACAAATGTTTTGCATATTAATGGTATCTTATTTACTTCTTCCTATAGAAAATAAGTGGCTCGGATTCGTCTAGATTCGCATGTATCTAGGATTACAAATGTTCTCCATATAAATGGTATCTTATTTACTTCCTCTCATAGAAAATAAGTGACTTATTTTTAGACGGACGGACCAGCATAATATTTATGCTGACTATAGAATAATGTCAAGTATAATTACAGTACATCATATAAGTCGTTGCTACAAAAGTCATTTTCAGGTGTTGTCCTCGCAGTTACGAGGGCCACTGTGCTAGTTATTTTAACAATCCAATAACCTATCTTCGCATCAAGATATTATGGCTTGCCTGAAACCGAACCCGGCCCGTTGACGGGTGCAGATTTTAAGAGCTGGCTAACCAAGACCATTTTGTGACACTCGAGAGGGAACACTTTCTTTCGATCAAGATCGAGCATTAAGGAATATCACTATATTCTTTGTTGGTTCTTTCATCAGTGTGATTGAAGACAAGTTGGATGACTGATATTTATGTACCATGGACCAATTCTATGCGTATAGGATGGTCGGTAACCTCTCTATGTATAGTGTAGTGCATCCAACAAAACTAGAGCTCATCTAGTGTGCTCTACCAAAAAAAAATTATTGCAGAATGCTTTATTGCTAAGCTTCCTTATTTACTGGTGCAAAACGGGCAACTAGTGGCGTAGTGAAATCACAACTAGTAGCGTGTTTGTGTCACGCCACTGTTATGCCACCACTTGTATTTTTTACTAGTGACGTGTAACCAACATGCCACTAGTAACAAAAATAATGGTGGCGTGTCTGCTAACATGCTACTAGTAACCGAAAATTAGTGGTGTGTCCTTGTAGTTGCACGCCCGTTATGTAATTTTAAATTTTTTAATAAGTCGTTCCCATTATTGAATTTATGAGTAATATAATATATATCAGAAAAGTATAATAGCATATAGAATAATAATAGTATAAAAAACAACAATACATATAACATCGTGTGTGCTGTTACATGGACGTTGTCATCTCTGGTGTCGCAGTCTGAAGAGTCTGAGTTGTCACGGGGCTTGTACATGAAGTAGATGGTTGTTATAATCATGGTCGGGATAAAAAATTCACTTCATCTTGGCTTCCTTCCTGTAGATTTCTGCAAGTTCTCTCCAAGTAGGGAAATTAAAATAAGCCGGTCTGCAACGTTGGTGACTAGAACCCTGTAGGTTTTGCTGGCACTGTCCACTGGATCAGGGTGCCCTAAAATGATCTATGTGAATAATGCCTATGTGGACATGGTCCAGGAAGTCACGCCGTGAGCTGCTGGGATGGCCCAAGAAAAATTATATAAATAATCAATAATTAGCTATACATTCCTCAGGCACTATGAAACATATAGTCCTAGTTTCAAATTTCTCTATTAGCACTATGATGATCTTATCCTTGCACGTGGGGTCGCCACCATTGGCTCACACATTAATTTGTTCCATGATCATGTAAATGTTATTAAATAAAGAAACATGTCAATAATTTGCATATTAAACATAAAAAATCATAAAATTATCTCTAGTAAGATACGTCGCATATTAGATAGAACATCCTAAAATTAAACTCTAATACAATAAGTTGCAGGCATATTAAACATAAGACATATCTACATGGATCCCTCTAATCCTATCTAGCTAATGTAAGTTATCGATCGAGCTTCTCCCGTTCCATGATGTTGTCGTCCGAAGACCATTGATGTACTCCAGCTCGTACTACTGGCGCACGCCGAAAGGGTCTAGATATCATGCTGGCACATGTTAGAGGATCCCGCACCGGAGGACCCAAAAATCCGACGGTTACGCCAACACAACAAGATACTTGGCGTAATGTACCACCAAGCAAGATACTTGGTGTAATGTGCCACCAAGGGATTGTCCAGCTACAACTCAACCTTGGGGTCCTCCTCCTCCTCTTGTTGGCGGGCTTGATATATATCCGGCCTGAGGAATTGCATGACATCTTGACGCGGGAAAGCTGAGGCGTGCCTTTAACCCAAACATATGGATCACTACCCATCGTAGACGCACGCCGCTAGCTCGTGGGGCTCCACATGCCAAGATAACACTTCCACCTTGCTACGGTGAACCCCCCCCTCCTCCTCCCCACGTATGCGACTTTTTCCCCTTCTTCACGACACCATAGTACTACATAATGCCTACAATTTTCAAAAGAACCCCGCATGAAAATAATAACAAAAGTTTCTTCTTAGAATGATGGAACAACAAAATGAGATCTACTAAATATTATATATATTGAGTGCAAATTTTTTTGATAGAATGAATGCTTCGCCAAAACATTGGCACTAATTTTAAATACCTACAAAAATATCTATAGAAGCACGTGTGAACCTTGTGCAAAAACCACATAAACAACTGATAAATCAGATAAACTAAATTAACAATTGATCTTACCATTATCTAACAAGTCATCTAATTGCCAATATTATCTAACTATTTGATCTAACAATTAGAGCTAATAGTCTGATCGAATTATTTGATCAAATAGAGCTAACAGTTTGATCAAATTATTTGATCTAACTATTTGATTTAATAATTTTATCTAATCATTTGATATATAAATGTTTATCGAACACTTTGACCTATAAATTTTGTATAACTAAAATTTAACAATGGCCGCGATGGCAGGCACCATCTTGTCATAGCCACCGTGGTAGCATGGTGAGGTGGCCAAATCGAAAAGACAAGAGGGGAGTCACCTCTGGGGAATCGAGAAGGGCGGGCTCCAGCAGCGATGAGGGACAGCTCGGGCTTCGGCGGCATCAATGATGAGAGGCTCCGACTCGGCCTTCGATGGCAACGAGGAGCGGTGTGTGTCGAAGTGTGTGGGTATTGGAAGCGGATTGACTAGGAGGGCATGGCCGAGGCGCAAGGCTGTTTTGGGTCTTAGGGTTTGGGTGGCTTAGACCCATGTTGGTGGTGTCTTTCTTATTAATCATGCCACTATTACTTGTAGTATTTGAGGCGTGTTCCGGATAAGCCACACCACCACTAAGACAGGCCGGGTGAGGGTGCTGGTCTCACAAACCAGTGACGTGCTACTTTCACGAATACGCCTCGTGTAAGCACACAATGGTGGCCTATCACTATTTGACGCACCTTTGGTATTACGAGTGGCGTGTCACAATGGTGGCACACCACCTGTTAAACAGAGAGACACAGGATGTTTTGGGTGGAACGGGCTCAACGCTCTAGGGTGTGGCCTATCTCATTATATAGAGGTACCAAGAGGTACGTATAGGTTACAGAGTACATGTACAGAGACTATACAGAAATATACAATCTAACACCCTCCCTCAATCTTAACTGTGGCCTGAAGTATTCAGTAAGTTAAGATTGCGTCTACATCCTGTGAAGAGCGGAAGCAACAATGGTTTAGTGAAGATGTCAGCAAGCTGATCCTTGAAGGAGATGAACTTGATCTGCAGAAGCTTCTGTGCAACTCGTTCTCTGACAAAGTGATAGTCGACTTCAATGTGTTTCGTTCGGGCATGAAACACGGGATTTGAGGACAGATATGTAGCACCAATGTTATCACACCAGAGAACAGGCGGCTCGCGTTGGGGAATCTTCAACTCACGAAGTAAAGCCTGAACCCAAATGAGCTCAGCGGTGGCATTGGCAACAGCCTTGTACTCAGCTTCAGTACTACTGCGAGAAACTGTAGCTTGCTTACGTTCACTCCAGGCGATCAAGTTAGGACCAAAGAAGACAGCATGCCCCCCGTTGATTGCCGGTCATCTGGGTTACCAGCCCAATCTGCATCACTGAAGGCCGAAAGAACACACAAGGGCGCCGGCCGTAGGTGAAGACCATATGTGACAGTGGAACGAACATAGCGCAGGATGCGCTTAACAGCAGACCAATGAGTATCCCGTGGTGCATGAAGATACTGACAGACACGGTTAACTGCATAGGAGACATCAGGCCGAGTGATGGTAAGGTACTGAAGACCCCCAACAATACTTCTGTACTCAGTGGTGTCATCAGTAGACAGCAACGCACCATCAGTAGCAGACACAGTATCAGTAGAAGACATAGGCGTGGTGGCAGCTTTGCACTCAAGCATACCGGCATGCCGCAACAGATCCTGAGAGTACTTTTGCTGAGAGAGAGCAAGTCCATTACCCGAATACGTGACCTCCAGCCCAAGGAAGTAATGTAGCTTGCCCAAGTCCTTGACAGCAAAGTCAGAGCTCAGGGACATAATGAGGTGATCCGATGCTGCAGTAGAGGAGCTAACTAGGATAATATCATCAACATAAACCAGAAGATACATAGTAACCTCTGGGCGCTGAAGAAGAAACAATGAAGTGTCAGTTGTAGAGGGCACAAAGCCATGAGCACGTAGAGCAGCGCCAAGCCGGGCATGCCAAGCATAGGGAGCCTGTTTCAGACCATATAGCGCTTTGACCAAGCGACAGAGATGCTGAAGGCGATCAGGATCAACAAAACCAGGAGGCTGTCACATGTAAACCTCTTCCTCCAAGACACCATGGAGGAAAGCATTCTAAACATCCAACTGACGAAGATTCCAAACTCGAGTAACAGCTAGGGAAAGAAGTAGCCAAATAGTGCTAGATTTAATCACAGGACTGAAAGTATCCTCATAGTCAAGCCCATACCTCTGCTTGAAGCCTTTTGCAACAAGTCTAGCCTTGTAGCATTCAATAGAGCCATCAGCGTGCTTCTTCACTTTAAAGATCCACTTGGAATCAATAACATTGATACCAGGACGAGGAGGAACCAAGTACCATTATGACGAAGAGACTGAAACTCAAGGTCCATAGCAGCGCGCCAGTGCGGAATACTCAGGGCAGCCTGGTAGTGACAAGGCTCAGCAGAGGGATCGGACTGTGCTTGAGCTAAGCAAGCAGCGATCCAGGCAACCGTGCCATCGGTGTGTTCCTTTGGCTGGTGAATACCACTGCGACTTCGTGTGTGAGGGCGCATGGCAACGGTAGCAGGGGGTGGTGGTGCAATGGACGCAGAAGGCGGCGACGGAACACTCGGCGGGGACGATCACGTCAGCCCGCTCGCGGGCGACGGCGGCCCAGCAGGAGGAGAACGCGCAAGCGACGGAGTGGGCAAAGTTGGCCCAGGAGAGGGCGACCGCGCAGGCGACGGCGAGCGGGGCGGGCTGGCAGGAGGCAACGGAGGTGCCTCGGAGCGCGGTGCTATTGCATGCCCCATGCACGGATCAACGTGGGGGGTAGTAGGAGCAGCGCTTGGCGCATCCAGTAGCTCAAGACGGGCTCCACAACCAGTACCTGCACCGTGATTAGGCAATAATACAGGCGAATATGCAGCATCATCAAATTGGCCAAGACTAATAGGAGTAGAATTTGTGGGTGGTGCAGATGAAGACAATGGCATATTTGAGAAGGGAAACAGATTCTCGTCAAAGATAACATCGCGAGAAATATAGAAACGATTGCTAGGAATGTGTAGACACTTGTAGCCTTTGTGGAGAGCACTGTAACCAAGAAAAACACACTTTTTGGAATGAAATTCAAGTTTACGGTTATTGTAGGGCCTTAGATGAGGCCAGCAAGCACAACCAAAAACTTTGAAAAATGTGTAGTCAGGAAGTTCCTTAAACAAAAGCTCAAGAGGTGTTTTCATGTTTAGCACTCTAGTGGGTGTTCTGTTGATCAAAAAATAGGCAGTGGAAAAAGCATAGCTCCAAAAGCGAAAAGGCACAGCGGCATGAGCAAGAAGAGTGAGGCCAGTCTCAATGATGTGATGGTGCTTGCGCTCAACCGCACCGTTTTGCTGATGTGTATGAGGACAAGACACACGATGCGAAATTCCCAATTTGGTAAAGAAAGTATTGAGGTTGCGATATTCACCCCCCCCCCCAATCCGACTGAACATAAATGATCTTATGCTGGACAAGATGCTCAACATGTAATTGGAACTGAACAAAAACATTGAACACATCAGCTTTACTCTTAAGCAAATAGAGCCATGTAAAACGACTATAGGCATTGATGGCACCGGTGTTAATATAGATCACCGACCAGTTGGGAACCCCAAGAGGAAGGTATGATGAGCACAGCAGCAGTTTTCCCTCAGTAAGAAACCAAGGTTTATCGAACCAGTAGGAGAAAGCCAAACTTCAGAAGGTGATGCTTGCTAGCTTAGTGACACTCCAACAAGGGCGCCGTTAACGATACTTGTTAGCGCGTCTTCAACTAGTAGCAACGCGGAACCTGCACACAACACAACCAAATACTTTGCTCCCAACTTACGATGAGGTTGTCAATCTCACCAGTTTGCTGTAAACAAAGGAATGAGCGTATCGAGTGGAAAGCAATAGTAGTATGCGAGAAAGTAAACAGTGTGAGTAAAGTAAACAGGTGATAGCAATGTAAATGAATTGGACCAGGGTCCACAGTTCACTAGTGGTGTCTCTACATAAAATAAATAACAACATGCTGGGTAAACAAATTACAGTTGGGCAATTGATAGAATAAAGATAACATGCATATGTCGCGAGGATCACTATGAGATTTACTCTGGGCATTACAACAAGATACATAGACCGCCATCCAACTGCATCTATGACTAATAATTCACTCGCGGGGAATCATCCGAGGACCCGGAAAGTATTAAGTTGCGAATAACAGATAACTGCATTAAGCAAAGTGTGTAATGTAAACAAAGCGAATGTCCTTAGACATAAGAATGTTATTTTCTCCCTAGTGGCAACAACACATCTACAACCTTAGAGGTTTCTGTCACTCCCCCAGATTAAATAGAGACATGAACCCAACTATCGAGCATAAATACCCCCTCTTGGAGTCACTAGTATCTACTTGGCCAAGATAGCTACTAAGGGCACGTACAATGGGGTGACATCAGCCTTCCCTTAGAGATGCCACATAGGATTTTTGCTTAGATGGAGGAGAGAGAAATAAGAAAGAGAAGGTTGCCTTCTCTTAGCTAAGGGATGATCTCTTAGAAAATAAGAGAAGGCTATTTCATGCATTGTACCATTTGCGTTCCCTTAGCCAATTAATTTCTTACTAAAAATAGCTATTTCTCATTAATTGTTAGAGATAACAATAAGAGACAATGCATTGTACAAGTCATATTTAGTGCTTTCTCTAGATGATGTGGAGGGCTAAGAGAAGGCATGCCTTCTCTACCATTGTACATGCCCTAACAACGGAGAGCATGCAAGATCATAAACAACATAGAGATAACATAAGATAATATTCAGCACATCAACTCAACATAACACCAATATTCATCAGATCCCAACAAACAAAACATGTAGAATTACATAACGGTGATCTCGATTATGTAAGGCAGCACACGAGATCTAAACATGAAGCACATGGTGGAGAAGACAACCATCTAGCTACTGCTATGGACCCATAGTCCAAGGTAGACTACTCACTCATCACACCGGAGGTATGCATGGTGATGAAGAAGACCTCCGGTGGCGATTCCCCTCTCCGGCAAGGTGCCGGGAAGAGCTTCTGGACCCTCCCGATCTCGGGTCGACGACGACGGCAGATCGCAATATGTTTCTGGAAAATTGATCGGGTACTTAGGTTTTTCCCATCGGGGGGTCTTTATAGGCGAAGGGGTAGCGTCAGAAGTGGACCAGGGCGGTCACACAGCGCGGCTAGGGGCTGGGCCGCGCCGCCCTACTGTGTGGCCGGCCCGTGGCCCCTCTCCATCTCCTCTTCGGACTTCTGGAAGCTTCGGTAAATTTCTGCATGTTTGGCTTTTGTTTCGTCCAATTCCGAGAATATTTCCTGTGTATCTTTTCTGAAACACGAAATAGCAGAAAACAAGGAACTGGCACTGTGGCATCTTGTTAATAGGTTAGTTCCGGAAAATGTATAAAAATGCCACGAAGTGTAACGAAACACTAAGCAAATGGTATAAAAACAAGCATGGAGCATCAAAAATTATAGATACGTTTGAGACGTATCAGCATCCCCAAGCTTAACTCTTGCTCGTCCTCGAGTAGGTAAGTGATAACAAAAGAAATAATTTTTGAGGTGACATGCACCTACACAATCTTGATCATCTATGTAAAGCATTGAGTGCCGGGATCAAAAGAACTTAAACATGGGCATGAAAGATATAATCTTGATAGAAGAAACTTAGCAACCATGTTATAATATAAAAAAGAACACAAACAAAAGATCATAAAAATGAAACAATGAAAGTCAAATGTGTGTTCAAATCATATGGAAAACATACAAATGGTTTTCAGCTTGTCCTTCATGAGAGAGCAAAACATAAATGCATAGGACACCTTCAAGTTTAAGAGGGCGACTAGATACAAATAATTTAAGAACAAGTGAAACCAAAATCATGAATCAATCAATGAAAACTTTGGGACAATGCACATTATACTCAGAATGACAACTATGCTCTCTTAGATGGTGCATAAAGGTAGAAGGTGGAGACTCAACATAAAAGTAAAAGAAAGGCCCTTCGCAGAGGGAAGCAGTGATTAAACATGTGCTAGAGCTTTTCATTTGTAAAATAGAGAGATAAAACTGAGTTTTGAGAGGTGGTTGTTTTTGTCAACGACTAGCAATGGGGTTCTTACTATCTTCCATACAAAAATGAAGCAAGTTTTTGAGAGAGATTGGCACTTTTGTGCTCTTTTATAAAGCTTGGCACTCCTCCCCACCTTTTTCCTTTCTCAAACCATGCCTAACCGATTCCATCGGGTGCCCACCAACATTCACATACCATGGAGGAGTGCCTTTTTTTCTTTTTTCTTTTTTCCCTTTTTTTCTTTTTGGAATAAACAATATGGAAGATAGCAAATCCGACCACTACGTCCCTATGAGCTGAAAATAGTGTCACAAAACGAGAAGTATTTTGAAAGTTTTTTGAAAGGTAGCACATAAAAATTTACTTGGAATGGCTTGCAAATACCATGCATAGGAATTTATAGTGGACACATTGGAATAACTTGGTTTTTAGGAGTTGGATGCACGAGTAGAGCTCATACTCAGTACAAAATAAGGGCTAGCAAAAGACTGGGAGCGACCAACTAAGAGAGCAATAACGACCATAATCATGCAAAGCGACAAAGCAACATTAAAAGAAGCATAAGATGGCATCAAAAGTCAAAAACTAAAGGATCATAGAGGCTTATGGCGACTTTGTATGAGTCAAACATGTGTAACATGCGCAAAGTCAACCCAAATAAAGCATCGAGGAGAAAACCAAATTAATGCTTCCAAATAATAAAAACAACGCATGATTTTTTCAAAGGCTCATTAAGCAATCTCAGTCATTTGAGACAAGTCATGCTACAGCAAAACAACTAAGAATACTATCAAAACGACATCAAGCACGACATGCAAAAGCCTAAGCCGCAGTCTAAACAAGCTCCTTTTTGTACCACTTTTTTGCATAATTTTTTTTCTCTTTTCCAACACCATTCGAACCTTTTTGAAACAACTTTTTTGATGAAAACCAACATGGACCAGAGGTCAAAATACACCTTGATATAAATATATAAGAAGATTTGAACAAAAATCAAGGCGAAAAATGAAAGCTAAACGCAGTTCTAGAAAAAGAGAACACTCGTTGAATGATAAAAGTTAAAAACAGAGTGTTCTTGGCAAATGAAAAGCAAGGCAACTTCTCCAAAAGAAATTTGTTAGGGTCTAACCATTTATTGCAGCAAACAAAACAAAACAAAACTGAAAACTATAGACAAGACGCTCCAAGAAAAACGCATAGTGCATGAAGCAATAAAAATATAGTGTGTTGAAAGGTGACCTGATTTTTGCCGATGAAGAAGGGGTGCCTCGGGAGCATCCCCAAGCTTTGACGCTTATACCTCTTGGATATTTCTTGGGGTGCGTGGGCATCCCCAAGCTTGAGCTTTTGTCCATTCTTCAACTCATCTCAACATTCTCCAATCCCTACACTTGAAAACATCCTTCATACAAAACTAAACACAATTCTATTAGCAACATTAGTGTAAGCATAATAATGAATCAACCTCTTTTTACGTCAGATTTCAACTCAAAACCACCACATATAAAGCATATACTACTGTAGCAACTTCCCCAAAAGTTCCGTGATCAAAAGAACTCAAAAAGAAAGTGATAAAGAGGCAAACACAAATATTGGCAGAAATCTGTCAAAACAGAATAGCTGACAAAGGTCGATTTTTTCGAGGGTTTTCTGTTGCTCAAATCAAAAAGTGTATAACTAATTAAAGTTTGGATATAACCTGGGGCATATGCACAAGAAATAGCAGGTCAAAAAGATATACTGAGAATTTTCACGAATTTTTACGGTGCCGCACCGAAATCTGTTTCAGGACATCAACATCCCCAAATCTTACCTCACTCAAATTAGAGGCTTCTCTTGGCACAAAAACGAAATAAAAAGGATAAGCAGCGGTTATTACAGTAACTTCCAAGACTCAAATAAAAGAAAAATAACTGAAAGTAAAACAATGGGTTATCTCCCAAGAGTGCTTTTCTTTAACGCCTTTGAGCTAGGCTCAATAATTTGAGAAGATGCTCACATAAGAAATATGAATGGAAGCCAAAAAGAGCATCAAGGAGCAAATATAAAACACATTTAAGTCTAACCCACTTCCTATGCATAGGAATCTTGTAAGAAAATAAATCAAAGAAGCACATAGTCACAAGTATGGGTAGATAAGACAAGATCAACTTTGGAACTTTCAATATAAAGAGAGGTGTTTTAGTAACATAAGAATTCCAACAACCATATTTTCCTCTCTCATAATAATTTTCAGTAGCATCATGAACAAACTCAACAATATAAATATCACACTCACCCTCCTTTGTTAAGCATGGAGGGCGATCAAATAAGATATTAGTTAAAGAGTTACTCTTATTGGGAGGTAGACATGGGTAGCTCCATTCTTCCTCCTCTTGATCATCACTCTCCTCCTCTTTTTCATCCAATGAGCTTCCAGTTTTAGCAATTTCTTCCTCCATAGGCTCCTTCAAGGCATTAGTCTCTTCCGTTGGAGAGCATCTATTAAGATATTTAAGAATATAGCCATTTTGTTCTTTGTAATTATCAAAGCAAAATATAAGTATATCATAAACCTCATATTTATAAGGTGCATCATCAGTATTTTCAAGCAAACAAGCAAGTTCGAATGCACCCTTCCAAGCAATAAATTCTTCAATTTGTTCCACATCATTAAAGTCATAATTTCCATTAATATAAGAAGATATGGTAACATCATCATTATACTCACATTGAAAAGGGAGGTGTTTATACCCCCTACAGCAACAAGATCTATCAAAGCAATAAGTAACATTATAAGTAGAGTACACATTTCTAGCAATGATATACAATCTATTGATTTGTCCCCATAAGTGTTTCCCTTTTTGTGACAAGCGGTGTTCCTCATAATAATTTTGCTGCTCTTCCGTGAACCCACCTTGCCAAAAAGATTTAGTTTCAAAGAAACCAACCATTGATAGAAAGCATGATAAAGCAAGACAATAACAGACCAACAAAAATAACAACTATAGTAGAAACTAAATTTTTTTGTATTTTTGATAAAATGATGCAAGTAAAAATAATGTAAAGCAAAACTAAAACAAAGTAAAGGATGTGCATGCGAAACTCCCCTTGCAGAAGTCTTCTTCCTCCCCAGCAACGGCGCCAGAAAACAGCTTGATGGTGCCGATGTTAATATAGATCACCGACCAGTTGGGAACCCCAAGAGGAAGGTATGATGAGCACAGCAGCATTTTTCCCTCAGTAAGAAACCAAGGTTTATCGAACTAGTAGGAGAAAGCCAAACTTCAGAAGGTGATGCTTGCTAGCTTAGTGACACTCCAACAAGGGCGCCGTTAACGATACTTGTTAGCGCGTCTTCAACTAGTAGCAACGCAGAACCTGCACACAACACAACTAAATACTTTGCTCCCAACTTACGATGAGTTTGTCAATCTCACCGGTTTGCTGTTAACAAAGGAATGAGCGTATCGAGTGGAAAGCAATAGTAGTATGCGAGAAAGTAAACAGTGCGAGTAAAGTAAACAGGTGATAGCAATGTAAAGGAAATTGGACTGGGGTCCACAGTTCACTAGTGGTGTCTCTCCATAAAATAAATAACAACATGCTGGGTAAACAAATTACAGTTGGGCAATTGATAGAATAAAGATAACGTGCATATGTCGCGAGGATCACTATGAGATTTACTCTGGGCATTACAACAAGATACATAGACCGCTATCCAACTGCATCTATGACTAATAATCCACTCGTGGGGAATCATCCGAGGACCCCGAAAGTATTAAGTTGCGAACAACAGATAACTGCATTAAGCAAAGTGTGTAATGTAAACAAAGTGAATATCCTTAGACACAAGAATGTTGTTTTCTTCCTAGTGGCAACAGCACATCTACAACCTTAGAGGTTTCTGTCACTCCCCCAGATTAAATAGAGGCATGAACCCAACTATCGAGCATAAATACCCCCTCTTGGAGTCACTAGTATCTACTTGGCCAAGATAGCTACTAACAACGGAGAGCATGCAAGATCATAAACAACATAGAGATAACATAATATAATATTCAGCACATCAACTCAACATAACACCAATATTCATCGGATCCCAACAAACAAAATATGTAGAATTAGATAACGGTGATCTCGATCATGTAAGACAGCTCACGAGATCTGAACATGAAGCACATGGTGGAGAAGATAACCATCTAGCTACTGCTATGGACCCATAGTCCAAGATAGACTACTCACTCATCGCGCCAGAGGCAAGCATGGCGATGAAGAAGACCTCCGGTGGCGATTCCCCTCTCTGGCAGGGTGCCGGGAAGAGCTTCTGGACCCTCCCGATCTCGAGTCGACGACGATGGTGGATCACGATGTGTTTCTGGAAAATTGATCGGGTACTTAGGTTTTTCCTGTCAGGGGGTCTTTATAGGCGAAGGGGCAGCGTCAGAAGTGGACCAGGGCGGTCACACACGTAGGGGGTGCGGCCAGGGGCTGGGCTACGCCGCCCTACTGTGTGGCCGGCCCGTGGCCCCTCTCCGTCTCCTCTTCGGACTTCTGGAAGCTTCGGTAAATTTCTGGATGTTTGGCTTTTGTTTCGTCCAATTCCGAGAATATTTCCTGCGTAACTTTTCTGAAACACAAAAACAGCAGAAAACAGGGAACTGGCACTGTGGCATCTTGTTAATAGGTTAGTTCCGGAAAATGTATAAAAACGCCACGAAGTGTAACGAAACACTAAGCAAATGGTATAAAAACAAGCATGGAGCATCAAAAATTATAGATACGTTTGAGACGTATCAGGCATCAATGAAACTGACATAGTATGTGTGACCACTGACAGAGGTTTGGGCAGGGCCCCATACATCTGAATAAACAAGCTCAAGAGGTTTATT
The DNA here is from genome assembly GCA_007115705.1 of Dactylis glomerata. Taxonomy (NCBI): domain Eukaryota; kingdom Viridiplantae; phylum Streptophyta; class Magnoliopsida; order Poales; family Poaceae; genus Dactylis; species Dactylis glomerata. Next base: position 299,841 of record QXEO01000291.1, on the reverse strand, counting down.
GACTACTCTGGTGGATGAAACAAAAGGTTGTTGGTGACTTTTTCCCTGCTGACAAGCATCACAAACTGCTGGACTTTTATTACTAGACGATATAGGGAGCTCATGACGACGAAGAACATGGCTCACTATAGGAGACGCAGGATGACCAAGGCGCGCATGCCAATGAGTAGACGACACACGCACACCACTGAAGACCTCTGGGACCGACGGCGCCTCCAACGCATACAGGCCCTGGTGGACCCGACCTCTAAGCAGAACCTCCCGTGTGACTTGGTCCTTAATGAGAAGATGAAAAGGATGAAACTCACAAAAAACATCATTATCATAAGTAAACTTACGAAAAGATAGTAAATTGCGAGTGACACGAGGAACACAAAGGACATTGTGAAGGTGAAGACGACGGGAGGTGCTAGAGAGGAGAGACGCCTGGCCAACATGAGTGATGGGCATACCTGAACCATCAGCGGTGCGGACCTTGTCATGCCCACGGTAGGGCTCCTGCGAGTTGAGCTTGCCCATCTCACTAGTCAGATGATCCGTGGCACCGGTGTCGAAGTACCAGGGAGCATCAACTGGGTAAGATGGAGTGTGGCCGGAGTAGTTGTCGGCGATAGCAGCTTGTTTCTCGTTGCCACGCCCGTTGTTGCCGATGCCGAGGAAGTCACGTTTGAAGCGACGATGGCACCGAGATGCGAGGTGCCCGAGTATGCCGCAGAGCTGGCAAGTGGGACGCTGGCGTCCGCCGGTGTTGGCGGGCGGAGGGGGATGCCAGGGCTGCCACTGACCAGCGCCACCAGCAGGCGGGCCAGAGGGCGGGCGGGGTGCAGGGGCACGACTGCCACTAGGGGCGCCGCGGTAGGCCGCATGAGCCGCAGAGTCGACAATGAGTGGAGCAGTACATCGCGCCTCGATGCGGTGCTCAGTGTACATGAGGCGGGAGTAGAGGTCATGCGGCGGCATCGGGTTGTCGCGGTTGTTCACCGTTTCGGCGAGGTTGTCGTAGTCGCTATCGAGGCCGGCCAGAATGTACTCCGTGAACTCCGAATCACGGAGCAGCTGTCCGATGGACGTCAGCGTGTCCGAGAGCGTCTTGACCTTGTTGTAGTAGTCGTGCGCAGAGGAGTCGAGCTTGTTGCACACGCTGAGTTGGCGACACAGAGCCGTAGAGCGCACCGTAGACTGCTGCGAGAAGCTATGCTCGAGTGTGCTCCAGATGTCATGGGCGCTGTTGGCGAAGAGGACGAGTCCGACCACCCCCTCCGTAAGCGAGGACTGCAGCGCGGCACGATCGCCTGATCCTGAGCAACCCAGGCGCGGTAGAGGGGATTGGCCACAGCGACCCTCGTACCTTCAGCAGTGTAGGCTGCGGCCGTGCGCGGCAGGCAGGGGGTGCTCCCGTCGATGAAGCCGTCCAGGTGACGGCTGCGAAGGAGCGGCAGAATCTGGGCGCGCCAGTACAGGTAATTGTTCGGCGTAAGCCGGACGGTGATGAGGTGAGTCAGCTGGTAGGTGCCCGGGACAGCACCGTCTTGGCGCTCCGGGACGTCAGACGTCGGGACGCTGTGCGGGACGGCGGGGGCCTCCCGCGGGGCGGCAGTCCAGCCACCCATCAAAGAGGGGATCGACACGGCCAGAGGAGGGCTGCTGTAGTTGACGAGCTCTGGGAGGAAGCTGGTCATGGAGGGCGAGGCCGCGGGCGGCAGCCCATAGGGCGGGGTAAACTGTGGTGGCATCGGCGGAAAAAATCCACCGGACCACTGGGAGGCACCAAGGTACAGAGGCCGAGAGGTGGCCTGAGGGCTCGAGTAGCCGGCCGCCGGCACCCCCGAGAGCGGGAGTGGGATCAAGGGCGGCAGATCACCCGAGATGGTAGCGGGGGGCGACGAGGTAGTGGTGGTGGTGGTGGGCAGGTTGGTCGAGGGCGGTGGGGCGGTGGTGGTAGGCGGGGTGTCGATGGAGGAGCTCATGGCGGCGGCGGCCAAGGAAGGCGGCGGTGGCCAGGCTAGGGTTGAGGGCGGCGGCTAGGAGGAGGAAAAGATGACCTAGTCTGATACCATGTTAAACAGAGAGACACGGGATGTTTTGGGTGGAACTGGCTCAACGCTCTAGGGCGTGGCCTATCTCATTATATAGAGGTACCAAGAGGTATGTACAGGTTACAGAGTACATGTACAGAGACTATACAGAAATATACAATCTAACACCACCGATACTTGGTCACCTAGAGGCAATTTCCTACTAGTGATTCTTGGAGGGGTGTTGCCACTAACTTGAAGCACCAGAGCTGGGATATGTCTGGTTAGAATCACATTGGGTTTCTAGACCATGAAGAGAAGATAAGGACAAAATACGCACATTCTAAGGAAGCCGAGTCTCAGTCCAACATCTACAAACTTCCACATGTTCAAGGGAAATTAAAAGGTTGTTGTACCTATTAAATTTTGTGGGAGGCATTGCTTGACGGGGCATCGATCCATAAAATCAGATTAGACTGGCTCCCCTGGATCACGTTAAGTTATACACTGAGCTTTTCATGCTCATTTCTTCAGTCACGCTTATGCCCAAATATTCAATTATTTTGAAAGATTTGCTCTTCTGCCTTCTGGTGCATACTCAATTACCTCTGCCCATAGTGTCCAATTTCTAGGAGTGCCTTCTCTTCACCTTCATGCCGACATTTGGACGGCATGGGTGTCGCCTAAGTGTCACTTCTTTGCATAGCCAAGTTTGTTAAACAAAACTTTACGCCAACAGGCTTTAGAGGAGGGGTGGCCCAACTGCGGCAACTGCAGTTTGTGGTCCATGAAGCATCTTCTCTTTAAATGTCGATATCCGGTCTACGTCTGGGAAATGTCAAGGAGTGGCTTGGTCTCCAAAATCTTGATATTTCTTCGTGGCTGATGAGCTGAGGTTTTGATGGCTCCGTGTGACTCAATGTCACAGGTCCCCAAGAAAGACAATTGCTTCTATTGTCATGTCCGCGGCTTGGGAAATCTGGAGTGAGAGGAACGAAAGAGTTTGAAAGAAGTCTATATCACCCCCACAAGTATTCAGTTTCGGCCGGAGCGCCCCCTCAAGTTTGAAGTGGAGCACTTGACCCCCCCTAACTATTTAATACCGGGTAAATTACCCCCTCTAGGCGGTTTTGGAGACTGATGATTGTTTTGGTGAGTGGTTTTGGTCCACGTGTGCTGCCAGGTGCGATGGGTTGACACGGAACGGCAACGGAAGCTCGAAGGAGCGGCCGGGGCGACAGGCGTGCACGCGAACGGTAGACGAAACGGCCGGAGCAGCAAGGTACGGCGCCCGCGCGAGCTCAAGGAAAAGACATCCGCGATGATCAGTTTGGTGCTGCTGCTAGTTGGCCACGGAGCAGTGGTCGGGGAAGACTGGGCGCTGTCACACGAAGTGCAACGCTACACTGAAACTCGGCAAGGCGGTTGGGCGTGGGAGGAGCTGCTGCACGCGTCCGCGGAGATGCTCGGCAAGGGTGGCTGCGGCACGACGTACAAGGTGGTGCTCCCGCGTCATCGTCCGAAGGAGAAAGGAGTTCGAGCACCACATGCCGTGCTCGGCCGCCTCTGCCACCGCGGCTCGTCGTCTACTACAACGCCCCAGCAAGAAGCTACTCGTCTGCGAGGTCAATCCAAACGGCAACCTCTTCTCCCTCCCTCACAAGTCTTGTCCTTCTCTCTCTGCTCCGAAGAACTTTGGCATCTCGCCGTTTATTCCATCGAACACCTTTGCTAATATTGATTTTTTTTAGATGCTATACTGAATTGAATCATTGAATGTGGTGGGAGATTCTCGTGTGCTTGGAAATAAACTCAACCGTCCATATTATGACAATCTGATGGTTGTAATCATTCGGTACCTCGTGGTTCTACTCAACCAACGTGAGGGGTGGGTCTGAAGTAGCAAGCTACATGGGTGGGATGGCAATCTCGCTGAGCATCCTCTATCGAATCCGTGGAAACATATGTCATCGCGTGCAGGTAACTGAGGTCGTCCAATGGTGCAGCCTGAATTGAATGTGGATGCAAATCGCGGCGTCTGCCGCGCGCGGCCTTGCATTCATCCATCACAGGAGCTGGAGCGGCAGGAGCGGGGCGCCGAAGTTGGCACACGGCCGGTAACATCAAGAGCACAGATATCATGCTGGACAGGTCCGCCGAGGCGCGGCTGGGTACCGTTCGGAATGGTCCTCCTGCAGCTCCTCACGGGGCAGTGCCCGAGCGGCTGCGAGCTGCCGAATGACGGCTTGGTGGAGGTCGCTGATCCTCCCGCGCTTGTACGCGCGCGCGAGGCAGCCCCGCTCTCGTGGCTAACCGCAGGTGGACCCAAAACCACTCATCAAAACAACCATCAACATCCAAAACCGCCTAGAGGGGGTAGTTTGCCCGGTATATGATAGTTAGGGGGGTTAAGTGCTCCACTTCAAACTTGAGGGGGCTCTCTGGCCGAAACTCGATAGTTGTGGGGGTGATTTAGACTTCTTTCGAAGAGTTTCCATCACAAGTTGTCTCCCAACGATGATCTTCTCTCTCATCAAGGAGGAGAAGGCCATGTGGGCGATCCCAGGCACTATAAAACATGGAAAATATCATGTCGAGAGATCGGATTACTTGTCGCTTACTTCGGTCTCGGCCATATTTTGTATCACTCTCTCTTTCTTTATCAAATGAAAATGCAAAACCTTTACCCGTTTAAGGAAATGTTCAGTCTTACTTTATATTTCATTATTTTGATCAATCAAACGCTTTTTTCCTTCCATAAAAATTTATGGGTTCAGAAGAAAATCATGAATTTATAAGGAACCGTATTGTCTCGTAGGATTATCGAAATTGCGATTATGTTCAATAAATAGTAGAGCTAAACCACATAGCATTTTTTTATTGAAGTTGCATTGTGAAGTCATTACAGAAATCCCTGTCCACTCACAGGGCCATGAACCACGCTCAGTGTTACAGGATACATGTGAATATTAAACCATATTTAAGCAAATGAAACGAAAACTTCAATCAATCCATAGCGAGCTGCAACTCCTTTTCAACGCCGCTATAGCAGTTGTCATCGATCACTGTTGTTCGATGTAAGGTGGGAGCACTCCCTGTAGGAAATAGCTCAACATTGTCAAGGCTCTCTCGGGCTGGAAGGATGGAACCATATGGCCAGCTCCTCTCACAGATAGAAATGTAAATCCACCAGCGTACTGCTGCACATACCCTCCGACCTGCAAGTATACACAACAGTGAAGCCATCAGCTAGTTTCGAGGTGAAGTATCATATGTGCAGATGAATATACTAGTTTGGAAAACAGGATTTACCTCCTCCTTTGCTGTCCATGGGCGCCATGGAGTGGTGACCGGGAGGGCAAGGTCTTGGATAGTATACCTCGTTCCAGGAAGCGGACACACGGAATCGAAATCACCACTGCGTAAACCGTAGGCTATTTAATTTGTTGCAGTAATACATGTGTGAAGCGTGTGAGAATATTCAGTGATGATTTTGTTATACTACCTGAATATCCAAACGGGAAGCTTGCTCTCGATTAAGAATTTGACGGTCGCGAGCATGGACATTGGCGCATCTTTCCAGTGCAAGTTCCTGCGAAATGAAACGAAACGTGGTTTGTAGCGTGTGGGTTAAAAACAGGCAAGACGAATTGGTAGCTAATCGCTGATATATATATACTACAATTGGAGTCCAAATTATTTCATGGATGGATCTTACGTGCAGGGTTTCCACTTTGTCGCTCTGGCGTGGAAAGCGTTCTGCACTGCTGGATCATTGAGGTACCCGTAGGTAGCATAATCACTGCATGGATCATACCCAGGAAGCTGCAATTTTTGAAGAGGACAAAAGTGTTTAGTAGTACATGATATCGACTTCTCGAGGAGAATCGTTGTCGGTTAGAAGGGGAAAGCAGGAGTTGTGGCCTTACGTAGCCACTCGGGGAATATGTTCCATTTGGCGCGATAAGGCAAACTGGAGCGTAGATGTTGTAGTAATCAATGTCGCCCACTTCGAACGTGTCCAAGGCGCCGTCGCATGCTGCCTCTGAAGCATTGGTCTCCACGGGACTGCCGAAGTTGCAGTTCTTGGTGACATTGGCGTAGACCTCGTCCGACATCACGGCGTGGGTCCAGAAGAAGTCGACCACCCCATTAATGTTCCTATTGGCATCAAGATAAGGATTCCCAACCTAAGACAAAAGGAGACCCATATTATTTATTCAGAAAAACAGAGTTTTAGTTTGTTATTTTCACTGTAGGTATGTAGCTTGGATGTACCAGAATGCCCTGAAGGTTTATGATGGTTTTGTTGTTGTAGGTGTTGTGGAGCAGGATGGTGGCGGCGAGCTCCGGCACGTAGTGGCCGGCGAAGCTCTCCCCAGAGATGTAGAAGGCACGGTCCTTGTACTCCGGGAACCTCTCCAGCCATTTCACCAGAAAGACGTAGGCGTCATCAGCCGTTCTCTCATCACCGCTGAGATCATAGTCTGAAGTCGTGTTCGAGTAGGAAAATCCCACACCGGCAGGCGACTCGAGGAAGATCACATTAGCGACTGCATACATAAGCAAAGTATTAGAGTTTTGTACTATAACCTTCCAATTCAGGGGGGGCACCTCACCGGCTCAACCGGGAAGAAATAACCGGTAGAAGCCATAGCTTACCGTTGTTCCAGGCGTTCACATTCCTGCTGAGTGTCTTGTTGTCTTCCAATACGCGGAACGGGCCGAGTTCCTGCATTGCCCCGTAGCCGAGAGACGAGCATCCTGGACCTGTGGATTTCCATACATATCTTCAGCGTGATTAAAAAAATTCATCTATGCAAGTGTCACTAAAATCCTACAGAAATTTCCAAAGAGTTGTCCAAGTAAAGTTCATAATTCTAACCTCCGTTGAGCCACAGGACGAGTGGCTTTTCTGCCGCGCCGGTAGGTGCTTCGACGAGGTAGTAGAAGAGCGCGCGGCCGTTCTCCTCATCGACGGTCACATACCCACCGTACTGGTTGAAATCGACGCCGTCCAGCTGCCCTGGCAAAGCCGTGATCTTATCGGCTGCTTTGTCAGAGACAGAGCTCTCTGCACTCAGGCTGCTAGCAACCCTGTCAGCTATGTTACGCACTTTAAACGTGTCGGTACTGCTAACGCTCTTCTTCCTGGAGGAGATGAAGGCTTTCAGCTGAGCCTCCTGGGATGCATTGGCATGCAGCTGCAATGCAGCCAGGCAAACGAGAAGCAGAGAGAAGAAAGAAATGGTCTTCATCTTTGATGAGAGGGTTGTTGATCTCTCACTCTGAGATGAGAGATAACATTGGCATGCAGGATATTTATATAGGCGCTGCCCGCGCTGGTGGAAGGGAAGAGAGCAACTAGAAACGAGAAGTTTTGGATTCTGCCCTTTGTGTATTTTGGTTACAAACAGCGAGACAACCTATGCCGGCTTGCAGCTGTGCTCTTGTATGTTTACGTTCTCGTTTTCACTCAAGTCTTGCGAGCACAGATAGTTCTTTCCAACAATGTTGTGCTTCGTGAAGACGGCAACGACTCGTTGAATTGCCAGCGAAAGAGGATTATAGTGTAGATTTCTTAGCCATTTTGATGCCCACTTTTCTTGTTTAAAACGGAGATTTGGAAGGTCCTTAATGGCTACTTGTGTGCATGCTCAGTGCCCATAACGGCGACGAATTTTGGATTTCAATACACGCGACGCCAAATGGAAGTCTAGTCGAGGTGTTACTCATATGGTGGTGTTTCTTTTATCCAAAGATATATTACGCCCAGCTTTTTTTTCGAAATGGGGAAAGCCCCTGCCTCTGCATCAAAATGATGAATATGGCGTTTATTAACTTACTTCAAGTCCGGAGACTACATATGTATCAATGTTTTATACATCACGGGTCGCATAACGTGGCCACATGAATTAGCCAACGAAAGATAATATAGAGATGATTCATCTAATGGTAAATCCTATGATGTGATCGCCAGCCGTACCGGTTGAATAAATTCTGAGCTACCGTCTCCAAACGGTTTGCACCCATAATCCATCGCTTCCCGCAGCTCCTTTTATTGGAGATAGAACCACATACGGATCCAGTGGGTAGCCATGGGGATAACGTGCAGGAAAGAGTTTTTTTCGGTTTGTTAACCACAAAATCGTTCCTAGTATTCCATATTGCCCAGACCATAGCGCATACACCCACTCTAATTTGAATAAGATCTTTTTTTGGAGTACCCTTGAGCCAATTTCTAAAGAGATTAGTGACATTCTTAGGTGGGGCTAAACCAAAATACATGTGAACAATGCGCCAGATGACTTTAGGTAATGGGCAATCGAAAAAAAATGTTGTATGGATTCCTTGTTATCACAAAAACAACATTTTTCATTACCGGTCCAATTCCTTTTAATCAAGTTGTCCTTAGTTAATAAAACCTTTCGGTGTAGGAACCACATAAAAACCTTTATCTTTAGTGGTACTTTCATTTTCCAAATGTACTTTAGGTAATAGGTCTAAGTACATGGATTTAACCGTGAACGCCCCAGACGTTGTCAATCCCCAAACAAAAACATCCTTTTCATTAGTAAGTTGGACAGACATTAGCCGCTTCACAAGTTGTAACCATAACGTCCAGCGCCTCTTCGTTAAAGTACGACAAAATCTAATATTTAGAGGAATTTGATTTAGCACATTGGCTACAGTAACTTATTTATATTGCACAATGTTATAAAGAGAGGGATATTGCTCGGCTAATGACTTATTCCCTAACCAAGTATCCTCCCAAAATCTAGTTTCCTTGCCATTACCTACTGTGAAGGAACCCTTATTAAAGAAGTCCTCTTTTACTTTCATTAGTACCTTCCAGAAAGGAGAATCAGTGGGTTTCATTGTTACCTCAGCAAGAGATTTAGAGTGGAGATATTTATTTTTTAACATTTCTTGCCAAACGCCATCCTCTTTTAGAAGTTTGAAAAGCCATTTGCTTAGAAGACACTTGTTCTTTAAATCTAACACTTCGATTCCTAGGCCCCCTTGGTCCTTAGGGCGGCAGATTATGTTCCATTTAGCAAGCCTATATTTTCTTTTATGTCCATTACTTTGCCAAAAAAAGGGGATCTAAAATAATCTAGCCTTTTGCGCACCCCAACAGGGATCTCAAAGGACAACAGAAACATCGGTAAAATTGTTAACACCGAGTTAATAAGAATAACTCTATCACCATATGACAATAATTTGCCGATCCAACTACCTAATTTTATCTCAAAACGATCCTCAACTGGTTTCCACTCACCATTCTTTAGCTTACAAAAGTGAATTGGAATGCCCAAATACCCGACTCACATCCGAATATTTGCTTATATTCGCTCTCCACATTTTTAGCTTCTCCAAAAATAGTAAATTTTGCTTTTGTGAAAATTGATCTTTAGTCCAGATAGTTGTTCAAAAATGCACAATACTAGCTTCATGTTTAGAGCTTTTTCTAAATCATGCTCTAAAAAATAATTGTATCATCGCCATATTGCAAGATAGAGACCCCTCCATCCACTAAATGAGGAATAAGCCCGCTGACTTGACCATCTTCTTTTGCTCTATTTATCATTATAGCTAACATGTCCGTGACAATATTAAATAAAATCGGAGAAAGGGTGTCGCCTTGTCATAACCCCTTTCTAGTTTGAAAGTAATGTCCGATATCCTAATCCCTACACTTATGCGGCTAATGAATTCTTGTATCCACTTGCACCCCTTAGGATCAAAGCCTTTCATTCGAAGGGCTTGCGGAAGGAAATCCCATTTCGCTTTGTCATAAGCTTTTTCAAAATCAATTTTAAAAGTACCCCATCTAATTTCTTTCTATGCAGTTCATGAATCATTTCGTGCAATACTACCACTCGCTCTAGAATATGATGCCCTGGCATAAAAGCCATCTGGGTTGGGTGGACTACCGTGTGAGCCACTTCTGAAATTTTATTAGTTCCCACTTTAGTGAAAATTTTGAAGCTCACATTCAATAAACAAATTGGTCTGTATTGTCGAATTTGAATAGCATTTTCTTTTTTGGGCAGCAAAATGATTGTGCCAAAATTTAGATGATACAATGTATGCTCCCCTCTTTGAATAGCTAAAAACATTGCCATGAGATCGGATTTAATAGTACCCCAAAAATGCTGATAAAATTCTGCCGGAAATCTGTCCGGTCCTGGTGCTTTATTCTTCTCCATTTGCATAATTGCATCATACACTTGTTTTTCAGTAAACCCAGCCGTCAGTATCCTATTTTCCTCCTCGGAGAGTTGGGGGATATCATCTATTTCTGATCCAATCATTGCAAAATTATTTGGAGTAGGTTCTCCGAAGAGATTCTTGTAATATTCGGAGATATAGGTTTTTAAGTTGTCTTGTCCAACTATAGTACCTTCATGACAAGGGTATAGCTATTAAGGCCCATTATCTTAGTATCTCTGGGGCCCGAGAGTTAGGACCAAGCATAGATGTACTTGAAATATGAAATGATATTGTATACAGATAGTGTAATTTGTATTGAACCGGACCAGATCCTCGAGACCTGACCACCTATATATAGGGGCCAGGAGAGGCCGGCCAGGGACAGATTGAGATTGAGCCAATTGGTTACTAGCTTATTCTCACCACGCATCACGTTTCGCCTAGTTTGTCTGATATTTTACCTTCGAGTTCATCCGATGCCCACTTCCCCCGATCCTAAGTACTTCATCTAGGACATTTGCCGAGTTAACCCTCGTCAATTGGCGCCAACCGTGGGGACCTTGGGTGACAAGGGTATAGATAATAGAGCCCGTTACTTAAGTACCCCTGAGGCCCGTTAAGCTAGGCCCAAGTGTAATCCTAGTTGAAATACGAGTTCATGTCGTATACCGATATTGTAATATGTATCGGACCCCTCCCGTTCCTTGAGACCTGGCAACCTATATATAGGGGCCAAGAGAGGACGGTGAGGGACAGATTGAAAGCAAGCCAAGTTCACCACCACGTTTACTTTCGATACACACCTTGTTTGACTGATTTACCTTCGAGTTCATCCGACGCCCTACTCCCCCGATCCTAAGTCCTTCATATTGGACATTTGTCGAGTTAACCCTCGTCAATTGGCGCCGACCGTGGGGAACAAGGGCGTTGGAATCATGAATTCGATGACTTTTTTGCTTTTAGCCAACAGCAATCCAGAAGTCGACGAAAACCAGAAGATGGAGTTGACAAACGGAAGTCTGAGCTTCTACGTCGGAGCTTCGGGTTCGACTCGCCTTTCGGATCCAGCGAAATTGGGTCCGTCGGCAAGCAAAACTAAGACAATCACAATGTCTAGATCATATGTGGGCTCTTCCAGCGAGGTAAACTCGCCGGTCAGCTTTGCAGCAATAGAAAATACGCAAAAGAAATTCAAAGAATTCGACAGAACTCGGGAAGAACCCAACGTGGAAGTAACAGCGGATAAATCATACGATAGTCAAAGGGACTTCGCCACCGGAAGCAGTGGCGTCTCCAGGAGCATACATCAACTATGCGTCATTATCACCGAAGTAGCGGAAGAGAACGGTCACACAGATAATGCAGAAATCGATGCGCAAGTCGACAAATCAAGAAGCAACGGTAAGAAGGAGAAGGAGAAAATTCACGTCTCCAACGGGGAGTAGAGAATCATCATGTCAGCTATCAACCACGGTACAGAAGTACCCGCCAATTCAAGAAGGGAAGTTCTGATGGGATATCAATACGCACTGCATCAACACAGAAAGAAGTTGAGGGAGGAAAAAGACGAGTTCAGGAGAAGCCAAAAAAATAACAGCGTGTCAAGTGGAGCATATTGGGACGAATACAGCGACACATCAGAGTCCAGCAGAGAAAGGCATAGAGACCCGAAGCACAGCAGGAGGACAATAGTATGGGCAAAAGAAGAAAGCCGCATAAAAAGCGTAAATGAACACCCATCGGATAATGAAGAGGATTTCGTGCAAGAAACGTCAGAGGCAGCATTGGTAGCAGCACAGGCGTATCTACTAACTACACAACCAGAGCCTGGAGATCCATGGGAGCACATGCATCAAGCCGCGATACGAAGCCTCGGGTTGGTACAGGACAGACTAAGGAAACACCCTCCAAAGAAAAAGGCGACATGTCACAAGGAGAAGCGAAGAGAAAAATTTAAGCGCCAACCCTCGCAAAGCCAAACAAGCGAGTCATCAGGCGACGAAAAACGTAATGCACGAAGGGAGGACACAAGGAATATTATAGCGCAAGCAAGAGTAAACAATGCATGCTATGCGTGGAGAGAAGAAAATTGTGAAGACGACGAAAAATAGATGGGCGCGCTATGCTTTACCCGAAGGGTTCGCAGAACACGGGTACCCAAAGGATTCAAACTGTCACACGATCAGCAAAAGTATGATGGATCACAAGAACCCACGCTATGGTTATCAGACTACCTGGAAGCAGTGCAAATACTCGGAGGAACGAGAGCAACGGCAATGCAAAGCCTGCAGTTACACCTCACCGGCGCAGCGCGGTCCTGGTTAAATACAGTACCCAACGATCCCATCGGGAGTTGGGGAGAACTAGAGAGCCAATTTACAAGAAATTTCCGGTCAACATATAAACGCCCAACGTCACTAGAAGAAATCAACTCATGCGTACAGAGGAAAGACGAAACCCTGCGCTCCTATACACAGCGGTGGAGTATAATCAAAAATCTGCAGAAGACGTCTCCGACGAGCGGGCAGTAGACGCTTTTTCGGCCGGCCTCCGCCGTTCGGACCTTGTGGAAGAGTTAGGGAGAACAAAGCCTAGGACAGTATCGGAGTTAATGGAAGTAGCCAACAGATTCGCCGATGGAGAAGATGCGTATAACAACAAAAGGGGACGTTCACCAGAAGTCGACAGAGCAAGCAGGCAAAGGCAAAGGTACCGCAATGAAGACAGCCACACAAGGCGAAATCAGATAGCCGCAGGGTATAAAAGAAGGGACGAGGAAGGCTATGAAAGCAGGGAGTTTCAAGGAAGAGGCAATTGTCGCGAAGAAAAGCCAAAGTACTCTGGCCCGTCCGCACAGGATATGCTCTATGGCCCCTGTCGCATCCACTATGTGTACTTAGATGGGAAGAGAGTTTCTAATCATCAGATGAAGGACTGCAGAATATTCTTAAGGCTGCAAAGTTATCTGGACCCAAATCAAGGAGCACGTCAGGGAGGAAAGAGTACAAGTCAAGGATACCAAGTACAGCGTCTAGCAAAACATCTGGAGTCAAAAGTGTATATATCTGCAATGATCCAACCGGTGCCAAAATCCAAGAAAGAACAGAAGAGCATATCCAGACAAGTAAATTTAGCGATATCATCACCACCAGCCACAACAGAATACTTGAAATGGTACGATCAACCAGTCAGGTTCAGCAGAGTAGATCACCCAAGGAAAGTACCAAGGCCAGGGCATGCGCCAATGGTGTTGAAGGCACAAATAGGGGGATACGATGTGGGGCAAGTATTCATGGACACAGGAAGCGGCATAAATTTAATATATGCAAGAACCCTGAAGGCAATGTGCATCTCATTGGAAAGTCTAAAGCCGATAGATTGCTCCTTCCACGGAATAGTACCAGGAGGCGCAAACTACCCCCGGGGGAGAATAGAACTCGATGTTTGCTTTGGCAATAGCAGCAATTATCGCAGAGAAAAGTTAGAATTTGAAGTCATGGACTGGCCTTCGCAGTATCATGCAATCCTGGGGCGCCCAGCATTTGCAAAATTTATGGCAGTTCCTCACTACGCATATCTAACAATCAAAATTCAAGGACCTAAAGGGACAATTACGGTACAAGGTAGCTTTGAAGTATCCAACACTTGTGACAAGGAATTCAACAGGATGGCGCAAACTTTCGGCATGACAGCTAAATATGCAAGATTGAAGGGCGAAACAGACCACAATGTGTTACCCGACGTTGGGTGATCCCTGCCAGATCAGGCTTTCGATGCAACCCAAGACTCGAAAAAAATCTAGGTCCATCCTACGGACCCGAACAAAACCACCTCCATAGCAGTAAACCTGGACCCCGCATAGGAAAGCGCGCTCGTCGAGTTCCTCTGTGAGCACTCGAAAATCTTTGCCTGGTGTCCTTTAGGCATGCCAGGGGTTCCTAAGGAACTCGTCGAGCACGCAGTAAATGTGGATCCTAAAGCAAAGCCAGTCAAGCAACCGCTACGACGATTTGATGAACCCAAAAGGAAAGCAATAGCATCCGAGCTACACATGCTAGAAAATGCAGGATTCATCCGAGAAATCAAAGCATCAACATGGTTATCTAATCCAGTCATCGTCCCCAAGAAAAATACAGACGTACTAAGAGTATGTCTCGACAACACATCTCTCAATAAGCACTGTCCAAAGGATCCCTTTCCTCTATCTCGCATTGATCAGATAATAGACTCAACAGCGGGGTGTGCAAGGCTTTCCTTCCTGGACGCATATTCTGGTTACAACCAGATCAAACTGAAGAAAGAAGACGAGGAAAAAACAGCTTTTATCACACCATACGGCGTGTTCTGCTACCAAGTCATGCCTTTTGGCTTAAAAACGCAGGAGCAACCTACCAGCGGATGATGCAAAACTGCCTCGGAATTCAAATACGAAGCAACATTCAAGTCTATATCGACGACGTGGTTATCACCACAAGAAAAGAAGAGTCCTTAATCAGTGATTTGGCAGAAACCTTCGACAACCTAAACAGGTACAAGCTCAAGCTTAACCCGACAAAATGTTCTTTTCGTGTGTCAGCAGGACAACTTCTGGAATTCCTGGTATCAGCGAGAGGAATAGAAGAAAACCCAGAGAAGATCCAAGCAATACTAACAATGGGAAAACCAACAAAACTGCACGACGTACAGAAGCTCACAGGACGCGTCGCGGCACTAAGTCGATTCGTCGCACGATTGGGAGAAAAAGCGCTTCCTTTCTATGCACTCATGAAAAAATCAGACGACAAATTCGAGTGGATGGAAGAAGCACATACAGCCTTTGCACAATTGAAAAAAGTGCTCTCCACACCGCCGGTGTTGGTCGCACCAAATGAAAAAGAGCCGCTACTACTGTATATTGCAGCAACACATCAAGTGGTAACCACAGTATTAGTAGTCGAAAGAAGCGAAGAGGGAAAAGCCCATGGAGTCCAGAGGCCAGTATATTTCCTCAGCGAAGTACTATCTCCAACAAAGCAGAGGTACCCACACTATCAGAAACTTGCATACAGCGTATTCACAACAGCACAAAAGCTATGGCAATATTTCGTGGTGCATCCAATCATAGTGGTTAACGAAGCACCACTATCTAATATATTGACTAACCCTTCAGCAACAGGACGTGTCTCCTTATGGGGAATCGAATTGTCACCCCTGGACATCATGTATGAAAAGCAAAAGGCAATCAAATCCCAAGTGTTGCCGGATTTCACAGCAGAGTGGCTAGAGTTACAAAATACATGACCGCCAGATCTATCAAGTGTGTGGACAATGTATTTCGACGGATCAAAAAGAGTCCAAGGCGCAGGAGCAGGAGTAATCCTGATATCACCACAAGGCAACAAGTTAAAGTATGTTTTAAGGATGAGGTTTCCTCGAGCTTCTAATAATGAAGCCAAATACGAGGCTCTGCTCCATGGAATGAAAATGGCCAAAGCATGCAGAGCAACTCGACTAAAAATATTCGGGGACTCGAATCTCATCGTCCAACAAGTGATGAACCGGTGTGACGCCATCAGTGACAACATGACAGCATACAGAAACTTATACTACTATCTAGAGGGAACATTCGATGGATGCGAAGTTTCACACGTCAGCAGGGCCAGCAACGAGGAAGCCGATAATTTAGCAAATATTGGGTCCCAATGCCTGCCTATACCACTAGGAGTCTTTCGGGAAGAAATCATAGAGAGATCAATAAAGAACAACAAAACTTCGACCACAAAAGAACAAGGCCATCACCCAACAATAGGCTCGGGGGCTGGCAAGCCTGGCGTAGGAAACACAGTAGAACCAGAGGAAGTTATGATGATCGAAGAAACCTGGATGCAGCCATACTTGGCGTACATGATAAAAAAAGCACTACCCGAAGACACAGTGGAAGCAAGAAGGATAATACGACAATCCAAGGCTTTCGTCGTGTTACAAGGAAAGCTCTAAAAGAAAAGTATAACTGGCGTTTTACAACGATGCGTCACTCCCCAAGAAGGACAAGAAATACTAAAAGATATCCACACAGGAGTATGCGAGCATCACGCTAGCAGCAGAGCTATTGCAGCTAAAGCCTTTCGTGCAGGGTTCTACTGGTTAACAGCCATTGAAGACGCAAAAGATATAGTCAGAAAGTGCGAGGCTTGTCAATGGTTCGCATCTCGACCACATGCACCAGCAGCAGAATTACAGCCGATACCATTATCCTGGCCTTCTGCGCAATGGGGCCTCGACATGGTAGGGAAATTGCACAAATCCTGGCCAGGAGGTCATGTCTACATGTTGGTGGCAGTAGACAAATTTATTAAATGGGTAGAGGCAGCCCCAGTAACAACCCAAGATTCCACAGCAGCAATCAACTTCATCAAGTCTATAGTATTTCGCTTCGGAGTACCGCACAGCATCATCACAGACAATGGGACAGACTTCACATCAAAAGAGTTCAAGAGCTACTGCGAAAGTATGGGAATCAAACCGAAATTCGCGTCTGTAGAACATCCAAAGACAAATGGACAAGTCGAGAAAGCCAATGGCTTAATATGCAACGGGATAAAAAAGAGGCTGTTAGCACCCCTGGAGAAAGCTAAACACGCCTAGGTAGACGAGCTACCCTCCTTACTTTGGAGCCTCAGAACTACACCCAACGCGGCTACCCAAGAAACTCCCTTTTTTGGTCATGGCGCAGAAGTCGTGCTTCCAGTTGAAATCACCCATGAAGCCCCAAGAATCGCGGCTTACAACAAGACAACTTCCATAGAAGCACTTCAGGACGATGTTGATGCACTCGGCGAAGCAAGAGATGTCGCACTCTCCAGAGCTATGCAATACCAGGAAAGCCTACAAAACTACCATAGCAGTCGAGCTCGTCCACGATCTTTCGTGGTAGGAGATTTAGTCTTACGACTCAAACAGGAAGGTCACGGCAAATTAGAGTCCCCATGGGTGGGACCTTACATCGTGACAGAAGTAATACCAGGAGGAGCTTATCGACTACTAGACAAGAAAACAGGGAAAAATGAGAGCAACCCGTGGAATGCAGAACAACTACAGCGGTTCTATGCGTAGAAGGAGTATGGCGACAGGCACTTTCGAGTTATAACCCTCTGAACCCAGAACATGAGGCCACAGGTCGGGTTCTTTGGGTCAACTCGACAATATGTATAAGCATGTTTCTATTTTTTCCACTCGAGGGCTCCGACCCTCGAGTCATATGAAAAAAAATAAACAATTATCGAGATCCCGTATCCATGATTATTCGATAAATCTTACAAGGTTGCTCACAACCCGATATTCGACAAGAAAGTAAGCACAGTTCAAGGGAACTCAATGGTAAATCAAAGACATACCTCGAAACATCGATTAGTTCCCATGGTCTATTAATAGATAAACAAGGTGGCACAAAATAAAGTTCATCACGAGTACTTGTTACATGGAACATGAAAGAACTAAAAACGAAAGATTACATCAAAGGAGCATCTACTGAAAGTGTACTTTAGCCTCATACTCCTTCTGGCATTGAGTACCATCATAGATCTTCACATCAAACTTCGATGTGCCACAGTGGTAATCAAAGATCATGAAAAACCCTTGGTGGAGGTCATGGTCTTCCGCAAACTGGGGCCAGCCACCCTTGAAGTACATCTCGCCGTCTCCATCGTACCATACCTCTACCTCGTAGGGAGTTCTTCCTCCAGATTGTTCGTGAAGAACTGCTTCACGAAGTTCCCGCCCATCCATGAACTTAGTAAATTTCAGCGGCACCCGCTGAATCTTGCGGCATTGAGCGCCGGCGATGCAGAAGAAGGAATAAATTTTAGGAGGAGGAGGAGGAGAAGCATTACGCGATGGAGCACTCGGACCTGGTGCAGCAGCAGTAACCTTGGGCTTGTTCTTACTCCCCACAGGGCGGCCAGGGCGCCTTTTCACAAGCATGGACGATGAGGCCACCGCAGCAGGGTCTTTTGATTTATTTTTACTGCCGCGAGGACGGCCACGACCCTGTTTCTCCACCTACGCACCGATGTTCAGGTGCGAACCACCAGCATCCGCCATGGAAGGCAAGTGCTTGGAGAGCAAACCCTAGATAAGATGCGGGAGATGAAGATGATACGGTGGAGGAAGACAGTAATGAAAGAGTTAGGGTTTTTCCCTAGCCAACGTGCTTTATTTATAAGTAAACTTTCATGGGCCTCCGCAAATTAAAGGTCCAAATACATCTATAGGCTTTTATATTTTGCCTCGAGCAGAAGATAAGACAGTGACATCATATCAAGGACAAGACACGTGTGTAGTTGTAAGGAGAAAAGTGCAGTATGGATGAATAAGTGTAGAAGTATGTCAAGGAGCACACCACACCTCGTCGTGGACTCGGGGGCTCACATCGTCAGAAGAGCAGGAAGAATATTTAAAGCACAATCGTGCCAAGACTATCACAGGAGAAAATTTATTAGGCGATAGTATTTATATTTTGAGCCTATACCCGAAAAATTTCGGCTATAGCCTCGGGGGCTACTCCTATCGGGAGCACTGGTCGTGCACCCGATGGCAATGGACCAACTAGAAGAAAAATATAAAAGGTGCAATCGACTACCTTTCGTCGACAACAAACTTCGACTTCATTGTCGACAAAATAAAGATCGATTACTCCCATCGGGAGTTATTTATGAGTTATCTAAAAGAACAACTCGAATATTTTGTACATTCCAACAGTCAAACAAGGCTGGGACATATGATTCTCGAGTTGCGTCATCGCGACGGAACCCGAATGCCATGATTGAAACATATCGTGAAGGTAAGACCCCAGGATCTGTCCTGTGTGGCCTCGTATACGCACATAAATGCGCTCTGCTAGTAATTATCCATGTCTACGACGCGAAGAAAATCCTAGTGGACGCACTGGGTACCCTGAGAACCACTGGGACTCGTTCTTTGTAAGTCCTAAATGCGGCAAAAGAAGGGGTTTGACCAGTTTCCCAGATTCAAGTCCAAGGGGATTGAATTTGAAGTAGGTGACAAGTATCTGTTTCGGCAGTTAACTGGCCTCTTGATCTGTCAGAGTTGTCAGGCTTGTTCATCAAAACCCCTTGCGAGATAATATAATGAAGGATGTTTATTTTTTTAGTGCAGGCGGAAGAAGAAAAAGTCGAAAGATTGATCAAGTCGAAGATATGAAGATTTGAGATTCAACCCGGATCTACAATTCTGGTAGAATCTCGGGGGCTACTTACAAGGGTATAGATAATAGAGCCCTTTACTTAAGTACCCCTAAGGCCCGTTAAGCTAGGCCCAAGTGTAATCCTAGTTGAAATGCGAGTTCATGTCGTATACCGATATTGTAATATGTATCGGACCCCTCCCGTTCCTTGAGACCTGGCCACCTATATATAGGGGCCATGAGAGGACGGTGAGGGACAGATTGAAAGCAAGCCAAGTTCACCACCACGTTTACTTTCTATACACACCTTGTTTGACTGATTTACCTTCGAGTTCATCTGACGCCCTACTCCCCCGATCCTAAGTCCTTCATATTGGACATTTGTCGAGTTAACCCTCGTCATTGGGTGTTGGAATCATGAATTCGACGGCTTTTCACTTTCAGCCAACAGCAACCTGGAAGTCGACGGAAACCAGATATCCTTTGGAACCATCGATTTTCAACCACATCCACCAACCCTCACTCTAGTCTTCGCAAACTTGGATCACGAGATGGACCTGACGTTCGGGACCCTAAACTTTCGCGTCAGCTCCCTGGGTTTAGTTTGCATATCAGACCTGACAAAATCAGGTCCGTCGGTAGAGAAAACAGCATCCGTGGTAATGTCAGATTCATCGATTGGCTCCTCCAGCGAGATAAACTCACCGGTCAGCTTCACACTGATGAAAACTACAGAGTGTACAATTGAAGAACTCGATGAAATCATGGGAAACCTCGACTTAGAAGAAACATCGGATCACACGGATAAAGGTTTTAGCCATAATTTTGACAAAGGCACAACAGCGGACTTCACCACCCAAAGCGGCGGTGTCTCCAACAATGATGAGAGCATGCGGAGATCAGAAGAGAGGTACATCAGCAACATACACTAGGTATGCGTTATCATAACTGAGGCAACAGAAGAAGATGATGGTGGAGACAACTTGGTAGTCAACGCACAAGGTGACAACCCGAGGAATAACCACAGGAAGGAAAAGGAGAAAGTGTACGTCTCAGCAGGAGAGTGGAGGACGATCATGTCGGCAATCAATCATTGTACGGGAATACTCACGGATTCATAAAGAGAAGTTTTAATGGGATACCAATATGCCCTCCACCAGCACAAAAAGAAGCTACTACAAGAGAAAATCGAGCTAAGGAGAAGCCACGAGTCCAACAGCGCATCGAGTAGGTCATAATGGAAAGAATACAGCGAAACATCAGAATCAAACGAAGAGAGGTACCATGAGCTGTCGTCGTGGTGAAACAACATATGCCATAGGATGGCTTAAATGGGGGCCGAACTAGATGCTGGAGGATTCGGGAGAGGGGAACGGGCTAAAGAGCACGACAGAAAGGAACACAGATCTACCCAGGTTCGGGGCTCTCGTAAGGAGATAACACCCCTACTCCTGCTCTACTGATTGTATATTTGGGTCGATGTAGTACACAACAATGGTGCTTCCAAGCTCTCTGCTAGAGAAGGAAGATGAACTGCTAAGTGTAGGAACACAGAGTGACCAACCCTTTACCAGGGCTCCCTATGCCACCTTATATAGTGGTGGCCAGGGTTACAACGGTCATACAAGACCACAAGACACGGGCTACACTCCAAACAGGAGCTGGTGACGATGGCAGAGACCCTTGACTTCGCCCCTGATTGCTCTCGATGGGACGCCATATCCCTGTACCTTGTACCTCTTGAACTGTGGCCTTACCTCTGTGCGGTGAGCTCGTACTTGTGCACAGTGAGGGTAGGTAACCTCCACTGTGCACCCTGCCATCTTACTCTGCTACCATGCTTGGATGTTTTCTTCCTTGATTGTAGGGATGTGACACCTTGGTTGACTTAAGTATCCCGGATATGACCGTTGGCCATACCCAGGACATATATGCCGGACCAACGACCTACGAGGGTCGGGTAATCCGGCCTCCCCTGCTCCTGCACAACACACCAAATGGTTAGGCCGGCATATCTAAGTATGCCGGCACACATATACCAGTATTCCGGCTATACCGGCATATCCAAGTATTAGCCGGGATACACACATATGCCGGCCTGGCCGATGCTCTTATATTCCGGCCAGGCCCTTTCTTGATAACCCGGCATAAGTCAACCATAGACTTTGTGTCTTTCTAGTCTCTTGACCCTACCGGGGGTTATCCCCCCGACACTAGTCCCCGAAGCTGCCGAGGTTCCCCAGTCATAGCTGTGGAGCCTCGACAGGTTCAACATACCTTTCTTCATTATGCCCCGGTGATCAGATTATATCCCGGCCTCTGTTCCTGTTCCAAAACTTATTCCGGCCGGTCCCGAGGGGTATTCCGGACGGAACATATACATCGGGCAGTTAATCCGACATATAGACGAGTCTTCCTCGAGAAGCCATGCCTGACAGCTTTGCATCGAAACTTGTAACTGTCCTGCCACCTCGAACGGTCACCCACGATGTGACGGTTCTCAGTGCAGTTACTCCTCGCCATCATTGCGTCATGGCACGGTTACCGGAACCGCCGCCCCACTCTGTGCCGCCACGTGGCGACTCTCTGCAGGAACGGTCGGGGGAGTGGAACACTACCCACGATCCCCACGACCCTGCCTCTTCGGTATAAATATGGGGTGGGGGTAAACTTGCTCTTTTTACCCCCGCCACAGTGCCTTCTTCCTCTTCTGCTCTCCTGCCCCTTGCGCTTCGCCGCCGGACCGAGGGACAGAGAAGGAGCGCCGCCGACGACCCGCTCTACTCCGGCGCCGATGCCCGATGACGCACGGCATCACCATTGACGACGCCGCCGCCGCCGCCTCTTCTCTCTGCAGCATTGCAGGGAGATTGGATCTTCTTCTGTACGCTCGCCGTCGTCGTTCTTTCGCCGTCGGCCAAACTCCGGTGAGTTCCTCTCTCCCTCTGTTCTTCCTCTTTGATGCTTCTTCATAGCTTCGCATTGGTAGCCATATCCGCATAGATCTAGTGCAGTTCCTCTCTGGATTCGACTAGCATTGCTAACAGCGCTCACAGGTGTTCTTCCTTAGAATTTTTACCCTTATTTGTTTCCTGTTTTAACTGGCTCGGTAGATCTTTGATTTCTGCTAACCTTGGGGAGAGTGGTATGCCGGAGAGACTAACCTCCCTCTTTTCTCTGGCCTTGATAGGAATAACATCACGGGACTCCGGCTCTCACGCCTTGTCCCGGCCACTAAGATGGCATCTTCAAGCATGACGGGCACCTCGGCCTCTGAGGAAGATACCTCGGCCCGAGCCCACGGACGCTCCGGCTGGGAGGGGTCGGAGGTTACTCCGGCCGACATATCCTGGGTCACCTCCACCAGGAGAGTCCCGGAGGGCGTAGCATGCAGGCTACCAGCAGGAGAAACTGTGCCGGCACCTGAACCTGGCGAACGCGTCGTCTTCATCGCCCACTTCGAGCGTGGCTTCGGCCTGCCGGCATCGGACTTCTTCCGGGACTTCCTCAACACCTACGACCTACAACCTCATCATATCCCGGCCAATGCCGTGATGATCCTCTCCGCCTTCGCTGCTTTTTGCGAGGGCTATGCCGGCATAGAGCCCCTTACTCAAGGCTGGGCGAAGTACTTCCAACTGCGGAAGCAAGTCGTCCAAGAGCCGCCCCGGAGCAAGGACGACCCGCCGGAGACGGCCCAGGAAAAGAAGGACCGCCCCATGACCCTCTGCGGCGCGGCCACCATCATGTCCCGAAAGGGCTCGGACTTCCCCAAGGTGGAGCTCCTGGAATCTTGCAAGAAGTGGCAGAAAAGCTTCTTCTACGTCAAGAACACCACCGACGAGGATCTGCTCAACCTGCCACCATTTGTGGACGAGCCACCCTTGGCTATGACGAACTGGACCTACAACCCGAAGAACTCGGTGATGCCGGTGAATGCGCTTCACCGGGTTAAGGGCGAGCTCCGGGATGCCGGTCTTACTCCTCAAGACCTGGTGGCCTGCTATATAAGCCGGCGCGTCTCCCCTCTGCAGCGCCGGTCGCACAAGATCTGCCAGATGAGCGGGCCAATGGACCCCACCCGGCACTCCACACACGAGCTGACTCCGGCCGACATTCTGCGCCGGATTAAGGATGTCTGCAAGTCCTCTCAGGCCACTTTTGCCTGGGGGCTAGAACCATACAGCCGGGATAGGCCCGCCCCAACGGTAAACCATCTTATCCGATACATAAAGTCCATGTCCAGCACATAGATACTTAAGCCGACACATGTCTGTTTGCCGACACATATCATATTGATCCGACATACCTCTTCCACCGGCATATTTCCTTGTCTGAATACTTGACTTTGCTGTTTATACAGAAATTCAGCTTCCAAGCCATGGAGAACTCCCGGATCAAGATCGCGGCGGACCGCACTGTTGCGGATGTTGAAGATCCGGACCATTGGGATAAGCTTCCCAGGAGCACCCGTGCTGCAGCTGCCATGGGTAAGGGCTCTTCATCCCGGCATTATACTCAAGACCGGAGTGAGATTGATTCTGACGAGGAGATCCTGCTGTACTATGACCCGATGCCACTTGCATATGCCTTTCCAGAAACACCTATTGCTTACGAGTTTCCAATGCCGTCCTCAGCTATCCCGGACGATATGGTTATCGACGCCGCCCCTCTGAACCAGGGACCTCCTTCCACCGGCGGACGTGCCGGCCGGAAGCGAGGGGTGAAGCCCCAGCCCGACACACCTCAGAAGTCGAAGAGGCAGAAGGTCGGTGTGCCCATACTGAAGAAACCGAGACCTGTCGCCGCGGGGTAAGTTCCTTCTGCTTGTTTCATTTCCGACATATCTCTTGCTTGCATTATTGACTTGGCGTTTTTTTCTCTTTCAGAGCTCCTCTTGCGCCGGAACAAGCTTCTGGCTCGAGTGGCGACCCGAAAGTTACCAAGCCCGCGGCCACCGCTACCTCCGACATACCCTCTGCTAGCCACACGACCTCCCCGGCGCCGGCATCTTCGCCTGCGCCCGACAAGACCTCCTCCCCGGCGAAGGACGTTCCTCCGCCGGAACAAGACACCTCTGCCCCCGATGTCCACATGGACTCGGGGGCTCAACAGGAACCTCCGGCTCCTGATGTCCACATGGACACAGGAGCCCACCAAGAAGCCCCAGACTCCGGCGCGCCCACCAGCGATGCCGGCACAACTGACGACGCCGGCGCAAGCGACAAGAGCGCCGGCATAGATTTTAAAGGAAAGGGCCCTGCTGTGCCGGAAGTCCGGACTATTCCGGAACCTGCCCCAGCTGGCCAAGCTTCACCGGCCGCGCCGGAACAGCCTGCACCCGAGACTCCATCCTCTGAGAAGACTCCTGCGCCGACCAAGGCCACTGCCTCGGCCAAAGCCACTGCCCCGGCCAAGACCACCGCCCAGGCCAAGTCCGGCACTCTCAAGTTCCAGCCTAGCAAGTCCGGCATGCCTTCCGCCGCCACTGTTCCTCCTAAAGCAGCGTCCCGGACCAGCTCTGCTCTGGCCCTGCATCTTGGCAGGGCAGCAACCCGTCCTGGTTACCGGGCCAGCTTCTTCGACACACCAGAACTCGAGGGCATCGTCCCTCTTCTGACGAAAAGTGACCAGAGCCTCGGCTCTCTTAAGGAGCGCTGCGCGAAATGGAATGACGCCGACTCCCTGGACACAGCTGAATCCAAGAAGAAGAAACAGGCCGAAGCTTCGGCCACCGGCAACCCAGCTGATATCCTGGCCGCGAAGCCCATTCCTATTGCCTGCGAACTTCTCAGTCTTCAGCAACGACTTCATCGCCTGGCCGATGCCACCAACGTAAGTCCTTTACATATAGATATCCCCAGTCCCCGAAAATGTCAGCTGTCCGGGATACGGACATCCGGGATTTTCCAAGACCTTTTGCACTTAGCTGCTTTTGCAATTAACTTTCCGACATATGAGCTCGATTCGAGCTTCAAATCCTAGTCACCGAGAGCCGGGATAGGTGCGCAGCACCTGTGCCGGGTCTCTACAATTTCACATCTCAATTATTTTTCAAATCCTCTTGACCGAGATATAAGCTCGATTCGAGCTTCAAATCCTAGTCACCGAGAGTCGGGATAGGTGCGCAGCACCTGTGCCGGATCTCCTATAGCATAAATAGTTCATATAATCTTCAACTGTACTGGCATGCTTTAGTTATCTCATATCCCTTCAAATCCTAATACTTTTGCAGCGCATGAATAACGCCCGTGCCGACATGTTCCATGACTTGGTGTGCGAGCATCGGAAGCTTTCCGACGCACACAGCAAGCTCCAGCTGGAACTGTCCCAGAAAGGTAATTTCAGCCGACATACCTTGCCCTTCTCAATAGTCCTCTGGCCGGCACATCTTAATATGCCGACACCTAATCTTTGTCTGACATTTGGCAGCTGGTGCCGAAGCCCAAGTCACCGAGCTTGCCAAGAGAGTGAAGGAGCTTACTGGTATGCCGGATCCTCTTAACCTTGAACTAATCCTTCTGTACTTCAAATCCTTTAATCTTTTCACTGTTTTCTTTCTTCAAATCCTTGTTTTGACTTCAAATCTTTTCAGACGAGAAAGCTGCACTGGAGGCACGCCACCAGGACTGTGTGTCCTCAGTGGATGTAGCCAAGCAACTGGACGACCGGGATGCCGGTCACAAGGCCGAGGTTGAGCAGCTGAAGGGCCAGATCACCGAGCTTCTGGACGAAAAGGAACAGAGGGAGGGCCTACTGAAGAAAACCCAGTCCCTGCTTGTCACCTCCGAGACTGATGCCTCCGACGCCCACGCTGAACTGGATAGCCTGAAGGAGCAGGCCACCAAATGGGAGGTTACAGTTGCACAGCTGAATGTCGACCTTGCCAGTAAGCTTCTAATCCTTTCCCTTTATCCTTCCCGACATGGTGTAATTCTCTCCGGCATAGCATCTATGCCGACATATTCTCCTTTTGCTAACATTGTTTCTATTCCTCAGACATGTTTCCCGCTTCCGTCGAAGACGTTGAGAGGGCTTTGCAGTTGGACCGAGAAAGCCGGGGTGTTCCGGTTGACTCGCCCAACTGGGACATGTCGGAGCAGCTGCTGGCTCTGCAGTCCCGGAAAAACGCCATGACGCTCTACACCGAAGAACTCTTATATGGCGCCCAGGAGGCATTCTCTGCCCTCTGGCCGGGACAAAGGACTCCCACTGATCCCGTCGACCTCGGCAACGATCTGCAGCTGGCCAAGGTTCGCCTCCGGGAGTGGCGAGATTCCGGCGCGAGGGTTGGAGCTGACGAAGCTCTCAGCTACTTCTTGTCCTGGTATGAAAAGGCTGACTTGGAGACTTTGCGCACTGTGCGCGAAGGATCCATCTGGACCACGGATCCGGAACACATTCGGCGCCGACGGGAGCTGGCCGACAGCTATGTGGACTATGCCGACACTGACGCCTTCGTTCGGGATATCCGTGAGCCGGAGAAGAAGGACGATGCCGGGACATCCGCCGCTGCTGAGGGCTCCGACTCCAGCCAGGATGAAGATGAAGCTGAAGAGGCCGACACTGATGTCCCGGAACAGGCATCTGCCCCGGGCGGAGGTGATGGCTCCATTCCATCTGCTGGGTCCGGCACTCCTGAAGCCGACATCTCCACCGCCACTGCTCCACCAGCCGGCGCCTCTGCTTCTGCCCCTGGTCCTTGACTTTGCAGCATAAAAACTTTAAGTTTTATCAGATCCCCGGTATGTCGGGTGCAGATGTAATATACACGCTTAATTTCCTTTGGTTTGCTACCTGAACAAGTTTTATCTTGGTTTGCTTGTTACTAATGCCGGATCATCTTTTGGCTAAGTCACCGAGTTGTTTTCCTGTTTCCTCAATTTCACAACCTTGGCTACTTGTCTACCTCAATTGGCTTTCGACGTATGAGTCTCAAGGTTGCTTCCTCGAACATACAGTACTTTAACTTTGAGACTTAGACTTCAAATCATCCGACACTTTAAATTTTAACTTTAGCTTTAACGAAAATGTCGGTTCGCTTGCTTTGTATTTCCTTAGCCGTTTTCCATGTGTAGACAATCTCCGGCATCTACTCTTGCTAGCCATGAAGCCGGGTTTCGGACAGCAGCTGAGTCAAAGAGTGGCCTTTGGTGCCGACACATTACTAGGCCGACATAGGAAACATTCAAATAAAGCCAGCCGGCATATAATAAAGAACTGTAAATAAACAACAAATATACCTCGGAGCTAGTTACCCGGCTTCTTCGGGATGCCGGCATTTCATTCATTAGTCTTGTGCCGGCACAACACGCCGGCATACAAAGGAAAATATGGAAATACATACATTGTGTTGCTCAGGAGTAAAAGGGGCGCAGTAGAGCTATGTTCCATGGCCTCTTGGTTTCTTCTCCGGACCTGTCCGCCTTATTCTTCTTGGGGTCCTGCGCATCTATAAGATAATAGGCATCATTGTGCAGAGCTCTGCTCACAATGAATGGCCCCTCCCATGGAGGAGTTAACTTATGCCGGCCTTCTGTTCCTTGCTTTAGCCGGAGTACTAGATCTCCCTCTTGAAATCTCCTTGGATTTACCTTCTGCGCATGATAGCGTCTGAGGTTCTGCTGATACACTGCTGTTCTTGACAGAGTTATTTCCCTTGCTTCCTCTAGCAGATCAACATCATTTTCTCTGGCTTCTTTAGCCTCTTCCTCAGTATATAGCACTATTCTTGGTGCATCATGTATTACATCTGTTGGAAGCACAGCTTCTGCTCCATACACCAGGAAAAATGGTGTGTAGCCTGTTGATCTATTCGGAGTTGTTCTTAAACTCCACAGCACTGCTGGCAGCTCATCTAGCCAACATCCCAGAGTTTTCTCCAGGGGCTCTATCAGCCGGGGTTTTATGCCGGATAATACTAGCCCATTCGATCTCTCTACTTGGCCATTGGCACAAGGGTGGGCAACCGACGCAACGTCCAGCCGGATTCCCACTTCCTCACAAAATCTGGCAAATGGCCCTTGGGCAAAGTTTGACCCATTGTCAGTGATGATGCTATGAGGAACACCATATCTCAAGATTATATCCTTTAAGAATTTCACTGCTGTGTGACCATCACACTTGCTTATGGGCTTCACTTCAATCCACTTGGTGAACTTGTCCACCATGACCAGGATATGGGTCATCTTCCCTCTGGCCGGCTTAAAAGCCCCGACCATATCCAGGCCCCAAACAGCAAAGGGCCAAGTTATTGGGATAGTTTTCAGGGCAGATGCCGGCTGATGAATCTGGTGGGCATATCTTTGACACCCATTACATTTCCGGACCAAGTTTTCTGCCTCTTGCAGTGCCGTTGGCCAATAGAAGCCATGCCGGAATACCTTTGCCACCAATGCCCTGGACGAAGCATGGTGACCACACTCCCCCTGGTGAATTTCCCGGAGCATCTCCAGACCCTCCGCAGATTCGACACATCTCTGCAATACTCCGGTGGTACTTCTCTTGTATATTTCTTTGTTGATGATGGTATACGCTTTGGATCTCCTTATAACCCGGCGGGCCTCGGTTTCATCCGCCGGCACTTGACCATCCACCATGAAGTTCATGATAGGACGTGCCCATGAGGGCACTTCCCTAACAGTGAACACTGCCTGATCTATTTCCATCATTTCGACCGACACATAATCGATCTCCATGGGCTGCGAAGTCCCCGGGACTGAAGAATCAGTCCCCGGGTATGCCGGAGCAGTCCCCGGGTATACCGGCACAACCTCTTGGCACATTTTACCCTTGCCTTTAGTTTTGCTCCGGAATACTGTACTAACAGCATATGCCGGCCCAGTCCCCGGGACTGAGGAAACAGTCCCCGGGTTATCCGTCCTGGCTCCGGCATCTATCTCCATTGGAACTGCTTCGTTTGGACCTGGCGGGACATAAATGGAGGATGACTCCGGCGAGGGTTTGATCGATGGCTTCCTCAGATGCTCCAGCGAAATGCCGGGCGGGATTGAATCTCGGGAAGACCCCAGCTTGGATAATGCATCGGCTGCATCGTTCTGAGCCCGGAGAACGTGCCGGAACTCACAACCTTCAAAGTAACCACTTAACTGCTGCACTAGGAAACGGTATGATGCCATGTTAGCATCATGCGCGTCCCATATGCCGGAACACTGCTGAATCACTAAGTCAGAATCACCGAAGCACATAATCCGGCGAATTCCTATGTCCTTAGACACCTTCAGGCCATGCACAAGTGCCTCATATTCCGCCACATTATTTGATGCTGCAAAGTGAATCTGCAGGACGTATCTCAGCTGGTCATTCTTTGGTGAACTGAGAACTATGCCGGCACCCAAGCCATGGATTGTCTTGGACCCATCGAAATGCATCCTCCAATAATTTGCATCTGGCAATGGTGGCTCATACTGTATCTCGGCCCAGTCAATAAAGAAATCAGCCAAGACCTGGGACTTGATTGTATCCCTCTTATCGTACTGCGGTGTATATGGTGAAAGCTCTATTGCCCACTTTGCTATCCGGCCGCTGGCATCTTTGTTGCTTATAATTTCCGAGATAGGGGCCTCGGCCACTACCCGGATTGGATGCTCTTGGAAGTAATGCTTGAGCTTCTTGGCCGCCATATAGACACCATAGGTCATCTTCTGATAGTGGGGGTAGTTTTGCTTTGAGGTGGAGAGGACTTCACTCAGATAATATACCGGCCGCTGCACGGTTTTGCCTCCTTCCTCTCGCTCTACTACCACCACAGCACTGACAACTCGGTTGGTTGCCGCTATATAGAGCAACATTGGCTCCCGGGGCATCGGAGACGCTAATACCGGCGCTGTTGACAACAACTGTTTCAATTCCTTGAAAGCTGCATCTGCTTGCGTTGTCCAGACAAATGTGTCAGACTTTTTCATCAACTGATATAACGGCAGAGCTTTCTCTCCCAGCCGGCTTATGAAGCGGCTCAGGGATGCGAGGCACCCAGTGAACTTCTGTACTTCCCTCAAATCTGTCGGCGGCTTCATCCTTTCTATGGCACGAATCTTGCCGGGATTCACCTCAATACCCCGGCTGGAAATAAGGAAACCGAGCAACTTGCCCGCCGGCACACCAAAGGTGCACTTAGCCGGATTCAACTTCATCCGGAATCTCCTCAGGTTCCCAAAGGTTTCCCGGAGATCATCTATGAGAGTCTTGCTCTCCTTGGTTTTTTTGACGATATCATCGACATATACCTGCACATTTTTATCTATCTGATCGTGCAAACACTTTTGCATACACCTTTGGTAAGTTGCGCCGGCATTTCTTAAACCGAACGGCATAGTGAGATAGCAATAAGCCCCGTATGGGGTAATAAAGGATGTCTTTATTTGATCTGGCTCATACAAGGGGATCTGGTGGAAACCAGAATAGGCATCTACAAATGATAACAGTTCACATCCGGCTGTGGAATCAATCACTTGATCGATCCGAGGGAGCGGGAATGGATCTTTAGGACATGCCTTATTCAAGTTGGTGTAATCAACACACATCCGCCATACTTTCACTATGGCGGGCTCATCTTTCTTCTTTTCCACCAAAACCGGATTAGACACCCAATCCGGATGAAGTACTTCCTTGATAAAGCCAGAGGCTAAGAGCCTGGCCACTTCCTCCCATATGGCTTTCCTTCTATCGCCGGCATTCCGCCGGAGCGGCTGCTTCACTGGCTTAGCATCGGGTCTCACGTGCAATGCGTGCTCAGCCAGCTCCCTCGGCACACCTTGCAGGTCCGAAGTAGACCATGCAAAGATATCCCGATTCTCACGGAGGAAGCTGATGAGCTCGCTTTCCTATTTGGGATCCAAACTTGCCCCAACCAGGGCATGGCGCTCCGGGAAAGCTTCATCCAGAGGCACCTTTTTGACTTCCTTACTCACTTGAAAAGAAACGCTGCCACCGGGATTTGTCATGCCCGGCATAGATTTGCCGGCCACGACCGTCTCAGCAATCTCCACTGCTCGCTTGAGCCTCTTCCTCTCCTCTGCAATGATCAGAGTCTCGGCCAGATTGGATCCGGCGGTGGCACATGCCATCAAACGCTTGTAATCACCAATGATGGTGATCACTCCTTTGGGTCCCGCCATCTTCATCTTCAGATACGCCACATGCGTAGAGGCCATGAATTTTGCCAGTGTCGGCCTACCCAGCAAAGCATGGTAGGGGCTCTCCAGATCAACCACCTCGAACATGAGGTTTTCCACCCTGCAGTTATCCCGGCTGCCAAACATGACATCCATCCGGATCTTGCCCATCGGCGCACACGAAAGTCCCGGCACAATGCCGTGGAACGTGGTCTTGCTCGGTTCCAGCATATTTTCCTTGATTCCCAGCTTCTCCATCGTATCCCGATACATGATGTTGATGCTGCTTCCATTATCAATGAGGACCTTGCTGAATCTCACGTTATTAGCCGGCCCGACGAATGTCGGATCCATCACCAGAGCATATCCGCCGGGATTTGGCATGATCCGGGGATGATCTGCCCTGTCCCAACCAACAGCCTGGTCAGACCAGTGCATCAGTTTCGGAACGGCCGACATAACGGCGTTTACCTCCAAACTCCGCCGGTACAAGCTCTGCTTGTCTGTTCTCTCGGTCTCAAAGACCATATAGCTCTGATCATACTCCTTGTACTCATTCCGGCCCACTCCTGGGCCTCCGGCGTTATATTCCGGATTATAGCTCTGGTCAACTTGATTTACGCCGGCATTTCCGGCGTTGCTCTGATTCCCGGGATTAACCGGCCTAGGTGGGACTGCAATCGTATTGGCACCTGTCAACGGCGATGGAGCTGCCGGGACAGAGGGTCTAGCCGGTCCCCAGGGACCTGCACGACCTGCTAATATGTCGTCCAGCCACGAACAGTTCCTTGTCAAATGGTTTGCCGGCTTTCCCGGCTGGAATGTGTGGAACACACAAGGCTTGTCCATGGCAAGACCCACAGTATACTTCGGCCACTGCTTCTTCTGGCCGGCGGCTCCGCCGGCATTCTTGTTGGTCCAGACATTCTTCTTCTGGAACGGCTGTGCTTGCTGCTGCGGCTGCTGCTGAGGCTGCTGATAGTCCTCATATCTCGGACGCTGGCTACTGCCGGCGCCCCTTGCTCTTCCTCCACAGCTGCAACTTGTGCTGCCCCATACCGGTGATCCGGCCTTTCATCTCTTCTCTTGTTCCGGTTATCAGTGCGATAATATTGCCCTGATCTCCCGGCATTGCTGGTGTTCCCCTGGGTTTGCCCCTGTCCTTGTGAATCGAGACTGGGCTGCATGGGATCTCCCAGAGCATAACTATCAGCGATCTTGATTGTTTCGGCCAGCGTGGCCGGCATTTGCCTCTGAAGCTTTTGCCACAGCATGGTGCCATGCCGGCACCCATGAGCGAACCACATGATGGCCTGCTGCTCATTGATTCCTTCGCAGGAATTGCGCAACGTGCACCACCTGGTCAGATAGTCACGGTCAGTCTCATTCACTCCTTGCCGGCAGTTAGCCAGCTGCTGCGGACGGTTGGGCCTCTTGTATGTACTGGTAAAGTTCGACACAAACTGCTCTTCGAAATCAATCCAGCCGTTGATACTCCCGGCCGGCAAATTATTCAGCCATATCCTGGCTGGACCTTCCAACATCTGCGGCACATATCGTACCGCCCATCTGAGGTTTCCTCCGGCTATGTTCACCGCTGTGGAGTAATCCTCCAACCAATCTTCCGGCTTCGTACTGCCATTATATGTCCTCGCGCCACGCGCGAGCTGGAAGAAGTAAGGCACCGGCTCCCCCATAATACGGGGTCCGAAACACATAGGGCCCGGAGCTCCTTGTCTCTCCACCAACTCTGATTGGTGGATCTTGTCCAGCTTGAAACGTGCATCATTGGCTTCCAAGGACCGAGGTCCAAGCCGGGATGCTATTGGGCCTGCGATCATCTGCTGCTGCTGCTCCGGCTGGCACTGATCAGCTTGCTGACCGGGCTGATCTTGCTGCTGATATCCCGCCCTGGCTAGGGCGGAATTCCCATCATCTTCCCGATATCTCGGCTGAGCTGCACCCTGCTGCTGCGCTGCACCTCCGGCGCCCTGTTGCTGACGCCGGGCTACACTGTTACTCCGGCCACCACCGGCCGCGCCTGCTTCATGCCCGGCCGGCACACTCTGGCCGGGCTTCTTGCTGCCGACATACTTGTCAGCTTGGCCGACATTCTTCTGCACCATCGCCTGCTTTCCGGCGACAACCGGATCGTACACCTGGATCTGCTTGTCCCGGCGGCCAGAGGTCACACTTCCGGCACGCCGGGCGCTGGGATGCGGGGACGAGGCTTGGCCCCTCGACCTCGCGCCGGCACCTCCCGCCGACACAATGTACTGAGACGCCCCGGCACCCGGGTTTGCCTTCTTAAAGGCCTCCTGCTGCTTTGTAGCTTCAGACAAAAGTTGGTTAAGCCGGGCTTGCTGCTCACGCAGTGCTTCGCCGGATAAACAAGATAAATCCTTAGCTACCTCGGCCGCCGCTCTAAGGTTCTTTACTGGCGAACTATAGACTACCTTAGGCACAGTACTAGTTGCGGTATGACTCTTATCTCTAGCATCTTTTCCTATCTCAGCATTAAGATTTCTGCCTCTAGTTCTAACCTCTTCTATCCGGCTAGGCCGGATTACTACAGGAGTAAAACCATGGGCTGCCTCATACTCACGGAGTTGCCGGTTAAACCATTCGCGCTCCTGGTTCATGGCCAGGGCCTCGTCGACGAGGGCCTGACGAGATCCCTCCAGGACCTCCCTTGTCTGCTCCGGATCAACGCCGGATCGCACCGGCTCGAGAAGCCGGTCGATGATGGGAAGAAGAACCTCGCCCCTAGCCGGCACACCGGAAGTGCCGGCCAGGTTCTCCGCACGCTCCAACGGAGGACGCGCCGACCTCTTGACCTTCGGCGGCTCCGGAGGAGAAGCTCCGGCCGCTGCTGTTTTGCCGGCATCTTCCGCCGGCGGCACGGATGTGCCGGCCATCATCACCTCAGCCGGCTCTACTGAGCGAGCGCTACGCCCAGCGTGAGCCAGCCGATGTGACGGAGGATCCGACGCCACCAGCACCTCCTTCCTGCAAATTCTCTCAGTCCCCACGTACACCTCGTGGGAACCGAAAGACATAATCCGGCCATCCCTGGGGAACGGCCGGCCACCGAGACAACCGGCGTTGTCACTGACAAAACTGAGCGAGCCTAGCCTCTGGACGAGGCCAGAGACCACGCGCACTCCCGAAGCTGCTATCACAGACCCCGTCCGAATGAACACTCCGCCCAGCATATCGATCTGCCCCACGGTGGGCGCCAAATGTCGTCGTGGTGAAACAACATATGCCATAGGATGGCTTAAATGGGGGCCGAACTAGATGCTGGAGGATTCGGGAGAGGGGAACGGGCTAAAGAGCACGACAGAAAGGAACACAGATCTACCCAGGTTCGGGGCTCTCGTAAGGAGATAACACCCCTACTCCTGCTCTACTGATTGTATATTTGGGTCGATGTAGTACACAACAATGGTGCTTCCAAGCTCTCTGCTAGAGAAGGAAGATGAACTGCTAAGTGTAGGAACACAGAGTGACCAACCCTTTACCAGGGCTCCCTATGCCACCTTATATAGTGGTGGCCAGGGTTACAACGGTCATACAAGACCACAAGACACGGGCTACACTCCAAACAGGAGCTGGTGACGATGGCAGAGACCCTTGACTTCGCCCCTGATTGCTCTCGATGGGACGCCATATCCCTGTACCTTGTACCTCTTGAACTGTGGCCTTACCTCTGTGCGGTGAGCTCGTACTTGTGCACAGTGAGGGTAGGTAACCTCCACTGTGCACCCTGCCATCTTACTCTGCTACCATGCTTGGATGTTTTCTTCCTTGATTGTAGGGATGTGACACCTTGGTTGACTTAAGTATCCCGGATATGACCGTTGGCCATACCCAGGACATATATGCCAGACCAACGACCTACGAGGGTCGGGTAATCCGGCCTCCCCTGCTCCTGCACAACACACCAAATGGTTAGGCCGGCATATCTAAGTATGTCGGCACACATATACCAGTATTCCGGCTATACCGGCATATCCAAGTATTAGCCGGGATACACACATATGCCGGCCTGGCCGATGCTCTTATATTCCGGCCAGGCCCTTTCTTGATAACCCGGCATAAGTCAACCATAGACTTTGTGTCTTTCTAGTCTCTTGACCCTACCGGGGGTTATCCCCCCGACATGAGCCAAAGCACAATAGAAGAAGGACAACCTCCTCACAACCTTGTCCCATTCAGTTATCCATTGCATTTTTTGACCTAGCTCTCATCTTCATCGAAACTATCTTTGGCTTCTTAATACTAGCCATGCGCAAAACATGGACATCAACATGGCCATGGTTACAATGCAGATTCTGTAAGTACCTATGTGTGAGTTCACCTCCAAATATTTGTGTTACAGAGAATTGAACAATGAGCATATTTTAATTATTAAATAATTAAATATCACAAGTTTGTTCATGTTTAAAAAAATATAATGATCATCTTACCAGTTTGCACCTCTTTCTCAAAGCAAGTGAATATATCATTTTGTAGACATAGTACTTGAATTTTGGTGGGAAATCAGGATCACACTAATCTAAAAGAAAGCTCACATGATCGTCTATAAGATACATGTCGTTTCCAAACATACACTATGTATCAAAGTTGGTGCAACCCCTGTATTGAGCTCACATGAAGTAATGTTTCTTAGTTTTGATTATAGAAATAGTACTCTACAATAAGCCTCTTAAAAACACGCTTTGGTGGCGTTTGACCCACACACCATCAAAATCACAGTAGCAGGATTTAGGGTTTAGGGTCACATTACCCTAAACCCCACATTAGCAAGTGAAATAGTACTCTACACAATATATAGATAACATTTTGGTCCACTAACTAGCAACAAGTTTATTATGTCACTGCGTACTCCTCCGAGTACGAGTACGAGCCCAACTCTGACTTTGACTCTAGCCCCGATGACGACAGATCATTTATGATTTTGATCTTGAACATCAACTGCAGGTTCCTGCACTTCCTCGCTGTGATGAGTATGGCTTATCTAGTCTATAGATACTCGGTTTGTAGGAAGTTCTTCTACCCTTTACCTATGAAGGATATGCGGTAATCCAAATTCGTCTTATAGTCAACGGTGGTGATGTTACCATGTGCGCCAATGCACCATCCAACCAAGCCATCTTGAGGGATATCAAGGCAAAAGTGAGAGAACTTCATGTTACAGGACCATTATCATAAGATATATAGTTATAGGGTCATTTGAAATAATATATGTACCATAAGGTGCCTCTTAACATTCGTCCTCGTCAAGCGGATGACAAATGACATCCCGATGAAGGAACGGCTTGGAGATATGATTTGTTGGAGATGTTCATTGTCCATTGGTAAGGTTACATCTCTGGGTGACAAGCGGTTAACTACCATTGTTGAGATATATGATAGTTATTCTCAGGACGACTATTTCTAAGGAAAATCACACCAACTCACCACCTCCCATGAGATGGTTTTGGGAAATGAATTGACGCCACCCTTAACCTCCCAAGTGAGTCTTAGTTGGCCCTTTTTGAAATTGAACCTTGTATGTTCGCCCACAAGCCCATAATTGCACACTTTCTCTTGCGAGCTCATTGAATTGCGCTGCTGCATTGCATGGGATAATATGTGCACCAAAATCATACATTAAATTAATACATTATTGCTAACTCATGCAATGCAAACTATGCAAGCTAGGTAATATATCTATAAGTAGTAAACTGAAGTACCACTGAATTCTCGAAATAACCCGGTACGAGATGAACGATGAATAGTGAGCCTGTTGAGAAGAGTCTTTCTTTGTAGTGAGTCATGCAAAATTGAACGGTGCCATATCCTATATACAAGAATCATAAGTTAAAATACACTATACATTTTCTGCATCAGTCAGTCTAAATATACACACATATGCATTTTCTACATCAAAATCAGTGTTAACTATTCAACTGTCTGGCATAGAAATACTCCAGTTCTTAGTCACGACCAAACAAATCAACACATTAATCTAACATATACACTACTAACTTAAATGAGAGAGGAAGTCGAGTGGTGGGGCAACACTCATTGGTGTGCGAGGTGGCCGCATCGATGCACGGCAGCGTCGATGCAAACGGGGCGCGGCGATCAAGCCTGTGGGAGGGAGGGCGGGTTGGGAGGACGGCCAACACCGTCATCAAAGAGCACAGTGGCGGAAGGTAGACATCGGCGGCGGTGCAATGACCGCGGCGAGGGTTTAGGTGGTTGGGTGGGAAAATGCGGAAAAATTACCCCA
Source organism: Dactylis glomerata (assembly GCA_007115705.1). Classification (NCBI taxonomy): domain Eukaryota; kingdom Viridiplantae; phylum Streptophyta; class Magnoliopsida; order Poales; family Poaceae; genus Dactylis; species Dactylis glomerata. Next base: position 262,011 of record QXEO01000291.1, on the reverse strand, counting down.
TCCCCCTATTTTGTCTGAAATTTGTGGATCCACATCCTCGGAGACGGACATAAAACACAACCTCTCTAAATCATGAAAAATTCGGACCCTCCGGTCGTAAATCCGAACACTCAGGGTACAGAAATATGTACAAAGCAAAAATGTGCATGGGCCAAGGAAATGTGGAGAAAACATAAAGGTGCATACATGCATTGAAAATGTGTACGAAACATGAGGGCCAACGAAAATATGAAGTGCATCCAAAAAATTGAGTAGAACTTGGAACCTCCTGGTTTATTTCGGATACTTCAGAATAGAAGCAACTATAAAATTTGCAAAATATTCAAAAATAAAAGTTCAATAAAGTTTCATATATGATTAGTAGTGCACAAAGAAGATCTATGCCAAAAATGAAGTTCATATGTTGAAGAAAATATATCACATAGTACAAACTTTGGATTTTACCCTGATAGGTATGATGCTTCAACTGTCGATACATATGTTTCATTGAAAAAATAGAAAATAATTTGTGCAAAATTTAAAAAATTCAGATTAGTAACAGTAAGTGGCATGTTAAGTTATGGGATTATAATGCCATAGTCGAGACAAATCTTTCATGGAGAAATGCTAAAAGAATACAATCTAGATATTTCAGGTTTATTCGGATACTCCAAATTAGAAGAAACTCTAAAGTTTGATTAGAAAATCAAAATTTGAAAGTTAAATGAATGTGCATATATGATAAGAAACAAGTCTAAAATATTTTTTAAGTGTTCTCTTGGTTCAAATTTCAATTAAAATTGTTTTTAGAAACGGGTAGAATTACAACCGTCTCCATTTATAATTCCAGAATTTGTAGGATTTCTTGGCTAGTGTTATTTTTTGCTAATTTTCTTCACAGTGCCCAACATTAAACATGTTATAGATGAATTCTTTTGCTCGTTAACAATGTAATTCTTGGGTATTCGATACTGATTTGTTGGTATTAAATGTCATACAAAGCAACACAATACAAGAAGTACAATGGCCTAAGTAACTAGTAAAAGAATATGGTAATGATGCATGTCGAGATACAAATAAAAGTGTTATTGTGCTTCTCGTCGACATCAAACCTAGCCTTCAAGATATTTCATGAACTTAATAATTGTTATTTTGTTCTGGTATTATGAGAGCAATGGTTGTTCAAATTATTACCGTCTTCCATAGTCGATGGATAGATTATTATAAATCTTGTTGGTGAAATAGACATTTATAACACTGATGCTAAAGGTCACAAGACAAAACGAATTTCACTTATGTGTGACACCGCCGTTTAAGTCATATTGGAAACAAAACATGAAAGAAATTCTATATTGATAGATTTTCGAGTCATTTGATTTTGAATTGATTGACGCTTGTGAGACTTTTCCTAAAGATGATTAAACTCCGTTCATAGGCCATAGAAAGAACAAGCGACTAACTACATGGAGATCGTACATGTTGATGTATGTAGTTCATGTGTGAAGTCGAGCATGGTGTATTTTCTATTTCATCAATGACTCGAATAGATGTACGGTATATCTACTTGATGAGATAGAAGTATGAAATTGTTAAATTTATGAAGTGAAAATTGTTGTAACAAGAATATTCAAGTTATATGATTAGATCATAAAAGAAGAATATTTGAGTTACAAGTTTAGCAAACATCTAAGAGTTAGAGGAATTGTTCCACAAACTTGCATCGTGATAAACACCATAGGAGTATGGAGTTTTCGATGGATGTAATCAAACCTTGTTTGACATGGTTAGATCAATGATGAAATAAAACTACCAATATAATTTGTGGATTATGCTTTAGAGACTACCGCTTTTCACTGAATAGAGTGCCATCATAATCTGCCGAAATGACACCATACAAGTTATAGTTGTCTTTTCTTGAATTTTGGTATGCAAGGCATATGTGTAAAATGTTTACAACCAAAATTGGATTAGTAAGTCTTTGTAGGTTATCCCAAAGAATGTCGATGGGTGTTCCTTCTGCCATAAACCCAATTAAAGGTGATAGTCACTGAAAGAAGTGAACTTCTTATGAAGGAGTTTTTCGCGAAAGGTTTAAGTGGGAGGAAGATAGAACTTGATGAGGTTATTGAATTTGAGCAAGATGATTGGAGTAGCGCAGCACCAGAATATGTTCTGGAAGCGGCAACTGCATTCATAGCTCACGCGTCTACAATATGTTGTAGTCATGGCATCGAAGTTGCTATTTAACCAAGTTGGTCGTAATCAAATAGCAAGATTTGAGGACGAGATATTATTAGATAATAGTAACCAACAATATACAAAGAAGCGGTGATGGGCCCTGACTTCGTCATATGAATTATTCTAGCAACAATTACATATAGAGATATGTTAGTTGAATAAACGAAACAACGTTCCTCTACCGGAATGCACATCAAGGACGTGTACCTGACACGAACCAATGGGTTTTGTTAATTCAAAGGTTGCTAGATATGTATGCAAACTTCTATGGTAGAAGTAAGCATAGCGAAGTTGGAATCTTCAATGATGAAAATGTTAAAGTGTTAATTTCATCAAGATATTTGAAGATGCTTGTATTTACAAGAAAGTAAGTGGGAGTGCTAAGACATATTTCTAATGCTTTATGTAGATGACATATCGTTCATTGGAAATTATGTGTTTTTCTTGATATTTGTGAAGTTTTCATTAAAATTAGTTTTTGATGAAAGACTTAGGTAAAACCAGAATATTAAGCATCAATGTCTATGCAGATAGATTGAGACACTAATATAGTTTTGCCAGAGTACATAGATGAAATATTGAATTTGTTCAATATGGAAACAATAAGAATGGTTCTTGTTGCATGGAAGAGGTTGGAGCAAGAATCAATTGTTTTGACACTTGATGTGTGAAACCACAAGAATGATTTTATCAATCTTGTATACCATGATATGTAGATCCAGATGTGTCCAATGCTCTAAAAGTTATAGCATTCATATGATGATCGTTGGACAATAGTAAAGATATTCTTATGCACTTTCAAGAAGTAAGAATATGTTCTGTATGCAGAAGTGACAAATGGTTCATTGCAATGAGTTACATTGGCTTTGTCACACATACAAGTAAAATTTTATCTCAATTTTTAAGCTATTTGTTTTGAGTTAGAAGGTGGCATAATAAGGTGGAAGAAAGTTCCATGATGACTTGGATGAGTTCCAATGTTAATATTGTGGCGGACACTGCAACGAGGGCTAAGTATATAATCGCTTTAGAAGCAGCATAAAGATGCAAAGTAGATAGTGATAATTCAACTTATTTGTGGCACTGTCGTCTAGGTCATATTGGCGTAAAACGCATGAAGAAACTCCATTCTGATGGACTTTTGGAGTCTCTTGATTTTGAATCATTTGACACGTGCGAGCCATGCCTCATGGGCAAGATGATCAAAACCCCGTTCTCCGGTATAATGGAGCGAACAACGGACTTATTGGAAATCATACATACCGATGTGTGCGGACCAATGAGTATTTCGACGCACGGTGGATATCGCTATTTTTCTAAGTGTGCTAGTACTATGTAGTCCTATTGTATGACAATAGTGACAACATAGTCTCGGCCAAGAAACAAAGGTCTCACCAGAAGACCAAGTTTATACGATGCTATCTCATACAAGATGAGTAATGCGTGCTGACGCAAAAGAATATGCAAATACAAACGGACCTGAAAGTGTCAGACCCGTAGATAAGGTTTACCACGTGCAACGCGTATGAAGAACACCGGATTGCCATAGGTGTTAAAGGCGCAAGTATGACTAGATTATTGACTCTAGTGCAAGTGGGAGACTGAAGGAAATATGCCCTAGAGGCAATAATAAAGATGTTATTATCATATTTCTTGTTCATGATAATGTTTATATTCCATGCTAGAATTGTATTAAGCGGAAACTTTAATACTTGTGTGGTTTATGAACAACACCGTGTCCCTAGTACGCCTCTATGGACTAGCTCATTGATTAATGATGGTTAAGGTTTCCTAACCATAGACATGAGTTGTCAATTAATAATGAGATCATATCATTAGGAGAATGATGTGATGGACAGACCCAAATAAAGCAGAGCAATTAGATCGTGTCATCGTGTTCATCTTTGCGAAGCTTTTCCTATGTCATGTATTGTATTCCTTAGACCATGAGATAATACAACTCCCTAGTATCGGAAGAAAGCTTTGAAGTCATCAAACGTCATCCTATGTGAGGGTGATAATAAAGGTGTCTCTCAGGTGATCGGAAAGTACTTGTTGGGTTGTATGTATCGAGATGGAATTTGTCCCTCCCAAGTCGGAGAGATATACTTCGGGCCCACTCGGTAATCGATATCAACACCGCTTGCAAGCATGTGGTTAAGGAGTTAATCACAAAGTGATATCGGATTACGGAACGAGTAAAGTACCTGCTGTGAACGAGATTGAACTAGGTATGGTGATACCGACGATCAAATCTCGGGCGAGTAAAATATCGTGTGACGAAGGGAATACATATACGGGATTAATTGAATCCTGACATCGTGGTTCATCTGATATGATCATCGATGAATATGTGGGAGTCAATATGGGTTTCCAGATCCCGCTATTGATTATTGATAGAAGATCATGTCTGCATATTCTCGAACCCGTAGGGTCACACACTTAACGTGCATCGACGCTAGGATAGAATGGATAATTGGTTTATGAGTTTTAGTTCGGAATCTCGGATGAGATCCAGGACGTCACGAGAGGTTCCGGAATGGTCCGGGGAATAAGATTCATATAAAGGAAAGCAGTTTTTGGATTCCGGAAAGGTTTCGGAGTTTATCGGTATTGTACCGGAAGGTTCTAGAAGGTTCCGGAGTGGGACCAACGTGGGCCCACTTGACGGAGGCCTGCGTGGGCCTAAGGGGAAGTGCCCTGGCCGCCCTGGGCCAGGCGCACAAGGCCCCTAAGGCCCAGCCGGCCAGCCCAAGGGGAAACCCTAAGGGAGTCTTCAAAGAAGGAAGGGGGGGAAACTTGCCCCTCAATCTTCCTACTCCAAGTCGGCTAGGGTTTGAGGAAAGGCCAAGCTGGCCTTGGCCGGCCACCCCTCTATATATAGGGGGGCAAGGGCGCAGCCCTCTCTCACCCCTTAACCCAAACCCTAGCAGCCAACTGCTGCCCTCCCTCTCTCTCTCTCGCGACTGCGTGTAGGCGAAGCCCTGCCGCAGAAACTCTCCACCATAAGCACCACGCCGTCGTGCTGCTGATCCAATCTATCTCTCCACCATACTTGCTGGACCAAGGAAGGAGGAGACGTCGCTGCACCGCACGTGTGCAACTCTCGGAGGCGCCGCCACTTGCGGCGTAGGATCGGATCGGATCGCGAGGAGGAGACGGCAAGTACGACTACGTCAACCACGTTCTATTGAACGTTTCCGCTGTGCGAATCTTCAAGGGTATGAAGATCTCATCTACCTCTCTCGTTGATTACATCTCCTAGATTAGATCTTGGCTTTCTTGTTCGCATCCGTAGGAAAATTTTTGATTTACTATGCTGCGAAACCCTTCAGTGGTATCAGAGCCAGGTTTATGCGTAGTTGTGTTTCACGAGTAGAACGCAACATGCTTGTTGCGGGCGTTGATGTTTTCTGTTGCAAACCTCTTGTTGTGTATTTCTTATGGCGCGGCATAGTGAGATCGAAGCGGTCCAGGCCAACTTTACGCGACCGCGTTCGCGAGACCGGCTCCGCACTTGACGTGTGGCTTGTTCCACACATGCGGCTGGTGGATGTCAGTTTCTCTCACTATAGTAGTCATGGGACTTACATCGGATGTTAGCAACCATAATATCACCGTTGTGGCTTTCCGTAGGTAAGAATCGTTCTTAACTTGCTACTCCCATAAGCCACGTAAAACATGCAACAACAAAGTAGAGGCGTCTAACTTGTTTTTGCAGGGAGTGTTTTGTGATATGGTATGGCCCAAGACATGATGTGTATGAATTGAGATGTATGCAATGATCATGTTTTGTAATCTTTCACGACTTGCATGTCGATGAGTTCACAACCGGCAGGAGCCATATGGTTGTCTTTATAATTGTGTATGACCTGCGTGTCAACTTCTTATACGCCATGTAATAGCTTTACTTTATCGCTAAGTAGTTAGCAATAGTTGTAGTTGCTATTCGTGGTGGAGGCAATCATGGTGGAGTGATGGAGATCATGCCGGTGCGCACAAGATGGAGATCATGGCGCGGAGATTGGCTATACCATGTCACATAAAATTATATGCATGTGATGTTTATCCTTTTATGTATCTTATTATGCTTAGATCGCGACGGTAGCATTATAAGATGATTCCTCACTTAAAAGATCAAGATAAAATTGTGTTCTCCCCATGTATGCACCGTTGCGAAAGTTCGTCGTTTTGAAGCATCTCGTGATGATCGGGTGCTATAAACTCTACGTTCACATACAACGGGTGCAAGCCAGTTTTGCACACGCGGAAATACTTGGGTTTGACTTGACGAGCCTAGCATGTACAGACATGGCCTCGGAACACACGGACCGAAAGGTCAAGCATGAGTCATATGGATGATATGATCAACATGTTGATGTTCACCATTAAAGCTACATCATTCACGTGATGATCGGTCTCGGTGTAGTGAATTTGGATCATGCTTCACTAAACAACTTTGAGGAATGTTGAATTTAGTGGGAGTTCATTAGTAATTTGATTAACTTGAACTAATTATCTTGAACTAAATCTTGTTGTATTTGCATAAGTCGTTGTAGTCTTTGGCACCGTTTCCCACCGACACTTAGTTTTAATTGAGTTAAAAGAACTATAGAATTCTGGATAATCACTTTTCGGTCTAGTGCCGTTTAGTTAGAATATCAAGACTAAAGATTAAGTCCTATTGCAAACTTTAGCAAACCTTGCTTGCTCCATACGATTTAATAAATTGTATTAATCTAAGAGCAACGATTCAAGTTTAGTATCTAAAGATCATATGTTTGCCTTCATGATAAATTGATCTTCAAAATTGTTTGAGAATCAAAGTGATCATTGAGCTGAAAGAATTGTTTCAGAAACAAATAATAAGTAAGAGATATTTGATATCTAAGACTTTGATTGTTTGCAAAATGATGAAGTATAATTTAGTAAAAGAACATATGCTCATATTGTATGACTATATGCGAAGATTGAAGATGCTAGGCATCCCGATCACCCAAAAGTTTGGGAACTAATATTATACTTGCATTCATCCTTATAAGCTATAGTAGTTTCATCATGAAAGTTGTCATGATAAGATGAATGAAAAGGTATCGGCTAAATTGTTTTGCTATACCAAAGGAATACTAAAGAATGGAATCTGGAAGAATACCAATCATATGATGATGGTGATCCACTTCAAAGTGCAAAATCCAAGGCTATTAGTATTTGACTAAAAATCCTTTGGACTATGTGTCAAATGATTGACGCCACTATTGATGTCGATAGATTCTTCTAAAAGGAGAGGAAATGCTAAATAGGATCTGCAAAAGGTATTTGGTAGAAAAGGAAAAGACTGGAATTGTCCAGCTCAGGTATATAAATGATATACATGTTATAGATGAATTCTTTTGCTCGTTAACAATGTAATTCTTGGGTATTCGATACTGATTTGTTGGTATTAAATGTCATACAAAGCAACACAATACAAGAAGTACAATGGCCTAAGTAACTAGTAAAAGAATATGGTAATGATGCATGTCGAGATACAAATAAAAGTGTTATTGTGCTTCTCGTCGACATCAAACCTAGCCTTCAAGATATTTCATGAACTTAATAATTGTTATTTTGTTCTGGTATTATGAGAGCAATGGTTGTTCAAATTATTACCGTCTTCCATAGTCGATGGATAGATTATTATAAATCTTGTTGGTGAAATAGACATTTATAACACTGATGCTAAAGGTCACAAGACAAAACGAATTTCACTTATGTGTGACACCGCCGTTTAAGTCATATTGGAAACAAAACATGAAAGAAATTCTATATTGATAGATTTTCGAGTCATTTGATTTTGAATTGATTGACGCTTGTGAGACTTTTCCTAAAGATGATTAAACTCCGTTCATAGGCCATAGAAAGAACAAGCGACTAACTACATGGAGATCGTACATGTTGATGTATGTAGTTCATGTGTGAAGTCGAGCATGGTGTATTTTCTATTTCATCAATGACTCGAATAGATGTACGGTATATCTACTTGATGAGATAGAAGTATGAAATTGTTAAATTTATGAAGTGAAAATTGTTGTAACAAGAATATTCAAGTTATATGATTAGATCATAAAAGAAGAATATTTGAGTTACAAGTTTAGCAAACATCTAAGAGTTAGAGGAATTGTTCCACAAACTTGCATCGTGATAAACACCATAGGAGTATGGAGTTTTCGATGGATGTAATCAAACCTTGTTTGACATGGTTAGATCAATGATGAAATAAAACTACCAATATAATTTGTGGATTATGCTTTAGAGACTACCGCTTTTCACTGAATAGAGTGCCATCATAATCTGCCGAAATGACACCATACAAGTTATAGTTGTCTTTTCTTGAATTTTGGTATGCAAGGCATATGTGTAAAATGTTTACAACCAAAATTGGATTAGTAAGTCTTTGTAGGTTATCCCAAAGAATGTCGATGGGTGTTCCTTCTGCCATAAACCCAATTAAAGGTGATAGTCACTGAAAGAAGTGAACTTCTTATGAAGGAGTTTTTCGCGAAAGGTTTAAGTGGGAGGAAGATAGAACTTGATGAGGTTATTGAATTTGAGCAAGATGATTGGAGTAGCGCAGCACCAGAATATGTTCTGGAAGCGGCAACTGCATTCATAGCTCACGCGTCTACAATATGTTGTAGTCATGGCATCGAAGTTGCTATTTAACCAAGTTGGTCGTAATCAAATAGCAAGATTTGAGGACGAGATATTATTAGATAATAGTAACCAACAATATACAAAGAAGCGGTGATGGGCCCTGACTTCGTCATATGAATTATTCTAGCAACAATTACATATAGAGATATGTTAGTTGAATAAACGAAACAACGTTCCTCTACCGGAATGCACATCAAGGACGTGTACCTGACACGAACCAATGGGTTTTGTTAATTCAAAGGTTGCTAGATATGTATGCAAACTTCTATGGTAGAAGTAAGCATAGCGAAGTTGGAATCTTCAATGATGAAAATGTTAAAGTGTTAATTTCATCAAGATATTTGAAGATGCTTGTATTTACAAGAAAGTAAGTGGGAGTGCTAAGACATATTTCTAATGCTTTATGTAGATGACATATCGTTCATTGGAAATTATGTGTTTTTCTTGATATTTGTGAAGTTTTCATTAAAATTAGTTTTTGATGAAAGACTTAGGTAAAACCAGAATATTAAGCATCAATGTCTATGCAGATAGATTGAGACACTAATATAGTTTTGCCAGAGTACATAGATGAAATATTGAATTTGTTCAATATGGAAACAATAAGAATGGTTCTTGTTGCATGGAAGAGGTTGGAGCAAGAATCAATTGTTTTGACACTTGATGTGTGAAACCACAAGAATGATTTTATCAATCTTGTATACCATGATATGTAGATCCAGATGTGTCCAATGCTCTAAAAGTTATAGCATTCATATGATGATCGTTGGACAATAGTAAAGATATTCTTATGCACTTTCAAGAAGTAAGAATATGTTCTGTATGCAGAAGTGACAAATGGTTCATTGCAATGAGTTACATTGGCTTTGTCACACATACAAGTAAAATTTTATCTCAATTTTTAAGCTATTTGTTTTGAGTTAGAAGGTGGCATAATAAGGTGGAAGAAAGTTCCATGATGACTTGGATGAGTTCCAATGTTAATATTGTGGCGGACACTGCAACGAGGGCTAAGTATATAATCGCTTTAGAAGCAGCATAAAGATGCAAAGTAGATAGTGATAATTCAACTTATTTGTGGCACTGTCGTCTAGGTCATATTGGCGTAAAACGCATGAAGAAACTCCATTCTGATGGACTTTTGGAGTCTCTTGATTTTGAATCATTTGACACGTGCGAGCCATGCCTCATGGGCAAGATGATCAAAACCCCGTTCTCCGGTATAATGGAGCGAACAACGGACTTATTGGAAATCATACATACCGATGTGTGCGGACCAATGAGTATTTCGACGCACGGTGGATATCGCTATTTTTCTAAGTGTGCTAGTACTATGTAGTCCTATTGTATGACAATAGTGACAACATAGTCTCGGCCAAGAAACAAAGGTCTCACCAGAAGACCAAGTTTATACGATGCTATCTCATACAAGATGAGTAATGCGTGCTGACGCAAAAGAATATGCAAATACAAACGGACCTGAAAGTGTCAGACCCGTAGATAAGGTTTACCACGTGCAACGCGTATGAAGAACACCGGATTGCCATAGGTGTTAAAGGCGCAAGTATGACTAGATTATTGACTCTAGTGCAAGTGGGAGACTGAAGGAAATATGCCCTAGAGGCAATAATAAAGATGTTATTATCATATTTCTTGTTCATGATAATGTTTATATTCCATGCTAGAATTGTATTAAGCGGAAACTTTAATACTTGTGTGGTTTATGAACAACACCGTGTCCCTAGTACGCCTCTATGGACTAGCTCATTGATTAATGATGGTTAAGGTTTCCTAACCATAGACATGAGTTGTCAATTAATAATGAGATCATATCATTAGGAGAATGATGTGATGGACAGACCCAAATAAAGCAGAGCAATTAGATCGTGTCATCGTGTTCATCTTTGCGAAGCTTTTCCTATGTCATGTATTGTATTCCTTAGACCATGAGATAATACAACTCCCTAGTATCGGAAGAAAGCTTTGAAGTCATCAAACGTCATCCTATGTGAGGGTGATAATAAAGGTGTCTCTCAGGTGATCGGAAAGTACTTGTTGGGTTGTATGTATCGAGATGGAATTTGTCCCTCCCAAGTCGGAGAGATATACTTCGGGCCCACTCGGTAATCGATATCAACACCGCTTGCAAGCATGTGGTTAAGGAGTTAATCACAAAGTGATATCGGATTACGGAACGAGTAAAGTACCTGCTGTGAACGAGATTGAACTAGGTATGGTGATACCGACGATCAAATCTCGGGCGAGTAAAATATCGTGTGACGAAGGGAATACATATACGGGATTAATTGAATCCTGACATCGTGGTTCATCTGATATGATCATCGATGAATATGTGGGAGTCAATATGGGTTTCCAGATCCCGCTATTGATTATTGATAGAAGATCATGTCTGCATATTCTCGAACCCGTAGGGTCACACACTTAACGTGCATCGACGCTAGGATAGAATGGATAATTGGTTTATGAGTTTTAGTTCGGAATCTTGGATGAGATCCAGGACGTCACGAGAGGTTCCGGAATGGTCCGGGGAATAAGATTCATATAAAGGAAAGCAGTTTTTGGATTCCGGAAAGGTTTCGGAGTTTATCGGTATTGTACCGGAAGGTTCTAGAAGGTTCCGGAGTGGGACCAACGTGGGCCCACTTGACGGAGGCCTGCGTGGGCCTAAGGGGAAGTGCCCTGGCCGCCCTGGGCCAGGCGCACAAGGCCCCTAAGGCCCAGCCGGCCAGCCCAAGGGGAAACCCTAAGGGAGTCTTCAAAGAAGGAAGGGGGGGAAACTTGCCCCTCACTCTTCCTACTCCAAGTCGGCTAGGGTTTGAGGAAAGGCCAAGCTGGCCTTGGCCGGCCACCCCTCTATATATAGGGGGGCAAGGGCGCAGCCCTCTCTCACCCCTTAACCCAAACCCTAGCCGCCAACTGCTGCCCTCCCTCTCTCTCTCTCGCGACTGCGTGTAGGCGAAGCCCTGCCGCAGAAACTCTCCACCATAAGCACCACGCCGTCGTGCTGCTGATCCAATCTATCTCTCCACCATACTTGCTGGACCAAGGAAGGAGGAGACGTCGCTGCACCGCACGTGTGCAACTCTCGGAGGCACCGCCACTTGCGGCGTAGGATCGGATCGGATCGCGAGGAGGAGACGGCAAGTACGACTACGTCAACCACGTTCTATTGAACGTTTCCGCTGTGCGAATCTTCAAGGGTATGAAGATCTCATCTACCTCTCTCGTTGATTACATCTCCTAGATTAGATCTTGGCTTTCTTGTTCGCATCCGTAGGAAAATTTTTGATTTACTATGCTGCGAAACCCTTCATGTAGCATATCCCGATTTCTCCAGAAAAAGCTCAAACCTTTGGCTTGTGGCCACTAAAGGTAGCCACTTATCGGCAAAATAGTCGAGTCTTGCCATGAAGTGATAAAGAACAGCCTGAGAACAAAAAAACAAAAAAGGGTTACGATGTTGATGCATATTTAACACAACAGGTCCACATTAAAATGAAGCCACTCTATCAAAGCAAAATGAATTGCATTAATATATACATTTGGATTTGGAAAACAAACAAGTTAACACTAAATAAAAGCAGCATGAATTCACTGTAGAAGCATAAATTATTTTAACGTAATAATATCCTAACCAATATGGCTAGACCACTCGTTATGATCAAATAGAAATAGAGCTATATTAATTTCTACAACCTATCTCGTGGTTGTACATATTTTACTTACCCATATTTGATCCAAATGATAAACATCGGAGCCAAGCCTCTAAAAGCACCTAGTAAACTTAACAAGTACTTAAAAGTAGCACAAGCAATCGAGCACTCAAACTAAATAAGCTAGGGAAGAATTATGAGAAAAAGAAAAGCTATATAACCCTTAGAAGTCATGAGAAAGTATATTATCAACATGGATGGGAACTTGCACAAATTATTTAGAGGCATCATAGAATTGTTAATATCCCATAAAATGTTTTGCACCTAGTAATGAAATAACCACTGACACAAATACATGTTAATAGGCGCAGGATAGTAAGCTCAACAAACATTAGCGCGCACAACATATATACTGTCAAACCAAAGTTTAGCTTCAGTACACTTGACCCAAACTGATGAACATATCCACCAAATTGAGTAACCAAGTTTCATCGACTCGATGAACTAGGTTTATCTAAGTCACTAAAATAAATAAGACCTAAAGCGCACACACTAGTGAAAATTGGGCACTGGTTGTGATCATATTACTCAGCCCAGTGTTCTCAAAGACTGCGTGATTCATATCGATGTAGAACAAATATGACTTCCTATTTAACTAAAGACAGCTCACCTATGGCTGGTTGCAGGCACCACAGATCTCCATCACTGAAATACAATAAAGACGTGAAATCAGACAAAGATTGAGAGAAAAAATAGAACAAACACGAACTGGAAAAACCTACATGAAATGGGGAAAATCCAGATGAACAAATCTCACATCAATCTGGGGAAAAAAACTAGATAGAACAAAATGCAGAAGGACATCCAGAGGAAGAATGTATGAATGATTGGAGAAATCTAGAGAAAATTCGGAGGAAGAACTGCCGATGGTTACTGTATTGTCTTAGTCCGAGCTGGCGCGTATGGTATGGCTATTTTCAGATTTAGCACAGAGCGACAGTTCCTAATCCCGACCGTCTAAGTATTGTTACTCTTAGAAGCGATCGTGATTCATAACTGCCTAAGGTATCTCTTTGAGCCAGTTCCTATCACGACCGACTCTGGGACGACCATTTTTAGAGGCGGTCGTGATTCGTAACCGCCTGAGGTATACATTAGAGCTAGTTTTCTAGAACGCGACTTAAGGCTAACCATTTTAGGGTCGATAGTTGTCCTGAAATGGCTCTAACTGTCCTAGAGATGGTTGCATGTTCATGACCGTTTGAGGTTTTTGACAAAGGCGGCTCTTTGAAAAATTGGGACAAACCCCCTCAAGGGGCCATATGTAAGTAGCGAATTTGTACTAGTGATAGCGAAGGAAACGCTTCACGAGAGCAAGGTGAGGCTATCGGAGAGCATGCATGTGAAGACATATATGTTGGATGACATATGAAATTTCTATTCGCGTCAATGTATGGTAATGTAGAGCACCAGCAAGACTCATGTATTCCATAATATCATAAACAAGTTTACCATATGTGTCCGAAAGCTTAGCTTGAGTATCAGTCAGGGTCGAACAAGGATGACACTCAGCCATGCCTGCAGGATGAAGAAGATCAACGACATAGTGTTGATGTGAGAAGAATAAGCCATTAGAAGAACGACTGATAGCAGTCAAGAAAGACATGAAGATCACCGAGATCAATCATGGAAAACTCACTATGTAGCCTATCCAATGGGCGCTACAGAAAACCAGTCGATGATGATGTAACAATGGTTTCATCGATGTAGATAAGAAGATATGTTGTTTCACTGCCAGAAGGCAGAACAAACAAAGCTGTGTTTGTCAAAGAGGAAACAAATCCCAAGGTAGCAAGATAGGCAGCAAAATGTTGGTACAATGCATGCGGAGCCTGCTTCAAGCCATAGAGAAACTTGTGAAGATGACAATATACAACTTCATCAAGATAGCCATTGAGAAGCATATTCTTAACATCAAACTATCAAATAACCAGGAAATGGAGATATCAATGTGAAGTGCCAGGTGAATAGTAGCAGGCTTGACAACCAGACTGAAGGTCTCATCATAATCGATTCTAGGACATTGAGAGAACCCACTAACAACCCAACATGCTTTGTAGCAAGAAATAGTACCATCAGAGTGAAAATTATGCCAAAAAATCCACTTGCATGTCACATCATTCGCCCGTGGTGGTCGCGGAACAAGAGAGCATGTCTTGCTATCGATGAGTGCTTGATACTCGTGAGCCATCGCTGCGCACCAGCGCGGCTCTTGCATAGCCTGTTGAAAGGTGGTGGGGACCGATACAACGGAGGTGTCAATGGCTAAGAGATAACGGCGATTGATTGGCCATAGTACACGGCCTACATGACTGGTCCATGACATAGGGTCGACACGCATAGACAATGCATAAGGCTTCATCCGTGGTGGAGATGGTGCGGTGGCACGAGATCCTTCCGTGGAAGGAAAACATCATGCGACATGCTGCCAAGAGCCCAAGGCAGGCTGCCTTAACACTACGGTAGGCTGCCTCGGCTTCGCGTCAAAGGGCGCGGCAAGCTGGGCTGCCAAGGGTCCTCATATGCTGAAAAATGGGGCGGAGCTGGTGCAGCCAGCATGTCGTCAAAGAGGAAATCGAGGTGCCTCGATGTTAGTGACAAAGTCGAGGGCGACGATGACGGTTGAGCTACTACAAGCTGGAATGGAAAAATAGTTTCATCAAAAACCACATGGCGTGAGATGATGATTTCTCCATTAGACAGGCTATAGCATCGATACCCGCGGTGATTGGATGGATATCCAAGGAAGACACAGGCTACAGAACGAGGGCTTAGCTTGTGTTCAGTTGTCGATGAGATGTTAGGAAAGCACAGCCAACCAAAAACATGAAGGATGTCATATGGAGGAGGTTGACCGTGAAGACGTGTATAGGGCATGAGTGTAGTGCCCTACCTTTTGAAAAAGGCAGAACTCCTGTGTTAAGTGCTACTCCCTAGATCACTGATAGCACCACCGTACAAAATTTAGTAATCATTGTAATAGTATCAAATATTACAACGAAGTCTCAAACCTTACAAATTCACAGCGGAATAACAAAGTGGCGATGAGCCTCCATCTTCATCACGTGCCACAGGCAGACATGTTGGAATGTAGACTCGATATCCTACTAACCCTTTCTCATCTGAATAACCTGCACATTTCAATATGCAGTTCCAACGAAAGGGGTCAGTACAATGACGTACTGGCAAATGACATATATTTGGTGGCTGTTGTGAAAAGACTACACTACATGATAATTTGGCTGGTGGATCTTTAGGCTAGTTTGCATAAAGCCAATTTTATCCTATATTTTCCAAATCAAAACATTTTAAATCTTGATAAGGTTTTTGAGGTGAGCACATGAAAATCATCCGAGTCCATCCCTCAAAATGACCCCATGTGGTTAAGTCTATCTTGAACTACTTAGACACCCGAGTCCATCCCTCGGAATGAGTAATCAATTTTAATTAATTAGAAAAGGTGATGATATTCTTTCGTACAACCATGTTAGGGACTCAAGTTGTCCATAACCGGGGACACAGCTAATCGATTAGTTTTTTACCCGGGTTGTGCACTTTCACTTTAAGACTCATTCTACCAAGAGAGAAGAATGAGACAAGACCTTTCAGAAGAAGTGATCAACCATACTAGCAAGACTCGTTCCTCCTATAATTCTGCTACCACCTCATGTCTTGCTCACAAGTTGAACTCTCACATCCTAATTAGTTAAGACAGAGCCCATAGTGTCATAAGGCTGCACTGGAAGTGCACTAAACACAGAAGACATGGTAATATCTTTAGTCCTGGGTGGCCATCCACAAGTGCACTCTCAAGTCACCATATACTCTAGGTCCTTCCCCTAGGCATGCGGCCCTGAGTAGCCACTAAACCAAACTACCATTCTACCTAGGTGTTTCATTAAGTTGTTAATTTTAATTAAGCATTTGGCATCACTTTCAAAACAATAATAGCAATCCTAGCAAGGTTGGGGCTTAAGTATTGGCTACACATTACTAGGGTCTAGCATTGCATAAACTTCTTTGAAAAACAACTTGCCATGCATACTACTGGAAAAACACTAATGCATTAGTAAAATTAGGTAGAAGAATGTGTGTCACTTGCCTTTTTGGAGTTTAAGCTCTTTTCACTTCTCTCAACAAAAACATGTTGCTCTCTTTACAAGCTATAACATAGAAATAACACAACATAAACACACCAATCCAATACAAACAATAATCAAACAAGACAAGCAGTTGAAAAGGGTTGGTTGAACATTTTAGATATCTTATGACTGTGATAAGAAAGATATGACAAGAGGCTTGTGGCTTGCAAGATATGGATTTGATAGTTCAAAGGACAAAGTCAAATATTTGAAAGAATATGATTCACTTTTGTAGAAGGAAGCATGTTAAAAAGGAATTATAGAATTAATTCTATAATGAAGATACTCAAATTCCTATATTTAAATTTGAATATTTGCAAAGAGATTCAATTATTATGGGAAGTAGTGTTACTGGATGGAGTACTGTAAGACAAAGCTACATCAATTGGATTCAATCCAAAACCATTTTAACAACTCAAGTTATGATCCGAACAGTGATATGGATGGATTTGAATGTGGCAAGTTTGTGCACGTATCAACTTTGATATTTTCTAATTCTATGATGTTTTATATGATCAGAGGATTCCAGAGACTACAAATTTATTATTTTTGGATGTGTAGAATAAAAGTTGTGAATTAATTGGTGCAAATAAGCAATTTAAACCATTCGAATTATATTTCAAAATTTTGTAAAGTAACCATGAAATATTTTTGCATAATCAAGTTCTACACTTTCTCAGCTTTCCACTGATATAAAATTTATAATTTTCGGACTTACAGAACATTTTCTATGAATTTTCGAAGTTTGTCATAATTACTTGAAATTTAAATTCGGGAATTGACCGAAATTGACTTTAACCAGTTGACTAGTTGACTGCTGACCTCATGATGACATCAAAAAGTCAATAGAATAAGTTGCTTGTATGGAAAAACTTTTTATACGAAAATTGTAGAGAATCATTAGATCTATCTACTCTACAAACTAATTTGAATTCGAAATAACAAGGTGGACAAGATCTGGGTTATACCTTATAAGATTTGAATCTTGCAACGCGATTTTCTCCCTGCTCGATGAACGAAACAATGTGAGACTTGCGGGTATGGAAAGATATTGACGAGAGGTACAACTTCCATGTTGAAGGCGCGACAATTCGGGATCATCTCCGAGGTCGACTTAGCTCTGGTTAACTTGAAATAGAATCTATTTTAAAGACATAGATCTGTACCTTAAAACGAGAAACTCAGCGTATGTAAGTTGTAGACAATTGAAAGATGTATCAACTCACCAGAGGAATTTTGAATTTGAAGGTACGAGTGAGTCGAGATCGAGGATTTTCTCCGTCAGATTTGAAATATTGCGGCCCAATTTCCTTAAGCTAAGGTGGATGAAAAGAGATGAGGTTGGTCAGGATTGAAAGGTCTCGACGAGATCTACAACTTTCGTTCAGAGGCCGAAAGCAAATAACGAAGTTTAGAGGCTCGAAAATTCGAGTTAAGATTTCGGGAGAAAGGATTTCGAGATTTCGAAAAAGAAAGTTAGATCTACGGAGGGTGGGGGCTTTATATAGAGGTGTAGGTCGGTGGAGGAGATAGGATTTTGAGTTAGGAACGCGTAGAAACAAATGGATCCGAATTTGAAGCTATATAATATTCGTGTTTGAATAGAGATAGATTCGGAAAAAATGAGAATAAAAAGAAAAGGGAAAAGGGGAGACATGGGCTGCTGCGGGACACCAAGGTGGCCCGCCTTGCTGGGCCACCGTAGAGGCGCGGAGTTCCTGGGCCGGACTAGGCCGCGGTTCGGTCGGCCGGGTTTCTTTTTTTTTCCTTTTTTTAATTTTTTCCTTTTTCTCCTTCTTGTTTCCTTCATAACTTTTACATTTTAGCTCCAAATAAGCTCAATCCAGTTTCTACATTTTTCTAAAATTCCACACAACATTTTAAAATAGTAAGAAACAAGTTTTCATAATAAAACTAATTTTAAAAAAAACATTATAAATTTAGCTAAAGGGCTTCATTTTGCACATTCCAAAATAGAAATAGGGTTTTAAAAATAATCCTTTTAAAATCAGAGAATAAACACTTTTTAAAAAAATATGAATTTTATTTTCAAACATATTTTTGGAAATGCAAACTTTATTTAATATAAATAATTTTGTAAATATTTCCTTTGCAAATAAGCTTGCATAGAATTTGAATAAATGCAAAATAGTATTTTGTAATCCTATTTTCTTAAAAGAAGTCCTTCAAGGAATAATAGAGAGTTTGAAAACATTTTTTCTAACCAAAACTTTTGAGTTTGAAGTATTTATAAGAAGCTCTTTTTATAAACTAGAAAACCTTGGAAGCAAATAAGTTGGGTTTGAAAGTTAGGAAAGCTTTGTATAGGGAAAAGCTTTTTTTTTAATAAACTCAAAAAGTTTTAATTCCTTGTAAATTTTCAATCAACACAAACAAAACAATTTTTTTATTCCAAAATTTGAAACAAAACTTGGGATGTTACAATGAGAGAATTGATCGCTTTGCAAGGAAGCTGATTAAGGAGATATGTAGCGGTGGAGAGATCTTCAGCCCAAATTTCCGGAAGAAGATGAGCATGAAACATAATAGTGTGCATAATATCATTTATCCTACAAATGGCACGCTCATCCTTGCCATTTTGTTTGATTGGTGTAGGGACACGAAATACTTAAAGCAGTGCCGTGGTGAGAAAAGGGAGTATCAACACGAGAGTTGAGGAACTCAGTTCCATTATCAGTGTGGAGAACGTATAGTGGCTCTGGAATGTGTGTGAGCATAGGTAAAAAAATATCTAACATGCGGCTAAGGATTTTTGTGCAAGCAGAAAAGTCCAATAGAATTGTGAATAGTCATCAACAGTAAAAATATAATATAAAAAATCAGAGACAATTATAATTGGTTATATCCACATATCACAATGTTTTAAATCAAACATAGCACTAGACCTAGTGGTATATGAAATAAATGGCAGACGAACATGTTTGCCAAGTTGGCAAGCATGGCACACTGTCGGACAACGAATGTAAATTATTACACTTGATAAAAGCTAGACGTGGGAAAGACGGCAAGGCATCGTGTCTAGGATGACCTCAACATTGGTTCCATAAATCACCAGTGGCGGTGGTGACCAAGGTGGTTGGAAGTTCCCAGCAAGTGGAGGTGGTGCCGAAAAAGGTGTAGAGTTCTCCATCATTATTCTAATGAAGAATCACATGATGGGTTTTCAAGTCCTTCTTAGAAAAACCGAAGGTGGTAAACTCAATGGAAGAAAAATTATTGCGAGTGATTTTGCGAATGTAAAGGAAATTGTGATAAGAATTGGAACAAGAAGGACATGATTATGTTTAAAGTGTGACTCGGCGGTGTATGAACGGAGGTATGACCCGAAGAGGTTAACAGAAAGGATTGAACGTTGCCGACGGTTAGATAGTGTGGGGAAGAGAGGGGTGTAGGAGAGGAGATGTTACCATCATCAGGAGACATGTGGGAGGACACGCCAGAGTCCATTACCCAACCACCTTGCTGGAGTACGAGGTTGTTGAGAACGCGATCAGCGCAGAGTTGTCCCAGTTGGCTGACGCGGTGGATGATGAGGAGGACTGGTAGACTGTGGCATCACTGTGGTGTGTGGTAGGCTTGCGGGCAGGTGACAAAGATCCTATGTCCCGTGGGTGCACACCACTGTCTGACTCTGGGGGAGAAGCAAACATAAGGACCGGCAGGCGCCGGTGATGCCAGGTGGGGAGCAGCCGGGTACCCGCTGATGTTCTTGTCGTTGTTCTTGTTCTTGGGCTTGTACTGCAGCTTCTGTTTGCCGGAGGTGGAGGCATCACCGCGACACCTGGCACTGGTGCGAGAAGGCGGTGGTGGGTGGGCCTAAGCAACGAGAGACATCGATGTGGTGTTGGAGGCCACATTGGCCTGCTTCATCTCCTCCATAAGCAGCATGCCACGAGCCTAAAGGAAAGTGGGTAGCGGTTCGGTCATGGATCTGACCTTGGTGGTGGAGGCAAAGCGTGGGTCGAGCCCACGGAGGGTGTTGAGGACAAGCGCCCGGTTGGAGATGATAGAGTCGTTGTCGGCGAGCGCAATTGCGAGGTACCTATCATGATGGAAGTAGTCAGAGATGGTGGAGGCGCCCTGAATGAGTTGAGAAACTCATTGTCGAGGTAGATCGCCTTGTTTTCTTTGTTTGTGAGGAAGATATCGCGGGCAGCAAGCCAGAGTTGACGGAAGGTCTGATCGCCGGCCAAGATCATGTCGGCGACGTCCTCGTCGATGGCGGAATGGAGGATGTTGAGGACGGTGTAGTTTACGGAGGTCTAGGAGGCATTGGTCTTGGCTTTGGCGGTGGTGCTGTCAATGTGGCCGATGAGGCCCGGGCGACCGGGTGGCTTTCATGTACATTGCCCACTTGGTGTAGTTCACGATGGTGATGGAGAGCACGATCGGCCAACGTGGCAGGGAGCACCGGCCGTAACAACGACATCGGCTTTGGGAGAGACTAGCATACCGGAGGTGGCATCGATTGGGGCGGAGCTCGACATGGCAGAGGAAGGTGATCAATGGTGCTAGGGTTTTGGAGGGCGGTGGAGCTAGGGTTTTTGGAGGGTGGCAGCGCTAGGGGTGGGTGGGATCGATGGTATAGATTTTTAGGCTGATACGATGTTTAACCGTGAGAAGATTTGGGGGAAGCCTCGCACGTATAATAGCGTGGGATTCGGTATCTATAATAGGCTCAAGGGCCAATTAGGGTTAGGTTACTAAGCTTGTACAACAAGTAATTACCTACACGCTAACAACGACGGCTATTAGGCAACGATCAACACAACATCTCATATTCATATCTTGGGAAATCTGGAACAGGAGGAATGATAGAGTTTCTGTCACAGGCGGTCTCCCCAAGGATCATCTTCTCTCGCATCAAGGAGGAGGCGGCCATGTTCATGCCGCATGTGCTATAAAGGCTTGGCAAATATCATATCGGGAGATCTTTTCTAGCTTATTTTGTCTCAGCTATGTTCTTTCTTTATCAAATGAAAAGGCAAAGATTTTACCTGTTTAAAGAAACCATCAATCTTACTTTAATTTTTATTAATTTGATCAATCAAAGTCTTTTTTGCTTGTCAAAAAAAAAGTATCTGGGTTCAGGAGAAAATCATAAATTTACAAGGAACCGTATTTGTCTCCTAGGAATATCAAAATTACGATTGTGTTCAATAAATAGTAGAGTTGAACCATAGCATTTTATTGAAGTTACATCATAAAGTCTTCACAGAATTCTGTGTTCACTCATAGTAATAGGACCTTGAACGTTGCCCAACTGTTATAGGATACAAGTGAATATTAAACCAAAATTAGGCACAAAAAAAATGAAACAAAAACTTCTGTGAACTCATAGCAAGCTGCAACTCCTTTTCAAGTCGTAGCAATTGTCATGAAATCACTGTTGTTCGATGTAAGGTGGGAGGACTCCTTGGAGGAAATAGGTCAACATTGTCAAGGCTCTCTCGGGCTGGAAGGATGGAACCAAATGGCCAGCCCCTCTCACAGATAGAAATGTAAATCCACCGGCGTACTGCTGAATATATCCTCCGACCTGCAAGTGAAACCAGAGATACCATCAGCTAATTTCGAGGTGAAGTATCATATTTGTGGATAAAGATATACTACTAGTCTGGAAAATAGGATTTACCTCCTCCTTTGCCGTCCATGGGCGCCATGGAGTGGTGACGGGGAGGGCAAGGTCTTGGATAGTATACCTCGTCCCAGGAAGCGGACACACGGAATCGAAATCACCACTGCGTAAACCGTAGGCTATTTAATTTGTTGCAGTAATACATGTGTGAAGCGTGTGAGAATATTCAGTGATGATTTTGTAATTTGCTGCAGCAACACTTGTGAAGTGTGTGAGAACATTCAGTCATGCTCTGTTATACCTGAATATCCAAACGGGAAGCTTGCTCTCGATTAAAAATTTGACGGTTGCGAGCATGGACATTGGCGCATCTTTCCAGTTCAAGTTCCTGTGAAATGAAATGAGGTTTGTACGTACGTGTGGGTGAAAACAAGACAAATTGGTAACCCATATTAGCTAGTTCTAAGTTTGGCGTCTAAATAATTTCATTAATCTTACGTGCAGCCTTGCCATTCTGTTGCTCTAGCGTGGAAAGCATTCTGCACTGCCGGATCATTGAGGTAGGCGTATGTAGGATAATCACTGCATGGATCGTACCCAGCAAGCTGCAATTAATTTGAAGAGAAAGGAAGAGCGGTTAGCAATTTAGATCATGGACTAATGTTCCCCGAAAAGAATTAACCAGGAGTTGCTGTCTTACGTAGCCACTCGGGTAGTACGTTCCATTGGGCGCGACAAGGCAAACTGGAGCATATATGTTGTAGGCATCAATGTCACCCACTTGGAACGCATCCAAAGCACCGTTGCATGCTGCTTCTGAGAGTGTACTACCAACAACGTTGTCGAAGTTGCAGTTCTTTGTGACATTGGCGTAGACCTCGTCCGACATCACCGCGTGGGTCCAGAAGTAGTCAAGCGTCCCCATAATATTCCTGTTCTCATCAAGGTATGGATTTCCAACCTTCAAGACAAGAGGAGACGCCTCCTTCAGTACCTACCGTTGTTTCTAACCATATAGTATTTGTATTTCATAAGAACTTTGAAACTTGACGTACCAGGATGCCCTGCAGGTTTACGATGGTTTTGTTGTTGTAGGTGTTGTGTAGCAGGATAGTGGCCGCGAGCTCGGGCACGTAGTGGCCGGCGAAGCTCTCCCCAGAGATGTAGAAGGCACGGTCCTTGTACTCCGGGAACCTCTCCAGCCATTTCACCAAAAAGACGTAGGCGTCATCAGCCGTTCGCTCGTCTCCGCTTAGATCATAGTCTGAAGACGTGTTCGAGTAGGAGAATCCCACACCGGCAGGCGACTCGAGGAAGATCACATTAGCGACTGCCATCATTTTTCATAAGCAAAATATTAGAGTTTTGTCCTGTAATCTGCCAAGAGGGGCACCCCAACTAGACAGAAATAACTTGGTAGAAGAGTAAAAGTCATAGGTTACCGGTGTTCCAGGCGTTCATGTTCCTGGTGAGTGTTTTGTTGTCTTGGGATACGCGGAACGGGCCGAGTTCTTGCATTGCCCCGTATCCTAGAGACGAGCATCCTGGACCTGTGGATGTGCATACATATCTCCCGCGTGATCAATCCAGAACTCAGTCGAAAATCCATATAGGCAAGTGTCACTACAATCCTGCAGAAATGTCCACAAGAAATGTCCAAATGACATATTCTAACCTCCGTTAAGCCATAGGACGAGTGGCTTTTCTGCAGCACCGGAAGGTGCTTCGACGAGGTAATAGAAGAGTGCGCGGCCGTTCTCCTCATCGACGGTCACGTACCCGCCGTACTGGTTGAAGTTGACGCCCTCCGGCTGCCCTGGCAACGCCGTGATCTTGTCGGCCGACTTGTCAGAGACAGAGCTCTCTGCAGTCAGGCTGCTGGAAACCCTGTCAGCTATGTTACGCACTTTAAACGTGTCGGTGCTGCTAACGCTGTTCTTCCTGGAGGAGATGAAGGCTTTCAGCTGAGCCTCTTGGGATGCATTGGCGAGCAGCTGCAGTGCAGCCAGGCAAATGACAATCAGAGAGAAGACAGAGATGTTCTTCATTTTTGATGAGATGGTTGATGATCTCTGACCTTGAGATGATAGATAGCATTGGCATGCACGGTTTATATAGGCGCTGGTGGAAGGGAGGACAGCAACTTGAAACGAGGAGTTTTGAATTTTGCCGTCTGTGTATTTTGGGTACGAACAGCGGGACAACCGTACCTACGCCGGCTTGCAGCTGTCCTCCTATATGTTTATGTTCTTGTTTTGGCTCAAATCTTGCGATGACAAATAGTTCTTCCAACAGTGTTGTCCTTCGTGAAGACGGCAACGACTCGTTGAATTGACAGCCAAAGAGAGGATTACAGTATAGGTTTCATAGCCATTTTTTATGTCCACTTTTCTTGTTTAAAACGGTGATTTGGAAGGTCCTTAATGGCAACTTGTGTGCATACTTTGTGCCCACAAAAGCAACGAAATTTGCAATTCAGTATAGGCGAACGCCAAATGGAAGTCTAGTCGAGGCCATTGTACGCATATGGTGTAGCTAGATAAAGATATATTACGCCCAGCTGTAATTATTAAAACCGAAAATGGTGGATACGAAGATCGATGAGCCCGCAGTTCAGCAGGCAACGCCATCGGGCAGGCCTGTGGGACACGGATACAACGAGGCGCGGAGTGGATGGTGGCGTCTGCTTAAGAGCATCTCTAGTCGTAGCCCTTAAATCATGTTTAGATTGAAAGCTAGAGTATCCCTAGATGGCTGTAATCAGTCGAGCTCACTAATAGAAAACTTGTCTGTGTCATGTGCTAAAGACACACGGAAAAACCTAAAATCAAACGGCAAAGCCTGCGCCGTGCAGAAGCGCACGGCAAACGCTACATGGCAGAGATTGCCACACCAAACTCTTTTTGACGTGCGTATCGGCCATACGCACGGCAGACATGTGCTGTGAACAGCTGCACGGCGAAGTAAAGTAGGTCACGATGCAGGACAGCCACAGAGCCTAGCGATTGGCCTGATAAGCAGTTTGCCGTGTGTTCCTATAGTTTGACCCACTGCACAGATCGCCGTGGGTCTATGCTTTGCCATGTGCCAAATACATTTGACCCACCGGACAGTCTGCCATGCGCGGCTACTTTGCGGTGTGCTGTAAACAGTTTGACCCACTTGACAGTTTGGCGTGCGCCTCTGGTTTGCCGTGCACTTGTCTAGTTTGACCCATTGGATAGTTTGTCGTGCACATACTTTTTGCTGTGTGTTACGACCCATGGCAAACCATGTTTCAGGTTGTCAGGAGCACAGGTTGGCGACGCGTGGCTTCTTTGCCGTGCGCAAGCACACGACAGAGGACATTTGGTTCCTTTGGCATGTTCAAGCACACGACAAAGGCCCAGTAGTTTTTTATTTAATTTGCAGGAATCTCTGCAATTAAAATAGAATAGCAATATATTTACATCAAAGCCAACATCAGTGACATCACAACAATATATTTGCATCATATAACAATAAATACACAATAGATATGATGTATTGCCACAAATAGATCACAAATATGTGCATAATACCGGCCTACCTAGATGCGGGTCCCACCTGACCGCACCGATAAGACCAGCTGATCAAACCTTAGCACCTGACAAGCGGGTCCCACAAGGGCCCACCTGATACTCGGGTACCACCTGACGCGACCAGCAACCAGTGAAAATAATATGGCAAAAACTGATGTGCAGGTCCCACCTGATACTCGGGTACCACCTGACCTGGACCCCACCGGCCAACCTGGATACGGGTCCCACCTGATCCCACCAAACTGATGTGCAGGTCCCACCTAACAAGGTGGTCCAATCTGACCCGATATGACCCCACCGGCCTACCTAGATGCGGGTCCCACCTGACCGCACCGATAAGACCAGCTGATCAAACCTTAGCACCTGACAAGCGGGTCCCACAAGGGCCCACCTGATAATCGGGTACCACCTGACGCGACCAGCAACCAGTGAAAATAATATGGCAAAAACTCTTCCCTGAGGACTCGAACCTAGAACCCCTTATCTCCATGGAACACAACCACCACAACCAAGTTGTTGTCTCTTATAAGCAGAAAGCCTACTTAACATTACGTCGTAGTGGGCCTGGGCCGAAATGGCCATATCCTCTTCTATTTCTTCAGCATTTTTCACTCATTGGGCAGCTGTTGTGGACAAGGCTTGGGCCACCGCGGCAGCACTACCATTTTTTCTCTTTGTCTTTTTTATTTCTTTTCTGATTTGGACATAAAAGATGTGAAAAAGATTCAAAAAAGGCCGAATAAATTCAAAAAAACTTTATAAATTCTCTTTATTACATATATATATCTCTACTAATAATATTGCTAGAGGTATGGTCCGTGGCACACAAGTACGCTTTCAATCCATCAAAGTATGTTTCCGTCCAACATTTTTTTTTCCGATTTTACCCTCCCACAAAATAGCATAATACTGCTAAATGCCATGTACCGGTTCGATGTCTTCTTCTCCGAGATAAAACAATGACGCGGGCGGTGAGGAGCACGCTCGAGCCTTGCTATTCCCTCACCGGAGCGAGGCCGTTGCGCCGCCTCTGATCCTCTCTCGCCGGCGCCTGGCCTCTGCGCCGACCCTGCCCGTCTACCACCGGCGCCAGACCACCTCAGGAGCGAGGCCGTCGTGCCACTCTGCTCCTCTCCCGCCCCCGGCTCTCCGACCATGACCTGCAGTCAACCTTCATATGCTCTGGCCTTTCTCCCACAGATGTTGAAACCCACCTTCTCTCCAAGCTACGGCCTCACTCCCGCCGGTGACGGCCACGGTGGTCGGCTGTGAGTAGGAAGGAGGCTTCAGATTTGGTGATTTCTCTCTGCGTGGTATCTTTCAGATCGGTTTCTAATCGGGACTTTCGGGATCTGGGAGCCGTCCAAAGAAAAATGCATCGACCATCTCCTCCGCATCTCAGCTACAGAAGCAGCAGAATCCCTGCTCGGCGTAGGAGCTAGACTTTTCGCAGTTTGGACGCGAGCGTGCATCAGCCTGCTCTCGTCTGTGTCGTGGCACTACTGCCCTCGTCAGGCACGAATGTGCTGGGCTCGATGTTTGTTTGCTGCCGCAGTGATAATGCCAAATCTCCACAAGATTTCCATGGTATACAGTTCACTATTGCTCCGTATCTTACAATTAGTCACTTCAACGCTAGGTTTGTAGCACGGGGCAACAACTTTTTGTATGATGCTACAAGGCTGCTAAGGATTGAGGAGCACATCACCACCGGCCGTATGCACCAAAATTCTGACAATAGAAATTGACACATAAAAGTTGCACGGGACAACATGAATGTGAAACATGGTGAGCAAACCTCTCTTAGATATATGCCAGCACCATGCTCAAAAGCACGCAACTCTTCACTAATTTAGCATTGAGGTTAATCTTTAAGAGGTACTTCTCATATCCTGAAGGTCGCATCTTTTTTTAAATTCAGCCACTTTATTGATTAAATAAAATCAATACAAAGTTTCTCTCGGATTAACTTTGGAGCAAAAGTCTCAAAAAAAAATACTACCAAACTGTTCAGGTGTGCTGAATTATTGTGTTATTTATGTCAATTCGGTCAGTCGAGCGTCCAACCCGAATTTCCCGAACTTAAATAGGTTTTTCACAAATGTTGACTGAACTGAGCACTGAATTTTTGGTTTTGGTCAGTTCATGTCCAGTTACGGTTTTTTCAGTTTGATAGTTTGGTCCTCGGTTTATATATCCACCCCGAGCGGATATCAATGCAGGACGTCAGCGACGACGGGCGGATGTCAATGCAGGACGTCAGCGGCGACGGGCGGATGCCGATGTGGAACAGACTTATTATGATGCTTGACAGTGTCGGCGACGGGCTGGTGCCAATGAGGGACAGCGGGAAGGCTCCGGCACGCTGATGTGGGATGGCGCACCGATTCCTGCGACGAGCACTTCCCTCTTTAGCAACGAGCTCGTCCTTCTTCGACGTCCCACTGCGGTACTTGTGGAGTCGTGACGGAGAGATGATATTGTGGAGAGAGTTGCCACTGGCAGAGGTGAGTGGGGTTGTGCACTCTTATTATTTCTATGAATCCTAACACAATCTAGATACCGTATGTGCGTATGTGCTGGAAATGCAATAATGGTACAGATCCTAGAAGGCTGAATGGTTTGTCGATTGAGCATGACAATTTTTTCTAATTAGCCACCAATAACCTTTTTTATAATGTTTCTTACAATGCTGATAAAAACTACGAGCTGAATCGACAACTGCACGGTGAACTATCAAACCGTAATGCCGACTGGTTTGGTCATCTGTCTATGTTTGGCTACAAGAACCCAAGTTCCTATCTTTCCTTGAAGCGACAAATCGGGCTAGAGGCGACCCTAACAAAAACGAGGAGTCAATCGGGCCAGAGGAATGGGTGAAGCCGCCGGTTATCCAAGGAAGGGCGGCGCGTGGCGCGGGCTGACAGGTCTCTAAGGTGGGCGACGTGTAGGTGGATTTGAAAAAGAGGAGAGAAGGGCAGTGTGTGAGAGCACATAAAAGGGTAGAGGTAGAGGATGGAGGCCCCGACGACAAGTAGCAGGGATCAAGCCATACACTACTGAAAGATAGAGGGTGGTGATGTGGTGCACTGGTATTACAAGTTATGCACCATAGAAGATAAATAAAAGGAATAGATCTTTCCGTAGCAACGCACGGGTATTCAGCTATATATATAAATATTAGATCTTTTTCTCCATAAAAAATTAGAAAACAAAATTTAATCACAAGAATGCCATTATGGTGTATTCAAAATGCGGTCAAAACGGTGGGCATGACTCTTTCTAGCTATGTGTAGAATCTTCCAAAAAAATACTAAATATATGATGAAATAGATACTTCTATACCTTAAAAGGATTTTTACAAACAAATCATGAGAAAACTATAATGTAGTTATATTTCAAATTTGTTAACTTCCAACTTAATCGATAAAAATTTGTCTTTTTCGTGAGTGGTGGATGGAAAGATTTAGAGACACAACCATTTGGTGGTTTGTACATTAAATGAGTTCTACTATTTCTTGAAATTATTGAGGTGCAATTTTAATATGTAGTTTTTGTACTTCCTTCACAAAAAACCTATTTTTGACATTCGGAATATGAAAAATGAACTTTTTATGCAAAGAAACAAAACACCCAAAATGAACATTGTTTTAAATCCTAAGAGGCACACATGTGCACAATATGGGGTCATTTGAACAAACCATGCCATGGTTTTGATCTTGACCTAGCTCATTTGGCTTGAAAGTCATGGAACTCTATACATGATAGCTCATTTGTGAGAAGGGTTTTCTAGAATATTTGCGATAGTCCAAGGTTATTATTTTTACTTCCAACTAGGTCACATAACATGACATGATGCGAAGGTTTCGCATTTTTTAATTTTTTTTTTGAATTACTTATGCTCGATTTAGAATTTGGTGAAAACGGCGGGCATGGCTATTCTTGCAAACCTATTATTAGATCTATGATGGAATATATACTTTTGAAGATAAAAATGATTTTTGAAAAAAAATTATGAACATACTATGATGCACCTATAGTTCAAATTTGACCCATTTCCAGCTGATTCGGCATAAGTTTGTCTTTTTCATGGGAGATACATGGACAGCTTTGGACACTTAAATAGTTGGTGATTTGTGCATAAAATATGATATATTATTTTCTAAAAATCTTATGGTCCAATTTAGCATCAAATATTTGGTAGTTGTTTCACAAAAAACCCCATTTTTTGACACTCAAAAAATAGAAAATGAACTTTTTATGCGAAGAAAAGGAAGACACCCAAAATGAATATTGTTTAACATCCCAAGTCGCACACGTTTGTACAATATGGGGTCATTTGAACAAACCATGCCATGGTTTTGGTCTTGACCTAGCTCATTTGGCTTGAAAGTCATGGAACTCTATACATGGTAGCTCATTTGTGAAAAGGGTTTTCTAGTATATTTGCGATAGTCCAAGTTTGTTATTTTTTTACTTTCAACTAGGTCACATAACATGACCGTATGCGAAGGTTTCAAATTTTTTATGTTTTATTTTGAATTACTTATGCTCGATTCAAAATACGATCAAAACGGCGGGCATGGCTATTCTTAGCTAGGGGTTGAGTCTTGCAAACCTATTATTAGATATATGATGAAATATATACTTTTGAAGCTAAAAATGATTTTTGAAAAAAAATCATGAACATACTATGATCCACATGTAGTTCAAATTTGACCCATTTCTAGCTGATTCGGCATAAGTTTGTCCTTTTTATGGGAGATACATGGAAAGCTTTGGACACTTAAATAGTTGATGATTTGTGCATAAAATATGATGAATTATTTTCTAAAAATCTTATGGTCCAATTAAGCATCAAATATTTGGTAGTTGTTTCACAAAAAACCCCATTTTTGACACTCGAGAAATAGAAAATGAACTTTTTATGCAAGAAAAGGAAGACACCCAAAATGAACATTGTTTAACATCCCAATTCGCACATGTTTGTATAATATGGGGTCATTTGAACAAACCATGCCATGGTTTTGGTCTTGACCTAGCTCATTTGGCTTGAAAGTCATGAAACTCTATACATGGTAGCTCATTTGTGAGGGTTTTCTAGAATATTTGTGATAGTTGAAGTTTGTTATTTTTTCCTTCCAACTAGGTCACATAATATGACCCTATGCGAAGGTTTCACATTTATTATTATTTTGAATTACTTATGCTAGATTCAAAATATAGTCAAAACGGTGGGCATGGCTATTGTTAGCTAGGGGTTGAGTCTTGCGAACCTATTATTAGATCTATGATAAAATATATACTTTTGAAGCTAAAAATGATTTTTAGAAAAAATCATGAACATTCTATGAGGCACCTATAGTTCAAATTAGACATATTTCCAATTGATTTGGCAGAAGTTTATCTTTTTTATAAGAGATACATGAAAAGCTTTGGAAACTCAAATAGTTGGTGATATGTGCATAAAATATGATCTATTATTTCATAAAACTCATGTCGTCAAATTAAACATCCAATATTTGGTAATTGTTTCAAAAAAACCATTTTGCACTCAGAAAATAGAAAATGAACTTTTTATGCGAAGAAAGGGAAAACACCAAAAATGAACACTGTTTTTTTTATCCCAAGAGGCACACATTTGCACAATACGAGGTCATTTTAACAAACTATGCCATGGTTTTTGATCTTGACATAGCTCAATTATGGAACCATTTTTAGCACTCAAAAAATAGAAAATTGATTTTTGTGCAAATAAAACCAAATCAACATTGTTTGCCCTTCCAAGTGCACACTTCTGCACTCTCTTGGATCATTTAAACAAACTATTCCATCGCTGTGATCAAGAACTAGCTTATTGGAAAAGATGTTAAACCAAAAACAAAAAAATACAAAAGAACCCAACCCTAGCAACCAATCATATTGTAGGACAGCCCTCCCCACGGATCGCCCCATACGGGCGCATCTGAACCATGCACGTGACGCCGATCCAACGAACCAAATGCATCGCCCCTTACCAAACCCTACCAAACCTCTGAGTCCCCACCAACCCACAGCAAACCCTACCAACCTCCCGCTCGATCCCCTACCCACCCCGCCATCCCGCCTCCAATCCAGCCGCCACGCGCAAATGCTAGCGCAGCCAACGTCGACCCGATCCAATCCCCTCCCTCCCACCCGATCTCCTCTGCAATCCCCACAAGATCCATCGGCTGCTCCCTATCTCCACCAGCTCCTCCGCATGGAGAACCGCGAGCGGCGATGGCGGCCGAGGTCGGAGACTGCGCCGACAACGGGATCCCGACAAGAACTGGTAGGCAAAGTTCGTTAAGTTCGATGGAGACCGAACCTCACGCGCCTCCCAGTGCATGCAGCAGAGTAAAAAGGTCAATTCGATTTTCCCCAATATTTTTACTAAAATTTTCACTAAAAACACGTTACAATACATAAACCTTTGTACTGATATTTTTGCATGTTTGCTGAACACATTGATAACATCATAATGATCATATTGGTGATTAGTAAGTTAACACTTTGATTACTACATAATCACAAAACATGTTATTTCAGCGTAGTCACAAAAGTGTTAACTCAGTAATCATGTTGATAGGTACTCCCTCTAATCGAAAATAAGACATAGTAAAAATTTTATAATAAGTTAGTACAAAATCATTGACACTTATTTCCGATAGGAGGGAGTAGTTACTAGACACTTGATAACTATATAATCAATAGTTTTGTAAGCACATCAATATTGGTAAGAAAAACAATTTATAAAATATTTTGACAGCGTCTATTTAGCTAACAAAGCTATCAACCTTGGTAGCTACATTGTCACCATTTTAGTGACTAGTTATTAAACACTTTGGTAACTACGTTGAAATTACATGTTTTTGCCTAATTAGATGTTTTTGCCTGTTTGCTAAATACATTCATAACTTCATCTTGATATGTTGGTGACTAGTTAGTCACTACCTTGGTTACTTTTTAATAATTGTGTGGATAAATAATTACTAGGCTCTTGATAACTATATAATCAACAATTTTGTAAACACATCAATCCTAGTAAGAAATACACACTTAATTTTAAAAAATATTAACAACCTCTATTTATCTAACAAAGCTATCAACCTTGGTAGCTATATTGTCGCTGTTTTGGTGATGAGTTATTTAACACTATGGTAACTACGTCAAAACAACATGTTTTTTCCTGTTTGCTGAACATATATTTATAACTTCATCATGATCATGTTGGTGAGTAGTAAGTTAACACTTTAATTACTACATAATCACAAAAATGTTGGTGACTAGGTAGTCACTACATTGATAAATTCATAATAATCATATTGATAAATAGTAACTAGGTATTTGATAACTACATAATCAACAGTTTGATAAGCACATCAACCTTGGTATGAACTTTAAAAAAATTGGTGGCTAGGTAGTCACTACCTTGGGAACTTCATAACAATCATCTTGATATATAGTTACTGGGCACTTAATAAATTTATAATCAACATTTTCGTAAGCATATCAACCTTGGTAAAAAATAAATCACTTTACAAAAATATTTTGACGACCTCTATTTTGCTAACAAAAAGCTATCAACCTTGGTAGCTACATTGTCGTCGTGTTGGTGAATAGTTATTAGGGATTTCTATTTTCGTGCCCTCGGGTCCTTAGTTGTGCTTAGTTTTCCCCAGCCGCTTAGTTTTTCCTCAGTTTTACCCAAGCCCTTGTCTGAAACTCTCACAAGGAGCTCGGACGGGAGGAATCCCGTTAAGTTGACCGTTGGTTGGTGCTGGCAAGTGGGGCCGTTGTTTGTGCCCCGCAGTGGACACACCTCCACTTATCCAGATCATCATGGGACCCGCAACTTGTCCACGTTAGCGCGCCGGACCCACAGCTTACCCAGGTGCCCGTTGCAAAATGGGAGCCCGAGCCAGCCCCGCGCCCGTGCCCGTGCCATTGCTTCCCCCTTCTTTCCTCGCGCCCCATTGTTCTTCTTCTCCGGCAGCGCAGCCCTTCCCCGGCAGGCGGGTGATGTCTAGTTTCTCTTCGACCTCCCGTTCTTCATGGCCGCAGTATGGACCCGTGTCTTTGACAAGATGCCCTGACTACCCACGCCAAGAGTCTCTGAAGCGGTCGATCTGTAAGACGAACGACAACGGCAACCGTGGACGTGAGTTCCTTGCATGCGAGAGCTTGCCATATAGAGAGGGGGATAAGGTTAGATCTCGCTCCAATTGCTCTGTTTTCTCTCGATTTTCTTGTTATTCCCTCAAATTTGGGATTTAGGGTTCACGTTGTTGTTTTCAGATCCTGAAGAAATGCAGGTATTTCGAGTGGATCGATGTGTACGTTCAGAGGCTTAAATTGCAGGAATCAATTGGCGGTATTGGGGAGCGCAATTTGGGTGGGGGGTACTTGCTGTAGAGAATGCGGTGGAGAGAGGGGCCGTCCCGATTATGCCTAATGCTCCCAATGCAGAACTGGTGGAAGTGAAGGGAGAACTGAAGAAAATGAACAAGCAGTTAAAGCAGCTGATCGAGTTGAAGAAGCAAGCTAATCTGATGGCTGGTTGTTTTTTTGTTGTATAATTGCGATCGGATTCTTATCATTGCTCGTCAAGCGCTAGAAGTTGTTACAAGGGATCCCTTGTTACAAATCCATTATTCAGTTACATGTACTTGTAGTTGTTTTCAAAGTTAGTGTGTGCATTCACCGAAATTACCAAAAAAAATAAGTGTTAGGGAATATATGAATGCTAAAGATAGTTGATAATTGTTAGAGGGGTGACAAATAATGCATTCACCGAAATCCCACAAATATGTATGTCTCATGTTTATACCAAAATTATGCCACTTTTGGGACGTTTCAAATAACCAAAACTATATCCCAAACTATATTCCCTAAAAGAAAAGGAATGCTAAAGAAAGTTGATAATTGTTAGAGGGGTGATAAATAATCCATTCACCGAAATCCCACAAATATGCCAAATATGTATGTCTCATGTTTCTACCAAAATTATACCATTTTTGGGCCGTTTCAAATTGCCAAAACTATATTCCCTAAAAGAAAAGGAATGCTAAAGAAAGTTGATAATTGTTAGAGGGGTGATAAATAATCCATTCACCGAAATCCCACAAATATGCCAAACATGTATGTCTCATGTTTCTACCAAAATTATACCATTTTTGGGCCGTTTCAAATTGCCAAAACTATATTCCCTAAAAGAAAAGGTATGCTAAAGATAGTTGATAATTGTTAGAGGGATGATAAATAATTCATTCACCGAAATGCCCCAAATATGCCAAACATGTATGTCTCGTGTTTCTACCAAAATTATACCACTTTTGGGCCGTTTCAAATTACCAAAACTAAATTCCCTAAAAGAAAAGGAATGCTAAAGATAGTTGATAATTGTTAGAGGGGTGATAAATATGTATGTCTCTTGTTTACCACTTTTTAGTTTAACATTTTTAAATCATGGAAAATAATGCATAAATAGAGGGAATATAGTTACGTAGCAAAATAATCCATAAATGTACACGGATCGACTCCACCAACCGTTGATCCACCGACAGAGAGAGAGAGAGGGGTGGCCACGAAGAGAGAGAGAGGGGTGGCCACGAAGAGACGGATAGGGGTATACTGCCCGTTAGATCAGTGGATCAACGGTTGGTGGAGTCGATCCGTGTGACAACTGCTCAACCAATCAGGATAAGTTTGGGTTTCTGTGAGCATTTGTGACAGTACTTGAGGGCAAAACTGAGTAGTACTAAGAAACCAAGGGCACGTAAATAGTAAATAGACTAAGGGATTTAAACAAAATAATTACAAAATGAAAAATGCGTGTTTTGTACAATATAATTCATATTGGGCTACATCAAATTATTTGCAATTCAAATATACATGAGTGTGACAATTATGGCCTCATTTAGACAAACTATGTTTTGGGGAAGATGTTTTTACAAAAGGGTTTGAGTGGAAAACCATGCATCTTCATAGCTACTAGTGATTATGAGAAGTGGCAATTTGTGGTAAAACATGATTTATCTATGTTTGTTAAGGTGGCAAGTTGCGTAGGAAGATTCCATGAGTAGGTGCCACTATGTTTTTATTTTTTTGGATTTTTTTGCGCATGAGATGACTCAATTAGCTATGTTATTCTCATTTGTTGACTCTCTGTTGACCAGCTACTTGAGGGTAGAACTGAGTATATTGCACTTGCCAGTCTAAGTACTCGAGGGGAAAACTGAGTACATATAAAATTTCTGAATAAGGCCCGAGGGTAGAACTGAGTACACCAAACGTCGAAGGGTTAGCCTCGTGTCGCGGTGCACGCTGCAGCCGTGCATAGCGGACGCGTGTTGCGGTACACCAAACACCACATTCGTCTTTATAGAGCCCCTCTCTCTCTCTCGACGCTTGCCCACTATCTCATTCTCACTACAACCGTCTCTCCTGTCCCATCATCTTCTCCACTTCGCGTCGAAAAACCCCCTAAGAAAAAACCCCGGTGATGGAGAAGCATGAGATGCCCATTTCCGACGTAGCCGCCGGCGCATCGGCCGCCGGCGCATCGGCCGCCGCCCCCGTCCAGGCCCCCGTCGCTGCTTCCGACGTAGGCGCCGGCGCAGCAGCCGCCGGCGCAATGGCGCCGCCCGCAGCCCCGTCCAGGCACCCGTCCAGGCCCTCGTCGATTGGGACCTGTACGAAGACCCGTACGAACCAGTGCCGTACGTCGTGCCGGCGAACCCCTACGACACCAGCATCGTCGACGACTACCCGGAGGTAACCCTTTGTTCCCTTGTTCTTATGCCATTTCAATCCTTTTGTGTTAGATCTAGCGTTATTAGTGTTCGTCTGTTCCTAGTTCAATCCTTTTATGATAGATCTAGCGTTATTAGGGTTAGTCTGTTCCTAGTTCAATCCTTTTATGATAGATCTAGCGTTATTATGATAGATCTGGCGTTATTAGTGTTTGTGATTTGCTTTTGTTTAAGATTCAGTTAACTTATGTGAGTAATCAATCCCATCCCGTTAATTTGTGCCGATGATGATGAATATTTGGGCACAAATTGATTCAGGGTTTGGTCTGTGAACAATTGGTGTGTACAAATTTGTTGTGCATGATCTTTGGTTCACTGACCCAAATCCTGGATATAAGTGTGTCCAATGTAACTGAGGCTTCTTTTTTTCGTGCCCATATTATCATGCATGATCTTTTGTTCACTCTCTGTTCCATCATCGCTGCAATTGACTCCGTGTTTTTCGATCTTTGGTGCTATGTGACAGGTGCAGAGCAGCGACGTCGATAGCGATGACGAGTCCTTCCACACCAAGACTCGTCACGTCCTCAGGAGGCTGCAGTCCGGCCATTACGATCGCCACTTTGCTCGAGGCGTTTACAGGTGCCCCTTCTGCAACAGGAGGCTCCGCGCCACCGACTTCAACTGCCTGGTGAACCATGCTGAATCCCTTGGCAGTGCCCCTGGCGGCGCTAGAGTTGGAACGACCGTGAATGTGCATGCGTTCCTGGCCAAACACAAAGCACTTGGGATTCACCTGCGCAGCCTCCAAGCTTAATCCCATGTAAAATGTAGCTTATGTTGGATCTAGGGATCGGTAGTACTGTTGGATCTGTCCTGAATATATATATATATATGCTATGTTGGCTGCTGTATGCAGCTTATCCTATATTTTCTCGATTTATTATGCTGCTGTGAATTTATCCTCTACTAGCTTCTAGATTTGCTACTAGATTTGTTAACATATTGGGCAAAAAACGAGGGCCAAAAGGCAACAATTATTAAAGAAAGACAGAAATAGAAGCTTCTCTAGATTTGATACTAATTTGGTGAAAAGAGAGAGAACTGTTACAGAGAGAGAGGGGAAAAAGGCGCTCTGAAAAATGCCAATTTGGGCCGAGAGAGACAAAATCGAGCTCTCACGTACAACCAAACGCGGTCTCGTCCTGTCCCACGCGGTCCCGTTCTACCAGCCCCACGCGACGCGGCCCCACACGACGCGGCCCCACACGTCAGCACGGAACGGTCAACTAAACGGCAACCCTCCCGTCCGACCGTCTGCGAGGGGTTTCAAACTAGAGCGAGGGGAAAACTGAGGAAAAGTTAAGCGGCTGGGGAAAACTGAGTACAACTAACGACCCAGGGGCACGAAAATAGAAATCCCTAGTTATTAAACACGTTGGTAACTACATCAAAACAACATGTTTTTTCCTGTTTGCCGAACATAGTGATAACTTCATTATGATCATGTTGATAAAATAGTAAGTTAACAATTTGATAACTACATAACTACAATGTTGGTGACTATGTACTCATTGTCTTTCTAGCTTAATAATATATCGTGTTGATAATTTAGTTACTAGAAACTTGATAACTATCATCAACACTCTAGTAAAAAAGGCATCACAGTGACGTCTTTTTTATTGTACATCTTGGTAACTGAAAAACTAGCATAGTATTGGTTGCTAGGATACAAAAGAAACTAAAATATTTGATTCAGCTACAAAAACTTAGCTGATATCTCAAGAAATCCTCCCTGGTAACTTCATCGCAACAAACAAGATTGCGATGGGCATTCATCTAACAAGCAATGTATACCAAAAATATGGTATTATGTACATTGCTAATAAAATTAATAATAATGATAATTAATGTTGATAAAAACCAAAAAATAAGCAACCACAAACTTAGTCTTTTACACCTAAACACAAAACAAGTTTCAGCTAGAGATACAAACATGAGTTCACAATATTTAAACATAATGTGAAAAAGACACAAAGGACTAGAATTTTAAAACCGTGGTAGTCCATCTTCTCTTCAAGGGTTCAATATCTCGATGTTTTTGAGAACAATGGTAGCATCGTGCATAGCATATACCTTGCTGAGTAGCTCAGAACCTTCAGCAATGTTTGTGTCTTCCACAAATGTTCCCAAGCTCACCAAATGTAATGTTGCCAGTTTCATCATCCCTGTTGTTGACTGTCGCCGCCTTTGAAGGAGGACCACGCCTCGTTTCCTTTCACCATTGTCAGTGGGGGCTAGGGTTTTGTGGTAGGGGTTTCTAAAAGCTTCCACAAGTGGGGATTGGAGAGTAAAGATGGATAGGCTCTAAGAATGACAATCGGTCCCTATTTAAGAAAGACTATGATGTGGGTGGACCACGTGAACTCCCGTTGTTCTTCTTCCTCGATAACTGATGCACAGACCGGCAAAGATCACATTTAGGATGATCGCTGTTTGCGGGGCTGACGGCTTGTAAGTACAGCCCGTTGGGAACCCCAAGAGGAAGGCATGATGAGCACAGTAGCAAGTCTTCCCTCAAAACCAAGGTTTATCGAACCAGTAGGAGAAAGCTAAACTTCAGAAGGTGATGCTTGCTAGCATCGCGACACTCCGGACAATGGCGCCAGAAATATTGCTGGTGTGTCTTCACCTAGCAGCAACGTGAAACCTGCACAACACAACCAAGAACTTTGCTCCCAACTTACGATGAGGTTGTCAATCTCACCGGTTTGCTGTAAACAAAGGATTGAGCGTATCGAGTGGTAAAAGGATAATAGTATGCAAGAAAGTAAACAGAGCGAGTAATAGTAAAAAGGTAAAGCTATGTAAGGAAAATGGACCAGGGTCCACAGTTCACTAGTGGCATCTCTCCATAAGATAAATAAAAGCATGCTGGGTAAAGAAATTACAGTTCGGCAATTGATAGAGTAAAGATAACGTACATACATCACGAGGATCACTATGAGGCTTACTCTGGGCATTACGACAAAATACATCGACCGCCATCCAACTGCATCTATAACTAAAAATCCACTCGTGGGGAATCGTCCGAGGACCCCTTGAGTATTAAGTTGCGAACAACAGATAATTGCATTAAGCAAAGTGCGTAATGTAAACAAAGCAAATGTCTTTGGACACAAGAATGTTGTTTTCTCCCTAGTAGCAAGAGCACATCTACAACCTTAGAGGTATCTGTCACTTCCCCAGATTAAATAGAGGCATGAACCCAACTATCGAGCATAAATACTCCCTCTTGGAGTCAGTAGCATCTACTCGACCAAGATAGCTACTAGCAACGGGAAGCATGCAAGATCATAAACAACATAGAGATAACATAAAATATAATTCAGCACATCAACTTGATAGTACCAATACTCATCGGATCCTAACAAACACAACATGTATGATTACATAAAGATAATCTTGATCATGTAGGACAGCTCACAAGATCTAAACATGAAGCACATGGTGGAGAAAACAACCATCTAGCTACTGCTATGGACCCGTAGTCCAAGGTAGACTACTCACACATCACTCCGGAGGCGACCATGGTGGTGGACAAGGCCTCCAGCAGGGATTCCCCTATCCGGCAGGGTGCCGGGAAGAGATCCTGGATCCTCCCGATCTCGTTTCGACGATGGCGGTGGCTTGCAGTATGTTTCGAGGAAAAGCGATCCGTCCCTTAGGTTTTTCCCGTCGAGGGGACTTTATAGGCGAAGGGGCAGTGTCAGGAGGTGGACCAGGCGCCCTCACCATAGGTGGGCGCGGCCAGGGGCTGGGCCGCGCCCCCCTGTGGTGTGGCTGCCCCTGGCCCCCTTCGTCTCATCTTTGGTCTTCGCGAAGCTTCGGTAAAAATAGGAGGTTCGGCTTTTGTTTTGTCCAATTCCGAGAATATTTCCTATGTAACTTTTTTGAAACACAAAAATAGCAGAAAACAGGGAACTAGCACTGTGGCATCTTGTTAACAGGTTAGTTCCGGAAAATGCATAAAAACACCATGAAGTGTAACAAAACACTAAGCAAATGGTTTTCAGCTTGTCCTTCATGGAATAGCAAAACATAAATGCATAGGACACCTTCAAGTTTAAGAGGGCGACTAGATACAAATAATTTAAGAACAAATGAAACCATAATCATAAATCAATCAATGATAACTTTGGGACAATGCACATTAAACTCAGAATGGCAACTATGCTCTCTTAGACGGTGCATAAAGGTAGAAGGTGGTGACTCAATATAAAAGTAAAAGAAAGGCCCTTCGCAGAGGGAAGCACTGATTGCAAGTTTTATAAACCTTCAAAAATTATGGTACTTACTAGATTTGAGCTCTCATTGCCCCCATCATAAACATCTTGAATGGTTAAAGTAAATGCAAGAACATTTATGAGCATATGCTTGATAAATCATAAGTTGAAAACCTCGTGTCCTGTGAAGTATGAATACCCAAACCTCATGCTACTCGACTTAGGGTCCCAAGCAAGCTCTTGTCATTGTAAGTATACGTATCATCGAGAACCGCCAACGGGGTACCTCCTTGCCCAATGACCTGGAACAAGCCCACATCAAAATGACAGGAGAAACAGACAATGAACACCTCGGCATCTCTTTTATTTACCATAGTATAGCTTTTTATTTTGAGATGCGTCGTCGAATGTCCACTATAGGCATGCTGTAAATTTCCACCATGAATGATGCATGGCTTAGATTAGCGGCCTAGGCGTTTCTCTAACACATATACAAACCCCATGATCCCGCAAGATTCCCAACTTATTTTACATCGCGAGTATCCATAAACAAAAGATCACGATATCAACTCAAATAAGAGAAGTGCAATGTTGAAAGCTTACCCCATGATGGCATGGTTTGGCTAATTTCCAACTTACAACTTGCAAGCATAACGTCAACATAAAAGAGCCACAATGTCAAAATTTTAAAAGCGAGAAAATTAAAGTGTGCTATCAGGTTCGTGAGAGCTTTACTGACTAATTTTTGCATAACACCAAAAGAGTTTAATTCAAATGATAGATAAAAGCAAGTCAAATGTACTTTGGAATAGAAAATTGCTAATAGGTATGTATGGTGGACACATTGGAATAACTTGGTTTTTGGTAATTGGATGCACGAGTAGAGCTCATACTCAGTACAAAATGAGGGCTAGCAAAAGACTGGGAGCGACCAACTAAGAGAGCAATAACGGCCATAATCATGCATAACGACAAAACATCATTAAGAGAAGCATAAGATGACATCAAAAATCAAAAACTAAATGATCATAGAGGCTTATGGCGACTCTGTATGAGTCAAACATGTTGTAAGTATGCGCCAAGTCAACCCAAATAAAGCATCAAGGAGAAA
Source organism: Dactylis glomerata (assembly GCA_007115705.1). NCBI lineage: Eukaryota > Viridiplantae > Streptophyta > Magnoliopsida > Poales > Poaceae > Dactylis > Dactylis glomerata. The sequence goes on along the minus strand of QXEO01000291.1, from coordinate 219,894 downwards.
ACCGAATTAATGCTTCCATAAAATAAAAGCAACGCATGATTTTTTTTCAAGGGCTTATTAAGCAATCTCAGTCATTTGAGACAAGTCATGCTACAGAAAAAATCACTAAGCATATTATCAAAACGACATCAAGCATGGCATGAAAAAGTCTAAGCCGCAGTCTAAACAAGCTTCTTTTTGTACCACTTTTTTGCATGAAACTTTTTCTCTTTTCCAACACCATTCAAACCTTTTTAAAACAACTCTTTTGATGAAAACCAATATAGACCAGAGGTCCAAATACACCTTGATGCAAAGATAAAACAAGATCTGAACAAAAATCAAGACGAAAAACAAAAGCTAAACGCAGTTCTAGAAAAAGAGAACACTCGTTGAACGATAAGAGTGAAAACTAGAGTGTTCTTGGCATATGAAAAACAAGTAAATCTTCTCCAAAAGAAATTTGTTGGGGTCCAACCATTTATTGCAGCAAACAAAACAAAAGAAAACTGAAAGCAAAAGTAAAGACGCTCCAAGAAAAACGCATAGTGCATGAAGCAATAAAAATATAGTGTGTTGAAAGGTGACCTGATTTTTGCCGATGAATAAGGGGTGCCTTGGGGGCATCACCAAGCTTTGACGCTTGTACCTCTTGGATATTTCTTGGGGTGACATGGGCATCCCCAAGCTTGATCTTTTGTCCATTCTTCACCTCATCTCATCATTCTCCAATCCCTACACTTGAAAACTTCCTTCATACAAAACTTCACACAATTCTATTAGCAATGTTAGCACAAACATAATAATGAATCAACCCTTTTTGGTTCAGGTTTCAACTAAAAAACACCACATATAAATAATATACTACTGTAGCAACTTCCCCAAAAGTTCCGTGATCAAAAGAACTTAAAAAGAAAGTGATCGAGAGGCAAACACAAATAGTGGCAGAAATCCGTCAAAACAGAACAGCTGACAAAGGTAGATTTTTTCGAGGACCTTCTGTTGCTCAAATAAAAAAGTGCAAAACTATTGAAAGTTTAGATATAACCTGGGGCATATGCACAAGAAATCGCAGGTCAAAAAGATATTCTGAGATTTTTCAAGAATTTTTACGGTGCAGCACCGAAATCTGTTTCAGGACAGCAACTTTCCCAAATCTTACCTCCCTCAAATTAGAGGTTCTTCTTGGCACAAAAACGAAATAAAAAGGATAAGGAGCAGTTATTATAGTAGTAATAACTTCCAAGACTCAAATAAAAGAAAAAGAATTGAAAAGAAAACAATGGGTTATCTCCCTAGAGTGCTTTTCTTTAACACCTTTGAGCTAGGCGCAGAAAGTGCAAATCAAGTAATATCGAGCGATGAAGCATCAAGTTCATAATTTGCTCTAAGAATAGAGTCAAAAAGTAATTTCTTCCTCCTTCTTGGGAATTGTTTCATACCTTTCTTGAGTGGGAATTGATATTTGATGGTGCCTTCCTTCATATCAATGATGGCACCTACAGTTCGAAGAAAAGGTCTTCCCAAAATAATAGGACATGAAGCATTGCATTCAACATCCATAACAAGAAAATCAGTGGGAACAAGGTTATTGTTAACCATAATAAGAACATCATTAATCCTTCCCAAAGGTTTCTTCTTAACAACATCAACAAGAGGAACATCAAAATAACACTTTTCAAGCGGTGGTAAACCAAGCATATCATAAACCTTTCTAGGCATAACAGAAATACTAGCACCTAGATCACATAAATCATGGCAATCAAAACCATTAACATGCATATCAATGATGGTCTCCCAACCATCTTCTAACTTTTTGGGAATAGAAGCTTTTTGCTTCAACTTTTCCTCCCTAATTTTCGTGAGAACATTTGTAATATGATTTGTAAAAGCAATATTCAAAGAACTAGCATTAGGAATCAAAGCAAGTTTTTACAAGAACAAAATAACTTCAGATATATTGCAGCCATCAACATCAAAATCATTAAAAGAAATAGAGTTATCATCTCCCACACTCCAAAAAAATTCAGCACTCTTTTGAGAAAAAGTTTTTGCAGTTTTGGGCTTTTTAACATAAGGAGTAGGAATTTTCTCTAAACCAATCAAAGTAAGAGGATTGCTAGCATTTGGAACAACATCATTAGAGGTAGTAATGGTACATACCTTCATCTTTCTAGCCATCTCATCTTCTCTTTCCCACCTGGCATGCAATTCTGCTAACATCCTAACATTTTCATCAATCTTAACTTGAATAGCATTAGTAGCAGCCAAAGTATTATTTTCCTTCACATCATTGGGCAACACTTTTAGTTTCAGAAGTTCAACATCAAGAGCAAGGCTATCAACTTTAGAAGTAAGAGTATCGATTTTACTCAACTTTTCCTCAATAGACTTGTTAAAAGCAGTTTGCTTACCGATGAAGTCCTTGATCATGACTTCAAGCTCAGAGGGCGCGCCCCTAGTGTTGTTAGAGAAATTACCATAAGAGTTACCATAACCATTACCATTGGTAGAAGGATACGACCTATAATTGTTGCTAGCAAAATTGTTCCTATAAGCACTATTGTTGAAATTATTATTTCTAATGAAGTTTACATCAGCATGCGCTTCTTGAGCAACCAAAGAGGCCAAAGGAACATTATTAGGATCAACATGAGCTCGATCATTAGAAAGCATAAGCATAATAGCATCAATCTTATCACTCAAGAAAGAGGTTTCCTCAACAGAATTTAACTTCTTACCTTGCGGAGCTCTCTCGATGTGCCACTCAGAATAATTTACCATCATGTTGTCAAGAAGCTTTGTTGCGGCGCCCAAGGTAAGGGACATAAAAGTGCCTCCAGCAGCTGAATCCAATAGATTTCTTGAAGAAAAATTTAGTCCTGCATAAAAAGTTTGGACAATCATCCAAGTAGTCAGTCCATGAGTAGGGCAATTCTTTCTCATAGATTTCATTATTTCCCAAGCTTGAGCAACATGTTCATTATCAAACTGTCTAAACTTCATGATATCACTACGCAAAGCTATAATCTTAGTAGGAGGATAGTATTTTCCAATAAAAGCATCCTTACACTTATCCCAAGAATCAATACTATTTCTAGGCAAAGATAGCAACCAATCCTTAGCTCTTCCTCTTAAAGAGAAAGGAAACAACTTAAGCTTAATAATATTACCATCTACATCCTTATACTTTTGCATCTCACATAGCTCAACAAAATTGTTGAGATAAGCTGCAGCATCATCAGAACTGGCACCAGAAAATTGCTCTTTCATAACAAGATTTAACAAAGCAGGTTTGATCTTATAAAAATTTGCCTCAGGAGCAGGTGGTGCAATAGGAGTGCAGATAAAATCATTGTTTTTGGTGCTAGTAAAGTCACACAACTTGGTGTTTTCAGGAGTACCCATTCTAACAAAACTAAAAGCAAGTAAATAAAAGCAACTATAAAGGAAACTATTTTTTTATTTTTGATAAAAAGATGGAAGCAAAAATAAATTAAAGCAAAACTAAAAATAAAGTAAAAGGTTGTGCGTGCAAGACTCCCCTTTGAACGGATCATATGGGCACCTAGAGGGGGGGTGAATAGGTGCTACTCAAATTTTAATTCTTTTTCAATTAAGGCTTGACACAACAGGTAAATTCTCTAGATATGCAACTAAGGTGAATTTACCTATATGACAACAAGCAAGCTAAGCAAGATACAATATATAAAGGCAATAAAGGATAGAGGTAACCGAGAGTGGAGCACACGGAGACACGGATGTAATTCCCGTAGTTCCTTCCTTTTTAGGGGAAGTACGTCTACGTTGGAGGGGTGTGGTTGCCACAAAGGCCTAACTAACGCCACAAAGGCTCACCCTATTCTCCGGTGCAAGCTTCCGCCACAAAGGCCTAGCTCACTTTCCACTAAGGGATTCCTCAAGGCGGAACTGGCCTTTACAATCTTGGGGCACGCATCCACAACCGAATTGGAGGCTCCCAAGCATAACACAATGTTGTCAAACAACAAGTAGCAAGATATCAAATACACAAACAAGGTCTTGGGACACAAGGGAACCCAAGACACAAGGGCCCTCAAGCAAATGAGAGGGGAAATCAAATCGCTTCGGTGAGGATGTAGATGATGGTCTTCTCCTTCGATTCTCCAAAGATCAAGAGCTTTGGTGGGTTGAGGGAGGAGATCTAGTTGATTTGGTGGCTCAAAATAATGGTGTTCTTCTTCTTGGACGAGCAGCTCATTGGGGAAGAAGGTGGGGGTATTTATACCCCCACCAAAATCTGACCGTTGCCTGCCAGAAAAGTTCGGCTAAAGCCGGTCTGAAAAAATCCGGCCCTGCCGGAAATAGCCGGACAAAAAGCCGGGTTAGTCCAGAGGTGCAGAGCTTCTTCTGAAACAAGCCAGTCCGGCTATAGCCGGTCTGGGGACCGGCTAAAGCCGGCCTTCCTGGCCAACCTTCATATAAAACCTTTCCCAGAGCATATTAGCACCATTTCCTCAATAATTTCCTTTGGGTAATGATAATTATCAAGTGTAACATAGGAAACCCAATATCTTGTGCAAGAACATAATAAAATCCTGCAAAGCATCATCACCACATTAATAGATAATGTATTGTTAACAAACGCCAAAATCAATTAGGCGGGAAATGCTCTTTCAATCTCCCCCTTTTTGGTGTTTGATGACAATACATAATTTTGCATGTTTCAAGCAATATAAAATATCGACGGAGCTCCCCCTTGCTATGTGTCTTATTTTGAATTTTGTATTTGAATACAAAGGCACATCAACAATAAGAACTCCCCCTAGATTTTACAATGTGATCCATATGTGCACAAGATATATAGTAATTCAATAGCACATAATTAACAAGCATATAATATGACAATATATGTAGAACAAAGATAGTCAATAGGTCTACCACACATAATAATAGCACATCGTTCAACGCATAGTAGTAGATGATAATTCAACTAGAGTTCAACCATGGGACACAAGCGAGCAAGCACACGATAAGAGCTTGTGACCCCCAACCAAATCCAGATGGAAAACCAACACAAATCCAAATGGAAACACATGCAAATGGGACTTTCTCCCCCTTTGGCATCAAGACGCCAAAAAGGGAGACAACAACATGAGATCACTCCTCAACGTCATCAAAGTCCTCATCATCCTCATCATCTTCTTGGTCATCATCTTCTTCCTCTTCATCATCATCTCCATATCCTTCTTCATCTTCTTCATCAATGGCTTCCTTGCCCTTGGATGTGACATCGGCTAGCTCCTTCCAATCAAAAGATGAGCCCTCATTCCACTTGCCAAATGAAAAAGTGTCCTCGGATAGATCTTGCTCTTGGGACTCCTCTTCATGGCTAGCTCCTTTGCCCTTCTCCACAGCCCTCAAACGAGCATCCAAATCCCTTTGCTTCTTGTGAATGTGCTTGCGGTCCACATAGTCCTTGTATTGAGTTTGACGCACATCATTGTTCATGCAAAACAAAGCCCTTTGCCACCACTTGAGCTTCTTCATCTCTTGACCCATTCCACCACTTGGTGGATCCGCATTCTTCCTCCTAGAACCACTAGCATAGCGGTTGCCAGCCAACACATCACTCGAAGAGGGAAAAGCACTTGAGGTGCTAGACACCAAATGAGCGGTCTTCTTGTAGAGCTTGTTGGGCTTGTGCACTTCCAACTCTTCATCTAGAAAAACTTGCTCAATCTCAAAGTCTCCTTCAATGCCTCTGTCAATGATGAGCCTCATGATAAATGGAGCATAAGGAGGGATCTTCCTATCAAGCATAGCAATCTTCATCTCCATGAAGATGAAGTACATCACATCGAGCTCCATCCCTTCACACTCACTTCTGGCCTTGAAAACAAGACGGGCATGGTGGAGTAAATGCACAAGTCCACCTCTGATAGAATCATTGTTGCCCCCACTTGGAGCAATGTTGGCACGGAACATTCGAAGCAAGATATCATAGAGGGGAAGGAGATTTGCAGTCTCTCCCGCTCTGCCCCCGGGACCATAGAGACACTGGATCTTCCTCTTGTTGTACTCTGTGGTGTCAAGATGCAAACGAGCACCTCTAGGTCGATGAATGCCATCAAACCTATAGCCCAAGAGCTGCCCGAAGCGAGAGATGGTAGAGCTCTTCCTCACTTCACCTGACATCCAAGTGAAACCAACCTCATCCCGAGTATCAAACTCCAAAGTGGCAAAGAACTGCTGGATCAAACGAGGATTATAGTCTTGTCTGAAGACCATTAACTTGTGCAAACCCAACTTCTGAGTGACCCAGAGAGCATCAGCAAAGTACTCATCCCTGGACAACGATGCAATGTTGGTGAACTTCATGGGGCAAACCTTTGTGCTCATGGTCTCATACACGTGCTCATAGATCCTCTGATGCTCTGACCGGTAGAAGGAACCACTATCGATGTCCCTAGGCAAGGCATAGAACTTCTGTTCACGGAACTCACGGTACTCTTGCTTGGACAACTTCTTGAGGTCACCAATGTTAGCAAACAGAGATTTCTTCTTCCGTTCTTCCAACCGCTTCTTCTTCATAGCAGCGGTCAAACGTGCATCGTGATGATCTTGACGGCGGGCAAGAGAAGGATCCACATAGCGAGACCGCTTGGGTCGAGAACCACCTGTGAACAGCACATAGGAAGAAAGCATATAGGATAAGCATGCATGCCAGAAGAACAACGACAATAGCCCAGAACGAAAACATGGAGCAAAGTGGTGATCTACACCGGCTATTTCCGGCCTGGCACCGGCTTTAGCTGGTCTGACCGGCTTTAGCCGGCCTGACACCGGCTATAGCCGGACCAGATGAACACAACGCGAAATATCACGGGTTGGCCACCACACTACTTCACTGCTTTCGATCTACACTAAACCCAGCAAGGCAAACGAACCAAAAACTCCCAATGTACCAAGAACTACCCAAGAATTTCTAACCCTAACCCTAGAGAGCACCTAGGGAGAGAGAGAGGAGGGATGGGTACCCTGATCCATGGGAGAGGCGCCGGAGAGGAGTGGCCGGCCGGAGAGGGGGCTCCGGCGGCCGGAGCGACGAGGAACAGCGGCAGCGGCGGCGGCGCGCAAGGGCGTGGAGGCGGCTGGAGAAGAGAGAGTGTGGGGGAAATGAGGTAACCCCTCACCCCACAGCCCTAAGAAGGAAAAAGCCGTCCCCTACGCTGAGGCCGGCTTTAGCCGGTGTAAGGACCGGCTATTTCCGGACAAAGTCCGGCAATAGCCGGCCTAGATCACCAAAGACAGGAAAACTGGAATATGAAATTCTGGACATGCATGAGAGAGATGCTTTGGCTTTAGATAAGTGGGCTTAGGACAGAAAACATGCATGGAGTGGTTCTCGGCACTTGACATTGCAAACACAAGAAATCTTTGGAAAATCCAATGCAAGTGCCTTCCCATATCAAGGATAGAGACAATGACGAAAAAGTTCAATAAACTCAAATAGAATTTGCAAGGAATCAATTCTTCAAAAAGAAGAGGTCGGTGGCCGAGGCCACCATGTATGAGTGTTATGGCATTGGACCGCGAAGATGTATCTTGGGTCCATAACCAATACTCGTCATTGAAACTCATATATCACAAAAATGATAGAAAGAGCACAATTTAGTCACTATTGGCATAATGGGGGGAGGGATAGCCCAATAGATTAGGACCGCACTCCCCCTATCTCCATGCCCACACCTAAACCAAACAAGTATTGAAAAGTAGGTGTATTTGCAAGATGCTCAAGCCACACTCCTTGAATCAATGATATTTAGCTCATTCCTCAAATATCCAAATCTTGCTTCATCAAGGGGCTTCGTGAATATATCGGCAAGTTGATCCTTGGTGCTCACATATGCAAGCTCAATATCACCACGGGCAACATGATCTCTAATAAAATGATTCCGGATCTCAATATGCCTGGTTCTTGAATGTTGCACCGGATTATAGGCTATCTTGATAGCACTCTCATTGTCACATAAAAGAGGCACTTTGTCACAATTGACACCATATTCCTTTAAAGTTTGCCTCATCCACAACAATTGAGTGCATCCACTTGCGGCGGCAATATATTCGGCTTCGGCGGTGGAGAGAGATATACAATTTTGCTTCTTAGAAGACCAACACACCAAATACCTACCAAGAAATTGGCAAGCTCCGGAGGTTGATTTCCTATCATCCTTGTCACCGGCCCAATCCGAATCCGTGAAGCCACAAAGAGAGAAATCCGAGCCTTTGGGATACCAAAGCCCATATGTTGGGGTATGAACCAAATATCGAAAGATTCTCTTAACCGCCATAAGGTGGCTTTCTTTAGGAGCGGCTTGATACCTTGCACACACACCTACACTCAACACAATATCGGGTCTAGATGCGCAAAGGTAAAGCAAAGAGCCGATCATAGAACGGTATACCTTTTGATCCACATCTTTACCATTGGGATTAAGTTCAAGATGACATTTTGTGGCCATTGGTGTGGCGGCCCCATTTAGTTCCTTCATCTTGAACCTCTTGAGCATGTCTTGGACATATTTGGCTTGATTAATGAAAGTCCCTTCTTTCAATTGCTTGATTTCAAAACCAAGAAAGAACTTCATTTCGCCCATCATAGACATCTCGAACCTATCGGTCATAAGCTTTGAAAATTCCTCATTAAAAGCTTTGTTAGTAGAGCCAAAGATAATATCATCAACATATAGTTGGCATACGAAAAGCTCCCCATTGACCCTCTTAGTAAAAAGAGTGGGATCGATTTGCCCAACTTCAAACCCACGGTCTAACAACAACTCCCTAAGGTGCTCGTACCACGCACGTGGGGCTTGTTTAAGGCCATAGAGTGCCTTATGGAGTTTGTAGACATGGTTCGGAAAGTTGAGATCCTCAAACCCCGGGGGTTGCTTAACATACACTTCCTCTTTCAATGGACCATTTAGAAAAGCACTTTTAACATCCATTTGTTGCAACTTAAAGTTATGATGAGTGGCATATGCAAGAAGGATACAGATGGACTCAAGGCGAGCCACGGGAGCATAAGTTTCTCCAAAGTCAATTCCTTCCAATTGAGAGAAACCTTGATCAACCAATCTAGCCTTGTTCCTCACAACAATTCCATGCTCATCTTGCTTATTCTTGAATATCCACTTTGTGCCAATCACATTGCGGCACTCCTTTGGCTTCTCTACTAACACCCATACATTATTGCGCTTGAAGTTGTTGAGTTCTTCATGCATAGCATCCAACCAATCCGGATCTTCAAGAGCTTCAAATACTTTCTTGGGTTCAACCATGGAGATATAGGCATGATGAGTGCTAAATTGTGCCAATTGACGCCGGGTTGACACTTTGCTTCTTAGATCTCCAATAACCCTCTCAAGGGTATGACCTTTAAGCTCCAAGTCCCTTTCAACTCTTTTCTTGCGACGGGCTTCGATTTCCTCATTTGACCTTGGAGGAGTCACTTGATCATCTTGATCATTTTGGTCCCCGTCTTGACCATCAAATTGACCTTGATCATCATTATCTTCATGAGTAGGTTGATCTTGGTCTTCTGAAAAATTGGGGGCGGTTGAGATAACCGGAGAGGATGGTGGTGCCCCTTCTTCTTCATGAAGGTCCTTGTCTTGTTCTTCGGTTGGTGCATTAGTTGCTTCCTTGGGAGAGGCTTGTTGAGCTTGTGAAGATGAAGGCTCCACTTGAGTAGAGCATAGTCCTTCTCGGTCCGCCACAAGGTGTCCCTCAATGGGGCGGAAAAATCCCACGCCCATTCTTCCTATGGCTTCTCGAGGTATTTCATCATCTACATCACAAGAAACAACATCTCGCCCCCCTTGGGAGCCGTCATTCTCTTCGAATACCACACTACAAGATTCTTCAACACGTCCGGTGGACTTGTTGAAGACTCTATAACTGTGGGATTCGGCACCATAACCAACAAAAATACCTTCTATTGCTTTCGGATCAAATTTACCTAAACGAACTCCTTTTCTTTGAAAGAAACACTTACACCCGAAAACCCGGTAGTAGGAGATGTTGGGCTTGCTTCCGGTGAGTATTTCATATGGAGTCTTGTTTAGGCCTTTGCGGAGGAAGAGCCGGTTTGAAGAGTGACAAGCCGTAGAGATAGCTTCGGCCCAAAAGTTGTATGGAGACTTAAACTCCGCCAACATGGACCTAGCCATATCCATAAGAGTCCGGTTCTTCCTCTCGGCTACACCATTTTGTTGAGGGGTGTATGCAGCGGAATATTGATGACGAATTCCCTCATCACTAAGAAATCCATTTAAGGTGTAATTCTTGAACTCTGAGCCATTGTCACTTCTAATTGCCAAAATAGTTTGCCCATGTTGACGTTCAACTTCCTTGGCAAAGTCGATGACGGTTTGTTGAGTCTCACTCTTATGCTTGAAGAAGTAGACCCAAGTATATCTTGAATAGTCATCAACAATCACCAAACAATATTTCTTCCCACCAAGACTTGCATGAGAGGGAGGACCAAAAAGATCCACATGAAGGAGCTCCAAGATCCTCTTGGAAGAAATGATAGTCTTGCTTGGGTGGGGAGAATCATGCATTTTTCCTAGAACGCAAGCCCTGCAAACACGATCTTTGGCAAAAGAAACATTCTCTTTTAGTCCGAGTATGTGGCCACCCTTGTGAAGGCTTTGCAAATTTCTCATATTGACATGGGCTAGTCGGCGATGCCAAAGCCAACCCACATCGGCCTTTCCAAATAAACACATTGCACTTGTAGTGGTTTTCCCCGAGAAGTCCACCACATACAAGTTATTTTCAATGTGCCCAACGAAAGCGACCTTTAGAGACTTGCTCCACAAGAGTACCACAATTTCATTATCAATGAAGACGGCAAAGCCCATCTTACCAAGTGCACGAACTGAAAGTAAATTGTAACCTAGGGTATCAACAAGCATGACGTCCACAAGGGAAATATCTGGTGCGACCACCACCTTGCCAAGACCCAATACCTCGGATTGTGACATGTCTCCATAAGTGACGGTTATGTGGTTGTCATTAGGTCTCATCTCCGTCATAATCTCCTTGCTTTCGGTCATATGACTTGTGCATCCACTATCAAGCACCCATTTCGATCCACCGGAAGCATAGTCCTACAAGAGATCATTGCTTGGTTTTAGGTCCCCATTTTTCAATGGGTCCTCTTTTGTTAGCAACAAGGGTCTTTGGAACCCAAATAGACCAAGCAACATAACCATCATTTGGACCAACATATTTTGCATAAACATCACCATAATAATCACGAAATAAAACATAGTGAGGGTTAGCAATTCCCGCATGATCATCATGAGTGGCTTTGCCACCCACAATAGGATCCTTCTTTGCTTGTGCGGGCTTGGCCTTCTTTTTCTTGTTCTTCTTCTTCTTCTTCTTTGAGACAAAGCCAATCCCCGTTTTATCACCGAATGCCTTTTGCTTACTCAAAAGGTCATTCAAGTTTTTCTCACCTATGGGAATGGAGGACTTGGCAAGCTCATCTTTCAACCTAGCATTTTCTTCAATAACATTTGCATGATCACAAGTATAAGTAGAAGAACTAGGCACATTATTCTTAGTCAATTGAATTTGAAGTTGTTCATGTGACTTGGTAAGAATAGAGTGTTCACTTTTCAAGGCCTTGTGAGCCTTGTCAAGATCTTCTAAATCCTTAACAAGTATATCATGACCAACACCAAATTCAACCTTTTCCTTTTTAAGCATTTTTACTTTAGCACGAGCATGGTCACGCTCTTTAATGAGTTTGGCAACAACTTCATTATTAGCTTCCTCAATGGAATCGAGCTTCTCTTCAAGAGTTGCTCGTTCCTCTTGCTCTTCTTCAAGAGACTCGGTTAGTGAGGTAATATCTTGAGCATATTCTTTTTCAAGCCTCATTTGTTCATCTAGTTTTTCAAGTGTTTTACCATATTGGCTCAATAGACGTTCAAAGTGAATCTTATGAACACCATCTACACTAGACACATAGTCATCAAAAGCAATAATTTCTTCCTTTACTCTAAGACTAGCAAGATCATTTAAGGGAGCATCACTTGTCTTAGAGGAGGAGGAAGATGTGGGTGATACCTCGGAAGATTTGGCCATAAGGCACTTGACGTTCTTGACAAGAGAGTCCTCATTGGGGGATTCAAAGAGTGATGTTGAGGAAGTGGAGGTGGTTGCCATTGCGGCCATCTCACTAGTTGTAGTTTCTTCTTCTTCACTCTCACTTGCGGAGTACTCTTCTTGATTCAAGAACACAAACTTTGGTTGTTTCTTCTTTGGTCCACCCTTCTTCACAAATGGCTTCTTTGATGGTGACTTGGTCTTGCTTTTGAGGATGAGCTTACCACCATGGTCTTCTCTCTTCTTATAAGGGCACTCGGCAACAAAGTGAAATCTATCATTGCAATTGTAGCATGTCCTCACCCTTTGACCATTGTTGTCATTCCTTTGATAGCCACTTGACTTGCTTCTTCTTTGATTGTCTTCTTTGGCCTTGTGTGGATCAACCCAAAAGATTTTTCCATAGAAGGCCATGTGCTCATTGTACTCATGTCTTATGTCCTCGGGACACATCTCAAGCCTTGCTTCAATGCTTGCTTGATGTGGAACCTCTTTCTCAACCACACTAGCTTTTAATGCAAGATTGGAGCTTCTTTGCATTCCTATGGCACGAGCACGAGCATCTTCCGCATTTTGTGCGGAAACCTTGTAGGTTTGAATCTCTTGCATCACTTGATTGGAGGTCATCTCATTGAAGTTGTGCTTTCCTTGAACACTCTTCACATCCGCGGGCTCATATGGAGTGAGAGCAAGAATGTACTTCATCTTGATCCACTCATCATCAATATGGTGAGCACCGAGGTTCTTGAAGGTGGTAGCAATAGCCTTGAGTCTTCTATACATCTCTTGATGATCCTCACCATCCATCATGAAGAATCCCTCCGCTTGATTTGAGAAGGCAATATATCTCGTTTTCTTCATGCTCTCATTGCCAACAAAGACGTCAGAGAGTCCTTGCCAAGCTTCTTTGGCGGTGGAGAAGTGTTGGATGTGAGGCAAGTCCTTGGATCCAACGGCGACTTGAATCATGTGAAGAGCGGTAGCATTGAGTTGGCTATCGACCGTCTCTCTTCTTGTCATGTTGTGGGGATCCACGGCCTTGAATCCTTCCTCAACGATCCTCCAAAGCTCGATGCAAGAACTACGCATATGAGAGATCATTTGATATTGCCATTGACCAAAGTTTAAAGCATCAAGCTTAGGTGGGTCTCCTCTATGGTTAATATGAGGATGAGGAACCGGCGGGTCGGGTGAATACCAATGTGGGAATTCACCTTTCCCGTCGTCCTTGGTGGAAGACTTAGCATCGCCATTTTTATCGGCACCCTCCACATCAACCACCACATTCTCCACTTGTGGAGTAGCGGGTTTTTCTAGAGGTGGAGAGGCATTAGCAGTTTTAGCTTGCATGAGTTGCGCTATCATTTCACGCAACTCACTTATTTGAGATGTCATGGAAGTCATGGATGATTCCAAAGATTTGAACTCACCCATGGAAACTTGACCCGAGCCCTCACTAGGTGATGTTTCCATACTCTTAGGCGGTTAAGCCCGAAATAAGAGCCGAGGCTCTGATACCAATTGAACGGATCGTATGGGCACCTAGAGGGGGGGGGGTGAATAGGTGCTACTCAAATTTTAATTCTTTTTCAATTAAGGCTTGACACAACAGGTAAATTCTCTAGATATGCAACTAAGGTGAATTTACCTATATGACAACAAGCAAGCTAAGCAAGATACAATATATAAAGGCAATAAAGGATAGAGGTAACCGAGAGTGGAGCACACAGAGACACGGATGTAATTCCCGTAGTTCCTTCCTTTTTAGGGGAAGTACGTCTATGTTGGAGGGGTGTGGTTGCCACAAAGGCCTAACCAACGCCACAAAGGCTCACCCTATTCTCCGGTGCAAGCTTCCGCCACAAAGGCCTAGCTCACTTTCCACTAAGGGATTCCTCAAGGCGGAACTGGCCTTTACAATCTTGGGGCACGCATCCACAACCGAATTGGAGGCTCCCAAGCACAACACAATGCTGTCAAACAACAAGTAGCAAGATATCAAATACACAAACAAGGTCTTGGGACACAAGGGAACCCAAGACACAAGGGCCCTCAAGCAAATGAGAGGGGAAATCAAATCGCTTCGGTGAGGATGTAGATAATGGTCTTCTCCTTCGATTCTCCAAAGATCAAGAGCTTTGGTGGGTTGAGGGAGGAGATCTAGTTGATTTGGTGGCTCAAAATAATGGTGTTCTTCTTCTTGGACGAGCAGCTCATTGGGGAAGAAGGTGGGGGTATTTATACCCCCACCAAAATCTGACCGTTGCCTGCCAGAAAAGTCCGGCTAAAGCCGGAGTTAAGTCCGGCTAAAGCCGGCCTCCACACCGGCTATAGCCGGTCTGAAAAAATCCGGCCCTGCCAGAAATAGCCGGACAAAAAGCCGGGTTAGTCCAGAGGCGCAGAGCTTCTTCTGAAACAAGCCAGTCTGGCTATAGCCGGTCTGGGGACCGGCTAAAGCCGGCCTTCCTGGCCAACCTTCATATAAAACCTTTCCCAGAGCATATTAGCACCATTTCCTCAATAATTTTCTTTGGGTAATGATAATTATCAAGTGTAACATAGGAAACCCAATATCTTGTGCAAGAACATAATAAAATCCTGCAAAGCATCATCACCACATTAATAGATAATGTATTGTTAACAAACGCCAAAATCAATTAGGCGGGAAATGCTCTTTCACCCTTGCAGAAATCTTCTTCCTCCCCGGCAACGGCGCCAAAAAACTGCTTGATGGCTTGTAAGTACAGCTCGTTAGGAACCCCAAGAGGAAGGTATGATGAGCACAGTAGCAAGTCTTCCCTCAGTTGTGAAACCAAGGTTTATCGAACCAGTAGGAGAAAGTCAAACTTCAAAACGTGATGCTTGCTAGCTTCATGACACTCCGGACAATGGCGCTAGAAATATTGTTGGTGTGTCTTCACCTAGCAGCAGCGTGAAACCTGTACAACACAACCAAGAACTTTGCTCCTAACTTACGATGAGGTTGTCAATCTCACCGGTTTGCTATAAACAAAGGATTGAGCGTATCGAGTGGTAAAAGGATAATAGTATGCAAGAAAGTAAACAGAGCGAGTAATAGTAAAATGGTAAAGCTATGTAAGGAAATTGGACCGGGGTCCACAGTTCACTAGTGGCGTCTCTTGATGGCGCGGTGATGATGATGCCAGAAAACTTGATTGTGTTTGATGGTGCCAGAAAACTTGTTGGCTTGTAGTAAATGACCGGCCAGTTGGAAAACCTCAAGAGAAGGTTTTGATGAATATAGCAGCAAGTTTTCCCTCAGTTATGAAACCAAGGTTATCAATCCAGGAGGAGGCAGACAAACGACTGAAGGTGATGCCCACTAGCTTCGCGAGAGCTCCGGACAATTTATAGGGCGCCTCGTCCAAGCTTTGCTTTGCGAGCGGCAACGTGGAACCTGCACACAACACAACCAAATACTTTGTTCCCAACTTACGATGAGGTTGTCAATCTTACCGGTTTGCTTGAAACAAAGGGTATGAGCATATCGAGTGGAAAATGATAATAGTATGCGAGTAAAGTAAACAGGTGATAGCAATATAAAGGAAATAGGACCGGGGTCCACAGTTCACTAGTGGTGTCTCTCCATAAGATAAAATAATACATGCTGGGTAAACAAATTACAGTTGGGCAATTGATAGAATAAATACAACGTGCATATGTCGAGAGGATCACTATGAGATTTACTCTAGGCATTACAACAAGATACATAGACAAAAGATCACGATATCAAACAACGCATGATTTTTTCAAAGGCTCATTAAGCAATCTCAGTTATTTGAGACAAGTCATGCTACAGCAAAACCAGTAAGCATACTATCAAAAAGACATCAAGCACGGCATGCAAAAGCCTAGGCCGCAGTCTACACAAGCTCCTTCTTGTACCACTCTTTTGCATAAAGCTTTTTCTCTTTTCCGACACCATTCAAACTTTTTATAGCCAACTCTTTTGAAAACCAATAAAGACCAGAGGCAAAAATACACCTTGATGAAAAGATATAACAAGATCTGAACATATATCAAGGCGAAAACGAAAACTAAACGCAGTTCTAGAAAAAGAAGAACACTCGTTGAAATGAATAAAGTGAAAAACGGAGTGTTCTTGGCAAATGAAAAGCAAGGCAACTTTTCCAAAAGGAATTTGTTGGGGTCCAACCATTTATTGCAGCAAACAAAACTAAACTAAACTGAAAACTAAAAACAACTGACACTCCAAGAAAAATGTATAATGCATGAAGCAATAAAAATATAGTGTGTTGAAAGGTGACCTGATTTTTGCCGATAAAGAAGGGGTGCCTCGGGGGCATCCCCAAGATTTGATGCTTGTACTTCTTGGATATTTCTTGGGGTGCTGGGCATCCCCAAGCTTGAGCTTTTGTCTATTGTTCAACTCATCTCATCATTCTCTAATCCCTACACTTGAAAACTTCCTTCATACAAAACTAAACACAAATCTATTAGCAACATTAGTGTAAGCATAACATTGAATCAACCTCTTTTGCTTCAGGTTTCAACCCAAAACCACCACATATAAAGCATATACTACTGTAGCAACTTCCCCAAAAGTTCTGTGATCAAAAGAACTCAAAAAGAAAGCGATAAAGCGGCAAACACAAATATTGGCAGAAATCTGTCAAAACAGAACAACTGACAAAGGTCGAATTTTTAGAGGGTTTTCTGTTGCTCAAATCAAAAAGTGTTCAACTAATAAAAGTTTGGATATAACCTGGGGCATATGCACAAGAAATCGCAGGTCCAAAAGATATACAGAGAATTTTCACGAATTTTTACGGTGCAGCACTGAAAACTGTTTCAGGACAGCAACATCCCCAAATCTTACCTCACTCAAATTAGAGGCTTCTCTTGGCACAAAAACGAAATAAAAAGGATAAGGAGAGTGATACGTCTCAAACGTATCTATAATTTTTGATGCTCCATGCTTGTTTTTACACCATTTGCCTAATGTTTCGTTACACTTCGTGGCAATTTTATGCGATTTCCGGAACTAACCTATTGACAAGATGCCACAGTGCCAATTCCCTGTTTTCTGCTGTTTTTGTGTTTCAGAAGTGATACACAGGAAATATTCTCGGAATTGGACGAAACAAGTTCCTGAAGTCTTATTTTACCCGGAAGCTTCCAGAGATCCGAAGAGGCGAAGGAGAGGGGCCATAGGCCAGCCTCACACTAGGCCGGCGCGGCCCAGGCCCTGGCCGCACCGCCTAGGTGTGAGGAGGCCTGGGGCCACTCCTGACGACGCCCCTTCGCCTATATAAAGCCTCGGGACGGAAAAACCTAGGGGAGTCAGCGAAATTTCCAGAACAGTTCCGTAGCTCCGCCGCCGCCGTCGACAAATTTCGGGGGACAGAAGTCTCGGTTCCGGCACCCTGCCGGGACGGGGAAGTGCCCCCGGAGCCATCTCCATCGGTCTCCATCACCGTCTCCGCCGTCTCCATCGACCTCACCGCCATCTCCATCAACCTTGCTGTCTCCTATGATGAGGAGGGAGTAGTTCTTCCCCGGGGCTGAGGGCTCTACCGGTAGCTATGTGGTTCACCTCTCTCTCCCATGATGTGATCTTTATGTGATCGTGAGCTTTGTATCATGTTGAATAAGTAGATGTTACTCTTCTTCATTATGTGTACTCTAGTGTGTTATTAAAGTAATCTATTCCTCCTGCCATGGTGTAACGGTGACAGTGCGTGCATCATGGTGGTACTTGGTCTAGGCTACGATTGTGATCTTTTATGGATTATGAGAATAATTATCACTATGATAATATTGAAGTGATCTATTCCTCCTTTCATGGTGTAATGTTGACAGTGTGTGCACCGTGTTAGTACTTGGTCTAAGTTGCAATAATATTTATCTTGAGTTGTGATTTGATTTGGATATCTCTATGAGTAGTGTTTGTCAAGTACTTGATGAACTTTGAGGAGTGCTTCGTAGCCCTACGCAATGATTAGTGTTATTCAATAGGAGAGTAATTCAGAGTACTATAGTGAAGAGAAGTTATTTATTTGTTCAATTATGTTATATTTGTTGGGAGTGTGTCCACTAGTGAAAGTATGATCCCTAGGCCTTGTTTCCAAGCATTGCACACCGTTTACTTACTGTTTTGTTACATGTTTGCTCGCAGCGATACTTATTTCATATTACAATTGCTACTTATAATCATCTATACCACTTGTATTTCACTATCTCTTCGCCGAACTAGTGCACCTATACATCTGACAAGTGTATTGGGTGTGTTGGGGACACAAGAGACTTTCTGTATCGTAATTGCAGGGTTGCTTGAGAGGGATAGCTTTGACCTCTTCCTCCCTGAGTTCGATAAACCTTGGGTGATCCACTTAAGGGAAACTTGCTGCTGCTCTACAAACCTCTGCACTTGGAGGCCCAACACTGTCTACAAGAACAGAAGCGTGTGTAGACATCAGAGAGGTTATTACAGTAGTAATAACTTCCAAGACTCAAATAAAAGAAAAATAACTGAATGTAAAAACATTGGGTTATCTCCCAAGAGTGCTTTTCGTTAACGCCTTTGAGCTAGGCGCAGAAAATGCGAATCAAGTATTATCAAAGGGGGCATTGAGATCAACTGTTTCCTCTAGATCACCACTTACCACACTCGGCACCTTAGAGGTTTCCGAAGATGATTCAACCAGCAAGTCACTCTTAGTTGAACTAAAAGTCTTATCAATCTTAAAAACATGCTGCGGTTTAGGCACAAACACCTTGGGAATATACATAAATTTTTGCTCTTTTCCACCAAAAGCTTTCTCTTTCTTAAACTTAAGAGAAGAGAAAATTGAACTTAAAGTTTCCATGGACTCCTCAAGTTTCCCAATCCTAAGGTTTTGACTATCAAGAGTAGTGCTAGTCTCTAAAACGGTGATTCTCTTACCGATACTTTCTATCGCTTCATTAACTCGGCTAGCATTATCAAGGATATTTGGCAAAAAAAATTCTAAAGAGCTAAGCTTTTTTAAAACTTCCTCCAAAGTGACCTCAGTTTTAACAACATAAATAGGTGGTACTCCCACTAAACTTTCAATTAAAGTGCATGCTTCAAGAGCGGGAGTACCCAGAAAATTACCTCCTGCAAGAGTATCAAGAACGTACCTATACCAACTAGTTATACCAACATAAAAATTTCTAAGGAGGATCATGGTAGAATGCTTCTTTGTACACCTATGATGAGAATTGCTAATACGGTACCAAGCATCTTTCAAGCTCTCTCCCCCTTGTTGCTTAAAAGTACGAACTTTAACTTTAGGATTACTTATTCTAGCAAACTAAAAGCAGACAAGTAAAAACAACTACAAAGGATTCTAATTTTTTTTGGGTTTTTGATAAAACGATGCAAGTAAAAATAAAGTAAAAACAAACCACAAAACAAAGTAAAGGATGTGCGTGCGAAAACTCCCCTTGCAGAAGTCTTCTTCCTCCCCGGCAACGGCGCCAGAAAACTTGTTGATGGCGCGGTGATGATGATGCCAGAAAACTTGATTATGTTTGATGATGCCAGAAAACTTGTTGGCTTGTAGTAAATGACCGGCCAGGTGGAAAACCCCAAGAGAAGGTTTTGATGAATATAGCAGCAATTTTTCCCTCAGTTATGAAACCAAGGTTATCAATCTAGGAGGAGGCAGACAAACGACTGAAGGTGATGCCCACTAGCTTCGCGACAGCTCCAGACAATTTATAGGGCGCCTCGTCCAAGCTTTGCTTTGCGAGCGGCAACGTGGAACCTGCACACAACACAACCAAATACTTTGTTCCCAACTTACGATTAGGTTGTCAATCTCACCGGTTTGCTTGAAACAAAGGGTATGAGCGTATCGAGTGGAAAGTGATAATAGTATGTGAGTAAAGTAAACAGTGCGAGTAAATTAAACATGTGATACCAATATAAAGGAAATAGGACCGGGGTCCACAGTTCACTAGTGGTGTCTCTCCATAAAATAAAATAATACATGCTGGGTAAATAAATTACAGTTGGGCAATTGATAGAATAAAGACAACGTGCATATATCGAGAGGATCACTATGAGATTTACTCTGGGCATTACAACAAGATACATAGACCGTCATCCAACTGCATCTATGACTAATAATCCACTTGTGGCGAATCAATCCGAGAACTCCACAAGTATTAAGTTGCGAACAACAGATAATTGCATTAAGCAAAGTGTGTAATGTAAACAAAGCATATGCCCTTGAGCATATGAATGTTGTTTTCCCCCTAGTAGCAACAACACATCTACAACCTTAGAGGTTTCTGTCACTCCCCCAGATTAAATAGAGGCATGAACCCACTATCGAGCATAAATACCCCCTCTTGGAGTCACTAGCAACTACTCGGCCAAGATAGCTACTAACAACGGAGAGCATGCAAGATCATAAACAACATAGAGATAACAAAAGATAATATTCAGTACTTCAACTCAATCATAACACCAATATTCATCGGATCCCAACAAACACAACATATAGAATTACATAACGGTGATATCAATCATGTAAGGCAGCTCATGAGATCTAAACATGAAGCACATGGTGAAGAAGACAACCAACTAGCTACTGCTATGGACCCATAGTCCAAGGTAGACTACTCACTCATCACTCTAGAGGCAAGCATGGCGATGAAGAAGACCTCCGGTGGCGATTCCCCTCTCCGACAGGGTGCCAGGAAGAGCTTCTGGACCCTCCCGATCTTCGGGTCGACGGCGGCGGCGGATCGCGATGTGTTCTGGAAAAGTGATCGGGTACTTAGGTTTTTTCCGTCGAGGGGTCTTTATAGGCGAAGGGGCATCGTCAGAAGTGGACCGAGGCGGTCTCACACATAGGGGGCGCGACAAGGGCCTGGGCCGCGCCGCCCTATTGTGTGGCCGGCCTGTGGCCCCACTCCGTCTCTTCTTCGGTTCTCTGGAAGCTTTGGTAAATTTCTGGACGACTGGCTTTGGTTTCGTCCTATTCCGAGAATATTTCCTGTGTAACTTTTCTGAAGTACAAAAATAGCAGAAAACAGGGAACTGGCACTGTGGCGACTTGTTAATAGGTTAGTTCTGGAAAATGCATAAAAGTGCCACAAAGTGTAACGAAACACTAAGCAAATGGTGTAAAAATAAGCATGGAGCATCAAAAATTATAGATACGTTAGAGACGTATCATCTCTCCATAAGATAAATAAAAGCATGCTGGGTAAACAAATTACAGTTGGACAATTGATAGAGTAAAGATAACGTGCATACATCACGAGGATCACTATGAGGCTTACTCTGGGCATTACGACAAAATACATAGACCGCCATCCAACTGCATCTATGACTAAAAATCCACTCGCGGGGAATCGTCCGAGGACCACTTGAGTATTAAGTTGCGAATAACAGATAATTGCATTAAGCAAAGTGCATAATGTAAACAAAGAAAATGTCCTTGGACACAAGAATGTTGTTTTCTCCCTAGTGGTAACAACACATCTACAATCTTAAAGGTATCTGTCACTCCCCCAGATTAAAAAGAGGCATGAACCCAACTATCGAGCATAAATACTCCCTCTTGGAGTCACTAGCATCTACTCGGCCAAGATAGCTACTAGCAACGGAAAACATGCAAGATCATAAACAACATAGAGATAACATAAAATATAATTCAGTACATCAACTTGACATAGTACCAATACTCATCGGATCCTAACAAACACAACATGTATGATTACATAAAGATGATCTTGATCATGTAGGGCAGCTCACAAGATCTAAACATGAAGCACATGGTGGAGAAGATAACCATCTAGCTACTGCTATGGACCCGTAGTCCAAGGTAGACTACTCACACATCACTCCGGAGGCGACCATGGTGGTGGAGAAGGCCTCCAGCAGGGATTCCCCTCTCCGGCAGGGTGCCGGGAAGAGCTCCTGGATCCTCCCGATCTCGTTTCGACGACGGCGGCGGCTTGCAGTATGTTTCAAGGAAAAGCGATCCGTCCCTTAGGTTTTTCCCGTCGAGGGAACTTTATAGGCGAAGGAGCAGTGTCAGGAGGTGGACCAGGCGCCCTCACCATAGGTGGGCGCGGCGCCCCCATGAGGTGTGGCTAGCCCCTGGCCCCCCTCCGTCTCATCTTCGGTTTTCGTGAAGCTTGGATAAAAATAGGAGGTTCGGCTTTTGTTTCGTCCAATTCCGAGAATATTTCCTGTGTAACTTTTCTGAAACACAAAAACAGCAGAAAACAGGGAACTGGCACTGTGGCATCTTGTTAATATGTTAGTTCTGAAAAATGCATAAAAACGCCACGAAGTGTAACAAAACACAAAGCAAATGGTGTAAGAACAAGCATGGAGCATCAAAAATTATAGATACGTTTGAGACGTATCAGGGGCCTCCTTTACACCGCCTATTAGCAGCGCGAGAAGACCTGCCGCACGCACGCGTCGTGTGGTGGGCCGCGGCCTCCTTTCTCTTCTTCTTCTTTCTTTTTCTTCTTCCTTCGGCCATGACTGGATCGCTCTGGAACTCAATCACCTCAGTAGCTCGCTGGACCCTGACGACCTCCCACCTCGTCGGAACCCTAGCTAACCTCGCCGGAACCCTAACCCGCACCCCCTCCCCTAAGATCTCTTCCTCGCCTCCGCCGGCGACGCCGCAGCTCGCCGTGTCGTCTTCGTCTCCGGCGAGGTTCTGGCCGGCCGGCCATCCCTCTAAGCCCCCCCTAACCTTGCCGGAACCCTAAGACCCGCACGCCTACCCTAAGATCTATTCCTCCCCTCCGCCGGCGACGCCGCGGCTCGCCGCGTCATCCCCGTCTCCGGCGAGGTCCAAGCCTCACCTCCGCCGGGGCGCCGTGGCCAGCCGTGTCGTCCCGTCGTCGGCGAGGTGGCTTCGCGTCGTCTCCATCCATCTCTGTCCCGGTCCGGTCTTTCTCTGTCGTTGGCAAGGTCAGCGCAGGGAAGACGACGCCCCGCTCCCGCATCCTCTTCTCCTCGCTCACGGGCTCGGCCCATTACTTCTCATTTGACTGCAGGTGCAGGGTACACGGTGCGAGCCGACTCTGCGCCGCTAACTCGGGCGGCAATTAGGATTTCCCCTATTCGCTGTTCGCGGCCACCGCAATACGATCCCAAATTTTAGTTGGAAATGGGCAAACAAAAACAACCAGGCGGTTCGCCTCGCGGAGGAAGCCCGGTCCGTTTGCCGTGAGCCGTTGAGTTGCCTCTATCCTTATTTCAACGTGCGAGACGGAGGGCTCCCGGCGGCGCGATTCGCCGGCTCGATGGCGTGGCCTCCGGTGGCTGATGGAGGACATCGCGCTCTGCCGCCTTATCGCCGCAGCCTCCGGAGCTGATGGAGGGCAGCGCGGTTCGCTGTCTCGCCGGCGCGATCTCTGGCTCTGCTGGAGGGCGGCGGCGCCGAGGCGCTGATACGGGGCGGCGCAAGGAGCAGAGGCGGGGGCGCATGCGGACTGAGGCGCGTGCGGTGCTGCGGAGGCTCCCCTCGCCGGAGCCGCGTGCAGTGGCCAAATGACGACGCGCGGTTCCATCGAGGATTGCCTCCGTGGCGACTATCCGACGCGTCTCCGGCGAGGGAGACGACGACGGCGCCCTCACACGCAACCAGTGCATGCGGACGTCCCGAGAGACTGGCGTCGACGCGGCGTTCTCAGGTGAGGTGCTCCTTTGCTTAGGTAGGGTTCTTGCTGAAAATTGGGGAACTTCTTAGTTGGGATTTGCATCTGATTAGAATTAAGAATTCATCTCTTTCTAACTGCTGTAGCTAATCAGGCAAAATAATCTAAGCATGGCAAAATTTGATCACCATGACTCACGTAGACGTAGTGCTAATTTAATCAACTAAACATCAATATAGACCTAACATCATTAACATTGCTTAACCAGAAACAATTAATATGATGAACGAAAGAGCTATTTAGAACTCAACGAATGTCTGCTGCTCTCTCCAGCACTGTCCAGGGCGTGCGTGGCGAGGGAGAAGGCCTTCGGGGCCCAGACGCTAGCTTAGGATCGCTATGGGGATTTCGGGAACAAGAGCACCGTGTCAGATCGTCACCTCAAACGGGAGGCGCTTCTGATTGTGGCGCATTAGTTAGAAAAGGTACGTGGATAACAAGATAAGGTTGGATTTATCTCTCCCGTTCTGTTACAGCTATGAAATTAATTCCAACTATAGTTTCTGAGAAACATTTGACATAAATCTCTTTCTCAGCTGTTCTGCCCTATCAAATAGAAGGATTCTGAAACTAATCTCAAACAGAGCAGAATCAACATTTATGAGCTCATAACAAAGGTAACAGCATACATGGCTGCACCGTGCACGGCACCTGATGTTCAGTGTTCAAGGATGTCATGCGCTAGTTTAACTCAGGTCTCGTATATTAGATATTACTGCCTCCTTTTCATAGGGTGGCAGCATTCCTTTCAGAAAGAAGCTGACCAATATGAGCGCTCTCTCGGGCTCGGAGGAAGGGACCATATGCCCAGCTCCCCTCACGGACGCAAACACTAACCCTCTCGTGTATCCTTGAACATACCCTCCAACCTGCAACCATTTATCAGAGTCACTACAAAGTTACCAACACGAATAAGCAGGTGGAGATCAGGAAGATAGTTGCGTCTTACCTCTTTGCCTGCAATCCATGGGCGCAATGGCTCCGTGACTGCGGCACCAAGGTCATGGATGGTGTACCTCGTAGCAGTGAGCGGGCACATGGAGTCAAAATCGCCGCTGAAAACATTGTCCTTGTTACACACTTCGTTTGGCAATCAGAATGCATCATTACAGTTCAATCTAGGATCGATCTACGTTACCTGTACAACCACACCTGCAGTTGGTGCTCCATTAGCCATTTGAGTGTTGGCACCATTGAAACCGGCGAATCTTTCCAGTCCAACATCCTGCACAGGTTAGAACATCAGTCAAGGATAGTGACAAACAGTTTGCTCATAAAAGTAGGCCTTTTGCTCCCAGTTAAGCGATCTTACAGGCTCTCTGAAAATTTAGCATACAAATCCTTCTGCACCAGTGACCCCGGTGAATATTTCAAGCGCAAGCTCCTACAAAAGTGGACAATCGATTGAGGACAATGAGAGATGGTTAATTTTGATCATGACAATAGTTTGCTTGCTGATAAACCAAGTTTGTTAAGCAATCTTACACACAGTGTGACCACTTTGTTGCTCTAGCATTCAGAGCCTTTTGAACGTCAGGATCATTGAGGTAAGCGTCTACGTAATGGTTACTGCAAGGATCATGCCCCGGTTTCTGCACAGTTTGGATCACAAAGATATATTTCAGAGAGCAAATATTCAAGGTTACTGCGACTGCTTATAGTTCTGTCCTGCTCTCTTACGTTGCGACTGGTGTAGAATGTTCCTTTGAGTTCTACAATGCAAACGGGTCCATATATGTCGTAGGGATCAGTGTTAGCAGAATCATGGACCACGGCCTCATCGCATGCGTCGCCATCTGTACCGTCGAATTTGCAGTTCTTGGTGATGTTGGCCCTCATCTCATCTGATATCACCCCATGGCTCCATAGGTAGTCAACCGTCCCCTTTGCGTTCATGTGATTATCAAGTAACGGATTGCCAACCTAATTAACCAAGAAGAGAATTGTTAAAACAACCACCAAAAATACGTCATAACTCATAGCTATTATGAAGTTCACTAACCATTATAAAGTGTATTTAATTGGGTAATTAATCACGCGTACCAGAATACCCTGTAGGTTTAAGGACGTTCTTGTTGCATTGTTCATGTTGTGATTTAAGATGGTGGCGGCGAGCTGCGGCACATAGTGATCGCTGTAGCTCTCCCCGGAGATGTAGAAGGCGCGGCCTTTATACTCCGAGAACCTCTCAAGCCAGTTGACAAGGAAGACAAACGCGTCGTCCGCGGTCTTCTGGTCTCCGCTGTTGTCATAGTCTGAACTCGTGTTGGAGTAGGAAAACCCGACGCCGGCAGGTGATTCCAGGAAGATCACATTAGCCACTGCAAAATATCGTCAGTCAATTTCAAGATATGTACATATTGGATCGATCGAATAATAAAATGTTGGCAGTTCAGTTTCTGTGAGCATGTGCCTCACCGTTGTTCCAAGCCTGCATGTTTCTGCTGAGAGTTCTGTTGTCGCTGTTCACGCGGAACGGACCCAGCTCCAACATCGCCCCGTAGCCAATCGATGAGCACCCAGGACCTGTAAGTGCATCATCAAATTCTCAGACATCAGGGCTGGAGTATTAGACTATGCAAGAAGTTAGCAACTGGAAGCATTTCCAACGTGACAAACCTCCATTCAGCCACAGGACGAGCGGCTTCGCCGCCGGGTCGCTCACTGCCTCGACGAAGTAGTAGAAGAGCGCCCGGCCGTTCTTCTCGTCGACGGTCACGTACCCGCCGTACTGGCTGAATCTAACGGCAGGCTGCCCCGGCAGCGCAGCGATCTTATCGGCGGCTTTCAGCCTGGCCTGATCAGAGACAGAGTACTCTGCTCTGAGGCTTCTGGCTGTACCAGTAGCTGTCGTCGTGGTGAAACAACATATGCCATAGGATGGCTTAAATGGGGGCCGAACTAGATGCTGGAGGATTCGGGAGAGGGGAACGGGCTAAAGAGCACGACAGAAAGGAACACAGATCTACCCAGGTTCGGGGCTCTCGTAAGGAGATAACACCCCTACTCCTGCTCTACTGATTGTATATTTGGGTCTGCGTAGTACACAACAATGGTGCTTCCAAGCTCTCTGCTAGAGAAGGAAGATGAACTGCTAAGTGTAGGAACACAGAGTGACCAACCCTTTACCAGGGCTCCCTATGCCACCTTATATAGTGGTGGCCAGGGTTACAACGGTCATACAAGACCACAAGACACGGGCTACACTCCAAACAGGAGCTGGTGACGATGGCAGAGACCCTTGACTTCGCCCCTGATTGCTCTCGATGGGACGCCATATCCCTGTACCTTGTACCTCTTGAACTGTGGCCTTACCTCTGTGCGGTGAGCTCGTACTTGTGCACAGTGAGGGTAGGTAACCTCCACTGTGCACCGTGCCATCTTACTCTGCTACCATGCTTGGATGTTTTCTTCCTTGATTGTAGGGATGTGACACCTTGGTTGACTTAAGTATCCCGGATATGACCGTTGGCCATACCCAGGACATATATGCCGGACCAACGACCTACGAGGGTCGGGTAATCCGGCCTCCCCTGCTCCTGCACAACACACCAAATGGTTAGGCCGGCATATCTAAGTATGCCGGCACACATATACCAGTATTCCGGCTATACCGGCATATCCAAGTATTAGCCGGGATACACACATATGCCGGCCTGGCCGATGCTCTTATATTCCGGCCAGGCCCTTTCTTGATAACCCGGCATAAGTCAACCATAGACTTTGTGTCTTTCTAGTCTCTTGACCCTACCGGGGGTTATCCCCCCGACACTAGTCCCCGAAGCTGCCGAGGTTCCCTAGTCATAGCTGTGGAGCCTCGACAGGTTCAACATACCTTTCTTCATTATGTCCCGGTGATCAGATTATATCCCGGCCTCTGTTCCTGTTCCAAAACTTATTCCGGCCGGTCCCGAGGGTATTCCGGACGGAACATATACATCGGGCAGTTAATCCGACATATAGACGAGTCTTCCTCGAGAAGCCATGCCTGACAGCTTTGCATCGAAACTTGTAACTGTCCTGCCACCTCGAACGGTCACCCACGATGTGACGGTTCTCAGTGCAGTTACTCCTCGCCATCATTGCGTCATGGCACGGTTACTGGAACCGCCGCCCCACTCTGTGCCGCCACGTGGCGACTCTCTGCAGGAACGGTCGGGGGAGTGGAACACTACCCACGATCCCCACGACCCTGCCTCTTCGGTATAAATATGGGGTGGGGGTAAACTTGCTCTTTTTACCCCCGCCACAGTGCCTTCTTCCTCTTCTGCTCTCCTGCCCCTTGCGCTTCGCCGCCGGACCGAGGGACAGAGAAGGAGCGCCGCCGACGGCCCGCTCTACTCCGGCGCCGACGCCCGACGACGCACGGCATCACCATTGACGACGCCGCCGCCGCCGCCTCTTCTCTCTGCAGCATTGCAGGGAGATTGGATCTTCTTCTGTACGCTCGCCGTCGTCGTTCTTTCGCCGTCGGCCAAACTCCGGTGAGTTCCTCTCTCCCTCTGTTCTTCCTCTTTGATGCTTCTTCATAGCTTCGCATTGGTAGCCATATCCGCATAGATCTAGTGCAGTTCCTCTCTGGATTCGACTAGCATTGCTAACAGCGCTCACAGGTGTTCTTCCTTAGAATTTTTACCCTTATTTGTTTCCTGTTTTAACTGGCTCGGTAGATCTTTGATTTCTGCTAACCTTGGGGAGAGTGGTATGCCGGAGAGACTAACCTCCCTCTTTTCTCCGGCCTTGATAGGAATAACATCACGGGACTCCGGCTCTCACGCCTTGTCCCGGCCACTAAGATGGCATCTTCAAGCATGACGGGCACCTCGGCCTCTGAGGAAGATACCTCGGCCCGAGCCCAAGGACGCTCCGGCTGGGAGGGGTCGGAGGTTACTCCGGCCGACATATCCTGGGTCACCTCTACCAGGAGAGTCCCGGAGGGCGTAGCATGCCGGCTACCAGCAGGAGAAACTGTGCCGGCACCTGAACCTGGCGAACGCGTCGTCTTCATCGCCCACTTCGAGCGTGGCTTCGGCCTGCCGGCATCGGACTTCTTCCGGGACTTCCTCAACACCTACGACCTACAACCTCATCATATCCCGGCCAATGCCGTGATGATCCTCTCCGCCTTCGCTGCTTTTTGCGAGGGCTATGCCGGCATAGAGCCCCTTACTCAAGGCTGGGCGAAGTACTTCCAACTGCGGAAGCAAGTCGTCCAAGAGCCGCCCCGGAGCAAGGACGACCCGCCGGAGACGGCCCAGGAAAAGAAGGACCGCCCCATGACCCTCTGCGGCGCGGCCACCATCATGTCCCGAAAGGGCTCGGACTTCCCCAAGGTGGAGCTCCTGGAATCTTGCAAGAAGTGGCAGAAAAGCTTCTTCTACGTCAAGAACACCACCGACGAGGATCTGCTCAACCTGCCGCCATTTGTGGACGAGCCACCCTTGGCTATGACGAACTGGACCTACAACCCGAAGAACTCGGTGATGCCGGTGAATGCGCTTCACCGGGTTAAGGGCGAGCTCCGGGATGCCGGTGTTACTCCTCAAGACCTGGTGGCCTGCTATATAAGCCGGCGCGTCTCCCCTCTGCAGCGCCGGTCGCACAAGATCTGCCAGATGAGCGGGCCAATGGACCCCACCCGACACTCCACACACGAGCTGACTCCGGCCGACATTCTGCGCCGGATTAAGGATGTCTGCAAGTCCTCTCAGGCTACTTTTGCCTGGGGGCTAGAACCATACAGCCGGGATAGGCCCGCCCCAACGGTAAACCATCTTATCCGATACATAAAGTCCATGTCCGGCACATAGATACTTAAGCCGACACATGTCTGTTTGCCGACACATATCATATTGATCCGACATACCTCTTCCACCGGCATATTTCCTTGTCTGAATACTTGACTTTGCTGTTTATACAGAAATTCAACTTCCAAGCCATGGAGAACTCCCGGATCAAGATCGCGGCGGACCGCACTGTTGCGGATGTTGAAGATCCGGATCATTGGGATAAGCTTCCCAGGAGCACCCGTGCTGCAGCTGCCATGGGTAAGGGCTCTTCATCCCGGCATTATACTCAAGACCGGAGTGAGATTGATTCTGACGAGGAGATCCTGCTGTACTATGACCCGATGCCACTTGCATATGCCTTTCCAGAAACACCTATTGCTTACGAGTTTTCAATGCCGTCCTCAGCTATCCCGGACGATATGGTTATCGACGCCGCCCCTCTGAACCAGGGACCTCCTTCCACCGGCGGACGTGCCGGCCGGAAGCGAGGGGTGAAGCCCCAGCCCGACACACCTCAGAAGTCGAAGAGGCAGAAGGTCGGCGTGCCCATACTGAAGAAACCGAGACCTGTCGCCGCGGGGTAAGTTCCTTCTGCTTGTTTCATTTCCGACATATCTCTTGCTTGCATTATTGACTTGGCGTTTTTTTCTCTTTCAGAGCTCCTCTTGCGCCGGAACAAGCTTCTGGCTCGAGTGGCGACCCAAAAGTTACCAAGTCCGCGGCCACCGCTACCTCCGACATACCCTCTGCTAGCCACACGACCTCCCCGGCGCCGGCATCTTCGCCTGCGCCCGACAAGACCTCCTCCCCGGCGAAGGACGTTCCTCCGCCGGAACAAGACACCTCTGCCCCCGATGTCCACATGGACTCGGGGGCTCAACAGGAACCTCCGGCTCCTGATGTCCACATGGACACAGGAGCCCACCAAGAAGCCCCAGACTCCGGCGCGCCCACCAGCGATGCCGGCACAACTGACGACGCCGGCGCAAGCGACAAGAGCGCCGGCATAGATTTTAAAGGAAAGGGCCCTGCTGTGCCGGAAGTCCGGACTATTCCGGAACCTGCCCCAGCTGGCCAAGCTTCACCGGCCGCGCCGGAACAGCCTGCACCCGAGACTCCATCCTCTGAGAAGACTCCTGCGCCGACCAAGGCCACTGCCTCGGCCAAAGCCACTGCCCCGGCCAAGACCACCGCCCAGGCCAAGTCCGGCACTCTCAAGTTCCAGCCTAGCAAGTCCGGCACGCCTTCCGCCGCCACTGTTCCTCCTAAAGCAGCGTCCCGGACCAGCTCTGCTCTGGCCCTGCATCTTGGCAGGGCAGCAACCCGTCCTGGTTACCGGGCCAGCTTCTTCGACACACCAGAACTCGAGGGCATCGTCCCTCTTCTGACGAAAAGTGACCAGAGCCTCGGCTCTCTTAAGGAGCGCTGCGAGAAATGGAATGACGCCGACTCCCTGGACACAGCTGAATCCAAGAAGAAGAAACAGGCCGAAGCTTCGGCCACCGGCAACCCAGCTGATATCCTGGCCGCGAAGCCCATTCCTATTGCCTGCGAACTTCTCAGTCTTCAGCAACGACTTCATCGCCTGGCCGATGCCACCAACGTAAGTCCTTTACATATAGATATCCCCAGTCCCCGAAAATGTCGGCTGTCCGGGATACGGACATCTGGGATTTTCCAAGACCTTTTGCACTTAGCTGCTTTTGCAATTAACTTTCCGACATATGAGCTCGATTCGAGCTTCAAATCCTAGTCACCGAGAGCCGGGATAGGTGCGCAGCACCTGTGCCGGGTCTCTACAATTTCACATCTCAATTATTTTTCAAATCCTCTTGACCGAGATATAAGCTCGATTCGAGCTTCAAATCCTAGTCACCGAGAGCCGGGATAGGTGCGCAGCACCTGTGCCGGATCTCCTATAGCATAAATAGTTCATATAATCTTCAACTGTACTGGCATGCTTTAGTTATCTCATATCCCTTCAAATCCTAATACTTTTGCAGCGCATGAATAACGCCCGTGCCGACATGTTCCATGACTTGGTGTGCGAGCATCGGAAGCTTTCCGACGCACACAGCAAGCTCCAGCTGGAACTGTCCCAGAAAGGTAATTTCAGCCGACATACCTTGCCCTTCTCAATAGTCCTCTGGCCGGCACATCTTAATATGCCGACACCTAATCTTTGTCTGACATTTGGCAGCTGGTGCCGAAGCCCAAGTCACCGAGCTTGCCAAGAGAGTGAAGGAGCTTACTGGTATGCCGGATCCTCTTAACCTTGAACTAATCCTTCTGTACTTCAAATCCTTTAATCTTTTCACTGTTTTCTTTCTTCAAATCCTTGTTTTGACTTCAAATCTTTTCAGACGAGAAAGCTGCACTGGAGGCACGCCACCAGGACTGTGTGTCCTCAGTGGATGTAGCCAAGCAACTGGACGACCGGGATGCCGGTCACAAGGCCGAGGTTGAGCAGCTGAAGGGCCGGATCACCGAGCTTCTGGACGAAAAGGAACAGAGGGAGGGCCTACTGAAGAAAACCCAGTCCCTGCTTGTCACCTCCGAGACTGATGCCTCCGATGCCCACGCTGAACTGGATAGCCTGAAGGAGCAGGCCACCAAATGGGAGGTTACAGTTGCACAGCTGAATGCCGACCTTGCCAGTAAGCTTCTAATCCTTTCCCTTTATCCTTCCCGACATGGTGTAATTCTCTCCGGCATAGCATCTATGCCGACATATTCTCCTTTTGCTAACATTGTTTCTATTCCTCAGACATGTTTCCCGCTTCCGTCGAAGACGTTGAGAGGGCTTTGCAGTTGGACCGAGAAAGCCGGGGTGTTCCGGTTGACTCGCCCAACTGGGACATGTCGGAGCAGCTGCTGGCTCTGCAGTCCCGGAAAAACGCCATGACGCTCTACACCGAAGAACTCTTATATGGCGCCCAGGAGGCATTCTCTGCCCTCTGGCCGGGACAAAGGACTCCCACTGATCCCGTCGACCTCGGCAACGATCTGCAGCTGGCCAAGGTTCGCCTCCGTGAGTGGCGAGATTCCGGCGCGAGGGTTGGAGCTGACGAAGCTCTCAGCTACTTCTTGTCCTGGTATGAAAAGGCTGACTTGGAGACTTTGCGCACTGTGCGCGAAGGATCCATCTGGACCACGGATCCGGAACACATTCGGCGCCGACGGGAGCTGGCCCACAGCTATGTGGACTATGCCGACACCGACGCCTTCGTTCGGGATATCCGTGAGCCGGAGAAGAAGGACGATGCCGGGACATCCGCCGCTGCTGAGGGCTCCGACTCCAGCCAGGATGAAGATGAAGCTGAAGAGGCCGACACTGATGTCCCGGAACAGGCATCTGCCCCGGGCGGAGGTGATGGCTCCATTCCATCTGCTGGGTCCGGCACTCCTAAAGCCGACATCTCCACCGCCACTGCTCCACCAGCCGGCGCCTCTGCTTCTGCCCCTGGTCCTTGACTTTGCAGCATAAAAACTTTAAGTTTTATCAGATCCCCGGTATGCCGGGTGCAGATGTAATATACACGCTTAATTTCCTTTGGTTTGCTACCTGAACAAGTTTTATCTTGGTTTGTTTGTTACTAATGCCGGATCATCTTTTGGCTAAGTCATCGAGTTGTTTTCCTGTTTCCTCAATTTCACAACCTTGGCTACTTGTCTACCTCAATTGGCTTTCGACGTATGAGTCTCAAGGTTGCTTCCTCGAACATACAGTACTTTAACTTTGAGACTTATACTTCAAATCATCCGACACTTTAAATTTTAACTTTAGCTTTAACGAAAATGTCGGTTCGCTTGCTTTGTATTTCCTTAGCCGTTTTCCATGTGTAGACAATCTCCGGCATCTACTCTTGCTAGCCATGAAGCCGGGTTTCGGACAGCAGCTGAGTCGAAGAGTGGCCTTTGGTGCCGACACATTACTAGGCCGACATAGGAAACATTCAAATAAAGCCAGCCGGCATATAATAAAGAACTGTAAATAAACAACAAATATACCTCGGAGCTAGTTACCCGGCTTCTTCGGGATGCCGGCATTTCATTCATTAGTCTTGTGCCGGCACAACACGCCGGCATACAAAGGAAAATATGGAAATACATACATTGTGTTGCTCAGGAGTAAAAGGGGCGCAGTAGAGCTATGTTCCATGGCCTCTTGGTTTCTTCTCCGGACCTGTCCGCCTTATTCTTCTTGGGGTCCTGCGCATCTATAAGATAATAGGCATCATTGTGCAGAGCTCTGCTCACAATGAATGGCCCCTCCCATGGAGGAGTTAACTTATGCCGGCCTTCTGTTCCTTGCTTTAGCCGGAGTACTAGATCTCCCTCTTGAAATCTCCTTGGATTTACCTTCTGCGCATGATAGCGTCTGAGGTTCTGCTGATACACTGCTGTTCTTGACAGAGTTATTTCCCTTGCTTCCTCTAGCAGATCAACATCATTTTCTCTGGCTTCTTTAGCCTCTTCCTCAGTATATAGCACTATTCTTGGTGCATCATGTATTACATCTGTTGGAAGCACAGCTTCTGTTCCATACACCAGGAAAAATGGTGTGTAGCCTGTTGATCTATTCGGAGTTGTTCTTAAACTCCACAGCACTGCTGGCAGCTCATCTAGCCAACATCCCGGAGTTTTCTCCAGGGGCTCTATCAGCCGGGGTTTTATGCCGGATAATACTAGCCCATTCGATCTCTCTACTTGGCCATTGGCACAAGGGTGGGCAACCGACGCAACGTCCAGCCGGATTCCCACTTCCTCACAAAATCTGGCAAATGGCCCTTGGGCAAAGTTTGACCCATTGTCAGTGATGATGCTATGAGGAACACCATATCTCAAGATTATATCCTTTAAGAATTTCACTGCTGTGTGACCATCACACTTGCTTATGGGCTTCACTTCAATCCACTTGGTGAACTTGTCCACCATGACCAGGATATGGGTCATCTTCCCTCTGGCCGGCTTAAAAGCCCCGACCATATCCAGGCCCCAAACAGCAAAGGGCCAGGTTATTGGGATAGTTTTCAGGGCAGATGCCGGCTGATGAATCTGGTGGGCATATCTTTGACACCCATTACATTTCCGGAGCAAGTTTTCTACCTCTTGCAGTGCCGTTGGCCAATAGAAGCCATGCCGGAATACCTTTGCCACCAATGCCCTGGACGAAGCATGGTGACCACACTCCCCCTGGTGAATTTCCCGGAGCATCTCCAGACCCTCCGCAGATTCGACACATCTCTGCAATACTCCGGTGGTACTTCTCTTGTATATTTCTTTGTTGATGATGGTATACGCTTTGGATCTCCTTATAACCCGGCGGGCCTCGGTTTCATCCGCCGGCACTTGACCATCCACCATGAAGTTCATGATAGGACGTGCCCATGAGGGCACTTCCCTGACAGTGAACACTGCCTGATCTATTTCCATCATTTCGACCGACACATAATCGATCTCCATGGGCTGCGAAGTCCCCGGGACTGAAGAATCAGTCCCCGGGTATGCCGGAGCAGTCCCCGGGTATACCGGCACAACCTCTTGGCACATTTTACCCTTGCCTTTAGTTTTGCTCCGGAATACTGTACTAACAGCATATGCCGGCCCAGTCCCCGGGACTGAGGAAACAGTCCCCGAGTTATCCGTCCTGGCTCCGGCATCTATCTCCATTGGAACTGCTTCGTCTGGACCTGGCGGGACATAAATGGAGGATGACTCCGGCGAGGGTTTGATCGATGGCTTCCTCAGATGCTCCAGCGAAATGCCGGGCGGGATTGAATCTCGGGAAGACCCCAGCTTGGATAATGCATCGGCTGCATCGTTCTGAGCCCGGAGAACGTGCCGGAACTCACAACCTTCAAAGTAACCACTTAACTGCTGCACTAGGAAACGGTATGATGCCATGTTAGCATCATGCGCGTCCCATATGCCGGAACACTGTTGAATCACTAAGTCAGAATCACCGAATCACCGAACATGAGGTTTTCCACCCTGCAGTTATCCCGGCTGCCAAACATGACATCCATCCGGATCTTGCCCATCGGCGCACACGAAAGTCCCGGCACAATGCCGTGGAACGTGGTCTTGCTCGGTTCCAGCATATTTTCCTTGATTCCCAGCTTCTCCATCGTATCCCGATACATGATGTTGATGCTGCTTCCATTATCAATGAGGACCTTGCTGAATCTCACGTTATTAGCCGGCCCGACGAATGTCGGATCCATCACCAGAGCATATCCGCCGGGATTTGGCATGATCCGGGGATGATCTGCCCTGTCCCAACCAACAGCCTGGTCAGACCAGTGCATCAGTTTCGGAACGGCCGACATAACGGCGTTTACCTCCAAACTCCGCCGGTACAAGCTCTGCTTGTCTGTTCTCTCGGTCTCAAAGACCATATAGCTCTGATCATACTCCTTGTACTCATTCCGGCCCACTCCTGGGCCTCCGGCGTTATATTCCGGATTATAGCTCTGGTCAACTTGATTTACGCCGGCATTTCCGGCGTTGCTCTGATTCCCGGGATTAACCGGCCTAGGTGGGACTGCAATCGTATTGGCACCTGTCAACGGCGATGGAGCTGCCGGGACAGAGGGTCTAGCCGGTCCCCAGGGACCTGCACGACCTGCTAATATGTCGTCCAGCCACGAACAGTTCCTTGTCAAATGGTTTGCCGGCTTTCCCGGCTGGAATGTGTGGAACACACAAGGCTTGTCCATGGCAAGACCCACAGTATACTTCGGCCACTGCTTCTTCTGGCCGGCGGCTCCGCCGGCATTCTTGTTGGTCCAGACATTCTTCTTCTGGAACGGCTGTGCTTGCTGCTGCGGCTGCTGCTGAGGCTGCTGATAGTCCTCATATCTCGGACGCTGGCTACTGCCGGCGCCCCTTGCTCTTCCTCCACAGCTGCAACTTGTGCTGCCCCATACCGGTGATCCGGCCTTTCATCTCTTCTCTTGTTCCGGTTATCAGTGCGATAATATTGCCCTGATCTCCCGGCATTGCTGGTGTTCCCCTGGGTTTGCCCCTGTCCTTGTGAATCGAGACTGGGCTGCATGGGATCTCCCAGAGCATAACTATCAGCGATCTTGATTGTTTCGGCCAGCGTGGCCGGCATTTGCCTCTGAAGCTTTTGCCACAGCATGGTGCCATGCCGACACCCATGAGCGAACCACATGATGGCCTGCTGCTCATTGATTCCTTCGCAGGAATTGCGCAACGTGCACCACCTGGTCAGATAGTCACGGTCAGTCTCATTCACTCCTTGCCGGCAGTTAGCCAGCTGCTGCGGACGGTTGGGCCTCTTGTATGTACTGGTAAAGTTCGACACAAACTGCTCTTCGAAATCAATCCAGCCGTTGATACTCCCGGCCGGCAAATTATTCAGCCATATCCTGGCTGGATCTTCCAACATCTGCGGCACATATCGTACCGCCCATCTGAGGTTTCCTCCGGCGATGTTCACCGCTGTGGAGTAATCCTCCAACCAATCTTCCGGCTTCGTACTGCCATTATATGTCCTCGCGCCACGCGCGAGCTGGAAGAAGTAAGGCACCGGCTCCCCCATAATCCGGGGTCCGAAACACATAGGGCCCGGAGCTCCTTGCCTCTCCACCAACTCTGATTGGTGGATCTTGTCCAGCTTGAAACGTGCATCATTGGCTTCCAAGGACCGAGGTCCAAGCCGGGATGCTATTGGGCCTGCGATCATCTGCTGCTGCTGCTCCGGCTGGCACTGATCAGCTTGCTGACCGGGCTGATCTTGCTGCTGATATCCCGCCCTGGCTAGGACGGAATTCCCATCATCTTCCCGATATCTCGGCTGAGCTGCACCCTGCTGCTGCGCTGCACCTCCGGCGCCCTGTTGCTGACGCCGGGCTGCACTGTTACTCCGGCCACCACCGGCCGCGCCTGCTTCATGCCCGGCCGGCACACTCTGGCCGGGCTTCTTGCTGCCGACATACTTGTCAGCTTGGCCGACATTCTTCTGCACCATCGCCTGCTTTCCGGCGACAGCCGGATCGTACACCTGGATCTGCTTGTCCCGGCGGCCAGAGGTCACACTTCCGGCACGCCGGGCGCTGGGATGCGGGGACGAGGCTTGGCCCCTCGACCTCGCGCCGGCACCTCCCGCCGACACAATGTACTGAGACGCCCCGGCACCCGGGTTTGCCTTCTTAAAGGCCTCCTGCTGCTTTGTAGCTTCAGACAAAAGTTGGTTAAGCCGGGCTTGCTGCTCACGCAGTGCTTCGCCGGATAAACAAGATAAATCCTTAGCTACCTCGGCCGCCGCTCTAAGGTTCTTTACTGGCGAACTATAGACTACCTTAGGCACAGTACTAGTTGCGGTATGACTCTTATCTCTAGCATCTTTTCCTATCTCAGCATTAAGATTTCTGCCTCTAGTTCTAACCTCTTCTATCCGGCTAGGCCGGATTACTACAAGAGTAAAACCATGGGCTGCCTCATACTCACGGAGTTGCCGGTTAAACCGTTCGCGCTCCTGGTTCATGGCCAGGGCCTCGTCGACGAGGGCCTGACGAGATCCCTCCAGGACCTCCCTTGTCTGCTCCGGATCAACGCCGGATCGCACCGGCTCGAGAAGCCGGTCGATGATGGGAAGAAGAACCTCGCCCCTAGCCGGCACACCGGAAGTGCCGGCCAGGTTCTCCGCACGCTCCAACGGAGGACGCGCCGACCTCTTGACCTTCGGCGGCTCCGGAGGAGAAGCTCCGGCCGCTGCTGTTTTGCCGGCATCTTCCGCCGGCGGCACGGATGTGCCGGCCATCATCACCTCAGCCGGCTCTACTGAGCGAGCGCTACGCCCAGCGTGAGCCAGCCGATGTGACGGAGGATCCGACGCCACCAGCACCTCCTTCCTGCAAATTCTCTCAGTCCCCACGTACACCTCGTGGGAACCGAAAGACATAATCCGGCCATCCCTGGGGAACGGCCGGCCACCGAGACAACCGGCGTTGTCACTGACGAAACTGAGCGAGCCTAGCCTCTGGACGAGGCCAGAGACCACGCGCACTCCCGAAGCTGCTATCACAGACCCCGTCCGAATGAACACTCCGCCCAGCATATCGATCTGCCCCACGGTGGGCGCCAAATGTCGTCGTGGTGAAACAACATATGCCATAGGATGGCTTAAATGGGGGCCGAACTAGATGCTGGAGGATTCGGGAGAGGGGAACGGGCTAAAGAGCACGACAGAAAGGAACACAGATCTACCCAGGTTCGGGGCTCTCGTAAGAAGATAACACCCCTACTCCTGCTCTACTGATTGTATATTTGGGTCTGCGTAGTACACAACAATGGTGCTTCCAAGCTCTCTGCTAGAGAAGGAAGATGAACTGCTAAGTGTAGGAACACAGAGTGACCAACCCTTTACCAGGGCTCCCTATGCCACCTTATATAGTGGTGGCCAGGGTTACAACGGTCATACAAGACCACAAGACACGGGCTACACTCCAAACAGGAGCTGGTGACGATGGCAGAGACCCTTGACTTCGCCCCTGATTGCTCTCGATGGGACGCCATATCCCTGTACCTTGTACCTCTTGAACTGTGGCCTTACCTCTGTGCGGTGAGCTCGTACTTGTGCACAGTGAGGGTAGGTAACCTCCACTGTGCACCGTGCCATCTTACTCTGCTACCATGCTTGGATGTTTTCTTCCTTGATTGTAGGGATGTGACACCTTGGTTGACTTAAGTATTCCGGATATGACCGTTGGCCATACCCAGGACATATATGCCGGACCAACGACCTACGAGGGTCGGGTAATCCGGCCTCCCCTGCTCCTGCACAACACACCAAATGGTTAGGCCGGCATATCTAAGTATGCCGGCACACATATACCAGTATTCCGGCTATACCGGCATATCCAAGTATTAGCCGGGATACACACATATGCCGGCCTGGCCGATGCTCTTATATTCCGGCCAGGCCCTTTCTTGATAACCCGGCATAAGTCAACCATAGACTTTGTGTCTTTCTAGTCTCTTGACCCTACCGGGGGTTATCCCCCCGACAGTAGCTCGTACCCCGGGCTCATCTATGCTGTAGGCGTCGCTACTGCTCCTCCTGTACCGGATGAACTCTCTGAGCTGAGCCTCTTGCGATGCATCTGCGTGCAATTCGGCCACGCAGATGAGGAGGAGTAGACCGAAGGTGGTGTTCCTCATGGTATTTTCTGATGTAATGAGTAGCTGCTCGAAGATGACTGAGATGGAGTTGGGGTTATATATAGTAGTAGGGCTTAGGCGTAATGGAATGAGTAGTTTGAGAGGAGTGATCATGTTACTACATCGTATTGTCTTTCACAGTTTTGGAGGTTGGTTGCGAGTGGTCATAATGAAAGTTAAGCTTGCACATTCTAGTGGGTGAGGCAATCAAGTTGACCGATTTGGCTATGCTGAACTGACACCGTTTTCTATAAAAAGTAGTAACTAATCTACCCCTTGCTGGCTATTTAATTCTGCATCAGTTGATTCTAGTATTAAGTTGCTTGTTTGGTTAACATTCCATATACTACTAACTATTAGGCCACATTGGATTTTGAGTTTAACTTTGACCAAGAATTAGATAAACAAAATATTTATGCCACCAGAACTAAATCGTTGGATTCTTATACAAACTAAGTTTTCTACGATACAATTTTTGTGTCAACTAATATATGTTTTGTTACTAGCTGAACTGGTATCATCTTGATATTACTATATCATCACTTGTAAAGAAAGACCCAAAATTCCATTAGGCCTTTTATTGAAGAAGGGATTAGAAAGCTATGTTCACACATTCTATTAGGTGTAGCAGTTATGTTGATCAATTGGAGTACATAAATGACATTGGTTTGTATATAAGGGAATTAATTAATCATTTGTAGCATGCCTATGTGTGTATCATCTAGTTGCAGTTGTGACACTTTACTGCCATGGCCTATTGGAGCAGAAAATTGAGCCTTTGGAGAGGTTAAAGGTGGCGCCATGACG
The DNA here is from genome assembly GCA_007115705.1 of Dactylis glomerata. Lineage (NCBI taxonomy): Eukaryota > Viridiplantae > Streptophyta > Magnoliopsida > Poales > Poaceae > Dactylis > Dactylis glomerata. Next base: position 179,254 of record QXEO01000291.1, on the reverse strand, counting down.
GTATCATAATAGGGCTATGTATTATTTGTGCTTTAACATTTTTTGGCTCGTCGCTTTTCTCCGTGTCCTGTGATGCAACTCATGTATCAACATTGTAGTAGTTTTTTCGTTGCATTTTTAAATGCAGAGACCGAGAGAGGTTTTTCTACTCCAACAAAATTTCGTCCCTATTTCTAGATCAAAATTATGGAATGGGCTCGGCAATCAACTTATAGACTTGAACATATACGCATACTCCACCCATCACGTTTGGATTTTTCTCTTGTTAAGTGAGTAGCTGTTGCCAAAATGATGGAAAATGGAGTTAGTTGGTGGTATAAGGCATAATGGAAGGAGTATTTTGAGATGATAAGTCATGCCATCACAATCTGTCTCATTTTTTGGGAGATTGGTTGCACGTGGTAGAGTAGAAGCTACACTCACACATTTCAGTTGGTGGCGGTGCACAAGTTACATAGACGAATTTGGATATTTATAGATGACATGGTTAGGATAAAAAACAACTTACACCACCTGTTGCAGGCTATTTAATTCTGTCTCAGCTGGTTGTGACTATGTCGTTTACTGTAGCGACCAAGTAGGACTTAATGACCTTTTTAGGCTAAAGGCATTTCTCCTGGCTTTAGATAAATACAATCACAATGGGAAAAATGTGGCAATTTCAAAGCATGCTTGTGAGTTCAAAAGTGTTGCAATTTCAAGCATGCTTGTGAGTTAAAGAGCCACCATGCCCACAACCCCGAGGCTGGAGCCAGAAGGTAGGAGTTGAGTGCCATAATTCTTCGCATATCCAGATTAAATGGAGTTATAAATTGAAGTCATGTAATGTTTCTGTTTTTTCTCACTTTATGTAGTTTGTTACTGCTTCCTTTCCTGTCCTATGGTGCAACTCTTATATCAACGTTCTAATAAAATTAAGAGTAAAATACACCACAAAGTTCTAAAACTATTTGCGGTGCCAAGTTATTACTAATTATCCAAAATGCACATCACAGTTTCAATTTGATTTTATTCACGGGTCACCGGTGGTTCTAAAGCTCATCGGAGCAGCTTTGATCGAGTTTTGGCCGGTCGAGGAATGTTCTCTCTTCCATTATATCATAAAAAGCATCGGACCATGAAGAATTTTCGATATTTGAAAGAAAAAAATTATGTGCATACTCCATATAGTAAGTTACATGTATGTTTTCTTTTTTTCGATTTCCTACAAGGAAAAGTTACATGCAGGTCTGTCTTTTCATAAATTGGCTATGATTATTTGGAGGTTAAGCCCCAAAAATAATTCTAAGGAGAATGTGGGTCAAGCCAACAGTCTAGCATAAAAAGTGGAGTTTTTTCTATAGATTTGTCAAAACTTAACGAAGAAAGGCGATTCTACCTCTTAATTGAATATTACATTCATTAGATACATGGCATCAAGTTCTGTAGAAGCTTATCGAAGTCTAAATTTAAGGCCCTGTTTGGTTGGGCTTTTGGAGTGGCTTTCATGGCTTATAAGCCATAAGCCCAACCAAACAACAAATCATGTGAACGCGCTTATAGCGAAAGCCAACGCAAAAGTAGCGCTCCGGGGAAAGCACGCGAGGAGGTGCTTTCTGGCTTTGGCTGTGCAGGGAAAGCCATCTCGCGTCATTCGCTGGCCGCCCCCATCCCCGCCTTTGCTAGCGTCTTCCTCCTCCGGCCTCTCTTTCCACAGGAGCTCGACCAGGAGGACCGGCCGGCGGCCGGCGCTGGAGGTTGACGACACAACTGCTTTTCCACAGCCCACAGCCCACAGCCCACAACTGCTTTCAGATAAGCCATAGCCTAACCAAACATAGCCTAAGAATAGAACACCATGTGACATGTAGTCCTGGTGTTGTATGAGTTTTCCATCGGTACATATCTATGTCTTGTCCATATATGTCTGCCAAAAGAGTTCGACTAGAAAGTTTGTATTTGACATAATCTCAAGATGATAGGGAGGGGCGAAGCGTAGTGGAGACCATACAGGGCCATGGCCAAGCCTTGTCTGCCACTTTTCTTCAGGATTTTCTGAAAAAGCGGCGCACTACCATCAATTGGCCCAGTCTCTAATGAGCTGGCCCATCCTTCATGTTGTGTCACGCTCCGCCACTGATAGGGAACGATGTGAAGGATGATCACATAGTCCTGTGAAATAGTCCTTTTCACCGCAAAATAAAACACACATGGATATTCACTTAGATTTGCAATTGTTGTGATGATCTTGTCTCTAACAACAAAATGTTCTAATGTCATGCAGGTTATTCTATCAATTTGGTCAATACATAGATATCAAGGTGCTGCCACTTAAGATAGTAGCCCGATGGTTGTTCAACCTGGCGTGGATGGCAGCAGAGCTGTCTCAAGAAATTGGAGGACCTGGTGCAAAATGCAAAATGGAGGCCCTAAAGTTGAAAACGCAGGTAACCAATTCGTATTTCGAAGACATGAAGAAGTACCTCACTCTAGCTGCCAAGGCATTTTTAGTATCTTCTTCCACTTTTTTAGCTGCCTCGATCTCAAAAAATTCATATCCTCGAATCTACAATCCAAAACCAAAAGTGACCATTAGAAGTTTAAATAAAAGATACAGATAACTTAACGATGTAAGTCATGGTTCATATGGTCACAAAAAGCACGTAACAAAGTATCAAATTAGTATAAAATCTACAATTGTCACATCAAGCACTCAAAGTATGAGATTTCATGAATGCTGCAGCACGCATATACTTGGACATTTTTATATTAAAATTCATGATACACAATGTTTGTAGAAACGCGGCAGCATTGCACATTCAGTTTTAAGAAGCAATTTGAATTGAAATTACTCCATAATAACTCCACAAATACAGCATAGTATTCAGCAATTTGCTGTCCAAGAACTCTGTACAGTGTGTACATTTCCTCCTTCAATTCACATCTAACTCCAAGTTACCTGCAGCCTCGTGGGAGCAACTGAGTTTCTTGTTGGCTGTGCGTCATCGCTGGTCTTCTTGCCTTCCCCTGTGCGCACACAGAGCCCCTCTTGCTCTCTTTCTATACGCCGGCAAAGCCCCATCTGCAGACTGCAGTACCGCAACAGTGCCATGCGTCTTCGCCGGTGCCGCCTCTAGGGTTGACGAGGAGCGGAGGAAGCGGGCCGTTATGGTCGTGGAATCTTGGGGGAGAGATGAGTTGGACTTAGTTCATGATTAATCTCACCAGCACATCATTTGCACTTGGTTGAGCGGAGCCGTTGCAGCACATCAGACTTGGTTGAGCTGCACCAACATGTCCATAACTTGGCCATGTACTGTTTTGCTAAACAGGCCCACAGGTCAGGTCTTTCTTCCCAAACGCTTTGACAATTTACTGCTTTATTACTCTGATCTGATTCCTGTGCGGTCGCACATCTTACACAATATATGCACACCCTTGTCGATGGTCCTGGATAGCAGTCGTAATCTAAGTATAGGTACTCTGTCGCCCTAAGCTATTTCTTATTTTGTCTTACGCTACTAAGAATTTTTTGGGCCGTGAGCATTTTCCATTTTATATTTGTACGTAATGAACAGACAATCTTCAAGTTAAAACTCTTCTTCTTCAAAGATATGATCTTCTATTTTTCTGAAGTTGTGGAAAAATTATATAGGCACCAACCAATATTAGCAAGAGAAACAACACTAATATTACATGGAACATCAACCGAACTGCCTTGTCGGCGTTGCTGGGGAGCCGAACGTACGAACCACAACTATCATCTGGGAAAAATATTGTGAGGACCATACTCCATAGAAATTTAATTTTCCAACACCATAATTCACGTGAGGAATGAGATTTTGCCGTTAAACGAAGGGCTGAAGATCACTTATTACGAGAGATGCCATCTCTCCAATGATAAAACTCCACTCAGAGAATGAGTTCCCCACCCCTCCCGACAGTGGCAAGGCCCACAAGAGGAGGGAAAACGACTTATGGAGGAGGTGAACGTGGAGGAGGCGGCTAGTTTTCTTAGAGAGGTGGCGGATAGTTTTCTTAGAAAGGTGGCTGCTAGGTGCGTCTTTCAGTCACCGTTCTTTGGGTTGCGTGTATCTTATTATGCATAAGTCGGGTCTAACTCGTATGCTTGTACCGCCTTGATGAGAATGTTTGGGTTTACAAAAAATCTCTTTATAAGGCTTTCCCCAATGCTAGTCTCTTAGGGTTATATCATAGGCAAAATAATGATGTGGCACCATAGTTAACGATGAAAGAAGTTGGTGTTGTATCCTATTAGCTAACATACAACTCTTGCACACGGGTATAAGTAAAGAAGGCTATTCAATCTCATGCATCAATGCCCAAAATCATTTAGTACATGCTGGCTTAACAAGTAAGAAACAATGCATTGGGTGTTAGTTTCTTAAAATACAGTACTATCTAAAATAAAACGCTAAGAGGATAGTAAAACGTTAAGAGACTACGCATGGAAGAGCACCTAAGAAAATACTCCCTCCGACCACTAATACCTACAGACAGGTATTAGTGGTCGGAGGGAGTACAATAAATATGGCAGCCTGCATCAAGACCTGATCGATACACTTTTTGAAAACTCAAGATCTATGTAGATGGCAGATACACTTCTCATTATATATTCTACCTAGAGGGGCCAGACAGCAATATGTCACAAAAATCAAGATTTTTGTAAAGGTTTGTGCTTTGCTACATCCCAAACACATCAAGGGCAGATCGCTCTGTACCCTTTCGTAATTAATGTTATGAAAAGGTACAAAGCTTTCTCAGCTATTGAATGTCTTTGAATTTGGAGGGAGGGGGCTTTTATGAATTACAGATAGGCTCCATACACAGGTGCACAATACCAATCATGCAGTGCTCAAGAATTTCTTGCACAATTTTTAGTCAGGTTCAGTATTACTGCCCCTTTTCATAGGGTGGAAGCATTCCTTTCAGGAATGAGCTGACCAATATTATTGCTTTCTCAGGCTCGAAGTATGGGACCTGGTGACCAGCTCCCTTCACGGATGCAAAAACAAAAGCGTCCGTGTATGCTTGAACATACCCTCCAACCTGCAAAAAAATTATGAGCGTAAGTACGAACAAACATGTGAAAATCAAATCAGGTAGTTAGGTCTACCTCTTTGTTTGCGGTCCATGGCCTCCATGGCTTAGTGACGGCAATGTCAAGGTCATGGATGGTGTACCTCGTGGCCGGGAATGGGCACACCGAGTCGAAATCGCCGCTGAAAACATGTCTTTGTTAGTATACATTTTGGCAAATAAGGTGCTGGTACTTGCAGTTCAATCTGGGGTGCTATGCATATCACCTGAACAGCCACACCGGCAGCCCGTTCGCCATTAGAAATTTGAGCGTTGGTACAAGGGACGCCGGCGAATCTTTCCAGTGCAAGTCCCTTCACAAGTAGAGCATAAGTTAACGTGCAGTGGCTACTAGTAACTGGTAAGTGGACTAATTGGTTGCTCATAAAACTATTTTGCTTATTCCCAAGTAAGCAATCTTACGTGCAGCCTGCCCACTTTATCGTTCTAGCATGCAAAGCCTTTTGCACCTCAGGATCGTTAAGGTAAGTGTCCACGTAATAGGCGCTGCATGGATCATACCCTGGTATCTGCACAGTTTGGAGTAGATTTGTGTTTTCTTCAGTAAAGCAAATATTCATCCAATTCAGAGGTAGTGCTATCTACATAGATACAATATCTTACATAGCGGCTGGGGTAGTATGTTCCATCGGGTGCGTCGATGCAAACCGGTCCGTAAATGTCGAACGGGTCAGCGTTAGCAGAATCATAAGCGGCCATAGCATCAGAGCAGGCCTTACCATCCGACAGATTGAAATTGCAGCTCTTGGAAATGTTAGCAAACACCTCATCTGATATCACCGCATGGCTCCACAAGAAGTCGATCACCCCTTTTGTGTTCATGTTATCGTCAAGATATGGATTGCCGACCTAACCAAGGAGAGATGCCCAAGTTATATTAAAAAAATCCAAGCAAAAAAGGTGATAACAATTACAAATTGTATTTAACTGGTTAATAAATCGCGCTTACCAGGATACCCTGCAGGTTTAAGGAAGTTGTTGTAGCATTGTTCAGGTTGTGACTCAAGACTGTGGCAGCGAGCTGTGGCACGTAGTGGCCGGCGTAGCTCTCCCCTGAGATGTAGAAGGGGCGGCCTTTATACTCGGGGAACCTCTCGAGCCAGTTGACGAGGAAGAGAAACGCGTCATCCGCGGTCCTCTGGTCTCCGCTCTTGTCGTAGTCGGAAGTTGTGTTGGAGTAGGAGAACCCGACGCCGGCCGGCGAGTCCAGGAAGATGACATTAGCCACTGCAGAATTCACATGTCACTTAGAAGATGGTTCATGTAGATGATCACCGGAAGAAACCGTTACTAGTTGGTGCGCCTCCCTCACCGTTGTTCCAAGCGTGTTCGTTTGTGCTGAGAGTTTTGTTGTCGCTATTCACGCGGAACGGGCCCAGCTCTATCATTGCCCCATAGCCAAATGATGAACATCCAGGACCTGTACATCACCAAGAGTTCAAGACATCAAGTAGATAATTGTATGAGAGACAACACAAGTGCAAGAGGACACATAATGTCGATTTCTTCACAGCCATACCTCCATTAAGCCACAGGACTAGTGGCTTTGTCGCGGCGTCGGTCGTTGCCTCAACGAGGTAGTAGAAGAGTGCGCGGCCGTTGTTCTCGTCAACGGTCACGTACCCGCTGTACTGGCTGAAGCTGACGCCGTTGGGCTGCCCTGGTAATGCCGCAATCTTATCGCCGTCCTTCAGATTGGTCTGGTCAGTGACAGAGTACCCTGCTCGGAGGCTACTGGTAGCTGTACTGCTTCCGGTGCTGGTCCTTCTGGATAGGATGAACTCTCTGAGTCGAGCCTGCTGCGATGCATCTACATGGCACGCGGCCACACAGATGAGGAGAAAGAAGCAGATGAGAGTATTCCTCATGATGTTCTCTGTTGAAATTAGTAGTAGCTGTTCTGGCGATGACAATGATCTGGATGATGCTTATATAGGTCAGGGAGACAGTGAGAAATTTTTGAGGCGATCAGTGTTGGAGCGTTGAAAATTTCTTCTGACCTTTTCTAGACAAATAAAACAAGATGTTTGTAGCCACACCAGCTGTATGTTGTCGATTTCTGTTTTGTAGGCTGGAGCTTCCAAGAGAGCACCATTTGGCATGCTGGTGCTATATGATCTATATGAATATATTTTCCCTTGGGCACATTCTGTTGTCCTTACGTCCACTTTGGACATTACTAATCAGGATTTGTTCCAACTTAACATGGAATGATTAGACCAATGATAACGCTGTCAGAAACTGACAGTAACATACATTTTTAGCAACTAATCATATAGATTTAATATAAGAATAATAACTTTCTTTATAAAGATTATATATTAAATATTGAGAAGATACCAATTACACCGAGCCTCTGTAACAACGCGCAGTGCCCTAGTGGCAATACGAATGCACACAGCCAAAAAAGAAAGAAGAAATACTGAAAAGAAAAAGTCCCGCTAAAGTGATCTATTCCTTGTAGCAGTGAACCTAACACCACCAAGACAGCACTGTAATCCATTTTCTCCAAAAGCGACGCCTCCAATAAGGGAACAGTGCACAAGCGCCGTCATTGCTTTGATCATCGATCATAGGTTTTCAAACAGTAGAAAGTCCGCGCTCACAAAACAGTGCCTTCAACAAGGCCATTGCCAAACACAACCAATTAAGGCCAGATCTTAGGTTTTCATCCTGCAAGTTTAGAAACTGAATTTCTCCTATAATGCCGCCCCCACTTAGCAATGATGTTGCTCCAAGTCACAAATCACCAAGCCAAAACCTTATTGCCACCAGAACCCAAACCACCAATACGAAACCTCGGATCTCGACTTCTATTTCATTCTCCGCGACTCACTTCACCATTGAACTGATACATGTCCCATGATGGCAACAGTCTGCAAAGCTTCGCATCGCTCCCTCTGAAGCCAAACGGTCAAAAAAAAAATGCGGTTGTGCGCGACCAAAACAAATCCGATCCGACAATCTCTAGGTATCGCCCATTTGGAGTTTATCGGCGGAGCCTTCCGGAACATGACACTTCGGCCAGATCAATGAAAAGATGGTACAAATCCGGTAGATCTCATCACGCACGAAAGCCTCTGGTGCAATGTAGTTCATGTGGCTTCAGCAGTACCCCAACAGCCCACAAGGACATCGGTGCAAACGGCCCAGGAGATCGCCGGCTGGGGCACCTCTGCAAAGGAAACTGATGAATCCCGAAGTGGACGGAGCTTGATTTGATGGTGCTGGATGGTGGTGTCCATGGTCCTGGATGCCGAGGGCGTGGCGGCTTTCTGCGCTCACCGAGGGTCGTATCCTGGCCCAGGACATCACAATTGAGAGCAGATATCTAGGACCGGTGCTTGACAACAAGGACGACCGGATCTCAAGGAGCCGATGCTTCAAGATGGAGAGGTCGACTTGATCCCTCGTGGCGGCGGCGGCAGAAATTGGATAGGGACAAGGAAAAGACGCCAAACAAAGCAAAAAAAAGGGGGGCACCCCACCGCCGTCGTCCGGCGGCGGCAGGGTGATGGGGCGGCGGGAAGGAGGCTTTCGGTGGTGGTGGAGGGGGCCTCCAGAGAGACCTTGGCGGCGGCCCGAGAGGCTAAGGTTAGTCGGTGGTCTTCAAATGGGGGGAGAATTTCACTTCCTTGGCATAGGAAAGCCTAGTCCTCAAGTATAAATAGGAACCTAAATTCGTGTCCGTGAGGATTTGAACTGAGGTGCTGGGTTTGTACATCCACTCCCCCAACCAGTTGAGCTAGGGTCACTTCCCTAAGAATAATAACTAGAATATTAGATAATACGTATTGTGCTAACAACATTTCATGATGTGTTTTACCTCTATCCTTGTTGGCAACGTTGTCCATTCTTTAGAACTTGCCCTGTCGTATCATACCCCCTTCAACTGAACTTGGGGTTTGCGTCCTTCATAAAAGAGAACTTGGGGTTTGCATAACGGTAACTTAGTGGCCTTTCCTTTTTTTTCGATAAGGGGAGCAGCCCCAACCTCTGCATCAACCGATGCATATGGCTATCTTTATTAATTTATTATGAATATCCAACTATTACAATTCATGGGTCACATAGGGTGACATGGATCAACCACTTAAAGATACAAGTTTACAAAGTAGCCCTATGCATCAACATGTTAAGAGACAATCAAACTGCCAGCCGAATTGGCTGTAAATATCCCGAGCTACCACCGCCAAACGGTTGCACCCAATATCCATGTTCTGGTGCTGCTCCGCCGGCTGGAGATAGGACCACATACGGATCCAGTGGATAGCTAAAGAAATAACTTGCAAGAATTATGGAAAACATGATTTGTTAAAGGTAAACTCGTTACGAACATGCCATATAGCCGAGAGAATTGCACAAACACCAACGCTAACGTTTGCTTTCTCATCTTTTACAACTCCACTAAGCCAACTTCCAAACATATGCGCAATACTCAAATGACTAGTGATATTAAAAGACATATAAAAAATCTGCCATATTATTCTTGCAAAAGGACATCGAATGAAGAGGTGTTGTATACTCTCATCTTGATCACAAAAACAACACTTTTTACAACCTTGCCAGTTTTTTTTTAAAGACTATCCTTAGTTAAAATTTCCTTCCGCTGCAAGAACCATATGAAAAACTTTGTTTTTAAAGGCACTTCCATTTTCCAAAGGTACTTATGTAGGTATATGATATTATCATTGAGTAGGTCAAGGTATATGGACTTCACTCTGAATCGGCAGGCCTGAGTTAGACTCCATTGAAACTCATCCTCATTTGTTTGAATCTAGACATCAATTAAACGTTGCAGCAAATGAATCCATCTATCCCATTGCCCCCTAGCAAAGAATGCCTAAATTCAATGTTAAGGAGAACCGAGGCAAACGTGTTGGCTACAGTCTCGTCTATATGTATCACCACATTGTGAAGTGTAGGATATTGTGCGGCTAACGGTCTATCACCTAACCATGTGTCCTCCCAAAATCTAATTCTAGTACCGTTGCCCGAAACAAACGGATCCTCTAGAGAAAAACTCCTCCTTGTGCTTCATTAGACCCTTCCAAAAAGGTGAATCATTTGGTTTATTAGTAACCTGGGACATCGTTTTGAAGTGCAAATATTTGTTGTGTAAGAGTTGTTGGCACACCCCATCTTCATTAATCTCTACTACTTATAAAAGCGGAAACTGGTTGGGATACATTAAATCTCCACCGTACACCCATTTCATCTAACTCTGCATGATACCCCAATGTTGAGCTACTCAACACAGTTTAAAACCCATATGCATCCATCTAATCTGGGAAACGCCCCCTAATTGCGCACCACTAATGACATGTTTATTCCATCAATATTGTTAAGTTGTTGCGCTCTTGCCCTCCATGGCAGCATGGCTCCACCATCTAATATGGGAAGCACCCCTTTAATTGTGTGCCACTAATTACTCAGTTATTCCATCAATATTGTTAAGCTGTTGCGCTCTTGCCCTCCACAGCAGCATGGCTCCACCCTCGCCTCGCGGTGCCGTCTTGCTCAAGGAGATATCATAATGATATTGCATTTACTGCTCAAACATACTCATTTATGTGACAATCTATGCAATAGAATTTAAGATCAAAATTATCATATCATCAACACCACACTTTCTTTATCCTGTTTTCCTATAAAATAAAACACAGACTACTTCATAAGTTATTTTTTTTGATGCATTGATATTCCCTTATCCATTGCATTAATTAATTAGAACATGCGTTGCACACTAACTAGTGAGCTTAAAAAGCCATTTGCCTACTAAGCATTTGTTTTTCAGTTCTAACACCTCAATTCCCAAGCCCTCTTGATCCTTAGGTCTGCAAATTAGATTCCATTTGGTTAACTGATATTTCTTCCTATGACCATCACTTTGCCAGAAGAAACGAGATCTAAAAAATCTAACTTTTTCCGAACTCCCTTCGGAACAAAAAAGGATAGCATAAACATGGGTAGACTTGTAAGGATTGAGTTGATTAAGATTAGGTGATCCCCATAAGAAAGAAGTTTACCAATCCAGCTACCCAACTTTTCGGTCCTATATTAGTTTCCATTCCCAATTTCTTAGTCTCCTAAAATGAATTGGAATGCCCAGGTATCTAAATAGAAGTGATCCTATCTCACACCCAAAAAGAATCCGGTTTTCGTCCTGCAAATCCTTGGCCTTACTGAAGCAAAAAAGCTCGCTTTTATGGAAATTACATTTTAGTCCCGATAGCTGCTCAGAAATGCAAAGGATTAATTTCATGTTGAGTGCTTTCTAAAGGTCCTGCTCCATAAAAATGATTGTATCATCCGCATATTGTAAAATAGGCACACCACCATCAACTAAATGTGGTATAAGTTTATCTACCTGACCACCTCCTTGGCTCTTGCAATTAAAATGGCGAGCATATCCACAATGATATCAAAGGGAATTGGTGACAAAGGATTGCTTTGTCTAAGGCCCTTACGCGTTTGAAAATAGTGACCAATGTCATTGTTCACTCGAATACCAACACTCCCTTTTTCAACGAAGTTCTTAATCCAATAGCACCATTTGGGATCAAAGCCTTTCATGCGCAAAGTTTGTTGAAGAAAGGACCATTTTACTTTATCATAGGCCTTTTCAAAATTGATTTATAATAAAACATCATCCATTTTTTCGTATGAAGTTCATGGATAGTCTCATGGAGGATCACTACTCCTTCAAGAATATGCCTTCCCAAGACAATGTCGACTTCTGAAGAGTGTGCATGCATGGCACGTTTTGCATGACAACGTGAACTTCTGCATGACAACATCGACTTCTGGATGACTTAGCTGGCATGCGACAGTGGATGAGATTGAGGTACAATGACCCAAAGTATTGACCACCTCCATCTCGAGTATGAAGGTGTGGCGACTGTCGATTGGGAGTGGGTCAGCAAGTGTTGATGGCAATGATTGATTCAAAGACGAGTGTGCCCTCTCTGGTGGGAACACAAGATTTCTAACCAGGCAATGTTGTCACACATATGTTATACCCTTGTTGAAGGTTATGTCTTGACTTAGGGTTTGGGATGAAAATCCCTAGTCTAACTGGGTCCGGCTCACAAGCATGCACGCCAAACCCTTCTTGAAGGCTTGGTCTAAGTGTTCGATACTTATTTCTTTGTCCAGTCTTTTGTCTTAGGGTTTGTGGGGGTGTTGTCGCCATGAAGTTGGTTTCGGATTCATCTTATATGATTTTGCCATATTTTGGTTAAGGAATTAATAATTTAGGGTTGTATGCATCTATCCATGCATAGACAGGAGGTTATCCTCCTTTTAAAAAAACAAAAAAAATATTATTTTTAATGTCGACGCCATTACATCTCTTTTCACCATTTAATACCAACGACATTGCAATCGTTTTGACCACATGATTTCTAAACCAGAATGCTACGCCTGAATACATTGCTACCCTTTTCCAAATTATTCGTAAGGAGTCATTCAATCCACGATTCCAATAATAACACATGGTGAACATGTGAATGCATACCCAAATTAGTGTGGGACGTCATTAGGTGGGAGCATGCCCTTCAGGAATGAGTAGAGAAGAACGAGCGCTCTCTTGGGCTGGAAAGTGGGAACCATATGTCCAGCTCCCCTCACCGATGCAAACGTGAAGCCTCCCTCGTACTGCTGAACATAGCCTCCAACCTACGGTGACCAGTTTCCAGTTCAGTTTCCAAAATATTTTATTAACTCTTACTGCGCGCTGGACATGTTTGCACATCCGTTAAATTACCTCGCTGTCTGAGGTGTACCAGGGGCTCCATGGTTTGGTGACGGGTAAGTTGAGATCCTTGACGGAGTACCTTGTTGCAGTGATCGAGCATGCGGAATCCATGTCGCCGCTGAAGAAAAGGGGCTCTTTCTAGTCAGAAACCTGAATCCTACTTTAACCTGCTCAATGCTCGTTACTGTGTGTGTGGAATGAGGGTGGCATCGATCTATGTAGATACTACCTGAAGATCCATATGCTTATCCCGCGTTGGATCAGCCTGCCGATGGTTGGTACCACGGAAACTGGGCCGTCGTTATAGGGCAATCTTAAGCTGAACAATATTCAAACGGGAGTATTACTGAATGTGAAATTTTGTTTGGGAGGCTGAGAAGCGGCAGAGTAGTAGCAGCCAGCAGGCACTACTTACTTGCAAGCCGACCAGCTCATGTTGGCCCGGGTGTGCATTGCTTCTTGCACATCGCGATTGTTCAGGTAAGTCTGGATGTAATGGGGGGCGCACGGGTCGTAGCCGGCCAGCTGACAAACACAAATATTACCAGTACCACACTTGCGTGGATGATCGAAATTGGAAAAAAAAACACGCTTATATATCTCAGGACAGATCTTGTGTTGTCTTACATAGCTGCTTGAGTAGTAGATGCCGCTGTGCTGCGTGCGGAGGCAGAGGGGGGCATATATGTTGTAGCGGTCGTAGTCCCCTATTGGGGGGTGAGACGCTCGGAAGCATTGCCAGTCGTCGGATGGGCTGAAGGTGCAGTTCGCAAGGATGCCAGCCCACACCTCGTCGGAGATCACCCCATGGGTCCAGAGAAACTCTAGGTTCCCCTTCTCATTCTTGTAATCGTCGAGGTATGGGTTGCCGACCTATATATAACACAAAGGAAGATATGGGTATGTATACATATGTTGCGACACAAGATTGGACAGTCTAGTAAGTAACCCCCTGAAAATCCAGATTTCTGTGCAGTTTCTAAACCTAAAACTACTCCTAAGCAAAGATAATCTGATGGAGAGAAATGGACACAACAGCAAAAAATATTGTTGTTGTGACGGTGAGGAAACTATACAACATTTTTTTTAGAATGCCCGTTTGTGAATATAATTTGGCGTACATGACCATTAATTTACGGCTCGAATTCACCAGTTTGTTCAGGAATATCTTGTATTGCAAGATAAAGTTTAAATATGAGTGAGTGTTTGTGATTTACTTTGGCATGTATAAAATATAAGTAAAGACTTCATTTTTAAGAAAGCAAAGGTTCGCTCTTTTTGTAGTTTATCCCACTAGCTAGAATGCATTGGATCCGTTTGTGATCCTTACTAGGTGCAACCAATTAGACACTAGAATAATGGGGGAGCCATCCAGACAATGGATACTAGGTGCAACCGATCAGAAATAGTTAAATGAGATTTATTCAACTTGTGCAGTTGGTGCTATGAAAATTGGATAAACCATGTTGATGCATAGATGCTATATGCTTTCTTTTGATTTTTTAAATAGTTGATACATGTATCGATCTTATGTCATCCTTGAGCTGTAACTTTTGTGAACTATGTCTACTATATACTAAAAGCACAATACGGGGTATCTAAAATAGAGACATCACGTTAATCCACATCATCATAATTATCTTGACAGTTAGATCTAAAATTTACGGCTAGGATTTAAAATTGATAAAGTTACGTAAAACTATAGTTAGTACAAACAATAGTATGTAATGCCACGTATGGAAGTTCAATGTCAAAAAAAAAACTGACTAATACATGCCCGCTCAAAACAGTTGGCCACATTTTTTTTTTGCCTGAAACGGGGAGACCTAGCTGGCCATGAACAGCAACATACCGGTGCAATTTAAAAAAAGGAAGAAAAAAAAGAATGAGGCCGAGCCACCTAGCGTGCATTACTAGAACTCTCTCAACAATTAATAGTGCATGCTAATTAATGGTATTTTTTTATAAATTAGGTGTATAAATTTCATCTGAATACATATATATTTAGATAAGTTTTAATTTGTAAAAAATTCTTCCGTCCATAAAGGGCTTCCAATTTTTTTACGGAATCAACCTATTTCAAATTTGACTGAGATTAAATTTGACTGAGATTATGTAAAAATATAACAATATTTGTGAAATCAAATAACTATAAGATGAAAATATATTTCACTGTGAATCTAATATATAATACTAATTTGATGGCATAAACATTGGTACTCTTTTATTTAAACACGGTTAAACTTTAAAAAGTTTGACTCTCGAACAAATTGGAAGTACAATCTTTCAAGGACAATGGAAGTACACACGATATAACATCAACATAAAGTTAAGACAACTAATTTGGAAAGATGGATTAGTTCAAATATTAGTGAAAAATATATTACTAATAACTATTGTTTAGATACCATAGACCAATTTGGTTAGCAATTACTACTCTTGCCAAAGAAAAACGATTCCAACTTAAAATAGACGAAGGAGAGTGCTATATGCTGCCACCCTGCCGAGGCATTATGAAATTCACAACATACTAAAGACACAATAGATTGTGCGAGTCAATTTAATGGTTAATATATTCCGTCAAACGAGAGAGGATGATTTTTGCATATTATTGATCACGATAATGTATTAGAGCTACACTAGATCATCCGCATATACGATGATTATGCTTGACATGTTGAAGAAATAGACGGACTCATATATAATATATTAATACGTCTAGATAATATCATATTAATTATTTAAACCTCTTCAAAATATTATTTTATCATATTTGTTCATATAGGCTAAAAATTACATTCAATCTATAAAAGTACCATTTGTGGATAAGTAGACCACTTTATGTAAATTAGTTTGATGGCTAGATCAAGAAGTTGTGGCCATGATTTAGTGAAAAATTATTAGTCATACACATGTACCATTTAAAATAACTTTTTTTGTGGTATCATATTGTAAGCCAAGATTCCTAATTTTTCTTTCACAGAACACCCATAATATAATGGTTCGCGATGTGAAAAACAATCTCTCTAAAAACAGTTGACTGCACTAAAACATAATATTGCATGCGGTTGCTGCATGGTTGGCTAGCTAGCTAGAACATGGTGTGGATAAATATGCTAGAATATAAAATATATAATGATCAACATGTACATAGTTAAGTATACTGATTTATACATATGCATGTTTATGTGTTTCGCTAAAATGTGCATGGTTGAGTATGGAAAAATCATCATAAGAGAACTTTATTTTTAATTTGAGTACAAACATAAAATGGGATAAAAATATTTCAGAAACTCTTGCCACAAGACATATAAAATGTTCACAAATCTGAAAAATTATAAAAAAGCCATGTACACTTGATTTTCTACTAGGTTGAGTTTAAGCATCTGGTCTACATGGTCACATTCAGCATATTGATTATTCCTGTAAATTGAGATATTTTCCTATAGATATATTAGAATAATCGTCTTAATCCAAAAGATATTACAATCACACAATAAGACTGAAAAGGATGAGAGATATAATAGAATTTATGTATAAGAATAAATCATCCAACAGCCAATGCCCTCGCCACCGTGCTAGTTTAATAAATAAAGTAATAAAATTCGATATGCATCGTTGGATGCAAAGGACAGGGTTCGCCTTTTCAAAAGAACTTACAAAGATGCCTTGGAGGTTTATGAAGGTGGTGCCATGGAGTTCGTTCATGAATTTGATGACAGCGGCGAGCTGAGGGACGTAGTGGCCACCGTAGCTCTCACCCGCGATATAGAAAGCACGACCCTTGTATTCGGGGAACCTCTCCAGCCAGTTGAGGAGGAAGACAAAAGTGTCCTCAGCCGTCCTCTTGTCACCAACATTGTCATTGTTATCCTTGTCATTGCTCGCGTAGGAGAAGCCAACACCGGCCGGAGACTCCAGGAAGATCACGTTAGCCACTACACATCGAATCAGTTTAGTGTATAGTATCCACCCATATGTGTACAACTATGCAAAGAACTTAATTAGCTTCACTTGACTTACGGTTATTCCAGGCGTGCTTATTTCTGCTCAGGGTCTTGCCATCGGGGTTCACACGGAACGGGCCAAGCTCCATCATGGCGCCGTATCCCAACGACGAGCATCCAGGCCCGCCGTTGAGCCAGAGGATGAGGGGCTTGGAGGCTGCCTCGTAGGGAGCTTCGACGAAGTAGTAGAAGAGCTCTCGGAAGTGTTGCTCGCTCACCGTGACGTAGCCGGAGTACTGGTCGAAGTTGACACGCGGCGGCTGGCCGGGCAGCGCAGCGATCCTGTCGGCGGCCTTGGTGCCCGCCGGTGGGATTTGGCACTTCGTGGGCAGGTGGCTGAAGCTGCCGGGGTCGGTCCATGGGTCGGTTCCCTCGGGCTCATTTGCGCTAGTGGCCCCGACAGTTTGCCTCTTGGTCTTGGACTCGATGAACCTCATCAGCTGATCCTCCTGGGAGGCATCGACTGTGAGTGATGTGCACAGCAGGAGGAGTGAGACGAATATGGTAATGGTGTTTTTCATCTCTGCTTTTATCGTGAAGTCTTTTGATAGGTTCATTGTTTAGTTCTATGAATTTATATAGGTGGATGGTTGATGGATGAACAATGCACTGATGCACTCAGGTCGGATTCTCCGAGGTGGCTATGTGGCTTTGGGTTCCCCGGAGGGAGTTTTGAGTTTACCGCAAGGCCAAATTAAGGCAATATTAAGAAAGCACCCAACTCTGAGCAGCGGAATCTTATAGACACCCATTACACAAATATCGCATAAACTTGTGGCATCTCTTCGACGCCTATTTGCCAAAATTTCAAATACTTCAATGCATTCAGATTAAAATTCAACCTGAGAAATCATATCTTATCATTATTTTGATGATGCAGATGCAAATCATGTTGAATTTTAATCATGTTGTGATTGAACCTGAGAAATCTTTCCCGCGTATTCACGGCTTTGCCGAATGTTTTTTTGTTCGGAAGTTGGCAAACAACGATATTAGCTGAGTATTTTGTAGACAACACTCTGCAGAAAAAAGAAGATCGATAAAAAATAGTGTCGAGTATTAAACTCAGCAAATCAAAAAAATTGCCGAGTGGAACACTCTGACAAAAATCACTCGGGAAATTGGGAACTTTGCCGAGTGATTTCTACGACACTAAATTAAAATTTAAAAATAAACTGAAAATAGGAAAACTTGTGTAATTAGTCATTTTATGTGACCAAGTTCCTAGAAAAAATACCAAACTTGCAATACCTTACATTAAAAATAACCTTTATAAAAAATGCTATTCCTTACTTGGCTTTCTACTCACATGACAATGTTTATGGCCAAATTCATGTCATACTTTGTTATAATTACCCTAGTTTTCGCAGATATGTGCATCTTGTCATTGCAAACAACATTACCTAATAGAATTTCTATTTTTTTCTCATAAAAAATGATTGTCCATTTAGTTAGTGCAAAAAGAGAGAAAAATGTGTCTTTTTTGTAAAGCTGCTACAATAAATAAGGTGCACAATACCACCATTGCAGTTTTTACGCAGAATAGACCAATTATGTGAGATGAATACTTATCCCTAATTTTAGGCATATTTAAATTTATTTTTGAGTTTTGGACAATTCTATTCAAATTTAATATGTAGGTATCGTAAATATTGGTCCCATGTTTTGGGAGAAAGTACGTTGCCAAATAGAGTTTCCCACTTTTTCTCATAATTGTTTTTGCATCTTCATTGTGGAAAAAGAGCAAAACATGTGTTTTTTCATGAATCGGCTACAAAAAAAAATAAGGTGCACAATTCCGCTATCAATTTTTTTTTACACAAGATAAACCTTATAGGATGACCAATTATGAGATATGAAGTTTTATCTTGAACCGTAGCTACAACTAGATTTAGTTCAAGTTTTAGCCATTTTACTCAAATTTGAAATGTAGGTATCCTAAGTATTGATACAAGATTTTGGAGAAAATATGTTGAGGTACATTGGTAGGATTTGAATGAACAAACTTCAAATTTTCATCTCCCTGGTATGAATGACAGAGCTATCAACTTTGACTAAATTTAAACTGAACCAAATGAGTATAAAAAATATAAATAAGTTGTCAAAATTCATGCATGCCATTTTTCCTTGCAACTGTAACACATAAAACAATTTAAGGCCCAAGTTTTACAATTTTTTTATTTTTTATTTCTTATGTAATTGTCAAAAGATGGTCAAAATATTTACTTACTGATAATATCAAAGGGAAATCAAGCGGCTAGTGTTTTGACTATTTTAAGCAGACAGTGTTTCCATATTTTAAGCAGCCACTGTATAGTACTTTCGGCAACATATAACTTAAATGTTGCTGCTATTTTCTGTACCGAGTTTGAAGATTTCTATGTTATACTTTGCTTCAGACTATCCAAACAACATTTGCCATTCAACCTCAATATCAAGTCTGGATTTGAATATCTAAACATCTAAACAAAAATGTTGACATTCAATTTCAATATCAATACCCCTAGGATATTGACATTCAAATGAATACAATGCCAAGCCTCTCAATACAAACATCTAAACGAAACGTAAGTGTTTTATGAAGACACTTGGCAAAGTCGCTCTGCCCAGATTGGTCAATAGGCAAGTCAGATAAATCGTGCCTCACCACCATAGAATGGTCAAAGTATTTTCTAAGTGTTTTTTGGAAGACACTTGGCCCAAGTTGGTCAATACGCAAGTCACACAAATCGTGCCTCACCATCATTGGATCCTCTAAGATCCTGCGGCCTCAATCCCTTCTCTCAAGTCTCAACCCCTTTCTCCCTAACTATCCCGCCCACTCCCTTTCTCTCTATTTTATTTTCCCTTGCTAGGCCTTATGCCTGCCGCCCGACCAAACTTCGCCGATGTTGCACGCCCCCGAGCGGGCTCAAGTCCAGGTAGATTTGGTCGCTAACCCGGTCGGCAAATATTGTCAGCCGTTGCCTATTGTCACGACTTTCACGGGAAGCCACCTTGACAACAAGCTCAACACTCAATGGCGCTAGGATAAAGAGCTCGCGAAGACCTTGTTTTCTCGACGACAAACAGAAGCAATGTTGCCTCACCCTAGATAGCTAGCCGTGGGTTGGCCGGTGCCACGCAATGAGATCGGGATGAGGGCTCGCCTCCTCAGCGACGACAATGCACGACTAGGTACCCCATCCAGGGCTACTGACCAATGCCTTTTTCTTGTGCCAAATAGAGAATTAAGAAGAACCTCAATTCCTCCAAAAAGGAAAAAAAATCCTTTTATTGTTCTCGCCTTTGCCTTGGATTGGATTCTCTTCTTTGGCTCAGCCTGCTGCAGGCACACCCGCAACCATTGAGGCCGGCCGATGTAGATGCTGCGTGCGTCCAAGTCCCCAGTTTGGATCTTGTTGTACTGGCAAGCCCGCCCTGTCCCACCAATCACGGCTAGCTCCTCTTCGACGACCTGCGCTACCACCCTGCTTCGTCAGTTTTATTAGCCCCGTTCATACCCACCCGAGCGCTATGTCGTGGGAAGTGATAGCGGTGATGGAGCTAGTGGCATATATTTTGTCGTTTCATTAAACGGTTTCCCGAGTGTTACCGATCAGTTTTCGTCATTGCGTTATCTGTTAGTTGGTTTTCATCAAGTTCAAAAGGCTTTGCCAATTTTTAGGTAATAAACACTCAGTAGAGAAGAACAAGCACTCTGTTGGACTGGTAAGTCGGGACCTTATGGCCATCTCCTCCTCATCGATGTAAACGTGAATTCTCCTTCGCACTGCTGAATTATTACATATAGAAAAAGAAAGAGAAAAAGGAAAAGGCCGATCGGTCAATGGAACAACTGCATCAATCACCAACAATAACGAAAGAGGTACTATGACAATTATGCCTCCAAGAATGGAACGACACACGACTATGTGATTGTTGGATCCAACCACCATCCAGATCATGGGTTTTCACCCTCCCCCTCCCAAAGAAATGAAGCAAACACAAAGCAATGCCTTCAACTAGAAAATTCCGCGTGAAAGCCGCCATTGTCAGGTTCAACCAATGAAGGTATGACCTAAAGTTTTTACCTCTCCATTCAAGACCCAACACTCGAAAAGTACCACCTACCCGAAGTGTCCTTCTGCTGCCACCACATGTCGATCCCTCATCGCACAACCGCACATGCACTGTCTTGATGGGACAAGTCCAACGCACCACATATTTCCAAGCAGCAGCTAGGGACACCCATCATTGACATCAATCCCATGACTCCTAGGGTCAAGCTTGCCCACATTGTGCCAATAGGCAAGTCGTCGGGGCTAACTAAGACAAATGTTAAACCACCGTACCCACCTAGGGATTTAGTAGCCTTGTGTCGAATAGTATTTTCTTGAGTAATTGGGAACTCCTGCTATGATATAACTAGAGGTGGTCACTTTATTTTGTTTTTCCTTTTCTTTCTAGTGAACATTGAAGTGTTGCCACTTCTTTTACTCCCTCCATGCCGGATTATAGGGCAATTACGTACTTCGAGACAAACTTTGACCTTTAATTTTAGTCAAAAAAATATAAGATATATTATATAAAAAATATGTCATCATATTCATATTTAAAAGAACTTTCCAATGATATAATTTTTATGTCAAATATTGTATATTTTCTTAACTAAAATTAATGGTTAAAGTTTGTCTTAAAATACAAAGTTGCCCAATAATCCGGTATGGAGGGAGTAACAAATATCGATGGGGAGTCCTTAATGTCTAAAATATGCAGAGTTGTAGAGCTTCACTTGTTTTCATTACTATTTCATGAGGTCTTAGGCAAAATACAATATGTTTAAAACCAAATATGCTCATCTGGCACAAGCATTACTCACTACATTCTTTCAAATGTCAACACCATTACAACTCCTTCTAGCACACAAGTGCTAAGCCATATGATTATGGAATGAATTTATTGAGTACTTAAGAAATATTTTATTGTAAGGAAGGAGGGAAACAGTCCAACATTCCAATCAGACACATGGTGAACATGTGAATGCATCTCCAAATTACTGTGGGACGTCATCAGGTGGGAGCATGCCCTTCAGGAAGGAGTAGAGAAGAACAAGCGCTCTCTTCGGCTGGAAAGTTGGGACCGTATGGCCAGCTCCCCTCACTGATGCAAACGTGAAGCCTCCCTCGTACTGTTGAACATAGCCTCCAACCTACAACCAGCAGTAACCCAATTAACCTCCAAAACTCTAAAATCACGTTTAAACATAAACCTACTCTTACGGCTAGCTAGCCATGTCTGCAGTACATGCATTGACTTAATTACCTCGCTATCTGGGGTGTACCAGGGGCGCCATGGTTTGGTGACGGGTAGGTTAAGATCCTTGACAGAGTACCTTGTCGCACTGATGGAGCATACCGAATCCATGTCGCCACTGAAGAGAAGATATACTCTATTATTAGAAACCACAATCCAACTTCAGTCCGTTCACTTTTTGACATCTACACATGTACCTGAAGAGCCATACGCTTAGCCCACGTTTGACCAGCCTGCTGATGGTTGGCACCATTGTTTCTGGGCCAGGGTGATAGGAATACCCCACGTCTTCACTGAAGGAAATGAAGGAGTACACTGAATATGAGATCTTATTCGGAGGGACTAAATAGTGCTGAGCTGAAAGTAGCAGAGCATCATGCAGGTACACCATACTACTTACCTGCAACTTGTCCAATTTGTGTTGGCCCGGGTATGCAGAGCTTCTTGCACCTCGATATTGTTCAGGTAAGAGGTCACGTAGTGGTAGGAGCATGGGTCGTAACCGGCCAGCTGACAAAGTAAAAAATTGCAGTACTACGCGTAGTGTAGCCGATCGAAATTGCAAGAAACAAACGATTATATCTGAAGAGAGGGTTGATTAGTAGTGTTATGCCCTTACGTAGCTGCTGGAGTAGAACTTGCCGGTGAGCGGCTCCTGGAAGCAGAGCGGGGCATATACGTTGTAGCGGTCGAAGTTACCCTTCCGGGGCTTGAGCGCTGCCACGGTGCACTGCCAGTCATCGGATGGGGTGAAGGTGCAGTTGGCAAGGATACCGGCCCACCCCTCGTCGGAGATAAACCCGTGGCTCCACAAAAACTCCAACCTCCCCTTCTCGTTCATGTAGTCATCTAGGTACGGGTTGCCTACCTAGATAACACAATGAAACACATATACATGGTCAGGTTGCTGCAGTACAAGATTGGACTGTCAGGTTAGATATGTGAAACTACTACTCACGAAGATGCCGCGGAGGTTTATGAGTGTGCTTCCGTGGAGCTCGTTCATGAATTCGATGACGGTGGCTAGCTGCGGGACGTAGTGGCCGCCATAGCTCTCGCCGGCGATGTAAAAGTCACGGCCCTTGTATTCTGGGAACCTCTCCAGCCAGTTGAGCAGGAAGACAAACGCGTCCTCGGCGGTCCTCCGGTCACCCACGTTGTTGTTGTTGTCGGTGTCGTTGCTGGCGTACGAGAACCCGACGCCCGCCGGAGACTCCAGGAAGATCACGTTAGCCACTTCATATCGCATCCAATCAGTCCAGTAGGCATCGATGACCATTCATGTGTCTACTTTGATCAAAAGTAAAGCTTTCACTTACGGTTGTTCCATGCGTGCCTGTTCCTGCTCAGGGTCTCGCCGTCGGGATTCACACGGAACGGGCCAAGCTCTTGAAACGCGCCGTATCCCAACGACGAGCATCCGGGCCCACCGTTAAGCCAGAGAACGAGCGGCTTGGAGGCCGCCTCGTAGGGTGCCTCGACGAAGTAGTAGAAGAGCTCCCGAAAGTGCTTCTCGCTTACTGTGACGTAGCCGGAGTACTGGTCGAAGTTGACGCGCGGCGGCTGTCCGGGCAGCGCCGAGATCTTGTCTGCTTCCTTGGTACTGGGCGGCGGGGTCGGGCACTTTGAGGGTAGGTGGCTGAAGCTGCTGGGGTCGGCCCAGGGGTCGTTTTCATCAGCCCCGCTTGCGCTAGTGGCCCTGACAGTCTGCCTTTTGTTGGCATTGGACTCGATGAAGCTCATGAGCTGATCCTCCTGGGAGGCATTTGCCAGTGCTGCACCAAGCAGCACGAGTGAGAGTAAGAACGGTATTGTGTTCCTCATCTTTGCTGGCTCGTGAGATCTTGTGATATATTCGTTCTTCAGTTATCTATTTATATAGGTCTGAACATGGACTGCTGCACTCAACTCGGATTCTCCGAGATGGCTTTGTGGCTGGCTTGGATTCCCAGGAGAGAGCTTTGAATTTACCTGCCTGCATGCCAAAGCAAAACGAAGGAAATACAGCTGACGATCTAACGTAATTTAGTAGCGCTTAGAGAGGGTCAAGAATAGCAGAAACCAATTTACTCACTCGCTTGCTGCCAATTTTACTTCGATTAAGGCAAAGCTTCTGGAGCAAACCTTAATTTCCACATTGATACGCCACACATTTCTTCCGATGTCGTCCCACATGGCAAGGTGACGAAGCATATCAGCGTCTAGTTGACATCTGTGTACTGCAACTTGTGCACCAAACAAGCCGTCCGAGGAAACCAATTTGACCCGTTGGCTTGCTTCCAATTTCCTTCGATCTTGTGATAGTTTCGTTATTGAGCTGTATCTATTAATATAGGATGCTGTTGATCCATGAGCAACGGATAGGCGCACTAGCTCGGACTTTCCTAGGTGCTGTGTAGATGTGATATCGTGGAGTTTTTTTTTCAAACATATGAGAGCATAGCCTCGGCCTCTGCACTGCATAAACAAGCCGATTTATTGCAAAGGAGTTTTCAGTTTACTTTAGATGGCCGAAAAAACCCAAAGAACCATAGAAAGAATTAGAGGCACCCAACATTAAGCAGCGATTGGTTGAATTGAATCGACCAGAACAATAGGGTTAGAATTCGCATAGGTTTATCAGCTTTATATATGTTGGTCGAAATGGAACTTTCCACGTGCTTAGTTGGGAGCCTAATCTTCTTTCGTCGAAATAATACTTTAAGTTGGCATGAATTTGCTCAACAGGGTGATCAGTGAAGTCTATGCACAACGATATCGTGGTCAACAGCAAACATGAGGATCTTGAAAACTGTACTTGGGGGTTCCTTGCTATGATTTATTAGCCTTTTGTTGAACAATATTTTCTTTAGTATTAGTTGGTTTCATTCTGTCATTTTATCATCTAGAAAGAGGCCGGAGCTGTCTCCCAAAGGACACCGGAGCGCCACCGCCTAGGTTCATCCCAAGCACCAGCCCACTCCACACCACCGGCCCTCGCCCCTCCCCCACCACCTCATCTCGGGTCGCCTTGTGCGGGGCGACTCTGGAGGTTCCCCACCGATCTACTAGCAAGAGGCGGCCGATCTACTCCTCAAGGAAGTTGCCGCAACGGGCACTGGCGGTGGTGTCCACACCTGGTCGTCAAAGATGGGGGTGAGGGCAGGCTTGCCCCGATGCCCCCCTTCGCACAAAGGAGGGCCGTTGCAGGGTGGCTAAGGTGGAATGCGGGTGGTGCCACGGGGATGGCGGCCATCGCAGCTCCTTGGGCTGGAAGTGGTGGCCGGACTCGTCTGGTCAACCTCCTTAAGGCAGAGCTATGGCAAGGCATGGTGGAAGCTCCCTACCCTGCAGCGGCTTGGTTTGTGGCGGATCTGGTAGGCAAAGCTCCATTTGGCCGAGGCTAACAACGGCGGTACCCGTGGGCGTCATCGTTACCTTGTTGAAGGCGTCGTCGCTGCGAATCTCCTACCCCTGCACACATGTTCCTGGGGTAACCATTGATCTGATATCCCAGATCGGATGATGATGATACTCTGTCGTACTCCCTATTGGGGGCATCATTTTGGAACAAGTTTTGCTCGGAGTGGTCTAGTCATGGAATGGTGTTGCATCTATCACACTAGTGTTGGAGAGTCTCGGCGGTTTGGCGCATTGGGGACTCGACAGTGGACACGTGAGGATGGATGCATGTAGGTGGTCGAGCAATCTGGCGTCGTGGTGGCGTCGACGGTAGGACCGGCAAAGACTATGCAGATCTTTACTTGAAGTTTCCTTGGCGGTTTGACGGCGGTGACAAGTTCTGTAGCATGTGCATGAGGTGCTCACTAAGAGTCTGTTAGACCGGATGAGCACTCTCTGGGGGTATGCGATTTTCCTGGTTACTACTTGACAGGGGTGGGGGGTTCGTGTTTACAGGCCGCTGTTAGCATGATCTTCTCGCATTGTCCGGTTTTTAGATGTTAGGTGGTGGCTTCAGATTTTATTGATGTATGCTCTTTGTTAGACCTTCGTTAAATAATTTAACCACATTTGAAAAAAGAAAAATCCTGTGATATTGAAGTGTTGACAGGTCTTTAAATGGAAATCGATAGGTGAGCCCTTAATGTCCAAAAAAATGCAGAGTTGTAGACCAGAGAGCTTTGTTTTGTTCTCATCACTGCACGACAAGATTGTAGACAGAATATGGTATGATTAATATGAAATATGATCATCCTGCACAAGCGAGGATGTGCTAGCCACTTTTATCTTTCAAATGTCAAATCTTTTTAGCACACAAGTGCTAAACCACAAGATTTTACTTGAACATGTGGTTATACATACTTTCAAAGCTGCATGTAATGAAGATACACTTTATTAATTGTATGGAATCAGGGAATCAGTACACCATTCCAATTAGAACATATCGTGAGCATCTGAATGCATCCCCAATTTACTTTGGGATGTCAGCAGGCGGGAGGATGCCCTTCAGGAAGGAGTAGAGCAGAACAAGCGCTCTCTTAGGCTGAAAAGTGGGGACCGTACGGCCAGCTCCCCTCACCGACGCAAATGTGAAGCCTCCCTCGTACTGCTGGACATAGCCTCCAACCTACATCCACCAGTATCCGATGTATAGTTTGATTTTCAAAATTTAAGATCGCATCTGAATCTGATTCAACTCTTGCTACTGGCCCATGTCTGCAGTACATCCGTTAACCTACCTCTTGCCACCTCCATCCAGCTGCTACTCCTAAAACAATGCCCCCTTGAGGGAGAGCGCCGCCGAAAATGCCGACATTGTATCCTGATACCCGGATCTAGGGTTTCCCCCGGAGCAACACAAGTGAGGAGACACGAACAGCAATGGCGATGCCTTTAACAAGATAAAGATGTTTGTACGCCACCATCGCCGGCCTTGATCGAAGTCAGAGCCCGGTTTTCACGGGTAGCCGCGCCTCTCCAACTCGCTGCCGATACTAGTTGTGGGATCCAAAGATCCACAGCCAGCCTGCCGACCACCTCCGACGGAGGAGGAAGCCGCCACCACCATGCCCAGTGCCCGAGGCTTCCTCATGTTGCCACGCCTCCGTTAGGGTGACCATAATTTATGACAAAATCAGCAATTTGCCACGCCTGGGCAGCTCCAAACACCGCACAGATGTTGACGAGGCCCTATAGTGGTTAACCTTGTTCTCCATGACCAACTGTACATCTTCCACACGCACACCAGGAAGCTCCCCATAGAGTTTGCCATAGATTCCCCCACATGTTCTAACCAAGGCACCCTCGTAGCCAGCTGCGCCTGAATTTTCATCATGGTCGCCTTTATGGTCAGAGGAGTGCTAAAACGTTGGAACTGTGACCGTACCCCGAACTGTTGCTGCTTTCGATTCACCCATACTCTTGCCCTTAGCTTCTTAATTTCTTGCATCTTGGATAGACAATTTGACGCCCATCTCATCTCTTCCTTGTATGTCCCAAATCCCCTAGCTCACCACCACACTCACTAAGGAAAAGAACCATGGCGGGGCTGTTGGCTTACCAGGAAATAAGACCTCAACATTTTTTTATCTTTTTGATTTTTGGAATTCGAATCATACTGGTTACAATGCGAGGGTTAACTGAAAACTCACCTTTGGAACTCGTCAATTCCTTGTTAGATCACTAGTTACTTGCACCTCCAGGAAATAAAACTCCATTGGCCTATTCATAGTCCAAACATGGTACCTCTTCGCTAGTACTCCCTCCGTTTAGAAATATAAGATGTTTTATTCCTATACACTAAAAGATGTCTAGATACACTCACTTCACAAAGCTAAAACATCTTATATTTCTAAACGGAGGGAGTACTTGTTGAGCTGATTGATTTGTATGAGGCAAAATCTATCTACCTATTATATACTAAAAGTAATATACAGGTATCTAATAGAGCCACCATGTTAATCCATATTATTTTAATTATTTTGATAGTTAGATCTAAAATTTATGGCTGGAATTTACCAAGAGATTAATAGTTACGTAAACCTGTAATCAGATTTGACACGGTCCAACATCAAATGTCACGTTATATAGACACACGTAAATGACTATGGTATAGATCAACTACAATAAAGAAGACTTTTTCACGTTACAAAGACACATGCACGTGTATTAGATACCAGCTCGATTTTTAAAAAAGATGAAAAGAGTTAGCATGCACAAATGCACTACGTAAAATTGTATCGGTTAAAAAAGAAAGGAAATAATAATAAAGTCTTAGGATTAGAAAGTAGAATCGGGCGAAAGAAGATTACTTTGGTCGTGGTTGAATGCTTTCTTATTTTATATGGACTTAACCTCAAAGATTTTGGCAAACGTGTATGAGATGGAGAACTGAAAGAATAAAAAAAGGAAGAAAAAGAGACTTTGTACCCAGATTTGATGAAAAATTAGTAGTCAGGTAATATTTTTAGCGGATTGAACATGGTTGTTGTGACTTTCATTATTACTAAGCAGCCTGCCCTACAACCGTAAAAAATAATCCACGTATACTAGGCTGTTATGTAACAGTTGCAAGAATAAATAGAAAACCTATCTTGGTTGTTTGTCACGTGTTATATTATAGTCGTAAGCAACAAAAAAACCTGGTTGAAAGTGCTGACAAAGAGGACTATAAAAAAATTATTATAAAGTGTAAGCTCACGTACTCTTCTTCTTTTATATTTGCCATCCGTTTTAAGTAAGTCGAAGTCAAATTTTGTAATGTTTGATCAGAGGCTATGAACATACGTAATACTTAATTCATATAATATAAAAAATAGATTTTTGATGATTCTAATAATAATGATTTTGATATTTAGATATTTCTATTTTTCCTATATATTTGGTAAAACTTCATAAATTTTTGATTTTAATTAAATCCAGAATAGTTATGAATGGATGGGAGTAACTGTTTCTATGATTGAGTATACATAAATGTCAACTTTAGTCGGTTGTCACTAGACCAACATATCCACAAAACACATACACAAATCTCGACTCAGTAACTTTAATGAAGTCAAGACATTAGTCGCATTACATGCATTGTTTCAATAATTGATTACATGTAAAATGACAAGTTAATTCTACTACCATCAGACCAATACTCTGACACAACGCTTGAGAAAGACTGAAAACTTAATTCTACTACCATCAGACCAATTCTGGATGTGGGATATATAAATTGAACTATAGTTCGATTTACATATCCCACATCCCCTATATTGGTGTATCAACATATAGTAAGATATTCATTTTCCCACATATTTTAGATTGGCAAAGATGTTAATCAAATACGTTATATTTTGTTTAAAAAATATATGCGGTAGTTATAGCACATTTTTTATTGTCACATAATGAGAAAAAGTGATATCAATGAAACCATATTATAATTTTTTCGAACACTTTCAACCAACTATAGATCATGCCCTTACATTTGCGGGGGCCACCATGCTAGTTTGATATAATTTAGATTTAATGTTTTGGTAAAAATGCCTCTTTTGTGTGATAAACGCTAGTACATATATAGAGAATCTCAGGACACTCCTTGAGGACAAGGGAACATCATTGGCAACAGTGAAAAATGTCTTGGTGACGAGCCACCTAAGAAAGTAGTCATGGCCGCTGGAGAAATTTCCAATAATAATAGATATGTTTTAACATTTCTAGTTCCTAAGACAAAGGAATTTTCTGAATAACCCTATATTGTCAAGAATAGCTTTCTTGGGTACCTCTTGGTTATTCAAGCTTTCATTTGTAATACTTTGACATATGGATTATATTTGCATGTTGACATGAACATGATTTCGATACGTTTACCCAAATGTGATATGAATGGCACATGAACTCATGTTTTTTTGCATTGAGTGGCGACACTATGCATTTCACACAGATCATATATACAACTTTCATAGAAGTAAAATATGTACACACGCTAAACAAAACATAATATATTATATTATTGAGTCACGTGTCTCAAACATTTTTTGGGACTTCTCAAGGATCACGTCATGGACCTTGACGACACTTCATTTATTGGTGTCCGGTAGGACAAGTAGTTTCTCCACCCATGCTGCAACTGAACTTTGAACCAGACATGACGAACCTTAGAAATATATGGTCACTCACTCACTTTTGGAAAGGCAGGTGGCAAAACACCTCTTAGGAAGGAGTAGAAAAGAACAAGCGATCTCTGAGGCTGAAAGCTAGGCACCATATGGCCAGCTCCTCGCACTGAAGCAAACGTGAACCCTCCCTCGTATTGCTGGGCGTATCCTCCAACCTAAATTTAATCATAGTCCAGTTCAACATACAGTCCAATCATAAAACTAGTACCGTAGAGATTAATGCGTCTATAATATTTACCTCGCTTTGAGGGGTGTACCATGGACGCCACGGTTTTGTGATGACCAAATCAAGATCCTTCACAGAGTACCTCGTCGCAGTAATGGGGCACACGTCGTCCATGTCACCACTGTCATGGAATTAGCCATGGTGTTATGACTTCCTATGACATAGGTTGTGGCAACTATGGTTTAAAAATAAATCATTTTGAGTCTGCAGATGATGGTTACCTGTAGATCCAGACTCTTAACCCATTACCGATAAGCCAATCGAGGGTTGGCACCATCGAAACCGGGGCATCGGTCCACTTTTTTAATCCACTGTGAAGAGACCATGTTAGGGACTTAGGGTAGATATCTGGTCTAGAAATTGGTACTCCTTTCTTTCACTAATATAAGACCTTTTAGCAAATTGATCTAGTTTGCCAAAACATTTTATATTAGTGAACAGAGTAAGCAGCATATAACCAAGATTTTATAAGTAGTGTGTTACTCACGCGCATTCTGACCACTCCGTCTTGGTTCGGACATGCATAGCCTTCTGCACCTCAGGCTTGTTGAAGTAGGCGTCGACATAGACACTGATGCACGGGTCATAGCCTGCCAACTGTTTTAATCATAACAGCTAATCCATCAGTGCTAACTGCTAACGAGAATTCTGGAAGAGAAAGATTGCGTTACCAGATGTAAACTCGTACTAGTAGTTCTTACGTAGCTGCTGGAGTGGAGACTGCCGTTTGGCGAAATGAGACAGACCGGGGCGTAGATGTTGTAGGGATCGATGTGGCCGGTACTGAACGAGTCCTTTGCTTCGCCGCACGCTTTGCCCTCGACCCGCCCGAAGCTGCAGTGCGCGGTGATCTTGCCCCACACCTCGTCGGACATCACACCATGGTTCCATAGGAACTCCAGATATCCCTTTTCGTTCATGTTGTTATCAAGGAGCGGGTTGCCAACCTGCATAAATTATTTGTAGAGTAACCCGAATTAGCGAGCGATGTCGAATTCAGAACTTGTCTGTTCAAAGTTGGCAACTTACGAAGATCCCCTTAAGGTTCATGCTTGTGAGACCGAGTTTGTGGAGGGCGATGATGACCGCGGCAAGCTCAGGGACGTAGTGGCCGCTATAGCTCTCGCCGGCAATGAAGAAGTCGCGGCCCTTGTACTCCGGGAACCTCTCCAGCCAGTGGAGCAGGAAGATGTAGGCGTCCACCGCCGTCCTCTTGTCGCCACTCTCAAAGTTTTCTGACGATGTGTTCGAGTACGAGAACCCCACACCCGCCGGCGACTCCAAGAACAGCACATTTGCAACTGCACGATGCCACTACCATCAGATATCAGAGATGAATCATGCATAATCCTGCATGAAGTTGAAATGACCCACATACCGTTGTTCCATCCGTGTCTGTTTCTGCTCAGGGTCTTGCCGTCGCGGTTTACACGGAAAGGTCCGAGTTCTTGGAAGGCACCGGCGCCCAGCGATGAGCAACCAGGCCCGCCGTTGAGCCAGAGCACGAGAGGCTTGGAGGCGGCCTCGTAGGGGGATTCGACGAAGTAGTAGAAGAGCGCGCGGCCGTGTTGCTCGCTCACCGTGACGTAGCCGGAGTACTGGTCGAAGTTGACAAGTGGGGGCTGGCCGGGCAGCGCCACGATCTTGTCTGCCTCCTTGGTGCCGGTCGGCGGGCTCGAGCACTTTGTGGGAAGGTGCTTGAAGCTGCTGTCCGGGTCGGCCCATGTGTCGGGCTCACTTGTCAGCGTGTGGGCCCTGGATTTGATGAAGGTCCTCAGCACATCTTGCTGCCGCAGGGTCGAGGCACTGGTCAGAGACGCTCCCAGTAGGATCACCAGCACGACCACGCTGGATTTGATGAAGGTCCTCATCGTGATCTAATGCTCTCAAGCGTCTGCTGCTTGCTGAGAATACGTACATCTTTGGTGCTTTTATACTGAGTAGTAGGAAGGCGTAGTGATCAGAGGGGATGAAGTACTGTACTAGATACAAAATTTAGAGGCGTCAGCTGGTTTTAGGATTCTCCGAAATCGATACGGAAGAGAGTGAGCTAGGTAATAGCGATATATCGACGTTTTAGGACATTGTTGACGGCCAGTTCAGCAATGCAACCGGCATCGAGACTCTTTCCTGGTGACGCTGCCGAAGTGCCGATGCAGGTGACATCTCTAGGCAACGATCCAAACGACGGGACCGAGGTGACACCGCGAGATGCAGGCTCGGTCAGCAATATGCTCCACACGGTCGTGTGTTGTGGTAGCATTTCAAATAATCGCTGATGTGGCGTCATTCACGGCGGTCGCGCTAGCTGCAATCTGGTCGATCTCAGGAGCCTTACCTCGGTCACGAAGCCGGCCGTTTGGAGTAATTGGCCCCCATGTCCTCTTCACGGAGGCGGTGGCGGTGGCGGCCGACCGTGGATCTTGGCTCCCGCCGAGATCCGGGCTTGTTCAAAGTTGATCTACACAATTCGGTGGAGCTCCGTCCAGCTAAGAGACGGGGAGGTGCGCCTGCTGGTGAAAACCGAGCTTCGACTCCGGTTATGGCGAACTATGGCGGCCTAATACGTGTTGTCACCTTGTTGAAGGCATCGTCCAAGAAATCTTCATCTTTTTGCTTGGGTTGCTCCGGGGGAAACCCTAGATCTTTCTAGATCGGATGATGGCGGCGTTCTTGGCGTCGCTCTCCCCTATGGGGGCATTGTTTTAGGAGCATCCACTGGATGGAGGTGGCAAGGGGCGGAGCGATGTACATCTCCTTCGTCGTCGACATCGCTTCTTGGCGGCATGGTGCAGCGAGAACTTGTTGTCTGAGGTGGCTTGATGGACTTGCGCAGGGCGGTGGCGCTGTTTGGAGTTGACTGCTTCTGTAGCGTTTGCATGAGACACTTGCTAAGAGTCTACTAGTCTGAATGAGCGCTCTCTTTTCACTTAGTGGGTGTCTCAAGGTATGCGATGTTTCCTGGTTTCTAGTTGATGAGGGGTTTGTGTGTCTTCCGGGTATAAGGCCCTACTGGAATATTTTCGCTCATTGTCAGATGTGTAGGTGTTATATGGTGGCTTCGGGTTTTTAAATGTATAATCCTTATTAAAAAAAGTTCAAGTGACTGTGAACAGATGAGATTTGTAGGTGAGAGAGCTATACTTACTTGCATTCGACCCATTCTTTGTTTGTTCGAGCATGAATAGCCGTCTACACCTCAGGACTATTCAAGTAGGAGACATAGTAACCTATGCACGGATCATAACCTGCCAACTGTCTCAAAAAAGCACTTGATCGGGGAAGCGGATCCCCTGACGTAGTAGAATCTATCATTAGAGGCACTGACATGTGGGCCACATAGAACGTGGGACCCACGCATCAGTGAGCCAACATCAGAGAATGGCAGGGTTGGGCACGTCAGAGGATCCCTCTCCCTTGATCGGTACAGCAGAGATCTCTAGATGAGAAATAGAGCGTATAGTATAACTTGTAGGACTTACATAGCTGCTGGAGTAGTGAGCACCATATCGTGATGGGAGACAGATCGGCGCGTAAATGTAGTAGAAATCAATCTGACCGGTTTCGAAGGACGCCTTGGACTATTCACACACCGCGCTCTCGGACGGGCCAAAGTGGCAGAGCTCGGTGATCTCGCCCCACACCTCATCGGACATCACCCCGTGGTTCCACGAGAACTTGTAGAGGCCCTTTCTGTTCTTGTAGCCATCAAGAAGTGGGTTGCCAACCTGAAGAACCCCCAAATCAGTCAGCGTGGGCGATGCCAATACAGTACCTCTCAAACCAAAGCTCGATTTTGATGATCATGCAGCTTGGTCAACTTACGAAGATCCCCTTGAGGTTGAAGCTTGAGGCACTGATTTTGTGGAGGGCAGTGATGACGGTGGCGAGCTGCGGCACGTAGTGCCCGCTGTAGCTCTCGCCGGCGATGTAGAAGTCGCGGCCCTTGTACTCGGGGAACCTCTCGAGCCATTTGAGCAGGAAGATGTAGGCGTACACGGAGGTACTTATGTCACCGTTCACCATCGACATGTTCGAGTACGAGCCGTGTTATTTTCTACTCCCTCCGATCGGAAATAACTGTTCTGGACTTAGTACAAACTTTGT
This sequence comes from Dactylis glomerata, assembly GCA_007115705.1. NCBI lineage: Eukaryota > Viridiplantae > Streptophyta > Magnoliopsida > Poales > Poaceae > Dactylis > Dactylis glomerata. The sequence continues at coordinate 144,658 of QXEO01000291.1, read as the reverse complement.
ACTAAGCTAGTACAAAATTGCCGACACTTATTTCTGATCAGAGGGAATACTTTACTCTGTTGGAAATAAGGAACACGCAAAGGATTAATTGTGTCTAGGTTATTCTGCATGCCTCCCACGATCTATGTGTTCTTGACAATTTGGAGATGTGTTAACTAAGGTTTTGGGACCTTTTCGAAGAAAAAACTAAGGTTTTGGGTACAGCCGTAAAGTTGGGTTGTCAGAGAGTAATATCATACAAGTACAGTACTATACATGATGTAAAAATGAATTGATCTATGAATTGAGTCCGCTCGGCCATTGGCTTCGAGCAGCGGAACCTACCAGTGGCCTGCCCTATATCGGTGTTTTGTGTTCCTCCTCGCTCAGCCCGATGGATGTGTCGACTCCTAGAAGACGAAGCCATCACACGAGTTCACCAGTTTGGGAATCACACCATCAACAAATGACATCAACATAAATTATATTGGTTACATGAATTTTTAAAAATTTAGGACTCCATTTGCTTTTCGCACCCGGACCCCAAATTTCTGGAGACAGTCCTGAGGCCAGGTTGCAGCACCTGCATCTACTTAAGATCGTCTTGCACAGAACGTTCAAATGAACCAAAAAATAAAGAACATGGAGGATCAGACATGGCTAGAGGAGACGTCAACACTAAGCATGTCCCACACACCATGTATTTAAATTTCACATGAACTACGTACACACTGTAAGAAAAAAATTAATATATTATGTTATTTTCCGGTTAAGTAATGACAACATGTCCCAGGCATTCTTTGGGACAACGTACATAGGTGGCAAAAATTGTTGCAGAAAAAACTTCCCAAGGATCACATCAGGGACCTTAATCACACTTAATTTATTAGTATCGAGGAGTAGTAGTTTCTCCAGCCGGCAGCGCACTTAGAACCACACATGACCGGCATTAGCAATGTATGCTTAGGCGCTGATCACTTTTGGGAAGGCAGGTGGCAGAACACCTTTCATGAAGGAGTAGAAAAGAACAATCGATCTCTGAGGCTGGAAGCTCGGAACAAGATGGCCAGCACCTCGCACTGAAGCAAACGTGAACCCTCCCTCGTACTGCTGAGCGTAGCCTCCAACCTAGATTGGATCATCATCAAGTTCAGTACGCAGTTCGATAACAAAAACTAGTATCGTAGGATTTACAACAAAAAAGTGTATGGTCACCTCGCTCTGGGGGGTGTACCATGGACTCCATGGTTTTGTGATGGCCAACTTGAGATCCTTGACAGAGTACCTCGTCGCGGTAATGGGGCACACGTCATCCATATCGCCACTGCGATCAAATTAGCCATCATGTTAGGAGATGTGACAAGCACCTATTGCAACAACAACAACAAAATCCATTTCTAGTCTACCTGTAGATCCAGACTCTTAATCCATTGTCGATAAGCCAACCGAGGGTTGGCACCATGGAGACTGGGGCATCGGTCCAGTCAAGGCCACTGTGAATAGAGAATAGACCATAGCTGGGTAAACATCCATTCAAGATTGGTAGAGTAAAACAGAGAGTTTGTAATAAGCAGAGTTACTTACGCGCACTCTGACCACTCTGTCTTGGTTCGGACATGTATAGCCTTCTGCACCTCAGGATTGTTGAAGTAGGCGTCCACATAGTTACCTATGCAAGGGTCATAGCCTGCCAACTGTCTCAATCGCAAAAGCAAATCAAATCAGTACTAATTCATCACGAGATTTCTCCAAAAGAAAAAAAAATTTATTTAAGAAAAAACGTACGTAGCCGCTGGAGTGGAGACTGCCATTTCCGGACTCGAGGCAGACCGGGGCGTAGATGTTGTAGCGATCAATGTCGCCGATTCTGAACGACGACTTGGCTTCGCCGCACGCTTTGCCCTCGACCCGCCCGAAGCTGCAGTGCGCGCTGATCTTGCCCCACACCTCGTCGGAGATCACACCATGGTTCCACAGGAACTCGTATACTCCCCTTTCGTTCTTATAGTTATCTAGGTACGGGTTGCCGACCTGCAGAAAGTAACGCCAAATTAGTTAGTGATGTCAATGCAAAACTTGTCTCTAGTAAGCTCGCAATGACAGGAAACTTACGAAGATCCCCTTGAGGTTCATGCTTGTGGCACCGAGTTTGTGGAGGGCAGTGATGACGGTGGCGAGCTGGGGCACGTAGTGGCCGCTGTAGCTCTCACCGGCGATGTAGAAGTCGCGGCCCTTGTACTCAGGGAACCTCTCCAGCCAGTTGAGCAGGAAGATGTAGGTGTCCACTGCGGTTCTTGCGTCGCCGCTCACGTTGTTCTCCGACGACTTGTTGGAGTACGAGAACCCCACGCCCGCCGGTGACTCCAGGAAGATCACATTTGCCACTGCACGAGACCACAACTATCAGTCTGCCAGAATACATGATAATATGGAATGATCTATCAGCAACCTACCGTTGTTCCAGGCATGCCTGTTTCTGCTGAGGGTCTTGCCATCGGGGTTCACACGGAATGGGCCGAGCTCTTGAAATGCGCCGGCACCCAGCGACGAGCAACCAGGCCCGCCGTTGAGCCAGAGCACGAGGGGCTTGGTGGCAGCCTCGTAGGGGGACTCGACGAAGTAGTAGAAGAGCGCGCGGCCATGCTCCTCGCTCACCGTGACGTAGCCGGAGTACTGGTCGAAGTTTACACGCGGGGGTTGGCCGGGCAGCGCCGCGATCTTGTCGGCCTCCCTTGTGCCGGGCGGCGGGCTCGAGCACTTGGTGGGAAGGTGGTTGAAGCTGCTGTCCGGGTCAGCCCATGTGTCGGGCTCGTAGGGCGGCCCACTTGTGAGCGTGTGGGCCCTGGATTTGATGAAGGTCCTCAGCACATCTTGCTGCCGCAGGGTCGCGGCACTGGTGAGAGACGCGGCCAGTAGGATCACCAGCACTACCACGCTGTATGCTGTATGGGTCCTCATCGTGATCTGATGCTGTTAGGCGTCAGCTGCTTGCTGAGAATATGTTGATCTTTGGAGCATTTATATGGGAAGGCGTAGTGATTTGCAAGTTCCAAGCTGGTTTTAGGATTCTCCGAAATCGATACGGAAGAGAGTGAGCTGCTAGCTGGTCAACAATGCGGAATTCCAGATATCAGGCATCCGTTCCAAAAAAAAAAAAAAGAAAGATATCAGGCATCATCGTTCTAGAATGCCGGACATTGTTGGCGTCCAGTTCCGCAATGCAACGGGTATCGAGACTCCTTCCTGGTGACGCTGCCGATGCAGTCTAGGCAACAATCCAAACGATAGGACCGAGGTGACATCCAGAGGGCGGCTCGGTCAGCAAACGAGATTTTTAGCGGGCTCGTGTACTTTATGCACACACGATCATGTGCTGCTGTAGCATTTCTAATGTAACTAGCTAAATACCCGTGCTTTGCTACGGAGTGATAAAAATATTTCTGGCAAATATTGTCATCGATTGTGAGAAGAGTTTATTTTCCAAACTCAACATGATGAATGTTGGTGTATTGTTTCTATGCACTTTGGCTAGTTTTCTCATCGTGTCATCAAAAGTGCCAAATCTCTCTTCTTCTCCAACACTCACTACTTTGTGGCATGACATGCAAAGATGCTTTACTATGGATAATAAAGGGATATGCCAATGACAACACCGGTATATTACTTCGTCCTTCTCGGTTTATTAGTTTTTCACATACTTTTATGTTATCAATTTGACCAAATTAACATAAGACATATCTTATAAAAAGTATATAATTACAAATTTAAGATGTTATACTTTCTAATGATATATTTTTGGGTTATATGGTTTATGTTATATAGATAAAATTGACAATTTAGGTGGACGTGTAGGCCTAATAAATTGAGATGAAGGGAGTACTGTTCTAATGATGTCATTAATTTCTTTCTCTGCCCTTTCTCCTGGAGTTTATTTACCCATTGTTGGCACATTTTTCTTCCGTTTTGCAGTTTATTTACCCCTTGTTGGCACGTTTTTCTTCCATTTTCCCTACACTACTTGGTCTGCTGGTCATCTTCATGCCAATTACCATTTGATGAAATGCTTCGAAGTGTTGAGCCATTATACTACAAAAATAGCAAAACGGAATTGATTCTACATCTGTCACTTTGCCTAACAAAGTGGTTGATTGACAGTAATTTGTACTTGTTCCAGTCCTCAACACTGTCGCTTAAGGTAAAAACGGTGATAAAAATCTGAACTAAACTTATTCCCATCTTTAACATATTCAATGAAATTCAATAAACCAATGTGTAATATTTTTACTACATGGGTCAGTAAAAGTTTACAAGAAATATGCTCATTACACGGTTTTCATAGACATTGTTGTGTGTTTCTAGGATCAGTAAAATTCAGAGCATCACCATACTGTTTGGGACGAATAACACAGTTTTCAGAAACATTGTTGTGTGTTTCTGGGATCAGTAAAATTCAGAGCATCACCATAATGTTTGGGACGCGGCTTCCCGACAGTTGGAGAAGGGATTCAATAGGTCGACATCTTCTTGATTCAGTTGAGGATCTCCGTACAGATTTACCACATGTTTGGCACGGGAGGCAGGGTTCTTCAGGAGGATGTTGCTGGTGCTTCTAATACGTCTATTTCAGTTTTGGTTTGGCTAGACTGACGCAGAAGACAGCTGACAAAGTAATTCAGCTCTCACGAGCATATGAACAAACAGGTACAGAGGACTCGCTTACAGCTAAAAAACCCAACACTTACCAATTCGTCTTTGAATGAAGTCGTGGCCTTCCGCGGATAGACGCAAATCTATTGCGGTAGGCATAGACGCCATGGGCCATCTCCATGCGAGCTTCCTCAATACGCTAGCTTTCAGGAGTAGGAGGCAAAGAACACCAGGCGTGCCTCCCCCAAGGACGCTAACTTCAGCGTGGAGGGCCTTCTAGTGCACGCCACGCTGCTGCACCCTTGCCGTGCGCTTTTCCAGCACCGCCACCAATCAGGCTCTGCCTCCGCCAGTGCCGAGCGGCGCTCTCCTCATGGTCCTTCAGCCCGCGCTCTCCTCCTGAGTACCGGAGGCGACGCATTGGCCTCGCAACGCCCGCATCAAGGAACCACGAAGGAGCTACAGATGAGAACGTGGGGTCGATGGATGACTGAAATAACGTTTTGGGCTAAAAAAAGTTTTGGGTTCGGTAGGAGGAAAACGTATTTTAGGTGGATTGAAAGCGTACTTGCGAGCCACGGACCATACCTCTAGCAATATTATTAGTAGAGAAGATGATGACATGATCGCTAATGTGGCGTAATTAACGGGTCGTGTTAGCTGATGGTATCTGATCGAGCTGTATATCAAAAAGTTCAGCCGACAATGACCCGTTCTGAAAACTGATTTCGGAGATTGACTCGTTTGCTCAACATCTTACAAAGTTACATAGAGACAATGAAGTTCTTGATGGGTCAGGACGACGGGACGGGCACATCGGACGTGGACAGCCTCAAAGCCCCGATCTACGACGTTGACTCTGCGACCACAACATCGCGGTTCAAAGTATTGAGCCCATACGCTTGGAATTGTGTGAACTACGAACGACAACTTCGTTAGGCTACTAGGCTAGTGAAGCATGTTGGTATATGTTTGCAAAATTGCATCATATGGATATATCTTGTTCATGTGGTCATGTTATCTTCATATGTTATCATGTTTTTCAATGTTTAGTATGATGTTCAAAAAATGTTTAGTGAACATGTTTTATCAAATATTTTTGGTTGTATTGTTTGTTGGTCTACTTATGCGCGCACAGGCGTACTTATTTGATTAATTTTGCTCATGCTTCGAGTTTGCCCTGCTTTGTTTCCTTTCTAAATTGGCAGAGAATCCGTGTTTTAATCCTCAACCGATCATTATGCGCTCCGTTATGAATATGGGCAAAAAAATGACAAATACTAAGGCAACAAAAAATCCAATCCAATCCGCTCCGCTCTGACTAAACCCTAATGTCCATGTCGGTCCATAGTGCCAGGTCGACGCGACACCTCAATGCCTTAACCTGGTATGTTAACCAAAAGGATCAAATCTACTTTTTCTAAAGATGCCAATATGTGCTGAACTTTTTGTGAGAGGTCAGTTTGTCATGTTCATTATATATTCTCATCTCGGAATCAATAAACAAGCAGTGACCAGGTTACACCTTCTACTCCTGGTACATCTAAACTCTAGAATAGGTGAAGCCAGCATCTCGTTGGGGCACTACTAAAGGTGGGCATTTCCATATACAACATTGAAAATAGAACAAAATACATGTTAGTGGGTCAACTTTGTGGGGGAAAGATAACACTTGTTGATCATAATGATAAGGCTGAGGCTTTCCAAAAAATGTTATAAGCAAAGGCTCAGAATTTCAGCTTTTGTTTTGCTCAATCTGATATTAAACATGTGGGCCCCATAGTTCATAATCTAGACAGTTTGGTTGAACCTTTTAGTAAGGAGGAAATTGAGGGAATTGTTGAACATCTCAAGACTGATAAAGCACCTAGACCTGATAGTTTTAATGGCCTATTCATGAATAAGTGTTGGCATATTATAAAGGAGGATTTTCTACAGCTTTGCAATGATTTCTATAATGGCATAACCTCTTTGCAGAGTATTAATGGTTCTTTTATCACTCTGATTTCAAAGAAGCATTCTCTTGAAAATGTCAATGATTTCAGACCCAGCTCCTTGACAAATACTTGCTTAAAATTCCTCACAAAGCTTGTAGCTAACAGATTGCAAAACGAAATAAAAAGGTGTATTCATGAAAATCAATATGGGTTATCAAGTGTAGAACTATTTAAGCCTGTCTAGCTTGGAATTTTGAATATTTGTATCAGTGCCAGAAATCAAAGCGGAAGATCATTCTGTTAAAATTGGATTTTGAAAAGGATTTTGATACTATTGAGCATCAAGCTATACTGAAAAATCTTAAATGTAAAGGTTTTGGTGATATCTTCATTGCCTGGGTCAAGGAAATTTTGAGCCCAGGGTCATCTACCATTTTGCTTAATGGAGTCCTTGGGAGAAAATTTGCTTGTAAGAGAAGAGTAAGACAGGGGGACCCTTTGTCCCCCATGTTGTATGTGCTTGGAGGTGATCTCCTGCAGAGTTACATTAATCAGGGTTTTAGAGAAGGAAGGCTTCATATACCCCAATTTCTAATAGGGGCTCAGCTGATTTACCTATTGTTCAATATGCTGATGATACCATAATTGTGATGCATGCTGATGAGAATCAATTGGAAATCTTAAAGGAAATATTAGCAGAGTATACAACTTTTACTGGCTTAAAGGTGAACTTCCACAAATCTGCTATGATTCCAATAAATGTCTCAGCAAATGAAGTTAACTCCCTCGCAAGTTCTTTTGGGTGCATTTCTGCTCCCTTGCCTTTCACCTACTTGGGATTGCCAATGGGGACTACCAAACCCACAATTAGGGATCTTTCTCCCTTGACTGAAAGAGTGGAAAGAGAACTCACAGCCTCTGCTTCCTTTTTCTCTTATGGAGATAGGCTAGTTTTGGTGAACTCGATTTTGTCTTCTCTTCAAATTCATTATCTCTGTTCGTTAGATATTCCTGATGGAGCAATTGATGTTATGGATAGAGCTAAAAGACATTGTTTGTAGTGGAAAAGGAAAGATGATGAAAATGCACACTCTTTGGCCTCATGGGAAATGGTTTGCAGACCCAAGTCACATGGAGGTCTTGGAATTATAAATCTCAATATTCAAAACAAGTGTCTGCTGCTCAAGCATCTACATAATTTCTATAATAATGCTAATTTTCCCTAGGTCAAGCTGATAAAGAATGCCTACTATTATAATGAAGTTCCCCATGCAGTCACTATTTGTGGTTCCTTTTGGTGGAGAAATATTATGAAGCTGTCTAACTATTACAGGCAGATCTCCACTTGTAAGGTGGGAAATGGAAAACAGCCCTATTTTGGACTGATAATTGGAGGACATAAACTTTTGACACGCTATATCCTAGATTATTCTCTTTTGTCAAAGACAAGCCTCTGTTCAACAAGCTCTTTCCATCTCAGATATGGAGGAGGCTTTTCATTTGCCATTATCAGCTAAAGCTTTATTAGAATTAAATGCTCTTCACCTTGATCTTCATGGTTACACTTTGATTCCTTCTATGGATGATAAATGGCATATCGCATCTTCTAAAAGTGGTTTGTGTATACCTAGTAAGATCTACAAGTTTCATTTCTAGCAAATCCCAAACCATTTCCCTTAGTGTATATGGAAGAGCAAATGCATGTCCAAGCATAATTTTTTTGCTTGGTTAATCCTCCATGACAGAATCAATACGAGGCATATGCTTATCCAAAGAAATTGGCACATTGATGGTGCACCAAATTGTGTCCTTTGCCCTGGGAATGTTGTTGAAGATTGGTACCATTTATTTTTTTGAGTGTAACTTTAGTGTGAGGATATGGTCATATTTAAAGATTACATGGAGTTCGGGATAAGGGCCAGAAATGCTAAAGAGGGCTAAGAAAAATTCTAATGGACCCTATTTTGTGGAAATAGTGATCTTGGCCTGCTGGAATATATGGAAGCAAAGAAATAATAAAATATTCAAAGGCATTCAACCAACTTTCAGAGCTTGGAAGGCTAAATTTGTGTTAGATGTCACTCTTCTTAAGCATATAGTGAAAGCATGTTCAGTTGGCCTTTTGTCATCATGGCTTGACAATCTTGTATAGTTTCTTCTAGATAGTTCTTTCCCTTTTTTTGCTCTCTTTGTAAATATTTTGTAACTTTGGCCCATGGTTTAATTAAAAAAGTTTAGGGGGGCTCCCCTATAGTAGTTAGTTTCAAATAAACTCTGTGGGGAAAGATACTCATTCTGCTTTGATGAATAAGGTGTATAAATATAGTTAGAAGTTTGACCAATGTTATAAAAAATGAACATTTATGGTACCAAATCAACAGTGATAGATTAATCATACCATATAGTTTCATTGTATTTTATTTAATATTATAGTAAGCTACTTCACATGATCTCACAGGAAGAGCACACCAACATCTTGCTAAGGTGACCTCCTTCAACTTATGGAATCATGCTATGATATTCAAGGAATGGATACTCTGTGAGTGTTGCTTTGCTTTAGTTGTGAGCTTTGTAGGCCTATAGAATGTGAAGAATCACTGAAGAATTTCCAACCAAATTTTCATAAGAACGACTACAGGTTGTACCTCAAGCTCAATAATATATATCTACCTCCTCTACATGGTGATGATGAGTCATCATCGAGGATAAATCTTTTTGAAGGGGTGTGATATGTGATGGCCTATGGCCACAAGGTCGGTTGAATAAAGGTAAACTGCAAAATCTACAAGTGCGTTTTACCAAGCATTTTATGGAATGGGGGGATGGATTTCCCTCTCAAGTGGCAAAGAAAGTACTCATAAAGGCAGTAGCACAGGCTATACCAACATACATCATGGGGGTTTTTAGATTGCCACTTGGCCTTTGTGATGAGCTAAATCGTATGATCTGCAATTATTGGTGGGGATCAAAAAAGGGCAAGAGGAAAACTCACTGGAAGTCCTGGGAAGCGCTCACTCATCCGAAAAATCAAGGAGGACTCGGATTTAAGGATTTTTGCCTCTTCAATCAAACCTTGCTAGCTTGGCAAACTTGGCGTCTCTTGACAAAACCTGACTGCCTGTGTGCCCAAGTCCTAAAAGCAAGGTACTATCCTAATGGCCACCTTGAAGACACTTTTTTTTGCAGGAAATACCTCTTCTTTGTGGCAAGCCATCCAGTACGGCTTGGAATTCCTGAAGAAAGGCCTTGTATGGCGTGTTGGAAATGGTAGCCAAATCAGAATTTGGCATGATCCTTGGCTTCCAAAACCCTTCTCATACCGGCCCGACTCAGTACGGGGGAACTGCTGGCTACGACGCGTTGAGGAGCTACTCACGGAGGACGGCGAGTGGAACCTGGACCTGCTGCAGTGCCTTTTCCTGCAGAGAGACATCAATGAGATCATGCGTCTGAAGGTGTCGACGAGGTGTGAAGATATTCTGTCTTGGGCTCCGGACCGGCGCGACATGTTCTCCATACGTAGCGCATACAAACTCGCATGGGACTCCATTCATCGCACGTCTACGTGCGCAGTGAGCAGGGCACCGAACGGCAATTGTGTCATCTGGGACATAGTGTGGGGGTCCCCTGCTCCCCCTAAGGTATGAGTTTTTGCGTGGCGTCTCCTGACAAATTCCCTAGCAACTGGAGAAAACAAAAATAAATGTCACTTGGCGGTTACTAATATGTGCATGATCTATGGCATGGAACATGAGGATACGTACCATACCTTCTGCAGGTGTCCGATGGCGCGAGGACTGTGGGAAGCTATGCGCGAAGTTTGGCCGTTACCAGAATATATATCAAACGCCGAGCCAGAGTGGCTTTTTCAGGCCATGGACAAGCTGATGGAGCAAGGGAGGATGATGATGCTCATGACGTTCTGGCGTATCTAGCATGTGCGCAACAAAGTGATCCATGACAACAAAGCTCCATTAGTGGAGGCTTCAAGGAGGTTCTTATGCAGTTATGTGGATTCACTTCTAACGATCAAGCAACACCCCATGGCAGACCCTATGAAGGGCAAGACGTTTGTGGCCTATGATCATGAAGTACAGAAGGTCTGGAGGAAACACAATCCTGGAGGAAAGGAAAAGGAGAAGGGAAATTGGTCCAAACCGCGGGCTGGGTGGGTGAAGCTCAACGTAGATAGAGCCTGGATGGCTGAAGGAAGGAGCGGAGAAACATGCATGGTTTTGCGGAATGATGTGGGAGGGACCATTTTCACAGCGTCCAGATATCTGCAAGACTGCGAAAGCCCTTTGGAAGCTGAGCTCCAAGCATGCAACAAAGGCCTTGCGCTATCACTAGAGCTCTCTGACCGGCCGATCGTCCTCGAAAGCAATTGCCTGGAGGCGGTTTCAATGATCAACGACCCTAGCAGGAATAGATCCCAGGTAGGTGCTCTAGTCAATAAAACTAAAAGAGGCTTTATACGGTTGGAAAAGAATGCATTGTATCTCATATTAATATAGAGTTAAATAGTGTGAGTCATACTCTAGCGAGATTTGGGCATGCTTATAAGCATACTCAGGTGTGGTCCCAGTGACAAGGGTATAGTTAATAGAGCCCATTAGTTGAGTACCCCTGAGGCCCGTTAAGCTAGGCCCAATTGTAATGATAGTCGAGTACGAGTCTTTACCGTATGTCGATATTGTAATTTGTATCGGACCCTACCCGATCCTCGAGACCTGGCCATCTATATATAGGGGCCAGGAGGGGACGGTGTAGGCCAGATTGAAAGAAAGCCAGGTTGAATACCCAAGTTTACTTTCGACACACACCTATTTCGACTAACTTTACCTTCGAGTTCATCCGACGCCCTATCTCCCCGATCCTAAGTCCTTCATCTAGGACATTTGTCGAGTTAACCCTCGTCAATTGGCGCCGACCGTGGGGAGCTTGGGCGTTGGAATCATGAATTCGACGGCTTTTTCGCTTTTAGCCAGCAGTAGTACATAAGTCGACGAAAATCAAGAGATGGAGTTGACAATCGGAAGTTTAAACATCCTCATCGGACCGCCGGGTTCATCTCGCCTTTCAGATCCGACGAAACAAGATCCGTCGGCAAGTGAGCCCAAAACAACAGCAATGATGGAATATTCTGAAGGCTCTTCCAGCGAGGTAAACTCGCCGGTCAGCCCAGAGGAAGTGCAAAAAGGAAAGATCGCAGAGGACAACGAAGAAAAGGAAAATTTTGACGCAGGAGTCCAACTCGAAGATCTCATGATCTGCCTCGACGATATTGCGGACAAGTCAATAGATACATGGAAGACAGGATTAGAGCTTTCTGAGGATAGTAACGCGATCTTCTCAAGCTTCAAGGGTAACATCGGCAAACAATGCCAGGTGCTCGCCATTATAGGAGATAACTCAGAAGAATTCGACGAAAACGACAATCCAGTGCTAAACCCAGCAAATATCGACAGAGGGGCAAATCACCTAGCAGAAGGGCAAACACCAGAATCCCTCACAACCAGGGAAAAAATTCGACTATCAGTCGACGAATGGAGGTTAATAAGACAAGCCGTAGAACACGGCACGCCAATACCATCAAATTCTAGCAAAGACATGCTTTTGGGGTATCACTACGCCCTAAGGCAGCAGGCCAAGCAATTAGCAAAGGAGAAAATAGAGATACAAAGAAGAAAAGATTCAGCCATTGCAGCTAGCGAAGCTGCTCGAAAAGCACAAAGCGACGCATCATATAGCAACGCAAGGAAAAATCGTCGACACGGCTCAAGGTACGATAACCTAGAGTACTCCGACAGACAAAGTATCTCCAAAAACCTCGACTCGTCCTTCTTATCAGTCGACGAGCAGGGGAATATCCTACCAAAAACCCCTGAAGCAGCATTAGTAGCAGCGCAAGCATATCTGCTTACAACTCGGCCAAGTCCAGGAGATCCCAGGGAACATATGCATAGAGCAGCATTGAACGGACTCAACATGGTGGGCCACAAGCTATCAGCAAAAGGAGAAGAAGCATATCACCACAAGGAAGTGCACAAGGCAAGGTCACCTCGCCGTCACAACAGTCCTCGGCGCAGAAGTAGCAAGCACCGATCTCGATCGCCATCACCGAAACAGCACGGTGGAACTCGAAGATCGCGATCACCAAACGAAAAACGTGACTATGAAGACGACGAGAAAGAGATGGGGGCATCGTGCTTTACCCGAAGGGTTCGCACTACTCCAGTTCCCAAGGGGTTCAAGTTACCTCACGATCAGCAAAAGTACGACGGGTCACAAGAACCACAATCGTGGCTATCAGATTATCTACAAGCAGTGCAAATACTAGGAGGAACAAAAGAAATAGCAATGCAAAGTTTGCAACTACACCTCACCAGAGCAGCAAGGTCATGGTTGAGCAAACTAGAGAAAGAAACTATTGGAAGCTGGGAAGACCTCACAAAGCAATTCACAGGCAACTTTAGGTCAACATACAAACGGCCAGCATCAATAGAAGAAGTCAAAGCATGCGTGCAGCAACGCGATGAAACACTGCGGGCATACATCCAAAGATGGAGCCTTATCAAAAATTCGGCAGTCGAAGTTTCAGATGAAAGAGCAATAGATGCATTCATCATTGGATTAAGGTGAAGGGACCTAGTCGAAGAGATGGGCAGAATCAAGCCGAAAATAGTGTCAGACCTCATGGATGTAGCAAACAGATTTGTAGATGGAGAAGACGCATGCAACAACAAACGGACGCGATCCCCAGAAGACGATATAAGAAATAGATATGGAAGTCAAAGGAGACGGTCCAGAAATTATGACAACTATGGCCCTCATAGCCAAGTCGCCGCAGGATACAAAGATAACAGCTACCAAGGAAGTGATCGGAGAAGTTCAGGATATCGAAGCTACGGAAAAGAGGACTATAAAAAATTCCCCGTAAGAGAATCCAGAGAATACAACCCCTCGCCAGAAGACATGCTCAACGGACCTTGTCATATACACTCAGCGTTCGTCGATGGGAAGCGAGTATCAAGGCATGCAATGAAAGATTGCACAACATTCTTAAAACTTCAAGAGGCAGCACTAAACAAGCAAATTGAAGCAAGGCGACAAGGATTCGAAGGAAGCAACAACCCTCCGGCAAAGCAGCAAGGAAACAATGGAGCTCCTCAAGGACAAGACCAGCAAAACCAGGGACACGACGACGACGAAGGGTATGTTCCATCAAAAGGACACATCACAGCAATGATACAACCTGTACCCAAGTCGAACAAAGAAGAGAAGAGCATAACTCGACAAGTCAACCTAGCAGTCATCTCACCTCCAGCCACAACGGAGTATCTGCACTGGTCAGAACAACCGATAGAGTTCAACAGAGAGGATCACCCTATAACAGTACCTCGGCCGGGAAACGCGCCTTTGGTACTCAAAGCTCAAATCGGCGCGTATGATGTCGACAGAATATTCATGGACGCAGGGAGTGGAATTAACCTGATATACGCAAAAACACTCCGAGCAATGCATATATCACTAGAGTTCCTGAAGCCAACAGATTGCTCCTTCCATGGAATCGTGCCAGGAAGTGCCAATTACCCACTGGGTCGAATAGCACTCAATGTTTGCTTCGGCAACCGACAAAACTACAGAAGAGAAAAGCTAGATTTTGAAGTCATGGACTGGCCATCTCAATATCACGCGATCCTCGGACGACCCGCGTTTTCGCGATTCATGGCAGTACCTCACTATACATATTTGGTACTTAAAATGCCAGGACCAAGAGGAATAATTACAGTGAAAGGAAGTTTTGAAGTTTCAGATCTCTGCGACAGGGAGTTCCACAAAATGGCGCAAAACTTCGGCATGATAGCCAACTACGCAGAGAAGGCGAAAAGCACAACTACAGAAGGCGTCAAACCACTCGAAGGATACGCTGCGGAGCCAGAGATGAAGAAACCGCGAGTAGGAGCATCAGGAGAGGACAAAAATACAGGAGAAGAGGAGAAAGCTACGACAGCATAAGCATCAAAAGCACAATAGAGTAGAAGAATAAGGCTGTAAAAGCCACGAGTTATGCCAGGGGCAATGCCCTCTAGATCCAGAACACGGGCCATAGGCCGGATCTTTTGGGTCACCCCATGTATCTTACATTACAAATATAATGAAGACAAAACGTTCCTCATATTCGAGTTTACGAGTCTTCCAAAGAGAAAATGCGGCAAAACGCACGAGTCATACAATAACGCTCTGAGAACAAGTTTTCGTCATGAAGTCGTGAAATAAAATACTCTCGCGTTACACACATACAAAAATATATTACAACATCGGGTTGTCAGAATCATCTACACCTAAAGGGTCTAAGTAGTGAAACTCGCGGAAAAACGCGGAGTCTTCTTGCAACAACCTCGCTATAATTCGTCGGGCGGGCTGCAAGGTACTCTCTAAGTGTACTCGAAGGCTTGCCCCACCAGGAGGATAGCTCAGCGACATAGAACTATAATTGAGTCTTGGCTGCCACTTGCGTATCCACCCAAGAGCAAAATTGGCACCTGCCACTAGGTTCAGTTCTATCAACCGATGAATTCTCTGGCTGGATCTGAAAGTGTCAAGGAGAAGTGGGAAAGTAGCAGGCAGAGGATTGTGAGGAAGCATGACCGAGTGCATAGTAACGAGAGCTCTCCTACAGCCATCCACTGCCTCGCCAATATGCTGGGCACGGTCCTGAAGCAATACAATAGCGCTTCGGCGTTGAGGATCTGACCATAATTTTTCAACACCTGCGGACATCTTTTCCAGAGCCGCACTTCGCTCGGTAACCCGACGATCTTCAGCAGCGAAATCCAAGCAAGTGCCTATAAGGGCAAAGGATATCATAAAGTAACAGTAGAGCAAAAAGCGAAGAAAGTAAGTCGAGAGGAAACTTACATCGCAACATTTCACAGGCGGATTCGACGATACCGAGAATAAAAGAATTGCATTCTTCGTGATGCAAAATCTTTGCTGTCAAGCTGAACACTTCATCACCAAGAATCGATACCTGCTTCGTCAGGGTAGAAGTTTTGCTAGCTTTATCAAACGCCATCTGAGCTTGGCATTTGGCTGAAGTCAAGCGAACCTCAAGGTCAGAAATCCTTAAAGAATATTCTGCGCATTGATCGCATCGACTAGGAGGCGATGGAATCCTCGAATTGGACGTATTGACAGAGAAAGGAGCAGGCCCGCAAGTCAAAGGGTCATTGACATGCGTCAACTGAAAACGAAAGAAGAGGAAGAAGAAACATTTCAGAAAAGCAGCGCAGGACTTCATAAGAAGATATATTTACATGAGATCACAACCCTATGACTAAAGTTCTCGGGTTGCACGCAACTAAAAGTCTTTACATTCAAAAAGGAGAAACTTGAAAATACAAAAGAGCCGAGTCTACGCCACCTCAGCATTTTGCTCCGTGGCAGAAGAGGGCACGGCAGATTCCTCGCCAGAAGTCGATGGCGGCACTGGATCTTCCACCGCTGGAGGAGGTGCAGCAGATGCCGCAGAGGATGCCGAAGGGGAAATAAGCGTCACCAATGCAGGTGCCAACTTCTTCGCCTTCTCGAAAAAAGCCTTCATCTCGTCGCGGGTGCGGCCATGGGGAGTGCTCACCCTCTCCCAGTCGAAGTCCGTACCATGCGCAAGGGACAGTGCGATAGCACCCTCGGCGCCACGCTTGATAGAAAGCTCTTTCAGCTGGAGGGTGGGGTCTTCAGTTGTATCGAAGGACTTGGCAAGATTACTCAAGTCGTCCTTCGGAACTGCTGCCCTTTTCTTCGGCCACAACCCGACAAACAGTCGTGATAGAACGCGGTTAACTAACTCGAAAGTTTCCTGGATAGATATCCAGTTTTCCTCGAGTAGGTTAACCGCAGTCGTCAGAGAGTCATCGTCCGGATGCAGGGCCGACGGAGATACCCCGGTAAATCCTGCATGACACAAAGAAGGTAGAAAAGAAAAAAAAAGGAGGAAGATGTCAGCACGTACAACAGTGCAACAGAAGTCGAAAATAGGAGACAAGGCGAAACACTTACTTTCAGCAGCAGCGGACATTGTGTGGAGACGCTCCGCCACGGCTTGCTCTCGCTGGGCATGATCCTTGTTGGCATCAGCTAAAGCTTTTTCAGCTTTCTTTGCCTTACCAAGCACAGATTTCTACGACTTCTCAGCGTTTGCCTTGGCAGTGGCCGCAGCATCGTAAGCTTTCTGTGAGGCACGGAGCTCCGCCTCCAGCGACGCAATCCGAGTGTTAGCCGTCGCTAGAGCAACTACAGAAGAAGAGGCAAGCATGTCAGATAAGAGCAAAGTATAAGTACAAGGAAAAAGTTGTGACTAGACGTCAAAAGTGCACCTTCGAACGCTTTCGCAACCCTCAGGTACCCAGCACATTCCGTGCCTAAGGCGACAAATCTCTTCAATAATGCCTACGAGAAAGGAAGTGTAAGAGCACAAGTATATGCAAAGGAAAGACAAGAAAAGGAAAAGCAAGAGGAGTCGCTCACATCGTCGGGAGAACCCGTCGATGCATGGGCCTCAAGAGAAATGTCGGGTTCCTTGGCCTTCTTTGGGCGTTTGTTGCTTCGAGTTTCCGGAACCTTCTTGACAGAAGCCCTGGTGACCCTCGGTGCGGCAACTGGCTCAGGGGGCTCGGCAGCGGTCATTGGCGACATCAAAGGAGCAGCTGAATCATCTTTTGGCGGCTCTTCATCATCTCTATAAAGAAGAAAGTACGTTATATGCCATATTACAGAAATAAAACAAGAATAATGCAAATGAAGAACTCAAATATAATACTTACGATGCCAGGAGGTCGAAGAGATCCATATCTTCTGTCAAGACAGGAGATTTCTCTGCAACTGTTTGTTGCAAAGAGGAACTCGAAGAAGCAAATTCGTCGACTCGTTTCCTCTTCTTGTCCAAGCCAGTGTCTTCAGGCCGCACAGGAGGAAGCGATGTCGACGAACTAGTATCCTCTTCTGATTCTTCGGCATCATCTCTGTCCTGATTATCATCAGCCTCGGGGGCTTCAGATACAGACCTGGCCAGATCAGCCGGAAGGGGCCCTGCCTCTGGAAGAGGGGGGCGTGAGAGGAGAAGTTGGTGTCCCTGCACGCGAAGGCATTATTAGAGTAAGTAAGGAAAAAAGAAAACATAGTTTGAGAAACACGAAAATCGACAACAAGAAGCCACGAAGTAAGCAGATATATACCTCAGGAAGAGGATGTACGGAGTCAAAGAAATCAGCAGTCAAATCAGCAACTGCATGATCCTTGGTGAGCTTGGTGAGACTCCTGACCCGCTTGTCGACATCTTCTTTCGATATCAGATCTTCAGAGACGCGGGTAGGATCTTCCAAGCCGGAGTACCTCCAAAATTTGGTAAGGCGGTGTTGTAGGGGTTGAACTCGACGTTGAATGAAAAACGCCATAAGTTGAATGCCCGACAAAGCGCCTCCTTGACCTCCTTTTAAATCTTTGATGCGAGAAAGAAGAGGAAGAATTTGTTCGACTTCCGCATCTGAGGGGAGCATATCCCACGACACCAATTTCTTTACCTCTTGGGAAGCATCAAAAGGAGGTAGGCCGTATTCATCTTCAGGAGAGGATTTGCGGTCCTTGATATAGAACCACTTGGTCCTCCACCCTTGGACAGATGCGGCCATAGAAAATTCAAGGTATTGTGCTTCAGGGCGCACAGAAACAACGGCTCCGCCCAGTTCGGGTTTTCTAGCCAACGCAACATTGGGGCGGAGCCGAAAGATTGACCTCCAGAGAAGAAAGTGGGGCTCAATGCCCAAGAATGACTCGCAAAGAGTCACGAAACACGCAATGTACAGAAGAGAGTTAGGTGTGAGCTGGTGAAGCTGCACACCGTAAACAAAGAGAAGCCCACGAAGGAACTCGTGGGCAGGAAGAGAAAGACCACGGAGGAGGAAAGCGAGGAACATTACCCAATAACCACTCGGGGGCTTCGGGATCCGCTCCGTGCTTGGAAACTTGATTGAATCTTGGGCGGAGATGAGGCCGTCCGTCAGGGCCTTCTCCACCTCCTTCTCCGTGATGAGAGAGGTCACCCAGCTGGTCGCAGCGTTCGATTTTCCTTTGGCCATGGCGTTCTTGCTCGCTAGGTGCTTCACGCGCATCTATCAGATCTATGCCTGGGGGCTATGCACGAAAGGAGAAGGAAGCATGAGCGACAATGGCGGCGGTGGCGGAGAGAAAGAGCTGGTAAACAGTAAAATTCTCCACGATCCCCTTTATATATCTTCTGGGAGAAGGATCGTGGGCTGAGACGTGGCGCAAAGATAGGAAACGGTAAGCCCACTAACGGTCAAAAGGTTAAGAAATTTACAATACTATCCATGCAACGGTTCGCAATGGTACAGAGTGACGTACTCATTGATGTCATAAAGAAGATAATATAAGAAAGAGGAAAAGATGGCGCCGACAAGTGCAAACTACGTGCACAAGACTGCATACGAAGGAGTTTCAATTATAGCCATGGGGGCTACTATTTTCAAGAATGGTGAATACAACTTCTCTCTGAAGTAGTGGATTAGTATTCGATGACAAGATGTTCTTAAAAATATCTCGAAGTTGAAGTATCTCGAGTTGAAGTATGATGGACTACACTATATTTCGAGCCTATACTCGAAAAAGTCTTTTTCGACTATAGCCTCGGGGGCTACTCCCATCGGGAGCGCTGAGCGCGCACCCGACGATATTTCTTGATAAAGCATTAAAGTTGGAGAAGTGCAGGAGTGTTACTCCCATCGGGAGCGAGTTTTATGGTTGAAGAAACCCGAATATTTTCAGTCAAAATTTGATTGCGACATAAGATTCTCGAGTTGCGTTATCGCAACGCAACTCGAATGCCATGACTTGTCACGAAGGTAAGACCCCGGGATCCGTCCTGTGTGGCCTGGTATACGCACATGGATGCGCTCTGCTGGTATGTATCCGTGTCTACGACGCAAAGAAAATCCTGGTGGACGCACTGGGTACCCTGAGAATCACTGGGATTCACTCTTTGTAAGTCCTAAATGCGGCAAAAGAGTGGGTTTGACCGGTATCCCGAATTCAAGTCCAAGGGGATTGAATTTGAAGTAGGTGGCAAGTATCTGTTCCGGCAGTTAACTGACCTCTTGATCCGTTAGAGTTGTCAGGCTTGTTCATCAATACCCCTTGCGAGCAAATTATCATGAAATATAAGTCGAAAGACCAAGTCGAAGATTTGAAGATAAGAAGAAGTCGAAGATTTGAAGATTAGAGATTCAACCCGAATCTACAATTCTGATAGAATCTCAGGGGCTACTGACAAGGGTATAGTTAATAGAGCCCGTTAGTTGAGTACCCCTGAGGCCCGTTAAGCTAGGCCCAATTGTAATGATAGTCGAGTGCGAGTCTTTACCGTATGTCGATATTGTAATTTGTATCGGACCCTACCCGATCCTCGAGACCTGGCCATCTATATATAGGGGCCAGGAGGGGATGGTGTAGGCCAGATTGAAAGAAAGCCAGGTTGAATACCCAAGTTTACTTTCGACACACACCTATTTCGACTAACTTTACCTTCGAGTTCATCCGATGCCCTATCTCCCCGATCCTAAGTCCTTCATCTAGGACATTTGTCGAGTTAACCCTCGTCACCCAGGCTAGACCAGACACTATTAGAGAAGCTTGTAATTTGGATGGCACTCCATTGCCTTTATAAATATTTTACCCCCAAAAAAGTGCTTAAATGACTAATGACATGCATAACTATAAATCAAAGGTGAATCTGATCGTTTATGTGTGGCAACACATCCCTTTTGAATGTTATACTAATTCTCATACTACATCCCATGTATATGCTAGGTTGGTGCATGGGAGCAAGCTAAAAGCGCACGTTGACACTAGCCCGATGAGAGAAGCTTGGAAGAAGAAAGCTCCAGGAGCAGGAGCGAAACTTCCTCCATCGAGCATCTGGCTGAACCTCCGACCCATCACGAGCCAGAAAAATCCCCCTGACCCTAAGTGTCGTAAAGTTGTGCAACTCTCTAGACTGACCCCGAAGGTTTAGGTCGGAAGTTGCACCGTAACTTCTGACTCCCAGAAGTTGTGACCCATATCGTACACCTAGAGAATAGAACTTCTGACCCCAAGACCAGAACTTTTGGCCATTACAGCAAGCAGAGTGTAGAGTCACAACCCATGTACCCCTTGCATGGCCCATGTATACCTATTTTTCCCTCATCATACCCCTTCACCCTTAGTGCTATATATAGGGCCCCCTCTCCATATGTGAACCCTAGAAGATATATGAAGTAAGACAAATCTATGGTTCCTCATCCCTCCCTAGGTGGATAAGATCCCTATGTGGACACCATTGCCTCTCGTTGGAGTTATACGTGACCTCTTTGTGTGCTCGATCTCCTCTATGTATTGATTGTGTTAACCACTAATTATCTCCATGGAAAGGAGTATATTTGGTGATCTTCTTTAGATTCTATTGCTTGTAATCTCTCAGTTGGATTCTATTAGTTCAATGGATCCGTTCATTTAGAGAAATCGGGTTGTTTTGGGTGTATGTGTGTGTTTATATCGTGTTGAATTCCTTGTGCTCTTCTCTTTCTCCCCCCAAATCTCCCATGAATCCGTGAACACTAGGCCAACCCAAGAGGTTCACCCTCATCAGCCAAGATCATCATAGGATGGAGCACTGTTTTGGGGGTGACATGGATAACCAAATGCGCTTCCAAGTAGTAGCAAAGTTAAATGCTATGTTGCATGGCATTTTTATTGGAACTAAACAACAAATTAGTTGAGCATGTTTGAACTACATAATAAATGCATGTTAATGGAGAATACCATACAAAATCAGGAACAGCTTATCTCAAGGCCAACTTGGAAAGAAAAGGAGTTACTCAGACTCAACATGATTTCTCATTTGCAGAGGAGGAGGCCATAGTCGTACTACCGCTATGTAAGGAAGACATGGATCCTACAAGAGGACTGAGCTCTTGAGATCCACCAAAGCACAAGCATCTAGAGTTTGGTCATTATACACACTTGAATTCTCATCTAACTCATGGTCCCATCTTGTAACACCATTGTAATATTTTCCTACTGTAATATCAATCAAAGGCACGAGTAGGCATGTTTCCCAATCATGTGGCGAACAAGGCTAAAAACAATATATTTGTAGCCTAAGGTGATGTGAAGGTATATCACAACAAAAAATTCTTTCATACCATCGCCATATTATTAAGAGGCATGTAGATTTATCCTAATTAGAGGGTGCATCCATCGGGGCCCTTGCCTCATTAGATCAGATACATTGACAAATTTACTTCTATCAATTTCTCAAATCCATAAATGGCTTCTATCTTTGTCCATCTAGATTTTATCCTAATTAGAGGGCGCATCCATCGGGGAGGCACAGTCGATCTACCGATGAACAAGGAATCATAGCACAATGACAACACTGGGATTTGGTAATGTAGTTCAGTGATCAACGCCTACATCTGCGGGCCAGGACTACGGGCGCTCCTACCCATGATACCGCAACACCGGCCACCATAGTCGCCGGCACAAGCCGCCGGCTCCCCTTGCACTACTATCGCTATCAATTCATCATAGGTTACAACGTGTGGTGCCCCCCTCATTATATAGGAGGCCTAGTGTTCGACTCAAACACAACTCGTACCTATCCACACCTATTACAACTCAGAGTCCAAACAAAACCTAACTTGTACAAAATATTCGACACAAATACAAAAATGCGTATGCCAATGACCATGTCCACAACTTTGTTCACGACTTTACCATGACCTCGTCCGCGACTTTTATTTTTTCCCCACATTTCTAACATCTTCTACAACTTTGATAACAACTCCTGGTCGTTTTGATTGGTGGCTCTACGACCACCACACCATGTCCCAAACTTAACATCTATGTGTGCCCAAATGAAGTTGTTGCTGGTTCCAAATAACGGAGACCCCCCCCCACACAAAAAAAGAGGTACACTGCAAGATCCTCTAAAAGAGAAAAGCTAACACTCTCAATCATGGTAACTAATGTTGGTTTTTGTAGATTTTGCGTTGTAGGGGATAATACATACAATTTTATGGAACCTAAATCTCGCCACCACACCGGAAAAAGGTACTCTGGAGACTAAATTTTATTTACATGCTAGAATATAGTTCTCTATAACGTTCATCACAGCTTTACGTTAGAATCTAGTTCTTCTGAGCCTATATCTGCATGCGAGAAAATAACTTCCGAGAACCTATATATCATATGAGAACAAAAATATGGCTCTCTAGAATCTATATATTCTCCACACAAAAATATGGTTCTCTAGAACATGTACCTCCCCTCCACACCAAAAGAGTGTTCCCTATAAACTATATCTCAGCACCATGCCAAAATACGATTCTCCAAAAATTATATTCGGAATCCACTATACAAGATGGTTCTTAGAAACACAATATCTCAGCCCACACCAAAATACGGGTCCTAGTAACCTACATTTTAGCTGCATGCTAAAAGTCCGTTCTCCTAATCTTGCATCTTGGCTTCATAGCAAATGAGGGTTTACATGAACCTAGAATTTGATTTCACATGAATGACGGTTCTCCAGAACCTATATCTTGACTCCACACTAGAAGAAGATTTTTAAGAACCTATATCTCTGTTCCACCTTGAAAGATGGTTCTATGAAACCGTATCCTAGTCAATGTAGAATGATGGGTTTTGAACCTATATCTAGGCTTCATACCGAAGACTATGCACGGGAACAAAAAATTTGGATCCACCGATGAAAAAAAATTCTCCTAAACATACATCTTGGATCCATGTCATAAGTCGGTGATCCAATATTTTCTAAGACATATATGACATCACCATGTCACATATTGCTCTGCCAATCCTATATATCTCGACTCCTTGCCAACATATGGTTCTCCAAAACTTGCAACCCAGCTCTAGTCATCAGTATTCTGGAGTTTTGCTAGATACTCTACATAGCAGAGAGCCGGATGGACGAAGTACGATTTCATTATTGACCAGGATTTACCTTTTGACCCTTCATGAACAGTGTATTCCCCTATGGATTTCAAAGGATGCAATGCTTCACAACTCTTAAGATGAGTGCGACATGGTATCACTCGAACACTTATGGGGGATGCCTTTCTCGAAAAGGGAGGGTAACCTAGTTTGACTGCATTGTAACCACATATTTATGTTAGCATGTGCAATTTTCGGTGCATTGGTTGAAAAACAAAACCGATATATGATCAAGAAATGAACGTCATACCAGAGGAGCCATGCACCACTGCCATGAGCTCCTAGGTTATGTTAGTTTTTTGGGGCTAGAGTGCTACATCAATTCCTTGATATGAGTTTCCATTGAAGGGTCTTTCCTCAACTAAAAATGTCCTCTGACTTATGGCCACTTTTTGTGAGTCAAGTTGGTCCTGTTTTCTGTTGAAATTCACTATGCACGCTAAAATGGTCTTGTTTGAGGATACCATACTAAAACAGGGAATGCTTATCTAAAGGACAAGTGGGGAAAGACAATGAGTCCTACCTAGAGTCGACATGGATTCCTATTTGGACAAAAAGGAGTTCAACACCATAATACATATACCCCTATATAAAGCTTCATGCATCTTGGCCCTAGGGTATGTTGGTCGGAGTTCGGCTGATGCATTCGGTTGCCGATGCACAGAATATTCCAACATCTTCAGGATCCACTTTTTTGGCACATTAGGGTAAGCCGATTAAGGAATTAGATGCACTATTTACCATGGAACTGGCGGAGGTGGGTATGTCAAGGAGGTTTGAATGCCAAATAGTCTACATGCTCATGTTGAGTGAGACCGCTAGGCGCTGGTGGGGGAAAAAATCAAGTATGATGGGGTAATGACATATTTGTGACTGGCAGTCAAACTTTGTGACAATCAAACTTCATTCTATGTGGGGCTATTTGAGCTTGGTGTCTCAGTTTGCAGGGTGAAAACCCTAGGTTTGACCTCTAGTCGTTGTACCTATTAATGGTAGCTCCCTAGTCATTTCCTTGTGGAAGGCATTGTCTAGTGATTAGACCTTCTCCAGGTGAAAAGCCAAGATCTGACTATGCTGGTTAAACCAGACGATGATGGTGTGACTGCATTGTTTGTGTCCTTGATGCCTCATTTCGGAGAAGTTTTTCGCAGTCGAGACTTCACAAATGGTGGTGCAATTGCTATTGTGAATCCTTGATTGCTTTGGCGGGGTGTTTTTTTCTTTTTCTTTTGCCTTTTTTTTGTTCTATGCATCCTTGGTGGTGTCCATACTTTCTCTACTCATTATTTTCTTGTAGAGGCTAGGTGTAATTGGTGTCTTCTTGGTATTTGATATATTTTCTTCATTAAAAATAGAAAGGAGGCAAAGGGTGCTACACGTAGACCAATTTGTTGAGGTCCACCAAAGCACATGCAATCAAGACAACAAAAAACTGATCAATCTTGAGCCCTCCATCTTATTTCCTAACATAAGACCAACTAAAGGCAAGCATCGAGTTGTTACCAGCATAGGACTAAACCTAGGTAAAAGTCATATATTGTAGCCTCAAGTGATCTCACCATACTTCACAACCCAAAAAGTGTGTACCCTCACCACAAGGCACCCACATTTTAACTCTTGGCATATGTTAAATTGTCTTTGCACACTCATTGATCATAGTGTCTAGTTTAAAAATTATGTAATTATAATTTTTTATCATGAGTGATTATTGTTAGTTATTTGCTTTTCTAAAGTATAGTGTAAATACTTATCAGTCTAGCACATATACCTGGTCTAAAATAAATAAAATATGTTTTATGTAATGTGTGTTTTTTGTATCCTTTTTTGAACAACATACTTGTGTGTGGTTATGTCCTGTAAAGAAACATAAAAATATCTCGTATGTCTAATTAAGCGAGACATACAATATCATGAAAGACAGAACTCTTTCCATTTTTAGTTGATTGACGAAATATAGTGCAAATTAAATAGACATTGCAAACCACTCAACCCTAGCTATCCTAGAGGATGCCAACACCAAATGCCTCACTATGGAAAGTGGCAGAGGGGGCTCTCACCGATCTCATGTTTTAGTGTATATGGGTTGTCTAGGATGGAACTCAAGCCTCTTTTGTGGTGGCATATAATTTTGCGTCAATTTGGCCCACATGATGCGCTTGCATCGTCTCCCTTTGTGGTGGTTATGATGGCACTGAATTTTGGGACGATGCCCCCACCCCACCCTATTGGTAAAAGAAGTGCAGTGTGTCCTTGTAAGCATTTTGTCAGTTCCAATATGCTCTATGGATGCGCGGCGCTATAAGTTTATGTTGCATGCATTAGCTATGGCACAAAATTGATGACTTCAGGATCTGAACATTTAGCTCAAATATTTTGCTTGATTAACTATTCACTTTGTGGCATTGGGTTCTTAACAAGGTGAATATCGAGCAAATATTTCATGTTGAGATGGTCCGATCATTTTTATTGCTCGTTATAAACTTTCAAGATACAACCAGCTCCATGTCACCTAACATTGCTATCACACCTTTACCACATGTTTTGCAACACTTTTAGTTGGTTAGATGTCGTCATCTAGGGACATTTATAACTGTGCAAATACCTCATAACAAATAAGTTTTACCAACTGACGAGGGTTAACTCAACAAATGTCCTAGATGTAGGACTTAGGATCGGGGAAGTAGGGCGTCGGATGAACTCGAAGGTAAAATCAGTCAAACAAGGTGTGTATCAAAAGTAAACGTGGTGGTGAACTTGGCTTGCTTTCAATCTATCCCTCACCGTCCTCTCCTGGCCCCTATATATAGGTGGCCAGGTCTCAAGGAACGGGAGGGGTCCGACACATATTACAATATCGGTATACGACATGAACTCGTATTTCAACTAGGATTACACTTGGGACTAGCTTAACGGGCCTCAGGGGTACTCAAGTAACGGGCTCTATTATCTATACCCTTGTCAGTAGCACCGAGATTCTACCAGAATTGTAGATTCGGGTTGAATCTCAAATCTTCATATCTTCGACTTGATCAATCCTTCGACTTCTTCTTCTTCCTGTACTCCAAAATAAACATCTTTCATTATATTATCTCGCAAGGGGTTTTGATGAACAAGCCTGACAACTCTGACGGATCAAGAGGCCAGTTAACTGTCGGAGCAGATACTTGTCACCTACTTCAAATTCAACCCCCTTGGACTTGAATCTGGGAAACTGGTCAAACCCATTCTTTTGCCGCATTTAGGAATGAGTTCCAGTGGTTCTCAGGGTACCCAGTGCGTCCACCAGGATTTTCTTCGCGTCGTAGACATGAATAATTACTAGCAGAGCGCATCCATGTGCGTATACCAGGTCACACAAGACGGATCCTGGGGTCTTAACTTCACGATATGTTTCAATCATGGCATTCGAGTTTCGTCGCGATGACGCAACTCGAGAATCATATGTTGCAGCCTTGTTTGACTGTTGAAATGTACAAAATATTCGAGTTGTTCTTCAAATAACTCGTAAATAACTCCCGATGGGAGTAATCGATCTTTTATTTTGTCGACAATGAAGTCGAAGTTTGTTGTCGACAAAAGGTAGTCGATTGCGCCTTTTTATTTTTCTTCAAGTTTATCCATTATCATCGGGTGCATGACCAGTGCTCCTGATGGGAGAGTAGCCCCCGAGGCTATAGCCAAAAAATTTCGGGTATAGGCTCAAAATATACATACTGTGGTCCGTAAATTTTCTCCTGCGATAGTCTTGGCACGATTGTGCTTAGATACTCTTCCCGCTCTTCTGGTGATAGGAGCCCCCGAGTCCATGACGAGGTGCGTTGTGCTTTTCTCCTTGTACTATACACATGTCTTTTCCTTGTCCTTGATATGCTGTCGCTGTCTTATTTTCTGCTCGGGGCAAAATATAAAAGCCCGTAGATTTATTTGGACCTTTAACTTGCTGAGGCCCATGAAGGCGTACTTATAAATAAAGCACGTTGGCTAGGGAAAAACCCTAACTCCTTCATTACCAACTTCCTCTGCCGCATCGTCTTCGTCTTCCACATCTCATCTAGGGTTTTCTCACCAAGCACCTATCCTCCATGGCAGATTCTGGTGGTGCGCACCTGAACACCGGTGCGCAGATGGAAAAGCGGGGTCGTGACCGCCCTCGTGGCAGTAAGAACAAATCAAAAGACCCCTCTACGGTAGCTTCATCGTCTGTATCCATGACACGGCGCCCTGGCCACCCTGTGGGGAGTAAGAACAAGCCCAAGGTATCTGCCGCTGCTCCAGGTCCTAGCGCTGCTCCGCATAATGCTTCTCCTCCTCCTCCTCCCAAGATTTACTCCTTCTTCTACATCGCCGGCGCTCTATGCCGTGAGATTCAGCGGGTACCGCTGAAATTTACCAAGTTCATGGATGGGCGGGAACTTTGTGAAGCAATTCTTCGCGAACATTCTGGAGGAGGAACTCCCTATGAGGTGGAGGTATGGTACGATGGATGTGGCGAGATGTACTTCAGGGGTGGCTGATACGTCTCAAACATATCTATAATTTTTGCTGCTCCATGCTTGTTCTTACACCATTTGCTTAGTGTTTTGTTACACTTCGTGGCATTTTTATGCATTTTCTAGAACTAACCTATTAACAAGATGCCACAGTGCCAGTTCCCTGTTTTCTGCTATTTTTATGTTTTAGAAAAGTTACACAGGAAATATTCTCAGAATTGGACGAAACAAAAGCTGAACCTCCTATTATTTAACGAAGCTTCCAGAAGACCGAAGAGGAGACGGAGGGGGGCCACGGGCCGGCCACACAATAGGGTGGCGCGGCCCAGCCCCTGGCCGCACCCCCTATGTGTGAGACCGCAATGGTCCACCTCTGACGCTGCCCCTTCGCCTATAAAGACCCCCCGACAGGAAAAACCTAAGTACCCAATCAATTTTCTAGAAACACATCGCGATCCACCGTCGTCTTCGACCCGAGATTGGGAGGGTCCAGAAACTCTTCCCGGCACCCTGCCGGAGAGGGGAATCGCCACCGGAGGTCTTCTTCATCGCCATGCTTGCCTCCGGCGCGATGAGTGAGTAGTCTACGTTGGACTATGGGTCCATAGCAGTAGCTAGATGGTTGTCTTCTCCACCATGTGCTTCATGTTTAGATCTCGTGAGTTGCCTTACATGATCGAGATCATCTTTCTCTAATTCTACATATTGTGTTTGTTGGGATCCGATGAATATTGGTGTTATGTTGAGTTGATGTCCTGAATCATATATCTTATGTTATCTCTATGTTGTTTATGATCTTGCATGCTCTCCGTTGTTAGCAGCTATCTTGGCCAAGTAGATACTAGTGACTCCAAGAGGGGTTATTTATGCTCGATAGTTGGGTTCATGCCTCTATTTAATCTGGGGGAGTGTGATACGTCTCAAACGTATCTATAATTTTTGATGCTCCATGCTTGTTTTTACACCATTTGCCTTGTGTTTCGTTACACTTCGTGGCGTTTTTATGCGATTTCCGAAACTAACCTATTGACAAGATGTCACAGTGCCAGTTCCCTGTTTTCTGCTGTTTTTGTGTTTCAGAAAAGCTACACAGGAAATATTCTCGGAATTGGACGAAACAAGTCCCAGAAGTCTTATTTTTCCCAGAAGAGTACCGAAGACCGAACGAGAGCCAGAGGGGGGCCAGGGGCTGCCCACACAATAGGGGGGGGGGCCAGCCCCTGGCCGCGCCCACCTATTGTGTGACCACCCTGGTCGCCTCCTGATGACGCACCTTCGCCTATAAGAAGCCTCGGGATGGAAAACCCTAAAAAAATTGGCAAATTTCCAGAAAGAGTTTCACAGCTCCGCCGCCGCCGCCGACAAATTTTGGGGGACAGAAGTCTTTGTTCCAGCACTCTGCCGGGACGGGGAAGTGCCCCCAGAGCCATCTCCATTGCTCTCCATCGCCGTCTCCGCCGTCTACATCGACCTCATCACCATCTTCATCAACCTTGCTGTCTCCTATGATGAGGAGAGAGTAGTTCTCCCCCGGGGCTGAGGGCTCTACCGGTAGCTATGTGGTTCACCTCTCTCTCCCATGATATGATCTTTATGTGATCGTGAGCTTTGTATCTAGTTGAATTGGTAGATGTTATTATTCAGATATTATGCTACTCCCGAGCTTTATATTTGTAATCTCCAGAGATACCTTGTATCATGGTGTGAAGGTGACTAGTGTGCGCATTATGTGTATCTTTTTGGTTAATGTCTCTATGAATTGTTGGTGTTTGTTGGAACCATCTAGTGCGTTCACGGTGATAGTGTGGGACAATCTAGTTTGGGTACATACGGACTTTGAGGAGTGCTTCGTAGCCCTACACATGATTAGTGTTCATTTTCCATTGGAGAATTGTTTTGAGTTGCATATTGATGGTAGTATCTATTGGTTCAATTATGTTATATTTGTTGGGAGTGTGTCCACTAGTGAAAGTATGATCCCTAGGCCTTGTTTCCAAGCATTGCACACCATTTCCTTTCAGTTTTGTTACATGTTTGCTTGCAGCGATATTTATTTCAGATTACATTTACTACTCATAATCATCACTACTACTTGTATTTCACTATCTCTTCGCCGAACTAGTGCACCTATACATCAGACAAGTGTATTGGGTGTGTTGGGGACACAATAGACTTTCTGTATTATAATTGCAGGGTTGCTTGAGAGGGATAGCTTTGACCTCTTCCTCCCTAAGTTCGATAAACCTTGGGTGATCCACTTAAGGGAAACTTGCTGCTGCTCTACAAACCTCTGCACTTGGAGGCCCAACACTGTCTACACGAACAGACGCGTGCGTAGACATCAAGCTCTTTTCTGGCGCCGTTGCCGGGGAGGTAAGGTAAAAGGTACTCACATCCTTTGGCTACTAAGTCTTTTAGTTGCTGGTGAGTGCTCGAAGTTATTTCCTTTAGATTCTGCAATTATATCTTTTTGTTTCTTGTTTTTATTTTCACTAGTGGCTTAATGGAAAGTAAAGAGTTCTTTAGTCTTTTGCTGAGTTTAGATTTGAAGAGAAAATTGAAAAACCTGTGGAGCTTATTTCGCATAGCAATGTTATTAGTACGAATGCTTTGAATACCGTTATTGCTAATGCTATAGAAAAGTCTAAGCCTGGGGAAGCTGGTTTTGTTAAGCATGATATTTTTAGTTCCCCAGCTTTAGTGGAGAAAGTTTCCTCTGATGATATTTTATCTCTCATATGTGATGTTTCTAATGATGCTTGTGCTCCTCATCCTTTTAAAATACCTATGAAGATTGTTGAACGTGCTATGGATAACTGCTATTTAGGAGATGGAACTGTCCATCCTGGTGATCATTTGCTTTTTATATATGAATTATGCGAGTTGTTCAAGTGTGCAGGTATTTCGATGAACCGAGTTAAGAAGACGCTATTCTCTTTATCACTGAAAGGCAGAGCTGAGGAATGGTATAAAACACTGAAGGATGGTCGATCTATTGACTAGGAGGAAATTGTACCTCTCTTTTATTCTAAATTCTATCCTTCTAGTGAGGTTTATAAAGATAGGAATTACATTTATAATTTTCATCGGCATGAGGGAGAAAGCATTGCCCAAGCGTGGGGAAGATTGAAGTTACTAATGCACAAATGTCCTATTCATGATCTTCCCCGTAATATTGTTATTAATAATTTTTATGCAAGGCTTTCAGGATATTACAAGGACTATCTAGATGCATGCTTTGATGGGTCTTTCACAAGCAAGGATGTTGACACCAAGTGGGATCTGCTTGAAACAATTCAAAACAATATTGAAGGTTGGGATAGTGACAAAGGTAAAGGATCAGGTATGAATTACGAGTTTGATTGCTTTAATTCTTTCACTGAAACTGCTAATTTTCAAGAGCTTAGTGCTAAGTATGGTCTTGATCCTCAAATTTTTATTGATTGTTTTAAAGCCTTTGATTCTCATATTAATGTTCCTAAAGGAAATGGGTATGTGTATCATGAACCTTTTAAGGACACTTGCATAGAAAGTGATATTGTTGTTGATGATTGCAATAAACATGCTCGAACCTCTGAAAGTCCTATTTCCTATAAGCATGTTAATTTTTGTGGAGTGCATAGACCTTGTGAACAGAGTCACAACAAGGAAGATTATTGTATCCACCACGCGAATGAAGAAACCCGAATGTGGCACAAGGCTATAGGCAAGCTTGGTGAAAAGGTTTGCAAGCTTTATCCTTTTCTTTGTGAGTTTTGCGATGACATAGGTCATTTTAATTTTCAATGCTCAAGCCCTAATAGTCACCTTTCTAATCGAATGAGCACCGTAAGTTTGTATTGTGATGACAAGATTACTCTCAATCAGCATGATGAGCTCACTTTGTTCTTGGGGTGTGAAGAGATATCTAGAAAGATTTCTTTGGTAGACATGAATGATGTTGATATTAATAGCACCCTTCGTGGTTGTCGTCTCTATTGTGCTAAATATTGCCTTGCAAATACTTACATACAAAATCTTATAAAACATGATGTTTTGCCATGCTATGACAGGACTGACAGATGTTTCTATCTTATTTATAGAGAGAAGGAATCCTCCAAAGTTTCTTCTGTTGTTCCTGTCAGCAAACCAGATTATGTGGAGAAGATGCCTTTCCCTCCTAAAGGATATGTGGAGAAGATGGCTTTCCCTCCTAAAGGAGAGAGTAAGGAGAGTAAGAAGAGTAAGAAGAAGAAGAAGAAGAGAAGGAGTAAAAGGCGAGAGGAAACGGTATCTTCCCCTAAGCATTTTGATCCTATTATAGATTATGATAATTCTAATTGGGATGATGTTCCCATGCCTGTTACCTATGTTAGTGATCATGATTGGGAAAAGTACTCTACTTTTGATATTGAAAATCTTTTTGGTACCAATTCTAAGGTTAATAATTATTGTACCATTAGTACTATCCATGTTCCTTCTTATGATGATATGTTTGATGAGTATGCTTTGCGAAATAGCTGTTCTCTAGCTTGTGATGATACTAAGCCTCTAGTTTATGATGGTTATGATGATGAGTATAATATTTTCAGTTCACCTACTTTTGAGGAGAAAATTAGTTATGATTACAATATACCTCCTGTTTTTGATGATTATGGTGATGAGAATAATTATTCTGTTGAATCTGCTCCTACTACAATTGTTCATGTGGGGAGTATTAATTCTTTTATGCATGTGGCTCATGATAGGGAAGCTTTATGTGATAGTTATATTGTTAATTCTATTCATGATGCTACTGAAAGTTATTATGAGAGAGAGAAACATGGTTTGATGGATCTCAACAATATTGAGTTTCCCCTCTTTATGTTGCAATTCTTAAAGTTGTACTTGTTTTGCCTTCCTATGCTTTTTGCTTTGCGCTTTCATGACTTGTCTCTTTACAAGACTATTTTTCATAGGAAGTGGTTTAGATTTAAATGTGTTTCATATTTACTTTTTGATGCTCTCTCTTGCTTTAAGTTCCTATATAGCGCCTTTGCCTTAAGCTCTTTTATGGCGCCTACATGAGCATCTTTGCAAACTACTGCGCCTAGCTCAAAGGCGTTAAAGAAAAATACTCTTGGGAGATAACCCATTGTTTTACTTTCAGTTCTTTTTTCTTTTATTTGAGTCTTGGAAGTTATTACTACTGTAATAACCTCTCCTTATCCTTTTTATTTCGTTGTTGTGCCAAGAGAAACCTCTAATTTGAGTGAGGTAAGATTTGGGGATGTTGCTGTCCTGAAACAGATTTCGGTGCTGCACCATAAAAATTCGTGAAAATTCTCAGTATATTTTTTTGACCTGCGATTTCTTGTGCATATGCCCCAGGTTATATCCAAACTTTCATTAGTTATACACTTTTTGATTTGAGTAATAGAAAACCCTCGAAAAAATCGACCTTTGTCAGCTGTTCTGTTTTGACAGATTTCTGCCACTATTTGTGTTTGCCTTTTTATCGCTTTCTTTTTGAGTTCTTTTGATCACGGAACTTTTGGGGAAGTTGCTACAGTAGTATATGCTTTATATGTGGTGGTTTTGAGTTGAAACCTGAAGCAAAAAGGGGTTGATTCATTATTATGCTTACACTAATGTTGCTAATAGAATTGTGTTTAGTTTTGTATGAAGGAAGTTTTCAATTGTAGGGATTGGAGAATGATGAGATGAGTTGAAGAATGGGAAAAAGCTCAAGCTTGGGGATGCCCACGCACCCCAAGAAATATCCAAGAGGTACAAGCGTCAAAGCTTGGGGATGCCCCCGAGGCACCCCTTCTTCATCGGCAAAAATCAGGTCACCTTTCAACACACTATATTTTTATTGCTTCATGCACTATGCGTTTTTCTTGGAGCGTCTTGTTTTTAATTTTCAGTTTTGTTTAGTTTTTTTTGCTGCAATAAATGGTTGGACCCCAACAAATTTCTTTTGGAGAAGTTGCCTTGCTTTTCATTTGCCAAGAACACTCTGTTGTTCACTCTTATCGTTCAACGAGTGTTCTCTTTTTCTAGAACAGCGTTTAGCTTTCATTTTTCGCCTTGATTTTTGTTCAGATATTGTTATATCTTTATATCAGGGTGTATTTTGACCTCTTATCCATGTTGGTTTTCATCAAAAGAGTTGCTTCAAAAAGGTTCAAATGGTGTTGGAAAAGAGAAAAAATTTCATGCAAAAAAGTGGTACAAAAAAGAGCTTATTTAGACTGCGGCTTAGACTTTTTCATGTCGTGCTTGATGTTGTTTTGATAGTATGCTTAGTGGTTTTGCTATAGCATGACTTGTCTCAAATGACTGAGATTGCTTAATGAGCCTTTGAAAAAATCATGCGTCGTTTTTATTATTTGGAAGCATTAATTTGGTTTTCTCCTTGATGCTTTATTTGGATTGACTTGGCGCATGCTCACACATGTTTGAATCATACAAAGTCGCCATAAGCCTTTATGATCATTTAGTTTTTGACTTTTGATGTCATCTTATGCTTCTTTTAATATTGCTTTGTTGTTATGCATGATTATGGTCGTTATTGCTCTCTTAGTTGGTCGCTCCCAGTCTTTTGCTAGCCCTCATTTTGTACTGAGTATGAGCTCTACTCGTGTATCCAACTCCTAAAAATCAAGTTGATCCAATGTGTCCACCATACATACCTATTAGCAATTTGCTATTCCAAAGTACATTTGACTTGCCTTTATCTATCCTTCAAATTAAACTCTTTTTGGTGTTATGCGAAAATTGGTCAGTAAAGCTCTCATGAACCTGATGGCACACTTTATTTTTCTCGTTCTTAAAAATTTGACATTGTGGCTCTCTTACGTTGAGTTGTTATGCTTGCAAATTGTAAGTTGGAAATTAGCCAAACCATGCCGTCATGGGGTAAGCTTTCAACATTGCACTTCTTATTTGAGGTGATATCATGACCTTTTGTTTATGGATACTCGCGATGTGAAATAAATTGGGAATCTTGCGGGATCATGGAGTTCGTATACATGTTAGAGAAACGCCTGGGCCGCCAATCTAAGCCATGCATAATTCATGGTGGAAATTTACAGCATGCCCATAGTGAACATTCGACGACGCATCTCAATATAAAAAGCTATACCAATAGTAAATAAAAGAGATGTCGAGGTGTTCATTGTCTGTTTGTCCTATCATTTTGATGTGGGCTTGTTCCATGTCATCGGGCACGGAGGTACCCCGTTGGTGGTTCTCGATGATACGTGCATACTTACAATGACAAGAGCTTGCTTGGGACTCTAAGTCGAGTTGCGTGAGGTTTGGGTATTCGTACTTCACGGGACACGAGGTTTTTAACTTATGATTTGTCAAGCATATGCTTCATAATTGTACTCGCATTAACTTTAACCATTCAAGATGCCTATGATGGGGGCAATAAGAGCTCAAAGCTAGTAAGTACCATAATTTTTGAAGGTTTATAAAACTTGCAATCACTGCTTCCCTCTGTGAAGGGCCTTTCTTTTACTTTTATGTTGAGTCACCACCTTCTATCTTTATGCACCGTCTAAGAGAGCATAGTTGTCATTCTTAGTTTAATGTGCATAGTCCCAAAGTTTATCATTGATTGATTCATGATTTTGGTTTCACTTGTTCTTAAATTATTTGTATCTAGTCGCCCTCTTAAACTTGAAGGTGTCCTATGCATTTATGTTTTGCTCTCTCATGAAGGACAAACTGAAAACCATTTGCTATGTTTTTCCTTATGATTTGAACACACGTTTGACTTTCATTGTTTCATTTTCATGATCTTTCATTTGTGTTCTTTTTCATGTTATAACATGGTTGCTAAGTTTCTTCTATCAAGATTATGTCTTTCATGCCCATGTTTTAAGTTCTTTTGATCCCAGCACTCAATGCCCATGTATCAAGATTGTGTTGGTGCATGTCACCTCAAAAATTATTCTTTTGTTATCACTTACCTACTCGAGGACGAGCAGGAGTTAAGCTTGGGGATGCTGATACGTCTCAAACGTATCTATAATTATGGATGCTCCATGCTTGTTCTTACACCATTTGCTTAGTGTTTTGTTACACTTCATGGCATTTTTATGCATTTTCCGGAACTAACCTATTAACAAGATGCCACAGTGCTAGTTCCCTGTTTTCTGCTGTTTTTGTGTTTCAGAAAAGTTACACAGGAAATATTCTCGAAATTGGACGAAACAAAAGCCGAACCTCCTATTATTTAACGAAGCTTCCAGAAGACCGAAGAGGAGACGGAGGGGGGCCACGGGCCGGCCACACAACAGGGCGGCATGACCCAGCCCCTGGCCGCGCCCCCTATCTGTGAGACCGCCCTGGTCCACCTCTGACGCTGCCCCTTCGCCTATAAAGACCCCACGATAGGAAAAACCTAAGTACCCGATCAATTTTCTAGAAACACATCGCGATCCGCCGTCATCGTCGACCCGAGATAGGGAGTGTCCAGAAGCTCTTCCCAGCACCCTGCCGGAGAGGGAATCGCCACCGGAGGTCTTCTTCATCGCCATGCTTGCCTCCGGCGCGATGAGTGAGTAGTCTACCTTGGACTATGGGTCCATAGCAGTAGCTAGATGGTTGTCTTCTCCACCATGTGCTTCATGTTTAGATCTCGTGAGCTGCCTTACATGATCGAGATCATCTTTGTGTAATTCTACATGTTGTGTTTGTTGGGATCCGATGAATATTGATGTTATGTTGAGTTGATGTGCTGAATCATATATCTTATGTTATCTCTATGTTGTTTATGATCTTGCATGCTCTCCATTGTTAGTTGCTATCTTGGCCAAGTAGATACTAGTGACTCCAAGAGGGGGTATTTATGCTTGATAGTTGAGTTCATGCCTCTATTTAATCTGGGGGAGTGACAGAAACCTCTAAGGTTGTAGATGTGTTGTTTCCACTAGGGAGAAAACAACATTCTTGTGTCCAAGGATAATCGTTTTGTTTACATTACACACTTTGCTTAATGCAGTTATCTGTTGTTCACAACTTAATACTCAAGGGGTCCTCGGATGATTCCCCGCGAGTGGATTATTAGTCATAGATGCAGTTGGATGGCGGTCTATGTATTTTGTTGTAATGCCCAGAGTAAATCTCATAGTGATCCTCGCGACATATGCACGTTATCTTTATTCTATCAATTGACCAACTATAATTTGTTTACCCAGCATGTTGTTATTTATTTTATGGAGAGACACCACTAGTGAACTGTGGACCCCGGTCCAATTTCCTTTACATTGTTACACCGTTTTACTATTACTCGCACTGTTTACTTTCTCGCATACTACTATTGCTTTCCACTCGATACGCTCATTCCTTTGTTTATAGCAAACCGGTGAGATTGACAATCTCATCGTAAGTTGGGAGCAAAGTTCTTGGTTGTGTTGTGTGCAGGTTCCGCGTTGCTACTAGTTGAAGACGTGCTAACAAGTATCGTTAACGGCTCCTTTGTTGGAGTGTCACGAAGCTAGCAAGCATCACCTTATTAAGTTTGGCTTTCTCCTACTGGACTGACAAACCTTGGTTTCTTACTGAGGGAAAACTGCTGCTGTGCTCATCGTACCTTCCTCTTGGGGTTCCCAATTGGTCGGTGATCTATATATCAAAACCATCCGCATCAGTGGCTGGTCCCAGTTTGCAGAAGATCATGACCTCCACCAAGGGTTTTTCATGATCTTCGACTACCACTGCGGTACATCAAAGTTTGATGTGAAGATCTATGACGGTACTCAATGCCAGAGGGAGTACAAGGCTGAAGTACACTTTCAGTAGATGCTCCTTTGATGTAATCTTTTGTTCTTGTTCTCTCTTTGCGTGTTTCATGTAATAAGTATTCGTGATGAACCTTATTTTGTGCCACCTTGTTTATCTATTAATAGACCATGGGAACTAATTAGTGTTCCGAGGTATGTTTTAATTTACCAGCGAGTTGCCTATGCTTGCTTTATGTCGAATATCGGGTTGTGAACAACCTTATAAGAATTATCGTAGAATCATGAATACGGGATCTCGATAATTTCATACTTTCTTTCATACGACTCGAGGGTGGGAGCCCCCGAGTGGAAAATAGAAACATGCTATACATATTGTCGAGTTGGCCCAAAGAACCCGACCTGTGGCCTCATGTTCTCGGTTCAGAGGGTCATAACTCGAAAGTTCCTGTCACCATACTCCTTCTACGCATAGAACTATCGTAGTTGTTCTGCATTCCACGGGTTGCTCTCGTCTTTCCCTGTTTTCTTGTCTTGTAGTCGATAAGCTCCTCCTAGTATTACTTCTATCATGATGTAAGGTCCCACCCATGGGGACTCTAATTTGCCATGACCATCCTGTTTGAGTCGTAAGACTAAATCTCCTACCACGAAAGATCGTGGGCGAACTTGACTACTATGGTAGTTTCGTAGACTTTGTTAGTATTGCATAGCTCTGGCAAGTGCTACGTCTCTTGCTTCGTCGAGTGCATCAACATCGTCTTGAAGTGCTTCTGTAGAAGTTGTTTCGTCGTAAGCCGCAATTCTTGGGGCTTCATGGGTGATTTCGACTAGAAGCACGGCTTCTGCGCCATGGACCAGGAAAAAGGGAGTTTCTTGGGTAGCCACATTAGGCGTGGTTCTAAGACTCCAAAGTACGGAGGGTAGCTCATCTACCCAGGCATGTTTTGCTTTTTCCAGGGGCGCTAA
The DNA here is from genome assembly GCA_007115705.1 of Dactylis glomerata. Classification (NCBI taxonomy): domain Eukaryota; kingdom Viridiplantae; phylum Streptophyta; class Magnoliopsida; order Poales; family Poaceae; genus Dactylis; species Dactylis glomerata. The sequence goes on along the minus strand of QXEO01000291.1, from coordinate 105,844 downwards.
TAGCCTCTTTTTTATCCCATTACATATTAAGCAATTGGCTTTCTCGACTTGTTCATTTGTCTTTGGATGTGCGACAGACGCGAATTTTAGTTTGATTCCCATACTCTTGCAGTAGCTTTTGAACTCTTTCGATGTGAAGTTTGTCCCATTGTCTGTGATGATGTTGTGCGGTACTCCGAAGCGAAATACTATAGACTTGATGAAGTTGATTGCTGCTATGGAATCTTGGGTTGTTACTGGGACTGCCTCTACCCATTTAGTAAATTTGTCTACTGCCACCAACATGTAGATATGACCTCCTGGCCAAGATTTGTGTAATTTCCCTACCATATCGAGACCCCACTATGCCAAAGGCCAGGATAATGGTATCGGCTGTAGTTCTGCTGCTGGTGCGTGTGGTCGAGATGCGAACCATTGACAAGCTTCGCACTTTCTGACTATATCTTTTGTGTCTTCGATGGCTGTTAACCAGTAGAACCCTGCATGAAAGGCTTTAGCTACAATAGCTCTGCTGCTAGCGTGATGCCCGCATACTCCTGCGTGGATATCTTTTAGTATTTCTTGTCCTTCTTGAGGAGTGACGCATCGCTGTAAAACGCCAGTTATACTTTTCTTGTACAACTTCCCTTGTAACACGATGAAAGCCTTGGATCATCGTATTATCCTTCTTGCTTCTACTATGTCTTCGGGTAGCGCTTTGTTTATCATGTATGCCAAGTATGGCTGCATCCAGGTTTCTTCGATCATCATAACTTCCTCTGGTTCTGCTGTGCTTCCTATGCCAGGCTTGCCAGCTCCCGAGCCTGTTGTTGGGTGCTGGCCTGGTTCTCCTGTAGTTGAAGTTTTGTTATTCTTTATTGATCTCTCTATGATTTTTCCCAAAAGACTCCTGGCGGTATAGGCACGCATTGGGACCCGATATTTGCTAAATTGTCAGCTTCCTCGTTGCTGGCCCTGCTGACGTGCGAAACTTTGCATCCATCGAATGTTCCCTCTAGATAGTAGTATTAGTTTCTGTATGCTGTCATGTTGTCACTGACGGTGTCACACCGGTTCATCACTTGTTGGACGACGAGATTCGAGTCCCCGAATATTTTTAGTCGAGTTGCTCCGCATGCTTTGGCCATTTTCATTCCGTGGAGCAGGGCCTCGTATTTGGCTTCATTATTAGAAGCTTGCGGAAAACTCAGCCTTAACACATACTTTAATTTGTCGCCTTGCGGTGATATCAGGACTACTCCTGCTCCTGCGCCTTGGACTCTTTTTGATCCGTCGAAGTACATTGTCCATACACTTGATAGATCTGGTGGTCCTATGTTTTGTAGCTCTAGCCACTCTGCTGTGAAATCCGGTAACACTTGGGATTTGATTGCCTTTCATTTTTCGTACATGATGTCGAGGGGTGATAATTCGATTCCCCATAAGGAGACACGTCTTGTTACTACAGGGTTATTCAATATATTGGATAGTGGGGCTTCGTTAACCACTATGATTGGATGCACCGCGAAATATTGCCATAGCTTTCATGCTGTTGTGAATACGCTGTATGCAAGCTTTTGATAGTGCGGGTACCTCTGCTGGCCTCTGGACTCCATGGGCTTTTTCCTCTTCGCTCCTTTCGACTACTAATACTATGCTTACCACTTGATGTGTGGCTGCAATATACAGTAGTAGCGGCTCTTTTTCATTTGGTGCGACCAACACCGGTGGCGTGGAGAGCACTTTTTTTTCAGTTGCGCGAAAGCTATATCTGCTTCTTCTGTCCACTCGAATTTGTCATCTGATTTCTTCATGAGTGCATAGAAAGGAAGCGCTTTTTCTCCCAATCGTGCGACGAATCGACTTAGTGCCGTGACGCGCCCTGTGAGTTTCTGTACGTCGTGCAGTTTTGCTGGTTTTCCCATTGTTAGTATTGCTTGGATCTTCTCTGGGTTTGCTTCTATACCTCTAGCTGACACTAGGAATCCCAGAAGTTGACCTGCTGACACGCCAAAAGAACATTTTGTCGGGTTAAGCTTGAACTTGTACCTGTTTAGGTTGTCGAAGGTTTCTGCCAAATCACTGATTAAAGACTCTTCTTTTCTTGTGGTGATGACCACGTCGTCGATATAGACTTGAATGTTGCGTCCTATTTGACTTCTGAGGCAGTTTTGCATTATCCGCTGGTAGGTTGCTCCCACGTTTTTTAGGCCAAAAGGCATGACTTGATAGCAGAACACGCCGTATGGTGTAATAAAAGCTATTTTTTCCTCGTCTTCTTTCTTCAATTTGATCTGGTTGTAACCAGAATATGCGTCCAGAAAGGAAAGCCTTGTGCACCCCGCTGTTGAGTCTATTATCTGATCAATGCGAGGTAGAGGAAAGGGATCCTTTGGACAGTGTTTGTTGAGAGATGTGTAGTCGACACACACTCTTTGTACGTTTGTATTTTTCTTGGGGACGATGACTGGATTGGATACCCAAGTTGATGCTTTGATTTCTTGGATGAATCCTGCATTTTCTAGCCTATGTAGCTCGGATGCTATTGCTTTCCTTTTGGGTTCGTCAAATCGTCGCAGCGGTTGCTTGACTGGCTTTGCTTTAGGATCCACATTTAGTGCGTGCTCGACGAGTTCCCTCGGAACCCCTGGCATGTCTGAAGGACACCAGACAAAGATTTCTCAGCGCTCACGGAGGAACTTGATGAGCACGCTTTCCTATGCGGGGTCCAGGTTTACCGCTATGGAGGTGGTGTTGTTCGGGTCCGTAGGGTGGACCTGGATTTTCTTCGAGTCTTGGGTTGCGTCGAAAGCCTGATCTGGCAGGGATCGTCCAATGTCGGGTAACACATTGTGGTCAGTTTCGCCCTTCAGCCTTGCGTATTCAGCTGTCATGCCGAAAGTTTGCGCCATCCTGTTGAATTCTTTGTCACAAGTGTTGGATACTTCGAAGCTTCCTTGTACCGTGATTGTCCCTTTAGGTCCTGGAATTTTGAGTGTTAGATATGCGTAATGAGGAACTGTCATGAATTTTGCAAATGCTGGGTGCCCCAGGATTGCATGGTACTATGAGGGCCAGTCCATGACTTCGAACTCTAACTTTTCTCTGTGATAATTGCTACTATTGCCAAAGCAAACGTGGATTTCTATTTTCCCGAGGGGGTAGTTTGCGCCTCCTAGTGCTATTCCGTGGAAAGAGCAATCTGTCGGCTTTAGATTTTCCAACGAGATGCACATTGCCTTCAAGGTTCTTGCGTATATTAAGTTTATGCCGCTTCCTGCATCCATGAATACTCGCCCAACATCGTATCCCCCTATTTGTGCCTTCAACACCATTGGCGCGTGCCCTGGCCTTGGTACTTTCCTTGGGTGGTCTGCTCGGCTGAACCTGACTGGTTGATCGGACCATTTCAAGTACTCTGTTGTGGCTGGTGGTGATGATATTGCTAGATTTACTTGTCTAGATATGCTCTTCTGTTCTTTCTTGGATTTTGGCACCGGTTGGATCATTGTAGATATATATACTTTTGATTCCAGACGTTTTGCTAGACACTGTATTTGGTATCCTTGACTTGTACTCTTTCCTCCCTGACGTGCTCCTTGGTTTGGGTCCAGGGCACTTTGCAACCTTAAGAATGTTCTGCAATCCTTTATCTGGTGATTAGAAACTCTCTTCCCATCTAAGTACGCATAGTGGATGCGACAGGGGCCATGGAGCATGTCCTCCGCCGACGGGCCGGAGTACTTTGGCTTTTCTTCTCCACGATTGCCTCTTCCTTGAAACTCCCTGCTTTCATAGCCTTCCTCGTCCCTTCTTTTATACCTTGCGGCTATCTGATTTCTCGTTGCGTGGCTATCTTCGTTGCGATACCTTCGCCTTTGCCTGCTTGCTCTGTCGACTTCTGGTGAACGTCCCCTTTTATTGTTATACGCATCCTCTCCATCAGAGAATCTATTGGTTACTTCCATTAATTCCGATACTATCCTAGGCTTTGTTCTTCCTAACTCTTCCATGAGGTCCGAACGGTGAAGGCCGACCGAAAAAGCATCTATTGCCCGCTCGTCGGAGATGTTTTCTGCAGAGTTTTTGATTATACTCCACTGCTGTATGTAGGAGCATGGAGTTTCATCTTTCCTCTGTACCCATTACTTGATTTCTTCTAGTGACGCTGGGCGTTTATATGTTGAACAAAAGTTTCTTGTGAATTGGCTCTCTAGTTCTCCCCAACTCCCGATGGAATTGTTGGGTAGAGTATTTAACCAGGACCATGCTGTGCCACTGAGGTGTAACTACAGATGTTGCATCACCGTTGCTCTCGGCCCAAGCCTCCGGCGACGGGCCTTGCTCCGCTCGTCAGAAGTTGGCCTCTACTTTATAGAATTTGAATCAGAATATAACAAACTCCACCTTGAGACAAATTCCTTGTAGCATGAACTTCAACAATCACCTGAATCAACAAAGAAAACACTTGCTGGCGCCAAACAGCCACTTGGACTAAACAGTTATACCAACTAAGCTTGAGCAAAGCTCAAACTTAGCAACAGGAACAGGCTTTGTCATCATATCAGCAGGATTATCATGAGTACTAATCTTGCATACCTGCAGTTTACCTTGTGCAACCACGTGGCGAACATAGTGGTACTTAATATCAATGTGCTTTGTTCTCTCATGGAACATCTGATCTTTAGTAAGATAAATAGCACTTTGACTGTCACAAAATAACTTAATGCAAGAATCATCTCCACAAAGCTCAGCAAACAGACCTTTCAGCCAAACAGCCTCTTTACATGCTTCATTGATAGCCATGTACTCAGCCTCAGTTGTAGATTGTGCTGGAACATCCTGCAAGGTAGCCCTCCAGCTAACAGCACATCCACCAACAGTAAACACATAACCTATGAGGGACCTCCTCTTATCCAAGTCGGCAGCATAATCTGAATCCACATAGCCTACGAGTCCCCCACCAGTCCTGCCAAACTTCAAACAAGCTTTAGATGTGCCACGAAGGTACCTGAAAATCCACTGAACAACATTCCAATGTTCTTTACCAGGATTAGCCATGTATCGACTGACCAAACTCATAGCATGTGACAGATCAGGCCGGGAACAAACCATGGCATACATCAAGGAACCAACAGCACTAGAATAAGGAACTTGTGACATGTACTCAATATCATCTTCAGAAGTAGGACATTGCAAAGCTGACAACTTGAAGTGAGAAGCAATAGGTGTACTAACAAACTTTGCATCATGCATATTAAAACGATGAAGAACTTTCTCAATGTATTTTTCTTGACTAAGAAATAGCAAACTAGACTTTCTGTCCCTCTTAATTTCCATGCCTAGTATTTTCTTAGCAGGACCAAGATCCTTCATCTCAAACTCACTACTTAATTGAGCCTTTAAAGTAGTGATCTCTTTCATGCTCTTGGCAGCAATCAACATATCATCAACATATAGCAGCAAATAAATAGGTGATCCATTAACAAACTTGATGTACACACAGCTATCATACTGAGACCTCTTAAAACCATGTGTTAGCATAAATGAATCAAACCTTTTATACCATTGTCGAGGCGACTGTTTCAGACCATAAAGGGACCTCTTCAACTTGCAAACAAGATCCTCCTTACCAGGCACAACAAAACCTTCAGGCTGGTCCATGTATATCTCCTCCTCCAACTCACCATGCAGAAAAGCAGTCTTAACATCTAGCTGCTCAAGCTCAAGATCATGCATAGCAACAATACCAAAGAAAGCACGAATAGAAGTATGCTTCACAACTGGGGAAAAAACATCAGTATAATCAACACCTGGAATCTGACTGAAACCTTTTGCTACTAACCTTGCCTTAAACCTTGGAGGCTCATTAGGAGATAAACCTTCCTTCCTTTTAAATATCCACTTGCAGCGGACAGCCTTCTTTTGTTTAGGCAAGCGCACAACATCCCATGTGCCATTTTTCTCAAGCGATTGCATCTCTTCTTGCATCGTACCTAGCCACTTTTCTTTATCAACCGAAGCAATGGCTTCAGTGTACGTAGCTGGCTCAGCATCATGCTCCACCTGTTCAGCACAACTCAAAGCATAATGAACAATATCACACTCTTCAATTAAACGATTAGGAGGTGCAACATTTCTCTTAGGACGGCCAGCTGCAATAGACCGTGATGGCTGCTAAACAATGGGCGGTGAAGGTGGAACATAAACATTATCATTATTGGTTTCAGGAACCACATTTTCGTTCTCCTTTGCGTGCTCCACCTGCACGCCAATTCTCTGTTGCTCATCATCAGAAACATTAGGAGAATCAATAGCATCAGAAATATCAGTAGACGGACTATCATAAAACATAACCGCCTCATTAAAAATGACATTCCTGCTCAACAAAACTTTCTTGGTTTCAGGATTCCATAATTTATATGCCTTAACTCCTGAACCATAACCAAGAAAGATGCACTTAACAGCCCTTGGCTCTAACTTTCCATTATCAACGTGAGCATAAGCAGTGCAACCAAAAACTCTCAACTCAGAATAATCAGCTGGTGAACTAGACCATACCTCAATGGGAGTTTTCTTATCAAGTGGAATGGAAGGTGATCTATTGATGAGATAGCATGCGGTGGAGGCTGCTTCAGCCCAAAAACGTCTATGCATCTTTGCATTAGACAACATGCAGCGAGCCCTCGAAATAATGGTCCTATTCATGCGTTCAGCCACGCCATTCTGCTGAGGGGTATATGGGATGGTGTGATGTCTTACCATGCCATCATTGCTGCAAAACTCATCAAATTCATTTGAACAAAATTCCATACCATTATCAGTACGGAGTATCTTAACCTTCCTTTCAGTTTGTGTTTCTACCATAACTTTCCACTTCTTAAAAGCAGCAAAAACATCAGATTTATGTTTTAGAAAATATGGCCACACTTTCCTTGAGTAATCATCAATAATAGTAAACATGTAATTAGCACCACCATTAGAAGTTCTACGGGACGGGCCCCAAACATCAGCATGCACATAATCTAAAATGCCTTTGGTGGTATGAACGGAAGCATTGAATTTAACTCTTTTATGCTTACCAAAAATGCAATGCTCACAGAACTCAAACTTACTCAAGTCGCAACCATCAATTAGCTCTCTCTTCGCCAATTCTGCCATGCCAAGCTCACTCATATGTCCAAGACGCTTATGCCAAAGGTTAGTCTTACTAGAATCATCAGAACTAACGGCAGCAGCAATACCAGGCAAAGTGCTACCTCTAAGGACATATAATTTTGCAGAATTCATATCACCAATCATAACAATGAGAGAACCTGATGATACCTTCAGACGTTTGTCCCCACCTTTGTACTTGTACCCATCACAATCCAGGGTACTAAGAGAGATCAAATTCCTTGCCATGGAGGGTATGTGTTTCACTCCAGTCAACGTGCGTGTCATCCCATCATGGGTCTTGATCTGAACAGAACCAACGCCAACAATGTCGCACTGGTTGTCATTTCCCACACGCACAAAATCTCCGGTCTGCACAGACTCATAAGAACTGAACCAATCCTTGTTATAGCAAATATGAAACGAACATGCGGTATCAAGAATCCATTCATCATCACGTGAAACACATGCAGCAAAAACAGCTAAGCAATCACCATCAGAACTATCGCTACCAGCAACAACAGCAGCCTCACCTTTACCCGAGGCTACGGCAACCTTACCATTACCATCATTATTTTTCGGTTGGTAAGTTCCGTTTCTTTTCTCCTTGTTCTGCAACTTCCAACAATCATCAATATTGTGGTTAGGTTTCTTACAATACCTGCAGAACTTATCACGTCCCTTGGACTTTGAGCGACCTCTGTCGGTCTTACTCTTATCTCTGTTGTTGTGGTGGTGGTAGTTATCTCGCTGCTCAGGCCTGCCTCGGACCTCTAACGCCTCCGCCTTGGAGGACGAACTTTCAGCCTGCACCATAGATTTCATCTTCTCCCTTTGATGGAGAGCCTCATAAACTTCGGTGAGGGTTAGTGTATCACGACTTATACATATGGTGTCACGGAAATTCCTAAAAGAACTAGGCAATGAGACTAATAATAGAAGTGCTAGATCTTCATCCTCATATTTTACCTCCATGGACAGTAAGTCGGAAACGATCTCCCTGAAGATCGATAGGTGATTCATTACCGACTGACCTTCCTGCAACTTGTGCTGGAACAACTTCATCTTCACTTGCAATCTACTGGTTAGATCCTTTGACATGCAGATCGATTCCAGTTTCAGCCATAGGGCCGCTGCAGATTTCTCTTGCAACACTTCCTGCAAAATATTATTGGATAGATGAAGTTGAATCAAAGACAAAGCCTTACGATCTTTCCGCTTTTCTTCCTCTGTCCATGACGAAACCGGTTTCTTTCCGAAACCATTGAGCGCATCATCGAGATCTGAAGTTTGGGCGAGGATCGCCCTCATCTTCACTTGCCACAGGGAGAACCTTGTGGTGTAATCCAGCTGCGGCAGATCGAACTTCAAAGACGCCATCTCACAAACCCTAGATTAAAAACCTGGGGCTCTGATACCACTTGTTATAAAAGCGATAGGCAATAACGAAGAACGAAAAAGAAATCACAGCACGGAGACACAAGATTTTAACGTGGAAAACCCTCTCCAACAAAGAGAGGTAAAAACCACGGGCGTCAGCCAGCAAAACTTCAATATATCGGGTGTATGTTTACAAACGTCGTGGGCTATCTTATGATGCAATAAACCTAGCCGGCGGCTTACAAGGGGTATATATAGAACAGAGCGAGCTAGCGAATAGCGAAAACGATACAGAACAGAACATCGACGTTTCCGTTTGCTGGTATCTGGTCTTGTAATGTCATAGCTAGTGACATGATCGCTGATGTGGCGTCCTTTACGCGTCCTGTAAATCTCACGAATATAACCGTCATCACTCACCAAAAAGTTCAGCCGATGTTGTCCGCTATGCAAACTAATTCAGGATATTACTCTTTTGCTCAGCATCCTACAATGATATGTTGAAGTTGCACTACTCAAAGATCTCGGCCAAGGCGTTGAGGGGTCCAGACGACCGACGCGCACATCCGACCTGGACAGGCTCGACGTCCTGTTTCTAAGGGACTATATGGACCTACCTTGCTTTGCTGGCATTCGTTATGTACTATTAGGGAAATTGCTCACGTGTTACAACGTAAAAATATATTTTAAAAAATATATATAAAATTGTTGTATGTGAAAACAACTAATCTGTTTTGATCCGTATCCCTAGTAACGCACATTCACCTAAATGTTGCCTCAAAGTCGATTGACCAACATAACTTGAACATTAGTTTGCCCTTTCAGCCTAGGTGGAAACCAATTTAGAGGCCAAAAATTTAAATCATATGCAACATTTTTAAAGTGTGCAAAAAAATTCTATCAATTTTTTTAACAAACTCTCATACTGTTTGTGCTTTGAACCTTCTAATATACTTTCACGCAGTTAAATTTAGATAATTACTTTCTATGTGTAGAATAAACGTGAAACATTGAACTGATAATATATGTTAGTTGTGTGCTATTTAATTACTAACAAACACATATAACCCAAAAAGAGAGGGTGAGTTGGCGGAATTAAAGACACAATTAGCAATCAATTGAATGAAGCTAGTTAATCCCTGACCCATAGTAGTTGTCGCTAATATAAATGTATTTGAATATACTTATGGGCTACCACTCTATGTAGTACATGGGCCAGGCCTCTGATGTTGGGCCCAGGGTGGCCTCCCTGCCCTGTGGTATGGACCGGCCGTGAAGTTTGAAGCACATGAAGATGAATAATTCAGATCTATCGGGTAAATGAAGCCTCACATCACTAGGAAATTCATCCACGTGTTCATGCATGACTGCATCGGCCCTACAAGGCCCAATTCGAGGGCATGATAACCTCTTATGTGCGGAAGGCGGTGTGGAAGAGTTGGCCTCCCCCCAAGTGCAAACTTTTTGTGTGGCTCGTCTTACAAAACTGGGTTTCGATGCCGACTGCCCTTCAAAAGAGGGGATTGACCAATTGCGGTGTTTGCTAATTATGTGGAAGGAGCCCGAATCTTTGGCACACCTCCTCTTCAAGTGTCGATACCACGTGAGGATTTGGAACTCCATGCCCTCTTGGGTTGGGAAACCTTGAAACAGTCAAAGATTGGTGGCTTGGCTTCATTTTTATCAATGGCTCGGGAAGGAAATCTCTAGTGTCGCTCATCCTACGGGAACCAACCGGAGTGGGGGGTCAAGGAGCAGATTGGAGTGAGACACAGAGCTCAACAATGCCAAATTATAGCTCACACTGTCACACACTGAGGCACCGTCGGGCTCAGAAGCAGACATCCCAAGCAGGCTGGAGCAACGTTGTGTTTATTACAATCCATCACTCATTACCCATCACCAAACATGTACAGCTCCAAAAACCCTAATCTCATCGCTCTGCAACTGCAATGTCCGTCCCAACTCCCAAAGCCCCAAGGTTGCCTGCGGCGTGTGAACAATCGCAAACGCAGCAGGATTCACCTAGGCGAGCTCCATCGCAATCGTCATCGCGTGAGGAAATAGCATATAACACCACATATTGGTGCTTGTTTTGCACAGAACCACAACATACGTTTGTTTTTGCACAAAACACCATATTTTGTTGTAATCACTTGCACAAAACACATAACCAATCATTACCAGCTTTAATGGCTAATTAATCTTCATTGTTGACTGAATTAGCTTGTTCGGAGTGCATTTCTTTATTTAAAGTTGTACTTAAAAACTTATTTATATAAATTTATATAATACTAGTTACTTATTGCATCTATTGAAACATAAAAATGATGGAATTTTAAATACTATTTTGATATTAAGAAGTGCTGCATAACAAAGTTTGCGCCCATTTAAATGATGAATTACATTATTTGAAGGTACACTTAATTAGGATTTTCTTCTTATGTTTGTCGCATAATATTTCTTTGAAACTGTATAGTAAGTGTATTACATTTATGAACAACCTTTAGAAATCAGCGCTCTACATAATTTCATTGTAAAAGAAATACACATGATTATTTGAACATGTGATGCATATATGTTCACTTTAAGATTACTTATTGAAAAATATTACGCATATTTTTTCCTTTACCTTATTTCTCGCACTCTAAAATAGGTCATGCTCTTGGATGTATAGGTTATATATTGGTTGGTTAAGAAATATCTGATTAACAATTTATTTGTTAATTCATGTGTAGTTTTCATGATACAAAATTATAATTACTGTTGAATATGAACTTAACAAAACCACACAAGATAGTGGGGCCAAATTGACTAATTGATTATCAAAGCTGCTAATGATGGGTTATGTGTTTTATGCAAGTGATTATAATAAAATATGATGTTCTCTGTAAAAACAAACACATGTTATGGTTCCGTGCAAAACAGACACTGTTTCCTCTCGTCGCGTCGATGCTGACGCGGTCACCGGATACGTCCTTTGCCTGTCAGTCTCTATACGGCACAGGATGCTGTCAGCTCGCCGCTGGTCCCCCGGGATCTAAGCTGTCCGTGCACCGCGACTATAGCTTCCCTGTCGTTTAATGGCGTATAGTGAGATTCACTGATTCAGCCCTGTCTGTGATCGAAGGAAAAAATAGAGAAAAACCCCTTAGTGCAGTAGCTACGGGCCAAGTGTGGTCCGGTGTGTCTGAAGTGGCCGGTCACCCACTCACATTGCACGGCTTATATTTTACTGCGAGCCTTTTCCCAGTAGCACATTCTACCGCTGGTTTGCAATCATCGGAACAGAAAACATTACAGCGAGGACGGGAGAGGAGAAAAAGGCTGCAGGTTCAGGTCCATCACTGACAGCGTGCCGCATGCTTGCCTTTTAGCCTTTTGGGAACGAGAAATCTGACACGCCTGCAAGCAAACTGTGCAGCAGTACAATCCTTCCTGTTAGAAATGTTGCAAGTAAACAGTGCGACCCATCAAGTATGATCTACCTTTCCTGATTATACTTTCCTTCTCACAAAGAATTGGCAAGAAATCGGAGCAACACAACAAAAACCACAATAATCTTTATTCCAAAACCCCTGTGTGTACAAGCTACTATAGCTACACAACACCGCGAATTCCATGGCACGCATCAGAATCACCGCGGCGATCGGACCGGCGCTGCCGCCTCAGGAGGCCAGGAGGTACCTGAACCTGAACTCGTACGGCAGCACCTGGATGCGCCGAGCGTCGGCGCCCCGTTGCCGGCCTTCGTCGACGGCGCGCATCGCGGTCTGCCGCAGCTCGGTCGGCAGCTGCAGGCACACCCAGTCCATGAGCGAGTCCACGTCCTTGGCGAAGTCCAGGAGGTAGCAGTGCAGGAGCTTGGGGATCGCCAGCCTCTCCGGCGCCGACACGGCCACCGCCGCCTGCAGGTAGTCCCTCTTGGCGCCCTCCAGCTCCTCCTCCACCCGCGCCGCCGTGTACACCCGCACCTTCATCATTCAGAGAGAAAACAACAGAACATCACCATCAGCATCACCGTCAGTACAACAGCAGCAGTACTCGCATGGTCACCACACCGATCAAGACTCTTGCATGTTACTGTGGGAGTCGGGAGATCTTACGGCGGGGGAGGACCAGCTCCCGCAGGAGAGCGCGAAGGTGACGAGCGGCTCCGGCCACTCCAGTCCGAACGCGCCAGCGCGCGCCGCGGCGTCGTCGCCCGGAGGGTTCACCTGCCCACGTGCCATACGATTCAGCGACGGATCCATGGTAGAAGAAGATACCAGAGATGGAGTCTGGCGGCATCCATCGATCGCGACAGAGTAACTTACATGCTTCACGCTGTAGGGCAGCCGGAGGATGAAGTGCTCGATCGACATGGCGCTGTGCGTGCGCCCACACACCTCTACCGCCGCCTGAAAAAATGGACATCGTTGGCTTCCGTCAGAGTTGGGACAGTATCTTACTTGTTTTACAGCAGGCACGATTAATCTAGGTTGGTTCTTGGTGTGTTCTGAAGGTAGGGCAGGAGCGATGGATGCGGTACCTTGGGCATCATGGCCACGAGCATATGGGGCGTGGTAGGTATCCCTTGCTCCAGGAATGCCTGGAGTACATGACAGGCAAGTGCGTATTAAAACATAGATCAAACAAAGGACACTTCATCTAGCTCAGTAAATTAAGCCTCTGGTGGTGATGATTAAGGAGACATGGATCATTTACTTAACCAAAAGTATATTGACCATGAACTAGCAGTACACACAAACATGCCAGCACTATGTTCAGGGTTCAGGCTTAAACAATAGGCATCTTCAGAACTACTACCCAGCCTGTACTGTAATGTACTGCCGCACAGGCAAAGTTATGAACCTCCCAAAAGGTTCCAACATACTACAGTGGTTCCACGGAAAAGCGACACTGATAATTGAGCTAACTGCCACCAAAAATTTCAATTTCACGCCAGCGGCTAGATGCATATACACTCCTACTATAAGATAGACTCAAGATGAAAGATAATTCAGGAAAAATAGCTACTACTAAAGTGTAGCAGCAGCAAGCAATGATGAGTGCCAGCCAGCTTACATTCATCATGCAGGAGTTGTAGACGTTGATCCAGAACGCCAGCTTCTGCTGATGGGAGAGCCCCGCCAGGTCAACCGAGGCTAGCTTCCGGAGCAAGGCCCTGCAGATTCGCCAGGTAGACGAAGAAACAGCTCCATCAAGCAACGCCATTAAGTCAAACAGCCAACCCCCTACTTACCGGACAGCCAAATCTAACTTGCAATAATTCAACAACGAAACAATGTCCAGGCTGGAGGTGATGATAAGCTAGAACTCACTTCAATCTCCGGGCGAGGAGCGTGCTGCCGGCCAGCGCATTCCGGTCGAACGACGCGGCGTCGATCACGTGGAGCCGCCTGTAGGGGCCGACGTCCCTGCTGCCCAGCTCCAGGATACCGTAGGGGTCCTGAGGGTACGCGTCCTCCGATGAGGAGCCTGAAACCGAGGGGGACAATGGCTGCTGCTCCTCGTCTTGTTGCCCGCCGGCGGCGGGCGCTGCCGGCGAGCCCATCTGGGAGAAGATGGTCAGCAGGCAGCTCAGCAGTTCCTCCGACAATCTGTTGGGCGCGCTCGACCCGTCCTCGGACACCTTTCCTGAATTATTGTTGCTGGCAGCGTCCGCGATCCCTTTGCGGTCAGGCGCAGCACTGATCGTCTGTGTGAAAATTCAGTAGACCAGTACAATTTCAGTAAGTTCCTAGACAGAGCGAATTCAGAAGCGGTAAGACTGGAGTTAATTCAGTTGTTTTTTTACCTGAGCAGCTCTGCGTTTCTCAGGCGCCGCTGTCGGCACCCTTGATTTAGTAACCTTCGGAGATGGCGACAGGCGAGAGTTGCGGCACGACTGGTTCTCCTTTCCAGCCCCGGAGCCGGAGTGGTCATGTTGGTTTGCTGGAACGGGAATTGCCTTTCTTGGTGTCTGCTTGCCGTTCGGCGTTGGACGAGTAGGAGCACGATCTGAACCGTGGTGTATCGTAGGAGAGAATTCTGCATTTTGAGGTGGGCTCGACGGCATGAGCTGCGCCGGCACGCATCCCTCGCCGCCGCCGGGGAGCTGCGTGTTCTTGTTGGAGGTGGAGAAGATGATGGCCTCCTGGTAGATTCCTTGCCGGAAATTCACCACCTGCTCCTCCAGCCGCACAACCTCCTCCTCCAGCACCGCCACCTCCGCGAGAAGAGCTAGCGTCTAATCATAGCAAAATTCGGAAGAACAGTGCACGGAAATTTCAGAATCGAATTGCTCCAAACAGAAACAATAACGCAATACTAGATTCTGAATTCTGATAATGGCCACTAACCTGAGACGGCAGATACGGCGGCAGGCGAGGCAGGGCGCCGAGCGGCCGCGTGAACGCCCTCTCCAGAGCTCGGTGGACGTTCTCCTCGTGCCGCAGCTTCTTCTTGAGCTTGTCCACCTACCATAATTCGAACTTGAGCCACGAACGCAATGCGCACAACAACGAAATGGACCCGTGAATTCAAGAAACTGAGACAGAATTCACGCACATCTTGCTGCAATGCGAGCTTCCGCTCTCGCCTCGACTGGATTCTGTTCATCACGCCTTTGGTCACCGCGCTGGCAGGCCCCTTCACCGGCATGGCCTTCCTCGGGTCCTTCTGCGCCATCATCTGAATTCAAATGACATCGAGAGAAAGATGAAAAAGAGCCACATTCAATTAGCTGTCAAAGAAAACCAACAAAAGCAAAGCGACAGATTCCTGTGCCCTCGATCGATTAAAGGTAAAGCAAAGCGGATTAAAGATAAATCGGGACTCGCTAGCTAGCAATCGATCGAGAGGTACCCAAATTCGAGCTGCTCCCTAAAGCAACTGGTGCCGCCGAGATGAACGAGCCCAAATCATTTGCTTACCTTTGCTTGCACGAACATCAAACAGCAGTGCTCGTCGTTGTACTCTTCCAAATTAAATAAACCATAGGACAAAATAAATCGACGGCGCAGCAGATTAACAGCGACCACTGAAATAAAATACATAGTACAGAGACACCGTATCTCGGCAAACTGAAAGCGGAAAGAAAGGCGTTCAAACAAAACACTGTTGGAACGACGAAGCCTCGGACTGACGGCAAAGTTCGAACCTTTTGCGATCCCGGGGCAAGGAGCTGAGAATCCGTCTCGCACATTGTCACCTCTCACCTCACGGGCGCTCAATTCCAGGAAGAAGTGTGCGCAATTCCAATCATGCGAATGCAAGTGCCGGAAAACAGAGCAGGCAAAAGAAAACAGAGGGGTTGACAAAGCCTACCCTATCGCCCTTCAAGGCCGCCTTCGCGCCGTGCGCCGCCGCCGGCCTCCGAGCCCGGCCATTCATCTCCGAGCGCCGTATGGTCGTGTGTATGAATACCTCGCGGTGTACGGTGGGCGGAACAAAGGAAGGAGCCGACAAGTTATAGCTTCCTCGCGGCGGGCATCCGGACCGCGAGAGAAGACTCCAGCGCCATTAAAGGCACCGCGAGCTCGGCGGTGCTCTTGGGCGGCGGGCGGGACGGGCGGGACTGGCGCGGTCCAGGCACCGCTGATAGAGCCCAGTACTCCTACGCAATCGCGAGCTCTGCCAACGGACTGGATTGGGTAGCGCTTCCTATTGGGTTGGGGGGCGTGGGATTGGGCGGCGTTTGTGGGAATTGGGATTGCGGCGATGGCGATGCCTGTGGCGGTGGCGGTGGCGGTGGCGGTTGCCCTCGATCGTGGGAATCGGGTTTACGCCGTTGTTTGCAGTTTGCACAGCCGGACAAGCCCCCTTTTGGTGCGAGTAGTAGTTGCAGACTTGCGGTGGCATAGTTAAGCTCTTTGTCCATTTGCAGACAGCACCCTTCGTAAATCTCTATTAACCGTGCAGGAGGAGTGTTCTTTACAACGGCTTACTAAACTCACACCAATGCCTAAAAACTGCTACGACAACAAAATTTTATTTAGGCTATTAGTGGATAGAATTGAACTGCAATTCAATTAGTTAATTAGTTGTTGGATTTGCGTCGAGATTTGTGTTCCTCACTGAGTCGCACACATGAATTACAGGTGAGACACATGGGTTGTAACTAAAAAATTTAGGCACCACAAAAGATTTATTTGGCAGGAATTAATTCTAACTCGCACATGATAAAAAGAGTAAAATGTCTTGGAAATAAATGATCCTATTTGACCACTATACATTGCAAGCATAAAAATAGAATAAGGGTGAATTCCGGGTAACTGGTCAAGCTGCTAAAGTAGTGAAAATCCTATCAATAAAATGATCATAATGGAAGTCCATCGATAAGTGGAACGAAAAGGATTTTCCGTGAGTAAATGATCGTCTGATAATGAGCAAGGAATATAGATCTTTTTACTAAAGGGGGTCTATTAAAATCATAATTCATTAGATCTTCGTTATCAATGCCAACTAGATATCATAAGTAGATGGATGCTGGTTGTTCAATCCTTTGATAACCAAGGCCATTATTTGCTGAAGAGAAATGATCACTATGAGTCAGATTCAGTAGAATTGGGTCCATTCCAAATAGTGAGAATTAGGATTCTTGATCCCTCTCAATCCCTCTTTCCATTTGAGGATCGAGAGAGGTATTTTCATAGTCATCTCTGAATTTTTTATTTCATTTTTCTGTGATATGTATTTCTATATGAAAATAGGTTTTTTACGATGTACGATGATCCTTGTTAAAAATCCACGAGGTTATAAATTGTTTGCTCATTATATAATTATTAGGAAAAATCCACGAGGTTATAAATTGTTCGCTCATTATATAATTATTAGGATGAGCTCGCTAACTAATTCATTTTTAGAGCAACAAGGCAAAGCAAGTAATTTATTATAATATGTAGCAATATTATGTCTATAAAACTACTAGGACTAGCACAAGGCAACAGAACATTTTGAGTAGAAGTTGTGATAATATCCATATGAGCCTCATGACATGTTACCTTAGTGATACTTGCCTCATGGGCTAACTTTAGCCCATTATAGGAGATTGGAAGATCCCCATGAAAGCTCGATAGCTTTTAGTGGATTTGTTCCTATTTACTCTAATTGGTAATTAGCAACCTAAGTTGAGCCCTTAGCTCAACATTCTCCTTTAATACATATGTTTCAAATGAAATAGAGTTCGTAGCACAAGCATGATATTAACAGATTAGTATTTTCAAGCTCACAAGTTTTAATAGATTGAGACAGAGAAGTAGTAGTATGTTTATCATTGATTAGCACTTGCTTGAGGATATTAAATTTTTGTTTCCCCTCATCAACAAGGGAGTTTAATTCCTTAATAGTTTTCCTGTGTTTGAACATGGTGTCCATTAAGTATTCAACTTTAGCGTGAGCTTTAGCATTACCACGAACAAAAAAGCAAACACAATTCCCATCTCATGAAAGAAAGCATTATTATCATCCTTTTCATTGTCATCATCATTAGGAGATGTGTTGGGATATATGGTAGGAGTTACCCGATGCTGCATTTGAAAAACGAGGGAACATCACTATAAAGATCAGGACAATCTTTTGCGAGATTTATGTTATCTCGAAATTCATGGCAACTTCTCTCCTTGATGGATTTCTTCTTCATTCATCTTGGCATCCTCCTTAATGATGTGACCGACATATTCTTTGATTTCAGGAACTGGGCGCTAGCTCAGTGGTAGGGTCACTTTCTTGTGATCCAGGCCAGCCGGGTTCGACTCCCATGGAGTATGAATATTCAACCAAGTTTCATGTTCTTCTATAAAATTAAGCCAAGGGTTCCTCTCCTCCGGTCTCGTTGATTTCCTCTACATGGTTATCCATACAACAACTAGAGGAAAACATGTATTTTGATCATGGTCACATCGAGAGGAAATCGTATCATCACAAAACTTAATCAAGAAAATTCAAGGATATATGGATGGACCATGAACACAAGAATGAGTTAATAACTTCTTGCAATGAGTGCTTAGGTTCAAAGAAGACTCACTACCAGCACAAGAGGGAGAAGCATCAACATGGATATGTTCAACACCGTCATATGATATTTCTTTGCTCACAATTACATTACCTTGTGTTAAACCACATGTTGGTGTAGTTGACTATTTCGAAGAATCTTTATGACCGGATATGGAAGCGACTTGGAGCTCTTAATGATGTAAAGTTTAAGAGAGAGCTTCTCAAAGGGTAAATCAGCTTCAAGAGAGATTGAACCACCAAATGTTTCTTCAATTTTGGTCCATATCTCATGAGATGAATTGAACTTAGATCCCATCAGGGCCACATAAACTATGAATTTCAAAAACAATAAAAATTCATTAAATATGTGAGCTTCAAGATTTTAGTTATTTTCATCCACTAAAGATGGATTTTGAGGATCCATTGGAAGATAAAAACCTACATCTGGTTTGCTTGTTGAAAAACCTACACAGAGCAAATAAAAATAAATAAGTTTTATACTAAATAATTTTACTTGTTGAAATTATGTTTCCTACAATAGCATAATCCGTATAATTTTATTTGGTTTGATGGCATAACTAACCACATAACATTGTTTTGGAAAATTAATCTTTGTTATGCAGTCGTAAAGTATACCACTGAACAGTTTGCTAGTGCTACATTTAAATTGTATGTTGCAATAAAATTTCTACTTAAACTAATTTTCTATGGTTGCATATAGTATGCGTATGGGATTTTTTTTACGTGTATGTGTGTCGTTTGATATGTTTTAATATCACTGAATATCACAATAGAGAAAAAAAAGGTATATATAGCCAAGGAAACATCTAGCTAGTGTATACGTTGAAGTGTATTTTTTTTTTGGCGAAAAGAGTATAAATTGAAGTGTTGACAAAGAATAAGAAACTTAACCATTTGCAAACCGTGCAGGAAATAAGACAATGACGCATTTGAAATAAAAGCTACGTGACTTACTGCGAAAACAGGTAGTTTGTTATTTTTTTGGATATTTTTTTTTATCGGATGCCTACCGGCAGCTTTGAGACTTTCCACCTACTTGAGCTCTTCAAGTTGCAACGTTGCGTCCTTGGGTCGGCAGATTCTTTCTGGTTAATTTCCCAGTCCACTTCGGAGACACTGTAATTTATGTCGCAGCGCTAGTACACTGCTAAACAAACAAGCCGAGCGGAAGTTCTTGGTGGCCAACTCCGGGTCTGTCTCCGCGCGGGCCCCGCAGCCGTGCGCTGGAGCGTCGCGACGCGGTGAGCGCCGGCCGGAGACGAACACGCTCCGCCGCCCAACCTTGGTAAGCCTCTCTGACATGTGGATCAGCACATTGGCTCGGTCCCACCATGCAGCGGCACTGCGCGTGTGGGCCCGGGCCACGCAGGCGGGTAAATCATGCTGCGGCGTGCGCCCTCGTCGGAGCTTTTCACTTTACAGCTTCAGACTCCTCCATGGATCATCGTCGACGCACGGCTGGATCGACGATGGTTCGATAGCTTGGTTCACTTTCACTCGATCGTTTTTTATCGACTCGACTCGCTGCGTGCGGCGCGAATTATTGCCCCGTTTTGTAGGTGGCGGCCGGTAGCTGTTCGGCCCCGATCATTGTGGAATTGGAATGACTGTGCGGTACAAGGAGCAGTACCGGGCGAGTACGTAGTTGTTCGGCCGTATGTACGTTAGTAGTTAGTACGTTAGTGTCCTGGGCCATTGATGACCATCAGCTTGGCCATCTTAAGCTCACAGCAACTCGTGTGTATAGCTCACGTGTTCAGCATCGGCTTCTAGACCGTTCATCAGTTCAGAAAATTATAGACGGTGCTAAAATTTTCTTTCAGAATCACTCAGTTTTATAGAGAGATGAAGGGGTGATTGGTACGGCGCGTGTGTGGCGGTGTGGGCTCGCAAAGGTGGCTCGGCGGCGACAGAGGAAGGTGAGGAAGGGGCACGGACGCAGAGGCACATGCCGGTCGCGGAGCGCCGAAGCAATCCGCTCGCCCGCGCTTTTCACGGCCAGCTTGGCTCCATGTCGGCTGCATGCCTTTGTGCACGTGGCCTATAATCCTCCGTGGCCCACCCGAAACGGAAGTTAGCTCAAAGTGTTTGGCACCGAAGATGGATGGTGAGAGAAGAAGATAGTGAATATTCCACAATTAGTTGTGTCCGTATTTTATTATTGTATGTTATATTTTTTGGGTATTTAAAAAATATGAAATAATTCATGGAGATAGGTTATGGTGTACGTTGTGCACCTAAAAAATTTGTGATGAAATAATCCTCCGTGGCCCACTGGAAATGGCCGTTAGCTCAAGTGTTTAGCAAAGAAGATGGATGGTGAGAGTCCCGTACTCAGCCGCCGCCTCTTGACCTAGCCTCCATCTCTCCTCCTACTCCACCATAGATTGGTTCCCCCTCCTCCGGCCGGCCTCGCCGGTGTCAAGAGGGGTGGGGAACCTGATCTATGAGTGGAGGTTTTGATAAAAGTAGTCTTTTTACAAGATTAGATTAGGATTTAGTAGCCATCTTCTTGTGGCCTCTGTCAATGGAGATGGCATCATCGACGATAATTGATCTCCGACCCTTCGATCGACGACGAGATCTTCCTCCCAGCATCAATGGTGGTGTTGGAAGATTAAACTCCTTTAGGTATGGTCCTTCAGATCTTGCTTCGCCAGATCGATTTTGGATCTTTTCTCTTGGTTGCCGCGAGGAGAATTATCCTCGCAGTATTTGTCCCGGCGGCTACATCCTCGACAATGGTGATTCGTACCCTCGACTCCCCAACGATGGCGATCAAGTTATCCGGTTATTTTGCCCTGACATACTGATGTTGGTACTCTTGCCGATGTGGATTGACTACTTCAATGGTTGCGCGCGTGCACGTAGCCTTGGCATTGCGGCTCAAATTAAAATTATGGGAGAACCTCCATTGGTATTTACAGGTTTATGGTTTGGTATCTATCTTGGGCTGCCTTTAGAAAAGTACAAAATTGTGTCATGGAAGAAGAAAGAATTTGAAGACCTCGAAGATTTGTTAGTTTCTTTTAGACTTTATTTTGTAATCGTCAAAGACAGCTCGTGTAACTCTACCATGTACTATTTGTTGCTATAAATATACGTGGTATTGATTTTCAAAAAAAAAAAGATGGATGGTGAGAGGACAACAATAGAATTGCTGGCTGCAAGCCTTATAATAGTTAGCAATAAAAGTATATTATCTATATTTCTTATAAAAGCAAAATCTTACTAAGAAATTATTTAAGTTGTCTATCACAATATGCAAGCTATTCACATCACCCACTATATTAGCCAATCCATTGTTCACCTCATCCCGCCAAAATTAATTAACACTAGTAGAAAAAAGGGCTTCCGTTCGACCCCTTTAGTCCCCAAACAATTTGGTCCACGACTAATATGAGCATTAGTCCCGGTTCAAATGAAAATGTGGGCCAGGAAGCATTAGTCCCGGTTCAAATGGAGGCTTTAGTCCCGGTTTGAGCCACAAACCGGGACTAAAGGGTAGGCTTTAGTCCCGGTTGGTGGCTCAAACCGGGACTAAAGGTCTGGCGCCCATTTTTCCTCTCATTCCTACCCCCCCCCCCCCCCCCCCGCAGAAAAAACGTCTAAAACAAATAAACGAAAATGATAAAAACTTCAAATTTCAAAATCCTTTGACATGCATGTACCTCACGCAACCAACTTTTATGGAAAATTTGAAAATTTGAATTTTGATATTTTTTGCAAAAAAAAGTTGTTCCAAATTAAAACGGCTATAACTTTTGCATACGGACTCGAAAAAAAACGTATAATATATGAAAAACTATGTACACAAAATTTTACATCCGATTTCAACTGCCTATGGCCGTTTGCACAATTTCTTGTTTCTCAAAATTCCAAAGTGAAATATGAAAGCAGGAAGATTTTAGATTTTGTCAGAAATAATGAGAAAAAATGATTTTTTTTTGGATTTTTTCATTTCTTTTGTTGTTTCTTCTACTTTTTGGTCATTTTGAAGTTTTTTATTAATTTTAGAATTTTGATTTTTTTTAAGTTTTTTGTATTATTTTTTGAATATTTTGAGTTTAAAAATTAATAATTAAATTATGCATAAAGATTATTTGGAATTCATTGATGCTTACTATTACTTAATCATTGTTGCTTATTTTGTGAATTATTTGGAATTCAAAAAATTAAAATCATATGTTACCAAAGTGTATGGGTTAATAGAATTGATAGCATAGCATTATCAAGAAGTCGCGAGCGCAGTGTTGGAAGGTAGTAGGGAAGGAATGGAGAAGTTAAGCGTGCTAAGGGTGGAGTAGTGTGAGGATGGGTGACCGACCGGGAAGTGAGGACCATAAGTATGTAATTTAACAAGAGAATAGAGGTGATTAGAGATTAAGTGGAGACAAAAATATGGAAATTTAAAAAATCTGAAAAAAATTTGGGCTTTTTTTCAATAATTCTACCAAAAATTATATCGGATCCCTTTAGTCCCGGTTGGTGGCACCAACCGGGACTAAAGGGTCCTCCAGCCTTCTGCACACGACCCGGACCACGTGGAGGACCTTTTCTCCCGGTTTGTGAGCAACCGGGACTAAAGAGGAGGGGCTTTAGTCCCGCTTTGCTAGTCCCGGTTGGACATCCGGGACTAAAGCCCCTTACAAACCGGAAATAAAGCCCCTTTTTCTACCAGTGTAATTAATTATAGCATAAGTTTGCATACAACATAATCACCTCATCAATTCTTTTAAGCTATACAGTTAACCATTTTACCATTTTTTGTTAGCAAATACACAACAATTTCACTTTAATTAGATTGAGCCTTAAATATTGTGGCCAATTGAATCTTTAAATTACAATAAATAATTTCACATTTCATATGTCTTATATATAGTATAGTTTTTATAGATATTCCCGCTGCAACGCCTGGAGTATTCTTCTAATTTTATAAATATATAGCTCACTTAACGCTCTTACATAGTACCCAGAAGCAGTGTTGTAGACAGCTCTTGCATAACAGCCACTTATCTTCTCTCTCTTTCAACCCATCAAAAAAATGTTAGTTTTATTCTTATAGCCAGCTAACTAAATTTTATTATACTTGCTCTCAGAGTACTTTGTCTATGCTGTGGCGCACCTATGCCGCTTGAAGAATTCCCAGTGGCGCATGCAACGAAACGCCTCTTCTTAATGGCTCAAATTGTTTACATATTGAAGTATAGCCAACTGTAACCCGAGTTATATAAGAAAAAAATTAGTGAGTAGGGATTTTTGGCTCCGAAGTCTAGGGACCCCTTATTCTTAAAAGTTTGTTTATAAGTTTATATAGAAGTAATCCACGATGCATCCTACATGTAAAATCTCAATTGAAGTACTCTATTCCAAGCTATAATTTTTTTTAAAGCAGCGCATATTCTCCAACTCCAAAATTTCATTAGATTTTGGCATCTTTTTTATGCCATAATTCAAAGAATTTAGCGTTGCTATTTTACTGCTTATATGTTACACCATTGACTATAAAATAGGTCAAATTTAACTAGTTAGACTTAAGATAGAACCTAGAAGTACACTTATTTTTATGGACGGAGAAACTAGAACAATAAGGAAATCGTAAATATCTATATGTACCAAATTGTTTCTAAATAATCTCTGTAGATATTTTCATTACAAGGAAGAAGCAAACATGCACAAGCATCATCCGCTAACCTACACACCTTCTTCATTACAGGCAACAATAAACTTACCAATCTCATCAACTTCCAGAGAATTTCACCAATCTCATCATCATCCAGAGAATTTCACCAATCTCATCGAAATTCACTAACAAGCGTGCAATGTAAACATCAAAAATTTGATGGCTGGAGTGATTGCAACCATACGCCTACAAATCTCCAGTCCTTACCACAGCGGCGGTTCAGAGATCACGAGCCCTCGATATACCCCAAACATAGAACATTCTCTTGCAAGTCTCTGAATGAGAAGGTTGGATAGAACATGCATTATTACACCCCGAGCGCTGCACTGATCTACCTAAAATCTGAAACATGGTCCATAGCCTTCTTTTTCAGAAAAGCTTGCAACCTTTTCTCCCAACCTGGCCCATATGTCCGATGCATTATCAGTGAGCATGCAAGCCCCGCGACTGCAGCTAGCACTGATCCGGTTGCACTTGGTCCCGGCGACCGTTCCACAGCAGTACTGATGATGTTTCATGCGCACAAACTCGACGGAAGAACTACGTTTTTCCCCCTTGTATTGTACAACACTACGTACGGTACGGATCATTGTAGGCTTGTAGCTTACTGTGGATGAGGAGGCCGGCGTCTTGTTCCTGAAGCTGAAGCTGTTCACTGAAAGAGAGTCGGCAACTGTGCAGGAGGTACAACAGTAGCGCAGAGCTTTCGGTACCGGCCGCAAAAGTCATGCTTGCTTTTCGTTTCGTTTCCCTCAACGTTTGATAGTGACCAATTTACCGAGCGTCCGAGCTTGGATTTGATAGTGGACGTGCAAAGAGGATTTTGTATGTTCTGCATTTCTGTGAAGGCACGCAGACCGGGATGTTTTTCCTGAATTTGGTTCCATGCTTGTCTCGCACTTAAAGCTGGGCTGGACAAGAATATATGCTACACCTGAAAATGTCATGTGGAAAGGTGAAGCAAGGAAATATGCACTAGAGCTTAAAAAGCAACTCAAAGGAAGGGATGCATTTTAGTTTTTTTTTTAGGGAAAAGGGATGTATCTTAGTGTGTGATGTCTGTTTTGGTTCACGGGGACAAAGGGTACGTAGGGCTCAACGGGGCGGCACAAACGTGGCTTATTTTTAACCCAAATTTGGGTTAAAAAAAGCGTCCACACGGGCCGCTCATCATTGAGCCATCAACCCCTCATGGTCCTTTTAAATGGGGATAACACATCATGTTGTCAACCCGACGCTGGCGATGCAGCTTGACGGCAACCTCTACGTCCACCAGCCTGACGAGTTAGGCTACTGAGGGGTCGTAGCGGCGCCCGCGCCGATGGAGGCGCACGACAAGGAATCATCTATGAAGCAGCATAATGGCTCATGTCCACCGGACCTCACCGCCACTTGTAATCAAGATCGATGATGACGACGACTTCTAGGCCACTAGTGGCGAGCCCTAGTATTCAAGGGCTTACTTATGCTTTCATTCGTGTTATTTTTAGTTTAACTATGTCTTTAAATGTCTATGTATATTTGTCCTAGTTTGAAAATTAAAAAATATCCTCTTGAAATGGATCACCCCGTTGGGTGCATGACTCACCCTGAACGGACAAGAGGGGACATTGGGTCCGTTTATGTTCTCCCAACACCCAAACGAAATTTTGTGTCTGATCTAGGGCATTTCATGTAAGTTGCCCTTACTTGTGGATGGTTTTTAAATTTGTCCAAGCATTCATTTATTCTTGATATACTTTTCTTCGAATCAAATTCACATGACAAAGATGAGAAAAAGGATCGTGTCAATCATACCGATGGGCAATGTTAGGAATATGCAACATAGTATTTCTCAGGGGCCAAAAGGCCACATATATATAGTACATGTACAGGTGTACAAATATGCAGGAAACCCCCTAACAGGTGGGGAAACTACAATATACATATATACATATATACATCTAACACCCCTCCCCTCAAACTCATGGTGGATCCACAACACAGAGTTTGGAGAGAAAGAAACTATGTTGTGCTCTAGTCTGTGCCTTTATAAAGAAATCCGCTAACTGCAACTCTGAAGGCACATAGTGGAGTGCAATCACCTGGTCCTGCACACTAGCATGTGTATAAAAGGCATCAACACCAATATGCTTGGTAAGCTCATGCTTTACTGGATCACGTGCAATACTGATAGCACCTGTACTGTCAGACAAAAGTGTAGTGGGTGTCGTAACAGAGACCCCAAAGTCAGCAAGTAACCACCGCAACCAAGTCACCTCAGTAGTCAACAAAGCCATAGCTCGCAACTCAGCCTCTACACTCAAATGGAAAACTGCGGTCTATTTCTTCATCTTCCATGCAACGAGCGAACCACCAAGAAACACACAGTAAGCAGAAAGTGAACGGCGATCCATAGGATCACTCGCCCACGTAGCATCCGAGTAGGCCTGGAGCTGGAGAGAGCTGGAACAAGGGAAGAAAAGACGACGAGTGATCGTGCCACGGAGGTAGCGCAGAACACGGAGGAGATGACTATAGTGAACAGTGGTAGGAGCTGGGACAAATTGACTCGGAATATGAACAGGATAAGAGATGTCGGGACGAGTGACAGCAAGATAGACAAGACTCCCAACAAGATGACGATAATGTGTCGGGTCAGGAAGAGGATCATCATCACTAGCACGAAGCTAGACATTGAGCTCCATAGGAGTCTCAATAGTGCGCTCATCCCCAAGAGCAGCACGATCAAGAAGATCCTGGATATACTTTTCCTGGGAGATAGAAAAACCAGCAGAAGTGGAGGAAACCTCAATCCCAAGAAAGTAGCAAAGAGGACCAAGATCAGTCATAAGAAACTGGTCACGAAGGCAATATACTCAGAGTCATCACCGGTGATGATCATATCGTCAACATAGAGGAGAAGAAGAGTGCGTCCACGAGGAGAAATGTAAACAAACAGCGCAGGATCATGAGCGCTAGGGGAGAAACCAGCAGCAGTCACCACAGAGGCAAAATGCTCAAACCAGGCATGAGGGGCCTGTTTCAGGCCATAAAGAGAGCGCCAAAGACGGCAGACCATCCATCAGGAACAAAATACCCTGGAGGAGGCTGCATATAAACCTCCTCACGCAGCTCACCATTGAGAAAAGCGTTCTGAACATCAAGCTGAGACACAGACTAGTGGCAAACAGAGGCGACATCAAGAAGAGTGCGCATAGTGGTCATATGAGCCACAGGAGCAAAAGTCTCATCATAGTCACGGCCCTACTCCTACTGAAAGCCACAAGCCACAAGACGCGATTTATAGCGCTCAAGAGATCCATCAGAGCGGGTCTTGATTTTGTAGACCCACTTGCACGTGATGGGACAAACACTGGGAGGAGGAGAAACAAGATCCCAAGTGCCAGTGCGCTCAAGCGCAGCAATCTCCTCGGCCATGGCAAGCTGCCATTCGGGATGACGCTCAGCATCCCGATAAGAAGTCAGCTCGAGGACAACAGAAAGACCGTACTGACTAGGAGAGTAACGATCAGGTGGACGACGCTGATGAGCAAGAAGAGGAGAGGGAATCTCATCAGAAGAGGAAGACACATTGGAAGAAGAGGAAGAAGGGACATCAGGCGGAGTATCCGGAATAGTAGAACACCGAGAATAATGAAAGGAAAAAAGGAGACAACGGAGAGGTGGATGGGCTGTCAGAAGAGGAAGGAGGAGAACCAGGTGATGAGGAGGACGACGGGGTCAAAGGCGAGACATCGGCAATAATAGGTCCTGAAGGAGGATCAGTAGAAACAGGAGGAGGTGTGGCAGGAAAAAGTAGAAAAGATAGATCCTCTATCGGGTAGGTCGAGGAGGTGGGGCGAGGATAGAAAGGACGCGTCTCATCAAACGTGACATCATGAGAAATGCGCATCCGAGCACCAACATGGTCCCAACACTGATAGCCCTTATGCTCATCACTGTATCAAAGAAAAACACACTCAACAGACTGAGCGGTCAGTTTGGTGCGTTCGCGAGGGGCAAGGAGAACATAGCAAACTCAACCAAACAAACGAAGCGTCGAGTAATCAGAAGAATGACCGGAGAGACGCTCGAGAGGAATACCACCCTGTAGGGCAGCAGAAGGCTGAATGTTAATGAGATAAACTGATGTAGAGACAGCCTCAGCCCAAAAATGCGGCGGAAGAGAAGAAGCAATCATCATGGCACGAGTGGTCTCAAGAAGATGACGATGCTTACGCTCAGCAACGCCATTCTGAGCATGGGCACCCGGACAGGAGAACTGATCAAGAGTGCCCTGCTCAGCAAGAACACCATGCAGCTGCTTGGAGATATACTCACTAGCAGAGTCAGCACGGAACACACGAATAGGTGTAGAAAACTGAGTGAGGATCATAGCCGCAAAACACTGATATATGGAGAGCACCTCACTGCGAGAACGCATAAAATACAACCAAGTGTGCTAGGAAAAACCATCTATAAATAGAATATAGTATCGATTGCCCCCTTTCGAAGCGAAAGGAGCCGGACCCCAAACATCAGAATGAACTAAATCAAAAGGTCGCTGAGATACAGACGCACTGGTAGGATAGGGTAACTGAATCTGTTTGCCCTACCTACAACCCTGACAGTTTAAAGACACATCTCCTGTGACAGACCCCAGAAGACCACGATGAACTAACGATGACAGGCGAGAGCCACAAAGATGACCAAGACGATGATGCCACTGCTGAAAAGAGCCGGTGACGGAGGTGACAACCGCAGGAGAACTGGCAGGAGAGGTGGCAGCGGAAGGAACACGAAGCCAGTCTAACTCCCAAAGCCCCGAAGAGTCACGACGGCGAGGGCCAGCTCCAACTAGGACCTGTGTGTGACGATCCTGAACAGCACAAGAATCCGCGTCAAGAATGACGCGACAACCAGAATCAGTGAGCTGGCTAGCAGAAAACAGGTTCATCTTAAGACAAGGAACATGAGAAATATCAGGAACAGAAAATGAGGAAGTAGAAAGGGTGCCTCGACTAGAAACAGGAAGAGAGGTACCATCAGCAGTGAGAACATTAATAGGAGAAATGAGAGAGCGAAGAGCGGACAGAATAGAAGAATCAGAAGTCATATGGAAGGAAGCTCTAGAATCCAGATACCACAGGGACGTACCTGA
Source organism: Dactylis glomerata (assembly GCA_007115705.1). Taxonomy (NCBI): domain Eukaryota; kingdom Viridiplantae; phylum Streptophyta; class Magnoliopsida; order Poales; family Poaceae; genus Dactylis; species Dactylis glomerata. Next base: position 76,505 of record QXEO01000291.1, on the reverse strand, counting down.
CTGTGTAGAAGGTGGTGGTCACGCAGTGCCAGGAGAATCAGTCATAGAACCAGCAGTGCCTGTCGAAGGAGAACCTGTAGCGGCGAGTGATACGTCTCAAACGTATCTATAATTTTTGATGCTCCATGCTTGTTTATACACCATTTGCTTTGAGTTTTGTTACACTTCATGGCGTTTTTATGCATTTTCCGAAACTAACCTATTAACAAGATGCCACAGTGCCAGTTCCCTGTTTTCTGCTGTATTTGTGTTTCAGAAAAGTTACACAGGAAATATTCTCGGAATTGGACGAAACAAAAGTCGAACCTCCTATTTTCACCGAAGCTTTGCGAAGACCGAAGATGAGACGGAGGGGGGCCAGGAGCCAGGCTCACCACAGGGAGGCGCGGCCCAGCCCATGGCCGTGCCGACCCATGGTGAGGCCAGCTGGCCCCACCTTTGACGATGCCCTTTCGCCTATAAAGTCCCCTCGACGGGAAAAACCTAAGGGACGGATCTCTTTTCCACAAAACATACTGCAAGCTGTCGCCGTCATCGTCGTGAGATCGGGAGGATCCAGGAGCTCTTCCTGGCACCCTGCCGGAGAGGGAAATCCCTGCCAGAGTCCTTCTCCACCACCATGGTCGCCTCCGGAGTGATGTGTGAGTAGTCTACCTTGGACTACGGGTCCATAGCAGTAGCTAGATGGTTATCTTCTCCACCATGTGCTTCATGTTTAGATCTTATGAGTTGCCCTACATGATCAAGATCATCTTTATGTAATTATACATGTTGTGTTTGTTGGGATCCGATGAGTATTGGTACTATGTCAAGTTGATGTGCTGAATTATATATCTTATGTTATCTCTATGTTGTTTATGATCTTGCGTGCTTTCCATTGCTAGTAGATATCTTGGCCGAGTAGATGCTAGTGACTCCAAGAGGGAGTATTTATGCTCGATAGTTGGGTTCATGCCTCTATTTAATCTAGGGGAGTGACAGAAACCTCTAAGGTTGTAGATGTGTTGTTGCCACTAGGGGAAAAACAACATTCTTGTGTACAAGGACATTTGCTTTGTTTATTTTACGCACTTTGCTTAATGCAGTTATCCATTGTTCGCAACTTAATACTCAAGGGCACCTCGGATGATTCCCCACGAGTGGATTATTAGTCATAGATGCAGTTGGATTACGGTCTACGTATTTTGTCGTAATGCCCAGAGTGAATCTCATAGTGATCCTCATGACATATGTACGTTATCTTTATTCTATCAATTGCCCAACTGTAATTTGTTTACCCAGCATGTTGTTATTTATCTTATAGAGAGACACCGCTAGTGAACTGTGGATCCCGGTCCAATTTCCTTTACATTGTTTCACCGTTTTACTTTTACTCGCACTGTTTACTTTACTTGCATAATATTATCCTTTTACCACTTGATACGCTCAATCTTTTGTTTACAGCAAACCGGTGAGATTGACAACCTCATCGTAAGTTGGGAGCAAATTACTTGTTTGTGTTGTGTGCAGGTTCCACGTTGCTGCTGGGTGAAGACACACCAACAATATTCCTGGCGCCATTGTACGGAGTGTCACGAAGCTAGCAAGCATCACCTTCTGAAGTTTGGTTCTTTCTCCTACTGGTTCGATAAACCTTGGTTTCATAACTGAGGGAAGACTTGTTGATGTGCTCATCACACCTTCTCTTGGGGTTCCCAACTGGTCGGTCATCTACATCAACACCGCACCATCAACAAATTTTTCTGGCACCGTTGCCGGGGAGGAAGAAGACTTCTGCAAGTTGAGTCTCTCACGCACAATCTTTTACTTTAATTTTGTTTTGCTTTATTTTATTTTTTCTTGCATCTTTTTATCAAAAATACAAAAAAATTAGTTTTCATTATAGTTTGTTTTACTTGCTTGCTTTTAGTTTTGTTAGAATGGGTACTCCTAAGAACACCAAGTTATGTGACTTTTCTAGCACCAAAAACAATGATTTTGTCTACACTCCTACTGCGCCACCTGCTCCTGAGGCAAATTTTTATGAGATCAAACCTGCTTTGTTGAATCTTGTTATGAAAGAGCAATTTTCTGGTGCCAGTTCTGATGATGCTGCATCTCATCTCAACAATTTTGTTGAGTTATGTGAGATGCAAAAGTATAAGGATGTAGATGGTAATATTATTAAGCTTAAGTTGTTTCCTTTCTTTTTAAGAGGAAGAGCTAAGGATTGGTTGCTATCTTTTCCTAGAAATAGTATTGATTCTTGGGATAAGTGTAAGGATGCTTTTATTAGAAAATACTACCCTCCTGCTAAGATTATAGCTTTGTGTAGTGATATTATGAAGTTTAGACAGTTTGATAATGAACATGTTGCTCAAGCTTGGGAAAGAATGAAATCTATGATAAAGAATTGTCCCACTCATGGACTGACTACTTGGATGATTGTCCAAACTTTTTATGCAGGACTGAATTTTTCTTCAAGAAATCTATTGGATTCAGCTGCTGGAGGCACTTTTATGTCCCTTACCTTGGGCGCCGCAACAAAGCATCTTGACAACATGATGGTAAATTATTCTGAGTGGCACACCGAGAGAGCTCCACAAGGTAAGAAGGTAAATTCTGAAACCTCTTCCTTGAGTGATAAGATTGATGCTATTATGCTTATGCTTTCCAATGATAAATCTCATGTTGATCCTAATAATGTTCCTTTGGCCTCTTTGGTTGCTCAAGAAGAGCATGTTGATGTAAACTTCATTAGAATAATAATTTCAACAATAGTGCTTATAGGAATAATTTTGCTAGCAACAATTATAGGCCGTATCCTTATACCAATGGTAATGGTTATGGTAACTCTTATGGTAATTCCTCCAACAACACTAGGGGCGTGCCCTCTGAGCTTGAAGTCATGCTCAAGGACTTCATCGGTAAGCAAACTGCTTTTAACAAGTCTGGTGAGGAAAAGTTGGGTAAAATTGATACTCTTACTTCTAAAGTTGATAGCCTTGCTCTTGATATTGAACTTCTGAAAACTAAAAGTGTTGCCTAATGATGTGAAGGAAAATAATACTTTTGCTGCTACTAATGCCATTCAAGTTAGAATTGATGAAAATGTTAGGATGTTAGCAGAATTGCATGCTAGGTGGGAGAGAGAAGATGAGATGGATAGAAAGATGAAGGTATGTACTATTACTACCTCTAATGATGTTGTTCCAAATGCTAGCAATCCTCTTACTTTGATTGGTCTAGAGAAAACTCCTACTCCTTGTGCGAAAAAGCCCAAAACTGCAAAAACTTTTTCTAGAAAAAGTGCTAAAACAATTTGGAATATGGGAGATAATAGCTCTATTTCTTTTAATGATTTTGATGTTGATGGCTGCAATATACTTATTTTTTTCTTGCAAAAGCTTGCTTTGAGTCCTAATGCTAGTTCTATTAATGTTTCTTTTACAAATCATATTACAAATGCTCTCATGAAAATTAGGGAGGAAAAGTTGAAACAAAAGGCTTCTATTCCCAAGAAGTTTGAAGATGGTTGGGAGCCCATCATTGATATGGATGTTAATGGTTTTGATTGACATGCTTTATGTGATCTAGGTGCTAGTATTTCTATTATGCCCAGAAAGATTTATGATATGCTTGGTTTACCACCGCTTGAAAAGTGTTATTTTGATGTTCCTTCTGCTGATGTTGCTAAGAAGAAACCTTTGGGAAGGATTAATGATGTTCTTATTATGGTTAACAATAACCTTGTTCCCGTTGATTTTCTTGTTATGGATGTTGAATGCAATGCTTCATGTCCTATTATTTTGGGAAGACCTTTTCTTCGAACTGTAGGTGCCATCATTGATATAAAGGAAGGCACCATCAAATATCAATTCCCACTCAAGAAAGGTATGGAACACTTCCCTAGAAGAAGGAAGAAATTACTTTTTGACTCTATTCTTAGAGCAAATTATGAACTTGATGCTTCATCGCTTGATATTACTTGATTTCCACTTTCTGCGCCTAGCTCAAAGGCGTTAAAGAAAAGCACTCTTGGGAGATAACCCAATGTTTTATTTTCAGTACTTTTTCTTTTATTTAAGTCTTGAAAATTATTACTACTGTAATGACCGCTCCTTATCATTTTATTTCGTTTTTGTGCCAAGAAGAACCTCTAATTTGAGGGAGGTAAGATTTGGGGAAGTTGCTATCCTAAAACAGATTTCAGCGCTGCACCGTAAAAATTCATGAAAATTCTCAGTATATATTTTTGATCTGAAATTTCTTGTGCATATGCCCCAGGTTATATCCAAACTTTCATTAGTTTTGCACTTTTCGATTTGAGCAATAGAAGGTCCTCGAAAAATTCAACCTTTGTCAGTTGTTCTGTTTTGACAGATTTTTACCACTATTTGTGTTTGCCTCTCGATCGCTTTCTTTTTTAGTTCTTTTGATCACAGAACTTTTGAGGAAGTTGCTACAGTAGTATATGCTTTATATGTCATGTTTTTTAGTTGAAACCTGTACCAAAAAGGGTTGATTCACTATTATGCTTATGCTAACATTGCTAATAGAATTGTGTGAAGTTTTGTATGAAGGAAGTTTTCAAGTGTAGGGATTGGAGAATGATGAGATCAGATGAAGAGTGGACAAAAGCTCAAGCTTGGGGATGCCCATGTCACCCCAAGAAATATCCAAGAGGTAGAAGCGTCAAAGCTTGGGGATGCCCCCGAGGCACCCCTTCTTCATCGGCAAAAATCAGGTCACCTTTCAACACACTATATTTTTATTGCTTCATATTCTATGTGTTTTTCTTGGAGCGTGTTTATTTTTGCTTTCAGTTTTCTTTTGTTTTGTCTGCTGCAATAAATGGTTGGACCCCAACAAATTTCTTTTGGAGGAGATTTACTTGGTTTTCATTGCCAAGAACACTCTAGTTTTCACTCTTATCGTTCAACGAGTGTTCTCTTTTTCTAGAACTGCGTTTAGCTTTTGTTTTTTGCCTTGATTTTTGTTCAGATCTTGTTTTATCTTTGCATCAAGGTGTATTTAGGCCACTGGTCTATGTTGGTTTTCATCAAAAGAGTTGCCTCAAAAAGGTTTGAATGGTGTTGGAAAAGAGAAAAAGTTTCATGCAAAAAGTGGTATAAAAAGGAGCTTATTTAGACTGTGGCTTAGACTTTTGCATGCCATGCTTGATATTGTTTTGATAGTTTGCTTAGTAGTTTTTTCTGTAGCATGACTTGTCTCAAATGACTGAGATTGCTTAATGAGCCTTTGAAAAAATCATGCGTTGTTTTTATTTTATGGAAGCATTTATTTGGTTTTCTCCTTGATGCTTTATTTGGGTTGACTTGGCACATGCTTACAACATGTTTGACTCATACAAAGTCTCCATAAGCCTTTATGATCATTTGGTTTTTGACTTGCGATGCCATTTTATGCTTCATTTAATGATGTTTTGTCGCTATGCATGATTATGGCCATTATTGCTCTCTTAGTTGGTCGCTCCCAGTCTTTTGCTAGCCCTCATTTTGTACTGAGTATGAGCTCTACTCGTGCATCCAACTCCCAAAAACCAAGTTATTCCAATGTGTCCACCATACATACCTATTAGCAATTTGCTATTCCAAGTACATTTGACTTGATTTTGTCTATCCTTTGAATTAAACTCTTTTGGTGTTATGTTAAAATTAGTCAGTAAAGCTCTCACGAACCTGATGGCACACTTTAATTTTCCCGCTTTTAAAATTTTGATATTGTGGCTCTTTTATGTTGACGTTATGCTTGCAAGTTGTAAGTTAGAAATTAGCCAAACCATGCCGTCATGGGGTAAGCTTTCAACATTGCACTTTCTCTTATTTGAGTTGGTATTGTGATCTTTTGTTTATGGATACTCGCGATGTGAAATACATTGGGAATCTTGCAGGATCATGGAGTTTGTATATGTATTAGAGAAACGCCTGGGCCGCAAATCTAAGCCATGCATCATTTATGGTGGAAATTTACAGCATGCCCATAGTGGACATTCGATGACGCATCTCAAAATAAAAAGCTATACCAATGGTAAATAAAAGAGATGCCGAGGTGTTCATTGTCTGTTTGTCCTATCATTTTGATGTGGGCTTGTTCCATGTCATCGGGCAAAGAGGTACCCCATTAGCGGTTCTCGATGATACGTGTATACTTACAATGAAAAGAGCTTGCTTGGGACCCTAAGTCGAGTAGCATGAAGTTTGGGTATTTGTACTTCACGGGACACGAGGTTTTCAACTTATGATTTGTCAAGCATATGCTCATAATCGTTCTCGCATTAAGTTTAACCATTCAAGATGCCTATGATGGGGGCAATGAGAGCTCAAAGCTAGTAAGTACCATAATTTTTGAGGGTTTATAAAACTTGCAATCACTGCTTTCCTCTGCGAAAGATCTTTCTTTTACTTTTATGTTGAGTCTCCACCTTCTACCTTTATGCACCATCTAAGAGAGCATAGTTGCCATTCCGAGTTTAATGTGCATAGTCCCAAAGTTTATCATTGATTGATTTATGATTACGGTTTCACTTGTTCTTAAATTATTTGTATCTAGTCGCCCTTTTAAACTTGAAGGTGTCCTATGCATTTATGTTTTGCTATTCTATGAAGGACAAGCTGAAAACCACTTGCTATATTTTTCCATATGATTTGAACACACGTTTGATTTTCATTGTTTTATTATTCATGATCTTTCGTTTGTGTTTTTTTTCATGTTATAACATGGTTGCTAAGTTTTTATTGTCAAGATTATGTCTCTTATGCCCATGTTTTAAGTTCTTTGATCCCAGCACTCAATGCTTTACATAGATGATCAAGATTGTGATGGTGCATGTCACCTCAAAAATTATTCTTTTGTTATCACTTACCTACTCAAGGACGAGCGGGAGTTAAGCTTGGGGATGCTTGATACGTCTCAAACGTATCTATAATTTTTGATGCTCCATGCTTGTTTATATACCATTTGCTTTGAGTTTTGTTACACTTCGTGGCGTTTTTATGCATTTTCTGGAACTAACCTATTAACAAGATGAACAGTGCCAGTTCCCTATTTTCTGCTATTTTTATGTTTTAGAAAAGTTACACAGGAAATATTCTCGGAATTGGGCGAAATAAAGCCAAACCTCCTATTTTTACTGAAGCTTCATGAAGACCGAAGATGAGACGGAGGGGGGCCAGGAGCCAGGCTCACCATAGGGGGGCGCGGCCGAGCCCCTGGCCGCGCTGACCCATGGTGAGGCCAGCTGGCCCCACCTCTGATGATGCCCTTTCGCCTATAAAGTCCCCTCGACGGAAAAAACCTAAGGGACGGATCTCTTTTCCATGAAACATACTGCAAGCCGCCGCCGTCGTCGTGAGATCGGGAGGATCCAGGAGCTCTTCCCGGCACCCTGCCGGAGAGGGAAATCACTGCCAGAGGCCTTCTCCACCACCATGGTCGCCTCCGGAGTGATGTGTGAGTAGTCTACCTTGGACTACGGGTCCGTAGCAGTAGCCAGATGGTTGTCTTCTCCACCATGTGCTTCATGTTTAGATCTTGTGAGCTGCCCTACATGATCAAGATCATCTTTATGTAATCATACATGTTGTGTTTGTTGGGATCCGATGAGTATTGGTACTATGTCAAGTTGATGTGCTGAATTATATATCTTATGTTATCTCTATGTTTTTTATGATCTTGCATGCTTTTCGTTGCTAGTAGATATCTTGGCCGAGTAGATGCTAGTGACTCCAAGAGGGAGTATTTATGCTCGATAATTGGGTTCATGCCTCTATTTAATCTGGGGGAGTGACAGAAACCTCTAAGGTTGTAGATGTGCTGTTGCCACTAGGGAGAAAACAACATTCTTGTGTCCAAGGACATTTGCTTTGTTTACTTTACGCACTTTGCTTAATGCAGTTATCCGTTGTTCGCAACTTAATACTCAAGGGGTCCTCGGATGATTTCCCGCGAGTGGATTATTAGTCATAGATGCAGTTGGATTACGGTCTATGTATTTTGTCGTAATGTCCAGAGTGAATCTCATAGTGATCCTCATTATATATGTACGTTATCTTTATTCTATCAATTGCCCAACTGTAATTTGTTTACCCAGCATGTTGTTATTTATCTTATGGAGAGACACTGCTAGTGAACTATGGACCCCGGTCCAATTTCCTTTACATTGTTACACTGTTTTAATTTTACTCGTACTGTTTACTTTACTTGCATACTATTATCCTTTTACCACTCGATAAGCTCAATCCTTTATTTACAGCAAACCGGTGAGGTTGACAACCTCATCGTAAGTTGGGAGCAAAGTACTTGTTTGTGTTGTGTGCAGGTTTTACGTTGCTGCTGGGTGAAGACACACCAACAATATTCATGGCGCCATTGTCCGGAGTGTCATGAAGCTTCAAGCAGCACCTTCTGAAGTTTGGTTCTTTCTCCTACTGGTTCGATAAACCTTGGTTTCATAACTAAGGGAAGACTTGCTGTTGTGCTCATCACACCTTCTCTTGGGGTTCTCAACTGGTCGGTCATCTACATCAACACCGCACCATCAGCGAGCAGACCATGAAGACGACTGAGAATATCCTGATCAGTGGGGGCAACTGCAGAAGAGCCTGATGAACCAGAAGACGCATGAGCCTGATGCTGGCGACGCAAACTGGGATCCCTCGTATAACAGTTGGACACAGTGTGTCCATCCCTGTTGCAGTAGGTGCAGTAGCGAGTAGGACAACGATCCTGACCACGATGCGGCTGGTGCTGACTCTGATGCTGTCCCTGTGGAGTGGATAAAATATGCGGAACTGGTGACCACAACTGAGTCGAGGGAGCAGGCGACGAAGGAGGACCACGAGCAGCAAGCACAGAAGGAACCTCAAGAAAACCAGCACCACAGAGGCGAGTCTCCTCAGTCCGGAGCTCAGACAACACCTCAGAAATCGGAACACGACCACGAGCAAGCAGTTGCGCACGGCGGGGCTCGAACTCCTTGCGGAGCCGAGATAAGAACTCATAGACGCGCTGAAACTCCAAGTCCGAGCGCACCGTCTGACAACACGGGCAGGTACCACAAACCGCAGTGCGAAGAGAGTCAAGCTGATGCCAGATAGCAGCACTCTGGGTGTAGAACTCATCAATAGTAGACTCACCCTGCTGAAGGGCATGCTCCTGATGAACCACAGACAGATAAAGAGCATCCCCGAATGGCTGATAGCGCTGACGAATATGAGCCCACATGTCAGCAACAGTAGGAAGACCTATAAACTCAGAGGCAAACTGTGCAGAACACTAGAAGTGAGAACAGCTGCAGCACGAGCATCCTCATCCATCTACTGAGTGTAGGCTGTCAGATCCAGCCGATAGGTCTCAAGGGCACTAGACTACTGCTAAAACTGTAGATCATATGCAGCAACAGCACTCCTATCAGCACTCTTAGCAGCATCCTTGTCCGCCTGAGTAGCATCATCATGAATAACAGGTGACATCGGCGGAATAGGAGCCAGAGGAGCAGTGGGGCACGGCGGACAGGAGACCTCGCCGGAGAGCATACCCCATAGACGGAGACCGCGCATATGAACGCGCATAAAGGCAGCGAAATCAGGGTAATTCGCGCCATAAAAAATCACCGGGCATCGAGGAATTGCAACATAGCCCGATAAGGAAGACATCTCTCTCTCTCTTTTCTTTTTTTCGGAAATGAAACAGTCAACGCGAGATCAGATCGCGACGGGGCCGGGCGACGGTGGCGGTCGGGCGGCAACGGTGGTGGGCGGCGGTGGCCGGGCAGCGGCGGCCGGTGGACGGGGACGAGCAGCGGCGGCCAGGCAGCGGCGGCCAGGCAGCGGCGGCCGGCGGATGAGGACGGGCGGCGGCGGCCAGGCAGAGGCGACCGACGGGCGGGGACGGGCGGCGACAGCCGGGCAGAGGCGGCCGGCGGCGACGGGAGAGAGGGGCGGCGGCCGGGCAGAGGCGGCCGGTGGGCGGGGACGGGCGGCGGCGGCCGGGCAGAGGCGGCCGGCGGCGACGGGAGAGAGGGGCGGCGGCCGAGCAGAGGCGGCCGGCGGCGACGGGAGAAAGGGCCGCGACGGCGGCGACGGAACAGGGGTGGCGGCGGCGGGGGGAGATGGTCGGCGGATGTTGCAGAAACGGTGTCTAACCTAGCTCTGATACCATGTTAGGAATATGCAACATAGTATTCCTCAGAGGCCAAAGGCCACATATATAGTATATGTACATGTGTGCAAATATGCAAGAAACCCCCTAACAGGTGGGGAAACTACAATATACAGATATACATCTAACATGCAAATTCTCTCTACCAAATCTTGTAGGGCTCCATTAATTCATAGGATAGGACATATGATAGGGATGTCATGCCTAGTTGAATTCTATAGAAAGATGAATTTTCTTTGATTGTATCAAACAAATTTTTCATGACGGCCTAATGCTTTTTTCCTATAAGATTTACACTACAAGATTTCTATTGAATTTATTCATCTAGGATATGTTTCCATGAGTCGAATAAATTTTCATAGGATCCAAATCCTGCACAGTTTCTATACAAATCCTATGACTCAAAGGAGCCCATAGTAATGTAGCTAGCTAGAATGACTTAGGGTCTATGTGTATGACCTAATACGTTTTTCTGTAAGATTTACACTACAAGATTCCTATAGCCTATAGGGTTCATGTGAGATATGTTCCTATAAATCAAACATCTTGTGTACGGAAATTTTCATAGGATCCAAATCCTGCACAGTTTCTATAACAAATTCTATAAATCAAATAAGCCCGTAGTGCTGTACCTAGCTGGAATGAGTGAGTAGGTGAAAGAACGTATGCATCCACTTGTCCATCGGCCGAAGATTGTCGTGGAAGAACAAGAGTAAAAAATTATACGCGCCAGGAAGAGAATGCCGAGCTCCCGCGACGCTGCGGGCGACCCGCCCCGGCCGGCCTCGCCGGCGGCCGGTGACCTCCCCCTCAGCCTTAGGACTAGCCACCCCATTGCCCCCGCCTCCGCTCCGCAGCCCGCTGGCGCCCCCTCGTCTGCGTCAGCCGGCGCCGCCGCTCCATGGACGGGGCGCCAAGGGTTTCTCTCCAGCGGAACGCCTAGGTGCCTGCGGATGGATCCTCTCGCGCTTCCCCACCCCCACACCACCCCCAGCGATGTGTTTCTCCATTTCGTCCTCGAGAACTTCAGCTCCCTGGTATGCTCTCCGGTCACGCCGGGCTCGCCGCTGTTTGCTCCCTCACCGGTGCACATAGAGGTGACTCAATGCGACCGACAACCTGCTTCCTTTTCGTCTGTTTTTAGTTCGCTGCAGTTTTGGCTAGGATCTTTGTTCGAGAATATTGTTCTGCTTGAGATTAAGTGCAATGTGTTCTGGATCTTCGTTGCTTCACCTCGTATCGCTGCGTTCTTGGTTTCGCTTGGAGGCCTCCGCCACGGTCAGCTGCTTGCGCTGTTCTCGGTCAACTGCTCTGGGCCGTTTGAATCTAGGCCGCGTCACCAGCTTACGTCCGCCTCTGCTTCTCTGCCTGTCTCTGTTCCTGCTGGGCCACATGGGCCGTCTGTTGCCTCTCCTTTGGCTGCTTGTGACGTGGTGGACGCTGAGCCTAGTCCACCCCACCACGAGCCAGCTCTCTGTCCCCCTCTCCCCTCTGTTCGCCGCAGGCGGCGCCCCCCTCTCTGTATCTCTCTCCTTGTTCCAGGAATCCTGCCCTCGCCTGCTGGACCGCTGCCCTTTCCCGTACACCCCCCCGTGAGGCCCCCTCTCCACCTCTGCCTCTCGCTCGGCTCCTCCCCCAACCTCTGCCCTCCCCTCTGAAACCTTTCCTCTTTTGCGCTCCCAGCCCAGCACGGGTCAAATTTCCCCTTCCGGTAGCTTCGGCTTCCGCGCCGCCGCCGATGGATGCTTCCCTCCTTCCTATTCCGAGGTGGCCGCGTCTCCTTCTAAGCCCGCTCCTGTCCGCTCCCACTCCACCCCACCCCCACTTCGCCCTTCTGTTCGCCGCTGCTTCCGGTGCTTGTCCCCTGACCATTTGGTTGCAGCTTGCCGGGATCCCCTCTGCTGCCGCCGCTGTCGGTGTAGCGGCCACCGTGAGCGCTCCTGTAAGTCGCCTGCCTACTCCCCTCCCTCTCTGGTCTCCCCTTTGTTCCGTTCCCCTTCTCATTCCCTCTCAAACTTGTGCGCCAGGTCCCCAATGGACAACGGTGATGCCGCCCCGGGTGCCCCCAACCCTGCCGCCCCCTTGTTCTGCAACCTCTGCTTCGCCTCCGACCACCATCGATCTGTCTGCCGCCTGGTTGTCCCTGCTGCCGTGGAGGCTGTGGCCAATGCGGTAGATGGGCTCGATGTGGGTGACGAAGAAGAGGAAGAGGACGATCCTGACACTACTAGGAAAACAGTTATAGGTAGCACAGCTACCCGTAGCGCATTATATATGTGGTGCGCTGCGGGTATTTATCCGTAGCGCACCTGTGCCCATGCGCTGCGGGTATATGACTTACCCGCAGCGCACCATATATTTAGTGTGCTACGGGTAATTGTAGATCTGGAGGGGGTGCCTTCCCCCAACTTACCCGTAGCGCATGTGTCTGATATGCGCTACGGGTAGTTTAACTACTCGCAGCGCATATCAGACACATGCGCTACGAGTAAGTTGGGCGGGAACAAAGTTCAATTTTTTTTTTGAAATTTTAGACTTACCCATAGCGCACCGCCCAGTGCGCTACGGGTATACATATATGGTGCGCTACGCATAAGTTTTCTACCAATTTTTTTGATATCGGCGGGAAAAAATTCAAACTTTTTTGAATTGGCGGCAAAATTTTGAAAATTTGAAAATGTACCCGTAGCGCACCACCCCCCATGCGCTAAGTTTCCGGAAATTTTTCACCCGCCACACACCCCCCCCCCCCGGGTGGATCGCCTTTCTAGTCTTTTGAAAAATTAAAGAAAATGATAACAGGTTTGAAAAAAATTCAAAAAATGAGATTTAGTTATGTTATGTGAACTAGTAAGTAGGAAAAATAATAAACATGAATTTTGATGTTTTTTTCAAAAAAAACTTTATGTCTCGGTAAACTGGGTATAACTTTTGCATACGAACTCGGATTAAAAAGTTTTTTATATGAAAAAGTATCAGAACGAAAAGTTACATCCGAATTCAACTACCTAGAGTCGTTTCGACAAATTTTAGAATCTCAAAATTCCAAAGGGAAGATGCAGTTTTTTGATGTTTTAGTTTTTCGTGCGAAATAAATTACGAAATTCAAAACACTTACCCGTAGCGCATAGGTGAAGTGGTGCGCTACGGGTAAGTGAGAATCTTCTCACACATCCAATGGCTCACAACGCTTCCAAACAAACACACATCCGTGGCATTATCAATGAAGGCTTTTGATTGGTCGAGAGGGGGTCACGCGGATCCAACCTCTCTTTGTCCTTATCTCACCTCCCCTCTCTCTCTCTTCTTCCTCCATATCTCACCTCATATTTCTTCTCTCTCTCTCTCTCTCTCTCTCATACACATACATAAGCATGAGAAGACCCTCTCCGGCGAGCACTCCGGCCAAGTTTTTCTCCGGCGAGCTCCTCCCCGGCAAGCTTCTTCGTGATGACCTTCTCTCCGACGAGCTCCTCTTCGACGACCTCCTCCCCGACGACCTTCTCTCCGGCGAGCTCCTCTTCGGCGACCTCCTCCCCGATGACCTTCTCTCCGGCGAGCTCCTCCCCAACCACCTCCTTCCCAACGACCTCCTCTCCGGCGACCTCTTCTGCGATGAAGTCCTCTCCGGCGACATCCTCTCCGGCGACCTCCTTCCCATTCTCCTCTTTGATGGCAGCTCCTCTCCGGTGACCTCTTCGGTGACCTCTCCGGTGACCTCTCCGGCGACCTCTCCGGCGGCCTCTCCGGCGACCTCTCCGGCGGCCTCTCTGGCGACCTCTCCGGCGACTTCTCCGGCGGCCTCTGCGGCCTCTCCGGCGGCTTTTTTTTTGAATTTCGAAAAAAATACCCGTAGCGCATCGGCCCTAGTGCGCCACGAGTACGTAAAAAAAATCATTTTTTGAATTTCAAAAAAAATACCCGTAGCGCACGGACCACGTTACCCGCAGCGCATGGGCTGGTGCGCTACGGGTAAGTAAATTACCCGTAGCGCACCAGACCATGCGCTGCGGGTAATTAATTACCAGTGGTGTGGTACCCGCAGCGCCGAGCCATGCGCTACGGGTAACCAAAACACGTGCGCTGCGGGTAGCCTTTTCCCTAGTAGTGTGAGGAGCTTGTGATCGAGGATGACTCCAGCGAGGATGCGGCTCTCCCTGCTGCTGTTGCCGGTGATGACTTCATCCCGCTCGACAATGGCCTCCAAGGTCATGATGAAGAGGGGCTCCAGCCTGGTTTCGACCCAGAGCTTGAGGCCCTGGACGCTGAAGATTTGGAAGTGCCTGTTAGGGCCGACTACGTTGATGTGTACATGCCTCTAGTCAACCTGCGCCACTTTGACCACATCTCCTACGCCTTTGTCAACCCCCCAATCCCTGATCCAGACAATTTCATCCTCCAAGCCGCTGACCTGGGCTGTGGTCCTGATCGGGTCTCCCTTTTCCCCTTGTCCAGAGGTGCTCGTGTCGCTGTCTTTTCCTCCTCGGCTGACCGGGAGAACGCTGTTGGTAATGGGCCCTTTCTGGGAAGAGAGGCGTCTGTCCACTTTGAGCACCATGATGAGTCGGATAACCGCTTCCTCTTTGAGCATGAATCCATGGCTGCCCTTTCCATTGAGGATTTCCCCCTTGAGCATTGGCAGCGTGCTCATATCACTCACTCCACTGTCCCTTTCGCCAACCCTCACTCGATTGATCCAATCTGCCTGACTGGTCTCGACTTCTCTGCTGTCTTGGTCACTGTGAAGGCCGAGACAATCACCGATATTCCCTTAAACCTCACTGTCAAGAACCACTGCAGCATGGGCTCCATTGGCCGAATTGAGATCATTGCCTTTGAGGATCTTACCCCGAGCTCGGGTCACTCTTCCGGGCCGGATTTTGAGCCTATCCCCGAGGCCTTCTCCTCTGATGAAGATGGGGAGTTCATTGAGATTCATGGGGGGATGGGCTTTGCTGATGTTCTTCAGGCCATTGGGCCCCCCCACCTCTGGTTCCCCATGGCGAGCCCACCAGCGGGGCGCCCGCTGCTTCCATTGTTGCTCGCGCTCTTGCCAATGCTCCTCCGCTTCCTGCTGTTTCTGGTCAGCCCATCCTTGCCAAGCCTAAGCGTGTGACCATCAAGCTGCACCTGGGCTTTTTTGATGTCTCTGTCGATGGGTCCAATGGGGAGAGGCTATTCTTTCGTCTGCCTCTGCGCAATGCTTCTGACTCCCCAGGGTGCAAAGGGCTCCTCGTCGCCAACTTCACCACGGCTTCTGTCGGCCTTGTTGACTCCATTGCCCTTGTGGGCCCTCTTCGCTGCCCAACCCTCACGGTTGACGTCCTAGCTCGCTCCACCTCCCCTCCAATCGGCTTCAAGGTCCCTCTCCAGCTCGCCTCTGCCTTGCTCTCGGGACAGGGTGACCCTCTCCTCCCTGCCTCCGACCCGCCCAGCCCTGGGGGCTGCACCTCCCCTAGGTCTGACTCAGCGGCGCTCTCCCCTTGCCGTTCCACAGCCTTGGCATCCCCGATGGTGCGTGACACCCCGTGGCCGGCTGTCCCCTCCCCTCCTCTCCCTCGCCGCAGCTCAAGGCTGGCTACGGCTGAGTCCGACAACTACATCTCCATCGTGGATAAAGCCTCCCTCCGCAAGAAGATGCTCAATGAAGGTGTGGAAGAACCCAGCCGCCGCCGCGGAGAGCTCTCGGCTGATGACCTCCTTGCTGTGGCTGTGGAAGATGGCCACCCCATGGACCCCCGTGACGCTCAGGTTCTGGCTGCTGCCTACGACATCCCGCTCTCCACTCTGGACCTGGGCGCCGCCTCCACCAGCATGTTGACCTCTGCGTCTCCATGATCGAGCTCCCCCCGCTGCCTTCGACCTCTGCGGCCTTGCTGGACGGCCGGCCCCCGACGCAGTCTACCTCTGTTCACGGCCAGCACGATCGCTTGGCTTGTACCCTTTTTCCCTTTTTCGATCTGTTTATTTGGGCCGCTGCTGCCCCTATAATCCCTGGTGGTGTAACCGTTTTTGAGATCTCCTGGACCTTATTTGAGACCTTAATCCGTAGCTCTTTCCTTGAACGCTCCTCGCGGTGTCTTCCTTGTTTTTTATGTTGATTAAGCTTCAGTTTGCTTGCTGGAACGTGCGCGGGCTTGGCCATCTCCGCAAACGTGATGATGCCCGTGCCGCAATCGATTTGTTCCTCCCGTCTCTCCTCTGCCTCCAAGAATCTAAACTGGTTGACATCAATCAGTTTCTTGCCTCGTCGTTTCTTCCGCCGTCTCTTCGCTCGTTTGTTTTCAAACCTTCTCTTGGCGCCTCTGGCGGCATCATCACGGCTTGGGATGACAGCCTCCTTGAACTTCTCCACCATTCCATTGACGAGTTCTCTGTGACCACTACCTTCTCTCTTCACTCTGATAATCTTTGCTTCTCCATTATTAATGTTTATGGCCCTTGTGTCCACGATCAAAAACCTTCTTTTTTAGCCTCTCTCGAACA
Source organism: Dactylis glomerata (assembly GCA_007115705.1). NCBI lineage: Eukaryota > Viridiplantae > Streptophyta > Magnoliopsida > Poales > Poaceae > Dactylis > Dactylis glomerata. The sequence continues at coordinate 59,858 of QXEO01000291.1, read as the reverse complement.
GGTCTACGCTTCCCTTCCCGACTCTGTGGCTATCATGGGGGATTTTAACCTTCTTCGGGCTCCTCGCGACAAATCTAACAACAATTTTAACGCTGCAGAAGCAGCTTCCTTCAATGACTTCATCAATAACCTCGGGCTTCTCGAAATCCCTCTGCTTGATCGTCAATACACCTGGTCCAAATAGCAAGACCCTCCCATCCTTGCCCGCCTCGATCGTGTTCTCGTCAACCCTGCCTGGAGCCTCGCCCTCCCGAACTCCACTCTTACTTCCTCTTGTCGCCCTACCTCCGACCATGTTCCCCTCCATCTCGAAGCTTCCTCCAAAGCCCCCCGCAGCACCGTCTTCCGTTTAGAAAACTCCTGGCTTCAACACTCCTCCTTTCCACCCATTGTCTCTAACAACTGGCTTAGCGTCGGTTCTCAACACTCTCACCTTCTGCCCACCAGCAGGCTCTGCCTCAGACTTAAACGCATCCGGTCGGCCGCTCGAGCTTGGGCCAGGGGCCGACGGCTTCCTTCTCTTTATCTGCTCAATTGTCGTTCGGTTATCCTCTTCCTCGATCACCTGGAAGAGCTCCGGCCTCTGTCTGCCTTAGAGGCTCTCCTCCGGGCTCTTGCCAAGCAGCACCTGAGTCGCTGCAACGCTGACAGAGCTTCTTATTGGCGGCAACGTGCCAAGATTCGGCATTGCACTCTCGGGGATGAAAACTCCCGCTATTTTCACCTTTGTGCCTCCGGGAGACTTCGGAAAAATCAGATCAAGGTTCTGGATGCCGACGATGGCAACCCTATTTTCTCCCACCCTGCCAAGGCCTCCATCCTCCATAGCTTCTACAATGATCTCCTTGGGATCCCCCTTCCGGCCTCGGACTCCCTCGATCTTCATTCCCTCGTCCGATCTTCGTCTCTAGATCAAACCCAGGCCGACTCCCTCATTCAGCCTTTCTCCCTTGAGGAAATCCGAGCTGCTCTTTTTTCCATGAATGATAACTCTAGCCCTGGCCCTGATGGGTTCGGTCCTGCTTTTTTCAAAAAAAATTGGGATCTTATCAAGTTTAGTCTCCTTGAGTCCTTGCACGACTTCCACTCCCTATCCACGGACCTTCGCCCTATCAACAAATCTTACATTGTCCTTCTTCCCAAAAAAGCTGGTGCAAATAAACCTGAGAACTTCCGACCCATCTCCCTTCAGAATTGTTGTCTAAAAATTCATTCCAAATCCCTCACGCTGCGCCTGCGTCAGCTTATTACTTTTCTCGTCCACCCCGATCAGACTGGTTTTATCTCCGGCCGCTCTATCGCGGAGAACTTTGTCTATGCTGCTGACATCGTTCAGTCTTGTCACAAGCGCTCCGCCCCCGCTGCGGTATTCAAGATCGATTTCCGCAAAGCTTTTGACTCCATCAGTTGGGACGCTCTGGATCGCATCCTACTCGCGAAGGGGTTCCCGCCCCTTTGGTGCTCTTGGATTAAGATGCTCAACCAGACTAGCCAGACTGCTGTTCTCCTCAATGGAGTTCCGGGAAGGTGGATCCAATGTCGACGCGGCCTTCGGCAAGGGGACCCGCTCTCTCCTTTCCTTTTCAACATCGTTGCTGACGTCCTCCAGCAGCTTCTTCTCCAGGCCTCCCGCGCTGGCCTCCTTCTCCACCCTCTTGTCGATGATCTACCTTGTCCCATCCTCCAATATGCTGACGATACTCTCATTATCATTCGTGCGGTTCCTCACCATGTCTCCAACCTTAAGAAGCTCCTTGATGATTTCTCGGCTGCTACGGGCCTCGCCATAAACTTCCATAAGAGCACGTTTGTTCCTATTAAAATTGATCCCACCGCTGCTTCTTCCATGGCTTCCACCTTTGGGTGTCCTGTCTCTTCTTTCCCCCAGACTTATCTCGGCCTCCCCCTCTCTACGCACAAACCCCGGTTCTCTGATTTTGCTTCCATCATTTCTAAGAGCGACATGAGACTATCTGGTTGGCGTGGACGTTGTCTTCCCATCGGGGGCCGTCTAATTCTCGTCAACTCGGTTCTCACTCCTCTGATTGCCCATGCCATGGCTGCGGGTCTTCTCTCTGCCGGCGTCATTGAGGCTATTGACAAATGCCGCCGCGCTTTCTTCTGGGCTGGCGAGGAATCGTGCAATGGCGGGCAATGCAAGGTGGCCTGGGCCGACGTTTGCACCCCCAAGAATAAGGGGGTCTCGGCATTCTTTCTATCCCGGCTCAGAACTCAGCTTTGCTTTCCAAATTTCTCATAAAACTCCACTCCAACTCAGATGCTCCGTGGGCTTGCTGGTTCCGGCGCCGGTATGGCTGGTCCAGCCAGCGTGACCTAGGTGACCCCCACTTCCTTGACACTCCCATCTGGAAAAATATTGTCTCTGGGCTTGCCTCCTTTCGCAGGATTTCTAAAGTTGCCATTGGCAACGGAGTTTCGACCGCCTTCTGGCATGACCTTTGGTTGGGGCCCTCGGTGCTCTCTGACCGCTTTCCCGCCCTTTTCTCTCATTTCACCCGCACTAATATCTCGGTCTCCCTTGCCCTTCTCACCGGCCTTCGCAGCTACCTTGTTCCTAGGCTTTCAGTCGCCGCCATGCAAGACCTCCACGCGCTTACCCTTGAGCTCAGCACGGTGGTGCTTCGCACCGATAACCTGGACTCTCGCACTAGTCTTCTTGCTAACAAACCCCTCTCGAACAAATGTTTCTATGCCAACTCTTTCAGGGAACTGCAGGTCGACGAGCTGGCTAGCAGGTTTTGGCGTAGCGCAGCTCCCCTCAAGTGCAAAATTTTCTGTTGGCTCGCCTGGCGCAGGAGACTCCCTACCAATGAACGCCGTTTCCGCCACTCGACTGCTGATTCTCCTGCATGCCCCCTATGCCCCGAGGATGAAGACACGGACCACCTGCTCTTCTGCTGCTTCCGGGCCAGGGAGGTCTGGACCTTCTTCGGCCTGGACGTCGCCAGCTCCGACGCTGCTTGCATGGCTTTCTTCCTCCGGGAACGCTGCGGCAGCTTTGAAGCCTCTACCATATGGATCGCCATTGCTTGGACAATTTGGAAAAGAAGAAACGCCATGGTCTTCAACGGCGTTGATGAAGACCTTACCTTCGTTGCTCGCCGTTGTGTTCAGGATATTAGACTTTGGTCTTACAGATGTACCTCTGCTAGCTTGTCCCCAATTCTTAATTCTTGGTGTCTTCAGTTCGATCCCCCTGATCCCTGACTCCCCCCCCCCCCCCCCCCCCCCCTCTCTCCCTTCTCTCTGCCTTCTCCTTCTTTTTTGTAATGGAACTCTGATTCCCCCAGTTCTGGGGCTTTATTTATATAATGTTCAGGCTGGCGTAAGCCCGCCGTAGTCACGGTCAAAAAAAAAAAGATTGTCCTGGTCCATGCGTGCGTTGCTGCTTTCCTACGAAGGTGACCACGGAGCGCCAGGAGCCCCATCCTTGCATGCATGCTCACATACTTTGTGGGGGTGGCTAGCTAGCCGGTGGCGTAGACTCGATCGATCCGAGATTCCGAGGACGTTTTCGCAGTCGTACACTGGCATTGATTAACAGGATTGGCTATGTTAACCAGTGAATGGTGCGTCCACATTTCGGATTTATGCATTCTTTCACGCGTGCTCGCTCAAAGGCTCAAACGTAGTGCATTACACAACGGCGAGTTCCGGCTCTCAAGATCGCCCGATTTTTAAAAAAAAATTCAAAAAAAAATCATTTAGTGTTTCCGTGGTACATATGGATGTGCACCACATACTTATATGTTTTTGTTAAATGATACTACGTTGTATCTTGGACTACACAAATCATAAAATACTGGGTCCAAAAAGGCGAAAGAAAACTCAAAAGTTTTGCTTTCTTTTATAGATCACATCCGGAAATATATTGTGTTTCATGTACCTTTTTTTTGGATTTCTTGATTTTTTGAATGTTTTTTATTGAAAAAAGGGTCCGAAGAGTGCGGGAGCCAATTTGCTTATTCCATCACACATGCTCTATATGATTTATCGTCTAAACAAATGAGAAGTGAGCCTCTCCTTCAGTCAAGCTGTAATGACCTTGAATATTTTTTTTAAAAAAATGAAATACTGGTAGTCCAATAAGACGGGGCATAATCGCCGTTCACCCATGGGCGGATGCAGAATGTTGGGCATGGGGGGCAGCTGCCCCCACTCAATTTTTAGTTTCTTTCTAATATCTTAAGCTAATGACTGATTTGCCCCACTTAGCAAATGAATTTGGTCCACTTAGCACATGTTTGCCCCCCTAAACATCTATCTTGGATCCGCCCCTGCGTTCACCAAGGGTTACATTAGTACGGAAGTTCGTCGTCCATATGATATGGTTATCAGGAACTTGACCAACATCCATAGTCGTAAGCTCATGAGCCTCATGAAATTCATCTGAATTCGAAATTTCATTTCATTTATCTTAAGCTTGAATCTCTTATTTTTGCTGTTTGCCCCAAAAGCAGCGTAACGGATTTGGCATTCCGTACGTAACGCCGAATGAGCAAGTGGTGCATTTGCTGTATTTCATTTCTTTCTTGGCAACTTCTTCATTTGTTGTTTATCTCGGACTATTTGTGCATGTGCATTGCACGAGTCCTGCCATCTACATGCCGCACGTACAAATATTGTGTGCCAATCAGGCCATGTTATTGCCCACGAATATGCATGGCACATGTAGCTAGATGTTGGCCGTATTTACCACCTAACTCTAGGTGCCAATTTAACAACATGGGTTCCTAATATAAGGTGCCACTTACTACTACACCGTACATGCTAGTACTAGCGCCTACATGTCGATCCAGACAAGAGAATTACTAGAACTCTACAAGATCATGGCAACTATGTAGTTATGTCGTTTGGTGCTACTCAATTAAAATCTTGTATATATAGGACCAAAGATCAAACTCTAAAAGCCTTTTTTCCTTTAGATATGCATATCAAGCCTCCAAATTTGTCTACTGCACTTATAAAAAGAATGTGCCTAGTGTAATCATGTCATTATTTTTGTTTCCATGGCATTAAACTAATCTTAATCATGCACGTGCTTTCTAAACCATCCCTAGGGAAGCACATCCAGGTCATTAAACAACTACTCCCTCCGTTTCAAAATATAAGATGTTTTAGGTTTGTGAAGTAAATGTATCTAGACATCTTTTAGTATGTAGGTTCACTCGAATATACACACTAAAAAGTGTCTAGATATATTTGCTTCACAAACCTAAAATATCTTATATTTTGAAACGGAGGGAGTACTAGCTAGCCTTCCCACATAGGAGAAGAAAGGCAATTGATCGATCTACCAGCAGACAGATTGCAGTGGCGTTCAAATCAGAGGAAAAGCACCGGGCTCACATGATTATCCTCTTTCACTAATGTTCTCCCTGTTTAGAATCTGCACTGAAAAGAAAGTGGTTGGTTTCTCGGGTGTCACCCGAAATGGATGGTACATTTGTCCTCTCTCCCTTCAATCTTGCCTGATTGATCCTAGCCTCATAGATAGCGTACGCCCTGGTGCATAGATGAAATAAAATCGTTTGCTTTTAAGGTGAGGCTGTGGGGTGAGCAATGCGTTACCTGAATTATTGCTGAGCATACATATGCTCGATGATCTGTAATTCATTTGAGGCATGCCTGAGGAGAATAATGTGGCTGGTGCTTGCTAGTTCATCTTGGCAGACAGGATTGATACAGGATAGGATAACATATAGCCCGTAGATTCCACATAGAGACCTGGAATCCATGATATGTCCGGAAGAGTTCATGTTACTACAGTAGTGGTGGATGCATGTGTCATGTGTCACAGTGTCAGCCACCAACGTAGTAGTGTAGTCCGCTGGATCTGTCTGCATTTCTGTATGGGAATGCTACTGGAGTGTGCTAGCCTGGAAGCATGATGAAAGAGATCAGCTGTGCCGTACACCATTCCTCTTTTTTCTTTTTTACTTATCTTTAGTAGATTTTTTCTTTACTTTGCCAAGACAAGAGAGCTAGTTGAGTTGCGAGAATGGACCGCTATTGTCATTTTCCTCTTCATGTGTTTTGCCCCCGATCACAAGATGACTTGGACCAGTTATTGCCAAAAATAAGAGTTGGTGGTAATGTTTTTTTGGCCCCTTCGAAGTGTGCACAACAAGCATCAGCAGATCCAAGCATGAACAGACAAAGTGAGGTCACACTGTCCAGATGGAGAATTTGGAAGCTCTGCATGAGTAGTTGTTTACACTAATCTTTCAGAAGTTATTTCAGAAGAAAGAAACTTTTGTCGATGTGACAGATTTGTAGAGAAGCCGATAAATTGGTGCTTGCCTTTCTAGCAAACTAGCATAGCGGCCCTCAGAAATGCGACGAAATCATGTTTGGAGGATCAAAAATAATTTAAAATAAATTTAAAATTTAGATATTATGATTTGGAATATTACCAAAAGCATCCTAAGAGCTATGCTAATATGACAATTATGTTATCCAAGAAGGCACACTATTATTGACCATGTGTGTCTATTTCTATATAGCATTACCATAGTATTCTAAATTTTTAAAAAAATACTATGACTTGGACGATAGTTCATATGTGACCTTCTATGAGTATGCACTCTCAGCATCTGATTTGTCTATATGATGTGGTTTCAACAATAATCACAACCACAACTATGGCCATATGCACATTTTACCTTTTGCATACTCCTCACAGGATACATGGATGAAATCAATATGTGAGGAATTTGTTGACTTCAACGAACCTTGATGGAGCTTTTATTTTATCAAGAATCTTTTTTTGGCCTTCGATTTCTATCGACCAAATATATGCTTCCAAATTTATGAAGTGGCTCTGAAAATCCCATTTGTCTATGTTGTGGTACAAATTATAATCACAGCCACAACTATGGTGAGACACAAAGTTTATCTCCTGCACACTCTTCATGTGATACATGGATGAAATCAAGATTTGAGTAATTTGTTGACTTCAATGAATCTTGACTGAGCTTTTATTTTATCGGCAATCTTTCTGTTGGCCTTAATTATTTTTAGTTTTTGCTGACAAAATATGCTTAAAAATAGATGAAATGGCTCGTATTTTTGTCCTTTTATTATTTTCCTCCTTAGTTCAGAAATTGGCAACATGTTGGAAGTGTACCTAGCGATAGATGTCTTCATAGACTAATTGAGAAAAAATATCATAGGGTCCACTTTAGCATTGCCTTATGCCAGATGGTCCCATCATCATGGTGTGAATAAATATCTTAATTAGGGTTCACATTTAAGGTGGACATTAACTTTCAAAGCTTATGATGTTAGTTTAATTTTTGCATATATTACTTTTGTATATCCGTCTCCAGAGACATAGAAGAACTTATAAGGCAAGGATTATATGTATTTACTTCGACAGACCTTGATAGCGCTTCTATTCCCGTTGAGAATATTTTTGTTTGCTTTTCTTCAGTTTATTCAATTATTTGAAATATATGATAAATGTGGTTTTTTTTTATGAAAATATGAGGTATGAAATATTTGGAGAGAGAGCTTTACATTTTTTTTGCAAATGCTATATATTTTTAGTCTAGTTAGTAATGTATAGTTCACTATTTATATGTTTTATATACTCATTAGCATCTTTCTATGTAGCCTAGCATGTGCTTGCCCTTCATGCGTGTAGCTCCTTCAACACATACTTTGGAAGGAAACCAATATACTGTCGATAGCTAGCACATATAAATATTTATATATACTCTTTTTCTCACATGTATTGACACCGTGTCAGTATCTAACATGCATCGGTATTTCATACATACACTTTTTCTAACATGTGAGTTACCAGACTCCATGCAAATCCTTTGGAACAAAATTAAGTGTATCTTCTTAATATACATGGATGGATCATAATTATGTAACATTATTTGGTTATATGATTATATCTTAACCATAGATTTTATATCTTATAGTCAAACTAATTTCCGATTTGGATTAATATGGTATATCGAAAATACAATCCCACATTATGCTTATAGTATATAATAGATAGATACAATCCAACTGAAATTCTTTAACATGATATAAATTTCTGGCTTTGGACTACAACGTGAAGGTCTAGACATATATATTGAAATCTCTAACCGTTTCTTTTAGAACCTTGTAGACATAAAACTTTGGAGGCACGCATAGTATCAATGACTGACACCCGATCAGGTACTCAAAAAAAGTACTAACTAAAGATGATTTGGAGTAGGTTTTCGTGTCCTATTAAATTAATCTAGCTTGCAAGTATGCTTCCATCGCTGCTATTTTCTTTGGGAGCACATCCCATCCCAATTAAGTGTCACCTACAACCACTATTGTTTTTTTGTGTGCCATGTACTAAGAGTTCTATGCCTCCACGCCGGTAATCAGTTACGTTTTTGTTTTCCACATCTTATCTTTTACAGTAGTTTATATTTGTAGGGTGTCTCCAACATAAACGTGTCAAACCGGACTACATATTAACGTACGTAACAATTAATCTCATGTTTAATCTTAGCCACATATTTTAGATCTAACTGTTAATATAATTTAGATGATGTGGATTAATGTGATGTCTCTATTTAAGACTTCCGTATTGTGCTTTTAGTATATAGTAGACGTTACAAATAACCATAGGAGTGGTTTTCGTCGGTAGTTCCTTTCTTATACTCTTTCTTTTTCTTTATTTCTTCTACTAGTAGTTGAAACATGCAGTAAAAACTAATACAATGCAGTATCGAAAATACTTTACGAAAAATGTTGTCAGAGGACACATTAGGAGAATAACGCAGTGCAAACAAAATAGTGGAAAAAAATACATTAGAAAGACAAAATACAAAAATTGAAGTGAAGTAAAAAACCGCCAAAACATAAACCGAGATCAAGTTTTAAAGATCTTATCAAAACAAAGATAGTAGAGGAAACAATAAAAAGGACGAAGCCATGTTCCCCTTTTCGAAATAAAAGATTGACAAGACAGTAAGTTCAATTTTACTAGTGTATGCTATCTATTTTACAACTAGATTTTTGTAACCAACAACCCTCATAATTGGGACCGTTAGGGAATGGAAAGATCTAAAAATAGTATGTTTAGATGCACAAAAGTGTAAACGTACCAAAGACATAAACCATGTATGCAGATATTGAAATTTTTATCATTCACCTATTAGCAAAAGGCAGAAATTGACCATGTCGTTGATGGCATGTTCCGATCTGGCATCTTACTGAGCTTCGACATACATGGAACATTGCATCTTTATTGGAACTTTTTGCGAAAAGGACCTTGGCATTAAAAGAACCATACGATAGTACAAAGCACCACAACAAAAATGAAAATTGCAATGAAATCCTTGAGAGGCCCTTTGTCTTTAACCTCCAGACCATGTTGACGGCGCGCCGCCGCTGCCGCTCCTCCCTAAGTCGACCTGACGTTGTTGGTTGCGGATGGGAAGTCGCCAAATGGGTCTAGAAGACAACATCTGTTCTGGAGACGAAGAGGAAGAAGTAACAGTCGATGAAGTTTCCCACAAGAAGAACTTTCCCTTGAAAGACACACCAATTGCCAAGATCCAAGGAGAATCAATAGAACCGGCGATGCTAACCCTCATGGGCCCTTTGTTGACACCGAATCGGATGCCCACAAGGTAGGGAGAGGCCGCAGAGACCTTATTCCAACACGCCATCGCCACCACCACCTTGCCAATGCCGCTAGGAAGACAAAATCCAAAGGAAAACAGACCTACAAAAAAGCAAACGATGAGAAGAATTGGTCCCACTCCTCTAGCTACCAGCGAGGCCGCCGGATGGAATGGGTAGAGGGGACCAGAAAGGCCAGATCTGGGGTGGCGGCTGGGCACATGATGGGAGGAGAGAGACGTAGTTGGTGGGGAATCTGACTATGACACTTTTCCTTCTATCTTTTTTGGTATTCTTCTAATAAATAACAATACACACACACACACATATTTAAATGTTTGTCTTAAAAACAAATACACCAACACATGTTTAGCCTTTTCTATAAGAACATATGAATGGTTTTCATCACTTTTAACCAACTGTAGGTGTTTGTCAGACAAAAGAATACCATGCCAAAAGTAAATGAACACAATCAGTAATACCTACAGCTGGAAGTTAAATTTACATGAAAATATAATAAATTCATCGTCTAACAATTTCAACCTTTTTTCTCATATTCTTCCTTCTCCATGGAGATGATAATTGGAGGACCCCCAAGTTGGCTAAGTTGAACTTAGTGCCTGTTTGTTTCGTCTTTTAGCTAGTTTCCATGAAAATATGTTGGGTAAACGAAACAAAGGGGTTGGTTGCTGGTTTTCCCTTACTTTGTCCGTGTCAACAAACAATTCAAAATACCTCGACTTTTTCAGAACAGGTCCGAGTCAAATAGCAATGATTCGAAGCACTTCTTTTTCCATTACACTATTTTGGAAACCTAAGGACTCGATTGTATGGATATGGAAAATCGGTAGACTTTTATCGAAGCACCTCCTTTTTCCATACACCAAAAAAGGCTTCGGTAGGAGGTGCTTCCCGAGATTTCTACCATCTCCCAATATAATGGTCTTTGAATATTATTGAAAATATGCCACCGAACGAATCATTTATCCCAACCCCTCACGATATACTTCCCTCGATAGGTTTCTGGCAACGATACACACGGTACTTGTTCTGATCGCCGCCGCCAGTCCTGACCTTGGCTCTTTTCTGTCGGCGGCAGGCCAACCGCAAGTAGTCGAATGCATTGTAGTGCCCACACACTCCTCGCAAGATAGGCTTTCCAGCAAGCACTCGACCACTAACAGACAAGAAAAATAAATGAAAGGACAAGCCATGATAACCACATGTTCCATGAACTACTGTATGCATAAACTTTTATCCATCCAAAAACACAAAGAATTAGATGGAGCAAGTCTTTTATTCGATGCAACACCATCTCAACAACCAATATTGTCATAGAGAAAACACTAGAATTAGATACCTAACTACATTGCCGAGAGTGATAAGTGGTTCTCTCAAATCTCAAAGGCTTTATTAGTCGATGAAGGTGAAGAGAAATAGAAATAAACTGAAATGGGTTCTTTTATGTCAAAAGGAAAGGTCACAATGAGGTTCGAGTCAAAAGATATCCTTAGGATCCTTCATGATTAATTTATCTAGATGTATAAAATATCTTATTCATAATAGAGAAAAAGAGTAAAGTTTATACATGCTTACGAACTCCGATGAACTATACGAAGATTTAACGGCGCTCGTTCCATTGTGTTGCTTAAGCAGAGGTGGATCACCAAACACTACTAGGGACACCGGCGCGACAATGGCAACACAGTTGTGCGCCAAACCTACCAACGTGAGACTCCAGTGACCACAGAAGTGGGGCAACATGCCCGCAAAGCTGTTCCGGTCGAGTCGGAGCTCCTCAATTTCCGAGAAATGGTGTTGAAGTCGATCGGCCCAGTGAGAAAGTTGCCGCTCAAGTTTAGGTAGGTGAAGGTTCGGCTAACGAATGTTGTCGGAACCTCGCTGGTGAGCAGCTTGTTCTCCAAGGAGAGAAAGGTGAGCTCGCAGGAGTTGGCATTGCCGAGCAAACTGGAAAAGGTCCTTGCACGTGCATAATCTAGAATGAAAAGAGTGTCCATGTACATAAGCGCATATCTACACATAAAAAATGATGTGTGGTGGTGGAGCATAGTTGGGGACAAGGGGGGCCATGCCCCCCCCCCCCCCCAAGAAGTTTTTTTTGGACTATTTTTGTGTATTCGACACTTCTTACCACTAGTAATATTGCAAGTGTAACATGTTCACAATATATCAGCGTGGAACCATTATCTTCAAATTATTTCTTTCCGGCGCCATTGCAAGAAAAATTTTATACATATGGTTTCAAACAAATAACTCACGTTATCAACAAACCAGCTTCTCTACTATGATTCTAAAGGTACAACTTAATCGACCGACTCATTTCACCATTCTGGAGAGCCACGTAAGGTTTCCACCCCATGTTGGCGCTGAAGCCTTAAGCTTTCACCTGGAAAAACCTTCACGCCATGCTCGGTGCCTCAAACCGCCCACTGTCCCCGTGCCAAACCTTCCGAACACGGTATGGGAGCTAGATAGAAAGATTTGGTGGAAAAATGCCCAGAATCAGTTAACAGCCAATATAACTTATGTGGCGTGTCTGAAAAGGTTACATCTCCACACACCCTTCTAAGTTCTGTCCACATAACCATCTTGACCCCCACTAAAGCTCTCATAAACCTAATGATCTCACAACCATCATCAAACGCCTTCCTCGGCGTTATGTTTGGTTCTTGGCTAATAGAAAAAAGTCTAGGGAAACTAACTGCATGGGAGAAATCTCGTCCTCCTAGAAACTCACACTGCACCCATTGCCAACTTGGAATTTGCAGCAACTTAGAAACAAGGATTTAACTCTAGCAACCCTTGGCAGACATGGGAATCTCCATTTATGTAATTGACTTGCCTTAAAGTTGAGTTTCCTAGATATTTGTTTCTCAAAATAGTTTGCCAGAGTCCTGATCCATTAAATAATTTCCACAACCATTTCACAACAAACTTATAACATGAGTTTTACCGCAATTGAGGCAGTTTGTCCTATTAATTTGTTACCAAAATTCATCTTGCACCTCGGCTTTCTTTTCTGGACCCGAGTCACACATTTGGGCTACTTAGGAACACGAGGCCCAAGTTAGTCAATAATGGACCATGATTCAACCAAAAAAAAAATAGAGCTCCAATCAGTATCAGAAAGGTCGAAAACTAAACTGCATACATACATTACCGTCGTCCAGTTCACCTCTCTCTCTAGAAAAGCCATTGTTCTCCTCGGTCAGATCACATGAATATTTGCCGAGAGATATCACTTCGGCATCGACTGCGTCGCCAGAAAATATTTTTTATGTCAACTTCATTCATAGCTGTACGCTAACAATGCCTGGCACTATGGAACGACATCGGAACATTGCTGAACCCTGAACCCAGTCAAACACCGATGCCGGCAGTGATTAGCAAGCTAAGCTTGTTCGTTCCCTTCGGTACGACGGTACCCATTTCGGAGAATCCTAACCGCAAAGATTATGCTTGGGATACCATTTCGTGGTACTCCCTCTAATCCATAATACTCTTCGCTTATACGGATGTATCTAGACACATTTTAGTGTCCAGATACATTCGTATTAACGAAGAGTAATATGGACCGGAGGGAGTACGTAATTTACCGCCCACTTTGATCACTCCATACGTATACCTGTATAAAAATACCAAATGATCTGCAGATATACTCAGCAAGTTTAGGATGAGGAACCATATCTCGTCCTACACATTCGTACTGGTGATCCTACTGGCCTCATCCCTCACGAATGCGACCCTGCTGCAGCAGCGAGATCTTCTAAGGACATTCCTGGAATCGAGAGCCCAGGCACTACCAAAAGGGCCCGTTAAGCCCGATACATGGGCTGACCCGGACACATATGCCGAGCCAGACACATGGCCCGACCCTGACAGCAGCTTCAAGCACCTGCCCACGAAGTGCCCGAGCTCGCCGCCGGGCGCCAGGGAGGCCGACAAGATCACGGCGTTGCCCGGCCAGCCGTCGAGCGTCAACTTCGACCGGTACTCCGGCTACGTCACGGTGAGCGAGGAGCACGGCCGCGCGCTCTTCTACTACTTCGTCGAAGCTCCCTACGAGGCCTCCGCCAAGCCTGGCTCAACGGCGGGCCTGGATGCTCGTCGCTGGGTGCTGGCGCCTTCCAAGAGCTTGGCCCGTTCCGAGTGAACCCTGATGTTGGACCAACCCCACGCGCCGAGTACAGTCCGGCGACGTTGACGACGAAGCTCCGACGAGACGTAGTATCGTGTACGTACTCTTATGTCACGACGCACGTAAGCAGCTAGCTAGCCAAGCTCTCTTGCGGAGAGTCGGAACGTGCTCCAGCGTCCGCGCTATCGTCCGCGTGCGTATCGTCTGGCCGTGAAGCTGAGCCACCAACCGCCGCGTCCGTACGCGTCCCGACGAAGACGTACTTGCTGCTTCTGGTCCAGAATTTGTATCTTTCGTGTCCGCAGCGATGTGGTTTCCAGTGTCTTGATCATCTGCATAAACGACAGTAAAAATCTCGTCCGAGATTAGTTCAACCGGTTCCGCGGAGCTCCAATTCCATGATTTCTTCTCGTTGAAAATTACGTCGCGTGTCACAACCAGTTATTTGTTCACCAGATTGTACGCGCGATATGCCTTCGTACCGGCTTCATAGCCGATCATGACCATTGGAGTACTTCGATCCGCCAACTTGCTAGTATGCCCGGTCACCGTCGTCACATGCGCCACGCACCGAAAAGTGCGAAGATGATCAACCGAGGCCTTGCGTCCGTACCATACTTCGTACGGCGTCATACCGACTACACTCTTAGTCGGCGCCCTGTTCAGCAAATAGACGGCCGTACTGACCGCCTCGCCCCAAAACCTGCCTGGCATGCCTTTGCTTTTCATCATGCTACGTGCCATGGCCACCACAGTTTGGTTCCTCCTTTCCACAACACCGTTTTGCTACGGTGAGGTACCGCTGGATCCCATGAGCTTCACAAAACGCCTTGAATTCATTGGAGTTGAACTCACCACCCCGATCGGTACGGAGGGCCTTTAACTTGGCCTCGGCCTCAACCTCGGCCGCCATCTTCACAATCTGGAACGCTTGCAAAGCTTGATCCTTCCTCTTCAGCAACACAACACACATGTATCTACTGAAGTCGTCGACGATGAGCAAGAAATACTTGTTCCCGGCGGTCGTCGCCGGCGTGATTGGTCCGCACAAGTCGCCATGGACTAATTCAAGAACTTTGCTTGCTCGATATTATCCTTCCCTTGGAAATGGGGCTCGCCTTTGTTTCCCAACAAGACAACCATCGCATAATTGCTCAACATGATCAACGCACGGTAGGCCGCGAACCATCTGTTTTTGTCCAAGTTGTTGTAGAGCTTGGAAATTGAGATGCCCGTAGCGCGCGTGCCACTTCCACGCCGAGTCTTCCATGCTTGACATCAAGCATATTGGATCCACACGATCCAAGTTGAGGATGTAGAGCCCGTTCTTCGCTCTCTCCACCTTCATGATGAGTTTTCTCTCACGGCCATATCCTCATAGGAACTTGTCCTTGAACACAATCTCGCATCCACGCTCCGCAAGCTGACCAAGACTGATAATGTTGCTCTTCAACCTAGGAATATAGTACACATCAGTGAGTACCTTGTGACCGCCGTCCTTCAACTCAAACAAGACAGTGCCTCGTCCTTCTATCCCACCGGTCCTTCCATCGCTGAAACGAACCGTCCCTCCCACCGAGAGGTTTAACTCAGAAAACTGAGCCTTGTCGCCGGTCATGTGGTTGCTAGCGCCTGTGTCGAGGTACCATACGTGCGTAGCCGTATTCCTCGTCCTATCATGAAGAAGAACCTTCTCTTCCTCGAGCTTGACGATCTCCGTAGCAGGCTTCTGTGGAGGTGACTCTCCATTATCCGATTGCTCACATACTTCGAGCATCATCATCCTAGGTCCATCATCTCCTTCCATCGCCATGAGAGCCTTCTCCGCCGGAGCGTTGTGACACTCCGATTTGAAGTGACTGAGCTGATTGCACTTATGACAGCGAAGATTCTTTTTGTCGAATTTCTTCTTTGGCTTCTTCCCCTTACCTGACTTCTTCGTCGAGTTGGAGTCTTCCTTTTTTCCACCGCTGCCAGATACACCATCGCTCTTCTCTCTAGCGTCTATTGCCTGCCATAGGGCGCGCGTGAGCATGATATGCTCCTCCACTTTCGCGTTGCCGTAGGTGATCTTCATCCGCTCATCATGCGCCTGGAACCGTCCGACCAAATCATCCAACATGACAGTCTTGAGATCAACGCACTGCTCGATCGCTGACACAATAGAGATGTATCGCGCCGGTGCGGCACGAAGGAAACGCCTAACCACCGAGATCTCCTCGAGCTTCTCGTCCAGTCCGCGAATCCCATTGATTATTGTGGCAACCCTCGAGGCGAAGGCGTCCAGTGTCTCATCTTCTCCCACCTCCAGGTTCTCAAACTTCTTCTGAAAAGTTTGCAGGGTCGCCTCGCGCACACGCGCGTGCCCAAGATTGAGGATCTTGAGCGTGCCCCACGCCTCCTTCGCAGATTTCTTCGAGATCAGGTGCTGCATCACGTCCATCGGCATCACGGAGCAGATGGCCGTAAGTGCTTGTCGGTCCTTGCGGTACTTCGACGCGCCCTTCTTGTACTCGTCGCCGCCTGGATCGACAGCCTCCCAGAGCTCGTTGGACTCGAGCGCCCACTCCATCGTGGTCGCCCACACCGTGAAATTGTCGCGGTTGTACCGTGGGTACGTTGTCGATACCGGCGCGGCCGTGGCCGCCCCAGAATACTCGCCCGTCTCCTTCGTCATGACCTCCCGTTACTAGGAGATCCTCAACGAGCTCTGATACCAATTGTTGGACCAGCCCCGGCCGCCGAGTACAGTCCGGCGACCGCGAGGATAAGTTCCGACAGGATCGTGCGCGTACGTAGACGTCTTCCGCCGATACGCACGTACACCACCGAGTCAGCTAGCAAGCACCCAAGCCTTGGATCGATTAAGCTAGCACTTGATCGACACCAATCAGCTCTTCCGCCGATACGCACGTACACCACCGAATCAGCTAGCAAGCACCCAAGCCTTGGATCGATTAAGCTAGCACTTTGATCGATACCAATCAGCTAGATCAGCTAGCAAGCACCCAAGCCTTGGATCAGTGCTAGCTTAATCGATCCAGACTTGGGTGCTTGCTAGCTGATTCGATGGTGTACGTGTGTATCGGGCGGAAGACGTCTACGTACGCGCACGATCTCGTCGGAACTTATCGTCGCGATCGCCGGACTGTACTCGGCGGCAGAGGCTGATCCAACACCTGACGGCATGACCCTTAGCAGAAACAGGCACGCCTGGAACAACGGTACGATGGTCGGCGATCGATCAATCCCCTTGTACAACTCGACATATGATTTCGTGATTTCAGTCTCGCTGATGGTTGTTGCGGTGTCATGCAGTGGCGAATGTGATCTTTTTGGAGTCACCGGCGGGAGTGGGGTTCTCGTACTCGAACATGTCGATGGAGAACGGCGACACGAGGACCGCAGTGGACGCCTACATCTTCCTGCTCAACTGGCTCGAGCGATTCCCCGAGTACAAGGCCCGCGACTTGTACATCGCCGGCGAGAGCTACAGCGGGCACTACGTGCCCCAGCTCGCCACCATCATCACTGCCCTCCACAAACTCGGCGCCGCAAGCTTCAACCTTAAGGGCATCTTCGTAAGTTGACCAAGCAGCTGCCTCATCATTGATTCGACCTTACATTTTACATGTATTAGCATCGCTGATCCTGACTGAGTGACTGGTTTCATGATTTGTGGGCTCTGCAGGTTGGCAATCCACTTCTTGACGACTTCAAGAACACAAAGGGTGAGTACGAGTTCTTGTGGAACCAAGAGACGATGTCCGACGAAGTGAGCACGGCGTGCAACAAGTCCATGGCGTCGTTCAAAACCGGCCAAATTGATTTTTACAACATCTACGCCCCGATCTGCCTTCCGTCGCCAAGCGGGAGTCACTATTCCAGCGGCTATGTACGTGCTACTACAAGTTAGACTGTATGCTATTTCTCCTCTAGAGATCTCATTAGAGAGGCGGTACTGATGATCAAGTGCTTCATTTGCGACAGTTGGCAGGCTATGATCCTTGCATAGGTTACTATGTCTCCGACTACTTCAATAGTCCTGAGGTGCAGACGGCTATTCATGCTCGAACAAACACAGTGGTTATAATGCAAGTAAGTAGCTCTCTAGCCTACAAACTCTCGATTACTTGGCCATTTCTGAACCCCAACTTCTTCTGCATAGTCCGGGAAACTCAAACTGACCCAACTTGTTCTGTACACAGACACTTGCCCTGGACCGATGCCCCAGTTTCGATGATGCCAACCATCAATTGGCTTGTGGACAACGGATTAAGAGTCTGGATGTACAGGTACGCATTTGCTACTAGAAACTACTAGCATGCATGGTCGACCCGTACATTTGTGCCAGTTGATTTATTATATTTCGTTACGTTGCATTTCAGCATATTTACAATATCGAGCTAATGGCATGCCGTTAGATAGATATAAAATATTCTTGTCAAAATATGACATTTTAGCCACAATCCAACCTTATATCCCTGCAATAAATAAAATGAACTAAACTCCAACCGCGTCGCGAAAGTCAGCATCACAGAATTTAGCTATTTTTATACTTTACAATGATATATAGTACATAAACTAAATTGCTTGCTTCCTGTTTTCTGACTTTCATAAGTTCTAAAGCTGTATTTTTTTTCACCACTGATAAGAGTTATATTCCTTTGTGTGTAAGTATAGTTGTATTCTTTAAGCGCCTAATAAGAGTTATATCCTTACCCACTTAATTAAAAAGGCATGTCTTATGAATTTCTATTAAAATGGTTTTCGTGCATTAATTGATACCAATGCTGGGGTATACCTCTTTTTTAAGGACAATATTGGTTTGTATAAAAAATAGTTCATGGTTCAAATAATATAGAGGATGACTTCACGGTTTCTTGTAACATTTATTTAGCCTATGTAGGGATGACTTCATTTTCTATGGTTTAGCTAATATAATGTGATAGATAGGTGTGAAAAAGGCTTATAGGTGCTACTCCTCTATCCTGACATAATGGCCAACTCAATGGCAGTGGCGATATGGATGATGTGTGCCCGATTACTGCAACAAGGTACTCTATCAAGGATTTAAATTTGTCTATCACAAAGCCATGGCATCCATGGTACACGCCTGACAACGAGGTACCTTTGCAATAACCCTTGGCACACTATAATTTATAATTGACTCTATGTAAACTGAATTATTATAAAATGTAGGTTGGAGGTTAATTATGCTCAACAGTACGATAGAGGATTCACGTTCGCGTCAGTGCGAGGAGCTGGCCACCTGGTTCCTAGCTTTCAGCCTAAGAGAGCACTTGTCCTTTTCTACTCCTTCTTGAAAGGTGTTCTGCCACCTGCGGTTTCAGTATGGAGTCCATGAGCATTGCTGGTTCTTTCTCTTGTTCCCTGATCTGATCTTGGAGAAGTTTACATTCCCAAAGAATCTTGAGAACACATCATCGCTCAACTCAATAATACAGTACGTCATTTTTTTTCCTAGTGCGTCTTTGTTTGTTTGTGTGGTGTAGGTGAAGATGTATACGGAGTGTGACATATGCTCATCGACTCAAGAATCAATATATCTTTTCTTATCGAGGAAAACATAAGTATTGTCGATGCTAAATACACAATGCAAAAACCACAAAAAAGCAATTCCAATTCCCTAACGTATGTCTTATTTTATTAACCTTCTGGAATCTCTAAAACCACAAATACATTTGTCACTTATAGTTTTGCAAAAATGCATCCATTAAATTAACGCAGCGGTCAATTATGGACAAAAAAATGTTGGAACAAAGCTGCGCAATGTTCATGGATGATGGATTTACGATTTGGGAAAAAAGGTGCGTTGGATGAACTCGTCGGTTTATCAGACAAATAAGGCGATCTGACAAGGGTGAAACAAAGCTAGGGTTGTAAACTAAGTTTTGATGATCCCTTTTCTCCAGCAATTATATAAGAGGCTAGGTCCTAGAGTCTTGGTCGGGTTGATTACATATTCCTTGCCTAAGTCGGTTTACAATTCTCTTAGGTGGGTCCTTATACAAACCAATCTTCGGATGCCTCCTAGGCCTTAATCTTCATGGGCTTCTTCCGAATATTGATCAGGGGTACCAATGCGAGCAGCGACACCTAAACGATCGACTGAATGCACTCTTTAATGTAGCTGCACGAGAGGCTCTCTGCCTTTGGTCTAACAGAAATAAAGGCTATGTATTGGCCTTATTGTAGGAGCGTGCCGAGAAGGTTGGAAGGTTCGCCGATCGTTTCCGTCCAGCCCTGCTGATGGTTTACAGTGCTCTATTTCCTTTGAATCCCGCCCCAAAGACTCGGGGTGTTGATGCGTAAATTTTGCAAAGGGGCTGCAATCCACGATTTTATCCGGGCGCAATTGGTAGCAAGGCGCCACAACGGCTCTGGCTTTTGTGCGAGTCCATCACCCTCGCGTCAACTTTGAATTTGAAATATATCAACAAAATTTTAAAATTATGTGGATTATCCATTAAAAAATTGAAACTGAATGCCCATATATAATAATAGGCCGGCCCACTTACGAGAGCTGTTCCTTGTCTTGCTGCAAGGGCAAGGGCGGGGGCTGCTATGCCCCGCTCGTTGCAGGAGCGATTCGCTCCCGTCTGGGAGCAGCATCCGGATGGGCCGAGCCAATTCGGCCCAATAGGTAGTCTTTTTCTTTTTTCTATTCAAATAAATTTTGAATGTGCATAAATATATTTTAAACGAGAAATCCGAATAAATTTCAAATTGGAACAAAATTCGAATTTGGAACAAATTTCGAATTTGGCACGAATGTCGAATTTGGCACGAATTTCGAATTTGGAACAAATTTCAAGTTTAGAACAAATTTCATGTTTGGAACAAAATTCAAATTTGCACAAAATTTGAATCCGAACAAAAATCGAAAGCATAACACAAAATTTAGAACGTAAGGCTGTTTAGATTAAAAAAAATAAAACAAAAAAATAAAGAAAACAGAAAAATGAAAAAAAACGCTTACCTGGACCGGCCCAGCGGGTGAAGCCTTGTGAGCGGAGCGGATTTCACTCCCGCAACGAGCGGGAGTTAGGAATTCGGGGCAAGGGCGCTAGCTGCGTGGAGTCTGATCAGTGCTGGACAATAGCCCAGAGCATAACGGGTCATCAATTCTAAAGATTTGTATCGCCTGGCTCATGGACAACCTTTTTTTTACAAACAGGCTCATGTACAACCCCGCGACAGTTACAAACCGCCAAGAAAAGCGACGGTGCCACATCGGAGTACGTACTTTCCTACCACGTCAGGCCATCCAACGCCACAGTCGTGTTAGCACTTCTCATGGCGCAAAAGCGTCATGGTGAGATGGTGTGTGTCGTCTCGCACTCGTGTCCAGAGAAAGAAAAACCAGCCTTGTTCCTTCCATCATGGCGCATTCTAATTCTAAAACTTAAAGGGCGCTAGCCTACCCGGCTTCCCACGCCATCAGCGATCGTCGCGTATCGTTCCATCGTTGGATGGATGCGTACAGTAAATTCTCTATCCCACTTTTCACCTCACCCGTTCGATCGGTTATCTTTTTTATCACATGCTGCTTCTCCGTTTAAGTCAATGACGAACGGGGCCAGGCACGAGCGGGCCCGATAAACAGAGGCAGCCATCTTAGTCGTTTGCGTAGCCATCTTTTTGACATCCCGTGAAAACCTAGATCGAGAACAAAACTCCTCTCGTCCCCAATCCCAATCCCCGTCTCCTCCTCCTCCCAATCTCCTGACCTTCTCATGGCGGCGCCTCCTGTAGTCTTCTCCATGGCAGCTGGTCCTCCCAACCCTCTCATCCCCCACCCAGCCACAGATCGGCGGCGGAGGCTCATCGGCTAGAGGCGCTGCAGGAAGCTCTTCCTCCATGGCGCGCCCCGAGCTCTCCAAATCGAAGCTACCGAGGCGCACGTACGGTGGGAGGGGGCACTGCGACACAGGAGCTTCACGGGGCGACTCTCACCTAGCTCCCCAAATCGAGGCGGCTGAGATGCACCTCAACAGGAAGAGAAGAGGAGATGGAGCATGGGAGACCGGCGGCGGCGAGGGCCTATCCATGAGTGTCTCAACAGGAAGAGAAGAGGAAGAGGAGGTGGCGTGGGGGGAGACTGGCGGCCGGCCATGGCGCTGCTCGCTGGAGCACGTAACCTCGTTGCTTGTTCCTCCAACCTCCCGAGGTGAGCTCTTCCTTCTCATTTCTTTCCCCTTTTCTAATTTCCTATTTCACACAACCACGGAGGTGGATGTGCCCAGCCATGGACGTGAAGTATCCATCTCTTCCTATCACGTGGTATGCTTCCCCATGTGCTGCCTAGATTTTGTACTCATTGTGTGCTGCAATTTGCGTGGATTTGGTAGGGGCACTTATCTATTCTGCCCAGATATGCAAGATTATGCCATGTTCTTTTGTCTCCTTTTCTGTTTATTGAACCGGATTGACTGAGGAGAGCATAGTTCTTTGGGTTGGTAGTATAAATGATATAGCAGAGTTAGTTGCATCGTAATTAAATTTTGTGGATGCTGTCAAGAACCCATTAGATCTTGTTGCTGAATTTCTTGATATGTTCTGAAGTATGAGGTTTTCAAAAATAGCTGTTTACATTGTATCTCTGCTTTAGTGAGTAAAAAATTTCTTTACCTTTTAGTATGAATAGCTGTACACATTTATTAGATGTTCATGACCAAAATAAATGTTTATTATTTATGGAATTATGGTCAGACTAAATTCTGTGTGTGCCATGTGATCGTGCTCAGATTTTGGAAGGATCGTCCCAAGGAGTGATTTTGGTGACAACTCGATGGCGACCAAGCTAAGTCCGCAAGATTGAAATGCTTGTTTTTTTTATGAGAAGATGGATTAAACATGTGAGTATTCACTTTGAAATATATCCGTCTTTATTTTGATATACATCCATTTTCTGTACCGCTCCAACAAAGGTATAAGGAATACGAGAGGATGCGCCACACAGCTATAGGGAAGGCAGACGCTCTTTTACCATAGCCATATATTTGGATGTGTATTGGCTATTTTAAAAATTTCTGGTCTTGTACACCATATATGTATATTTAGAGTTCTGAATCGATTTGTCCCTGTTTGTTATTCAGCTCACTAAAACTTTTGATGTTGATGATGATTTGCTGATGTTTTGCAGCTCTGACATGGATTTGACCATGGTTCATGGATTTGACCAAAAAGAAGAGCCACAGGAAGGTAATTTGGAGGATTTGACTCTCTTATTTTTTAGGTTTGGTCTTTTCTTTCCTTACCCTTTTCTGGTTATTCTTGTGTAGATGATGAGCTCAACAAAATGGTGAGAGTTGCCTGCCAAATATTTAAGTCTTGTATTTTGTAGGTAGGGTTTTGGTATACAGAAGATTCTTACCAATGGCGATAAAAGGAAGCATTTATGTTTATATTGTCCATGGATGGTACAAGTAAGCACATCTTCCACACCTATAGGTTCATTCAGTTTCATTTAGGTTTGATGCTGATATCCTCCTCACTTCAATCTTAGATTTTGGTTAGCCAGGAATGGGATGGTCTTATTCCAGTAGCACCCCATTAGAACTTGTATTAAAAGAGACTTTTGTTGCATTTACCATGCTATAATATTATTCACATGATCCGGTAATGGATCTACAATGCCATGTAAAGAAGTGACAGTTGGGCTGTACGCTCACAAGATGGACTTTTCTTTTTGCCAAGACGATGGACTTAGCCGTAATCTACTTGGGCCAAAGAGCCTTTTTTATATCAATTTTTTTTATTGTATTATATGTTTCCTTTTCGAGAGGATGTGTGCCGCTATTTAATTGAGAACATTCTAAAACTAAAAGTAGTTTCCTTCACCATTGCAGGTCCTTAATGTGATGTTTTTGGTCCAGTCACAGAGAGGCATTCATGCGAGAGTTGGGTGATTTTGGAATTAGCAGCGATATACAGTGGCCAGCTGATCAGAAGGAATCAGACAGGTAAATCTTGAGTCTATGCCCATTTTCTTTTGTATATTCTAATTTATTCCGCATTTGGTTCAGTTGCTGCATCAGGCAGTGGGTTGCAACTTAATCTAATCATTACACGACCATTGCCTAAAATCTATTGCCAAGATCAGACATATGAGAAGTTACTGGTTCACATGTACATTTTTCACCAGGCTAGATGTCATCTCAATGGCTGGGCTGGCTGCTGAAGGTCTAGAGTACAGCAAGGTTTACTGGTTGTTCCACTTTTTAATTCTATTTGGCGAATTTATGTTCCCAGGAAAAATGAGATTGAGTGAGATCAATGTAATTACCACTAATCTAGGATACTGGACCATATAACAGTGCCAGTTGGTTATCCACACTAGCTTTAACAGAGCAAAAAATCATGTTTCATAGTTAATTTTGTTCTTTTTGGCAATGTATTAAGGCAATTGTATTTATATGCCACTGAACAATGGTTAAAGTTCTGTACTGGTCCATTCCAAATGAACCTGTCAGATGAATCATTGTGTGGCTATTGGAATTAAGGCTTGTTTCTTCGCATTTTTATTCATGTAGTCAAGTTGAAGGTGTGTGTGCTTTATCTCCCTCACGGATCTCCCTTTATCATTTTCTTTGCAGGTATGCAAATGTGGGTTTGCTTTCATGCCTCTAGAAAGGTGCGCTCCTTCTGATGCATTTCGGTTTCATGTATCAATTCTTTACATGTTGCATCCATTACATTCTTCCAGTGACCATGGAATAGAAATCAATTGGTAGGCATGCGATCAAAAAATAAATTCAAGGCCTAGACACAAAACTATCCGGGTTGAGGGTCATCCTTACTGTTGTAACGGCATGAATGCATGATCATCGCCTCTGTGTGTGCTTGGCTCGTCGCTCTTTGAGTAATGTTTTCTTTTGGTTTCGTGTTAGAATAACTAGAATTGTAGCCAAACAATATGTTGAGATTTTGACTCAGATGTAAGCAACCTGGGTGCACGTGCAATACAACTTTGTTTAGTAAATACTAATTTCAAGTATTTTCATATTCACTCCTTCCTGTTTTGCAAATACTAAGTTCAAGTAATATGATATGCACGTAGACCAGGGTACTAAACTGTTTCCCATGTGTTTCTTACGAGTACAACAATATTTGTCTGGTCAGACAACTGCATAATCTACTCACAAAGCCCCTGCGCTGCTGCCAAGAAGGATATGTCTGATGTACCGAAACTTTTGGTATCATGTGTGTTTGAATCACTCAAATTGCCCCTGCTGCTGCCAAGAAGGATGTTTGCTGAGGTACTATTGACCAAGGTGAGAAGTGAACTTGTGCTAATAGATTTATTCCATATATCTATCATGTGTGTCCTGTAATCTCTGAACTTCCTATACTTCATGCTACATGTGTATCAAACTATCAATTAAACTATTAGTTTTCCGACCACATGAAACATTGAAACAAACTGTAGCCCTCTTATTCTTGCAAATTGTGAGAGCTATATAGATACAATTCATGCTGATTTGTGTAGCTATGGTATGTATGCTAGCCTTTATTGGAGAGATATCTACAGTTAATGTGGTTTGTAGACAAAGTTATGGCTTGGATGATCCGGAGATTCCTACACTAACGAGTGGCAAGCAAGCTGTGTACAGAGGTTGCATTGCTTTTTACTCTTTTTTGTCCTGGTCAGAATATATGTTGTTCCTCTCTCGATTCTCTTTTCATGGTAAACACTCTACTCAGCTTGGTTTCATGGATTTATGCCCTTTTTGGTTGTTTATGTTGGTGCAATTGATTTTACGTCTTTCCAGTTGGGAATTAAGGACAAGATAATTAGCTGTGGCTTTGTCCATATGAAATTAAAATTGAATTCTCTTGTTTTTTCTTAATTATATGGACAATATTGCGGAAACTATACATTGGAATTCTATATCGGATTATAAAGTGAGCTTCTGCGTTTTAAATTTTACTCTGAACTTGGACAATTTTGTTGTATTTTCAAACCCCATTGTCACAGGATTATGTAAAAAAATACCCATTGTCATTATCTTGCATCTGCCACTGTTATTAGATATTTAGGTTGCCGTGCCTACCATCCATGGATTGCGTTGAAGCAATGGTCCATAAAGTATGTGGCTGATCGATCTCACTGGAATTTCATATCTTACTATTGTAAATGTAGAATATCATAACTGTGAACCTTTTATATCCGCCGGAGATAATTTCAAAATATTATTTTATGTATTAGCAATCTGAATGTTCATAGTAGTCAACTATTTTTAGGGATGGGCAGTGTGAACGCCCCTATTGATTCTGATTATCTTGCATCTGTCACTGTGATGAGATATTTAGGTTGAGTGCCTACCATCCATTGATTACATTGAAGCAATGGTCCATAAAGTATGTGGTTGATCGGTCTCATTGTAATTTCATATTTTACTATTGTAAATGTAGAATATCATAATTGTGAACCTTATATACCTGTCGGAGAGAAGAAATAGAACTATTCTGTGTTAATTTCAAAATACTATTTTACGTATTAGCAATCTGAATGTTCATAGTACTCAACTATTTTTAGGCCCGGCAGTGTGAACGCCCCTATTGATTCCGATATAGACACTTGTGCAACAACAACAGTTACCCCTGCAGTATCAGACGGTATGTAGTGTCTGGCTTGTAGATTTCTTTCATGATTTCTATGAACTGTTGGAATTACTGATGTTATTTTCATTTTCCATTTTTGGCTTTAACAGAGTCCATGGAATCGACTTTGGTCTAAAGTTGTTTTTGTTTGGTGCTACATGCACAGACACATCTATGTTAAGACCCTCACTGCAAGTCCGCAACTCTTGAAGTCAGTTGTTCAAACAATTTCAACAATGTATATGGCCTGGATGGACCAGACTCTTAATATGTTCTCAGTTTGGTAGATCCTCCTTATCTTGGATGGTTCCTTTTAGTAACCCGTGCGGAATGGACCGGATGAAGACCTTATTACTGCTAGCTACCTCTGTCTCTGCTGATACCCAGTGTGCCGCTGGTGATTGGCGTGCTTTCCTTAGTTTATTGTCGAGCTAGCAAGGGAGTCTCTGGGGTATGCACTATGTTTTCAAGATAATGTGATGCTATTGCTGGCGCACCTGCGTGCCCCCCCTGGATCTATGTAAAGACTGTTTTCTGTAAGCGCACTCTGTTCTGGAATGCTCTTTTGTGAACAGACCTTCTTTGCTAATATGGTAGAATGTAGATGCCCTGGGAAGACGCCCATGGATAGGTCCTATATGTTCAGTCTATGGACTAATATTTATCTGCCCTGGGAAGACGCCCACGGATAGGTCCTATATGTTCAGTCTATGGACTAATATTTATCTACCCACTATCTGCATGAAGCTATTTCATAGATGATAGAACCGAGCTCTGTTAGCTACTGACCGCATATCTCTGTTTATAATCGTTTCCTCTGCATTTGTTTCAAACGGCTACTATTGCCATGAAACGTCGGCCAACAACGCATCCTCCTATAAGTTGGAGAAAAAGTTGAACAGCTTTGCGTGTGTCGTCATATCTAGGTCCGTAGCAAGCAAGAGTTTCCAAGCTGTTGACTCAGAGTTGATTTCTGGAGAATGCGGTGCCGTAACAAGAATGGTACTAAGGGTTTTTAGTTGTGGTTAGATCTCCATGGCTTCTGCTGTCTTGTGATCCACAGTATCATCAAGATAGGTAATATACAAAATAACACTTATTTATGGCAGTTCCTATCAGTTGAGCGAAATTGCATCAAGATAGGTAATATACAACACTGACAGCTACTCATATACCTTAGTTTGCACAGCCATAATTTACCGTACAGGTTCAGATTCCATGAAGCTTGCACCGGTCAATAGGCTGATGATCTTAGATTTACTTAACGCTATGAAATATGAACAATTCAGAAGAATGTTCAAACATGTTTATGTTACCCTTAGAGCTACTTTTTAGGGTATGTGTAATGTTGTTATTCATAATTTTTAGAGCTCGCTCATTTTAGTGTGCCTAGAAAACTACAACATTGATTCCAAGTAGTTAACATGCAGCTCTTGTGTTCTTTCAATGTTTCTGACTTATATTCTGGTCAAGGCTTCAATTATCCATATTCAGATTCTTAAATATACTGCTTTCCTAATAGCTGAAGATAAATCTATTTGGTGGAGTAGAAGTACTTGGACCTGCACTTCCAAAATTGTATAGTATTGGGCTATGTAGGCTGCTAATTTTATTTAAATTAATACAATTTACTCTTTATGGCTACAATGCCGTTTCGAATTTATCCTTTGCGGGAGCAACGCAACGCTATTTAAATTAGTACGATTTACTCTTATGGCTACAATGTCGCCTCGAATTTGCACTTTGCGCCAGTGGCGCAACGGGTCATCTAGTCATGAGTTATAGCATCTCTATCGGCGGCCCCAAAACCGCTTCTAAAATGCGGCTGTCGTCTTAATTGGACTCGGGGGCTAAAAAAGGGCCGCACCGGCGCCCTTAAAATCAAGCCGGCGCGCCCTCCAGTCCAAAAAAAATAGCCGGCGCCCCCACGCCGGCCCCTGCGCGGCAGGATTCTATCGGGGGCGCCGGAAGCACGCGGTAACTCGCTACCGACACCCCGGCCCCACGTGTAAGCGAGCACGGCCGACGGTCAGCCTATTTTATGACAACGCGACCGATATCGGTCGTCGATTTCATTGCGCTGCGGGTTCCCGAGGCGCCGCGCAGAGCCCGACGGCCACGCGGCGACGCCTGCGCCGCCATGAATGTGTGCCGGTGGAGTTTCTCCTTCCGCCATTAAAAGCCCCCCTCTTCCTCCCGACGTCTCACTTCTCCCCGCCGCCCAGCATTCCCTCTTCCTCCCGTCACCTCACTTCTCCCCGTCGCACTACCTTGTCTGACAGCGATGTCGCGCAAAGGTGTCAGCGGAAGCGTCGGCTTCGTCCGGCCGACGAACTTCACCGAGGCCGAGGCGCAGGTTCTCTTGGAGAATGTGATCCTCGTCCCGCCGGCGTGGCACCTGCCGCACGGGTGGAACATGTCGGCGGCGGGCTACACCGTCCCGCCGATACCGGAGGGCGCGAAGCTCGAAGCCCTTATCGACCGCCGTTGGCAGATGCTCCCGATGCACGAGCGGGAGCTGCCGGAGAACGCGCCCCACCGGGAGCGGCAGGACGAGCTTGCGGAGTTCGCCGGCCCCCATGTCGGCAGGTACAATGTTGTCGGCCGGCTTGTCTGGTGGCAGAACCGGGACATCGACGACGTGCTCCGGGAGCACGGCTACGTGCCACCGCCGGTGCGCCGCCCATCTACTAGCGCACGCTCTACGCCGATGCAGGCGATGTCGCGGAGCTCATCCTCGGATGGGCGTTCGGCGGCGCACTCCGTGCCCTACCCACCACCAGCGCGGCGCAGCACCGGCATCATCATCTGGGATGCCGGTGGGTCTTCATCGGCGCCTCCCCGCCACGAGAAGGAGGAGCCAGAGGAGGAGGAGTGGGAGCAGATCCCGTCGGAGCTCCTCGAGGAGACCCGACCATGGTGGATCGCAGACCGGGAGATGCTGGCAAAGCTCTCCCGCCACCCCAATGACCCGGAAGACGCGCCCGGCCTGTCACTTGCCGTCGCACACTCGTTGGCCAGTGCCGGAGGACCGACAGGAGGAGCGCCCGGCGGCCAGCCGGTCTTCGACATCAGCGACAGCGACAAGGACGTCAAGCCAGACGTGAAGATGGAGGACGGCGGCGCCGGCAGCAGCTCTGGAGGGCGTCGTCGTGGCGGCCGCGGGCGCTACGGCGGCCGTTAGGGTTACGGTTTAGAAAAATTTGTAAAACCAGC
The DNA here is from genome assembly GCA_007115705.1 of Dactylis glomerata. Taxonomy (NCBI): domain Eukaryota; kingdom Viridiplantae; phylum Streptophyta; class Magnoliopsida; order Poales; family Poaceae; genus Dactylis; species Dactylis glomerata. The sequence goes on along the minus strand of QXEO01000291.1, from coordinate 30,208 downwards.
GCAAGTTTGCGCCAAAATCAATGAAAATCGGCGGGTTTTTATAATTTGTTCGAATTCATGTTTTTTGGGAGCGGCATTTCGGGGCCGCCTTGTGTGGGAGCCCGTCCCCAAAATTTTGGGTGGCCCTGCCGGCGTCCCCCAAAACGGCCCATCCAGTACCCTGCCGGCCACCATTTTAGGGGCGCCGGTGAAGATGCTCTCATTGTACCATCGAGCAACAACTGAGAGTTCTGGCTCCGACAGAAATAGCATGAACATTGCGCACCACAGTCTGGATTCTCCATCGATGTATGGATCGGCAGTCAGCTCCCAAAATCGCGAGAAAACTCTAGAATGCCTATTATCAATATCACGGCCCATACGTGCTATTTGGAATTAAACAAGAGGGGCAGCTATCTTTCTCAAATGGAGTTCAGGATTTTTCTATGGGGAAATTTTAGGCTGAGATGAACAGAATTGGATCTGCTTGATTGAAGGTCACATCAAATGATCGAAATAATCGGCATGAAAAGCGGGGGCATATGAAAATGAACGGTTTTCTCTATTCTTATTTAAGATCCAAAGGAAGGTAGTATTCCACATTGCCACTTGTGGGGAAAAACATATTATGGGCGCATATGCTGATCCGTCGAGTACTGCTGCCCATCGACAAGTGATTGGCAAGCAAGCTACCGAAACGGTCCCGAAACTTTTTCAGCGGAGGTGTACGCAGCGCACGTAGAGAAACAGCAAAATTCCAACGAGCTAGGTTGCTAGCCAGCCTCCTCTACAGAGAGAAGGAGCTACCTAGATGCCTTCCGACGACACAGCTGCAACCTAGCTAGCGCGGCGTGCCCGGCCCGCCCGATCGTCGTGTCCCTCTCCGGCGTGGGGCATCCATGGGGGTCGATCGACCGTCGACGGCGACCGGCGGTGGGGCAGGCGGGCAGGCAGGAGCATATGGCACAGCTAGATCATGGAGAAGTTAAGGAGATCGAGCACGGCACAGCATCACGTGCGTGCCTGCTTTGCTTTAACGATGGGTCGCCATCGATCGACGCCTAACAAACAACTTCGATTCCCCTCCGTCCTGGATCATATGCGTGTGCCCGCCGGCGCTTTCTCTTCACCGAACATACATGGTGGATAGGCCTTTCGTGTCATTCCTATTCCAGAAACAGTGCGTTGATCAATCGGAAACTTCAGCCGGTTGTAGAAGGAAGTAAGAACATGTGCTGGAGTTTTTATCTGGTGCCATTGATCGGCTCCTATATTGCACATCAGATGCAAGGACATTGGTAAGAAACAAAAGAACAGCATGGGTAGAGAATGAGAATGGCCATGCATGCCCATTCATGCCAGTAGTAATACAGTACACTATCTCAAATTCCCAATGGGGACACACAGGTACAGTAGTTCTTGCAGTGGATCAGAAGCTTCCTTACTGATCGAGTTGGCAACCTAGCTACTAGATGCATGCATGCGCTCTATACAAAGACTGGCTGACCACTCTTCGTTTAGGTACTGCTGATCATGGGCTCTTTAATTCGATCTGAACTAATCTTCATCTGAAGAAGATGCAAGCACCAGTCGTGAACTACCTAACAGCCGGAAACAACGTGGATAAGCATATGCAGCATGTCCTGTCGATCAAACACGCCATGTGCAAGCACACTCCGGAATTAATCCACTGCCAGAACTAGTGCACGCACTCATCAACTATTCGCTAGGAAGCTTTCATTGTACGGGCAAGATCACGGCTGGAATCGATAGGGAAATTAAGACGTAAACATCGACGCGACCTCTGATTAGCTAGCCACTAAACCACTACGCAGTGAGGTGCATGCGCAACAAATGTAAACTGGTAGAATTGTACTCTGTTTGATCATGACACTTGTGTCCATGCGTATATGTGGATCATATGGTTGATGTTTCTGTGATCCTGACATGGGATGCAGAGGCATAGCTAGCGCCCATTTGCAAGTCAGGGTCAAGGATGTCGTAAAGCCAAAGAGGTTTCTGGTATATATACAAATAAGAAAAGGAAAATGGAAGCTAGCTTTTGAGAATTTAGCTAGTGGTGATTGATGTGGAAATCAACAAGTTGAACGTAGCCCATGACGGCAACTTTGAGGAGTAATGGGGTTTGTGGTGATCGACGCATGTTTGAACGAGAAAATAACCCTTCTTCAACCCGGCACCACACTCCAAGTGGTCCTTCCTACGTCCCCCTCGACCTCATCCACCCCATGGGCCACGATCCAAAAGATCTTAATTTGCACTGTAAAAGAGGGCTGAGAATGCCAATAGATGGGGTGCAAATCATTATAGAAAGCTAGCAAAAGTGGCAACTTAAACTACCAATATCTCAACTTTCATATGATATGATATGTCTACGTCGAATACAACATTTTAGGATAATGGCACGACAACCAAGCTCTTTGAAGTATTTCGAAGTTTTCCACCATATTTTTGTAGCAACATGCCATGTAGTGATTGTTTTTCAAAAAACTAAAGCTTTGTTTATCTTGACGTCTCATTGAGTGATAGTATAAATACACAATCGAAACCGCATGCATAGTGCTTTGTACAAAGAAAGCATACGGTTCCGGAATGTTTTTCAAAAATGAGAGCATAGCCCTAGCCTATGCATCGAGCGATGCACACATATTTTTTTATACTTAGTACATAGTACTTAGAGTAGGGTGTAGACATGTATTAACCATTGAAAAATGAGAAGCCACAAGAAGCTATCCATTTTCAATTCTATTAATGTGCTGCCGTCTAGTAGCTGGAAATAAAAGTCTTAAACAAACGTCAGCAGCCGGTTGCAGCCACTAGACATATGCTCCCACTGATCCATCGGGAGTATGTAGGACCATAGATGTATCCAGTATGCAGCCAGTCGAATAACGTGCAAAAAAAATTGTATCCTTTTATTTGTTAAAGATGATATTATTTCGACATGTCCATATTAACCAACACAAAGCTGAAACGCCAATGCGTATTCTAGCTTTAATATCATTATTGATCCCATTTAACCAATTACTGAACATATTGGTAATATTTGAAGGTGGGGTATATTATATGTGAAGTAAGTCCTACATCAGATAATGCGAGCAAATGGACATGAGAGAAACAAGTGTTGTATTCTATCCACTAAGTCACAAAAAACAACACTTGCTACATCCATACCATTTTCGTTTGACTAGGTTATCTTTTGTTAACATATTTTACCACAAAGGAATGACATAAATTTTATGTTCTTTTGTTAACAATGCGGTTCCTAAATTAGAAGGGCTTTTATTATCTATCTCCACAATTTTTTTGTATCTCATGAACAATTATTTTGTAATGCATGCACAATTAATCGAGTAACAACCCACTTATAATTGTCATATTAGCATGAATCGTGATGCAAATCTAATAGGTAAGCAGACGGCTTATATTAGTTAAACTAAAGGGCGTGCAAACTAGCAAAACCGTTGCTTTAATCAAAGCCACTAACATTATTACATCTTCTTGCTTTGTGATTTTTAAAAGGTAAATACTATCTATCGGAGGCCGATTGAACTCTAAACATCGGAACAACCAGACGCCGTTGATTGCCTATTTGATCGGACGCTTCCGATACGCTTTTTTGTCAACCGAACACACGTCATCAACATTAATGGAGGGAGCCACCGGTAAAACCTTCTCTAAATCAAGCTTCATTAAGCGTACGCATTAACCGCGATGATTCCATCCCCTCCCACACCGTACCAATCCACACCCGCCCTGCTTCATCGCCGAGCTCCGCCGACCTCGCCCACGCCGATATCCCAGATCGGATCCCCTCCAACTGCTCCGCCACCTCTTCCGCCTCGGTTCAGGTCTCCCACTACTTCACATCTTCTACCTAGCATCTGGGGCGCCCTGGAATCTGTGAGGAGGCGGTGCCGGCGGCAGTAGGAGGCGGTGCCGGCGGCAGTAGGTGGCGGAAGACTGCATCCTCTTGGTCCTTGGCTTATTAACACCCACGGGAGCCATCTTGATCCTTGCTGATTCACAACAAAGGTTGGAGGTTGTTCCCACCGCTCCCGGTCACCCTCTCTGTGTGTGAATACTTTTCTGAAATCTTTGAACATTACAGTTAGATCTCCATGTGTGACTCAACTATTTGGAATATCTGCAATCATTTTGTTACGGAGATTACTTATATATATATATATTAGTATATTTTATGCTTCCATGTACTGCTTGTTTAGTTCTGGAGAGCTTTACTCAAGCTTCCTGTTTCAAGCCAAAGCCAGTACCTACGGATGATGATGAAGTTGGTACATATTTTGTACAGTTGGTGGGAACCTTTGCTATATTTATACATTTCATATTTGCCTGCTTCTACATGGTTTGTAATATGCTACCTACAATCAGATTGATGCTTCCATGCTGACAAATGTTATGAATGGTTCATATACCTATTTCTGGTCATATTTTTAAATCTGCTATGTTTGAAATTCTTTTGAGGTTATATCAGTTGTGTTAATCTTGCTGCTAGCTAGTTTCCTGTACTACCATGTTCTGCTGGCAATGATGCTTGTTGTGTTGCGCCTGCGCGAGAATAGAAATGTTCGTGCTTGGGAAGCTTTTTTTCTCATGCTTTGTTTTTATCATGTTTCTTAAAAATTCTACACTGATGATATGATGTTGAAGTTGGGTACACATCCTGATAAACTGGAGGCAACCATTGTATATTACACTTTTCAAAAATCAGTGCTTCTACATCTATTTTGATATGTTGCGTACACCCAAATTATATGCTTCTGTTTTCCATGCTTCCATACTAGTGTATATACATCGCATCTTATCCATGTTTGCTTCCACATAATTTTCTGCAATGTTACTCATCAACATGCTTCCGATCTCTTTTGCAGCAAACATCTCAAGCATGACCAAGGATGCCGATCCCGATTGTATGCTCAGGAGTAGTTTTGCCTCTTCATTGACGTCGCCTTCGTCGCCATCCTCGCGCTCTGCTCGACGCCATCCTCGTTGTACATGTTCCGGCAGGCGTCATCCCAGTAATCGTGCTTCTTTAGTCTCACAGACATGGACTGTGATTTCACCATCGGCAAGGTAGACTACTAGCTTAGAAGGTCCCGCCGGCGTGACAGACCTGCGCCATCATCATCAACATGGACCATGGCAGCATGCACCCAAAAACAGAAAACCTAACCTGGTTGTGACCGATTCTTGTTGTATATCGAAGCAAGTTCTGATATCATTGAGAGTGCATGTTTGTCAAACTACTATACTTTTTTTTGTAAGCAATGCTAATAGAAACAAACCTCTGTTTCACAAAAGCAATTTAGTGTTGTTCCATTCGAAGCACTTTTTTTTACGTGGAAGCTCATTACTATATATAAAAATTCTGAAGTTATCTTGGAAACAATCTTGTTTGCCGATGGAAGCAAAATAAATAAATATATACTATTCGGAAGCAAAATCAAATAATTCCTTTTGGAATCAATTATCACTGTTGATACAAACAAATCTTTGTTTTATTGGAATCTACATGGAAACGATTATTTGGCCTTAAGAAGCACATTTTTTTTGCGTTGGAAACAATTCGATCAAAACAATCTTGAAGCAATCTTTCTCTATGCGAAATCAAGATATTCTGTATAAGAAGCAAAATTAAGTTGCACCAGAAATAATGTTTATTATAACTGGAAGCAAAAAAGTGGGAGTAAATCACGGGATGTGGCGTAAATCATGGAGTAGTTATTAGAAAATAAATCACCATTATTTACAACCGCTGCATGCAAAGTGACGGAGTGCTTCTTACTGCCTAATCCAGGTCCCAGATGAAACCAATCGTATGGTGTAGATGTAGTCCGATAGGAAGCTAAGATCGGGATCCGATCCCTAGTGGCTCCCTTTTTAAAAACAAGCCTAAATGATGCAAGCTTGATATTTGAAATATTATTTTGTGCTCGTGGTGAGGTCGCATTGATACTACACTTTTCATTTTGTATGTACCCAAAAGTTATATTTGATTTTTAGTAGATCAACTATATATTAAGCTCTACAACTCTAGAATCAAGTTATGGATCCTAAAAAAATTATAAGGGAAATTATATAGCGTGAACGACTCACTCTCATGTGCGACTGCGCAACAGCCGTCCATTTTTTCACCGATGGACACGGTGGCAACTTTGACTTTCTGCATGGCCACATGGTAAGTTGCCATTCGTCCTAGCGATAAGATCGTCGTATGCCTTATTGGGGTTCTTTTCTAATAGCAATGACAATTTTCATATTTTTGCTAGGAGATTTAATTATCGCAGCAACTCGTGGGGTATTAACCTAGTATTTATTACAGTAACCACGCATGGGTACCAACTAGTTAGTACTACAACGTAATAGTTTTTTTTTTGCGAATCAGTACAACATAAGAGTTGTACAAGCAGCACGGATCAAACTATGTAGAAATCCATTGTCCGGTCACGTTCAGATGCAAGGGACACCTGCACTGATCCAAACAGGCAAATGACGAGTTCGATCAGACACCTCCACGATACACAGCGCAATAACGACTATCCAACCTCCTTAAGCTTCTGTTCCCTCGATCCTATGGCTATATATCCACATGAGAGCTGAATCCCCTTTGCTTAACAGAAAAGCATCACCGCACCAACTTAGCAAGTACCGCGAGCTAGCTTCTACCCCCTCACTCTCCAATGCCGTCTTTCATCGACGGCCCCAGCCTCCGCTCGCTGCTCCGGCCGTCCACCAACGGGCGCCGGTCCAAGATCTCCGACAGCGCTGGCGGCGGCGGCGGCGGCAGAGGAGGGTCAGGAGGCGGCCATGGAGGCGGGATCTTCAAGATGTTCAAGCTCATGCCGATGCTATCGTCCGGGTGCAAGATGGTGGCGCTCCTTGGCAAGCACAACCGGGCCCTCCTCGCCGACCACGCCACCACGGTGACGCTCTTCGGGCACCGCCGCGGCCGCGTCAGCCTGGCCATCCACGAGGACACCCGCGCGCCGCCGGCGTTTCTCATCGAGCTGCCGATGCTCACCAGCGCGCTGCACAAGGAGATCGCCTCCGGGGTGGTGAAGCTGGCCCTGGAGAGCGACACCCGCAGCGCGCGCCGCCGTCTCGTGGAGGAGTACGTCTGGGCCGTCTTCTGCAACGGGCGCAAGGCCGGCTACTCAATCCGCCGGAAGGAGGCCTCTGACGACGAGCGCCACGTCATGCGCCTCCTGCGCGGCGTGTCCATGGGCGCGGGCGTGCTGCCGGCCGCGCCCGAGAAGGACGGCGGCGTGCCCGCGGGGCCCGACGGGGAGCTCACGTACGTCCGCGCGCGCGTCGAGCGCGTCGTCGGGTCCAAGGATTCCGAGGCGTTCTACATGATCAACCCCCACGAGGGCGGTGTCCCGACGGACGGTGGCGGTGGCGACGACGGCAGCGCGCCCGAGCTGAGCATCTTCCTAGTGAGGATGAAATGAGAAAAGTAATTAAAGACGATCGAGTAATTCATCTTACCTAAGTATATACTGCCATTTTCCAATACGTACCATTTTTGGGACTTACCGGCCCTCTTGTGTGGAGATCTGAGGTGTGTTCGAGGAAATACTAGAACATAGAGAGAGTACAGTTTATCAATTGATGCATATCTCCATGGTAGACATATAATTGTGTACAGTATGTCGTATGGCGATCGAATTCCCAATATCAACACTAATCACGAGCTTGTGCCCCAAATAGTAACGAGCGAAGTCATCTGAAATCAGGTTTATATCTTAGTTACTCATTGTTCTTGTAACTGAAGCTACTGGGGTATACTAACTGTAATAGAAGAAACTTCTGGCCCCAAGCTAAAGTGCGATGTACTCCACTTTAAGTTCCTATATGAAGCAAGAACGAGTAGCTATCGATCAGCATCAATCCAGCATGACAGATCGATGCATCGCCCTTGGTCCTGAAACCCAAAGGCAATCACACCTTCAGTAAGTGGGGCTCTTCATCTTTCAAGATGCATGGGCAACCTATGTGTCTAGTGTAGTCCATGCTTGCATGCACGCTGGGCCACAATGCACGATCTTGGTTAATGAGAATGTCTATGATGAAGTGCCCTTAGTGTTCGATTGGTGGTAACAGCTAGGTGTCCAGCACTAACTTCCAGCTTGGTTTAGTGATACCCTCAGGCCTCTGTGGGCATGCATCATACTCCCTCCTTCTCGGTTTATAAGGCTTGCACATGCATCTAGGTAGTCAATTTGACTTATATAAAATAAATTATTTTGGATAAAAAATATATCATTAGAAAATAGAACATTTGAAGTTTTTAGTGACATATTTTTTTATAATATTTACTGTATATTAAGTTGATCAAATTAACAATCTAGATATGCGCGTGAGCCTTATAAACTGAGAAGGAGGGAGTACTATCATGTCATGGATCTCTTCCTGAACGGTTTGGTTACGTTGGTTGTTCCAAGTTCATAAATTTGGATGGGAGAGAGGAAAAAAATACACAAGCATATTTTTTAGCCTCTGAACTGTTTGCAAAGTTCACTTTCAGTCTTTTCTTTTTTGCATGTATCTTTGGCTCCTCATCTTTTGAAATCCGACGACAAATTTGGGCAATACACAACTAGAAGAAATTCCCCAATGACGTGGTGGTGTTATGACACGACTTGCGACAATTTTTAGAACTTGCGAATTTGATATACATGGACATCATAGGACATTTTTTATCCCCAATTGATGCTCTTCTATCCACTAAATCCGGGAAGCTCGAGCTCCCCGTCGCATCATGGGACAATTTTTAGAACTTGCAAATTTAATATACATGGACATCTGATACGAACAGTTTTAGAGGGTAACCCATATTTATGAATAATAAAGTTTTTACATATGGATCATTTTATCCGTTGAAATAATTTATATATGGAACAAAAGAATTATTTGACATTCATGAATATAGTCCTTTCATTTTTTTTTCTCCTTTTACATTCCTTCTGTTTCACTTACTTTTCATTTATTAATTGTACTCTATCTTATTATATCGCTTTTATATTTATTTATGGATTTTATTTGTATTTCATCCTTGTAGATCTAATATGTGCCATTGATGTCACTTAAAAATGTTCATGTGCTATATGTTCAAGAGGACACATGTAATTTGTTTTTGTAGCAATCCTTTTGAAGGAAAAAAATGAACTTAATGTGATGGAGTGACTATCTTCTACATGTCGTATCAAACTTATTGAACGAGTTATGTGAACAGTTTTTGCAAGATACACGAACACAATCCATGGATAAAAACATTACCCATCCAAAAAAAATTATGTTTACCTTTTGTTTTATTTTAAGTAGGGCCACATTTTGTTTGAAATACGTGAATAATTCAGTTTGTTTGCATAAACAATTTTCTATATCATTTAAAAAGTATGTTCTATGATTTTTTTTGTCATTGAGACAATGTCTAAGAGTTGTGTGAGCTCCTTCTATATGTAAGTTGACAAAGATTTTTCTATGTGTAAGTCAATTTCTAGAAAGTGCAATTCCGGGTTAGCAAAGAGCTCACCAGGGTTAGAAAAATCACATTTTTATTTTGAAAGTCACAACTTTTGGCATAAACTAATTTTTTGTTTGATCACCACAAGCATTTTTTAAATATTTTTAGCTGGTTTTTTTAATGAATATTACATTCTTATGTACTACTTCCTGAGGACCGCGGCGTAGTCGGAATGGTAGGGATAGGATGATGCGTGCCCGACCGCCTAAGTTCGAGCCTCCGTGCTCGCAATACCGGTGCATGCTCATAAATTTGTTCTATATATAAAAGCAAGCCAAGGGATTCTCATAAGAAAAAAAACTACTCCCTCTGATCCATAATAAGTTTCGGAGTGAGTATTTAGGGAGGTTCCGACGGTCCGCGTTTTCTTTCTTAACCGTGTGAAATCTGGGTGTCTATTAGGGCCGTCCAAAGCGCATCAGACTAAGCAAGCTATTTGGCCTGCTATCAGCCCATCAAAACTCGTCCTAGAAGAGTTAATCGAACACGCTATTATTGGTACGCACACCCAGCTGCACCCACTGATCCAGCCCCCGAATTCCCCAATTCCAGCTCTAGCCACCTCTCCCCTCACTCACATCCCCCGGCCGCAATGGATCCGCCGCCCGCCGGCGCAAGGCGGCAGGCGGAGCAGTGGATGAAGGTAGCCGAGAAGCTCCTAGTGGCGAAGGACCTCGAGGGCTGCAAGGAGTTCTGCTCCCAGGCCCTCGCCGCCGACTCCACCACCCCGGGCGCCCAGGATCTCCGCGCCGCCGCCGACATCCTCCTCGCCGCCCAGCGCCGCCGCATGCCCGGCGGCCAGCCCGATCCCTACGCCGTTCTTGGCATCGACGCTGCCAACCCCGCCTCCCGGCGCCCGGACGCCATCCAATCCAGCTACCGCCGCCTCTCCCTCCTCCTCAACCGGTCCCACCCGGACCGCCCCTGGTCGGCCTCCGTCGCCGAGGCTGCCCGCCTCGTCGCCGACGCATGGGCCTTCCTCTCCAACGCCGGGCTTAAATCCGCCCTCGACAAGGACCTGGATGCCGCCGCTCGGGCTCCGATGCAACAGCGTCAGCCGCAGCCATCGCCGCGTCCACAGCAGAGCACGATTGGGGCGGCTCCCCAGCCACGGCCGTCTCCGCAGCAGAGCCCGATACCGGCAGTTCACCAGCCACGGCCGCCTCCATTGCTGAGTCCGCTGCGAGCAGTTCCCCAGCCACCAACCAGAGCAGCTGCTCCGTCGCCGCCTCCACAGCTGAGTCCGCCGCGAGCAGCTCTCCAGGCACCGGCCAGAGCAGCTGTCCCGCCGCCGCCTCCGCAGCAGAGTCCGATGCGAGCAGCTCCCCAGGCACCAGCCAGAGCAGCTGCCCCGCCGCCGCTTCCGCAGCAGAGCCCGATGTGGGCAGCTCCCCTGCCACCAGCCAGATCAGCTGCCCCGCCGCCGCCTCCACAGCAGAGCGCGATGTGGGCAGCTCCCCAGCCACGTCCGCCTCCACAGCAGAGCACGATACCGGAAGCTCAACAGCCAAGCCCGCCGCGAGCAGATCCCCAGCCACCGGCCGGAGCAGAGGCCCAGCCTGTGGAGTCTGGCACGCCTCCTTCACCGACGTTCTGGACGGTCTGCAAGGTCTGCTCTCACATTCACCAGTACGACCGCCTCTACGAGGCACGCAAACTGAGATGCTCCAGCTGCCACCAGCCTTTTGTAGCCGAGGCAATGGCAGAGACACCGCCCATCGTGCCAGGCACCGACATGTACTACTGCACCTGGGGTTTCTTCCCCATCGGGTTCCCCGGGTGCCCTGGCTTCGAGAGCCTGGTCAATAAGCAGCCACAGGGACCAAATGAGCTGAATGCACCATGGCTTGGAACCAATGGTGTTGTGGAAGCCAATGGTGGCGTGGAAGACAGCAGTGGTGCTGGTGTTCAAAATGGGACACCCGTTAGCGCCGCAGCGGACATACCAGTTGTGCTGGAACCTGCGTCTGAACCTTTGATGCGCATGAGAGTGGAGGTGTCAGCCGCGCCCGAACCTGTAATGCCCACGAGAGCGGCGGTGCCAGTGGTGTCGGATCCTGTAATGCCCACGAGAGTGGAAATGCCAGCCGTGCCAGAACCTGTGAAGACCATGGGAGTGAACTCGGTGAAGGTGGGAGCGAAGAAGCGTGGCAGACCCAAAGGCAGCAAGAACAAGAACAAGAAGACCTTATGACTTGATAGCCATGAAGACTGGTTAGTTGCGCTATTCATGTGATCCTGTTGTTGTCGTCGACTCAAGCCTTTGATACGTAGGTTGTTTGCTCGTTTGCTGAGCATGGCAATTTTCGTGGAGGGAGAATTCTTTGTTTTGGGCTAGTCTTGCTCAGTTGCTGACTTATGCTGCCTTTCTTGTCATTATGATTTAGATGTTAGCTGTTGTATGCTGTCAAATTTCACCAGTTTCCTTGATCTAGACTAGACCTGTGGATCTAAGATTGCTGAGGGTTGCCATATGTTACTGAGCATGGTACATTCAAATAATATGCTGTCCTAAGCTCTGCTCTGCATAGCGTTGCAGCAATGAATGGATAATTCCAGGTTATGCCATTTTTGGTGTGTGCTGCTCATGCTGATGTTCAAGTCCCAGAATTTTGTACATTTGCTGTCGTTTCATTGCGATCTTGCAGTGACTTATGAATACCGGTTTCCTCGAAGGAGTGAACGTACTGAATTACCTTGGTTTATCAGTTGTTGCCATGTAAATGAACCACTGTAAAAGAATCTGGATGGGTGCTGAAAGATGATAGAAGGCTATAAGTGCATCCTGATGATTTCTCTACGGTCAGTTTCTTAAACTGCTGGTGAAAAATCAAGAATGTATAGCGCATGGTTAATGCTATGCATTTTCTCTTGCCAGCTTAGAAGAAACCTTCTAAACTTGTTTGTGCAAAGCTATTGTGGTCTGATTCCTCACATGGTATGTCCATATGAGAAAACATCCATGAGGTCGGCTTGAGTATTCAGCTGTCAGGTGAGATAGGTCTGCAATAGTGCAAACATTTCATTTTCGGCATAACCATGTTACTGATAGTGTCTGACTCTGTGGACTGAATTGTGTTGGCTGAACTGTAGCCCGGATCCAATTTCAACTTGAATTGGAATCTAATCTAAATTTGGTAAGTTCACATTTGGCAGTACTACATGGTCATGTAACGTGTGATGGAGTCCTTTACCTTACCTAGTCGTTTTGGGTGATGGCAAGGCGTGTCCTAGACCTACCCCACCTCAAATTCGTTTTCCGTCTCCTACTCCATCTCACGAAGCAAGCCGCTTGCTCTTTAAATTCAATCCGCCCACGAAGCTAGCTAGCAAGTATGTCTGGTCCGACGATGGGAGGGGTCTCTCATCAGCCACCTGACCATCTCGCTGCCACTGCCGATCGGGATCGTCCCCCAAGCTGCCTTCTCGGCCTCACTGCCATCATCGACAGCCAGACCAACGCATCCACCGCATGCTGCAATACCGATACCGATGACATACAGAGGGTCTTCAAAATCCAGATCACCTTCGTTGTCGCCGACCCTCCTCAGGTTTCCTATTTCGGTACGAGTAAAATACATGAACAGTACATGTACTTGTACCGCCGGTTCGATACGGTAACTGGGCAATGGAAATACGCAGTTACGGTCACTAAAGACAACGGCGGCGTTTTCTACGATCACCACGTCCAGGAGCTGGCGTGTATCAGCCGACGTGGCTATCTGAGGGTCCCACTTGCCAGTTTTCTGTGTCTTACCTCGAGCTCTCCGTGTAGAAATTGCGAAAACCCCCCTGTCTTTTCTCTGACACTAGGGATTAGCCCCTCCACCTACACTGCCATTACCCAGCAGTTACGCCGCCCTACTCGCCACCCTGCCTTGATCATTCAGTAGAAGGGAGAGGGAGGAGAGGGAACGGCGCGACGTGGAGAGGGGATTTGGCGGCGAGACCATCGCCGCGCGTCTGGGTCGGGGCGAGGCGCCGCGGCGGGCATCGTCGGCGGCGGAGCAGATGCCGCCTCACCGCCGGGACGAAGGGGCTCCTGCTCCCGTGTACGGTAAGTTCCCAAACCTGTAATGGCTTCGAAAAATCTAGGCTTTTTCCTGCATTTAGGGTTCTTGCCGGTGAGATCTAGTGTTCTATGCCGATTTTGTGCCGTTTTATCTGTGGACTCGATGAAATCAAGAACTCTGTTTTCTGTCAGGGTTTGTGGGTAGGGTTTATTCAGAATTGATAAGTCTAAATTCTTTCTGTTGGTCAAGTGAATGATTTTGTGCATGAAATCTTTGCGCAGGATCTCGTAGCAGCTATTTCTCTATTGAGATCCATCATGGTGGTTATTTCGTTGGCACTGGAAATAACCGTAGCTATGTCGATGGTGGAGTCATATGGTATGATGATATTGACTGCCTTACTTGGTCTCCGGTGATGCTTGATGATATTATAGAGGAGATTGGGTATGAGACTTGTGGCAGGATTAAGGTGCACTACTGCATTCCAATTCTTACTATTGCCAGGAATGGCTTGAGAGAGATCAGAGATGCCTCTGACACAAAGTTCATGGTTACATTTGTGGACATTGGCTACCATTTCTTTTCTCTGTACCTTGATCACGATGAGAGCTTGAAGGGTACAACCTGCTGGGATGATGTTGTCAGATATCCAGTAGCTGAACTTCCTCCAGTAATTAGCCCTGCAAAACAACCTGTTTGCACTAATCCTTCAAGGATTGAAGTGGAAGAAGAGGTATCTGCTGTAGATCATGTTCCATTGCAAGTTATTCTTCCAGAGAATGTTATCCAAGATGGTCCATCCATTGCTGCAAGAACAAGGCAGAGGAAAAGGGCTAGGAGCCAGAGTTTTGCACCTTCTGAAGCACAAGAATCTGAGACAGATGGAGACAAAGAGGTTCATGAAGAGGAAGATTCAGACTTTGATCCAAAGGGCATGATTGATTCAGACTATGACATTAGTAATGATGATGATGATCTCTTTGAGGACAATGTGGATGGTGAAGATGATGAACAAGTGAAGACAGAAGAGGCTGGCCCATCCACATCAAAATTCAAAGAAGAGAATGAGGAGGAAGAAGATCTTTGGGGTCCAGACTCTGATGATGACATTGGCCAAATGAGGTTTGCAACCTTCAGAGATGTTGACTTGCAAGATCCAGTGTTCAAAGTTGGCCAGATATTTGAAACAGTTGAGCTCCTGAGAAAGGCAATTCAAGCTTACAGTTGCAAGTACAGGAAAGACATCAAGTTGCCAGTAAATGATAGGAGGAGGGTCAATGCAAGGTGCAAAGATGATTGCACCTGGTATCTTTGGGCTTCCTACTCCAGCATCACCAAGTGCTTCATGATAAAGAAGTATGTGGACAAGCACAGCTGTGGAAGTACATTCAAAGTGAGAGCTTTTACATCAAAATTTCTGTCAGAGAAGTACTTGGAGAGTTTTAGGGCTGATCAAGATATGAACATGAAGAACTTTTCAAGGATTGTGCAGAAGGAGTGGTGCATGACACCAGGGAGGTCAAAGTTGCAGAGAGCAAGGAGGTTAGCAATGAAAGTCATCTATGGTGATGAAGAAGGGCAGTACAAGCTGCTTTGGGACTATGGAAATGAAATCAGAAGAAGTAATCCTGGGAGCACCTTTTACCTGTCACTTGATGAGAACTCCAGATTCAAGAGGTGTTACATGTGCTTAGAAGCTAGCAAGAGGGGGTTCCTAGAAGGATGCAGGCCTGTGATCTTTGTTGATGGCTGTTTCATCAAGACCAGGTACAGAGGCCAGTTGCTAGCTGCAGTAGGAATGGACCCAAATGATTGCATATACCCTATAACATTTGCTGCAGTAGAGGTTGAGGATACTGCTAATTGGACATGGTTTCTTGACACTTTGAAGGCTGATCTGGGCATACAAAACACCACTCCCTGGACTGTTATGTCAGACAAACAGAAGGTATCTTCCTATTCCTTGTTCACTATGTTCTTTTATCTATTCTTGCACAATGTTCACACACAGTTCCTTGATATTGACACTTTGAAATCACAGGGCTTGATCAATGCTGTCAAGCATGTGTTCCCTGATTCAGAACATAGGTTCTGTGTCAGGCACATGTGGCAGAACTTCCAGCAACTATTCAAGGGAGATGTTTTGAAGAATCAGTTATGGAGGATTGCAAGAAGCAGCACTGTCACAAGGTTTGAAACAAACATGGAAGCAATGAAGACTTTGCATCCTGGTGCATGGGCTTGGTTAAATGATTTGGATCCAAAAACTTGGGTGAGGGCTTTTCAGAGTGACCTGCCCAAGTGTGATATCCTGCTGAACAACAATTCAGAGGTTTTCAACAAGTAAGTGGCATGCTTACTCTGTTTGTTACATTTCCATGCTTACTCTGTTTGTTACATTTCCATGCTTACTCTGTTTGTTAAACTCATATCCTTTGCACTGGTTTTATATAGGTATATCCTAGAAGCCAGAGAACTCCCAATTCTGTCCATGCTTGACAGAATCAAAGGTCAGCTAATGACAAGAAACTATAACAAGCAGAAAGAGCAATCTAAATGGCCAGGTGGTGTCTGCCCTAAGATAAAGAAGAAGGTTCTCAAGCATGTGGAGTTCTCCAACAACTGTTATGTTGATGGAGCAGGGGATGGGCTATTTTCTGTGGCTGAGATGTTCAGTTCCACTCCCATAGAGTACATTGTAGACTTGAAGGCCAAGACTTGCTCCTGCAACAGGTGGCAGAAGTCTGGAATACCATGCCCACATGTTGTTGCAGTAGCTAGGAAGGAAGAGTTTGATCCAGTGACTCTAGTTGACAAATGCTACTCAATTGAGATGCACAAGAGAGCATATGGCAATATAGTATACCCATGCAAGGACAGAAGTGAGTGGGAGAAAATGAATGGCCCTCCCATTCTCCCACCCTCTTACAAAAAACATGTTGGGAGACCAACAAAGAACAGAAGGAAGGCACCTGGAGAGGTGGACTGCAGGGGAGGTGGTAAAAGAATGAGCAGGCATGGTGTCATCATGCACTGCTCCTACTGTGGCCAACCAGATCACAACAGGAATGGCTGCTACTGGTACAAGAATGATCTACCACCTCCTGTTGAACCAACCCAAAACCCTGGCAGAAATACTCAAACAACAGAACCATCTGCAACACATGCAACCAATCCACAACCTGAGCCTGGTAGTAGCAATGCACAACAACCATATGAAGACACATTTGCTCAGAGGTTAACCCAAGAGGTAATCTCATGCCAGACATCATAACTTTGTTTCAAATATAACTTTGTTTCTGAAATTATTTTGTTTCTGATATAACTTTGTTTCTACAGATTCCATTTGTGAGGAATATGGATCCTATGCCTACTCCACCATCTACATTCATCAGTTCTGCTCAGTCAGAGATGCATCAAGGGCAAAGCTCATCCAATACCATTAGGCAAGGTGAGCTAGCTCAGAGGTTATTAGCATTGCAGCATGAGAAGGAGAAGGCAATGGAAGATAGGAAAATAGCAATTCTTGAAGCTAAATACCAAGCTGAGGTGAAGAAGGCTGAAGAAGCAGCAAAGAAAAGACTGGAGGTAGAGAAGAAGAAAGCAGAGCAAGCACAAGCAAGAGCAGCTGAACTTGCAGCAAAGAAGGAGAAGAGGAGGTATGATGCTGAGATAAATAAGCTAGCAAAGGCTGAAACAAGAAGAATTATAGCAGAAGTGAAGAAAAGTTCAGCTGAAACCAAAAGGTTGCAAGCTGCAGAGAAGAAGAAGCTCCAAGCACAAGAAAAAGCTGCCCTGAAAGCTGCTCAGCAGAAGCAAGGAGAAGGTCAGGCATCCCAGATGATCCCAGGTCAAGGAGAAGCACAATCAAGCCAGGTGATCCCAGGTCAAGGAGAAGCACAATCAAGCCAGATGATCCCAGGTCAAGGATTTCCTCAGAAAGCAAAGAAAGTGTGCATGTTTGATGAGCTCAGGGCTCCCAAGAAGTGATGTAATTAGAAACCTATAATATGTAAGACTCAAGTTATGTTTATTTTGCACTATGGTCAGTTCTTGTTATGTAAGACAATGGTCAGGCAAGCTAGATGATCCCAGGTGGATATTTGCATGTTATGTAAGACTCCAGTTATGTTTACATGCCAGTTCTTGTCATGTAAGACTTCATGTGTGGCATATTCTGTACTCTTGGCCTCAGTAATGCTAAAATTATATAAGTTTGCATGTTTGCTTCAAATTATTGCTTTACTGTGGTTTTTGGGTCTCAGTACAATAGCACAAGCACACCCTTATAGCACAAGCATCACAATATAGCACAAGCATTGTTTCTGGTCAATTGCAATTGTTAAGAGGTTACTACCAAAAACACACCATATAGCACAAGCATTCACAGTCAATTGCATAGAACACATAAAACATTCACAGTTAGCTCAAGCCAGCACCATTACATTACCAAAAGCACAAGCATTCATACTCATCAGCAACATTACATTACCAAAAGCATCACAGCTTTCTACCTTACTACTACCACAAGTTAAGCTAGCTCTGTTTCTTCACAGCATTGCATTACAATGTAGCTCACTTTTTCAGAAGGAGCATCACACACATAAAACACAGGACACACAGCACATCAAGAACAATCTTGAGCAGGAGTACAGTCTGCTTCACTCCAGATAGCATTGCCAACATGATCCTCATCATCTTCACCTTCTGAGCTCCTGCTCCTGCATCTCCTACATCTTCCTTCTCTGCCTGCCTCAGCTTGAGCTCTTCCCTCCTTTCTTCTGCCCAACCAAGTGCATCCACAGCAGTATCCCCGTGAAGGAAACCATAGTCAATCAGATAGCAAACATACTCTAGCTCCCAGTGCCAAAATACACAACCGTGCTGTCAAATTCAAACAAGCATACTGTCAAATTTGTGACTAGAACACTGCAGACCACAACCATCTCAAGATTTCGGAAGAAATCTATGCACATTGGATTCAGAACACGTACCCCATGACGCAAGTACTTGTAGAACGTCCAGCCCTTGTGCTCCGGCGTCCCGGAGACTTTCTTCTCCACCACCCTGCCGCAGTCCGGGCAGTTCACCTGAGGGATGAAAGGACCACGGCGGCGCAGCGCAGAGGTGGACGAGCTCGAAGACGCCATGGCGCAGCATAGAGGTGGACGAGCTCGAGCACGGCGGCGGCGATATCTCACTACGGCGCCGGCGGAGCTCGGCTTCGGGCGAATGGGGAATTTTTGGTCGCTAGGGATTTGCCCGCCGCAGCGGAGAAGCCCAGGCTTTTTATTCCGTTGACACTTTTGCACATCGCCCCCTCCTGCGCGTTAAACTGTCCAAATTATCCCTCCAGGTCCTGACAAGTGGGACCCCCCATAGCCACATCAGTGGATACACGCCAGCTCATGGACGTGGTGACCGTAGAAAACGCCGCCGTTGTCTTTAGTGACCGTAACTGCGTATTTCCATTGCCCAGTTACCGTATCGAACCGGCGGTACAAGTACATGTACTGTTCATGTATTTTACTCTTTCTGTACCTACTGCATTGGATCTATCTTCACCGAGAATCCAACCATCCTCCACACACAGAGACACTATCTATTTACGGAAGGAGGGTGTAGTAATTTTTACCATTCTTTTCATCCAAAATAAATAAAACTGCTCTTCCCCATAGATACAACAAAATGTTAAAATAAATGAATTTAGGTGCCTAGATCCTTCCAAATTAGCATATAATTACAACAAGGAATAATAAGTTGGACTGCTGATAAATAAATTGATAATGTGAAATGAGTAGATCAACATACCTTTATTTTCTAGTTTTCCAGCAAAATGGGGCATCCTTTTTATTGCCTAAAGACCTGATCGTCGACGCTCGCGGACATAGGTCTTGCACCTATTGCGGTCTGGCGACGACAGAGGAGCCGTCTTCCATGGGATGCAGCTCAAAGTTGGGCCGGCAGTGGATATGGACGGCTTCCACTCCTTCTTCAGTTCTTGCCGCCCTCCATGGTCTTCCTCGATCCGCAAAGCAAGTCGCAGTTTTCCAGAGCCGTAGTGAGGCGATAGAGCACTCACCGCCGTTCACCCATCGCTACCCGCCCTCGTCTTGCTAACCCTAAGCGAAGAACATCAGGAACGATGCAGAACAAACGGCGAGATGAGAAGTGTGAGAAAACAAAATTACTTTTGCGCACGAGAATTCCTGATCCTATCCTTGTCCGATGCTTAATCCTAGGACTTGCTGCCCTTTGCCCCATAGAGGAAACGAGCATAGCAGGTGGACGGGCATGAACCGAGGCTGCGCACCTGCTAGGCTGCTACTTAATTCCGCAAATAAATGGCGGCGGCGTTCCGATTGCCTTCCCCTACGGGTTATCCAGTTTACGGTCACCAAGTTTCTTGCCACAGGCTCATAAGTGTCTTTGTTCGTTGCAATCATCATGTGGGTCCAAAAGCCCTTATCAAATAGCTCAGAGGGTCTTTTTTGGATCAAATTTTTTGAGCCCAAATCCTAGTGTTGAATTGGGGAGAAAACGTTTGAACTCATTATTCCTGTTCAGCTGCCGCTTGCTGAGCCCACCTTGTCAGGTTTACTCGTTATTCTAACAGAACTTGAATTTGTCAGCGTTAGAGTTCCGTTGCCACCGTATTCTTCCTTGTTCTGTCGTCCTCCCCTTATCTGTCCGCTCGCCCAGCTCGCCGTCGACCCTTCGTCGTCGCTACGCCGGAATCGAGCTCGCCGTCGTTTCGCCGGAATCGAGCTCCCCGTCGCTGACATCACCCTGGTGCTAGGATCTCCTACATAGTGGCAAGGGCTCCCCAGGTCGCAGTTCCGGCTCCTCCCTTCCCCCACAGATCCGAGCTCCCCAGATAGGAGATCTAGAATCGCTCCCTCTAATGTCTCTAATGTCGACGACACCTATGGAAGCGCGGCAATCTCAGAGGAGATCGGTTAGCTGTCTCTAATGGCGACGGCGGCGGTGGTCGTTTCTATGAACTTGGTGGCGGAACCTCATGAACATCTAGTTTCTTGTTATGTTAATTTTCACCGAATTCATCTCTGTAAATGCGAATCTCAAAAATGAAGAACAATAAATGTAGATTTCAGATCTGAAATTAAAGGAGAAACACTAAATCTGAAAGTTCATAATATTTGGTTGCTTCAAACTTACAGAAGCTAGTTAGTAACACAAAAGGCGGCTTTAGCCTTGTCTATACAAAAGCTATTCTTCAGAGTTAGTCTAACACTAACTGTACTTAACTGAAGAAACTAGGGGAGAGCAGCCTTCATGGAAGTTGGCATACCAAAATGCTGCGAAGGGCTAAAGTTCATTGCGAAATCAACTGGAACTGAACGATTTCCCTTCCCGCCTAACTCCTGCTGCTTTTCTCCATTCAGCATGCACGTCGTGGCTTCCCCTTCCTCGGGCGGCTGCGCTCGCCCTTGGGGGCGGGGGAAGAGGGCTTTCTGCGCTCGCCCTTGGGGCAGTTGGGCTTTCCGCGCTTCTGGCGGAAAAGTATTTGGTTGAACCTGACCAGCAGCGCTACCGCGAGGCATTCTTCAAACGAGTAGTACGGCAGCTCTTGATGGGGGTGGTATTTCCTGGTGAACCGCAGTCGCAATGATAGAACAGTGTAGTTGTGGTTCGCCGGCGGCGCATAAACACGCCATATCGTAGATCTCGATATGGACCACTTCCTCGCCCGCCGCAAGTTCTTGTTGGTCTTCGACGTCGGGAAGCCGGTGAATGGCCGACGACCACGCTTCCCCAGCTTACCCCACTTCAGCTTTATAGCCCTTACCTCGGACAGAGCCAGTGAGCATCTAGACCTTGGGGAAACCCTCCTCTCCGCCTCCAATGCCCCCACCGACAATGCCAACTTGGGGAAGTTCATGACAGCCGCTATTGGCACCTGCACACCGGCTTTGACAAGGCAAGTCATTGCCTGCCCGATGGGGGCTTGATATTGGAGCGTCGGCGGCGGTGGTGCCATGAGCTACGGTGAGCTTAGGGTGGGGACTGTGAAGTGGGGAGTGAGACAGGGGAGGAAGACGCGTAGCAGCCTTAATCTGCCCCGTAAATAAAATAACAGTGACTGTCCATGTTTATCTACTTGGGCTTTTACTTCATTTTTCTGGGTCCACTGTCAGTTAGACTGGGATTGCTATATGGGGTAAAGTACTAGATACCTCTACCCCTGGCGACCTCAACCCTAAATCACATTTCCAGTCTTCTTCCTCCCAAACCGGCGGCTGCTGGGGGTTGGCCGCCCCGCCCACAGCGACTGCTCGAACCAACGCCGGCCGGGTGGCGTTCGACCTCCACGGCGTCCTGCACGCAGGAATCCCTTCTCAAGGTAAGTGTACGGTTTTCCCGTACGGATTGCCCAATTCTCCGATCTAGTACTAGTTCAAGGGGCGGCCCTAGTTCAAGGGGAATGTTCCAAAAATATTTCTACTTCTGTAATGATAGTTCAGTAATTTCGAAATCGATATTTCGCAAAAGGAGTGGTTCATATGGTCACTGAGCCTACTTGATTGTTCTATAATCAGAACCATATGGTTGCTATGTATGTTGCCCAAACTTGCATGCCCTGCCAAAACATTGGTTACCTATTGTATTTTAGTCTTTGTTCGGTTTGGTTTGTTGCCAAAATATTTAAAATGATAGAATGGGTGCTCTTATTACAGTTTAAATTGTGTTGTATCTCGGACACAATATTGCTCCATTGTGCTAAAAGGGGAAATTTAGGACATGCTCTTGGTGGAGATTTTAAATCACTGTTGGAAGCTATGTAATGCTACTGGATATATTGACATGTTCTTGTTGAGATGAATTTTAAATGATAATTAAAAGCTATGTCATGCTCTTGGTGATTTCTATATCAAATATTGCATTCTACATCATGTTTTTTGGTGATTTATAATTTGTTATTTAGACGAAGAATATAGATGTGATGGGTTATGGGGTGACGGCACCGTGAGTTTGACCTAGAAATCAAAATTGAGCAAAGGAAATAAAAATAAAATCAAATAATTGGAAAACCAGCGCATGGAGTCATGGTATGTGATGTAGTATCTTGAAAAAATAGCAAACAGGGCATGCCAAGGATTCATAGGCACACTCTTCACAAAATTGGCATGCTTTTGGGAGCTTACGGCACCGTGAGTTTGACCTAATTTTTCCACATGCTTTTGAAATGGAGGTCAGTTTCCAATAATCATATATAGTTAGGACATGCTCGTGGTGGAGCTTTTTAATTGCTATTGGAAGCTATGTAAAGCTATTGGGTTTAAAATCATGTTCTAGTTTACATATGATAATTGAAAGCTTAGCCATGCTATTGGTTATTTCTATATCAAAAATTGCAATCTACATCATGCTTTTTGGTGATTTATAATTGATTATTTATAAGAAGAAAATATATGTGATGGGTTATGGGGTTTAGGGCTTACGGCACCGTGAGTTTGACCTAGATTTTAAAAGTGAGCAAAAGAAATACAAATAAAATCGAAAAATTGGAAAACCAGCGCATGGAGTCATTGTATGTGATGTAGTACCTTGGAAAAATACCAAACATGGCATGCCAAGGATTCATAGGCAAACTCTTCACAAAATTGGCATGCTTTTAGGTCTTTCAAATGAGGTCGGATTCCAATGATTATACATAGTTAGGATATGATCTTGGTGGAGCTTTTAAATTGCTATTGGAAGCTATGTAATGCTATTGGTTATATTGTCATGTTCCTGTTTTAAAATGATAATGAACTATCCCTCACACAATTACAGGTTACAATGCAACGTCATGAAGCATGCTACGACTGTCCCTCCGACGATGAGAACTGTGTGATTGGGCACAGTCCCAGGACTTACCATTACCACACCCATCTAGGACCGGCGCTGACAGATGATGGTAATAACTTATACATGTCTGGTTATAGAATTTGAGAGATAGGACATATATCTCATTCATGGAATAATTCATGTAGGTCCCATCGTTAGGGGTATAAAAGGGGGGCTCTTGACCTAGCACCTTGGGAGCTAAATGAAATCGTTTACGGAAATGATGTACCAATGTCTTATGTAAGGATTGGCCTTCTCAAATTGCTCTCACGGAGGCTTGATAGTGATAATCCGGTGATCCCTTTGTATGTCTGCTCTGTCAAGAAGTCTCTGATAGCTAAAGGGAAGTCAAAGATGGTAAGATTTTATTGTGCACAGTGAATATTAACGTGTTTGCTCAACTGACATCCTAGTATCTATACTATCATATCAGGTATTTTCGAAACCATTTAGCCAGCTCTATCTCACGCAGTACCTGGAAGCAGGAGATATTATGGTGCCAGCTTGCGCCGATGACCCGTATGCACCTGAAGGTGAAACTGAGCAGGATGTGCATTACGTCAAGCTTCGGATGGGCAACGATGGTCGTGCCCAGATTACAAGTAACTGGAGCATGCTTGTGACCACCTCACGCATGTCTGATGATGACATGGCTGTGTTTGAGGTTGAACCAGATGAAAAGGAAGTACTGTTTATCCATCTGTTGAGTAATGTGCCGATAGGTAAGCCAGTTAAGTGTTAACTTGAACTACTAATCTGGTGATGTATGCATCTGCACCAACTCAACTTGTATGCCAGATATTAAGGCTTTAGTAATAGTTCTGATCGGCTGGTTTATGCTATATATTAAGGCTTGAGTTGTAAAACTTGTATGACATGTTATTATATATGCTATTACGCTGTGCATTCTCTTATCTAGATTTTGGATGCCATCTATCTAGTCCGTCTAGCCGCTGGACCAGATTATTTTGTTTCCGTTTGAATACAACTAAGCTTAATTTATAGACATGTTGACCATCAGAGCATCACAGAAAGCACAACACATTGCAATCAGTTAATACAAGCAATTCAATTCACAAAATCTTGTACGAGTTAAGGCACTTCATCATAACAAGATGGTTTTAGTAAATAGAGTATAAGCATACAGAGAAGAATGCAAGTAATCATAGCCTGCGCAACATATTGGCATATGGTTTAGACTACCAGGTGACACAATAATATAATGACATAATTAACTAACTGATAGCAACTGCTCAACATATAGGCTTCATTTTTTCAACATGAACAGACATAGCCTCCTGCCCCACATTCCAGAAGGTGAAGATGCACACATTCCCTTCTTCTGTCGGCGCTTTTTGGAGAACCTTAGGCCAGTTTGCTGTCATCTGGGCAACACCGTTGCCCTAATGGGTGAAGCTTACATTATAGAAACCATCTTGCTCACCGCAATATGTTGGAATGGTGCATGGAAGATAGCGGGCGAGGTGGGCATTGCTGTACTTTGCTGAAAAGTACTGGAGTACAAGAATACAGTCAGTTTTTAAACACAGATCCATGTGCATAAGAAGATTAAAAGAGTCAAGCAGGTTACTATTTTTGCCTTCCCACGGAGGACATGTGACTTCTTCATCTCACAGATATAGTATGGAACTGTTGGCCTCAGTTTAGCAACCATTGCATTGAGATCGGCAATCTGGCGACCAGTGAGATCGATATTGCTTGCAAACACACAGTGCTTGTCGAATTCCAAGTCACCAGTTATCTTGGGACCTAGAAAGAAATTCACTACTTAGTGATCGTTATCTCCATATGAATGTTTTAAAAGATCATCAGACCCATGTTAGACAGATTCACACCTCTGCGAATGACGATAGTCTCAGGGTAATCACTATTTGTTGTGGCTTTCTTGGATTTCTTGATAGCATAAGAATTCTTGATTTTAAATAGCTTGAAATAATCGATAGAACGGTTCTTCCGGCTAGTACAGGCATCAGCCTAAAAATAGAGATTGTGCTTATTACAATGTTGTGTAGCACCTAAAAACACCATTGCCAGAAATAGAAATTTGTATAACCTGCACCTTAGTGGCGATATGGTCAATCGTTGGGTCCATCTGGAGACTTGCAAGCTTTTCTGAAAGAAATGGGCACCTATTTAGTGCAGGCATCTATTTCCTTGGAATAATATACTATGCTAAAATTAGCAGTATGTGCTACTACAATTTGCAATGAGAGTACCTCATTCCATATCCAGTATGAAGTGAAATCTACTACCATATCCAGCGACAACTACCCTACAATAATAGAGTGTGTACAGAGGTTCCCCAGCCATGCCGCCCATCCCAAAATTTAAACTCGACAAAATTCAGCATACTACATAAATTTCATTGAAATTTAGATGGTTTTTACAAAATACGGCGAAATATGAAATAAACTAAAAGAGGTGGTCTTCGTCGGAGTCCTCGCCGGCGGCGAAGTTCACCGATGCGGCTGATGCTGCTGGCGGTGAATCATTGGACGTCCTAGCTCCGTCATCGGACAGGCGGCCGGAAACCATCCCGCGGCGGCGACGGTTCTCGCCAGCGGCGAAGTTCACCGATGCGGCCGATGGTGCTGGCGGTGAAGCATTGGACGGCCCAGCTCCATCATCGGACAGGCGGCCGGAAACCATCCCGTGGAGGCGACGGTTCTCCTCCGCCGCGCGCTGGGGGCGCTCGTGCTTGGCCTCCTCGAGGAAGGAGGTGAAGACGCGGCGCTCGTGCGCTCGCTGCGTCGATGCGTTGAAGGAGGGGAGAGGGTACTGATGCTCGTGGCGCTGGCGCTCCGCCGCCACCTTCGCGAGCCCTCCGGCCATGTCCGCCCGGAAGAGGCCTCTCTCAGCCTCCGCCATCGCAGCCCACGCCGCTTCGATGTTGCGGCGGTGGGCGTCGGCGCGGGTGGCAGCATGGTCCTCCGCCAGCCTTGCCGCTGCCGCCCTCCTCTCGGCGGCCATGAACTCCTGCGCCGCCCGGTCGCGGCGCTACGTCTCGAATGACGCTACGATCACTCTCTATTCCGCGGCAGCCTCCTCTGCCTCCACCCAGTCATGGTGAGTGATGCATCACCTAGGAAAAATACCAAACATGCCATCCCAAGGGTTCATAGGTGGACTCTTTCACAGAGAGGTGCTTCCAGGCAGGAGTTCTCTTGGTCTTCCTTGCCAGGTGACCATGGTTTGTGCAAGTTCCACAGCAAACTGTGGAACCATGGTCCCATTTTTGGTGGAGATGTGCATCTTTGCATTCCCAACAACTTTTGCAACTAGTGTTTTTTTAGTTTCCACATAAAAAATACATTTCCCATTTTTCAGGTGGCCGGAGGGATCAAAATAGGTGCTTTTTTGTGAAGGGGCCACCAAGGGCAGTGTGAAAACATCACCACTCTAATTTTCATGGGTGGGGGACCTACCAGGGGTGCCACATCCAGGAGGTTAGTGAAAGAGCATTTCCCTAATAAATGTATTTTGGTGTTTGTTAACAACATTTGGTGAATTAACTATGCTATTAAAGTTCTGCAGTTTTTCTAGGTTAATTCAGGATCTCGTGGAGGTGCACCCCAAAAAGGAAGAAAAGATCAGAGCCCGAAGTCCAGTAGTGGAGTTAGGGCTTAGTTGTCTTGTAGGGTGCTTCGCGAAGGTGGAAATGGTGGAGAGGGGTTCCACGAAGTGCTGCTGTTGCTTCTTCTAGGGCGGAGACTCCGGCCCTGGTGGCCGGAGACTCCGGCCTAGGGGACTCGCCCTGGCAATCCTCAAAGTCGGACAGTTTAGATGCCCTCCCGAAGTTGGGCCGGAGACTTTCTGTCTCTGGCCGGAGACTCCGGGTGGGCCGGAGACTCTAGTCCCCAGGGGCCGGAGACTCCGGTCTGTCTGGCTGGTCGAGGGTTCCAACTGGCTCGGACGATTCAGAGGCCAGGCCGGAGTTGGGCCGGAGACTTTTGTCTCTGGCCGGAGACTCCGGCCCTGGAGTCACTTAGGGCGGAGACTCCGGCCCTCCTGGCCGGAAACTCCGGCCCTAGTCGTCCAGCAACAGCTACATTTCGTGGAGGACTATATAAAGCTTTCTTCTACCTCAAGAAGCGGCTGCGGCTTCCACTCTCTCTCCTCCATTGTTCCTAAGCTTCAAAGCACTAGATCTCTCTCCCTAGCCAATAGAACTCAAAGCCCTTTTGGGATTTGAGGGAGAAGACCTAGATCTACACCTCCACCAAGGCGATTTGATTTCCCCCCTCATTTTGTTGAGGGGCTTGTAACTCGTGTGTTCATCGGTTTCCTAGCCGGAAGAAGCCGTCCTCCAAGCTTAACTTTGTGTGTAAGAGCTTGGTGGGCCTATTGGGAGCCTCCAATTGAGTTGTGGAGCTTGCCCCAATACTTTGTGTAAAGGTGTCGTGCCGCCTTCAAGGGCATCGCTTAGTGGAGCGTGGACTCGCCTTTGTGGCTTGTTCACCGGAGAATAGGGTGAGCCTTTGTGGCGTTGGTGGCCTTTGTGGCACCACACCTCTCCAACGTAGACATACTTCCCGTAACAAGGAAGGAACTACGGGAATACATCCTTGTGTCTTCGTGTCTCCATTGCGGTTACCTCTATCCTTTACTCGTACCTTTACTTATATTGTTCTTGCTAGCTTGCTTGTCACTCTAGGTAAATTCACTTAGTAGCACATCTAGAGAAATTACCTTCTTGTCTAGCCTTAACTTGAAAAGAAGTAAAAATTTGGGTAGCTCCTATTCACCCCCCCCCCCTCTAGTCGCTCATACGATCCTTTCATTTGGTATCAGAGCGTGGTCTCTTATTCGGGCTTAACCGCCTAAGAGTTTGAGCGAGACTATGGATGGGGATAAGAGTAAAGAAACTCCTCCCGAAGATACTCCTCCATCTATCTCTTCCTCTTCAATCTCACGTGAGGAGCATTTGGCGTCCTTGGACACAATGCAAGCCACCATGAGATCGGAGATGAAGGCTATGTTTGAGGAATATTTTGGAAGAAAACCCTCCGGGCCCACCGACCCAAACACCACACCTATTGTGGAACTCTCCTTGGCTAAGGTGAAGCCATCTAACAATGGCTCCACCTCCACCGAGAATAAAGGTGACCCTCCTAAGGAAAATGATGGTCCGACAAAGGGTGCTTACATTCCACCCCCTAACACTTACTCCCCTCCGCCGGTCCATTGTCCTATGCCACACATTAACAACATGGGATCTCCTCCTAAGCTTGATTCTCGCAATTTTATTAGATGGCAAGGACTAATGAAATCTCATATTTCTAGCTCTTCTACTCATTTGTGGAGGGTCATACAAAATGGCTTTGCACCTCATGATCCTCACAACTTGACCGGAAGGGAAGAAGTTGATGAGCAACTTAATGCTACCGCCAAGCATCTCCTTCAACAAGCCGTGCCGGATACTCATGCGGCACACATCAACAACTTGGGCACTGCCAAGGAAGTATGGGACTATCTCACTATGCTCTTCATTGGGAATGAGAGTATTCGGTCCTCCAAGTTTGATGAGCTCAAGAGTGAAGAGAGGGATTTCATTATGCGTGACAATGAGACTCCCGATGAGATGTACCAAAGGATCTTGGCTCTTGCAACGGCCTTGACCGGGTTCGGGTGCAAAGACAATGGTGATGACTATATCAAGCGTATGTTCATTACCTCCATCAACCCAAGAGAACCCATGCGGTCTGAGATAATCCGTTCAAGACCAGATTTTGGGAGTATGACCTCAAATGAAGTTCTTTGCGAGTTCACCGCCTTGTCGATCTTGAAGAAGAATGCGGAAGAAACTAGAGCTCGTGTTCTTGCCGGACAAGGAGTTCACAATCTTGCTCTCAAGGCCAAGGTGGTGTCCAAGCAAGGTGAAGAAGAAGAAGAAATATATGAAGACGAGTGTTGGTCTCCGGAAGATCTCAAGTTTGCACTCCATGAACACTTGGCTCTCAATGCAAATGCTTTTTGGGATGCCAACAAGCATAAGACGAAGGGATCTAAGTTCAAGTCTTTTCCAAGAAAGGGTGGTGACACTAAAGTGAGGCATTGCTACAATTGCGGAGGAATCAAGCACTTCATCGCCGAATGTCCTTATGAGAACAAGGAGGACAATGAAGGCCGGCTCATCCCCAAGCGCCGGTCATCAAAGTTCTACCCATCCAAGAAGCATGGGAACAAGGACAACAAGAAGAAAGGAGAAAGGGTGTTGGTGGTTCATGAGGAGTATGACTCCGGGTCCGATGATGATGACTCCGTTGATGAAGAGAATGGAGAAATGGCCGCCATTGCCATTGTCTCCACTCCACCTACATCCCTCTTCAACTCACAAAATGAGAACGCCATCATCACCACCCACAAGTGTCTTATGGCCAAGGCCTCGGAGGTAACTTCATCACCTACTCCTTCATCATCTAATTCCGATTCTACGTCTATGGATGATGTGAGTAGTCTTAAGATTAAGAAAGAACTAGTTTCTTGTGATGAATTTATTGCTAACATGAAGGGGCCAACCAAGATATACTTTGAGACACTAATGTGTGAAATTGGTGATGCCCATGACACTATCAAGGAGAAGGAGGAGTTGGAAAGATTAGCCGCCGATGATATTGGCTCTCTATCAATTGAGCTCGAAGAAGAGCAAAACTTGAGGGTCTCTTTAGAGGAGAAATTATTGGGACTAGAAGAGTCTCATAATCTAATCTTGTCAAAACTCACTAAAGAACGTGACCATGCTCTTGCTATGGTCAAGTTGCTTAAAGGAGAAAGT